>CM057749.1:9618927-12362245 GCA_030064425.1 Trapa bicornis
TTCGCTTAAAATCGGTATACAGGTTTTTCCTTTCAGTAAAGAAGCTCATTATTCTAACTGGGTATGATGTTTAATTAATCTCATACCAACCGAGTATGATGTTTAAATAATCCTACTTACAATCAGTATGTAGGTTTTTAACTTTAAAATTCTACTCATCATCCCAACCGGGTATGAAGTATAAAGTTCCCACTCACCCGGTGACTCTATCGCATTTGTCCCTATCTAGTTCTCCAAGTCTGAGTTTGGCTCTCTTGTTCACGTTCTGGTCTCAAGAGTCCCTACATGGTTTAACCACTCTTATACATTAGGGTTTGGTGTGAAAGCTTTCTAGCTTTTCAATATTGGCTACTAGGCCCAAATTTCTAGTTTATCGCACTTAGGTCCCTAAAATTCATACTTCTTGAGTTTAGGTCCCTAGTGTTAAATTTTTCTAAATCAAGTCCCAAATACCTCTAATATCCTCCTAGGGTCCATAATTTACTTAAAATTGTGAAAGGGATTCAAATTTTCCAAATTCCCAATTTGGTCCACAAATTTTCTAAAATTACCATTTTGCCCCTACTTTCCAAAAATAGCCATTTGGCTCCAAATCTTTCGAAAACTGACCAATTGATCCTCAAACATCTTTTTCATTGTCAATTGACCTCCAATTTTGAGAAATTGCATGGAACTCCCTCAAATATTCGAAATCCCCAATCCCCCAAAAATTTCCTTTAATTTCTCCCCAACTTCTACCCCATCTCCTGTCTGAATTTGATTTCCTCAAATTGATGATATGAATCAGTTTATACACTTTAATACAATTCAATTGTAATTTGAATTGCTAGATTTGGGTTTGAAACGAGCTTAAATGGAGATTCGCTAGAAAATTGGATGTAGAGAAAGAAAGTTTCAAAATCTTACCTTTAGTGGTGCGATGATCCAAGTTCTTAATTGGGGAAGTAAGATCTTGTCTTCATGGTACTCCTAGGATCAAGAATCGGGGCAATTGCTGCCAGGATTAGTGGGAATTTGATCAAAGAACTCTGTCACTTTCTCTCTCTTGAATCAATAGAGGAGGACCGAATTAGCTTACCTTTCACCTTTAGGGAGGTCGTGTTATGACCAAGGAAACTATGCGATGACTCAATTTGGCCACAGGAGGTCGAAATTGGTCAAATTGTGATTGGCCGAAACAGAGCAGCTTTGGTCCGGTAGAGCTGCTTCACTATTCAAGCTCGGCGACAATTCTCCAGCGATCCTCGGGTCTGTTGGAGGTAGGTGCCAGGTAGCTGACTTCCTCCTAAGTTTGTAGGACCCAAATTCGACTTCTAAGGCTGAAGAAAGTGCCCAAGTCAAAGCTTTGGTTCGAGTTTTATCGAAAAATAGAGCAATTTAGACCGAGAGAGAAAGAGAAATTGAAGTGTGTGGAGGATAAATGGAGGGGAGCTCGGAGACCCTCTGCCTGACCAATTTCCACACTAGTCATGCTCATCCTGATCGGAAATTGCCCAAATCGGAGCAAATTTCCTTCATGAGAAAATGAAAGAAATTCTTTACTCGATGAACAGTGTCATCGGACGGAGGAAGATGACACTATTCCACACGTGCGGGCTGACCATGTGGTAGCATGTGATTTGTCGGTTTGACTGACATGGCAATCCGACTTAGTCACCACATCAGCCATTGACCGGTTGACCAGACACATGGCAACCTCTCATTGGTTAGTCGTGTCTCCATGGCTACTAACTAGGCACCCATTGACCGTTGACCGGCTGGCAGAGCACTCCTTGCCATGCGTCGCGCTTTGATTAGTCGCGCGTGTGCTGATAGGACACTTACCGGTCAGCGGTCCATTGACCGGTTGGACTAGTGACCGGTTCGGTCCGACTAGGTCTAGTGACCAGAAAACAAAAATCGATCGATTTAGTCCCAATTCGACCAATTTTCTTGAAATTAAAATTTTCTAAATTTGTCTAAATTCATTTTCTATCCAATGGTGGCATCAATTTCCCAAATTGATCTTTTTAATCCACCTAGAAAAATGAATTAAGAGACTGGTACACGTATAGTTCAACTTAGTTCAATCTAGTTCAGTCCGATTCAGGTTCAGTTCACCCTAAATCGGTTTAGTTTTCTCATCCAATTTCCTTCGTGACCCTTTCCCATGATTTTTGTGACATCTTGGTCACTTGGGATTTTCAAATTTCACATTTCAACTCTTCTTTATCATTCTCGGCTCATTAAGTGGGTCGGTTTTCTCGTTAATTTGATCGGTTCTTTCCTGGTTTCCTTGAGCCGTGGTGATGGGTTTCACAACTCTCCGCTATTTTTAGGAGTTTTGTCCCCAAAACTAAATTTTGCCTCCATTTACATTGGGAAACTCTCCCTTGCTTTCAACTTGGGTTTACTTGACATGTTACCCCTTGATTGTTCCTTTACTTAATCTTTTTAATCCACGCACTAATGGAATTTCTGTTCCATTCCATTAATCACTCACTCCATGGAGGTTATCCTGACTTGGTACGTCTTAATTCTAAAGTATACCTTTAAGTCCACTTCCTATTCTGCTTAGGGTAAGATCCTTTCTCTTGAAGGTTTTCATCCATGTCCTAGGACTGACTGTCCCATAATCGTTCTTTCCCTTACAATCCTAGGTCATCCCTTGATGGTGGTTCATGCCTTTCCAACCTTCTCGTAGTTACTATGGTTTGCACCTTCTTGTCATACAGTAGTGTTTCTCGACTACTCTCGGTGATATCCAGTCATCCCCTTTCCTTGATGTCATGCCTTTTTGGTAGTGTTTGGTTCTCCTTATTTACTCGCCCTTCCTCATCTCCTTTATTGGTTTCTAAGTTTCGACCACTATGTTTCCCATCCACCTTTGGGCTTACTGACTTTCTTGCAGTTTTCTCTCCCTTTTGTTTCCTTCCTTATTTCTGATGGCATCCTTACACGAGGACTTCCTTCCTCCCCTACGTATTACTAAGTATGATGTTTAAATAATCCTACTCACAATTGGTAAGTATTTTTTTAACTTTAAAATGGTACTCATCATCCCAATCGAGTGTGAAATATAAGGTTCGCACTCACCCGGAGACTCCGATGCATTCGTCCTTACCCAGTTCTCCAAGTCTGAGTCTGGCTCTCTTGTTCGCGTTCCGGTCTTAAGAGTCCCTACATGGTTTGACCATTCTTAAACATTAGGATTTGGCATAAAAGCTTTCTAGCTTTTCAGTATTGGCTAATAGACCTAAATTTCTTATTTATTGCACTTAGGTTCTTAAAGTTCATACTTCTTGACTTTAGGTCCCTAGTATTAAATTTTAATCAAATCAATTCCCAAGTACTTCCAATATCCTCCTTGGGTCCTTAATTTACTTAAAATTGTGAATGAGGCTCAAATTTTCCAAATTCCCAATTTAATCCCCAATTTTCTAATATTATCGTTTTGCCCCTACTTTCTAAAAATAGCCATTTGGCCGCAAATCTTTTGAAAACTGACCAATTGGTCCCCCAACATCTTTCTCATTGTAATTTACCTTCAATTTTGAGAAATTGCATAGAGGTCGCTCAAATTTTCAAAATCCCCAATTTTTCCCCTAATTTCTCCCCAAATTTCTATCCCCTCTACTAACCGAATTTGATTTTTTCAAATTGGCCATTCAATTGGGGTTATTTTCTCAAATTGATGATATGAATAAGTTTCTACACTTCCATATATTTCAATTGCAATTTGAATTGTAGGATTTGGGTCTGTAACGAGCTCAAATAGAGTTTTATCGGAAAACTGGACATAGAGAGAGAAAACTTCGAAAGCTTTCCGTTGGAGACACGGTGATCCAAGTTCTTGACAGGGAAAGTCAGCTCTTGTGCTCAAGGTCCTCGTAGGATCAAGAATCATGGCAATTGCTGTCAATATCAGTGGGAATTCGATCAAAGAACTCTATCACTTTCTCTCTCTAGAACCGAACTGTAACGATGGAGAAGGGCCGAATTGGCTTACCTTTCGCCTCTAGGGAGTCGTGTTGTGACTGAGAGAACTATGGGAGGACTCAATTTGGCCATAGGAGGTTAGAATTGGTCGAATTCCAATTGGCCGAAATGGAGTAGCTTCGGTCCGCTGGACCTGATTCACTGTTTGAGCTTGTCGGCACTATCCTCGAGTGCATTGGAGGTAGGTGTCATGTAGCTAATTCCTTCTGAGTCTGTGGGACCCAAATTCAGCTTTTAAGGCTGGAGGAAGTGCCCAAGTTAGAGCTCTAGTTATCACTTAAGAGAGAGAGAGAAAGAGAGAAAGAGAAAGGAATTGTGGTGTGTGGAGAATGAACAGAGGGGAGCTTTTTATATAGGGAGCTTGGAGACTCTCTGCTTGACAAATTTCCATACTGGTCGTACTCATCCTCATCGGAAATTGCCCAAATCGGAGCAAATTTCCTTCGTCAGAAAAATGAAATAAATTCTTTCCTCGATGAATAGTGTCATTGGATGGAAGAGGAAAATGACATTGTTCTACATGTGTGGGCCGTCCCTGTGGCATCATGTGATTGGTCGGTCCTACTGACATGGTGATCTGACTCAACCACCACATCAGCCATTGACCGGTTGACCAGACACATGATAGCCTCTCATTGGCTGGTCATGTCTGCATGGCTATTGACTGGGCACCCGTTGACCATTCACCGACTGACAAAGCACTCCTTGCCACGCGTCGCACTTTGATTGGTCATGCGCGTGCTGACTGGGCATTGAACGGTCAGTGGTCCGTTGATCGGTATGGTCCGACCGGGTCTAGTGACCAGAAAATGAAAATCAGCCGGTTTAGACCCGATTCGACAGGTTTTCTCAAAATTAAAAATTTCTAAATTTGTCTATATTAATTTTGTATTCAATGGTGGCATTAATTTTCCAAATTGATCTTTTAAGCCACCTAGAAAAATGAATTAAGAGATCAGTTCATGTATAGTTCAACTCGGTTCAGTCCAGTTCAATTTCGGATCACCCTAAACCGTTTGAGTTTTCTCATCCAATTTCCTTCATGACCCTTACCCATAATTTTTGCAACATCTTGGTCACTTGGGATTTTCAAATTTCCCATTTTAACCCTTATTTATCATTCTTGTTTAATTAAGTGAGTCAGTTTTCTCCTTAATATGATCGGTTCTTTCCCGGTTTCCTTGACCCATGGTGATGGGTTTCACATTTTATGTGAAATAAGCCATGCCTAATGAATACTATCGACCTAGAGGAGAGTCTCATCCCATAAGGCTATAATATAAAGACAATGGTATTAAGCTAAGACATTTATTTGTGTACGATCATAAAACGGAACTTGGAGAAGCCCCCAGTATGAGGTAGTGATGGTTTTGAGCAATATTGGTCAACAAAGTTGGAACAATGGAAGCAATTTTTGTGCTAGTACATCGAGGGCTCTAGGAATCCTATGCGTATTAGACCTAGTGAAAGTGAAAGTTATAGTCCCTCTATAGCGGATAACTCAATCGACGTGTCTTGGGGTTGGTCAATGGTTGTCAAACAAATAGTTGACATGGACACATTAATCCATTTAGAAGTGTGGTAGAGGTTGTAACATCGTACTAAGGTGATTGGTAAAGTATCTTTGAACCACAAATGAAATATATGTGACTTTTGTTATGTGAATGTATGATCTTTTCCATGATGGAAAAGATGTGTGTTATGTGTTGTATGCTTGTCCAATACAAGCCTAGTGTATTAAAACTTTAAATCACTTATATTGTTTAATCTTGTGAAAGGTTTCCTAAAATATCCCTTATAAATGTTTGAGTACAGGACAAATCGAAGACATGACCTCATGATGTCAGCCAGTCCTACTCACTAAGTTTTTAACTCATTCCCCTCAAATACCCCTTTCATGGAACTAAATGGTAGAAGAGACACATTAAGGTTATGGAAAGCCGCAATAAATTGAATGCATGACTTTTATTCGGCATATGGTCCTAGTATTGTTTATTGAACTTGTTTTACGATTTCAAATGAACACTCTAAAAGAATTATGATAGGTTTTATTATGTGCCTTAAGTCTTGTCAGACTTATATTGATGAGGTGTCAATCGTTATAAACCCGAGAGGATGGGGCGGGTTGTCAGTACGTCTGACTGGTGAACCATGTTAGGGTGTGATAATTTAAGTGGTATTAAAGCTTGGTTTTTCGAACTTGGTTTTAAAAGTGAAAATAATTTTGAAAAATGAACTACTAAGAAAGTACTATATAATGCTACTATAAACCCCAAAGAACCTAATACCCACCCCCAAAAAGGGAAACAAAATTTCAGAAGAGAAAGTTTTATCTTAAAATAAGGCCTAGTTTTGTAACCTAAGGATAGTAGTGGACTTAGAGAATAAGGTTACAAGTGGTTATTAACTTGAGAATAATGGGGGAAAACCAAAAGATGGAAGTAAGAACTCTCCAAAAAATGAGAAACTAATATAATGATTTTAGTGGAAATCCAAAAGTACTAAATGATCAAGTTTGACCTACAGGTTCAAGTTTGGGTTATAAATATGGAAAACCATACAAAAAGTTTTGGCAAGGAAGCCACATAATAGAATGATGGAAAGGAGTACCCAAACTCTTACCTAAAGAATAATCTAGTAGATGGAATACTAGTGGAACTAGGATTCTTTTATAAAGGGGAACAATTGTACACCTATGAAACTCCAAAGGAGATCTTGCCTCAAATAATAGGGAATATGCATAGGACATCAAAGCAAGTCATAGGAAGATTAAATGAATAGAAGCCCAATCATTGACATAAGAAAATGTCAAGGAATTGAATTAATGGAATAAAGGAAAGCAAGTCGTACGACAACAGCCAACACACAAAACCATAAATAAGGTCGGGTGCATGAGTTTAAAGGAAAAACTAGAGGAAGGATGAGATTCCAGACAATAAGAAGCAAGGGTTTAAGATACCAAGAAGAGTAACCCTAGAAAACTCATACCTTGATACTATGATGTGACCACCAAAACCAATAAAATCATGATAGGATGATAAATAAGAAGTGAAAATTAGGTGAACATTAGGGAAACCCTAGAAAATATTATTATGAGAAGAGATATCAAAGAATGATTGGTCACATTTTACATCTATTATAAGTGACCCATGTAGGATGATGGAGCAAGTATGGGAAATATAAAATAAGACCTCGACAACATAAATTCCCTAGGATAAGGAATGACCTATGAGAGAACAAATCAAAAGATACTCTAAACCCTGCCTTTTTGAGTTAAGGAATAACCGGGAAAGAACCGGTCAAAGCGAGTGAGAAAACTGAATCAGTTCACAAACTCGATCACCTGAGAATGGGAAAATTGGGAAATTTACAACTCTTGAATGACCCAAAGAGTCATAAAAACCTTGGAAAGTGACCTTAGAACAATTTGGGAGAGAAAACCAGACTAGTTCAAGTGAATTGTATCTGAATCGGATTGAACCGGTTTGGACCTGTTTGAAGCACTATTGAACTGGATGCTAAATTCATTTTTCTAGGTGGCTTAGAAAATTCAAATTGGAGAATTGATGCCACCATTTGATAGAGAATGAATTTAGATGAATATATAAATTTTTAATTTTGAAAAACTCAGTTGGAGCTCAATGGCAGCAGTTGGAGCTCTTGATGTGGGTGGCTAGTGCTCTCCCAGGGGGTCCTTCTAGGAACAAATTTCGTGTCAATTGCCTATCTTAGCACAATGAATTTGATGAGAGAATTTCATGTATTCTAGCTTCTATGACTTTAAAATTTCGGTGACACAAGACCGAATTGGCTTACCTCGATGGTTGAATGGAGTTGAGGATAGGTCGAGGAGGAATGGGGAGGGGACTTCCTAGTTGTAGAAGGTTGAGGGCGACTGGAGTACAGCTTGGAGAGTTACGGCTTTGTTGCGAAAGGAGCAGTGGTACTGATTCAACTCACCAGTCCTCTGGCGGTGGCACTTAGGCTGAACTGATGTTGCAGTTTGGTGGGGGACTTCTTCCCGATTCCAGGAGTCAATTACGGTGTTAGAGGCAAATATGAAAACACTAATGTCAGAGCTCTGGTTTATGCCTCGCCTGAAAATACAGCACTCTCTCTTCTTCAATAGATTACAGGATGAGCAAGGCGAGTGGGGATGAGCTCTTTATATAAGGAGCTCGACAACTAATAGGGCTACCGATCGTTGTCAGACTCCACCGTAGACTCACCAACTAATAGTCATACTAGAGGTGTTTTTGGGTCATCAGAGACCAAAGAGTCCGCCCGCCCCTCTCTCATCTAGAAAGGCTAAGGTTGAAGATGACATTGTGCTCGCACATGTGAGCTTTACACATGCGTGCTGCCACGTGGCATAGTGTGATTGGCTGGCTTCATTGACACAACTTCCTACTCACCGTCCTATTCAGCCTTTGACTCATTGACTAGCCATGTGGTAGCCTCCCATTGGTCGCTCATTCCAATGTGGCTACTAACCGTGCTTGGTTAGTCATTGTCCATGACACATTGCATCTTCTGATTGGCTTATTTAAATATGCCTGATTTCCCTCCTAACGCACAGTACCACTACCACGTCTCAGCCTTTGATTAGCTGAAATCATCTGACATGACTCTACCACATGTCGACGTCTTATTGGTCGACCATTTCTTCGAGGCATCATTGCCATGTGTCAGCTCCTTATTGGACAGCCTGGCCTCTTTTGATCATTGATCGGGGACACATGCCACTCTCCTATTGGTAGGTCATTGCTGATGTGGATTTTCCTACTTTGACCATTTACCAAGGACACGTGTTGCACTTTGATTAACATGTGCTTCTCCACACGTCATGTGTTGATTGGTTGTGCCTGCTGACTAGGTGTTGACTTTGCAGCGGTCCATTGATCGGCTGGACCCTTTACCGGTTCAACTAGACTGAGTTCGGTAACCCGAATTAAAAAATCAGTCGGTTCAGGCCCGATTCGACCAATTTTCTTAAATTTAAAAATTTTTATATTCGTGTAAATTCATTTTCTATCTAATGGTGGCTTCAATTTCCCAAATTGATATTTTTATTCCATAGAGAAAAATGAATCTTTGAACTAATTCCCTACGATTCATCCCTATTCAATCCGGTTCATGTTAAGTTCACCCTGAATCGGCCCGATTCCCACACCTAATTTATTTATGGTTTCTTTCCATGATTGTTTGGTATTTATTGACCAATTGGAATTTTCCGATTTCCTATTTTGACTCTTATTTAAAAATTATGTTCATTTCAAACTTAATTTTCACTCAAAAATTTCATGTTCTCGAATCCGACTATCTTATTATGTTAAAACAAGGTTTACAACTTCTCCCCTCCTTTAAGGAATTTTGTCCCCAAAACTTTTCAAGCACTAAACAAATGGGGGTGCTTTTCTCTCATGACAGACTTAGTCTCCAAGGTTTCTTCCTCGACTTGACTGCTTCGCCAAAGAACCTTCACCATGTAGATCTTCTTATGTCTCAAATTTCTTTCTCGTCTATCGAGAATTTGTATCGGCTCCACCTCATAGGACAGATTCACTTCCAGTTAAGGTGGCGGCTAATCTAGTACATGACTAGGGTAAGGCTCATACTTCCTGAGTTCTAATATGTGGAATACGTCGTGTATCCTTTGTAGGTTTGAAGGTAATACGAGCATGTATGACATCAATCTTACCATTTGAATTATGGTATAAGGATCGATGTAATTTGGCTTCAACTTCCCTGATTGTTGAAACCCGAGTATTCCTCGCCAGGGTGATACCATGAGAAATACTCGATCTCTCACCTCGAATTCTAGGTTCCTTCTTCTTTTGTCGACATAACTCTTCTACCTATCTTGGGCCACCTTAAGCCGACTTCATATCGTTATGATCTTTTATGTCGCATCTTCTATGAGCTCGATCTTTTGGACCTTCCTTTCCCCTAACTCCTCCAAGAATAGTGGTGTCCAACATTGTCTCCTATAGAGGTACTCATAGGTTGTCATTTGTATACTTGGCAGATAATTGTTGTTATAGACAAACTCCATAAGGCACAATTAATTCTCCCATACTATATTCATCATCAGGACTTACCTTGAGCATAGGACTTACCTTGGTAGATAATTGATGTCATAGTATAGGACTTACCTTGAGCATTCGATCCTTCCTTCAGACTTCAATTCCACTTGGTTCGACTCTTCCTGAAAGGGATTTAAGGGAGGGAAGTGAGTGCATGACTCAATGAGGGGAAATTTCTACAGCGTACTTTTTAGTCAAGCATTTATTTGCTATTATGATCCATGTTATTTATCATTCAACATTCACCCTTTTCTCACAAAAGGGTTCACTCGATCGTGGAGCAGTCTTCGACTACTCCACTTGTGGTCCGAAGCGCCTTTACTAACTAACGTGATGGAAGTCCATGACTTCTACTCGGAGTCTGAGTGGACATCAGTTGTCTGAGCCTCTGACTCAAGTCATACTTCATGTCCACAATGTGGAACGAGACCTCTTCCCCCTCGGTACTCAGTCTCAATGCGCATGAAGCTCCTGGAGCTTCTTTGACATACTGGATGACAAACTGCCCTTATGCTCCCTAGGTCGTCCAGCAGCCCTTAGAACCACCACTACCCCCATAACAAGCATCTTGATGGTTCCACATCTCATGCATGCACAATCATCAGTATTATTAATTATGACCATTATCTTTGGTCTTCCGACCCCACGGTACTATTGGCCAGGCTTCGGCCCCTTGCCCACCCGCCCAATGGGATCGACGACCCGGCTTCGACAAAGTAGCTGCTTGGCCGAATGAGCCCAATAACCCGACCTTGGCTCGATAGCTATAAAATGAAATTATACATTATGAAAGTTTTTCTTAGACTCATTACTTGATAATTCTCAATGGGTCTGAACCCATGTCCACTGGCCTTAGGCCCACTTGCATCGTTCTAGCTCACCCACAAAACTAGCTCCCAAATTGTTTAAGCAGATTGACTTAGTTAGGAGAGACTAATTCTAGGAAAATATTTTTTGTCACGCCCCAACCCGGTTTGGTCGGATCCCCATGAGCAACCCGCCACTCTCCTGGTTTATTAAGGTTTTCTCCCTTTTTTAAACTGTGAGGAGTAAGGCGTCCTTTAAACATGTACATTTCCTGGAATAATATTAATCAAAACTACATAAAATTTGAACTTACATACCTATCTTGTCGGTTTAAAAACTTTTCTTCCTCAATTTCTTGGTTTCCAAAACCGTTATTTCCTCATTAACAATAGTCGGTGTGTTTAACAATCAATAAACGCCCTTCATCATGAAGGGATCACACATTCGTAAGGCAGCATGTCCACTGCACCCACTTGTGGCATCGGAGTGACTTCATTGGCCACCTAGATAGAAGCCTATCCACTTCTACCTTGGGAATGAGTGGATGTACGCGACATTTCACCCTCAAACCCTAAAAGAAAATTTCGTGTCCGTATGAGGACAGAGACCTCATCCCGACCCCACCCCAGTCACGTGTGCATGAAGCTACGTTGAGATTCCCTGACTGTGGGCATGACAAACTACCCTTATCTCCACCATGTCATCCAATAGCCCCTAGGATACATCACTCTCCCTATTTGGCGTCCTGATGGTCCCAAACCTAAGTGCATGTACAAAATAATAGTTTTCTTCATAATCCATTTAATCTTTGGTGCCACTAGTCCAACTGCCCCGACCCTCAACTCAACCTGCGACTGTTTGTCTTGATTGATCCGTCAACTTGTCTTGTCGCATAGCCTCTTGTCCAATGAGTATGTCGGTCTTGTCTTGGTACCATGGCCAAACACATCATTCATTAAAGTTTTCATGGCTTAATCTCATGTTTGTTTACGAGCTCCTACTTGTGCCAACTGGCCTTGGGCCCACTGTACGAGATTTTCAAAATTGGGCATTTTATCCTCCAAGTTCCAAAACTAAGGCATCCGTTCTATCTGAGCTATTCGAGCTCCCATAAAAAAGATCTCCCAAAATGTTTAAGTAGTGGCACACAATTAGGCAAGAGGACTTCTACCAAAAAAAAAATTTCAGCTATCCATCACACCAACTGGGTGTGAGGACATCTTCGCTCATAATCGATAAGCGGGTTTTCTACTTCCTTCTAGAAAGTTTATCATACCAACCAGGTATGATCTACTAACAAATACTAATTACTTTTTCCAAATGTTTTCTCACATCACTCCATCTAGGTGTAATGTTAAAGTGCCACTTAGTAGTGGTTTTAAAATTCCGAGGTACTCATCATACCAAACTGAGTATGATGTGAAAATTCCCACTGACCTGATCATGTAGTGAATTCCTCTTATTTGGCTCTTTGCCTCCACGCGAGCTTGTACTTGCTGGTGTTCTCGATACTTCATGTTCCTACACGATATGAACATTATTGTTCATTATCCTTTTAGCCTAATAGCCTTCATTCATCATAAATGAATAAAATACTCAAACTTTTAATTATTTGCATTTAGGTCCCTAAAGTTCTTTTTCTTTAACATTAGGTCCAAAATGCCAATTTCCCCCCAAATTGAGTCCCGAAACTTATAAAATTTACTTTGGGACTTCAATTTATTCATAATAACAAAAAGGGGTTCAAGTTTCCCAAATTTTCAATTTGGTCCCCAACTTTTCAAAAATTACCATTTTGCCCCTACTTCACAAAAATGGTAAAATTAAATTCCAAAAATCGACCAATTGGTCCTTCAACATCTTTTCCATATCCAATTGGCCCTTAATTTTAGATAATTATAATTTAGTCCCTCATATTTTTGAAATCCCCAATTTCTCCCAAAACATTCCTCCAATTTCCGCCTTTCAACTTGGCCGAATTTGATTACATCAAATTGACCAATCAATCGAGGTTAATTATTGAAATTGAAGGTAAAATTGACTTCCAACACTTCCACACGATTCAATGGAACTTTGAATAGAGACATTTGGATCTATTTGAGCTAAAATATAGCTTGGTTGGAAAACTAGACTTAGAGAGAGAAAGCTTCGAAAGCTTATTTTAGGGGGTGCGACGGTCCGAGCTTTCGATATGGGCAGATAGCTCTCATCTTGAGGTCTCTCCTAAGATCAAGAATTGCATCAATTCATGTCGAATTGAGGGAGAATTTGGTAAGTGAAGTTTCGCTAGTTCTCTCTCTAACACTGATCAAAAATTATAGAGTGGAGCCAAATTTGCTTACCTTTCAGGTCTAATTCCATCATGTAAGGGCTGTGGAAGTGTTGGGTGAGCTTGGTTTGGCCTAAGAAGGGCTCGAATTGGCCATTTTTAGCTTGGCCAAAATAGAGCAGCTTCGGTCCGCAGGAGCTGCTTCACTGTTCGATCAAGCTGACATTTCTTCGATGAACCTTAGAGCGAATGGAGACTACCGTTGGGTAGCTGACTTCTCCCCAAATCTAATTAACCTGACCTCTCCTTCTTTGGCTCAAAGCTCTGGTTCGAGCTTCACCAAAAAATGGAGCAGTAGAGAGAGAGAGAAGTTTTCAAGTGTAGGGAGGATGAATGAGGAGGAGCTCTTTATATAGGAAGCTCGGGAACTTCTTGGTCATCCAATTGGTGCCTTTATGGCGGTCATTCATTACCTGAAACTCCTAGGTTGGAGACTTTTCATCTACATCGGTACTGCTCAATTTTTCGACGAGTGACCAGTGTTGTCATCTAAAGGAAGAAGACGACACTATTTTTAACTGGACCAGACGGGTCTAAACTGAGTTCAATACTTAAACCAGACTGATCATGCCCGATTCGATAGAGTTTTTCAAAATTAAAAATTGGTAAATTCAACTAAATTTATACTTTATCCAATGGTGGCTTCAATTCTCAAATTTCAATTTTTCTAAACCACCTAGAAAAATGAATTTAGAAACCGATTCACTAGTGATTCAAAGCAGTTCAAATCGGTTCAGGTCTAGTTTACCTAAACTAGTTTGGTTTTCATTTCAAATTGATTCTAAAGTCCTTTCTCATGACTTTTATGATTCTTTATGTCACTCGATATTTATAAATTTCCTAGTTTACCCTTTCTCTAACGGTTGGGGTTCGTGAACCGGTTCAATTTTTTCACCCGAGTTGACCGGTTCTTTCCCAAATTTTCTTATCCTAAAGGAGTGAGGTTTACAGTTTTTAATATAAAAGCATGACCATCACCCCAATTGGGACTGGTGCTGGAAGTTTCCACTCACTGGTGCACAGTGATGTGTCCATCTGATCGGGTCCCGATTTGTGTCGCGTTTCTCTGCACTTGTCTTTGAACACCCGAATCTACCTAGTTCAAATGTTATCGTGAGAGATTGACATAAAGGATCTTATATTCTTAGGTATTTGCACCCAAGTCCTTAATTTATGCTCTAATTACGATTTGGTACACCTTTTTCCTCAACTTTCCTTTAATTATGATTAAGTCCCCAAATTTTTCAAAAATCACCGAATTACCATCAATATTTCTCGAAATGATTTATTCGCCCCCAATTTCAATGAAAGTGTCCCTTAGCCTTTGATTTTTCTAAAAATTGCACTTAGGTTCCTCAATTTCCAAAAATCCTCAATTTCTTCCCCAATTTGTCACTTTTTGCCCTGAGATCAAATCTCGTCAAATTGAAAGCTAAAACCACGTCAATTTCCTCCTAGGATGATGCTAATCAATTTCCCTTCCTCCCCACGATCAATCTATGCTTTGAATTACCGTTTTTAGGTCTGGAACGAGCTCAAAGATAGATTCGCCGAAAAAATGAACTTGGGGAGAGAGAGCTTCTAATTCTTACAGATGAAGGTGCGGTTGTTAGAGCTCTAGATTTGTGGAGTTAGCCTTCATTAGGAGGATCCTCTAAGGATCAAAATTCACCCCAATTGGTATCCTAGGTAGGGGAAATTTGGTCAATAAACTCTAGCCACTTTCTCTCTCTAGAATTGTAGAACTCAGGCAAATTGGGTGTGGAATGGCTTAATAGGAGACCGAAATGGGTCAAGAGGCATCTTAGGGGAGTTGTGAGAGGTTGGTTTCAACTATAGGAGGTTGGGGTGTCCTAAATTTCATTGGTCAGAGGTTCGCTATTTCAAGCCCGCCAAAGCAGCTTCATTATGCAATCACTTGAACTAGTTGTGGCTCCAATTTTCCAAATGTGCTATTTCTATCCGATTGTGGCTCCAATTTTCCAATTTGACATTTTTAAGCCACCTAGAAAAATGAATCTTTGAACCAATTCTTCACGGTTCAACCCGCTTCAATCTGGTTCAGATCCGATTCACCGTGAATCAGTCCAGTTTTCATATTCAATCCACTTCATGGCCCTTCTCTATGTCTTTTGTGATTTATTGGCTAATTGGGATTTTCCAAGTTCTCATTTTGACCCTTCTCTATCCATTCTATCTCGTTTAAATTCTCGGACTTTCCCTTGAAGATTTCTGATTTTTTTTCCAAATCTGGTCTTCCTATGGCTAGGGATGGGCTTTACATATAAGGACTAAAATACAAAAAGTGAAAAGTTTAGAAATATCAAACAATGTGTAAAGATGGTGTATAAATGGGATTGTCGACACGTGAAGAGCAAACCTGACTCAATGAGGAAAACTGTAATTTTTTTTTAAATTACGGGATTGTAATGTAGTTAGCTCAGATAAAAGAAATCTAACATCACTTATATGATTTGATTTATGTAGTGAAAAATTGTCGCACAAATTATGCAAGAAAATATGTGACCCAAGACATTCGGAAACCCTACAAGACGAACGAGTATCATATATAATAGTGAGTGAAATTTACTAAGAGTGAGTTTGATTGACCGACCGCTGCACTTTATCATACTTTATGAAATTGTAATATTATGCATGATGTGACTTGTAAAGTATTTTTGGAAAAGTAGAGAGAAACTAATGGTTGTATACTCACTTAGGTAAATGGATAATTGTGATTATTTACCTAAAATGGAGGGTTAAAAGGATCTATTTTAAAAGTAATTTATAATATCATGTGATAGGAGGGCATGAGTCCCTAAAAGAACATGATGAGTAGAGTTGGTCGAGTGAGGAACGTGCTTGAGGAAATCAATGTGTGTTATTATCAATACATAATATCTTGATAAGTGCAAATGGTTGAGTGAGAATCGGGCTCCGAGTAATTAAATGTGTTATGATTAATGCATGATATCCTCATAAGTGGAGATTTATGTTCAATGTATGATGTTGGACATTGTTTGGTATATACCATTATTATAATTTGGGGCACTTGACTTTCCACCCTAGGGGGTTTGGGTCGATGTCAGGGATCCAGTAGAAGTAGTACATAAGGGGTCATATTATGCATCCAGGTTGCTCGGGGTCCCGAGCAAGGGGTATCCACATATACCTAAGTACGTGGTAGTGGGGGATAACCATGATATATGGTATACTTGAGTGTATGGCTGGAAGGGACAACTATAGTATGCAAATTGATCGAGGTTACATCATCGATATATATACAAACATAAATGTGTTGGTTGAAACATGACAAGGCCATGTTCATTCCATTGAGAATATTTGATTTATTGGTATGATATATAGATGATCGATAACACATCCTAGACATCAATACAACCACACATGTGATTGGTTAGAACATGACAATATTATATTCGTTTCGATGGGGATAATTAATTGTTATGGTGTGTGATGAGCAAGTGATCTCTTTGAATGTGCATGTGTGCATAAACTCAATGCATAAGTTCTAAGAGTTGAAAAACTATGAAAAAAATCAAATATAAGAAATTATGAATGAATAAATTATATATATATATATATATTTATTAAAGTCTAGGATCCTAAGTGGTCCAACGTGGTAAATTTATTAACTTGTATGTGGGCTCACCCCCTCCCAAAATTATTACAAGTGAAAGTACTAGCCTGTGGAAGTGAACGTTCAGTACATCACCTTCAACACTCGCTTGACTCAAGGTACAAAACTCGGAGTGTGTGCATGGAGATTTAAATTTTATACTTATTAGTTGTTATATTTCAGGGAAGTTTGGTAAGAGTTTTTGGGCGCAATATTTTATACAATAAAATTTTAAATTTCCGTTAAAAAGTATGATGTGTTTTATTATGAGAATTAGTATTGTCAGTACTACTTTGATGAAATTACCCACCATTGTAGTATCAATGAAATATTTCATGTTGTCATTGGATATTAGCCCTAGAAATCGAGTCATGGCATGACACTTATTTCATACAACGTTTCTTTGTAAGGATTTGACACATACTTGGTACACATCAAAATGCCCTAAAATATCCCACTAATAGTTTAGTCCCACACTAAACCTTTTCAAGAATAGTCATTCACAAAAAATGTGGGACTTATATTTAGTACATAAGTAATCCATAAGCTAGATCTTTCCATAAATGCTTGGGAACATCCTTTTGTAAACACCAAGTCATATCCACTTAAAAATATCATACATGATTTCTACTAAAACATACAGTGATACCTTTCTCAATAAGTTATCCCATGCTAAGTATATTATTTTTCAGCTTCGATATATATTAAACTTTAGTTAATATAATCATTCTCTCATTTATCTTCAAGATAATACTCCATTTTTTCCTTCTATAGTCATTTGTGAGTTATCACCAAAATTAATATTCAGCATAAACTCTCGGTGAAAATTATAAAATTCACATCAAACAACCACTCATATGGTTAATAAATCCAAAATCAATGTACCACATATCATTAACATGTTTATTTTCTGAATCATTATAAACCATAAGTAACATAGGCTCCTATTCATTTAACTTCTTAGTAAAGTTAATACAATTTCCTTGTCTTGTACTACTCATATGCCATGCCAGGAATTTATAATAAAAAATACTTGAATTTATGACACTTGTGATATTCTATAGATACTTTGTTAGGTGGAGCTCTCCCCCTTCCTCTATTTCTTCTTTTATATGTACTATGACTCCCATGGCTTTTGTCAAATCTATATCTTTCGGCCTCCATTCTATCAAATAATTTAGGTATGCTAATATTGTGGACGTGCTCCTCATCCACATGGTATAGCCTCTTTCTTTATTTACTAAAAGTCTACTCTGAAGTTACTTGATACTCATATGAGTAATGTCACTTTATTCTTCAATGGCACATGAAATATAGTTATATTTTATGGACATTGACCTAAGTTTATTTTCATCAATAATATGAGATTTCATTTTCTCCCCCAAACATCTTCTATATTATTAGCTATAGATAATATTCTTGCAAAATATTCATCAACATATTTGGTATTTTTCATGTGCACAAGTTCTAAATGTCTTATTAATGTCTATAGTTGTGCACATGGTGCCCTCCATGATCCTTGATACTTGGATTTTATTGCCTTCCATATGTATTTGGAAAAATATTGATTTAACATTGTATCTAGTGGTTTCATGGCTTGAAATAGGTAATTTTCATTTTGAGATCTTGCAACTCTATTTACTCTACTTCTTTTCCATTAATGACATCTATATTAATATTGGTTGGCATGATGAGATTATTCAAAATTTAAAGTTTGAGTGAACCAAATAAATTTTCTATTAACATTTATTAATGCTTAGAGAATCCATCAAACTTAGTTATTAAAGTGGTATATATCTGCAACTTTCCAGAAATCAAGTTTTTATTGATTTCAAATATATAATGTGTTTTTGTTGATTATAACGAGATTGATTGGAGTTAACCGTGACTCTAATATTACTTTTAGTTTTATAAGAATCCCTCTAAGAAGATTGAGACAAAATCTTCCCTTTCCCTTTTATTTGTATACTACGAGGGCTAGCTAGACGAATTTCCATTTTGAGACAGAGTTTTTCGAGAATTGATCTTCGCATGTACCATCAATATAATGGACAAGAAACTCCAATTGATAATTGAATAGGAATGATTAAAAACACGGAGAGAGGATGGAAGAAGAAGCTGCAGTTCTGAACTGCAGGAAGAAATTACAACCACTTACTTTCACCAACTTATTAATGTAGATTCATCGATCAAGCCAAGGGTCTAGTTACATCTATTTTATACTATGTATTTACAAGTTGGTTGAGAAATTTCCTTACCCTCATTACATTTGCAATTACATTTACATTTATATAGTTTTTATGCTCCACTATTTTTAGAATTAGTGTTAGGTGGTATTTAGTAATTCGTTGATTTATATGGGTGGATAAATTATTTCAAACCCTTTTATTTACACAAAAATATGATATTTCATTTTTTCATTTGAAAGTTATTACTTTCATTATTTAAATGACATTAATACTCTTTTATATATTTACATTACTTTTTTTTATTTTCTTCTTTATTTTAATTAATTTTTTTGTTATATATTTTATATAAAATTATATGATATAATTATATAAAAATATATTATACATAAGAATAATATAATGTATATATATAAAATAGACTTTATTATATATATTATTTTCTATTTATGACTATAAAATATATATATATAATAATAATAATTATATAATTAATAGCAATTCATTTCTTATTTTAATAATAACTTATTTATATTATATAAGTTTATTACATAATAAAATTTTATTTATATAATTTATCATATATAATATAATTATATATTTTTTATTATATAATATAGGTTAGACAATTTAATATATATATATATATATATATAAAACAATTGATTTGAATGAGTTTGTAATGATGTGGGGTAACTTTTGAGCTGTACCTTTCAAATCACTAGAACCAAATAAAATAGCCTTTAAATACCTACAAACATCTCCCATACAACTCACTCAATTCAAACAAATTATTTGAATTATGGTAATAAAAAAATACAATTATTGAATGAGAAAAATCTCTTCTTCTTTTTATATAACTTTGAAAGGTTATTCTATTCTTCCCATGGATTCGTACCAACTTATTACTCAACCTTTCCTAACTTATTGTGATATTCTTAGTCCATAAGTTAAAGATGAACTTCTTCCAAATTAATTGCCGCATCATTAATTCATCGTACAAAGTTTTTAATAATTAATACTTGAAATTTTACTCGAATTTTATCCTTATTTGGTAGGATTTTTGTCAATATTGACAATTAGTTCTATCATATATATATATATATATATATAGTATAATTAAATATTTTTTACTTCAGTTATATTTTATTATTTATTAATATATTATTTTATTGTATTGTATAAGTAATATAATTTAATTTTTATATATTAGTTACTAAATTATTAAATTTATTTAAAAATATATTTAATTTTTTATTGAAAAACACTCACCTACATCAAATTTGGAGTGGGTTTGTAATATATTCAAAATCTCCCCTTGACCTACACTACAATACTTTCAACCGCTTCTCATACAAATCATTCAATCCAAATAAAATATTTGGATCAGAATATTAAAGAAAAAAAATACAATTATTGAATGAGAAAAGTCTCTTGTTTGAATTAATCCTTGAAATTTTACTGGATTACGATTTTTATGGTAGAGTTGTAGGGTTGTCGTTAATCTTGACAGTTGGTTCTATCATATGTTATATGACATATAACAATTCTATTATATGTACAGATATATACATGGCACAATTAATGAAATCTCTATCATATAATATATTTTATTTAATATTTAAAATATTTATTAATTTTAATACAAGTTATTATTTATCAAAAATTTATCAGATGATTATATGTAATGAATGCCATGAGACGATGTGTCCTTGAAAGTTTCTTAGACACTTTAAGACATGAGGTGACAACAAACTTGGAGATGTGGGAAGAGACAACGTCAGACCTAAGCAACAGGAATGAGAATGACACTTGGAAGCTGTGATTGACCCCGAATACTCCAGTATCAGCATCTACAGATAGCTTCCATAAAAAGTAAAAGCCCACCATGTAGTTTATAACTTGTAACCATATATGTAGGTAGCGCCAGTTACAGTGATCAACTTCCAGCCTTAGAGGGAGGGTAAACACTAGAAAACAGCCAAACAAGGCTCCACCCAATTCTTCAGCGATGAATCCAACGGAAGCCCGGCGGAAGAAGGCCTTGAAAACGGCCGTTCTGGTGGTCTCCGGTGTGATTCTCCAGGCCGTCATAATCCTTCTCTTCGTCTTCCTGGTGCTGCGAGTCCGGCATGTGCGGCTCAGTGTCAGATCCGCAGAGGTGGAAGGTCTGGCTGTCAACTACTCCTCCTCGAGCCCTTCATTCAGTATGGCGATGCACACGCAGGTCAACATCAGGAACCCTAACTTCGGGCACTACAAGTTCGAGGAGACCAACCTCACGGTATCTTACCGCGGTCGTCTGGTTGGCGAGGCTGTCATTGAGAAGGCAAAGGCGCGAGCATTTTCGACCAAGAAGGTGAAGCTCACGGTGGCCGTGGATTCCAGAGCGTTGGCATCGAGAAGCTCGAAGATCAAGATGAGGAAGGATATATACGCCGGTGTGTTGATTTTGGAGAGCAAGGCCACCTTGACCGGGAAGGTCCACTTGTTCGAGGTCTTCAAAAAGAGGAAGTCAGCGGGCATGGAATGTACCATGGAGGTCAACGTCAAGTCCAAGGAAGTTCAGAACTTGGAGTGCCACTGAAAGTTTATCACACAATCAAACAATCTGGTGTTTTGTTCATCATACCCTTTCCATTTGCTTGAATTGATGTTTTTATTTGGTCTTGAATTTTGCCAAGTTAGCGTTGTTTCCGTTCCCTCCCTCAACCATAGCTATATTAGTTATCATTGATTATGTCTCAATTTCAAATTTCAGAATGTGATTTCACTATTACTTTCTATGGACATACAAGCAAAGAATGCTTTCATAGCATTGAACACGAAGATGAATTCTTAGTTTGAAGGGGAGTTTAGCCTATAAAAAGATACGGAGATGCAAAAGGTCGATAAAGACCCTAATCAAGCGACAACTTCCATTGACAAGTTTCAATCGATAGTTTTCATTTATCAAAATTTGAATGGGGAAGAAAAGTATAATTCTCATCCATGTGTTACATTAAATATTATACCGATCGGCTCTCTAGAGTATTAATAAAGACCTCCAGACAAACAATTACAAAAACTCAAAGTTCTTTTTCTTGCACAACAAAGTAGAGAAGTTACTATTTAATTCACAATTTTTTCAATAATTTTTTACAATTACGTCAATATTCATTTAGCTCAAGTTATCCTATCTAACTTGTGAAAGATATATAGAAAATGTAATGAGAGTGTAAATGGGAGTTTGGTGAGCGCTAAGGAAAGATGAAGTGAATCTACTTTTCGTAGGACACGCGCCCAACCTCGGTTGATCATATATTTTAGCTATTTTATCAATGTTGATATTTGGGGCTCTAACGGAGTTGCTTACATGCCTCCTATATTCTTTTTGCCGAAACCTCTTTAGTGTATCACCTTGTCAATTTTGAAGGATACATCTTGTACCTACAATCTCAGCATTGGTCTTAAATGAGTAAATCATAATTTAGTTTAACCACCATTCGAGTGATGTGTGTCTAGTGTGTACAACTAATATAGAGATTCTAATAGAGACATTTAACTCAATTGGAGCGGGCATTGAAAGTGTAGCCGTGAATACAAATTAAAGTGGAGTAGAATTCAAACGGTAATTAGAATAATTTTGAGCTCAATATTGTGGAAAATATATATGTGCCCTAAATTCACCTCACTTGAACTCTTCCTTATTGAGGATTGGAAAAGGGCCTAAGCAAAAACGGGTTTGAATTGGGATTGAACCGACTCATATTGAATGGCACTATGATTTTTTTGAATGATCTCGAAAATAAGAAAAATGAAATATTTGGCAATAAATTATAGAAAATTGATCAAATATTTTTAAAAGAATAAATTGAGAAAATAACTGATTGAATTGAAGATGAACAGACCAAGAGAATGTCAAATATTGGCCAAACCGGACGATTTAATTATTGAAAAATCGGTACAACATAGTGTGGACCGGTTGTGCAATGCACGTGTCGTGTGCATGCGCATCATCTACCCCACTCGACATAGGGTTTGTGATCTAACTAAGCGACCAGATCCATACCTTATGCAACACGCGAAAAAATATTTCTGAGATAGCTTAATTTTAGGTCAAATCCCACAAAATAAATTTTTTCATTGAGATGACAATTTATCACTGTACCTCTCCATATGATTAATTTGAAATCCATGGCCTAGGAGAGTCTAATTTTGATATGAAAGTAGAGAGAATAACTCTTTGTAGCCCTCAATCTCAATAGACTTTTGAGACAAAATTATCCCCGTTCATACCACCAAAATTCGATATTTTAGTGTCGCCATGCTCATGTAGTGTTTAGCGTTTATCCCCGACCGGTAACCTAAACGGACGACCCCGCTACAGGTGGTGAGCCTGCCAAATAACAATGGAAAGATGCTGATTTCTTTTGTGGAAAAATTCGTCGTCCTACAACAATCTAAAATTACCCAAGCTTCCCATAATCTCCTCCCTGCTAGAGCGACCAAAACCCATCATCCATTTGGCAAAAGGTAAGCGTAGTGGTCGCATTCCATCATAAAGTCTCTTACAAAACTTTGTTATTAATACCCCTCTATAAATTAGGGTTTCTCAGCGACTCCAACCACCCTTGAAAGTGAACAAGGTGGACTAGATTACCTGAATCGTCAGCTTTCCAACCCCACTAGTATTGATTTTCATTGTCCTCTCTCCGATGAGTTATAACGTAAAATCTAACTTTGTGTTATTTTTCAGCAAATGGTCATTTGCAGCCAAAAACGACATTGTTTAGGTCATAGTCAGCTAGAACAAAACTAGTGGGACATAGGGAGGGTGGCTAAGGCCTTATTATAGATTCCTAATGAGCATAATTACATGTTTATTTTAAAAAATAATTGGGGCACTAAAGTGCAAATATCGGAAAGTATAGTGGCTAAAATGAGATTTTTAAAAATTGAGGGAACAAAGTAGAGGTGAGAGGCAATATAGAGACTTGAAAATATTATATTGGACAAGCTTGGTGACCTGATTTAGAAGTTTTGAAATGATGAAGAAAGTAAATGAAGTTTTTGAAATATTTAAGGGTAAAGTGGAAATAGAGAAACCTTTGGGGAAAATTATAATTTGAAGGACATGATGACTCAAATATGATTAAAACATATTATAGGGACTAAATGAAGGAATTTTCAAATTTAAATCCATAATTGGAAGAATTTTTAACAATGGGGTAATTTGGTAATTTATGAAAAGTTAAGGGGTACAAAGGTAATTACAGACAAATTAGAGATTTGAAATATACAAGTGTAAAGATGTAGAGGTATTTGAGTAAATAGATCCAACTATGGGAATAACTATAGAAATTATGAGTTTATGAGAAAAATATATCACTACTTCATTCCATTATCCGATAAAGAGTGCGACCAAGTTGAGGGAGAGAATTGCAAAGTTCGAACCCATAGAATAGTACAAATATCACATAATGAATCCAAATAATCATAGTATATAATCATCTTTATGTAGCATATCAGAATTGCACACACAATCACACTTTTCTCATTCAAATTTGAACAAAAGCTAAAACGAATGAGTTTCGACTATAAGGTGAGTGAGTTTATCATGGAGTTGTGTCGGTCCTGACCTGGTACAATGGCGAAATCACACATCAGTTTCATTAGAGTTTTCATTTCTTTCTCAATTCAAGTTTGTTTACGAGCTCCTGCTCGTGCCCATTGGCCTTAGGCCCACTACACGTGATTTTTCAAAACTGGACATTTAGCCCCACAAGTTCAAAAACTGAGACCTTTGGTCTATCTGAGCTGTTCTAGCTCCCGTCAATAAGGTCTCCCCAAGAGTTTAAGCATTGACACATAGTCAGGGGTGAACATTTCTAACAAAAAATATATTTTTCACTTCATCTCACTAACCAGGTGTGATGATACATCCGCTACAACCGACAAGCAGGTTTCTCTTCCTTCAAGGAAGTCCATCATACCAACTAGGTATGATTTTCTCTACTTACAACTGGTAAGTAGGTTTTAGCTTAGTTCGCACATCACTCCAATTGGGCGTGCTGTTAAAATTCTACTTACAAGTGGTCTTACGTTTCTAAAGTGCTCATCATCCCAACCGGGTATGATGTAAATAAGCCCACTCACCCGATGATTGTGGTGTATTCTTCTCTAGTTGGATTTCGCCTCCACCCTAGCTTATCCTTGTTGGCGTTCCGGTCTCTCATGTTCCTACACGATTTGGGCACCCTTATATATTAAAGTTTGGCATAACAGCCTTTGTTTCTCATATATGAGTGACTAGGCTCAATGTAAAACCCACCCTTTGGAGTTAAGGAAAATCGGTCAAACCGAGTGAGAAAATCGAACTGAATCACAAACCCCAATCACTAGAGAATGGGTAAATTGAGAAATTTACAACTCCTGAGTGACCCAAAAAGTCATAAAAACCTTGGGAAGGGACCTTAGGACAAGTTGGGAGAGAAAACCAGACCGGTTTAGGTGAACCGGATCCTAACCGAATTTAACCAATTTGGACCGGTTAGAACCTATATTGAATCAGAGGGTAAATTCATTTTTCTAACTGGCTTAGAAAATTTAAATTAGAGAATTGAGGTACCATTAGATAGAGAATGAATTTAGATAAATTTAGAAATTTTTTATTTTGAAAAACTCGGTCGAATCGAGCTTGAACCTGCTGGTTTAAGTTTTGAACCCGGTTTTGATCGGTCCGGTCCGGTTCGGAATAGTGTCATCTTCTTCCTTCAAATGACAGCACTGTTCACTCACCGAAAAATCAAACTGCGTCGACGAAGAGAAAACATTTATGTTCAGTACGTTTTAGGCCATCAGTGACTGCCATTAAGGTGCCAAACGGGCAGTCCCTGAGCTCCCTATATATAGAGCCCCTCTCCATTCATCCTCCACATACGTGAAAACCTCACTCTCTCTTAGCTACTCAGTTTTCCAACGAAGCTTAAACTAAACCTCCGACATAGGATCTTTTCTGAACCAAAGAAGGCATGGTTAGATTCTTTAGACACGGGGAGAAGTCAGCTACGCGACGGTGGTCTCCAATTACTCTGAGGATCACCTAAGAAATCAGCCGATTTGAGTCCTCCTCAGGCCAAACAAAGCTCTTCCAACACTCCCTCAACCCTCATACGACCGAATTATAGCGGAAAGGTAAGCCAATTTTTAGAACCGGTGAATATTTATTGACCGAATTCTCCCTCAAATCAACATGAATTGATGCAATTCTTGATTCTAGGAGGAATCTCAAGATGAGAGCTATCTGCCCAGATCGAAAGCTCGGACCGCCACACCCTCGACGGTAAGCTTTCGAAGCTTTCTCTCTTTACATCCAGTTTTCTAGTGAAGCTCCGTTTGAGCTCGTCCTGACGCCAATTCATTCAATTCAAAGTGCAATTGAATCATATGGATGTGTAGGAACTCAAATCAACCTTCAATTTCAATAATTAACCTCGATTAATCGGTCAATTTGATGAAATCTAATTCAGCCAGGTTGAAAGGGAGAAATTGGGGGACACATATGGGGGAAATTGGGGATTTAAATAATTCTCGAGACTAAAGTGCAATTTTCCAAAATTGAGGGCTAATTGGACATGAAAAAGATGTTAGAGGACCAATTGGTCAATTTATGGAATTTTTGGGGCAAAATTTACCATTTTTGTAAAGTAGGGGCAAAATGGTAAATTTTGAAAAGTTGGGGACCAATTTGGGAATTTGGGAAACTTGAACCCCTTTTGTGATTTTGAATAAATTAAGGTTCCAAAGTAAATTTTAGAAAATTTCAGGACTAAATTTGGGAAAAATTTTGCATTAGAGACCTAAAGTTAAAGAAAAAGAACTTTAGGAACCTAATTACAAATAATTGAAAAGTTTAGGTATTTTATTCATTTGTGATGAATGAAAGCAATTAGGCTAAAGGTTAACGAACAAGTATGTTCATATCGTGTAGGAACACAAAGTATTGGGAATGTCAGCAAAGACACGCTCGCGTGGAGGCAAAAAGCTGGTTAAGAGGAATTCACTACATTAACAAGTGATAAGAATTTTGACATCATACCCGGTTGGGACTCGGAATGAAAAACCACTACCATGTGGGATTTTTAACATCACACTTAGATGGGGTGATGTGAGAAAACACATGGAAAAACTACTTACCAGTTGTAAATAGATCATACCCGGTTGGTATGATGATATTCTTGGAAGGAAGTAGAAAACCCACTTATCGGTTATGAGCGGAGATGTCTTTACACCGGTTGGTGTGATGGATAGCCAAAAAGTTATTTTTGTCAAAAGTGCTCTCCCCTGACTGTTTGCCATTGCTTAAATATTTTGGAAAACCTTCTTGACGAGAGCTCAAATAGCTCAGATAGGCTGAGGGCCTCGGTTTTGGAACTTGGGGGCTAAAATGCCCGATTTTGAAAATCTCGTACAATGGGCCCAAGGCTAGTTGGCACAAGCAGAAGCTCATAAACAAACATGAGATTAAGCTATGAAAATTTTAATGAATGATGTTTTTGTCCATGGTATCAAGACAGGACCGACATACTTGATGGATTGATGGTAGTGTGACAAGAAAGGTCGATGGACCAGTCGAGATAAACAGTTGCAGGTCGAGTTGAGGGCCGGGGCTGTTGGACCAGAGGCACCAAAGATTAAATGGCTTATGAGGAAAACTATTGTTTTGTGCATGCACTGAGGTTCGGGACCATCAAGATGCCCGAGAAGGGTAGTGATGCGTCCTAGGAGCTACTGTACGACATGGTGGAGATAAGTGTCATCTATCGTGCCGGCAATCACGAAAGCTCGACGTAGCTTCATGCGCATGATACCGGAGTGGAGTCGGGATGAGGTCTTTGTCCTTATATGGACACAAAGTTTTCTTTTCGGGATTGAGGGTCAAATGTCATGTACATCCACTCATTCTCAAGGTAGAAGTGGACGGACTTCTATCTAGGTTACCGGTAAAGTTGCTCCTACACCACAAGTGGGTGTAGTGGACGAGCTGCCTTACGAATGTGTGATCCCTTTATGACGAAGGGCGTGTGTTGGTTGCTAAACACACTATTTGTGGTAAATGATGTGTAATGGATTTGAAAATTAGGAAATTGAGAAAGAAAGAATTTTAAAGGAAACAAGGAGTCTAATACACTCCAATTCAAAAAACTATTTTATTAATTTTTTTAAATACCAATTCACTGAGTTATAGAAACTCACCCACCCCTTTTATCACTTTTCAAGAATAGAGAAATGACTAGAGATAACACCGAGCCTTACCCTCTATCAGATATGCTTAATAATATTGAGTTTGCATTTTTATTGATATATGTTATTCTAGGGAAAGAGATTAAGATTATGCCCGACTTCTCTTGAATTAAGGAAGGGAGAAACCCCTCTTGATCCAAGGGAGAGGTGGGTTGTTCAAGGGGATCCGACAAAACCGAGTTAGGGAGTGACAACTTGAGTGGTATCAAAGTTAAGTTCCCTTGAAACATTATCAATATTATGCCATGATATTAATGAAACTATAACTATCATGTAGGGAGGAGAATCCCTAGGAAGTTCGCTGTGAAATCCAATCCTCCATCCAAAACCCTAAAAAAGACACCTACCCCAAGGGAGACAACCATTCAATGGTTCCTAAAGGGTGAGAAAAGTGTACCCAAGGACATGGTAGAAGACTATCGGAAACTTGTGGAAGCCTTACTAGAACTAGAATGCACCACATACCCTCCTCCAAGGCAAGAGGAACCTGTACCTTCTCCTAGGAGCCCAACCCCTCCTCTAGCCCCATAACAACCAAAGAGGAATCCAACTAAGAAAGAGGCTTAGGACAACAACTGGGATGCGTATGCCACCTTTATGAAAGTCCACCAGGTACCCCCACCTACTTAGTTCAACTTTAATCCCTCCCAATGAATGAAGTGGACATATGAGTGTGAGGCAGAGGTATTAAGGCAGTACAAATTGGATGCCATACATGAAATTCATCCCATAAGGGAATACGAATGGACCCCAACTAGTTCCTTAGAGCCATCTGATCAAGAGTCCCACAACCATTCTAAGGCTAACTCTCGACCTATGACCCCAAGGGATTATGGTGTAGAAAATTTCTGTAATATGCCAAGTATGGCAAGAAAATATTTCTTGAATGAATGAAAGTTAATTTTTTTTAATAAAACTTCAAAGTCTCCTTGATAAATTCAAGCAATAAAAGTATGCTAATAAAGATCAAAATAAAAGGTAGAAAATCACCTAAGGAATGAAAATGAGTTATTTATACTTAACCTCAACCTTTAGGATTTTCCCTCAGAAGTACAATAAAATTTGGCAAGGAAGGGACTCTTAGAATTCACCCAGAGACACAAATCCTAACTAAGGAAAGGAAGGAGAAGTTTGGAACAAAAGAAGTGAGCATCAATGTCATGCCCCGACCAGTTTTGGTCGGATCCCCGTGAACAACCCGCCACTCTCCGGGTTTATTAAAGGGTTTCCCCTTATTATAATCTGTAAAGAGTAAGGCACCCTTTAAACCTACACCATTTCTTGGAATAGCATAATCAAAACTGCATGAAATTTTAAACTTTACATACCTGTCTTACAGGCATCTTAATTGATGGTCTTTCAAGGTAGGCTTTTCGGGATTTCCTGAAAGGGATATAAGGGAGGGGGTGAGTACGACTACTCAGTGAATGGGTTTTCAAAGATCTACTTTTAACTTTAAGAAAAACATTTATATGGAGTGTGCCAGACTCCTTTCTTTTAAAAAAAAAATCCCTTCATTTAAAAATTTGGGTTTTTCTATTATTTCTTAGTTACCGGTGTGTCATCACCCAACACACATCCTTCATCATGAAGGTTACACACATTCGCAAGTCAATATCACTACTAAACCCGCTAGTGGCTTCGAAGCGACTTTTCCTGCCACCTAGATAGAAGTACAACCACTTCTACCCTGGGAATGAGTGGATGTACGTGACATTCGACCCACAATCCCAAAATCACTTCTTCGTGTCCGTATGAGGATAGAGACCTCATCCTGTCCCCACCCCGGTCTCATGCGCTTGGTGCTACTCCAGATTTCGCATAGACACCTAGAACGACGAACTGCTCTTATAGCCACCAGGTCGTCCAGTGCCCTTAGGACGCATCACTACCCCTCATGGGCATCTTGATGATCCCGTACTCACAGTACATGCACAAACAATATTTTCTTATCAAGCCATGTAATCTGTGGTGCCACTGGTCCAACGGCCCCAACTCTCAACTCAACACGCAGTTGTTTGTCCTAACTGGTCCGTCAACCTGTCATGTCGCACTGTCACTAGTTGACTGAGCATGTCGGTCCTATCTTGGTACCATGGCCAAACAATTCACTTATTAAGTTTTATGGCACATATATCATGTTCGTTTACGAGCTCCTGCTCGTGCCAACTACTTGGGCCCACTGAGATTTTAAAAAAACTGGGCATTCTAGCCCGCAAGTTCCGAAATCGAGGCCCTCGGCCTATAAGAGCTATTCGAGCTCCCGTCAAGAAAGTCTCCCAAATAGTTTAAGCATTGGCACATAGTTAGGGGAGAACACTTCCAACAAAATAGGTTTTCACTGTCCATTATACCAACCGGTATAAGGACATCTCCGTTCATAACCGATGAACGGGTTTTCAACTTCCTTCGAGGAAGTCTTATCATACCAACCGGGTATGATCTACTTACAACCGATAAGTAGTTTTTTTCGCATAATTTTCACATCACTTTCTCTAAGTGGTGATGATTAAAATACCACTAAATAGTGGGTTTTTATACCGAGGTACTTATCATTCCCTACCGAGTATAACATAAAATTTCCACTCACATCTAGTAAGTGGTTTTTATCTTTAAGTTTTGCTCATCATCCCAACCGGGTATGATGTTAGTAAACCCACTCACCCGTTAATGCACCCTAGGGCTCTGGATGACCTAGTGGATATAAGGGCAGTTTGTCATACCAGACGTCTTGCGAAGCTCGGAGTAGCTTCAAGTACATGAGACTGAGGTGAGGACATGATGAGGTCTCTATCCTTATATAGACATAGAGATTTGTTACGAGATTGAGAATCGGATGTCGCAATCATCCACTCATTCTCATGGTAGAAGTGGACATGCTTCTATCTAGGTGCCCAGTAAAGTTGCTCCGACGCCACAAGTGGGTTCAGTGGATGGGATGGCCTACGATTGTTTGTTTGACCTTCATGATGAAGGATGTGTGTTGGGTGATGACACGTGGTGGTAATAAGAAATGGTGATAAAAACCAAATTTGGAAATTAAAGGTTTTAAAAAGAAAATTAGGAGTCTAGAAAACTCCAAATCAAACATTTTTCTAGAAGTTAAACTTTGAAAACCCATCCACTGAGTTATTGTACTCACCCATCCCTTATATCCCTTTCAGGTAACCCCAAAAGGCATACCCCAAAGACCACTAGTTAACGCACCTGTAAGACAAGTATGAATAATTTAAAATTTTATGTAGTTTTGATTTATGTTATTATAGGAAAATTTCAAGTTTAAAGGATTTCTTACTTCTCACAGTTTATAAATAGGGGAAAGCCTTAGTAAACTGGGAGAGTGGCGGGTTAATCACGGGGATCCGACCAAACTGGGTCAGTGTGTGACAAAGACTCTTACTCTTGAGGTCTTTATCCAAACATTAATTCAGATCAAAAGATTAGGGGTTCCAAAATGTCCGATAGTCCCCATGTCTGGTTATTCCCCTTGGTTATTAAAAAACTCTTTAGCTCGGTGACCTATCGAGCTTAGTTTCACAGTTTTTGGCGTTATCTCTTTTTTTATATCTTATATTGGTACATTAATCCATTATTTCTTTATTATAACTCCAATTAATCCATTATTTATTTATATCTTAGGTGTCTTGAAGGTCCAGTAACACGGTGCATGCACAATCAATATTTTTCACAAAATTCCATATAATATGGTGCCACTGGTCCAACGGCCCCAACCCTCAATTCAACCTGTAGCTATTTGTCTTGACTGGTCCAAGGACATGTCATTTCGCACTACCGCTAGTTGAATGAGTATGTCGGTCATGTCTCTGTATCATGGCCAAACAACTCATTTACTTAAGTTTTCATGGCATATTAATCATGTTTGTTTATGAGATCCTGCTCGTGCCAACTGGCTTAGGGCCCGCCATTCGAGATTTTTAAAATCGAGCATATTAGTCGCAAAGTTCCAAAACCGAGGCCTCCGACCTATATGAGCTATTCGCTCCCATCAAGAAGGTCTCCCAAAATGTTTAAGTAGTGGAACACATTTAGGGGAGAGCACTTCTGACAAAATATATTTTTCTACTATCCATCATACCAACCGAGTATGAGGACATCTCCGCTCATAACCGATGAACAGGTTTTCCACTTCCTTTGAGAAAATTTCATCATACCAACCAGGTATGATCTACTTACAACCATTAGGTAGTTTTTCTGCGTAATTTTCACATCACCCCTCTCAGGTGTATGATTAAAATACCACTTAGCAGTGTTTTTTCATTTTTGAGGTGCTTATCATCCCATCCGGGTATGACATTAAATTCCCACTCACCCATTAATGCAGTGAATTCCTCTTGACCGTTTCTTTGTATTCACGTGAGCATGTCCTTGTTGGCGTTCCCGCTAATTCGTGTTCCTACACGATATGAATATCCTTTTCATTATCCTTTGGCCTAATAGCCTTCATTCATTCTAAATGAATGAGAAAACTAAACTTTCCAATTCGTTGCAATTACATCCCTCAAGTTATTTTTCTTTTAATTGAAGTCCCGAATGTCAATTTTTCCTCAAATTGAGTCCTAAGACTTTTAAAATTCACTTTGAGACCTCAATTTATTCAATGTTAGAAAAGGGGTTGGATTTCCCAAATTTCCAATTTGGTACCATTTTGCCCCTACTTTACAAAAATGGTATGTTTTGCCCCAAAATTTCCAAAAATGCTCAATTGATCCTCCAACATCTTTATCATGCCTAATTGGTCCTTAATTTTATGAAATTACACTTTTGCCCCTCTAATGTTTGATATTTCCAATTTTCCCCAATTTCAACCTTCTAACTCTGCCGAATTTTATTTTATCAAATTGATTGATTAGATGAGTTTAATTGTTTAAATTGAAGTTAAATTGGAGTTCCCACACCTTCATACGATTCAATTGCACTTTGAATCTTATGATTTGGTGCTGGAATGAGCTCCAACAGTGTTTCGCCGGATAATTGGACTTAGAGAAAGAATGCTTGGGTGCGACAATCCGAGCTTTCGATCTGTCGTGTCCTGAGGTTCCTCTTAGGATCAAGGATTGCATCAATTGATACCGAATTGAGTAAGAATTTCATCATCGAAATTCTGTCAGTTCTCTCTCTAGCACTAGTCGTAAATTTCAGAGGGGAGCCAAATTGGCTTACCTTTCAGCTCTAATTCAGCTGTAGGTGGACTATGAAGGTGTTGGGAGGGCTCGGTTTGGTCGAAGAAGGGCTCTAATTGGCCAATTTCAGCTTGACTGAAATAGGGCAGCTTAGGTCCGTTGGAGGTGCTTCACTGTTTGATCACGCTGGCGTTCTTCCGGCGACCCTTGGAGCAAATGCAGACTACAGGCATGTAGCTGACTTCTTCGCGGTTCTAAAGTACTCGACCACACTTTGTTTTGCTCGGAATAGACCCTATATTGGAGCACTGGTTCGAGCTTTGCCATAAATTAGAGCAGTTGAGAGAGCTGGAGTTTTTAGTTGTGAAGAAGATGAATGAGGATGAGCTCTTTATATAGGAAGCTCAGGGACTTCTTAGCTGTTCGATTGGCACCTTAATGGCGGTCATTGCCTGAAATTCCCTAGCTAGAGACTTTTTAGCTTCACCGGTGCTGCACAATTTTCTGGTAAGAGAACATTGCTGTCATCTGAAGAGAGAAGACGATACTGTCCCGAACTGGACCGAACCGGTCCGAACCGAGTTCAAAGCTTAAACCGGCCAGATCACCCCCAATTTGACTGAATTTTTCAAATCTAAAAATTTCTAAATTCATTTTCTATCCAATGGTGGACTCAAATCTCAAATTTAAATTTTTGAAGCTACCTAGAAAAATGAATTTAGCATTCGATTCAATAGTGGTTCAAACAAGTCCAAACTGGTTTAATCCGTTTGGATCCGATTCACCTGAACCAGTCTAGTTTTCATCTCCAATTCATCCTTAAGTCCTTTTCCATGACTTTTGGGACTTTTTTGGTCACTTGGGATCAATAAATTTCCTAGTTTGCCCATTCTCTATAGGTTCCACTTTGTAGACCGACTCGGTTTTCAATTTGAAAATGACCGGTTCTTTCCCCAATTTTCTTATTATCAAAGGACGGGGTTTACAACTCTCCCCTCCTTTTAGGGGTTTTCTACCCAAAACAGTTACATGCTAAATAATTGAGGGTAACTATCCCTTTTTAAATGTTCAGTTTTCCATGTCCCTTCTTGCACGGGTTCATTCTGCCACAGAACCTTGACAATAGGAATCTTCTTATTCTTTAAATTCTTGTCCCTCCAGTCGATGATTCGTACCAGTTCCATATGATAGGTCAGGTTCTCTTCCAGCTCTAATGGAGGTCGGTCCAATACATGACTAGGATCAGGCTGATACTTCTAAAGCACAAAAATGTGGAATACATCGTGTATTCTCTGCAGGTCTGAAGGTAGTTCCAATTTATAGGCCATCGGTCCTATCCTTTGAATGATGGGATATGGACCAATATACCTTGGTTTCAACTTTATTCTTTGTTGAATCCTATGTATTCCTCTCCATGGGGACACTTTTAGTAATACTTGATCTCCCACCTCAAACTCCAAATCTTTCCTTCGATTGTTCGCATAATTCTTTTGCTTGTCCTATGTGGTCTTAAGGCAACTCCTGATTAGTTTTATCTTCTCCATGGCATCCTCGATTAACTCCACCCTTTCTTACTTTCTTTCCCCCACTTCTTAAGAAAATAGAGGGTACGACATGGCCGTCCATATAGGGAACCATCTGAATACTGGCCTAATAATTATTATTGTAAGCAAATTCCATCAGGCACAAGTATTCTTCCCAGCCTTTGTTCATGGTGAGTACACATGCTCTTAGCATGTCATACAAGGTTTGGATGGTTCATTTAGACTGCCCATCTATCTAAGGATGAAACGTCGTGCTCATGTAAAGCTTGGTTCCCATGGCACTTTGTAAACTTGGCCAAAACCTTGAAGTAAATCTTGGATCTCTATCTAATACTATACTCATCGGAACGCCACGGAGTCTTACAATTTCCCTCATGTATAAGACAGCCAATTGTTCCACTGCGCCCATCACTCAAATAGGAAGGAAATGAGTTGATTTGGTCAATCTATCCACAAGGACCCAAATCGCATCTCGACCCTTTCTTGTCATCGGTAGTCCCATGACAAAGTCCATGGTGATGTGCTCCCATTTCCACTCTGAAATTTGTAAAGGTTGTAGCAGTCCTGATGGTTTGTTATGCTCTACTTTTATCTGCTGGTAGGACAAGCATCGGGCTACATATTCCGCAATGTCCCTCTTCATACCTTTCTATCAATATCCTTGTTTAAGGGTGCAGTACATTTTGGTACTGCACAGATGCAAAGCATACACTAAATTGTGTGCCTCTTCCATAATTAATCGCTTTAGTTCCTAACTTTGAGGCACGCATACCCTACCCCTTGTAGGTCAGCACCCCATCACTACGTAGGTTGTAGTCAGGTTTAGTTTCTTTATTAACCGGATCTAGATAGGGTTAAAGTTCCTTATCTTCTTTTTTTTGAGCTTGGATTTGCTTAGTGAGACTGGGTCTTAATACCACCTTAGCCACTAGGCAAATTTTCCTGCTTGTCCATTTTCAAGTTTCTCTCCATTCTTCCCAATTGTTGCAATAGGGGTATGTAACTCATCTTTACTTGAGTTGCCTCAGTTTGGTACTTGCGACTCAAGGCATCTGCTACTACATTTTCCTTTCCGAGGTGATATTCTATCACAAGGTCATAATCCTTAACCAATTCCAGCCATCTACTCTGGTGGAGATTCAACTCTTTCTAAGTTAGGAAATACTTAAGACTCTTGTGACCTGTGTATATCCTACACTTAACCTCATAAAGGTAGTGTCGCCATATTTTTAGGGTAACCACTATTGCAGCTAATTCCAAATCATGAGTTGGGTAGTTTCTTTCATGTACCTTCAGTTGTCACGAGGCATAATTGATAACCTTCCCTTGTTACATCAAGACACATTCGAGTGCTTGTTCGGATGCATCAGTATAGACGGTGTACTCTCTCACATTAGGGTTAGGTAAGGAGAGTATCGGTGTAGTTGTCAATCGAGTCTTTAACTCCAGGAAAGATTTCTCATAGTTTTCATCCCACTTATACAAGACTCCTTTCTTGGTGAGTCGGATTAGAGGGGCTGCTATCTTAGAAAAATCACGCACAAACCGTCTATAGTATCTAGCCAGACCTAAGAAACTTCTTATTTTTGTAGGATTCCTTGAAGCCTTCTAATATGATATGGCTTCCACCTTGGTTGGATCTACTTTAACTACACCTCCTGCAGCCATAACTCACACTTGAAAATTTTTGCATATAATTGATTTTCCTTTAATATTTCCAAGGTGGTTGCCAAATGCTCTTCATGTTCCGACCTGGTTCGTGAGTATATAAGGATGTCATCTATGAATACTATCAGGAACCTGTCCAAATGTGGTTGGAACATATGGTTCATCAGGTCCATGAATGCTGCAGGGGCATTTGTCAATCCGAACGGCATCACTCTGAACTCATAATGTCCATATCTGTATCGAAATGTCATCTTAGGGATGTCCTCTTCTTGAATCCTGAGTTGATGATAGCCTAATCGAAGGTATATTTTGGAGAAGTAAGCTGCTCCTTTTAATTGGTCGAATAAATCGTCTATCCTCGAGAGTGGGTATCGATTCTTGATGGTGACCTGGTTCAGCTTTTTGTAGTCTATGCACAGTCTCATACTTTTGTCCTTTTTCTTTACAAATAGGACATGAACACCCCACGAAGACTAACTAGGACATATGAAATCCTTCTCCAATAATTCATCCAATTGTTCCTTCAATTCCTTCAACTCTGTCAGAGCCATACGATATGGGGCTTGGGATATGGGGTTTGTTCCTGGGATTATTTCTATGGTGAACTCCACTTGCCGACTTGGAGGTAGTCTGGGTAGTCTTTTGGAAATACCTTTGGGTATTGTCTAACTACCGTAATGTCTTCTAGTCTCTTTTCTTCAGATTTTTCATCTACGACCATGGTTAGGAAAGTTGTACAACCTTTTTGTATCATCTTTTGGGCTTTCAAATGGGACACAATTTGTACTTCACTTTTCCTTCTATCTCCCTGGAACTTTAATCCTTTCATCTTGGGAGTGTGGAAGGATACCGTCTTCTTTCCACAGGTCATCCTCGCCTGATGGTTACTCAGCCAATCCATTGTAAGGCTTACTTCAACCTCTTTCAAGGGTAATGGGATCAAGTCATCTTCAAGTTTGATTCCTCCAATCTTTATCTCACATCCCTTTAATTACTTATTCCTGTTTAAACCTTCTCCTAAAGGTGTAAGGATATTAACACTTTGTTCTAGTGGAGTGAGCTCTAGGGGTACTCTTGAAACCAACTCTTCCTTGATAAAGGATATCTTAGCTCCGGTGTCAAAGAGGACATAGAATTGTTCCCCCCATAGTTGCATACACCCTGATTGAAGAAACGTATAGTTTAGAAGAAAGTTTCCTTTATTAAATCAAAATATCTTCAGTTTATATGACTCTCTTGAACTAATTTGGAGGGTTTTGGGGTGTACCCGCTACAGTACTAGGGTCTTTTTTTGCCTCTTCTTGGGTGAGGTTGTATACCCTAGATCGGGCTGTAGCGTCTGGCCTAGGGTTCCTGGGATTCCCTTAAGGTGGTCCGAGAGTGTTCCTCTACTGGTTCTCCCTTAGAGTGGGACAATCATTTGCAAAGTGTCCCACTTGCCCGCATGCAAAGCAGGTAAAGCATGCTCCCTCTTGGTTCTTTTAACACTTTGGACAACTAGGGTTTCCTTGAGGTAAGGTGGGGACTACTCTGGGGGAGGTGGTGGCATGTCCCTTCTCCTTTGGAATGCCATTCTATTTCCCCATTTTGTATCATTATGCTCCTTCCGTCCTCCTTGACGGTTTGGACCCTTATCCTCCTATAGGGTCGTCTGCTCCATCCGACGACGTCGAGTCTGCACTAGTTGCTCACACATGTGAGCCATACTAATTAAGGTAGCCATGTCTGTAGGGCATCCCAGTACTTCCATACGGTCTCGAATGTCCATATTGAGACCGTCCACGAACCTTCGGCATATGTCTGCTGGCCCAGCTAGGTCAGGAGCAAAGGGTCTTAACTCATTGAATTTTGTCTCATACTCCGATATGGAGTAAAGCCCTTGTTGAAGCCAAATAAACTCTTGCTTCTTCTCATTTATCTGATGGGGCACCAAGTACTCCTCTAAGTACCTCTCTTCGAACTGTTCCCAAGTGGAGATGGTAGTATGTAGGTTTCAGACATTGTCCCACCATCGTTTTACGCTTCCATCTAGGAAGAATTCTATCAGGATCACCATATCCTCTTGTGGTATCCTGACGATTCCCATCAGCTTCTTAATGGTTATCAACCAATCCATGGTGGCTCCATCATAATTCTCTCTAAGGAAGGGTTTACATCCTAGTTGCCTAAGAATCTTGAGGTTTCTGGGATTGTCCATTGGAGGAGGGTGGTTAACATGGGGAGGAAGGGATTGCACTTCCTCTGGTTCAACTTGAGAATTTGTGGTTTACTCCGGGATGAGGTTAGGTTGTCCAAATACACGAGTGAACTCCTTGTACAATCTTTGGTGCTTCCTGCTGAGTCTAGGAGGAGTTGTCTGGGCTTCTCTGGAAGTTACTACAGTTAGGGGGGTTGGGCAGTGTTGGAGATTGCAGCCCTAGTTCTCTTGGTTCCTTTCTTCGGAGCCATTATGAAAATTTTAAAATCAATCCTATTAGTTACTATATTTTCTAGTCTTGATTATATATTCGAGGAAACATGCTCTCATACCACTCAAGTTGTCACGCCCTGACACGGTTTGGCCGGATCCCTTTTATCAACCCGCCAGATTTACTAAGGGTTACACCCTTGTTTATAAACTGTGAGGAGTAAGGAATCCTTTAAACCTGTACCTTTCCTATAATAACATAAATCAAAACTGCACAAAATTTTAAACTATTCATACCCGTCTTATAGGTGTGTTAACTATTGATCTTTGGGGTATGCTTTCTTGGGTTACTTGAAAGGGATATAAGGGAGGTGGTAAGTACAACAACTTAGTGAATGGGTTTTCAAAGTTTAACTTTTAGAAAAATGTTTGATTCGGAGTGTGCCAGACTCCTTATTTTCTTTTAAAAACCTTTCATTTTCAAATTTGATATTTATCACCATTTCTTATTACCACGATGTGTCATCACCCAACACACATCCTTCATCATGAAGGTCAAACACACAATCGTAGCCCTGCCCGTCGACTGAACCCACTTGTGATGTCGAAGTGACATTACTGGCCACCTAGATAGAAGCACGTCCACTTCTACCTTGAGAATGAGTGGATGTACGCAACATCCAACCCTCAATCCCATAATCAATTCTCCGTGTCCGTATGAGGACAGAGACCTCATCCCGACCCCACCCCAGTCTTATGCACAATAAAGCTATGTCGAGCTTCACAAGGTCACCTGTTTCGACGAACTGCCCTTATATCCACCAGGTCGTCTAGAGCCCTAGGATGTATCACTACCCCTCTTGGGTGTCTTGAAGGTCCCGTAACACATTGCATGCACAATCAATATTTTTCACATAATTCCCTATAATCTATGGTGCCACTAGTCCAACGTCACCGACCATCAACTCAACCTGTAGTTGTTTGTCTTGACTTCTCTAGAGACCTGTCATGTCATATTGCCACTAGTTGACTGAGTTTGTCGGTCTTGTCTCGGTACTGTTGCCAATCAACTCATTTACTTTAGTTTTCATGACATATTAATTATGTTTGTTTACGAGCTCCAACTCATGCTAACTAGCCAAGGGTCCAGTATTCGAGATTTTTAAAATCGGGCATATTAGCCCCAAAGTTCCAAAACCGAGGCCTTCGGCCTATATGAGCTATTCGAGCTCCCGTCAAGAAGGTCTCCCAAAATGTTTAAGCAGTGGCACACAGTAAGGGGAGAGAACTTCCGACAAAAGATATTTTTCAACTATTCATTATACCAACTGAGTATGAGGACATTTGCACTCATAACCGAGGAATGGGTTCTCCACTTCCTTCGAGGAAATTTCATCATACCAACCGGGTATGATGTACTTACAACTGGTACATAATTTTTCCACGTGATATCCACATTACCCCTCTCAGGCGTGATGATTAAAATACCACTTAGTAGTGGATTTTCATTTTCGAGGTGCTTATCATCCCAACCGGGTATAATATTAAATTCCCACTTATGCATTAATGTAGTGAATTTCTCTCAACCATTTCTTTGTATTCAAGCGAGCTTATCCTTGCTGGCATTCCTACACGATATGAACATTCTTGTTCATTATCCTTCAGCAAAATAGCCTTCATACATTCTAAATAAATGAGAAGACCAAAATTTTCATTTAGTTGCAATTAGGTCACTAAAGTTATTTTTCTTTAACTTTAAGTCACTAATGCCGATTTTTTCTTCAAATTGAGTCCCAAAACTTTTAAAATTCACTTTAGGACCTCAATTTATTCAATTTTGTAAAAAGGGATTCGATTTCCCAAATTTCCAATTTGGTCCCCAATTTTTCCAAAGTTACCATTTTGACCCTACTTTACAAAAATGGTAAGTTTTGCCCCAAAAATTCCAAAATTGCCCAATTGATCCTCCAACATCTTTATCATGCCGAATTGGTCCTCAATTTTATGAAATTGCACTTTAGTCTCTCTAATTTTTTAAATTCCCAAATTTCCCCCAATTTCAACCTTCTAACTCCGCCGAATGTAATTTCCTCAAATTGACAGATTAGATGATTTTAATTGTAGAAATTGAAGTTAAATTGGAGTTTCTACACCAACATATGATTCAATTGCACTTTGAATCGCACGATTTGGTGCTAGATAGACTGGTTCTTTGTATTCACACGAGCTTGTTCTTGCTGGCGTTCCTGGTATTTCGCGTTCCTACACGATATGAACAACCTTGTTCATTATTAATCGGCATAACAGCCTTCATTCATTTCCAATGAATGAGAAAACCCAAACTTTTAGTTATTTGCAATTAGGTCCCTAAAGTTATTTCTCTTTAACTTTAAATCCCTAATGTCGGTTTTTCCTTAAATTGAGTCCTGTAACTTTTAAAATTTATCCTGGGACCTCAATTTATTCAATTTCACCCACAAGGGGTTTAATTTCCCAAATTTCCAATTTGGTTCCCTAATTTTTCCAAAATTATCATTTTGCCCTTCTTTTACAAAAATGGTAAGTTTTGCCCCAAAAATTCCAAAATTCCTCAATTGGTCCTCCAACATTATTTTCATACCCAATTGACCCTCAATTTCATAAAATTGTATTTTGGCCCTTTGAATTTCAAAAATCCCCAAATTTTCCCCCAATTTCAACTCTTCAACACTACCGAATTTGATTTCATCAAATTGACCGATCAAACACTTCTAATTATTGAAATTGGAGTTCAAATTGAGTTCGTGCATGTTCATACGATTCTAAGAAACTTTGAATCGTAGATTTTAGCCGGAACGGTCTCAAACAAAGCTTCACCAAAAAATAGACTGTAGAGAGAGAAAGCTTCGATTACTCACCGGTAAAGGCACGGCGGTCCGAGCTTTTGATCTGGGCAGATAGGTCTCGTCCTGAGGTTCATCCTAGAATCAAGTATTGCATCAATTGATGCGGAATTGAATTAGAATTTTGTCATTGAAATTTGGTCGACTCTCTCTATCTAGCACCGATCAAAAATTGTAAAGGAGAGCCGAATTGGCTTACCTTTCGGTCCTAATTCGGCCGTGGAAAGGCTAAGTGTTGGGAAGGCTTGGTTTGGCTTGAGGAGGGCTTGAAATGGCCGATTTCAGCTTGGCCAAAATAGGGCATCTTCGGTTCGTCGGAGTTGCTTCACTATTCCATCATGTCGGCACTTCTCCAACGATTCTCGGATTGATTGGAGTTTACTATCAGATAGCTGTCTTCTCCCCGGTTCTAAATAGCCTGACCTTTGTTCAAGTTGAAGCTCTGGTTCGAGCTTTACCGGGAAAGAGAGCAGTAGAGAGAGAGAGAGAAGTGTTGAGGTGTGAGGAGAATGAAATGGGGATGACCTTAGGCGTAAAACCTGTGTATTAAATGAGCGAGATTTATTACTAGTATTAATATTGCCATAAATGAGAGAGAAGTATCTCGGGCAAGCACGCTTAACTTTAGAGTTCTTATGGACTCTTGTTCACCTTAACCAATTTGGTTTTTCTATTTTCTAAAGTTTCTTAAATTTCTTTTCCAAGGTTTAATGAACCCTTTAGATCACCCGAAAGTTGTAAATTTCCATATTGCGTGTTCTCAAATGTAAACCGGCTCGGTTTTCTTACTTGGTTTGACCGGTTCTTTTCCCGGTTTTTCTTAACTCAAAAGTGCGGGGTTTACAATCAAGGAGAATGGGATTAGTGAGAGTATAAGGAGTTAAGGAAAGACTTAAAGAATAAAAAGGATATAAGAGAGATTAGACTATCTCAAGGAAAACCAAAGGAATAAAAGTTGACTCGAAAGAATAAAAGAAGAACTCTTCAATAGAGGAAATATCGCAAAATTGGAGTTGAAATTAAGGCCTCATTAAATGGTATAAGTGGCTAAGTAAGTGCCTGGAAAGGTTAAGTGTGATCTACTTGCAAGAAAGCACGGAAACCAAATAGGGATTTTAGACTAATCTAGTTGAAGGAAATAACCCATAACAACCAGATCATCCAGGAGAATAAACTACACTCCAAGAAGAATTAGAGAGTAGTAAGGACTATACTCTAAATAGGGCAAAGGGATGGATACCAAAGCCAAGAGGATTCGAGAGACAATCCTCTCAAAATAATTAAACTAAGAGGATAATACGAGCGAGATAGTTAATGAATTGATCCTTAAAGAAAGAAAGAATGGAAAGGCCAAAATCATTTTTGGGAAATAAGGATAGAGGAGAGCCTTAAAGAGATCAATGGATATAATAAGGATAGGAGTAATGACCCAAAACATATGAGAAGGCTAAATAAGCTTTCTGCAAGATGATCAAGAAATTGTGAAACTAAAGAGATGTGAACTCCAACTCAGAAAAATAGATGGGTATTGGGAGCAAGTAAGAATGAATATGAATTATACAAGAGGTACCTATAGGATCTCAAGGTTAATGGTAAGCATGAGAGGATGGCATTAAATAATGTCATTTAAGGTTGGACATTTGCAATGGTAAAACTAGATGAGAATTTCAGGAGAAAAGCAGCATAAAACTTACCAAGGAAGGGAACCTTGGAAAAATATATGTGTTCCAATTAGGAGGAAATGGAACCAATAGAATTGGAAAGAAGATAAGCTCCTCAAAGATGAGTTGTTGTTGATGAAAGGATCAAGTGCATAAGAAATGTAATCTTAAGGGTCCAAGGGGTAAGTTAAACCCAAGTAACGGGTATGTGGGAAGACAACATCAAAAGATGCCGTACGAGTAAGAAAAGAACTAACTCAGAATAAGGAATAGTGAAATGACCACAAGAGAGTAAGAGTATAGTATGAAAAATGAAAGTTCTTGGGGAAAGGATGCCACCGAAAATGAGGAATGCCATACGAAAGGAAGAGTATCAGCATGTTAGTAAGTTATCAGGGAACTCAAAGACTTGAAACTGGAGAGACGCAATAAAGAGGTTGGGAAATGACGAGTAAGGAAACCAATACAGTTATAAAGGATATAACGTCAAAGGTAAAATGGACGAATGAATAATAATAGTGATAGTCAAGAAATACCACTAGACGAAAAGAGGGACATCGTTATTCCATCCTTGAAAGATAGAAAGATTGAGAAGAACCATTATGGAGGTGCTTTAAAAATGTTAAAAGGTTATAGAAAAATTCTAGAGAATGTTGTGCTATGAAGGACATGTAAGCCCAATAGTCACATGGAAATATGACTTAGGTAAGGAAGAGTCCATTAATTGAGCAAGATAAGGCCAGGCATTAAATTCATAACAAAGTTGTAATAACCAAACAAATGAAGGAGGGATCAGTATAGGAAGAAAAGGTGAGAACACCGGACACCTGTAGAAGCATGTATGTGGTGCTTGAATGAACCCTGAGTTAAGGGAGTCAACAATAAAGGGAATAATTGGATACATGAATGATTGGGTATTTTGGAACTCCTAATCCTAAAATCTTAAGTAAAGAATCTCTAAATGGAGAAATAGTGCTTTAAGGAATTGACTCTCTCTCTAACACTTACCGGAAATTACAAAGGGGAGCCGAAATGGCTTACCTTTCAGTCCTAATTCGACCGTGGAAGGGTTGAGGAGGTGTTGGGAGAGCTTGGTTTGGCCTGAGGAGAGCTTGAATTGGCCAATTTCAACTCTCCCGAAACAGGGCAGCATCGGTCCGCCGGAGCTGCTTCACTGTTCGATGACGCCGATGCTTCTTCAGTGACTCTCGAAACGAATGGATGTCACCACCGTGTAGCTGACTTCTCCCCAATTCTAATGAACCCGATCTCAACTTCTTTGGCTTAGAATTGACCCTATATTAGAGCTCTGGTTCTAGCTTCGCCGGAAAACTATCCAATTGAGAGAGAGTGAGCTCTTCAGGTGTGGAGAGGATGAATGGAGATGGGCTCTTTATATAGGGAGCTCAGGGACCCGTTGGCCGTTCGTTTGGAACCATTATGACAGGCATTGAAGACCTGAAATGTACCAAACAGAAGCATTTCTTCTTCGCTAGCACTACTTTAATTTTCTGGCAAGTGAACAGTGATGTCATCCTGAGAAAGAAGATGACACTGTTCCGAACTGGACAAGACCGGTCTAAACCGGGTTCAAAGCTTAAACTGGCTGGTTCACCCTCCATTTGACAGAGTTTTTCAAATATAAAAATTTCTAAATTCATTTTCTATATAATGGTGGTCTCAAATCTCAATTTTAATTTTTTAAGCCACCTAGAAAAATGAATTTAGCATCCAGATCAATAGTGGTTCAAACCGGTCCAAACCTGGTTCAATACGGTTCGGATCCGGTTCACTTTAACTGGTTTAGTTTTCATCCCAATTCATTCTCTAGTCCATTTTCATGACTCCTCTGACTCCTTAAGTCATTTAGGATCCATAAAATTCCTAGTTTATTGTCTCTTAATCTATTCCGGTTCATAAATCATCTCGGTTCTTAAACCGGTTTAATCCAGTTCAAGCTCGGTTCTCCCGAACTAACTCGGTTTGTCTTCCTCATTTCATCCTAAGGTTCTTTTTCCAAGATTTTTGAACCAATTTGAGTCACATGGAAGTTGTAAATTGTCAATGCCCCGTTTCCAATTAATCAAGCTTGTAGACTGTCTCAGTTTTAAAATTCAACATTGACCGGTTCTTTCCCCGGTTTTCTCATTATCAAAAGACGGAGTTTAGATCTCTCCCCTCCTTTTAAGGGTTTTGTCCCCAAAATAGTTTACACGTTAAACAATTGAGGATAACTATCCCTCATCATATACTCGGTTTCCCATGTCTCTTCCTACACGGGTCCGTTCTGCCATAACAGCTTGACCATAGGAATTTTCTTGTTCCTCAAATTCTTGTCTCTCCGGTCCATGATTCGTACCGGCTCTATCTAATAAGTCAGGTTCTCTTCTAGTTCCATTGAAGGTTGGTCTAGTACGTGACTAGGATCAGGCTGATATTTTCGAAGCACTAAAATGTGGAATACATTGTGTATTCTCTGCATATCAAGAGGTAGTTCTAATTTATAAGCTACCGGTCCGATCCTTTGAATAATGGGTTATAGACTGATATATCTTGGTTTCAGCAGTCCTCTTTGTTGAAACCTATGTATTCCTGTCCATGGAGATACTTTGAGGAATACCTGATCTCCCACTTCGAATTTCAGATCTTTCCTTCAATTGTCCGCGTAACTCTTTTGCCTGTCTTGTGAAGTCTTAAGATAACTCCTTATTAGTTTTATCTTCTCTGTGGCATCCTCTATTATTTCTATCCTTTCTAACTTTCTTTCCTCCACTTCTTCCTAAAATAAAGGGGTACGACAAGGTCATCCATAAAGGGCTTCATAGGGAGCCATCTGAATACTGGCCTAGTAAGTATTATTATACGCAAATTCCACTAGGCATAAGTATTCCTCCCAGCTTTTGTTCAAAGTGAGGACACACGCTCTTAGCATGTCTTCCAAGGTTAGGATGGTTCGCTCAGACTGACCATCTGTTTGAGGGTGAAATGTCGTACTCAGATGGAGCTTGGTCCCCATGGCGTTTTGCAGACTCAGCCAAAACTTAGAAGTAAATCTCGGATCTCTATCCAATACTATACTCACTAAGACACCATGGGGTCTTATGATTTCTTTCATGTATAGGATGGCCATCTATTCTACTATGTCTGTCACTTTTATAGGGAGGAAATGAGCTGATTTGGTCAATCTATCTACTATTACCCAAATCACATCTCAACCCTTTCTGGTCACCGGCAAGCCCATGACGAAGTCCATGGTGATATGCTCCCATTTTCACTCCAGAATTGGTAAGGGTTATAGTAGTTCTGATTGTTTTTGATGCTCTGCTTTTATCTGTTGATAGGATAGACAACGAGCTACATATTTCACAATGTCCCTCTTCATACCCTTCCACCATTATCCCTATTTGAGGGTGCGGTACATCTTAGTACTGCCCGGATGCATATCATACATCGAATCGTGTGCCTCTTCCAAAATTAATCTCTGTAACTCCTTATCTTGAGACACATATACCCTACCCTTATAGGTCAGTACTCCATCACCTTGCATATCGTAGTCCAGTTTTCTTTCTCTATTAATTGGATCCACATAGAACTGAAGTTCTTTATCAATCTTTTGTTGGACCTTTATATGATCGGTTAGACTGGGCCTTACCACTACATTAGCCACCAAGCATTTTTCCTATCTGTCCATCCTCAAGTTCACTTCCATCCTTCCCATTTGTTGTAACAAAGGTAAGTAGCTTGTCTTGACTTGTGCCACCTCAGTTTGATAATTGCGACTTAAGGCATTTGCTACCATATTTGCCTTTCTAGGGTAGTATTCTATCACAATATCATAATCCTTCACCAATTCTACCCATCTCCTCTAACGAAGATTTAACTCCTACTGAGTTAGAAAGTACTTAAAGCTCTTGTGATTTGTGTATATCATGCACTTAACCCCATAAAGGTAGTGTCACCATATCTTGAGGGCAAACACTATTGCAGCTAGTTCCAGGTCGTGAGTCGGGTAGTTTCTTTCATGTATCTTCACCTGTCGCGAGGCATACGTGATAACCTTCCCTTGCTGCATTAAAATACATCCTAGTCCTTGTCTAGAGGCGTTACTATAGACTGTGTACTCTCCTGCCTTAGGATCGGGTAGGGACAGTACTAGTGCAGTTGTTAGTCGAGTCTTTAACTCCTGAAAAGACTTCTCACAATCCTCATTCCATTTAATCTCAACTGCCTTCCTGGTGAGTCGAGTTAAATGAGTTGCTATTTTAGAAAAGTCTTGCACAAATCGTCTATAGTATCCTGTCAATCCTAAGAAACTTCTAATTTATGTAGGATTCCTTGGAGCCTTCCATTTTGATATAGCTTCTACTTTGGCTGGATCTACTTTAACTCCGTCCTTAGACACGATATGCCCTAAGAATCCTACTTCTTGCAACCATAATTCACACTTGGAAAACTTTGCATATAATTGGTTTTCCTTCAAGATTTCCAATGTAATTGCCAGATGCTCTTCATGTTCCAACCTGGTTCGTGAGTATATAAGGATATCATCTATGAATACTATCACGAACCTGTCCAAATGAGGTTGGAACACGCGATTCATTAAGTCCATGAAAGCTATAGGGGCATTCGTCAAACCAAACGGCATCACTCTAAATTCATAGTGTCCTTATTTGGATCAAAACGCCGTGTTAGGGATGTCCTCTTCTCTAATCCTTAGTTGGTGATAGCTTGATCGAAGATCTATTTTTGAGAAGTAGGCTGCTCCTTTTAACTAATCAAACAAATCATCTATCCTTGGGAGTGGGTATCGATTCTTGATGGTGACCTGATTTAGCTTCCTGTAGCCAATACATAGTCTCATACTCCCGTCCTTTTTCTTCACGAACAAAACAAGAGCACCCCATGGAGATTGACTTGGATGTATGAAATCCTTTTCCAATAATTTGTCTAGTTGTTCCTTTAATTCTTTCAGCTCTGTTGGAGCCATGCGATATAGGGCTTGGGATATAGGGTTTATTCCTAGAGTTATTTCTATAGTGAACGCCACTTGGCAACTTGGAGGTAGTCGAGGTAGCTCTTCTTGAAAAACTTTTGGATAATGTTTGACTACCGGAATGTCTTCCAGTTTCTTTTCTTCAGAACCTTCATTCACTACCATGGCCAAAAAAACTGTACATCCTTTCTATATCATCTTTTGAGCCTTCATGTGGGACACTAATTGTACTTCACTTTTCCTTTTATCTCCCTAGAACTTTAGTCCCTTAGTCTTGGAAGTATGGAAAGTTACTGTCTTCCTTCTACAATCCATCCTTGCTTGATGATTACTCAGCCAGTCCATCCCCATAATTACTTCAACTTCTCTTAGAGGTAATAGGATCAAGTCAACTTTAAGTTTAATTCCTCCAATTCCTATCTCACATCCCTTTAAATATTTACTCTTGTTCAAACCTTCTCGTAAGGGTGTAAGGAAGTTAAGGCTTTGTGCTACTGGAGTGAGCTCCAGGGGTACTTTAGCAACCAACTCTTCCTTGATAAATGATCTCTTTGCTCCAGAGTCAAAAAGAGCATAAACTGGTTGTCCCCATAGCTATATAAACCTTGATTTAAGAAGCGTATGTTTTAGAAGGAATTCTCTTTATTAAATCAAAAGACGTTTAGTTTACATGACTCCTTTGGACTAGTTTGTACGGTTTTGGGATGTACCGTTATAGTGCTAGGGTCTCCTCTAGCCTCCTCCTAAGTGAGGTGGTATACTCTAGCCGGTACTCTTGTTGTGGCTTCTGGTCTGGGGTTCCTAGAGTTCCCTTGAGATAGTCCAAGAGTATTTTTCTGTCTGTTCTCCGTGTCCCACTTGTCCATAGGCGAAACAGGTATGTCATGCTCCCTCATGGTTCCTTTGACACATCAGACAGCGAGGGTTCCCTTGGGGTAAGGTAGGGACTACTCTGGGAAGGGGTGGAGGCATGCCCCTTCTCCATTGGAATACCATTTTGTTTCCTCCTCTTGGGCCGATATATTCTCTTCGTCCTCCCTGACGGTTTGAATGCTTATCCCCCTTTCTGGTTGTCTGCTCCACTTGACGACGTCGGGTTTCTACCAGTCGCTCGCATTCGTGAGCCATACTGATTATAGCTGCCAGGTCTGTGGGGCGTCCTAGTACTCCCATACAATCTCTAATGTCCATGTTGAGATTGTTGACAAACCTCTGGCATATGTCGGCTGGTCCAGCTAGGTCGGGAGCAAAGGGTCTTAACTCATTGAATTTTGCTTCATACTCTGATATGGAACTAAGCCCTTGCCAAAGCCGGATGAACTCTTGTTTCTTCTCATTTATTAGGTGGGGTGCCAGGTACTCCTCCGAGTATCATTCCTCAAATTGCTCCCAAGTGGGGGTGGTGGTATGTAGGTTTCGGACATTGTCCCACCACTGTCTAGAGCTTCCTTCTAGGAAAAATTCCATCAGGATCACCCTATCCTCTGGTAGTATCCGGACAATTCCCATGAACTTCTTGGTATTGGCCAGCCAATCCATGGCGGTCCCAGCATCCTTTTCTTCGAGGAAAGGTTTACATCCTAGTTGTTGGAGAGTTTTGAGATTTTTAGGAATGTCCGTTAGAGCGGTTGGATTTGCAGGGGGAGCGGTTAGAGCGATTGGTGCCTGCCTCAGGAGTGAGGTTAGGTTGGACAAATATACAAGTGAATTCCTCATACAATCTTTGATGCTCCCTGTTGAGTCCAGGAGGAGTTGTTTGGGCTGCTCTAGGAGTTTCTATAGGTAGGGGTGCTAAGCGGTGTTGGAGACAGCAACCCTAGTTCTCTTGGTTCTTTCATTGGAGCCATTTCTGTAAATATTTTTAAAATAATCCTATTAGTTACTATATTTTCTAGTCTTGACTATGTATTCGAGGAAATAGTGTCTGATACCACTCTAGTTGTCATGCCCCGACACAGTTTGGTCGGATCCCCATGAATAACCCGCCACTCTCCTACTTTATTAAAAGGTTTCCTCTTTTTATAAATTGTAAAGAGTAAGACGTTCTTTGCACCTTTTTCCAGGAATAACATAAATTAAAACTGTATAGTAATTTAAAATAATCATACCTGTCTTGCAGGCATTTAAATTAGCAGGTCTTTAAGGACAGGCTTTCTGGGACTATCTGAAAGGGATATAAGGGAGGGGGTGAGTACGAGTACTATGTGAATGGGTTTCAAATCTTTTGACTTTCAAGAAAACCATTTATATTGGAGTCTGCCAAACTCCTCTCTTTTTAAAAATTCCTTCATTTTAAGAATCAGTTTTTACCACCATTTCTTATTTATCTCTGTGTGTCATCACCAACCACACATCCTTCATCATGAAGGTTACATACATTCGTAGGTCAGTACGACCACTGAACCCACTTGTGGCTTCGGAGCGACTTTACCGGCCACCTAGATAGAAACATGTCCACTTCTGCCTTGAGAATGAGTGGATGTACGCGACATCCGACCCTCAATCCCGAAATTAATTCTTCGTGTCCGTATGAGGACAGAGACCTCAACCCGTCCCCATCTCGGTCTCATGCACTTGGTGCTACTCCAAATTTCGCATGGTCACCTGGAATGACGAACTACCCTTACACTCATCGGGTCATCCAGGGCCCTTAGGATGCATCACTACCCCTCATGGGTGTCTTGATGATCCCATACTCAAAGTGTAAGCACAAACAATGTTTTCTTATTATGCCATGTAATCTGTGGTGTCATTAGTCCAACGGTCCCGACCTTCAACTCAACCTACAGCTGTTTGTCTTGACCGGTCTTGAGACCGATCATGTCGCACTGCTGCTAGTTGACTAAGAATGTTGGACCAGCCTTGGTACCATGACCATACAATTTACTTATTAAAGTTTTATGGCACATATATCATGTTCATTTACTAGCTTCTGCTCGTGTCCATTGGCCTATGGCCCACTGTTCGAGATTTTCAAAACCGGGCATATTAGCCCCCAAGTTCCAAAATCAAGGCCCCCAGCCTATAAGAGCTATTCGAGCTCCCGTCAAGAAGGTCTCCCAAATTGTTTAAGCATTGGCACATAGTCAAGGGAGAGCACTTCCGACAAAAATATATTTTCACTATCCTTTATACTGCCCGGGTATAAGGACATCTCCATTCATAATCGATGAACAGATTTTCAACTTTCTTTGAGGAAGTTTCATCATACCAACCGGTTATGATCTACTTACAACCAATAAGCAGTTTTTCCGCATGGTTTTCACATCACTACTCTAAGTCGTGATGTTTAAAATACCACATAGTAGTGGGTTTTCATTTTGATGTGCTTATCATCCACAACTAGGTATGATATAAAATCTCACTCACCTGATCGTGTAGTGAAATTCCACTTAGTCAAGTTCCGTCCCTAGCAAGCTGGACCTCGATCGGTGTTCCTAATGTTTCATTCTCCTACATGAAATGAACATAGTTGTTCATTATTCTTTAGTATAATAGCCCTCATTTGTTCCAAATGAATGAGAAAACCCAACTTTATATATATTTGCAATTATGTCCCTAAAGTTAATTTTCTTTAACTTTAAGTCCCTATTGCCAGGGTTTTCTTCAAATGGAGTCTTGAAACTCTTAATATTATCTTAGGACATCAATTTATTAAATTTCACAAAAAGAGGTTTAATGTCCCAAATTTCCAATTTGGTCCCTCAATTTTTCCAACATTACTATTTTGCCTTTCCTTTACAAAAATTAGAAATTTTTTCCCCAAAAATTCTAAAATTTCTCAATTGGCCCTCTAATATTCTTATCATGACCAATTGACCCTCAATTTTAGAAAATTTCATTTTCGTCCCTTGAATTTTTGAAAACCACAAAATTTCCCCAATTTTTCCCCCAATTTCAACTCTTTAACACAGCTGAATTTGATTTCTTCAAATTGACTGATCAAACACCTCTAATAGTTAAAATTGAAGTTGAAATTGAGTTTCTACATTTTCATAGGATTCTATAGAACTTTGAATCGCAGGTTTTAACGTCAGAACGAGCTCAAACGGAGCTTCGCCGGAAAACAGACTGTAGAGAGAGAAAACTTCGATTTCTCACTAGTGAGGACGCGACGGTCTGAGCTTTCTATCTGGTCAGGTAGCTCTCCTCCAGAGGTTCTTCCTAGGATCAAGAATGACATCAATTAATGTCAAATTGGATTAGAATTTTGTCATTGAAATTCAGCTAACTCTCTCTCTAACACTGATCAAAAATTGCAAAGGGGAGTCGAATTGGCTTACCTTTAGGTCCTAATTCAGCCGTAAAAGGGTTGAGGAGATGTCGGGAGAGCTTGGTTTGGCCTGAGTAGGGCTCAAATTGGCCTATTTCAACTTGGCTGAAACAGGGCAGCTTCAGTCTACCGAAGTTGCTTCACTGTTCGATCATGCTAGCGCTTCTCCGGCAACTCTCAGAACGAACGGATGTCACCACCATGTAGCTGAGTTCTTCCTAGTTCTAATGAACCTGACCTCACCTTCTTTGGCTCATAATTGACCCTATATCAGAGCTATGGTTCAAGCTTTGCCAGAAAACTAAGCAACTGAGAGAGAGTGAGCTTTTCAGGTGTGGAGAGGACGAATGGAGAGGGCCTCTTTATATAGGAAGCTTGGGGACCCATTGGCCATCTGTTTGGCACCGTTATGATAGGCATTGAAGATCTGAAACATAGCAAACGGAAGCATTTCTTCTTCGCTGGCACTGCTTCAATTTTCTGGTGAGTGAACAGTGCTGTCATCTTGAGGAAGAAGATGACACTGTTCTGAACCGGACCAAACCAGTCCGAACCGAGTTCAAAGCTTAAACTGGCCGATTCACCCCCCATTTGACTGGGTTTTTCAAATATAAAAATTTATAAATTCGGTAAGCTTTTGAAGCTTTCTCTCTCTACATCTAGTTGTGTTTGGCCATGGTACCAAGACATGTCCGACATACTTGATGGAATGGCGATAGTGCGACAAGACAAGTCGACGGACTAGTCAAGACAAATAGCTGTAAGTCGAGTTGAGGGTTAGGGCCGTTGGACCAGAGGCACCAAAGATTAAATGGCTTTTGAGGAAAACTATTGTTTTGTGCATGCACTGAGGTTCGGGACCATCAAGACACCCAAGAGAGGTAGTGATGCATCCTAGGGGCTATTGCAAATCTCAAATTTGAATTTTTTAAGCCACCTAGAAAAATGAATTTAGTATCTGGTTCAATAGTGATTCAAACCGGTCCTAACCTGGTTCAATCCGATTCGGACCTGGTTCATCTGAACCAGTTTGGTTTTCATCTCCAATTCATTTTCTAGTCCATTTTCATGACTCCTCTGACTCCTTAAGTCATTTAGGATCCATAAAATTCTTAGTTTACCATCTCTTAATAAATTTCGATTCATAAACTACCTCTGTTCTTAAATCGGTTTAATTTGGCTCGGGCTCGGTTCTCCCGAACTGAATGGGTTTTTCTTCCTCATTTCATCTAAAGGTTCTTTTCCAAGATTTTTAAACCAATTTGAGTCACATGGAAGTGGTAAATTGTCAACTTGAATTCAACATTGACTGGTTATTCCACGATTTTCTCATTATCAAAAGACGGGGTTTACAACAGTAGTCTCCAACTACTCCGAGGATCACCGGAGAAGCGTCGATTAGCTCACCCAACACTCTCTCAGCCCTCATACGACCGAATTAGAAAGGAAAGGTAATCTAATTTGGCTCCCCTGTATGAATTTCGATCAGTGCTAGAGAGAGAACCAACGAATCTTTACTAATCGAATTCTCACTCAATTTGACTTGGATTGAGGCGATTCTTGATTCTAGAAGAAACCTTAGGATGAGGGCTATCTGCCCAGATCAAAAGCTCGACCGGATTTTGTCATGCCAACAGCCAGGGAAGCTCGACATAGCTTCATGCACATGAGATTAGGGTGGGGTCGAGATGAGGTCTCTGTCCTCATACGGATACATAGTTTTCTTTTCAAGATTGAGGGTCGGTTGTTGCATACATCCACTAATTCTCATGGTAGAAGTGGACGGGCTTCTATTTAGGTGGTCGGTAAAGTCGCTCTGAGGCCACAAGTGGATGCTATGGACGGGTTGCCATGCGAATGTGTGATCCATTTATGATGAAGGGCGTGTGTTGGTTGCTAAATACACTGTTTGTGGTAAATGATGAGTAATGGGTTTGAAAACCGGGAAATTGAGAAAGATATAATTTTAAAGGAAATAAGGGGTCTGACACACTCCAATTCAAAAAACTATTTTATTAATTTTTTTTAAAATACCCATTCACTGAGTTGTAGAAACTCACCCACCCCCTTTATCTCTTTTCAAGAATAGAGAAATGACTATAGATAACACTAGGCGTTACCCTTTTTTAGGTATGCTTAATAATCTTGAGCTTTTTATTTTTATTGATATATGTTATTCAAAGGAAAAAGGTTGAGATTACGCTTGGCTCCTCTTGAATTAAGGAAGGGGGAAACCCCTCTTGAACCAAGGGAGTGGTGGGTTGTTCACGGGGATCCGACCAAACCGGGTTGGGGAGTGACACTCAAAATTGTTAGTTAATTGCACTTAGATCCGTAAAGTTCATTTTCGTTGACTTTAGGTCTCTAATGCTAACGTTTCCCCAAATTGAGTCCTGAAACTTCCAAAAATTCTCTTTGAGTTCTCAATTTACTTAAAATTGTTTAAGGGGCTCGAGTTCTCCAAATTTCCAATTTGGTTCCCAACTTTTCAAAAAATACCATTTTTCCCATACTTTCTAAAAAAGGAAATTTGACACCAAATGTAAAAAATAGACCAATTGGTCCTCCAACATCTTTTTAATGACCAATTGGCCCCCAATTTTTGGAAATTGCAAAGATTACCTCAATTTTATGAAATCCCCAATTTCCCCAAAAGTTTTCCACAATTTCCTCCTTTCAAACTAACCAAATTTGATTTCTTCAAATTGACCATTCAATCGGGGTTAATTGCTTCAATTGGAAGTGTAAATCAGTACTGGCACCATTCTGAACTGGATCGGACCGGTCCGACTGGGTTCAATGCTTAAACCAACCAGTTCATACCCGATTTGACCAATTTTCTAAAAATTAAAAATTTCTAAATTTATTCTCTATCAAATGGTGGCTTCAATTCCCCAATTTTCATATTTTAAGCCACCTAGAAAAATGAATTTAACAACTGGTTCAATAATGATTCAATCTGGTTCAGGTCCGGTTCACCTGAACCGGTCTGGTTTTCTCTTCCAATTTGTCATGAGGTCCTTTTTCCATCATTTTTATGACTCTTTGAGTCACTTGAGGTTTGTTGATTTCTCATTTTTCCCTTTCTCTATCGGTTAAGGTTCATGAACTAGTTTGGTTTTTCTCTTGAGTTGACTGGTTCTTTCCTAGGTTTTTCATATCTTTAAGGGATGGGGTTTACAACTCTCCCCTCCTTTTATGGTTTTTGTCCCCAAAACTAAGTCAGCCATCATTTTCGTTAGAAGTGACTTTCCTTGATATCCTCCTGGGGTTTGCTCGGTGTGCTATCTCTTTGGCTACTCCTTTCATCTAGTCCTTTAGCCTCATACTTGAGAAGTCTTTCTACATTTATGTCTTCCATTCATTCCACAAAGTGTATTGTGATTAGTCACGTTCCAATTACCCATCCACAGGTATTTCTTTAGGTCTCCTTGTTACTCCACTCAAGGTAAGACTCTTCTCCTTAAGGGTATTATTTGTGTCAATTGGTTGGATATTCTATATACATCCAACTGTCCCTATTTTCCCTTCATTTTCCTAGAATGTTGATGCTCTTATTTTAGTACCCTTTCAGCCTCTTCATCCTTACTCTTGTAGGTTTTGATATACTTTCTTCCTTATCTTGTTTGGTCATTCCTCCAAATTTGGTTTACCACAATTCTGGTTTCAAATTCTTAGGTTTGACCATCGGACTCAGTCCTAGTTGGATTCACCCTACTTGGAACTGTTGGCACCAGATGTTCCTCATAGTATGACTTGTTTTGGAATTATCTTTACCCCTTATGATTTCTAGAATGTGTATCATAGATAACGGTTTATGCCCTTCCATCTATTCAGGAGTCGTAGGGCTTCATTCCTTACTACTACTCAGTAGTGTTTCCCATCTACTTCCTATGTAATTCCAATTGTCCTTTAACTTTCTAGATAACAGAATTGTGTCGGTTCTCCTTTTATACTCATTCCTTACCAACATTCCTATGGTTTTCCCCTTGGTTCCAACCGTCAATTTCTAGCTTATGGATACATTGGGATCCTTTCTCACTCACGTCCTTCCTCATTTACTCTGGCATATTTTTCTCAAGGATTTCCTTTCCTTTGTCCTTTCTTGCTTACTTATGACCATTCCCCATTTCTCATCCGAGTTGACCCTTTTTTTGGTCTACATAATGTTTCCTTATTTTGGGGGAGGTCTCCCTTTTAAGGTTTCCTTTCTCTACTATGTCCTTCAAGGTAAAGCCTTCCACTTTAAGGCTATACCTTTGATCCTCTTACCTATTCCATGGAAGTCTCTTCCCTTTACTTTTGTACACTTTCTTTATTTTGGGACGTGTGCCCATTTTTTAATCCTCCATTATCTTAAGATTCCATTTCATTCCTTATCCCCTATCCAATGTACCTCGGGTTTTTGGGTCTTATCTCGTGTATTCCACGTGATGTCAAACAACACAGCCTTTATCCTTCAGGTTCCATTGAGTGATCATGGACCACGACAAGTCTTGACATCTGTGGTCATTTCCATTATTCACTTCCTAATTTGAGATTTAATTCTCCCAAGGTTTCTCAGTTAGCCTTTTCTCTATGTCCTTATTATGGGCAATGTACCCCTTTTCTTACTTATACGACATCTTTCGATGCTATATTCATATCTATCCGTTCCTTAGGTTTTAACTTACTCCTTGGGTTATAGGAATTCTTCCCTTGTAATGGTCTTTTATTCCCAACTTTCATTCCATTTGAAACTTTTCTCCTCTCCTCTACTTTAGTTGGTTCCAGTACTTTTCCATTGGAATATGTATGCCTCTTCTAGGCTCCCTTCCTTGGTAGGCTTCCTCTTCTTCCCCCGGGTTTCCTCATTCCTTCGTCTTCCTGGTTATCTATCTTTATGTTGACCTCTTGACATCCTTGATGTCATCCTATCTGACTTATCCTTACCTTGGGGAGTTTTGCTAGTACATTCCCTTATCCTTGTCTTTATCCCAACTTGTTATTCACTACAATTTTTATTCCTATTGGTGAAAGGTTCTCGGTCTTTTTCCTTTCGAGGTTGTTCTATCCCCTTTTGAGAGCTTACTTAATCCCTTCCATGGCTTGGGTTTGGTTGTCGATTTGTTTCTGTTCATTTATTTCTCTAAGAATTTCTTCATTCCTCCTTTCCAATATTTTGACCTTTACACCCTTCTCTTCCTTGCTGGCGTCCAATTTATGGTCTTCTAGAGGGTTAGTTCATTAATTGCCTCACCCCCAGTATTCTCATTGTACACTTATTTTGGAACAGTTGTCCTTTGATTTTACTTGTCCTCAAGTCTTCTCTCTTTGCCCTTTCTAGGGTGTAGTCCCTACTATTTTCCAGTCCTTCATAGAGTGTTGTTTATTCTACTTGATCCTTCCGTTGTTTCTATTTGTTTCCCCACTTAACTTTTTTTCCATAATAAGTCACACTTGTCATCTCAAGACATCTGTACCACTTACACCACTATTTAAGGTTCCATATTTTGGGTTAAATCTCTTATAATCCTCCTCTTGGTTCCTTAACTTGGGAGTTTCTTTTCCATGGTCTTATTTCCGACCTTTATCCTTTTATTAGGGACTTCCTTACTGGGATTTCCATGTTCACCTTTCTAACGCTTCTTGAATGATTTCCCATCTTTCCTTTCTTACACCCTTATGACATCGATATCGTTATCCACCCTTAATCCTTCTCCATCCTCAAATTCCCATCTTGTTCCTTATCCTTCCTTTGAGGAGTTCCTGTTTAGAACGGGTTTCTAGCACTCTTTGTTTTGTCCATCCGCCTATCAATAACTCTTTCAGGGGTACTTATGCATTCCTCAGAGTTCTCTTCCTAGTACACTTCTTTCCCTCTTCCCTCTTACTACATCTTATCCTAGAGTTGCCTGAAGAGGTTTTCCTTGTTCTCCCTTTTTGAAGGGGTTATTGTACTTCACCTCTCCCCCCCTTCATGTTACCTTTCATTCAACTGGTTCTTCTTAGAGGCATCCTAATTCCTCTTGGTTTCCTAACTCTTATATGAGGGCTCTCTCAATCCCTTGTGGTCCTTTTGGCTTTCCTCCACTCTTCCCTTACACTAGACCCCATATGAACGCACTCTTTCCCTTCTTTTTACCCTTGGTTTAGGGTATGTCCTTTTTCTGATGACTCCTTTTTCAAGTAGGCTCTTGGAACTTTCCTTCCTAGTCATTTATCTTGTTACCTTATTACTTGGAGTTTCTTAGTTCTTGTGGGGCAACAATCTAGGTTGACTATTTGGGGTTAGTGTTAACTAGAAGTGACTGCTAGTTTTCTTATGTGGCCTTCTCTCCATCTATTTCCCCAATCATGATTGGTATACTCCAATCTTGATAGTGTACTTGTCATTATTAGAAAAAATTAACTTTTATTTATTCAATGAAGTAGTTTCTTGGCACACTCAACTTATTATAGGAATTTACTAATTCATAGTCCCTTGGGGTCATAGGTCGGGAGTTAGCCTCCGAATGGTTTCATGATTCATGGTTCGAAGGCTCTAATGAACTGGTTGATGTCCATCCATACTCCCGTTGGACTTCCATAATAAGATGAACTTCATGAATGGCCTTGAGTCTGTACCTCCTTAACACCTCAACCTCACACTCGTAGGTCCATCTCATCCATTGGGATTGGTTGAAGTTGGGTTAAGTTGGTGGGGGTACTTGTTGGACTTTCATAAAGGTGGCGTGGGCATCCCAATAGTCGTCCCAAGCCTCCTTCCTAGTTGGAGTCCCCTTTGGCTATTGTGCGGCTAGAGGGGGTGTCGGTCTCCTTAGAGGGGGGATAGGTTCTTCCTGCCTTGGAGGCCTTCTTGCTCTAATAGTGCTCCAACAAGTTTCCTATAGTCCTCGACCATATCGTTGGACACTCTCTTCTTACCCTCTAGGAATCTTTGAATGGCTGCCTCCTTGGAGGTAGGCATCTTTTTCACGGTCTCGTCTGGGGTTTGGTTCGCACGACGAACTTCTTAGGAACTCTTCTTCCTATAGGGTAGTTAAGTTTTTGTTAGTGTCAAGGCATAGTATTGATACTGCTTTAAAGGGAACAATGCTCTAATAACACTAAAGTTGTCATGCCCCGACATGGTTTGGTCGGATTCCCATGATCAACCTGCTGCTCTATTGGTTGAAGAGGGGTTTCCCCCTTCCTTTAATCAAGAGGAGACAGGCGTAATTTAAACCTTGTTCCCTAGAATAACATATATCAATAAAATGTAAGCTTGAAAGAACTATTAAGCATACCTGATAGAGGGTAGATCCTGATGTTTTCTTTACTCATGTTTTCCCCTAAACCTAAAAAGGGATATGGGGAGGGGGGGAGGCTTGAGTTCTACAACTCAGTGAGTGGCAGTTCAAATTAAATAGTTTCAACTAAATTGTGCCAGAGTTTTCATTTTCTTTCAAAGAAAATTTTTATCATGTTCCGATTTTCAAAACCTTTTTCCTCATTTCCTCATTAGGTGTGTTTAAAAGACAACATACACCCTTCATTTGGAAGGGAACACACATTCGCAGGTGCAACCCGCCCACTTCACCCACTTGTGGCTCATAGAGTCTTTACCAGCCACTAAGATAGAGCCTATCCACTTCTACCCTGGATCTGAGTGGATGTTCGCGACATCCAACCCTCGGACTTGAATATCTCTCTGTGTTTGTTTGAGGATAGATACCTCATCCTGACCCCACCACGGTCTCATGTGCAAGAAGCTACGTTGAGCTTCCTGACTGTTGGCATGACGAACTGCCCTTATCTCCACCATGTTGTCCAGTAGCCCTTAGGATGCATCACTACCCTCTTAGGCATCTTGATGGTCCTATTCCTCAAGTGCATGCACAAAATAATAATTTTCACATTGCCATTTATCTATGGTGTCACTTGTCCAACGACACCGACCCTCAACCCGACTTACAGTTGTTTGTCTAGGCCGGTCCTCCGACCTGCCCCTAACGCATTGCTGCCAGTCCATCAAGTATTGTCGATCCTGACTTGGTACCATGGTGAAATCACACATCTGTTTCATTAAAGTTTTCATGGCTTTTCTCAATTGAAGTTTGTTTATTGGCTCCTGCTCGTGCCCACTAGCCTTGGGCCAACTACATGTGATTTTCCAAAACTGGGCATTTAGCCCTACAAGTTCATAAATCGAGGCCTTTAACCTATCTGAGCTGTTATAGCTCCCATCAAGAAGGTTTCCCAAAGAGTTTAAGCATTGGCACACAGTCAGGGGAGAACACTTATGACAAAAAATGTATTTTTCACTTCATCTCACCAACCGGGTGTCATGACACCTCCACGTACAACAGGCGAGCGGGTTTCTCTTCCTTCAAGGAAGTCCATCATACCAACCGGGTATGATTTCCTCTACTTACAACCGCTAAGTAGGTTTTGGTTTAGTTTGCACATCATTCCAACTGGGCGTGATGTAAAAATTCCACTTACAAGTGGTCTTTCATTTCTAAAGTGCTCATCATCCCAACTAGGTATGATGTAAATAAGCCCACTCTCTCGATGACTGTGGTGTATTCTTCTCTAGTCGATTTTTGCTTCCATGCTAGCTTATCCATGTTGGCGTTCCGGTCTCTCGTGTTCTGACACAATTTGGGCACCCTTATCTATTAAAGTTTAGCATAATAGCCTTCGTTTGTCACATATGAGTGACTAGGCTTAAAATTTTTAGTTAATTGCACTTAGGTCCCTAAAGTTCATTTTCTTTAACTTGAGGCCTCTAGTGCTAAATTTTCCCCAAATTGAGTCATAAAACTTCCAAAAATTCTATTTAAGTCCTCAATTTACTCAAAATTGTTTAAGGGGCTCGAGGTTTCAAATTTCCAATTTGGTCCCCAACTTTTCAAAAATTTCCATTTTGCTCCTTCCAAAAATGGCAATTTGACCCCAAATGTTTCAAATATCAACCAATTGGTCCTCCAACATCTTTTTCATGGCCAATTGGCACTCAATTTTGGGAAATTACAAAGAGGTCCCTCAATTTTACGAAATCCCCATTTTTTCCCAAAATTTTCCTCCAATTTTCCCCTTTCAAACTGACCAAAAGTGATTTCTTCAAATTGACCAATCAATGGGAGTTAATTGCTTCAATTAGAGGTGTAAATCAATTCCTATAGTAACCCACTATTTTTTTACAACCCTCCATAAATTGGGTGTTACAGGCAACTCCGACCACCACAAAGCTATATCTAGCTGTCAATGAACTTGTCGGAGAGTCAACTACACAAACCCAATGTTGTCGGATGTTGTAGCCTCTTCTCCGGTGAGTTTTTTATAAAACCCTAACTTTTTGTCTATTTGTTGATGAGAGTCTAATTGGGGTCAGATTGGCACTACTCCCACCAAGGCTAGCCTTAAAGTGATCACATGGACTTAGGGAAGATGATTAGGAACCTAAAAAGATTTTTGGGGGATCAAAGGAGTTTTTTTAAGGAGATAAAAGTTTGGAGACTAAATCATACTTTTTGAAAAATATAGGGGTCAGAATGCAATTTCATGAAAATGGGGACCTAATTGAGACTCTATAGAAGTCTAAGGACCTAATAGAAGCATGAGAAAACATGGTGACTCGAAGATATAGTATGGGAGAGGATACAAACGCAAATTAAATTCATAAAAATTTTTAAGGGACCTGAAGTTAATTTGATAAGTTTGAGGACAAAATGGGACCTCTATTGAACCCACGAAAGGTCAGAGCACCACATGGCTTCCTACTCAACAGTCTAGTCAGCCTTTGACCTGTTGACCAGACATATGTCGGCCTCCCATTGGCCACCCATTCCAATGTGGCTGCTAACCATATTTCATTTGATTATTGACTGTGACACATGGCATTCTCTGATTGGTTGATGTCATCTAACGTAGCTTGTCACTTGTCAACCTCTAATTGGTCGGTCATTTCTCTGACATCCTTGTCCGATGCTGACATGGCATCCTTGCCATGTGTTAGCTCCTCATTGGTCAGCCTTGCTGATGGTGCCTTTCCAACAATGACCATTGACTAGGGGACATGTGTCGCTCTCTTATTGGTCTAACGTCGCTAACGTGGATTTTCATCCCTTGATGACAGAATACACATGTCGCCTTTTGATTGGCTAACGCTTGTAGGCACTCACAAATAATCTAACTAGGTGTGCTTCCCCACATGTCACACACTGATTGGTCATGCCTACTGACAAGGTGCTGACATAGTAGTGGTCCATTGACCGACTGGACCATTGACTAGTCTCGTCTAACCGGGTTCGATGACCCGAATATGAAAATTGGCATGTTCAGGCTGGATTTGATCGGTTTTCCAAAAATTTAAAAATTCTAAATTAATTTTCTATCCAATGGTGGATTGAATTTCCCAATTTGATATTTTTAAGCCACCTAGAAAAATGTATTATTGAACCGGCTCTTTAAGGTTTAATCCAGTACAATCCGGTTCGGGTTCGATTCTCCCTTAACCGGTATGTTTTTCACGTCTAGTCTCTTCATGGTTCATTTCTATGGTGTTTAGGTGTTTCTTGGCCACTTGGGATTTCAAATTTCCCCGTTCTTACTCTTATTTACCATTTTCGGTTCACTAAGGTTCTCGGTTTTATCATGAAAATTGTCAGTTTATTCCCAATTTTCTTATTCCAAGAGGATGTGGTTTACAACTCTCCCCTCCATTTAGGTGTTTTGTCCCCAAAACCTTTACATATCAAATAGTCAAGGGTGTCTATTCCTCATAACATACTCGGTCTCCTATGTCTCCTCTTCTACTTGGACGTTTCGCCAAAGAACCTTCACCATGGGGATCCTCTTCTTCCTTAGGTTTTTGTCTCGTCTGTTGTTGATTTGTACCAGTTACACCTCATAAACTAAATTTTCTTCCATCTCAGGCGGCAGCTGATCCAATACATGACTGTGGATGAGTTTATATTTTTGGAGAAGTGACACGTGGAACACGTTGTGTATTCTTTGTAAATCTTGAGGCAGCTCGAGCTTGTATGCCACTAGTCCCACTCTATGAATTATGGTATAGGGACCAATGTACCTAGGTTTCAACTTCCCTCACTGTTAAAACTCGATTATACCTCTCCTTGGGGATACTTTGAGAAATACCCGATCTCCTACTTCGAACTCTAGGTCCCTTCTCCGATGATCGGCATTAGCTCTCCTACCTATCATGGGCCTCCTTAAGCCGACTCCTTATGGTTCAAATTTTCTCTGTTGCATCCTCTATAAGCTTGATCTTCTCAATCTTCATTTCCCCTAATTCTTCGTACAACAGGGGTGCATGACATGGTCGCCTATAGATGGCCTCATAAGGTGCCATATGTATGCTGGCCATGTAACTATTATTATAAGCAAACTCCATGAAACATAGATAGTCCTCCAAAGCCTTGCTCATTGTCTTTACGTATGCTGAGAGCATATCTTCCAAGGTTTGTTTGTCTTCTCAGACTGTCCATGTCACCCTGACCTGGTTTGGTTAGATCCCCGTGAGCAACCTGCCACTCTCCCAGTTTATTAAGGGTTTTTCCCTTCTCTAAATCGCGACGAGTAAGGCGTCCTTTTTACCTGTATCTTTCCCGGCATAACATTAATCAAAACTAAATACATTTAGCTATACATACCTGTCTTGTAGGTTTAGCTATAGGAAAGTGGGTTTTCCCTTAGTTACCTGAAAAGGGGTAAAGGGAGGGTGTGAGTTCGACAAATTAGTGAATGGGTGTTGGGTAGAAGTTATCATAAACAATATATCTTTAATTGGAGTATGCCAAACACCTTATTTTCTTTAAAATATTCATTTCCTCAAATCGGTTTTCAAAACCATTACCCTGCCAAGGGCGATCTTTTCTTTTAGAAGGGTTTTTACTCAATTTTTAATCTTTTTTCCAAAACCTTTTTCCAATGTTTGCAAATTCTTTTTCCAAGGTTTTCAAACCTTTTTCCCATTTCCATATTAGGTGTGTTTCACAAGCAACACACACCCTTCATCAGGAAGGGTACACACATTCACAAGATGCAGTTACGCCGACTGCACCCACTTGTGGTTTGGACCGTCTTTGCCTTCCACCCTAATAGAAGTTTCTGACTTCTACCCGGAGTCTGGCTGAACATCTCTGATGTTCAACCCTCAAACCTAAAAATACTTCGTATCCATATGAGGATAGAGACCTCACCCCAACCTCACCCGGTGTCATGCGCATGAAGCTATGTTGAGCTTCCCTGATTGTTGGCACGACAAGCTGCCCTTATCTCCACCATGTCCTCCAGTAGCCCTTAGGATTCATCACTACCCCTCTTGGTGTCTTAATGATCCCAAACCTCAAGTGAAAGCACTAAAAATAATTTTACACAAAGCCATTTATCTTTAGTGCCACTAGTCCAACAACCCCGACACTCAACTCGACCTGTAGCTGTTTGTCTATATCAGTCCGTCGACCTAGTCCTGACGCACTACCGCAAGCCCATCGAGTATATCAGTCCTGTCTTGGTATCATAGTGAAATCATATAATCCATTTATTAGGAATTTTCATAGCTTATTTATCATGTTTGTTTACTAGCTCTTGCTCGTGCCAACTGGCCTTCGACCCACTGTACGTGATTTTCCAAAATTGGGCATAGCCACACAAGTTCCAAAACTGAGGCATTTGGCCTATCTGAGCTGTTCTAGCTCTTGTCAAGAAGTTCTCCCAAAACTTATAAGCATTGGCACACAGTCAGGGGAGAACACTTCTTTCAAAATAACTTTTCAACTCATCACACCAACCGGGTGTGATGACATCTCCGTCACAATCGGCAAGCGGGTTTTCTCCTTCCTTACAAGAAGTCTATCATACCAACTAGGTATGATCTCTCAACTTATAGTCAATAAGTAGTTTTTTCCACTTAGTTCTCACATGACTCCAACCGGGTGTGATGTTAAAATCCCACATAGAAGTGGTTTTTCATTTATGAAGTGCTCATCATCCCAACCGGGTATGATGTGAATTAACCCACTCACCCGATAACTGAAGTGTACTCTTCTTCCATCGATTTCCACGTTCACGCTAGCTCATCCTTGCTGGCATTCCGATCCCTCGTCCTCATCTATTAATATTTGGCATAACAACCTTTATTTTCTCATGTATGAACAACTAAACTCAAAATTTCCAATTAATTACACTTAGGTCTCTCAAGTTCTTTTTCCTTGACTTTAGGTCTGTAATGCTAACTTTTATCCAAATTGATTCCTAAAACTTCCAAAAATTCACTTTGGGTACTTTGGGTCCTCAATTTACTCAATTGTTTGAGAGGTTCAAGTTTTCCAAATTTCCAATTGGGTTCCTAACTTTTCAAAAATTACCATTTTGCCCCTACTTTACAAAAATGGTAATGTTACCCCAATTATTTTAAAAAATCGACCAATTGGTCCTCCAACATCTTTCTCATGGCCAATTGGACTTCAATTTTGGGAAATTGCAATTTGGTCCCTCATTTTACAAAATCCCCAAATTTCTTCCTTTCAAACTGGTCAAATTTGATTTCATCAAATTGACCATTCAATTGGGGTTAGTTGCTCCAATTGAAGGTATGGATCAGTTCCTACCTTTCATACAATTCAATTGAGCTTTGAACCAAGTCATTTGGGTCAGAATTGATCTCAAATGGAGCTTCGCCAGAAAATAAAATGTAGAGAGAGAAAGCTTCAAAAGTTTACCGTCGGAGGTATAGCGATTCGACCTTTCTATCAAGGAAGATAGCTCTCTTCCTCAGGTATCTTCAAGGATCAAGAATTCCTATAATTGAACAAGAATTGAGGAAGAATTTCGTCAATGAAATTTTGTAGTTTCTCTCTCTAGCACTTACCTGGGCCGAATTGGCTTATCTTTCATCTCAGTTGAGGTCATCTAAGGGTCGTGGGGAGGTTGGGAAAGCTTGGTTTGCCTAGAGGAGGGCTGAATTTGGTCAACTTCAGCTCGGCCTAAATAGGGTAGCTTCAGTTTGCTGGAGCTGCTTCACTATTTATTATGTCGGCACTTCTCCAATGATCCTCGGATCGAATGGAGGTTGGTATCAGATAGTTGACTTCCTTCGAAGTCTAAAGAACCTGAACTTGCCTTCTGAGGTTGAGAAAAATGCCCAAGTCGGAGCTCTAGTTCGAGCTTCATCAGAAATTGGAGCAGTTGAGAGAGAATGAAGCTTTCAGGTGTGATGAGAATGAATGGAGAGGAGCTCTTTATATAGGGAGCTCGGGGACTATATTGTCGTTCGTTTGGCACCTTTATGGCACTCATTCATGGTTTGAAATGCCCTGAACAAAGATGATTCAGCTTCTCTAGCACTATTTATTCTTCCGGTGAGTGAATAGTGTTGTCATCCGAAGAAGAAGACGACACTGTTCCGAATTGAACCGGACTGGTATGAACTGTGTTCAATGCTTAAACCATCCGGTTCAGGACCGATTGGACCGAGTTTTTCAAAATTAAAATTGTCTAAATTCATTTTCTATCCAATGGTGGCTTCAATTCCCCAATTTGAATATTTTAGGCCATTTAGAAAAATGAATTTAGTATCTGGTTCAATAAAGTTTCAAATCGGTTCAATCCGGTTCAAATCTGGTTCACCTGAATTAGTCTAGTTTCCTCTTCCAATTCATCCCAAGTCCTTTTCCATGGTTTTTATGACTCCTTTATGTCACTCGGGATTTGTTAATTTCCCCATTTGCCCTTTCTCTAGCAGTTGGGGTTAATGAACTTGTTCGGTTTACTTATTTGGGTTGACTGGTTCTTTTCCCTGTTTTCCTTATATTAAAGGGACAGGGTTTACAACTCTCCCTTCCTTTTATGAGTTTTGTCCCCAAAACTTAATCAACACTTTTCACTCTAGGATAAACTTCCCTTAATGTCAACTTGAGCATGTTAACACTTCAGTTGTTCTTTCACTTAACCCACTTTAAATCACGCGCTTAAGGAATTTCTTTTCATTTACATTGTTTACTTACTCTATGGAGTTTATCATATCTAGTATGTCTTGCCCGCGAGTCCAAAGGTATATCCCTAGGTTCACATCTTCCTTTGCTTCGGGCAAGATTCTTCCCCTTGAGGTTCTTACTCAAGATTTTAGGATTGGGAGTTCTAAGATGCACAATTGTTCCTGTGTCTAGTTATTCTCTTTATCATTAAAACCCTTAGCTCAGTGTTCTTTCGAGCATTACGTACTTATTTTCATAGGTTTTAATGTTATTACCCCTTCATCCTATTTTGACCCTTCCTCCATCCATTATTTATGACCACTTTGGTCCAAATTATGTCTGGCCTCGTCATGCTTATCAACTAACTCTTCCTTACTTGAGTTACATTTTCCTCAAGACTATTGGGCTTACATGTCCCTTATAGCATGACATACTCTATAATCTATCTATGACCATTTAAAATTTTTGAACACTTCCATAATGGTTGCTCTCAACCTTCCAACATTTCAGGGATATTATGACTCCGTCCCTCTTTTCATCTGATAGTACTTCTCGGCTACCCTTACTGTTATCCAATCATCCATCTTGCCTTTGACGTCATATCTTACATAACCATATTGGTTTTCCTCACCTACTCGTCTTTTCCCAACTTCTTCATTAGGTCTTTCCGGTTCCAATCATTGGGTTTCCCAATGACAAACTGACACGTTGTAATTCTTTCCTTCTTTTGTCCTTCTTCATTTCCAGTGGCATCCTTTATTCAAGGACTTTTCCCTTCTTACAGTTTTGTTATCTACCGTCCCTCATCGTAGAGACGTCCACCTTACGAGCTACATGCTTAAACTTCTTATCATTCCTTTAAGGATTTCTTTCTTCATTTCCTTACACCCTTTACATTGGGGCATCTGCCCGCTTTCAATCCTCCTTTGTATTAAAATATCCATTTTATTTCTTATTCCTTATCTAAGAACTTCCTACTATTGGTCTTATTTCTTGTATTCCACCCTATGCTCAACTGTCCACTCTTTTGAGCTCCATTAGGTGATCATGGACCATGACCAGTCTTGATGTCGATAGTCGTTTCTCTTGTTCACTTCTAAAGTGGAGGGCATACTTGTCCGAGCTTTCTCAGGTGTTCTTTCCTCTATTCCTTTATTAAGGGTAGTTCACCCCTTCCTACTTGTCACGACGTCCTCTAATGCTATCTTTCTACTTACCTATTCCTTTGGTTTAACTTACTTCTTAGGTCCTCTTACTATGCTTCCCTTAGTTCTTTCACCTCAGCTTGCACTTCATCTCCTCATCCTTCATCACTTGTTCCATTACTTCTCAGTTGGGATATGTATGCCTCCCTAGGGTTTCCTTCTATGGGAGAATCCTTCCCCTTCTTTTCCAAAATTCCTTTCTATTCGTGCATGAGTGTATCTAACCATAACTTTCCTAACATCCTCGAATGCCATCCTTCCTGCTTCCCCTTTCTTTGGAGATTTGGTGGGTACATCCTTAGGATTTTCTTTTACTTGTATCTCATCACAAGTTTTAAATTTTTTTGTAAGAAATGGAACTTTTATTTATTATAATGATGACAAATTACAGGGTTTTAGTTATATTTGTCTAGGGGAGCTATGGTAAGTACTAGCTATAGTACTAGGATCATCCCGTGCTTCCACCTGGGTGAGGTTGTACACTCGGGTTGGTACCCTTGATATAGTGACTATGTCTTATCCTCCATCTAGTGCCCTTGTGTTCCCTTTAGGTGGTTGATGGTTACCTCATTGTGTATTATCTCGAAGGGCTAGACAACTCTTTGCAAACTGTCTGAGTTGTCCGCATTTAAAGCATGCTCGACATGACCCTTCATGGCTTTTCCGGCAACTAGGGCAATAGGGGTTTCTCCTTTGTGAGGTTATACTTGTCTCCCTTTGGGCATGATAACCGTCATTTCTCCTAAAGGGCCCCATTCTTGTCCCCCATATTTGCTCACCAGACTCCTTTTGACCTCTCAGGCTGTTCTGTCCTCCCTCTTCCTTCCGGTCGTCCTACTCTATCCGGCGGCATCTTGTCTATACTAGACACTCACACTTATGGGTCATGCTGATGATGGCAGCCAAATTTGTGGGGCATCCTAATACCCCCATCTGGTGTTTTATATCCATGATGAGACTTTCCATGAACCTTTGGCAGATATCTGCCGATCCGGCTAAGTTTGGGGCAAAAGGCCTTAGCTCATTAAATCTAGTCTCATACTCTAAGATGGTGTGGGATCCTTATCAGAGTCAGGAGAATTCTTGCTTATTCTCATTTATCAGATGTGGTGCTAAGTATTCCTCCGAATACATCTCCTCAAATTGTTCACAGGTAGGGGTGCTTGTAAACCTCGTCCTTTAGTAATGAGAAAACCGGGGAAAGAACTGGTAAATTTGAATCTTTAAATGGAATTGATCTACAAGCCCGATTGTTAGGGGATGAGCAAATTTAAAAATTTCTAACTCCCATGTGACTCAAAAAGGTTCATAAAACTTGGGAAAAGAACCCTAGGACGAAATGAGGAGGAACAACCAAAGCAATTCAAGAGAACCGGGTCCGAACAGAATAGAACCAGTTTATGAATCGAGTCGATTCATGAACTGAAATCGATAGAGAATGGGTAAACCAAGAAGCTTATGGATCCCTTGTGATTCAAAGAGAATTATAATCATTGGGAAGGAACCTTAGAACAATGTGGGAGAGAAAAACCAGATCGGTTCGCATGAACCAGACCCGAACCAAATTAAACCGGTTTAAGAAACCAAACCAGAATTGAGAAAGAGATGGTAAACTGGGAATTTTATGGATCCTAAATGACCTAAGGAGCCAAAGGAGTCATGAAAATGGAATAGAGAATAAATTGGAGATGAAAACCAAACCGGTTCAGGTGAACCGGATCCGAACTGGATTGAACCAGTTTTGACCAATTTGAATCACTATTGAACCGGACATTAAATTCATTTTTCTAGGTGGCTTAAAATTTTCAAATTTGAGATTTGAGACTAGTAGTGGATAGAAAATGAATTTAGAAATTTTTAGATTTAAAAAGCTTGGTCGAATGGGGGGTGAATCGGCCGGTTTAAGCTTTGAACCCGGTTCGGACCGGTACTGTCCGATTCGGAACAGTGTCATCTTCTTCCTCGGATGATAGCACTGTTCACTAGCCGAAAAATTGAAGTAACACTGGCGAAGAAGAAATGTTTCCATTCAGTACTTTTCAGGTCTTCAATGCCTGTCATAACAGTGCCAAACGGATGGCCAACGGGTCCCCGAGCTCCCTATATAAAGAGCACCTCTCCATTCGTTCTCTTCACACCTGAAAAGCTCACTCTCTCTTAGTTGCTTAGTTTTACAATGAAGCTAGAACTAGAGCTTCGATATAGGGTCAATTTTGAGCCAAAGAAGGTGAGGTCAGGTTCATTAGAACCAAGGAGAAGTCAGCTATACAGTCGTGACATCCGTTCATTCCGAGAGTCGCCAGCATGATCGAACAGTAAAGCAGCTCCGATGGACCGTAGCTGCTCTCTTTCGGCCGAGTTGAAATTGGCCAATTCGAGCCCTCCTCAGGCCAAACCAAGCTCTTCCAACACCTCCTCAGCCCTTCCACGACCGAATTAGGACTGAAAGATAAGCCAATTCGGCTTGTCTTTACAATTTACGATCAGTGTTAGAGAGAGAGTCAGCTGAATTTCAATGACGAGATTCTAATCCAATTCAACATCAATTGATGTCATTCTTGATCCTAGGAAGAACCTCTGGAGGAGAGCAACCTGCTCAGATAGAAAGCTCAGACCGTTGCTCCATCGCCGGTGAGAAATCAACGCTTTCTCTCTCTATAGTCTATTTTCCGGCGAAGCTTCGTTTGAGCTCGTTCCTATGTTAAAACCCGCAATTCAAAGTTCCTTAGAATCGTATGAACATGTAGAAACTTAATTTCAACTTCAATTTCAATGAATAGAGGTGTTTGATTGGTCAATTTAATGAAATCAAATTTGGCTGTGTTAAAGAGTTGAAATTGGGGGAAATTTGGGAATTTTTGAAAATTCGAAGAACCAAAATGTAATTTTCTAAAATTGAGGGTCAATTGGTCATGATAAGAATATTAGAGGGCCAGTTGAGAAATTTTAGAATTTTTGGGGCAAAATTTACCATTTTTGTAAAGGAAGGACAAAGTGGTAATTTTGGGAAAATTGAGGGACCAAATTGAAAATTTGGGAAATTAAACCCCTTTTTGCAGAATTTAATAAATTGAGGTGCTAAGATAAATTTTAAAAGTTTCGGGACTCAATTTGAAGAAAAACCCGGCAATAGGGACTTAGAGTTAAAGAAAAATAACTTTAGTGACCTAATTACAAATATATATAAAGTTGGGTTTTCTCATTTATTGGAACGAATGAAAGCTATTAGGCCAAAAAATAATGAATAACTATGTTCATTTCGTGTAGGAGAACGAGACATCAGGAACGCCAATTGAGGTCCAGTGTTCCTGAGTGGAATTTCACTGCACGATCGGGTGAGTGGAATTTTATATCATACCCGATTGGGGATGATAAGCACATCGAAATGAAAACCCACTACTATGTGATATTTTAAACATCACAACTTAGAGTAGTGATGTGAAAACCATGCGCAAAAACCACTTACCGGTTCTAAGTAGATCATACATGGTTGGTATGATGAAACTTCCACGAAGGAAGTTGAAAACCCGTTCATCGGTTATGAACGGAGATGTCCTTATATTGGGTTGGTATAATGGACAGTGAAAACATATTTTTGTAGGAAGTGTTCTCCCCTGACTGTGTGCCAATGCTTAAACAATTTGGGAGACCTTCTCGATGGGAGCTTGAATAGCTCTTAAAGCTCAGGGGCCTCAATTTTGGAACTTGGGGGCTAATATGCCTGATTTTGAAAATCTCGCACAATGGGCCATAGGCCAATGGGCATGAGCAGAAGCTCATAAACGAACATGATATATGTGCCATAAAACTTTAATAAGTAAATTGTATGGTCATGGTACCAAGGCTGGTCCGACATTCTCAGTCAACTGGCAGCAGTGCGAGATGACCAGTCTCCAGATCAGTCAAGACAAACAATTGCAGGTTGAGTCGAAAGTTGGGACCGTTGGACTAATGGCACCACATATTACATGGCATAATAAGAAAGCATTGTTTGTGCATGCACTAGGAGTACGAGATCATCAAGACGCCCATGAGGGGTAGTGAAGTGTCCTAGGGACTCTGGACAACCTGGTGAGTATAAGGGCAGTTCATCATTCCAGGTGACCGTGCGAAATTTGGAGTAGCACCAAGCGCACGAGACCGGGGTGGGGATGAGATGAGATCTTTGTCCTCGTATGGACACGAAGAATTGATTTCGGGATTGAGGGTCGGATGTCACGTACGTCTGCTCATTCCCATGGTAAAAGTGGTTGTACTTCTATCTAGGTGGCCGGTAAAGTCACTCCGAAGCCACAAGTGGGATCAGTGGTCGTGCTGACCTGCGAATGTGTGTAACCTTCATGATAAAGGATGTGTGTTGGGTGATGACACATCATGATAATAAGAAATGTTGAAAAACCCAAATTTTTAAATGAAGGGTTTTTTGAAAAGTAAGGAGTTTGGCACACTCCAATATAAATATTTTTCTTAAAAGTTAAAAGTAAACTTTTGAAAAACCCATTCACTGAGTTGTAGAAACTCATCCTTCTTTTCTATCCATTTTCAGGAAAAGAGAAAATGACTATCAGTAACACCGAGCCTTACCCTTTATCAGGTATGCTTAATTTTTCCTTAAGCTTGCATTTTAATTGATATATGTCTTCCAGGGAACAAGGTTGAAATTTTGCCTAGCTACTCTTGAGTAAAAGGAGGAAACTCCTCTTGAACCAAGAAAGAGTGATGGGTTGTTCATGGGGATCCAACCAGACCGGGTTGGGGCATGATAGTGCTGGCATGCAAGCTTCTAACATTATCCCACCACCTCCTCGCACTAGCTTCCAGGAAAAACTCTGCTAGGATAACCATATCTTTTGATGAAATCCTGACTATCCCCATGAGTTTCTTGATGTTGGCTAGCCAGTCCATATCAACTCCAGCATCTTTCTCTCCTAGGAATGGCTTACATCCTAGTTGTTGGAGAGTTTTGAGGTATTTGGGATGTCAACTAGAGGAGGATGGTTAATAAGAGAAGGATTATATTGTATTTCCTCCGGTTAAGTTTGAGAGTTGGTAACTACCTTAGGGACGAGGTTAGCTTACCCAAATACTCGAGTGAATTCCTAATACAATCTCTGGTTTTCCGAGCTTAGTCCAGATGGGGTTGTCTGGGCTCCTCGAGGAGTTTCCATAGGAAGGGGTGGTTGGGCAGTGTTAGAGATTGCGACTCTTGTTCTCTTGGTTCCTTTCTTGGGAGCCATCTAAAATTTTAAAATTTATTCCGATTAATTACTATGTTATATAGTCCTGATAATGTATTCAAGGAAATAGGCTTTGATATCACTCAAGTTGTCACGCCCCGACCTGGTTTGGTCGGATCCCTGTGAGCAACCCGCCACTCTCCCGGTTTATTAAGTGTTTTCCCTTCTCTAAATCGGGAGGAGTAAGGCATCCTTTTTACCTGTATCTTTGATGGAATAACATTAATCAAAACTAAATATATTTATCTTTACATACCTGTCTTGGAGGTTCAACTACAGGAAAATGGGTTTTCCCTAGGTTACCTGAAAAGGGGTAAACGGAGGTGGTGAGTTCGACAACTCAGTGAATGTGTGTTGGGAGAGAGTTTTCATAAACATGATATCTTTAATCGAAGTGTGCCAAACTCCTTATTTCGTTAAAAATATTTAATTTTTCAAATCACAGTTTTCAAAACCTTTACCTTGCCAAGGGCGACCTTTCCTTTTAAAAGGGTTTTCCCTCAATTTTTAATCTCTTTTCCAAAATCTTTTTCCAAGGCTTATGTCACGCCAGATCCGATTTGGTCAGATCCCCATGAACAACCTACCGTTCTCTTGGTTTGATAGGGGTTTCCCCCTTCTTTAACTAAAGAGGAGCTAGACGAAATTCTCAACCTTATTCCATGGAATACATATATCAATAAAAATAAAACTTAAAATAATTAAGCATACCTGACAAAGGGTAAGGCCTCATGTTATCCCTAGTCATTTCTTTATTTCCTGAAAAGGGATGAAAATGGTGGGTGAGTTTTTACAACTCAATGAATGCGTAATTTAAAAAAAAATAAAGTTTCAGTAATATAGTTTTTGAATTGGAGTGTGACGAACTCCTTATTTCCTTTAAGATATTTCATCCTAAAAAATCTTGGTTTCCAAAGCCATTTCTCATCATTAACCACAAACGGTGTGTTTATCAACTAACACATGCCCTTCCTCATGAAGGGAACACATATTCGCAGGGCAGCACATCCACTGCACCCCCTTGTAGCGTTGGAGCGACTTTATCGACCACCTAGATAGAAGCTTGTCCACTTCTACCCTGAGAATGAGTGGATGTACGCAACATCCGACCCTCAATCTCGTAAAGAAACTCTATGTCTGTATGAGGACAAAGACCTCATCCTAACCCCACCTCGGCCTCATGCGCATGAAGCTACATCGAGCTTCCCTGACTACTGGCACAACAATCTGCCCTTATCTTCACCATGTCATCCAGTGGCCCTTAGGGCGCATCACTACCCCTCTTGGGTGTCTTGAAGGTCACATACCTTAGCGCATGCACAAAACAACAGTTTTCCTCATAAGCCATTTAATCTTTGGTGCCACTGGTCCAACGGCCCCGACCCTCAACTCGACCTGCAGCTATTTGTCTCGATTGGTCCGTCGACCTATCTTGTCACCTTACCGCCAGTCCATCGAGTGTGTCGGTCCTATCTTGGTACCATGGCCAAACACATTCATTCATTTAAAATTTTCATGGCTTAAACTCATATTTTTTATGAGCTCCTATTCATGCCAACTAGCCTTGGGCCCACTGTACAAGATTTTCAAAATCGGGCATTTAGCACCCAAGTTCCAAAATTGAGGCCTCTAGCCTATCTGAGCTATTCGAGCTCCCGTCAAGAAGGTCTCCCAAAAAGTTTAAGTAGTGGCACACAATCAGGGGAGAGCACTTCTGAAAAAATAATCTTTTAGCCTTCCATCACACCAATCGGGTGTGTGGATATCTCCGCTCATAATCAATGAATGGGTTTTCTACTTCCATCTAGGAAGTTCATCAGACCAACCGGGTATGATCTACTTACAAACAGTAAGTAGTTTTTTCGCGTAATTTCCACATCACTCCATTTAGGTGTGATGTTTAAAATTCCACTTAGTAGTGGGTTTTCATTTCGATGTGCTTATCATCCCAATCGGGTATGATATAAAAATCCCACTCACCCATGAATGTCGTGAATCCTTCTTAACCGACTTTCGTCTCCTCACGAGCATTGTCTTAGGTGGCGTTCCTAATACCTCGTGTTCCTATATGGTATGAACATCCTTGTTCATTATCCTTTGATTGGATAGCCTTCACTAATTATGAATGAATAAAATATCCAACTTTTCAAATATTTGTAATTTGGTCCGTAAAGTTTTTTTTTCTTTTACTATAGGTCCCTAATGCCGATTTTCCCCAAATTGAGTCTCGAAACTTCAAAAATTTTCTTTGAGACCTCAATTTATTCAAAATTATATAAACGTGTTCAAGTTTCCCAAATTCCCAATTTGGTCCCCAATTTTTTCAAAATTACTATTTTGCCCCTACTTTACAAAAATGGTAAGTTTCACCCCAAAAATTGACCAATTGGTCCTCCAACATCTTCATCATGCTCAACCGGCTCTCAATTTTAGGAATTGTGTAGCTAACTTCTCCTCGAGTCTAAGGAACCTGACCACGCCTACTTTGGCTAAGAAAAGAGCCTATGTCGGAGCTCTTGTTTGAGCTTCGTCGAAAAATTGAGTGGCCAAGAGAGAGTGAGGTTTTCAGGTGTGTGGAGGATGAAGGGAGATGGGCTCTTTATATAGAGAGCTCAGGAACTCTCTAGCCGTCCATTTGACACCTTAATGGCAGTAATTGATGGGATGAAACATAATAAATGGAAACATTTCCTCTTCGCTGGTGCTGGTTCCATTTTCAGGTGAGTGAATAGTGTTGTCATCCGAAGGAAGAAGACGATCCGAATCCGAACCGGGTTCAATGCTTAAATCGGCCGATTCAGGCCCAATTCGATTGAGTTGTTCAAAATTAAAATTTTCTATATTTATCTAAATTCATTATCTATCTAATGGTGGCCTCAATTCTCCAACTTGAATTTTCTAAGCCACCTAGAAAAATGAATTTTGCATCTGGTTTAATAGTGGTTCAAACCGGTCCAAACCGATTCAATCCGGTTCAGATCCGGTTCACTTGAACCGGTTTGGTTTTCATCCCCCTTCATTCTAAAGTCCTTTTTTGTGACTTTTATTACTTCTTAGGTCACTTTGGGTCCATTGTCATGCCCCGACCCTATTTGGTCGGATCCCCGTGATCAACCCGCCACTCTCCCGGTTTATTAAAGGGTTTCCCTTTATTATAGACTGTAAAGAGTAAGGCGTCCTTTAAACCTGCACCTTTTTCCAGGAATAACATAAATAAAACTACATAATAATTTAAATTTATTATACTTATATCACAGGCACCTTAGTTGATGGTCTTTAAGGGTAGGCTTTTCGAAATCTCCTAAAAGGGATATAAGGGAAGGGGTGAGTATGACTACTTAGTGAATGGGTTTTCAAAAGCTTTTGACTTTTAAGAAAACAATTATTATTGGAGTGTGCCAAACTCCTTTCCTTTCAAAATCCCTTCACTTAAATATTCAGGTTTTTCCATTATTTCTTAGTTACCGGTATGTCATCACCCAACACACATCCTACATCATGAAGGTTACACACATTCGCAAGTCAGTATCACTACTGAACCCGCTAGTGGCTTTGGAGCGACTTTTCCTACCACCCGATAGAAGTACAACCACTTCTACCCTGGGAATGAGTGGATGTACATGACATCCGACCCACAATCCCGAAATCACTTCTTTGTGTCCGTATGAGGACAGAGACCTCATCCCATCCCCACTCCGGTCTCATGCGCTTGGTGCTACTCCAAATTTTGCACAGACACCTAGAACGACGATTTGTCCTTATACTCATCGGGTCGTCCAAGGCCCTTAGGATGCATCACTACCCCCTCATGGGTGTCTTGATGATCTCGTACTCGTAGTGCATGCACAAATAATATTTTCTCATATTGCCATGTAATCTTTTGTGCCACTAGTCCAACGGCACCAACTCTCAACTCAACCCGCAGTTGTTTGTCTTGACTGGTCCGTCGTCTTGTCATGTCACACTGCTGCTAGTTGACTGAGCATGTTGGTCCTATCTTGGTACCATGGCCAAACAATTCACTTATTAAGTTTTTTGCATATATATCATGTTCATTTAAGAGCTCCTGCTCGAACCAACTAGCCCTGGGCCCACTATACAAGATTTTCAAAATCAGGCATTTAGCCCCCAAGTTCCAAAACCGAGGCCCTCGGCCTATCAGAGCTATTCGAGCTCCCATAAAGAAGGTATCCCAAATAGTTTAAGCATTGGCACACTGTCAGGGGAGAACACTTCCGATAAAATAGGTTTTCACTGTCCATTATACTGATCGGTATAAGGACATCTCCATTTATAACCGATGAACAGGTTTTCAACTTCCTTCGAATAAGTCTTATCACACCAACCGGTTATGATCTACTTACAACCGGTAAGTAGTTTTTCCACAAAATTTTCACATCACTTCCTCTAAGTGGTGATGATTAAAATACCACTAAACAATGGGTTTTTATACCGAGGCACTTATCATCCCCAACCGGGTATGATATATAATCCCACTCACAAACGGTAAGTGGTTTTTATTTTTAAGTTGTGCTCATCATCCCAACCGGGTATGATGTTAGTAAACCCATTCACCCATTAACGCAGTGAATTCCACTAGACCGGTTCTTTGTATTCACACGAGCTCGTCCATGCTAGCGTTCCCAGAATTACACGTTCCTACACGATATGAACATACTTGTTCATTATTACTCGACATAACAACCTTTATTCATTTCCAATGAATGAGAAAACCCAAACTTTTAATTATTTGTAATTAGGTCCCTAAAGTTATTTCTCATTAACTTTAAGTCTCTAATGTCGGTTTTTTCTCAAATTGAGTCTCGTAACTTTTAAAATTTATCTTGGGACCTCAATTTATTCAATTTCACCAAAAAGGGGTTTAATTTCCCAAATTTCTAATTTGGTCCCCCAATTTTTCCAAAATTACCATTTTGCCCTTCCTTTACAAAAATGGTAAGTTTTACCCCAAAAATTCTAAAATTCCTCAATTGGTCCTCCAACATTATTTTCATCCTCAATTGAGCCTCAATTTCATAAAATTACATTTTGGTCCTTTGAATTTCTAAAATCCCCAATTTCAACTCCTTAGCACAGCCGAATTTGATTTTATCAAATTGATCAATCAAACACATCTAATTGTTCAAATTGAAGTTAAAATTGAGTTCCTCCATCTTTTTATGATTAAATAGCACTTTGAATCGTAAGTTTTGACGCCAGAACGAGCCCAAACAAAGCTTCGCCGGAATACGGACTATTGAGAGAGAAAGCTTCGATTACTCACCGGTGAGGGCACGGCGGTCCAAGCTTTCAATTTGGGCAAATAGCTCTCATCCTGAGGTTCATCCTAGAATAAAAAATCGCATCAATTGATGTCGAATTGAGTTAGAATTTCATCATTGAAATTCTGTCGGTTCTCTCTCTAGCACCGACCGAAAATTCTAGAGAGGAGCCGAATTGGCTTACCTTTCAGTCTTAATTCGGCCGTGAGAAGGCTAAGGAAGTATTGGGAGGGCTTGATTTGGTCTGAGGAGGGCTCGAAATGGCCGATTTCAGCTTGGCCGAAATAGGGCAACTTTGGTCCGTCGAAGCTGCTTCACTATTCCATCATGTCGGCGCTTCTCCAGCGATTCTCAAATTGACTGGAGTTTGCTATTAAATAGTTATCTTCTCCTTGGATCTAAAGAGCCTGACCTCTCCTTTCGAGGTTAAGAAAAATGTTCAAGTCAAAACTCTTGATCGAGCTTCACTAGGAAATAGAGCTTCACTAGGAAATAGACCAGTTTAAACTGGTTCAATCCAATTCGGGTCCGGTTCACCCAAACCGATCCTATTTTTCTGTCCCACTTTGTTCTAATGTTCCTTCCCAAGGTTTATAAATCTTTTTGGGTCACTTGGGAGTTAAAATTTCTCCAATTTGCATGTTCCCCAACAAACGGGTTTGTGAACCGTTTCGGTTTTCTCACCCGGTTTGACCGATTCTTTCCCAGTTTTTCCTTAACTCCAAAAAGTAGGGTTTAGAGTATTCGTCACTCTTATAGAGAATAAATGAGCAGATTTGTTCAATCTATCCACCATGACCCAAATTGAATCTCGACCCTTCTTGGTCACAAGTAGTCCTATGACAAAGTCCATGGTAATGTTCTCCCTTTTCCATTCAGAGATCGGTAAGGGTTGTAGTAGTCCTGATGGTTTTTTATGCTCAGCCTTAATTTGCTGACAAGATAAGCATCAGGCCATGTATTCTACAATGCCCCTCTTCATTCCCTTCCACCAATATCCTTGTTTGAGGGTGTGGTATATCTTAGTATTGCTCGGATGCATTCCATACACCGAATTGTGTGCCTCTTCCAGAATTAACCTCTTTAGTTCCTTATCATGAGGCATACACACTCTACCCTTGTAGATTAGCACTCTACCACCTTGTAACTCATAGTCTGGTTTTATCCCTCTATTAACCATGTCCAAATAGGATTGGAGCTCCTTATAGGCCTTTTGTTGGGCCTTAATCTATTCAGTTAGACTGGGTCTCACCACCACATTAGCCAACAAGCATTTCTCCTGCTTATCCATCTTTAGGTCCACCTCCATTCTCCTCAGCTATTGCAACAAGGGTATGTAACTTGTCTTTATTTGTGCCGCCTCGATTTGGTATTTGCGACTTAGGGCATCTGCCACAACATTTGCCTTTTTGGGGTGATACTCTATCACAAGGTCATAGTCTTTCACCAATTCTAGCCATCTTCTCTGATAAAGATTTAACTCTTTTTGAGTTAAGAAATACTTAAGACTCTTGTGATCAATATGTATCCTACACTTAACCCCGTAGAGGTAGTGTCGCCAAATCTTTAAGGTAAACACTATCGCAACTAATTCCAGGTCATGGGTTGGGTAATTTCTCTCATGTACCTTTAGTTGTCGCGAGCCATAGGCGAAAACTTTTTCTTGTTGCATCAATACACATCCGAGTCCTTATCCGGATGCATCACTATAGACGGTGTGCTCTCCCGCACTTGGGTCAGGAAGGGAGAGTACAGGTGTGGTTGTCAAACGATTCTTCAATTCCAAGATATATTTCTCGTAGTTCTCATCCTATTTATACTCTAGTCCTTTACGGGTGAGTCGAGTTAAAGGAGTAGCTATCTTTGAGAAATCATGCATAAACAGTCTATAGTATCCTACCAATCCTAAGAAACTTCATATCATCGAAGGATTCCTGGGTGTCTTCCAATCGGATATGGCTTCCACCTTTGTCGAGTCTACATTGACTCCATCTTTGGACACTTTGTGTCCTAAGAACCCTACCTCCTGCAGCTAGAACTCACACTTGGAGAATTTTGCATATAAGCAGTTTTCCCTTAGTATCTCCAAGGTGATTGTCAGATGTTCTTCGTACTCCAACCTAGTTCATGAGTATATGAGAATATCATCTATGAATACTATTACGAACTTGTCCAAATGTGGTTGGAACACTTGGTTCATTAAATCCACGAAGGCTACAGGGGAATTTATCAATCCGAATGGCATCATTCTGAACTCGTAATGTCCATATCAGGACTGAAATGTCATCTTAGGAATGTCCTCCTCTCGGATCCTAGGTTGGTGATAACCCAACTGAAGGTCTATCTTGGAGAAGTAGGCTGCTCCTTTTAGTTGGTCGAATAGGTCATCAATCCATGGAAGTGGGTACTTATTCTTGATGGTGACCTAGTTCAACTTCCTATAATTTATACATAGTCTCATGCTCCCATCCTTTTTCTTCATGAATAGGACTGGTGCACCCCATGGAGACTAGCTAGGACGTATAAAATCCTTCTCCAATATTTTGTTCAGGTGGTCCTTCAATTCCTTCAATTCTGTTGGAGCCATGCGATATGGGGCATGGGATATGGGGTTTGTTCCTAGGATAATTTCTATGGTGAATTCCACCTGTCGACTTGGGGGTAGTCTAGGTAATTCTTCTGGAAATACTTCTGGATAGTGTTTAACCACAGGAATGTCTTCGGGTCCCTTTTCCTCGGACTTCTCATTGATGACCATGGCAAGAAAAGTTGTACAGTCTTTCTATGTCATCCTTTGGGCCTTCATATGGGACATCATTTGTACTTCACCCTTCCTTCGGTCTCCTTGGAATTTTAGTCCATTTGTCTCGGGAGTGTGGAAGGTTACTGTCTTCTTTCCACAGTCCATCCTAGCTTGATGGTTACTTAACCAATCCATCACAAGGATCACTTCTACCTCCCTTAAAGGCAATGAAATCAAATCTGCTTCAAGTTTGACTCCTCCAATATTTATCTCACATCCCTTAAGTTGTTTGTTCCTATTTCCCTTCTCCTAAGGATGTGAGAATGTTGAGACTTTGTCCTAGAGGGGTGAGTTCTAGGGATAAACTTGGAATTAAGTTCTCTTTGATGAAGGATCTCTCAACTCCTAAGTTGAAGAGTGCGTAAACCTTTTGTCCCTACAATTGTGCGCACCCTGGTTGGAGAAATGCATACTTTTAGAGAAAAGATTTTTCTTTATTGAATGCAATTTCAATTACATGATTTTTATTAATCTAATTGGGAGGGTTTTGGGAAGTACCCGCTACAGTACTAGGATCTTTTCTAGCCTCTTCTTAGGTGAGGTTGTATACCCCAGTAGGTACTCTAGTTGTAGCATTTGGTCTAGGATTCCCTTGTGGTGGTCCAAGCGTATTCCTTTGCTTGCTCTCCTTAAGAGTAGGGCATTCCTTTGCAAAGTGTCCCACTTGTCCGCATGCAAAATAGGACAAGCATGCTCCCTCCTAGTGTTTTTGGCACCTAGGACGGCGAGGGTTTCCTTGTGGCAAGGTGGGAACTACTCTCTGGGAAGGTGGTGGCATATCCTTCCTCTTTCGAAATGCCATTCTATTTCCCTATCTTGGACCATTATGCTCCTTTTGTCCTCCCTGATGGTTTTGGGCCTTGTCCTCCCTGATGGTTTTGGGCCTTGTCCTCCTTCCGAGTCGTCTGCTCCATCTGACAGCGTCAAGTCTGCACTAGTCGCTCACATTCGTGACACATACTGATTACCACTGCTAGGTCCATGGGGCATCCTAGTACTCTCATACGGTCTCGTATGTCCATATTGAGACCATCCATGAACCGCTGGCATATATCTGCTGGTTAAGCCAGGTCATGAGCAAAGAGTCTTAATTCATTGTATTTGGTCTCATACTCTGATATCGAGTTGAGCATTTGCCAAAGTCAGAGGAAATCCTGCTTCTTCTCATTAATCAAATGAGGAGCCATATACTCATCGGCGTAGCTCTCCTCAAACTACTCACGGGTGGGTGTGGTGGTATGTAGACTACGGACATTGACCCACCATCTTTTGGCACTTCCCTCCATGAAGAATTCTATCAAGCTCACCATGTCCTCTAGTGATATCATGAATATTCCCATTAGCTTCTTGACATTAGCCAGCCAATCCATGGTGGCACCTGCAACTTTCTCTTCGAAGAAAGGCTTACACCCCAGTTCATGGAGAGTCTTGAGATTTTTGGGAATGGGTGTTTAAAGCTTGATTTTTCCAGAAAAATAGTTTGAATTGGAGTATGCCATACTCCTTATTTTCTTAAAAGCATTTTCTCAATTTCTCGGTTTTCAAAAACTTTAATCTCATCAACCACATTCGATGTGTTTAATAATCAACACATGCCCTTCATCATGAAGGGATCACACATTCGTAGGACAGCACATCCACTGCACCCACTTGTGGCATCGAAGAACTTTACCGGCCACCTAGATAGAAGCCCATCCACTTCTACCCTGAGAATGAGTGGATATAAGTGACATCCGACCTTCAATCTCGTAAAGAAACTCCATGTCCGTATGAGGACAGAGACCTCATCTCGACCCCACCTCGGTTTCATGCGCATGAAGCTACGATGAGCTTTCAACTACTAGCATAACGATCTGCCCTTATCTCCATCATGTCATCCAGTAGCCTATTAGACACATCACTACCCCTCTTGGGCATCTTGAAGGTCTCGTACCTTAGTGCATGCCCAAAACAACAGTTTTCCTCATAAGCCATTTAATCTTTGGTGCCACTAGTTCAACGGCCCCGACCCTCAACTCGACCTGCAGTTGTTTGTCTCGAATGGTCTGTTGACCTATCTTATCGCACTGCCACTAGTCCATCGAGTATGTTAGTCCTGGCCAAACACATAATTCATTTAAAGTTTTTAAGCCTTAGTCTTATGTTTGTTTACGTGCTCCAGCTGGCATATTAGCCCCCAAGATCCAAAATCGAGGCCTCCGACCTATCTGAGCTATTTGAGCTCTAGTCAAGAAGGTTTTCCAAAAATTTTAAGTAGTGGCACACAGTCATGGAAGAGCACTTTCGACAAAAATAATCTTTTAGTCACTCTTCACACCAACCGGGTGTGAGGACATCTCCACTCATAATTGATGAACTGGTTTTTTACTTCCTTCCAGTAAGTTCATAATACTAACTGGGTATGATCTACTTACATCCAATAAGTAGTTTTTCCCGTAAAATTTCCACATCACTCCATTCAGGTGTGATGGTTAAAATTCCACTTAGTAGTAGATTTTCATTTCCGAGGTGCTTATCATCCCAACTGGGTATGATATAAAAATCTCATTCACCCGATCGTACAGTGAAATTCCTCTTAGTTGGTTTTTGTCCCTTGCGAGCTTAATCTCAGCTAGCATTCCCGATGTTTCATGTTCCTACACGAAATGGACATTGTTATTCATTATCATTTGGCTTGATCACCTTCATTCATTACGAATGACCAAATATTCAACTATTCAAATATTTTCAATTTGGTCCCTAAAGTTATTTTTCCTTTACTTTAGGCTCCAATTGACGTTTTTCCCTAAATTGAGTCCTGAAACCTTTAACCGGTTCTTTGCCTTCACGCGAGCATGTCTTAGCTAGCGTTCCTGGTACTTCATGTTCCTACATGATATGAACATCCATGTTCATTATCTTTTGGCCTAATAGCCTTCATTCATCACGAATGAATAAAATACCCAAATTTTCCATTATTTGCAATTAGGCCCCTAAAGTTCTTTTTCTTAAACTTTAGGTCCCTAATGCCAATTTTTTTCCAAATTGAGTCCCGGAACTTTAGAAATTTACTTTGGGACCTCAATGTATTCACAATTACAAAAAGGGCTTCAATTTTCCCAATTTGGTCCTAAATTTTTCCAAAATTACCATGTTGCCCCTACTATACAAATATGGTAAATTTAACCCCAAAAATTTCAAAATCAACCAATTGGTCCTCCAACATATTTTCCATGCCCAATTGGCCCTCAATTTTATGAAATTGCTCTTTAGTTTCTCGAATTTTTGAAATTCCCAATTTCAAACTTTAAACTTGGTTGAATTTGATTTCATCAAATTGACCGATCAAATGAGGTTAATTGTTGAAATTGAAGGTAGATTTATGTTCCTACACATCCATACAATTCTATTGCACTTTGAATCGCATGATTTGATGCTGGAATGAGGAACTTAGAGAGATAAAGCTTCGAAAGCTTTCCACTGGGGGCGCAACGATACGAGCTTTCGATCTGGGCAGATAGCTCTTATCTTGAGGTTTCTCCTAGGATCAAAAATCACATCAATTGATGTCGAATTGAGAGAGAATTTGGTCAATGAAGTTTCACCGGTTCTCTCCTTAACACTGATCAGAAATTATAAAGGGGAGCCAAATTTTCTTATCTTTCAGCTCTAATAATTTGTGTAAGGGTTGTGGAAGTGTTCGGAGGGCTTCATTTGGCCTAAGAAGGAATCGAATTGGCCATTTTTAGCTTAGCCGAAACAAGACAATTTCGGTCCGTCGGAGCTGCTTCACTATTCTATCACGTCGGTGTTTCTCCGACGATCCTCGGAGCATATGGAGACTATAGTTGTATAGCTGACTTCTACCCGAATCTAATGAACCCGACCACGCCTTCTTTGTCTCAAAAAAATTCCCAAGTCGGAGCTCTGGTTCGAGCTTCACCAAAAAATGGAGCAGTGGGGAGAGAGTGGAGTTTTCAAGTGTGAGGAGGATGAAGAAGGATGGACTCTTTATATAGGAAGCTCGGGGACTTCTTGGTCATCCAATTGGCACCTTAATGGCGTTCATTCATTGCGTGAAACTTTCTGGCCAAAAACTTTTCATCTTTGTCGACTTGCATAATTTTTCGGCGACTGAATAGTAATATCATCCGAAGGAAGAAGACTACACTGTTCCGAATCGGACCGGGCCAGTCCAAACTGGGTTCAACGCTTAAACTGGCCGGTTTAGGCCCGATTCGGCCGAGTTTTTCAAAATTAAAATTTTCTAAATTCATCTAAATTCATTCTCTATCCAATGGTGGCCTCAATTCTCAATTTGAATTTTCTAAGCCACCTAGAAAAATGAATTTAGCATATGGTTCAATAGTGGTTCAAACTGGTTCAATCCGGTTCGGATCCGGTTCACCTAAACCAATTTGATTTTCTTCCCTAAATTATCCTAAAATCCCTTTCCAAGGTTTTTATGACCCTTTGGGTTACTTGAGAGTTGTAAATTTCCTAATTTTCCCGTTCTCTGATGATCGGGTTGGTGAACTGGTTCGATTTTTCTCACTCAGTTTTATCGGTTCTTTCCTCAATTTTCCTTAGCTCCAAAGAGTGGGGTTTACAACTCTCCCCTCTTTTTAGGATTTTTGTCCCCAAAACTTAATTAGCAACCTGTGCATTAGGAATAGATTCCTTTGGTGTTAACTTGGGGTTTACTTGACATGCTAACTCTTTGGTTGATCTTCCAGTTAGCCCTTTTTATATCATTTACTTAAGGAATTTCTTTTTCCTTTCCATTGTTCACTCACTCCATGGAGTTTATCATAATTAGGCATGTCATACCCACTATTCCAAGGTACATCCTTAAGTTCACTTCCTCCACTACTTAGGGCAGGATTCTTTCTCTTGAGGGTTCTTGCTTAGAATTTTAGGATTGGGAGTTCCAAGCTGCCCAATCATTCCCTTGTCTAGTTATTCTCTTGGTTATTGAAACCCTTATCTTTGTGTCCTCTCGAGTGCTACATACTTGCTTTTATGGGTTTCAGTGTTATCAACTTTTTGTCTTATTTTGACCCTTCCCTCGTCCGATGTTTATTACAACTTCGGTCCAGATTTTTATATTTGACCTTATCATTTTTACTCACTGACTCTTCCTTACTCGAGTCACATTTTTCCTCAGGATTGTTGGGCTTACATGCCCCTTACAGTCATGCCATTGTCTAGAACATGTCTCTGTCCATTAGATTTCTAGAATACTTCCTTAAGGGTCGTTCTAATCTTTCCAACCTTTCAGGGTTTTATAACTTCATCTGGTAGTATATTCTTGACTACCTTTACCATTATTCACTCATCCATCTTGCCTTTGATTTCATGTCCTATATAATTGTGTTGGTTTCCCTTACCTGCTCATCCTTCCCCAACTTCTTTATTGGGTTTTTTCGTTTCCAATTAATGGGTTTTTCCCATGACTTACCGACACGCAGGGATTCTTCCCTTCTTATACACTTCCTCATTTCTAGTGGTGTCCTTTCCTTAAGGACTTTCCTTTTTCTTAATCTATTCTTACTCACTTGTGATCAGTTTCATGACTCTTTATCTCGAGTTATTCTCTTTTGGTCTATATGTCAATTACTTTGTTTGGGGAAGTTCCCTTCTTACAGATTTTGTTCACTACTATGTCCCTCGCAGTAGAGGCTTCCACTTTGGGAGCTAAATGCCCCACCTTCTTACCATTCTTTGAAAGTTTCTTTCTCCCTTTCTTCACACTCCTTTCTATATTGGGTATTTGCCCACCTTTAATCCTCCATTGTCTTAAAAGTCCCATTTCTTCCCTCATTCCTTATTTGAGGGACTTCTGGTTATTGACCTTATTTAGTGTACTCCACCTCATGCTTAGTCGTCCCCACTTTAGGCTACATCAAGTGAGCATAGACCACAACTAGTCTTGATGTTAGTGATCATTTACTTTACTCACTTCTTAACTAGAGGACTTATATCTCTAAGATTTCTTAAATGTACTATATTTCCTTTTTATGGACAGTTCACCACTTTCTTACTCGTACAACATCTTTGATGTTATCTTCCGACTTACCTGTTCCTTGGGTTTTACTTATTCCTTCGGTCCCCCTAGTATGCTTCCTTGGTCCTTTCACCTCAACATGCACTTCATTTGCAAGTTCATCTCCCTATCCCTCTTCACTTAGTTCCATTACCTCTCAGTTGGGATACATATGCCTTTCCAGGGTTTCCTTCCTTGATAAGACTCTTCCATTTTTCTCCCGGAATTCCTTTTTCATTTACCCTGGGGAATATCTACCCTTAAATGACATCCTTTGATGTCGTCATCCCCTATTTACCCTTGCTCTTGAAATCCTGCGGGCACATCCTTTATACCCTATCCTCATCCCCACTTGTACTTCAGTACACGTTTATTTCCTTTAAGGAGAGATTGAATCCTCCTTATTTCAAGATCTCTTAATCATCATGTGAGAGGCTTGCCTACCCCTCTCTTGGCTTGAGTTTAGTTGTTAATTTGGCCATTGGTCTTTTTAAGGATTTCCTTCATCCTTCTTTTTCCTAATATTAGGCCTTTCCACCTTCCTCTTCTTTGTGAGCTTAAATTATGACCTTCACGAGTATCAGTTCATTAAATGCCTAAGTCTTATTGTCCTTAATGTTCATCCTACTTCCCTTTTAGAGTGTAGTCCTTTCTACTTCCCGGTCTTCCTTAGGTCGTCATTATTCTCCTTGACTATCTTGTTGTTACGACTTGCTTCCTTCCGCTATGTTGGTCCGAAACTCCTATTTGGCTTCACTGCTTTTTCCAAAGTGAGTCGTACTTACAATCCCAAGACATCTCATTTGTTGTCAAATGCTCGGCTTGTCTTCTCTTGTAGAGGCACTCCCTTCTTTGCTCCAAAATGACTAGAAATTTCTTATTAACGGAGAATTCTCTTCAGCTACCCTTTTGTTCTATTTGTGGCTATTGAGGTCCTACCTTCAGTCCTTTTTCCATCCTACCACTATGCTAGGATCTTGAAGAACTACCTCCTGGATGTGGTTGAAATTCTAAGCAGGTGTCATGTTTCTTGGGATGGTATCCTTCCGGACTCCTATAGCTGTGGGTAGCATTTTTCTTGGAAAGTATTGTTCTAAATCCTTGCGGTGTGGGACAGTCCTTCACTTCATGTCCCATTTCCTTTACACCTTAAAATAGATCGTCTCCTTGCCCAATTGTTACCCCAAGAGTTCTCCTAAACTCCTCACCTTGACAGTTTTCTTTGTCATGCCTTCTTTGCCCAATCATTTCCTTAATTTATTCATTTATTTAGAATGGAAATCTCCTTGGTCTCCGTGATGTCTAGGGTAACACGGGTTTATTTGGTTACTTTTTTTGGGCAATCTTCATATAGCTGAGGCGCAAGGTCACATCATTTTTTAGAGATATAGTTTTTAGGAACATGGAGATCTTTATTAGTAGAGAAGTAGTACAATCTATTGGAGTTTTAGCCCCATTACAAAAAGTGGTTACGAAATAGATGGGGAGTTACAAGGTTTTTGACAAGTGTCCTACTTGGTAAGGTAAGTACTTGATGGCATTCTCCTTTCATAATAAGGATTGTGACCTCATCAGCACCTATCACCATCCTGCTATATACTTCCCACTAACCTCTCTTGGTTTATTGGGACTTCTCAAGTTTTTTAGAGTGACCTTCCTAGGGGACAAAGTGTTGGGTGGTGTTAATAATACGAGTTCTACTTTTCTTGATTTCTCTCCTGTTACCCATCTGAAAATTTTAAAAATTTCTCTTAATTAATATGCTATATAGTTTTTTAATTTATTTTATTTTATAAAATTTTCTAAAATTATTTACTTATATTTTAATTCATAATTATTATTATTTTTCTTTTTTAGCTCCACTCATTAAAATAAAACATAAATCCATTTGAATCGATTAGCACTCGTTTAACTCAATTTTAGTTTTATTACGACTTTGATAACTTTCGCTCCTTTTCGATTCTTTGTTCAGTGGTTTTTTTATTAATTTTCCAACTTAATTTTGATAATTTTTTAAACACAACTCTGATTTTTGTTCTAATTCGGTTTAATGTATTTTCGTGAATGTGATATTACTCTGAGTATATCCTGATTCCCCAAAAACGTCCGTCTCATAAAATCTCGAGGAGAAACAAGGTAAAAGATCACACCATGCATCGAGAAAATATTGATATATCCGTTTAAAAAACTAGAAAATCTATTCACCGCTTATTTTCTTCATATTTTTTTTATATTTTTAAATGATTATATTTTATTTATAAAAAATTAAAAATTAAATTAAATTATTATATATTTTACATTATTTTGATATTATTATAAAAAGAAATTCACTATTTTAGCCACAGTTGAAAAGTCAAGTTAATCAAAACATACGAAAACAAACCAGAACAGCATTTGGTAAAATAAAGATATAAGTATATAATATTAAAATAATTATAGCAATTACAATATATGAATATAAACTGTTATCATCCCCCTATTTTTTAATAATAACTATGACAGGTCATCGATCAGTTCACGGGAGAATTAAGAAGACGATAAGAGTAAACCCCGTGACCTCTGTAGCAGTCAGTCGATTTTCACATCATGCTGATCGATGTGCATTATTTTCAACATACAATGACAAGAACAGATACATCCCGCCAAGACGACAGACAGTGGAGTCGAGGGCGGATCATCCCTCGTGCATAAGGACGAGGCTTCTTCCTTGTCGCTTTGCTCACACCCACTCCGTCGATCAAATAGATGTTCCGCCCGTGAACTCAATTCTTTTTATTATATTTTTCTAGATAAATAATCCCACCAAAGGAAAACAAGAAAATAAGAAAAGGGTGAAATTATATTTGAATAATTTCTATAAACGCATTGATGTTTTTTAGTGTAATTTTACAATTTCTTAATTAGATTTAAACTACGCCCGCCCTTCACATGAACATGTATGAGTAGTTATTGATCATTTCGACCTATGAATTAATTTCTATAAACGCATTGATGAGAGATTCAGAAGTCATTAGAGCATATTCAAATAAGTAGAAGCGCACATTGAAATAAGTAGCTTGACTAAGAAAACGAGTACCAGTTGCTTATTCAAATATATCTCTTGATCATCAACCAGACAAGTACTTGTGGTGCTGTGGTTGAATATTGATGGTTGGATCACTTCCTCAATCTAGAGACCCTCCTTAAGAGGACTAGCCACCACAGGACCCGATAGAACACGAAGAACCCGACCAGGATGTACACGTTAGTCCACTTCTCGCTCAGCCGGAGCCCTTTCTTCTGCAGCACATCGGCGCCGCTCACCATGCACGTCTTCCCCTCCACGTACCATATCAGGCACCGCGAGAAGAGGCACGAGTACTCGTTGATCAACAGGGCGTCCAGCGCGTACTTATACATGGAGAAGAAGTACATAAAGAGCCAGTATTCTGGTATGCTCTCCTTGGATATGAAGTATCCCGAAAAGAGGAAGAAGGCGCCCAGGAAGACCGTCACCAGCGAGGTCCCCGATATGTAGTTCGGAGAGATGGAGCTGAGGAAGAGGACGAAGGAGTTGGCCATGAGAACGATGACCCAGATGACCAGCACAAAATACGCAAAGGCCTGCCACGTGGCGCAGAGGCCGACGAGGAAGTAGAGAGAGGCAGAGTATATGATGGCCATGACGAGGAGGTAGGGCAGGAAGACGAGGGTATTGGCCAGGAGATAGGAGGAGAGGCGGTAGACGCCGGAGGAGGTCTCCTGGAGGAGGATCGGTCGCTCGTTGATGAAGACAGGCAGGGTCTCTGTGGTGGAGGAGAGGAGGAAGGTGAGGGTGAAGGCGAAGAGGCCGAACCGCTTCTTGATGCCCTCCTTGTCGAAACCGATGTTGATATAGATGGTGCCGAGCACCACTCCCACGAGGAGGGCCTCAATGGTATTCGTCAGCAAGAGCTGCCTCGACCTGCATATGATCTTCCATGATCGGTTGTAGAGGGTAATGACCTCGTTGAGCCTCGAGCTCTTGTAGATACTACTCTGCGGCTGATCTTCATTTTGATCTTGATGGCATGAATATTCCTCGTTGCAGTTGTCGGATGTGGTCTTGTCGGGGATTCGGTCAAGTATCTCCATGGTATACTCTAGTGCATTGAGTTGTGGAGGGACCGTGAAGCCGTTAGAGAGAAGGAACTCTTGAAGCTGGGTAATGGTCCCATGGTGTATGACGGACCCTTTGGAGATTAGAAGGATCCTGTCGATTATTGAGAGTATCTTGAAGTTCGGCTGGTGAATGGATAGGACCACCGTGCTCCGGCGAGAGACAGCGATCGACTTCAAGATCTGCACAACGTTCAAGGCGGAGGTGCTGTCGAGGCCAGAGGTGGGCTCATCCAATAGGAGCACGGCTGGGTCGTGGAGCAGGCTGAGGCCGATGGAGACCCGCCTCCGCTCGCCACCGGAGAGGCTGAGGCCGAGCCTTGTGTTTGCCAGGTGGGTCAGGCCGAGCTCGGAGAGGAGGGAATCCACGGTGGTGGCAATGAGCGAGGTGTCATGGAGGAGGAGGCAAGCGGCGAAGGAGAAGGTCTCATAGACGGTGAGGAGGGGGAGGCAGGCGTCATGCTGGGGGACGTAGGCGGAGAGTTTCCGGAACGTGGAGGGATTCACAGGGGAGGAGTTGAGGAGGAGGGAGCCGCTGGTGGGGGAGGTTCGGGTGGCAAGGATGTCAAGTAGAGTGGATTTGCCGGCCCCACTAGGGCCGACGATGGCCAGGATCTGGCCGGGGAAGGCGGTGAGGGAGACGGAACGGAGGACGTGGGTAGTAGGGCAGGGGTTGGTGAAAGGCTTGAGGAATGGGAAGAAGGATGAGAGGGTGATGGGAGACTTAGAGTAGGAGATGGAAGAAGCTGTGAGCTTGTATGTTTGGGACTTTGGAACTCTTACAGGAGATGGAGCTTCCTCTTCTTCCATGGAGGAGGAGGAGGAATGACAAAGGAGAGGATGAGTGAGTGATGGGAGTGGTTAGAGGGAATAAAATTGAAGATGTGAGTGGATGGATGGACAATTCTAATCTAATGCACCACCACCAGCTCCAAATATGATGAAGGAATTCGTCCACAGTATACAGTTGTTGTTCTCAAGGAAAAGGCCAAGAAATGCCATTATGAGGTAGGGTGGTGGTTCGACTCACTACTACGCATGGTATTCGGTTCTCAAGAGCCGGGCCACGGATTAAGGGATGGTGAAAATTAGACTTGCCAATTTTACCGGTCCCCAGGTGGGAAGGAAAAGATCACCACCTATCAGGACATAAAAATATGATTTTTTTGCGTATTATAGACAACTTGTACACCCAGAAATAACACTTTTGGCTTTCTGACTCTATACTTGTTCGGAGCCTCAGTAACAGTAAGCAGCAGCTTTGAGATTCCCTCGAGCAAGAAGATGACAGAAGGGGGGAGGCAGCAAGCAAGCAAGCGCTGAATTCTGGAAGACCAAGTAGAAGAACCATCTTAACCAAAACCAAGTCTCCATTTTCTGGATCAAATTAAGAGTTTTTTCTAGGAAGAATGGAATGAAAAGGACAGATCACGCGATGTGATCAGCTGTGGGACAATCATGTGAAGAGAAGCCTTAGCCACCAGTTTCGGGTATTTGAGAGACCCCACATCTTTTCTGCTGGTTTTGGGTATTTGCCAGCCTTACATCAGGATTCACGAGCATTTATTTTAGCCAATAATTTCATCTCTAAAAAGTTTTTACTATTATTTGACAGATTAAAATGCTAGATTATACTGAACAAAAAAAAAAAAGAAATGCTAGATTACAATATAAAGTTGGATTTATTTTTACAAATGTAGATGTAAAATTAGATCATATAGAAAATTAGCTTACTGGTTAAATTAGATTTAACTTAAAATTAATATATTTAATAAATATTTAAAATATAAGAAAATTATATTATTTTAATAGTATGCATTTAATATTATATATATACACCCTCCCTTCTCAATAAAGTGCCTCTCTAGTCTCTCCATATCGCGTGTGTAATTGAGGACCAAAAGGAGAATGCAGCCCTTTAAAAAAAGCTTCCTGACTTTGAGCACTATCAGATTCCATATCCCCAATACCATTGTAGCTCACCCGTGACTCTTCGTTTTATATGAGCAACAACGGAGTTACACATTAATATAGACATAGCATCCGTCCTAGTGGGATATACATATACATACATCATACTGCTGCTAGCTGCTGTTGCAACCCTTGAAGAGGCCTTACTTACACCATATATAAGATAGGGCACACGGGACAGTACAACTCAGCTTTGAGATTATTACGTACTATATCAGCATATAATATATGATGGGGATCCATCCCTGTGTTATTAAGGATAATCATACGTTATTGAGGGAAGCACCAAGTTTGGAGCCCTCCATTTTCTGAAGTATGTATGATATTAAGTCACTAGAACAGCGTTAGGAAAGCTCCGCAATCATGTATGCAGTAGAGGCAATAACCTTAGGTTATTCACATCAACCACGATGCTGGTCTAGGTATTGGCGGAGATGAGAAAAGACCTATGATCGGAGTTCTCCCGAAGAAGCGATTGAGAGAATTGAAACTGGGATTTTGCGAGTAAACCCTAAATCGCCCTATGGTTGAGGATATATGAAATGATTTTTTTCACGAAAAAGTCATTCATATCATTAGCAATATACTACTATGCAGGAGAAACAAAGTTTGAGAACTCATAACGCTCTAAGAAATCTTGTTCATCTCTAGTTAGGGTAAAATTGAATTGTACACGGTAATGAATATACTATTTGATTACGAGTACTCTATATAGCAATGCACAAATATCAACACAAATATTAGATCTCTAGCCATTTATTGTAGCTATAAAGTCTCAAAGTGTCTAAACATGCTATTAAACCCTTTTAGAAAAGATATAGCCGAGAAGGGCCTTGTCAAGAATTTGAGAGGACATTTTTACCATGATGTATTTTCATCCTTCATTGATTGCAAAGTTGATCCCCGGTATTTCAAAGGCGAGCTACAACTTATGCATGAATTGCTACTTTGCATTTCAATCAATGAATCTAATAACTATAAAAATAAATTACTACATGAACCATCACAATTTACTTTGATAATTAAGCTTAGTAATCTTGTAATACCTCAACCTCAACCCAATTTGGACGGAACTATTTTAGCAACTCGTCAATTCTCTCAATACTATAATAGGATTGAATTTTATCTTTAGTAAAATAGTGTATAAGATAAGTTGTCCATAAATTTACCTGAATAAATATCGCAATAAATAAATATTAATTTAGGTACCAGGTAATTCGTTCTCTAGGATTCTTGGTGTCATGTTCTATAAGCAGAAATGGTAAGGGTAAGTGGTGAATTCATAACTTAGCGAGTAGGATTAAAAACACAATATTTAAATAAATTATAGAATATTTATTCGAGTATCAAAATTTTAGTTTAATGAATTTGTTCAGGATAACAATCAAATATCATTTCTCAATAAATTGATCAAACAGTCGAATAACAAATCCTCATATTCTACAATCTCGATCTATTCTACTAGTGGCCTAGAGTGTATTTACCGACCACCCTCATAAGAGATCACAACCTCCACCACATCGTCTGTGTGAGCACCTTAGCCCAACTCCCATATTTATTGATACTTTGATCCCTAAATTTAGGAGGTTATACCTCCCTCTTCTATCTACTAGTTCTCAATGTGCACGAAGCTCCTAGAGTTCCAAGACATACCAGGACAACATAGCTTCTCTTGTACCGACCTTGTTGTCTAGTAGTCAATGGAACCAATACTAACTTGTATCGGATGTCTATTTGGTTCCGCATGATTGCAATACATAAGTCTTGGGATTTAAGTCCTTTTATATTTGCATTGCTCGCCCAACGGGCTCTAACCCGATCATAGCTCAACAACTTCAGCAAACAATTATCAAATTGTGATAATATTATAATACTCTTAAATCAAAACTTATTTATGGGTTTGCTTCGTTTCCATTGGCCTTAGGCCCACTTATACGACATTTTCAAAATACGGCTTTGGGTCTACTTCTCTTTTCAAAATCGAGGCATTGGACCAACTTGGACAATTCTAGATCTAGTCCATCATTATCGACCATGGATCTTGTAAACCCCGTTCTCTTGGACCAAGGAAAACTAGAAATTTTCAAGAAAAGAAAACCGAAAATTTCTACGAATCGAAATTTGAAAAAAAGGGGTCGAAAAGGGAAATTGAAAAATCTCAAGTAGCCAATAAATCACAAAAATCAAGGGGAAGAACCATTGAGTGGATTGAGTGTGAAAACTCGACCAATTTAGGATGAACCGAACCTGAACCAAATTGAAATGGACCGAAACATGAAAAACCGGTTCAAAGACCCATTTTTCTAGGGTGTTTAAAAATATCAAATTGGAAAGTAAAGCCTCCATTAGATAGGTAATGAATTTTTATGAATTTAAAATTTTTTAACTTTAGAAAACTGGTCAAATCGAGCCTGAATTGGCTGATTTACGATTATGGGTCACTAGACCCGGTCGAACCAGACTAGTCAACGGTCTAGCTAGGTCAACGGATTGCTACAGGTCAGCTCCCAGTTAGCAAGTGCAGCCAATCAGCGCACGGCACGTGGCAAAGTGTACTTAGTCAACTGCTCAGTCAACGTTTGAAAGCGCTGACCAATCAGGAGGTGACTGTCACACCCTGACTTGGTCTGATAAGAGTTTGGTGATTAACTGAACACCATTCCCTAGACCATCCTGACAATCCTCTATTGATGGCCCGAGGAAGGTAAAGGCGTACCGACGTACGTTTCCATAATATGATCCAGATTTGGGCTATGGGACGTACCTTGAGGGTTTGAGCCTTCACTCGGGGCTTTAACCTCACCCGACCTGACTCTTCGTAAGTGTTCATGAAAAGGTGTTAAAGGAGGGGAATGAGTATACACTCAGTGAGGGAAATTTCTACAACAATCGTTGGTTTCGATTTCCATTGTTAATTTCATTATCCCAGCATTCACATAGTGTTCACACATAAATCTCCCTTTTTATCATAAAAAGGGATCACATTGTCACAAACCAGTCCCTGACTGGTGCACTTATGGATCGGAGCACCTTTACTGTCCACCTTTATAGAAGCTCGTGGCCTCTACTTTGAGTTTGAGTGGACATCAATCGTCCGACCCTCAAACTCTAATCATACTTCGTGTCCACTTTGTGGGACGAGACCTCTTTTCCCCTACTGCCTTGATCTCCATGCACATGTAGCTCCCAGAGCTTCTCGGCGTACTAAACGACGGACCGCCCTTATGATCCCTAGGTCGTCTAGCAGCCCTTAGAACCACCACTACCCCATACCGAGCGCATCGATGGTCCCGCATCTCATGCATGCACAATAAAGTAGTTTTATTTAATATAGCCATCATCTATGGCCCACCACCCCAAGGGTCCATTGGCTCGGCTTCGACCCATGTGCACTAGCCCAACGGGTTCAATGACCCGACTTCGGCTTAGCAACTACTTGGCCCAATAAGCCCAATGACCTGCTCTTGGTTGGGTGGCTAAAATACATAATTTCACATTTTGGAAAGTCTTGATAGACTCGTTATTTGAAAATTCTCAAAGGGCATGTGTTCGTGCCCATCGGCCTTGGGCCCACTTGTATCATCTAGCCCAACACCAGAATTATCTCCCAAAATGTTTAAGTAGAGTCACCCAGTCAGGAGAGACCAATTCCAAGAAAAATAGTTTTTAAATCTTAAGGGCATGGTCATCGTCCCAACCAGGACCGATGCTAGAAATTCTCACTCACCTGGTAGTCATAACGTGTTCAACCTATTAGGATCCGATCTAGGGCATGTTCTCCGGCGCAGGTCCTTGTGGGGTCTGTTCCACCCGATTCGAGCTTTCAATTCCTCATAACTAAAATTAAACCTTAATTTCTCTAGAACTTCATAATTTTTCCCAATTCATCAAAAATTACTAAATTGCCCTAGATTTTTTCCAAAATTATCGAAATGCCCCTATTTCATAAAAATTGGCAATTTGGCCCTCATAGTCCATTAAAACTACCAATTGGTCCAAGATTTCTCATTTTTGCCAATTGGCCCTTAAATTATTTTTTTGGAGGGTTTTCATAAGAGCCCTCCTATTTTGAAAAGTTCCCAAATTGCCCTTGAACTTTTGAAAATTACTGGATTGCCCCCAAACTCCTCCAAAATGGTTAATTGGCCCCTAATTTCTTTGAAATAGCTCATTAGTCCTCAGAATTTTTGAAAATTTCACTTAGCTCCTCTAATTTCTAGAAACCCCCAAATTCCCCAATTTCTTCCCAAAAGAAGCTTTCGGATCATCGATTCTTACCTCATCCAATCGACCACCTAAACTTCCTCAATTGTTTACTCTAATGCCTCTATCCACTTCCTCCAGCTCCCCACGATCGTCCTGCACTTCGAATTTTTGAATTTGGTTCAGTTTCAAGCTCTATCGGAACTTCGTTGAAAAAAGATTATAGAGAGAGAAAGCTTCTCGTTCTTACCAATGGAGGGGTTGTTTGGGCTTCGAGTTCGTGAAGTTAGCCTTTATCGGGAGATCCTCGTGGAATTAGAGTCTACCCGAATTGATGTCCCGGGCTGGGGAATTTTGGTTAGAAAGTTTTGACCACTTCTCTCTCTAGGAATGTCAGACTCAAGCAAATTGAGGGTCGAGTCGCTTACCTGGGAATAGGAAGAGGTCGGAAAGCACATCTAGGAAGTCGAGGACGACTGAATTTAGCCGCAAGAGGTTGGAGAAGTCCCAATTTCAGCTGATCGGAGTTTATCTACTTCGAGCCATTGGAGTAGCTTTACTGTGTTATTGCTCCAATTCTCCCTAGAGAGTTCTCAGGTCTGGTTGAGGGTTCAGTGAGCTAGAGGACTTCTCCTTGGTTCTGATGCCACCAATCGGAGCTCCTTTGGTTGCATAAAGGCCCGTTGCTGGAGCTCTAGTCAACACTTCATCGGAAAAGGGACACTTTGTCTTTAGAGACTGCTTGAGCAGTGGAGAGGTCGAGTGGGAGGTGCTCTATTTATAGGGAGCACGACAATTGACAGGTATACCGGCCGGTGCTGGTTTTAGCGTCTGACTCGCTCAATTCCATCGGCGATGACAACTTTTCCAAAGGTAGAAGTTTTGGTCCTTCCCCAGCAGTCGAGGATCGCCCATCAAACTAAGATTGAAGATGAAATTGTTCCACACGTGTGAGCTTCACATGTGCAAAAATGCCACATGGTGCCTCATGATTGGTCGGCTTCGCTGATGCAGCGTCCCACTCAGTGGCCATGTTAGTCTCTAACCCACTTACTAAACACGTGGCAGTCTCCTATTGGCTGCTCCAGCCTATGTGGTTGTTGATCGGATTTCCTTTGACCGCTGACCGTGACACGTGGTGTCACGCCCCGACCCAACTTGGTCGGATCCCTGTGAACAACCCGCCACTCTCCTGGTTTATTAAGAGTTTTCCCAATCTCTAAATCGTGAGGAGTAAGACGTCCTTTTCACCTGTATATTTTTTGGAATAACATAAATCAAAACTAAATACATTAAATTTACATACCTGTCTTGTAGGTTCAGCTATCAGAAAGTTTTTAAGTGAGTTTTCTCTTGGTTACTAGAAAATGGGTAAAAGGGAGAGGTGAGTTCGACAACTTAGTGAATGGGTGTTGGGAGAGAGTTTTCATAATCAAAATATCTTTAATCGGAGTATGTCAAACTCCTTATTTTCTTTAATAACATTGTTTTATCAAATTCTAATTTTCAAACGTTTTTTCTCATTTCCACATCAAGTGTGTTTAACAATCAACACACGTCCTTCATCAAGAAGGAATCACACATTCGCACGACAGCCCATCCACTGCACCCACTTGTGGTGTCGGAGCGACTTTACCGGCCACCTAGATAGAAGCCTGTCCACTTCTACCATAGGTTTGAGTGGATGTTCGTGACATCTGACCCTCAAACTTGAAAATCAACTCTGTGTCCGTATGAGTATATAGACCTCATCCCGACCTCACCCCGATCTCATACGCATGAAGCTACGTCAAGCTTCCCTGACTGCTGGCATGACAATCTGCCCATATCTCCACCATGTCGTCTAGTAGACCATAAGACGCATCAGTACCCATCTTGGGCGTCTTGATGGTCCCGAACCTCAAGTGCATGCACAAATAATAGTTTTCCACAAAACCATTTATCTTTGGTGTCACTGGTCCAATGGCCCCAACCCTCAACTCGACCTGCAGCTGTTTGTCTAGACCGGTCTGTCGACCTGGTCTTGTCGCACTACTGCAAGTTCATCGAGTATGTCGGTCTTGTCTTAGTACCATGGAGAAATCACATAATCCATTTATTAAGAATTTACATGGCTTAAATATCATGTTTGTTTATGAGCTCCTACTCGTGCCAACTAGCCTTGGGCCCATTGTACATGATTTTCCAAAATCGGGCATTTTAGCCCCCATAAGTTCTAAAAACCAAGGCCTCTGGCCTATTTGAGCTGTTCTAGCTCTCGTCAATAAGGTCTCCCAAAATGTTTAAGCATGGACACACAGTTAGGGGAGAACACGTTTGACAAAATAATCTTTCCACTCATCACACCAACCGGGTATGATCTTTCTACTAACAACCGATAAGTAATTTTTCTGTTTAGTTCTCACATCACTCCAACCAGTTGTGATGTTAAAATCCCACATAAAAGTTGTTTTTCATTTCCAAAAGTTCTCATAATCCCAATTGGGTATGATATGAATAAACCCACTCACGGTGGCTTCCAATTTAGAAAAGGTTCTCATTATCCCAACTGGGTATGAAGTGTAAATTATCCAACTCACCGAGAACTAAATTGTTTCCCCCTTAACCACTTCTTATTTGGAGGGCTTACTTCCCCAACATTTCTTGGACGTTCTTTCCTTTATTTCCTTATTATGGGTAATCTACCCATTCTTACTTGTCACAGCATTTTTTTATGCTAACTTCCTATTTAGTTGTTCCTTGGGTTTAACATATTCCTTGGGTCCTCCTAGTATGCTTCCCTTGGTTCTTTCACCTCAACATGCGCTTCATTTGCAAGTTTATCTCCTTATCCCTCTTCACTTGGTTCCATTACCTTTCAGTTAGGATACATATGCCTTTTTAGGGTGTCCCTCCTTTGTAGGACCCTTCCCCTTTCTCCTGGAATTCCTTTTTAATTTGCCCTAGGGAATATCTACCCTTAAATGACATACTTTAATGTCATCTTCTCCTATTTGCCCTTACTCTTGTAATCTTGTGGGCACATCTTTTGTACCCTATCCTCATCCCCACTTGTACTCTAGTACACTTCTATTTCTTTTAGGGGGAGCTCAAATCCTCCTTGTTACAAGATCTCTTGTTCATTATGTGAGAGACTTGCCTACCCGTCTCTTGGCTTGAGTTTGATTGTTAATTTGGCCATTGGTCTTTTTGAGGATTTCCTTCATCCTTCTTTTCCCAAATATTTGGCCTTTCCACCTCTCCCTTCTTTGTTGGAGCTTAAATTATGGCCTTCATTAGTATCAGTTCGTTAACTGCCTCATCCCTACCATTCCCTTGGTCTAATTATCTTAGGGTAGTTGTTTCTCGAGTCTTCTTGTCCTTAATGTCCATCCTACTGCCCTTTTTAGGGTGTAGTCCTTCCTACTTCCTAATCTTCTTTAGGGCGTCGTTTATTATGCTTGACTATCTTGTTGTTATGACTTGCTTCCTTCCGTTATGTTGGCCTGAAACTCTTATTTGGCTTCACCGCTTTTTCCAAAGTGAGTCGTACTTGCCATCCCAAGACATCTCATTTGTCGTCAAATGCTCGGCATGTCTTCTCTTGTGGAGGCGCTCCCTTCTTTGCTCCTAAATGGATGGAAATTTCTTCTTAAGGAAGAATTCTTTTCAGCTACCCTTCGTTCTATTTGTGGTTTATCGATGTCTTACCTTCAGTACATTTTCTTTCCTGCCACTACGCTAGGATCTTGAAGAGCTTCCTCCTGAATGTGGTTGAAATTCCGAGCAGGAGTCATGTTTCTTGGTATGGTATCCTTCTGAATTCCTATAGTTGTGGGGGAATTATTCTTGTAAAGTATTGTTCTAAATCCTTGTGGCATGGGACAGTCCTTTACTTCATGTCATATTTCCCTTACACCTTGTAATAGGTCATTTCCTTGCCCAAGAGTTCTCCTAGACTCCTTAATTACCTTGACAGTTTTCTTGTTGTGCCTTCTTTGCCCAATAATTCCCTTGGTCTTTGTAGTGTCTCCTTGTTGTGCCTTCATTCCTTTATTTGGGATGAGAATCTCCTTGGTCTTTGTGGTGTCTAGGGTAACGCGAGTTTGTTTGGTTACTTTTCTTGGGCAATCTTCCTACAACTAAGACGCAAGGTCACATCATTTTTTAGAGATATGGTTTTAGGAACTTCGAGTTCTTTATCAGTGGAGAAGTAGTACATTATGTTGGGGTCTTAGACCCATTACAAAAAGTGATTACGAAATAGATGGGGAGTTACAGGTTTCTTAACATGTGTCCTCCTTGGTAAGGTAATAAGCTCTTGATGGCATTCCTGACCTTAGGCTTGGCTCCCTTCGTACTCAGGGTTGTGACCTCAACAGGTCCTGGCACCATCCTCCTAGATACTTCCCAGTAATGTCTCTTGGTTCTTTGGGACTTCCCGGGTATTTTAGGGTGATCTTTATATGGGGACAAAGTGTTGGGTGATGTTGGTAATGTCAGTCCTAGTTTTCTAGGTTCCTCTCTTGGGAGCCATCTGAAATTTTAAAATTTTCTCTTAGTTACTATGTTATATAGTGTTGAAAATATATTCGAGAAAGCAGGCTCTGATACAACTCAAGTTGTCACGCCCCGGCCTGGTTTGGTTGGATCCCCGTAAACAAATCACCACTCTACTTGTTTATTAAAGGTTTTTCCCTTCTCTAAACTGCGAGGAGTAAGACATCCTTTTCATCTGTATCTTTCCTAGAATAACATTAATCAAAACTAAATACATTAACCTTGCATACCTGTCTTACAGGTTCAGCTATCGGAAAGTATTTAAGTGAGGTTTCCCTTGGTTACCTGAAAAGGGGTAAAAGGGAGTGGATGCGTTCGACAACTCAGTAAATGGGTGTTGGGAGAGAGTTTTCATAATCAAAATATTTTTAATCGGAGTGTGACAAACTTCTTATTTTCTTTAAGAACATTCTTTTCTCAAATTCCAATTTTTCAAACCTTTTTCCTCATTTCCACATGAGGTGTATTTAAAAATCAACACATGCCCTTCATCAGGAAGGGATCACACATTCGTAGGGCAGCTCATCCACTGCACCCACTTGTGGCGTCGGAGCGACTTTACCGGCCACCTAGATAGAAGCCCGTTCACTTTTACCCTGGGTTTGAGTGGATGTTCGTGACATCCGACCCTCAAATCTGAAAATCAACTCCGTGTTCATATGAGTACATAAACCTCATCCCGACCCCACCCTAGTCTCGTGCGCATGAAGCAACATCAAGCTTCCCTGACTGCTATCATGATAATCTACCCTTATCTCCACCATGTCGTCCAGTAGCCCCTAGGACGCATCACTACCCCTCTTGAGCGTCTTGATGATCCTGAACCTCAAGTGCATGTACAAACAATAGTTTTCCATAAAGCCATTTACTTTGGTGCCACTGGTCCAATGACCTCGACTCTCAACTTGACTTACAACTGTTTGTCTAGACCAGTCCATCAACCTGGTCTTATCACACTGCCGCGAGTCCATCGAGTATGTCGGTCATGTCTTGGTACCATGGTGAAATCACATAATCTAATCATTAAGAATTTCCATTGCTTAAATATCATGTTTGTTTACGAGCTCCTGCTCGTGCCAACTGGCCTTGGGCCCATTGTATGTGATTTTATAAAATTGGGCATTTTAGCCCCCACAAGTTCCAAAAACCGAGGCCTCTGGCCAATCTGAGTTATTCTAGCTCTCGCAAAAAAGGTCTCCCAAAATTTTTAAGCATTGGCACACAGTCAGGGGAGAACACTTCGGACAAAACAATCTTTCCACTCATTAAACTAAAATTTTAATTAATTGCACTTAGGTTCCTAAAGTTTATTTTCCTTCACTTTGGGACCCTAATGCCAACTTTTCCCCAAATTGAGTCTCGAAACCTCCAAAAATTCACTCTGGGTCCTCAATTTATTCAAAATTGTTTAAGGGGAACAAGTTTTCCAAATTTCCAATTTGATCCCCAACTTTTCAAAAATTACCATTTTCCCCCTACTTTAAAAAATGGCAATTTTGTCCCAATTATTTTAAAAAATTGACCAATTGGTCCTCCAACATCCTTTTCAGGGCTAATTAGCCCTCAATTTTGGTAAATTGCAATTTGGTCCCTCAATTTTATGAAATCCCCAAATTTTCCCAAAAGTTTCCCCAATTTCCCCCTTTCAATTTGGTCGAATTTGATTTCATCAAATTGATCATTTAATCAGGGTTGATTGCTCCAATTGAAGGTATGGATCAGTTCTTCCATAGGATTCAATTGAGCAGTGAACCGTATCATTTGGTGTTGAATTGAGCTCAAACAAAGCTTAGTTGGAAAACTAAATATAGAGAGAGAAAGCTTCGTAAACTTACCGTTGAGGTGCGGCAGTCCGATATCTCTATAAGAAAGATAGCTCTCTTACTAAGATATCTTCTAGGATCAAGAATTTCTACAATTGACCTCGAATCGAAGGAGAAATTGATCAAAGAAATTCTGTAGTTTCTCTTTCTAACTCAGACCTACAATGACTGAGTAGTGCCGAATTGGCTTTCCTTTTAGCTCAGTTGAGGTCATCTAAGGGTTGTAGGGATGTTGGGAGAGCTTGGTTTGGCCTGAGGAGGGCTAAATTTGGCCAATTTTAGCACGACCGAAATAGGGCAGTTTTGGTCCACTTGAGCTGCTTCAATGTTTGATTACGCCGGTGCTTCTCTGACGATCCTTGAATCGAACGAAGGTTCCTATCAGATAGTTTACTTCCCCTAGAGTCTAAAGAACCCAACCTCACCTTCTAAGGTTGAAAAAACTACCCAAGCTGGAGCTCTGGTTCGAGCTTCACCGAAAAATGGAGCAGTTGAGTGAGAGTGGAGTTTTCAGGTGTGAGAAGGATCAATGGAGAGGGGCCCTTTATATAGGAAGCTCGGGGACTCTTTGGTTGTCGATTTGTCACCTTTATGGTGCTCATTCATGGCTTGAAACACCCTGAATGAAGGCGATTCATCTTCGCCGGTGCTGTCCATTCTTTCGGCGAATGAACACTATTATCATCTAAAGGAAGAAGACGACACTGTTTCGAACCAGACCATACTGATCAGAACCACGTTCAATGCTTAAACCGGTTAGTTTAGGTCTGATTCGAATGAGTTTTTTAAAATTAAAAATTTCTAAATTCATCTGGTGGTTTCAATTCCCCAATTTGAATAATTTAAGCCACCTAGAAAAATGAATTTAGAAACCGGTTCAATGATGGTTCAAACCAGTTCACCTGAAGCGTTCTGGTTTTCTTTTTCAATTCATCCCAAAGTTCTTTTCCTTGACTTTTAAACTCTCCCTAGAAGAAATGGACGTGTATTGTGGTACGAGTAAGGATGAGGATAAGGAACCAAAGATATACCTATAAAATTTCAAGAGAAAGGATAAACAAAAGAGGATGACAATCAAAGAAGGCCATTTAAAGGTAGAAATTTCCTAGAACCAGGGAAAAGGGGAGTGTCCTACCAAGGAAGAAAATCATGGAAGGACATATGCATCCCAACTAAGAGATAATGGAACCAAGAAAAGGGACAAAGAGATAAACTTACAGATGAAGCGCAAGCCAAAGTGAAAGAACCAAGAAAGCATGCTTGAATGATCCAAGGAAATATTTTAAAAGGAAAGAATGTCCAAGAAACATTAGGAAATGCAAGTCCTCTAAATAAAATGCGACTAAGAAGGAATAACTACAATTGGTAAGATAGGTCATAGTCCACACGCGCATATGAAGTCTAAAGAGTGGACGACTGAGCATAGTGTGGAGTACATGAAATAAAACAGATAATCGGAAGTAACTCAAATAAGGAATAAAGGATGGAATGGAAAATTTAAGACAATAGAGGACTGAAAGTGGGCAAATGCCCAATATAGAAAGGGTGTAAAGAGATGAAGAAAGGAAACCTTCAAGAAATGGTAAGAAGGTTGAACATGTAACTCCTAAGGTTAAAGTCTCTACTTTGAAGGAAATAGTAGAGAATAAAACCGTAAAAAGGGAAACTCCCCAAACCAAGAAAATCGACATGTAGACCGAAAGTAATCAACTCAGTATAAAGAATTGTGAAATGATTATAGACAAGTAAGAGTGGATTAATGTCAAAGTAAAATCTTTGAGTAAAGGATATCATTGGGAATGAGGATGGTCGTAAGAAAGGATGAATCCTAGCTTGTTGGTATAGTATTGGAAAACCCAATCAATTGGAACCGACAAGACACAATAAAAAAGTTGGGGAAAGATGAGTAGGTAAGAGGAATCCATGCGGTTATGTGAGACATAACTTTAAAGGCATGATGGAAGAGATGATAATGGTAAAAAGGATAGTTGAAGAATGCTATCAAAACAAAAGAGGGATGAAGTTATTCGATCCCTGAAAGGTCGAAAAGCTAAGAGAGACCCTCAATGAGATGTTCTAGAAATCTAATGGACAAAGATAGGTTCTAGAAAATACCATGCTGTAAGGGGCATGTAAGCCTAACAATCTCGAGGAGAATATGACTCAAAGTAAGGAAGAGTCGACTAATAAGCATGACAAGGTCGAATATAAAAAATTTTGGACTGAAGTTAAGCATGACTAGTAGACAACGAATGAAGGAAGGGTCAAATTAGGCCAAAAGAACTGATAATAAAAAAACATGGAAACAAGTACGTAACGCTCGGAAGAACATCGAGCTAAAGGTTTCAACTACCAAAAGGATAACTAGACATGAGAATGATTAGTTATCTTGGAATTCCCCAAATCTTAAGTGCGAAATCTCAAAGGAAAAAATGTTGCTCTAAGCAAAGAAAGATATTAATCTAAGGATATACCCTAGAATATGGTATGTCTAGTTATGATAAACTCCATGGAGGGAGTAAGTAATATAAAGGAAAAGAAATCCCTTAAGTGAAGGGGTAAAAAGGGCTAATTGAAAGAACAAGAGAAGAGTTTCAATGTTAAGCAAACAATAAATAGACATCAAAGAAAATGGTTCCTTATGCAAGATTGCTAATTAAGTTTTGGAGATAAAACTCCTAAAAGGAGGGGAGATAAAACTTAGAGAAAGTGATGTGAAAACCATGTGGAAAAACTAATTACTGGTTGTAAGTATATCATACCCGATTAGTATGATGAGACTTCCTAGAAGGAAGTTGAAAACCCGTTCATCGGTCATGGACAGAGATGTCCTTATACCGTTCGGTATAATGGATAGTGAAAACCTATTTTGTTGGAAGTGTTCTCCCCTGAATGTGTGTTAATGCTTAAACTATTTGGGAGACCTTCTTGACTGGAACTCGAATAACTCTTATAAGTCGGGGGCCTCGATTTTGGAACTTGAGGGCTAGAATGCCCAGTTTTTGAAAATCTCATACAATGGGCCCAAGGCCAGTTGGCACGAGCAGGAGCTCGTAAACAAACATGATATATGTGCCATAAAACTTAATAAGTGAATTGTTTGGCCATGGTACCAAGATAGGACCGACTTGCTCAATCAACTAGCGACAGTGCAACATGACAGGTCGACGGACCAGTTAAGACAAACAACTGCGGGTTGAGTTGAGAGTCGGGGCCGTTGCACCAGTGGCACCACATATTAAATGGCTTGATAAGAAAATATTGTTTGTGCATGCACTATGACTATGGGATCATCAAGATGCCCATGAGGGGTAGTGATGTGTCCTAAGGGCCTTGGACGACCCAGTGAGTATAAGGGCAGATCGTCGTTCTAGGTGTCTGTGCGAAATTTGGAGTAGCACCAAGCGCATGAGGTCGGGGTGGGGACAGGATGAGGTCTCTGTCCTCATACAGACACGAAGAACCGATTTCAGGATTGAGGGTCGGATGTCATGTACATCCACTCATTCCTAGGGTAGAAGTGGTCGTGCTTCTATCCGGGTGGCCGGTAAAGTCGCTCCGAAGCCACTAGTGGGTTCGGTAGTCGTACTGACCTATGAATGTGTGTAACCTTCATAATGAAGGATGTGTGTTCGGTGATGACACACCATGGTAAATAAGAAATGATGGAAAACCCGAATTTTTAAATGAAGGGATTTTTGAAAAGAAATGAGTCTGCCACACTCCATATAAATGTTTTTCTTAAAAGTTAAACGTAGAATTTTGAAAACTCATTCACTGAGTAGTCGTACTCACCCCCTTCCTTATATCCCTTTTAGGAAATCCAGAAAAGCCTACCCTTAAAGACCATCAACTAAGATGCTTATAAGACAGGTATGTAAAATTTAAAATTTCATGTAGTTTTGATTATGCTATTCCAAGAAATGGTGCAGGTTTAAAGGACGCCTTACTCTTTACGGTTCATAATAAGGGGAAACCCTTTAATAAATCGGGAGAGTGGCGGGTTGATCATGGGGATCTGACCAAACTGGGTTGAGGCGTGACGGGGTATACACGTGGCACCCTCTGATTGGCTGTTTTAAATGTGTCAAATTTCCCTCCTAACACACAGTGTCACTGCCACATGTCGGCCTCTGATTGGTCGGTCATTTCTCTGACATCATTATCAGCTGTTGACGTTGTACTTTTGCCATGTGTCAGCTCCTCATTTGTTGGTCGTTGCTGATGAGGCTTTTTAGGACTGTTGATCAAGACACATGTCACTCTCCTATTGGTTAATTGTCGCTGATGTGAATTTTCCTCCTCTAACTATTGACCAAGGACACGTGTCACGCTTTTATTGGCTAGCGCTTCCAGACGCTGAATAGGTATGCTTCACCACGTGTCGCGTGCTGATTGGTTACACCTAATGATTGGGCACTAACCTGGCAATGATCCGTTGACCGGTTGGACCGTTGACTGGTCCAGTTCGATCGGGTCCGATGACCAGAAATAGTAAATTGGTCAGTTCAGGCCCAATTCGACTAGTTTTATAAAAATTAAAATTTTCTAAATTTATTTAAATTCATTTTCTATCTAACGGTGGCTTCAATTTTCCATTTTTTTATTTTTAAGCCACCTAGAAATATGAATATTTTAACCAATTCTTCATAGTTCAACCCAATTCAATCTAATTCCATTTGGTTCAGGTCTGTTTTACCGTGAACTAGTATGGTTCTCACAACCAATCCACTTCAGGTCCTTTGCCATGATTTTTGTGATTTATTGGCTATTTGAAAATTTTCCAAATTCCCGATTTGACCCTTATTTACCAAATTCCATTTTGTTTAAGTGATCGGTTTCCCTCTCTCTTGAAAGCTCTCAGTTCTCTTGGTCCTAGAGGACGGGGTTACAGCGACACATGTCCTTGGTTAATGGTCAAAGGATGAAAACCCACATTAGTGATGACCGACCAATAGGAGAGTGACATGTGTACCGATCAACGATCAATGTTGGAAAGGCCTAGTAAGCAAAGACCATCCAATGAGGAGTTGACAAGTGGAAATGGTGCCTTGTCAACATTCAACAAGGATGTTAGAGAAACGATTGACCAACCAGAGGCCAACACATGGTAGTGGCACTGTGCATTAGGAGGGAAATTCAACTCACTTAAAATAGCCAATGAGAGGATGCCACGTGTCACGGTCAATGGTCAATAGAATCTGGTCAGCAGCCACGTAGGAAGAAGCCGCCAATGAGAGGCTGCCATGTGTCCAGTCAGCGAGTCAAAGGCTGCAGAGTAGGATGCTACATTAGCAATGTCGACCAATAATAACATTCCACGTGGAAAATCCGCACGTGCGAAGCTTGCATGCACGGAATATTTTCATCTTCGATCTTAGGCTGATAGACAACCCACAACCGCCAGAGGAAGAGCGGATCTTCCACCTCTAGAAAATCGGCCACCGTCGACTAAATAGGGTGAGTCAGACACCAAAACCAACGCCAGTCGGTTGCCCTATCAATTGTTAAGCCCCCTATATAAAGAGCACTCTCCCACTCGGCCTCTCCACTGCTCGAGTTCCCTTTGAAAACTGTTGTCGAGCTCCCTATATAAAGAACCCCCTCCCACTCGGCTCCCCACCACTCAAGCGCCCCCTAAAAACTGACAGCCCACTTTCCAATGAAGTGCAAACTAGAGCTCCGGTGACAGGTCATTTCTCAACCAAAGGAGCTTTGGTTGGTGGCAATAGAACTAGGGAGAAGTCCTCCAACTAGCCGAACCCTCAACCAGACCTAAGGACCCCTTAAGGAGCACTGGAGTGATCACACAATGAAGTTGCTCCGACGGCTCGAAGTAGCTAGCCTCTGACTAGCTACACATCTAGGACACCTTCAGCCTCCTATAGCTGAACTCGACCTCTCACAACACCCTAGAGACACCTCTTGATCCTCACCAGTCGCTAGTTAAGCCAATTTCGCCCCTTCCCATTGAAATGGTGGAATTTTAGAACTCTGCATAGGGCAAAATTCTCTCTTCTAATTCTCATAGTTCAACGGTCAATTGCTATAGGACTTGATTTTGGTAGGACACCCTCGACAAGTACTAGCTCCCCATACCCAAAGCTTCGACCACCGCTCCTCCACCGGTAAGCATTCTAAGCTTTGTCTCTCTAAGTCTAAATTCTGGAAAAGCTCCGTTTGAGCTCGTTTCGGGTCCAAAAATAGTAATTCAAAGCTTAGAATTTTTGTGGGAAGGTAGAGAGGCGTGCTAGGAGGAAATTGGCAGAGTATTGGCTGTCAATTTGGCAAAATTGATCTTGGAGCAAAGAGGTGATAAATTGGGGGAAAATTTTGTAAATTTTGAAATATTAAGGACCTAAGTGCACATTTTGGAAAATTTGAGGGCTAATAGGCAATTTCAAAGAAATTGGGGGCCAATTGACTATTTCGAAAAAAAATAGGGAATTTCAGTAATTTTTGAAAAATTGGGGCATTTTGGTAATTTTTGGAAATTGTGGCATTTTGGTGATTTGGGAAAAGTTAGGGTCGAATGTCAATTTCTAAATAATTGAAAGCTCGGATCATGTAGGACGGGCCGCATGAGGACCTGTGATGAGGAGCACGCCAGGGATCGGAACCTAGTCGGGCGAATGTGTCGCGACTACTAGATGAGTGGGAATTTATAGCATCGGTCCCAATTGGGACGATGGCCATTCTCTTAAAATTGAAAACCATTTTCCCAGAATTAGATTCCCCTCACTGGGTGATTCTGCTAAAATGATTTGGGAGCCAATTCCAGTGGTGGACTAGATGACACTTGTGGGCCCAAGGTCGATGGGCACGGGTATAGGCCCATTGAAAACTAGCAAGTAATGATCCATTAAACCCTCTAAATGGATAATTGTGTGTGATACCTACCAAGCCAAGGTCGGGATGTTAGGCTTGTTGGGCCAAATAACTAATAAGCTGAAGTTGGGTCGTCAAGCTCGTTGGGCTGGTGAGCAAGGGGTCGGAGCTAAGCTAACAAAACTGTGGGGTCGGTAGGCCAAAGATAATGACTAATTGATAAGACTTTGATTGTGCATGCATGACATGTGAAACCATCGAGTCACCCGGTATGGGGTAGTGGTGGTTCCAAGGGCTGTTGAATGACCCAAGGAGCATAAGGGTGGTTCGTTGTCTAGTACATCAAGAAGTTTTGGGAGCTTCCTGTGCACTGAGACCAAGGTCGAAGGGGGAAGAGGTCTTGTTCCACATCGTGGACACGAAGTATGGCTAGGGTTTGAGGGTCGGACAACTAATGTCCACTCAAACTTAGGGTAGAGGTCACAGACCTCTATCAAGGTGGATGGTAAAGGCACTCTAGTCTACAAGTAGAACAGTCGGGGACTATTCTGCTATCATATGACCCCTTTTTTATGATTAAAGGGCAGTTGATGTATGGAACCTATGTGGATCATGGAAAAGGAAAAGAAATAAATTTGATATAATCGATTGTTGTAGGAAGTTTTCCCCTCACTGAGTTGTATACACATTACCCTCATTTTACCTCTTTCTAGGAAATTAAAAGAGGGTCAGGTTAGGTATAATTGAAGTCCAAGTGAGGGCTCGAACCCTCAAGGTAAGTCTCATACTATGAAATTAAATTATTTTAACTTGCTACGGACAATATGTATTGGTACGCCTTTAACTCCCTTAAATCATCAAGATAAGGAGTACTATGGTGGTTTAAGGAAGGGTGGCGGGTTGATCACAGGACTTCGACCAAACCAGGTTGGGGTGTGACAAGCCTCGCCCATTTTCTTTATCGATAGTGTTAGATAAAACATTTTCCCTTGATGTGTATCCATACACCATCAAGGTTTATCCTAAAACCATGCTTTATGCTTTATTTAGAAGTATAATCCAAAAAAGTTTAAGTAGTTTCACATAGTAAGGGGATTATAATTCTAGAAATTTGTTTTCAAAATAAAGCATGTTACTAGGTATGAACCATGTCACAATAATCCCCAAATTTCCCAAAAATCCCCAAATCACTCAATTTCTCCAAAACATACTCTTTGGCTCTCGAAATTTCATTTCATCAAATTGGCTACATAAACTCAAAAATCATGCTGCTAATAATCTCCCCTATCTCTCCATGGTCATTTCAAGCTTTGAATGAATCTATTTAGCCTATAATTGAACTTAAACAGAGATTTGTTAGAAAATTTTCCTAGAGAGAGAAAGCTTTGATTTATTACCAGCAGGGATGCAGTTGCTAGAGCTCTTGATTTGGGAAGCTAGCTTTTGTAGAGAGGTTCCTTCTAGGAACAAGATTCACCTCAATTGATGTCTTGAATAGGGAGAATTTGATAAGTAAAAATTCAAACAGTTTCTCTAACTAAATTTTCACTATTTCGGTGAAGATAGCAGTATTTGCTTACGTTGAAATGTCAAGGAGGTCAAGGCTCAGTCGTGAAGAGTTGTGGAAGGGTCAGCCTAGCCTTAGCAGGTTCGAGGTGGTCAGATTTCAGCTCGAAGGGTTCTACTACTTCTAGATGGTCTGAGTGATGGTATTGTGCAAGCTCACCAACACTTTTCAGGTGATCCTCGAGCTGAAAGGAGTCTGCACAAAAATGGGTGACTTCTTCCCAGTTCTAGGGAACCCAATTTCGTGTATGGAGGTGGAGAAAAGTATCGATATTAGAGCTCTAGTTCAGGGATGGTCAGAAGCTATAGTAGTTCGTGTTCTTCAGGTTTTTAAGGGATGAAGAGAATGAATGTAGTGGAGCTCTTTATATAGGGAACTCGAGGATTGATTGTTTTGTCCGTTCATCCATTGGTCGACCATTAACTCCCCAATTTAAGGCCTTGTCGGAGGGATTTATTGGCCATCGGAGTTATGGCAATCGTTTTGATCGTTCTCTTTCTGTCCATTTAGAGGTTGAAGAGGCATTGTGTACGCTCGTTCAAGCTTCGCACATGTAGAATGCCATGTGGCGCTCTATGATTGGCTAGCTTTGCTAAGGCGACATCTTACTCAGTGTCCAAGTCATTCGTTGACTCATTGACCAGACACTTGGCGACTTTCCATTGGTCACCTTGTCAATTGTGGTGTTTGATTGAATCGAACAATTGGTTGACTATGACACATGGCGTCCTCTAATTGGCCGATTTAAATCCATCAGATTTCCCTCCTAAAGCACTGCTGGTGCCAAGGACATGTGTCATGCTGACAATGGTCGGCTCTACTGACGATGTTTCTCCTCAATTGACCATTGACTGATGACATGTGTCCCTCCCTCATTGGTTAGTATTTAGTGACGTGGATTTTCTTCATTTTACTGTTGACCAAGGACATGTGTCATGCTCTCATTGGTCAATGCTTACCGAGCGGCTGACTGGGTACGCTTCATCACATGTCATGCATTGATTAGTTGCACGTGCTGATTAGGCATTGACTTGGTAGACGATCCATTGACCGATTCGTTCATACCGAGTTTGGTGACCTAAAATAAAAAAATCGGCTAGTTTAGGCTCAATTTGACCGATTTTCTAAAAATTAAAAAATTCTAAATTTATCTAAATTCATTTTCTACTCTTTGGTGACTTTAATATTCCAATTTGATATTTTTAAATCAGCTAGAAAAATGAATCTTTGAAGCAGTTCTTCTCGTTTCATCTCAGTTCAATCTAGTTCAGGTCCAGTTCTCACATCGAATTTAGTTCATGATCCATTTCCATCATCTTTGGATCTTAATTAAATACTTGGAATTTTTCAATTTCTCATTTTGGATCCTATTTACCAATCCCGATTCACTTTGATTCTCAATTTTCTCTCGAAATTTTATGGTTCTCATTTCTAGCTTCTTATTTTGAGAGAACAAGGTTTACAACTACTCCACTCTTTTTAAGAAGTTTTATCCCCAAAACTCGTTATACGTTGATTAAATGGAGAATAATTTTCTCTTTCACTTTGTTTGTGTTTCCTTATTTCTTCCTCCGTTCTAGCCATCATGCCAGCATACCTTTGCCATTTGAAATCATTTCAGACCTCAGATTCCTTTTTTGTCGATTTGTGATTCAATCATGCCATATTTCATAGGATGGGTCCATGTCCTAATTGCATCTCATTTGTCCAAAGTTCTTCATCAATCTCTTCACCGTTATCTTGGGGGTTTTCCCTATCCCCTTTTTCCTTGAAAATTATTTTAAGATTTCAAAGTTCGTGAGATCCTTCCTATGATCTTGTCATACCTTCCTTATCGCTCGATTGTTTTGAAATCCTACACTCCAATTTAATCGATATTAGCTCATATTGTCATCATGACAACATGTTCCTTAACAATCATCGGAGACTCTTTCCTTTATGTTCAACATAATCATACCTTAATTAATGACTCTTCTTTCCATGAGTCATATCATTTTAGTCACTTGGTCTTCGCATAGTGGAGTGCTTTAGTAAGGTTTCTTCCAGAGATGTTTCCTTTCATCATCAACTTGAAGTCATAGAAATTCTTCTCCATCCTTAGTATTTGGGAAAATTCCTCAATCATTATGAACATCATCCAAATGTTCATTAATTACTCTGTCACTGCTTATATCAATCAACATGCTAAATATGGAAATACTCAAGAGTCTAGGCCCTCGGGAGCCCGACCCTTCATGGGATCGTCTCACCATATCACATGATTCGGTCATCCGACCTTATAGACTCGGGTCTCATGGTATGATCTGGGACCTAGTCACTAGGCAACACACTAAGCATACTAGGAGTCGGTCTCCCATCAACCATCTCCCCAAATCACACAACAGCTCTAAGCCACACATTTTTTCCCAGTTTCTTAGATCTGATTTTTCACATAACATGTTTCAATCTTATGATCGCTTCTTACTTATTCTTTTGAAAATCGCATTTGATTTAGTGGACATGATCTTATCCATTTGCTTTGCTTATATGAGTTTCTAAGGTTATCTTGCTACTTCAAATCACACGGTCACACAAGTATCTCATTTAAAACTCATTCGGTCCAATAGGATGTATCGTCAAAACCCACTCACCTTAATTTTCACGGAACTTGTTCATCCTGCGAGGTGTCTAGAATTTGTTCTCAATTCCACGTGAGTGCTCCTTACATTCTCTACAAGGTATTGCAATACTAAGGTCATTCTCCCTACTGACCATTCATACTTTTCTCGTTTGTACTTTCTTTACAGTTCTAAGGTTTAACCCATTTTTGGGTTTTCCGTTACCTGACTCATTTGTCAGTATCCTAGTCATCTGTCTAACCTTCTCTTATTACCTAGTAATTAATGAAGTGCCCACGTTTTCCCTACTCAACATCTAGTGGTTTCATTTTTCCTCAATTTACCATTAGTGCTTAATTTGGGCAAAATTACCATTTTACCCTTATGTATTAAAATTTTTTTTTGAACATTAAACTTTCTCAAACCATTCCATTAGATTACTTAAGTTTCTTTTTGTCCCATTTTGGTTCCAAATAAGCATTGGAATGATTTCAACCTTTATTTCTCTTTATTTGCAGAAAAGAACCTAAATTTTTACAAAATTATCATTTTACCCATTTTCATTAGGATTTAGGCTTTCGAATCTATTTAACCCACAAATTTCTCACATGTACATAAACTCTCTTTAATTAAGTTTAGGTCATTTAACTATCCAAAAATTTTTTGGTCATGCAAATACTTATATTTACATTTTAGTTTTTAACTTTTATTTTTATTGTAAATAGATACTTAAACCATTCACAATAGAAAAATTCAGTACCCAAACTTCACTAAACTTCTCCATCAGCTTGAAAACTTTATTTTAACCATTAGAAAGACCCCATATAAAGCACAATCCTATTTAGGTCCAATAACTTTTAATTTTTTTCATTTTAACCCCTAACTTTTGACTAATAACTAAAGTGTTGCTAAAAATTATCAAATTAAATGAAAAGGTTCCCTAACCTCACTCTAACCCATTGTAAACTTGATTCGGCTGAAGTCATCCGAAATTACTCCAATTGAGTTTGGCATCATATCGATGTTTCAATTCCACCCAGGCAGAGTGTGATAAATAATTCATAAGAATCAACTAAAATGAGGTTCTCGTCCCCCAAAAAAACATGCTTATTCATTAGAAGAAGAGATGGACCTAGAATAATGGCAAACATGGCGGGAAGCGGACATGCATCCACAGCTTCTCGTACGACACCAGGTGACTCCACCCGAGCTCTTCAAGTAAAGAGAGCTTCATTTGATAGAGCTTCTTTGGAGGATCGGTATCCTCTTGGATCATGTTGTTCAGTGCCTGTGGTTGGGACGGGGCATGAATCAAAGTTCTGGAGAGGTGAGATGTGACTACTGTATGGGTAGAAGGGAGGAAAGTACCTTGAGAGCTGAACCAGGCCTTCCGCAACGCCTCTCCCGTATGACTAAGAGGGAACCGTATTTGGAAGACTTCACATCAGCCCACTTCTTCAGTTCTTTGAAGTTCTCCTCGAAGAGGTCCGATCCGATGACCTCCCATGCAGATTGATCGTTATTCCCTTCCTTATCTTTTGAACCTTCAGTAGTAGATTCCACACGTCTCTGCAACAATATCCCCCATATCAGTACTTGGTGAAGATCGAATTCACTCGCAAGCAATGTAAGTTCTTTTTTTGCACAAGGAACAATGGAAGTTGAAGTTTCGAATCCCGTGGCCATAATACAATAGTGAGAGAGAGCGATCTTACATTAGCATACTCAATTTCGGCCAATGCCAGTCCTTTCTGGTACAGAGCTCCTGCTAATTGATCACGGGTCGTCTCCATCTTCTTTTTTATTTTCTGGAAAAAAAACACATCGACTTACTTCTGAACCTAGTGATGAATTTGCAAAGAAAAAAACTAACAAAAGTAGAATGCCCGAACTTCTGCCTCCTCATCTTCAGGATCACTTTTGAAGGCAAAGAACTTGGCTAAATCCTCTGTGTCAATGCTATCAATAACTTCATCTGCTGCCCGTATGACCTGCATGGCATCACTCGAGCAACTCAGTCAGCAGTTCTACTTCAGCCCATACACTGAAGCTTAGATGATTTTCCATGGTCATATCTCCAGTTTTGGGAAAACCACAAGAGACAAGAAGTTTGATAGAAAAAAATTCCTTTTCCATAGAAGCTAAGAGTTGATGCTCCAGGACATTTAACCTCTATTTTATTTCGATTTTTTGCACAATTACTGTATTTCCATAGGCAAGTTAAACATAGCTCAGCTTAGAAAAAGCTGGGCCTGAAACAATAAAAGGCTATAAGGGCTTATATTGCCTCGACTGAGCGCTTTAACCGCACAGGAAAGAGCTTTTGACGACACTGAATCTTCTAAAGAATTGTCAATTGGACCAATCCAATATGCTGACTGAAACTTGAAGCCAGTGGAATGGCACTGAAAATATTACAGGTATGATAAGCTTGCCCTCATTGTTTCAGTTCTTCTATGATAAGCCATACTTACAAAGAAGAAGATTACTCTGACATATTGAGTCCTTGCAAATGCATTTCTTATGCAAGGAACCTTACTAATAAAAAGAAAAAAAAATGAATTACCTCATTTTGATGGCTAGTTTTGTCCTCAACACCACTCATAGAAAGCAGACCTTCCAAGATCTTGGCAAGCAACGGTGTGTATTTTGGGTACTCTGACTGCATCAACAGACAAATTGACAACCGATCAATTCTATTGGTAAGAGAAGACATGCCAAATCAACATATAACGATGATGTCCAGTGAGTATGAGCATTGGTTACTTGGGACTTCTAAAACTATAATACTACCACGTTAAGGGAAATTTCCTATAAAGCAACTGCAGTTAACTCTCATAATTCATTAGATGCTTTTTATGAATGTCAAGAATCATAAGCAAATTGCCCCCATCAATCATTTGATAACCAGAGTCATTCTTTGATAATAATCACTCAGTCAAACTCAATAGAATTTCATCAAAGGATATACATTGGTATTTGATTAAATACACACTTATGCCAATAACATAACCTTTGTCTAGTGATTCAGTTAGCCCTCACCTTAAGATGGGCTTTCAATTTATTCCATTCTGCACGTTCATCATCAGTACCTTGTCCAAGAGTTGCCAAAAATTTGATCTTTGCATCACGAATCTGATTGATGCATAGGAAATAGATTCAACAAAAAGGAAATAATTGCTTCTTAGTGTGACAAATATTATGAATCCAACAATGTTCAAAATAAAACTGTATTTTGTTAAAGATTTGCCAATAATTCCAAGGATAAATTCTGAAATTTGGCACATCGCAAGTTGCTGGAAATATTTGAAGTTGATCTAGAACCATAGAAAAAAAATACTAGTAGCACATAAAAGATGTAATACATCATATAGCAGTTTGATGGATCAAAACAAGAACCTATCAAACTAAATGATAAATCATGAATATAAAAATCAATAGTCCTACCATTATTCTTCTTCAAGTACTAGTCAAAAGATCTACGAACTGAACTTCGCTTCATTTAACCATATTTATGTGGAGGTAGTTTCTTCATTTCGGACTTCCAAGTACAAAGCTCTCATATTTGAAATAGGTTCCTAATAATCTACATTCTTGTTCCTGACTTCAATTACAAGTTCATTCAGTTGTAAAATAAGATACCTGATTATCTACCATGGAATGCTACGTTTAGGAGCTGGCATATATTGTTACAATCGAAACGTCCATGCTATTTTTCCTCTTCCAAGCAGGAAAAAGTCATCTTCACCTTTTTAACCTTATTATGGCTATGAAAACTGAATGTTTAAGTGACAAATTATTCATGATATGTTGAATCTACCTCATCTTCAAATTGTTCTGCCACAGACTTGGTACGAGCTTGTGAAACTTTTCCTTTGTCTTCCTCAACCTTCAGAGACTTGATACATGAATGAACAAGACAGAAGTTATGGATCAAACTTCATAGAAGAGGGAGAGGAAACAACCTTACTGGGTGGCACAACATAAACTATCGGATAAGACACAAGGTTCTTAGTTGATAGTTTTCCATAGGATATTGCTCCAACCAGCAGAGACCCGTGCGGACAGTTCTGCATAAGCTCTAACTGTTATCAAGCACAGAATCCATTTATTTAAGAAAGTATTTCAGGACATATAATACCTTTGGGAGCTTGTCTGCAACTGGTGGGCCCAAATATAATGCTTCTTTTTTCCTTCAAAAAAAAGGAGGTTTCCCATGGAAGCTGGATGAAAGAAATGGAAGAAGCTGAATCCAAAGTCAAGAAAGGGAGAAAGAATATACCCAGGAATCAAGACTGATGATTTGTAAGTTCCATTTCCCATCACTGGACCATCTGGTTCGGAGAAAAAGCTCAAACAAATGATATCCTGAATTAAAAGTTAGACCATTGGAGCATGATGATTATCAAGTTCATCAATAAATAAATACTACAAAGAGCTTATCTGTCATCAACTAAATGCAATCTTGAGATCTTTAAGATTTGAATTAATTCAAGTAAAGTAAAATAATCTACCATTCAAATAAATAGATAATACCTTTTCCCCCAGAGTTTTCTCCATAAACACTACCAATTGCTTCATTTTCTCTAAATGTTGCACATTATCATGCCTGGAACATGAACAAGGTTATAAAAGCATCAAGGTGGAAAATGACACTTACAAAAGTGCTACAAATGAATTTGACAAAGTTCAGCACATTTTTCATTAACAGCATCCAAATGGTTCAGGAAGCCACTCTTCTCTAACAACATGAAAGTGGCTCACTAGTAAGAATATCTGCTTTAATCGATTCCATTCCCGTGGTACAGTAAAATTCTTTTAGCACACAAGTAATTCAAAACAGGAAATAGTTCCAAGAATTAAAATTCATGGAAGCCTATGAGGTATTCCTACCTAAATAATAATCATACCTTAAGTATAGCTGCAACACATAGTCTCCTTTTGGAAGTTTTGAAGATTTTGGGTAACAATCTCCCATTGCATGCACACGCTATAGCAGAAAGAAATGTGTGTTAACAGAAAGGAATCATGCCCATGTAAAGAAAGGAGGCCAGAGCCATCAAGTCCCAGTAGTTCTTTGGTGAGATAGGTTGATGCACTTCAACTACTGGAATAACACGTAGCATATCAAATTTTCATTAAAAGGTTAATAACATATCCCAGTCACACAAACATAAGCACATAATTTCAGGACAAACATGTAAATTTTCTATTTATTCCTATATTTCTCATACAAGCATCACAATATGTGATGTATTAACAAACAAAAACTATTTGAGATACCTAAACCAGAAATATTTGAGAGAAAGTACCTTGTTTATATCTGATATCATGTAGAATTGAGACTCAAACTTAGTATCATATATACGATTGTTAAGAAGTGGAATGTGAGGCTTTACTTCAGCTGCATCTTCTAACTTTATCTTGTATCTAATGACAGATATTTCATAATTAGATTGAACAAAATCAAAGAAATTTAAAATGGAAATGCAAACTAGAGTTGAACATACGTCAATGTAAGTGCCAATATTTGTTTTCCAGAAGGTAGCCTGTCTCGACTGGATGAAAGCACCCTAAGTTTTGCCTCCATAGGTCGATATGGAATTCTTATCTGTCAAGACCAGGGCCCCAAACAAAAAGGGAAAGAGAAAGAAGAAAGAAAATAAACTTAAGAAAGCATCAGAATCGAATCTGCTTCTCAGAAGGAAAAGAATCCTACTACAAATTAATGAGATCTCATCACAATAACAGGGGTGCTCTTGCCTTGTTTAGAATAGCAGCAGGTGCAAGTTTCTCGGATGCAAGAAGAGCCTCCATATCTATCCTAACTGGTGCTTCACTGCCATCCAGTAGTACTTCATCTTTGTTGATGCCAATTCCGTGAAACACAATCTAGGCACAAGCACATAGAACACAAATCAGGAAAAAAGAGGAAAATGATAGTTTAATGACAACATAACAGTACTTTTGTTACTATCATTTTTCTTTGGATCTTAAAACTAATAATATAGATCTTCCATCGCTTGAATATTTGAGAGAATATCACACATGTAAAAGGAAGTTTCAATTTCCACTCAATGATGCAGCACAAAAGCTCTATCAAATACAAGAGATTGAAGAGGCACACTAATTGGTACAATAACTGATCGAATAAAAAAAGGTATGCTAACTAATATGTATAACTTTAAGGTCTCCAAGCACATAAAAAATTTCAAAGCGCATATGACTACCTCAAAATCCACAGTAGTGCTTTCTTGGCTTCCTACTCCACTCGACCAGAATTGTGCCACTGCTAATTCCATGGTCTGACCACCCACCACAGGAAAGGCAAATGTTTTAGTGGATGGGGAAGAAAATGTCACCACATTCTCCCACTTCACAGGCCTTTGCAAGGGACAGATCTGCACAGCACAAATGTTGTAAGGAGGTCCTCCACGAGCCCATATACCAACAAATCAGCAAACTACATACCTGGACGGTGTCAACAAAAAATCTACGAGTTGTATCAAATCCAGATGTCTTCATGGTTGCCTCTACCCATGTAGCACCAAGTGGAACCTCAATATATCTCCGTTCTATATGGCCTGCAATAATGATGGCAACATCAAGGAAAAGAATCAACTTTCACTGCCCAGGAAGAAATCACCCTTTCATTTCTATTGCTTACCAGTAAATAAAGTGTGTTGTCAAATGCTTATTAAGTTAATATGTTCCTGAGTTCTCTCCAAAGCCAGGAGATCCCAGTAAGATAATACACCAATGTATGCTAATTTAGCAAGAGTTATCCTTCAATAATATGATCAAATCTAGACTTACAGGCTATTTTCAATTTTGGAGAGAGTATTATAGAGGATAAGCTTCAACCATAGAAACTGGTGATTTAAAAATGATTTCAATAGCCCAATCAAGAATTAGTGAGGTCCAGGACTTATTGTGAAGCATATAAGTTTCTCTGCTCATTAAGGCCTAGGAAAAAACATGAGAAAACAAACATAAATGATATCATGATACATATAGTAAGGGAAACACCCATATTCACTCCATTTGTTATTAACTATGAATTAAAAATGTGTAACATGTAAATTTGATCAATTCTTTTAAACAACTGCATTAAGAGAATTCTTTTAAAAAATGAAACTAATTGTTGGCCCCAAAAGTATGGGTACTTCAATAAGGACATTAGTTCATATCAAATAACAGTTATTTATTTGATATGAAAATCACATGTTGGAGATAGCTGATTGTTATTTGTTGGAGACATTGGTCTCATTCTTTTCTTTGATATGAAAATCACATGCATTTTCAGAAATAACTACTGAAATAAAAAAAAGATGGCTGACTATTTCCCCACATTCTAGAACAGTGAATTTCTCACCTGGTTCAAATGACAACTTTGAGAATGAAACTACTGGTGGACGATTCATCACAGCTGCAGGTTTAGTTATTGTCACAGGGATTCTGAAAACAGGACCACGCCATGGCGACTTGTAATCAATGCCAAAGACTTCATAATAGTGAAGACCGCTGCTAAGATTGCTAGGATCCACAACAATGCTGGAGAAAGGTAAAAATAATAAGATACTCAAATACAGGTAGTTTGCAGCAAAAATATGTAACACATTTTATGGAGAAGCAAGTTTGTAATAAAACCTCGAACTCTGAGTAAACTAGCACCATAAAATTAACTCCAATGAATTTGACCAATTGAAGAGCCTATTTATAATCCAAAAAGTGACAGTGTTGCATTCATTTTACAAATAAAAGCAGATGGAATACCATAGAAAGGTTCTTATATAAAATAAAACAGGAAGCAGCACATGCTTTCTAAAATATTTTCCACAGGACTGCAGCTTATAGAAAACAGAGCTTTGATTATCTGATGCTTTAGGAAGTAGCTTGTCCTGCCAAGAATTGCATATTACATGCATTTGCTGTGGATTTGATATTGAGATCACCATCTAATAGCATAAATAAGCCCCATAACTGAAAGTTCCTTGCAACAATTTGCTGTAGCTCCATTTCAATAAATACCTTTCTCCAGTTAAACTAAAAAACCTCTGACAATGCAATTGGTAGACATGATGCAAAGTGCATACATTCCCATTGAAATGAAAAACAAGGTAATGCTGACTAACTTGAAGTTTCGTCCATTGTGAGTAAGGAGGAGATATTCTGGAGCTTTTACAACTGACTTGTCAGTAGAGTGTAACTGAATGCATTCCTCAAAGGGAACCAATTCCTCAAGATTACTGGCATCTTCATGAAACTTTGGACCAAGCTGCACAGTCCACTGGAGGAAAAAAAGATGCACTGTTAGTTGCACTGCAAAACATTATGAAGAATGAAGCATGAAAACATAAACCCTGATTAAGCAGTCAATAAATTGGATTATAACAATTTCCTTCGAAAAATGTTAAAACTGTCAAAAGTTCACAGATTAAATGAGAGGTATAAGAAACCCAGATATATGAAATTCCCAGTAAACCAATCATTGATAATTACAAGAATTATAAATTGGTTTAGATGTGGAGCTCATTTACTAACAAATTAGACCATCTAATTTTTTTATTCTTGCAAAGGTCATTGAGATGTCCTGCAGCCTAAATAGTTCTCTAATGCCAACCTTTTAGCGGGGAGGGGGACTTTATTCAAGATAAAATCTTCATGGAACAAGGCATGCATATGGTTCCATCAGATATCATATTCAACCAGATTATTACCCCAGAAAAGTAAAAAACATATTCAGCCAGATATTCAAACGATCCTTCTAGCTAATCAAAACTTTCTTTGTTCTAGCTTAGCTCAAGTTGAATGCACTAGCTGCAAAGAATTAACAAAAATAATAGATTTTCAAATACAATGAACTGTAGAAAGTATTCCCTCTTATATTTCAAAGCTATTTCTACAAGTGGGTGTCTCTAACAAGATTATCATGTAGGTACTTTCAACAGTTGTCAGTAAGAGAATATTCAAACAACTTTTATTTCCATCATGATTTTCCATACCATACAATGCCAACAAATCCTGGTGATACTAGATGCCTACTGTTCATGGAATCTTTACCATCAATATTAGAGAGAGTCAGAAGCAAGATCATAGGTTGCAGAAGATTGTATGGATCAAATAAGTCAGCTGAACATCACCTCAGTAGATTGTTTGCAAGTGCTAGCTTCCCTGAGATAAATTCCACGACATGTCAAAGCTGCATCCAACAAAAAAATTTCATTGAGTTTAAATCCATTTGGATGACAAAGTTCTTGATGACTATACATAGAATTTAGAATAATAGAAATAAAAAATAGACCATCAACCATTCAATAAATTTAGAGGGGTTATGGTGGAGTATCCAACAGCTCATATTGGATGGTTGGCCAACACCTTATTTTGTAAAGATAAGAGATATGATTCTTTTAAGTGCTAGGTCAATGCCTTATTTTGTAAAGATAGAGATATGCCAACTGATTTAGCCATCAAGGTTTGAGGAGAAAAAGAAGGTAACCTCAACTTTGGGTTACTGTAAGAACCACCTTTTCACACATAAAAGATAAAACCATTTGAAAGAAAAATACAGAATTAATCACATATTGGCGGCAATTCTGTTGGCAGGTTTATTAGACATTGAGATATAAAAAAGATGATGCGCTCCATATGCAACAAGCTAATCTTTCAATTCATTCATCCAGTGGCAGCCCATTTCCAAGATTATGGAATTCCTCTGTATATGATATGACCCATATAAATTTTCCTTGCGTACAATGGCATTGACACATCAGTGATTCAATCTACCCACCTATCACCTAGTTACTTACCCATACTCAGGTGGAACCTTAGAGAAGAGCAGAAAAAACCAGTATAAAAAACAGTACAAAGCAACTACATTCGAAATCCATAAGTCAAGTTGGGATGTTGTTTTGGTTAGTGAAGATTGTAATCAAATCCTTGCTTTCCAAAGTCAAAATTATGGTACAAAAATGCCAATGTTATTATGTTTCCTATGGTACCTTGACACCAAAAATTCCTACATTTAGGACAAGGTATCTGCCAGCATAGGAAACTTACCCAAAGTAAACTGCATTGAGAAATCAGCATTTAAAAATTGGATGTACAACATATACTCACAAGATTGTCCAGATGGATTGACCTTTACTTGGTACTGGACACATGGAAGATCTCGGCACTGCATCACATACTCAAAAGCTCTGTTGAAAGTCATTGGCAGACAAAAAATATATTTCAATAATTCTTCAATGTTTTTTTTGGAATTTGGAAAAGAACTAACAGAGGACATATTACTTATCAACTTGCATAAGCCCTTGTCCAGTGGATAATTTGTCTTCTGGAAGATTACCTACAGGAATACAAGTATTTTCGAGTGCAGTTCTCACTTTGTATGGGCTCACTGTAACTCCTTCAGCCTACCATGGAGAAAAACGAGATGATCTGATGTTACAAGTAAATAACTAATATGGGTGCACAAATATAGAATGTTTCAAATAAAGTTTCACAGAAAAAAAAGAGTTTATCAAATGGAGACCTTCAGAGCACTGACAAGCAAGGCAACTCCACCACAGGCTGATGGAGATGCCATGGATGTCCCGTTCATTAGCATGCGTCTTTGCAGAGTCCACTTGGGGACAGGAGCAACAGCACCACCAGGGGCACTTATAGAAACACCAAGATCTCCATCAGCGGTTGGTCCTCGACTAGACCTAAAAATATCTCAAAATTATCACTTGACTAGAAATCCAAAATATAAAACAAAGCCGAGAGATAAAATGAAATATTATAAGATAGCAAATAGACTAGCAATTATACCAAGTATATTCTAATCCTTCAGAAGGAGGCTGAACAACAGAATGTGTACCAGCGGCCATTGTAGGAGACACATATGCACCAACTCCTATAATGCTTGAAGAAGTACCTCCGGGTGCACCCACAGTGGTCAATGCTGGTCCACTATTTCCAGCACTGCTAACAAATATCATTCGATGCTTATTTACAACCTGCATGCATTACCATAGTGGCAGATAATAAAGTAAATTCACTGTGTTGCATCTTGAATTCAGGATAATACGATGTCACCAAGTGTAAGAAATTCACTTACATTTTAATGCTCTAGTGAATGGTTAATCCAATTTCACCATCTTTAACAAATTCACTTGCATTTTAATATTATAATCTGAATTCACCATCTTTGATGTTCAGTATGAGAAGACCGGCCATTCACATCATGGTAAGTTTGTCATCCAAATCAAAAGATTCAGATCTAGGGGAATAGCACCATCTAACAGCTTGGTTTCTTATATTATTTTCAGTTAATTTAAGAAATAGAAGATTCAGATATTTCCCGACTGTTCTGGAGGTAGTTAAAAGAGCAACTATCCAAACTAACGGATGAATACAATAATCAACACATGATAATGATAAAAAAAAGCTTTTGTCCAAATTGAATGATGAATACAATAATCAACACCTGCCTGCTATCATTAATACCCATGCATATAAGAGAATAGGTGTGAGATTGATCTTGCCCTCCATAGAGGTAAACAAATTGAACTAACAAGGTATTGGGCTGGTGTTTTAAACTGTTTCATGAAAAGGACAGAAGACAGAAATTGGAGATGCATGTGGCATTCAACAGCTGAACTTTAGAGTACTGCTCAAATGATCTTTTCCCCAAAAGAACCAGATCTGATTGACATGATAGAGGTTTCTGATTATGTGTAATATTTTTTCACCTTCATTAGTTTAGGAGATAAAAAATTGAGAACTTTCCTAATGAAAATATGAATGTGAATCAACCAAAACAATGTTAACACAACAAACATTCTCAATAAAAACTTCTGAAAATAGCTACCTCATCAACAAGGTCAACAAAGCGTCCATAATCTGGCAATAGTGCAGGTTCACCATAGCTCATATTGATTAGATCACATTTGTGCTGCAAGACGAGCAATGACTTGCATTAGATCAAACATATAAAATGCCAACATCAGATAAAACATGAAACTCCAGATAATTATTTATTAAGGATAAAAAAAGTATCACAACAACCATGACCCACCTCAACAGCAGCTATGAGTGCCCGTATTAAACCAGTTCCAGTTTCCATTGATCCAAGCCGTGAATCTCCAATTTTACAAGATATTAATTGAGCTCCAGGTGCAATACCATTTAGCAGGGGCTCCTACCAGCATTTGAACACTTGGATTAGGTAAAAACTTGGCACAGTAAAGAAACTAAAAATTTACAGGCATTCAGTAAGGAAATTTCATTAATTTTATGCTAAGAAGATGCTTAAATATATATACAAAAAAGAGCACGAGGCTATAAAATTTACTGGGTATATATTAACTTGCAGTTTCATACCTCTGGGTGAAAAGCAGTTGCAATACCAGCAACATGAGTACCATGAGGTGAACTATCTGTCACAATACTGAGAACATTCCCTTCGTCAAATATATTAACAACGAATGTGCAGGCATCTAGCTTGCTGAACATGCCATACTTGCGCTCAATCCTGTAAGAATTAACTTTCACGTAAGCTATACTCAGGATTGCATGTTCCCAATAACAAGCTATTGAACTGAAAACTTAAATACATGATACACAGCATGCATGTTCCCAACAACAAGCTACTGAACTTCAGATTGATAGGATCACGAGGATCCTGAATACAGATATATAAGAAGCCATATGTTTTAAAGATAAAGATACATAAAAAGTAAAGTGGACCCTTCAGTTTATGTAGAAAGCATCCCACCATTACAGTGTAGTCAGAAGCACTAGCCAACCTGAAATTAGTTAGGGGTTCAAAGTCAGCAAGTTTCCCGCAATCTGGATCATCCTCAATACTCTGTGTGTCAAGGGCAACCCTCCAAACTTCTCCATCATGCCATACAACAGCATCTATAATAGGGCCCTTGTCATTGTAGCTCTTACAATAGAAGCAAAATTATCAAATTAATTCCAAACAGCAAAGGAAATGAAAGAAAGGAAAAGTGTGTGGAAAGCTCTGAACCAACTTCGGCTTGCTTTCGCAAGATATCAACCCTGCTTTGGAGGTCTTCTTTAATCTTCTTCAGGTTTGCATCCTCAACTTTCCCATGTTTCTGGTAGAAATATCATATGTTAAAACTACATTGGGATCCACTCAGACAATGACAACTAAGACAACTTTTGTATAATATTGAAGCTGTGTATAGAGGATACACAGATTTATGTTAAAGTATCAACAAAATCTGAAGGGAAAAGCTTAAACGAAAGTTCAATAATTCACCAAAGATATTAACCTTTCCAATAATGACATAGTTTGCTTCTCAATAATATTTAATGCATGTCTTACTAGACAAAAATAAAATGAGTACACATAAATTTGATGTTCCAAAACCATATATGTGTGATATTCAGCAATTAACAGCTAAAACTCCTCAACCACCTGATCAAATTGATCAAGTTGCTGAATTGCCCTGGCAATTTCCTCCTGATTTTTCTCATCCCACTTCTTTTTCCTGTCTTTCTGTAAGAAATTTAGGAAGATGACAAAATCAGATGTCAATTTACAGAGGCCAACGAATAAATAATGATGACGATTTCTACCTTCACACGAGATGATAATGTATCTGTGAATAGCTCATATACCAATTTAGTTCCCACATGCCATTCACCACTAGGATTTTTCCATGACGGGTTAATGGAAAGAGAAGCCCCTATTAAGAATTTGGAGTGGTTATTGAATTGGCATTATGCTGGTAAGCAACAATCTATTCATAAAACCTAGTAAAAACAAAATGAGTTAAAACAGCAAACCTAAAAATGGGAAATGCAATCAAAATCAAACAAAATATTATAGGAGCGCTTAGTATAATGCAAAAAATATTTGGCCATTACTTACTGGGGAAGTAATTATCAGTGTGTAGCTATGATGGCATTTCACATTTTGGTTTGACTAGATTACATGACAAATACAAGAAACATGTTTCCATAATGTTAGGCAATTTTGTCAGGCCACAAAACCATAGAATAGTAATTTTGGGGGTCAAGAGGTTCTAACATTGAAAGTAGAGAGCATTGAAAAATAAACAGACTTAAAATGGCTACCATTAAGAAAACCCTACAGGCAGTTGCAGTTACAGCAGAATCATGAAGTGCTGACACTACAGTCAGCAACTAAATTAAATGCACCTAGCAAGTAATATTATACCAATGAAGCCTAGAGAGATCAATGAATAGCCTATAAAGGGTCTGTAATACCATGGTGAAAGCACATAAGGCTGAATTATATTTTTCCTTTTCATTATCAATAACACCAAAAGGGGTAGCTTCACAAGGGTTGAGGGTGGTAAATGTTATTCTGACATCTAAGAACCACGATTTTGCTATCTCCATAATCTTCATATATTTTTCCACAGTCCTGATGCAGGGTGAAAGACCTAGACCCTACTGAGCAGATATGGGGCTAATACAATTATATATTACCAACCTGAACCTCCTATAATACGGCCATCCGCATCAGGCTTCACCACTCTGGATGTATCAACATCTCCACTCCCAGTACTGCATGTAACAGCAAACTGATTTTTTTAAAATAAAAGAAAATAAATCAAAGGTTTGACCTTTCAGAGCCTAGTTCTTTTTCAGTTACCAATCAAGAACATCAAGTATTTTTGGCTTCCCATCTGAGGTGATTTGAAGCCCAGCAGCAGCTGGGTCAACCCCAGAATCTGCAAACAAAATCAATCAAGATTAATAAAGTCCGTTAATAGTTGTTTCAGGAAACCTGTTTTGTAGACAACAAGACTAATGCATTTTTTCAACTTTTTTGAAAATCAAATATAGTATTTTAGCACCTCAAGTGGCCGGGGAGCCAGCCAATGAAGACTAAATTGTAGATGAGAAATAACTTTCATTTTTATCTGCATCATTATGCATAGGTTTAATATGCAATGAGGAGGAACAAGCTAAGAGTACTTCAATTGGAAGAAATTTTGTACTAAAAAAACTAAGTTTTCCAGATGACAATACAATAGAAAAGATCATGACAGTAGGCTCCTTTTTTTATTTAGAAATCCACCGTGGGCATGCCAATAAAAACCAGATGATGACCCAAGGATTGAGCCATGATGGTAAGACACTTGGGTGATCATGGGTAGCTCACAGACATAAGAGTGATCAATTAGTCGCTACATAAACTTAAATAATCAATCAAACAACAATCCACTACTCAAGTCCGTACTTCAGTTATTCTCAGGAATCGAAGCAGAAAAGAGGACGGTGAAAATAATTCAAATACCAAAGATAGCGATGACGGCACCCCGGCCATCATACTCCGGGTGGAGCTCGATGAAGCGATCGGCGCCAATTTCCTTCTTCGGCATCAGGGAGGCGAGGAACGTTGACTCGTTCAGCATGAAACTGCGGAGCGCACCATTATCGCCACCACCAGCAGCACTCAAAGCGTTGATTGAAGAACAAGGCATTGACCTGATTCGAATCTGATGGTTACAGATGCGTCACTCCCTCGTTCTCTTGCTACTGAGATATTGAAATGGCGGAGGTAGGAGGGTTGAAAAGGAAACAAAGGAGAGTTGTTGGCGTGAGAGTGCCCAATTCCCTCCCCAGACCGATTTATAAATTAATAGCCCGGCTGGCGGGGCCTACTCCTCAAGGTTTTTTTTTTTGGTGATTTCAGGGTGCCGATAGTGGTTTGGTGGCCGAGGGGGACATTGCCACTGGCAGTGTTGGATATGAGGTCCTCACCCCAGCCTCCCCAATAGGTGGTCCTCCTTGCAGGTGGGAGAATGGATTGATGTGGCTTCGGTTTGGATGGCTCTTGATCGGCGAAATTACGGCTCGTCCTTTACGAGAGACTTGATTACTATCAAGCTATCTTTGGATTTTTTATTGGAGATGGATTTGAAATTCACTTTTTGGTGTTATTGATATGATTGGATTCAGGGGTTAGTAAGGATTTGTAGTGTTAGAGTTCGACTATGAAATTTAATTTTTACAAAAAAAAATATAGAGTGGTTTAATTTAGTTTAGAGTGGGGAGAATTACCTATAAATTATTTTATTTTGTTATTTATTAATTAAATTATTTTAATATTTTTATTTGTGGTTTATATTATATTATATATTTTTTATATATTTTAAATAAATTTATATATTAATAATATTTTATATAAAATTATATAATATAAATATTATATATAAAAAATTATTGTACAAAATATATTTAATATAATTTAATTATATATAATAACTAATAAATTATTTAATTAAATTAAATAATAATTTTTTTATTTTTTCATTAATAATAATTTAACTTATTTTACTTTTATCTAAACAATTAATTATTATAAATTTTTAACAAATTTAAATTCATAATTTCAATTCCCAATGAGAATACTTCAAATTTAAATCAATATAAATACCTCACTCCAAAGGTAATCTTAAAAATTGCTATAACAACTGGGTGGTACTAGCGAGCCTCAATTGAAGGACCTATCTTTCATTTTTAGGAACTAAGGGTTTGAAATAAATAGGACTAAGAGTAGGGATTTAAAAATTTTGGGTTGAAAGTGTTCATATTTTCTATAATTCAAGTTGAATATGAGTAAACGAGCTTAAGATTTTAGTTCTTATAATCAAATTCAAACCCAATTTGAATTCAGTTCTATTAGATCAGAGCTAGTACGAACCCAAAACTCAACCCGATCATATGAGTTCATATGATCAAGTTCAGTATTAGAAATTAAACCAATGTTACACATATAGGAAACATAGGCTCCAACTCGGGTCCGTTTTATTTGAATCCAACCTAATCTTAAGTATAGTAGATTTGAACTCACACAAATTTGACCCGGACTCAAGATTGAATTCGAGAAATCCAACCCATAGATACTCGAATCATGGACAATATGCAAGTGAAGGGTAGACTATCACTTATAGCATCTCATAACCTCTTTTGTGGGTTAATATCAAGAGTAAATGCTTATTTTTATTTAAATTATTAATAATTTATAATATATATATATAATAGACAAATATTATAAAAATCATAATTTATATTTTCATATAAATTATAATTTATAAAATGTATGCACATTTTATTTCATAAGATATTTTTAAAAAATATATATGATATAATTGGGAATACTGAAACCAAACTTAATTGAATAAGAATGAAGATAATATAAAAATGAGATTATTAGCAAAATTAAAATCGATAGAACCCACACTTATACCTATTGACTTATTTTACAAAATAGCAAAAATTTCAAATATCGGGAGCTCGACTTTATATGAGTCGGCTTCCCTTTTCAAGTAATTGGCCCAATGACCCCGGGCTCGGGTTTCACCACATAACCGACCCAATCATTATCATAGCAAACTAAGTACACATATCGGGAGTTTGACCCTCTCCCCATATTCACACATAACACTAAGCCAAACACATGATTTTTCCTCGATTTCTCAAAAATTGGCATTCATCTAACGTCTCGGTTCTCATGACCAGTTCTTTCCTATACTTTCAAAATGATCTTTGATTTAGTGGGCATGCTTTTACCAGTTCACACTTCTTATATAAATTCTCAAAGTGCAACTTAAATATCATAGCACACAAGACCACACATAATCAATTTATCGGGCTCAGTCAATCCAATAGGATGCACCGTCAATGATAATACAAAACCCACTCACTTGATTCATGGAACATGTTTGTACCATTGGGTATCCTAGAATCCCGCTTTAGATCCCACTTGATGACATTTGCTTTATCTACAAGCGTAGCACATTAAAGTCAGATCTACTTCTGACCATCACACTTTCTCTACTGTATTCATTCCTATGGTCTTAGGTCTAGGTTATTCCCCGAGGTCCCGGTTGACCGGTTCAATACCCAGTGATCCGCCTCTTGACCGAGAGTTCACTACGAGAACTCCTTACTCATACCCAAGCTTGTTCCATTGATCACCTCACTGAGGATTCACTAACTCCTTTAGTGACAATCTAGGGGCTTTATTTTTACCAAATTACCATTTGGTCCTCCCTTTTGATGAACCTTTCCAAATTGCTGTTTTGCCATTTTTCTCTTAAAATCTTTCCTTTTTGGACCTTAGACTTTTCTAAGTCTTCCATTTATGTTTTGTAAGTACCATTGAGTCCCATTCAGATTCTCGATGACCAATTTAACATTTCAAGCCATACTTTCTTAAAATTACTAAAATACCCCTAAGTTTTAACAAAAATATACTTTTGCCCTTCTTTCTTAATAACTTAGGTTTCAGGGTTACTCGAACCTCCAAATTCCTTATTTAGGTCCCCAAACATTTTTAACACGTGTTGGGGTCCTTAATTTTCCCAAAGGTTGCCTTTTAGCCATGCAAAAATATGTTTTTACATTTAGGTCCCTAACTTTACATTATTTATAAATATATCCCTAATTTTTCAAAAATAGGCAATCTTGGTCCCCACCCTCCCTCGGAAACTTACGCCTCTTGAACCCAGTCCTAACATACTTATGTGCTTGGGAGAGGAACTGGCTAGGGAGAAAATCCTAAAAGAATGCGAAGTAAAGATCATGGGGACAAACTTAGAGGCCAACTTGATTCCCTTACCTATAAAAGAAGTGGAAATAATTTTGGGGGTGGATTAACTATCCGTGCATCAAGCCAAGTTACATTATCAAAATAAGAAAGCCATGTTTCACGCCCCGAAGATTCTAGGGGTAGTATTGGAATGGGGCAGGAAGAAGAAAGGGTTACACTTGGTATCATGTGTGAAGGCTCAACAACTACAAAAAGGAGGTAGGTCATTCCTTGCCATGATTACGAATGCAAGCTAGGAGAAGAAGGGACGAGAGGAAATTCCAGTAGTTAAACACTACCCTGAAGTATTTCCCGTGTAATTGCATGGACTACCCCCGGATCGTCAATTAGAATTCACTATAGAAGTGATAACTGGGACGCAATCCATCTCTCAAATACTCCACTGAATGGCCCCGACATAACTAAAGAAACTAAAGGAACAATTAGATGAATAATTGGAAAATGATTTTATACGTCCTAGTCACTCCATGTGGGTGCCCCGATCTTTTTTGTAAAGAAGGATGAAAGTATGATGTTGTGTATCGACTTCCGGAAGTTAAACCAAGTAACCATTAAAAACTGGCACCCCTTACCAAGGATTGATGATTTATTTGACCAACTGAGAGGGGCAGCTTATTTTTCCAAGATCGACCTATGGTCTAGGTACCATCAACTAAAGATATGAGAGGAAGATATATAGAAGACGATGTTTAGGTCGTGCTACATACATTACGAATTATGGGTAATGCCCTTTGGTTTAATAAACGCCCATGCAACTATCATGGATCTGATGAACCGATTATTTCAACCCTACCTAGATAGGTTCATGGTAGTATTCATAAATGACATATTGATTTACTCACGAACCAAGGTAGAACATGAAGAGCATTTGGGGATCATCCTAAGGGTATTAAGGGAAAACCAGTTATACGCAAAATTCTTGAAGTGTGAATTTTGGCTGTAGGGGGTGAGCTTCCTAGAGTACATTGTCAGGAATGATGGGATTACGGTGGACCCTGCGAAGATAGATAAGATATCCAACTGGAAAGCCCCCACCAACCCAACAGAAACACATAGCTTCTTGGGACTCGTGGGATATTATCGGAAGTTCATAGAAGATTTCTCTATGATTGTGGCCCTGTTGACCCGACTAACATGAAAAAGAGTCGAGTATATGTGGGATGAGAAGTGTAAAACCTCCTTCTAAGAGCTTAAGGTCAGACTAACTATGACCCCAATACTAGCCTTACCCGACCCAAATGCAGGGGAATATATAGTGTACAACGACGCGTCTAGACAAGGCTTAGGATGCATTTTAATGCAACAAGGAGGGGTTATAGCATATGCATCATGACAGTTGAAGACACACAAATAAAATTACCCCACACATGACCTGAAACTATCTGCCATAGTCTTTGCCCTCAATATCTTGTGACACTACTTGTATGGAGTCAGATGCAAGATATTCACCGACCATAAAAGTTTGAATTACTTCCTAACCCAAAAGGAACTTAACCTTAGGCAAAGGAGGTGGTTATAACTGGTGAAAGACTATGACATGATGATAGAATACCATCCTAGTAAGGCTAACATAGTAGTAGATGCACTTAGCCAAAAGTATTGCACTAGGGTGGCTTAAGTGAGGGCGACTTACTTACACATGTTGGAACAGATGGGCAAGCTAAGAATAGATCTAGACGTGTATAAGGAGGGGAAATGTTTAATGGCCAACATAGTTATAAGGCTGCAACCTAATGATATAATACCATCCCTGTAAGGCTAACATAGTAGCAGATGCACTCAACCGCAAGTATTGCATCGGGGTAGCCTATGTGAGGGCAACTTACTTACACTTGTTGGAGCATATGGGCAAGCTATGAATAGATCTAGGCATGGATAAAGAAGGGAATTGTTTAATGACTAACATAGTTGTAAGGCCCAACTTGATGGAATAAATCGGGGCTCAACAAATGCAGGATGAGGAGCTCAAACCATTCCTAGATCAAGTAGCAGATGGGAATACACACAATTTCACCATGAGAGGTGACAGATTATTGGCTTTTAAGGGAAGGGTGTGTGTACCAAAGAAGGGAGAGCTAAGAAGGGAAATATTGAAGGAGGCCCACAACTCAGTATACGCCATGCATCTTTGAAGTAAAAAAATATATCATAATCTGAAACAAGGATACTAGTGGAAGGGGGTGAAAAGAGATATCGCAAAATACATAGCGAAATGCTTGTCCTGTCAACGAATTAAGGTAGAACACTAAAAACCCTCTAAACTACCGCAACCCCTACCTATCCCCGAGTGGAAGTGGGAACACATTACCATGGACTTTATAACTGGGTTGCCAGTAATAAGGAGGGGGCACGATGCCATATGGGTCATAGTGGATTGACTGACGAAATCAGCCCACTTCTTACTTATCAAGGTGATGGACTCCATCGAGAAGTTAGCAAATCTCTATGTAGGAGAAATTGTAAGGCTACATGGGGTCCCAGTAAGCATAGTATTGGACAGAGATCCAAGATTTATGTCCTAAGTTTAGCCCAGCCTACAAGAGGTACTAAGAACTAAACTCCACATGAGTACAACCTTCCACCCCCAAACTGATGGATAGTATGAATGGACCATCTAGACACTAGAAGACATGCTTCGAGCATATGTCCTAATAATGAATAAAGGTTGGAAGGACTACTTATGTGTCATGGAGTTCGCCTACAACAAAACCTATCAGACTAGAATAAAAATGGCACCATACGAGGCTTTATATGGAAGGTCGTGTTGCACGACCCTATTATGGGAAGTAGGAGAAAGGAAACTAGAAAGGGTCGAACTCATAGAAGACACCACTAAGAATAATAAAATGATAAGGGTCCAGCTTAAAGCAGCCCAAGATCGACAAAAGAGCTTTGTCGATTGAAGGAGGAGAGAGCTGGAATTCAAAGAGGGAGATCAAGTAGTCCTAAAGGTATCACCCTGGAGAACAATGCTAAGGTTTCAACAATGAGGAAAGTTGAAGCCAAGATACATTGGCACTTACACCATAATTCAAAGGGTTGGACCGGTAGCATACAAACTCGAGCTACCCCTAGACCTGCAACGAATACATGACGTGTTTCACATATCAATGCTAAGGAAGTATGAACCCGAACCTTGCCATGTACTGGATTAGTCACCACCCAAACTGGAAGAGAATATGTCGTATGAAATGGAGCCAACCCAAATCCTCAATAAACATGAAAGAAACTTGAGAAATAAGAAGATTCCATTGGTGAAGGTCCTCTGGTGGAGCAGTCAAGTCGAGGAAGAAACAAGGGAAACCGAGTCTGTAATGAGGGAGAAGTACCCCCATTTATTTAACGTATAAAGTGTTTTGGGGATAAATCTCCTGAAAGGTGGGGAGAAGTTGTAAATCTTGTTTCTTCATAATGAGAAAGTTGAAACAGGAAACCGAGAATTTTCAAAAGAAAATCGATGATCAGAGTGGTCCGGAGTAAGTGAATAAAAGTCAAAACGAGAAATCAAGAAGCCTCAAGGGGCCAATAAACACCCAAACTTTAAGGAAAATAACCATGAGGGGAATTGGGTGGGAAAATCGAACCGGTTCAAGGTGAACCAGACCCAAACCGGATTGCACCTAATTGAACTGTGAAGAACCAATTTAAAGATTGATTTTTCTAGGTGACTTAAAAATATTAAATTGGGAAATTGAAGTCATCACTAGGTAGAAATTGAATTTAGAAAATTTTAGATTTTAAAAAATTGATTGAATCGAGCCTAAACCGACCGATTTTTTATTTCAAGTCACCGAACTAAGTCTGACTAATCCGGTTAACAGTCCAGCCAGTCAACGAACTACCTGCCAGGTCAGTGCCCAATCAGCAAACACGACCAATCAGCAAGCACGACCAATCAGCAAGCGACGCGTGGCGAAGCGCACCCTGCTAGCCGCTCGATCAGTGTTGGCCAAGCATAACGTAACACGTGTCCCTGGTCAGCTGTCAAACTCACGTCATCAACGACCAACCAATAGGGGAACTATAAACCCCATTCACTCGGAATAAGGAACTATAAATGTTTTAAGAGAAAACGGAGTATATAAGTGAAGAAGAATTGGTAAAGAAGGGTTAAAATGGAAAATTGGAAAACTCCAAGTGGCCAATAAAGATTTAAAAATCATGGAAAAGAACCATTAAGTTAATTGGATGTGAGAACCAGACCGATGCAGGATGAACCAGACCTGAACTAGGGTGAACTTTGGAAAACTGATTCAAAGATTTATTTTTCTAGGTAGCTTAAAAACATCAATATGGAAAATTAAAGACACCATTAGATAAAAAATGAATTTAGACAAATTTAGAAAATTTTAATTTTTTAAAAATCGGTCGAATCGGGGCTGAACCTATCAATTTTTTTATTTCGAGTCAGAGAACCCGGTCTGATCGAACCAATCAATAGACCACCTCCTAAGTTAGTGCCCAATCAGCAGACGCACCCAATCAGCGCATGACACATGGTGAAGCGCGCCCAGTTAGCCACTTGGTCAGTGCCTAGAATCACTAAGCAATCAGAGCATGACACGTGTTCTCGGTCAATGGTCAAAGCCACATCACTGATGACCGACCAATAGGAGAGCGACATGTATCCTCCGTCAATGGACAACTGAGGAGAAGCCTTGTTAGCAAGGTTGACCAATGAGAAGATGACACATGGCAAGGATGCCAGGTCAGCAACCGACAAGGATGTCATAGAAATGGTCGACTAATCAGAGGTCAACATGTGACCAGTCAACGAGTCAACGGCCGACTCAGACGCTGAGTAGGAAGCTGTGTCAGCAAAACCAGCCAATCACAGTGCGCCACGTGGCATGTCATGCCTCGACCCAATTTGGTCAAATCCCCATGATCAACCCGCCACTCTCCCGGTTTATTAAGTGTTTTCCCCTTCTTTTAAACTATGAGGAGTAAGGCGTCCTTTATACCTATATCTTTCCTAGAATAACATTAATCAAAACTGCAAGAAAATTTAAACTTAACATACTTATCTTACCAGTGTAGTTAACTTGAGGTCTTTGAGTAGGCTTTCCCTTAGTTACCTAAAAAGGGGTATAAGGGAGGGAGTGAGTTCAAAGACTTAGTGAATGGCTATTTTAAAATTTGACTTTCTGAAAATAGTTTGAATTGAAGTGTGTCTGACTCCTTATTTTCTTTAAAATATTTCATCCTTAAAATCTTAGTTTTCATAGCCATATCTCATCATTAACCACATACGGTGTGTTTATCAACCAACACACGCCCTTTATCATGAAGGGAACACACATTAGTAGTGCAACACGTACACTGTACCCACTCGTGGCGTCGGAGCGACTTTACTGGCCACCTTAATAGAAGCTCGTCCACTTCTACCCTGAGAATTAGTGGATATACGTGACATTCGACCCTTAATCCCATAAAGAAACTTCGTGTTCGTATGAGGATAGAGACCTCATCATGACCCCACCCCTGTCTCATGCGCATGAAGCTACATCGAGCTTCCCTAACTGCTGGCATGATAATCTGCCATTATCTCAACCATGTCGTCCAGTAGCCCCTAGGATGCATCACTACCCCTCTTGGGTGTCTTGAAGGTCATGTACCTTAGTGCATGCACAAAACAACAATTTTCCTTATAAGCCATTTAATCTTTGGTTCCACTAGTCCAATGGCCTTGACTCTGAACTCAACTTGCGGCTATTTGTCTCGACTAGTCCATCAACTTGTCTTGTCGCACTACTGCTAGTCCATCGAGTACGTCGATCCTGACTTGGTACCATGGCCAAACACATCATTCATTTAAAATTTTCATGGCTTAAACTCATGTTTGTTTATGAGCTCCTGCTTTTGCCAACTGGCCTTGGGCCCATTGTACGAGATTTTCAAAATCAGGAATATTAGCCCCCAAGTTCAAAAACCGAGGCCTCCAACCTATATGAGCATTTTGAGCTCCCGTCAAGAAGGTTTCCCAAAAAGTTTAAGCAGTGGCACACATTTAGGGGAGAGCACTTTCGACAAAATAATCTTTTCATCTGTCCATCACACCAAATGGGTGTGAGGACATCTCCACTTATAATTGATAAGCGGGTTTTCTACTTCATTCCAGGAAGTTTATCATACCAACCAGGTATGATTTATTTACAACCGGTAAGTAGTTTTTCCGTGTAATTTTCACATCACTCCATCCAAGTGTGGTGTTTAAAATTCCACTTAGTAGTGGGTTTTCATTTCCGAGGTGTTCATCATCCCAACTGTGTATGATGTAAAAATCCCACTCACCCGATAGTGTAGTGAATCTCCTCTTAACCAGCTTTTTGCCTTCACGTGAACTTGGCTTGGCTGGCGTTCTCAATACTTCATGTTCCTACATGATATGAACATCCATTTTCATGATCCTTTGGCCTAATAGCCTTCATTTATCATGAATGAATGAAATACCCAACCTTTTGAATTATTTGCAATTAGGTCCCTAAATTTATTTTTCTTTAACTTTAGGTCCATAATGCCAATTTTCCCCAAATTGAGTCTCGAAATTTCTAAACTTCACTTTGGGACCTCAATTTATTCAAAATCATAAAAAGGGGTTCAAGTTTTCCAAATTTCCAATTTGGTCCCCAACTTTACAAAAATGGTAAATTTCACGTCAAAAATTCCAAAAATCAACCAATTGGTCCTCCAAATCTTTTCCATGCCCAATGGCCCTCAATTTTATGAAATTGCACTTTAGTTTCTCGAATTTTTGAAATCCCCAATTTTCCCCCCAATTTCAACCTTTCAACTTGGCTGAATTTGATTTCATCAAATTGACCAATCAAATGAGATTAATTGATAAAATTGAAGGTAGATTTAAGTTCCTACACATCCATACGATTCAATTGCACTTTGAATCACATGAATTGACGTTGGAATGAGCTCAAACAGAGCTTTGCCGGAAAACTGAACTTAGAGAGAGAAAGCTTCGAAAGCTTACCGCCGGGGGCATGACGGTCCGAGCTTTCAATCTAGGTAGATAGCTCTTATTCTAAGGCTACTCCTAATATCAAGAATTACCTCAATTGATGTTGAATTGAGGAAGAATTTGGTCTGTAAAGATTTGCTAGTTCTCTCTCTAGCACCGATCGAAATTCATAGAGTGGAGCCAAATTGGCTTACCTTTTCACTCTAATTCAGTCATAGGATGTTGAGGAAGTGTTGGGAGAGCTTGATTTGGCATGAGAAGGGCTCTAATTGACTGATTTCAGCCTGACAGAAATAAGGAAGCTTTTGTCTGTTGGAGCTGCTTCACTATTCAATCACGTCGGCGCTTCCCCGGCGACCTTCAGAGTAAATGGAGACTATAGTCATGTTGCTGACTTCTCCCCAAATCTAAAGAACCCAACCACGCCTTCTTTGGCTCAGAAAAATGCCCAAGTCAGAGCTCTGGTTCAAGTTTCACCAAAAAATGGAGCAATAGGAAGAGAGTGAAATTTTCAGGTGTAAGGAGGATATATGAGGAGGGTCTCTTTATATTGGAAGCTCAGGAACTTCTTGGCCGTCCGATTGGTGCCTTAATAGAAGTCATTCATTGCCTGAACTCCCTGGCCAAAGACTTTTCATCTTCATCGGTGTTGCTCAATTTTTCGATGAGTGAACAGTGTTGTCATCGGAAGGAAGAAGACAACACTATTTCGGATCGGGTTCAATGCTTAAACCGGTCGGTTCAAGCCTGATTCGATCGAGTTTTTCAAAATTAAAAAGTTATAAATTCATATAAATTAATTATCTATCTAATGGTGGCCTCAATTCTCTAATTTGAATTTTCTAAACCACCTAGAAAAATGAATTTAGAAATTGGTTCAATAGTGATTCAAATCGGTTCAAGTTTGCTTCACTTGAACCAGTTTGGTTTTCACCTCCAATTCATTCTAAAGTCCTTTTTCATGACTTTTGTTACTCTTTAGATCACTCGAGATCCTTAAATTTCCCGGTTTGCCCTTTCTCTATCGGTTCTGGTTTATAGACCGTCTTAGTTTTCTCTTTGAAAATAACTAGTTCTTTTCCCAGTTTTCTTATTATCAAAGGGAGGGGTTTACAACTCTCTCCTCCTTTTAGGGGTTTTGTCCCCAAAACAGTTACATGTTACATAATTGAGGATAACCTTCCCTCATTACACTTTTAGTTTCCCATGTCCCTTCTTGCACAGGTCCATTTTGCCACAGAACTTTGACCATAGGAATACTCTTATTCCTTAAGTTCTTATCACTCTGGTCGATAATTCATACCGGTTTGGTCTGATTGGTCAAGTTCTCTTCTAGCTCTGGTAGAGGTCGGTCTAACACATGACTAGGATCAGGCTTGTACTTCCGAAGCACAGAGATATGGAATACGTTGTGTATTCTCTGCAAGTCTGGAGGTAGTTCCAATTTATAGGCCACCAGTCTTATCATTTAAATGATGGGATATGATTGGTCGATAATTCATACTGGTTCGGTCTGATTGGTCAAGTTCTCTTCTAGCTCTAGTAGAGGTCGGTCTAACACATGACTAGGATCAGGCTTGTACTTCCGAAGCACAGAGATATGGAATACGTTGTGTATTCTCTGCAAGTCTAGAGGTAGTTCCAATTTATAGGCCACCAGTCTTATCATTTAAATGATGGGATATGGATCGATATATCTCAATTTCAACTTTCCCCATTGTTGATACCTAAGTATTCCCCTCCATGGGGATACCTTGAGAAACACTTGATCTCTCACATCAAACTCCAGATCTTTCCTTCGATAATCCACATAACTCTTTTGCATGTTCTGAGCAGTCTTAAGGCAACTTTTGATTAATTTTATCTTCTCTGTGGCATCCTCAATTAGCTCTGCCCTTTTCAGCTTCCTTTCCCCCACTTCTTCCCAAAATAGAGGAGTACGACATGGTCGTCCATAATGGGCTTCATAAGGAACTATTTGAATACTGGCCTAATAACTATTATTGTAAGCAAATTCCCTTAGGCATAAGTATTCCTCCTAATCTTTGTTAATGGTGAGTACACATGCTCTTAGCATATCCTCCAAGGTTTGAATAGTTCGCTCAGACTGTCCATTAGTATGAGGATGAAACGTCGTGCTCATGTGAAGCTTGGTTCCCATGACACTTTGTAAGCTTGGCCAAAACCTTGGAGTGAATCTTAGGTCTCTATCTGATACTATACTCACTAGGACGCCATGAAGTCTTATTATCTCCCTCATGTATAAAACGACCAATTGTTCCACTATATTTGTCACTCTTATAGGGTGGAAATGAGCAGATTTGGTCAATCTATCCACGATGTCCCAAATGCCATCTCAACCCTTCATGGTCACAGGTAGTCCTATAACAAAGTCCATGGTAATGTGCTCCCATTTCCATTCCATGATTGGTAAGGGTTGAAGTAGTCTTGATGGTTTTTTTCATTTTCCGCCTTTATCTGTTGACGGGACAAACACCGGGCTACATATTCCACAATATCCCTCATCATTCCCTTCCACCAATATCCTTATTTGAGGGTGCAGTACATCTTAGTATTGTCTAGATGAATCACATACATCGAATCTTGTGCCACTTCCATAATTAACCTTTACAGCTCCTTATCTTAAGGCACACATACCCTACCCTTGTAAGTTAGCATTCTATAACCTCGCAGGTCGTAGTCCGGTTTTGTTTCTCTATTAACTAGGTCCTAATAAGGTTGGAGTGACATAGGAGGGTGGGACTAGGTTATAGCATGGGAAAAGTAATTGACATGAACAGAACAAGGGGTTCAAGGAGCATGGATAGGGCAGATGTTATCAAAAGTAATAGGGAAAGAGATAGAATGATCGGTGAGAATAGAATGGAGAGGAAGAATGATCGGAGTAGGGATAGGACCAAAGAAACCGAAAGGGGAAAGTATGGTGAAAGGGAAATGGTTGATAGGCAAAGGAACAATACAAAAATAGGCATAAATTTGGAGCCTAAATCAGATTACACACTGATGGAGGTCTACAAGCGCAGTGTTAATATATGCATGTAGCAACATGAGAAAGGGCTTTTAACGGAAAGTTCTTATATTCATATTTACAGGTTGCACGGAGAACATTCACACATGATGGTGCAGGAGGAATCACATGCACTCAAGGTCCCTCCAGGATGAACATATCCTCGGATGAAAGGTGAGTGGGATTTCTGACATCGGTACTGATTGGACTGATGATGCAATAGTACTCAAAATTTTCTATCTTTTATTAAGTAAAATGTTTTGAGAATATATCCCTCTTGATTGTGTAAACCAAGTTAAAAATATTATTTTGGGGGAATATATTCTATATGGGGATTATAATGTCCCAATGGGCCCAAGGCCACGATTTTTAAAAAAGAAGTGGGCCCAAGGCCATGTTTTGGAAATCTCGTGAAAGTGGGCCCAAGGCCGATGAACACAGGCGTGGACCCATCCAGAATGAATATGTGATGAATGATGGTAAAGGATCTAAATTATAAACCCCGCCCTTTTGAGCTAAGGAAAATCGGGGAAAGAACTGGTCAAACCGAGTGAGAAAACTGAACCGGTTCACAAACCTGATCATTTGTGAATGGGCAATTTGGGAATTTACAACTCTTGGGTGATCCAAATGGTTCATAATACCATGGAAAAGAACCTTATGATGAATTAGAAGAGAAAAACTAGACCGGTTTGGATGAATTGAATCTAACTACATTGAACCGGTTAATGAACCAAGTCGGTTCATGAACCGGAACCGATAGAGAATGGGCAAATCAGTGAAATTTAACTCCCTTGTGCTCCAAAGAAATTTATAAACCTTGGGAAGGAACCTTAGAACAAAGTGGGAGAGAAAAACCAAATCGGTTCAGGTGAACTGGACCCGAACCGAATTGAACTAGTTTAAGGACCGAGTCAGTTTATCAACTGAAATCGATAAAGTGATGGTAAACCGGGAATTTTATGGACCCTAAGTGACCCAATGAGTCACAAAAGACATGGAAATGGACTTATGAAGGAATTGAGAATGAAAACCAAACCAGTTTAGGTGAACCGGATCCAAACTGGTTTGGACCACTATTGAACCGAATCCTAAATTTTTTTTCTAGGTGGCTTAAATAATTCAAATTGGAGGTTTGAGGCCACCATTGGATAGAGAATGAATTTAGATGAACTTATATGAATTTGGAAAATTTTAGATTTGAAAAACTCGGTCGAATGGACGGTGAACCGGTTTAAGCTTTGAACCCGGTTCGGAACAGTGTCATCTTCTTCCTCAGGATGACAGCACTGTTCACTCTCCAGAAAATCAAAACAGCGCCGGTGAAAAAGAAACGTTTCCGTTCGGTATGTTTCAGGTCTTCACTGCCTGTCATAAAGGTGCCAAACAGACAGCTAATGGGTCCCCGAGCTCCCTACATAAAGAGCCCCTCTCCATTCGTCCTCTCTACACCTGAAAAGCTCACTCTCTCTTAGTTGCTTAGTTTATTGGCAAAGCTCGAACTAGAGCTCCGATATAGGGTCAATTATAAGCCAAAGAAGGTGAGGTCGGGTTCTTTAGAACCAGGGAGAAGTCAGTTACACACTTGTAGTCTCTGTTTGCTCCGAGGGTCGCCGAAGAAGCACTGGTGTGATGGAACAGTGAAGCAGCTCCGACGGACCAAAGTTGCCCTATTTCAGCCAAGCTGAAATCGGCCATTTTGAGCCCTACTATGGCTAAACCAAGCCCTCTCAACACTTTCTCAGCCCTCCCACGGCTGAATTAGGAATAAAAGTTAAGCCAAATCGACTCCACTTTACAATTTTTGACCAGTGTTATAGAGAGAGTCGGCCGAATTTCAATAAAGAAATTATAATCTAATTCAACATCAATTGATATGATTCTTGATTCTAGGATGAACCTCAGGACAAGAGCTATCTGCCCAGATCGAAAGCTCGGACCGTCGTGCCCTCACCGGTGAGAAATTGAAGCTTTCTCTCTCTATAGTCTATTTTCTAGCGAAGCTCCATTTGAGCTTGTTTTGGTGTTAAAACTCACAATTCAAAGTTCTATGGAATCGTATGAACATGGAGAAACTCAATTTCAACAATTAGAGGTGTTTGATTAGTCAATTTGATGAAATCAAATTTGGTTGTGTTAAAGAGTTGGAATTGGGGGAAAATTGGGGATTTTCGAAAATTCGAGGGACCAAAATGTAATTTCCTAAAAAATTGAAGTCAATTAGGCATGATAAAAATGTTGGAGGGTCAATTGAGGAATTTTAGAATTTTTGGGGTGAAACTTACCATTTTTGTAAAGGAAGGGCAAAATGGTAATTTTGGATAAGTTGGGGGGACCAAATTGGAAATTTGGGAAATTAATCCCCTTTTTTGTGAAATGGAATAAATTGAGGTCCTATGATAAATTTTAAAAGTTTCGGGACTCAATTTGAGGAAAAATCGGCATTAGGGACTTAAAGTTAAAGAGAAATAACTTTAGGGACCTAATTGCAAATAAATGAAAGTTTGACTTTCTCATTCATTTGGAATGAATGAAGGCTATTAGGCCAAAGGATAATGAAACGAGATGTTCATATCGTGTAGGAACATGAAGTACCAGGAACACCAGCAAGTACAAGCTCGCGTGAATACAAAAAACGAGTCTAGTGGAATTCACTGCATTAACAGGTGAGAACATCATACCCAGTTGGGATGATGAGCACAAATTAAAGTTTAAAACCACTTACCAATTGTGAGTGGGATTTTATGTCATACCCGATTGGGGATGATAAGCTCATCAAAATGAAAACCCACTACTGTGGTATTTTAAACATCACCACATAGAGTAGTGATGTGAAAACCATGTGGAAAAACTACTTACTGGTTGTAAGTAGATCATATCCGGTTGGTATGATGAAACTTCCTCAAAAGAAGTTGAAAACCCATTTATCGATTATAAATGGAGATGTCCTTATATCGGGTCGATATAATGGACAGTGAAAACATACTTTTGTCAGAAGTGTTCTCCCCTGACTGTGTGCCAATGCTTAAATAATTTGGTAGACTTTCTCGACGGGAGCTCGAATAGCTCTTAAAGGCTAGGGGCCTCGATTTTGGAACTTGGGACTAATATGCCTAGTTTTTAAAAATCTCGAACAGTGGGCCATAGGCCAATGGGCACGAGCAGGAGCTCGTAAACAAAAATGATATATGTGTCATAAAACTTTAATAAGTAAATTGTATGGTCATGGTATCAAGGCTGGTCCGACATTCTCAGTCAACTAGCAGCAGTGCAACATGACCGGTCAAGACAAACATCTGCAGGTTGAGTTGAAAGTCGGGACCGTTGGACTAATGACACCACAAATTACATGGAATAATAAGAAAATATTGTTTGTGCATGAACTATGTGTACGGGATCATCAAGACGCCCATGAGGGATAGTGATACGTCCTAAGGGCCCTGGACGACCCGGTGAGTGGACAGTTCGTCGTTCCAGGTGATTGTGCAAAATTTGGAGTAGCACCAAGCGCATGAGATTGGGGTGGGGATGGGATGAGGTCTCTGTTCTCATATGGACACGAAGAATTAATTTCGGGATTGAGGGTCGGATGTCATGTACATCCACTTATTCTCAGGATGGAATTGGTCATACTTCTATCTAGGTGGCCGGTGAAGTCTCTCTGAAGCCACAAGTGGGTTCAGTGGTCGTGTTGACCTAGGAATGTGTGTAACCTTCAGGATGAAAGATGTGTGTTGGGTAATGACACACCGTGATAATAAGAAATGGTGGAAAACCCAAATTTTTAAATGAAGGGATTTTTGAAAAGTGAGGAGTATGGCACACTCCAATATAAATATTTTTCTTAAAAGTTGAAAGTCAAACCATTTGAAACCCATTCACTGAGTAGTCGTACTCACCCCCTCCCTTATATCCCTTTCAGGTAGTACTAGAAAACCTGTCCTTAAAGACCTGCGAATTTAAACACTCGCAAGATAGGTATGGTTATTTTAAAATTTCTATACAGTTTTGATTTATGTTATTCCTGGAAAAAGGTGCAAAGAACGTCTTACTATTTACAGTTTATAAAAGGGAAAACCCTTTAATAAATAGGGAGAGTGGTGGGTTGTTCATGAGGATCCGACCAAACCGGGTCAGGGCATGACATAAATAATGAGAACTTTGTGTGCTACCCATTGAGCCAAGCTAAGTTGTGGAGCTTGTTGGGCCGAACCGCTACTCTACTGAAGCCAAGTCGTCAAACATGTTGGGCTAGTATGCGTGGGCTCAAGCCAAGTCGACAGGCCGTTGTGCTAGAGGGCCAAAGATAAAGGCTGTAATTCAAAAAGATTATTGATTGTGCATGCACTGTGATGTTCGGGACATCAGGACACCTAGCATGAGGTAGTGATGGAGCCCAAGGATTGTTGGATGACCCATGGAGCATAAGGGCGGTTTCATCATTCAATGGGTCGTGAAGCTGAGGAGCTTCCTACACATGGAGACTTAGACAGTAGAGGAAATGAGGTCTTGCCCACTGAGCAGACATGGTGAATTAATTTGGGATTTGATGTGTCAGACTATTGATTTCCACTCAAACTCCGAGTAAAGGCAGTATCCCTCTATTAGGATGGACAGTAAAGGCGCTCTGGTCCACAAGTGGCATAGTCGATGACCGTTCCGCGAATGTGTGATCCCTTTAATGATAAAGGGAATATGATTGTGTGTGCTAAATTTAAAATGTAAGGTGAAAGGATAACTTTCTTCTGATGAAAGAAACGTATTTCAAACTTGTCAAATACAAGTCAATTCTTTAATATCTCCACAAGCTTACCCATGGTGACCCCTATTTTACCCAAACCTTCTTGAAACCCTATTTAGAGTATGAGTTGAATCATGGACTTGAAGCCACGATATCAGCAAAGCCCTCTCACTGAGTTGTCGAACTCATTTCCTTCCAATTACCCCTTTTAGGTATAAATGGTGAAGATGGAAATGTGTTGATGGGGAAGGCCAAACCTAAACCAAAGGTATGTCTTACATTTAGTATATAGTCCTGGTATATGGTTTCCAAAATTTACTTTTCAAAGATTCAATTTATTAATTTAGAAAATAATTTGACATATTTTATTTTGGAGCCTTGCACCCTATCGGTTTTACGATGATGAGGTGCTCATCATTGTAAGACCGGGAGGATGCGACGGTTGTCTGCAGGTCTGACTGGGGAAACTAGGTCAGAGTGTGACACGCTGGTCTATGGCCCCTACACTTACAACTCATCTCGCCATCTACTCGTCGTAGAGGTGTACTAGGATGGTACCTGTACGTATTTTGCGTGTCCTAGGAAAACATGGAAGCATCACATTGTACCTCCCCCGTTCTCCTTTCCATTTTTCCTCAAATGATAACACAACCTCTTAGAAGTCCTTTTATCACCCCCATCTCCTATACCAGTATTTATAAATTAAACGACATGACACGTAGTCATAAGGTAGCACTCATGGCCATTAATCGTAACAATGATATATGCATAACGTTATAGGGAGTTCGGTGCAACACATAATATCTCCCAATCACTTTGCATATCATATGCATCACACAATTTTCATGCTAAAAACATGGTTAAATGCGGGAGGTTGAACCTCAACTAGTGTCTCCCTTTTTTGGACGAATGCACAAACACCAAGAGCTCGACTCTACATGAGTCGGCTTCCATTTTCAACGGCCTCAGGCTCGAGTTTCATCGCATAACTCAAGCTGATAGTTATCACAACAAGCAAAGCACATGTATTGGGAGTCTAGCCCTCAGCGGACCTCTCCCCAAATTCACACATGGCAATAATCCAAACATATGTTTTTTCTCAATTTCTTAAAAATCGACATTCATCTAACGTTCAGGTTCTCATGGTCGAATCTTTCTTGAACTTTTAAAATGATCTTTGATTTAGTGGGCATACTTTTACCGGTTCACACTTTTTATATAAGTTCTCAAAGTTCAACATAAATATCATAGCACACAATGCCACACATAATTAATTTATTAGGCTCGAACGATCTAATAGGACGCGTCGTCAATGATAAAGCAAAACCCACTCACCTGATTCACTGAACATGTTCATCCCGTGGGCTATCCCAAAATCCCGCTCTAGATCCTACTTGATGACCTTTGCTTTATCTACAAGGGCAGCATAGTAAGGTCATATCCACTTCTCACCACCACACTTACAATAACGTATCCATTCCAACGATCTTAGGTCAAGGTCATTCCCCGGTGTCCCGATTGACTGGCTTGATACCAATGACTCGCCTCTTGACCGAGAGTTCACTACGAGAACTCCTTGCTCACGCCCAAGCTTGTTTTATTAAGCACCTCATTAATGATTCACTAGCTCCTTTAGTGACCATCTAAGGGCTTTATTTTTACCAAATTACCATTTGGTCATCCCTTTTAGCAAAAATTATTGTTTTGCACTTTTTCTCCTAGAACCTTTCCTCTTTGGACTTTAGACTTTTCTAAGTCTTACATTTAGGTCCTCTAAGTTCCCTTGAGTCTCATTCAGGCCCTTGATGACCAATTTAACATTTCAAGCCATACTTTCTTGAAATTACGAAATGCCCCCAAGTTTTAGAAAAATTACACTTTTGCCCTTCTTTCCTAAAACTTAGGTTTCAGGGTTCCTCAAACCTCCAAATTCATCATTTAGGTACCCAAACTCTTTTAACTCACATTTGGGACCTCATGTTTCCCAAAGGTTGCTTTTATCCATGCAAAACCATGTTTTTTCATTTCGGTCCCTAACTTTGCATTATTTACAAATAGGTCCCTAATCATTCAAAAATAGGCAACCTCGGTCCCCAACATTCCCTAAAATTTCCTATCAACCCCAAAACTTTATTTTGACCATTAGGAAGATCCATACAAATTTCAATTGCATTTGGATCCCCTAACTTTCAAATATTTGTATTTTGGCCTCCGACTGTTTACCCAAAATTAAACTTTACCAAACTAAGTGGGCATGTTCCCCTGGCCTCCCTCTAGGCCATCATAAGCTTTGTTTAGCTAAGGTTGGTTGGGGGCGCTCCGATCAGACATGATCAAAAACTTGCATGCAAATATAGATGAGTCAGGTCGGAACTAGGATCTTACCAAAGATGGCACGTCAGCCATGTGACTAGTGGGGTTGGAAAGTTGACTCTCTCATAAACCTCTAAAAACTTGAATAACCTTAAATGATGCTCTGTAGCTCCTGCAATCCATGTTTTAGTCAGCTCGACTCTCAGACCCACAATTCAAAACTTGGATGATTTAATTCATCCACAAATCTGACACAAATCGAGCAAAATCAGAGGCTATGGAAAGCTGGAGTTCAAGGGACTCACCTAATTTTTCTTAGCTCGCGAGGGTCGTCGTGGCTATCAAAGTTAGCCTAAAAAATAGCTGCTCTATTTTGAGTCGCTGGAGATCAGATACTGTGCGATATCGCTGGAATCGGTAGAGGAAGAGTCAAGGGTCGAGTGGGGTAGCGATGGAAAGATGGGTCCTCAGCTTTCTAGTGATACCAAGAATTTCATCAGGGGTGGCTAGACGGCGGAGAAATTCTCTATGGTATTTAGGTCATCGGGAAAAGGGAGCACTCAGTGGTTAGGAGAGGATTATGGGCTCATTCTAGCGAGGGAGTGACCCCATTTTATTTGGAGGTGATATAGACTTTTGTGGCAATCTAACCATAAGCTTCTTTCTTCATTTCATAGCATGAGGCCTTGGAAATGGATTAATTTCTCCAAACGGTGGATTCGGTTTATTTGGGTGAGATGTCAGGTAAAAACATGGGAATTCGGGTAAGCTGTCGGGCAAGAAAAATGACACGCGCGCAAGTGGCCACGCGTGTGTGCACTCGACATCCCAAATGACCAGTTTGACACTGTAGCAAACCGATTTTCGGTAAATTTCCTGGTCAGTTAGGTAGATTTTTTGGCTCGGTTCACCTATTTCCCGACTAGTTCTTGAGAAAATAAAAATATCTAAAAATTCTACATTCAATTTTCTATTAAATAAACTCAAGAACCATTCCATTTGGATTTGTTTTGACCACTTAAAAATTTGAAGGGTTTTGTGACTACTCCTAGTCCAAACCTGGTCAAAACTAGTTTTCTTCGGGTTTCTTTCTAGTCCTTTTATTCATGTTCTAGGGCACACTCAAGTGTCTCCCAAGCTACTATTTACCCCTCTTGGCTCCTCAATCAATCACTCTCTTCCATTCTAACTCGGTTTAGTTCTCCGATTTGTATTCTATCTCCCGGTTCAATCTTTCCCCCAGTTCATCTTTTCCCGATTGACACCTTGGGAGTTTTCCTAGTGTTATAGGTCAACTATAAGTTTTATATCTCGAAACTAATGATCGGATACTGTTATGCAATTTTAGACACGTATCAAGTTCGAATATTGACTTGAGCTCTTTTTCACGAACTTGAGAATTGGGTAAGGGTACTCCATCACTAACCTGGGGACTGGATCTTTCATTAATCTCTATAAATGGAAACTCAAATTAGACCGTAATGGGTATATGACCATCCTAAGATTATATCGTAGCACCCTAATACATATAATAAACAATATTATCCACCCTAATTGTTATGCCTCGACCCAGTTTGGTCGGAACCTCGTGAGCAACCCGCCATTCCCTTTGGTCTAGGAAGAGTCATCACTTCCAAAACCGCAAGGAGTCAAGCGTACCTTCTATTAGTGTTCCTTGGAATAACATTATTTTAAACTAAAAATGTTTAAAAGTAATTTACTTGGATTTTTAGGCTTGGCATAAGGATTCCCTAAAGGGTCATCTTCTTTCCTGAAAAAAGGTTTAAAGGGAGGGGGTGAGTTCTTACAACTTAGTGAGCGGGTATTAGGGTGAGTTTTCAAAAGATTTCATAGCATCTTTCTTGTCAACTACTGTGTGGATTTTACTCTTTCAATACTTTCTTTTTTTGGGGATTTGTTTAGCAAACAATCACATGCCCTTAAACAAAAAGGGTTCAAACATTCGCAGAGCAGTCCATGACTACTCCACTTGTGGACCGGAGCGTCTTTATAGTCCACCTTAATAGAAGTCCCTGACTTCTACCCTAAGTTTGAGTGGACATCAGTAGTCTGACCCTCAGACCCAAAAATATTTCATATCTGTTGAGGGATGAGACCTCTTCCTCCTTCCACCTTGGTCTCAGTGTGCAAGAAGCTACTCCGAGCTTTAAGACATACTGAATGACGGGCTTACCTTATACTCCTTGGGTCATCTAACAGCACTTGGAACCAACACTACTCCAAATTGGACGCCTTGATGGTCCCGCAAATCAGTGCATACACAAACAATAATTTTAAATAGTATATCCATTATCTTTGATACTACCGCCCAACGATCCCGACACTCGACTTCAGCTCCATAACTGCTATGCTCAATAGGTTTGACGACCTAGGTTCGGCTTAGCAACTACTAGCCCAACGAGTTGACGGACAGGCTTTGGCATGGTGGCGATTCACACAATAACCAGTTCTGAAACTTTTCATGGCTCATAAGCTTTATTTGTCTACATGCTTCAACTCGTGTCCATTGGCCTTGAGCTCACTTCACAATTTTTCAAAACTGGGCATTGGGCATTATAAGTTTCCAAATTTAAGGCCTCCAGCATATTAGAGCTATCTCAGCTCTCAACAGAAATGTCTCCCAAAATGTTTAACTAGTTTCACACAATCAGGGGAGAACATTTTTGGAAAATGATTTTCAATACTTAAAACAATGCTAATCACCCCAATTGGGTATGATATTAAAAGTACCACTCATAGTCAGGGGAGACTGTTTCTGGAATACAGTTTTCAAAATGTGTTCATCACACCAACCGGGTATGATATTAAAAGTCTCACTCACTAGGTAATAAGATGCATTCGTCCCAGCTGAATTTCAATCGCAAATGTGCTTCTCTGCACCAATACTCGCACGACCAATTCCTACAAGGTCTAAGTATTCTCATAAGGAAAACTTAGCATAAAAGACCTCTTACTTCAAGTGTTTGCATATAGGTCTTTAATTTCCTAAAATTACCAATTGGTCCCCCACTTTTTAAAATTTGCCAATTGGCCCTCAATTTCATCGAAATTATCAATTGGCCCTTAATTGGGAGTTAATTTCATAAAAATCTCCAAATTTTCCTTTAATTGTAACTCGGCCCCCAATTTTCCAAAAATCCTCAAATTGTCCAATTTTGCCAAAAATTGTAATTTGACCCCCGAAATCTTCTTTTATTCAATTAACCCCTTAAACTCGATTAATTGGCCCATTTTATGATCTCATTCATCTTCCATATGTCTCCCTCATCATTTCAAGCTTTAGCACGCAGAAAATGTCTAAAAAATGAGCTCGAATGAAGCTTCGCTAAAAAATTAGTCTAGAGAAAGAAAGATTCGATTTCTTACCAGTGAGGATCCGAAAATTGGAGCTTTTATTTCCAATGGATTGCTCTCTTCCTGGATCAAACCACCCTTCAATTGGTGACCTGAGTAGTGCGAAATTCGCAATTTAGTTTTTAGGCAAAACCAACTGTGTACAATGAATTTTGGAGAAGGGCGGCATAGAGGACTTACCAATTCAACTCAATGAAGGTTAGGGCATTTCTAGGGGTGGTCAGAATTGGTTCAAGGATGGCTCGAATTGAGCTCATGCAGCTCGAGTTGCAGACCACTGAGGAGTGATAGTACTACGTGAGCTCGCCAGTGCTTCTCCGGTGATCATCGAGCCGAATGGAGGATATCATCGTGTAGCTGACTTCCTCGAGATTCCAGAGAACCCAAATTCGACTTCGAAGGTGAAAAAAAGTGCCCCATGTCGGAGCTCTGGTTCGAGCTTCATTTGAAAACTGTGCCCTTCATATTTTTCGAGTGATTGAGGGATGAGGATGATGAATAGGGAGGAGCAATTTATATAAGGAGCTCGGGGACTGAACGTTATATCTGTTATCCCATCAATTGGCCATTAACATTCCAATTTAAGGCCTTGTCAAAAGAGTTCATTGGCCGTCGGAGGAAGGCATCTGTTTCCATCTCTCTCTTCCATGCCATCTAAAGGTAGACAATTACCATGTGCCGGACGTGCGAGCTTCGCATGTGTGGATTTTTATGTGATTGGTTAGCTTTGTTGATTTGGCTTACTACTTAGTAGCCTAGTCAGTATTTGACCAGTTGACCGAACACTAGTGGCCTCCTATTAGTTGTTAATTCCAAAGTGGGTGCTCACCGTTTGATCAACCATTAATCGGGGACATGTGTCGCTCTCCTATTGGTCGGTCTTTGTTAACATGTATTCCCTTCTTCTGACTGTTAATCAGGAACATGTGTTGCTCTCCTATTGAGTTAAAAATTAAAATTTAAATAAAAATGACAAAGTTTTAGAATTTAAAAAAATGAGATAATATCCAACTTATAATAAAAGCCGCATCACAACTTAAGCATAATAATAAACTAATATTTAAAAAATAAATTTGGACTATGGTTAAAATTTTTTGAAAATATAGATAATTATTTAAATATTTAAAAAAGTTAATTTATGTAAAAACTTAATCTAATATTTCGAACCATACCAACGACACAATAATTAATTACGCATTAGTACTGATAAATTGTAAATAATAAAATACAAAAGTTATATTGTTATTTCATAAAAAATTTAAACAAGTTTAAACTATTATTATATTTAATATTAATTTCACTCAATATTTTTTAGGGTTTTTAATTGACAATATAAGTTATATAAATAAATTTTATAGAGATTTATGAGATGATATCATGAGGAAGTATATGAGAGCTCACAACACAAATTCTGGCCACGAGTCCGACGTGGTAGCATTTAACAAAAATATAAAGGTAGCATTTGATAAAAATATTAGCTTTATTAAATATTTTATTTATTTTAGTTCTAATGTAGGTCCTCATATTTAAGGACAAGGGTCAACATAATTTTCAAAGTTGTAGGGAAGGAGGCCACAAATATTTACGCATATTTATCTTTTAGAGGTTATTGTAAAATAAAATTGAGTGGTTTATAGGTGTAGAATACCGTACAAATCACTCTAGGTATACTTTAACATAATATTTACACTTTTGGGATATTTGAATATATTTTTAAATTTATTAATTAAATTAATTTAATACACTTGTTTATTTATTTATATTATTATTTTAATTTTATTATAATTATTATATATTTTAAATAAATTTATATATTAATAATATTTTATATAAAATTATATGATATAAATATATAATAAAAATATATATAAGGTATAATATATATTTATATTATAATTATAAAATATGTATATATTAATTATTTATTACAATAATAAGTTAATTATTTTATATAATATATTATTTTGATATATAGTATATTTAATACAATTTATTTATATATAATAATTAATAAATTATTTAATTTAATTAAAAATATAAATTTATATTTCTAATTTTTTATTAATAATATTTTACATAATTAATTATTAAAAAAATTTAACATATTCAAATCCATTACTTTATTTACCCTCGTAATAACTTAACTCCAAATACTTAGCTAATAATACAATATAAGTTCGGAAAAAATCTCCTATTAATACTATACTCAATTATATTATGGTTATTTTATTTTAGTGATTATTGTAAAGAAAACAACTCTTCTATATAATAATTTTAGTAGGAAAAAGAAGAGAAAGACACGTTACATCAAATGAAGGAAGGTCACATACTTGGATGGGACATGTACTTGAGAGAGAGTACTTTTACTCATTAATATCTCCTAGAAACTCATGTCATACCATCAATCTTTATATGTTATAATATTTAAAGGTAGATATTTTGTAAATCAAACTTTCTTAGTGCTTATGTGGGGGTCACGACTTTCTAAATGAAGGGTTGATCTAGAATAGTGAAGACGGTGGTAAAGGATATGGGAAGGCGGATGGATTTTATCACAGTATATGTGGTATTGATTACTTATGTATCGATGCTATTAATATGTTGCTTGAGCCGTGACTAAGGTAGTCATACCAGGATAAATAAATAAGAGGCGAAATGACAGGTAAGATTATCACCACTTTTTTGGACAAGTTGTAACAAAATGAACATGACAGACTTGGAAGATGTAGCCAGTCCCATAGCATGAAAGGTGATTGAGAATAACATGTGTGCACTAACTAAATTCTCCATATCCAAAAAAGGGCATCTTGGGAAAAGTAGTTTTTTTTGCTCAATAATGTTGGGAAAAGTAGTGAAAGTCAAGCTGATTTGGAAAATACCACCATTATCTATGATAAAAGCTAATTGTGATAATTTTTTTTTAAAAAAATTCCAGGAGGGGCTTATAGTTTACAAGTTGTCATTCAATAGAAGTTGAAATGGGAGCTTTTGTCTGAAATTTCCATTGTAAATAGGTGATTTTAGTATATTTTAATATTATTTTGTGTAATGGAATTAGGTAAGGTAGTAATTATCTTTTTTTTTTCAATTCGAAAAGATGGCTGAGTGGAGTGGCCAATTATTCTTCTTTTAAATTTCAACCTTCGATTGAAAAAATTAAGCAAGTAAAATCAAGGGTCTCTTTTTTTATCCTTGAAGTCCAGAATTACGTTCTCCATTAATAGGAATTCAAATATTAAAAGAGAAATAAAAAATATTACTAATGTGTAAATAAAGAGTTTGAGAGTAAGAAAATATAGATAAATCACTTGATAAAATAAAATTAAATAATTTGAATATTTTGGATTTGTGAATAATCAACTCAAAATTAATCTAAATCACTTTATTTAAGGTATTAATATTGGATATTTTGAATGATTGAGTAATTTATTTGTTAAATTACTTTAATATCTTAATTTATTATTTATATTATTATATATTTAAATAAATTTATATAATAATAATATTTTATATAAATATATAATAAAAATATTATATGTAGAAAATTAACTGAATAAAATATATTTTAATATAATTTAATTATATACATTAACTAATAAATTATTTAATTTAATTAAAATAATAAATTTATATTTCAAAATTTTTAATTAATAATATTTACATTTCAAATGAATCATTTTAACGATAGATGAATTGAGCAATAATGGCACTAGACAGTGGCAAATATACAATTTTGATTAATAGCAAGACATTTTTGCAAAGTTGAGGTTATCTTAACAAATAAATTACTAAATTCTTGTTCATATACAATTTTTCATATTTATATATATAGTGAACATCTAAACTCTATATATTGACTACTTGCAAGTATGATTGTGTTGACCGTGGTGCTTTATGACAGATCATCATTGAGCTACCAGGGCATCCACCAGCAGCTTCGCCAGCTCTCAAAATCCGGGCTATAGTTTCCTTCTTCATGGTGTTTGGCAATTAAGCAATGCATTAACATTCTTTGAGGATCGATCCCAACTATTTAACCTGTTACTGAAGAGCTAACAGTGGCAACAGCCGATCCCTCCAGTATAATTGGATCCAACTCGTTGACACTTCTAAAGCGGGCCACCTTCAGTAATTTTAAAAAATATGAAGGCCTTCTAGGGCTTCAATTACATTGTACTGAGACAAGCATTCGTTTTTCACATCCCAAAGCACTTCAAATATTCAGACACATACAAAGGTATAGATAGTAAATACTAAGGTACGACGAGATTCAGCCAAGCATTTGCCCAACATCAAGAAACTGCTGTCTTACAAAGTAAAAAGAGAGTTCCGATGAGCCTCGTTAATACTCCCATTTCTTCACCTCCATCCCATCGGGAGGGTTCCCTTCCACCTTCTTCAATCCAACTTCTTTCCAATTAGTGGATAGCACTGTCCCATTTGACTCCACCTGCAAACATTACCCACGGCAGGGCAGGGCAGGTCAGGTACAATCTACTATATGCATCACTGGGGGGAAGGTATTGGACAACTCAGAATGGAGTGAATCTTACGAAAGATTTACTCATAGCTCTCCTCGCATCCTCATCAGCATCCTGATAGATCTCCCTGAAGAACTTGTTCAGAGCAGCATCTCCATCGAGTTTTTCTTCCTTCTCCTGAAATCGAACTCATTGACATTCACTGTTAGAGTAAACAGCATATCCATCTCATCCAAAAGAGGTCACAGAAAAAAAAACAGCAGTTCATCCTGTACCTCCTTTTTTACTAGGGCTTCAAGCTTATCCCAGTCCACTCTCTTGGGCTTTGATGATGGATAGGAAGGTCTCTGAGTACTAGAATCTAATTCATAATGATCATCAGTACATGGAGTTACCTTAAATGATACTAAAACAACATGTGGTATCACCTCAGACAACGTGGGTGATTGAAGGCAACATGTAGGTGCAACACACGATATAATGTCACAATGCAGAGAATACTGCAAAGATCCTTAAAATTTATGAGCCCACTTTACCTGAAGATATATTGACTATTCGAGCAACTGTGTTTTCCTTTCTGAACTCGAGAGAAGCCCAGTGAATTGGTTCAGCCTTAACAAGGCGAATCTCAATTTTGGTAGACAAGACAGTGTATCTACATTTATTGGGTATTATCTGTTTGGAGTGGGAAATAACAATTAAATTGAAGTATTTTGTAGAGCCAAAAAAACCCCCAAACAAATGAAACAATTTAACACTGAACACATAATCTAAAAGATGGAGATGAATTAATAATAATGATTTATTTTCAAAAGGTGGCTTTATTTCTCAGATTTTAACCTAATGGGATCATCTAATATTCGAGAAACTTAATATCATGGAGATTGAATTTAGCGCAATGCATACCTTTACAAAGAGGCGAGGTTGAAAATGATATGGTTAACTTAATATCATGGAGATCAAATTTGGCGCAATACATACCTTTCCAAAGAGGCGAGGTTGAAAATGATAGGGTTCTTCACCAGAAAGATCAATGCTAACGCTTAGCTGCAAGGATCAATCAGAACCCAGGTATCAAATGATTCCAGCAGTGAAAAGGAAAGTTTAAAAAAAAATTAATCATATAATTTTGCACGCACAATCTGTTCCCCAAAATCAACAGTGACATATTTAGCAGGAATTCCTTTTGCAAATATGGTAACCACCACTTCCTCTGGCTTCTGGTAAAATTCATGTCTGCAAATGAAACAAAACAAAATATTTTAATACACCTCAGAGTAAATCAAGCCCATGGTCTAATTATCTTTGAAAAAAGATTCTATGCTAAAAAAGGAAATTCAAGGTTTTCACTTTTACAATATAATATATAAAAGGTGGACGATGTTGGATGTTGAACCTGTACATTTGGGGTAAACAAAAGAGCACAATAACCTAGAAAGTAGTAAACGATCATCTCAAAATATCAAATACGTGTCTACTTTTGGTAATCTAGTTGACAGGAAAATTTTCATGTAAATAATAGAAATATCTCATCCACTGAAGAAGAATCCTTGTGAAGACATAATAGATCAAGACCCAATGAGAAGTTGCAGAACCAACAGATTAAAGATGCTTCATCATGAATGTGAAAGAAAGGAGCTGGTCTGCACCTGTATCTAGGTCCCATGGCCATGACTCTAGCTTCCTGAGGTGGGGTTCCATTCCCGGGCTGGATAACTGGGGGCAAAGTATTAGTTGGAGCCTTTTCCATTGGGTGATCTGCAATATCACTGGATTCCTCTGGAAAGTAACCCAGAATTACCAATCATTCGACAAAGAAGGTAGGTCATCAGCAATGGGCATTAAGTCACCATATATACAATCCTATCCAGATACATCTTATCTCTACAACAAGATTGCATTTCATTCATTTGCATGCATGTAAAAGCAGCTTAAGATGGGACAGCAGTTGGCATAGTCATTGACCATTATAAACCTTTTACCATTTAAATCTACCATTTCATTATCAAAGTCAACAAGAATCAGCAGCATACTCATGCTAGGCCAAAGAATAAAAATTCATGAAGCTTCTACTCATGTTGTAAGCGTAGAAGATAGAAAATCTTGCAGACATGGAAATTCCTTATGCATACCTGCCATTTTTGCCATACACGTCTTAATCAAGTTTGGGAACCTAGAGTCCCCTGGTGCCAGAGTAGCACCTAATTCCAGCGCTGCCTTGGCTGTTTGATACTCCTCAAGCTCAAAGCAGGCATTACTGAAACAATAATTAAAATAATACATCTTATATTTTCATGGAGAAGTTTCCACCACATGACTAGTCAAGAGAGTTAAACTCAACAGTTATATAGCAAGGCCAAAACTTAATGTAGATTTGATTAAAAATAGCACAACAAGATACAAGCAATTGAATTCTTCTAAGGATTCCACTAGGTGCATAGTTTCAAGTGCCAAACAAAATACTATTTCAGGCTTAAAAAGCTGTTAATTGTTATCATATAACTATTGCATATCAAACAGATATTTCTCAGCCAAAATATGCCCAAACATATATCAGACGATACTGATCTTCACTGAACAATGAAGAAGAACAATCACAAACTTGGAAATGCATCTTCCCAGAGAAGAATCGAATTTAGGACAATCCAAACTCAAACTAAGCTAGAATAGGAATATCCCATTCAATCAAGTATTCACTTTGAATCTGGAAATGCAGAACTAGCAAATTTTCAATAAATGTCAAAGTTGTAACTTCTGGTCTCTTCAATTAGCATAATAGTTACTATCAAAATATCTTCTGGCAGCTACCAGAAACACAAAAATTTGAAAGTCCAAAAACCCTGTAAAGGCATTACATCACAGTCATAAATAGAAAAGGTAGGGTTCTCTTCATAATCAATATCATAAGTTCCAATGAATCTATCTAGGTCATCATATTTCATGCTTTATCACTCTAGAAGTCAGCACAGAAGGCCAGCAACGAGTACCATATTCTACACTTTCAAATTAGGAATCACATTACTGGGAAAAAAGACAAAAACTAGAGTCAGAAAAGGAAACACCTAACTGAATGTACTCACCCCTTTCGGAGGTATGCTTTTGCCATGTTAGGATCCAGTTGGATTGCCCTATTTGCATCAGCAACAGCCTCTACATAATAAAAAAAAGTATACCTTATGAAAACATTACTGTCAATATCACAAACTCATGTATAACTAGAGGCAGATAGCATAAATAGACATGACAAAAGCATCATGTTTTAACTAGTATCGTCCCCTATCTTGCTATAACCAGAGAGGCAGATTCAATACAGACGAGGGCAGATCCTACATCAGAATTCCAAACCATCTTAAGATCATCCTGACATGTATTATTCAGCTCTATCCATCATCTCATGGATTGATTAAATCAAATTGATCCTAATTGAAGCTCTCGAATGTACAAGTTTTTTTCCTACTAATTAATTAGAAAGAAACCACAAAGCATATGATATAAAAAGTCTGTACTTACCAGGAAAGAAAAGCAATAAATGGTAACCATGAAAAAGCATACCGGATGGATAAATATAGAGAAAGATAATTGCTCACAGAAATCATGAATAAATCTTACTCAGCCCTGGTTAGACACAAGTAATGAGTTCATCCGTATGGAATATTATGACAGACCGCACAACATGCTAGAGATAGTCAGATAGGTGATTTGGTACCATAATAAATCTTATGGACAGTTATTTGTAAAAGTGGTTGTTCTGGTTCTTACTTAACCCTCTATACCATATTAATATTTTAGCTGACCATGGCTTAAAAAAGTTTTTTCTTTCCCATTCATGACTTCAAGGTTCCAGACATAGATATTTTGAATTGAGAGCTTCTCTGAAATCTTCTTCAGAAAATTTGCATCAAGTATAAGTGATTTCAGCAACTTAAAAATATACTGGTTCTTGAGTAATTATAACCACCGGATACATATTCCTTTTATAATATTGGTTATTGATCCTCTATAATCAACCTGTCAATACCATCATCTTTGAAACCTCCTATGGGTGATTGGAAGTTATTTCCATCTAGTATTGTTGGGTCGCACTACTCTTCATAAAATATGTGGCAGGCCACAGCACTTACTCTACTAGATCTTAGGGTGTCTGCTCATATACAATATAATTGAATATGGTAAAATTTTCACTAACTGATGGTATGTCTCCCATCAAGCCAAGGCAGGAGCATATTGAGAAGATTTAGGGATTAAGGAAATCCATTACTATCCTTGGCATAAACGGGCCAGCTCAATACTCCAAATTTTTACTGCCTCTATCGTCAAAGTATTAACCTTCTCGATCATTCACCACACCCACACCCACACCCGCACCACAATCCCTTCCGAAATTTAAAATCATATATTAATTAAACCAGTAGCAAGAAACCCAGAACATATAAGGCATCGGATCTTGGACGGTCGATTCCCCGGTAAACGCACCAATCCGTCAGAGTTTATAAAAAGACGATTCCCGGGGAATCAAAGCACAAAGACAAGAACGAAGGACCAGAAACACCATTCTCTAGGAGCTTCACCTAATAGTCCCTCAAAAGAAAACAAACAAAAGGACGCAAATAGTACCAGTGTAGTTCCGGAGCTTAAGGTTGGCCTGAGCACGGTCCGCGAAGAGCTCGGCGTTATTAGGGTCGAGGGAGAGCGCCTGGGTGTAGAGATCGACGGCAAGCTCGAAGTGATCGTCGATGAACGCTGTCTTGGCATTAGCCTCAAGATCGGACGCCATGGAAGTGGGGACAATGAAGAGACAGACTGAGGAAACTTCTAGCGAGAGAGGGAATAAGATAAAATCCTATTGACTTGTAGAGCTTAGAAAGGATAAATGGGAGGAAAAATAAAAACATATATGGAAGTGCACTGATGTAAGATTTCTTTGCTTGCTTTCAAACGGCCGACCCGACGGTATGGTTTAGATTATTTTCCATTTTTTAATTCACTTTTTTCTACTTAATACCTCGGTAGATATTATTAAAGAAAAGATTCTATTATCAGTCATGCCAAAATAACATCTACATCTAATACCCAATAGATTTACATTTTTAGATTATTTATTTTACTTATAATTTACTATTTCCTCCCTCCTAGTGTCAACTATTTTTATTTATCTATGGTCAACCACATTATGTGTTGTATCTTAAGATGGTTTGGAAAGGTGATAGGTGACAATCGAGATGAAGTGGGATTAATCAAGATAGTACTATGGCTAATTGTGGATGTGCTGCAATTTAAAGGGTAGAGGTGGTATATGAGAAGGCTATACGATCTAGTAGAGGAGCTAAAGACCATTGGAGTGGCATGCGCTGCGGCAGAGGTCACAATTCACAACTAATGAGAGTTGTGTAAAGGAACTGAGAAGCCTAAGGTTGGGCAGGGTTGACAGTGATAATAGAAGGTCAATTTAGGGTTGGATGACTCTAAAGTATAGTTGCAAATCGTTATGAAAGAAAATATATTTCAAGATTGAAACATGTTACCTTGCAAATTTTGTAAATGTGCCTTGGGATTGCTCAATATTCAATTGGACACACTTTTTCTCACATGACATGAGCTCGGTGTGATTTGGATAGCTTTCCCCTCTCATAAGTTCCATTTATGATTTCTTAACTAAAAATTATAATTTTCTCTCATAAGTTACCATTTTAATTTTCAAAATTATTTGTGTAGTTATTGATAGTTTCACTTTTAATCTATTTGGTATTCAATCCATAATATTATAACTACTACCCTCTTATTTTGGAGTTTTATTATCAAATTCTCATTCGGTTTCCTAGTTAAACATGTAAAAAAACCCACTATATATTCCTGATTTTATAATAATGATCGCTTCATTATTGTAAACTAAAAAGTGTAATATTCAAAATATAATAACTCAAGTTATTTTCTAAAAAATAATAATTTAAAATTTGAAAAATAAAATTTACAAATGACATCTGGACCAATTACTTAATATAATGCATACCTTTTAGTCATTTGAAGTTTTTCAATTTTTTATCTTTTCAATAAGTATCTCAATTCCTAAAATGAGTATTATAGGGGAGTAAGTTTACAACTCAGTGAGAAAGTTTAATTGACATCTGGTGTCATGTTCACGATTCAATACATACTCTAAATATGTTTCAAGAAAATTTAGTAAAATAGGGGTTTACCATAAATAAGTTTAGAGTTTAAATGAAATAAATTTGTATTTGGCAAATTTATAATTTGTTCAATCGATAAAAAAATAACCTATCATTTGTTTTATTCATAACTAAGCTTAGAAATTTATTTGTATTTGACAAGCATATCACACATGCTCGAAAGGTATAATAATACTTTTCCTTGAATCAAACTATTTTTGGTGATCAAATGAATAAGGTACAACTCGTTCTATCATTGAAAAATCTATCACAGGATTTCTCTGTTAAATTCACAGCTTGTGTCTCATAAACTAAAAAGAAGTTCCTTCCTCCCTTAAATAACTTTTTATAAATTTGTTAAAGGTGTAATTTCATGGGTTTGTATTAGTCGAACAATCAAATACTCTTTTCTCATCAAATGGATCATTTATTCGCAAAACAGACCATGTGAGGCTACAACCTCAGTCTGTTCTATTGGCGGCTTGGAGCGCTTTTGTCATCGACTCTGATGAGAGGCTACAACCTCGACCAATCATCTGTGTGAGTACCATTGCCCAACCCCTAGACATTTCCGAATGAAGTTGTCCTCTATTGAGGGATGAAACCTTTCTTCTTCACTAGGTCTATTTGCCCTAGGTAGAAATTAATGGAATGTTGTCCTAGACACTAGATTTACCCAAGGGGTTTGTATGAAGAACACTTCCGACATTCTTCACTAGATCTATTTGCCCAACCCCTAGATGCCTAGGAGTGTCTAGGACAACATTCCAACCTTCCCGGTCTTGGGGGCATTTCAGTAATTTCTACTCTATTTTACTCCACAACCAAACATGCCCTTAATCCCTCATTTCTAATTTGCCCAAACACGCCCTTAATGGTGGTCTCGTAATTTTAGCCGCATGGTGAGGGTAATTTGGTCATTTTACATGGCAAGGGCACACTTATAAATTTTCCAAAATGAGAGGGCATTTCAATCCTTTACCATTCTGAGGCAATATCGTAATTTACCCTAGAGCTACTCCCGGTCTCTCTCTTCGGTTTATTGGGTCTCAGCATTCCTAGTTCATTCGTCCCAATGAACTCTCTCTCGATATGGGATTCCTCTAAGCTCGCCGGCGGTAGGGCTTTGAGCTTCCTTCAATGGTCCCGATGTCCAACCTCTCGGTTCTTCCTTTCATTGATGTCTGTTGCATTCCGCCCTATCGATCTTTCAATCTGACTTTCCCTTTACAATTATAGATTTCCAAGGCTCCTGACACTCCTAGGCATCCTTGATTGAACACTAACAGCACTAGCGACAATGTCTTAGGGTCCATTTGCAACCCCATGATCGACACTCCTCTCTTAATCATCTTGGACACCTTGGTCGTTCATACTTCAGGTAAGCTTGAATCAAATCCCTTACCCATTTTTGTCTTGCTACATCTTGTGCAGAGTTCTACAACTTTACTATTCCGATAGGGAGATGCGAAATTGGCTTACCTAGAGACTTGAAGGGAGTCAGGAGGCATCTCAGGAGAGTCGTGGGAGGTTGATTTCAGTTGTAGGAGGCTGGAGCTGTCCTTAATTTGGCTGGTCAGAGATTCGTCATTTTGAGCTATCGGAGTAGCTTTACTGTGTGATCACTCCAATGCTCCTCAGGGAGGTCTTAGGTCTGGCTAAGGGTGCGGCTAGTCGAAGGACTTCTCCTTGGTTATGTTGCCAACAACCGGAGCTCCTTTGGTTGACAAAATGCCCATTGCCATAGCTTGGGTCGACAATTCGCTAGAAAGTGGACTGTCTGTCTTTAGGGGATGCCTGAACGGTGGGGAGGTCGAGTGGGAGGGTGCTCCCTATATAGGGATTTTGGCAACTGACAGGGCTACCGGATGACATCAGTTTCGACATCTAACTCATCCTATTCTTGTGGTGGTGGCTGATTTTTCGGACGCGAAAGATCCAGTCATCTACTGGCGGTCGCGGGTTGCCGTCACTCCAAGGTTGAAGATGACACTGCTCCACGCGTGCGAGGTTCGCATGTATGGATTTGCCATGTGGTGCTCTGTGATTAGCTGACTCTACTGACATGACTTCCAACTTAGCAACCTAGTCAGCCTTTGACTTGCTGACCGAACACGTGGCGACCTCCTATTGGCCGCTTGTTCCAACATGGTTGCTGATCGTGTTCAATGAGTCATTGACCATGACACATGGCATTTTCTGATTGGCTGATTTAAATACATCAGATTTCCCTATTGACACTCAATGCCACAACCACGTGTTAACTTCTCATTGTATAAGGTCATCCGACATGGAATTGCCACGTGTCATCCGCTAATTAGTCGGTCATTTCTCAGACATCCTAGTCGGACGTTGATGTGGCACTTTTGCAACATGTCAGCTCCTCATTGGTCGGTCTTTGCAAACGAGGATTTTCCAACATTGACCATTAACTGGGACACATGTTGTTCTCCTATTGGCCGGTCTTCATTTACGTGGATTTTCCTCCTTTGACCGTTAGCCGAGAACACGTGTCACGCTTTGATTGGCATGCGCTTCTAGGCATTGACTGAGCGGCTGACTGGGCGTGCTTCACCACGTGTAACATGCTGATTTGTTGTGCCTACTGATTGGGCATTGACCTAACAGCGGTCTGTTGACCGGCTGGACCATTGGCTGGTCTGGTTCGACTGTGTCCAGTGACCCGAAATAGTAAATCAACCAGTTCAAGCCCGATTCGATCGGTTTTCTATAAAATAAAATTTTCTAAATTCATTTTCTATCTAATGGTGGCTTCAATTTTCCAATTGATGCTTTTAAGTCACCTATAAAAATAAAATTTTGAACTGATTACTCATAGTTCAACCCGATTTAATCTGGTTCAGGTTCGGTTCACCCTGAACCGGTCCAGTTTTCACATCCAAACAACTTCATGGTTCTTTTCCATGATGTTTGGATATTTCTTACTCACTTGAAAATTTCCAAATTCCTGTTTTGACCTGACTTTTCTAATTCCAGTTCGTTTAGATTCTCGGTTTTTCTCTCGAAAACTTCCGATTCTATTCTCCGATTTCCTTGGCTCGAGAGGACGACGTTTACAACTCTCCCCACCTTTTAGGAGTTTTGTCCCCAAAACTAGTTATACGTTCCTCATGCATAGAGTGATTTTCTTTAAGGTCAACTTGATATTTGCACTGATATGATACCTCGAGGTATGTCCCTATCCTGGCTGCATCCCCTTTTGGCATCCCTCGTGTCTATCCGCCCTTTAGTCATCTTTCTTTTCCAAGTCTTGGTCATATATTATCTTGTTATCTATTTCTCCCTCGTTCCTAACGGTTTGACCCATCCTTGTCATTTGATAAGAAGATTTTGGTGTGACCCAACATCCCATTTCATTTTATTTGAGTGTTTTCTTGCTCATCCGCTTTTCTTTGGCAAAATATCCCTAGGGTTAATTCTTCACTTAATTCTTTAGGCAACGTACTTAATGGAGTTCCTTTCTCCTCGAATATCCATCTAGTCCATGGGACCATTCTAATCGGCTAGCCCTACCCATTTACCAAGGGTATTTTCCTTGACCCAAGTCATTTGTCTACCAGGGTAGGGCTTTCCCTCTTGAGGTTTCATCCAAATGTTCATCATGGATCTCCGAATTGGGAGTTCAAGAATGTCTAATCATCCCCCATTTCTGGTTGTTTTCCATGGTTAATCCTTAGCTTAGCGCCCTTTCGAGCTTTCATTCTTCTTTTCGTTGATTTTTGACATTATTGTAAACCTCATCCCTTTATAGATAAGAAAAACGAGAAAAGAATTGGTCATTCCAAAAGAGAAAACCAAGCCGGTTCACAAACCATAACTGATAAGAAAAGGGTAAATTGGGAAATCAACAAATCCCAAGTGACTTAAAGAGTTATAAAAAGAATGGAAAAGAACCTTGGGACAATTAGGAAGGGAAAACTAGACCGATTCAAGGTGAACCAGGTTGAACCGAATTAAACTAGTTTGAACCAGTTTCTAAATTCATTTTTCAAGATGGTTTAAAATATTCAAATTGGAGAATTGAAGCCACGGTTAGATAGATAATGAATTTAGAAATTTTTAATTTTGAGAAAACCTATTGAATTGGGCTTGAACTGACGACCTTTCGCATTGAACTCGGTCGGACCGGTCTAGTCTGATTCAAAATAGTGTCATCTTCTTCCTTCACATGACATCACTGTTCATTTAATGCAGAAACAGATAACGTCGACGAAGGAAAAATGGCTTCGATCAGGCCATTTTAGGGCGAGGATAAGCTTGACCAAAAAGGAAAGTTGTCGGGTAGAGGGTTCCCGAGCTTCCTATATGAAGAGCTCTTCTCCATTCATCCTCTACACACCTTAAATCTCCATTCTCTCTCAACGGTTCCATTTTCCAGTGAAGCTCGAACCAGAGCTCCAATATAGGCATTTTTCTTAGATTTAGAAGGCAAGGTTGGGTCCTATAGACTTCGGGGGAAGTCAACTACTTGATAGCATCATCTTTTCGTCCCGAGGACCACCGGAAAAGCGCCGGTGGAATCAAACAGTGAAGTAGCTCTGATAAACTGAAGTTGCCCTTTATTGGTTGAATTCAGCCAAATTCGGTCCTCCTCCGGCCAAACCAAGCCTCCCCAACACCCCCACAACCCTCATGCGACCTCAATAGAGCTTTATGGTAAGCCAATTCAACCCTCCTTAGTTGTTGTAGATCGGAGTTAAAGAGAGAAAGTGCTCAACTTGACTGAAGAAATTCTCCCTCAATTCAATATCAATTGTAGCAATTATTGATCCTAGAAGGAACCTAAGTGGGAACAAAATTTTAATTTTGGAAAAGTTGGGGACCAAATTGGAAATTTAGAAAACTTGAGCCCCTTATGCAATTTTGAGTAAAATGAGGATTCAAAGGGAATTTTTGGAAACCTTGGGACTCAAAATTGGGGAAATGTTGGCCTTAGTGACCTAAATTTAAGAAAAATGAACTTTAGGGACCCAAGTGCAATTTATCGATAATTTGTGAGTTTAGGCTTTTATGCCAAACCAAAATTTATAAGGCTGCCCAAATTGTGTAGGGACAAGTGTGACCGGAATGCAAGCAAGAGAAAGCTCACGTAGACTTGGAAAACTGATCGAGGATGAAACGTCATAGTTATTGGGTGAGTGGGCATATTTACTTCAGACCCATTTGGGATGGTGAGCACTTTAGAAATGAAAAACCACTTGGGGTGATGGGTGATTTAGGCTAAAATCTACTTACTTGTTGTAAGTAGAGGAAACCATACTCGGTTGGTATGATGAACTTACTTGAAGGAAGGAGAAACCTGCTTGCCGGTTGTAAGCGGAGATATCATCACACCCAGTTGGTGAGATGAAGTGAAAATATATTTTTGTTAGAAGTGTTCTCCCGTTACTGTGTGCCAATACTTAAACTATTTGGGAAACCTTATTGACGGGAGCTAGAACAACTCAGATAGGTCGGAGGCCTCAGTTTTTTTGAACTTGTAGGGCTAAATGCCCGGTTTGGAAAATCACGTGCAATGGGCCCAAGGCTAGTGGGCATGAGTAGGAGCTCGTAAACAAACTTGAAATGAGAAAGCTATGAAATCTCTAATGAACTTGTTGTATGATTTTTGCCATGATACCAAGTTAAGACCAACATTACTCACTCGAATGTGTGTTCCCTTCCAGATGAATGGAATTTGTTGTTTGCTAAATACACAAAATGACAAATGGAAAGAGGTTTCAAAAAACTAGAACTTGAGGAAAGATCATTCTTAAAAGAAATAAGGATTTTGGCACACTTTGAATAAAGTTGTTTTCTTAAAAACTCACTCCCAACACCCGCTCACTGAGTTGTAGAACTCATCCCCTCCCTCTTACCCCTTTCAGGTAACCAAGGAAAGACCCTCTCTAAACACTCTACTAATTTAGAACAAGACTAGTATGGCTATTTTAAATTACTCAATTTTGTATAATTCTATTCCAGAAAATACATAGGTAAAATGACGCCTTACTCCTCGCAGTTTAGAAAGGGGGGAAACCCTTGATAGACTACCTAAGTGGCGGGTTGTTCACGGGGATCTGCCCAAACCGGGTCGAGGTGTGACAACTTGAGTGGTATTAGAGCCTGTTTCCTTGAATGCATTATCAAAACTATATAACATAGTAACTAAGAGGAATAAGTTTTAAAATTTCAGATGGTCCCAAGAGAGGAACCAAGAGAATAAGAACCGCAGTTTTTGACACTGCCCAACCACCCTCCCTGTGGAAACTCCCCGAGAAGCCTAGACAGTTCCACCTGTACTAAACTCGAAACATTAGAGATTGTACGAGGAATTCACTCGAGTGTTTGGACGGCCTAACCTCGCCCCTGAGGTGGACACCAACTCTCGAGTTGAGCCTAAAGAAGTACAATCTCATCCCCCTCCTGTTTACAATCCTCCTCCAGTTGACTTACCTAAATACCTCAAAACTCTCCATCAACTGGGATGTAATCCTTTACTAGGAGAGAAGGATGCTAGAGCTGCTATGGACTGGCTATCCAGCATTAAGAAGCCTATGGGGATAGTCAGGATTTCACCGGTGGATATGGTGATCCTGGCAGAATTTTTCCTAGAGGCCAATGCAAAAAGATGGTGGGACAATGTCAGGAGCCTGCATGCCACTACCCCCACCTGGGAACAATTTGAGGAGAGGTACATGGAGGAGTACTTGGCTCCACATCTAATTAATGACAAGAACCAGAATTTTCTCCGACTTCGACAAGGGCTTAACTCTATTTTGAAGTACGAAACTAAATTCAATGATTTAAGACCCTTTACCATTAACCTAGCCGGACCGGTAGATATATGCCAACGATGCATGGACGGTCTCAACATGGACATATGAGACTAGATGGGAGTACTAGGACACCCCACGGATCTGGCAGCGGTGATTAGTATGGCTCACGAATGTGAGCGACTAGTACAAACCCGACGTCACTAGATGGTGCAGGGGAATCAGAAAGTAGACAAGGGCCAAAGCCGTCATGGAGGACGGAAGGACCAAAATGGTCCGAGATGGGGAAACAGGGTGGGTTTCCAAAAGAGGAAGGATGTACCTCCACCCCCACGAAGAGTGATCCCCACCTTACCACAAGGAAACCCTCGCTGTCCTAGGTATAAAAGGTACCATGAGGGAGCTTGTTTGTCCTATTTCACATGTGGGCAAGTGGGGCACTTTGCAAAGGAATGCCCCACTCTTAGGGAGAATAAGCAACAGAACATGCTTGGACCACCCCAAGGGAACCCAAGGACTCCTAGGCAGGATGCCACAACCAGGGTACTAGCTAGGGTATACAACCTCACCTAGGAAGAGGCTAGAAAAGACCCTAGTACCGTAGCGGGGTACATACACTTGTGGGGTAGAAAAATCTATGCCCTCTTCAACTCAGGAGCAGAGAGATCCTTCATAAAGGCAAATCTAATCCCAAGTCTTCCCCTAGAACATACCTCCCTAGAACAAAGTCTTAACATCCTCACACCCTTAGGAGAAGAACTGAATAGGGACAAACAATTAAAGGGATGTGAGATCTTGATTGGAGGAGTTAAACTGGAGGTAGATTTGATCCCATTACGTCTAAGGGAGGTAGACATAATATTAGGAATGGATTGGTTAAGTACCCATCAAGACAAGATGGATTGTGGAAAGAAAGTAATAACTTTTCACACTCCCGAAATGCTCAGACTATGTTTCCAAGGAGACAAGAGGAATGGAGAAGTACCAATAGTGTCCCACATAAGAGCTCAAAAGATGATACAGAAAGGTTGTGAAGCTTTAATGGCCATGATCGTCAACGAGAAGTTAGAGGAAAAGGGACTAGAAGGCATTCCGGTAGTTGAACACTACCCAGATGTATTTCCAGAAGAATTACCCAGATTACCCCCAAGCCAACAATTGGAATTTACCATAGAGGTTATTCTTGGAACACATCCCATATCCCAAGCACCTTATCGAATGGCTCCAGTGGAGTTAAAGGAGTTGAAGGAGCAGGTGGACGAGCTATTGGAGAAGGATTTCATACGCCCTAATCAGTCTTCATGGGGTGCACCAGTCTTGTTCGTAAAGAAAAAGGACGGGAGCATGAGGCTGTGCATTGATTATCAGAAGTTGAACCAGGTCACCATAAAGAATAAGTATCCACTTCCATGGATCGGCGACATATTCGACCAATTAAAAGGAGCAGCCTACTTCTCCAAGACCGACCTTCGGTTAAGATACCACCAACTCAGGATCCGGGAGGAAGATATACCTAAGACCGCCTTTTGGTCCCGATACAGACATTATGAGTTAAGGGTGATGCCTTTTGGCTTGACAAATGCCCCTGCAACCTTCATGGATTTAATGAACCGAGTGGTCCAGCCGCACTAGGACAAGTTCATGATAGTATTTATAGATGTCATTCTTATATACTCACGAACTAGGCTGGAGCACGAAGAATATCTGGCTATCGCCTTGGAGATACTATGAAATAATCGCTTATATGTGAAATTCTCCAAGTGTGAGTTCTAGTTGTAGGGGGTAGGATTCTTAGGACACACAGTGTCCAAAGATGGAGTCAAGGTAGACTTGACAAAGGTGGAAGACATATCTGATTAGAAGGCTCCCAAGAATCCCTCTAAAATACGTAATTTCTTGGGCTTGCCAGGATATTACAAACGGTTTGTGTAGGATTTCTCTAAGATAGTTACCCCTTTGACTCATCTCACAAGGAAAGGAGTGGAGTATATGTGTGATGAAAGTGGCACCTATACTCTCTCTGCCTGACCCAAGTGTAGGAGAGAGTACCGTCTACAGTGATGCATCGAGATAGGGACTCAGATGTGTATTAATGCAACAAGGAATGGTTATCGCCTAAGCCTCATGACAACTAAAGGCATATGAGCGGAACTCCCCTACCCATGACTTGGAGTTAGCTACGATAGTGTTCACCCTCAAGATTTGGTGACACTACCTATTGGGGTTAAGTGTAGGATATATACTAATCACAAGAGTCTTAAGTACTTCCTAACTTATAAAGAGTTAAACCTCCGCTAGAGGAGATGGCTGGAATTGGTTAAGGACTATGACCTTGTGATAGAATATCACCCCGGTAAGGCCAATGTGGTGGCATACACTTTATGTCGCAAATACCAAATCGAGGTGGCATAGATAAAAACAAGTTTCTTTCCCTTGTTGCAACAATTGGGAAGAATGGAGGTGGACCTTAAGGTGGAAAAGAGAGAGAAATGCTTATTGGTTGACATAGTGGTAATGTAAACCCTGCACTTTTGAGTTAAGGAAAACTGGGAAAAGTACCAGTAAAATTGAGTAAGAAAACCGAGCCGGTTTACATTTGAGAACACACAATATGAAAATTTACAACTTCCGGGTGATCTAAAGGGTTCATTACACATTAGAAAAGAAATTTAAGAAAATTTAGAAGACAAAAACCAAATTGGTTTAGGTGAACGAGATTCCATAAGAACTTTGAAGTTAAGTGTGTTTGCTCGAGAGTAGTGTGACGATGGGTGACCTCCTGGGAAGTATTAATTTTTTTATAACTCGAAATTTTATGTACGCCATATCATAAATAACCATAAATTAATATATATTTAATTATTGTAATTAATACCAATAATTTAATATCTAAATTAAATTATTTGAATTTATACCAATAATTTATGGTAATATTAATACTAGTAATAAATCTCACCCATTTATGGTAATATTAATACCATAGGTTTTACGTATATATAAAGAGGTCATCCCCATTTCATTCTCCTCACATCTGAACACTTTTCTCTCTCTCTCTACTACTCTATTTCCTGGTAAAGCTCGAACCAGAGCTTCGACTTGAACAAAGGTCGGGCTCTTTAGAACCGGGGAGAAGACAACTATCTGATAGCAAACTCCAGTCAATCCGAGAATCGTTGGAGAAGCACCGACATGATGGAATAGTGAAGCAACTCCGGCGGACCGAAGCTGCCCTATTTCGGCCAAGCTGAAATCGGCCATTTCAAGCCCTCCTCAGGCCAAACCAAGCCCTCCCAACACTTCCTCAGCCTTTCCACAACCGAATTAGGACCGAAAGGTAAGCGAATTCGACTCCCCTTTACAATTTTTGATCGGTGCTAGAGAGAGAGTCGACCGAATTTCAATGATGAAATTCTGATCCAATTTCGCATCAATTGATGCAATTCTTGATTCTAGGATGAACCTCAGGATGAGACCTATCTGCCCAAATCGAAAGCTCGGACCGTCATGCCTTCACCGGTGAGTAATCGAAGCTTTCTCTCTCTACAGTCTGTTTTCCGGCGAAGCTCCGTTTGAGCTCATTCCAGCGTTAAAATCTGCGATTCAAAGTTTCTTAGAATCGTATGAACAAGAAAAAACTCAATTTCAACTCCAATTTCAATAATTAGAAGTGTTTGATTGATCAATTTGATGAAATCAAATTCGGTAGTGTTGAGGAGTTGAAATTGGGAGAAATTTTGGGGATTTTTGAAATTCAAAGGGCCAAAATACAATTTTATGAAATTGAGGGTCAATTGGGCATGAAAATAATGTTGGAGGACCAATTGAGGAATTTTGGAATTTTTGGGGCAAAACTTACCATTTTTGTAAAAGAAGGGCAAAATGGTAATTTTGGAAAAATTGGGGGACCAAATTGGAAATTTGGGAAATTAAACCCCTTTTTGGTGGAATTGAATAAATTGAGGTCCCAAGATAATTTTTTAAAAGTTACGGGACTCAATTTGAGAAAAAACTGACATTAGGGACTTGAAGTTAAAGAGAAATAACTTTAGGGACCTAATTGCAAATAACTAAAAGTTTGGATTTTCTCATTCATTGGAAATGAATGAAGGATGTTATGCCGAGTAATAATTAACAAAGTTGTTCATATAGTGTAGGAACGCGAAATATCGAGAATGCTAGCAAGGACAAGCTCACGTGAATACAAAGAACCAGTCTAGTAGAATTCACGGCATTAACGGGTAAGTGGTTTTACTAACTTCATCCCCGGTTTGGATGATGAGCACAACTTAAAGATAAAAACCACTTATCGGTTGTGGGTGAAAATTTTATATCATATCCGGTAGAGGATGAAAAGTACCTCGGTATAAAAACCCACTATTTAGTGGTATTTTAATCATCACCACTTAGAGAAAGTGATGTGAAAATTTTGCGAAAAAAACTACTTACCAGTTGTAAGTAGATCATACCCGGTTGGTATGATAAGACTTCCTGGAAGGAAGTTGAAAGCCCGTTCGTCGGTTATGAATGGGGATGTTCTTATACCGGTCAGTATAATGGACAGTAAAAACCTATTTTGTCGGAAGTGTTCTCCACTGACTGTGTGCCAATGCTTAAACTATATGAGAGACCTTCTTGACGGGAGCTCGAATAGCTCTTATAGGCCGAGGGCCTCGATTTTGGAACTTGAGGGCTAGAATGCCCAGATTTTTGAAAATCTCGTACAGTGGGCCCAAGGCCAGTTGGCATGAGCAGGAGCTCATAAATGAACATGATATATGTGCCATAAAACTTAATAAGTGAATTGTTTGGCCATGGTACCAAGATAGGACCGACATGCTCAGTCAACTAGCGATAGTGCGACATGACAGGTCAACGGACCAGTGAAGACAAACAACTGCAGGTTGAGTTGAGAGTCGGGGCTGTTAGACTAGTGGCACCACATATTACATGGCTTGATAATAAAACATTGTTTGTGCATGCACTGTGAGTACGAGATTATCAAGACGCCCATGAGGGGTAGTGATGCGTCCCAAGGGCACTGGACGACCTAGTGGCTATAAGGGCAGTTCGTCGTTCCAGGTGTCTGTGCGAAATCTGGAGTAGCACCAAGCGCATGAGACCGGGGTGGGGACAGGATGAGGTCTCTGTCCTCATACGAACATGAAGAAGTGATTTCGGGTTTGTGGGTCGGATGTCACGTAAATCCACTCATTCTCGGGGTAGAAGTGGTTGTATTTCAATGGAGTGTGCCAGACTCTTTTTTTTTTCAAGAATCCCTTCATTTAAAAATTTGGGTTTTTCCACCATTTATTAGTTACCGGTGTGTCATCACCCAACACACATCCTCCATCATGAAGGATACACATATTCGTAGGTCAGTATCACTACTGAACCCGCTAGTGGCTTCGAAGCGATTTTTCCTGCCACTTGGATAGAAATACGACCACTTCTACCATGGGAATGAGTGGATGTACGTGACATCTGACCCACAATCCCAAAATCACTTTTTCATTTCTGTATGAGGACAAATATCTCATCCTGTCCCCACCCCGGTCTCATGTGCTTGGTGCTACTCCAGATTTTGCACAGACATGTGGTAAGACGAATTACCCTTATAGCCACCAGGTCATCTAGTGCCCTTAGGATGCATCACTACCCATCATGGGCATCTTGATGATCCCGTACTCACAGTGCATGCACAAACAATGTTTTCTCATATTGCCATGTAATATGTAGTGCCAGTGGTCCAATGGCCCCGACTCTCAACTCAACCCGTAGTTGTTTGTCTTGACTGGTCCATCGACTTGTCATGTTGCACTGTCGCTAGTTGACTGAGCATGTCGGTCCTATATTAGTACCATGGCCAAACAATTCACTTATTAAGTTTTATGGCACATATATCATGTTCGTTTATGAGCTCCTGCTCATGACAACTGGCCTTGGGCGCATTGTACGAGATTTTCAAAATCGAGCATTTAGCCCCCAAGTTCCAAAACCGAGGCCCTCGGCCTATCAGAGCTATTCGAGCTCCCGTCGAGAAAGTCTCCCAAATTGTTTAAGCATTGGCACACAGTAAGGGGAGAGCACTTCTGACAAAACATATGTTTTCTCTATCCATTATACCGCCCGAGTATAAGGACACCTCCGTTCAGAATCGATGAACAGGTTTTCAACTTCCTTCGAGGAAGTCTCATCATACGTATCGGGTATGATCTACTTACAACCGGTAAGTAGTTTTTTCGCATGATTTTCACATCACTTCCTCTAAGTAGTGATGTTTAAAATACCACTTAATAGTGGGTTTTCATACCGAGGTACTTATCATTGCCCCACCGGGTATGATATAATATTTCTACTCACAACCGGTAAGTAGTTTTTAATTTTAAGTTGTGCTCATCATCCCAACCGAGTATTATGTTAGTAAACCCACTCACCCGTTAACGTAGTGAATTCCACTAGACCGGTTCTTTGTATTCACACGAGCTTGTCCTTGCTGGCATTCCCGGTGCTTTTTGTTCCTACACGATATGAATATCTCGGTTCATTATCCTTCGGCCTAATAGCCTTCATTCATTCCAAATGAATGAGAAAGTCAAACTTTCATTTATTTGCAATTAGGTCTCTAAAGTTATTTCTCTTAAACTTTAAGTCCCTAATGTGGGTTTTTCCTCCAATTAAGTCCCGAAACTCTTAAAATTTATAAGGGACCTCAATTTATTCCATTTCACAAAAAGGGGATCAATTTCCCAAATTTCCAATTTGGTCCCCCAAGTTTTCTAAAATGACCATTTTGCCCTTCCTTTTCAAAAATGGTAAGTTTTGCCCCAAAAATTCCAAAATTCCTCAATTGGTCCTCCAACATTATTTTCATGCCCAATTGACCCTCAATTTCATAAAATTGCATTTTGGTCGTTTGAATTTCGAAAATCCCTAATTTCCCCAATTTTCCCCCAATTTCAACTTCTTTGCACAACTGAATTTGATTTTATCAAATTGACCAATCAAACACCTCCAATTGTTGAAATTGAAGTTAGAATTGAGTTTCTCCATCATGTTATGATTCAATAGCATTTTGAATTGCAAGTTTTGACACCGGAACGGGCTCAAATGGAGCTTCGTCGGAAAATGGACTATAGAGAGAGACAGCTTCGATCACTCACAGTCCGAGCTTTCGATTTGGGCAGATAGCTCTTATCTTGAGGTTCATCCTAGAATCAAGAATCACATCAATTGATGCCGAATTGAGTTAGAATTTTATCATTGAAATTCTGTCGGTTCTCTCTATAGCACCGGCCGGAAATTACAGAGGGATGCCGAATTGGCTTGCCTTTTAATCCTAATTCGGCTATGGGAGTGCTGCATAAGTATTGGAAAAGCTTGGTGTGGCCTGAGGAGGGCTCGAAATAGTCGATTTCAGCTTGGCCTAAATAGGGCAGCTTTGGTCCGCCGGAGTTGCTTCATTATTCCATCATGTCGACACTTCTCCAACGATTCTCGAATTGACTAGAGTTTACTATCAGATACCTGTCTTCTACCCGGTTCTAAAGAGCTCGACCTCTCCTTCTGAGGTTAAGAAAAATGTTCAAGTTGAAGCTCTGTTTCGAGCTTCACTAGGAAATGGAGCAGTAGAGAGAGAGAAGTGTTAAGGTGTGAAGAGAATGAATGGGGATGACCTCTTTATATAAGTGTAAAAATTGTATATTAAGTAGGAGATATTTATTACTAGTATTAATATTGCTATAAATTATTGGTATTAATTCCAATAATTTAATTTTGGTATTAAATTTTTTGTATTAAAATTTCTGGTTACAAAAAGAATCATACTTCCCATGAGGTCACCCATCCTCACACTACTGTTGGTTAAGCACAATTAACTTCAGAGTTTTTATGGATTCTTGTTCACCTGAACCAATTTAGTTTTTCTCTTCTAATTTGTCTTAAGTTTCTTTTTGAAGGTTTAATGAACTCTTTGGATCACCCGAGAGTTGTAAATTCCCAAATTGCCCGTGCAAATATGATCGGGTTTGTGAACCAACTCAGTTTTCTTACTCGGTTTGACCGGTTCTTTTCCCAGTTTTCCTTAACTCAAAAGTGCGGGGTTTACACTGAGCAGACGATCCAAACCCTGGAGGACATGTTGCGAGCATGTGTACTCACCATGAATAAGGTTTGGGAATAATTCTTGTGCTTGATGGAGTTTGCTTATAATAAAAATTATCATGCTAGTATTCAAATGGCTCCTTATATGGCCCTTTATGGACGACCATGTCGTACCCCCTTATTTTGGGAAGAGGTGGGAGAAAGGAAGTTGGAAAGAGTTGAACTAATCGAGGATGCCACAGAGAAAATTAAGATCATAAGGAGTCGACTTAAGGCCGTTCATGATAGGCAAAAGAGCTTTGTGGACCATCAGAGAAGGGATCTGGAATTTGATGTGGGAGATTAAGTGTTCCTAATGGTATCCCTATAGAGGGGAATACTTAGGTTTCAACAATAGGGGAAGTTGAAACCAAGGTACATCGGTCCTTACCCCATAGTCCAAAGGATAGGACCATATAAATTAGAATTACCTTCGGACTTACAGAGAATACATGACGTATTCTATTTCTTAGTACTCTAGAAGTACCAGCATCATCCTAGCCATGTACTGGACCGATCTCCAACAGAGCTAGAAGAGAAATTGACTTATCTAGCAGAATCGGTGCAAATCATTGATCGGAGGAACAAGAACTTGAGGAACAAGAAGATTCCTATGGTCAAGGCTCTTTGGTAGAACGAACCCGTGCAAGAGGAGACATGGGAAACCAAGAGTGTTATAAGGGATGGGTACCCTCAGTTGTTTGACATGTAAATTGTTTTAGGGTAAAAACCACTAAAAGGAGGGGAGAGTTCTAAACCCCGTCCCTTTATAGATAAGAAAAGCGAGAAAAGAACCGGTCGTTCCAAAATAGAAAATCGAGCCTGTTCACCAACCATAACCGATAAGAAAAGGGTAAATTGAGAAATTGACAAATCTCAAGTGCCTTAAAGAGTCATAAAAATAATGGAAAAGTACCTTGGGAAAATTGGGAAGGGAAAACCAAACCGGTTCAAGGTGAACCAGACTGAACCAGATTGAATCGGTTTCTAAATTCATTTTTTTAGGTGGCTTTAAATATTCAAATTTGGGAATTAAAGCTACCATTAGATATAGAATAAATTTAGAAAATTTTAATTTTGAGAAAACTAATTGAATTGGGCCTGAACCGGTGGATTCACGCATTGAACCTGGTTGGACCAGTCCGATTTGGAACAGTGACATTTTCTTCCTTCATATGACAACACTGTTCATTCAATGTAGAAGCGGATAATGCCGACAAAGGAAAAATGACTCTGATCGGGCCGTTTCAGGGCGAGGATAAGGTTGACCAAAAAGGAAAGTTGTCAGGCAGAAGGTCCCCAAGCTCCCTATATAAAGAGTTACTCTCCATTCATACTCCACACACTTGAAATCTCCATTCTCTCTCAATTGCTCCATTTTTCGATGAAGCTCGAACTAGAGCTCCGATATAGGCATTTTTCTTAGCGTCATAAGGTAAGGTCGGGTCCTATAGACTCTTGGGGATGTCAACTACTTGATAGCATCAAATAGTGAAGTAGCTCCGGTGGACTGAAGCTGCCCTATTTAGGCCGAGCTGAATTCGACCAAATTCAGGCCTCCTCTAGCAAAACCAAGCCTTCCCAACACCCCAACACTCCTCATACAACCTCAACAGAGCTGAAAGGTCATTGCAAATCAGAGTTAGAGAGAGAAAGTGCTAAACTTTACTGACAAAATTCTCCCTCAATTTGATATCAATTATAGAAATTCTTTATCCTAGAAGGAATCATAGGACAAAATCTACCTTTCCCAACTGAGAGCTCGGACCACTGCACCTCCAATGATAATCTTTCGAAACTTTCTCTCTCTACATACAATTTTCTAGCGAAGCTCCGTTTGAGCTTAATTCGGACCCAAATTAGGCGGTTCAAAGCTCAATTGAATCATATGGAAGTGTAGGAACTAATCCATACCTTCAATTGGAGGAATTAACCCTGATTGAATTACCAATTTGAAGAAATCTAATTCGTTCAGTTTGAAGGGGAGAAATTGGGGAAAAATTTTGGGGAAAATTAGGGATTTTGAAAAATTGATTGACCATTTTGCAATTTCTAAAAATTGAAGGCCAATTGGCCATGAGAAAGATGTTGAGGGACAAATTGGTCAATTTTTGGAATAGTTTGGTTCAAATTGCCATTTTTGGAATATAGGGTCAAAATTGTAATTTTGGAAAAGTTGTGCACCAAATTGGAAATTTGGAAAAATTGAGCCCCTTCTGCAATTTTGAGTAAAATGAAGACTCAAAGGGAATTTTGGAAACCTTGGGACTCAAAATTGGGTAAACATTGGCCTTAGTGACCTATGAACAATTTATCAATAATTTGGGAGCCTATGCTTTTATGCCAAACCGAAATTTATGTGACTGCTCAAATCATGTAGGGACAAGTGTGACCGGAACGCAAGCAAGAGAAAGCTCGCATAGATTTGGAAAACCGACTAAGGATGAAACGTCACAGTTATCGGGTGAGTGGGCATATTTACATCATACTCGATTGGGATAGTGAGCAATTTAGAAATGAAAAGCCACTTGTAAGTGGGATTTTAACATCATACCCGGATGGGGTGATGGGTGATTTAGGCTAAAACCTAATTACCAGTTGTAAGTAGAGGAAGCCATACTTGGTTGGTATGATGGACTTACTTGAAGGAAGGAGAAACCTGCTTGTCGATTGTAAGCGGAGATATCATCACACCCGGTTGGTGAGATGAAGTGAAAATATATTTTTATTAGAAGTGTTCTCCCATAACTGTATGCCAATGCTCAAACTATTTGGGATACCTTCTTGACGGGAGCTAGAATAGCTTAGATAGGCCAGAGGCCTTTGGTTTTTTGAACTTGTTGGGCTAAATGCTTGGTTTTGGAAAATCACGTGCAATGGGCCCAAGGCTAGTGGGCACGAGCAGGAGCTCATATACAAACTTGAAATGAGAACACCATGAAATCTCTAATGAACTTATTGTGTGATTTTCGCCATGGTACCAAGTCAGGAATGACAATACTCGATGGATTGGCGGTAGTGCGTTAGGGCTAGGTCAACATATCGGCCTAGACACACTATTGCAGGTTGGGTTGAGGGTTAGGGCCGTTGGACCAGTGGCACTAAAGATAAATGGCTATATGTGAAAATTGTTATTTGGTGCATGCACTTGAGGTATAGGACCATCAAGATGCTCAAGAGGGGTAGTGATGGGTTCTAAGGGCTACTGGACGACATGGTGGAGATAAGGGCAGTTCGTCGTGCTTGTCAGTCGGGAAACTCAAAGTAGCTTCTTATGCATGGGATCGGGGTGGGGCCGGGATGAGTTTTCTGTCCTCATACGGACACGGAGTGGTATTCGAATTTGAGGCTCGTATATCAAGAACATCCACTCAGATCGAGGGTAGAAATAGATAGACTTCTGGTGGCCGGTAAAGATGCTTCGAGCCACAAGTGGGTGCAGTGGACAGGGTGCACCTGCGAATGTATATTCCCTTCCTGATGAAGGGCATGTGTTGTTTGCTAAACACACCAAATGGCAAATGGAGAGAGGTTTTGAAAAACTAGAACTTGAGGAAAGATCCTTCTTAAAATAAATAAAGATTTTGGCGCACTTTGAATAAAGCTCTTTTCTTAAAAACTCACTCCCAACACCCGTTCACTGAGTTGTAGAACTCACTCCCTCCCTTCTTACCTGTTTTAGGTAACTGAGGAAAGACCCTCTCTAAAGACCCTACTAATTCATAACTAGACAGGTATGGCTATTTTAAATTACTCAATTATGTATAATGCTATTCTAGGAAAGACACAGGTAAAAGGACGTCTTACTCCTCGTGGTTTAGAAAGGGGAGAAACCCTTTATATACCACGAGAGTGGCAGGTTGTTCACGGGGATCCAACCAAACCGGGTCAGGGCGTGACATTATTCTCTCTTTGTCTTTTACTGCTCCTTGAATTATCGTTCAGGTTCATTTCAAACCTTTCCTTCTACCTCATCAGATTTATGTAAACGACTCTTCCTCGTATGAGTTGCGCCCTTTTTTTAGGGGCTCTCTTAGACATATGTCCCTAGCTTATTAACCCTTTATGGATCATAATATTATGTCCCTTCTCACCATTTGGTAGTGTTCCTCATTTCCCTTCAGTGTTAATTCGGGTTTCCTCGTACCGAGTTCTTTCGCTCCCTTCCTTAAAGGGTGTTCCCATACTCTTCTTTTGGTGTTGTTCGAGTATTTTACTACTTGTTTCTAGTTCGTGCATCTCTTCCATACACACAATTTTCCTACACCTTTTATGTTAGGCCTCTCATGATTGTTTGGGTTTTCATCTTCTACTAACTTCCTTCTTGGGCATTCTCAATTCGGACTTTTGGGTTTCCCGATCACTACTCAATTTACCAACATCCTTGTGCACTTCCTCATGTTTGATGGCATCCCTACCTAAGGGTTTTCATTCCCTTGTCCATCTTTACTCACTTGTGACCATTTCAAGGCACTTCCTTCCAAGTTAATTCCTTATGGTCTACTTACTGACTCCTTAGACCCACTTGAATGAGTTCCTTTCGTTGGTCTTATCTTCTACTCTCGCATTCTAGAGTAGAGATCTCTACCCATGAAATTTTGTATCCCAAGCCCTTTTTCATCCTCTTATCCAATGAATTTCCAATTCATGCGGTCTCCCTTCGGGTATTTTGTACTGTGTTCAACTATCTTAAGTTTTATTAAACTGGTATGAGCTAATCCCTCTTCTTAGCATCTATTTCTTTACTAGGGTTTATCATCTCTTCTTCTTGTCCCTAAGGCCTTACACCCTTGACATGTCTAATGGTTTCGCATCCCTTTCTGCCTTCACCTTGTTTACCCATTCCCTTGAAAAAAAATCCCTCTTTGAATCTTACGAGTATGTTCCCGAACTTGGCCCTCATTCTCCACTTGCGTTCTCTTACAACTCGAGGGGTTTTCTTGCCCTCCTTGTGTAGGATCATCTTATAGGTCAACACCAAGTGCAAGGGTTAATACTAGGTTCTTCATATTTCGAGGAAGATGATGCACTTGTTGCTCCTCTGAACCTTACTTCATGGGTGATGTTGACCCTGAACTTGTTCAGGACAGTGGCCTCGTACGCGTAAGCACATTGCATATGGTTCCCATACATGAGTAGCTTTGTATCGGGGGTAGCTTATGGAAGACTCTCACGTAGTTAACATATGCCTCCCAAAAGTTCCTTTCTTTTTCTTCCCAGGCTTGGGTTAGATAGAGGCCTTGGGTGGAGAGGTCTCACCTTCCACCGAATGGTGGGGGGGTGGGGTTCCTCCTTCGGGGCTCCCTGCAGGGAACGTACTCTTCCTCAACTTCTACCCTCTGCTCGATGACATCCCTCTAGGGAATATATTCCCTGTTCATGTTTCTTTGAAAGGGTTTGAGGGGTTAGAGCCTAAAGTTGTTTTAAGGACACATTAGGAAAACTATGCTATGATACCAATAAAGTTGTCACACCCCAACCTAGTACGGTCGGCACCATGTGATCACCTGCCACCCTTCCACGAACCATCCTGGTATTACTACCTCAATGGTTAAAGGAAGGTAAAGGCGTTTCGATACATATTTTCCATAACAATCTAAGAATTTGGGATTTTCTATACATGGCTTACCTTGAGGGTTCGAGCCTTCACCCGGACTTCGGTTCTTCCTGACTCGACCCTTTTCTTGAAAGGGGGGAAAGGAGGAGAGTGAGTACATGAGGGGAAAATTTCTACAGCGATCGAATAGTCATATATATATATATATAGAATTATTTCGTTTTCTTTTTCCCATAATCCATGAAGGTTTCATCCATCATCTGCCCTTTTTATCATAAAAAGGGATCACACGATCACAAAATAGTTCTCGACTGCTCTACTTGTGGACTAGAGTGCCTCTACTGTCCACCCCGATAGAGTTTGGTGACCTCTACCCTAAGTCTAAGTGGACATCAGTTGTCTGGCCCTCAAACTCAAGTCATACTTCGTGTCTGCAATGTGGGATGAGACCTCTTCCCCCTACGACCTCGATCCAGTGCACATGAAGCTCTCGGAGCTTCTTGACATGCTGGACGACGAATCGTCCTTATGCTCCCTCGGTCGTCCAACAACCTTCAGAACCACCACTACCCCCTACCGGGCATCTTGATGTTTCTGCATCTCATGCATGCATAATAAAAAAATTTAACATTTATGGCCTTTATCTGTAGCCTACCGACCCCACGGGTGTGTTGGCCCGGCTTCGGCCCCTTGCTCACTAGCCCAATGGATTTGATGACCTGACTTCGGCTTAGTAGCTATTTAGCCCAACAAGTCCAACAACCTGACCTTGGCTCAGTAGGTGTAACACACAATTATTCATTATGAAAGTTTTAATAGACTCATTACTCACTAATTCTCAATGGGTCTGAACCCATGCCCATCGACCTTGGGCCCACTTGAACCGTTCTAACTCAACCACGAAATATCTCCCAAATCGTTTAAGTAGATTCACTCAGTTAGGGGAGACTAATTCCGGGAAAAATGGTTTTCAATTGGAAAACTTGATCATCATCCCGATCGGGGTTGATGCAGGAAATACTCACTCACCTGATAGTCGTGATGCGTTCGTCCGACTACATTCCGATTCGTGGCGTACTCATCGGCGCAAGTCCTCATACAACCCGTCCTACATGACTTGAGTCTTCAATTATTAAACAATTGAAATTCGGTCCTAACTTTTTCCAAAAATCCCCAATTGGCCCCAATTTTCCAAAAATTACTGAATTGCTCTAATTTTTTTGTAAAATGATCGAATTTCCCCAAATTTTCCAAAATGGTCAATTGGCCCCCAATTTCTTTGAAATTGCTTATTATCCCTCAAATATTCCAAAATTTTCACTTAGGTCTTTCAATTTCTAAAAATCCTCATTTTTCCCCAATTTCTTCCCCAATGCATCACTTCTTTGCCTCGAGATCAAATTTTGTCAAATTGACAGTTAATACTCTCCCAATGTTCTCCTAGCATGATTCTAATCGGTTTCTCTACCCTTCCACGAACAGGCTAAGCTTTGAATTATGATTTTTGGACCCAAAATAAGCTCAAACGGAGTTTTGCCAAAAATTGGACTTAGAGAGAGAGAGCTTAGCATTCTTACTGGTGGAGGGGCGGTGGCTGGGGCTCTGGATATGGGCAGCTAGTACTCGTCGAGGGTGTCCTACCAGAATCGAGTCATGCTACAATTGACCACCGGTCGACAAGAATGAGAAGTGACAATTTCTTACTATGCAGAGTTCTGCAACTTTACTGTTCCAATAGGGAGAGGCAAAATTAGCTTACCTAGAGTTTGGAAGGGAGTTAGAAGGCATCTCAGGAGAGTCATGGGAGGTTGATTTCAGCTACAAGAGGCCGAAGGTGTCCTGAATTCGTCTAGTCAGAGATTCTCCATTTCGAGCTGTCAGAGTAGCTTCACTATGCGATCACTTCGGTGCTCCTCAAGGAGTTCTTAGGTCAGGCTAAGGGTGCGGCTAGTCGAAGGACTTCTCCCCGGTTTTGTTGCCACCAACCGAAACTCTTTTGGTTGAGAAAATGCCTGTTATTAGAGCTTGGGTATGCACTTCGTCGGAAAGTGGATTGTCTATCTTTAGAGGACGCTCAAGCCGTGGGGATGTCGAGTGGTAGGCTACCGTCTAACGTCAGTTTCAGTGTGTGACTCGCCCTATTCCAGTGGCGATGGCCTTTTTTTTCGGACGTAGAAGATCCGATCTTCTTCTAGCGGTCATGGGTTGCTGTCAGTCCAAGGATAAAGATGACGCTGCTCCAGGTGTATGAGCTTCACACGTGCGGATTTGCCACATGGCACTCTATGATTGGCTAGTTTCAATGACGCGACTTCCTACTCAACAGCCTAGTCAGCCTTTGACTTGCTAACTAGACACATGGCAGCGTTCTGTTGGCCGCTCATTCCAATGTGACTGCTCACTGTGTTTGATTAGCTATTGACTGTGACACATGACTATTCCCTCCTAACGCATAGTGCCACTACCAGTGTTAGCTTCTCATTGGATGAGGTCATCCAATGTGGCATTGCCACGTGTCATCCGCTAATTGGTCGGTCGTTTGTTAAACATCCTAGTCAGACACTGATGTGGCACTTTTTCCATGTTTCAGCTCCTTATTGGTTGGTCTTTGCTGATGTGGCTTTTTAGACGTTGACTGTTGATCGGGACACATGTCACTCTCCTATTGGTTAGTCATTATTGAGGTGGATTTTCCTTACCTGACCATTGATAGTGGGCACATGTCGCCTTATGATTGGCTAGCATTGACTAAGCGACTGATTGGGCGTGCTTCGCCATGTGTCACGTGCTAATTGGTTGCGCCTGCTGACGGGGAGCTGTCCTAGTAGCGGTCTATTGACCAGTCCGGTGATCCAAAATCGTAAATCAGCCAGTTCAGGCCTGATTTGACTGGTTTTCCAAAAATTAAAATTTTATAAATTCATTTTCTATCTGATGGTGGCTTTAATTTTCCAACTGATGCATTTAAGTCACCTAGAAAAATGAATTTTTGAACCGATTCTTCATGGTTCAACATGGTTCAATCTGGTCCAGGTTCGGTTTACCCTGAATCGGTCTAGTTTTCACATCCAATCAGCTTTGTGGTTCTTTTCCATGATGTTTGGGTATTTCTTGCCCACTTGTAATTTTCAAATTCTCATTTTGACCATTCTTTACTAATTCTGATTCATTTAGATTCTCAATTTTTCTCTCAAAAACTTCCGGTTCACTTTTCTAGTTTGCTTAGTTTGAGAGGATGGGGTTTATACTATGAACCCTTTTTTTTGATAAAAGGGTGAGTGTGATTGTGTGTTAAACCAATACCGAGCAAGGGAAAACATTGATATGTCTTTCTATGAAGAAGAAAAACCCATGAATAAGAAAGTGGTTATAAGTTCTTTTAAAACTCACCCTAACACCTGCTCAATGAGTTATAGAACTCACCCCCTCCCTTTTAAACTTTTTCAGGAGAAAAAAAATATTTAAAGAGTCCCTCCACCAAGCCTCTAACCCAGGTAATTCACTTTTATGCATTCAGTATTTCATAACGTGATTCTAGAAAACGATGATAGAAATTACGCCTGACTCCTCACAGTTTAGGATGTGATGACTCTTCCTAGATCAACAGGAGTGGCGGGTTGCTCACGGGATTCCGACCAAACTGGATCGGTGCGTGACATATGGAAGATGATTTAGATCATGATAGGGGACAATTGTCCAAGTTTAAGAGGTCAATTTGATGAAATGAGATTTCAAACACGTCACAGTTACCTGGTGAGTGGAAATTTCCAACATCATACCCGGTTGGGGTGATGAGCACCATTCTCAATTTCAAAAACTGTTTTCCAAGAATGGTCTCCCCTGACTTCTTGAAACTGCTTAAGCACTTTGAGAGACATTTTTGAAAGCTAGAATTGCTCTAGTAGGCCTGAGGTCTCGATTTTGAAATTGATAGGACCCAAGGCCCAGTTTTGAAAATAACTTGTGAAGTGGGCCCAATGCTAATGGTTATGGGCTAAAGCCTGTAGACAAGTAAGCTTAGGAGCTATGAAAATTTTTTATAACCAATTAATTGTGTGAACCACCATCATGCCAAATCCAGGTTGTCAGACTCAATAGATTAGTAGCTGTTGATCGAAAGCCCGGTCATCGAACCTATTAGGCCAACAATTATGGAGCTGAAGCCGAGTTGTTAGGCTCGTTGGGTCGGTAGCACCAAAGATGATGGATATAATTCCTAAAACTATTGTTTGTGCATGCTATGAATTCAGAACCATTGAGGCACACAATATGGGTTAGTGTTGGTTCCAAGGGCAGCTGGATGACCCAGGGAGTATAAGGGAAACCTGTCATCCAGCATGTCGAGAAGCTTTGGTAGCTTCATGTGTAGTGAGGCTGAGGTCGAAAGGGGAGAGGTCTCATCCTACATCATGGACATGAAGTATATTTGGGTTTGAGGGTTGGACAATTGATTTCCACTCAAACTAATTGTAGAAGTCATGGACTTCTATTAGGGTGGACGGTAAAGATGCTTTGATCCACAAGTGGAGTAGTGGGCGAACTGCTTTGCGAATGTATGAACCCTTTTTTATAAAGGGCGAGTGTGGTTGTGTGCTAACCAATCATGGGCAAGAGGAAACATTGAAATTTTTTCTAAGAAGAAGAAAAACCTATGAACAAGAAAGTTATTATAAATTCTTTTAAAAATTCACCCTAACACCCGCTCAGTGAGTTGTAGAACTCACCCCTCCCTTTAAACTTTTTTCAAGAAAAGAAATGACCTTTAAACCTAGGTATGTTATTTTTACGTTATTAGTTTTGTATAATGTTATTATAGGGAACAATGACAAGAAGTATGCCTAACTCCTCGCAATCCTGTGAGTAGTGACTCATCTAGACCAACGAGAGTGGCAAGTTGCTCATGGGTTCCGACTGAACTAGATCGGGGCGTGACAAAAATAGTTTCAAACTTTCAAACATACTGGGACATGAGTTGCATGCGTGGCATCCCGTTCGCCCGTCCACAACCTGAAACCTGGATACAACTTGATTTTCACTCGTCGTATTTCCATTAACCACCGCATATGATTTAAGTTTTGTATGCGGTTGTGGACCATGAAATTATGAAAGAAAGCTATGATCATATAGCCAATTAAGTCTTGTTTGTGACCATATCAGGCTTAGTTGTCCCCTTGCTAGCAGCTCATTAGAATTCTCTTAGAAACTTATACACCTCTTTTTTTGGTGACCCAAATTTTAGAAGCCATAACTTTCTTTCTCTAATGCCAAATAGAGTTATTCAAATGCAATTGCAAAGTTATTTTAGTTAGCTTTCCAATGCCACCTCTCTAGGCAACCGACTCACTATACCAGTGTTGTTGTGATGAAATAGTGATTTTGCTTTGTCAGCCATAAACAAAGCACCAACTTCTCGGTCATTTCCGATAGCCTTGATGGCCAAACATGACCACAAAAAACACCATAAATGTCACGACCTAACCTGGTTTGGTCGGATCCCTGTGAACAATCCACCACTCTCCCGGTTTATAAAAGGGTTTTCCCTTATTATAAACCGTAAAGAGTAAGGCGTCCTTTATACCTGCATCTTTCCTGGAATAACATAACTTAAGACTGCATTAAATTTTAAATCAAATGTACCTGTCTCACATGCATCTTATTGATGGTAATTAAGGGTAGGCTTTCCAGAATTTTCTAAAAAGGGATATGAGGGAGGGGTGAGTACAATTACTCAGTGAATGGGTTTTCAAAAGTTAGGACTTTTAAGAAAATATTTATTATTGGAGTGTGCCAGACTCCTTTCTTTCAAAAATCCCTATATTAAAAAATCTCGGTTTTTCCACGATTTCTTATTTAACCACGATGTGTCATCACCCAACACACATCCTTCATCATGAAGGTCAAATACACATTCGCAGGTCAGCATGACCATTGAACCCACTTGTGGTTTTGGAGTGACTTTACCGGCCACCTAGATAGAAGTACATCCACTTCTACCTTGAGAATGAGTAAATGTACGCGACATCCGACCCTCAATCCCGAAATTGATTCTTCATATCTGTATGAGGACAGAGACCTCATCCCGTCCCCACCCCGGTCTCATGCGCTTGGTGCTACTCCAAATTTTGCACGGTCACCTGGTATGACGAGCTGCCCTTATGCCCACTAGGTCGTCCAATGCCCGTAGGACGCATCACTACCCCTCTTGGGCTTCTTGTTGGTCTCGTACTCATATTGCATGAACAATCAAAACTTTCTCATTATGCCATGTAATCTGTGGTGCCACTGGTCCAACGGCCCCGACTCTCAACTCAACCTACAGTTATTTGTCTTGATTGGTCCGTCGACCTGTCATGTTGCACTGCCGCTAGTTAACTGAGTATGTCGGACCTATCTTGGTACCATGGCCAAACAATTCCTTTATTTAAAGTTTTATGGCATATAACTCATGTATTTTTACAAGCTCCTACTTGTGCCAACTGGCCTTGGGTCCACTGTACGAGATTTTCAAAACCGGGCATATTAGACCCCAAGTTCCAAAATCGTGGCCCCCGACCTATAAGAGCTATTCGAGCTCCCGTCAAGAAGGTCTCCCAAATCGTTTAAGCATTGGAACACAGTTAGGGGAGAGCACTTTTGACAAAAATAAGATTTCAATTGTCCATCATACCGACTGGGTATACGGACATCTCCGTTCATAACCGATGAACGGGTTTTCAACTTCCTACGAGGAAGTTTTATCATAACAACCGGGTATGATCTACTCACAACCGGTAAGTAGTTTTTCTGTATGATTTTTCACATCACTCCTCTAAGATGTGATGTTTAAAATACCACATATTAGTGGATTTTCATTTCAATGTTCTTATCATCCCCAACCGGGTATGATATAAAATTCCTACTCACCCGTTAATGTAGTGAATTCCACTAGACCGATTTTTTTATTTCACGCGAGCTTGTTCTTGCTGGCGTTCCCGATACTCCATGTTTCTACACGATATGAACATCTTGGTTCAGTATCCTTTTGCCTAATAGTCTTCATTCATTTCAAATAAATGAGAAAACTAAACTTTTATTTATTTGCAATTAGGTCCCTAAAGTTATTCTTATTTAACTATAAGTCCCAAATGCCAGCTTTACTAAAATTGAGTCCCGAAACTTTTTAAATTTTATCTTAGGACCTTAATTTATTCAATTTCACAAAAAGGGGTTTAATTTCCCAAATTTCCAATTTTGTCCCCCAACTTTTCAAAAATTACCATTTTGCCCTTTACAAAAATGGTAAGTTTTGCCCTAAAAATTTCAAAATCTCTCAGCTGGTCCTCCATTATTATTATCATGACCAATTGACACTCAATTTCATAAAATTGCATTTTGGTCATTCGAATTTCAAAAATTCCCAATTTTCCCCCAATTTCAACTCCTTAACACAATCGAATTTGATTTTATGAAATTGATTGGTCAAACACTTCTAATTATTGAAATTGAAGTTAAAATTGAGTTTCTCTATCTTCATACGATTCAATAGCACTTTTAATCACAAGTTTTGACGCAGGAACGAGCTCAAACGGACCTTCACCCGAAAATAGACTGTAGAGAGAGAAAGCTTTGATTTCTCACTGGTGAGGGCGCGACTGTCTAAGCTTTCTATGTAGGAAAGTAGCTCTCATCTAGAGGTTATTCCTAGGATCAAGAATGACATCAATTGATGTCAAATTGGATTAGAATTTTGTCATTGAAATTCGGCCAACTCTCTCTCTAACATTGATAAAAAATTTCACAAGGGAGCCGAATTGGCTTACCTTTCGGTCCTAATTTGTTTGTCGAAGGCTGAGAACTGTCGGGAGAGCTTGGTTTTGCCTAAGGAGGGCTCAAATTGGCCAATTTCAGCTCAACCAAAACAGGGCAGCTTCAGTCCGCCGGAGCTGCTTAACTGTTCCATCATGCCGACGTTTCTCCGACGACCCTCGGAGCAAACAGAGACTACAGGCGTGTAGCTGACTTTTCCCCGATTCTAATGAACCCATTCTCGCCTTCTTTCACTCAGAATAGTGCCCATGTCAGAGCTCTTGTTTGAGCTTCACTAAAAAATGGAGTTTTCAGGTGTGGAGAGGATGAATGGGGAGGGGATCTTTATATAGGGAGCTCGGGGACCCGTTGGCCATCCGTTTGGCACCTTTATACAACCATTGATGGCCTGAAACATACCGAATAGAAACGTTTCTTTTTTTCTAGCGCTGCTTCAATTTCCCGGCGACTGAACAGTGCTGTCATCCTGAGGAAGAAGATGACACTGTTCCGAACCGGACCGGACTGGTCCAAACCGGGTTCAAAGGTTAAACCGGCCAGTTCACCCCCCATTCAACAGAGTTTTTCAAATCTAAAAATTTCTAAATTTATCTAAATTCATTTCTATCCAATGGTGGTCTCAAATCTCAAATTTGAAAATTTTAAGCCACCTAGAAAAATGAATTTATTATCCAATTCAATAATGATTCAATCCGGTCCAAACCGGTTCGAATCTGGTTCACCTGAACCAGTTTGGTTTTCATCTCCAATTCCTTCACAAGTCCATTTCCATGACTTTTGTGAGTCCTTAGGTCACTTAGGGTCCATAAAATTCCCAGTTTACCATCTCTTTATCGATTTCGGTTCATAAACTAACTCGATTCTTAAACCGGTTTAATTAGGTTTGGATCCGGTTCACCCGAACCGGACGAGTTTTTCTCTCCCACTTTGTTTTAAGGTTCCTTCCCAAGGTTTATGAATTTCTATGGAGCACAAGAGAGTTGAATTTCTCTAATTTGCCCGATCTCTATCGGTTCCAGTTCATGAACCGATTCGATTCATAAATCGGTTCCATCTAATTGGATCTAGATCATCCAAACCGGTCAGGTTTTTCTATTCCAATTCATCGTAAGGTTATTTTTCATAGTATTATAAACCCTTTGGATCACCCGAGAGTTGTAAATTCCCATATTGCCTGTTCACAAATGATTGGGTTTGTGGACTGGTTCGGTTTTCTCACTCAGTCTGAACAGTTCTTTTCCCGATTTTTCCTTAGCTCAAAATGGTGGGGTTTACAATAAACATCTCGGTACATTATCTTTCAGCCTAATAGCCTTCATTCATTCCAAATGAATGAGAAAACTAAACATTTATTTATTTGCAATTAGGTCCCTAAAGTTATTCCTTTTTAACTATAAGTCCCTAATGCCGATATTTCCTCAAATTGAGTCCTAAAACTTTTTAAATTTTATCTTAGGACCTCGATATTCAATTTCACAAAAAGGGGTTTAATTTCCCAAATTTCCAATTTGGTCCCCCAACTTTTCCAAAATTACCATTTTGCCTTTCCTTTACAAAAATGGTAAGTTTTGCCCCAAAAATTCCAAAATCTCTCAATTGGTCCTCCAACATTATTATCATGCCCAATTGACCCTCAATTTCATAAAATTGCATTTTGGTCCTTTGAATTTCGAAAATTCCCAAATTTTCCCCCAATTTCAAATCTTTAACACAACCGAATTTGATTTCACCAAATTGACCGATCAAACACTTCTAATTTTGAAATTGAAGTTAAAATTGAGTTCCTCCATCTTCATACGATTCAATAGCACTTTGAATCGTAAGTTTTGATGCCGGAACGAGCTCAAACGGAGCTTCGCCAGAAAACAGACTATAGAGAGAGGAAGCTTCAATTTCTCACCAGTGAGGGCACGGCGGTCTGAGATTTCTATCTGGGCAGGTAGCTCTCCTCCAGAGGTTCTTCTTAGGATCAAGAATGACATCAATTGATGTAGAATTGGATTAGAATTTCGTCATTGAAATTCGACCGACTCTCTCTCTAACACCAATCAAAAATTTCAAAGGGGAGCTGAATTGGCTTAACTTTTGGTCCTAATTCGGTCGTGGAAGGCTAAGGAAGTGTCGGGAGAGCTTAGTTTGGCATGAGGAGGGCTCGAATTGGACAATTTCAGCTCGGCCAAAATAGGGCAGCTTCGGTACGCCGAAGTTGCTTCATTGTTCTATCACGCCGGCGTTTCTCCGGCGACTCTTAGAGCAAACGGAGACTATAGGCGTGTAGTTGACTTCTCCCCAGTTTTAAAGAACCCAACCTCGCCTTGTTTGTCTTAGAAAAGTGCCCATATCAGAGCTCTAGATTAAGCTTCATTGGAAAATGGAGCAATTGAGAGAGAATGGAGTTTTTAGGTGTGGAGAGGATGAATGGGGAGGGGCTCTTTATATAGGGAGCTCGGGGACCCATTGGTCGTCCGTTTGGCACCTTTTTTACAGCCATTGATAGCCTAAAACGTACCAAGCAGAAATGTTTCTTCTTCACCGGCATTGCTTTAATTTCCCCGCGAGTGAACAGTGCTATCATCCTGAGGAAGAAGATGACAATGTTCCGAACCGGGTTCAAAGATTAAACAGGCCGGTTCACCCCCATTCGACATAGTTTTTCAAATCTAAGAATTTCTAAATTCATATAAATTCATTTTCTATCTAATGGTGGTCTTAAATCTCAAATTCGAACTAGTTTGGTTTTTCTCTCCCACTTTGTTTAAAGGTTCCTTCCCAAGGTTTATGAATGTCTTTGGAGCACAAGGGAGTTGAATTTCTCTAATTTGCCCGATCTCTATCGATTCTGGTTCATGAACCGATTCGGTTCATAAACCGGTTCAATCTAGTTGGATCCGGTTCATCCAAACCGGTCTGGTTTTTCTCTTCCAATTCATCCTAAGGTTCTTTTTCGTAGTATTATAAACCCTTTGGATTACTCGGGAGTTGTAAATTCACAAGTTACCCGTTCACAAATGTTCGAGTTTGTGAACCAGTTCGGTTTTCTCACTCGGTTTGACCAATTCTTTTCCCGGTTTTTCCTTAGCTCAAAAGGGCGGGGTTTACATTAAACTTCTCTTGGTCCTAGCTTTCAAACCCCACTAGCCTCATAATTTTTGGGTAATCATTAATGTAAAATAAATTCATGGAATTCCCGACTAGCTTTCAGTCATAATAAAGTATAGTAAAATGCTCATTGCATGTTGCTGAGACCTCCATTTGAGGTGATTCAAGTGGCCACGAAACACTGTGCTCTTTGTTCCCCTTTTTGGTGCCATAGCTTGTTTAAGATATTTGATTAGTCTTTAGGTTATAAAGTTTTGATAATGTAGTCGGGAAACAAAGGCTCTGATTCCACCTAAGTAGTCATGCCTCGACCCAGTTTTGCCGGAACACCATTATCAACCCGCCACTCTCTAGGACCTCAAGGAGGGTTCCTCCCCTTGATCGGAAAGAGTCAGGCATATTACCTGTTATGTTTTCCTTGAATAACATTAACCATTATTGAAAATCTAATACATACCTGTTTGGGTCCTAGCGAGGGAAGGCTTCCATGTAGTTTCTCCTTTCCTAAAAAATGTTTAAGGGAGGGGTGAGTTCCATGACTCAATTAGTGGGAGAAATCTTAGGGATGTATTTAATTATGTGTCATCAGGTGTATAGTATTTCACTTTCTACCCCTTCTCTGGTTGGCATAGAATCACACACCCTCTCTACCATAGAAAAGGATCACATGTTCGCAGAACAGTCCCGGACCATTCCACTTGTGGACCGGAGCACCTTTACCATCCACCCTGATAGAGGTTAATAGCCTCTACCCCGAGTTTGAGCGGACCTTGCCTATCCGACCCTCAAACCCCAACCACACTTCATGTCTGCTTTGTGGGACAAGAACTCTTTCCCCTGCTGCCTCGGTCTTAGTGCATAGGAAGCTCCAGGAGCTTCTCAACATACTGAACGACATACCGCTCTTATGCCCCATGGGTCATCTAGCAACCCTTGGGACCACCACTACCTCGTACCAAGTGTCCTGATGGTCCCGCATCACATTACATGCTTAATCAAGAGACTTATTCATATATAGCCATCATCTTTGGCCCTCTAGCTCAAGGGTTTGTTGGCTTGGCTTCGGGCCCTTGCGCACCAGCCCAATAGGTTCGATGACTTGGCTTCGGCTTAGTAGCTATTCGGCCCAACAAGCCCAACATCCCAACCTTAGCTCGATGGGTATCACACAACATTATCCATTATTATGACTTTTAACAATTCATAATATGCTCATTTTTAATAGGTCCATACTTGTGTCCATTGGCCTTGGGTCCACTTGTATCACCGAGCCTAAGCCCCGAAATTTGCTTCCAAATATTTTAAGTAGTGTCACCCAGTTAGGGGAGGCTAATTTTGAGATAATCATTTTTTAGGCAGAACCATCATCCCAATCGGGACCGGTGTTGTAAATTTTCCACTCTCCCGGTAACAGTGACGTAGTCATCCCGATGAGACCTTGATTCGCGGTGAGCTCCCTTGCACCGGTACTTGAGCAATCCGCTCCTACATGGTACTTGAGCATAAGAGGTCGCATACTTCTGTGTATTTGTGCATAGGTCCTCCCATTATGCCTAAATTTCATTTAGGTCCCTTAAAGTTTATAACTTCACAATTAGGTTCATAAACTTCCTTTAATCTCAACTAAGTCCCTAAGACATTCAATCATGCCTCATGGGTCCTTAGTTTTTCCCAAAATTACCAATTGGTCCTTAATTTTTCCAAAATTGGCAATTGGTCCTTAAATTTCCAAAAATTCCCAATTGGTCCCCCATTTCATCCAATTTGTCCAATTGGACCTCAATTGGGAGTTAATTTCATGAAAATACTCTCGTATTTCCTTAAATTATAATTCAACACCTAATTTTCCCTATATCCCCAAATTGCCCAATTTTTCAAAATTGCAATTTGGTCCCTAAAACCACAATTTGTTAAATTGATCATCAAAACTAAGTCAATTGTTCCCATTCATGATCTGAATTATCTTCCCTATGTCTCCCTCATCATTTCAAGCTTTGAATTGCTTCATTTGGCTTAGAAATGAGCTCAAACAAAGCTTCGCCAGAAAACTTAGTCTAGGGAGAGAAAGCTTCGATATCTTACCAGTGAGGGTCCAGCGACTAGAGCTTTTGCTGTCACTGAATTGCTCTCCCCGTAGAGATCCTTCCTAGATCAAACCACGCCTCAAATGGTGGCCTGAGAAGTGCGAATTTCTTAGTTTAAACTTTTGCAAAAACTTATTGTGAATAGTATTTTCCGGCAAAGGGCGGTAGAGGGGACTTACTGTCTCAGATTAGGGAAGGTCAGGGCACCTCTTTGTGTGGTCTAGGGAGCTCGGTTTGGCCAAAATTGGCCTAGAGATGGCTCGACTTGAGCTCAAGCAGCTCGAGTTGTTGACAGCCGAGGAGTAGTGGCACTGTGCGAGCTTCCCCGCTCTTCTTCGATGGTCTTTGGGCTGAAGGGAGGGTGCAGCTAGGTAGAGGACTTCCTCCCAGTTCTAAGGACACCGAATGTGACTTTAGAGGGTGAGAAAAGTCCCGCTGCCATAGCTCTGGTTTGATAGGGTGCCCGCTAAGTGCTGACCAGTTGACTACTGTGGTCCGTTGATCAGCTGGACTGTTGACTAGTTCGATTTGATTGGGTTTGGTGACCCGAATTTGAAAATCGACCGGTTTAGGCCTGATTCGATTGATTTTCTAAAAATTAAAATTTTCTAAATTCATGTAAATTCATTTTCTACACAATGGTGGCTTCAATTTTCCAATTTGACATTTTAAGCCATCTAGAAAAATGAATCATTGAACGGATTCACCATGATTCAATCTAGTTCAGGTCCGGTTCACCCTGAACTGGTATGGTTTTCTCATCCAATTCATTTCATGGTTCTTACCCATGATTTTTATAACTTTTTGGTCAGTTGGGATTTTTCAATTTCCCATTTTAACCCTTCTTTACTATTTTTGGTTCATTAATTGACTTAGTTTTTCTCATGAAAATTGGTCAGTTCTTTTCCTAGTTTCCCTTGGTACGAGAGGATGAGTTTTACAACTATCTCATCCTTTTAGGAGTTTTGTCCTCAAAACTTTTACATGCGGAACAATTGCAGGTATCTATACTTTATGACCGTCTCAGTCTCACATGTTTCCTCATCTACTTGACCGTTTCGCCAAAGGACCTTCACCATTGGAATCCTTTTATTCCTTAGGTTCTTCTCTCGTTGGTCGAGGATTCGTATTGGCTATACTTCATAGACTAGGTCTTCCTCTATCTGGGGTGGCAGCTGATGTAGCACATGGTTGGGGTCGGGCTAGTATTTTCATAGCATTGACATGTGGAATACATCATGTATTTTTTATAGGTTCGGAGGCAACTCAAGCTCGTATGCCACTGGTCCAATCCTCTGAATTATGACATATGGACCTATGTACCTTGGTTTAAACTTTCCTCTATGTTGAAACCTAAGTATTCCTTTCCATGGTGACACCTTGAGGAATACTCGGTCTCCTACTTCTAATTCTAGGTCCTTTCTCTGATGGTTGGCATAACTCTTCTACTGATCCTGAGCTACCTTGAGTCGGTTCTTTATTATTCAGATCTTTTCTATCGCCTCCTCTATCAACTCGACCTTCTTGAGTCTTCTTTCCCCTACCTCTTCCCAAAATAGGGGCATATGATAGGGTCACCCGTAGAGGGACTCGTAGGGTGCCATCTGTATGCTAGTCTAATAATTGTTATTGTATGTGAACTCCATGAGACATAGATAGTCCTCCCATCCCTTGTTCATTGTTAAAACGCATGCCTGGAGCATGTCCTCCAAGGTTTGGATGCTTCATTTGGATTTCCCATCAGTTTGAGGGTGAAGGGTGGTGCTCATGTGGAGTTTAGTCCCAAGTGGAGCTTGTAGGCTGGGCTAGAACCGAGAGGAGAACCTCTGGTCCCGATCCGAAACTATGCTTACGGAGACCCCGTGGAGTCTCACAATTTCCCCTATGTACAAGGCAGCTAGCCATTCCACTAGGTCGGTCACCCTTATAGGCAAGAAGTGAGCGGACTTGGTTAGCCAGTCTACGATAACCCCTATTGCATCCCGACCACTTTTCATCACAGGCAGCCTAGTTATGAAATCCATGGTGATGTGTTCCCATTTCCATTCAAGAATTGGGAGGGGCTGCAGTAATCTGGAGGGTTTCTGATGTTTGGCGTTAATCTATTGGCACGACAGGCACCTGGTCACATATTCTGCGATGTCCTTTTTCATCTCCTTCCAATAGTATCCTGGCTTTATGGTGCGGTACATCTTTGTGCTGCCAGGATGCATGACGTATACCGAGTCATGTGCCTCCTCCAGTATCATCCTCTTCAGTTCTAGGTTGTTCGACACCTAGACCCTCCCTTTGAAGGTCATCAACCCATTGTTTCTAACTACAAGATCTTGGGTTAGTTTGCTAACAGACTGGTTCCAATGACAATGGAGTTCCTCGTCCTCCTTTTGTAGAGCCTATATTTTGTCTACTAAGCTGGATCGTACGACCAGGTTAGCCATTAGGCTACTTCAGCCCTTATCTAGGCTGAGGTTTACCCTCAAGCTAAGCAACTAGCTTAGTAGAGGCATGTAGCTTATCCTCATCGAGGCTACTTCAGTGTGGTACTTGCGGCTGAGCGCGTCTGTTACCACATTGGCTTTGTCGAGGTGGTACTGGATCCTCAAGTCGTAGTCTTTTACCAACTTCAGCCACCTCCACTGCCACAGGTTGAGTTCCTTTTGGGTTAGAAAAAGTTCTTCCAGGAACATGTCGGGGTAATAGTTGACAATCAAAATTTATTCAAGTACTTTCTCTGGCGAATCCTTGCAAGTGATCTATGTGAGAAACAGCTTACATCATTTTTGTAGTAAGTCCAATACCTCCATGTAGGACACCAGGTGTATCCTAGCTCTTCCCTTGTCCCCTTCAAATACTAACTCCTCCTTTCTAGGAGCATGGAATCTTATTCGCTTATTCTTGTAGTATACCATGGCCTGGTGTGTGCTCAGCTGGTCCATCCCTAAGATAACTTCCACTTCTCTCAACAGGAGGGGAATTAGATCTGCTTCTAACGTTATCCCTCCTACTTAGATTTCACATGCCCTGAGGAGCTCGTGTCATGCTAGTTCCTCTCCTAGCGATGTAAGGATGCTGAGGGTTGGTGTGAGAGGGATGAGTTTCCAAAGAAGGACTGGGACCAAGGTCTCCTTAACGAAGGATCACTCTACCCCTTAATCAATGAGAGCGTATATCTCCTTCCTAAATGTTTGTACGTGACCAGAGTGAGATTTAGCAGAGCTTTTGTGGAAATGCACTTTATTAAATTGAAAAAAGGGACTACATGACTCGGGACTACAAACTCGATTTAAAGTGGTGGTTGGGACATTCCAGCCACTATGTTTTGGTCCTTCCGAGCTTCTTCCTGGGTGAGGTTGTAGACCCTAGCCGAGACTCGGGTGGATGCCTCCCTTCCCCCATTGGGTGTCCTCTAAATTCCGGGTGGGGGATGAGAGGCGTTTCACTAGGCGTTGCCCCGTAGCGCCGAGCAATTTCTTACGTAGTTCCCAAGCTGCCCACACCCAAAGCACATTAGGCATGCCCCTTCATGATTCCTCTAGCACCTGGGCAGTAGGGGCCCTTCCTCTGAGGGGGTGCGTCACCTCCCTTTGGGTTTGGTAACCCTCCTCTCTTCTCGGGAACCTTGGCCCGTTCCCCCATCATGGCCCACCTTGTTCCCTCCGGCCTCTTCTACTACCTTGGCCCTTTTCTACTCTTTATTCATTCTGCTCTATCTGGCGGTGTCTTGTTAGGACAAGCCACTTGCACTCGTGGTCCATGCTAATGATGGCAGCCAAATCAATGTGGCATCCTAATACCCCCATTTGATCTCTCACATCTATAGTGAGTGCATCGATAAACTTTTGGTAGATGTCTGTCGGTTCCACCAGGTCAGGGACGAAGGGTCCTAACTCATTAAATTTGGTCTCATATTATGAAATCATACTTGGTCCTTGTCGGAGCCTGAAGAACTCCATCTTCTTTTCGTTGATTAAGTGGGGAGCCAGATACTCCGAGTACCTTTCTTGGAACTCCTCCCAGGTGGGGTGACGGGGGAGAGGACCCTCATGTTGTCCAACCACCTCTTTGCGCTAGACTCTAGAAAGAACTCAACCAGCATTACCATTTCCTTTGGAGGTATCCTTATGATCCCCATAAACTTATTAAGGCTAGCTAGCCAATCCATGGTGGCTCTGACATCCTTCTCTCCTAGGAAGGGCTTGCACCCCAGTTATAGGAGTGTCTTCAAGTATTTAGGGATGTCGAAGAGGGGTGGGACAGGGGCGGAAGTGGACTCTGGCTACACTTCCTCGGGTCGGCTTTGAGACTCTGACTCTAGGAGAGGCTTGTTGATGGGGGGAGGGGGGGAGGGTTCTCTGAACACCCTTGTAAACTCTTTGTACAGTCATTGTTGCTCAGAGCTAAGACCTTGTGGGGTGGGTTGTGCCCCAAGAGATTTCTCCTCTAGGAGGGGGTTGTCGGCAGAGTCCGCGATTGTCGCCCTAGTTCTCTTTGTTCCCCTTTTTGGTGCCATAATTGGTTAAAGATATTTGATTAGTCTTTAGGTTATAAAGTTTTGATAATGTATTCGGCAAACACAGGCTCTGATATCACCTAAGTTGTCATGCCTCGACCTGGTTTGGTCGGAACACCGTAATCAACTAGCCACTCTTCCTGACCTTGAGGGGGGTTCCTCTCCTTGACCGGAAAGAGTCAAGCGTATTACATGTTATATTTTCCTTGAATAACATTAAAAAAAACTGGAAATCTAATTCGTACCTGTTTGGCTCCTAGCGAGAGGGAAGGCCTCCGTGCAGTTTCTCCTTTCCTAAAAAATGTTTAAGGGAGGGGGTGAGTTCCACGACTTAGTGGGTGGGAGAAAACTTAGGGGTGTATTTAATTATGTGTAATCTGATGTATAGTATTTCATTTTCTACCCCTTCTCGAGTTGACACATAATCACACGTCCTTTCTATCATAGAAAGGGATCACACATTCGTAGAACAGTCCCCGATCGTTCCACTTGTGGACCGAAGTGCCTTTACCATCCACCCTGATAGAGGTTAACAACTTATACCCCGAGTTTGAGTGGACCTTGCTCGTCTGACCCTCAAACCTCAATCACACTTCGTGTTTACTTTGTGGGACGAGACCTCTTTCCCCCTGCTGCCTCAGTATTAGTGCGCGGGAATCTCCCCAAGCTTCTCAACAAACTGAATGACATACTACCCTTATGCTCCCTGGATCGTCCAACAACCATTGGGACCACCACTACCTCGTACCAAGTGTCATGATGGTCCTGTATCACATTGCATGCACAATCAAGAGTCTTATTCATATATAGCCATCATCTTTGGCCCTCCAGCTCAAGGGTCTGTTGGCTTGGCTTCAGCCTAATGGGTTCGATGACCTAGCTTCGGCTTAGCAGCTATTCGGCTCAACAAGCCTAACATCCCACCATTGGCTTGATGGGAATCACACAACATTATCCATTATTAGGACTTTTAGCAGTTCATAACATGCTTATTTTTAACTGGTCCATACCTGCGTTCATCGACCTTGGTCCCACTTGTATCACCGAGCCTAAGACTAGAATTAGCTCTCAAATATTTTAAAGAGAGTCACCCAGTCAGGGGAGGCTAATTCTGAGAAAATGATTTTTGAGGCAAAGCCATCATCCCAATTGGGACAGATGTTGTAAATATCTCACTCACCCAGTAATAGTGACGTAGTCGTCCTGGTGAGACCTCGCTTCATGGTACGCTGCCTTGTACCGGTACTTGAGCAATCTGCTCCTACACGGTATGTCATGCACCGACCCAATTTGGTCGAAGTCCAATGATCAACCCACCACCTTTTAGTATTTCTACTAAATAGACCGAGGAAGGTAAAGGCATCGAAGTACCTATTTTCCATAAAAATGTTTACAAAACAACTAAATGAAAGTTACCTACTTATGATACCTTTGGCTTTTCCTCTAGCCTCTGCTCATCATGGCAAGGTGGTTCTCTTGAAAAAGGTTTAATGGAAGGGGTGAGTTTCAACAACTCAGTGAGTGGGGGTTGGGAAGTGAGTTTTTCAAGATAATTAGTTGATCAAAATGTTTTATGCATTTAGTTTGTTGTAATATGAATTCATCACTTCTTGAGCACTTCCCCTTGCTCGGAAGGCGTTTTAGCAAACATTCACATACCCTTTCTATCATAGAAAGTGATCACACATTTGTAGAATAGTCCACGATTATTCCACTTGTTGACCGGAGCACTTTTACCGTCCACCTGAGTCTTAGTGGACATCAATCATCCGACCCTCAAATCTTAATCATGTCTACTTGGTGGGATGAAACCTCATTTCCCTTCCAGCCTCAGTCTGGATGCTTCATCATGTCTACTTTGTGTGATGAGACCTCATTTCTCCTCTGGCCTCGGTCTTAGTGTGCATGAAGCTATCAGAGCTTCTCGACATACTAGAGCCAAACTGCCCTTATGTATCATAGGTCATCCAACAGCCCTTAGGACCCATCGACTACCCCTCTCGGACGTTTAGATGCTCCTGAAATCCTCATGCATGTATAACAACAATTTTGAATTCATAGCCATGATCTTTGGTGCCAACGGTCCAACGGCCCCGACACACAACCTGGCCTACAGTTGTTTGCCTTGGCAAGGACATTCACCTAGTCTAGGCACACTGCCATTAGCCCATCGAGCCTTGTGAGTCCTGTCTTGGCCCCGTTGAAGTCACACAATATTTCCATTTTCATGAGAGTTTTCATGCTTCTTATAATTCACGTTTGTCTACGGGTCCACCCTGTGCACATTGACCTTGGGCCCACTTCACGAGTTTTCTAAAATTGGGCCTTCAACCCTATCATTTTTAAATTTGAGGCCTCATGCCTGTTGGAGCAATTCCAGCTCCCATCATGAACATCCCCCAAAATGTTTAAGCAGTAAGGGGAGACCATTCCTGGAAAAATGATTTTTACTAACTTAAAAACGGTTCTCATCACCCCCAATCAGGTATGATGCTAAAAATCCCACTCACTTGGCGACAGTGGTTCTTTTGCACCGGTACTTGAACAATTCGCTCCTACGTGGTTCGATCATCCATATCAGGAGAGTTGACATAATGGACCTCATACTTTTAGGTATTTGTGCAAATGTCTTTACACTATGCCTTAATTGCAGTTAGGTCCCTTAAATTTTATACTTTACATCTAGGTCCTTAACCCTCATTAAATCTCAGTTAAGTCCCTAGGACTTTCATTTATCCCTCATTGGTCCTTAACTTTTCCAAAATTAACAATTGGTCCTCATGATTTCCAAAAGTGACAGTTGGTCCTTAATTTCCCCAAAATTACCAATTGGTCCTTGAATTTTCAAAATTTCCATTTGGCCCTCCATTTCATCCAATTGCTCAATTGGGCCTCAATCAAAAGTTAATTTCATGAAAATACCCCCAATTTTCCTTAAATTACAATTCAGCCCCCAATTTTCCAAAAATCCCCAAATTGTCCAATTTCTCAAAATTTGCAATTTGGTCCCTGAATCACAATTTCATTCAATTGACCCCCAAAACTTGGTTAATTGCCCTCATTCTTGATTTGAATCATCTTCTCTATGTTTTTCTCATCATTTCAAGGGGTGGTTTGGCCGGAATTGGCCTAGGGGTGACTTGACTTGAGCTTGAGTAGCTTGGGCTGTTGACAGTCAAAGAGCGGCGTTACTGTTTGAGCTTCCTCGCTCTTCTACGATGACCCTCGAGCTGAAGGGAAGATGCAGCTGGGTAGAGGACTTCCTCTCGGTTCTAATGAGACTAGATGTAGCTTCAAAGGTGGAGAAAATCCCTAACGTCGGAGCTCTAGTGTGTTGCTCGCTGAAAAACAGAGCACTTCTCCTTCTTCGATCAATTGTGGGATGCTGAGAACGAATGGACGGGTGCTCTCTATATAGGGAGCTCGGCAACTAACCGGGTTACCGACCGGCATAGGATTTGGCCTCCGACTCGGCCGCCGGTGACCTGACTGAAGTAGTTTTCGAGTCATTGGAGACTCCCCTTCCTTCGCTCTCTCTCTCCTCTATGTTCTCTCTATCAACGACAGGAGGTTGAAGATGATGATGTGGCGGGGTGCCACGTGGTACGCTGTAATTGGTTAGTTTTTTTGATGTGGAGTTCCAACTCAACTGTCACGTCAGCTGTTGACCAGTTGATTGGACACATGGGCTTCATTGATTGTTGACTTATCAAGTCTATTGACTGGTATGGTTCATTGATCGGCTAGACCATTGACTAATCTGGTCTGACAGAGTTCGATGATCCGAATTTAAAAATTGACCAATTCAGACCCGATTCAATGGGGGGGGGGGGTGGGCGGGGCTGGTTTGGCCGGAATTGGCCTAGGGGTGACTTGACTTGAGCTTGAGCAGCTTGGGCTGTTGACAGTCGAAGAGTGGCGTTACTATTTGAGCTTCCTCGCTCTTCTACGATGACCCTCGAGCTGAAGGGAAGATGCAGCTAGGTAGAGGACTTCCTCTCGGTTCTAATGAGACTGGATGCAGCTTCAGAGGTGGAGAAAATCCCTAACATCGGAGCTCTAGTGTGTTGCTCGCTGAAAAACAGAGCACTTCTCCTTCTTCGGTCGATTGTGGAATGCTGAGAACGAATGGAGGGCTGCTCTCTATATAGGGAGCTCAGCAACTAACTGGGTTACCGACTGGCATAGGATTTGGCCTCTGACTCGGCCGCCGGTGACCTGACTGAAGTAGTTTTCGAGTCATTGGAGACTCCCCTTCCTTCGCTCTCTCTCTCCTCTATATTCTCTCTATCAGCGACAGGAGGTTGAAGATGATGATGTGGCGGGGTGCCACGTGGTACGCTGTAATTGGTTAGTTTTTTTGAAGTGGCGTTCCAACTCAACTGTCGCGTTAGCTGTTGACCAGTTGATTGGACACATGGGCTCCATTGATTGTTGACTGATCAAGTCTATTGACTAGTATGGTTCATTGACCGGCTAGACCATTGACTAATCTGGTCTGACAGAGTTCGATGATCCGAATTACAAAATTGACCGATTCAACCAATTTTCTGATATTTAAAATTTTTTAAATTCGTCTAAATTTATTTTTTATCTAATAGTGGACAAAATTTTCGAAATTTATATTTTTAAGCCAACTAGAAAAATAAATCATTGAATTAGTTAACTATGGTTCAATACGGTTTAACCCGGTTCGAGTCTGCTTCACCTTGAACTGGTCCGGTTCTCCCATTCAATTCATTTCATGGTCCTTCACCATAATTTTTGTTAATATTTGATTACTTAGGATTCTCCAATTTCCCACATTAACCCTTTTTTATTATTTTTTGTTATTTTTCATCTCGTTTTTCTCAAAACCGCTGGTTCTTTCCCCAGTTTACTTGGTCCGAGGGACGGGTTTCACACGATACGAGTATCCATATCAAAAGAATTGGCATAAGAGGTCGCATACTTCCATTTATTTGCGTATAGGTCCTTCCATTACGCCTAAATTTCATTTAGGTCCCTTAAAGTTTGTAACTTCACAATTAGGTCCCTAATCTTCCTTTAATCTCAATTAAGTCCCTAGAACTTTCAATCATCCCTCATAGGTCCTTAGTTTTTCCCAAAATTACCAATTGGTACTCAATTTTTCCAAATTGTCATTTGGTCCTTAAATTTACAAAAATTCCAAAATGGGTCCTTAAATTTTTTAAAATTCCCAATTGGTCCCCCATTTCATCCAATTTGTCTAATTGGACCTCAATTGGGAGTTAATTACATGAAAATTCCCTCAGATTTCCTTAAATTACAATTCAGCCCCAAAATCTCCCAAAATCGCCACATTGCCCAATTTTTCAAAATTGTAATTTGGTCCCCGAAACCTTAATTCATTAAATTGATCATCAAAACTAATTCAATTGTCCCCATTCGTGACCTGAATCATCTTCCCTATGTCTTCCTCGTCATTTCAAGCTTTGAATCGCTTTATTTGGGTTAGAAATGAGCTCAAACGAAGCTTAATCAGAAAACTCAGTCTAGAGAGAGAAAGCTTTGATATCTTACCGGTGAGGGTACGACGATCGAAGCTTTTGATGTCACTAAATTGCTCTACTCATGGGTATCCTTCCTGGATCAAACCATGCCTCAATTGGTGTCCTAAGCAGTGCAAATTTCTCATTTTAAATTTTTGTAGAAACTCACTATGAATAGTATTTTTCGATAGAGGGGACTTACCGTCTCAGCTCAAGGAAGGTCGGGGCACCTCTATGTGTGGTCTAGGGAGCTCGGTTTGGGCAAAATTGGCATGGGGATGGCTCATCTTGAGCTCAAGCAACTCAGGTTGCTAACAGGTGAGGAGCGGTGACACAATTCAAACTTCTCCGCTCTTCCTCGGTAGTCCTCGGGCTGAAGAAAGGGTGTAGCTAGGTAGAGGACTTCCTCCTGGTTCTAAGGACACCGAATGTGGCTTCAACGGTTGAAAAAAGTCTCGATGTTGGAGCTCTAGTTTGCTATTCACCGGAAACTAGGACACTTCACCTTCTTCGCTCGATTATGGGTGCTAAGAAAGAATGGAGGTGTGCTCTCTATATAAGGAGCTCAGCAACTGGCCAGGCTACCGGCCAGCTTAGGACTCAGCCACCAGGGGTCATACGGGAGCTCTTGCCGGGTTGCCAGAGGAATCACCCTCCCTCACTTTCTATCCTTTCTGTTAGTTGACTGTGAAAGACGATGATGACGTGGTGGGTGTGCCACGTGGCACGCTGTGATTGGCTAGTTTTCTAACATGGCATACCGGTTAATTGGACACGTGGCATCCTTCCATTAGCTGCTCATATCTGCATGGTAGGCTGACCAGTCGTCCACTGACCATTGATCGGACACATGGTAGCCTCCCATTGGCTGCTGATTGGGCACTCGCTGACCATTGACCAGTTGACCGATGTCATGCCACAATCTGGTTTAGCTGGGATCTGTGAACAACCCGCCACTCTTCCGAATCTTGAAGAGGGGCTCCTCTCGGAGATCGAGAGAGTTAGGCATAGTATCTGTCATGTTTTCCCTGGACAACATTAAACAAAACTGAAACTTTAAATTTTATGTACCCGGGTTTGGATTTCGGGAGGAAAAGTCGATGTAGTCGCGTTTCTTTTTGAAAATGTTTAGAGGGAGGGGTTAGTTCAGCAACTTAGTGAGTGGGGAAAAATCTATTATGAAGGTTTAGTTAAGCAATTTCAATTATTCGATATTTCAATAGTTTCTTCTTGGGTTTCTCAAATTCACATCAACAACCGCCCTCCTATCATAGGAGGGATCACACATTCGCAGAACGGTCCCTGATCGTGTCACTTGTGCACCTGAGTGCCTTTAGTGTCTACCATGATAGAGGTGCACTGCCTATACCTGGAGTTTGAATGGACATCAATAGTCTAACACTCAAACCTTGATTACTTCACCATGTCCACTCAGTGGGACGAAATCTCATTTCCCCTACTGCCTCGGTCTCAATGCGCAGGAAGCTGCTCAGCTTCATGACCTACTGAATGACGAAACCACCCTTATGCACCCTAGGTCGTCCAGTAGTCCTTGGGCTCTATCACTACCTCATGTCAGGTGTAATGATGGCCCAAACATCACAGTGCATGCAAAATCAACAATCTTTTTGAATTATAGCCTTTATATCGGGCCCTCTAGCACAACGGTCAGTCGGCTTGGCTTCGGCCCACGCGTACTAGCCCAACAGGTTTGACAATATGGGATCAGCAAAGTAGCGATCTGGCCCAACAAGCTCAACAACTCAGCTTGGCTTGATGGGTATCACGCAAGGTTCCCATTATTCATGTATTTTAGCATCATATATCACATGTCCATTCTAGACAAGTCCACGCCCGTATCCATTAACCTTAGGCCTATTGGCATCTCGAGCCTAAGCAAGGAATTAGCTCCCAAATATTTTAAATAGAGTCACCCAGTCAGGAGAGGCTAATTCCAAGAGAATAGTTTTCAAAGTTGAACCGTCATTTCAATCGGAATTGACGTTACAGCGGTTCCCACTCACCCAGTAATTCGGCGGGGTCGCCTCGACGAAGGTTGGCATCGTGGTCTTTTTCCAGAAGACGACGATTAAGCAGTCTGCTCCTACATGGCACAAATATCATCATTAGGGTATTAAACTAAGGGACCACATTTCTTCATGCATTTGCATATAGGCCCTTATATTTTGTCTTATTTGCACTTTGGTACCTAAGTCTTGTGCATTTACCTTTAAGTCCTTAATTGCCCCTTTTTCTTCAATTCAGCCCCCAGGTTTTCCAATTATCTTTTTTGGTCCTTAATTTTATCAAACTTTCCCCTGGGCCCTTCAATTTTCTAAATTTGCCATTTAGCCCAAAAGTTTCCTAAAATTGCAATTTGACCCAATTTGTCCAAATGATCCTCACTTGGGAGGGAATTGCATGAAAAGACCATCAATTTTATCAATTTGCCATTTGGTCCCCAATTTTTGAAAAAACCCCAATTTGCCCAAACTTTTCAAAATTGGCATTTTCGCCCCTGAATCACATTTTCATGCAATTGACCCTCGAAACTTGGCTAATTGCACTCATTCTTGATTTGAAACATCTTCTCTATGTTTTTCTCATCATTTCAAGCTTTGAATAGCTCAATTTGGCTGGAAATGAGCTCAAACGGAGTTTCGCTGGAAAATACAGTTTAGATGGAGAAAGCTTTGATATCTTATCGGTGAGGGTCCAGTGATAGGAGCTTTGGCTACCATCGTGTTGCTCTTGTTGTGAGGATCCTCCCTAAATCAAACCGCACTTCAATTGTTGACCTGAGTAGGGCAAATTTTTTGTGTTAAAGTTTTTGTAGAATTCGGTCGTGCACAATATTTTCCGGTGGAGGGAGCTTACCTTCTTAGCTCAGGGGAAGGTTAGGACACCTCTAGGTGGGGTGTAGGGGGTCTCGCTTGGCAACCATTAGTTGGGGAAAGCCCGTAGTAGGCTACAGGAGGTTGGCTATTTTCTGGACGAGGTGCGTCAACATTATTTGAGCTTCCTTGTTCCTCCTCGGTGGCTCTCATGCCGAATGGAAGGTGTGGTCAGATAGAGGACTTCCTTCTAATTTCAGAGACACCCAATGTGGCTTCAAAGACTAAGAAATGTCCCATCGTCGAAGCTCGACAACTATTCAGGCCACCCGCCATTGTAAGACTCGACCTCCAACTTGGCCCCAGTGACCAGACCAGAGAGTTTTTTAAGTCACCGGAGACTCTAGCTTTTCAAAAGACTCTCTCTCCTCCCTTCTCTTTGTCAACGTCTGAAGGTTGAAGATGATGACGTAGTGGTCATGCCACATGGAACACTGTAATTGGTCAGTTTTTCTGACATGGAGTGCCAACATGGCTGCCCTGTCAGTCATTGACCATTTACCGTTGATCATTGTTTGTTGTCCATTGACCAGTCCGTTGACTGGTCCAATCGTTGACCGGTTAGGTCCAACTAGGTTCGCTATCCCAAATTCAAAAATTGGTTGGTTCAAACCCGATTCAACCATTTTTCTAAAATTTAAAATTTTCTAAATTCATCTAAATTTATTTTCTATCTAATGGTGCTCTCAATTTGACATTTTTAAGCCACCTAGAAAAATAAATTTGTGAACCGGTTCACTATGGTTCTTGGTGATTTGGTCTGATTCGGGTTCGGTTCTCCCGAACCGGTCCGGTTCTAACCCCAATTCCACTTCTCAGTTCTTCCTTGAAATTTTTTGTGAATTTTTTGTCACTTAGGATTTTCCAATTTCCCGTGTTATCTATTTTTCGTTCATTAATTGGCTCGTTTCTTTGCGCATAACTTTATACCGATTTTTTTTATCCCAAAGGACAGGTTTTACAAATCTTCCCTCCTTTTAGGAGTTTTGTCCTCAAAACTATTACATATCAAATAATTGCGGGTATCTACCCCTTATAGTTAACTTGACCTCCCACGTTTCTTCCTCCACTTAACCTTTTTGCTAGAGTATCTTCACCATGGGAATACTCTTATTTTAGAGATTTTTCTCACATTGGTCAAGGATCTGAACAGGTTCTACTACGTAAATCAGGTCTTAATTGATTTCTAGGGGTGGCTCATCTAGCACGTAGCTAGGGTTGGGCTCGTACTTTCGTAGTAGTGACATGTGAAAGACGTCATGGATACTCTACAGGTCTGGGGGCAACTCCAATTGGTATCCTATAGGCCCAACCCTCCGAATTATGGCGTATGTGCCAAATGTATCTTGGTTTCAACTTTTCTCTTTGTTGAAACCTAAGTATCCACTTGCATGGGGACACTTTTAGAAATACTCAGTCCCCAACCCCAAATTCCAAGCCCTTTCTCCGGTGGTTGGCATAACTTTTCTTCCCATCTTGGGCTACCTTAAGTTGGCTCCTTATGATCCGGATCTTCTCTGATGCATCCTCTATCAACTCAACTTTCTCGAGTTTTCTCTCTCCTACCACCTCCCAAAACAAGGGTGTGCGACACGGTTGCCCGTAGAGCGCCTCGTAGGGTGCCATCTAGATGCTAGCTTGGTAGTTGTTATTATATGTGAATTCCATGAGACATAGGTAATCCTCCCAATTCCTTTTCATTGTCAGAACGCATGCACAAAGCATGACTTCTAGAGTTTGGATGGTCCGTTCTAACTGTCCATCTATTTGAGGGTGAAAAGTTATGCTCATGTGGAGTCTAGTTCCAAGGGCGGCTTGTAGGCTGGGCCAAAACCGAGAAGTGAACCTTGGGTCGTGATCCAATAATATGCTTACAGGGGCCCCGTGGAGTCATACAATCTCCCCCATGTATATGGCGATGAGCTTTTCTATTGGGTCTATTACCCTGATGGGTAAGAAATGTGAGGACTTGGTCAGTCGATCCACGATAACCCATATGGCATCCCGATCCCTCCTTGTTACAGGCAGTCTAGTCACGAAATCCATGGTGATGTGTCCCATTTCCATTCTAGAATCGGGAGAGGCTGCAGTAGTCTGGAGGGTTTTTGGTGTTCGGCATTAATTTGTTGATATGATAGGCATCTGACCACATAATCCACAATGTCCCTCTTCATCCCCTTCCACCAATATCCCTATTTTAGGGTGCAATACATCTTAGTACTGCCCAGATGCATAGCGTACATCAAGTCGTGGACTTCTTCCAGTATCCCTCTTTTTAGTTCCTGGTGGTTCAATACCCAAACCCTTCCTTTGAAGGTCATTACTCCATCGCTCCTAATCGTAATATCTTGTGCTAGGTCGTCTCTGTTCTATTTCCAATGGGTACGGAGCTCCTCGTCTTCCTATTGTATAGCCCATATTTGGTCCACTAGGCCAGGTCACACTACTAGGTTGGCCACTAGGTTACCCTTGCCCTCGTCCATGTTGAGATCCACTCTTAAGCTGCGCAATTGGCTTAATAAGGGTAGGTAGCAAGTACTTACTAAGGCCACTCTCATGTGGTACTTGCGGCTGAGAGCGTCTGCCACCACGTTTGCCTTAACAATGTGGTACTCAATCGTTAGGTTGTAGTCCTTTACTAGCTCTAGCCTCCTCCTCTGTTGTAGGTTGAGCTCCTTTTGGGTTAGGAAGTATTCCTGGCTCTTATGATTGGTGTAGATGCGGCACTTTACTCCTTACAAATATTGACGCCATATCTTGAGGGTGAGGTCATGGGTGGGGTAATTTTTCTCGTGGGGCTTTAGCTGTTGCAATGCATAGGCAATAATCTTCCCTTGTTGCATCAGAACACATCTTAACCCTTGTCCGGATGCATCGCTATATACTATGTATTCCCTCGCGTCTGCATCGGGTAAGGCTAGCACTAGAGTTGTCATTAGTCAAGACTTGAGCTCTTGGAAGTATTCCTCACACTTTGCGTCCCATTTGTAGTCCACTCCCTTCCTCATGAGATGAGTTAAGGGGGTTGCGATCCTAAAGAAGTCCTCCACAAACTTCCGATAGTATCTGGCGAGGCCGAGGAAGCTATGGATCTCGGTTGGGTTGGTGGGGGCTTTCCAATTTGAGATGGTCTCTATTTTGGCCAAATCCACCTTTACTCCATCTTTGGACACTAGATGCCCCAGGAAGCCCACTTCTTGAAGCCAGAACTCACACTTAGAGAATTTGGTGTACAATCGGTTTTCTCATAGGGTACTTAGGCTTATCTCCAGGTGTGCCCGGTGCTCCTCTTCAGTTCGGGTGTATATTAGGATGTCGTCTATAAACACGATCTTTCTATATATCCACTTCTTGAATATTTGGTTGGTGATATCCCGACCATAGTTCAATCTTGGAGAAGTAGGCTACCCCTCTGAGTAGATTAAATAAGTCGTCTATCCTGAGGAGAGGGTGCTTATTCTTAATTGTTACCTAGTTCAATTTTTGATAATCGGTGTAGAGCCATATTGTCACACCCCAACCCGATTTGGTTGGATCTATATTAACAACCTGCCGCTCTCTCAGTTCAAGAGGAGTTTCCTCAGACTTTAACTCGAGACGAGCTAGGTGTAATTTTGACCTTGTTCCCTGGAAGACATATATCCAATAAAATGCAAGTCTAAGGAAAATTTAAGCATACCTGATAGAGGGTGAGGCTCGGTATTATTCTTAGTCATTTTTAACTGTCCATTATACTGACCGGGTATAAGGACGTCTCCGCTCATAACCGATGAATGGGTTTTCAACTACCTTTGAGGAAGTTTCATCTCACAATTTCATGCAATTGACCCCTGAAACTTAGCTAATTGTCCTCATTCTTGATTTGAATCATATTTTCTATATTTTTCTCATCATTTCAAGCTTTGAATCACTCGATTTGGCTCGGAAATGAGCTCAAATGGAGTTTTGCTGGAAAATACAGTCTATAGAAAGAAAGTTCCGATATCATACCAGGGAGGGTCCGGTGATCGGAGCTTTAGCTACCACTATGTTTCTCTCATTGTAGGGATCCTCCCTGAATCAAACCATGCTTCAATTGATGATCTGAACAGGGTGAATTTTTTGTGTTAAAGTTTTTGAAGAATTCAGCCGTGCACAAGGTTTTCTAGTGAAGGGTGGCAGAGAGAGTTTACCTTCTTAGCTTAGGGGAAGGTCGGGATACCTCTAGTTGGGGCATAGGAGGTTTGGCTTGGCCGCAATTGGTCGGAGGAAAGCTCGTAGTAGGCTACAGGAGGTTGGCTATTTTCCGGCCGAGGAGTGATAGCACTAATTAAGCTTCCTCAATCCTCATTGTTATCTCTCAAGCTAAATGGAAGGTGTGGTCAAATAGAGAACTTCCTCTTGACTCCGTAGACACCCAATGTGGCTTTGGAGATTAAGAAAAGTCTCGTCATCGGAGCTCGGTTTCGCAGCTCACCGGAAAGTGCACTCTTCTTCTTCTTCGCTTGATTGTGGGATGTTGATAACGAATGAGGGGGTGCTCTTTATATAGGGAGCTCAACAACTGTTCAGGCTACCCGCCGGCGTAAGACTCGGCCTCTGACTCAGCTGCTGGCAACCTGATCGGAGAGTTTTTTGAGGCGCTGAAGACTCCAACTTTTCTGATGACTCTCTCTCCTCCCTTCTCTCTATTAGCGTCTGTAGGTTGAAGACGATAATGTGGCGGTCATGCCACATGACGTGCTATGATTGGTTATTTTTTTCTAACCTAGAGTGTCAGCAAGGCTGCCCTGTCAGCCATTGATCGTTGACCGTAGACCATTGTTTGTTGTTCGTTGACTGTTCCTTTGACTGGTATGACCATTGACGGGTCCGATCTGATGGGATTCGCTGTCCAAAATTCAAAAATCGGACAGTTCAGACCCGGTTTGACCATTTTCCTGAATCTTAAAAATTTATAAATTCATTTACTATATAATAGTGGTCTCAATTTGACATTTTTAAGCCACCTAGAAAAATAAATGTGTGAACCAGTTCACTATGGTTCATGTCGGTTCGGTCCGATTTGGATCTAGTTTACCCTCGAACTGGTCCGATTCTAACCCCAATTCCACTTCCCGATTCTTTCATAAATTTTTTTTGTGAATTTTTGTTCACTTGGGATTTTTCAATTTCTCACGTTGTCTATTTTTTGTTCACTAATCGACTCGTTTCTTTGCACATAACTCTATACCAGTTCTTTTCCCGATTTTCTTTGATCCCAAAGGATAGGTTTTACAACTGGTCTGGTCCATTGACCGGCTGGACCATTAACCGATTCGGTCCAGTCCGACCGGGTTCAGTGACCTAAATTCAAAAATCAGTTGGTTTAGGCCCAATTCGATCGATTTTCTATAAATTAAAATTTTATACATTTATCTAAATTCATTTTCAACACAAAAGTTGCTTCAATTTTCCAATTTGACATTTTTAAGCCACTAGAAAAATGAATCATTGAACCGATTCACCATGGTTCAATCCGGTTCAAGTCCGGTTCACCCTGAACCATCCGGTTTTTTCATCCAATTCACTTCTTGGTTCTTCCACGTGATTTTTATGACTTTTTGGTCACTTGGGATTTTCCAATTTCCCATTTTAACCCTTTTTTACTATATTCGGTTCATTAATTGTGTCACACCCCAACCCGGTTTGGTTGGATCCCCGTGAGCAACCTGCCACTCTCCCGGTTTATTAAGGGTTTTCTCCTTCTTTTAAACCATGAGGAGTAAGGCGTCCTTTAAACATGTACTTTTCCTGGAATAACATCAATCAAAACTGCAAGAAATTTTAAACTTGACTTATCTGTCTCACAGGTATGGTTAGCTTGAGGTCTTTGGGTAGACTTTCCCTTGGTTACCTGAAAATGAGTATAAGGGAGGGGTGAGTTCAACTACTCAGTGAATGGATGTTTAAAATATGACTTTTAGAAAATAGTTTGAATTGGAGTGTGCTAGACTTCTTATTTTCCTTTAAAATATTTCATCCTCAAATCTCGATTTTTATTGCCACTTCTTATCATTAATCACAACCGGTGTGTTTATCAACCAACACACGTCCTTCCTCATGAAGGGAACATACATTCATAGGGCAGCACATCCACTGCACCCACTTATGGCGTCAGAGTGACTTTACCGGCCACCTAGATAGAAGCCCGTCCACTTCTACCCTGTGATTGAGTGGATGTATGCGACATCCGACCCTCAATCCTGTAAAGAAAACTTTGTATCCATATGAGTATAGATACCTGATCCCGACCCCACCCTAGTCTCATGTGTATGAAGCTACGTCGAGCTTCCCTGACTGCTGGCACGACAAACTGCCCTTATCTCCACCTTATCATCTAATAGCCCCTAGGACGCATCACTACCCCTCTTGGGCTTCTTGATGGTCCCAAACCTCAGTGCATGCACAAAACAATAGTTTTCCTCATAAGCCATTTAATCTTTGGTGGCACTAGTCCAATGGCCCCGACCTTCAACTTAACCTACAGCTATTTGTCTCGATTGGTCTGTCGACTTGTCTTGTCACACTGCCACCAGTCCATTGAGTATGTCGGTCTTGTCTCGGTACCATGGCCAAACATATCATTTAATTAAAGTCTTCATGGCTTAAACTCATGTTTGTTAACAAGCTCCTACTCATTCTAATTAGCCTTGGGCCCACTGTACGTGATTTTCAAAACCAGGCATATTAGCCCCCAAGTTCCAAAACCGAGGCCTCCAGCCTATCTGAGCTATTTGAGCTCTGTCAAGAAAGTCTCTCAAAAAGTTTAAGCAGTGGCACATAGTAAGGGGAGAGCACTTCCAACAAAATAATCTTTCGGTCGTCCATCACACCAATCGGGTATGAGGATATCTCCGCTCATAATCGATAAACGGGTTTTCTACTTCCTTCTAGGAAATTCATCATACCGACCGGGTATGATTTACTTACAACCGATAATTAGTTTTTTCACATAATTTTCACATCACTCCATCCAGGTGTAATGTCTAAAATTCCACTTACTAGTGGATTTTCATTTCCGAGGTGCTCATCATCCCCAATTGTGTATGATTTGAAAATCCCACTCACCCGTTAATGTTGTGAATCCTCCTTAATCGGCTTTCATCTCCTCGCGAGCTTTGTCCTAGCTGGCGTTCCTGATACTTCGTGTACCTACATGGCATGAACATCCTTGTTCAATATCTTTTGGCTTGATAGCCTTCATTCATTATTAATGAATAAAATACCCAACTTTTCAAATATTTGTAATTTGGTCCCTAAAGTTCTTTTTCTTTAACTTTAGGTTCCAAATGTAGATTTTTCCCTAAATTGAGTCCTGGAACTTCAAAATTTTACTTTGAGACCTCAATTTATTCAAAATTTAATAAAGGGGATCAAGTTTCCCAAATTTCCAATTTGGCCCGTAACTTCTCCAAAATTACCATTTTGCCCCTACTTTACAAAATTGGTAAAATTCACCCCCAATAAATTCCAAAATTGACCAATTAGTCTTCCCACATCTTTTTCATACCATATTGGCCCTCAATTTTAGGAAATTGCACTTTAGTCCCTCGAATTTTTGAAATATCCAAAATTTTGCAAATTTTTCCTCTAGTTTCAAACTTCCAACTTGACCAGATTTAATTTCATCAAATTGACCAATCGATCGAAGTTAATTGTTCAAATTGAAGGTAGATTAGAGTTCCTATACATCCATACGATTCAATTGCACTTTGAATTGCATGAATTGATGTTGGAATGAGCTCAAGCGGAGCTTTGCCAAAAAATTGAACGTAGAGAGAGAAAGTTTCGAAAGCTTACCGTCGAGGGTGCGGCAGTTTGAGCTTTCAATCTGGAGAGATAGCTCTTGTCCTGAGTTTCCTCCTAGGATCAAGAATCACCTCAATTCATGTCCAATTGAGGGAGAATTTGGTCAGTAAAGATCTATCAATTCTCTATCTAGCACCGATTGGAATTTACAGAGGGGAACCAAATTGGCTTACCTTTCCGCTCTAATTCAGTTGTATGAGGGTTTTGAAAGTGTTGGTAGGGCTTGGTTTGACCTGAGAAGGGCTTGAATTGGCCATTTTCAGTTCAGCTGAAACAAGGCAGCTTCGGTCCGCCGGAGTTGCTTCAATGTTCTACCACGCCGACGTTTCTCTGGCGACCCTTGGAGCAAATGGAGACTACAAGCGTGTAGCTGACTTCTCCTAAAATCCAAAGAACCCGACCATGCCTTCTTTGGCTCAGAAAAATTCCCAAGTCAAAGCTCTGGTTCGAGCTTCATTGGAAAATGGAGCAATAGGGAGAGAGTGGAGTTTTCAAATGTGAGGATGATGAATGAGTAGGGGCTCTTTATATAGGAAGCTCGAGGACTTCTTGGTCATCTGATTAAAGCCTTAATGGCAGTCATTCATTGTATTAAACTCCCTAGTTAGAGACTTTTCATCTTCGTCGGTGTTGCTTGATTTTTCGGCGAGTGAACAGTGTTGTCATCTAAAGGAAGAAGACAACACTGTTCCGAACCACCTGTCACTGGCTTCAATTATAAAATTTGAATTTTCTAAGCCACCTAGAAAAATAAAATTATAAACAGGTTCAATAGTGGTTCAAACCGATTCAATCCGATTTAGGTGATTCACCTGAACCGGTTTGGTTTTCACCTCCAATTCATCCTAAAGTCTTTTTTTCATAACTTTTGTGACTCCTTAGGTCACTTGAGATCCATAAATTTCCCTATTTACTCTTTCTCTATCAGTTCTGATTTATAAACCGGCTCGGTTTTCTCTTTGGAAATGACTGGTTCTTTTCCTGATTTTTCTTATAATCAAAGGGCAGGGTTCACAAATTGACTATTTTTTTCTCATGAAAATTGGCGGTTCTTTTCTCAGTTTTCCTTGGTCCGAGAGGACGGGTTTTACACTATGGGAATTAGCTTTCTAACCCCACTAGTGCCATTGGCTAAAAAGGTTGGTGATTCAAGATTGAGAAAGAATGGAAAAGGTTTGACACTCAAATGATGAATTTTTAATGCTTAAGGATATAAATGGGACAAAAGCAAAAGTTTTGCGACCAAAGTGTAAATACTAGGATTTTGGTGCCCATAAGTGATTCTTGGGAACTTAGTTACCCAAATAAGACTAAATGAAGTCTAAGGACCTAATTGAAAGATTTAGAAAAGTTTAGGGTCCCAAAAGGGAAGAGTTTATGGTGTAATGGTAAAATGGTAATTTTGCCCATATTTGGGACCATAATGTAAATAATGAAATTTGGGGACCCATAAGTGACTCAAAGGATCTTAGGAACCTCAATGAGTCCAAAGGAAATCTGAGGACTCAAACAAGAGATTTGGAAAGTTTAGGGTAAAAAATGAGTGTTTTAAAGTATAAAGGACAAAATAGTAATTTTGCCCAACATATGGATCAAAATGCAAAATTTGTAAAATTTAAGTATCTAAGTAGATTCTTATAGACTTTTAGGCATTTTGGCAAGTATAACCAAATATGATTATAGCCTTTGATGAGTATGATGAAATTATAGAAGGAGATTAGTTAAAAACAGATTGTCAATACGCAAGTTGAGCGAAGCGGGCCCAAGGGAAAAATCAGAATTTTAGAAAATCATGGGATAGTGTATGAGTTCTTAGTAAAAGTCAACACTAAACTCAAATATATTATTTATTTTATGTATAGTAACTTCATAGCTGTCATACAAAAATCACGCATCCCGAGACAAGAAGAAACCATTCAAAATGAATAAGTCTCGAATATAACGATGAGTGAGATTATTTACGTCGAGTCCAATTGGACTAACCAATACACTTTACTAATTTTCATAATATCATGAATATGCATAATGTATGTAAACCCCACCCTTTTGAGTTAAGAAAATATGGGAAAAGAACTGGTCAAATCGAGTAAGAAAACTGAATTGGTTCACAAACTCGATCATTTGGGAATGGACAATTTGGAAATTTACAACTCCCAAGTGATCCAAATGGTTCATAAAACCTTGAAAAAGAACCTTAGGACAAATTGGAAAAAAAACCAGACCGGTTTAGATGAATCGGATCCAACTGGATTGAACCGGTTTATGAACTGAAACAGATAGAGAAAGGGCAAACCGGGAAATTTATGGATCCCGAGTGACCCAAAGAGTCCCAAAAGTCATGGAAATGGACTTGAGAATGAATTGGAGATGAAAATCAAACCGGTTCAGGTGAACCGGTTTAGACCGGTTTGAACCACTATTGAACCGGATTCTAAATTCATTTTTCTAGGTGGCTTAAAATTTTCAAATTTGAGATTTGAGGCCATCATTGGATATAAAATGAATTTAGAAATTTTTATATTTGAAAAATTCAGTCGAATGGGGGGTGAACCGGCCGGTTTAAGCTTTGAACCCGGTTCGGTCCGGTCGGGTTCGGAACAATGTCATCTTCTTCCTTCATATGATAGCACGATTCACTCGCCGAAAAATCGTGCACCACTGGCAAAGCTGAAAATTCTTCAGCCAGGGAGTTTTAGACAATGAATGACCACCATTAAGGTGCCAATTGGACAGCCAAGAAGTCTCCGAGCTTCCTATATAAAGACCCCCTCCCCATTCATCCTCTCCACACCTGAAAACTCCATTCTCTCTCAACTGTTCCATTTTCCAGTGAAGCTCGAACCAGAGCTCCGACTTGGGCACTTTTTTGAGCCAAACAAGGTGAGGTCGGGTTCTTTAGAACTAGGGAGAAGTTAGCTACACACTTGTACTCTTCATTTGCTCCAAGGGTCGCCGGAGAAGCGCTGGCATGATGGAACAATGAAGCAGCTCCGACGGACCGAAGCTACCATATTTCGGCTGAGCTGAAATTGGCCAATTCTAGCCCTCCTCAGGCCAAACCAAGCCCTCCCAACACTTCCTCAGCCCTCCCACAGCTGAATTAGGATTGAAAGGTAAGCCAATTCGACACCCCTCTACAATTTCCAACTGGTGCTAGAGAGAGAACCATTAGAATTTTGATGATGAAATTCTAAATCAATTCAACATCAATTGATGCAATTCTTAATTCTATGATGAACTTCAGGACAAGAGCTATCTGCCCAGATCAAAAGCTCGGACCACCGTACTCCCGACGGTGAGTAATTAAAGCTTTCTCTCTCTATAGTCTATTTTCTAGAGAAGCTCTGCTTGAGCTCGTTCCAGTGTCAAAACTTGCCATTCAAAGTGCTATTGAATCGTATGAAGATGTAGCAACTCAATTTTAACTTCAATTTCAATAATTAAAAGTTTTTAATCAGTAAATTTGATGAAATCAAATTTTCTTTGTTAGAAAGTTGAAATTAGGGGAAATTTTGGGGAAAATTGGAGATTTTCAAAAATTCGAAGGACCAAGATGCAATTTTATAAAATCAAGGGTCAATTGGGCATGATAAGAATGTTAGAGGGCCAATTGAGTAATCTTAGAATTTTTGGGGTGAAACTTACCATTTTGTAAAGGAATGGCAAAATTGTAATTTTGGAAAAGTTGGGGGACCAAATTGGAAATTTGGGAAATTAAACCCATTTTTGTGAATTTGAATAAATTGAGGTCCTAAGATAAATTTTAAAAGTTTTGGGACTCAATTTGAGGAAAAATCGGCAATAGGGACTTAAAGTTAGAGAAAATAACTTTAGGGACCTAATTGTAAATAAATAGAAAGTTTGGTTTTCTCATTCATTTGGAATGAATGAAGGCTATTAGACCGAGGGATAATGAACAAGGATGTTCATATCATGTAGGAATATGAAGTACTGGGAACGCTAGTAAGGACAAGCTCGCGTGAATATAAAGAATCGGTCGAGTGGAATTAACTACATTAACGAGTGAGTAGGATTTTATATCATACCCGGTTGGGGATGATAAATACCTCGAAATAAAAACCCACTACTTAGTGGTATTTTAAACATCACAACTTAGAGGAGTGATGTGAAAATCAAACGGAAAAACTACTTACCAGTTGTAAGTAGATCATACTCGCTTGGTATGATGAAACTTCCTCGAAAGAAGTGGAAAACTCGTTCATCGGTTATGAGCGGAGATGTCCTTATACCCAGTCGGTATGATGAACAGTTGAAAACATATTTTTTCGGAAGTGCTCTCCCCTAACTGTGTGCCACTGCTTAAACGATTTGGGAGACCTTCGTGACGGGAGCTCGAATAGCTCTTATAGGCCAAGGGCTTTAGTTTTGGAACTTGGGGGCTAATATGCTCGATTTTAAAAATCACAAACAGTGGGCCATAGGCCAATTGGCACGAGCAGAAGCTTGTAAACAAACATGAGATATGTACCATAAAACTTTAAATAAATGAATTGTTTGGCCATGGTACCAAGACAGGACCGACATATTCAGTCAATTAGTGGCAGTGTGACATGACAAGTCTCCGAAGTAGTCATGACAAACAGCTACAGGTTGAGTTGAAGGTCGAGGCCGTTAGACCAGTGGCACCACAGATTATATGGCATGATGTGAAAATATTGACTGTGTATGCACTGTGTGTACGAGATCTTCAAAACGCCCAAGAGGGGTAGTGATGTGTCCTAGGGCCTTGGATGACCTGGTGGATATAATGGTAGTTCGTCGAACTAGGTGACCTTGCGAAGCTCGACGTAGCTTCAAGCGCACGAGATCGAGGTGGGGTCGGGATGAGGTCTCTCTCCTCATACGGACACGGAGAATTGATTTTGGGATTGAGGATCGGATGTCACGTACATCCACTCATTTTTAGGGTAGAAGTGGACGTGCTTTTATATAGGTGGCCGATAAAGTCGCTCTAACGCCACAAGTGGGTTCAGTGGACAGGCTGGCCTGCGATTGTGTATTTTTTACTTTAATAATGAAGGATGTGTGTTGGGTGATGATACACTGTGATTAATAAGAAATGGTGATAAAAATAGAAATTTGAAATGAAAAAATTTTTGAAAGAAAATAAGGAGTCTGACACACTCCAATACAAATCTTTTTCCTAAAAGTTAAATTTTGAAAACTCATTCACTGAGTAATAGTATTCACCCCCTCCCTTATATCCCTTTTAGGAAATTCTGGAAAGCCTACCTTTAAAGACCATCAACTAAGACGTCTGTGAGACAGGTATGATAAATTTAGAATTTTATGCAGTTTTGATTTATGTTATTCCAGGAAAGGTACAGATTTAAAGGACGCCTTATTCTTTATGGTTTATAATAAGGAGAAACCCTTTAATAAACCGGGAGAGTGGCAGGTTGATCACGGGGATCCGACCAAACCGAGTCGGGGCGTGACAATGTATGTTTTGAAATATGTTTGAAAAATGATGAAAAATTACATAGATCATGATCACTAAAATATATAACTTTCTTGAATATCTAACGAGATAAAGTTGATAGACCGTGGAATTGTGCCCCCGATTTGATATTTGAGATAGAGTCGGTCGGAATGAGGACCGAACTCCGAGATAATGTGATTAAGAATACTTGTTGTGTATATAAGTGTGCTTAGTATATAACGGTTGTTGTGAATATGGGCATCGTTAGGATGTCTACCGAGATAGTAACGACGCTTAGGGTAGACTGAAAGCAGGTGATAAGGAAGGATTAAGTTGTTATTCCAAATTAACATGGGATCCATGTATACTCATGTGCATGTCAACATGGGATAGTCAAAGTATACGTATGCTTGAGTGCTGGTCGAAGAGGATAGTTAGGGTATACAAATGGTTGATAACACATCCTCCACATCTAAATGTAGTGATTTTAAATCAATACATTATTCACTTAGTTGTAAACTCACTCTTTTCCCAAAATAATTACAGGTGAAAGTTAAGGTTTTGTTAGGCTAATGTTAGGACATCACCTAGAGAATAATTGTTACATGAGGTATGAATCTCGAATCTAATACACAAAAGTTTTAATTTATATATTTATTAATCGTTATATTCTCATATTAATATATAAAATTTTGGACACATTATTTATAAAATAAAATTTTAAATTTGCTCTAAAAATTATTATATTCATTTTTATTCTAAAACTTAATCCATATGTTATTACCTCAGTGAATATACACATAATTTTAACACTAGATGGCCAATCGTGAAATGAGTGAGAACTTAACAATTTAAAATTTAATAACTATTATTTTGAATATTAATCATGATTGTATTACACTGAGAGAATAAATTTATAATAATATAATATGAGAATTTTAGTTAATATTTAACAACCTTGTACAATTGATATGTAATAATAAGATATGAGAAATTTATTATATTTTAACAAATATTATTTATACCAGTTCATAGTAATTGTATGACGTCCCGTTCACTAATATTGTATCATTGTGATCATTTGACGGTTAGTCTAATTACTAAGAATTATATTAATTTGACATAGGTGATCATCCTTATACACTCGAATAATTGATAATAACTTGTGATATTATACACAGACGTAAGATTAGGGGCGAAACACGGTAGAAAATAAGTTGTAAATAACTTACAATAGAAATTAATAATATTTATAAATATTCTTGAAATATAGAAAATAATTTTTATAACTATGTATTTTTAATTTTAGTAGATAGCGAATAGAGAATATAAACGAATTGATAATGAGAATTCGCACTTAGTTAGCATTATTTACACCTCCCACACATTTAAAAAATATGGATACGGAACAATATATTAATATTTTAAGTATAATAAAAGATGATCCAATGCAAATAATTATTCATACGGAAATATTTTATGGGCTAATATAATTTAAAAATTATTTTGTAAAAAATTTAAATTAAAAGTAAATTTTACAATTCTTGTATTAATATTAGTAATTCGGAACACCAATTATACAGTTAACCAGATATAAGATACTAACTAATTTAATATTGTGAGTATTTAATAATTATTAGGTGGGTGTAATTCAGAATCTAATAGAATCTTAATAAATTCCCTTTATATTGAGTTAATTGAGGTTAATACTTCTAAGTTTTATACAAGTGACTCTCGCATTGCTAGTAAATGTACCAATAGATTCAAACTTATTATCTTGCAAATCTTGCATACGTACCCTAAATTGCTTTATCCAAAATTCGATCTTGGAATGGTTGTTGGGACACTCTTCTCAACGTGAGCTCTCGTCAGCTTGGTGTGTCTTTAGTTAGCTTTCCCAGCAAGCAAAACCATAAGTTAACCTATGTGGTTTCTTAGCTACAAATCATGATTTTCTCTATAAAAATCTTCTGCCTTTGGTGACGTGCTTGTCCCTGGTTATTCGCATTCGCATACACAAATTCAATATGTAGCACAGTGATCTCCTCACAGATCTGTCCGTCTGTCTCGGATTTCTGGCGAGACGCATTCCCTCTCCTATAAATTGGAGGTCTCGGCTCCACAACGACTCAACAATTTGTTCCCCCCTTTCCGGCGCCTGCCAAGAGGTAAGCACGTTTCTCTCTCTCACTCTTTTGATTTTTTGTTATGTTCTTCAATTCTGATTATGTTCTTGATTCTATATGAGATCTTTGTGGGGAAGATGGAGACCTGAAGAAGCAAGATGGTGTTAGACTATAGAAAGAGATTCAGCTCTTGATACTCTCCAATGATTACAGTGCACCCAAACAGACTTGTGTACTCATTCACTCACACTCATCATAGAATACGGATAAGCCAGCCAATAGAAGCCTGGTTTCATTAATATCGTTGAATCAACGGATACATGTATTTGTACTAACTTTGCAACAGTATTTGTTATCCCTTCAACGTTATCCATTATATGATGCATATCTGATTATCCCAAGTTTTTGAAAAGTTATATATTTACAGTGAAGTCGAGAGGTGATTGGCGACACACTAGAAAAGGTTGTGCAGCCATTGCCATTGGGTTAGCAGCAAAGGAAGGGTGGAAGTTCTCCAGAGCCGTTGTGTAATGCCACTAGGAGTAGAGGAGGTCGGATAGGAACTATTGGACAATGGACTGCACCTAGACAAAATTGGACAAAACAGGGCAAGTTGCTGGAGATGCAAAGAACATCATAGGAAAGTCGAACCAAGATTGTCTATGGTGAACTAGGGCTATGATGTTGTAGAGACAACACCAAAGAGCAGCCGAAAGAGAAGGAAAGTATCAAAGAATGGTGGTCTAGGTGAGACCACTTGCACCAACTAGAAAAATGTCACTTAGGTTAACTTGTATGGCCACTTAGTAAGAAGTGACTCCAAATTAGTTATATTTGGGCATATGCTGGAATAGAAGAGCTGATAGTATAGTATAGATCAGGCTCAGACCATCTTGAGAACAAGTAAAGATTATGGATACTCACCCGAGAATTTTGGAGTGAATTTTGGAGTGCATGCGTGATACATAGCCATAGGATGGACTACTACATGGATTTGATTGCATGCATGATACATAGTCATAGGATGGACTACTACATGGATTATCAAAGAGACTACTCAATATCAGTGGAGACTATCTTGTTTTTCACTTCAAAAGGTCACGACTTCGATACTGGACACCAGCCTTTCCTTTTTTATGAACGCTACGCCTTGTATTATTTTAAATTATATTATTTTATCTTTATATACCTAATTTTCCTTTACTGCCTTCATTGTGTTCTCTTCCTTTTCATTACTCTCATACCCTCCGAGTATAAGAATGGTATTCAAACGATCCATCAATGAAGACGGTGCACATGTATACTACTTAAAACACCCGCACGCCTATTATTGATATACTATAAATTGATTACACTGAATTCCAAGTATTTATAGACTTGATTTCACTAATAATAATAAGCTCCCTAATTATATCAGTACACATTAGCTCATCCCTTTTTATAACAATTTCTTCTGATATCTATTTAATGATTATCCAGCCAATGATTTTACAACCAATTTAAAACGTAATTTCCGATTTATATGCTTGCTTCGTTCATGCATAACTAGAATTTTTCGTAACTTCATTGTCGCAATTTATGACTGTTGGTCGATGTTGCTTGAATTTTAATCAATTAAGTACCTACTAATCCAAATTCCTTGACAGACACAAGTGTTGGCTGCAACATACGCTGCCTCATTCGTGGAGAGAGTGACAATGGGTTGCTTTTTTTTATGCCCAAGCTATACAAGAGTCACCTAGCATGAATACATAGTCTGAGGTACTTCTTCGATACTTTAAATCACCTCCATAATCACCATCTAAAAAATTACTCAATTTTTCACAATTATTTTATGAAATTTTTTTTTACAAAATCCACCGTTCCATTTAAATAGCATATAATTCTCTTGATTGAATGGAAATTATTTATTTTTGGATTCTCCAAATTCATTATTACTATTCCCACAAAAAAACACAATATATGAGTGGGTGGTTGTTAGTTACATTATATACCCAACAATTTATTTTTGTACCTTCATTTGTGAGTTTAAAAACCAACACACTGGTTTACATTTAACGATGTTAAATCTTTCCAATATTTTCTTTACCTATTTGACGAGCTAATGAAATTTATCAAAATAAAAAATTATTTCAACAGGGAGAAAATAACATAATTTTTCTAAATCTAATATCTCATATTCTTTTATTATTATTATTATTTTTTTAAATTTATAATCATACTATCATCATTATTTGCAATGATCAAATCATCACTAAAGACTAATTATGATAAATTTCTTGTTTATATCTACTTTCACAAGCTAAAATACACATCTTTTAAAACCATATTTAATAAATAATTTTTCAATCTTATTATATCAAACTCTACAAACCTATTTTAATTTATATGAACACTTTTTAAGTTGAAAAAAAGTGGTGAGAGTACCTTTTAATAGAGAAAAATAAACGATAGAGTTTTGATAACAAAACTCGTAAAATAAGGGCAGACTTGTAAAATTTATTATTTGGTATCAAATAAAATCGAAAAAAGAATCGATATAAGTTTATACATAAAAAAACTAGTCGTTTAATTAACGAAAAATAACTAATAGGGGAAATTGGAAATTTTCAAATTATAAAAAATTCACAAAAATTAGAATGAAAAATTGGGAAGTGGAATTAAGGAGAGAAATAAACCGGTTAGGGGTGAACCGAACCCAAACCGACATAAATCACAGTAAATTAGTTCACAAATTTATTTTTCTAAATGGCTTAAAAATATCAATTTGGAAAATTGAGACCACCATTAAATAGAAAATTAATTTAGATTTATTTATAAAATTTTAAGTTTAGGAAAAAATATCGAATCGGGTCCGAACCGGTCCATTTACGAATTTTGGGCATCGAACCCGGTCAGACCAGACCAGTCAATGGCCAATTGGCACCACGTCAGCTGTCATGCAGACACGGTCAGCCAATAGTCGGCTGCCACATGTTTGGTCAATGGACAACTGGCACCCATCAGCACGCCACGCAGACACGAGTAGCCAATTAGAGGTTGTCACGTGTCTGGTCAACGGGTCAATGGCTGACGCAGCGACCGAGCTAGCACTCCACGTCAGACAAAATAACCAATCACAGTGCGCAACGTGGCACGACCGCCACGTCATCGTCTTCAACCTTCAAACGCTGACAGAGAAGAGAAAGAGAGTGAATGAGTCATCGTAAAAGCTGGAGTCTCTAGCGACTCGAAAAATGTTCCAGTCAGGTGTTCAATGGCCGAGTTGGAGGCCAAGTCTTACGCCGATGGATATCCTAAACAATTGTCGAGCTCACTATATAAAAAGCACCCACTCATTCGTTTTCAGCATCGCACAATCAAGTGAAAAAAAAAAAGAAAAGTGTATTTTATGGAGAGCTGCAAACTAGAGCTCCGACGACGGGCAAAACCTCCACCAAATTAGCTGCAAATGGTGGCATTGGAACCGGGGAAGAGTTCTCTAGTTCCAGACCTTCTCAGAACAGCCAGAGGATGCTCGGGGAAGCGCACAGAGAATCACACAGTGAAACTGCTCTGGAGCTCCGAGCAACGAGCTCCTGTCTAACGCCACCTTGCCCCTTTCGGCCCTTCCACCACACAAATTGGCCCTCCATGACAGCCTAAGCACCCCTACAGGCCTTGGTAAGCTCAATTTCGCTTTCTCTCATTAGAATTTCGAAATTTCAGAGTTGCACCACCTGAAATTTCTCTCTTCAAATTTTCGTAGGGCAGCGGTGAATTGCAGCCGGATTCGATCCTGCTAGCTCCCCCTCAACTAGCTCTAGCTACCCCATCTCAAGCTCCAGTTGTCGCCCCTCCGTCCATAAGAAACACAAGCTTTCTCTCTCTATTGTGAACTTTCCGGCGTAGCTCCGAAAAGGCGAACAACTCAACCAAATTCACAAATTCGAAGTGTAGGATCATCGAAGGGAGCTGAAGGAGGCAAATAGAAGCAAGAATCGAAGAAATTAAGTACTTACAGGTCGCCAATGGGACGAGTTAAGATTCGAAGTTCCATATGTCTGAATTGTAGAAGAAGGTGAATGGCGATTTGGGGATTTTGGGGGACTTTTATGCAATTTTTAAAAATTAGAGGGTTGAACGACAATTTTAGGAAATTGAGGTCGTTTTCATGAAATTCACCCCAATTGAGGGTTAATTGGGTAATTTAGACAAATTAAAAATTTTGAAAAGATGGGGGGGGCAAACTGCAATATTTAAAAATTAAGGACTAAAAGGTAAATTTGGTAAATTAAGGGCCAATTAGTGAAATTGAAATAGTTAATAACCCAAAAAGAATAATTGGGAACCCAGGGGACCCAATAGAGGCTAAAGGAAAATTAGGGACCCATGTGCAATTTAAGAAAAGTATGGGGCCTTAAGTGCTGACATGAGAAAGTATGTGGCTCATTCGTCACCACGTCCTAATACGAACACTCGCACCTTACAGAAATGGATTACTCGAGCACCGACCCTAGAAGCGCACCGAGTAGAGAGATTCCGCCGGCACAACCTCGCCGTGATAATCGGATAAGTGGGAATTACTATAACGTCCATTTCGGTTGTAATGACGGTTCAGCTTTTAAAACTGTTTTCTCAGAATTAACATCCACTGACTGGGTGACTCTGCTTAAAATATTTGGAAGCTAATTCTAGGTTTAGGTTTGAGATTCCAGTGGGACCAAGGCCGATGGATACGAGCGTGGACCCGTCTAGAACAGACATGTGATATATGATGCTAAAATACCTGAATAATGGAAATCTTGCATGATACCTATCGAGCCAAGCTGAGTTGTCAAGCTTGTTGGACCTAACCACTATTCTACCGAAGTCAGGTCGTCGAACATGTTGGGCCAGTACGTGTTGTAGGTTGAATCCAAGCCGATAGACTATTGTGTTAGAGGGCCAAAAATAAATGCTATATGTCAAAAAGATTGTTGATTGTGCATGCACCATGATGTTCGTGCCATCAGAACACCTGACATGAGTTAGTAATGGAACCCAATGACTACTGGATGACCCAAGTTGCATAAGGTCATTTTTGTCGTTCAGTAGGTCGTGAAGCCGAGGAGCTTTCTGTGCACGGAGACCGAGGTAGTAGAGGAAATGAGGTCTCGTCCCACTGAGCACACATGGAGGTGTAATGAGGGGTTTGAGGTGTTAGACTATTGATGTCTACTCAAATTCTGGGTAGAGGCAGTATCACTCTATTAGGGTGGACAGTAAAAGTGCTCCGGTCCACAAGTGATAAATGTGTGATCACTCCTATGATAGGAAGAAGGTTATTGATCATGTGATTGTGTGAACTAACAAAAAAGACTAATTTAAAAAATCGAAAAGATGGATTCAAGTAAAACGTTATAGTAGTTTCTCTCCGTTTAGGTGCTCAAGATACACTTTCTACCCCCAACTTAAAATAAGGGTTGAACGTAAACACGCATTCCCCTTAGTTGCTTCATTCGCATAGATATACCTGAATTATGCAAGGAAGGGTGGCGGGTTATTTACGCACTCTGACCAAACTGGGTCGAAGCGTGTCATTGTACTTTCAATTCTTTTTTTATTTTTCATGCAATAATCATCATTATTGCTAATTATAACCTCTTTTATTAGTTAATAATTCTTATTTTCCTCCCAATTCGATTGTTTGTCTTCATTAAAATAATACATCTCTATTTACTATAATTCTTTTTATTTTTGGATGGTAGAGTTTAAATGCTTTGTATTAATCACTGAATTTTTACTACTCCATGCTTGCTCGGGTATTATATTTTTTATTGCAAATGTTGGGTTTCTATTTATGATATACACTATCCAGTTTGCTTCTTTTGACTGGAAATATTTAGGTACATTTCTTCCTAACAATATACACCAAACCATTTCCATAATAGTTCAATTTTTACTTTTACCAACTCCATTGCTATATGTCGTTGTCATTTGTTGCCTTATACCTTGATTCCTTCAAAACTCATACTCTTCTCCCCTATTAGTTCTAACAAATGTAATTTTATTACCCGTTTGAGTCTAAGTATCTTAAATGTTTTAAATATATGGAAGGCTTCACATTTTTTTAAATGTATCCATATTTTTCCACTAAAATCATGTATAAATATTATAAAATATCTCTTACCACCATTTGATTCAGGTTTTAATCGTCCGCAAATATTTGAATGTATTAACGGGAGTATTTTTATTGCCCTCCAAGTAGCTTGTTGTAGAAAAACTTCTCGATTCTCTTTTACTGCCAGACACTGAAGCATACCTAAGAAAATACAAGAATAAAAGGTAGATCCCTTGCCATATTTTTTTGCAAAAGTGTTTGCAGTCCCTTGTAGTGTAGATGTCCATTTCTTTGATTCTAGAGGTTAGTTATACTAGTTAAAGAGGTCTGAAAACAAGTAGAATCTTACATAGGAATTTGTATAGAAATAGATATAGGAAACATTATATTAGTGGTCATGTGTGTTATGATAATTGTTCCCCTATGTTGGATGAAGACTCTCATATTCCATATTGGATCACTATAGTCAAATTTCGTTCTTGAAATTGCTCCAAACTTACGAGATTATTTTTCAAAGTGTAGAACAAAATATAGATTGGAGATAACTCTTATTGTTTAATTTGAAATAAACTTCATATTGCCTTGTTCGATGATCCAGATCTTGGAATTGTCTTCCAAGATAATCGCTTGTCTAGAACTTTCATCAAATTCAAAAGAATTATTATTTATTGTCACTCGTGTAATTACTACAATTTAAATATAAAAACCATTAATTTTCATCTATTTCAAGTCTCACTTTTCTGTGGTCATAAGTTACATTTCCTTTTTCTTTTCATGTTAATCAACTTTCAAAAAATTTGAATGCAAAATAGGACATTTGTATTGAAAATGACATATTTTATGACATTTAAAATATTTAAGAAAATATTTATTTACAAATTACATTACTCTTCCACATCCTATTCTCCTAAAACTACCTTTTGTTTCGTGGTATGAAATTGTTACTCACTTCAAAAGGTTCTCTTTTTCGAATCCCTTGTATATTTAGGGGGTGCTACGTATTTTGGGTTAACATCCTTCTTTTTTTAATAAAAATACTGTTTAATAGTTCATATGTAGTAAATTTTTATAATTCATCAATCGAACATACAATATAATTGAATTTTCGTGTTAAATTTGTACGTTTTGTTCAACTGTTTTCCTATATTTGATTAATCACACTAAGTATTTGAGAAAATTAATGTTCCACTTGTTCTCTCATTTTCATTCTAAATAGTTCAAAATTTGTTTATATAGCCCATCAAATTTGGATATTCTTAAACGAGTGCAATTTTCCACTTAGTTTGACATTGTGTGTAACATGTTTAGTTTGACATTGTGTGTAACATGTTCTTCTTTGTTGTTTACAAGAACAGAATATTACAAAAAAAATATTTAACCTTTATATGATTCTTTTACCTTAAACAATAGTTCTTGATATTTTTTATATTCCAAAAGGTTCTGGATTCTCTGATTATGCCCTTGACATGTTCCAATGTAAGTGGAGTATTTCCTTGTTTTTTTCCCTCAAAGGTCATGAGTTGGAGACTCGACACCACCGTTTTCTGTTTTAGTGAACATGATACATTGTATGATACTTGACCCTTCTATACCTTAATTTCTTTTATTGCCTTGGCGTTATTAGGGTTCCTTTTCAGCTTTCTCTAGATTAAGGTTATTTCCTATCGAAGTAAATGCAGACCGAAGAGAGAGTATAAAGTTCTATAAGAAAGTAGGAGAATGGTATGCAACCGATCAATCAATGAATATTGTGCACAGATATACTCGGGAAAACACTCGTAAACCTTTTATTGATATGTTGTAAATTGATTACATTCAATTCCCAATATTTATAGAATAAGTTCTATAAAGTAATTATTTTACTACTTTCAATTTTTCCTTTGAATGATTTAAAAAGATCCCTAATTACGTCGTACAGATTATAGACACATATTAGAGATCATCCCTTTTTACAACAACTCCATAGTTTGTCTTTAATTTGTACATCCAATTAATCAAAACCTGCCGGCAATGTCACCACAAGGGAGGTGGCTTTTTAATTTATTGAACCCTATTCACCAAGAGTAGGAATGACTATATTCTACATGGACACAATGTAAGTAGACTATTGGCTTATGTTCTCATTTGGAATATGGTATATATAAACAGGTATAGTCAAAGTGCTCACTCATTGTTTAACAAGGGCAGGAAGATTCCATGCAAGAACGTTCACTTTGTCTCCCAATGTTACAAGAAAGAAAATAAAGTACCCAATTCTATAGCTTCTGCAGGAAACGATAAAGAATAGTGACAACATAATATTTCTTGACGGAAATAGTAGACAGCTGCATGAACTCATCCTTCAATTGCAGTGTAGCCGGAGTCGTCTTCCGCAGGAGGACGCCGAGCAAGAGCCGAAATAATGACGAACGCTCCATACAGGACAGTGACGATCGCGGTGAAGTTCACAAGGAAGGCCTCGGATCCGTACTTCGCCAGCCCTGAGGCCTCCAGAAACGTGAGCTTCTCCAGGAACCCAAGTGTCGCTGTGGAAACGGCCAACACGTAGACGAACAGCCCGAATAGCACATGCCATGGGAGCGACTCAGCCCTGAGCGCCAGTGATCCTCCCGGGAAGAAGAAGATCACGAATCCATACAACCACTGAAGAGATGGTAATAATTAGCCCCATGTATGAGCTGAAGTTCTGCTAGATATTGGCAATGTTAATGTAGTTAGTTACCTGAGTGCCGTAGAGGACGATGACGCCGATGCCCATCCAGGAGTGGATGCTGTAGAGGTTTGCGATCGAGCTCTCATTGTGGTACTTGAAGGCGGCCGTGATGCCGATGATCCCGAGGATGAGAGCAATGGCGTGGAGCACGAGATGAATGAGCTTCTTCCATTCTTTCTTGAGGGGCAACGATCTGTAGCTTATGATAGCTACACAGTCGATGATGAAGATGTACACGTACATGAAATTTTAGTGCAACAACAATCACAATAGCATAACACAGTCAGGCTTGTATTAATTATTACCTTCACCTCCTATGATGATTAGCCCAATCAGCATTAACACCGGATGGAGCTGCCATGGAGAAACATAAGCCATCGTGAATTCATTCTTGCAGTTTGACCAAAAATAAAAATAAATCCTTTTTTGCAGTAAAAATCGTAAAATGGAATCATCATGGACTTGAGGATATGAACTGTCAATTTTATTTTCTACCATTTTTATCCTAGCCCTGTATTTGAATAGAGGGCTTAGGAAATTCGGGGGGAAAATGTTATGGGGGATTTTGCAATTCTCTTTGTTAACAAATTCTTGCTGCACGAAATCAAAACCGATCGACAAGAGTCCATAAGTTTCAAAGGTTTGGAGACCCTTGAGAGTCAGTACGTACAATCAACTTTTCGTCTGCCATAAAGTTTCAGTGTTTGATTTGATTGCTGCTATTCACATCAATCAACTAGACAGATGATGACACTACGTATCTATAATCAACTTTCCTCACCAATTATGATAAAAGAGGAAGAAGAGTTTGATTTTGCCTAGTACGTATTTGATGAGGATTTAATTACAAATTTAACATTTGGTGACCACAAATTGATTAAATGTATATTTAATAAAACAATTATGGAACTATCTTAATATATAATCTCTCATGTATCTAAATAATAGCTAAACAAATTTAATAGATATATAAAATAATTAAATTAATTTAAATTAACTTAATTAATATATATATCTAAAAAACTAGTATTTATACAAATTACATCTCCATGGCTATTTAGGTGTTGTTAGCCATTATAATTTTCGCACTTGAACTTATGGGTCCTTACTAAAAAAATAAAATCACATAATAATGTTTGTCTAATGAATTTATTAAAATTTAACAAAGTTTGTACATGAGTATATGTAACTGTAACTGAAATTACATCTACAAATATAATTTCACCCATATCTATAAAAACATAAGAAAATTTATCTCAAAATATTATATTATTTTTTAGTATTGTCCTATGCTATTTTTCTTTATTCCTATGATTCGTGCATATTCACACCATTTATAATAATTTCATACATAAATCGCAAACTAATAGAATATAATCTTATTTTTGATAAAAATATAGAAGTATTATACATTTATAATATTAAAAATATTTCACTAATTACAGTTAATTACTTCTAATTATATATGAGTCTGGTACATAATATATTATCAAATGGTATCACTGTAAGTGTACTTGCACCTATAATTTGTATGAGTATTTAGAAAAAATACTTAATTCAAGTAAATTGTTTTCGATAATAGATCAAAAAAATAATACTGGCAGTATATAATTATTATTTGTAAATTTAAAATTATATATACACTTGTATATGAGTATAAATGTTGAAAATATAATAATAAATTTAATAAAAATAGAAAAAATATTATAAATTTATAAGGTTGAAACATAATAATTTTGAAATATATTTTTAATGTACTCAAAATAAATTTATTAAAATAAAAAAGAACTAGTGAAACCAAACAAAAATTCTTATTTGTTGAGAGTGGATATGTACGTGAAGGGTGGAGCCAAAATAAATCGTAAACCATACCTAGCTCAGAGGAGTTCCTTGAATTCCACACCACACAAATCTTAAAATGAGCAGCTCATGTACGTCCAAACTGAACAAATATCCAGCTCTAACTGTTATTAGATATGCCCTAATGCAACTATCATGCCACTTAATCCATTTCACAATTTACTTTTTCTTAAAGTAATAATTATTATTTCCTCACAAAAATTCAGAAGTATCAACTTGGTGTTGGTCTCATTGGTTGGGGTAGGTGGGCGAAATTAAATTAATAAGAAGAGTACTGGGTAATTTTTTTATAATATATATATATATATTTAATTTGTAAATATTAAAATTTTAGTAATTTTACAAACTCAAACTATTTCTATATTTTATCCATTTTTAATTTTTGATATATATACTTATATCTAATATATATATATAAGTGGAGTTTAAAGTGCTAACAATGATTATAAATTAAATATTTTATATAATTAAATAAAGTGTACATTGGATTTCTAATTAATATAATAGTATATAAAACAATAGCATGAAATGATAAAAAAAAATATTTTTTATTTCTATTAAAAATTCACAACTTATACAATTTTACTCACAAATGGTATAAGTTTGTGAACTCTCAACTAATTATATTAATATATAAAATATTTGGAAGGGTAGGTAAAAGAAAAGGCATAAAACTGAAAGTCATAGTAGGGGACAACAACTGCCTACCTTTCCCCAGATGTTAGGAAGGAGGAATAGAGGATAATGAAGGTTAAGGAAGGGTAGCTTCTTAATTAGTTGGTCTTTTTAATGTTAAATTTAATAACATATTAATCTTTTCAAGATTTCTATTATGACTGCCTTTAGTAATATTTGAATCTCACAATATTTGTGTGAGGTTTAATTTTTCAGTGTGGGATAGAAGTCTTAACGGAGAAGCAGCAAAAGAATATAATCTGAGCAGATGTGATAAGGGGAACCGGATCCTAGTGGAGAAGCAGAAGATATTTTCATTTCATTGAGAAGGAAGGATTCATGAGGAACAGGAAGAGATGCTAAACATTGATTCCACTGATTTTTGTTGAAGAGAAGAGGGAGAAGAATTGGTAGGTAGAAAAAGGGTAATCTAAAATTAAAAATATTTCAAGTAAATCTATGTTATCTTCATCGTTTGATCTTTTTCTTCTTTCTTCTGGCCAATTTTCAGGGGAAATAAAAGAGGTGAAAATCGTGGAAGGATTGAATTGGGAAGAACCTAGTTGGAACGGAATCGAAAATCGTTTAAGGATTGAAGTGGATTAATGAAAGAGAGAGAGAGGTATGTACATTGAAGATGAGGCTCTTGTCGGAGGACTCCCAGGCGAAGCCGCCGCGGAAATGAATGTTCCAGACCAGCACCATCACTGCTCCGGCGATCGCGAGGAAGTGAACTACCCAGGTCACCGGCATTGCATCCACTGCTATCCCCGCCATGTTCCTTAATTAGTCGAAAGTTTATCTTCCTTCTGCTCCCTCTCTCTCAAATCTCTACACGCTCCTCCCTTCCCCCTCTCTCTCACTATTCAATATGAAGGAAGGTCTTCCCCATCTCTCTCACTATTCAATATGAAGGAAGGTCTGATATGTATGACATAATTTCTGGGGTACATAAATACATGCAAGGATACATTTATGTTGAATAATTTGTGTGATCCTAATATTTTAGGATATTTATTTATTTAAGATATTTTTATAATAATATATGGCAAGAATGGAAGACGCTAAGCATGGAAAGTAACACTCTTTGGATGGGACAGACTTATTCAATGGGAGGTTATGTTTGATTTTTTCTCTCCACGTTATATTTTATATGTCAAATCTCTCCAATTAGATGAATATTATCGCAATCCTAAATGTAGCAAAGGTGAATTGGTTTTAACCATACCTTTATACAACATTGTTTATAAAGTTATATCTAAAATTATTATTAACCACCTAAAATCTATTATAAGTAACAAATTATTATAATGTATAATCCTCCCAACTAATATAATTTATTCTGACAACCCCAAATTTGGGGATGAGGATTAGGTCTTATTCCACCCCAAATGGACTTGGACCTAGTCGGGTCCAAGCCGGGTCCCATTTTATGGACGATATGAATGGGTCCGAGTTCGTGCGAGTCTGGGTTCATGAGACTCAACCTGGACTTTTGACAACTTTACCAAGGATCAAGAAAGACCCTAAAAATAACTAGTTCAAACTAGATTCATGTTGACCAAAACCCTCCCCTTTCCCTCTCCTCCCCCTCCCCGATTTTTAGAGAGGGCTAAACAAATAGGAATTGTGTGGTTCATGAGTCCATTAAATAGGAAATTGAATTAAGAATTTTTAGGTATTTTTATTTGGTCAAGAACCTGTTGGAAATGGGGTGAACCGAGCAAGAAATGATCCAACTGTCCGAGAAAGTTACCAAAAATTGGTTCACTATAATGCAAACCGATCGGCGTGCCACATCAAGCGTACACATGCATGCGTGTGTCATCTTTTCAGCTTAACGTCAGACCTGGCCGAAGGCCGAAAAACCTGAATTTGCTCAATTAACTTCCGAAACCCATTGCTTGGGGAATTAATTCACCTTGAAGACCACATGCTATGGATCGACACATGGAAGCTATGGTTGTATAACCACGTAAGTCTAGAATTCAACCATGTAAAGCTTGGATATTTCCCATCGATTTTGGGATCGAAATTCACTCTCAAATATGAAGAACTCTAGTTTCTGGTGAGAGAGCATACAAAGAGCACTACTTCTCCATCCAACCACAAAGTTTGGAGTTCTTGGTGTCCTTGGAAAGCTGAGACCACCAGCTTTCCTGACTATTGACGACCACTCTACTAGTTCTAGCTATATTAAACAATACTGTGACTTCTACGGTCATAAATAGAGTAACTATTTCGATGGTCATTTCTAGCAGCTCCGACGGCCAACTAAGGTGAGGAAAAATTCAGGAGACTACTTGAAGTGTCAACGTTACAATGCCATTGACCTTACATATTTTGGGTAATTGTAGAGGGATAATTAAATTATTAAATCTTGGATTTACTTCAGAAATAACAAAGACTGGTAATATGCGAATTGAATGCAGCCTAGACCTCTGTTGGGGCCAATCTTGGTGTCCACTGACTTCTCTAGGAACCAGCTTTCCAATGGCAATGGTGCCAATGACCGAGACGTCGTCTTTAGTGAATTCCCAACATTGACCCAATTTCATTTTGCTATGGTGAGTAGTTCTAATTAAAGTTTATTGTCATTGTTCTAGCCAAGCTCGACTGAACTGAGATAACTATGCCTTGGGGAAGAATAGTGGGACCCCATACCCAAGTTTGAGAATTTTAGGGGTCATTTTGTTAGAGACCAAAGGTTGGGGACTAAAACATAAATAATGATAAGTTAGAGAACCCAATTGTGAATAAGCTTTTTGTGGGGTTTTCTTAAGAGGTTAAATATAGTTTTAGGACAAATTGGAGAGATTGATAAAGTTCTGGTGATGGGTTGGCATCTTTGGGATGCCTAAGGATTTAAATGAAATAAAAGAGAAAGTAAAGGACTTAAGTGTAAATAAGGGTATATGTGTACCCAAAGGGTGATGTTTGGGTAGTCCAAGGACCTAAATGTGATTAAAGAATCAAGGAACTTCAATGGAAAAATGGAGGAACAAATGGGTCCCGAAAAGTAAGTTATAAATGATAGGGGAAAATGGTAATTTTTCCCAACTTATGAACCATTTTGTAATTTATGAGAAATAAGGCCTAGATGTGTTCTAAGGCTTATTGGGGACCAAAATATGACTCAAGAAAATTTGGGGGCCCAAATGAAAGGCTTAGGAAAGTCTAAGGTCAAAAGAAAGAAAGTTTTAAGCTATAAAGGGTAAAATTACTATTTTACCCAAAGTTAAGGACCAAATTGTAAATTTGAAAAAGTAAGGACACTAAGTGGTAAATAATGAGATTATGAACACTTAGGCCAGAATAACTCAAGGGTTTATGAACATGACCCCTAGGGATGAACCTTAGAGAGGGTTAGTGAATGGATAATTCTTCAGCTAATAGGTTGAGCAAACCTGGCCCGTGGGATAAAACCGTAAGTTCTTAATAGAAATACAAACTACTAGTTAAGAGTATAGTGCTTGAAATTGATCTTCTTATTTATTAAACATTGTAGAAGAAATATGAGGTCATTCGAGAGGGACCCAAAAGCAGGAATACAGAATCCTTCTAGAACAAACAAGTTCCGGAATTCACGGTAAGTGGGAGTAATGATGGTAGTTTTGATTGGACCGACTGTAGTAACTTGATTATTTTTTGAATGGAATTACGAAAAGATCATGAAACTCATATTTCATAACTTATATAAGAATTGTAAAATGACTTAATGGCATGTCCACTAATGAAAATAACACTTGAAGTGTAAGACAATGGGAAAAAGGTCTTAAGGACCAAATAACTCCTTGTAGTGGCACGATAGGTTAGTGAGATTAGGGCTATGCACCCATTTTGTGTGACTGAGCAGAGTTTGGTCGAGAGGAAGACTAAAACTTCCGATATTGATTGTTTGTTTGAATTGCTTAATGAGCTAGAAAAAGATGGTGGGAATAAGACTATGCTCATGAATAAATAAGGATAAAGGCTAGATTAAGGCATGTGAAATTGATTGTTTATTTTATTGTATTTTGATATACCGGTTCGGTTAGATCAAGTTTGATTAGATGAAATTTAAAATTAGTCGGTTCATGCTCAATTTGACCAGTTTTCTAAAAATTAAAATTTTCTAAATTTATCAAAATTCATTTTCTACTTGGTGGTGGCCTCAATTTTCTAATTTGACATTTTTTATTCACAAAAAAAATGAATCTTTGAACCAGTTATTCTTGGTTTGATTTAGTTTAATCCGATTTGGTCTCGGTTCACCCGAAACTAGTCTGGTTATCACTTCCAATTTGCAATTGGATTCTTTTACTTGACTTTTGGAACTTCAATTATCATTTGGGATCACTTCAAATCCCGTTTTGGTTTCTCTTCACAATTTTGATTCACTTTGAAGCACGATTTTCTTTTATTAAATTTTCCAGTTCTCCATTGAGGCTTTCTTATTTTGGGAAAATAGGGTTTACAACTACTCTTGTCACGCCCGACCTAATTTCCTCGATCAGCGGTCCTGTGCAACTCACCAATCCCCTCGATATTACAGTGGTGGGATCCTTCACCAAAGTAAAATAGATGGGACTAAGGCTCAAACAAAAAACACTCCTCTGTTTTTCAACAAAAATTTGAAACTTTTCTTTAAAGTATGGTGCCCCCAAAATGGTTTAATAGTAAACTGAGAATACATCAGCTGATAAGGAGTAAATTACAACCTTTGTGAGCAGGGTAGGAGGCTACCTCAGACAGTAAGTGGCTTGGGAATGTCTTTCCGCCTTTGTCCCTAGTCTCCTTGACTTCCATCTGCAATTGTTTGGGGGAGGGGGTGAGCTCACTACTCAATGAGTGGGACACTAACGCCGCACCACTACATGGCTTATGACCCAACTCTTTCCCATAGACACCTATCATGATATACTATTTGCTTCCCTCGTATTTGCATATACGAGCCCCATGGTTTACTTTCTTGCCCCTTGAGATGCACGTCTTGGGCCATCTGGCTCCTAGTCTAAGCTACGTTCGGGTTATACTCGGTCTCCCCTTTTTCCTTCTTACACTTTTAGTGCATTAAACATAAATACCAAGACTCAGTCCCATACACACGCATGGTCTATGCTCGGGCGACACCACTGGGTTACTCACAGCCTGTGGCTTAACCCGACAACATAGGCCAAAAATGGCATGGCATATGCTCGGGTGACACTATTGGGCTACTCACAGCCCACACCTCGTCCTAACAACCCAGACCTAACAAAAAGCATGACATACGCTCGGGTGACACTACTAGGCTACTCACAACCCATGCATCGACCCGACAACTCAAGCATTAGCACAAAACAACAGGCACTCATGGCCCTAAACACACAATCACATTCTGCTCGGAATGGATCGCCACTCATGCAATCCCAGATCGGGAGCTGGAGTGTGGGAGGCCCCATGGCTCTCATCCCCACCACTAACACCTCACACATGTCGCTTCATAGCTTAGTGCCTTAGCACCCTAGAGTACTAGTACTCGCTCTCCCGTACAATGTGGCACTTTGGCCTACACATCCATTTGGGCAACTTGGGCCCCCACACAATCATAAAAACCTCCCTAGAATGCACAGCCCTCTCGTGACGGTACTAGACAAGGAACTGGTGTAAACCCCGTCCTTTGATAATAAGAAAAATCTAGAAAAGAACCAGTTACTTCCAAAGAGAAAACTGAGTTGGTTTATAAATAGTAATCGATAGAGAAAGGGAAAACTGAAAAATTTATAAATTTTGAGTGACCTAAAGAGTCACAAAAGTCATGAGAAGCCAGCTAACCAACGGTAGTCTCCATTTGCTCCGAGGATCGCAAGAAAAGCACTGACATGATTGAATAGTGAAGCAGCTCCGGTGGATCGAAGCTACCCTGTTTCGGTCGAGCTAAAAATGGCCAATTTGAGTCCTTCTCAGGCCAAACCAAGCTCTCCTAACACTTCCACAACCCTCATACGACTGAATTAGAGTAGAAAGGTAAGCCAATTTGGCTCCACTCTATAATTTCCGATCAATATTAGAGAGAGAACCAACAAAACTTCACCGACCAAATTCTTCCTCAAGTCAACATGAATTGATGTGATTCTTGATTATAGGAGGAACCTCAAAATGAGAACTATCTACCCAGATCGAAAGCTCGAACTGCTGCACCCCAGCAGTAAGCTTTCGAAGCTTTCTCTCTCTAAGTCCCTTTTTGCGACGAAGCTCCGTTTGAGCTCAATTTCGATCCAAATGACACGATTTAAAGTTCCATTGAATCATGTGGAAGTGTAGGAACTCAACTTTACCTTCAATTTCAACAATTAAACCTGATTGAATGGTCAATTTAATGAAATCAAATTCGGTTAGTTTGAAAGGGGAAAATTGGGGGAAAATTTTGGGGTAATTTGGGAATTTAGTAAAATTGAGGGACCAAAGTGCAATTTACCAAAATTGAGGGCCAATTAGCCATGAAAAAGATGTTGGAGGACCAATTGGTCAATTTTTGGAATTTATTGGGGTCAAATTGCCATTTTTATAAAGTAGGGGCAAAATGGTAATTTTTGAAAGGTTGGGAAACTTGAACCCTTTTTTGTGATTTTGAATATATTGAGGCTCGAAAGTAAATTTTAGAAGCTTTGGGACTCAATTTGGGGAAAATTAGCATTAGGGACCTAAAGTTAAGGAAAAAAAACTTTAGGGACCTAAATGCAAATAAATAAAAATTTGGGCTTTTTGTTCATTTGTGAGGAATGAAGGCTATTAGGCCAAATGTTAATGAACCAGCATATTCATATTATGTAGGAACTCAAAGTACCGAGAACACCAATAAGGATAAGCTCGCGTGAAGGCAGAAAGCAACTTTAGGAGAAAATACACTGCACTTATCGGGTGAGTGTGATTTTTCACATCATACCCAGTTAGGATGATGAGTACCTCGAAAATGAAAATCCACTACTATGTGGAATTTTAACATCACACCTGGTTAGGGTGATGTGAGAAAATACGTAGAAAAACTAATTATTATTTATAAGTAGATCATACCCTATTGATGTGATGAACTTGCTTGAAGGAAGTAGAAAACCCGATTATCGGTTATAAGCGGAGATGTCCTCACACCCGTTGGTATGATGGATAGGTGAAAAGTTATTTTTGTCAGAAGTGCTCTCCCTTGACTGTGTGCCAATGCTTAAAAATTTTGGCAGACATTATTGACGGGAGCTCGAATAGCTCAGTTAGGCAAGAGGCCTCAGTTTTTGAACTTGGGGGCTAAAATGCCCGATTTTGAAAATCTCGTACGGTGGGCCCAAGGCCAGTTGGCACGGGCTCGAACTCGTAAACAAACATGATGTTAAGCCATGAAAATTTTAATGAACGATGTGATTTGACCATGGTACCAAGATATGACCGATATACTCGATAGATTGGCGGTAGTACGACAAGACTAGGTTGACGGACTGGTCTAGACAAACAGCTGCATGTCGAGTTGAGGGTTGGGGCCGTTGGACCAGTGGCACCAAATATTAATGGCTTATATGGAAAACTTTATTTGTGCATGCACTGAGGTTTGGGACCATTAAGATGCCCAAGAGGGTTAGTGATGCGTCCTAAGGGCTACTAGACGACATTGTGGAGATAAGGGCCATTTGTCGTGCCAATAGTCAGGGAAGCTCGATGTAGCTTCATGCGCATGAGACTAGGATGGGGTCAGGATGAGGTCTTTGTCCTCAAACAGACACGGAGTTTCTTTTCGGGTTTGAGGGTTAGATGTCGTAAACATCCACTCATTCCCATGGTAGAAGTGGACGGGCTTCTATCTAGGTGACCGGTAAAGTCTCTCCGACGCCACAAGTAGGTGTAGTGGATGGGCTGCCCTGCAAATGTGTGATCCCTTGATGATGAAGGGTGTGTGTTAATTGTTAAACACACCGATTGAGAGGAAATTGGTTTTGAATAATTGGATATTCAAGGAAAGAATGGTTTTAAAGAAAATAAGGAGTCTAGCACACTCTAATTCAAACTGTTTTTAAAAAACTCATGTTTCAAACATCCATTCACTGAGTTGTCGAACTCAGCCCCTCCCTTTACCCCTTTTCAGGAAACTAAGAGAAAAGCCTACCTAAAGACCTTACGCTAGTTAAACTTACAAGACAAGTATGTAAGTTTATATTTATTCAGTTTTGATTAATATTATTCCATGAAAAGTACAAGTATAATGGACACCTTACTCCTAACGGTTTAAAGAAGGGGAAAACCCTTAATAAACTGAGAGAGTGGCGGGTTGCTCATGGTGATCCGACCAAACTAGGTTGAGGCATGACAACTTGAGTGGTATCAGAGCCCGTTTCCTCGAATACATTTTCAAAACTAGAGAACGTATTAATTGATAGGGATAATTTTTAAAATTTATAGTTGACTCCCAAGAAAGGAACCAAGAGAACTAGAGCTGCAATCTCCGACATTGCCCAATCACCACTCCCTATGAAAACTCCCCAAGGAGCCCAAACAACCAAACCTGGACTTAGCTCAAAACACAAGAGGTTGTACGAGGAGTTCACCAGTGTATTTGGGCAACCTAACCTTGTCCATGAGGCAGGCACCAACTCTCAGGCTGAACCAGAGGAAGTACAATCCCATCCTTCTCCTGTTAGCCACCCTCCTCAAGTTGATATTGCAAAAAATCTCAAGACTCTTCGTCAACTGGGGTGTAAGCCTTTTCTCGGAGAGAAGGATGCTGGTGTCGCCATGAATTGGCTAGCAAATGTCAAGAAGCTGATGGGGATAGTTAGGATATCACCAGAGGACATGGTGATCCTGACACAATTCTTTCTAGAGGAAAGTGCCAAAAGACCGTGGAACAATGTCCAGAGCCTGCATAACTCCACACCCACTTGGGAGCAGTTTAAGGTGAGGTATGCAGAAGAGTACCTGGCTCTTCATCTAATTAACGAGAAGAAGCATGATTTCCTCCGGCTTCGATAAGGGCTTAACTCTATATCGAAGTATGAAACTAAATTCAACAGGTTAAGACCCTTTACTCCTAACCTAGCTAGACCAGCAGATATATGCAAGCGGTACATGGATGATCTCAATATGGACATACGAGACCATATGGGAGTACTAGGACGCCCCACAAACCTAGCGGTAATAATTAGTATGGCTCACGAGTGTGAGCGACTGGTGTAAACCCGACACCATTGAATGGAGTAGACGACCTGGAAGGAGGATAAGGGCCAAAACTGTTAGGAAGGATGGAAGGAGCATAATGGTCCAAGATGGGGAAATAGAGTGGCATTTAAAAGAGAAAGGATATGCCATCACCTCCCTGGAGAGTAATCTCCACCTTGCCAAAAATAATCCCTCGCTGTCCTAGATGCCAAAGGCATTACGAGGAAGCATGCTTGTCTTGTTTTGCATGCAGACAAGTGGGACACTTTGCAAAGGAATGCCCCACTCTTAAGGAGAACAAGCAAAGGAATATGCTTGGACCACCACAAGGGAACCCCAGGAATTTTAGGACAGACGCTATAGCCACAATACTAGCTAGGGTATACAACCTCATCCAGGAAGAGGCTAGGAAAGACCCTAGTACTATAGTAGGGTATGTGCATTTATGGGGACAACAGGTCTACGCCCTCTTCGACTGAGGAGTTGAAAGATCTTTCATCAAAGAGGACCTGATTTCAAGACTACCCCTAGAACTCACCCCTATATGACAAAGTCTCAACATTCTCACACCCTTAGGAGAATGGTTAAATAGGAACAAACAACTTAAGGGATGTGAGATAAAGGTTGGGGGAATCAAACTCGAAGCAAATTTGATTCTGTTACCTCTAAAGGAGATGGAAGGGATCCTTGTGATGGATTAGTTAAGTAACCATCAATCTAGTATGGACTATGGAAAGAAAATGGTAACCTTCCACACTCCCGAGGCAAACAGACTAAAATTCCAAGGAGACCGAAGGAAGGACGAAGTATAAATGGTGTCCCATATAAAGGCCCAAAAGTTGATAAATAAAGGTTGTACGGCTTTTCCAACCATGGTCATTAACAAAAAGACTAAAGAAAAGGGGCTCGATGACATTCCAGTAGTTAAACACTATCCAAAAGTATTTCCGGAAGAATTACCTGGATTACCCCCAAGTCGACAGGTGGAATTCACAATAGAAATTATCCTAGGAACAAACCCCATATCTCAAGCCCCTTATCGCATGGCTCCCGCAGAACTGAAGTATTAAAGGAGCAATTGGACGAGCTATTGGAGAAGGACTTCATACGTCCTAGCCAGTCTCCATGGGGTGCGCCCATCCTATTCACAAAGAAAAAGGATGGGAGAATGAGACTGTGCATAGATTATAGGAGGTTGAATCAGGTCACCATCAAGAGCATGTACCCACTTCCACAAATTGATGACCTATTCGATTAACTAAAAGGAGCAGCCTACTTCTCCAAGATAGACCTTCGGTCGGGCTATCACCAATTTAGGATCCGAGAGGAGGACATTCCTAAAATGACATTTCGGTCCCGATACGAACATTACGAGTTCAAAGTGATGCCATTCAAATTAACAAATGCCCTTGTAGCCTTCATGGATTTAATGAACTGAGTGTTCCAACCACACTTGGACAGGTTTGTGATAGTATTTATAGATGATATTCTCATATACTCACGAACTAGGTTGGAGCATGAAGAACATTTGGCGATCACGTTGGAGATATTGAGGGAAAACCATTTATATGCAAAATTCTCCAAGTGTGAGTCCTGGCTGCATGAGGTAGGGTTCTTAGGACATATATTATCTAAGGATGGGGTCAAGGTTAATCTAGCAAAGGTGGAAGCCATATCTAATTGGAAGGAACCCCAGAATCCTTCAGAGATATGAAGTTTCTTAGGTCTGGCGGGATACTACAGACGATTTGTGCAAGATTTTTCTAAGATAGCAGCCCCTCTGACTCGACTCACCAGGAAAGGAGTTGAGTATAAATGGGATAAAAGCTGTGAGAAGTCTTTCTTGGAGTTAAAGACTTGATTGACAACTGCACCGGTACTCTCCCTTCCTAACCCAAGTGCGGAAGAGTACACCATCTATAGTGATGCATCAAGACAAGGACTCAAATGTGTACTGATGCAACAAGGAAAGGTTATTGCCTATGCCTCGCGACAACTTAAGGTATATGAGAGAAATTACCCAACTCATGACCTGGAATTAGCCGCGATAGTGTTTGCCTTAAAGATTTGGCGACATTACCTCTACAGAGTTACATGTAGGATATACACTGATCACAAGAGTATTAAGTATTTCTTAACTCAGAAAGAGTTAAATCTTTGCTAGAGGAGATGGCTAGAATTGGTAAAAGACTATGACCTTGTGATAGAGTATCACCCTAGAAAGGCAAATGTGGTGGCAGATGCCTTAAGTCACAAATACAAAACTAAGATGGCGCAAATTAAGATAAGTTACATACCCTTGTTTCAATAGTTAAGGAGAATGGAGGTGGACCTAAAGATGGATAAGCAGGAGAAATACTTGTTGGCTAATGTGGTGGTGAGACCTAGTCTAACCGAATAGATTAAGGCCCACCAAAAGGCCGATGAGGAGCTCCAAACCTATTTGGACCCAGTTAACAGAGGGACGAAATCGGACTACGATTTGTGGGGTGATGGAGTACTAATCTACAAGGGTATGGTGTGTGCACCTCAAGATTAGGAACTGAAGAGATTAATTCTGGAAGAAGCACACAATTCGGTATATGTGATGCATTGGGGCAGTACTAAGACGTACTGCACCCAAATCATCATTCTCTCTCAACTGCTCCATTTCCTGGTAAAGCTCAAACCAGAGTTCCAACTTGGGCAGTTTTCTTAGTCTCAAAAGGCAAGGTCGGGTCCTACAGACTACGGGGGAAGTCATCTACCTGATAGCAACTTCCTTTCGACCCAAGGACCATTGGAGAAGTGCTAGCGGAATCAAACAATGAAGTAGCTCCGACGGACCGAAGCTGCCCTATTTTAGCCGAGATGAATTCATCCAAATTCAGCCCTCCTCCAGCCAAACCAAGCCTTCCTGACACCCCACGACCTTCACACGGTCTCAACAGAGCTGAAAGGTAAGCCAATTTGGCTCTCCTCCGTTGTTGTTAGTTGGAGTTAGATAGAAAAAGTGCTAAACTTTACTGATAAAAGTCACCCTCAATTAAACATCAAATATAGCAATTCTTGGTCCTAAAAGGAACCTCAGGATGAAAGCTAACTTCCTAGATCAAGAACTCGGACCGCCACACCTTTGACGGTAATCTTTTGAAGCTTTCTCTCTCTCTATAAACAATATTTTGGCGAAACTTTGTTTGAGCTCAATTCGGACCCAAATGTTGTGGTTTAAAGCTCAATTGAATCGTATGGAAGTGTAGGAATTGATCCATACCTTCAATTAGAGCAATTAACCCCGATTGAATGACCAATTTGAAGAAATCAAATTCGGTTAGTTTGAAGAGAAGACATTGGGCAAAATTTTGGGGAAAATTGGGAATTTTGAAAAATTGTGGGACCTCTATGCAATTTCCAAAAATTGAAGGCCAATTGGCCATGAGAAAGATGTTGGAGGACAAATTGGTCAATTTTTGGAACATTTGGGCTCAAATTGCCATTTTTGGAAAGTAGGGGCAAAATTATAATTTTTGAAAAGTTGGGAACCAAATTGGTAATTTGGAATACTTCAGCCCCTTATACAATTTTGAGTAAATTGCAGACTCAAAGGGAATTTTTGAAGCCTTGGGACTCAATTTAGGGAAAAGTTGGCTTTAAGGACCTAAAGTTAAGGAAAATGAACTTTAGGGACCTAAGTGCAATTAATCAATAATTTTGAGCCTAATCACTCATACGTGAGAAAATGATGACTATTATGCCAAACCTTAATTGATAAGGATGCCCAAATCGTGTAGGGATGCAAGAGACCAGAACACCAGCAAGGAAAGTTAGTGTGGATTCGGAAACCGACTAGAGACGAACACATCACGGTCATCGGGTGAATGGAACATTTTAAATGTCATACCTAGTTGGGGTGATGAGTAACTTTAAAGTTAAAAACCACTTACTGGTTGTGAGTAGGATTAATTATATATCATATCCGATTGGGATGTTGAGTGCTTTATAAATGAAAAACCTATTGTGAGTGGGATTATTTCACATCATACCCGGTTGGTATGATGAGGAAAGGAGAAACCCGCTTACCGGTTATAGGTGGAGATATCATCACACTTGGTTGATGTGATGAGATAAAAATGAATTTTTGTCAGAAGTGTTCTCCCTTTACAGTGTGCAAATGGTTAAAATATTTGGGAGACCTTCTTGATGGGAGCTTGATGCCCGTTTTTTTGGAAAAATGCGTGTAGTGGGCCCAAGGCTAGTGGGCATGAGCAAGAGCTTGTAAACAAAATGATTATGAAAAGCCATGAAAATTTCTAATGAAATTGATTGTGTGATTTCACCACGGTAATAAGTCAGGACCAATAGTACTCGATGGACTGGCGGTAGTTCATCAGAGTCAGGTCGACGGACTAGCTTAGACAAACAGCTATAGGTTGGGTTGAGCATCGGGGCTATTGGACTGTTGGCACCAAAGATAATGGCTATATGTGGAAAACTCTTATTTGTGCATGCACTTATGGTACAAGACTATCAAGATGCCCTAGGGGGTAGTGATGGGTCCCAAGGGTTGTTGGACGACATAGGGGGCGATAAGGGCAGTTTGACATGCCAGTCAATCATGAAGCTCTAGGAGCTTCTTGCGCATGAGACTAGGGTGGGGACAAGATGAGGTCTCCATTCTCATATGGACACGAAGTGGTATTCAAGTCTGAGGGTCAAACATTTGGGACGTTCCACTCAAACCCATGGTAGAAGTGGACGGGCTTCTATCTTAGTGGACGGTAAAGACGCTCTGATCCACAAGTGGGTGTAGTTGGCGGGCTGCACCTGCGAATGTGTTTACCCTTCTTGATGAAGGGCATGCATTTGTTTGCTAAATGCCTCCCGAGGCAAGGGGATGGACTAAAAGAGCTAAACACACCTAATATGGTAATGTAAAAAGGTTTTGAAAACCTGAATTTGAGGAAATCCTTTTTAAAGGAGATGATAACCTTGGCATGGTTTGAATAAAGCTACTTTTCTTAAAAACTCACTCCCAACACCCACTCACTGAGTTGTAGAACTCACCCCTCCCTTTTATCCCTTTTAGGAAATCAAGGAAACACCATTCTTAAAGGCCCTCATAAATTGGAACTGTAAGAAAGGTACGATTGTTTTAAAATATTCAGTTTTGTAAAATACTATTCCAGGAAAGACAGGTAAAATGTAAACACTGCCCTTTGGAGTTAAGGAAAAACCGAGAAAGAACTGGTCAACCCGAGTGAGAAAACCGAATCAGTTCATGAACCCCAACCACTAGAGAATGAGAAAATTGGCAAATTTACAACTTCCGAGTGACCTAAAGAGTCATAAAAACCTTAGAAAAGGGACCTTAGAACAATTTGGGAAAGTAAACCAGACCGGTTCAGGTGAACCGGATCCAAACCGGATGCTAAATTTATTTTTCTATGTGGCTTAGAAAATTCAAATTGGAGAATTGAGACAACCATTAGATAGAGAATGAATTTAGATGAATTTAGAAAATTTTAATTTTGAAAAACTTGGTTGAATCAAGCATGAACTGACCGGTTTAAGTGTTGAACTCGGTTCGGACTGGTTTGGTCCAATTCAGAACAGTGTCGTCTTCTTCCTTTAGATGACAATACTATTCACTCGCCAAAAAATTGAGCAGTGTCGACGAAGATGAAAAGTCTCCAGCCAAGGTGTTTCAGGCAATGAATGACCACCATAAAGGTGCCAATCAGATGGACAAGAAGTCCCTAAGCTTCTATATAAGGAGCTCCTTCTCATTTATACTCATGACACCTGAAAACTCCTCTCTCTCTCTACTGCTCCAATTTCTAGTGAATCTCGAACCAGAGCTCCAACTTTGGCATTTTTCTAAGCCAAATAAGGTGAGGTTGGGTTGTTTAGATTTGGGGAGAAGTAAGCTACTTGACGGTAGTCTCGATTTGCTCCAAGAATCACTAGAGAAACGCCATCGTGATCCAATAGTGAAGCAGCTCCGATGGATCGTAGTTTCCCTATTTCGGCCGAGCTAAAAATGAAAAATTTGAGCCCTTCTTAGGCCAAACCAAGCTCCCCCAACAATTCCACAACCCTCATACAACTGAATTAGTGCTGAAAGGTAAGCCAATTTAGCTGCCCTCTGTAATTTTCGATAAGTGTTAGAGAGAGAACCAACGAAACTTCACTAACCAAATTCTCCTTAATTTGACATGAATTGATGTGATTCTTGATCCTAGGAGTAACCTCAGAATGAGAACTATCTACTTAGATTGAAAGCTTGGATCGCCGCATCCCCGACGGTAAGCTTTCGAAGCTTTCTCTCTCTAAGTGCAGTTTTCTGACAAAGCTCCATTTTAGCTCAAATCAGATCCAAATGCCACGATTCAAAGTTCAATTAAATCGTGTTGAATGTAAGAACTCAAATTTACCTTGAAATTCAACAATTAACCTCAATTGATCAATCAATTTGATAAAATCAAAGTCGACCAGGTTGAAATGAGGAAATTGGCAGAAATATTTGGGGGGAGTTAGGAATTTAAAAAATTCGAGTGGACTAAAGTGAAATTTTCCAAAATTTAGTGCCAATTGGGCATGAAAAAGATGTTGGAGGACTAATTGGCCAATTTTTTAAATTATTGGGGTCAAATTGCCATTTTTGTAAAGTAGGGAAAAATGGTAATTTTTGAAAAATTAAGGACCAAATTGGAAATTTAGGGAAACTTGAACCCTTTTTGGGATTTTGGATAAATTGAGGATCCACAATGAATTTTTGAAAATTTCAGGACTCAATTTGGGAAATATTTGCATTAGGGACTTAAAAGTTGAAGAAAAAGAACTTTAGGGACTTAATTGCAAATTATTGAAAAGTTTGGGTATTTTATTAATTCGTGATAAATGAAGGCTATTATGCAAAATGATAATGAAAAAGGATGTTCATATCGTGTAGGAACACGAATTTCCAGAAGCGTCAACAAAGACAAGTTCGCATGGAGGCAAAGAGCCGGTTAAGAGGATTTCACTACATTAATGGGTGAGTGAGAATTTTTACATCATACCCGGTTCGGATGATGAGAACCTCGAAATTTAAAAACCACTACTGAGTGGAATTTTAACATCACACCTAGATGGGGTGATTGAGAAAACACACAAAAAAACTACTTATCGGTTGTAAGTAAATCATATCCGGTTGGTATGATGAACTTCTTGGAATAAAGTTGAAAACCTACTTATTGATTATGAACAGAGATGTCCTCACACCCGGTTGGTGTGATGGACAGATGAAAGGTTATTTTTATTAGAAGTGTTCTCCCCTGACTATGTGCCACTGCTTAAACATTTTGGGAGACCTTCTTGATGGGAGCTTGAATAGCTCAAATAGGCCGAAGGCCTCGATTTCGAAACTTGGGGGCTAGAATGCCCGATTTTGAAAATCTTGTATAGTGGTTCCAAAGCCAGTTGGCATGAGCAGGAGATCATAAACATACATGAGATTAAGCCATGAAAACTTTAAATGATTGATATGTCCATGGTACCAAGACATGACCAATATACTCGATGGACTAGTGGCACCGCGACAAAACTAGTTGACAGACTAGTCAAGACTGAGGTTCGGTACCATCAAGATGCCCAAGAGGGGTAGTGATACGTCCTAGGGGCTACTAGATGACATGGTGGAGATAAGAGCAGTTTGTCGTACCAGTGGTCAAGGAAGCTCAACGTAGCTTCATGCGCATGAGACCGGGGTGGGGTCAGGATGAGGTCTCTGTCCTCATACAGACACGTAGTTTCTTTTTGGTTTGAGGATTGGATGTCATGTACAGCCACTCATTCTCAAGGTAGAAGTGGACGAGCTTCTATTTAGGTGGCCAGTAAAGTCGCTCCGACGCCACAAGTGGGTGTAGTGGATGGGCTACCCTGCGAATGTGTGATCCCTTCATGATGAAGGTCGTGTGTTGATTGTTGAGCACACCGACTACGGTTAAAGGTTTTGAAAACTGAGAAATTTAGGAATAAATGTTTTTAAAGAATGTAAGGAGTCTGACACACTCCAATTCAAACTATTTTTAGAACTCATATATCAAACACCCATTAACTGAGTTGTCGAACTCACCCCCTCCCTTTACCCTTTTTAGGTAACCAAGGGAAAAACCCACCTACAAACATCCCACTAGCTTAACCTGCAAGACAAGTATGTAATTTAATTTATTTCAATTTTGATTAATGTTATTCCATGAAAGGTACAAGTACAAAGGACGCCTTACTCCTCATGGTTTAAAAGGGGGAAAACCCTTAATAAACTAGAATTGTGGCAGGTTGTTCACGTGGATCTGACCAAACTGGGTCGGGGCATGACATAAAAGGATAACTTACTCCTTGCAGTTCAGGAAAGGGGGAAACCCTTAATGGACCAAAGGGAGTGGCAGGTTGCTTGTGGGGATCCAGCCAAACCGGGTCGGGACGTGACAACTTGAGTGATATCAGAGCCTTTTCCTCGAACACATTATTAAGACTATATAATATAAAGATTAAAAGAAAATTTAAAATTTTCAGATGGCTCCCAATAAAGAAACGAAGAAAACTAGGACTGATGTCGCCAACACTACCCAACAATATGTACTCGTAGGAAGACCACCCTAAAAGCTCTCCAATGTTTGAAGTGTAGTAAAAGTCACGAAGGCCCAAGAGACATTATGGGAAAGCATCTAGTGCCACCAAGGAATGTGGTGTCAGCGCCAATTGAGGTCACATCCATGAGTAGGAGGAAAGCCAACCTAACGCTAAGTACACCGTAAGAGACTTATAACCAAGAAGGACACTTACTAAGAAACTAGTATAGTAGCTTCACAAGCTGAAACTACTTCTTGTAATGGGGGTAACACCCAAAACGTATTTTACCCTTTAATAAAAAAAATTCTAATTGTTCCTAAAACTTTGTCCCACAAACAATGTCGCATTCTCATACCTCAACTATATGGGGAGGGGTCACGAATGATAAGAAGGACCAGAGGAAGAAAACACAATGAAGCTGAGTATATATGAATGGAAAAATAAGTAGAAGGAATGTATTGGATGAAAAATGCAAGGATCAAGGAAGGACCAAAAGCATGGAGCAGGTTAAGTAAGAGGTTTGCGAAGAGGTCAAGAAATAGCGAGGTAAAGAAAATTTTAAACTTTTTTCTTAAGAAGGTCAAACAGAGAGGAATACCACAAGAATAGAGGTAAGGTACATGTGAAGTACACCTAGAACCCCTCAAAAAGGGCAAACGCGGAAAATGTCCTCCGACAACTTTAGGGTAGGACATGATAAAAGTGACAATGAGAAGAAATATGCTAGGAAAGGGAACTCTGGAGGGATGTATACGACTAAGTATCCCTTGAAGGGACCATTTATGGGCGGTTGGACATAATGTGGAGTGCAAGGAACCAACCTATAATCAGTAGCTCTTCGAAGGAAGGATAAGGAACAAAAAGGGAATTGGAGGACAATGAAGGATTAAGGGAGGGTGATCGTACCAATATCAGAAGGGTGTAAGACAGGAAAGAAGAAAAAGCTTTCAAGGAGCGTTAGGGAGGTTGAATGTGAAACTCCCAAAAAGGAAGTCCCTAGGTAGAAGGATAAAGGTAGGAAGTGAGACCATAAAAAGGGAAATTCTCGAGCTAAGGAACCGATAGATGAATCATAAGAGGCTTAACCCGAAGTAAGGAACCTCATAAAGGGGCATAAGTGGTTAAGGATGTATCGAGATGGCCAAATGTGACATGCTTTAGAAGAGTAGAGGAGCTAAATAGGGATTTCTGACGAACCTAGCGGAAGGAAGCAACTAGTAACAATGGGATGGTCAAGGAGAATAAATGATGCCCTAAGAAGGACTAGGAAGTAGAAAATACTACACTCTAATAAGGGCAATAGGATGGGCATCAAAGACGAGTGAATTCTAGAGACATCTGCCCCAGACAGTTGGACAAAAAAATAGTAGGGACAAGGCAGTTAACGAACTGACCCTCGAGAGAACCATGGATTTAAGCCCAGGCGAAGAAGGGAGAAGTGAAAAGGCCAAAACCTTGGAAAAGAAGGATGAAGGAAATCCTTAAAGAGATCAATGGTTGAGAACGAATTAACGACCAAACTCAAGCCATGAGAAGGTTAAGTAAGCCTCTCACAAGGAGGATTTGAACACCTCCCTGAAGAAATAAACTAGTACTAGGGTACAAGTGAGAATGAGGATAGGTACAAAAAGACTTGCCCGCAAGATTTCAAGAGTAAGGGTAAGCAGGAGAGGATGACACCAAAGGATGTCATTTATAGGGTAGATATTCCCAAGGGAAAATGAAAAAGGAATTTCGGGAGAAAGGGGGAGAATCCTACCAAGGAAGGAAATCCTAGAAAGGCATACATATACCAACTGAGAGGTAATGGAACCATGTGAAGAGGGATAAGAAGATAAGCTTGCAAATAGGATGCATGTTGAGGTGGAAAGACCAAGGGGAGCATACTAGGAGGGCCTAAGGAGTAATTAAACCCAAGGAATGGGTAACTAGGAAGATAGCATCAAAAAATGTTGTACAAGTAAGAAAGGGGTGGACTGCCATAATAAGGAAATAGTGAAAAGAACCTATGAGAAACCTTGGAGAAGTAACCCTTCCAATTAAGAAGTGATTAAGGAAAATGACCGCTGACATCAAGACTGGTCGTGGTCCATGCTCGCTTAATGGAGCCTAAAGAGTGGATGGCTGTGCATAGTGTAGAGTATACGAAATAAGACCCGATAATCGGAAGTTCCTCGGATAGGGAACAAGTGATGAAATGAAGATTTTAAGACAATGGAGGATTGAAAGCGGGCAAAAGCCCTAATAAAGAAAGGGTGTAAGGAGATGAAGAAATGAAACCTTAAAGGAATGGCAAGAAGATTGAACATGTAGCTCATAAGGAGAAAGTCTCTACTTTGAAGGACAAAGTAGAGAATGAAACCGTAAAAAGGGAACTCCCCAAACAAAGCAATCGACAAGTAGACCGAAAGGGATCAACTTGGAATAAAGAATCGTGAAATGGTCACGAGTGAGTAAGAGTGGATTAAGGAAAGGAAAAGTTCTTGAGTAAAGGATACCACTGGAAATGAGGAAAGACATAAGAAGGGAAGAATCCTAACATGTCAATAAGTCATCGGGAAACCCAATGATTGGAACTAGAAAAACCCAATAAGGAAGTTGGGAAAGGACGAGCATGTAAGGAAAATCGACACTGTTATGTAAGACATGACCTCAAAGGCAAGAAGGATGATTGGATAACGATAAAAGTAGTCAAGGAATACTATCAGATGAAAAGAGGGACAAAGTATATTGTAAACCAGAAAAAGAACTGGTAATTTCCAAAGAAAAAAACCGAGTGGGTACATAAACCATCATTGTTAGAGAAAGAGGAATTTGGGGAATTTACAAATCCTGAGTAACTTATTGAGTCATGGAAAAGGACTTTGGGATGAAATCAAAGAGAAAACTAAACCGGTTCAGGTGAACCGAACTTGAACCAATTTGAACCACAATTGAACAGGTTTTTAAATTTATTTTTCTAGTTGGCTAAAAATATTTAAATGGAGGAATTGAAGCCACCATTGGAGAGATAATAAATTTAGAAATTTTTAATTTTGAAAAACTCAGTCAAATCGGACATGAACCGGTCGGTTTCAGCATTGAACCTAGTTCGTACCGGTTTGGTTCGGAATAATGTCATCTTCATTCTTCATATGACAACATTGTTCACTCACCGGAAGAACAAAGAGCATCGCTGAATCATCTCTGTTCAGGGTGTTTCAGGCATTGAATGAGCACCATAAAGGTGCCAAATGGACAGCTAGAGAGTCCACGAGCTTCCTATATAAAGAGATCCGCTTCATTCATTCTCCTCACACTTGAAAACTCCATTCTCACTCAACTGCTCCAATTTCCGGTGAAGCTCAAACTAGAGCTCCGACTTGGGCATTTTTCTCAGAAGGCAAGATCAGGTTGTTTAGATTTTAGGAGAAGTCAACTTTCTTATAGAAATCTCCATTCGGTCCGAGGACCGCCAGAGAAGCGCCAGCGTAATCAAACAGTGAAGTAGCTTCGGCGAACTGAAGCTACCCTATTTCGGCTGAGTTGAAAACGACCAAATTTAGCCCTCTTCAGGCCAAACCAAGCTCTCCTAACATCCCCATAACCATTATACGAACTCAACCAAGCTGAAAGGTAAACCAATTCCTCCCTCCTTAGTCGTTGCAAATCGGTGTTAGAGAGAGAAACTATAGAATTTCACTGACAAAATTCTCCTTCAATTCAAGGTCAATTGTAAGAATTCTTGATCCTACAAGATATCTCAAGAAAAGAGCTATCTTCCCCGATAGAGAGATTGGACCGCCGCACCTCCGAAGGTGTGCTTTCGAAGCTTTCTCTCTCTAAATTCGGACCCAAATGACATTGTTCAAAGCTCAATTGAATCGTATGAAGAGTAGGAACTAATCCATACCTTCAATTGGAGCAAATAACCCTGATTGAATGGTCAATTTGATAAAATCATATTTAACCAGTTTGAAAGGGGAAAAATTAGGGAAAATATGGGGAAAATTGGGGATTTCATAAAATTGAGGAAGTAAATTGCAATTTCCAAAAATTGAGGGCCAATTGACAATGGAAAGGGCATTGGAGGACCAATTGGTCAAATTTTGGAACTAATTGGGGTCAAATTGCAATTTTTGTAAAGTAAGGGCAAACTGGTAATTTTTAAAAAGTTAGGGACCAAATTGAAAATTTGGAAAACCTTAGCCCCCTTAATCAATTTTCAGTAAATTGAGGATACAAAGTGAATTTTGCAAGTTTTGGGACACAATTTTGTGAAAAGTTTGCATTAGGGACCTAAAGTCAAGGAAAATGAACTTTAGGGACCTAAGTGCAATTAACTAGAAATTTTTGGTTTAGTCATTCATACGTGAGGAATGAAGACTGCTATGCCAAGTACTACTAGATAAAGTTGTCCAAATCGTGTGGGAGCACAAAGGACTGAAACACCAGCAAGAGAAGCTCGCATCAACTTGGGAAAATCAACTGAGGATGAACAGGTCACGGTTAACGGGTGAGTGGGCTTATTCACATCATACTTAGTTGGGATGATGAACACTATAAAAATGAAAGACCATGTCTATGTGAAATTTTAACATCACACCCGGTTGGAGTGATGTTATAACTATACAAAAAAACTACTTATTAGTTGTAAGTAGAGAGATCATACCCGGTTGGTATGACGGTCTTCTTGGAAGGAAGGAGAAAACCCGCTTGCCGGTTGTAAGCGGAGATGTCATCACGTCCGATTGGTGTGATGAATGGAAAAATTATTTTGTTAGAAGCATTCTCCCCTGACTGTGTGCCAATGCTTAAAAATTTTGTGAGACCTTCTTGACGAGAGCTAGAACAACTCAAATAGATTAGAGGCCTCGGTTTTGGAACTTGAGGGCTAAAATGCCCAGTTTTGGAAAATGAGGTACAGTGGGCCCAAGCCCAGTTGACATGAGCAAGAGCTCATAAACAAACATGTGATATTTATGCCATAAAGATTTTAAATGAATGGAATGTGTGCTTTCACCATGGTACCAAGACATGACCGACATACTCGATGGACTGGTGATAGTGCGTCAAGGCCAGGTCGATGGACCAGCCTAGACAAATAGCTGCAGGTCGAGTTGAGGTCGAGGCCATTGGACTAGTGGCACCAAAGATAAATGACATTGTGGAAAAAATTATTGTTTGTTCATTCACTTGAAGTTCAAGACCATCAAGATGCCCAAGAGGGGTAGTGATGCGTCCTAGAGGCTACTAGATGACATGGTAGAGATAAGGACAGTTTGTCATGCCAGCAGTTAGGGAAGCTCGACGTAGCTTCATGCGCATGAGACTGGGGTGTGGTCGGGATGAGGTTTCTGTCCTCATACAAACACAAAGTTGATTTTAGGTTTGAGGGTCGGATGTCGTGAACATCCACTCATTCCCAGGGTAGAAGTGGAAGAACTTCTATCTAAGTGGCCAGTAAAGTCGCTCTGATGCCACAAGTGGGTGCAATGGACGAGTTGCGCTACAAATGTGTGATTCCCTTCCTGAAGAAGGGCATGTGTTGATTTTTAAACACACCTGATATGGAAATGAGAAAAGGAAATTGTGAAAACTGGGAATTTGAGAATACTTTTAAAAGAGATAAGGAGTCTATGACACTCCGATTAAAGATGTTTTATGAAAACATTCTCCCAGTACCCATTCACTGAGTTGTCGAACTCACCCCCTCCCTTTACCCCTTTTCAGGTAACCAAGGGAAAACCCACTTAAAGACTTTTCGATAGGAGAACCTGCATGATAGGTGTGTAAAGTTAATATATTCGGTTTTGATTAATGTTATTCTTGGAAAGGTACAAGAGAAAAAGGATAGTTTACTCCTCACGGTTTAAAGAAGGGGAAAGCCCGTAATAAATCGGGAGAGTGGCGGGTTGCTCACAAGGATCTAACCAAACCGGGTCGGGGCATGACAACTTGAGTGGTATCAGAGCCTGTTTCCCCGAATACATTATTAAGACTAGAGAACATAGTAACTAATAGGGATAATTTTAAAATTTTAGTTGGCTCCTAAGAGAGGAACCAAGAGAACTAGAGTTGTAGTCTCCGACACTGCCCAACCACCCCTTCCTATGAAAACTCCCCGAGGAGCTCAAACAACTCCATCAGGACTAAGCTCAGAACATCATAGGTTGTACAAGGAGTTTACTCAGGTATTTTGATGACCTAACCTCATCCCTAAGACATGCACCAATTCTCAAGCTGAACTAGAGGAAGTACAATCTCATCCTCCTCCTGTTAACCATCCACCTACAATTAACATCCCCAAATATCTCAAAACTCTTCGTCAACTGGGGTGTAAGCCTTTACTTGGAGAGAAGGTTGTAGGAGCTGCCATGGGCTGGCTATCTAACATCATGAAATTGATGGGGATAATCAGGATATCACCAGAGGACATGGTGATCATGGCATAATTCTTCCTGGAGGGTAGTGCCAAAACATGGTGGGATAATGTCCAAAGCCTGCATACCTCTACACCCACGTGGGAGTTGCTTGAGGAGAGGTGCGTAGAGGAGTACCTGGCTCCTCATTTGATTTCCTCTAACTTTGAAAAGGGCTTAACTCTATATCAGAGTATCATACCAAATTCAATGAGTTAAGACCCTTTGCCCCTAATTTGGCCGGACTGGCAGATATATGCTAGTGATTCATGAATGGTCTCAATATGGACATACGATATCGTATGGGAGTACTAGGACACCACGCAGATCTAGCGGCAGTGATCAGTATTGCTAACAAATGTGAGTAACAGGTACAGACCCGACGTTGTCAAATGGAGTAGACAACCTAAAATGAGAACAAGAGCCAAAGCTGACATGGATAACGGAGGGAGCATAATGGTCCAATATGGGAAAATAAAGTGGGATTTCAAATGAGGAAAGATGTGCCACCGCCTCCCCAAAGAGTAATCACCACCCTGCCACAAGGAAACCCTCGCTGTCCTAGGTGCCAAAGGTACCACAAAGGAGCTTGCTTGTCCTTTTTGCATGTGGACAAATGGGGCACTTTGCAAAGGAATGCCCCACTCTAAGGGAGAACAAGCAATGAAATATGCTTGGACCACCCCAAGGGAATCCCAAGAATCTTAGGCACGACACCACAACTAGAGTACCAGCTAGGGTATACAACCTCACCTAGAAAGAGGCTAGGAAAGACCCTAGTACTGTAGTAGGTACTTCCTAAAACCCTCCCAACTAGATTAAGTAAAACATGTAATTGAAATCTTATTCATTAAAGAAAATCTTTTCTCTAAAAATATGCGTTTCTCCAATCAGGGTACGTGCATTTGTGGGGACGAAAGGTCTACGCCCTCTTCGACTCAAGACCAGAGAGATCTTTCAACAGAGAGGATCTAATTCCAAGCTTACCCCTAGAACTCACCCCTCTAGGACAAAGTCTCAACATCCTCACACCCTTAGGAGAACGGTTAAATAGGGACAAACAACTGAAGGGATGTGAGATAAAGATTGGAGGAATCAAACTCGTAGCTGATTTGATTCCATTACCTCTAAGGGAGGTGGAAATAATCCTTGGAATGTATTGGTTGAGTACCCATCAAGCTAGGATGGATTGTGGAAGGAAGATAGTAACTTTCCACACACCAAAGACAATCAAACTAAAATTTCAAGGAGAATGGAGGAAGAGTGAATTACAAATGGTGTCCCATATCAAGGCTCAAAAGATGATATAGAAAGGTTGTAGGGATTTTCTGGCTACAATCATCAATGAAAAGTCTGAGAAGAGAGGACCCGATGACATTCCAGTAGTAAAATACTATCTAGATGTATTCCTAGAAGAATTACCTAGATTGCCCCCAAGTTGACAATTGGAGTTCACCATAGAGATTATCCTAGGAACAAATCCCATATCGCAAGCCCCTTATCGCATGGCTCCGGCAGAACTAAAGGAATTGAAGAAGCAACTGGACGAGCTGTTAGAGAAGGATTTCATACACTCTAGCCAGTCTCCATGGGGGTGCACCAATTCTATTCGTAAAGAAAAAGGACTGGATCATGAGACTATGCATACATTATAAGAAGTTAAACCAGGTTACCATCAAGAACAAATATCCACTTCCACAGATTGATGACCTGTTTGACCAACTGAAAGGAGCAGTCTACTTCTCCAAGATAGATATTCGGTCGAGCTACCACCAACTCAAAATCAGAGAGGTAGATATTCCTAAGACTACATTCCGGTCCCTATACGGGCATTTCAAATTCAGGGTGATGCCTTTTGGCTTAACTAATGCCCCTATAGCCTTCATGAATTTAATGAATCGAGTGTTCCAACCACACTTGGATAGGTTTGTTATAGTATTTATAGATGAAATTCTTATATACTCATGAACTAGGCTAGAACACAATGAACATTTGGCAATCGCCTTGGAGATACTATGGGAAAAATGCTTATATACAAAATTCTCCAAGTGTGAGTTATGGTTGCAGGAAGTAGGGATCTTAGGACATGTAATTCCTAAAGATGGAGTCAAGGTAGACCTGGAAAATGTGGAAGCCGTATCCGATTGGAAGACACCTAGGAATCCCTCGGAGATACGAAGTTTCTTAGGCTTAATAGGATACTACGGACAGTTTGTGCAGGATTTCTCTAAGATAACTGCCCCTTTGACTTGACTCACCAGGAAAGGAGTAGAGTATAAATGGGATGAAAGGTATGAGAAATCTTTCTTGGAGTTAAAGACCGTTTGACAACGGAACCTGGATTCTCCCTTCTTGACCCAAGTGCGGGGGAGTACACCGTCTATAGTGATGCATCCGGACAAGTCTGCCCATTTCCTACCGATAAGAGTGACAGATTTAGTAGAACAACTGGTTGTCTTATACATGTGGGAGATAGTAAGACTTCATGGCATCCCAGTGAGCATAGTATCGAATAGAGACCATAGATTTACCTCAAGATTTTGGTCAAGTTTGCAAAGTGCCTTGGGAACTAAGGTCCACATGAGTATGACTTTTCATCCTCAGACCGATGGATAGTCTGAGTGAACAACCCAAACCTTGGAAGACATGCTAAGAGCATGCGTACTCACTATGGATAAGGGTTGAGAGGAATACTTGTAACCGATGGAATCCCCTGTATTGTGGGAAGAAGTGGGGGAAAGGAAGCTGGAAAGGGTCGAATTAATCAAGGATGCCACAAAAAAAGATCAAGATAATCAGAAGTCAACTCAAGGTCGCTTAGGATAGGTAGAAGAGCTATGCGGACAAAAGGAGAAAGGATCTTGAATTTGAGGCAGGAGACCAAGTGTTCCTAAAGGTATCCCGATGGAAAGGAATGCTTAGGTTTCAAAAACGGGAAAAGCTGAAACCAAGGTACATTGATCCTTATCCCATCATTCAAAGGATAGGACTAGTGGGGTATAAATTAGACCTACCTCCAGACTTACAGAGAATACATGATGTATTCCATATCTCAGTACTCCTGAAGTACAAGCCTGATCCAAGCCATGTACTGGACCGACCCCCACCAGAGTTAGAAGAGAACCTGACCTATCAAGCAAAATCGGTGCAAATCCTCGACCGGAGGGACAAAAACTTAAGGAATAAGAGAATTTCTATGGTTAAGGTTCTTTGGTAGAACAGACCCATGTAAGAAGAGACATGGGAAACCGAGAGCATTATGAGGGATGGGTACCCTCAACTATTTGATGTGTAATTGTTTTTGGGACAAAACCCCTAAAAGGAGGGGAGAGTTATAAATCTCGTCCTTTTATAATAAGAAAATTGGGAAAAGAATCCGTCATTTCCATAGAAAAAAATCGAGTTGGTTCATAAACTATCACTGATAGAGAAAGAGAAATTTGGGGAATTTAAAAATCTTGAGTGACTCAAAGAGTCATAAAAGTCATGGAAAAGGACTTTGGGATGAAATGGAAAAGAAAACCAAACCGGTTCAGGTGAACTGGACCTGAACCGAACTAAACTAGTTTGAACCATCATTGAACCGGTTCTAAATTCATTTTTCTATGTGACTTAAAATATTCAAATGAAGAAATTGAAACCACAATTGGATAGAGAATGAATTTAAAAAGTTTTAATTTTGTAAAACTCGGTCGAATCAGGCCTGAACCGGCCATTTTTACGCATTGAACCTAGTCTGGAACAGTGTCATCTTCTTCCTTCATATGACAACACTATTCACTCATAGGAAGAATGAATAGCGTCGACGAAGCTAAATCATCTCCATTCAGGGAGTTTTGGGAAAACTTACAATATAGAGAGAAAATTTGCTTTTCTTACTAATGGATGGGCAGTGGCCGGAGCTTGAGGTGGGGTAGCTAGTACTCATTGAGGAGAACCTACCAATATTGAATCCCACTGCAATTCGTCGTTGTCCTGCAAGAATTTGAAGAGAGAAGTTTTAGGGGTGCAGCTCTGAAACTCAGAAATTCCAATGAGGAGAGGTAAAATTGAGCTTACCGGAAGTCTGTAAGGGGATGTAGAGGGTATTAGGCAATTAGAGGTGGTCAATGTTGGCGATAAGAAGGCTAAGAGGGTTAGGGTTGGGTCGACCAGGAGCTCACTATTTCGAGCTCTAGAGCAACTTCACTATATGATCCTTTTTGCAATTCTCTAGTCGTCCTCTAGTCACTTTGAGAGTTTCTGGAGCTAGAGCACTCTTCTCCAGTTTCAATGCCACCCTTCGTAGCTTCTTTGGTTGAGATATTTCCCATTGTCAGAGCCTTGATCGGAATGTCATTGGAAAAGGAGCTGTTTGTATTAAGAGAGTGCCTAAGAGGTGAAGAGGACGAATGGAAGGTTGCTCTTTATATGGAAAGCTTGACAATTGTTTACGCTACTGGCCAACGTGAGACTCGACCTTTGACTCGGCCACCAACGACCTGATCAGAGAGTTTTTCGAGTCGTTAGAGACTCCCACTTTTCTGGCCTCTCTCTCCTCTGTTCTCTCTATTAGCGGTTGAAGGTTAAAACACGATGATGTGGCGGTCGTTCCACATGGTACGATGTGATTAGCTAGTTTTTCTGACATGGAGATCCAGTTCGATCACCACTTCAACCGTTGACCCTTTGACCGGACACGAGGCAGCCTCTCATTGGTTGCTCGTGTCTACGTGGCATGTTGATGGGTTGCCTACTAAACGTGGACTGGACATGTGGTAGCCTCACATTGGCTGTACGTGTCTGTGTGGCTCCTGATGGGGCATCGTTGACCATTGACTGGTCTGATTGGTTGACTAGTTCGACGATTGACCGGTTCGGTTCGTTGATCGATCCGGTCTGACCGGGTTCACTTTTCCAAATACGCAAATTGGTCGGTTCGGCCCTGATTCAACCAATTTTCAAAAATTTAAAATTTTTAAATTTATCTAACATCATTTTATATCTAATGGTGGCCTCTAATTCCCAAATTGACATTTTTAATCCACCTAGACAAATGAATTGTTGAATTGTTTCACTGTGGTTCATCCCAGTTCGGGTTCGGTTCACCCCGAACCAGTCTAGTTCTCTCCCCAATTCCACTTCCCGATTCTTCCTCACAATTTTTGTGAATTTTTTGTCACTTAGGATCTCCCAATTTCCCACGTTAACCCTTCTTTACTATTTTCTTTTTATTAAATTGGCCCGGTTTTCAACAATAGTGTCGGTCCTCCTCCCGATTTCCTTAGTCCCAAGGGACAAGTTCCACATGGGCCTAGTCACTCATACATGAGAAAAGAAAGCTATCATATCAAATATTTCTTGATAATGATACCCAAATCATGTAGGAATACTTGGGACCAGAATGCAAGCAAGAGAGAGCTAGCGTGGACTTGGAAACTGACTGGGGATGAACACGTCATAGTCATCAGGTGAGTGGGATTATCTAACATCATTCTCGATTAGGGTGATGAGCACTTTTATTAAAGGAAAACCCACTTACTGATTTTTAAGTAGGACATCATACCCAATTTGTATGATGAGTTTCTAAAAGGAAAAACTCGCATACCGATTGTAAGCGAACCTATCATCACACCCAGTTGGTATGATGAGTTAACAGAGGATTTTGTTGTAAATGTTCTCCCCTGACTATGTGCCATTGCTTAAACCATTTGGGAGAACTTCTTAACAAGAGTGGGAACAACTCTAACATGCTAAGGGTCTCAGTTTTAATTCATAGGGCTCAAGGCCTAATTTTTAAAAACACATGAAGTGAGCCCAAGGCCATTGGGCACGTGCTAAATCCTGTAAACAAACATGAATAAGAGGAGCCTTGAAAACACTTATTTAAAATGAACAATAATTGTGTGATTTGCCATGGTACCAAGTCAAGACTGACAATGCTCGATGGGCTGGGTGTAGTGCATCAGGGCCAGGTCGACGGACCGGCCTAGACAAACAGATGTAGGTCGGGTTGAGTGTCGGGGCTGTTGGACTATCTACACCAAAGAATATGGCTAAATTATGAAAACTTTTATTTTTGCATGCAGTCGTGGATTTGGAACCATTAAGATGCCCTAGGGGTAGTGATGGGTTCCAAGGGCTGCTATACGACATGGTGAAGATAAGAGCAGTTAGTCATCCTAATTAGTCATGAAGTTGTGGGAGGTTCTTGCGCATGAGACCAGGGTGGGGTCAAGATGAGGTCTCCATCCTTAAACAGACATGAAGTGGTTTTCAGGTCTGAGGGTTGAATATCTGGGATGCTCACTCATTCTCAGGGTAGAAGTCTGAGAGTTCTATTAGGGTGGATGGAAAAGTCACACTAATCATCAAGTGGATGCAGTCTTGGACTACCCTGTGAATGTTTGTACCCTTCATGATAAAGGGCATGTGTTTGTTTGCTAAATGCCTCCCGAGGCAAGGGGGTGTTCTAAGGGAGCTTAACACACCTACTATGAAATCGGAAAAAAGACCTGAGATTTGAGAAAAACCTTGAAAATGATGTACTTGGCATGATTTTGAAAAACTAAGCATTTTTGAAAACTCACTCCCAATACCTGCTCACTGAGTTGTAGAAACTTAGCCCTCTCTTTAACCCTTTTCAGGAAAAAGGAAAACCAACCTTAAAGACCCCTCATAGTTGAACCCTAAGTCAGGTATGTAAGTTTTTAATTCATTTTTAAAAATGAACCGGTTTCCAAGGATGAACCGGTTTTTTAATTCATTTTTCTAGGTGGCTTAAAAATCTCAATTTGAAAAATTGAGACCACCATTAGATAAAAAATGAATTTAGACTAATTTAGAAAAATTTTATTTAAATTAATTTAGACTAATTTAGAAATTTTTTATTTTGAGAAAATCGATCGAATCGGGCCTAAACCGGCCCATTTTCATCAACGAACCCGGTCGGACTGGACCGGTCCGGTCCAGAACAATGTCGTCTTCTTCCTTAGGTTGACAGAACTATTTATCAATGTAGAAATCGTCCTTTTCCAGCGAGGGAATATTCCCTCCGATTTGGACATTTTCTGAAGAGGATAAGCTTGACCAATATGAAAACGGGTAAACCAGAGGGTCCCTGAGCTCCCTATATAAATAGTTGCCCTCCATTCATCCTCCACACACCTCAAATCCTCTCCTCGTCTAAAGTGCTCAGTTTTCTGGCGGAGCTCAAACCAGAGCTCTGACTTGGGCACTTTTCTCAGCCTTAGAAGGCAAACTTGGACCCTACAGACTCTGGGGAAGTCAGCTACCTCACAGCAACCTCCCATCGATCCAAGGATCACCGGAGAAGCGTCGGTGAGATAGAACAGTGAAGCAGCTTCGTCGGTTCGAAGCTGCCCTATTTTGGTCGACCTGAATTCGGCCAATTCAAACCTTCTATGGCCAAACCAAGCCTTCCCTCAGCCACCAAGACCAGCACACGAACTATACAGAGGAGAAAGGTAAGTCAATTCGACCAACCTCCATCGTTGCAGTTCGGTTCTGGCGAGAGAAAGTGTTGGATTTCACTAACCAAATTCACACTGATCCTGACATCAATTATATAAATTCTTGATACTAGAAGGATCTTAAGAACAAGAGCTACCTTTCTAGATTGAGAGCTTAGACTGTAGCGCCTCCGATGGTAAGCTTTCGAATCTTTCTCTCTCTACGTATAGTTTTCTAGCGAAGTTCCGTTTGAGCTCGTTTCATATCCAAATGCTGCAATTCAAAGCTCAATAGAATCATATGGAAGTGCAGCAACCGATCTTTGCCATCAATTGGAGCAATTAATCCCATTTGAACTACTAATTTGAACAAATCAAATTTGGTCAGTAGAGAGTGGTGAAAGTTGGGGGAAATTTTGAGAAAATTTAGGAATTTCGAAAAATTGAAGAACCTAAATGCAATTTCTCAAAATTGAAGGTCAATTAGCAATGAGAAAGATGCTAGAGGACCAATTGGTCATTTTTTGAAAGAATTGAGACCAATTGGCACTTTTGGAATCTTAGGGGCAAATTGGTAATTTTGTAAAAGTTGGGGAACCAATTTGGAAATTCGGGAAATTTGAGCCCATGTACCATTTTGAGAAAATTAAGGACCCAAGAGTGATATTGGAAGCCATGGAGACTTGATTAAAAACAATTGGGTGTTTGGAGACCTAAAGTCAAAGATTAAGGACTTTAGGAACCTAATTGCAATAAGGCAAAACGAAGGGTCTAAATGTAAATACATGAAAATAGGAGGGCTATCAATGCCAAGCCATTCCTAAAAATAATACTCAAAACTTGTAGGAACAAATTTGGATAAGGATGTGAGCAAAGGAGCTCGAACATGACTTGGAAACCTAACCGGAAACGAACACGTCACAGTCACCGGGTGAGTGGGAACTTTATACATCATACCGATTGGGATAATGAACACGCTTTAATTGAAAGACCACCATGAGTGGGATTATTTTAAATATCATACCCAGTTGGGGTGATGAGTACCATTTTAAAGCTAAAAACCTACTTATCGGCTATGAGTGGGATTACTAATGTCATACCCGGTAGGGATGGTGTGTACCTTTTCTAAATTGAAAGCCATTGTGAGTGGGAATTTCCAACATTATTCCTGGTTGGGGTGATGAGCACCTTTTCTAAATTAGAAGCCACTATGAGTGGGAATTTCTAACATTATTCCTAGTTGGGGTGATGAGCACCTTTTCTAAATTGGAAGCCACTGTGAGTGGGATTATCTAACGTCATACTTGGTTGTGGTGATGAGCACTTTTACTAAATGAAAAACCTATTTACAAGTTGTAAGTGGGAATATTTAAACATCGTATATGTTTGGTATGATAAACTTATTTACTAAAAGGAAAAACCCGCTTACCGGTTGTAAGTAGACCTATCCTTATCATCACACTTGGTTGGTGCAATGAGTTAAAGTGAGATTTTGTTAGAAGTGTTCTCCCCTTACTATGTGTCATTGCTTAAACCATTTGGGAGACCTTCTTGACGAGATCTAGAACAGCTCTAACAGGTTAGGGGCCTTGAATTTGAAGTCGTAGGGCTCAAGGCACAGTTTTGAAAAAAATGCATGAAGTGGGTCCAAGGCTAGTGGGCACAGGCTGAAGTGCGTAAACAAACATGAATAGGAAGAGCATGAAAAATCTCATTAAAAGTGGCAATAATTGTGTGATTCACTATGGTACCAAGTTAGGACCGACAAGGCTCAATGGGCTAGCGGCAGTGCATCAAGGTCAGGTCGATGGACTAGCCAGGCAAACAGCTACATGTCGGGTTAAATGTTGGGGCCGTTGGACTGTCGGCACCAAAGAGAATGGCTAAGTATATGAAAAATATTATTTCTGCATCATCTTGATTTGGGACCATCAAGACACTCAAGGGGTAGTGATGGATTCCAAGGGCTGCTAGACGACATGGTGGTGATAAGGAAAGGGGAAGCTACTATGTTTGGGCTTCTCGTCATGCCAATTAGTCATGAAGCTACTATGTTGGGGCTTCTTGCGCATTGAGACTGGGGTGCAGGTGAGATGAAGTCTTTGTCCTCATACAGACACAAAGTTATGTGGAGTTTGAGAGCCTTGCTCCAGGGGCGTCACTTAGACTCAAGGTAGAAGTCAGTGACTTCTATCATGGTGGACGATAAAGACATGTCGATCCACAAGTGTGTGCAGTGGGTGTGCTGAACTAGTGAACGTGTGTACCCTTTATGATAAAGTGGTGTGTATGATTGTTAAATGTCTCCCGAGGAAAGGGGTTGCACTATAAGAGCAAAACACGCAAAGGCTTTCAAAAGGATGAAATATTTAAAGAATGATGTGTTCAATGTTTTGATAAACTAGTTACTTTTAAAACTCATTTTCCAACACCCGCTCACTGAGTTGTAGAAACTCAGCCCCTCCCTTTAACCCTTTTTCAGGAAAGAAGATGAACCCTTAGAGAATATCTCGAAGTTGAACCCTTAAGACAAGTATGTAGAGTTTTTAAAATATTAATTTTTTTATAATGCTATTCCAGGAAAACCAAGTAAAAATGATGCATGAGTTCTCATAGTTTAGAAGGAATTAAAATCCTTTTTAGGCCAAAGGGAGTGGTGGGTTGTTCATGGGGATTCGACAAAACCGGGTCAGGGCGTGACATAGCCAAATCTCTATACTATAAACAAATTAAAGTTGAACACTTGATGCCGACATAAATGTTGCAACCACTCCATATTCCCGAATGGAAGTGGGAGAAGATTCGTAAACCCTAATTTCTCTAAATAAGAAAATCAAATAAGAGAATCAAAAATTTTTTAGATAAATTTGAGGTTCAAATTGAACCGAAACTAAAAAGAGAAATCAAACAAGATTCGAAGTGAACCAAATGGAACATAAATTATCACAAATTTCAAAGGAAATTAATCTAATTGAAAATTGGAAGTGAGAACTAGACCAAATAATGATGAACCAAGATTGAACCAGATTAAACCAAACCAAACAAATCGGAACTGATTCGAAGATTTATTTTTCTGGGTGACCCAAAAAGGGCAAATTGGTCAATTGAGATCACCACCATGTAGAAAATGAATTTAGAAATTTTTAATTTTTAAAAAACTAGTTGAAACTGGCCTAAATTGTTCGATTTTTTATTTTGGGTCACCAAACCCAGTCCAATTGAACCAGTCAACGATCTAACTAGGTCAACGAACTGCCTAATAGGTCAGCGCCTAGTGAGCACATGTGACCAAATTGTGCACGACATGTGGCAAGCACGCTTAGTTAGCTGACAAATCTACATATGGAAGCATTGACTAATCTCATAGTGACATGTGTCTGTCATCAATGATCAACTAATGAAAATCCACATCATTTGGATTGGCTAATCAGAGAGTGACATGTGTCAATAGTCAATTGTCAACTGATAAAATTCTACATTAGAGGGATTGACCAATTAGAGGATGACACATGGCACACATTCTAGGTTAGAAACCATCTTACATGTTGGAGAACTAATAACCAATGAGCGAATGATACATGGTGTTACCACATTAGAAAGCCTCGAACAATACGAAGAGGACATGTGGCATCACAAGGAAGTCAGATGAGGAATTTGACTTATTTAAATTGGCTAATTAGAGTACGCCACATGGTAGTGTCCCATGGTCGATTTACGACCATATTAAGCTTGGATGTCCCATGGTCGACTAATGATTAGAATTCTATATGAAACACACATACCTCAGATTTTCAGTTATCAAACTTGTAGATAGCACCACTTCTCTCCCAACCACAAAAAATAGTGATTTAGGTGTCCCTAGAAAGCTACTTGAGCCAGCTTTCCAATGTAACCTCTCTCGACCACTAATACATCAATGTCATCAAATAGTACATGACCCTTATTGGCCAAAAATAGAGCATCCATTTCTTTTATCATTTTCGATGGCCTGGATGGTTAACAATGGCTACGAAAATTTTGGTAGACTCCCCTTGGTCCTAACTTTTAAACTCCCATTGATCCCAACTTTTAAACTCCACATGGTCATATGATTTCAGTAAGTATCGAGATCAAATAAATTCTTAGAATTGTCAGCTACCTTTAATTGTGACAAAGTTTAGTAAAACAGACTTTGCAAGTTGCTCAAACCTCCCTTTGAGGTGCTTCAAGTGGCCAAAGACTCATCTTGGAGTCAACTATCAAACAACACTTGTGTCACCGACCAACTCACCATCTCCGGTGAGATCCCAAACTTGACCCAACTTTGGACCTATAAACTACTAACTTAGATTTAACCCTAATTGTCATTGTTCCGACCAACCCCAGTTGAATAGAGGCTATGACTTCCTAGGGGGAGCCCATAGTGAAATCATATCTGAATTTGAGATTTTTTATGAATTATTTTATTGGGGACCAAAGTTTGGGGACTAAAATTTAATCATGGGTAATTTAGAGGACTCTTTTGAAGGTAAGTTTTCTTTGGGATCTTTTTAAGGGCCTAAATAAAATTTTAGGACCATTTGAAAATATTGGTAATGTTTTGAAACTAGGATGCCATTTTTGGAATACATAAGGAGCTAAAAGTGACAAAAGAGAAAGTCTAGGGACTAAAGTGTAAATGAAGAATTTTGTGCCTCAAAAAGTGATTTTTGGGAAGTTTAATGACATAAATGAGACTAAAGAAACTCTAGGGACCCAAATGAAAGATTTTGAGAATCTAAGGTCCTGGAAAGATAAGTTTTAAAGATTATAGGCAAAATGGTAATTTTGCCAAACTTAAGGACTATTTTACAAATAGTGAGAAATGAGACTTAGAAAATATCCTAAGGTATTTTGGGGACTCGAATGAAATACAAGGATACTTGAGAACCCAAGTGAAAATTTTGAAAAAGTCTAGGGTCCAAAAAGGAAGGATTTTAAGACAAAAATGACAAAATGGTAATTTTACCCAACTTAGGAACAAAATACAATTTTTGGAAAGTAAGGTACCTATATGGTAGATTAAAGATTTCTATGAACATGGAAAAGTGCAGATAGAAGAGGTTATGACCCTAAGCAAGCATAACTAACCTTAAAATGAGGTTAGTTAAAGAATAGTTCTTCGATATGTTAGTCAAGTAAACCGAGATTGAGGGAAAAAATCATAATTTCTTAGTAAATTGTGTAGCATTTATGTGTTGATATAAGCACTTGAATTGATCTCTATGCCTTACTATGACTCTTGTAGAGAAAATACTTAGTATCTCGAGTAAGGACCTCACGAACCGAGCTAAAAGGAAAACCTATTGGAACAAACAACTTCCGGTAAAAATTGTGAGTGGGAGTAATGATGGCGATTCCAATTGGACTGTCTGAATGTGCTTTACTGGTTTTGACAATAATTTGGAATCTATAATGCATTATTTAGAAAATTATTGAAAAATAGTGAAAAACGACATGGATGTATGTTCATTAAAGAATACCATTTTCAAAGGTTAATAAATGAGTTAAGAGTCATATAAACCAAAATAGATGAACAATAATCGGATGCTAGGACTATGTGAGTTGAGTCATTGTGCCTCTGGCATCATTTCTGATAGGAGTTGATGAGTGATAGACTAAACTCCATGTGATAAGATCTTGAACATGATATTTAACGGTTAAACTTGGTACATGCATCAAAATGATTGAGTTGGTCGAGTGATGGGCCAAACATCTTGTGATATATTGATCTTGCACACTACCTATTGATTTCAAATATGCACTTGAATAGAAATAGTCAGAATGTTGAACATACTCAATGATAATTGTTATAGGTATGAATGTTACATATGTACATGTTTATGAATATATATATATATATTTGTATATTATATACCGCTAGGAAGTTTGGGGCATTAATAGGATATCTATCGAGATATTGTTGACACCTAGGGGAATTGGAAGTAGTGGATAAGGGGAGATTGATAAAAATACTTCCATATTTCTCGAGACCCCGGATTGTTGTACAAGTATAGTCCTAGTGATTACACCACTGCAATGAGAAATGACAGAATTGAGTCGCATGTGTAAGAGGTATGTATATAGCATTGGTCGAGTTTGTATCATAACCTTGGATGATAAGACATCAAAATGAGAGAAAAACTCGAGGGTTATTGGTTGTGGAGAGTACATATAACTCACACTCTCATTTTACTTGATTATAATTATGGCATGACTTTTTGCGCATGGCTTGGGCCATGAGTTACCAATATGTGCTATTGCATGCATATTATGAATAATTGATGTGATTTTTAGGGAGAGAGAGTTTGACCCGACGTAATGTGGAATTACAGCTTCTAAGTGGCCCAAGACAAGAGTCTCAATGGACCAGATAAAACTATGAAAATTAAATAATGTTGTAAAATTGAGAATAAATCTCCATGTTAGAAATTTTATTTGAAGTCTGAATTCATAAACCATGTATTGGTTTTTTAGGGTTTTTTAGGATTTTTATTGGTTCGACCTTAGTATCTCATTTACTGAGTTGTGAACTTACCCCTCCCCGAACAATTACAAGTGAAAGTCGAGGTTCTGTGAGTAACAAGTCGAATATCATCTATAGAACGAGTGCGACTTTAGGTATATCTCAAACTTTGCCTACGAAAGTTTTTAATTATTATTTGTAAATTTCTATATTTCTTAGTTAATTGTGTAAATTCTTTGAGCATACTATTTATTTTAAAAAATTAAAATTTTACTGAAAATTGAGTTAGTTTTGTTTTATTATAAGCATTATTCCATATTGTTTATTTTAGTGAAAATAACCATCACTATAAATCAAATTAATTGACGCAAATTGCACCCAACCGCTCAAACCGAAAAATTAGATTAGGGTGTGAAAGTAGTCCTTTATTAACCAAATTACTAAAAGTTGGAAGTTTGACTCCATATAAGGATATCTTTCACTACATGAAGAATGTTCTATTACTCAAATATCAATTGATAATAGTATTTTAAGGTCACAATTGAGCAAAGTGGAGAATTGAGTCAAATAAACTTAGTCGTATATCTATGTAAATGAACAATGATTGAAATAGTCCAAAGGATGCATATCATATTTTCAATCAAATTTCTATTATTCATTTCCAATCATCCAAATCAATCATTTTCTTGCAGCTCTTCATATTGAATGTTGATAGTTGAATTGACATCCCCACTCATATACTTCTCGTGAGAAGTTGCATACATGTAGCTCACTGGGTGATTTCAACTTCTCTCCTAACTTTCACGTGAAAACACATGGAGGTGGACGCCTATCCTCAACTTCTTTCGTCCAATCAACCTCAAACTGTCATAAGTTCTTTGGCCTTATTATTCTTGGTTTTGGTAGTAGTATTTACACACTGACTAACAAAAAAAAAGGGTATTATTACCATATACCAAGTAACACTCTTGATCATGTATTGTCAATTTCATTTGCGCTAGCTATTTCCTTCATCATCCATATTCCATCTAGCGCATGTGGCTTCGGATCACTCCCATACTCTTCAAACATTGAACGAAATACTCCCCTAACCACGCATGTTCAATTACAAGCCATAGGGACTCGTAACCGTACTTGCCAAGCAGTAGTTTCTAATGAATTGTCCAAGCCCCACTCTGGTTCCCCCATGATTCAAGTCAAAGAAAGTTGCATGTTATTCTCACATGCTCTGCAAAGGGATTTGGATACATTTAAGCCATATTGGCACCGACAACAGTCTGTCTTTCCCTAACTTTAAATCCTTCAAGGTGCCACCCTTACTGCAAAAATTATTTCTCCCTATCAGTATGCTTTCTTACCTAGGCGTACAACGCAAGATAATTATGTCATTGGACACGGGCTTATTCAGTAGCCCACTCAATGGGAGTCTCGCGCCTTTTTAATAACCAAAATATTTGTTTAATGAGTACAATAAAGTATTTTCCCTTATAATATTTTGTTTATTTTAATTTCATTACCTTCTATTATAATAAAAATTGCTCAATCATGACCTATTTCCTGTGGGTAACTCATTTGAAGGAATGCCAAAAATGCACCCTCAATCCTGAAAATAATGGCGGCAAGCTTAGGAAAGGAAAGAAACATAGGAGGCTTTGAATGGTTTGATCTTTGCAAACTTGCTTATTTAAGGATGAAAATTCTTGTCCATGGATACGACCTTCATTGGTGATGAAAAGTGGGTCAATTTAAATACAAATAATTATTGATTTGATGTTTTAAATGCGGTAATTATTGGAGCAAGCATTGTCCAAAAGATCCTCAAGAGAATAATAAGGATCATTATTATGAAGTTTGAGATCATTAACATGAAAAATATAAAATTTACAATCAAGTGGCATTAATCCCTTTCGTAGCCACAGGGAATTAAAAGATTGGATACAAAGGCGAATCCTTCCCTAAGAAAACATGGCACAAGGAGCTATAAATGACAATTTAAAGCTCCTAAACCATCCAATTAAATGGTGAAAAATATAATATGGATTGAGAAATGCACTCCAATCTCTCGACCGTCTCCGAGAGATTGCTCAATTGATGAATGCATATAAGTTAGTGGCAGAGATGGTTGGCACTATTTATTCTAGTATTTTTTGGATCTAATAACAACTCCTCACATCTAATTTATTAAAATAGTGTATATATTTAACAATTTAAAATTAATATAACATAAAATTCATGATAGAAAATATATTTATTTTTTTATAAAAATTTAAACTTTTCATAAATGTAATATATAAAAATTACTGATTCACAGAAAAATGAACCATTTTTCACTCTCTACGCAAATCGAGGATTCAAGCCGATGAAAATAGGGTTTTCTGTTCATCCGCCCCTACCCCAAATCGATGTAGAAATTAGGGATAATACTATTTGACTCCTGTACATCAAATTTCATTATATTTTCGTAAGTAACGAACACTCAGAGGAGAGGTAAACATAGCCCGCTCTCCCGATTATCGGGGATACAACTCAGGACGAAAGATGGGGAGTACCATAAGGTTCGGTCATCGCCAGGATCAAACATACCTCGACTTCTCCCATAATAAACTCCTTCTGCCCTCTTGCTAGTAACTGTCTTCTTTCGGCCTCGGCAATATTAGGTTTATGTTACCCTCTCTCGAGAAATTTGTCACACCCTTCGATTGCTCATTTTCCTTTCTCATACGTCAGTGTGAACTCGCGAAGAGATTTCAAGGAATCGTCCCTGCTTCTTTTGCTTCACTGGGGGTTAGTTGAGGAGTGGCGACCTCACATTCCCGGGGTCATATTTGTCACGCCCGACCCGAACCCACAACCAAGGACCCATGAACCCCTTACCAATCCACTCCGACATTATAAAGGTATGTACTTTCACCAATGTAATACCGACGGGACCAAAACTTAGAACTATGAGCTCATAAAACTACAATGAAAAACTTTTGAACTTTTGGTAGTAAGTCCTACGAAGGGGTCCTAAAAATGCCCAGTTAAAAATCATGAGAATAACAATTCATGATATGATAGGGAGTTCAAACCTTTACAACCGGAGGTGTACTCACATGGTAGTAAGAATTTTGATTCTGACTTTCCCTTCCACTTGTTGCTGACTTCCTCAACTTATCTGCACAATTGATTAGGGGAGAGGAGGGGGTGAGCACACAGCTCAGTGAGTAGGACGTTGAGTCTTGCTACTACAAGGCTTACGGCCCATAGCTTTCCCATTAACCACCTAGCATACAAGATCTACTTCTACTTCTTGTATTCCTCATACAAGTCTCATAGTTTATTTCCTACCCTTTGAGATATAGTCTCGGTCATCCGACTCGCTTCTATCTTACTACCAATTATTCTTAGTCTCATCCTTACCGAGTTTTCACATATCTAATTCACGTAATTCAAACAAGAAAGGTTGTCTCACATAATCATATGGCCTTCACTCGAGCGACACTACTGGGTTATCTCGACCCGTGCCCCAGCTTGGCAACTTAGGCAAACAAAAAAAATAAGGGGCACTCATGGCCCTAAATACATAAGAAAAATTCTCTGAGGAGTGGACATCCATTCAGCCTATCCCAGTTCGGGAGCTGGAGTGTAGAAGGCGCTACAACTCTTATCCCCATCACTTGACACTTCACATGTGCTGCCTTTCCAGCTTGGTGCCTTAGCACCCCAGGATCCTGGCGGGACACATGCCACTCACCTACACACCTTGGGCACTCAGGCCCGCACACATCTAGGCTACTTGGACCCCACATAAACATACAAATACCCTAGAAAGCACCGCCTTGTAGGACAACACCAGACAAGGACTGGAGTGAAGGGATTACGTGTCACACCCCGACCCGATTTGGTTAGAACCTTGTGAACAACCCGCCACTCTTCCTGGTATTTAAAAAGAATAACCATCACTGTGGTACTGACAAGAGTCAAGCGTAACCTAAAAATATTTTAAAATAATTCAGAGGAAATATCTTTTTAAAAATAATATACATAAATATGATTAATACACAAGACTTACCAAGAAGTTAATTCTTCCTACACGATCTTCTTCATGGTTTACTTGAAAAGGTTTAAGGGAGTGGGTAAGTTCAACAACTTAGTGAGTAGGTATTAAGGTGATTTGCTCAATGTTATAAACGATGGTTCCATTTATCAACTTATAACATCATTCTCATTTTTGTGTTAAACAACCACACACCTTTTATCATTAAAATAGATATTTCCACCATTCTCCTTCATGAGATTTGTTTAATATTCAATCACACACCCTTTATCATCAAATGGATCATACTTTCGTAGAACAGTACTCGACTGTTCCACTTTACCGTCCACCCTGGTAAGAGGTTACACCCTCTACCACAAGTTTGTGTGAGCACCATTTCTCAACCCCTAAACTTTATCTGAAACTTCGTGTTCGCTATTGTGGGACGAGATCTATCCCCCTTCTTCCTCGGTCTCAATGCGCACGAAGTTCATAGAGCTACACGTTATACTAGAATAACAAAATTTCCCTTATACTCACTAAGTCGTGTGACGGCCCTTAAAACAAAACTACCCCTATAATGGGCACGTAGATGGTTTAGTTTCTTATCAATCACAATAAATTAAATGTATCATTAATTAAATATTCAATTAAATGTGGTCAACCAAAAGTTTGTAACTAATAATTGATTATGTCTAATAATTATTGTATATTAAGAGTTGTAAATTAATTGATTGACTATTCATGTATAATTTTATTCCTATATAAAGAAGATATTGTAAGTGCATCAAACACAATACAATTACGAAAATTCATCTATTATTTCATAGTATCAAAGCATTCTTGCTAATGCAATTAGTTTCTATATCCTAGCTATGCTGGTCAAAATTACTTATATGTTTATGAAGTTTAGTTCTCATTATCACCAAAAGATTATTTGGATTTCTTATATTGTTACTATATCTCCTTCATTAGTTCACTATCAACCTCACTTGTTCAACCCCTACCAATTTTCATCATCTTTCATATTTACTTTCGAAACCTGCAAAATCAACATGAATTCTTTAGCAGTAGTAGTTAAACTTCCAAGTAATATTCCAGGACTTTTAGTTAAGTTGGATGGAATAAACTATTTTCTATGGCGCAACAATATAATAGCACTTTTGAAAATTTACGACATGATGGGATATGCTGATCGAACCATCCTGGCACCACCAGAGTTCTTACCTCCTTAGAAATATGATAAATCCCCTGTTACTCCCAACTCATCCTACAAGACTTGGAAGATCTTTGATAGACTATTTCTGACCACTATCTTAGGATCAGTAGACACTCATATTAATCTATAGGTAATTGAAATTCGTAATTTTATAGATATGTGAGATAAATTGGAAGTCCTATTTTCTCAACAAGTTTGAGCTCATAAAGATCTCTTGGACTCTCAATGGCATGACACAGTTAAATAAGGTCGAACAATGGGAGTTTACCTGACATCCATAGCCAGTCTTACCACCAGTTATGCCCAGATCGACTTCCTAAACCTAAATCTGAAATCAAAGACAAAATTCTCACTGGGTTAGGAGAAGAATATAAGTCCAGTTGCATAGTCCTCACTCTTACTCTCAAACAAACAAGTCGGGATGAACTCAAATCCATGCTCATTTCTGAAGAAGCCAAGCTCAATTACAAAATTAGAAGAGAAATCTTACCGTCCCTCTCATAATTACTCACTTGTTTGCAACTGACGTCCGTGTCACTCTCCACTATCGTCGTGGATCCACCAACTCTACTTCTCTATGGTGATTTCTAGAGTGTCGACCTCGCTTCTCACTTTTAATTGAAGGGTGATTCTCGAACCTTAAAATCACATATGAAAACCAGGAATGAGTGCATATGTTAGGCTCTCAAATGAACAGTTAATTATTAGAATCTAAAATGTGACATTTCACTCAACATGTATGTTCATTGAGTAAAATTACTCAAAAATCTTTTAATCTTACTAATTATAAAATCACTCATCATTTTCAGCTAGTACATACTGATATTTAGAGACCCGCTTAAATTCGATCTTATACTGGACATATTTACTATACTTATTTCATTAATAATTATAATAAATATTCCTAGTTTTTTTCTTATGAAAAATCACTCGAAGGTTGTTTAAATCTTTCGAACAATCCGACTACGTGTTAAAAATCTATTTGACACCAAAATTATTATTTTTTTCAATCAGATGGTGCCAAAAACTTTTTATCTATAGCTTTTCAAGCTGAACTTAAAAATAATGAGATCACTCATCGTCTTTCATGTCCCCACATACCGCAACAAAATGGTTTTGCATAAATAAAACGCAGACACATAATTAATATGAGACTCACACTTCTAAATCATTCTTATCTTCCTATCAAAATTTAGGATTTTGCATTTGAGACTACGGTCTATTTAATCAATAGATTGACTACTCATACACTTCAATCTCAATCTTCTTACCAAAATCTTTACAAAACTCTATCAATCTACACTCATTTACAAGTCTTTTGGATGTTTGTGCTTCCCTTATCTTCGACCATATCAAACTTATAAATTTCAGCCTCACTCCAAAGTTTGTCGTCCTTAGGTATCCTACTGATTTTATTGGTTATCGATGTCATCACCCATACACAAGGTGTATCTATATTAGTCTAACTGTACACTTTAATGAGACAAATTTTCCTTTTTATAAGTGTTTGTCAACAGCCTGTACAACTCCAATGACTCTTGGTAATTTTATTATTCCTTCTCTCTCATCTTACTCCTTTTCATCAATACCTGAATATGATTCTCTAGTAACAATATCTGATGAGCTATCTACACCTATAACTGCTCACTCTTTTGTCATTGAACACTCTCATGTAGAATCTTTAGCTTGTCCAAAGGATGTTTTCGCTTAATCCACACATCGCATGATTATCAAATAAAAAGATGGTATATTACCTCCATGTCATTTTTAAATAACTTATGGGGTTTTCCATACTACTTCTACTTAGGAACATCGAACACTCAAGTAAGTACAAAAATACCAATGTTGGGTCTATTCAATGAATGTTGAAGATGTCAAGAATCACATATGGGATATTATTACAGCTCCAACCAACAAGCAGATTGTGGGTGTAAGTGGGTCCAAAAATTAAAGCAACATCCTAATGGCTCTATTACTCGATATAAAACTCATCTAGTAACTCAAGATTTTTCTCAACAAGAAGGTATGACTATTATGCTACTTTTAGTACGGTAATTAAAACGGTTACTATTTGTATTGTACTTTCCATTTCTATCACACATAATTGGTATATTGTACATTGACAACGCCTTCTTTCATGGTTATCTGGATGAAGAGGTTTACATGATTCAACCACTGGACTATATTGATTTATCATGTCCTCATCACATTTGTCGTCTTTTCCAATCCTTATATGGTCTAAAGCAAGCCCCAATAGAATAGTTTCTTCATCTGAGTATATTTTTACTCACACTTGGCTTTGAAGCATCACTTACTAATACATCTTTATTCATATACAAAACCCCAAATTTTGTAATTTTTCTTTTTATTTATTTAGATTATATTATACTCACATAATCGTCTAGTGTTCCTCTGGACTTCATCCTCAGCGCTCTCAAATAAGAATTTTCTATCAAGCATCTAGGCACCCTAAATCACTTTCTTGGCATAGAAATACATTAACATTCTGGTAGGCTCATTCTAACTCAACATAAGTATATTTCTAATCTACTCACTTGAGCGGCTATGGTTGATTGCAAACCTTACTTGACACCTATTATTATCGGCTCTCACTTATCCCTTCATGATGGAACTTGTTTGGATAATTCTCACCTTTACCCGCAGGTCATTGGTTATGTTCAATATATCACACTAACCAAACATGATATTTCTTATGTAGTTAATTAGGTATGTTAATTTTTGTATCAACCAACTATATCTCATTGAATGGCAGTTAAGTCAATTCTCCAACATCTCAAAAGAAAATCAAGTCATGGTATTTACTTTTGGAAGAATTCTTTGTCTCAGCTCCATTATTTCTCTAATACCAACTTAGTTGTTAATTAGTTGTTCTATTAGTGGTTTATCAATTTTTTTGCAGCAATTTGATTTTATAGAGTACTAAGAAGTAATGCACAGTTGCACGATCTAGCATTGGATTTGAATATAAAAAGTTTGGGAAACCTTACCGTTGTACTAATATGGATTTAATATATTATTTAGAAACTTAGTTTCTAACATTCACATTCTCCTAATATATGGTGTGATAATATGTATTATTTATCTCAGTGATAATTATATTTTTTATGCTCATACAAATTACATTAATATATATTATCACTTTTTTTGAGAAAATGTTACTGCAAAAAAATTTGTCATTCGTTTTATTGGTAGTGACACTCAAGTTTCAAATATATTCACTAAGTGACTATTTTTTCATCGTTTATTCATACTTCATTTTAAGTTTAATATTTTGAAAATTATCATTTGCTTGTGTGGAGTAATAATCAGATAATATTTAATTAAAATTAGTTGATTAAAAGTTTATAATGAATAACTAATTATGTATATTATTTTTTTTACATATTAAGAGTTGTATATTAATTAATTAACTCTTAATATATCATTTTATTTCTATATAATAAACAAATGGTAAAAAATAATACAATTATTGAAATTAATCTATTATTTTAATTATTAACTTAATTATTTAATAACTTTTTTAGATGCGTCTAACTACCCAAAATTACAAAATTCTTCAACGCCTATATATTCAATAGCATTTCTTGCATTCATACAAGACTTTTGGAATAATGCTTGATTGCTCTTTCAGTATAGTTCAATAAGCCGATGTAATCATGTTTAGCATGACATTCCTATCTTTTTTTTATATCTACGGTGAGAATAAGGCTGCTATAAGAAAGGAAGCAAAAGATTCAAATCAAAACATAATTAATGCACATCCCATATATTTCAAATCAAATATAATCGGTACGCAAACAAGCTAACATTATATTGTCAAGGCATTACAAAAGAGGATAATTACTTCTCTTCTTTCTAAATAAACTTTTCTTTAACTGTTAAATTATTAGAACAATCTTTACAAATCTAGGGACATTTCATAATCCAAACATCAAATCAGTTTTAAACTCTAGAGACATTTGAGAATCCAAACATCAAATCAAAGCAATTTAGACGGTTGAGAAGAAAAAAATTATATTAAGTGTATTGCTACTTTTTTTATCTGGTAGGAAAGTATAAGCGGACTTGAGAATGATCTATGAAAGTGCAAGCGGACTTAACAGTAACAGTGAATCTTCACAGTGCATTTTATATCTACTTTTTATTACCACGCAACCTTAACTCCAATTTTATCCTACGGACTGTTGATTATATTATATCTAACTTAATAATGGTAAAACTGTATTTAGATCATAAGGAAGAAATTGAATAATAATTAACTCAAAATCACTCTAAAACCCTTAATTTATACTAATATTAATGGGAGTTTTTATTTATTTATTATTTAAATTAATTTAATATCCTCATTATATACATTATATTATATTATATTTATTTTTATATAACGTAAATAATTTATATAAATATTATAAATAAAAAATAACATGCTCAATAATATAATATAATTTATTATTATTATTATATAATTAATATTAATTTTTATTATAATAATACATTCATTAATTTATATAATATGTTATTTTATTATATAATATATTTAATATAATTTAATTATATATATATATTAACTAATAAATTATTTAATTTAAATAAAATAATAAATTTAATTTTATAATTTTTATCAATAATTCTACTCTTCAACTTTACTAAAACAATTCATTATTAAAAATTTCTATTAACTTCTAACCCATGACTCCACTTGCCCTCCAAAAACTTCCAATCACCCCCAAATTCAAATCCCTAACCCCTTAATATAAACAGAGTTTAATTATGTGTCAGGGTCACTGTTGAGCAATAACACAGTAGATTTCGGATGCAATTGATTACGAGAGTTTATTATATCAGTTGCATTAGTAATAAGAGACAAGAGAGATGAACAAGATTTCTCCCCGAAACGAGAACCAACCAAAAGCGATGGGATACCACGCTTTCCAGTAGGGCGATTTGGGGGAGGGGTTCCAGAGATAGGCAAAGGGATGGCGTGCCAGGGGAATGGGTTACTGTAGCCAAACGCGGTAGAGGAAAAACGGGTTCAATGCAACCGCATTCACTTTCCAATAGGGCGATTTTCCAGGAGAGATTGCAGATGAGTGGCTCCTAATTTGGAAGCACCTCTCGTGCATTCTGCATGCTGCTGCCAATCTTCAACGTTATTTTCCCATTATTGACTAATGCATTCCTGCCATCAGGAACTTGAAAAATGAAAAACAGTGGATCATTTATTTCAGCACGTTGGCGGATATAAATCCACGTTTCTCCTCTTATGTCCAATAAATATAAGTGGATATTATTCAGCTACGTACCAAATATTTGCTCTCTTGACCTGCTTGGCGCATTCACCCAGTGTCCCAGAGTTGTCCTCTTTGCATAATGACTTTTGGCAAAATCATCTTTTCTTTTGATGCATCTGTATGCATAAATCCTCATGTTTGATTAGGAGTTACTTGTATATATATATATATATATATATAGACCATGATGGATCTAGCTTGGTCTTCACACATGTCCCCTCTTTAAGAGATCTTCTTGCCATCCAGATTGCATAGCCCTCCAAGTTTCCGGACTGCTGCTTCTCAGTAATGCACCATTTACCCGTTACCGTGTGAAAATGGCAGATGTATATCGGCTTCTATAGGAAGAGGAACATGAGAATATTCTCCAGCAGGAGGCCCAGAGTATCAAATGTATTGAAGGAGGCACATATAGCTTCATTCAACAAGGTTGCTTTAAATCGGCATCCTCTTCCAGTATAAAGCAATGCATCAGATAGAAGGGGTGTTCAATCATGTCAAAGGTTATAAAAAATCTTTAGGTAAAATAAGATGGAGGAAAAACATCTAACTGATGGACCTGCCTAACTATCCATGGAAGAGATAAATAGACCACTCTCAATCAATCAAACCCTTCCGACCAGGAAAAAAAACGAACAATCAATCAACCATCACAGGAACTAAGATTTAATTGTGGATGTATATTTAATCAAATGAAAAGGAATATTGAAACTTGTGAACAAAAGTCCAGGTACTCCCCATTCAATTAAAAGAACTGCTTAGCTCAAAACCATGTTCTGATACCATCATCTCTAATCCCCAGAAAACAGGCTTATTACGATATAACATCAAACAGAATAGTAAGCGCAGCCAGCTAACTTTGAAATACAAATTAGCAGAATGGGGCAAGTGAACCTTTACTCTTTCAAAGATGGCTCACTGGTGGTGGCTTTAGGCACTTCTTTCTTTGGGCCTGACATAACAGCCTCCAAGGTCTTGTAAAATTCCTCAGGAAGAGGACCTGGTCGATGTTGAGGGACATGCTTGGGAATAGGAGCATCATTCTCAATAACCTCACACTCATAATCATCAGGAACACCCCAGGGATCCCACTCTGCAATCCAGACATACGAAATGTAAAAGTGTCAGTAGGCATATAGTTGAATCTCCACAAGTCCTAATAAGAATTGATTATTAGTTTGAAATTCTTCATCAAAGAGAACAGAAGCCATATGATTCAAGGACAATTCTCAAGTATAGCTATACCTTCAACTTGTACTATCCACCCCATCCTCATTTTCATGTTCAGAGATAAAAGGGAATTTTTTCATTGATGGGAAACAGGCTAGGACCAACCCAACAACATAAAAAAGATAAATACAATAGGGAAGGTATAACATAGTCCAATCTCCACTAGTCCTAATAAGGATTGGTTATTAGTTTTAAATGTTTTGCCATAGAGAACAGAAGCCATTTGATTTAATGACAACTCTCAAATCTAGCCATGCCTTCATATTTGTACTATCCTCCCCATCCTCATTTTCATGTTCAGAGATAAAAGGGAGGTTTTCATTGATGGGAAACAAGCTGGGACCAACCCAACAACATAAAAAAGATAAATACACTAGGAAGATATAACATAGTCTAATCTCCACAAGTCCTAAAAAGGATTGATTATTAGTTTGAAATGCTTTACCACAGAGAACAGAAGCCATATGATTCAATGAAAACTCTCAAGTCTAGCTGTGCCTTCATACTTGTACTATCCTCCTCATCCTCATTTTCATGTCCAGAGATAAAAAGGGAATTTTTTCGTCGATGGGAAACAAGCTGGGACCAACCCAACAACATAAAAAAGATAAATACACTAGGGAAGATATAACATATCCACAAAAAGTGTCCAACTCACCATCATATCGTCCTATTTAGTAATCCACATGGCTAGGCCAATGTCACTACTCAACTCCAACAAAGATAACTACATATTATGAGGATGAGACAACAGACATATCATAGATGATGTGCGATAATTTCAATTTTGTAAAGTTCTTCATAGAAATGACAAAGGATTTGTGAAGCTGCCAAGAAATGCTAGATGTTACTGTCATTAAAAAGGGTCAAGTAAAAGGTTCAGCAACATGAAGCCACAGAAATGTTGGTAGATCCTTCCATGAAATGATATAATTGCTCAATAATCAGATCACCAACATAGCAAAAAAGATACAATATTAAGTTCCGTGGAATCATTTAAAATTCTGACAAATATACGATGCAATGTCATGAAGTTTAAACAATTATAATATAAAGACAACTCTCTTTGGGATTTAGCAGGCAAACAACATAACCAAATTAATATTCCCCTACCGGGAAAAAGGTTTTTGTTCCATTCCTAAATGCAAGTTTCACTTCTATGGATGTACTTATTTGCAGTTGATAACAAGTGAAACGCTGCCATTGACAAGCAACTATGCTGGCAGCTCTATTGAAGATCAGACAAACTAAGCACCATAGAAAATCACATACACCCAGAAAAAGAATTGCTTCCTTCGGAATTGCAATGTTCATACAAATATCTGACTATTTAGTGGCTGTTAATAATGAGCAAATTTCGCGATTAAAAACAAATACGTTTTGGCAGCTCTATTGAAGATCGACCAAATCCTCATGGAGACAAAAAAATGAGGGCATTAATCAGAAATGCACACGAACCGATCATTTTCCCGATGAGAGTGAGCTCATCGCGCGCCTCCTCGATTAGCTCCTCGACCTGGCCACAGCCGAGCCGCTTCTCGATCACCTCCCAGTCCTCCTCCTCCTGGCACACCTTCAGACGGTGCTTGGTGAAGCTCTCCACGGCCTTGCGGTAACCCTCATCCTCCGGGACTGCCTGGATCTCCTTCAAAGTCTTGGTGTAGAGGCCGATGAGAACCTCCCTTGCATTCGGAACCACGTCCAGTCCCACGATCCCCGTCGTCTGCTTCACCTTGGCCAGCAGCGGCCTCCCGATCACGCGGAGGAACATCTTTCCAATGGCTGAACTCCAATCAACTTCACTGCCCTAGTTGTAGCTGCGTCGCCTCCGTACTTCACTGATTAGTTGTTTGCCCCTACGGTGCGTTTAGTTCGTCTTAGAGGTTCCGCATGCCACATCATATGAAAATTGGGGAATTAAAATGCAGTCTCAAAGTGGTTCTTGAGCATTCTGATGTGGGCTCACTTTAAGTCCATTAACCAACAAAAAAGCACAAATTTCGTTCATGTCCAACTATCTCCATTGGCCCATTATCAATTTACGCTTGGTTTAATCTTAGAAAAAAATTACGTACTACTTATTCTCTTTCACAGCCATGTTCTTTAATCTCGAAATCAAACTTAAGATAAGGGTTTTGCTACCCTAGTAAGCAGGATAACATTTAGTTGGATATATATATAATAGGCATGTGATAATTTTATATTTGTGAAAATTCTATTTTGGTAACTGGCCTCATGCCTCTACAATTTTCTCCTATCTGTACTACAACCTATATGGCTTAATTGACCCTCCATTAAGCTCTCTTCTTATTTAGTTTTTCATTTGCCTCGTTCAACCTTTATTGAAATTATTCGACATTGATTGGTCTTATCGGCCATTAATGGGCCTTTTTTTACCTTCACATTAAGGCCTTTGGTGTATCTGGCCTTCCGGGGCCTTCTACAAGCCCTTTTGTGACTCTTAAACTTTCCTGGCACCAGTCTGCCTCATCATCCTTAATTCACCTTGCTAAACCTTCTGTGGCCCATATAGAATTTCCTTTGCCGTATTTAGCATCTCCCCATCCTTTATTGACTTTCATTGTCCTTGTCAACATTTAGTTAGCCTTAATAAAAATTACTTGCTCCTAGTCAACCTTGTTTGGCATTGGTAGCAGACATTTATGCACCCTAATAAAACTCACCTCAACTTTTTGATAACCCCTCATTCGTCTTAATAGACCCTCATTGACCCTAGTAGTCTATTACTTGACCTTACTCGACCATCCTTTAACTTTCCACTTTATTTGATACTCATTAACCATCCTTAGCTCAATTTTGAGTGCCTTCACCCAACCTTGAGTGACCTTAGCATTGAGTGACCTCACTTCCCTTACTGGGCTTTTCCCATCACTCACCCATTCTTGGACGGTCATATCCAAGAAAAAAAATATAACGTGAATAAAATAAAATGTGTCGTCAATAATGGTTGTGCATGGCCGGCCAAATCAGAGAGCTATAAGAGAGCTATAGATGTTCGGTCAAGTCACTTCTTGAAAATATGTTTTTATTTTTAATATAAAATGAAAATAATTAATAATGAATAATAAAATTATAAAAATAAGTTAGATTACATCACGTGATAGTACATCCAAGCTAGACATTCCACTTTTAATATGTTCTTCAATTGAATGAGATCATGTCATGCGAGTCATTGCTGCCATTCCTCCAAGTCATTATTGTCATTGTCATTCCGTCCGTAATATCATAGAATCCTATCCACCACCACCATCATGTACTACATGAATGGTAAACAACATCTATGAGCCATTCCTCTCCGTTGAGCCCTTGACTTGTGGGTTGCAGCCTCTTTCCCATCATTGTCCACACCTCACAGTCCACTACGTCTCACATCCCCTCTCCCCATATCTTGAGCCCTTCACTTGAGGGTTGCATCCTCTTTCCCATCATTCTCCACCTGACAACCCACCACATTTAACATCTCCTCTCCCTTTGTTCCCTTCTCCATCTCCTCATATATGCTAGACGTCTTTCCTCCTCTTTTATTTATATATATATTACCGTGACTCTAGTTTGTACCCCACTCTAGTTTGTACCCCGTCAATGGATAGTCATTCTCTCCCCTACACGTTCCCCACATACCCCATTTCCTTTCATTTGTGGTCACCCCTACCTCTTCCCCATTCTTCATCCAACATTGCCTAACCGCCCCATATCTACCATCTCGTTCCTGTCATGCTTTGCCCACCATTTCCCTTTCTAGTTTTACTTGACCATTACTCCACCCTTAAAATGCATGACTATGTTCCATATTCATATTTTGGTCTATCATTTACTTTTCTTTGTCCTTAACATTCTACACATATATGGGCTATTAATGGCTCTTATACATGACATTTTACTTGCCCTATTTCATTTCTAAAGGTTATTTCACGATACGAATCAAGTCTATAAGATTATAAAAGATACATATACTCTTCTAAAGTCGATACCCTTTGACTCATCTCTCGGAATACATTTGCATATGGGGTCATGACCAACCTTCCCACTATGAGCCTTGCTCATGCGCCTTACACATGTACCTCAATTTTATATCATTCTCATCGCAATGGTTTAACTCAGATGGTACCCATACATTAACCAAGAGTCCCAAGAAATCTGGAAGAAATCAATCAATCTCTCATTATCCTCACTTTCCAATTTCCCTTGACGCTAACACTATTTTAGTAGGTGTCCTACCAGCTCGAACTATTTCATATCAGTATTACAAAAACATAATAAAAAGTATAACAATAAATTTCATATGCAATCTTCTAGCCTATCTCAATGTCTCGTAAACATGGTTTTCATTTCGACCATTTCTATTCAATTCATTTCACAATTTACACATCAATCATTTTTGAAAGTTTTGGCTCGTCACTTGGCGAACTTCGCTTAGTCAAACATAATGTGCACAACGCCCCAATGCACAGTCCTACCACAGTGACTCCCGAAACTCATTTATGACAACACACAAAAGCAAACACGATGCTCCAATCGGTCCAATCAAAACCGTCGTCATTACTTCCACTCACCGTGAATCCCGAAACTCATTTATTTTGGAAGGGTTTCTATATTCTCGCTCTTGGAGCCTGGCTTGAGCGATCTCTTATTTCTTCTACAATATTTAAAGCAAACAAGAAGATCGGTTTCAAGCACCATAGTACCCTTAAACTAGTATTCCGTAATTCTCTTAATAATTTATGAATTCACCCCTTGAGCCTAGTTTACTCGACTCACTAATTGAGAAATTGTCTTGTCACTAAGCTTCTCTAAGGTTTCTCCATAGGGGTTAAGGTTATAACACTTCAATGTTACACTTGCCTAAGTGCTTAAAATTCCATTGTTTACCACCTAAGGGTCTTATTTTTTCAAATCTACAATTTGGTCCCTAAGTTGGGCAAAATTAAAATTTTGTCCTTATACTTTAAAATCTTTCATTTTTGGACCTTAGAATTTCTTGAGCCTTTCATTTGGATTCTTAATTTTCCTTGAGCCCCATTTCAGTCCCCAAAGTACCATAGAATATTACTAAGCCTCATTTTTCATTATTTGGAAAATGACACTTAAGTTGAGCAAAATTATCATTTTCCCCTATTATTTAAACCAATCTTTCCTATGCCCTAGATTTCTCAAAACTTACAATTGGGTCCCTTACCTCCCTTTAACCTCATCCATGTACTTAGATTTCCTAGAAGTCACTTCTAGGCATGCAAACTCCATTACTTTGCACTTTAGTCCAAAAACTTTTCCTTTATGGCATTTAGGTACTTTTTACTTTCTAGACATGCCATCCTATTTCCCAAATTCAACCAAACTTTCCAAAGGATCCCTAAATTTCATGTAAACCCTTAGGAAGATCCCCGAGATATATTATTCTCAACAGTGAGTAGTAATGCGTCCATTTTCCCTTCTTTCCTAGAATAACATTATATAAAACTGAATATCTTAAAACAGACATACCTATCTTACAGTTCCAATACAAGGAGGTCTTTAAGTTTAGTTTTTCCTCGTTACCTGAAATGGGGGAAAAGGGATGAGGTGAGTTCTACAACTCAGTGAGCGGGTGTTGGGAGTGAGTTTTCAAAACACTTTTAGTTTACCATGCTAAGGTTAACATTTTATTTTTAAACATATTTTCCTCCAATTCAGGTTTCAAAACCTCTTTCCAAGGTTTACCATTTTTTTTCCAAGGATTTTCAAACTCAAATCTTGAAACCTTTTTCACATTTCCATATTAGGTGTGTTTAGCTTTCTTAGCCCATCCACTTGCCTCAGGAGGCATTTAGTAAACAAACACACACACTTCATTAGGAAGGGTACACACATTTGCAGGTGCAGCCTGCCCACTTCACCTACTTGTGGATCGAAGCGTCTTTACTGTCTACTAAGATAGAAGCCCGTCCACTTCTACCCTGGGTCTGAGTGGAACATCCCAGACATCTGACCCTTAGACTCGAATGCCACTTCATGTCTGTATGAGGATGGACACCTCATCCTGTCCCCACCCCGGCCTCATGCACAAGAAGCTCCCAAAGCTTCATGACTGACTGGCACGAAAAACTACCCTTATCATCCCCATGTTGTCCAACAACCTTTGGGATCCATCACTACCCCCTAAGGCATCTTTATGGTCACGTACCATAAGTGCATGCACAAATAATGTTTTTTTTACATATAGCCATTATCTTTGGTGCCAACAGTTTTGACGCACAACCCGACCTGCAGCTGTTTGTCTAAGCCGATCCGTTGACATGGCCCTATCACACTGCTGCCAGTCCACCGAGTACTGTCAGTTCTGACTTGGTATTGTGGCGAAATCACACAATCAATTTCATTAGAAATTTTCATGGCTCTTCACAATCAATTTGTTTACAAGCTCCTAATCATGCTCACTAGCCTTGGGCCCACTACATGCGTTTTTCCAAAACCGGGCATTTAGCCTGATGAGTTCAAAAATCGAGGCCCCTGGCTTATCTAAGTTATTTTAGCTCTCATCAAGAAGGTCTCTCAAATATTTTAAGCATTGGCACACTATCAGGGGAGAACACTTCTTACAAAATTCATTTTCAACTTCATCACACCAACTAGGTGTGAAGATATCTCTGCTTACAACCGTCAGGCAGGTTTCTCCTTTTCTTAAGGAAATTCATCACACCAACCGGGTATGATTATCTCTACTTATAACTAGTAAGTAGGTTTTATCTGTTAAAGATAACGCTCATCATCCTAACCGGTATGATGCGTAAATTAGCCCACTCACTTGGTGATTGTGACGTGTTTGTACCTAGTTAGTTTACATGTCCACACGAGCTTTCTCTTGCTAGCGTTCTGGTCACATATGTTGTCATGCCCTAGCTCGGTTTGGTTGGATCCCCGTGTACAACCCACCACTCTCTCGGCTCAAGAGGAGTTTCCTTTGACTTTAACTTGAGATGAGCCAAGGTAATTTCAACCTTATTCCCTAGAAGACATATATCCAATAAAATGCAAGTTTAAGGAAATATAAGCATACCTGACAGAGGGTAAGTCTCAGTATTATTCTTAGTCATTTTCCTTTTTCCTGAAAAGGGATAAAAAGGAGGGGGTGAGTACGACTACTCAGTGAATGGGTTTTTTTTAAAGAAAATATCTTTTAAGAAAAGAGTTGTATTGGAGTGTGCCAGAATCCTTTCTTTCAAAAATCCTTTGAATTTCAAATCTCGAGTTTTTCCATCATTACCACGGTGTGTCATCACCCAACACACATCCTTCATCATGAATGTTCAACACACATTCGCAGGCCAGTACGACCACTGAACCTACTTGTGGTTTCGGAGCAACTTTACTGGCCACTTAGATAGAAGTACGTCCACTTCTACCCTGAGAATGAGCAGATGTCCGTAACATCCTACCCTCAATCCCGAAATTGATACTTCATGTCCATATGGCTAAAAAATGACCCTATATCAGAGCTTTGGTTTGAGCTTCACTGGAAAACTAAGCAACTAAGAAAGAGTGAGCTTTTTAGGTGTGAAGAGGATGAATGGCGAGGGGGTCTTTTATATAGGAAGCTCTAGGACTTATTGGCTGTCCGATTGGCACCTTTATGATAGGCATTGATGGCCGGAAACATATTGAATGGAGACGTTTCCTCTTTACTGGTGTTGCTTTGATTTTCTAGTGAGTGAACAGTGCTGTCATCTGAAGGAAGAAGACGACACTGTTCCGAACCGAACTAGACCGGTTCGAATCGGGTTCGAAGCTTAAACCGTCTGGTTCACCTCTCATTCGATCGTGTTTTTCAAATCTAAAATTTTATAAATTCATTTTCTATATAATGGTGGCCTCAAATCTCAAATTTGAATTATTTAAGCTACCTAGAAAAATAAATTTAGGATTCGGTTCAATAGTGGTTTGAACCGGTCCAAACTGGTTCGAATTTGGTTCACCTGAACCGGTTTGGTTTTCATCGCCAATTCCTTCACAAGTCCATTTTCATGTCTTTTGTGACTCCTTAAGTCACTTAGGGTCCATAATTTCCCCGGTTTACTATCTCTCTACCGATTTCGATTTATAAACCAGTTCTATTCGGTTCGGACCCGGTTCTCTTAAACTGATCTGGTTTTTCTCTCCCACTTTGTCCTAATGTTCCTTCCCAAGATTTATAAATCTCTTTGGATTACAAGGGGTCCATAAATTTCTTTGTTTACCCATTCTCTATCGGTTCCAGTTCATAATTCAACTCGGTTCATAAACCCGTTCTATCCGATTCGGGCCCGATTCTCATGAATCGATTTGGCTTTTCTTCCTCATTTCGCCCTAAGGTTCTTTTCCAAGATTTATGAATAATTTTGGGTCACCTGGAAGTTGTAAATCATCAATTTGCCTCGTTTCTGAATAATCGGGCTTGTAGACTATTTTGGTTTAAAATTTTAAAATTGACTGGTTCTTTCCCCGGTTTTCTCATTATCAAAGGACGGGGTTTACACGTGACCCTATAGAATTTGGGTATTATTATCAATTAGTTTTTGACATAATAGCCTTCATTTCCTCATGTATTGTTGACTAGGCCCAAATTTTAATTTATTGCACTTAGTTCCCTAAAGTTCACACCTTTTGACTTTAGGTCCCCAGTGCTAAATTTTTTTTCTCAAATTAAGTCCTGCGGACTTCTAGTATCCTCCTTGGGCCCTTAATTTACTTTAAATTGTGTAAGGGGCTCCATTCCCAGGGTGGAAGTAGACAAGCTTCTATCTAGGTGGCCGGTAAATTCGCTCCGATGCCACAAGTGGGTGTAGTAGACGGGCTGCCCTGCGAATGTGTGATCCCTTCATGATGAAGGGAGTGTGTTGATTGTTAAACACACTGATTATGGATAATGAGTAAAGTGTTTGAAAACCGAAATTTGAGGAAGGAATAATCTTAAGGGAAATAAGGAGTTTGTCACACTCCAATTAAAAACTATTTTTATAAGAACTTTTTTTCAAACACCTATTCACTTTGTTGTAGAAACTCACCCACCTTTTCTATCACTTTTCAAGATTTAAGAAAAATGACTAAGAATAACACCGAGGCATAACTTTTATCAGGTATGCTTAAAAATTTATTTTTAAGTTTGCATTATTATTGATTTATGTTATTTTAGGGAACAAGGTTGAACTTTATGCTTGACTCCTCTTGATTAAAGAAAGGGAAAACCCCTCTTAAACCAAGGGAGTAGCGGGTTTATCACGGGGGTCCGACCAAACCGGATCGGGGCGTGACAACTTGATTAGTATTAGAGCTATGTTCCCTTGAAACATTATCAATATTATGTCCTGACACTAATAAAACCTTAACTACCGTGTAGGAAGGAGAATCCCTAGAAAGTTCACTGTGAAATCTAATCCTTCACACCTAACCTTGAAAAAGATGCCTACCCCTAGGGAGGCAATTGCCCAATAATTCTTGAAGGCGAGAAGAGAGTGCCCAAAGATATGACGGAGGATTATCAAAAACTCATGGGAGCCTTACTAGATCTAAAGGGCATTACATACCCTCCTCCAAGGTAAGAGGAACCTGTTCCTTCCTCCAGGAGCCCAACACTTCCTCTAGCCCCACAACAACCAAAGAGAAACTCCACTAAGAAGGAGGCTTGGGACAACTACTGGGATGCTTATGCCACCTTCATGAAAGTCCACCAAGTACCCCCACCTACTCAGTCCAACTTCAATCCTTCTCAATGGATGAGGTGGACATATGAGTGTGAGGCTAAGGTATTAAGGCGGTACGGACTAGAGGCCATACATGAAGTTTGTCCTATAATGGAATATGGGTGGACTTAAACCAGTTCCTTAGAGCCATCAGATCATGAATCCCACAATCGTTCCAAGGCTAACTCCCGGCCTATGACCCCAAGGGACTAGGGAGTAGAAAATCTTTGTAATAAACCAAGTATGATGAGAAACTATTTCCTGAATGAATAAAAATCCAATTTTTCTTTGAGTAAAAGTTTGTCTTCTTGATAGTATAACTAACAAAAATAGGAGAATGTCAATAAAGGTCAAAGTAACAGGTGGAGAAGAGATCACCTAAGGAAGGAAAACTACGGGTCACTACTAGTTAACCCAACCTTTAAAGTAGCCGAGAAAGTTTTTCCATCTAGAGAAGGGAAAAACAAGACAATAAGACTTGGAAAGAAATTCTGGAAAAGTCTACTAGAGTTCACCAAGGGAGACAAATCCTAACTAAAGGAAGGAAGAAGTCTGGTGCAAGGGAAGGGTACGAGACTAGTGGAAGTTTAAAGAGTTAAGAAAAAACTCTACGGATAAAAGTAAGGAAACAAGAAGGATTGGACTATTCCAAGGGAAACCAATGGAATGGAAGCTAACTAGGAAGAAAGTAAGAAAGATATGGGAGCACTGAAGATGTTAAGTCAATAGGAGATAAGACAAGGAGAAAGGAGAAAGAAAAGAAGTATTGTAGGGAGAAAACCACATGAATAATACAAGTACTCTTAAAGTAAATTTTGATAGTTAAGACACAAATCATGAGGAACTCAACAACAATCGAAAGCTTCTCAGAGGAAGGATTTTGGAAGGAAAGGAAGCATCAAGAGTGAATAACTATAACGATGATAGAATGGTGTAAGAAGAGAAGATGGGTAAAACTTCCAAGATATCGTTAAGTGGGTAGAACGTGAAACTCCTAGAGTGGAAGTCCGTAGAAAAAGAATAGGGTAGGAAGTGGGACCAAGGAAGGAAAAGTCCCAAGATAAATAACCAATAGATAAACCATCAGGACTTAGAACCAAAATACGATCCTCATTAGAAGGCATTAACGATTAATGACATACCCGGATGGCCAGGTGTGATATACTATAGAAAGGCAGAAAAAGCCAAATAGAGATTTTAGACGAACTTAGTTGAAGGAAATAACCAATAACAATAGAGTAAACAGGAGAAATAAATGACACCCTAAAATGGACAGGGAAGTAGTGAGGACTATGCCCAAAATGGGAAATGAGATGGACATTAAGAACAAGAAAACTCAAGAGACGACAACCTCAGGATCACTTGACAGGGATAATGATATGATTGAGATAGTTAATTTATGGACCTTTGTGACGGTCAATAATATAATTAAGAAGGGAGAGGTGGAAAGGCTAAAATCATTTGGGGAAAAGAGGATGAAGGAAATCTTTAAAGGGATTAAGGGCTGAGACAAGGGTAATGATCAAAAGCCATGGGAATGATAAGCAAAGCCTCTTGTAGTATGATCTAGAGATTGTAAAACCAAGAAGATGTGAAATCTACCTAAAGGAAATAGATGGATACTAGGAACAAGTGAGAAGGAAGATGAGGTATACAAGAAGTACATTGGTTTCAATAACAACAGGAAGTAGGATCAAATGGTATCAAAGAAGGTCATTTAAGGTCAGATGTTTTCAATGGCAAAACTGGAAGAGAAATTGCGAGAAAAGAGTATAAACTATCAAGAAAGGAAATCTTGAAAAGACATAAATATCCCCCATTGAGGAATGATGGGATCAACGGAAGTAGAGACAAGATAATCTCATCCAAGATATTCTAGTTGAGATGGGAGGATCATGTATAAAGGAAAAAGTATTCATGACATGAGGAATAAGTTAAGTACAAGTAATGTGTAAGTAGGAAAACAATCTCAAAAGATGCCGTGCAAGTATGAAGGGGTGGACTGCCCATAAAAGAGGAAAGCACACTAAGAAACTGTGGAAAAGTAAACCCTTAAGTTATGGAGTGATTAAAGTAGGTGAGCACTGACTTCAGGATTTGGTGGTGATCAAATGCAAGATTGATGAAGTTTAAGGAGATGACAACTAGACATAGTATGGAGTACAAGGAATAAGACCGAGAATTAGAAGTATCCCAAGTAACGAGATAAGGGAGCTTTCATAAACAAGAAATCGACACTTAAGACCGAAGGAGAATTACTCGTAATAAGAATCATGAAGTGATCACGGTAGAGTAAGAGTTGACTAAAAAAGAAAGGAAAGTTATTGAGCAAAGGACACCATTGAAATTAAGCAAAGGACATAAGAAGGGTCAAAACTGGATGAAAGAAGTTAATAGATGAAAGTGAGTAGGCAACAATCGAGAAGACACTGAGCTAAGGGTTTTAACGATAAAGGAAATAACTATATGCATGAATGATTAGGTATTCTGGAACTCCCAATCCTGAAATAATGAGTAAAGAACCTTAAAGGGAAGAGTCTTGCTCTAAACAAAGGAGGATGTAAATCTAAGGATATACCCTTGAACTCTCAGGTAAGATATGCTTAGCGGGGATGAGCTCCATGGAATGAGTAAGCAATGGAAAGGAAATAAATTTCTTACAGTGCGTGTTAGAATGGGGCTAAGTGAAAATAACTAAAATGTTTGTATGTCAACAAACTTTATACTAACATTAAGAGAAATTATTACATATGCAAGGGATATGGAATAAGTTTTGATGACAAACTCCTAAAAAGAGAGGAGAGTTGTAAATCCTATCCCTTGAAGATAAGGAAGTTGGGGAAAGAACCGATCAACTCAAGTGAGAAAACCGAACTGGTTCATGAACCCCAACCATTAGAGAATGGACAAAATGAGAAATTTACACATCCCGAGTGATCGAAAGAGTCATAAAAACCATGGAAAGAGAATTTAGCACAATTTGGGAGAGAAAACCAGACCAGTTCAAGTGAACCAGATCTAAACTAGATTGAATTGGTTTGAACCATCATTTAACCAGATGCTAAATTTATTTTTCTAGGTGGCTTAAAATATTCAAATAGGAGAATTGAAGCCACCATTGGATAGAGAACGAATTTATAAATTTTTAATTTTGAAAAACTCGGTCGAATCAAACCTGAACCAGACAGTTTAAGCATTGAACTCAGTGTAGACCGATCTGGTCCAGTTCAAAACAGTGTCGTCTTCTTCCTTCAGATGACATCACTATTCACTCGTTGAAAAAATTAACAACCTCAGCGAAAAGGAAACGTTTCTGTTTAGGACATTTCAGGCCATTAATAAGCTCCATTAAGGTGCCAAATGAACAGCCGGAGAGTCCCCGAGCACCCTATATAAAGAGCTACTCTCCATCCATTTTCCTCACGCCTGAAAACTCCACTCTCTCTTAGCTACTTAATTTTTTAATAAAGCTCGAACCAAAGCTCCGACATAGGGGTTTTTCTAAGCCAAAGAAGGTGAGGTCGGGTTCCTTAGACTCAGGGAGAAGTTAGTTACTCGATGGTGATCACCATTCGATCCGAGGATCGTCGGAGAAGCGCCGATATAATCAAACAGTGAAGCAGCTCCAACGGACTAAAGCTGCCCTATTTTGGCTGAGCTGAAAATGACCAAATTGAGCCTTCCTCAAGCCAAAACAAGCTCTCCCAACACTCCAACAACCCTCACATGACCGAATTAGAGCTGAATGGTAATCCAATTCGGCTCCCCTCTGTAATTTCTTATTAGCGTTTGAGAGAGAAGCTGTGAAACATTACTGACTAAATTCTCACTCAATTCGACAATAATTGTTGCAATTCTTGATCCTAGGAGAAACCTCATGACGAGAGCTTTTTGCCTCGATCGAAAGCTTGGACCGCTGCACCTCCAACGGTAAGCTTTCAAAGCTTTAACTCTTTGCACCCAATTTTCCGGCGAAGCTCCGTTTGATCTTGTTCCGGCCTCAATTCATCTGATTTAAAGCTCAATTGAATTATATGGATGTGTAGGAACTCAATTATACCTTCAATTTTAACAATTAACCTCGATTGAATGTTCAATTTGATGAAATCAAATTCGATCAGTTTGAAAGGGGGAAATTGGGGAAATTTTTTGGGGAAATTGGGGATTTCGTAAAATTGAGGGACCAAAGTACAATTTCCCAAAATTGAGGGCCAATTGTCCATGAAAAAGATGTTGGAGGACCAATTGGTCAATTTGTGCAATTTATTGGGTTCAAATTGCCATTTTTGCAAAGTATGGGCAAAATGGTAATTTTTTAAAAGTTGGGGACCAAATTGGAATTTGTGAAACTTGAACCCCTTTATGTGATTTTGAATAAATTGAGGACTTAAAGTGAATTTTAGAAGTTTTGAGACTCAATTTGGGGAAAAATTAATATTAGGGATCTAAAGTTAAGGAAAAAGAACTTTAGGGACCTAAATGCAAATAATTAAAAAGTTTGGGCATTTTGTCTATACGTGAGGAATGAAGGCTATTATGCCAAATGTTAATAAATAAGGATGTCCAAATCATGTAGGAACTTGAAGGACCAGAACGCCAGCAAGGTTAAGCTTGTGTGGAGGAAAAAAGCCAATTAAGAGTACATAAACTACGAATATCGGGTGAGTGAGATTATTCACATCATACTCGGTTAGTATGATGAGTATTTTGGAAAGGAAAAACCACTTCTATGTGGAATTTTAACATCACACCTAGTTGAAGTGATGTGAGAACTATGCGGAAAAACTATTTAACGATTGCAAATAGATCATACCTGGTTGGTATGATGAACTTCATTGAAGGAAATAGAAAACCTGCTTACCGGTTGTATGCAGAGATGTCATCACACCCGGTTGGTGTGATGGACGAGTTGAAAAGTTATTTTGTCAGAAGTGTTATCCCTTGACTGTGTGCCAATGCATAAAAATTTTGGAAGACCTTCTTTACGAGAAATTGAATAGCTCAGATAGGCTAGAGGCCTCGGTTTTGGAACTTGGGGGCTAAAATGCCCGATTTTTGGAAAATCACGTGCAGTGGGCCCAATGCCAGTTGGCATGAGTAGGAGCTCATAAACAAATATGATGATCAGTCAATTTGATAAAATCAAATTCGGTTGAGTTGGAAGGTTGAAATTGGGGAAAATTTTGGGATTTTAGAAATTTGAGGGACTAAAGTGCAATTTCATAAAATTGAGGGCCAATTAGGCATGATAAAGATGTTGGAGGACCAAATGGCAAATTTTTGGAATTTTGGCGGTGAAATTTACCATTTTTGTAAAGTAGGGGCAAAACAGTAATTTTAGAAAAGTTGGGGACCAAATTGGAAATTTGGGAAAACTTGAACCCCTTTTTGTGATTTTGAATAAATCAATGTCCTAAGGTGAAATTAGAGGTTTCATTACTCAATTTGGGGGAAAATCGACATTAGAGACCTAAAGTTAAAGAAAAAGAACTCTAGGGACCTAATTGCAATAAATCGAAAAGTTTGAGTATTTTATTCATTCATGGAGAATGAAGGCTAATAGGACAAAGGATAATGAATAAGGATGTTGATATCGTGTAGGAACACGAAGTACCAGGAACAGCAACAAGTATAAGCTCTCGTGGAGGCAAAGAGTCAAATAAGATGAATTCATTACACATCGGGTGAGTGGGATTTTTATATCATACCCGGTTGGCATGATAAGCACCTTGGAAATAAAAACCCACTATTAAGTGGTATTTTAACCATTACACTTGAGAGGAGTGATGTGGAAGTTTCGCAAAAAAAAAAACTATTTACCGGTTGTAAGTAAATCATACCCGGTTAGTTTGATTAAACTTCCTGGAAGGAAGTAGAAAACCCACTTATCGGTTATAAGCTGAGATATCCTCATACCCGCTTGGTGTGATGGATGACTAAAAGTTTATTTTTGTTGGAAGTGCTCTCCTTTGACTGTGTGCCACTGCTTAAACTTTTTGTGAGACCTTCTTAACGGGAGCTCGATTAGCTAAGATAGGCCGAAGGCCTCAGTTTTGGAACTTGAGGGCTAATATGCTCGATTTTGAAAATCTCGTACAGTGGGCCCAAGGCTAGTTGGCCCGAGTAGGAGCTCGTAAACAAACATAAGTTTAAGCCATGAAAACTTTAAATGAATGATATGTTTGGCCATGGTACCAAAATGGGATTGATATACTTGATGGACTAGCGGCAGTGCGACAAGACCCAATCGATCGACCGGTATAGACAAACAACTACATGTCGAGTTGAGGATCGGGGTCATTAGACCAGTGGCACCAAAGATAAATGGCTTTATGGAAAACTTTGTTTGTGCATGCACTTGAGGTTCGGGACCATCAAGACGCCCAAGAGGGGTAGTGATTCGTCATAGGGGCTATTGAAAAACACGGTGGAGATAAGGTTAGTTTGTCATGCCAGTAGTTAGGGAAGCTCAACTTAGCTTCATGTGCATGAGACCGGGGTGGGGTTGGGATGAGGTCTCTGTTGTCATACAGACACGGAGTTGATTTTGATTTTGAGGGTCAGATATTGCGAACATCCACTCAATCCTATGATAGAAGTGGATGGGCTTCTATCTAGATGGCTAGTAAAGTCGCTTCGATACCACAAGTAGCTATAGTGGATGGGCTGCCCTGCAAATGTGTGATCCCTTCATGATTAAGGGCGTGTGTTGATTTTTAAGCACACTAATTGTGGATAATGAGGAAAGTGTTTAAAAACCAAAATTTGAGTAATGAATAATCTTAAAGTAAATAAGGAGTCTAACACACTCCAATTAAAACTATTTTTATAAGAACTCTTTTTCAAACATCCATTAACTGAATTGTAGAAATTCACCCACCTTTTCTATCATTTTTCAGCATTTAAGGAAAATGACTAATGATAACACCCGTACCTACCTTTCGTCATGTATGCTTAAAAAATTATTTTAAACTAGCATTATTATTGATTTATGTTATTACAGGGAATAAGGTTGAAATTTACGCCTGGCTCGTATTGATTAAATAAAGGAAAAATCCCTATTAAGCCAAGGGAGCGGCGAGTTAATCACGAAGATCTAACCAAATGGGGTCGGGACGTGATATTATATTGTCGAATTCTAAACACACGTGGTTATTTCAACCATATCCTCCATTTATCATTCCATTCTCAAATGTTGAAATATGATATTAAATATTTTATAGATAATATGCTCAATTTAAAATTTGTATTATTTTTTATATTTATAAATTAATTTATAGAAAATATAGTAGATATTTTATGTATATTAATAATAATTTATTGATTTATTAACCATAATAAATTATTTCTTTTTTAAATATTACTACTAGAAATATGTGTTTATAAAAAGCTCATTTCTTAATTTTATAAACACACCATTGATTCAATATATTTAGTGAGTTTATAATTTTTTTTCTCTTTTAAAATAAATTTTAGAACTTATTAATGAGAGTTATCAATAAAATTTTGTAAGCATTTTTTCTTAAATAATTTAAGTACAATACTTACAACTATGCATTATTTCTCACCTAAAACAACATAAATGATATTATTTTTTGTTGTGAAAGTTTTAATCTATATTTTACATTTTGATGTTATCAATAGATTGATAGAGTTCTAATCAACTGTTTATGATTGTGGTCTATTGAAACTTGGCTCACTTACGTGGATATGTCCATCATGGTCCTTCTTTCACTATTTTAATGAACATATTGAAACAGGAGGATCGGCCCACTGGAATTGAACCTGCTCGATATTGGAATGAAAGGGTTCAAATCATACCTAAGTTTAAATAGTCGACTCGAACTAATCTGTGCAGGGTCAACATGGTTGCATCGAATCCGGAAACCATGGTCCACTTGTTATATATCTCTACACTGTAGTGGCCCTCAGCACTGTTGGCGGATGGTGTATGCTCAACAAGCCTGAAACATACGTGATGAAGCTAAGGTCAACCTGTGAAAGTATTTGGCTGGCTCTGTCCATCTATCTATCACGGTGTTTCTCCTACCGTACACTAACATACTCGAGTCCTCTGTCCTTAATTTCTTCTTCCGAGTTTGTGAAAGATTATCGTGCTTATGTAGATTAATGGGAGCCAATAAATTTTTTTTTTACTCCCTCCCGCTTCCCAAGTAATCCTCTCTTTCCCAAGTGACACACCCTCTACTTACTCTTATTTCTCGAAAATCTCTTTTATCTTTTTCATAAATCAAGCTTTTGTTGGCCGGCTTTACCAATTACCATTTTTGGTTCGTTCTTCATTCTATCCCTGAGGTGTGCGGCTGAAGTCTGAGAAATTTAGGAACGGAAGGGGTAATTATGGAGAGAAAGGTCGTCGTGGTTTGCAGTGTGGTGGGCTTCTTGGGGTTGTTGTCCGCAGCCACCGGTTTCGGTGCAGAGGGAACCAGGATTAAGGTAAATGGGTTTTCGCCTGTTTCACTTTAGATCTCAATCTCTCGGAGGAGCCGCAATATATTGAGTGGTATTTGGATTTGGGTGGCTCCTCCTTCATATTTTGTCCAGTTCATGGACTGCCCAACTGCTTGTTTTGTCGAGTTCATGGTAGTTGTTAAATCTTTTTGAGGTTTTGGGGTAGTCTCTGTGCTCTTCGTATTTCTTGAAATTGAATAAAATATGGGCAGCAAAAAATGGCACTATTCTCGTATTGTGAATTTGAATTAGTTTACATGCACCCTTTGTGGTTATCTTGTTAATTAGTTACAATCATAAACTTACTCATTTAATAGATTTAAATGTCTGTGGTCCTTTTGTTGCTTTCCAAATACTTTCATCAAGTGTCCTTTTGAGTTCAGTGAGAACCAGCACTACTGGTATGATAGAATAAGCCCTAGACAGATAAAGGCCAAAGGGTTTACTTTATCATGGAAAGGGATTCTTTTTTTTTTTTCAAATGGTTCTGATATATGATGTTCATGTACAAAGAAAATGTATATGATATAACATAGAAAAAGCTCTCTTCCGCCTTAAAGTCCCGACCTTGAAAATTGGTTGAAACCAATTTTTATCTTGTTTTCCATGCTTTTAACCTGCATTCTCGACCAGGATGAGCTAGTCTTTTCTTGCTAGATATTCATTGTTATTCTAACTCTTGATTGTTTACTGTTTAGGATGCAAAAATAATGTGCATTTCATTTACTTGATGGATTTTCGATCTAACGTTTGTACAATGGTTGCTTAGGGTATACTTTCAGTCACTACTTCAATGTCAGGCTTCTTCTAATTTCTTGTCATTTTACAGTAGTAAAAACTGCCAAAATCTATGGTAGAAACCTTAGAAGGAACAAAAATTACACATGATTCATCTGTTATTTGGCCAATAAATGTACAAATGTTATCCATTTGTCAGGGTTTCTTTTCTTATTTATGCTACCTTCCAGAGAGAATTTTTTTCTTGCATTTTATTTGAGGCCATATTGCTACTTTACCCTCTTGTAATTAATGCAGTTATTCATGGAGTGTATTACCTATAGCCATCTTTTCAACACTTTTTTTCCAAAGTCCTCTGATGCAAATTACTGAATCTGATCAGATACAAGGTCACTAATAATCCACATGACTATGGGAATACAACTGTTTCTTTTAATCATTTGATATAATATGACGATGAGAGCTTCATTTAGGAATGTTTTTGTTATAATATGGGTTCCTTCGTTAGTGGAGAATTGCATATTGACTTAAATATCCTAGATGTATTCAATATCAATACATAACTCTGTTGTTTCTTGCAAACAAATTTGGATCGTGTTTACTTCTTTGTATATGTTGGATCAACATAAGCATGCCCTAAATGTGGTTGCAGAATTTTGATTTTTACTTCTGACTGTTTTATCAGGGTTCTGAGGTACAGGTTGAAACCCCTTCCCAATGTGAATATCCACGGACTGCAGCTCTACCTCTCGGTCTAACTGCTGCAATTGCTTTGATGGTCGCCCAAGTAATAATTAATCTATCAACTGGATGTATTTGCTGCAGAAGAAACCCTTATCCTTCAAATTCTAATTGGACACTGGCTTTGGTTTCCTTTGTTGTTTCATGGTAATCCTCAATATTATCTTTTCTAATTGGAGGCATTATCTTTCTCTTATCTCATTTCATCTGAATTATAACGGACTGGAAATGTAGATAATTAGAGATTTTACAGTGTTTCATAGATGGCACTTATTATTTTGCATGATTCTATTACTAGATGTTAGAGTGTTATGTCAAACTCTACCTTGTCTCGGGCTCTCGTCTTCTTTTAATTGTCCAACAAAAAATCAGTAAATTTTCCTTATTCTTCAATCACTTTTTTTTTCTATACGTTTACTAGCAATACAGCAACATTTCATTTCATTTACAATAATATCCATCATTCCATATTGAATCATGATTGGGCTAGTGGAAGCAGATATGTTCACATATTGGATTATAATTGGCCTAGTGGAAGCAGATTATGTCTGTCACACATCCATCCAGATAATTCTTGATCCGTTTTTGACATGCCGGTTGTTGATTTGCTTCTTAGGCTAACTTTTCTGAAGATTGGAAACTGATTGTCATGGGGTCGTGGAATATATTATCAAATAATTTTCACTGGTTTTATCTTTTCCTTTAGCCTGCCCCTTGTACCAATATACAACTTATATGTGTTATTTTGGAGGCATCTTTACTTTTCTCGTACTTTCAATCCTATTTTGTTCTGGATGGACTTCCTGTCTTGATTTTTCCATCAATTTCAGGAGATTCATCTTGCTATTTTTTTTTTCATTTTCAGGTTCACATTCATTATAGCATTCCTACTGCTGCTGACAGGTGCTGCTCTCAATGACCAACATGGTGAAAAGAGCATCTACCTTGGCAACTATTACTGCTATGTTGTGAAACCTGGAGTCTTTGCCGGAGGAGCCATTTTATCTCTTGCTAGCGTATCCTTTGGGATTCTGTATTACCTCATCTTAACCAAAGCAAAGGTGAGCAGCAACAACAATGCTCAATGGGCTTCGGGCCAAGGAGGGGGCATAGCTATGGGACAGCCCCAGTTCCCGGCACAGAGCACTGAAGGTCCAGTGTTTGTCCATGAAGATACATATGCCAGACGGCAGTTCGCAGGGTAGGTTTTGGCTTTCCTCTAAGGTCAGATCTCTGAATTGTGATGGACAAACTCAGAGCATGCAGATAGGTTATCACCCAAATCCCTTTACTTTTTTGCTATTTTATCAAGATGGATGCGGCAGATATGAGTGTTACTACGCATCATGTGTGTATGTTGATGGGATGGTTTTGTATGGCTAGATCTGGTTGTCCTTTACTCTGAAATGAGACATTTTCTGTTAGTTTCATGAGTAGACTAATTTGTTTATTAGTTGTGTCAAAGGCCAATAGTTTAGTCATCAATGTTAAATTCAAATGTAGTCCCTCAATGATTGTTTCCTCTAACTATTAGGTTTTTCCATTACAGATGTTTTGCCTTAAGAAAAACCTAACTATTAGAGGCAATAATCATTGATGGATTAAACTTTTGAAAATTAATATTTGGTGTAGTGCTTCAATGATTGTTTCCTCAATTGTTTACGTTTTTCATTTAAAATTTTCAATGAAAATATCAAGTTTTAATGCCTATGCCTGGAAGGCCTAACGATTAGAGGCGATAATGATTGATGATCAAATTGTATAAATTTAACAATGGGTGTAGTAGTCCCTCAATGGATGTTTCCTCTAACTATTGGGTTTTTCATTTAAAATTTTGTTAAATTGTTGAAATTTTACTTTGCGTTGATTCAATATTGGTACCTATTGATGCACTAAATACACTAAATAAAGGGATTTGAAACATGCATTGTCAATCTGGCATTGTCAATAAAGGAATAGGAAGTGTCATGATACGCAAGTCCCGTCTAGCTCCAGTAAATCATCTTACTTGTTGTAAGTGAAAGTATAATTGAATTTCATTTTTATTCATTATATTTGCTTTCCTATAACCCTGAACTATATATTTATTGAATTCAATTAAGGATCCAATTTATTTAAATTCTCAATTAACACTTAATTTATTTTAATTATACAAAAAACTTCAAATTTTTAAAAATTCTCAAATGATCAAATTCCTCTAAAATTATAGTTTGTCCCCCATATCTCATTTTATCAAATTGAACACTTAAACTTGTTAATTGTCTATTATTATATTTCTAATCATATACCTTACTTTTATACGATAATTTCAAGCTTTTAATAGTTAAATTTGACCTAAAATTGAGTTAAAATAAAATATTGCCTAAAAATATTTCTAAAAATAGAAAGTTCCTAATTTTTATTGGCAAGTACGTAGTTTCTGTAGCTCTTAATTTGGTGAGTTAGCTTTTATCGAGATAATTCTCCAACGATCAAATTTTACCTCAATTAGTTAACAGGTAGAATTTGACCAGCAAAATTTAAACAGTTCTCTTTCTGTAATTTCAGTGTGTTAGGGCTAGGTCGACAGAGCGACCTAAACAAACAGCTGCAGGTCGAGTTGAGCATCAGGGCCGTTGGACCATTGGCACCAAAGATAATGGCTATATGTGAAAAGTATTGTTTGTATATGCACTTGTAGTAAAGGACCATCAAAACGCCCCAAAATGGTAGTGATGGGTCCTAAAGGCTACTAGACGACATGGTTAAGATAAGGACAGTTCGTCGTGCCAGTTAGTCGGGAAGCTCGGAGTAACTTCTTCCGCATGAGACTAGGGTGGGGTTGGGATGAGGTCTTTATCCTCGTACGGACACAGAGTGGCATTAGGGTCTGAGGTTCAGATGTTGATAACATCCATTAAAACCCATGGTAGAAGTGGACGGGCTTCTATATTGGTGGTCGGTAAATATACTTCGAGCTACAAGTTGGTGCAAAGGACAGACTATACCTGCGAATGTGTGTACCCTTCCTAATGAAGGGCATGTATTGTTTGCTAAACACACTTAATGTGGAAATGAAAAAAAAGATTTTGAGAACCAAAACTTGAGAAAAGATCTTTCTTAAAGTAAATGATAATATTGGCATACTTTGAACAAATTTATTTCTTAAAACTCAGCCACAACATCTGTTCACTGAGTTGTAGAACTCATCCCCTCCCTTTTACCCCTTTTAGGTAACCGAGGAACGACCCTGCTTAAATACCTTACTAATTTGGAACAAGATAGGTATGTTTATTTTAAATTACTCAGTTTTGTATAATGTTATTTTAGGAAAAATAAGTAAAAACGACCCGTTACTTCTCATGGTTTAGAAAGGGGGAAACTTTTGATAGAATTTGAAAGTGGCGGGTTGTTCATGGGGATCCGATCAAATCGGGTTGGGGCGTGACAGGATAGGAACAAAAGTCCCCAAGCTCCCTATATAAAGATCTCTTTTCCATTTATTCTCTTCATCCCTCAAAATCTCTAGTAAAACAAACTATTCCAATTTCTTACCATCCCTGAAACAAAGCTCCAATATCGACCATTTTTCCACCTCTGAACGCAAATTCGGGTTCCCTAGAACCTAGAGAAAGTACTCTACCTTGTTGCATATTCATTTCAATTCGAGTATCACAGAAGAAGCATCGGTGAGCTCACACAGTGTAGTTGCTCCGACGGTCCACTTTGAGCATAAATTTTTGAGCTAAATTCTAGTCACCTTGGACTTCCTAAAGCCAAGCCGACCCTCCCACGACTCTACACGACTAAGTCTAGTTCCCCCTAAGCTTTCAAGGTAAGCCATTGTCATCACTATTCGCAGGCATAGTATTGTCGGTCCTGACTCAGTACCATGGTGAAATCACATACACAATTTCATTAGATATTTTATGGCTTTCCTTCACTCAAGTTTGTTTACGAGCTCCTGCTCGTGCCCATTGGCCTTGGGCCCACTGTCTGTGATTTTTCCAAAACCGGGCATTTAGCCCCATTTGTTCAAAAATTGAGGCTTCTAGCCAATCTAAGTTGTTCTAGCTCCTGTTAAGAAGGTCTCCCAAATAGTTTAAGCATTGACACATAGTTAAGGGAGAACACTTCTAACAAAAATATATTTTCACTTCATCCCACCAACCAGGTATGATGATATATCCGTTTACAACTGACAATCGGGTTTCTCCTTCCTTTAAGGAAGTTTATTATACCAACCGGGTATAATTTCCTCTACTTACTGGTTATTTGCTCAAATTGAAGGTATTGATTAGTTCCTACACTTCCATACGATTCAATTGAGCTTTGAATCGTAGCATTTGGGTCCAAATTGAGCTCAAATAGAGCTTCATTGGAAAACTGCTTGTAGAGAGAGAAAACTTCGAAAGCTCACCATCGGAGGTGCAGTGGTCCGAGCTCTCGATCGGGGAAGGTAACTCTTATCCTGAGGTTCATTCTAGAGTCAAGAATTGCTACAATTGATATTGAATTAAGGGAGAATTTTGTTAGTAAAGTTTAGCACTTTCCCTCTCTAACTCTGATCTGCAACGACTGAAGAGGGCCGAATGGCTTACCTTTCAGCTCTGTTGAGATCATATAAGGGTTATGGGGGTGTTGGGAAGGCTTGGTTTGGGCGGAGGAGGGCTGAATTTGGCCAAATTCAACTTGGACAAAACAGGGCAGCTTCGGTCTGTCGGAGCTGCTTCATTGTTTGATTTTGCTGGCACTTCTCCGGCGATCCTCGGGTTGAAAGGAAGGTGATATCAGGTAGATGACTTCCCCAAGAGTCTATAGAACCCGAACTTGTCTTTTGAGACAGAGAAAAATACCTATATCAGAGCTCTGGTTCGAGATTTGTCGGAAAATGGAGCAGTTGAGAGAGAATGGGAATTTCAGGTGTGTGGAGGATGAATGTAGAGGAGCTCTTTATATAGGGAGCTCGAGGAGCCTCTGCCCGACAACTTTCATTATAGGTCGAGCTCGAGAAACTTCCTTTCTCCCACCTCTTCCCAAAGTAAGGGGGTATGACATGGTCATCTAGAAAAGGCCTCATAAGGAGCTATTTGAATACTGGTATGATAACTATTATTATAAGCAAACTCCATCAAGCACAAGTATTCTTCCCAACCCTTATTCATGGTGAGTACGCATGCTCGTAGCATGTCCTCCAGGTTCTAGATTGTTTGCTCAGACTGTACATCGGTCTGAGGATAAATTGCCATACTCATGTGGAGCTTGGTTCCCAAGGCATTTTGCAAACTAGGCCAGAACCTCGAGGTAAATCTAGGGTCTCTAAACAACATTATGCTTACCGGGACACCATGGAGTTTAACAATTTCCTTTATGTTTGACAGCCAGTTGTTCTACCAAATCCATCACTCTTATAGGTAGGAAATGGGCGGATTTGGTCAATCGATCCACAATGACCCAGATTGCGTCTCGTCCCTTTCTAGTCATAGGTAGTCCCGTGACAAAGTCCATAGTGATGTGTTCCTATTTCCATTCTAGGATTGGCAAGGGTTGTAGCAGTCCTAAAGGTTTCTGATGCTCAACTTTAATCTGCTAACATGACAAGCATTGGGTTATATATTTTACAATATCCCTCTTCATCCCTTTCCACCAATAACCTTATTTGAGGGTGTAGCACATCTTAGTACTGCCCGAATGCATTACATAGACATAGTCTTGTGCCTCTTTCAAGATTAATCTCTTCATTTCCTTTATCTCGAGGCACGCACACTCTACCCTTATATGTTAGCACTCCATCGACTTGAAGGTCGTAGTCCAGTTTTGTCCCTCCATTGACCGAGTTCAAATAGGGTTGGAGTTCCTTATCCCCTTTTTGCCTGTAGTATCTTGCCAAGCCCAAGAAACTGTGTATCTTAGAGGGATTCTTGGGTGCCTTCCAATTGGATATGGCTTCCACTTTTGTCGGGCCTACCTTGACTCCATCTTTAGACACTATGTGTCCTAAGAACCCTACCTCTTACAACTAGAACTCACACTTGGAGAATTTTGCATATAAGCGATTATTTTGTAATGTCTCAAAGGTGATAGCCAGATGTTCTTCGTGCTCTAGCCTAGTCCGTGAGTATATAAGTATGTTATCTAAAAATACTATACGAACTTGTCTAAGTGTGACTAGAACACGCGGTTCATCAAATCCATGAAAGCTGCAGCGGCATTTGTCACGCTAAAAGGCATCACCCTAAACTCATAGTGTCCGTATCGAAACCAAAAGGCGATCTTAGGGATATCTTCCTCTCGGATCCCGAGTTGGTGGTATCCTAACCGAAGGTCGATCTTGAAGAAGTAGGCTGCTCCTTTTAATTGGTCAAACAGGTCGTCTATCCGTGGAAGTGGGTACTTATTCTTTATGGTGACCTAGTTTAACTTTCGATAGTCTATGCACATCCACATGCTCCCATCCTTTTTCTTTACAAATAGGACTGGTGCACCCCATGGAGACTGACTAGGATGTATGAAACCCTTCTTTAGTAGCTTGTCCAATTGTTCATTTAACTCCTTTAACTTTGCTAGAGCCATGCAATAAGAGACTTGGGATATGGGATGTGTTCTGGGGATTACCTCTATGGTAAATTCTAGTTGTCGGCTTGGGGGTAATCTAGGTAGTTCTTCTGGAAATACGTCCGAGTAGTGTTCAACTACAGGGATGCCTTCTGGTCCCTTCTCCTCTAACTTTCCATTGATGATTATTGCTAGAAAAGTTTTACAATCTTTCTGTATCATCTTTTGAGCCCTTATGTGGGACACTAATTTCATTTTCCCTTCCTCTTGTCTCCTTGGAAACGTAGTCCGAATGTTTGAAGGGATGTGGAAAGTTATTACCTTCTTCCCACAGTCCATCTTGGCTTGATGGGTACTTAACCAATCCATTCCCAATATTATTCCTACCTCCCTTAGAGGTAATGTGATCAAATCTGCCTCTAGTTTAACTCCTTCAATATTGATCTCACATCCCTTTAAATGTTTGTCCCTATTCAGTCCTTCTCCTAAGGGTGTGAGGATGTTAATACTTTGTTCTAGGGAGGTAAGTTTTAGGGGAAGACTTGGGATTAGATCTTTCTTGACGAAGGATCTCTCTGCTTCCGAGTCAAAAGGGCATAGACTTTTCTTCCCCACAAGATTATGTACCCTGATTGAAGAAACACATGCTTTAGAAGGAGAGTTACTTTATTGAATAAGAAAATCAATCTATAAGTTTTGTCTCAATCTTTGTTAGGGAGGTTTTGGGAAGTACCCACTATGTTACTAAGGTCTTTTCTAGCCTCTTCCTAGATGAGGTTGTATACCCTAGCTAGTACCCTGATTGTGGCGTCCTTCCTAGGAGTCCTTGGGTTCCCTTGGGGTGGTCCAAGAGTGTTTCATTGCTTATTCTCCATAAGAGTGGGGCATTCTTTTACAAAGTGCCCCACCTGCCCACATCTGAAACATGATAAACAAGCTCCCTCGTGGTACCTTTGGCACCTAGGACAACGAGGGTTTCCTTGTGGTAATGTGGGGATGACTCTTCATGGGGGTGGTACGTCCTTCCTCCTTTGGAAACCCACCATGTTTCCCCATCTCGGTCCATTTTGCTCCTTCTGTCCTCCATGACGGCCTTGGCCCTTGTCCTCTTTCCAGTTTGCCTGCTCCATCCGGGGATGTCAGGCTTGTACTAGTTGCTCACATTCGTGAGCCATACTGATCACAACTGCCAGATCTATGGGGCATCCTAGTACTCCCATTCGGTCTCGTATGTCCATGTTGAGACCATCCACGAATCGTTGGCATATATTTGTCGGTTTGACCAGGTTAGGGCAAAGGGTCTTAACTCATTGAACTTAGTTTCGTACTCCGAAATGGAGTAAAGCCCTTGTCGGAATTAGATGAAATCTTACTTCTTCTCATTAATCAGATGTGGAGCTAGGTACTCCTCCATGTACCTTTCCTCAAATTGTTCCTAGGTGGGGGTGGTGGTATGCATGTCCTTGACATTGTCCCACCATCTTTTTGCACTAGCCTCCAGGAAAAATTCTGCCAGGATCACCATGTCCTCTGGTGAAATCCTAACTATCCCCATAATCTTCTTGATGATGGTCAGCCTATCATGCCTCGACCTGGTTTGGTTGGATCCTTGTGAGCAACCCACCACTTCCTTTGGTCCATCAAGCATTTCACCCTTTCTAAACCGTGAGGAGTAAGGCGTCCTTTTTCTTGTCTTTCCTATAATAGCATTAATCAAAACTAAGTATTTTAAAATAGACATACATGTCCTCTTACTGTTCAAGTTAGAAGGGTCTTTAAGAAGGGTCGTTCCTCGATTACCTAAAAGGGGTAAAATGGAGGGAGTGAGTTCTACAACTCAGTGAGTGGATGTTGGGAGTGAGTTTTCAGAAATAAATTTGTTCAAAGTGTGCCAATATTATCATTTCATTTAAGAAAGATCTTTTCTCAAGTTTCATTCTCAAAATCCTTTTTCCCATTTCCACATTAGGTGTGTTTAGCAGACAACACACGCCCTTCATCAGGTAGGGTACACACATTCGCAGGTGTAGCCCGTCCACTACAGCTACATTTGGCTCGGAGCGTCTTTACCAGCCACCAAGATAGAAGCCCGTCCACTTCTACCTTGGCTCTGAGTGGATGTTCTTAACATCTGACCCTCAGACCCAAATGCCACTTTGTGTCCATATGAGAATAGAGACCTCATCCCGACCCCACCTTGGTCTCATGCGCAAGAAGCTACTCCAAGCTTCCCAACTGATTAGCACGACGAACTACCCTTATCTCCACCATGTCGTCGAGTAGCCCTTAGGACCCAACACTACCCCTTTTGGGCGTCTTGATGGTCCTGTACCTCAGGTGCATACACAAAATAATAATTTTCACATTTGGCCATTTATCTTTGGTGCCACTGGTCCAATGACTCTGACCCTTAACCCGACCTGCAGCTGTTTGTGTAGGCTGGTCCGTCGACCTGTCCCTAACGCACTACCGCCGGTCCATCGAGTGCTGTCAGTCCTAGCTTGGTATCGTGGTGAAGTCACACAACCATTTTAATATAGATTTCTTGGCTTTCTCAATTCAAGTTTGCTTACGAGCTCTTGCTCTTTCCCACTGGCCTTGGGCCCACTGCACTTGATTTTCCAAAACTGAGCATTTACACCCACAAGTTAAAGAAAACCGTGGTCTCTAACATCTCTGAGCTGTTCTAGCTCCCGTCAAGAAGGTCTCCCAAATAGTTTAAGCATTTGCACACAGTAAGGGGAGAATACTTCTGACAAAAATTATGTTTTCACTTCATCTCACCAACCAGGTGTGATGATATCTCCACCTACAACCGACAAGCGGGTTTCTCCTTCCTTCAAGGAAGTCCATCATACCAACAAGGTATGATTTCCTCTACTTACAACTGCTAAGTAGGTTTTAGCGTAGTTCGCCAATTACTTCAATCGGGTATGATGTTAAGGATCTACTCACAATGGTTTTTCATTTCTAAAGTACTCACCATCCCAACCGAGTATGATGTAATTATGCCCACTCACCCGATAACCAGGACGTATTCGTCCTCAGTTGGTTTTCCAAGTTTATGCAAGCTTTCTCTTGCTTGCGTTCCAGTCACACTTGTCGCTACACAATTCGGGCAACCTTATCAATTACGGTTTGACATAAAAGCCTAGGCTCACCAATTATCGATTAAATGCACTTAGGTCCCTAATGTTCATCTTTCTTAACTTTAGGTGCCTAATACCAATTTTCCCCAACTTTGAGTCCCAAGGTTTCTAAAATTCTTTTTGAGTCTTCATTTTACTTAAAAATTGTATAAGGGGCTGAAGTTTTCCAAATTTCTAATTTGGTCCCCAACTTTTTAAAAATTACCATTTTGCCTATACTTTCCAAAAATGGCAATTTGACCCCAAATATTTAAAAAATTGACCAATTGGTCATCTGAAATCCTTTTCATGGCCAATTGACCTTCAGTTTTTGGAAATTGCAAAGAGGTCCATCAGTTTTCCAAAATTCCCAATTTCCCCCCAAAATTTTCCCCAAATTTCTCCCTTTAAACCGAGTGAATTTGATTTTTTCAAATTTGCCATTCAATCGGGGTGATTTGCTCAAATTGTAGGTATTGATAAGTTCATACACTTCCATACAATTCAATTGATCTTTGAATCGCAACACTTGGGTCTGAATTGAGCTCAAACATAGCTTTGCTGGAAAATTGCTCGTAGGGAGAGAAAGCTTCGAAAGCTTATCGTCGGAGGTGTGACGGTTTGAGCTCTCTATCGGGAAAGGTACCTGTCATGCCCCGACCTGGTTTGGTCGGATCCCCATGAATAACCCGTCACTCTCTCGGTTTAGTTAGGTTTTTCCCCTTCTCTAAACCGTGAGGAGTAAGGCGTCCTTTTTACCTGTACCTTTCTTGGAATAATATTAATCAAAATTGAATATATTAACCTTACATATCTATCTTGCAGGTTCAACTGTAGAAAGCTCTTTCAGTAGGTTTTCCCTCGGTTACCTGAAAAGGGGTAAAGGGAGGGGGTGAGTTCGACAACTCAGTGAATGAATGTTTGAAAAAGAGTTTCAATAAAATAGTTTTTTTTAATTGGAGTGTGTCAGACTCTTTACTTCCTTTATGATCATTTCTTCCTCAAATTCCTTGTTTTCAAAACCATTTTCCTCATGATCCACAATCAGTGTGTTTAACAATCAACACACGCCCTTCATCACGAGGGGATCACATATTCATAGGGCAGTCCGTCCACTGCACCAACTTGTGGCGTCAAAGTGACTCTACCGACCACTCAGATAGAAACTCATTCACTTCTACCCTGAGAATGAGTGGAAGTTCATGACATCCGACCCTCAAACTTGAAAGCAACTCCATGTCCGTATGTGGACAGTGACCTCATCCCGACCCCATCCCAGCCTCATGTGCATGAAGCTACGTTGAGCTTCCTTGACTGCTGGCATGACAAACTGCCCTTATCTCCTTCAAGTCATCTACTAGCCCCTAGGTCACTTCACTATCCCACTTGGGCATCTTGATGGTCCCAAACCTCAAGTGCATGCACAAACAAAGTTTTTCATAAAGCCATTTATCTTTGGTGCCACTTATCCAATGGCCCCGACCCTCAACTTGACCTGCAACTGTTTGTCTCGACCGGTCCATCGACCTGGTCTTGTCGCACTGTTGCCACTCCATCGAGTTTGTCGGTCCTGTCTTGGTACCATGGCCAAATCACATCATTCATTCATTAAAAATTTTCATGGTTTATCATCATGTTTGTTTACGAGCTCCTGCTTATGCCAACTGGCCTTGGGCCCACTGTACGTGATTTTCCAAAACCGGGCATTTTAGCCCCCAAGTTCAATAATCGAGGCCTTTGGCCTATCTAAGCTATTCAATCTCCCATCAAGAAGGTGTCCCAAAAGTTTTAAGCATTGGCACACAGTCTGGGAAGAACACTTCTGACAAAATAATCTTTCAACTTGTCCATCACACCAATCGGGTGTGATGACATCTCCGCTTACAACTGATAAGCAAGTTTTCTACTTCCTTCTAGCAAGTTTATCATACCAATCGAATATGATCTACTTACAACCGGTAAGTAGTTTTTTCGTATAGTTTTCACATCACTCCAACCAAGTGTGATGTTAAAATTACACATAGAAGTGGTTTTTCATTTCCAAAGTACTTATCATCCCAACCGGGTATGATGTGAATAATCCCACTCAGCGGATAACTGTAGTGTATTCCTCTTAATCGGCTTTTTCCCTCCACGCGAGCTTATACTTGATAGCGTTCTGGTCCTTCGTGCTCCTACACGATTTGGACATCCTTGTTTATTTACATTTGGCATAACAGCTTTCATTCCTCACGTATGAACAAAATGCCAAAATTTTTAATTATTTGCATTTAGGTCTCTAATGTTCTTTTTCCTTAACTTTAGGTCCCTAATGCTACTTTTCCCCAAATTAAGTCCCAAAACTTTCTAAAATTCACTTTGGGTCCTTAATTTACTCAAAATCACTCAAGGGGTTCAAGTTTCCCAAATTTCCAATTTGGTCCCCAACTTTTCAAAAAATTCCATTTTGCCCCTACTTTACAAAAATGACAATTTGACCCCAATAAATTTTAAAAATCAACCAATTGGTCCTCCAACATCTTTTTCATGGGCAATTGGTCCTCAATTTTGGGAAAATTGCACTTTGGTCCCTCAATTTTTTGAAATTTCTAAATTTCCCCAATTTTGCCCCTTTCACACTGGCCGAATTTGATTTCATCAAATTAGCCTCCCAATCGAGGTTAATTAATTAAGGTATGGATCAATTCCTAGAATTCCACAAGATTAAATGGAGCTTTGAATCGCGTCATTTAGGTCCAAATTGAGCTAAAAAGGAGCTTCATCGAAAAATTGAATTTAAAATGAGAAAGCTTCGAAAGCTTGCCATCGGAGGTGCAACAGTCCGAGCTTTCGACCGAGGCAGGTAGCTCTCGTCCTAAGGTTCCTATGATCAAGAATTGTAACAATTCATGTTGAATTGTGTGAGAATTTGGTTAGTAAAGTTTCGTCGTTTCTCATCCCAATAGTTGTCTCATTCCTCTTTCCTAGTGGGATTCCATTCTAGTTGTTGTGGGGCTGGGGGAGGTGTTGGGCTCCTTGGAGGAGGGATAGATTTTTTCTGTCTTGGAGGAGGATAAGTAATGCCTTCCAGCTCTAATAGGGCTCCAACGAGTTTTATCTAATCCTCCACGATATCCTTGGGCACTCTCTTCCCGCCCTTCAAGAATTGTTGAATGACTGCTTCCGTAGGGGTAGACGTCTTTTTCAAGGTCAAGTGTGGAGGATTGGATTTCACGGTGAATTTTCCAGGGATTCTCCTTCCTACATGGTAATTAAGTTTTCATTAGTGTTAGGGCATAGTATTGATAATGTTTCAAAGGAACTTAGCTCTGATACCACTAATGTTGTCATGCCCTGACCCAGTTTAGTCGGATCCCCGTGATCAACCCGTCGCTCTCCTGGTTCAAGAAGGGGTTTCCCCCTTTCTTTAATCAAGAGTAGTTAGATGAAATTTCAACCTTGTTCCCTGGAATAACATATACTAACAAGATGCAAGCTTAAAAAGAAAATACTTTTAAGCATACCTGATAGAGGGTAGATCCTAGTATTATCTCTAGTCATTTTCTTTACTCCTAAAAAGGGAGGGGTGATTTTCTACAACTCAGTTAATGGGTGTTTTTAAAAAAAGAATTTCAATAAAATAGTTTGAATTGGAGTGTGTCAGACTCCTTATTTTCTTTAAAACCATTCTTTACTTGAATTTTCGGTTATTTGAAACCAATTTCTTCATAATCGATGTGTTTAACAATCAACACACACCCTTCATAATGGAGGGATCACACATTCGCATGGCAGCTCATCCACTGTACCCACTTGTGATGTTGGAGTGAATTTATCGGCCACCTAGATAGAAACCCATCAACTTCTACCCTAGGAATGAGTGGATGTTCATGACATCTGACCCTCAAACCCGAAAATCAAATCTATGTTCGGATGATGATAGAGACCTCATCCCAACCCCACCTCGGTCTCATGCACATGAAGCTACGTCGAGCTTCCATGATTGCTAGCACAACAAACTACCGTTATCTCCACCATGTTGTCTAGTAGTCCCTAGGACGCATCACTACCCCTCTTGGGCATCTTGATGGTCCCAAACTTCAAGTGCATGCACAAACAAATTTTTCCATAAAGCCATTTATCTTTGGTTCCACTAGTCCAATGGCCCCAACCCTCAACTCGACCTGCAGTTGTTTGTCTAGACCGGTCCGTTGACTAGTCTTGTCGCACTACCACCAGTCCATCGACCTAGTCTTGTCGCACTTCCGCTAGTCCATCGAGTATGTCGGTCCTCTCTTGGTAGCATGGCTAAATCACATCATTCATTCATTAAATATTTTCATGGCTTATCATCATGTTTGTTTACGAGCTCCTGCTTATGCCAACTGGCCTTGGGCCCACTGTACGTGATTTTCCAAAACCGGGCATTTTAGCCCCCAAGTTCAATAATCGAGGCCTTTGGCCTATCTAAGCTATTTAATCTCCCATCAAGAAGGTGTCCCAAAAGTTTTAAGCATTGGCACACAGTCTGGGAAGAACACTTCTGACAAAATAACTTTTCAACTTATCCATCACACCAACTGGGTGTGATGATATCTCCGCTTATAACTAGTAAGCGGGTTTTCTACATCCTTCGAGTAAGTTCATCATACCAACTGAGTTTGATCTACTTATAACCGTTAAATAGTTTTTTTTGTATAGTTCTCACATCACTCCAACCAAGTGTGATGTTAAAAATTCCACATAGAAGTGGTTTTTCATTTTCAAAGTACTCATCATCTCAATCGGGTATGATGTGAATAATCCCACTCACCCGATATTCGTAGTGTATTTCCTCTTAATCGACTCTGTGCCTCCACGCGGGCTTATCCTTGCTAGTGTTCCAGTCCTTCATGTTCTTATACAATTTGGACATTCTTTTTTAATAACATTTGGCATAATAGCCTTCATTCCTCACGTATGAACAAAATACCCAAACTTTTTAATTATTTGCATTTAGGTTCCGAAAGTTCTTTTTCCTTAACTTTAAGTCACTAATACTAATGTTTCCCCAAATTGAGTCCCGAAACTTCTAAAATTCACTTTGGGTCCTCAATTTATTCAAAATAACAAAAAGTGGTTCAAGTTTTCTTCCAATTTGGTCCCCAACTTTTCAAAAATTACCATTTTGCCCCTACTTAAAAAAAATGGTAATTTGACCCCAATAAATTTAAAAAATCAACCAATTGGTCCTATAACATCCTTTTCAAGGTCAATTGGCCCTCAATTTTAGAAAATTGCACTTTGGTCCGTCAATTTTATGAAATCCCCAATTTCCCCCAAATATTTTCACTAGTTTCCCCCTTTCAAATTGGTTGAATTTGATTTCATCAAATTGACTGTTCAATCAAGGTTAATTATTGAAATTGAAGGTATAATTAAATTCCTACACATCCATACGATTCAATTGAGCTTTGAATTGCATGAATTGAGGTCTAAACGAGCTCCAACGGAGCTTCGCTGGAAAATTGGGTGTAGAGAGAGAAAGCTTCGAAAGCTTACCGTCAGAGGTTCGACGGTCCAAGCTTTCAATCAGGGCAGATAACTCTTGTCATGAGGTTACTCCTAGGATTAAGGATTGCAACAATTCATGTCGAATTGAGTGAGAATTTGGTCAGTAAAGCTTCATCGTTTCTCTCTATAACGCGGATCAGAAATTACAGAGGGATGCTGAATTGGCTTACCTTACAACTCTAATTCAGTCGTATGTGGGTTGAGGGAGTGTTGGGAGAGCTTGGTTTGGTCTGAGGAGTGCTGAATTTTGCCAATTTCAGCTCATCCAAAATAGGGCAGCTTCGGTTCGTCGAAGCTACTTCACTATTTGATTACGCCGGCGCTTCTCCGATGATCCTCGGATCAAATGGTGACCACCTCGAGTAGTTGACTTCTCCCCGGGTTTAAGGAACTTTGCCTCACCTTCTTTGGCTTAGAAAAACCCCTATGTTGGAGCTTTAGTTCAAGTTTCGTCAAAAAACTAAGTAACTGAGAGAGAGTTGAGTTTTCAGGTGTGAGGAGAATGGATGGAGAGGAGCTCTTTATATAGGGAGCTCAGGGACTCTTCAATCATCCGTTTGGCACCTTAATGGTGCTCATTGACAACCTGAAACGTACTGAATGGAAACATCTACTTTCTAGTGGCGTTGCTCATTTTTTCGGTGAGTGAACAGTGTCGTCGTCTGGAGGAAGAAGACGACATTGTTCTGAACTGAACTGGACTGGTCCGAACCAGGTTCAATGCTTAAACCGGCTAGTGCAAGTCTGATTCGACCAAGTTTTTTAAAATTAAAAATTCCTAAATTCATTCTCTATTCAATGATGGCTTCAATTCTCCAATTTGAACATTTTAAGCCACCATGAAAAATGAATTTATCATCCGGTTCAATGATGGTTCAACTGATCCAAACCGGTTCAATTCAGTTTAGATTCGATTCACCTGAACCGGTCTAGTTTTCTCTCCCAAATTATTTTAAAGTCTCTTTCCATGATTTTTATGCCTCTTTGGGTCACTCGGAATGTGTAAATTTCCCATTTTCCCCATTCTCTAATGGTTGGGGTTTTTGAACCGGTTCAATTTTTCTCACTCGAGTTGATTGGTTCTTTTCCCGATTTCCTTATCCTCAAGGAATGGGGTTTACACAGTCCATCTCCTAAGGGTGTGAGGATATTGAGACTTTGTTCTAGAGAAGTAAGTCCTAGGAGAAGACTTGGGATTATATCTTCTTTGATGAAGGATCTTTCTACTCCCGAGTCGAAGAGGGCGTAGACCTTTTTTCCACACAAGTGCACGTATCCTGATTGAAGAAACGCATATTTTTAGAAAAACAATTTCCTTTATTGAATGAAATTTGAATTATAGGTTTATCTCAATCTTAGTTGGGAGGGTTTTGAGATGTACCCGCTACAGTACTAGGGTCTTTTCTAGCCACTTACCTGGTGAGGTTGTATACCCTAGCTGGTACTTTGGTTGTGGCGTCCTGCCTGGGAACTCTTGGATTCCTTGAGTGTGGTCCAAGCATATTTCGTTGCTTGTTCTCCCTAAAAGTGGGGCATTCCTTTGCAAAGTTCCCAACTTGCCCACATGCAAAATAGGACAAGCAAGCTCCATCGTGGTACCTTTGGCACCTAGGATAGTGAGGGTTTCCTAGTGGTAGGCTGGGGATTACTCTCCATGGGGGTGGTGGTACATCATTTCTCTTTTGGAATCCCACCCTGTTTCCCCATCTTGGACCATTATGCTCCTTTCATCCTCCATGACGACCTTGGTCCTTGTCCTCCTTCTAGTTTGCTTGCTCCATTCGGCAGCGTTGGGTTTGTACCAGTCGCTCACATTTGTGAGCCATATTGATAACTGCTACCAAATCCGTAGGGCATCCTAGCACTCCCATCCATGGGGAATATATTGACCCGTCCGACCAGGTCAGGGGCAAAGGGTCTTAACTCATTAAATTTTGTTTAGTACTCTTAAATAGAGTTAAGCCCTTGTCGGAGTCGGAGGAAATCTGGTTTCTTCCAATTAATTAGATGCGGAACTAGGTATTCCTCTGTGTACCTCTCCTCAAATTGTTCCCAGGTGGGGGAGGAGGTATGCAGGCTCCGAACATTATCCCACCATCTTTTGGCACTACCCTCCAGGAAAAATTCTATTAGGATCATCATGTCCTCTAGTGATATTTTGACTATCCCCATTAGCTTCTTGATGTTGGCCAACTAGTCCATGGCGGCTCCAGCATCCCCAGTTGACGGAGAGTCTTGAGGTATTTGGGGATGTCAATTGGAGGAAGATGGTTAACATGAGGGGGATGAGATTGTACTTCCTCTGGTTCAACTCGAGAGTTAGTGCCCGCCTCAGGGATGAAGCTAGGTCATCCAAATACTCAGATGAATTCCTCGTACAATCTCTGGTGTTCCCCGCTTAGTCCAGGTAGAGTTGTCTGGGCTCCTCAGGGAGTTTCCAAAGGAAGGGGTGGTTGGGTAGTGTTAAAGGCTGGGCTCTTGTTCTCTTAGTTCCTCTCTTGGGAGCCATCTGAAATTTTACGATTTATTCCTATTAGTTACTATGTTATATAATCTTGATAATGTATTTGAGGAAACAGGCTCTGATACCACTCAAGTTGTCATGCTCCAACCCGGTTTGGTCGGATCCCCATGAGCAATCCGCCACTCCCTTTGGTTTATAAAGAGTTTCACACTTTTCTAAACTGCAAGAAGTAAGGCGTCCTTTTTCCTGGAATAACATTATACAAAACTGAATATATTAAATTTTACATACCTATCTTAAGGTTTGGCTACAGAAAGGTCTTTAAGGTTGATTTTCCTTGGTTACCTTAAAAGGGGTAAAGGGAGGGGGTGAGTTCTACAACTCAATGAATGGGTGTTGGGAGTGAGTTTTCATAAACAAAACAAGTTTAATCAAAGTGTGCCAAAATCCTTATTTCCTTTAAGAATGATCTTTCCACACATTCCGATTTTTCAAAAAACCTTTTTCCTTGTTTCCATATTTAGGTGTGTTTAACAATCAACACACGCCCTTCATTAGGAAGGAATCACACATTTGCAAGGCAACCCATCCACTGCACCCACTTGTGGCTCGGAGCATCTTTACCAACTACCAAGATAGAAGCCTGTCCACTTCTACCTTGGGTCTGAATGGATGTTTGTGACATCAGACCTTCAAACCCGAAAGTAACTCCGTGTTCATATGAGGACAAAGACCTCACCCTGCCTAACCCCGATCTCATGCACATGAAGCTACATCGATCTTCTAGACTACTGGCACAATGACCTGCCCTTATCTCCACCAGGTCGTCCAGTAGCCCTTAGAATGTATTAGTACACCTCTTGGGTATCTTAATGGTCCAAAACCTCAAGTGCATAAACAAACAATTGTTTTCACATAGCCATTTATCTTTGGTGCCACTAGTCAAACGACCCCGACCCTCAACTCGGCCTGCAACTGTTTGTCCAATTTGAGTCCCAAAATTCTAAAAAATTTCCTTAAGTCCTCATTTTACTCAAAATTGCATAAGCGACTTAAGTTTTACACATTTCCAATTTGGTCCCTAACTTTTCAAAAATTACCATTTTGCCCCTACTTTCTAAAAATGGCAATTTGGCCCCAATTGATCCAAAAATCGACCAATTGGTCATCCCACATCTTTTCCATGGCCAATTGGCCCTCAATTTTGGGAAATTACAAAATGGTCCCTCAATTTTGGCCAAATTTGATTTCTTCAAATTGACTATTCAATTGGTGTTAATTGCTTCAATTGTAGGTGTAAATTAGTTCCTACACTTTTTTACGATTCAATGGAGCTTTGAAATGCGTGAATTAAGGCCGAAATGACCTCAAATGGAGCTTCACCAAAAAACTATATGTAGAGAGAGAAAGCTTTGAAAGATTACCGTCGGAGGTTTAGTGGTCCCAGCTCTCTATTGGGGAAGGTAGCTCCCTTTTTGAGTTATCTTCTAGGATCATGAATTTCTACAATTCACCTCGAATCGAGGGAGAATTTTGTTAGTTGAATTTCGTAATTTCTCTCTCTAACTCCGACATGCAATGACTAAGTAAGGCCGAATTGCCTTACCTTTTAGCTTAGTTGAGGTCGTATGAGGGTCGTAGGGATGTCGGGAGGGCTCAGTTTGGCCGGAAGAGGGCTGAATTTGGCCGATTTTAGCTCGGTCAAAATAGAGCAGCTTTAGTTCTTCGGAGCTACTTCATTGTTTGATTTCGCCAGCTCTTTTCTGGTAGTCCTTGGATTGAACAGAGGTTGTTGTCAGGTAGCTGACTTTCCCCGAAGTGTAAAGAACCCAACCTCGCCTTGTGAGGCTTAGAAAACTTCCTAAGTTAGAGCTCGAGTTTGAGCTTCACCAGAAAATTGAGTAGTTGAGAGAGAATGAAGATTTAAGGTGTGAAGAAGATGAATAGAGAGGAGCTCTTTATATAGGAAGCTCGGGGACTCTCTGTCCGACTGTTTCGCATCTTGGTCAGGCTTATCCTCACCCTGAAATGCACTAAACAGAGACAAATTCTCTTTGTCAGTGCTATCTGTTCATGCATTGAATGAACAGTGCCGTCATATTAAGGAAGAAGACAACACTGTTGCGAACCAGACTGGACGGGTCCTGTAAACCCTGTCCTTTGAAGTTAAGGAAATCGGGAAAAGAACCGGTCAAACAGAGTGAGAAAACTGAACCAATTCACAAACCCGATCATCATAGAACAGGTAATTTGGTTAATTTACAACTCACGAGTGACCCAAATGATTCATAAAAACCTTGGAAAAGAACCTTAGGACAATTTGGGAAAGAAAATTAAGACCAATTTAGGTGAACTGGATTCAAGCCAGATAGAACTTGTTTATAAACCGTGTTGGTTTATGAACCGTAACCGATAGAGGAAGGGCAAACCGAGAAATTTATGAATTTCAAGTGATCTAAAGAGTAAAAAAAAAATCATGAAAGAGGACTTTAGGATGAGTGGGGGATGAAAACCAAACTGTGTCAGGTGAACTGAATCTTAATTGGATTGAACCGGTTTGTACCACTATTGAACTTGATGCTAAATTCATTTTTCTAAGTGGGTTAGAAAATTCAAATTGAAGAATTGAGGCCACCATTTCATAGAGAATAAATTTAGAAATTTTTAATTTTGAAAAACTCGGTCGAATCGGGCCTGAACTGGCTTGTTTAAGATTTGAACCCGGTTCGAACCGGTCCGGTCTGGTTCAGAACAGTATAGTCTTTTTCCTTCAAATGTCTACACTGTTCACTTGCCGAAAAATGGAACCAGCGCTGGTGAAGAGGAAACATTTCCATTTAATACATTCCAGGCCATCAATGACTGTCATAAAGGTTCCAAACGGACAGCCGACGAGTCTACGAGCTCCCTATATAAAGAGCCCATTTCCATTCATCCTCTTCACACCTGTAAACCTCATTCTCTCTTAACTACTCAGTTTTTCGGCGAAGCTTGAACCAGAGCTCTGATATGGGTCTTTTCTGAGCCAAAGAAGTTGTGGTTGGGTACCTTAGACTCGAGGAGAAGTCAACTACTTGGTGGTAGTCACCAATTGCTCTAAGGGTCGCTGGAGAAGCATCGGCATGATCGAACAGTGAAGCAGCTTCAACAGACTAAAGTTGCCCTATTTCTGTTGAGCTAAAATCAGCTAATTTGAGCCCTCCTTAGGCTGATCCAAGCTCTCCCAACACCTCATCAGCCCTCCTACGGCCGAATTAGTGTCGAAAGGTAAGCTAATTTGGCTCCCCTCTGTAAATTCTAATCGATGCTAGAGAGAAAACTGACAGATTTTCACTGACTAAATTCTCCTTCAATTTTGAATCAATTGATGCAATTCTTGATCCTAGAAGGAACATCAAGGCAAGTGCTATCTGCCCAGATCGAAAGCTCGGACCGTCGCGCGCCCCCACGATAAGCATTCTAAGCTTTCTATCTCTATATTCAGTTTTTCGATGAAGCTCCGTTTGAGCTCCTTCCGACTTCAAATCGTGCGATTCAAAGTGCAATTGAATTATATGAAGATGTAGGAATTCCAATATAACTTCAATTTCAATAATTAAACTCATTTGATCGATCAATTTGATGAAATCAAATTCGGCTGTGTTGGAAAGTTGAAATTGGGGGAAAATTTGCGGATTTCAAAAATTTGAGTGACTAAAATGCAATTTCATAAAATTTAGGGCCAAGTTGGCATGATAAAGATGTTGCAAGACCAATTGGGCAATTTTTTGAATTTTTGTGGCAAAACTTACCATTTTTTGTAAAGTAGGGGCAAAATGGTAATTTTAGAAAAATTGAGGAACAAATTGGGAATTTGGGAAACTTGAATCCCTTTATGAAATTTTGAATAAATTGAGGTCTCAAAGTATAATTTTGAATTTTTGGGACTTAATTTAGGGGGAAAATAGGCATTTGGGACCTAAAGTAAAAGAAAAAGACCTTTAGGAACCAAATTGCAAATATTTGGAAAGTTGAAAAGTTACTCATTCATAATGAATGAGGGCTATCATGCCAAGGAATAATGAACAAAAATGTTCATGTCGTGTAGGAACATAAGGTATTGAGAATGCTAGCTAAGACAAAGCTCTTAATGAGGCGAAAGTCGATTTAGAGGAAATACACTACAAATATCGGGTGAGTGGGATTTTTATCATCCCCAGTTGGGAAGATAAACACCTCAGAAATAAAAACTCACTACTAAGTGGTATTTTAACCATCACACCTAAGAGGAGTGATGTGAAAATTTCACGAAAAAACTACTTAACGGTTGTAAGTAGATCATATCCGGTTGGTATGATGAACTTCCTGGAATGAAGTAGAAAACCTGTTCATTGATTATGTTCGTAGATGTCCTCACACCTAGTTGGTGTAATGGACAATTGAAAGATTATTTTTGTCGGATGTACTCTCCCCTGACTGTGTGCCACTACTTAAACATTTTGGGAGACCTTCTTAACAAGAGCTCGAATAGCTCAGATAGGCCGGAGGCCTCGGTTTTGGAACTTGGGGACTAATATACCCGATTTTGAAAATCTCGTTCAATGGGCCCAAGGCCAGTTGGCACAAGCAAGAGCTTGTAAACAAACATGAGTTTAAGCCTTGAAAAATTAAAATGAATGATTGATTTGTTTGGCCATGATACGAAGACAAGACCGACATACTCGATGGACTGGTGGCAATGCGACATGACAGGTCAACGGACCAGTCAAGACAAACAGTTGCAGGATGAGTTGAGGATGAGGGCCATTGGACCAGTGACACCATAGATTAAATGGCTTATGTGGAAAATTATTGTTTTGTGCATGCACTGAGGTACGGGACCTTCAAGACACTTAAGAGAGGTAGTGATGCATCCTAGGGGCTACTGGACGACATGGTGGAGATAAGGGCATATAATCGTGCCAACAGTCAGGTAAGCTCGATGTAGCTTCATGCACATGAGATCGGGGTGGGGTCGGGATGAGGATTGAGGGTCGGATGTCACGTACATCCACTCATTCTCAGGATAGAAGTGGACGTGCTTCTCAGGGTAAAAGTGGACTTAATTTGAGGAAAATTTAACACTAGGGACCTAAAGTCAAAAGGTATAAACTTTAGGGAACTAAGTGTAATAAACCAAAAATTTGGGCCTAGTCACTCATACGTGAGAAGCCGAAGGCTGTTATGTCGAACACTCATTGATAATGATACCCAAATCATGTAGGGACATGTGAGACTGGAACGCCAGAAAGAGAAAGCTCGTGTGGACCTGTAAGCCAACTGGGGATGAATGTGTCACAGTCACCGAGAGAGTGGGATTATTTAACATCTTACTCGATTAGGATGATAAGCACTGATTTTAACGGATGAAACCTACTTACCAGTTGTGAGTAGAAGTAAATAAACATCATATCTAGTTGGTATGATAAGTTTCCTTGAGTAAAGGAGAAAACCACCTACCGGTTGTAAGCGGGTCCATCATCACATTGGTTGGTGTTGTGAGATAAAAATGATTTTTTTTCTAAATTGTTCTCCTTTGACTATGTGACAATGCTTAAAATATTTGGAATACCTTCTTGACGGGAGCTAGAACAACTGAGATTGGCAAGGGGCCTCGATTTTTGAACTCATGGGGCTCAATGCCCAGTTTTGGAAAACACAAGCAGTGGGCCCAAGACCAGTGGTATAAACCCCACTCATTGGAGTTAAGGAAAACCAGGAAAAGAATCGGTCAAACCGAGTGAGAAAAACTAAATTGATTCACAAATCTAATCATTATAGAACGGCAATTTGGAAAATTTACAACTCCTGAGTGACCTAAAGGGATCATAAAACATTGGAAGAGGACCTTAGGACAATTTGGGAGAGAAAAAATAGACCAGTTCAGGTGAACCGGATCCGAGCTAGATTGAACCGGTTTATGAATTGAGTTGATTTAAAGGGCAAACTGGGAAATTTATTGATCTCAAGTGACCTAAAGTGTCACAAAATTCATGAAAAAGGACTTTAGGATGAATTGGAGATGTAAACCAATTGAATCACAATTGAATAGGATGCTAAATTCATTTTTCTTGGTGGCTTAGGAAATTCAAATTGGAGAATTGAGGCCATCATGGGATAGAGAATGGATTTAGATGAATTTAAAATTTTTAAATTTTGAAAAACTCGGATGAATTGGGCTTATATCAACCGGTTTAAGCTTTGAACTTGGTTCGGACCGGTCCGGTCCAGTTCGGAACAGTGTCTTCTTCTTCCTTCAGATGACAACACTATTCACTCGTTGGAAAATCGAACTAGCATTGATGAAGAGGAAACATTTCTGTTCAATATGTTTTAGGCCATCAATGACTATCATAAAGGTGCCAAATGGATGGCCGATGAGTCCCCGAGCTCCATATATAAAGAGCCCCCCCCCATTCATCCTATCCACGCGTGAAACCCTCACTCTCTCTTAGCTACTCAATTTTCTAGTGAAGCTTGAACCAGAGATCCGATATAGGGTCTTTTCTAAGCCAAAGAAGGCATGGTCGGGTTCCTTATATTCGGGGAAAAGTCACCTACACAGTGGTAGTCTCCAATTGCTCTGAGGGTCGCTGGAGAAGTGCCGACGTGATCGAATAGTGAAGCAGCTTTAATGGACTGAGGCTGCCCCATTTCTATCGGGCTGAAATCAGCCAAATCGGGCCCTCCTCAGGCCAAACCAAGCTCTCCCAACACCTCCTCAGCCCTCCTACGACTGAATTAGTGCTTAAAATTAATCCAATTTGGCTCCACTCAATAAATTTTGATCAGTGCTAGAGAGAGAACCGACAAATTTTCAATGACTAAATTCTCAATCAATTCGGCATCAATTGATGCAATTCTTAATCCTAGGAGAAATCTTAGTATGAGAGCTATTTGCTCAAATCGAAAGCTCGAACCGCCGGGTCCCCAATGGGAAGCATTCGAAGCTTTATCTCTCAACGTTCAATTTTCTAGCGAAGCTCCATTTGAGCACGTTCTAGCATCAAATCGTGTGATTTAAAGTGCAAATGAATCGTATGAAGATGTAGGAACTCCAACGTAACTTCAATTTCAACAATTAAACTCATTTGATTAGTCAATTTGATGAAATCAAATTTGGTTGTATTGGAAAGTTGAAATTGGGGGAAAATTGGGGATTTACAAAATTCGAGAGACTAAAATGCAATTTCATAAAATTGAGGGCCAATTGGGTGTGATAAAGATGTTGGATGACCGATTGGGCAATTTTTGGAGCAAACCTATTATTTGTTTTAAGTTGGGGCAAAAGGGTAATTTTGGAAAAAATTGAGGACCAAATTAGAAATTTGGTAAACTTGAACCCCTTTATGAAATTTTGAATAAATTGAGGTCCTAAGGTGAATTTTAAAAGTTTCAGGACTTAATTTGTGGAAAATTGGCATTTGGGGCCTAATGTAAAAGAAAAAGAAATTTAGGGACCAAATTACAAATATTTGAAAAGTTGGATATTTTTATTCATTCATAATGAATGAAGGCCATCAAGCCAAAGGATAATGAACAAGAATGTTCATACCATGTAGGAACATGAGGTATTAGGAATGCCAGCTAAGACAAAACTCACAAGGAGATGAAAACCGGCTAAGAGGAAATCACGGCATTTACGGGTGAGTGGGATGTTATACCATACCCGGTTGGAATGATAAGCACCTCAGAAGTGAAAACCCACTACTAAGTGGTATTTTAACCATCACACCTGAGATGAGTGATGTGGAAATTATGCAGAAAAACTACTTATCGGTTGTAAGTAGATCATACCTAGTTGGTATGATGAACTTCGTAGAAGGAAGTAGAAAACCCACTTATCGATTATAAGCGAAGATGTCCTTACACCTGGTTGGTGTGATGTACGGCTAAAAGTTCATTTTGTTGGAAGTGCTCTCCCCTGACTATGTGCCATTGCTTAAATTATTTGGGAGACCTTCTTGATGGGAGCTCGAATAGTTCAAATAGGCTGGAGGCCTCGGTTTTGGAGCTTGGGGGCTAATATGCCCAATTTTGAAAATCTCGTACAATGTGCCCAAGGCCAGTTGGCACGAGTAGGAGCTCATAAACAAACATGAGTTTAAGGCATAAAAACTTTAAAAGAATGATTTGTTTGGCCATGGAACTAAGACAAGACTAACATACTCGATGGACTGGTGGCAATGCGACATGACAGGTCTGTAGACCAGTCGGGTCAAATAGCTGTAGGTCGAGTTGAGGGTCGTGGCCGTTGGACCAGTGGCACCAAAGATTACATGGCTTATGTGAAAAACTATCGTTTTGTGCATGCACTGATGTTACAGGACCTTAAGGTGCCCAAGAGGGGTAGTGATGCATCCTAGGGCTACTAGATGACATGGTGGAGATAAGAGCAGTTAGTTGTGTCGGTAGTCTTGGAAGCTCGACATAGCTTCATGCGCATGAGACCGGGGTGGGGTCGGGATGAGGTCTCTGTCCTCATATGGACATGGAGTTTTATTTACGGGATTGAAGGTCGGATGTCGCGTACATCCACTGATTCTCAGGGTAGAAGTGGACGTACTTCTATCTAGGTGGCCGATAAAGTCGCTTCGACGCAATAAGTGGGTGCAGTGGACGTGCAGCCCTACAAATGTGTGTTCCCTTCATGATGAAGGGCATGTATTGGTTGATAAACACACTAGTTATGAATGTGGATTAAGAAATGGCTATAAAAATTAAGGTTTGAGAATGAGATATTTTAAAGAAAATTAGGAGTCCGACACACTTCAATTTAAAATTATTTTTTTGAAACATCATTTTGAAAATACCCATTCACTGAGTTGTAGAAACTCACCCACCCTTTTTATCCCTTTTCGAGAAATAGAGAAATGACTAGGGATGATAGCAAGCCTCACCCTTTGTCAAGTATGCTTAAGGTTTCTTAAGCTTGCATTTTATTTGATAATTGTTATTCCAGGGAACAAGGTCGAAATTACGTTTGGCTCCTCTTGAATAAAAGAAGGGAGAAACCCCTCTTGAACCAATAGAAGTGGTGGGTTGTTCACAGAGATCTGACCAAACCTGGTCGGGACATGATAAGTGGGCACAAGTAGAAGCTCGTAAACAAACTTAATTAGGAAGAGTAATGAAAACTCATAATTATTGGAAATGATTATTGTGTTACGCCACGTTACCGAGTCAAGACCGACAGTGCTTGATAGACTAGCGGCAGTATGCCGGGGCCAGGTCGATGGACCGGCTTAGACAAACAGCTGCAGGTCAGGCTGAGCATCGGGGCCGTTGGACCGTTGGCATCAAAGAGGATGGATAATTATATGAAAACTCTTGTTTGTGCATGCACTTGTGGTACGGGACCATCAAGATGCCCTACGAGGTAGTGATGGGCCCTAAGCGTTGCTGGACGACATGGTGGAGATAATGGCAGTTCGTCATGCCAATCAGTCATGAAGCTCTGGGAGCTTCTTGCACATGAGACCGAGGTGGGGTCGAGATGTGGTCTCCATCCTCAAACAAACACGAATAGATTTTGTGTTTGAGGGTCGGATGTTTGGGACATCCACTCAAACTCAGGGTAGAAGTGGACTGGCTTCTATAATAGTGGACGGTAAAGATGCTCCGATCCACAAGTGGGTGCAGTGGACATACTACACCTGTGAATCTGTGTACCATTACTGATGAAGGGCGTGTGTTTGTTTGCTAAACGCCTTCCAAGGTAAAGGGATGGGCTAAGAGAGCTAAACACACCTAATATGGAAATGGAAAAAGGTTTTGGAAACCTGAATTTGATGAAATCCTTATAAAAAGAAAATGTTTACCTTGGCATGGTTTTCTGACAAACCAAATATATTTTGAAACTCAATCCCAACACCCGCTTACTAAGTTATAGAACTCACCCCCTCCCTTTTTACCCCTTTTCAGGTAACTAAGAAGAACCAACCTTATAGACCCTCCTATAGTTGAACTATAAGATATGTATGATCAATTTAATATATTCAATTTTGTATAATGTTATTTCAGGAAAGATAAAAAAAAAAGGTGCCTTACTCCTCATAGTTTAAAAGAGGGTGAAACCATTTATAGACCAAATGGAGTGTCGGCTTGCTCATGGGGATCCAACCAAACCGGGTCGGGGCATGACAACTTGAGTGGTATTAGCACATGTTTCCTCAAATGCATTATCAAGACTATATAATGTAGTAACTACAAGGAATATGTTTTAAAATTTATGGATGGCTCCCAAAAGAGAAACCAAGAGAATTAGAGTTGCAATCACTAACGCTGTCCAACACCCCATCCTTGTGGAAACTTCCCCAGCAACCCAGATAGTTCCACCTGAACTAAGCTCATAGCATCAAAGGTTGTACGAAGAGTTCACCCGAGTGTTTGGATGATCCAACCTCACCCCTGAGGTGGACACCAACTCTCGAGCTGAGCACGGGGAAGTACAATCCACTCCCCCTCCATTTGACATCCCCAAATACCTCAAAATCCTCTGTCAACTGGGATGTAAGTCATTCCTAGGAGAGAAGGATGTTGGAGTTGCTATAGACTGGTTGACTAGCATCAAGAAACTCATGGGGATAGTCAGGATTTCACCAAAGGATATGGTAATCCCGACAGAGTTCTTCTTGGAAGCCAACACAAAAAGGTGGTGGGATATCATCAAAAGCATGCATACCACCATCCCTACTTGGGAGCAATTCGAGAAGAGGTATAGGGAGGAATACCTAGCTCCGCACCTGATCAACGAGAAGAAGCAAGACTTCCTCTAACTCTGACAAGGGCTTAACTCTATCATAAAGTATGAAACCAAATTCAATGAGTTAAGACTCTTTGCCCCTGACCTAGCCAGACCTATAAATATTTGCCAACGATTCGTGGATGGTCATAACATGAACATGTGAGACCGGATGGGAGTGCTAGGACGCCCCCACGGATCTGGCAGCCATAATCAGTATGGCCCACAAAAGTGACCATCTAGTGCAAACCTGACGCCGTCGGATGGAGCAGGTCAACCGAAAGGAGGATAAAGGCCAAGGCCACCACGGGTGATGGAAGGAGCAAAGCAGCCCTAAGTGGGGAAATAAGGTGAGTTTCCAAAGGAGGAAGGATGTGTAACCACCTTAAAGGGAGATGATTACCACCATACTACAAGGGAGCCCTTGTTGTCCGAAATACTAGAGGTACCATGAGCGAGCATGCTTATCATATTACAGATGTGGAAAGGTGGGTTACTTTGCAAGGGAATGCCCCACACTTAGGGAGAATAAGCAATGAAACACACTTGGACCACCCCAAGGGAACCCAAGGACTCTAAGGTAGGACACCATGACATGGGTACCAGCTAGGGTATACAACCTCACCCAAGAGGAGGCCAGAAAAGACCCTAGTACTATAGCGGGGTACATACAACTGTGGGGAAGAAAAGTCTATGCTCTCTTTAACTCAGAAACAGAGAGATCCTTCATCAAGGAAGATCTAGTTCCAGGTCTTCCCCTAGAACTTGCCTCCCTAGAACAAAGTCTCAACATACTCACACCCTTAGGAGAAGAACTAAATAGGAACAAATAGTTAAAGGGGTGTGAGATTATAATTGGAGGAGTAAAACTAGAAGAATTTTTTATCCCCTTACCTCTAAGGGAGGTAGAAATAATAACGGGGATGGATTGGTTAAGTACCCATCAAGCCAAGGTGGATTGTGGGAAGAAAGTGATAACTTTCCACACTCCTGAAACATGCAGACTACGCTTTCAAGGAGACAAGAGGAAGGGAGAGATGCACTTAGTGTCTCATAAAGGCTCAAAAGATGATACAGAAGGGTTGCTAGGCTTTCCTCATAATAGTCATCAACAAGAAGACGGAGGAGAAAGGACTAGAGAGCATCCTAGTGGTGGAATACTACCTAGATGTATTCCCTGAAGAATTACTAGGATTACCCCTAAGCAGACAACTAGAATTTACTATAGAGGTAATCCCCATAACGCATCTCACATTCCAAGCCCCATATCACATGGCTCCAACCAAATTAAAGGAATGAAAGGAGTAGTTGGATGAGCTATTAGAGAAGGGTTTCATACGCCCTAGCCAGTCTCCATGGGGTGCATCAGTATTATTTGTGAAGAAAATGGATGGGAGTATGAGGCTGTGTATAGAATATCAGAAGTTGAACCAGGTCATCATAAAGAATAAGTATCCACTCCCACAGATTGACTAACTGTTCGGCCAACTAAAAGGAGCAGCCTACTTCTCCAGGATAGACCTTCAGTCAGGATATCACCAGCTCAGGATCTGGGAGGGAGATATCCCTAAGACCGCCTTTCGGTCCCCATACGGACACTATGAATTTAGGGTGATGCCTTTTGGCCTAACGAATGCCCCTTGAGCCATTATAGATTTGATGAACCGAGTGTTCTAGCCTCACTTGGACAAGTTCGTGATTGTATTTATAGATAACATACTCATATACTCACGGACTAAGCTAGAGCACGAAGAAAATATGTCTATCACCTTGGAGACACTACGAAATAATCGTTTATATGCGAAATTCTTTGAGTGTGAGTTTTGGTTGCAAGAGGTAGGGTTCTTAGCACACATAGTGTCCAAAGATGGAGTCAAGGTGGATTCGGCAAAGGTGGAGACCATATCTGACTGGAAGGCACCCAAGAACCCCTCCTAGATACGCAGTTTCTTGGGATTGGCAAGGTACTACCAACAGTTTGTGTAGAATTTCTCTAAGATAGCTGCCCCATTGACCCATCTCACAAGGAAGGGATTGGAGTATAAGTGGGATGAAAACTGTGAGAAATCCTTCATGGAGTTGAAGACCCTTTTAAAAGTGGCGCCCATACTCACTCTGCTTGACCCAAGTGCAGGGGAGTATACAGTCTATAGTGATGCATCCAAACAAGGACTCAGTGTGTATTAATGTAATAAGGGAAAGTCATCGCCTACGCCTCGCAACAACTAAAGGTACATGAGAGGAACTACCCTACACACGACTTAGAGCTAGCCACAATAGTATTCATCCTCAAGATTTGGTGACACTACTTATATAGGGTTAAGTGTAGATTACATACAAATCACAAGAGTTTTAAGTCCTTCCTAACTCAAAGGGAGTTGAATCTCCACTAGAGGAGATGGCTGGAGTTGGTAAAGGACTACGACCTTATGATAGAATACCACCCCGGGAAGGCCAATGTGGTGGCAGACATGCTAAGTCGCAAGTATCAAACTGAGGCGCACAGATAAAGACAAGCTACATACCCTTATTTCAACAATTGGAAAGAATGGAAGTGGACCTTAAAGTGGACAAAGAAGAAAGATGTATGGTGGCTAACGTAGTAGTAAGACCCAACCTAATGGAACAAATCATGGTCCATCAAAAGGGGGATAAGGAATTCTAGCCCTATTTGGATCCAGTCAACGAGGGGATAAACCCGGACTACAACCTTCGAGATGATGAAATACTGACCTATAAAGGTAGGGTGTGTGCGCCTTAAGATAAGGAACTAAAGAGACTAGTATTGGAAGAGGCACATGACTATGTTTATGTGATGCATCCGGGCAGTACCAAGATGTACCGCACCCTCAAATAAGGTTATTGGTGGAAGGGGATGAAGAGGGATATCATGGAGTATGTGGCCCGATACTTGTCCTGTCAACATATCATAGTTGAGCACCAAAAACCCTCGGGACTACTACAACCCATACCCGTTCCAGAATGGAAATTGGAACACATCACTATGGACTTCGTCACATGACTACTAATGACAAGGAAGGGGTGAGATACAATTTGGATGGGATATTGTGAGACTCCATGGCATCCCAGTAAGCATAGTGTCGGATAGGGACCCTAGGTTTACCTCAAGGCTCTGGCCTAGTCTGCAAAGTGCCATGTGAACCAAACTCTACATGAGTACGACTTTTCATCCTTAGACTGATGGATAGTCTGAGCGAACAATCCAAACCCTGAAGGATATGATACGGGCATGCGTACTCACCATGAACAAGGGTTGGGAGGAATACTTGTGCCTAATGGAGTTTGCATATAATAACAGTTACCAAGCTAGTATTCAAATGGCTCCTTATGAGGCCCTTTATGGACGACCCTGTCGTACCCCCTTATTCTGAGAAGAGGTGGGAGAAAAAAAGCTCAAAAGGGTTGAGCTAATAGAAGACACCACAGAGAAAATAAAGATTATAAGGAGTCGACATAAAGTAGCTTAGGACAGACAAAAGAGCTACGCAAACCATCGGAGAAGGAACTTGGAATTTGGTGTGGGGATCAAGTATTTCTCAAGGTATCTCCATGGAGACGAATACTTAGGTTCCAACAACATGGGAAGTTGAAACCTAGGTACATCGGTCCCTACACCATTATTCAAAGGATAGGGCCAATGGCCTATAGGCTAGAACTGCCTCCTGACCAACAAAGAATATATGATGTATTCCACGTCTTGGTACTCCAAATGTACCAGCCCGATCCTAGTCATGTGTTGGATCAACCCCCACCCGAGTTAGAAGAGAACTTGACCTATCAAGCGGAACCAGTGCAAATCATCGACCGTAGAGACAAGAACTTGAGGAACAAGAAGATTCCCACGGTTAAGGTTCTTTGGCAGAATGGACTAGTATAAGAGGAGACCTAGGAAATCGAGAGTGTTATGAGGGATAGGTACCCCCAATTGTTTGGGATGTAAACGTTTTGGGGAAAACCCCCTAAAAGGAGGGGAGAGTTGTAAACCCCGTTCCTTTAAAGATAAGAAAACCGAGAAAAGAATTGATCGATTAAAAAGAGAAAATCGAGTCAGTTAACGAACCAAAACTAGTAAAGAAAGGGTAAAATGGGAAATTGGAAAATCCCAAGTGACTCAAAGAGTCGTAAAAATCATTGAAAAGAACCAAGGAGCAAATTGGAAGAGAAAACCAAACCAGTTCAAGGTGAACCGGAACTGAACCGAATTGAACCAAATTGAACAGGTTTAAACCATACATGAACCAATTTATAATTCATTTTTCTTGGTTGCTTAAAGTGATTGAATAGGAACATTAAAGCCACCATTGGATAGGAAATGAATTTAAATGAATTTAGAAATTTTTAGATTTGAGAAAACCAGTTGAATCGGGCCTGAACCGGCCGATTTTCACCATTGAACCTGGTCGACTGGTCCTGTCCAGTTGGGAACAATGTCGTTTTCTTCCTCAAGATGACAACACCGTTCATCGGTTCAAAAAATTTCCTTCTCCGACGAAGGAATACCCTCTCCAATCAGGGCATTTTCGGGTGAGGATAAGCTCGACCAAAATGGAAAGTGGTCGGGTAGAGGGTCCCCGAGCTCCCTATATCAAGAGATTCTCTCCATTCATCCTCCACACACCTCAAATCGCCATTCTTTCTCAAGTGCTCCATTTTTTGGTGAAGCTTGAACCAATGCTCTGACTTGGGCACTTTTCTTAGCCTCAAGAGGTAAGGTCAGGTCCTACAGACTCTAGGGGAAGTCAGCTACCTCACAACAACCTCTTTTTGACCTGAGGACTGTCAGAGAAGAGCGGACAAAATCAAACAGTGAAGCAACTCCAACAAACCGAAGCCGCCCTATTTTGGCCAAGCTAAATTCGACCAAATTCAAACCTCCTCTAGCCAAACCAAGCCTCCTTAACACCCTCATTGCCCTCACATGGCCTCCATAGAGGTGAAAGGTAAGCCAATTCGGCCCTCCCCCGTCGTTGCAAATATGTGTTAGATAGAGAAAGTGTCGAATTTCACTAACAAAATTCACCCTCGTATGGACTTCAATTGTAGCAATTCTTGATCCTAGAAGGAACCTAAGGATGAGAGCTACCTTCCAAGATGGAGAGCTTAGACCGCTACTCCTCCGATAGTAAACTTTCGAAGCTTTCTCTCTATACAAACAATTTTTCGGCGAAGCTTCGTTTGTGCTTGCTTCATAATCAAATTTATGACTCAAAGCTCCATTTGATCATATAGAAATGTAGGAATCGATCCATGCCATCAATTGGAGCAATTAACCTCGATTGAATGGCTAATTTGAAGAAATCAAATTCGGTCAGTATAAAGGGGTGAAATTGGAAAAAATTGGGGATTTTAAAAAATTGAGGGACCTCCATGCAATTTCTCAAAATTGAAGGCCAATTGGCAATGAGAAAGATGTGGGGGACTAATTGGTCAATTTCTGAAATATTTGGGGTCAGTTAACTATTTTTGTAAAGTAGGGGCAAATTTTTGAAAATTTGGGAAACTTGAGCCCCTTACACAATTTAAAGTAAATTAAGGACCCAAGGAGGATATTGGAAGTCTTCAAGACTTAATTTGAGGAAAATTTAACACTAGGGACCTAAAGTCAAAAGGTATAAACTTTAGGGATCTACGTGCAATAAACCGAAAATTTAGGCCTAGTCGCTCATAAGAAAACGAAGGCTATTATGTTGAACACTCATTGATAATCATACCCAAATCATGTAGGGACATGTGAGACTGTAATGCCAGCAAGAGAAAGCTCGCGTGGACTTGTAAGTCGACTGGGGATGAACGCGTTATAGTTATTGGGTGAGTGGGATTATTTAACGTCATACCATGTTGGGATGATGAGCATTAATTTTAATGGATAAAACCTACTTACCAGTTGTGAGTAGGAGTAAATAAACATTATACCCGGTTGATATGATGAGTATACTTGAGGAAAGGAGAAAATCGCCCACCGGTTGTAAGCGGATCCATCATCACACCCAGTTGATGTGGTGAGATGAAAATGAATTTTTTATCAGAAGTGTTCTCCCCTAACTATGTGCCAATACTTAAAATATTTGGGAGACCTTCTTGATGGGAGCTAGAACAGCTCAGATAGGCCAAGGGCCTCAGTTTTTGAACTCATATGGCTCAATGCCTAGTTTTGGAAAACATGTGTAGTGGGCCCAAGGCTAGTGGGCATGAGCGGAAACTCGTAAAAAAACTTAATTAGGAAGAGCAATGAAAACTCCTAATTAAAATGGAATTGACTGTTTTGTTACGCCATGGTACTGAGTTAGGACCGACAGTGCTTGATAGACTGGCAGTAGTATGCCAGGGCCAGGTCGATGGACCGGCTTAGACAAATAGCTGCAAGTCAGGTTGAGCATCGGGGTCATTGGACCGTTGCACCAAAGAGTATGGATAATTATGTGAAAACTCTTATTTGTAAATGCACTTGTGGTACGGGACCATCAAGACGCCTTAGGGGGTAGTGATGGGCCCTAAGGGCTGTTGGATGACATGGTGGAAATAAGGGTAGTTCGTTATGCCAGTTAGTCATGAAGCTCTGAGAGCTTCTTGCACGTGACTAGGGTGGGTTCGAGATGAGATCGCCATCCTCAAATGAACACGAAGAGATTTTGGGTTTGAGGGTTGAACGTTTTGTACGTCCACTCAAACTCGGGGTAGAAGTGGACGGGCTTCTATAATGGTGGACGGTAAAGACGCTTCAATCCATAAGTAGGTGCAGTGGACGTACTGCACTTATGAATGTCTGTACCATTCCTTATGAAGGGCACATGTTTGTTTGCTAATCGCCTCTCGAGGCAAAGGGATGGGCTAAGAGAGCTGAACACACCTAATGTGGAAATAAAAAAAGGTTTTGAAAACTTGAATTTGAGGAAAATTATTTTAAGAAGAAAATAATTACCTTGGCATGGTTTTTTGACAAACCAAATATGTTTTTAAACTCATTCCCAACACCCGCTCACTGAGTTGTAGAACTCACCCCCCCTCCCTTTTTACCCCTTTCACGTAACCAAGAAAAATCAACCTAAAGACCATCCTATAGTTGAACTATAAGATAGGTATGATCAATTTAATATATTCAGTTTTGTATAATATTATTACTGGAAAAACAGGAATAAGGACGTCTTACGGCTCGCGTTTATAAGAGGGTGAAACCTTTCATAGACCAAAGGGAGTGGTGGGTTGCTCACCAGGATCCAACCAAACCGAGTTGGAGCGTGACACATTAAATGAAGAAATAAGATAGAACCCCAAATGGATGGATGGGACAAGATAAGCAGAGAGGTGCTAGAATTATTCCTCAAAAGTTTTTAATGATCTTATAGAAAAAGAAATAGCAACAAGTGATAGGTGGGTTGAAATGCCCCCACCAAAGTAGGAGGACCATTAAGAAAATAATATTGGTCTCGATATTGAGAACTAGTAGATTTGAATACCGGTGAGACAATGCCTGATAAGTATCTCATGGTGTATGATACTTGAGAGTCATGGAAAGTAGAAAGGGAACCAATATTTGGTGAATAAGAAATTACCACTATAACAGGGATGTTACGAGGGAAGGTATACAAGTATTATGAAAACTTAGGAAGATAAAATAGAATACAAAAGAGGATTTAGATTTTGAGACCGTGATGAAATGGTTATGTCAAAGGGACGCTATCTCAATATTCTCGACTTGAAGACAAGTTACGAGTCATTAAAATCCATAAGGTGGATTGGACCTAAGAAGAAATACCAGAGGTACAAATTATGAATAAAACAAATAGAAAGAATTCAATTGGTAAAAGTGAAAGTCTTGGAAAAGACAAATGATAATTATTTTATCCGTGTAAGGCCAACATGAGAAGATAATATGCATTATATGTGTAAGCATCTTAGCACTTATGCGAATGTGTAGACACGTATAATTAGATACAATAGAGAAAGTAATAACCTCAAACACATGATGTTAAACAAATACTTTTGGAACAAGTGTTTGACTTGATTTAGATAAGTATGGAGATTTCCATGTGTTACAAATAGGACAAAAATGAGAAACACCCATAATGGCTTAGTACATGATAATACTTATGTAGCTAAGATGCAAGTTTATGCAAAGTCCATGTTTAAACCCCATTTCTCAAAACAAGAAAGGCAGAATGGAGAACCATAAAATTTTAAAAGAAAATCGTGGTTCAAAGTGAATAGAAATTGGTAAACATAAATGAAAATGAGAATTTAAGTGATCAATTATGATCCAAAAATCAAGTAAAAGGATCTTGCAACTTGGATGTGAAAATCGGACTAATTCAAGGTGAACCAAAACTAAACCGGGTAGAATTGGATTAAATCGAGAATAATCAGTTTAAAGATTTATTTTTTGAGGTGACTTAAAAATGTAAATTTGTAAAATTGAAGTCACCACTATGTAGAAAATGAATTTAGATAAATTTAGAAATTTTTAATTTTTAGAAAATCGGTAGAATTGGGCCTAGACCGACCGATTTTTTATTTTCGATCACTGAACCTAAACCAATTGAATCAGTCAATGGTCCAATTGGGTCAACGATCTACTACTGTCACAAAAAGAAAAAAATGGAATACGAGATGGTTCGAGGGATTCTACATGCTCCAGTTTTCGGATTTCGCTCCTCAAATAGTTTCCCACTCATCATTGATGCTCACCGTGGATATCGTTGTGGGTCTTCCACTTTGTCATATGGCAATCATCATCCTCGACCCTCCATGAGAACTCCAATGTTCCTTAGTCGATCTTAAATTCCTATAAACGGGATTTGAGAATCGAGTGAGTACATTCGGCGCATCCTTTAGCGAAACACATCGTTTCACTAATAGTGCTCCCACTTATATCTAGATGAATAGTGGGTTGCAGAAGGCAAACATACTTGGATTTTAGCAATTCAACAAGTATGGGTCGACTAAGCAGGCAAGTCAATATTTATGGAAGAGCGCACACAGCTTTCACTCACAAACTCATACTCTCATTTGCCAAATTTGTCAAAAATCGGGTCATATTTCTCCCAATTATTCTCAATTTCCAACAAATTTCAAGTCTCCACATGTTAATCTGGCACATGAAAATGATGTAGGAGCACAAACATTTGATTGGTATATCGACTCGGGAGCTACTAATCATGTAACAAATTAAATGAATTATTTGTCTTTACAAGGCCATACATCTCATTCGGATCAGCTACTTATTGGAGATGGTTCATGTTTAAAAATTATCTTTTGTAGTTTTACTTCCTTTTCTACTTCGAGACAATTTTTCATAACAATTTTTTTTTTATTTTCCTACTATCTCCATGAATCTATTATATGTTTCCTAGTTTACTTAAGATAATCATTATTATTTTGAGTTTCACTTCATTTATTTGTTGTAAAGGATCATCTCACACATCAAAAATTGTTCTAGAAGCTCATAAAGGAGTTTTATACTATCTTCATCCAACACATTTATCATTAGTTAGTCATTATGCTTCAAGTGTTCATATCTCTCGCAATTTTTGCATGATAGACTTGGATACCTTGCTCCATCTAATGTCTCTCAAATTTTATCATCCCATTCAATAAAGAATAGTTATGTGGAATCTGAATTTTGTGATTCATGTTCATCAAGTAAAATTACTCAAAAACCTTCTTCACTTCCTCATGATAAAAGCATTTGTCCTTTTCAACTAGTCCATATTGATATTTAGAGACCAGCTCCAACTCGATCTCACACCGTACATATATACTATATTCATTTTCTCGATAACTTTAATAAATATTAATGGTTTTTTATTATGAAAAATCGATCGGAAGCTCTCCCAATTTTTTGCACCTTTCGATTACAAGTCGAGAATATTTTTGATATAATAATCAACTCTCTTCAATCCAACGGTGCTAAAGAGTTTTTATTATTAGTCTTCCAACTAGAACTTCGAAGTCTTGTGATCACCCATCGTCTTCATGTCCGTATACACCACAACAAAATGGTTCAACATAAAGGAAACATATATATATTGTAAACCCCACCCTTTTGAATTAAGAAAAACTAGAAAAGAACCGATTAAACCGAGTGAGAAACATCGAACTAGTACACAAAGCCGTTTATTGGGGAACGGGCAAATTAGAGAAATTTCAACTCCCTTTTAACCCAAAGAGATTTATAAACCTTGGGAAGGAACCTTAGAACAAAGTGGGAGAGAAAAACCAGACCAGCTTGGGTGAACCAGACTTGAACCGAATTAAACCAATTTAAGAACCGAGTCGGTTTATGAACTGGAACTAATAGAGAGATGGTAAACCGAGAATTTATGGACCCTAAGTGACCTAAGGAGTTATAAAAGTCATGAAAAAGGACTTTAGGGTGAATTAGAGATGAAAACCAAACTAGTTCAGGTGAACCGAATCTGAATCGGTTTGGACCGGTTTAAACCACTGTTCACTCACTAGAAAATCGCCTCTCCACACCTGAAAAGCTCACTCTCTCTTAGTTGCTTAGTTTTTCGATGAAGCTTGAACCAGAGCTCCGATATAGGGTCATTTCTAAGCCAAAGAAGGTGAGGTCGGATTCTTTAGAACCGGGGAGAAGTTAGCTATATGCCTATAGTCTCTGTTTGCTCTGAGGGTTACAAGAGAAGCGTTGGCATGATGAAAAAGTGAAGCAGCTCCAGCGGACCGAAGTTGCCCTGTTTCGACCGAGCTAAAATTGGCCATTTCAAGCCCTTCTCAGGCCAAACCAAGCCCTCCCAACACTTCCTCAGCCCTCCCACAGCCGAATTAGAATGGAAAGATAAGCCAATTTAACTCCACTCTACAATTTTCGACTGATGCAAGAGAGAGAACTGATAGAATTTTGATGATGAAATTCTAACTCAATTCGGCATCAATTGATGTGATTCTTAATTATAGGATGAACCTCAGGACGAGAGCTATTTGCCCAGATTGAAAGCTCGGACCGTCATGCCCCTGACGGTAAGCTTTCGAATCTTTCTCTCTCTACAGTTTGTTTTTCGGCGAAGCTCCGTTTGAGCTCGTTCTGACGTCAAAACTTGCGATTCAAAGTGCTATTGAATTGTATAAAGATGAAGAAACTCAATTTTAACTTCAATTTCAACAATTAGAAGGGTTTGATCGGTCAATTTGATGAAATCAAATTCGGCTGTGTTAAGGAGTTGAATTTTGGGAAATTTTGAAATTCAAAGGACCAAAATGCAATTTTATGAAATTGAGGATTAATTGGGCATGATAATAATGTTAGAGGACCAATTGAGGAATTTTAGAATTTTTGGGGTGAAACTTACCATTTTTGTAAAGGAAAGGGAAAAATGGTAATTTTGGAAAAGTTGGGGGAGCAAATTAGAAATTTGGGAAATTAAACCCCTTTTTGTGAAATGGAATAAATTGAGGTCCTAAGATAAATTTTAAAAGTTTTGGGACTCAATTTGAGGAAAAATCAACATTAGGGACTTAAAGTTAAAGAGAAATAATTTTAGGGACCTAATTACAAATAAATAAAAGTTTAGTTTTCTCATTTATTTGGAATGAATATAAGCTATTAGGCCGAAGGATAATGAACCGAGATGTTCATATCGTGTAGGAAGATGAAGTACCGGGAACGCCAGCAAGGACAAGCTCGCGTGAATACAAAGAACCAATCTAGTGGAATTCACTACATTAATGGGTGAGTGGGTTATTCACATCATACCCGGTTGGGATGATGAGCACATTTTCTAAATTAGAAGTCACCGTGAGTGGGACTTTTAACATCATACCTAGTTAGGGTGATGAGCGAAATAAGTTAAAAACCACTTACCGGTTGTGAGTGGAATTTTATATCATACCCGGTTGGGGATGATAAGTACCTCGAAATGAAAACCCACTACCAAGTATATTTTAAACATCACAACTTAGAGGAGTGAGGTGAAAATCATGCGAAAAAACTACTTAACGGTTGTAAGTAGATCATAACCAGTTGGTATGATGAAACTTCCTCGAAGGAAGTTGAAAACCCGTTCATCGGTTATGAGCGGAGATGTCTTTATACCCGGTCGGTATGATGGACAGTTGAAAACATATTTTTGTCGGAAGTGCTTTCCCCTGACTATGTGCCAATGGTTAAATGATTTGGGAGACCTTTTTGACCAGAGCCCGAATAGCTCTTATAGGCCGGGGGTCTCGGTTTTGGAACTTGGAAGCTAATATACCCGATTTTGAAAATCTCGTACAGTGGGCCCAAGGCCAGTTGGCACGAGTAGGAGCTTGTAAACAAACATGAGTTATATGCCATAAAACTTTAAATAAAGGAATTGTTTGGCCATGGTACCAAGACATGACCGCCATACTTAGTCAACTAGTGGTAGTGCGACATGATAGATTGGTGGACCAATCAAGACAAAAAACTACGGATTGAGTTGAGGGTCGGGGCCGTTGGACCAATGGCACCACAGATTATATGGCATGATAAAAAAATACTGATTGTGCATGAATTGTGATTACGGGACTATCAAGATGCCCAAGAGGGGTAGTAATGTGTCATAAGGGCACTGAACGACCTGGTGGGTATAAGGGCAGTCGTCGTACCGGGTGACCGTGCAAAATTTGGAGTAGCACCAAGTGTATGAGACCGGGGTGGGGACGGGATGAGGTCTCTGTCCTCATCCGGACATGGAGAATTGATTTCGAGATTGAGGGTCGGATGTCGCGTACATCCACTCATTCTTAGGGTAGAAGTGGACGTGATTCTATCTATGTGGCCGGTAAAGTTGCTTCGACACCACAAGTAGGTTCAATGGACGGGCTGGCCTACGAATGTGTGTTTGACCTTCATGATGAAGGATGTGTGTTAGGTGATGACACATCGTGATTAATAAGGAAATAGTGGTAAAAATAGAGATTTGATATGAAAGGAAAGTCATTTTCCTAAAAGTTAAAAGTTTTGAAAAACCCATTCACTAAGTAGTTGTACTCAGGCCCTCCCTTATATCCCTTTTCAGGAAATTTCGGAAAGCCTACCCTTAAAGACCAGCAACTAAGACACTTATGAGACAGGTACAATAAATTTAAAATATTATACAGTTTTGATTTATGTTATTCCAAGAAAAGGTGTAGGTTTAAAGGACGCCTTACTCTTTACGGTTTATAATATGGGGAAACCCTTTAATAAACCAGGAGAGTGGCAGGTTGTTCATGGGGATCCGATCAAACTGGGTCGGGACGTAACATATATTGTTGACATAGTGCTCACTCTTCTAACTCATTCACATCGTCCAATGAAATTTTAGGAATTTGTGTTTGAAACTACTGTCTATTTTATCAATAGATTATGTAGTCGCACTCCCAATTCTCATTCTCCTTATCAGGTTCTTCATCAAACATCACATGGTTATACTTATTTGTGAGTGTTTAGATATTTATGTTTTTCTTATCTTTGACCCTATTAAACCCATAAGTTGCAACCCCGTTCCAAGGCTTGTGTCTTCCTTGGGTATCCAACTTAATTTCCTGGCTATCGTTGTTTGGATCTTCAGACATGTCATATCTTTATCTATCAAACTGTACACTTTAATTAGAAAAGCACATAGATAGTACAACGCTAACGACCCTTGTAACGTCTCTTTCTCTCCCTTATCTTTTCACTATTTTCCATCATTACCTGATCGGGACCTACCAATAGTTGCATTTGATGAGTTGGAACCATATGTTGTCACTAATGTCCCCAATATTGAGCCTATATATACAACGCATGCAATTAATGTTGATGAACTCCCTAGATCACCCTTGATGCATGGTTACAAGATCTTAGGATGGTATATTTTCCCCTCAACGCTTTCAAATTAATCATGCAACCTTTATTACTATCTCACTCGTGGAACCACGAACTCTGAAACAATCTCAATAACATCCATGTTGGGTTGCAGTTATTAACTCTAAATATGCAGCTATAGTAAAGAACCATATGTGGGATTATGTTCCAACCCCTTTTGGGAGATATATTGTCAACTACAAATGGGTTTATAAATTGAAACAACATCCGAATGGATCTATTGCAAAGAGTAAAGTGTGACTAGTCACCTAAGAATTTTTCCAATAAGAAGGTATTGATTATGATGCTAGTTTAGTACATTCATCAAACCAATCACCATCAGAGTTGTTCTCTCTATTATTATTTCTCATCACTGGCATATTTGGCAACTTGATGTGAATAAAACTTTCCTTCATAGGCTTTTGGACAAAGAAATTTACACGACCCAACCTCCATGATATATTGATATTTCTCAACTTTTTCATGTTTATCAACTTATGGTCCCTTTATGGACTAAAGTAAGCACATCGAGTTTGGTTCCTCTGACTGAGCAACTTGCTCCTTACTCTTGGGTTTACTTCATGAATGGTAGATACATCTTTATTTATTTATAAAAGTTCTCATTTTATCATTTTTTCTTCTAGTATATATAGATGACATTATAATCAACAGGTCACATTCTGCTCCCATATATTCAATATTCTATACATGAGTTTTTTTTTTTATCAAAGATATGTGCATTATTCATCATTTTCTTTGCATCAAAGTTTATTCTCATTCAACCAAAGTACATTCATGATTTGCTTACTCAAGCCTCAATAGTCTACTGTAAATATGTGATTACTCATATAAGTACGGGTATGCATCTATTTTTACACGATAAAAGTTTTATTTATAACACTCATAGTTATCAACAAGTTCTTGGGGACTTATAATATCTGACTTTGACAAAATATGACATTTCATATGAAGTAAATCAGGTGTGTTAGTTAATGCATCAACTCACCACTGCTCACTAGATAGTTGTTAAGCGACTTATTCGATATTTACAAAGCACATCATGTCATAGTCTTTACTTTTGAAATAACTCTCAATCTCAACTTCATTATTTTTCTTATATCGAGTGGGCAGACAATCCTGATTACAACGCTCAATCACTAGATTTTCTGTATTTTTTGTAGCAATTTGATTTATTGGAGTCGTAAAAAGTAACGTACATTTGTCCGCTATAATACTAAAAATAAATACAAAAGTTTAGGCAATGTCACTGCTGAGCTTATTTGTGTTTAGTCACTAATTTATTAACTTGGTTTTCATTCTTTTTCACTACCAACTCTTTTGAAAATCTATTTGCAATTTATCTAATTAAAAACTTAATCTTTTATTCTTATACTAAGAATATTGAAATAGAGTATCAATTTGTTTCAGAGAAATTAAAAAATAGAGAATTAATCATTCAGTTAATCGGCATCGACTTGAAAATTAGTTTACTGATCTATTTATCAAATGTTTAATTTTATTTTTTTAATTTAATTCAACTTAAACTCAATTTTCAAAATCTCTCATTTCTTCATTTTGCTTGTAAGTAATAATAAATTATATTAATTACTGCAATTATTACTATCTATTCGGATGTAATAAAACATTTGGAATGAAGTAAATAAATCATATATTAAGATTAAATGAAAATATTCAAATAAATTATATTCCATTGAAATAATATATTATTAGTTTATTATTTATTTCTTAATTCAATATTATTTATATTATTTAACTAATTATATATCTCTATTAACTTATAAATAAAAATATTTGTTAGTTAAAAATTCAAATTAATATATACAAATATATATATATATATATATATATTCTTCTACTCTATTTTAGGCTTACCTTATTTTCTATAGTTTTTATCCCCCTCCAACCTCCCTGAGTGACTTCCGATTATTTTTTTGAGAGGCTCAACATCCATATCCGTCGCGTGTGGGTTTTGACGGAAGAGGAGGCGACGGAAAGGGCGACAATGAAAGAGAGGGGCGACCGAGATCAGACGAAATGGGGGGAGAGGGGAGGGCTATGACATAAGGGCGGATGACAGGAAAGGGTGCAAGGTCTGGAGAGGAGCGAAGAAACTAGGGGTGAGAGGGGTGGCGGCCAAAGGGGGGCAATGTGGGAGGAAGTAGAGTTCAACCTGCAGCTTCAGTCTCCCAAGTCAATCACAGCCAAAAATTGCCATCCACAGACATTGAATCATAGTGAGCCAAACAAGAAGGTATTTGTACACATCAGATTAGCTGTGTAAATGTAAAAGACCGGTACAGATAATTTTTAACAGCTTGACAATATTAGGCCATCAACAAATGAAGTACAGTTGGGGATCCCACATTTGTTTAGCTCACAGATGAATTACAAACTTCTACAGAGATTCAAACAAGTACAGTTACGCTGGGAGGCGCTTCTCAGGTATCGGGTCTTGAACTTTGTCGCAGAGGTGATTCATCATCCTCTCTGTGTGGCTGAAGCTTTGCGTCACCCATATTCTCTACGTCTGGACTAGTAGAAGGCTTTGCTCCGCTAGCAATAAGGTTCTTAAACCAGGCAGCTTGGAACCTAGGATTTCCTCTACCAGAACTTCCAGGGGAATCAGGAGAGGGAGAGGAATTTGATGTTGCACCTAGCAGGAACCTGTATGCTACTTTGCTAGCAGAAACAATCTCTGTCTTGGCTTGCCTCAGCTAGGGCAGATGAAACGCCATTTCAGTAATGAAAATTACATAAGCTACTCATAAAAGTAAATCATTTTAAAACACATAAATATACATTTAGCTTCAGTATGTCATGTTATCAAGGGTTCAGATATTTGAGAGATTGATATTTGGAGGTTAAATAGGTGACATACAAGTGAAATACTAAAAAATGAAATGGAAGCACTCCACAGTTTCTCAGAGAAATTACACTTGATAATTGACTAATATTTTACCTTTTCAAACATTTTTGCACATCACCATTTCAAACATTAAAGAGAGCCAGATGACACAAAAAGAAATCAGTTTATGTTAAGCAAACAAAATAACCAGGTTAAGAAGTTTAAGAGTAATTCTCAAGAAAATGCCTCACCCGTACTGCAGTGGTTTCGGCTATTTCCAAGGCTGTATCCCCAGCATTAGCAAATCGATTGACCCAACCTGTCAATGAAAGTAACGGCAAATAATGTCAAACCTGTGGGCAAAGATGTACATACAAAAGAAAATATTGGTGGGAGACTTCTATGATGACTTTTAAATGGGTGAACAAGTAAACCTTTAATCCTGTCAATGATATCTAAAATGACAACTTTCACATTAAAACATGCAATGATTATACTATAGGATCTAATTTCCGAAATGGTGTGAGAAATTATGGGATCATTGCTAAATTCACTTCAGTGATAACTACCATACTAACAATACTTTCTAGTGACATTTTATGACAAATATTATTTGGCCAAGTAGCAACCACACTACAAATATGGAGCCGCATAAGGTGACATGCTTTTGAAAGTATTAAATCAACTTGGATTACAAGATAATTAGTATGAACAACAATTTGAAAGTTTCTGACATGCTGCATTGTACATTTATTGAACCATCGATTTCAAACAAATATAGGAGATCTTTTCAAAATTGACCGCCCCATGTTGCATGTATAATCAGAAACACCAAGCATCATTGTAGCCTCAACCAAAATGAACAACTGATTACAAACATGAGAAACTATGAATACAAAACTTGCCTGGAATCTTTGGAAGGCCAAGCTTTTCAGCTAACTCATCACAGAAATGATTGCAGTTCCTTGATAACAAGTCATAAGTATGCCCTGGCCATTCCCTACTAAGTTCTCTGATGATTTGATTCACCTTGAAGATATGGCAATTTGTTCTTCCAAGAATAATGCTTTCACGGAATGTATACATGGGGTTCTTTCTAGAAGGGCAACTGAAAACACCACTTCCATCTTCGCAGTAGCCAAAAGACCACTCTTCATCTCCATATACCTGACCAATTGATAACAGTAGGATCAGATTCAAGAACTTCACCTACTTAAAGTTAAGATATTTTTCATGCACTCAAGAAGGCTAATTCAAACAGTTAAACGAGGGGAACTTCTCATTAGAAAGAAATTCCGTTTATGGAGATTACGCTGTAAAAATATGATCTCTAGAGTTTGGCTCAATTCAAGTAATTTATCCCATAAGATCTTCGAGAAGCCTATAGGAATTTGAAATAAAATGACAAATTCATCCATGTCAGCTTAGACACTAAAATTTGGAGAAAAAAAAGCTTAATCGCTAAAACAATCGAAGACACGCCATACTCTGATAGACGAACTGGACAAAGAATGATCTAATGGAAAAAAACTAAAGATGGTTAATACAACACATGCTAGCAACTCAGCTCAGCGCGAGAAACATCTAAATACTCGGATTAAGCTCAAAACCCTCCGATCTGGTCACCAATATTAATGATATCCCGCACACAAACAAGTTAAAAACAATGACCAGGACGAGAACCTGAATGGCGCTGTGGAAGATACCACCAATACCGATTCCATCTTTGAAGATCTTGTTGATCTGCATTATGGTGTTGTTGGTCTTCTCCGATCCACTGTTGGTCACATCGTATATGTGTAGTATGACCTCCATCATCTTCAAATAAAAAACCCTAGCCCTATGCCCAAACAACCGATCTCTCTCGAGCACCGGATCAGCAAAGAAAACCTAGGGCAGAATCAATCCTCTCCGTTAATCAAAAGAGATGCGACGCGCAACGACCAAGCCGCCGTCAGGCGCCCTTCGGATTTCTTCTGTTCCTATGGCTTCGATCCCGATTCCGGCTTTAGCCTTGCCTTATTTCCAATTAGCGTTGACAGCCTAAATATAATTATCTATCTATTCTTCTTTCACCTGGCTGAGCAAATAAGAGAGAAGTGGGTTTGTGATTTTGCATAAATTTAAATTTCACAAAAACCCAAATATTCTAAAACAATTTCAAAGAAGGATATAATATTATTTTTTAACTTAAATAGGTCCTATAATTTTACAAAATTTTCAAATAAGTTCATCATCCTTTTTAGACGGCTAGAATCAATCATGAGCCATATAATATTTAAAGATCCATTACATTATGTATCACCAAGTTTGATGAAATTGGCAAATTCATGCTGGAGGTTTACATTCTCCAAGATAATGTAAATATATCTATTACGAGTTTTCCTAGGTAGTCAACTACGTAATTCGAGCTTTGTATAACAAATCATGAGTGATTGAGATTGAAGCAAAAATAATTTTTATATTGCTAATTTTATGATAAAAACTTATAAGATGAAATTATTACTTTGATTTAATTTTTTTATCCAAATACTTCCATCTAAATTGTATGTATAAATTTAATAAAAAAATAACTAATAATAAAATTATTTTCTTAGAATCATATCGATCCACTACATTCGTACCTTGGGGAGGATAGTGGTTGTGACATGATGACTCAATCCTTACATCATCACTCAATCTTGTGCTCTAAGATAAAAGTACATCTCCTTCCTCATGAACACATTTCTCTTTAGGACCTATAGACATTTAGTTACTAGAATGTCTACCTTTCACTCGGTTAGACGCGTTATTGCTAATTAATGGTAATACATAGTTCTCAAGTATTATTTGAAAAAATATAGCTAAAATTGAAGTAAGGCAAACAAGTCAAATAAAAATTTTGAAAATCTGAATTAAGTAAATTAAATTTTAGAAGTAATTTTTTATAAGAAATTGATGATAAGAAAACTTGAATTTGATTTATTTAATGATTAGAAAAAAAAATACTAATTAAAATTTATATGAATCGAACCATATTTCAACCTTATAAATTTTTCAAGGTTAATATGTGATAGGTAAAAATATAATTTTTTATTCTAAAAGTTAGTAAAATAGTTAAACAATTTTGATAAAAATAAAATAAGTAAAAAATGGTTCAAATTTTGGGTAAACTAGGTAAAAAAATTAAAATTGGATAAACTAAAAAAAATTTTGAAAATCAATTTAAACAGTATCGACCAATGGGTGAGTACTATATCGCCACATCGACGATCGTAATCAATCCTAGTGTATTGCATGTTAAGGCGACCTAGTCAATAGTGGGTAAGTCACTCAACATATGTGATTAATCATTATGTGTCGCATGCATCCTAAAGCTATTGGCAGTAGTTAAATCATGTTAATTGAGTGCAATCAATTGATGAATACCACGTGACAACAATTACATATTTAACAAATGACTTAAAACAATTAAATGAATATAACCAATTTAGAATACCATATGTTAATAAATATAATCATAATATTTTAATTCAATCACCTAAATAGGGCGATGTTCATCCACTCTGACATGGTGGCAAAATGCTATTAACTAGTCCTAGTCCTACATTGTTAGATTCACTATCAACCTAGGGAGCTCCCTACTATAAAAAAAACATACCACATCTACTCCTTTACTCATTAAATGCTTTCCATGAAAGTCAATAATTATCTTTTTTGGCAAACTAACTTCAAAACTTAAGTTTGTGCTACACATGGCATTAAAGAAGTTTGAGTATAGTTTAAAAATTTCCTGAAAACTTTCTTTATACGAAGGATCACACATCGTAGTCCACCAATGATTAGAGTGTCATCCGTGTGGCCAAACATTAGCCACGTCATCTACACCTAAAATAGAGCATTGGTTTTTTTAAGGCTTTCCGATCGACACTGTAAACCCCACACTTTTGAGTTAAAGACAACCGGGAAAAGAACCGATCAAACCGAGTGAGAAAAATTAAACACATTCTGGCGATGTCATCTCACTCCGACACGATGGCAAAATGCCATTAACTATTCCTAGTCCTACATTGTTATATTCACTATCGACCTAGGGAGCTCCCCACTATAAAAAAACATACCACATCTACTCCTCTACTCATCAAATGCTTTCCATGAAAGTCAATAATTCTCTTTTTTGGCGAACTGACTTTAAAACTTAAGTTTGTGCTACACATGACATTAAAGAAGTTTGAGTATAGTTTAAAAATTTCCTGGAAATGTTCTTTATATGAAGGATCACACATTGTAGTCCACCAATGATCAAAGTGTCATTAGTGTGGCCAAACATTAGCCACGCCACCTACACCTAAAATAGAGCATTGGTTTTCTCAAGGCTTTCTGATCGACACTGTAAACCTTGCACTTTTGAGTTAAGGACAACTGGAAAAAGAACCGGTCAAACCGAGTGAGAAAAATTGAACACGTTCTGGCAATGGCCATCCACTCTGACTTGGTGGCAAAATGTCATTAACTAGTCCTAGTCCTACATTGTTAGATTCACTATCGACCTAAGGAGCTTCCCACTATAAAAAAACATACCACATCTACTCCTCTACTCATCAAAAGCTTTCCATGAAAGTCAATAATTCTCTTTTTTGGCGAATTGACTTTAAAACTTAAGTTTGTGCTACACATGGCATTAAAGAAGTTCCAGTATAGTTTAAAAATTTCCTGGAAACGTTCTTTATATGAAGGATCACACATCATAGTCCACCAATGATCAGAGTGTCATCAGTGTGGCCAAACATTAGCCACGCCACCTACACCTAAAACAGAGCATTGGTTTTCTCAAGGCTTTCTGATCGACACTGTAAACCTCACACTTTTGAGTTAAGGACAACTGGAAAAAGAACTGGTCAAATCGAATGAGAAAACTGAACAATTTCACAAACTCGATCATTAGAGAACAGTCAATTTGGGAAATTTACAACTTCCGAGTGACCCAAAGGGTTTATAAAGTCTTGAAAAAGAACCTTAGGACAAATTGGAAGAGAAAAACTAGATCGATTCAAATGAACCGGATCCAACTGGATTGAACTAGTTTATGAACCGAGTCGGTTCATGAACTGGAATCGATAGAGAAAGGGCAAACCGGGAAATTTATGGATTCCGAGTGGCCTAAAAAGTCACAAAAGTCAAGAAATAGGACTTTAGGATGAATAGGAGATGAAAACCAAACCGATTCAGGTGAACCGAATCTGAATCGAATTGAACCAGTTTGAACCACTATTGAAGCGGATGCTAAATTTATTTTTCTAGGTGGCTTAGAAAGTTCAAATTTGAGATTTGAGGCCTCCATTAAATAGAAAATGAATTTATATGAATTTAGAAATTTTTAGATTTGAAAAATTCAGTCATATAGGGGGTGAACCAATTGGTTTAAGCATTGAAAAAATAATTTTTAGATGGCTCCTAGTAGAGGAACCAATAAAACTAGGTTTAGCATTGCCAACACCACCCAACTCTTTGTCCCAGTAGGGAGAGTACCCTAAAATACCCGAAAAGTCCCAAAGAACCAAACATTAGTGGGAGGTATCCAAATGGATGGTGCGAGGATCTGTTGAGGTCATAATCCTAAGTATGAAGGAAGCTAAGCCTAATGCCAGGAATGCCATCAAAGGCTTATAACCATACTAAAAAGGACACTTGTCAAGAACCCAATAGCTTCCCATCTATTTCGTAGGTGCTTTTTGTAATGGGGCTAAAACCCCAAACTATTGTACTACCTCTCCAATAATAAAGAATTCCAAGCTATTAAAAACTATGTCTCTAAAAAATGATGTGACCTTGCGCTTCAAGCTATAGGAAGATTGCCTAAGAAAAGGTAAACAAACCAACCCGCGTTACCCTAGACATCACAGAGACTAAGGAGATTCTCATCCCAAATAAAGGAATAAATCAAGGGAATTATTAGGCAAAAAAAGTACGACAAGAAAACCATCAAGGTAATTAAGGAGTCTAGGAGAACACTGAAGTCACAATTGGACAAGAAAATGACCTATTACAAGCTGTAAGGGAAATAGGACATGAAGTGAAGAAATGACCCATACCACAAGGATTTAGAATAATACTTTCCAAGGATAGCAACCCCATAGCTATTTGAAAGGATACCATCCCAAGAAACATGACTCTGACTCGTAATTTCAACCATAGACAAGAGGAAGCTCTTCAAGATCTTAGCGAAGTGGCTAGAAGGAAAAAGGGCTGAAGGTAGGATCTCGATAAAATCATAAACAAAACAAAAAGGTAGCTGAAGAGAATTCTCCTTAAAAAAGAAATTTCCAACAATTTAGGGGCAAAGAAGGGAGTGCATCCACAAGAGAAGACAAGCCGAGCATTTGATGACAAATGTGATGTCTTGAGATTGCAAGTACAACTTCCTTTGGAAAAAGCAAAGAAGTCAAATTGGAGTTTTGGACCAACATAGTAGAAGTAAGCAAATCGTAACAATAAGATAGTAAAGGAGAATGAACGATGCCCTAAGGAGGACCGGGAAGTAGTAAGGAATACACCTGAAAAAGGGCAATGAAAGGCTCATTAAGGACAAGAAGACTTGAGAGACAACTGCCTCAAGAGAATTAGACAAGGTGAATAGTAGAGGTGAGGTAGGTAACGAACTAACCCTCGTGAGGGTCATAGATTAAGCTCTAGTAAAGAAAGGAAAGATGGAAAGGCCAAACATTTAGAAAAGAAGGATAGATGAAATCCTTAAGGAGATCAATATCCAAGACCAAATTGACGACTAAACTCAAAGCCAGAAAAAGATTAAGTAAGCCTCGCACAAAGAGGTCTTGAAACAAATCATGTCTGAACTTTTCCCAAGTAAGAAAACTTGGGCAAGATACAAGTAGAATTAAGGAAATAGTACAAGGACGTACGACTAGATTTCCTAAGAAGGGTGCATGGGAAGGACGACATCAAAGGATGTCATTTAATAATTTGATACTTCTAAGGAACGAATGAAAACGGAATTTTGGGAGAAAGGGAAAGAATCCTATCAAGGAAGGAAGCCCTAGATAGGGCATATGTATCCCAACTAAGAGATAGTGGAACCAAGTGAAAGGGACAAAGAAATAAACTTGCAAATAAAGCGCAAACTGAGGTGAAAGAAGCAAGAAAGCATGAAGGACCCAAGGAAATAAGTTAACGAGTATATAGGAAGTTAGCATCAAAAGATGTTGCGACTAGTAAGAATGAGTGGACTATCCATCATATGGTAATAAAGGAAAGATCGTCGAGAGACGTTGGGAAAGTAAGCCATTCAAATAATATATGGTTAAGGACGAATAACCACAATTGGTAAGACGGGTCATAGTCCACACACACATATGAAGCCTAAAGAGTGGACGGTTGAGCATAGTATTGAATGCACGGAATAAAATGATAATAAGAAGTATCTCAAGTAAGGAATAAGGGATGAAACAGACGTTGTGGATAGAGAAGGATCCAAAGCAGACAAATGCCCTAACATAGATAGGGGTGCGAAGAAAGGAAGAAAGAACCCTATAAGAAATGATAAGAAGGTTGAGCATGTAGCTCCTAAGATGAAAATCTCTATTGTGAGGGACATAGTAGAGAATGAAACTGGAAGAAGAGAACCTTCCCAAGCAAAGGAATTGACACATAGATCGAAAGTGATTATTATAGAACGAAAAATCAGGAAATGATTACGAGTACGTAAAAGTGGATTAAGGAATAAGGAAAAATCCTTGGATAAAGAATGCCAAGGACTTAAGAAGGAGAGAATCCCAACTTGTCGGTAAACTATTGGGAAACCAAATCATTGGAATCAGAAAGAATCAATAAGGAAGTTGAGAAAGGAAGAGGGGGTTAGGAGAACTGACACAATTTTGTAAGTTGATTGGATAACAGTAAAGGTAGTCGAGGAATACTACCAAAAAAAAAAAAGAGGGATGAAGTTATACAACCCCTGAGAGGTTGGAAAGTTGGGAATAACCCTAAGGAAGGTGTTCTGGAAATCTAATGGGCATAGAGACAAGATCTAGAAAATGTCATGCTGTAAGGGGCATGTGAACCCAATAGTCTCGAGGAAAAAATGACTCAAAATAAGGAAGAATCAATTAGTAAGCATGACAAGATCAAACATAAAATTTGGACTGAAATTGTATTGAACAACGTATGAATAAAGAGTCGAAATAGGACAAAAAGGTAATAATAAGGAAACCCATGAAAATAGGTATGTAATTCTCTAAAGGACATCGAGCTAAGGGTTTCAATGACCAAGAGGTTAACTAGACACGTGAATGGTTAGGTATCTTGGAACTACCAATCCTAAGTACAAGACCTTAAAGGGAAAAATGTTGCTCTAATAAAAGAAAGATGTGAATTTAAGGATATACCCTTAAGTAAGGTATGTCTAGTTATGATAAACTCCATGGAGGGAGTAAATAATATAAAGGAAAAGAAATTCCTTATGTGAATGATGTAAAAAGGACTAATCGAAAGAACAAGAAAAGAGTTTGCATGTTAAGCAAACACCAAGTTGACATCAAAGGAAATTGATCCTCATGCAAAGGATGCCAATTAAGTTTTGGGGACAAAACTCCTAAAAGGAGGGGAGAGTTGTAAACCATGCCCTTTTGAGTTAAGGACAACCAAGAGAAGAACCGGTAAAACCGAGTCAGAAAAACTAAACCGTTTCACAAACTCGATCATTAGAGAATTGGCAATTTGGAAAATTTACAGCTTTCGAGTGACCCAAAGGGTTAATAAAGTTTTGAAAAAGAACCTTAGAATAAATTGGAAGAGAAAAACCAGACGGGTTCAGATGAACCGTATCCAACTGGATTGAACCGATTTATGAACCAATTCGGTTCATGAACAGGAACCAATAGAGAAAGGGCAAACCGGGAAATTTATGGATCCGAGTGGCCTAAAGAGGCACAAAAGTCAAGAAAAAGGATTTTAGGATGAATTTGAGATGAAAACCAAATCAGTTCAGGTGAACCAGATCCGAATCGGATTGAACCAGTTTGGATCAGTTTGAACCAGTATTGAACTGAATGCTAAGTTCATTTTTCTAGGTGGCTTAGAAAATTCAAATTTGAGATTGGAGGTGACCATTGTATAGAAAATGAATTTAGATGAATTTAAAAATTTTTAGATTTAAAAAATTCGGTCGAATCGGGGGTGAACTGGTCGATTTAAACTTTGAAGTCGGTTCAGATCAGTCCGGTTTAGTTCGGAACAGTGTCGTCTTCTTCCTTGAGATGACAACACTGTTCACTCGCTGAAAAATCGCGCAGTGCCAATGAAGCTGAAAAGTCTCTAGCCAAGGAGTTTTAGGCAATGAATGATCACCATTAAGGTGCCAATCGGATGACAAGGAAGTCCCCAAGCTTCCTATATAAAGAGCCCCTCCTTATTCATCTTCTCCACACCTGAAAACTCCATTCTCTCTTAGCTACTCCAATTTCCGGCGAAGCTCGAACCAGAGCTCTGACTTGGGCATTTCTTTGAGCCAAACAAGGTGAGGCAGGTTCTTTAGGATTGGGGAGAAGTCAACTACACATAGTAGTTTCCTTTTGCTTGGAGGGTCGCTAGAGAAAAGTTGGCGTGATCGAACAGTGAAGTAAATTCAGTGGACCGAAGTTGCCCTATTTTGACCAAGCTAAAATTGGTCAATTCGAGCCATTCTTAGGCCAAACCAATCCCTCCCAACACCTCCACAACCCTCCTATAGCCGAATTAGAGCTGAAAGGTAAGCTAATTCAGCTCCTTTTTATAATTTTCAATCGGTGCTAAAGAGAGAACCGATAGAATTTTAATGATAAAATTCTCACTCAATTTAGCATCAATTGATGCAATTCTTGATTCTAGGATGTACCTTAGAATGAGAGCTATCTACCCAAATTGAAAGCTTAGACCGTTGTGCCCCCGACGGTAAGCTTTCGAAGCTTTCTCTATCTAAGTCTAGTTTTCCGGCAAATCTCCATTTGAGCTCATTCCGGCACCAAATCATGCGATTCAAAGTGCAATTGAATCGTATAAAGGTGTAGGAACTCCAATTAACTTATATTTCAACAATTAAACTCATTTGATCGGTCAATTTGAGGAAATCAAATTTGGCAGAGTTAAAAGGTTGAAATTTGAGAAATTTGGGAATTTAAAAAATTACGGGGACTAAAGTGCAATTTCATGAAATTGAGGACCAATTGGGCATGATAAAGATGTTGGAGGACCAATTGGGCAATTTTTGTAATGTTTGGAGTAAAACTTACTATTTTGTAAATTATGGGCAAAATGGTAACTTTGGAAAAGTTGAGGGAGCAAATTGGAAATTTCGGAAATTAAACCCCCTTTTGTGAATTTGAATAAATTGAGGTCCTAAGATAAATTTTAAAAGTTTCGAGACTCAATTTGAGGAAAAACTGCCATTAAGTTAAAGAAAAATAACTTTAGGGATATAATTGCAAATAAAGGAAAAGTTAGTTTTGTCATTCATTTGGGATGAATGAGGGCTATTAGGCCAAAGAATACTGAATAAGAATGTTCATATCATGTAGGAACACAAAGTACCAAGAACGCTAACTAAGACGAGTTCGAGTAAGGACAACAAGCCCGCTAAGAGGAATTTCATTATACTATCGGGTGAGTGAGATTTTTATATCATACCCAGTTGGGATGATAAGTACCTCAGAGATGAAAACCCATTACTAAGTGGTATTTTAAACATCACAACTTAGAGGAGTGATGTGAAAATGACGCGGAAAAACTACTTACCAGTTGTAAGTAGATCATACCAATTTGGTATGATGAAAATTTCCTCATAAGAAGTGGAAAACCCGTTCATCGATTATGAGCGAAGATGTCGTCATACTCGGTTGGTATGATGGACAATTGAAAAAATATTTTTGTTGGAAGTACTCTCCCCTAACTGTGTGTCACTACTTAAACCTTTTGGTAGACCTTATTAACGGGAGCTTGAATAGCTTTGTTAGGTCGGAGGCCTCGATTTTGGAACTTGGGGGCTAATATGCTCAAATTTTGAAAATCTCAAACAGTGGGCCCTAGCCCGGTTGACACGAGTAGGAGCTCGTAAACAAACATGATTTATATGCCATGAAAATTTAAGTAAATGAATTGTTTGGCCATGGTACCAAGACAGGACCGACATACTCAGTCAACTAGTGGCAGTGCAACATGATAGGTCTCGGGAATAGTCAAGACAAACAAATGCAGGTTGAATTGAGGGTCAGGGCCGTTGGACCAATGGCACCACAAATTATTTGGCATCATGTGAAAATGTTGATTGTACATGCACTGTGTTTACGAGACCTTCAAGACATCCAAGAGGGGTAGTGATGTGTCCTAGAGCCCTGGATGACCTGGTGGATATTAGGGCAGTTATTCGTACTAGGATGCCTTACGTAGCTCGACGTAGCTTCAAGTGTATGAGATCAGGGTGGGGTCAGAATGAGGTCTTTGTTCTCATACGGACACGGAGAATTGTTACAGGATTGAGGGTCGGATGTTGTGAACATCCACTCATTCTCAGGGTAGAAGTGCATGTGCTTCTATCTAGGTGGCCGGTAAATTCGCTCTGATTCCACAAGTGGGTTCAGTGAATGCACTGGCCTGCGATTGTGTGTTTGACCTTCATGATGAATGATGTGTGTTGGGTGATGACACATCGTGGTTAATTAGAAATGGTGATAAAAACTGAAATTTAAATGAAAAGTTTTTTTAAAAGAAAATAAGGAGTCTAACACACTCCAAATCAAACATTTTTCCTTAAAGATAAATTTTGAAAACCCATTCACTAAGTCATTATACTCACCCCTCCCTTATATCCCTTTTAAGAAATCATAGAAAGCCTACCCTAAGGACTATCAACTAAATACGTCTGTGAGATAGGTATGGTCAGTTTAAAATTTTATTCAGTTTTGATTTATGTTATTCTAGGAATGGTGTAGGTTTAAAGAACGCCTTACTCTTCAAGGTTTATAAATAAGGGGAAACCCTTAATAAACTGAGAGAGTGGTGAGTTGATCATGGGGATCCAACCAAACTGGGTTGGGCGTGACAGACACTCTCCATTAGCCAAGTTGACTTGGGAAGATGCTATGTGCCACGCATTGACCTGATTCATTGGTTGGCGATCTCGTGCCACTTCGCTAATCCCCTCGACATTACCATGATTGGTACCTTCACCAGAGTAAAATCGAATGGACTAAGGGATCTGATATGAAAACCGTTCTTTGTATTACAACAAAAATTTGAAAATTTTTCTTTAAAAGCATAGTGTACCCAAAACATGATTTCACAAATAACCTGAGAATGTTGTTGTCACATCCTGGCCAGATTCCATTAGCCGAAGACCCATGCAACTCATCAATCCCCTTGGTTTTACAATGGTGGGATCCTTTACCAAGGTAATACCGACGGGAGTAAGTCTTAGAATAGAAAATTACTTATGAAAAGCAGCGAGAATTTGAAACTTTTCTTTCAAAATTTTTCATGGTAGCCCACAAAACGGTTTATACCAATAATCAGGGAATTGTAGTAACATGATAAGAGCTTAAATCTTCATGTGTAGGGTATGAGGTTACCTTATGCAAATATGCTCTTGGGAAGATCCTTCCCTCTAATGTCGCACCTCCTCGGCTCAACTTGCAACATGTTTAGGGGTGGGGATGACCCCACAACTAAGTGAGTGGGATATTGATGTTGTGCCACTACATGGCTCACAATCCAGATTTTTCTCGTAAACCACCTAGCATGACTCCCTAATTCCTTACTCGTACTTCCCAATTCAAGTCCCGTGGTTTACTCTGCCCTTGGAGACACAAGTCTCGAGCCCTCCACCTCGTAGTTTATGCTACTATCTGGTTATCCTTTGTCTTCCCCTTTAGTTTTACACTAATAACAAAATATATGTAAACAATGGGAACTCTCATCCCATACACAAACATGACCAACACTCCCGCGGCACATCCGAGCCACTCACGGCCGGAGCCTCAACCCGGCTACTCAGGCCTTAAACAAACACGGAACCTATACACACAATAACATGCCTAGAATGTACTATTGCCTGAATGGTAGCCATCCGGGAGAACTAGAGTGTAAGAGTCACAATGACACTCTTACCACAACAAGAACTTCTTGAGTGTTGTCTCACAACTGGGTGTTTCAGCACCCGGGGTCATGGCAACCTTATTGCCATTCCCACACACAACAATGGGCTAACTCAGGCCCTAAAAAAACACGGGCTACTCATGGCCCTATACACACCATAACACACTTAGAATGTATCACCACCTAGACGGTACTAGTCCGAGAAACCTAGAGTGTAGGAGTCGCAAGGGCACTCTTACCACAACCGACACTTCTCAAATGTCATCTTGTAGTTGGGTGTCTCAGCAGCTAGGGTAATGGTAGCCTTGCCACGACTCCCTCGAACAATAATGGGCTAACTTAGACCTTAAATAGTGGGCCACTCAGGGTCACACACAATGGGCTACTCGGGTCCCAAACATATATCAACCCTAGAGTGTACCACCACTTGAATGATACCAAACCTAGAAATTGGAGTGTGGGAGTCCCATGAATACTCTACCAAAACTGACAACCACATGTATCGTCTCACAGCTAGGTATCTCAGCACCCAGGGTCAAGGTTGCATTACCTCCACTCGTCGGCCCATGCCCTATACACATGCAACTCAATTCCACCATTGTCTTGTCGCAATAGTGTACTGGGAAGGTACCCATACATCATCCGAGTGTCCCAAAAAAGATGGAAGATAACATACAATCACTCCCCTATCTCTATCTCATTTCTATTTTCCATTGGGTGACGGCACAACAACTCAAGCATCCATCCATCATCCACTCTCTTATACTAGTATTCACAACATGAAATATCATGACCCGTGGTCATACCCCTTATGCTCATGGCCATCTCATGTAATGGTGCTTACCACATCTCATTACCAAGAGCTCGGTGCATCACTCGCCCGACTTCCAGAAAACACACAATACAATCATGCATTTAAAATAGATGGATATGCTCTAGAGTTTGGTTCATCACTAGACCGACTCCCACAAATTTATTATCTTGGGAGCTTAACCCATCACGAGGCCATCTCCTCAAATCATCTAGTGGGTGTCTGTAAACCCCGTCCTTTGATAATGGGAAAATCGGGAAAAGAACCGGTTAGTTTCAACTTTTAAAAACCGAATTGGTCTACAAGCTCGATTATTAGGAAATAGGAAAATTTGAGAATTTTCAACTCCCATTGACTCAAAATGGTTCATAAACTTGGAAAAAGAACCTTAGGACAAAATGGGAAAGAAAAACTGGATCAGTTCAAGAGAACTGGGTCCGAATCGGATAAAACCATTTTATAAATTGAGTTAATTCATGAACCGGAACCGATAGAGAATAGGTAAACCAAGAAATTTATGGATCCCTTGTGATTCAAAGAGATTTATAAACCTTGGGAAGGAACATTAGAACAAAGTGGGAGAGAAAAACCAGATCAGTTCGAGTGAACCAGACTCGAACCGGATTAAATCGGTTTAAGGACCATGTTGGTTTATGAATCAGAATCGATAAAGAGATGATAAATCGGGAATTTTATGGACCCTAAGTGAACTAAGGAATCATAGAAGTCATGAAAATGGACTGGAGAATGAATTGGAGATGAAAACCAAACCGGTTAAGGTGAATCGGATTCAAACCGGATTGAACTGGTTTGGACAAGTTTGAACCACTATTGAACTGGATTCTAAATTTATTTTTCTAGGTGGCTTAAAGAATTCAAATTTGAGATTTAAGGCCACCATTGGATAGAAAATGAATTTAGATAAATTTAGAAATTTTTAGATCTGAAAAATTCGGTCAAATGGGGAATGAACCGGCCGGTTTAAGCTTTGAACCCGGTTTGGACCGGTCCGGTATGGTTCGGAACAGTGTCGTCTTCTTCCTTCAAATGACAGCACTATTCACTCACTAGAAAATCGTAGCAGCACTGGCGGAGAAGAAACATTTATGTTCGATACATTTCAGACCATCAATTTCTGTCATAAAGGTGCCAAACGGACGACCAACGAGTCCCCGAGCCCTTTATATAAAGAGCCCCTCTCCATTCATCCTCTCCACACCTGAAAAGTTCACCCTTTCTTAGTTGCTTAGTTATCTGGAAAAGCTTGAACCAAAGCTCCGATATAGGGTTATTTTTTAGAAAAAGAAGGCGAGGTCAAGTTCATTAGAACTGGAAGAAGTCATCTACACGATGGTGACATTCGTTTGTTCCGAGAGTCGCCAGAGAAGCGCTAGCATGATCGATTAATGAAGCAGCTCTAGTAGACCGAAGTTGCCCCATTTCAGTTGAGTTAAAATTGGCCAATTCGTGCCCTCCTCTAGCCAAACCAAGCCTTGCCAACTCTTCCTCAACCCTCCCACAACTGAATTAGGATCGAAAGGTAAGCCAATTTGGCTCCCCTTAGCAATTTCTGATTGGTATTAGGGAGAGAGTTGATCAAATTTCAATCACAAAATTTTAATCCAATTTGACATCAATTGATGTCATTCTTGATCCTAGGAGAAACCTCAGGAGGAGAGTTGCCTATCCAGATAGAAAGCTCGAACTGTCGTGCCCTCACCGGTGAGTAATCGAAGCTTTCATTCTCTATAGTTCATTTTCCGGCGAAGCTTCGTTTGAGCTCGTTCCGGCGATAAATTGCTAAAAAATCATATGAACATGTAGAAACTCAATTTCAACTTTAATTTCAACAATTGGAAACATTTGATTGGTCATTTTGATGAAATCAAATTCGGCTGTGTTAAGAAGTTGGAATTAAAGGAAAAATTGCGGAAATTTGGGGAATTTCAAAAATTAGAAGGACCAAAATGCAATTTTCTAAACTTGAGGGTCAATTGGGCATTATAAAAATGTTAGAGGGCCAACTGAAGAGTTTTAGAATTTTTAGGGTAAAATTTACCATTTTTGTAAAGAAAGGGCAAAATGGTAATTTTGGAAAAGTTTGGGGACCAAATTGGAAATTTGGGAAATTAAACCGCTTTTTGTGAAATTGAATAAATTGAGGTCCCAAGGGGAATTTTAAAAGTTTTGGGATTCAATTGGAGGAAAAATCGGCATTAGGGACTTAAAGTTAAAGAAAAAATAACTTTAGGGACCTAATTACAAATAAATAAAAGTTTAGTTTTTCTCATTCATTGTAATGAATGAAGGCTATTAGGCCAATAGATAATGAACCGAGATGTTCATATCTTGTAGGAACACGAAGCACCGGGAATGCCAACAAGGACAAGCTTGCGTGAAATCAAGGGACCGGTCTAATGGAATTCACTGCATTGATGGGTGAGTGAGATTTTATATCATACCCAGTTGAGGAGGATAAGTATCTCGAAATAAAAACCCACTACCAAGTGGTATTTTAAACATCACAACTTAGAGGAGTGATGTGAAAATCATGCAGAAAAACTACTTACCTGTTGTAAGTAGATCATACCTGGTTGGTATGATGAAACTTACTTGAAGGAAGTTGAAAACCCGTTCATCGGTTATGAGCGGAGATGTCCTTATACCCGGTCAGTATAATGGACAGTTGTAAATATATTTTTGTCGGAAGTGCTCTCCCCTGACTGTGTGCTAATGCTTAAATGATTTGGGAGACCTTCTTGACGGGAGCTCGAATAGCTCTTATAGGTCGGGGGCCTCGGTTTTGGAACTTGGGGGCTATTATGCCCGATTTTGAAAATCTCAAACAAGTGGGCCATAGGCCAGTGGGCACGAGCCGGAGCTCATAAAAAAACATGAGATATATGCCATAAAACATTAATAAATCAATTGTTTCGCCATTGTACCAAGATAGGACCAACATATTTAGTCAACTAGTGGCAATGTGATATGACAGGTCTCCCGACCAGTCAAGACAAATAGCTGCAGGTTGAGTTGAGAGTCGGGGTCGTTGGAGTAGTGGCACCACATATTATATGGCATGATAAGAAATTATTGTTTGTGCATGCACTATGATTACGGGATCATCAAGACACCCATGAGGGGTAGTGATGCATCTTGAGGGCCCTGGACAACCCGGTGAGTATAAGGGCAATTCGTTGTACCAGGTGACCGTGCGAAATTTGGAGTAGCACTAAGCGCATGAGACCGGTGTGGGGACATGATGAGGTCTCTATCCTCATACGGATATGGAGAATTGATTTCGGGATTGAGGGTCGGATGTCATGTATATCCACTCATTCTCAGGGTAGAAGTGGACATACTTCTATCTAGGTGGCCGGTAAAGTCGCCTCGAAGCCACAAGTGGATTATGTGGTTGTGTTGGCCTGCGAATGTGTGTTTGACCATCATGATGAAGGATGTGTGTTGGGTGATGACACACCGTGGTTAAATAAGGAAATGGTGGAAAAACCCCAGATTTTTTTATAAAGCGATTTTTGAAAGAAAGGAGTTTGGCACACTCCAATACAAATGTTTTCCTAAAAGTTAAAAGTCGACTTTTGAAAACCCATTCACTGAGTTGTAAAAACTCACCCCCCTTTTCTATCTCTTTTTCAGGGAAAGAGAAAATGACTAGGAATAACACCGAACCTTACCCTTTATCAGGTATGCTTAATTTTTCTTAAGCTTGCATTTTATTGGATATATGTCTTTCCAGGGAACAAGGTCGAAATTACGCCTGGCTCATCTCGAGTTAAAGTTGGAGGAAACTCTTCTTGAACCTAGAGAGCGGCGGGTTGTTTACGGGGATCCAACCAAACTAGGTTGGGGCGTGACAATGTCCTACCATGGACTTAGGTTGTACGACCTACCTCGTGCCCCGATTACTCAATTTAGCATGCAAACATATCAAACAGACAAGTTAGGAGCCTGACCTATCCCTTAGCCGTCTCCTCAAAATTGGGCATCATGCCCCACCTTCGGGTCTCATGGCCTACCACATGCCCGATCACAAAAATAACATATGCACGTATCAGTAATACTTATTAGGAGCCAAACCTATCACTCGATCATCTCCGCAAATCACTGCAATGGCCCCAGGCCCAACAAATCTCAGTTCCTTGGAACCATATTCATGCCATTTACCTCGGTCTCATGATCAGTTCTTTGTTTAACATTTAAAATCATGTTTGTTTTAATGGGCTTGAACTTATTCATTTTACACTTCTTATAAGTTCTAAGTCCAACTTTCCACTCATGGTGCACAATTAACAAGCATAATTATTTATGCTTCGGTCAGTCTAATTGGACTCGCCATGAACACCCACTCACCTCTTTTCTCGGAACTTATACATTCTGCGAGGTTTCCATAATCAATTCTAAGTTCTGCTAGCATTCTTCTTGCGTTATTTGCAAGGATAAGCAATAACAAGGTTGACTTCAGTTCTGACCATTAACAAATAAACCTAATGTACTCTTTTTACAATTTTACAGTTTAGCCATTTCGGGTCTTGGTTATCCGATTCGTTACTCGATATTATGGACTTTGGTCTAAACTTTCCTAAGGTTATTTTCTAGGGCTTAAGCCCATTCTCTTTTCACTAGCACTTATTGAAGTGCCCATATTTCCTTTATGCACCACGTGGTTCAATTTTCCCCAAATTTCCATTTGATCCTTAACTTGAGAGAAATTACCAGTTTGCCCTTATATTTTATAATTTCCTTTCTATTGACCTTAGAATTTTCCAAGTCAGTCCCATTATGGTCCCAAATAGGTATTAGAACAATTCCAAGTTCTATTTCTTATAAACTACTGAAAGGCCCCTGAGTTTTGGCAAAATTACTATTTTGCCCATTTTCTTATGAACTAAGGCTTTGGGATATATTTGACCCCCAAATTTCTCATATAGCTCCCTAAACATTCTTAAGTTAAGTTTAGGTACTCGGACTGCCCAAAAATTACCTTTTGGTCTTACAAATTCTCATATTTGTACTTTAGTCTTTAACTTTACCCTTATTGCAAATAGGTCCATAGACCATTCATAATAGGCAAACATAGTCCCCAACCTTCACCAAACTTTCTAATCAGCTCCAAAACATTTGTTTACCCCTTAGGAAGACCCCACAAAAAGCTCAATTGCATTTGGATCTCCTAACATTCAAATCTTTGTATTTTGTCCCCCGACCATCGACCCATAAAAAATATTTCTAAAAATTACCAAACTAAGTGGAGAGCCCCCACCCCCCTCCCCCGACCCCTGCCCTCCCTCTAGGTCATTGCAAACTTAGGTTAGCCTGGGTCGGCCGAAGTTGCTCTGATCAAGCTTGATCAACAACATGCATGTAAATGAGTAAAAGTCGGGTCGGAGCTGAGAACTCAACACTACCGTCGAGGCCAAATGTAGTTCGAAAGTTGACTACTCTAGGAGTTCATGGTCACTTGCATCACCTACATTGTAGTTAGCTCGACCATTTAACCCGCAATCTAAGATTTATATGATTTAATTATCACTCAAATCGGCAAATCCGGAGGTTATGGAAAACTGGTGGTAAAGTGACTCACCAAAATTTTCTAAGCTCATGAGGGTAATCGGGGCCGTAAAAAATGACATATGAAATAACTGCCTTATTTATAGTAGTCGAAGAACATGTGCTATGCGATCTCATCAGTGAATGTAGAGGCAGAGTTGAGGGTCAAGAGAGGTGGTGATGGAAAACTAAGGTCAATAGCTTTCCAGCAGTTCCAAGCCGGTTGTTAGAGTGGTCAAACGATGTAGCTAGGCTATCTGGTACTTGGGTTGCCGAAGTTGAGAGTAATATCACTTTCAAAGCGATTTTGAAAAAAATTTCGATGAGAGATCACTTAACTTTACATGGATGTATTCCAAACTTATGTGGCTATCTATTCATAGTATTTTTTCTTCATTCCATAGCATGTAGCTCTAGCAATGACTTAATTCCCCGATCAATAGATTTGGGTTATCTTGGTGACTCATTGGAGGCTATGGAAAGCTGATAGTAAAGGGACTCACCAAAGTTTTCTCAGCTTAGGAGGGTCATCAGGGTCGACAAAAATGACTTTTGAAATAAATGCCCTATTTTTAGTCATTGAAAATCGGGTACTGTGCAATCTCGCCAGTGACTCTAGAGGTGAGGTTGAGGGTCGAGAGAGGTGGCGATGGAAAGTTGAGGTCATCAGCTTTCCAAAGGTACCAAGCTAATTATCACAAGTGGTTGAACAATGCAACTAGGCTCTTTGATAGTTGGGTTGCCAAAGTTAGGAGTAATCTCACTTTTAGAGCAATTTCTAAGCAAATTTTGTTGAGGGATCACCCAAGCTTTACATGGATGCATTCCTAACTTGTGTGGCTAGCTATCTATACCTTCTTTCTTCATTCCATAGCTTGTTGCTCTAGCTATGATTTAATTCCCCAAGCTATAGATTTGGGTTATCTGAGTTATTTGGGTGACGCATCGAAGGCTATGGAAAGCTGGTGGTAAAGGGACTCACCAAATTTTTCTCAGCTCACGAGGGTCGTCGGGGCTGTCAGAAATGGCCTTTGAAATAACTGCCATGTTTCTAGTCATCAGAAATCGGGTACTGTGTGATCTCATCATCAACTGTAGAGGCAAAGTTGAGGGTTGAGAGAGGTGGCGATGTAAATCTGAAGTCATTAGCTTTCTAGGGGTACCAAGTCGGTCGTCAAAGGTGGTCGTACAACACACTTAGGCTCCTTGGTAGTTGGGTCACCGGAGTTGGGAGTAATCTCACTTTCAAAGTGATTTCTAAGCAAATTTCGATGAGGGATCACCTAAACTTTTCATGAATGCATTCAAGACTTGTGTGGCTATCTATCCATAACCTTCTTTCTTCATTCTATAGCCTATGGCTTTGGCAATGAATTAATTCCCCAAGCAGTAGATTTTGGTTATCTAGGTGACTGATCAGGTAAAAATAGGGGAATCCGGGTAATCTAATGGATGAGAAAGATAACATGTGCATGCATGCGCCCATATTATCATGTCATCTTTCCAAGGAGTGCATATCGGTTCCTGGCCATTTTATGGTTTCTATTGACCATAATTGACACACCATCTCATGTTCCAATTCTTCTCCTTTACAAATAAGATGAGGGCACCCCAATGAGAGTATTTGGGTCTTATGAACCCTTTTATCTATTAGCTTCTGAGCTAATATCCCTTCTCCTTGAGCTTATGTTGGTGCCATCCAACCTGATGCTTACGATATCAGGTTAGTCCCTAGGATGACTTTGATTACTAGGTCAAAATGCCTATTCGGGGTAGCCTAGGCAATTCTTATGGGAATACATCCTAGTATTCCCACATAAATGGCACGTCACTGGGTGTGGTTTCTCTTATCTTGGTATTGGATTTGTGGTGGGAGCTCTTCACACCCCCTTGCTAGATTATCCCCTTGTCCTTATACTGGACATCATACTTGCCTTAGTCAGCCATTTCTCATCCTCGAGTACCACTTTCGAGACATTCCCGTTTGCCCCATGGTAGATAAAAAACCCACCCCTAGGATGAGGTCGACTTAGATTAGTTGTAGAGGTGTTAAGTTGGTCCTAAGGACCTTTCCTTCCATAGTCACCCTGTCACGCCCCGACCCGGTTTGGTGGATCCCCGTGAGCAACCCACCACTCTCTTTGGTCCATGAAGGGTGTCACCCTTTTTTAAACCATGAGGAGTAAGGCGTCCCTCTTTCATATCTTTCCTAGAATAACATTATACAAAACTAAATATCTTAAAACTAACATACTTTTCTTATAGGGAGGTCTTTAAGTTTGGTTTTCCCTTAGTTACCTAAAAGGGGTAAAAAGGGAGGGGGTGAGTTCTACAACTCAATGAGCAGGTATTGGGAGAGAATTTTCATAATAGCCTTAGTTTATCCAAACCATGCTAAGGTTATCATTTCCATTTTAAAAACATTTTTCCTCAATTTTGGTTTTCAAAAACCTTTACCTTGTCAAGGGTGACATTTTCTTTCAAAGGGGTTTCCTCAACTTCAATTTCTTTTCCAAAACATATTTCCAAGGTTTACCATTCATTTTTCCAAGGATTCTCAAATACTTTCCAATGTTTTCAAAATCTTTTTTCCATTTCCATATTAGGTGTGTTTAGCTTTCTTAGCCCATCCCCTTGCCTTAGGAGGCATTTAGCATATAAACACACGCCCTTTCATCAGGAAGGGCACACACATTCGCAGGACCCACTTGTGTCTCGGTGCATCTATACCGGCCACCAAGATAGAAGCCCATCCACTTCTACCCTGGGTCTGAGTGAATGTTCTTGACATCAGACCCGAATGCCACTCCGTATCCGTATGAGGACAGAGACCTCATCCTGACCCCACCCTGATCTCATGCACAAGAAGCTACTCCGAGCTTCCCGACTAACTGGCACAACAAACTACTCTTATCTCCACCATGTCGTCTAATAGCCCTTAGGACCCATCACTACCCCTCTTTGGCGTCTTGATGGTCTTGTACCATGAGTGCATGAATAAACAATAGTTTTCACATATATCCATTATCTTTGGTGCTAATGGTTCAATAGCCCCGACCCTCAACCTGACTTGCAGCTGTTTGTCTAGGCTAGTCCATCAACCTAGCCCTAACGCACTGCCGCTAGCCCATCGAGTATTGTCGGTCCTTACTCGGTACGATGGTGAAATTACATAACAATTTCATTAGAAATTTCATGGCTTTCCTTTACCAAATTTTTCTACGAGCTCTTGCTCATGCCCACTATCGTTGGGCCCATTGCACGTGATTTTCCAAAACTGGGCATTTAGCCTCACAAGTTCAAAAATCGAGGCCTTTGGCCTATCTGAGCTGCTCTAGCTCCTGTCAAGAAGGTCTCCCAAATCTTTTAAGCATTGGCACATAGTTAAGGGAGAATACTTCTAACAAAAAGTAAAATTTTCACTTCATCACACTAATTGGGTGTGATGATATCTGTGCTTACAACCGGTAAGCGGGTTTCTCCTTTCCTCAAGGAAGTTCATCATACCAACCGAGTATGATTATCTCTACTTATGAGCGGTAACTAGGTTTTTTAGCTTAAATTGCTCATCACCCCAACTGGGTATAATGTTGAAGTTCCACTTCCAAGTGGTTTTTCATTTATGAAATGCTCACCATCCTAACCAAGTATGATGTAAGTATGCCCAATCACCCGATGATCGCGACGCATTTATCTCTAGTCGGTTTTCGACTCCACGTTAGCTTTTCCTTATTGGTGTTCCAGTCTCTCATGATCCTACACGATTTGTGCATCTTTATCAATTAAGGTTTGGCATAACATTCATTGTTTTCTCACGTATGAGCGACCTGACTCAAAATTGTTAATTAATTGCACTTAGGTCCCTAAAGTTCATTTTCCTTAACTTTAGGCCCCTAATGCCAACTTTCCCCCCAAATTGAGTCCCAAGGCTTCCAAAATTCCCTTTAAGTCCTCAATTTACTCAAAATTTGTATAAGGGGCTCAAGTTTTCCAAATGTCCAATTTGGTCTCCAACTTTTTAAAATTTACAATTTTGCCCCAGTTCCAAAAAATGGCAATTTAACCCCAAATGTTCCAAAGTTTGACCAATTGGCCCCTCAACATCTATCTCATGGCCAATTGGCCTTCAATTTTGGGAAATTGCAAAGAGATCCCTCAAATTTTCAAAATTCCCAATTTCCCCCAATTTCTCCCCTTCAAACTAACCGAATTTGATTTCATCAAATTGGCCATTCAATCGGGGTTAATTACTTCAATTGAAGGTATGGATCAGTTCCTACACTTCCGTATGATTTAATTGAGCTTTGAACTGCAACATTTTGGTCTGAATTGAGCTCAAATGGAGCTTTGCCGAAAAACTATTCATAGAGAGAGAAAGCTTCGAAAGCTTACCGTTAGAGGTACGGCGGTCGAGCTCTCAATCTGGGGAGGTAGCTCTCATCCTGATATTCCTTCTAGGATCAAGAATTGCTACAATTGATGTCCAATCAAGGGAGAATTTTATCAGTAAAGTTTAGCAATTTCTCTCTCGAACTCCGACTTGCAACGATTGAGGAGGGCCGAATTGTCTTACCTTTAAGCTTTGTTGAGGTTGTGTGAAGGTCGTGGAGGTGTTGGGGAGGCTTGGTTTGGTGTCAGCCAAAAAGGGCAGCTTCAGTCTGTTGGAGCTGATTCACTATTTGATTCCGCTGGTGCTTATTCGGCGGTCCTCGGGTCGAAAGGAAGATGCTATCAAGTAGCTGACTTTCCCTTAATCTATAGGACCCGACCTTGCCATCTAAGGTTGAGAAAAAGGCCTATGTCTGAGCTCTGGTTCGAGCTTCACCAGAAAATGGAGCAGTTGAGAGAGAATGGAGATTTGAGATGTGTGGAGTATGAATGTAGAGGAGTTCTTTATATCGAGAGCTTGGGGACCCTCTGCCCAACAACTTTCCATTTTGGTCGAGCTTATCCTTGCCCTGAAACGGCTTGAACGGAGCTGTTTTTCCTTCGTGGGCATTATCCATTTTCCGCATTAATGTATAGTGTTGTCATCCTGAGGAAGAAGATGACACTGTTCCAAATAAGACCGGAGCAATCTGACCGGGTTCAATGCGTAAATCGACCGGTTCAGGCCCGATTAGACTGATTTTCTCAAAATTAAAAATTTCTAAATTTATTTAAATTCATTTTATATCTAATGGTGGCTTCAAATACCCAATTTGATCATTTTAAGCCACAAGGAAAAATTAATTTAGAAATTGGTTCAAGTATGGCTCAAACCGGTTTAATTCGATTCAATACTGTTTGCCTTGAACCGGTCTGGTTTTCTCTTCCTATTTGTCCTAAGATTCTTTTCCATGATTTTTATGACTCTTTAAGTCACTTGGGATTTGTCAATTTTCCCATTTTACCCTTTCTCTATAGGTTAAGGTTCATGAACCGGCTCATTTTTCTCTTTTGAATTGATCAGTTCTTTTCCCAATTTTTTTATCTTTAAAGGACGGGGTTTACAACTCTCCCCTCCTTTTAGGGGTTTTGTCCCAAAAACTAAGTTAGCACCCTTTGCATAGAGAATAATTTCCCTTGATGTCAACTCGAGGTTTGCTGGACCTACTAACACTTTGGTAGTTCTTTCACTTAACCCCTTTAAATCACACACTTAAGTAATTTCTTTTTCCTTTCCATCATTTACTCACTCCATGGAGTTTATCATAACTATGCATGTCTTAACCACGAGTCCAAAAGTATATCCTTAGGTTCACTTCTTCCTCTGCTTAGGGCAAGATTCTTCCTCTTGAGGGTTCTTGCCTTGGATTTCAGGATTGGAATTTCAAAATGCCGAATTGTTCCCATGTCTAGTTATTCTTCTAATCATTGAAACCCTTAACTTGGTGTTCTTTCGAGCGTTACATACTTGTTTTCATGGGTTTCAATGTTATTACCTTTTCGTCCTATTTTGACCCTTCCTCCATTCATTGTTTATTACAACGTCGTTCCAAATGTTATGTGTGACCTTGTCATGCTTAACTAACTGACTCCTCCTTACTAGAGTCACATTTTCCCCCCGGGACTATTAGGCGTACATGTCCCTTATAGCATGACATGTTCTAGAACTTGTCTTTGTCCATTAGGATTCTAGAATACTTCCTTGATGGTTGTTCTCAATATTCCAACCTTTCGAGGATCGTATAGTTCCGTCCCTCTTTTTATCAGGTAGTATTCCTCAACTACCTTTACCATTATCCAATCATCCTTCTTGCCATTGATGTCATGTCTTACATAATCGTGTTGGTTTTACTTACCTACTCATCGTTTCCCAACTTCCTTATTAGTTTTTTCTAGTTCCCATCATTGGGTTTCCTGATGACTTACCGACACGTTGGGATTCTTCACTTCTTATGTCCTTCCTCATTTGAAATCGCATCAATTGGATACGAACTAAGCTAAAACGAAGCTTCGTCGGAAAACTAGACTTAGAGATAGAAAGCTTTGAAAGCTTACCATTGGGGGTGTGGCAGTTTGAGCTTTTGATCTAGGCAGATAGCTTTCATCCTGAGGTTCATCCTAGGATCAAGAATCGCATCAATTCATGCCAAATTGAGGGAGAATTTGGTTAGTAAAGTTTCATCGGTTCTCTCTCTAACATTGATAAAAAATTATAGAGGGGAGCTAAATTGGCTTACCTTTCAGCTCGAATTTAGTCGTATGAGGGTTGTGTAAGTGTTGGGAGAGCTTGGTTTAGCTTGAGAAGGGCTCGAATTGGGCATTTTTAGCTCGACCGAAATAGAACAGCTTCGATCTGCCAGAGTTGCTTCACTATTCGATCACGCCGAAGCTTCTTCGGTAATCCTCAGAGCAAATGGTTCAGTTCTCTCTCTTGGGTTGATCGGTTCTTTCCTCGATTTTTCTTATCTTGAAGGGGCGGGGTTTACAACTCTCCCCTCTTTTTACGAGTTTTATCCCCAAAACTTAATCAACATTTTTCACTCCAGGATAAACTTCCCTTAATGTCAACTTAGCAATGTTAACACTTCGGCCGTTCTTTCACTTAGCTCACTTTAAATCACACGTTTAAGGAATTTCTTTTCCTTTACATTGATTACTCCCTCCATGAAGTTTATCATAACTAGGATGCCTTGCCCATGAGTTCAAAAGGTGTGTCCCTAGGTTCACATCTTCCTTTGCTTAGGGCAAGATTCTTCCCCTTGAGGTTCTTACTCAAGATTTCAAGATTGGGAGTTCCAAGATGCCCAATCATCCCTATGTATAGTTATTCTCTTGATCGTTGAACCCTTAGCTTAGTGTTCTTTCGAGCGTTATGTACTTGTTTTTCACGAGTTTCGGTGTTATCACCTTTGTGTCGTATTTCGACCCTTCCTCCATCCGTTGTTTATTACAACTTCGGTCCAAATTTTATGTTTGACCTTGTCATGCTTACTAACCGAGTCTTCCTTTCTTTAAGTGATATTTTCTTCAAGACTCTTGGGCTTACATGCCCCATACAGCATGACATTTTCTAGAACCTGTCTCTAGCCATTAGATTTCTAGAACACTTCCTTGAGGGTCATTCTCAACTTTCCAACCATTCAGGTCAATCAACTTACATAACCGTATCGGTTTTCCTTACCCACTTGTCCTTTCCCAACTCTTTTCGGTTCCAATTATTGGGTTTCCAAATGATTTACCGATACATTGGGATTCTTCCCTTCTTAGGTCCTTCCTCTTCTCTAGTGGCATCCTTTACTCAAGAACTTTCCTTTTCCTTAATCCACTCTTTAGGCTCCATTAAGTGAGCATGGACCCCAACCCATCCTGATGTCAATGGTCGTTTCCCTAATTCACTTCTTAATTGAGGGCTTATTTCTCCAAGGTTTCTCATACGTTCTTTCCTTTATTCCCTTATTATTGTAGTTCACCCATTCCTTCTTGTTATGACATCTTTTGATACTACCATCCTATTTGCCCGTTCCTTGGGTTTAATTTACTTCTTGGGCCCTTCCTGAGAAATCCTTTGATATCATCCTTCTCGTGTACCCTTCCTGAGAAATCTGGATGTATGTCCCTGTACCATTTTCCTCAATTCTACTTGTATCCTACACAAGTTTTCTTCCTTGAGAAGGGTTCAGACACGGTTTGTTTCAAGACCTCTTTATGCAAGGCTTACTTAATCCTCCTCATTACTTGAGTATGGTCTCCATTTCATTTTCGGCCATAATTTCCTTTAAGGATTTCCTTCATCCTTCTTTTCCAACATTTGGCCTTTCCACTTCTCTCTTCTTCACTTGGGTTTAAATCCATAATTCCTACAAGGTTCAGTTCATTAATTGTCTTGTCCTTGCTACTTTCCTTATTTACTTGTCTTGGGTTAGTTACCCCTCGAGTTCAGTCCTTGGCACCTATCTTATCGCCCCTTTATTAGTGTAGTATTTACTACTTTATGGTCCTTCCTAGGGCGTCTCCTCCCACAGTTACTAGTTACATCTGTTCACTAGATTCTTCTTGGCTCCTCTGCTTTTCCATAGTAGGTTACTCCTTGCTATCCCAAGACATCCTATTTGTCTCTATTCGGGGCTTGTCTTCCATAACAGGTTCATCTATATTATATTCTGTTTACGATTTCTCAAGGTCCTACCTTCGGTCCTTCATGCCTTCCATGCTTTGGATTTTTGGTAGTTGACGTGTTTTCTTGTGAGGTATTGCCCTAAATCCATGGAGTTTGGGACAGTCCTCCATTGACTGTCCTATCCCTCTACGGGTTAACTTGATACCTGTCATTAGTAGGGTTGGGCACTTATTCACACAGTGTCCTTATCGTTTATACTTGTAATTACGTGGACCTAAGTGGTTCCTCCTAGAATCTTTCTAGGGAATTGCTGGTTTTGGTGCTTCGCCATCCTTGAGTCTGGATATCTTGAGAGTTTTCTTGTGGAGTCTTCTTTGCCAAAAGATCACTCTAAGAGTCCTCCTAGATTTCTTTATTCCCTAATTTAGTTTCTATGGTAGCGTAGGTTTAGTTACTTTTCTTAGGGCCATCTTCCTAGCAAGATCGCATCCTTTGAGAGACAGGATTTTTAGGAATTTAGAGTACTTCATTAATATAGGAGTACAATAGGTTGGGGTTTTAGCCCTATTACAAAAAGTTATCACAGAATAGATAGGGAGCTACATATTTCTTGATAAACATCCTCCTAGGTAAGGTATATACCCTTTGTTGGCATTTCTGGCTTCAGGCTTGGCTCCCTTCGCACTTAGAGTTGTAACCTCAACAAGTCTTGGCACCATCTTCCTGGATACTTCCCCATTTGGTCTTTTTAGACTTCAACTATGCTTCAGGCATTGGGGAGTTTCTAGGGTTGTCTTCCTATGAGGACAGGGTGTTGGGTGGTATTGGTAACGCCAGTCCTAGTTTTCTTAGTTCCTCTCTTGGGGGCCATTTGAAAATTTGAAAATTTTCTCTTAGTTACTATGTTATATAGTCTTCATAATGTATTCGAGGAAACATATTCTGATACCACTCAAGTTGTCATGCCCTGACTCGGTTTGTTCGGATCGCCGTGAGCAACCCGCCACTCACACGGTTTATTAAGAGTTTACCCTTCTCTAAACCGCGAGTAGTAAGGTATCCTTTCACCTGTATCTTTCCCAGATTAACATATCTTTCATGGAATAAGATTAATCAAAACTGATTATATTAAATCTTACATACTTGTCTCGCAAGTTCAACTACAAGAAAATCTTTGGGCTTGTTTCCCTTTGTTTACCTAAAAAGGGGTAAAGGGAGGGGGTGAGTTCGACAACTCAGCGAATGGGTTTTTGAAACATAAGTTTCTTGAAAAATAGTTTGCATTGTAGTGTGCCAAACTCCTTATTTTCTTTAAAATCATTCTTTTCTAAAGTTTTGGTTTTCAAAACCATTTTCCAACGTTTACCAATTCTTTTCCAAGGATTCTCAAATCCTTTCCAAGGTTTTCAAATCTCTTTCCCATTTTCATATTAGGTGTGTTTCACAAATAACACACGCCATTCATTAGGAAGGGTTCACACGCATTCGTGAGATGCAATTATGCCGACTGCACCCACTTATGGATCTTTACCATCCACCTTAAAAGAAGTCTCTGACTTCAACCGAAGTTTGAGTGAACATCTCTAACATCCTACCCTTAGACTTAAAATACTTCATGTGCATATGAGGACGAAGACCTCATTCTGACCCACCCTAGTCTCATGCACATGAAGCCTAACTACTGCCACGACAAACTGTACTTATCTCCACCATGTCGTCCAGTAGCCCCTAGGACGCATCACTACCCCTCTTGGGCATATTGATGGTCCCGAACCTTGGTATATGCATAAAATAATAATTTTCCACATAAACCATTTAATCTTTGGTGCCACTAGCCCAACAGTCCCGACCCTTAACTCGACCTATAGTAGTTTGTCTAGACCTGCCTATTGATCTGATCTTGTCGCACTGCCACCAGTCCATTGATTATGTTGGTCCTATCTTGGTACAATGGCCAAATCACATCATTCATTCATGGATTAACATCATGTTTGTTTACGAGCTCCTGCTCGTGCCAACTGGCCTTGGGCCCACTGTACAATATTTTTCAATATCAGGCATTCTAGCCCCCAAGTTCCTAAATTGAGGCCTCTACCCTATTTGGGCTATTCGACCTCTCATCAAGAAGATCTCTCGAAATGTTTAAGTAGTGGCACACAGTAAGAGGAGAGCACTTCTGACAAAAATAACTTTTCACCTGTCCATCACACCAACCAGGTGTGAGGACATCTCCACTCATAACCAATAAGCAAGTTTTTTACTTCCTTCAAGGAAGTTCATCATACCAACTGGGTATGATCTACTTACAACCGATAAGTAGTTTTTTTGCATGTTTCTCACATCACCCTAACTAGGTGTGATGTTAAAATTCCACATAATAGTGGGTTTTCATTTCCGAGATACACATCATCCCAACCGAGTATGATGTGAAAATTCCCACTGACCCAATAGTGTAGTGAATTCCACTTATTTGGATCTTTGCCTTCATGTGAGCTTGTCTTTGCTGGCATTCTCGGTCCCTCGTGTTCTGACACAATTTGAACATCCTTGTTCATTATCATTTGGCCTAATAGCCTTCATTCCTCAGGAATGAGAAAATGCCAAAACTTTTAATTATTTGCATTTAGGTCCCTAAATGCCAATTTTCCCCAAATTGAGTCCCAAAACTTTCAAAATTTCACTTTGGGTCCTCAATTTATCTAAAATCTCAAAAAAAGGTTGAATTTTCACAAATTTCAAATTTGGTCCCCAACTTTTCAAAAATTACCATTTACCCCTACTTTACAAAAATGGCAATTTGACCCCAAATGTTACAAAAATTGACCAATTGGTTCTCCAACATCTTTTCCATGGTAAATTGGCCCTCAATTTTGGGAAATTGCAATTTCGTCCCTCAATTTTATGAAATCCCCAAAATTTCCCCAAAAATTTCCCCCAATTCCCCCCTTTCAAACTTGGCGAATTTGATTTCATCAAATTGACCATCCAATCAGGTTTAATTTTTGAAATTGAAGATAAAATTAAGTTACTACACTTCCACACAATTCAATCAAATTTTGAATCTCATCATTTGAATTCGAATTGAGCTCAAAAGGAGCTTTGTCGGAAAACTAGACTTAAAGAGAGAAAGCTTCGAAACCTTACCGTCGGGGGTGCGTGGGTCTGAGCTTTCGATCTAGGTAGATAGCTCTCGTCCTAAGGTTCCTCCTAGGATCAATAATCGCATCAATTCATGCTGAATTGAGGGAGAATTTGGTCCGTGAAGTTTCACCGGTTCTAACACTAATTAGAAATTACAAATGGTAGCCAAATTGGCTTACCTTTCAGCTCTAATTCAATCGTATGAGGGCTGTGAAAGTGGTGAGAGAGCTTGATTGGCCTAAGAAAGGCTTGAATTGCCCATTTTTAGCTCGGACAAAATATGGCAGCTTTGGTCCACCGGAGTTGCTTCACTGTTTGATCACATCGGAGCTTCTCTAGTGATCCTCGGAGCAAATCGAGACTACCATCGGGTAGCTGACTTCTCCATGAATCTAAAAAACCCAACCTTGCCTTCTTTGGCTTAGAAAAACCCTAATGTCAAAGCTCTAGTTTGAGCTTCATTGAAAAATGGAGCAGTAGGGAGAGATAGAAGTATTCAGGTGTGAGGAGGATGAATGAGGAGGAGCTCTATATATAAGAATCTTGGGGACTACTTGGCCGTATGATTGGCGTATTTATGGCAGTCATTCATTGCCTAAAACTCCCTGGCTGGAGACTTTTCTTCTTCGTTAGGGCTTCTCGATTTTACGGTGAGTGAATAGTACTGTCATCTGAAGGAAGAAGATGAGATTGTTCCGAATCGGACCAGATTGGTCCGAACCGGGTTCAATGCTTAAACCAACTCATTTAGGCACGATTCAACCAAGTTTTTTAAAATTAAAAATTTGTAAATTCATCTAAATCCATTCTCTATCCAATGGTGGCTTCAATTCTCAAATTTGAATTTTCTAAGCTACCTAGAAAAATGAATTTAGAAATCGGTTCAATAGTGGTTCAAATCGGTTCACCTGAACCGGTTTGGTTTTCACTTCCAATTCATCCTAAAGTCCTTTCTCATATCTTTTGTGACTCTTTAGGTCACTCAGGATTTGTAAATTTCCCGATTTCCCCTTTCTCTAACGGTTGGAGTTCGTGAACCGATTCGATTCTCTCTTGGGTTGACTGGTTCTTTCCCTGATTTTTCTTATCCTGAAGGGTCGAGGTTTACATAGGTAGTGTTCGTAAATCTTAAGGGCGAACACTATTGCGACTAACTCTAAGTCATTGGTAGGGTAGTTCCTCTCATGTATCTTTAGTTATTGTGAGACGTAGGCAATAACCTTTCCTTGTTGCATTAATACACATCCGAGTCCTTGTTTGGATGCGTCACTATAGACTGTATACTTCCCTACACTTGGGTCAGGCAGAGAGAGCACGGGTGCCATTGCTAAATGGGTCTTCAATTCTAAGATGGATTTCTCATAGTTTCCGTTCCACTTATACCCTAATCCTTTCCTTGTGAGATGGGTCAAATGTGCAACTATCTTAGAGAAATCCTGCACAAACCGTTTGTAGTACCCTGCCAATCCAAAGAAACTTTGTATCTCGAAGGGATTCTTGGGTGTCTTCCAATTAGATATGGCCCTAGTGACCTTGCGACGCTTGATGTAGCTTCAATCGATGAGACCGGGATGGGGACGAGATGTAGCCTCTGTCCTCATACGGGCACAGATAATTGTTACGAGATTGAGGGTTAGATCTCATGGACATCCACTCATTCTCAACGTAGAAGTGGACGTACTTCTATCTAGGTGGCCGGTAAAGTCGCCCCGATGCTACAAGTGGGTACAGTGTACGTACTAGCCTACGATTGTGTGATTGACCTTCATGATGAAGGATGTGTGTTGGGTGATGACACACTGTGATTAATAAGAAATAGTGATAAAAATAGAGATTTTAAATAAAAGATTTTTGAAAGGAAATTAGGAGTCTAGCACACTCCAGAAACAAATATTTTTCCTAAAAGGCAAATTTTGAAAACCCATGCATAGAGTAATTGTACTCACCCCCTCCCTTATATCTCTTTCAGGAAATATCGAAAATCCTACCCTCAAAGACCCTCAACTAATCCCCCTCCCTGTGAGGCAAGTATGATTAATTTAAAATTTTATCCCGTTTTGATTTATGTTATTCTAGTAAAAGTGTAGGTTTAAAGGACACCTTACTCTTTATGGTTTATAACAAGGGGAAACCCTTAAATAAACCGGGAGAGTGGTGGGTTGATTACGGGGATCCGACCAAACCGGGTCGGGGCATGACATGACAACTATCATTTTCTCACATATGAGAGAATAGACTCAAAATTGTTGGTTAATTGCACTTAGATCCCTAAAGTTCATTTCTCTTAATTTTAGGTCCCTAATGCTAATATTTCCCCCAAATTGAGTCCCAATGCTTCCAAAAATCCCTTTGGGTCCTCAATTTACTCAAAATTGTGTAAGGGGCTCAAGTTTTCCAAATTTCCAATTTGGTCCCCAACTTTTCAAAATTTACAATTTTGCCCCTACTTTCCAAAAATGACAATTTGACCCCAAATATTCCGAAAATTGACCAATTGGTCCATCAACATCTTTCTCAGGGCTAATTGGCCTTCAATTTTGGGAAATTGCAAAGTGGTCCCTTAATTTTTCGAAATCCCCAAAATTTCCCCCAATTTCTCTTCTTTAAACTAACCAAATATGATTTCTACAAATTAGCCATTCAATCTAGGTTAATTGCTCCAATTGAAGGTATGGATCAGTTTCTACACTTCAATACGATTCAATTGAGCTTTTAACCACAACATTTGGGTCTAAATTGAGCTCAAACGGAGTTTCAGTTAAAGGTATGGATCAATTTCTACACTTCAATATGATTCAATTGAGCTTTGAACCGCAACATTTGGGTCTAAATTGAGCTCAAACGGAGCTTCACCGAAAAACTGTTCGTAGAGAGAGAAAACTTCGAAAGGTTGCAGTCAGAGGTGCGGTGGTCCGAGCTCTCGATTAGGGGAGGTTGCTCTTGTCATGTTGTTCCTTTTAAGATCAAGAATCACTACAATTAAAGTCGAATTGAGGGCGGGGGAGGCACTTCTTTGGCGGTCCTCTGGTCGAAAGGAAGTTACTATCAGGTAGCTAACTTTCTCAGAGTCTATAGGACTCGACCTTGCCTTCTAAGGCTAAGAAAACTGCCCAAGTCAAAGCTCTAGTTTGAGCTTCACCGAAAAATGGATCAGTTGAAAGATAATGGCGATTTGAGGTGTATGGAGGATGAATGGAGAGTAGCTCTTTATATAGGGAGCTTGGTGACCCTCTACCTGACCACTTTCCATTTTGGTTGAGCTTATCCTCGCCCAATAATGGCCTGATCAGAGCGGTTACATCTTCGCCGGAGATATACGTTTTCTGCATTAATGAACAGTGTTGTCATCTTAAGGAAGAAGATGACATTGTTTTGAACCGGACCGAACCGGTCCAACTGGGTTCAATGACAAAAATTAGCAGATTCAGGCTTGATTCGATCAGTTTCCTCAAAATTAAAAATTTCTAAACTAATCTAAATTCATTCTCCATCTAATAATGGTTTTAATTTCCAATTTTAATATTTTAAGCCACAAAAAAAAATGAATTTAGAAATCGGTTCAAGTATGGTTCAAATCGGCTCAATCCGGTTTGGGTCTGGTTCACCCTGAACCGGTCTAGTTTTCTCCTCCCATTTGTCCCAATGTTCTTTTCCATGATTTTTATGATTATTTGAGTCATTTGGGATTTGTCAATTTCTTATTTTACCCTTTCTTTATTAATTATGGTTTGTGAACCAGCTCATTTTTCTCTTTTGAAACGACTGGTTCTTTTTCTAGTTTTCTTATCTTTAAAGGGGCGTGGTTTACATAGTACATGTACATTACTATAGTGTGCCAAGAAATATGGAAGATATCACACATCATCTCCCCGAACTCCTTTCTAATTTCCTATGAGTGACAACATTATCTTAGAAGGTGTCCTGCCACACCCCTCCCTCCTATACTAATTTCTCATAATAGTAACAAAATACCCATTTATTATCACTGACACTCATGACCCTAATTTAGTACTAATTCGATCTATCACTAGACTGTCTCCCCAAATTAAGAATGTTAGCACACATCCCCTAAGTCAGTATCTCACGAGCATGGCCCTTTTTCTGAACATATGCAAATCAATGCACAAAATACATAATTATTAGGAGTTTGGTCTGTCACTACACCGTCTCCCCTATCAACAAAGTGGGCACACAACCCCAAATTCCAGCCCCAATGGACTCAAGATATCATTATACCTATCTTATGACCTTTCTCATACTTTTACTTTTAAAGTAATATTTATTTTAGTGAACATGCATTTAGTCATTTTATAGTTCTTATACGAGTTCTAAAGTTAAACTTTATATCCTCTCCAATAATCATTCATGCAACCAAGCAATGTGATTGGTCGATCCAATAGAACTCACTGTCAATACTCCCACTCACCTTGTTTTTCGGAATGCGCTCGTTCCATGTGGGTTCCAATAGCTCTATTTTAGTGGTTTGGCTTGAGCAATTTGTTGCTCCCATATGATTATAAGCAAGACAAAGAGATTAGTTTTCACTCTTAGAACTCTTAAGCAAACATACCAAAATTCCTTCATGAATTTGCAGTTTTTCCCCCACAGGTCCGGTTTACCCAACCTACTAGCCAGGGAACCAATCCTTATTCTAACATTCTCTAAGGTTAGCTCATCGGGCTTAAGATCATCATCCTTCAACTTTGCACTTGACTAAGTGGTCAAATTCTCCTTATTTACCACTTAGTAGCCTTTTCCAAATTTACAATTTGGTACTTAACTTATAATTTAAAATTCTTTCTTTGAACTTTATACTTTCCAAAGTCTTCCATTTGGGTCCCCATATTTTTTTGAGTTCCATTCTTGTCCTCAATATGCCTTGGAACATTTCCAAGCTCTATTTCTTATAAATTACTGAATGGTCCTTAAGTTTAGGCAAAATTACCATTTTGCCCTTCTTCTTTATAACTTAACTCTCGGGACCCATTTTTCCTTTTCCCAAAAATTCCTTTAATTATGTTTAGGTCCTTGACTGCCCAAAAATCATATTTTGGTCACATAAAAACCTTTATTAGCACTTTATTCCTTAACTTTCCTTTAATTACAATTAGGTCACTAGGCATTCCAAAATATGTCAACCAAATCTCAAACTCAACATGACTTTCCAATTGGCACTAAAACTTTATTTAGCCTCTTAAGAAGACTCTGGCCCGCCGGAGCTGCTTCACTATTTGATCACTCTGGCGCTTCTCCAGCGACTCTCAGAACGAACGAATGTCACCACTGTGTAGCTGACTTCTCCCCGGTCCTAATGAACCTCACCTCACCTTCTTTGGCTCATAATTGACCTTATATCAAAGCGCTGGTTCGAGCTTCACCGAAAAACTAAGCAATTGAGAGAGAATGAGATTTTCAGGTGTGGAGAGGACGAATGGAGAGGGGCTCTTTATATAGGGAGCTCGGGGACCTGCTGGCCGTCCGTTTGGCACCTTTATGACAAGCATTGAAGACTTGAAACGTACTGAACAGAAATGTTTCTTTTTTGCCGGCGTTGCTTCGATTTTCCGGTAAGTGAACAACGCTGTCATCCTGAGAAAGATGACACTATTCTGAACCGGACCAGACCAGTCCGAACCGGGTTCGAAGGTTAAACCGGTCGGTTCACCCCTCATTCGATCAAGTTTTTCAAATCTAAAAATTTCTAGATTCATTTTCTATCCAATGGTGGCCTCAAGTCTCCAATTTGAATTATTTAAGCCACCTAGAAAAATGAATTTAGGATTTGATTCAATAGTGGTTCAAACCGGTTCAAAATAGTGGTTTTCATCCCCAATTCCTTCACAAGTCCATTTCCATGTCTTTTGTATCTTCTTGGGTCACTTAGGGTCCATAAAATTCTCAGTTTACCATATCTTAATCAATTTTGGTTCATAAACCGGCTCGATCATTGAACCAGTTTAATCCAGTTTGGGTTTGGTTCATCCGAATCGATCTAGTTTTTCTCTCCCACATTGTTCTAAGGTTCCTTCACAAGGATTATAAACCTCTTTGAATCACAAGGGATCCATAAGCATCTTGGTTTACCCATTCTCTATTGGTTCCGGTTCATTAATCAACTCGGTTCATAAATCGATCCTATCCTGTTCAGACCCAGTTCTCTTGAACTACTTTGGTCTTTCTTCCTCATTCCGTCCTAGGGTTCTTTTCCAAGTTTATGAACCTTTGTGAGTCACATGGGAGTTAAAAATTTTCAAATTTGCTCGTCCCCTGACAATCGAGTTTTTAGACCAATTCGGTTTAAAGATTCAAATTGACCGGTTCTTTCCTCGGTTTTCTCATTACTAAAGGACGGGGTTTATAATAGTTGTCAAATTCTCTTCATGTTCCGATCTAGTTTGTGAGTATATAAGGATATCATCTATGAATACTATCACGAACCTGTCCAAATGAGGTCAGAACATGCGGTTCATTAAGACTATGAAGGCAGCAAGGCAATTTGTCAATCTGAATGGCATCACTCTAAACTCATAATGTCCATATCTGGAGTTGGTGATAGCCCGACTGAAGGTCTATTTTGGAGAAGTAAGCTGCTCCTTTTAACTGGTCAAACAAATCATCTATCCTTGGGAGTGGGTATCGATTCTTGATGGTGACCTAGTTCAGCTTTCTGTAGTCGATGCACAGTCACATGCTTCTGTCCTTTTTCTTTACGAATAGAATAGGAGCACCCCACGGAGACTGACTTGGATGTATGAAATTCTTCTCCAATAATTCGTCCAGTTGTTCCTTTAATTCTTTCAGCTATGTTGGAGCCATGCGATATAGGGCTTGGGATATGGGGTTTGTTCCTGAGATTATTTCTATGGTGAACTCCACTTGTCGACTTGGAGGTAGTCCGGGTAGCTCTTCTGGAAAAACCTCTAGATAGTGTTTAACTACTGAAATGTCTTACAGATTCTTTTCTTTAGACTTTTCATCCACAACCATGGCTAGAAAAGTTGTACATCCTTTCTATATCATCTTTTGAGCTTTCAGATGGGACCCCAATTATACTTCACTTTTCCTTCTATCTCCCTGGAACTTTAGTCCTTTCATCTTGGGAGTATGAAAAGTTATCATCTTCTTCCTATAGTTCATCTTTGCCTAATGGTTACTCAGCCAGTCCATTCCTAGGATTACTTCAACCTCCTTTAGGGGAAATGGGATCAATTCAGCTTCAAGTTAGATTCCTCCAATTTTTATCTCACATCCCCTTAATTGTTTATTCATGTTTAAACCTTCTCCTAAAGGTGTAAGGATATTAAAACTTTGTACTAGTGGGGTGAGCTCTATGGGTACTTTCGAAACCAACTTTCCTTGATGAATGATCCCTCTACTCTAGAGTTAAAGAGGGCATAGACTTATTATCCTCATAGTTGTATATATCCTGATTTAATAAACGTATGGTTTAGAAGAAATTTCCTTTATTAGATCAAAAGATGTTCAGTTTACATGACTCTCTTGAACTAATTTGGAGGGTTTTGGGATGTACCCGCTATAGTGCTAGGGTCTCATCTAGCCTCCTCTTAAGTGAGGTTGTATACTCTAGCTAGTACTCTAGCTAGTACTCTAGCTGGTACTCTTGTTGTAGCATCTAGCTTGGGATTTTTGGGATTCCCTCGAGGTGGTCCAAGAATATTCATCTACCTGTTCTCCATAAGGGTGGGACAATCCCTTGCAAAGTGTCACAATTGCCCGCATGCAAAGTAGGTAAGGCATGCTCCCTCATGGTTCCTTTGACACTTTGGGCAACGAGGGTTTCCTTGGGGGTAAGGTGAGGACTACTTTGGGGGGGAGGTGGTGGCATGTCCCTTCTCTTTTGGAATGTTGTTATATTTCCCCATCTTGGAGCGTTATGTTCCTTCCGTCCTCCCTGACAGTTTGGACCTTATCCTCCTTTTTTGTCGTATGCTCCATTCGATGACGTCGGGTCTGCACCAGTCACTCACATTCATGAGTCATACTAATTATGACTGCCAGGTCTATGGGGCATCCCATTACCCCCATACGGTCTCTAATGTCCATATTAAGACCGTCCACAAACCTCTAACATATGTCTGCCAGCCCAGCTACGTCAGGGGCAAAGGGTCTTAACTCATTGAACTTTGTCTCATATTTTGTTATAGAGTTAAGCCCTTGTCGAAGCTGGATGAACTCTTGCTTCTTCTCATTTATCAGATGGGGCACCAAGTACTCCTTTGAGTACCTCTCCTCAAATTGTTCCCAATTGGGGATGGTGGTGTGCAGGTTTCGGATATTGTCCCACCATTGTTTAGTGCTTCCCTCTAACAAAATCTCTGTTAGGGTCACCATATCCTCTGGTGGTATCTTGATAATCCTCATCAGTTTCTTGATGTTGGTCAGCCAATCCATGGTGGCTCCCGCATCTGTTTCTCCAAAGAAAGGTTTACATCAAAGTTGTCAGAGAGTCTTGAGGTTTCTAGGAATGTCTATTGGAGCGGGATGGTTGACAGGGGAAGGGTGAGATTACACCTCCTCTAGCTCAACATGAAGATTAGTGCCTTCCTCAGGGACGAAGTTAGGTTGTCCAAATACACGGGTGAACTTCTCGTACAATCTTTGGTGCTCCCTACTGAGTCCGAGGGGAGTTGTCTGGGCTTCTTTGGGAGTTTTTACAGGTAGGGATGGTTGGGCAGTGTTGGAGACAGCAACCCTAGTTCTCTTAGTTGCTTTCTTTGGAGCCATTTTAGAAAATTTTAAATAAATCCTTTTAGTTACTATATTTTCTAGTCTTGATTATGTATTCGAGAAAACAGGCTCTCATACCACTCAAGTTTTCATGCCCCGACCCGATTTGGTCGTATCCCTATGATCAACCCGCCACTCTCCCGTTTTATTTAAGGGTTTCCCCTTGTTATAAACCGTAAAGAGTAAGGTGTCCTTTGACCTACACCTTTTCTTGGAATAACATAAATCAAAACTGCATAAAATTTTTAAATTTATCATACCTATCTCATAGGTATATTAGTTGGTGGTCCTTGAGGGTAAGCTTTCTAGGATTTCCTGAAAGGGATATAAGGGAAGGGTGAGTATAACGACTTAGTGAATGGGTTTTTGAAATTTAATTTTTAGGAAAATTATTTGTTTTGGAGTGTGCCAAACTCTTTATTTCCTTTAAAAAAACCTTTCATTTCAAATCTTTGTTTTTATTACCATCTCATATTAATTCATGGTGTGCCATCACCCAACACACATCCTTCATCATGAAGGTCAAACACACAATCGCAGGCCAGTACGTCCATTGAACCCACTTGTGGCGTCAGAGCGACTTTACCGGCCACCTAGATAGAAGCACGTCCACTTCTACCCTGAGAATGAGTGGATGTCCGCGACATCTGACCCTCAATCCCGTAACAAATTTTCATGTCCGTATGAGGACAGAGACCTCATCCTGACCCCACCTCGGTCTCGTGCGCTTTAAGCTACAACGAGCTTTGCAAGGTCACCTAGTCCGATGAACTACCCTTATACCCACCAGGTCGTTCACGGTCCTAGGACACATCACTACCCCACTTGGGCATCTTGAACATCTCATAAACACAGTGCATGCACAATTAGTGTTTTCATATCATGCCATATAATTTGTGGTGCCACTGGCCCAACGGCCCCGACCCTCAACTCAACCTACAGCTATTTGTCTTGACTAATCTGAAGACCTGTCATGTCACACTACCGCTAGTTGACTGAGTATGTCGGTCTTGTCTTGGTATGAGTTCCTGCTCGTGCCAACTAGCCTATGGCCCACTATTCGAGATTTTCAAAATTGAGATTAATAGCCCCCAAGTTCCAAAATGGAGGCCTTCGGCCTAACTGAGCTATTCAAGCTCCCGTCAAGAAGGTCTCCCAAATCATTTAAGTAGTGGCACATAGTCAAGGGAGAGCACTTCCGACAAAAATAATGTTTTAGTCATCCATCACACCAACCGGGTGTAAGGACATCTCCGCTCATAATCGATTAATGGGTTTTTCACTTCCTCCGAGGAAGTTTCATCATACCAACCGAGTATGACCTACTTACAACTAGTAAGTAGTTTTTCCGCGTCATTTTCACATCACTTCTCTAAGTCGTGATGTTTAAAATACACTAAGTAGTGGGTTTTCATTTCCGAATTACTTATCATCCTAATCGAGTATTATATAAAAATCCCACTCACTTGGCGTTACCGATGTACTTACCAAGTGTAGTGATTTTCCACTTAGTCGATTTTTGTCCCTTGTGAGTTTAACTTCAGCTGGCGTTCCCGATGTCTCGTGTTCCTACATGAAATGAACATCGATATTTATTATCATCTAGCTTGATCACTTCATTTTTTATAAATGACTCAATTCACAAATTTTCCAATATTTTCAAATTGGTCCATAAAGTTATTTTTCCTTTTTGCTTTAGGCTCCAAATTGCCAGGTTTTCCCCAAATTGAGTCCAGAAACCATTAAAATACCTCTTGGGGTCTCAATTTACTTAATTTCATAAAAAGGGGTTTTAGTTTCCCAAATTCCCAATTTGGCCCCGAAATTTTCCAAAATTACCATTTTGCCCTTTCTTTACAAAAAGGGTAAGTTTTACCCCAAAAATTCTAAAATAGCTCAAGTGGCCCTCAAACATTCTTATCATTATCAATTGACCCTCAATTTTATAAAATTGCATTTTGGTCCTTCGATTTTTTTGAAAATCCCCAATTTCCCCCAATTTCAACTCCCTAACACAGCCGAATATGATTTCATCAAATTGAATGATCAAACACTTCTAATTGATGAAATTGAACTTGAAATTGAGTTTCTAAATGTTCATATAATTCCATAGCACTTTGAATCGTAAGTTTTAATGCTGGAACGAGCTCAAATAGAGCTTCGCCGGAAAATAGACTATAAGAGAGAAAGCTACAATTGCTTACTGGTGAGGGTGCAGCGATCTGAGCTTTCTATCTAGGAAGGTAGCTCTCCTCCTGAGGTTCCTCCTAGGATCAAGAATGACATTAATTGATGTCGAATTGGATTAGAATTCTGTCATTGAAATTATGTCAGCTCTCTCTTTAGCACCAGTTAGAAATTTTAGAGGGGAGTTGAATTGGCTTACCTTTCAATGCTATTTCGGTCATGGGAGGGCTAAGGAAGTGTAGGGAGAGCTTGGTTTGGCCTGAGGGGGGATCGAATTGGCCGATTTCAGCTCGGTCGAAACAAGGCAACTTCAGTCCGTCGGAGTTGCTTCACTGTTCTATCACGCCGGCATTTCTTTGGCAACTCTTGGAGCAAACAGAGATTACAGGCATGTAGTTGACTTCTCCCCAGTTCTAAGAAATCCAACCTTGCCTTCTTTGGCTTAGAAATGACCCTATATTTGAGCTCTGGTTCGAGCTTCGCTGAAAAAGTAAGCAACTGAGAGAGAGAGCTTTTCATGTGTGGAGAGGATGAATGAGGAGGGGGTCATTATATAGGAAGCTCGGGGGCTTCTTGGCCGTCCGATTGATGCCTTAATGGCGGTCATTCATTTCATGAAACTCCCTCGCTGGAGACTTTACGACTTTGCTGGTACTGTGCAATTTTCTAGTGAGTGAACAGTGTTGTCATCTAATAGAAGAAGATGCCACTGTTCTGAACTGGACCGGACCGATCTGAATTGAGTTCAAAGCTTAAACCAATCGGTTCACCCCCAATTCGATCAAGTTTTCTGAATTTAAAAATTTTTAAATTCATCTAAATTCATTTTCTATCCAATGGTTGCCTCAAATCTTAAATTTGAATTTTTTAAGCCACCTAGAAAAATGAATTTAGAATCTGGTTCAATTGTGGTTTAAAGCAGTCCAAACCGGTTTGGATCTGGTTTACATGAACCGGTTTGGTTTTTCTCTCCCAATTTGTCCTAAGGTTCTTTTCCAAGGTTTATGAACCATTTTGAGTCACTTGGGAATTGTAAATTTTCCAATTTTCCCGTTTCCTAATAATCGGTTTCATGGACTAACTTAGTTTTCAAATTTGAAAATGACCAGTTCTTCCCTGATTTTTTTTATTATCAAAAGACGGGGTTTACAGTTCGTGCCACTTGAATCGTGTTGATTAGTGGTTTAAGCAGTATGCAGTGCTTGTCTTAGTCAACTTTGTCATTTCACTCGAAAACGAAAACTTAAATGATTTAATTCAATTTTTACACTTACTCAAATCATGTGAGGCCAATGGCAATGGAAAGCTTGTGTGATGAGCAATCTGCTAAAATTTTCTCATCCTCATAGGGTGGTTGAGCCCATCAAAAATTGCCTTTAAAACATATGTTATGTTTCCAGCTACTAGATGTCTGACACTATGCAATCATGCCAGAATCGGTAGAGGGAGAGTTGAGGGTCAACTTTCTAGCAATACCAAGATCACTTGAGATGGTGTTCAGATGGTGGTGCAAATCTATCTGCATGTTGGATCATCGTAAATGAGAGCAACTAATCTTTTAGAGTGAATTCTAATCCAAAATCGACAAGGGGACATCTAAGCTTTATATGGATGGATTCTAGACTCATGTGGCTATCTATCCATAGTTTACTTGCATCATTTCATAGCTTATATCTTTGTAAATGAATTAATTCCCCAAGTGATGGGTTTTGGATTGTCGGATGGAGTTTATTGAGTAAAAATCCAGGTTGGTGCATGTGAAACCTGTCATCTCGGATCAATGAAAATCGGGAAAGAACTGGTCAATTTAATGAGAAAACCAAACTACTTAAGGAACCTAGAATAATAAAGAAGGGCTAAAATGGGAAATTGGAAAATCCCAAGTGGCCAAAAGGTTATGAAAATCATGGGTAAGAACCATGAATTAAATTGGATGGGAATACTGGATTGGTTCAGGATGAACCAGACCTGAACCAGATTGAACTATAATGAACTGGATTAGAAAATTCATTTTTCAAGGTGGCTTGGAAATCTAAAATTGGAAAATTGAGGCCACCATCAAATAGAAAATAAATTTAGAATAATTTAAAAAATTTTAATTTTGAGAAAACCGATCGAATTGGGTCTGAACCGACCAATTTTCGTCACTCAACCCGGTCGGATCGATTCGGTCCGATTCAAAATAATGTCATATTCTTACTTGGGATGACATCATTGTTCATATGGCAGAAAAAAAACCTATCTTTTCCGGTGAGGGAACATTCTCTCTAATTTGGGCATTTTTTTAAGAGGATAAGCTCAACCAATATTGAAAACTGGTAGAGCAGAGGCTCCATGAGCACCCTATATAAAGAGCTCCCCTTCATTCATCCTCCACACACCTCAAATCCTCTCCTCCTCTAAAGTGCTCCATTTTCCAATGAAGTTCAAAATAGAGCTCTGAATTGGGCTCTTCTCTCAGCCTTAGAAGGCAAAGTCAGCTACCTTATAACAACCTCCCTTTGACTCAAGGATCATCGGAGAAGCGTCGACAAGATCAAACAATGAAGTAGCTCCATTGGACCAAAGCTGCCCTATTTTGGCCGACCTAAATTCGGCCAATTCAGCCCTCTTACAGTCAAACCAAGCCATCCCATAGTCCCCACGACCTCTACAGAGACGAAAGGTAAGCCAATTCAGCCCTCCTCCGTCGGTGCAGATCAGTTCTAGAGAGAAAAAGAAGGTTGTCCTGTCGAACCCTTCCTGATAATGATACCCAAACCGTGTAGGGACACTTTGGACTGGAACGCAAGTAAGAGAGCTAGTACGGACTTGGAAAACCGACTGGGGACGAACACGTCACAATCATTTGGTGAGTGGGCTTATTTACACTTCATTCCTGGTTAGGGTGATGAGCATATTTTAAACTAAAAATCCACTGTGAGTGGGACATTTTAAATGTCATTCCTCATTGGGGTGATGAGCACATCTTTATTGAATTTAAAACTGAAAACCTACTTACTAGTTGTGAGTGGGAGCTTTACACATCATACCCGATTGGGGTGATGAGCACTTTTATTAAAGGAAAACCCACTTACTAGATTGTAAGTGGGATTAATTAAACATCATACCCGATTGGTATGATGAACTTCTTTACCGAAAAGGAAAAACCCGCATACCGGTTGTAAGCGGGCCGATCATTAGACCCGATTGGTGTGATGAGTTAAAATGAAGATTTTGTTGGAAGTGTTCTCCCTTGATTGTGTGCTATTGCTTAAACTATTTGGGAGACCTTATTGACGAGAACTAGAATAGCTCTAACAGGGCAGGGGACTCGGTTTTGAACTCATAGGGCTTAAGGCCCAGTTTTTGAAAAACACGTGTAGTGGGCCCAAGGCCAGTGGACACGGGCTGAAGCTCGTAAACAAACATTAATAGGAAGAGCCATGAAAACTCTTATTTAAAATAGAAATTAATTGTGTGATTCGTCACGGTACCAAGTTAGGACCCACAATGCTCGATGGACTAGCAGTAGTGTGTCAGGGCCAGGTCGACGGACTAGCCTAGACAAACAGCTGTAGGGCGGGTTAAGTGTCAAGGTTGTTGGACCGTCGACACCAAAGAGAATGACTAAATTATGAAAACTATTATTTGTGCATGCACCTATGGATTTAGGATCATCAATACGCTCAAGGGCGGTAGTGATGGGTTCCAAGGGTTGCTAGATGACATGGTGGTGATAAGGGGAGTTCGTTGTGCTAGATAGTCATAAAGCTCTGGGAGCTTCTTGCACATGAGACTGGGTTGGGGTCGTCGTAACTACATCTCATAAATGCCTGAACCATTTATGATAAAGGGCATGTGTTTGTTTGTTAAATACCTCCCAAAGCAAGGGAATGTGCTAAAAGAGATAAACACACATAATAAGTGAAATGATGAAAGATTTTAAAAACATTTACGGTTGTACTATGTGAAACACTTCACGAGCAAGGGGAGGTGTTAAAAGAGTTAAACTCACATAATGGTGAAGAAATCTTAAAAGGATTATTTTTTTTCTAAGATAAAGAGAAACCCCAAGATTTTAGTAAAGAAATAGTATTTTTGAAAAACTCATTTCCCAACACCTGCTCACTGAGTTGTAGAAACTCATCCCCTTCCTTTAACCCCTTTTTCAGGAAGGAAGATGAACCCTTAAGGAATGCCTCGAAGCCAAACCCTTAAGACAGGTATGTAAAGTTGTTAACATATTAAGTTTTGTATAATATTATTCCAACAAAATCAGGTAAAAAGGACGCATGACTACTTGCATTTTAGAAGGAAGCGAAAACCTTCTTAGACCAAAGGGAGTGACTGGTTGCTCAAGGGGATTCAACCAAACTGGGTCAAGGTGTGATAGTGCATCTAAAGTCAAGCAAAGGAGACGACACGCGTCCATGTGGCCGCACATGCATGCACCTGACGTGGCACGCTGATCGGTTTCCACTGTAGCGAACCAGTTTTCGGTGAATTTCTCAGGCAATTAAGCGGTTTCTTGGCTGATTCACCCCTTTTCCTATCGGTTCTTGGGAAAATAAAAATAACAAAAAATTATAAATTTAATTTTCTATTGAATGGATCCAAGAATTGCCCCATTCCAATTTGTTTATCTCTCTCTAAAAATCGAGGGATTTTTTACCTAAGGACTCCCACTAGGCTATTATGGCACTTTCTTGATTGTGGTTATTTAATCACGTTGGGGATGGTAGAGATTACGTCTGTCACGCCACGACCCTATTTGGTCGGATCCCCATGATCAACCCACCACTCTCCCAGTTTATTAAAGGGTTTCCCCTTATTATAAACTGTAAAGAGTAAGGCGTCCTTTAAACCTGCACCATTTCCTGGAAAAGCATAATCAAAACTGCATGAAATTTTAAAGTTTACATACCTGTCTTACAAGCATCTTAGTTGATGGTCTTTAAGGGTAGGCTTTCCAAAATCTCCTGAAAGGGGTATAAGGAAGGGAGTGAGTACGACTACTTAGTGAATGAGTTTTCAAAAGTTTGGACTTTTCAGAAAACATGTATTATTGGAGTGTGCCAAACTCCTTTCTTTCAAAAATCCCTTCATTCAAAATCTCGGGTTTTATCACCATTTTCTTATTTAATATGGTGTGTCATCACCCAACACACATCATTCATCATGAAGGATAAACACACATTGGTAGGTCAGTACATCCATTGAACCCACTTATCGCTTCATAGCGACTTTACAGGACACCTGGATAGAAGTACGTCCACTTCTACCCTGAGAATGAGTGGATGTTCGCGACATCCGACCCTCATTCTCGGAATAAATTCTTCGTGTCCATTATGATGATAGAGACCTCATCCCGTCCCCACCCCGGTCTCATGCACTTAGTGCTACTCCAAATTTCACACGGTCACCTAGTACGACGAACTGCCCCTTATACTCACCAGGTCGTCTAGTGCCCTTAGGACGCATCACTACTCCTCTTAGGCATCTTGATGGTCTCGTACTCATAGTGCATGCCCAAACAATGTTTTCTTATCAAGCCATGTAATATGTTGTGCCACTGGTCCAACGGCCCCGACTCTCAACTCAACCCGCAGTTGTTTGTTTTGACTGGTCCGTTGACCTATCATGTTGCACTGCTACTAGTTGACTGAGTATGTTGGTCCTATCTTGGTACCATGGCCAAACAATTCCTTTATTTAAAGTTTTATGGCATATAATTCATATTTGTTTACAAGCACTTGCTCATGCCAACTGGCCTTGGGCCCACTGTACTAGATTTTCAAAATCGGGCATATTAGCCCCCAAGTTCCAAAACTGAGGCCCCCGGCCTATCAGAGCAATTCGAGCTCCCGTCAAGAAGGTCTCCCAAATAGTTTAAGCATTGGCACACATTCCGAGGAGAGCACTTCCGACAAAATTATATATTTAACGGTCCATTATACTGACCAGGTATAAGGACATCTATTCTCATAACCAATGAATGGGGTTTCAACTTCCATCGAGAAAGTTTTATCATACCAACCGGGTATGATCTACTTACAACCGATAAGTAGTTTATTTGCATGTTTTTCACATCACTACTTCGTTGTGATGTTTAAAATGCCACATAATAGTGGGTTTTCATTCCGATATATTTATCATTCCCAACCGAGTATGATATAAAATCCCACTCATAACCGGTAAGTGGCTTTTAACTTTAAGTTGTGCTCATCATCCCAACCGGGTATAATGTTAGTAAACCCACTCACCTGTTAATGCCGTGAATTCCACTAGACTGGTTCTTTGTATTCACGCGAGCTTGTCCTTGCTGGCATTTCCGGTACTTCGTGTTCCTACACGATATGAACATCTCGGCTCATTATCATTTGGCCTAATAGCCTTCATTCATTGAAAATTAATGAGAAAGTTAAACTTTTATTTATTTGCAATTAGGTCCTTAAAGTTATTTCCCTTTAACTTAAAGTCCCTAATGCCAGTTTTTCCTCAAATTGAGTCCCAAAACTTTTAAAATTTATCATAGGACCTTAATTTATTACATTTCACAAAAAAGTGATTAATTTCCCAAATTTCCAATTTGGTTCCCCAACTTTTTCCAAAATTACCATTTTGCCCTTCCTTTACAAAAATGGTAAGTTTCACCCCAAAAATCCTAAAATTCCTCAACTAGCCCTCTAGCATTTCTATCATGCCCAATTGACCCTCAATTTTAGAAAATTACATTTCGGTCCCTCGAATTATCGAAAATCCCCAATTTCCCCCATTTTTCCCCCAATTGCAACTCTTTAACATAGCCGAATTTGATTTCAGCAAATTGACCAATCAAACACCTCTAATTGTTGAAATTGAATTTTTCCATGTTCATACGATTACATAGAACTTTAAATCGCAAGTTATAACGTCGAAACGAGCTCAAACAGAGCTTTGTCGAAAAACAGACAATAGAGAGAGAAAGCTTCGATTATTCACAGGTGAGGGCACAATGTCTGAGCTTTCGATCTAGGCAGATAGCTCTCATCCTGAGGTTCATCCTAGAATCAAGAATCACATCAATTGATGCCAAATTGAGTTATAATTTCATCATTGAAATTCTGTCGGTTCTCTCTCTAGTACTGGTCGGAAATTGCAGAGGGGAGCCGAATTGGCTAACCTTTCAGTCCTAATTCAGTCGTGGGAGGGCTGAGGAAGTGTTGGGAGGGCTTGGTTTGGCCTAAGGAGGACTTGAAATGGACGATTTCAACTCGGCCGAAACAGGGCAGCTTCGGTCCACCGGAGCTGCTTCACTATTTCATCACGCTGGCATTTCTCTCGTGACCCTCAGAGCAAACAAAGACTACAGGCGTGTAGTTGACTTCTCCCCAGTTCTAAAGAACCCGACCTCACCTTGTTTGGCTCAGAAAAGACCCGAGCTCTGGTTCGAGCTTAGCCAAAAAATGGAGTAGTTGAGAGAGAATGGAGTTTTCAGGTGTGGAGAGGATGAATGGAGAGGGGCTCTTTATATAGGGAGCTCGGGGACCCGTTGATCGTCCGTTTGGCACCTTTGTGACAAACATTGAAGACTTGAAACATACCAAATAGAAACGTTTCTTTTTCATAGGCACTGCTTCAATTTTTCGACGAGTGAACAGTGTTGTCCTCCTGAGGAAGAAGATGACACTGTTCTTTACTAGACTTGACCGGTTTGAACTGGGCTCAAAGCTTAAACTGGTCGGTTCACCCCTCATTCGACCGAGTTTTTCAAATCTAAAAATTTCTAAATTCATCCAAATTCATTTTCTATCTAATGGTGTCCTTAAATATCCAATTTGAATTATTTAAGCCACCTAGAAAAATGAATTTATGATCTGGTCCAATAGTGGTTCAAACCGGTTCAAACTTATTCGAATTTGGTTGACCTGAACCGGTTTGGTTTTCATCCCCAATTCCTTCACAAGTCCATTTCCATGTCTTTTGTAACTCCTTGGGTCACTTAGGGTCCTTAAAATTCTTGGTTTACCATCTCTTTATCGATTTCGATTCATAAACCGACTTGGTCCTTAAATCGGTTCAATCCGATTTAGGTCTGGTTCACCTGAACCGATCTGGTTTTTCTCTCCCACTTTGTTCTAAGGTTCCTTTACAAGGTTTATAAATTTCTTTGGGGCACAAGGGAGTTGAATTTCTCTGATTTTCCCGTTCTCTATCGGTTCCGATTCATGAACCGATTTGGTTCATAAACCGGTTCAATCCAGTTGGATCCGGTTCATCTAAACTGATCTGGTATTTCTCTTCCAATTCATCCTAAGGTTCTTTTCCATGGTATTATGAACCCTTTGGATCACCCAGGAGTTGTAAATTCCCAAATTGTCCATTCACAAATGATCGGGTTTGTGAACCGGCTCAGTTTCTCACTCGGTTTGACAGGTTCTTTTCCCGGTTTTCCTTAACTCAAAAGGGCGGGGTTTACAACGTCGATGGCCAAAAGAGTAGCATTAGAAAGCTGACTCGAGTATTTTTTTAGTGACACCTCAATCATTAATTTTATTGGTAGAGAGAGAAAGTAATATTTTTTACAAGTTCGATCATCGGTAAATGGAGGTATGTGAGTTCAACAGAAATTTTGAATTATTAGTCTATCAGTGGATATCCAAACTTTAAATGGTTGTAAATTATACTTAATTAGCTATATGATCATAGTTTGTCTTCATCATTTCATATATTGTGTCTCTCTAAATAAATAAACTAGTGTGCAATGTATCACGCCCCAACCTAGTTTGGTTGGATCCCCGTGAACAACCCGTCGCTCTTTCTCTGTTCAAGAGGAATTTCCCCCTTCTTTTACTTGAGATGAGCCAGGCAAAATTTCAACCTTGTTCCTTGGAAGACATATATCAAATAAAATGCAAGCTTAAGGAAAAATTCAGCATACTTGATAAAGGGTAAGGCTCGGTGTTACTTCTAGTCATTTTCTCTTTTCCTAAAAAGGGGTAGAAAAGAGGGGTGAGTTTCTACAAATTAGTGAATGGGTTTTTCAAAAGTCTACTTTTAACTTTTAGAAAAACATTTGTATTGGAGTGTGCTAGACTCCTCACTTTTCAAAAATCCACTCATTTAAAATTTTGGATTTTTCCACCATTTATTATTTTCATGGTGTGTCATCACCCAACACACATACTTCATCATGAAGGTTACACACATTCGCAGGTCAGCATGACTGTTGAACCCACTTGTGGCTTTGGAGCGACTTTACCAGCCACCTAGATAGAAGTACGACCACTTCCATCTTGAGAATGAGTGGATGTACTTGACATCCGACCCTCAATCCCGAAATCGACTCTTCGTGTCCATATGAGGACAAAGACCTCATCTTATCCCCACCCTGGTCTCATGCGCTTGGTGCTACTCCAAATTTGCATGGTCACCTGGAACGACAAACTTCCTTTATACTCACCGGGTTGTCCAGGGCCCTTAGGACACATCACTACCCCTCATGGGCGTCTTGATGATCTCGTACTCATAGTGCATGCACAAGCAATGTTTTCTTATTATGCTATGTAATCTATGGTGTCATTAGTCCAATGGTCCCAACTTTCAACTCAACCTGTAGCTGTTTGTCTTGACTGGTCTGGAGATCAGTCATGTCACACTGCTACTAGTTGACTGAGAATGTCGGACTAGCCTTGGTACCCTGACCATACAATTTATTTATTAAAGTTTTATGGCACATATATTATGTTCGTTTACGAGCTCCTGCTCATGCCCATTGGCCTATGGCCCACTGTTCGAGATTTTAAAAAACAAACGGGCATATTAGCCCCCAAATTCCAAAACCCAGGCCCCCGACCTATAAGAGCTATTCGAGCTCCCATCAAGAAGGTCTCCCAAATCATTTAAGCATTGGCACATAGTCAAAGGAGAGCACTTCCGACAAAAATGTGTTTTTAATTGTCCATTATACCAACCAGGTATAAGGACATCTCCATTCATAACCGATGAACAGGTTTTCAACTTCCTTTGAGGAAGTTTCATCATACCAACTAGGTATGATCTACTTACAACCGGTAAGTAGTTTTTCTGCATGGTGTTTACATCACTACCCTAAGTCGTGATGTTTAAAATACCACATAGTAGTGAGTTTTCATTTCGATGTGCTTATCATCCCCAACTGGGTATGATAAAAAATCCCACTCACCCAATCGTGCAGTGAAATTACACTTAGTCGAGTTCCGTCCCTTGCACGCTGGACCTCAACTGGCATTCTTGATATCTTGTTCTCCGGTGAGGGCGCGGTGGTCTGAGCTTTCTATCTGGCTAGGTAGCTTTCTTCTAGAGGTTCTTCCTTTCGGTGCAAATTCGGCCGTGGAAGGGCTAAGGAGGTGTCAGGAGAGCTTGTTTTGGCCTAAGGAGGGCTCAAATTGGCCGATTTCAACTCGGCCAAAACAGGGCAACATCAGCCCACCAGAGCTGCTTCACTATTTGATCACACCGATGCTTCTTCGGTTACTCTCAGAATGAACGGATGTCACAACCGTGTAGTTGACTTCCCCCTGGTTCTAATGAACCTGACCTCGCCTTCTTTGGCTCAGAATTGGCCCTATACCAGAGCTCTGGTTCGAGCTTCACCGAAAAACCAAGCAATTGAGAGAGAGTGAGCTTTTCAGGTGTGGAGAGGACGAATGGAGAGGGGCTCTTTATATAGGGAGCTCGGGGACCCGTTGGCCATCCGTTTGGCACCTTTATGACAGGCATTAAAGACTTGAAACATACCGAATGGAAATGTTTCTCTTTCGCTAGTACTGCTTCGATTTTTCGGTGAGTGAACAGTGCTATCATCCTGAGGAAGAAGATGACACTGTTCCGAACCGGACCTAATAGGTCCGAACCGGGTTCAAAGCTTAAACCGGCAGGTTCACCCCTCATTCGACCAAGTTTTTCAAATCTAAAATTTTTTAATTCATCTAAATTCATTTTCTATCAAATGGTGGCCTCAAATCTCCAATTTGAATCATTTAAGCCACCTAGAAAAATAACTTTAGGATCTAGTTCAATAGTGGTTCAAACCGGTCTAAACCAGTTCGGATCCGGTTTACCTGAACCGATTTGGTTTTCATCCCCAATTCCTTCACAAGTCCATTTCCATGTTTTTTGTGACTTCTTGGGTCACTTAGGGTCCATAAAAATCCTGGTTTACCATATCTTAATCGATTCTGGTTCATAAACCGTCTCAATTCTTAAATTGATTTAATCTGGTTCAGGTCTTGTTCACCCGAACCGATCTGGTTTTTCTCTCCCACATTGTTCTAAGGTTCCTTCCCAAGGATTATAAACCTCTTTGAATCATAAGAGATCCATAAATGTCTTGGTTTACCCATTCTCTATCTGTTCTAGTTTAATGAATCAACTCAGTTTATAAACCGGTTCTATCCGATTCAGACCCAGTTCTATTGAACTGCTTTTGTCTTTCTTCCTCATTTTGTCCTTGGGTTCTTTTACCCAAGTTGATGAACCTTTTTTAGTCACATGGGAGTTAGAAATTTTCAAATTTTCTCATCCCCTAACAATCATGTTTTTAGACCAATTCGGTTTAAAGATTCAATTTGACCGGTTGTTTCCCCGGTTTTCTCATTACTAAAGGACGGGGTTTACAACTCTCCCCTCCTTTTAGGAGTTTTGTCCCCAAAACTTAATTATCAACCTTGCCTGAGGAATCATTTCCTTTGATGTCCCTTTGGTGTTTTCTTAACATGCAAAACTCTTCTCTTATTCTTTCAATTAGCCCTTTTTACATCCTTCACTTAAGGAATTTCTTTTCCTTTATATTATTTACTCCCTCCATGGAGTTTGTCATAACTAGACATACCTTACTTCAGGGTATATTCTTATATTCATATATTTCTTTGCTTAGAGCACATTTTTCCCTTTGAGGTTCTGTACTCAAGATTGGAAATTCCAAGATGCCTAACCATTCCTGTGTCTAGTTAACCCCTTGGTCATCGAAACTTTTAGCTCAATGTTCTTTCGAGTGTTACGTACTGGTTTTCACGATTTTCTTTATTATCACTTTAGTCCTATTTTGACCCTTCCTCCATTTGTTGTCTATTATAACTTCAGTCCAAATTTTTATATTCAACCTCATCATGCTTATTAGCCAACTCTTCCTTACTTTGAGTCATATTCTCCTCGGGATTGTTGAGCTTACACGCCCCTTATAGCATGGCATTTTCTAGGACTGGTCTCTATCCGTTAGATTTCTAGAACATCTCCTTGAAGGTCTCTTTTAGCTTTTTGACCTTTCAAGGATCATATAACTTCATCACTCTTTTCTTTTGATAGCATTCCTCAACTATCCTTTCCACCACTATCCTCTCATCCATCATGCCTTTGAAGTTATGTCTCACATATATGCATGGATTTCTCTTACCTACTCCTCCTTTCCCAATTTCTTTATTGGGTCCTTTCGATTCCAATCATTTGGGTTTCCTGATGATTATTGACATACGAGGATTTTTTTCCTTCTTATGTCTTTTCTCTTCTTTAGTGGCATCCTTTATTCAAGGACTTCCTTTTTTCTTAATCCACTCTTACTTGCTTGTGACCATTTCACGATTCATTATTTTGAGTTGATCTCTTTTTGGTCAATGTATTGATTGTTTTATTTGAGGAATTCCCTTCTTACAATTTCATTCTCTACTATATTTCTCAAAGTAGAGGTTTTAAACTTAAGAGTTACATGTTTAACCTTCTTACCATCCTTTGGAGATTCCTTCCTTTATTTCCTTACACCTTCTTCTATGTTGAGGCAATTTCCTACTTTGAATCCCTATTCATCTTAAAATTTCTTTTCATTCTTTATCTAAGGAATTTCTGATTGTTGGTCTTATTTCATATACTTTACACTATGCTCATCCGTCCATTCTTTAGGCTCCATTAAGTGAGCATGGACCACAACCCATCCTGATGTCAGTGGTCGTTTTCCCTAATTGATTTCTTAATTGAGGGCTTACTTCTCCAAGATTCCTCATATATTCTTTCTTTTACTCTCTTATTATTGTAGTCTACCCACTCTTATTCGTTACGACATTCTTTGATGCTACCATGCTATTTATCCATTCCATTGGTTTAATTTACTTCTTAGGACCTCATGAGTACTTTTCCTTGGTATTCGATCTTTCCATCTCAACCAGCATTTCATTTGTGAGCTTATCATTCTTTCCATTTCGGTTGGTTCCATTTCCTCTTAATTGGGATATGCATATCTTTCTAGGGCTTCCTTCCTTGGTAGGATTCTTTCCCTTTCTCCTGACATTTTTTTTAACATTTGCTCTATGGGATTTCTACCCTTAAATGACATCCCTTGATATCGTCTTCTCCTATTTACCTTTACTCCTCAAATCTTGCAAGCACATCTTTTATACTCTATTTGCATCCTCATTCATACTCAGTACCTATCTATTTCTTTAAGAAGCGTACAAATCTTCCTTGTTTCAAGATTTCTTGACCATTATGTGGGAGGCTTGCCTATCCCTTTCTTGGCTTGAGTTTAGTCGTTAATTGGCCTTTGGTCCTTTTAAGGATTTCTTTCATCCTTCTTTTTCCAAGTATTTGGCCTTTCTGGCTCTCTCTTCTCAGTTATTGTAACAGGATATGTAACTTGTCTTTACTTATGTCGTCTCAGTTCGATACTCGCGATTTTAAGCATCTGCTACCACATTAGCCTTTTCGGGTGGTATTTTATTGCAAGATCATAATCCTTCACCATTTTCAATCATCTCCCCTGACGGGGTTTAATTCCTTTTTAGTTAGGAAGTACTTATAGTTCTTGTGATTTGTGTATATCCTGTACTCAATCCCGTAAAGGTAGGGGCACGATATCCTTAGGGCCAACACTATCGTAGCTAATTCTAAGTCATGAGTCGGGTAATTTCCTTCTCCGATGAGCTTTCCATTCTCCTTCCCTCTGTAATTCCTTCTAATTCTACCATTGAACTCCTTAAATTTCAGGCTTAATCTTGCTCTTTGGATCCAGTAGTACCTTTGGTTGACCTTGCTTTATTTCCACTCGCTTCCATATTCGCCTACTCCCTTGAGGTGGGTCTCTTATCCTTATCATTTTCAAAGCTTTTATACCTTTATATCCCTAGTGTTTCCCTCTTTTTGTTGATTGGGGTGTATTCTCCCACTATTCCCCATTTCCGGTTAGACTTTGTTTACTCCTCCAAATCGTTTGGCCCAATTAAGTTATTTCCTTACATAATATTTCTTTGACGTTCCTAATTTGAGTTTTCTAGGCCTTCTTGTAGTGGATCATGCTCAACCTCCTAATACTCTTACCTACCACTCGTACTTTCTGGCAATTGATTGCCTTATTCTTTGGAAAATTCTCTCCTAACTTGTAGACTTGGTACACTTCATCTACTCTTGTTTTTTTTTTACTCACACTTTACCTTCCATATGTTTCTTATCTTCTTAAATTTCTAAGGAATTTGTTACACTTGGGGCTTCCTGTTGCTGCACTTTCTCTTCATCTTTGTCAGGTGAAATCTTAATCTATTTTTCCTATCGATCAGCTTCTATTCTTGTGGTTATACTTCCTCTTGGGTTTCTCAAAAGTTATGTGCTCTTGAATGGTTGCTCCTCCAACTCCATTTTCCTTTCCTTAGGATCTCCACTAGATGAATTTCTCCTTTTCTAAGTCCTAAAGTTTGAGTTTAACTATCCATAAGCCATTCTTCCTTAGGAGGATTTTCTTCTCTTAAACTTTTATCTACTTAGATTTTTCTCAAGGAACTTAGGAGTTTTAATAAACTTCTAATTCATTCGGGAAATATTCTCTTGCCAAAAATTTGTCTTATTACATGACTTCTCTAACCCTTATCCCTTGGGATCATAGGACTAGAGTTAACCCTAAAACGATTATGAGAATCTTAGTCGGAAGGCTCTGAGTAATTGATTGGGGTCCATTCGTGCTCCTCAATGGGACGAATTTCATGTGTGACCTCCAACCCATACCGCTTTAGTACTTCCGCCTCGCACTCATTTATCAATTTCATCCATCAAGACAGATTGAAGTCAGGTTGAGCGGGTGGAGGTACTTGGTGGACCTTCATGAAGGTGGCATAAGCATCCCAATAATTATCCCAGGCCTCCTTCTTTGTGGGGTTCCACTTCTGTGGTTGTGGTATTGGAGGAGGGGTTGGACTTCTAGGAGGTGGTGATGGTTCCTCTTGTTTGGGAGAAGGGTATATGATGCCTTCTAGTTCTAGTAAGGCTCCAACTAACTTTCGGTAGTCCTCCACCATGTCTTTGGGTACTCGTTTTTCGCCCCTTAGGAACCTCTGAACGGCTTCCTCCCTTGGGTTGGATGTCTTTTTCACGCTTATAGGAGAAGGACTAGATTTTCTTGTGAATTTCATAGGGATTCTCATTCCTACAAGATAGTTTAGAGTTGGATTAATATCAGGGCATATTATTGATAATGTTTCAAGGGAACTAGGTTCTGATATCACTCTAGTTGTCAAACCCCAACCTGGTTTGGTTGGATCCCCATGAACAACCCAGCGCTCTTTCTTAGTTCAAGAGGAGTTTCCCCCTTCTTTTACTTAAGAGGACCAGGCGAAATTTCAACCTTGTTCCCTGGAAGACATATATCAAATAAAATGCAAGCTTAAGGAAAAATTAAGCATACCTAATAAAGGGTAAGGCTCGGTGTTACTTCTACTCATTTTCTCTTTTCCTAGAAAGGGGTAGAAAAGAGGGGTGAGTTTCTACAACTCAGTGAATGGGTTTTTCAAAAGTCTACTTTTAACTTTTAGAAAACCATTTGTATTGGAGTGTGCCAGATTCCTCACTTTTCAAAAATCCCTTCATTTAAAAATTTAGGTTTTTCCACCATTTCTTATTTTCACGGTGTGTCATCACCCAACACACATCCTTCATCATGAAGGTTACACACATTCGCAGGCCAGCATGACTGCTGAACCCACTTGTGGCTTCGGAGCGACTTTACCGGCCACCTAGATAGAAGTACGACCACTTCCATCCTGAGAATGAGTGGATGTACTTGACATCCGACCCTCAATCCCGAAATCTATTCTTCGTGTCCATATGAGGAAAAAGACCTTATCTTGTCCCCACTCCGGTCTCATGTGCTTGGTGCTACTCCAAATTTCACATGGTCACCTGGAACGACAAACTGCCCTTATACTCACTGGGTCATCCAGGGCCCTTAGGACGCATCACTACCCCTCATGGGTGTCTTAATGATCTCGTACTCATAGTGCATGCACAAGCAATATTTTCTTATTATGCTGTGTAATCCGTGGTGTCATTAGTCCAACAGTCCCGACTTTCAATTCAACCTGCAACTGTTTGTTTTGATTGGTCTGGAGACCAGTCATGTCGCACTACTGCTAGTTGATTGAGAATGTCGGACTAGCCTTGGTACCCTAACCATACAATTTACTTATTAAAGTTTTATGGCACATATATTATGTTTGTTTACGAGCTCCTGTCGTGCCCATTGGCCTATGTCCCACTGTTCGAGATTTAAAAAAAAAACTGGGTATATTAGCCCCCAAGTTCCAAAACTGAGGCCCCCGGCCTATAAGAGCTATTCGAGCTCCCGTCGAGAAGGTCTCCCAAATTGTTTAAGCATTGGCACACAGTCAGGGGAGAACACTTCCGACAAAATATGTTTTCACTATCCATTATATCGATCCGATATAAAAACATCTCCATTCATAACCGATGAACGGGTTTTTCAACTTCCTTTGAGGAAGTTTCATCATACCAACTAGGTATGATCTACTTACAACTGATAAGTAGTTTTTTCGCATGGTGTTTACATCACTACTCTAAGTCGTGATGTTTAAAATACCACATAGTAGTGGGTTTTCATTTCGATGTGCTTATCGTCCCCAACTGGGTATGATAAAAAATTTCACTCACCCGATCGTGCAGTAAAATTACACTTATTCGAGTTCCGTCCCTTACACGCTAGACCTCAACTGGCATTCTCGATATCTCGTTCTCCGGCGAGGGCGCGGCGGTCTGAGCTTTCTATCTGGGTAGGTAGCTCTCTTCTAGAGGTTCTTCCTTTCGGTCCTAATTCTATTGTGGAAGGGCTGAGGAGGTGTCGAGAGAGTTTGGTTTGGCCTAATGAGGGCTTGAATTGGCCAATTTCAACTTGGCTGAATTATGGCAACTTCAGCCTATTGGAGCTACTTCACTGTTCATTCACGCTGACGCTTCTCCGGCGACTCTCGGAACGAAGATGACACTGTTCCGGCGAGTGAATAGTGCTGTCATCCTAAGGAAGAAGATGACACTGTTCCGAACCGGACCAAACCAATCTGAACCGGGTTTAAAGCTTAAACCGACAGGTTTACCCCTCGTTCGACCGAGTTTTTCAAATCTAAAAATTTTTAATTCATCTAAATTTATTTTCTATCCAATGGTGCCTCAAATCTCAAATTTGAATCATTTAAGCCACTTAGAAAAATGAATTTATGATCCGGTTCAATAGTGGTTTAAACCGTTACAAACCGAATCGATTCTGGTTCATAAACTGGCTCGGTTCTTAAGCCGATTTAATCCGGTTCGAGTTCGGTTCACCCGAACCGATTTGGTTTTCCTCTCCCACATTGTTCTAAGGTTCTTTCCCAAGGATTATAAACCTATTTGAATGACAAGGGATCCATAAGCGTCTTGGTTTACCCATTCTCTATCGGTTCCAGTTCAATGAATCAACTCGGTTCATAAATCGGTTTTATCCAGTTCAGACCCGGTTTTATTAAATTGCTTCGGTCTTTCTTCCTCATTCTATCCTTGGGTTCTTTTACCCAAGTTTATTAACCTTTTTGAGTCAAATGAGAGTTAGAAATTTTTAAATTTGCTCGTCCCCTAACAATCAGGTTTTTAGACCAATTCGGTTTAAAGATTTAATTTGACCAGTTTTTTCCCCGATTTTCTCATTACTAAAGGACGAGGTTTACACAATAAGTTTTGTAATACTGTTAAGGAAAATCTAAATCGAAGTTGAGTTTCATATTAGTCAGTTGGATGAATGAGATGTCACGTGCCTGCGTGTGTTCTGCCATTTTGACATGTTCGACAATGTTTCAAACTAGTTTTTAGTAAATTTTTTTGTTCGATTCACTCCCAATTTGACCGATTTTTTACCAAATAATTTTTTATTTAATTTTTCATTGAATAAGCTCAATAATTATTCAATTATGATTTGTTTAGCTATATCTAAAAATTAGTAGTTTTTTTTAAACAAGAGTTCAAACTTGATTTAAATCAATTTTTTTCAGATTTTTTTAATTCTTATTTTTTTATTAAAAATATTGTTTAAGATTATTTTATACTATTTATCATTGATTTATGTTATATATAAAAAAATAATTTCAAATATGATTCAATTTTTAATTATATTTTAGATTTTCGATACTAGTTTTAACACAATTCTCAATTTAGTTATTACTCATATTTTTTATTTAATATTTTGGATGCTACACTTTTTCCACTTGAAAAGTATATAATTTGTAATAGTTGATTTGGATATTTGGTAGAGTTATTTAACTAATCATCTACCATAACTATTCATCAATTAATCTTTTTATTGGTCGTAGCATCATATTTGTCCAATGATGAAAATTAATTATATTCTTATGTGGGTTGTAACTTCCATCCTTCTATTGCTATTCATTTATGGTGGAAAACATATCAAGGTGGGTTTACTTGCTTTTATTTTTATATACTATTCTCTAATTTCATAGTTCCGTCACATGCATTTTTTTGTCTTAGAATTAAACTTTCTATATGTTGAATTTAGTCATAGTTTCAATTTTATTCTTTGTACGTACGTATAAATATATTTTTATTTTTCGCATTTTCGATAATATTTCCACACGTGTACAATCGGCATTTCAATTGAAAATTTGGAACTCAAAGTAAACAGAAAAAACAATTTGCCGACAAAAGGTAAACAGCAAAAACAAAATACTAGACAGTATAAAAAACCGGAAAATCAATGCCAACGGGCAAAATTTCTCGCTTCTTATCCATTGGATATTAAGAATCGTTCCTCTCTTTGTTATTTTTTTTTTCAATTCACTGGCTTGGCCAAGCTGCCTTCTCTTCCTCTACAGAAAGAAGATACTGACGTGTAGAGGTGATGAAATTCCCTTCCCCAGACAATCTGCTTTCCTAGGTCTCCAAAGCTCTCTGAAAGTAATAATTTTTTCAGCATTTATCCAAAGGGGGCCCTCTTCCTTGGTTTCCTTGACCTAGAATGGCGGCTCAGGGTCTCTCGCTATCTGCACTTCCAATCCCTCGTTGTTCTACGCATCAATCTAGCCATAGATTCATACCCCGCAGTTGCTTCATTGAGTTGAACTTGAGGCGGCATAGTGTGGCCGGATCGTCTGCATGGAATGTGCTCGTGATTGGACCTTTCAACTCCAAGCGTACTGTCCTGAAACGCCAATCCACCATCGCCACTGTTCTGTTCAGCCTCCCGACAGCTAGGTTTTTACTGAACCAGTTCAATTGGATTCCATTTCTTAGACGCCAATCATCTTTTTCATCGACTACTAGGGTTTTTTTTTTACTTAGATTGCCTTGCAGGAAACCGGAGATGGCGTCCACTGAAAAGGTTCCGAAGTGAGTTCACTTCACCTTCATCTAATTTGCTTCTTATCAGTGACCAAAAGATTGTATAAATCTGTTATTTCGGCGATGTATCTGCCGGCGCTTTGTAATTTTGGTTTAATGTTGTTGCAATTGGGGGTGACGATTTTAGCTGTTGATGTTCTTTATTTTCCCAGATGGTCGGCGAGGGCTATCAAGTCCTTTGCTATGGCAGAACTGGAAGCCAGGAAGCTCAAATATCCAAACACTGGCACTGAAGCTCTTCTAATGGGCATTCTGGTTGAAGGTCAGCCGTGTTGCTTTATAATCGATTTTTGTCTGTAGTTTGCCCTACCTGTCATGGACTCACAAATTCTGTTGTCTGCCTCTTTAGGGTTCAAATCATTTTTTTTCCAGTTCTGTTGTGACCACTTGCTTGGTCAAGTATGGAGTTATCAATATCTTTGGGCCACATTCAAATGTTAACTTTTGTCTATAACTGCTATTTCTGTGAACAAAAAATCTGATTAATCCTCATCCATCTGTACTAATTATTCTAAAGTTTTTTGTGACATGATTTTCCATATTCTTCTATTCTGATTCTAACATGGACTCATTGCCTTTGCAAAGGGAGCTATCTGTTTCTTCACCTTCTCATATTTTCATTATGTATTTATTTAAAAATATGAAACGTTACTGCACTTTACCATACCAAGAGAATCTATTTTTGTGTTGTCTGTTGGCATATGAATTATGGTGCACTTCTTTTGCCACTATCAATTTGATCCTTGCTTTGTCACTTGCCCTACTGTCTTATACTAACATTTTGGTTAATACTATATGCTCTTTCATCTCAGGCACTAGCTTAGCTGCAAAGTTTCTGAGGGCCAATGGGATTGCACTTTTCAAAGTGCGAGAGGAAACAGTTAATTTGCTCGGGAAATCTGATATGTACTTTTTTAGCCCAGAGCATCCTCCATTAACTGAGCCGGCTCAGATGGTCCTTGATTGGGCAGTTGATGAAAAGTTGAAGTCAGGTCTTCCATTATTCCAATTCATATATTAATTCATAGTAGTTAACAGGAATCTGTGACAGAATAAGCTTACTTTTATGGTACTCACAATGCTTGTATATTTTCTTTTGGGGATTGAATGGGACCTTGATAGGAGTTTTTGTATTGATGTATACTGTAAGGAAATTACATTAGCTACATTTTCCAAAAAAAGAAAAAAAAACTGCATTAACTGCAGCCTTAAAATATGTACTTTTTAAAGTGAGCATATTCTTCTAGGGACTTGGCAATCCAGCAAAATTGAGAGGTTTCAAGAAGTTTGTAAATCTAGAAGTTTGTTTGTCCTGAATTATCTTTAATAAATGTGTTTCATTTATTTCTTCATCTGTCTCATTCCAGTTCAAACTTTCATGTTGTCAACAAAGATTTGGATACCGATTTCTTTGATAGTGGGATCTCTCCTTATCATGTTCTTTAGCCTATCTATGTTCCTACATTTTGCATATGATGCAGGAAAAGATGGAGAAATTACAACAACCTACATCCTTCTTGGAATATGGTCAGAAAAAGAATCAGCTGGTCACAGAATCCTGGCCTCCCTGGGTTTTAATGATGACATGGCCAAGGAAATTTCTACATCTGTTAGTCGCAGCTTCCTAAGTGTTGCACTATGATGTCCAGAATCACCAATTAAATTACTCAAATATACTTTTCCTTTTCATGCAGATGGATGATGATATTGTTTTGACTTACAAGTGAGTCCCTAATGATGTTGAGCTAGGCCCGGAGAAAACATCCTGCAATATACCTGGATAATGTATGTGTCAATGGTAAGCCTGGTTAAAAGAAGTCAATCCGTGGAATTGAAGCTCAGATTTTAGATCAGGATATATTTATTCATCTAGTGACTTTTTCCTCCTAAAACATTCTCTACTGCAATTTCTCTGTCACTTGTTTAAATCTCTGCCTCTTCTAAAGGCATTTTGATATGCTTGCTGAATGTTTAACACGATGAAGACTGTCATTCATAGCTATCGCAATTTGAATGATACCTTGCTTACTTTTCTGATTAACGCAAGAGGATATATTTTCTCAATCAAGCGTTGTTTTTACAGGAGCAGTATGTTTTTTCCCGTTCACGGGTTCTAGTTCTTTGTTATCAAATCAAGCACCCCCTGGAAATCTGGCATGCCTGGTATGGATAAAACTCATTTCACTGAGATCAGTGACTATATGCCTTTTAAAGTCTCAAGACACCAGAAGAGTGTTATTTGTAGCTGTCGCTCCTAATTGAGTGGTCGACATGAGAATTTTCTCAGGGAACATGAGCGTTTCGAGGAAGAAAATGAAGGTGTGGAATAAGAACATTAGGTAATTACCTCATCCAATCTAGATCTAAACTTGTTCAGTGCCGGATCTGAACCTTCATACTTAATAGTCTATTAGGTTGAGTTTGGGACCAAGGAGACCTGAGTTCAACCGGGTTAGCTATCTTTCATTCGTATCCATCACCATCGATAAAGCCTTCCCAAGACCCATAATGAATCTTATGGAGGCTCAAAAGCCAGGAACGTGGATCCCTCTATCGGATTGGTATCCATGTCTCCATATTATAATAATAATAATAATAATAATAATAATAATAATAATAATAATAATAATAATTTCATGTGTAAAATTATGTTTGGTTAATTAAAACTTAATGATATATATTAAAATAATTTTTTAAATATTGTGTATTACATAATATTTTTTAAAACTTTTATACTAAATTAAAATTTTATTAAATATATGTGTTTTTTTGCTCAAAATATTAAATATATATGTAAAAGCAGTAATTTATTAACCAAACTTAAGTTCAACTCATCACAATAGAACTTATATGAGCCCAATCTCATGATGTAGGTCCATATAATTTTACAAGCTAATTTTGATAGATGAAATTATAAGTTTATCTATTTTTAAACTTTGTATTTATTTTTGTATGACATTGACATTATCAACATTAAATATAGAGGTAATTAGAATGGTAAGCGTAAAAATACTATCACATTAGATCATCAATCGGTGATTTCAAAATTTCCATTTCCCCATATCTCCCCCACGTGTAGCAAATGTTTCACAAATAAGTTGAGTATCTTGGAGTGAGTTGTTAGATAGATTTGAAAAATAAGAGATTTTAAAATTTCTTAATTAAAAAATTATTTAAATAAAAAAGATAATTATAATATATATATTAATAATAAAATTTAGAATATATAAATGAATAAAATAGAAGGTAGTTATCTTTATAAAGGTATATAATAATTTTGTTAATGAATATATATATATAATTAAGAATTTCAATATTTAATGAAAAAAATATAAAATTACAGTTTTCTTCTCTTTTGATGTCACGACTCGATTTACCCGATCGAACCTATAAATATCCCGCCACATCATCCCAATTTTATAACTAAATATAAGATGTATTTTCGGTTTAGGTGACTTCTTAAATATCAAAATATCCAAAGACCTCATTTGGGTAGGTTGTCCTTGGTTACCTAAAAAAGGATATAAGGGGGCTAAGTTCAAATACTCAGTGAATTGGTGTTTAAATTTTGACTTTTAGGGAAAATATTTGAATTGGAGTGTGTCAGACTACTTATTTTTTTAAAAATAATTAATCCTCAAAATCTCAGTTTCATAGCCATTACTCACTACTCAACCATAATCGGTGTGCTTATGAACTAACACACGCCCATTATCATGAAGGAAACACACATTCACAGGCCAGCCCATCCACTGTACCCACTTGTGGCGTCAGAGCGACTTTACCGGCCACCTAGATGGAGGCACATCCACTTCTGCCTTAAGAATGAGTGGATGTATGCAACATCCGACCCTCAATCCTATGAATAAAACTCCGTGTTTGTATGTGGACAAAGACCATATCTCGGTCTCATGCACATAAAACTCAAACACCAAAGCTTTAGGAAACCCCAAACACAGTAGTTTCATGGAGTCCAAACATAGAAACTTTGTGAAACTCCGTGAAGTACAAACACATAACTCCATGACTAACTGGTATGACAAGAAATACAAACCCAATATTTTCTCTTTTCCCTTATCTACACCATGTTATCCAACAGCCTTTGGGATGCATCACTACCCCACTTGGGTGTCTTAATAGTCCCGAACCTCAAGTGCATGCACAAACAAAGATTTCCTCAAAATCCATTTAATCTTTGGTGCCATTGGTCCAACGGCCCCGACCCTCAACTCGACCTGCAGCTGTTTGTCTCGATTGGTCCGTCAACCTATCATGTTACATTGCCGCCAGTCCATCGAGTATGTCGGTCTTGTCTTGGTACCATGGCCAATCAATTCATTCATTTAATTTTTATGGCTCAAATTCATGTTTGTTTATGAGCTCCTACTTGTGCCAACTGGCCTAGAGCCCACTATTTGAGATTTTCAAAATCGGGCATATTAGCCCCCAAGTTCCAAAACCGAGGCCTCTAGCATATATGAGCTATTCGAGCTCCCATCAAGAAGGTCTCCTGAAATGTTTAAGCAGTGGTACACAGTAAGGAGAGAACACTTCCGATAAAATAAACCTTTCATTTGTCTATCATACCAACCGGGTATGAAAACGTCACCGCTTATAACCGATAAGCATGTTTTCCACTTCCTTATAGGAAGTCTCATCATACCAACCGAGTATGATCTACTTACAACCGGTAAATAGTTTTTCCGTGTAATTTTCACATCACTTCTCTCAGGTGTGATGTTTAAAATACCACTTAACAGTGAGTTTTCATTTCTGAGGTGCTTATCATCCCAACTAGGTATGATATAAAAATCCCACTCAACCGTTAATGTAGTGAATTCTTCTTGACCGGTTCTTTGTCTTCACGCAAGCTTGTCCTTGTTGGCATTCCCAGTAGTTTGTGTTCCTACATTATATAAACATCCTTGTTCATTATCCCTTGGCCTAATAGCCTTCATTTATCGTGCATGGATGAAATGCTCAAACTTTTTGATTTATTGCAATTAGGTCTCTAAAGTTCTTTTTCTTTAAATTTAGGTCCCTAATGTCGTTTACCCTCAAATTGAGACCTGTAATTTATAAAATTTACCTTGAGACCTCAAAATCACATAAAAGGGTTCAAGTTTTCCAAATTTCCAATTTGGTCCCCAACTTTTCCAAAATTATCATTTTGCCCCTACTTTACAAAAATGTTAAGTTTTGCCCCAAAAATTTCAAAATTGTCCAATTGGTCCTCCAACTTTATCATGCCCAATTGGCCCTCAATTTTATGAAATTTCACTGTAGTCCCTTGAATTTTCAAAATCCCCAAATTTCCCCCAATTTCAACCTTCTAACTCAGCCAAATTTGATTTTATCAAATGGACCGACCAAATGAGTTTTATTGTTGAAATTGAAGTTAGATTGGAGTTCCTACACCTTCATACGATTCAATTGCACTTTGATTCACACATGGAGCTTCGCCGAAAAACTAGACTTAGAGAGAGAAAGCTTTGAAAGCTTACTATCGAGGACGCTGGGGTCCGAGCTTTCAATCTTGGCAGATAGCTCTTGTCCTGAGGTTCCTCCTAGGATCAAGAATTGCATCAATTGATGCTGAATTGAGTGAGAATTTAGTCATCAAAGTTCTGTCGGTTCTCTCTCTAGCACCAATCGAAATTTACAGAGGGGGCCAAATTGACTTACCTTTCAGCCCTAATTCAGTTGTAGGAGGACTATGGAGGTGTTATGAGGGTTTGGTTTGGCCTGAGAAGGGCTCGAATTGGCCGATTTTAGCTCAGCCAAAATAGGGCAACTTCAGTTCGCCAGAGTTGCTTCATTGTTAGATCACGTTGGTGACTCTCTAGCGACCCTCAGAGCAGATGGAGACTACAGGCATGTAGCTGACTTATCTCCCAATCCAAAGAACCAGACCATGCCTTCTTTGGCTTAGAAAAATGCCCAAGTTGGAGCTCTGGTTCGAGTTTCACCAGAAATTGGAGCAATTGAGAGAGAATGGAGTTTTTAGGTGTGGAGAGAATGAATGAGAAGGGGCTCTTTATATAGGAAGCTCATGGACTTCTTGGCCATCCAATTGGTGCCTTAATGGTGGTCATTCATTGCCTAAAACTTCCTGGCTGGAGACTTTTCAGCTTCACCGGCGCTGCTCGATTTTTCGGCGAGCGAACAGTGACGTCATCTGAAGGAAGAATACGACACTGTTCTAAACCAGGTTCAAAGCTTAAAATGGCCAGTTCAGGTCCAATTCAACCAAAATTTTCAAAATTAAAAATTTCTATATTCATCTAAATTCATTCTCTATCCAATAGTAGCCTAAATTCTCAAATTTGAAATTTCTAAGCCACCTAGAAAAATGAATTAAGTATCTGGTTCAATAGTGGTTCAAACCGGTTCAATCTGGTTCACTTGAACCGGTCTGGTTTTTCTCTTCCAATTTGTTCTAAGGTTTTTTTCCAAGATTTTATGAACCCATTGGGTCACTCAAGAGTTGTAACTTTCCCAAATTGCTTGTTCTCTTGATGATCGGGTTTGTGAACTGGTTTAGTTTTTTTCACTCGAGTTGACCGGTTCTTTCCCCAATTTTTCTTAATTCCAAAGGGCAGGATTTAAAATATTGGTACAAGACTACGACCTTGACCAATTCTCTGTGTGAGAATTATAGACCAACCCCTAGACATTTCGATCAGATTGTCCACTATAAAGGGACTGGACCTTTCATTTTTACCAAGTCTCATGCGCATAGTACTCCTAGAGTACTTGACATACTGACTCAGCTATAACTTCACTTGTACCGACCTTCTTGACCAATAGTCCTTAGAACCATCACTACCCCATATTAGATATCTTATGGTACCATCATAAACCATACACATCTAAGTGTTTTGTCTTACAATAGTTGTATTTGTACTATTAGCCCTACGAGATAAACCCACGTAATCTCAATAGTATTTATAGAGATAATCCATTTCACACAAAATCACATATTTTATTATTTTAACATGCTTAACTTTATAGTCATAATTATTTATGGGACATGGTCTGTTTCTATCATTGGACCCACTTTCACGAGTGTTCAAAATATGGCATTTGGCTCACTATTTTTGAAAACACTGGCCTTGGACCCATTTCAAAAATTATAATTCAAATTAATATTCTTTTGACCATGGTCATTTCCCAGATATATCATGCTTAAAATTAAATACATGATAATTTACAGGGTTAACCCATTTCACACAAAATCACATATTTTATTATTTTAACATGCTTAACTTTATAGTCATAATTATTTATGGGACATGGTGCATTTCTATTATTGGACCCACTTTCACAGGGTTTCAAAATATGGCATTTGGCCCACTATTTTTGAAAATGCTGGCCTTGGGCCCATTTCACAAATGATAATTCAAATCAATATTCTCTTGACCACGGGCATTTCCCAGGGAATGTGTCTATATATCATGCTTAAAATTAAATAAATGATAATTTACCTAACTAGGATTCATCCTCATATAAATACTATATTTCCCCCAAAATATTTTTTAGTAGGGTTCAGGTAGTAAATGGGAAATATATTCCAAAAATATTTTAATTATTCTAAACTATAAAATATGTGACCAATATTCCATCATTGATCCAATCGGACTCGATCTCAGAAATCTCACTCACTGTTATCCGAGTACATATTTGGCCTAGCAAGATTTTAGAATTTTTGTGCTCCACTTGCATGATCATATAACATTTGCTCCCTTCATATTAATTGTGCTCAAGAATTATGGTTTTCCCCTAAACCCTATTTTAGTAATCAAATCTATGTCTATTAAATAGGAAAATCTAAATAATTTCTAAAATTTGTACCTTACAATTGGAATATGTTACTTGAAGAATTTGGGGTCGATCAATAAGGTTTGAGATTTTTCACATACTTTGAATATGCTTTTCAATGGTATTTTCATAATTTTGGTATCTTTGTTTTATTCTACCCAAACACGGTTTTTGTGGTAGTATTGTAATTTTTCTAAAATTTAGGGGCAATTCGATCATTATGCGAGGCGAGCATCCATTGTAATTATCTTCAATTTTGAGGGCATGATAGTCTTTCATCTAATTGCATTAAGGGCAATATCATAAATCCCCCTTCACTCCTTTCAACTTAGGGTCTCTGAATCCCCCATTCATTAACTCTGGAAATGATGGCCACCCTCAGCCCCCTTCGTGTGATACCACACTCTCCATGATCACCCATGGTCGCCCTTCTAAGCTCCTCTACTTGCCATGCTTCATCCACCCAACAAAATTGATAATCCAATCTTCAATTCTTGACCACTCATCTGACATGAGTCCTCGAGTTCTACGGTTCTTCATTCACATTTCTCATTATATTATTTTTCTCTTAGTGTTAGATTGCATGCACTCCCCTTCCTAGCTTCATCATTTGCTCGCCCAATGCCCTACTACTGCATATAGTTCCTTCCATTGCCCCTCAACTCAAAGATTCGATGATTCTATTCCCTCTATTCTTTGTGCCTTCGCCCATTCCTCTGATGTATCTTGGTAGAAGGATGATCAAGCTTCGATGAATAGTGATCATGCAAGTACCTTCTAACTCTTCTGATAATGTCTTCCTGCACAGATACCTTCCTCATTATTTGGTTACCACTTTATGAATGACTTTATTATGTCTTACTCATAGAACTTTCCTTGCCCTAGTCATATTTCCTTGAGTTAGTTGGGTTTACCTACCCCCTTACCGCATGACATTCTTCCTGAAGTCTTTGAATTTACATACCTATAGCCGTGTTGGTTTTCGTACTTATTCATCTTCTCTGAACTCCCTTATTCGGTCATTCAACCTTCGTTTCTCTGAACATCCTGATACTCGCTGTCATATTTTAAACTCTTAACTTCATATCCCATTTTTCATTTCTACTAGCGTCTTTTCTCTTTAAGACCTCTTCTCTTTCCATATCCATTCTTACCCTCATCCATGTTCCTCCCACTATGATTCATTTCGAGTAAATTCCTCTATTACTCATATGGCATCTTTTGATGTCGTCCTCTTACTTACACATTACTTGAGTTTGACTTATCCCCTGAATCTTTACGATTTCCTTTCCCTTGTCCTTGATTCTTTCATCTCCAGTATATTGTTCTTGAGAAGCTTATTCTCTTTCTTACTCCGTTGGTTCCATTTCTCTTGCATCGGTACACTCATGTCTTCCCAAGTTTCCCTTTTCTGGTGAGCTTCACATTCCCCTTCTCTTGGGATTTCCTTCTAGTTCTACCATTAGAATCATTAAACTCTATAGTGTCTTTTGCCGATATCTTCATCAGCCTACTTTTACTCTTTGGATCCATGAGTACCTTCCGTCTATCTTACCTCATTCCCACTTGCTCCAGCATTTGTTTATTCTGTTCAGGTGGACCTCTGATTCTTATTATGTCCAAACCTTCCATATCTTCGTGTGCTTGGTATTCCTCTTTTGTCTTAGTTAGGGTGTATTCTTTTTCTACCTAATCTCTTATTAGACTTTGTTTACTCCTCCAAATACCTTAGTCCATATAAGTTATATCTTTAAATTAGATCCTATGTAGAGTTCTCTATTTGGGTTTCTAGGTTTTCTCGCAGTAGATCACGCTCAACTTCCTAACACACTCACTTAACCTCTCATACTTCTTACCAAGGACCTTATTTCAATTCCAGTTTTGCAGCCTTCCCTTGATTGATTGTCTTAACCTGGAGCTTTCTCCTTCCTCACCCCAACTTCCTATTTTTATCTTCCTTCTTGTATCTTCCACTCTGTGATTTCCTTTTTGTTTAATCATCTTACCATTCCTTAGAAATTTATTCCTTTAATCTTCTCCTGTCTTGAGGGTCTTGTATGGCTTATCCCCTCTTGTTTCTCTTCCTCTTTTGATTCATACATTTTCCTTCCCCAAGTCATTCTCTCTTATGAAGTTCCTAAGGAATTGTATCTTAATTTATTATGTAGTTTTTATACCTGGGCCTTCATGTTATTCCATTTTCTCCTCATCTTTCCTTGGAGGTATCGATTTCTTTTCCTTCCTGATCAGCTTCAATTCTTGTGGTTCATTTTTGGAATGTTCTACCCCCCTTGTTTTTCCTTACTCTTCATTTTTTGAGCTTATTTTAACTCTTCGGACTTTCCATGATTTTATATTCTTTGATGATTGTTTTCCTTTGTTCCACTTCTTCTTATTTTAAGATCTTCCTTATCATATTCTAACGGTTGAAATCTACTCGTATTTTCTTCCTTAAGTGATTCCCTACTTAGGTTTTTATTATCATACTCATATGAGTTAAATAACTCAGAAGTTTTAATAAAACTTTTACTTCCCTTCATTTAAGAAATATTTTTCTTGCCATAATTTGGCTTATTACATGAATCCTCCACGCCCTAATCCCTTGGGGTCATAGGACTAGAGTTAACCCTAGAAAAATTATGAGACTCTTGATCAGAAGGCTCTGAGGAACTGATTGGGATCTATCCGCGCTCCCTAATAAGATTAATGTAAACCCCGCACATTTGAGTTAAGGAAAACCGGAAAAAGAACCGGTCAAACCGAATAAGAAAACCAAACTGGTTTACATTTGGGAATAAGCAATATGAAAATTTACAACTTTCGGTTGATCCAAAGGATTTATTAAACATTGGAAAAGAAACTTAAGACAAACAAGAAAACAAAAACCAAATTGGTTCAGGTGAACTAGATTCCATAAGAACTTCAAAGTTAAGCGTGCTTACTAAATTTTTATGACGGCTTATCATAAATAGCCATCAATTAATATATATTTAATTATTGAAATTAATACCAATAATTTAATACCTAAATTAAATTATTGGAATTAATACAAATAATTTAATACCAAAATTAAATTATTGGAATTAATACCAATAATTTATGGCAATATTAATACTAGTAATAAATCTCGCCCATTTAATACACGGGTTTTACGACTATATAAAGAGGTCATCCCCATTTCATTCTCCTCACACCTGAATACTTTTCTCTCTCTCTACTGCTCCATTTCCCGGTAAAGCTCGAACCAGAGCTTCGACTTGAACAAAGGTCGGGCTCTTTAGAATCGGGGAGAAGACAGCTATCTGATAGTAAACTCCAGTCAATCCGAGAATCGTTGGAGAAGCACCGAAATGATGGAATAGTGAAGCAACTACAGCGGACCGAAGCTGCCCTATTTCGGCCAAGCTGAAATCGGCCATTTCAAGCCCTACTCAGGCCAAACCAAGCCCTCCCAACACTTCCTCAGCCTTTCCACGGCCGAATTAGGACCGAAAGGTAAGCCAATTCGGCTCCTCTTTATAATTTTCGATCGGTGCTAGAGAGAGAGTCAACCGAATTTCAATGACGAAATTCTAATCCAATTCCGCATCAATTGATACAATACTTGATTTTAGGATGAACCTCCGGACGAGACCTATCTGCCCAGATTGAAAGCTCGGACTATCGTGCCTTCACCGGTGAGTAATCGAAGCTTTCTCTCTCTACAGTCTGTTTTCCGACAAAGCTCCGTTTCAGCTCGTTCCGACGTTAAAATCTGCGATTCAAAGTTTCTTAGAATCGTATGAACATACAGTAACTCAATTTCAACTCCAATTTTAATAATTAGAAGTGTTTGATCGGTTAATTTGATGAAATCAAATTCGGTAGTGTTGAAGAGTTGAAATTGGGGGAAAATTTGGAGATTTTCGAAATTCAAAGGGGCCAAAATACAATTTTATGAAATTGAGGGTCAATTGGGCATGAAAATAATGTTGGAGGACCAATTGAGGAATTTTGGGGAAAAACTTACCATTTTTGTGAAAGAAGAGCAAAATGGTAATTTTGGAAAAATTGGGGAACCAAATTGGAAATTTGGAAAATTAAACTCCTTTTTGGTGAAATTGAATAAATTGAGGTCCCACGATAAATTTTAAAAGTTACGGGACTCAATTTGAGGAAAAACCGACATTAGGGACTTAAAGTAAAAGAGAAATAACTTTAGGGACCTAAATACAAATAACCAAAAGTTTGGGTTTTCTCATTCATTAATGAATGAAGGTTGTTATGCCGAGTAATAATGAACAAGGTTGTTCATATCGTGTAGGAACGTTAAATACCGGGAACGCCAGCAAGGATAAGCTCGCGTGAATACAAAGAACCAGTCTAATGGAATTCACGGCATTAATGGGTGAGTGGGTTTACAAACATCATACCCGATTGGGATGATGAGCACACCTTATAATTTAAAAACCACTTACCGGTTGTGAGTGGGTTTACTAACATCATACCTGGTTGGGATGATGAGCACAACTTAAAGATAAAAACTACTTACCGATTGTGAGTGAAAATTTTATATCATACCCGGTAGGGGATGATAAGTACCTCGGTATAAAAACCCACTGTTTAGTGGTATTTTAATCATCACCACTTAAGAAAGTGATGTGAAAATTATGCGAAAAAAACTAATTACCGGTTGTAAGTAGATCATACTCGGTTGGTATGATGAGACTTCCTCGAAGGAAGTTGAAAACCCGTTCATCGGTTATGAACGGAGATGTCCTTATACCGGTTGGTATAATGGACAGTGAAAACCTATTTTGTCGGAAGTGTTCTCCCCTGACTGTGTGCCAATGCTTAAACTATTTGGGAGACCTTCTCGACGGGAGCTCAAATAAGCTCTGATAGGCCAGGGGCCTCGGTTTTGAAACTTGGGGGCTAAATGCCCAATTTTGAAAATCTCGTACAGTGGGCCCAAGGCCAGTTGGCACGAGCAGGAGCTCGTAAACGAACATGATATATGTGCCATAAAACTTAATAAGTGAATTGTTTGGCCATGGTACCAAGATAGGATCGACATGCTCAGTCAACTAGCGGCAATGCGACATGACAGGTCGATGGACTAGTCAAGACAAACAGCTGCGAGTTGAGTTGAGAGTCGGGGCCGTTGGACTAGTGGCACCACAGATTACATGGCAATATAAGAAAACATTGTTTGTGCATACACTGTGAGTACGGGATCATCAAGACGCCCATGAGGGGTAGTGATGCGTCCTAAGGGCATTGGACGACCTAGTGGCTATAAGGATAGTTTGTCGTTCCAGGTGTCTGTGCGAAATCTGGAGTAGTACGAAGCGCATGAGACCGGGGTGGAGACAGGATGAGGTCTCTGTTCTCATACGGACATGAAGAAGTGATTTCGGGATTGTGGGTAGGATGTCACGTACATCCACTCATTCCCAGGGTAGAAGTGGTCGTACTTTTATCCGGGTGGCAGGAAAAGTCGCTCCGAAGCCACTAGCGGGTTCAGTAGTGATACTGACTTGAGAATGTGTGTAACCTTCATGATGAAGGATGTGTGTTGGGTGATGACACACCGTGGTAACTAAGAAATAATGAAAAAATCCAAATTTTTAAATGATGGGATTTTTGAAAACAAAGGAGTCTAGCACACTCCATATAAATGTTTTTCTTAAAAGTTAAAAGCTTTTAAAAACCCATTCACTGAGTAGTCGTACTCACCCCCTCCCTTATATCCCTTTCAGGAAATCCCGGAAAGCCTCCCCTTAAAGACCGTCAACTAAGACGCCTGTAAGACAGGTATGTAAAGTTTTAAATTTCATACAGTTTTGATTATGCTATTCTAGGAAAAAGGTGCAAGTTAAAGGACGCCTTACTCTTTACGGTTTACAATAAGGGGAAACCCTTTAATAAACCGGGAGAGTGGCAGGTTGATCACGAGGATCGACCAAATCGGGTCGGGGCGTGACAACGAATTTCAAGTATGGACTCCAATCCATATCGCCTTAGTACGTCAACCTCACACTCACAAGTCCACTTCACCCATTGGGAGGGATTGAAGTCAGGCTGAATGGGTGGAGGTACGTGATGTACCTTCATGAATGTGGCATATGCTTCCCAATAATTATCCCATGCCTCCTTTTTGGTTGGATTCCCTTTCGGTTGTTATGGGACCGGAGGAGGAGGGGTCGGACTCCTAGGAGGTGATATTGGTTCCTCTTGTCTAGGAGGAGGGTATATGATGCCTTTCAGTTCTAGTAAGGCTCCTACTAGTTTCTGATAGTCTTCCACCATGTCCTTGGGCACTCGTTTCCACCCCTTTAGGAACCTTTGTACGTCATCCTTCCTTGGGTTGGATATCTTTTTCAAAGTTATAGGTGGAGGACTAGTTTTCACATCTAATTTTCTAGGGACTCTCCTTCCTACAAGATAGTTTAGAGTTAGGTTAATGTCAGGTCATAAAATTGATAATGGGAATATGACTCTGATACCGCTCTAGTTGTAACGTCCCCACCTAGTTTAGACGGATCCCCATGAACAACCTGCCGCTCTCCTGTTCAAGAGGAGATTTTCCCTTCTTTAACTCGAGAGGAGCCAAACTTATTTTCGACCTTGTTCCCTGGAAATACATATATTAAATAAAATACAAGCTTAAAAAAAATTAAGCATACTTGACAGAGGGTTAGGCTCGGTGTTATTCCTAGTCATTTTCTTTTTCCTGAAAAGGGATAGAAAAGAGGAGTGAGTTTTTACAACTCATTGAATGGGTATTTTAAAAATGGAGTTAAAAAAAAGTTTTTGAGTTGGAGTGTGCCAGACTCCTTAATTCCTTTAAATTTATCTCCACTTTAAATCTTAGTTTTCAAAAACACATCCTTCATCATGAAGGTCAATCACATAACTACATGCCATTACGTCCATTAAACCCACTTGTGGCGTTGGTGTGACTTTACCGGCCGCCTAAATAGAAGTACATCCACTTCTACCCTGAGAATGAGTGGATGTTCGCGACATCCAACCCTCAATGCCGTAACAAATCTTCGTGTCCGTATGAGGATAGAGACCTCATCCTGACTCCACCCCGATCTCATGCACTAGAAGCTATGTTGAGCTTTGCAAGGCTTCTGGTACGACTAACTGCCCTTATATCCACCAGGTCGTCTAGGGCCCTAGGACACATCACTATCCCTCTTGGGCATCTTGAAAGTCCCGTAAAAACAGTGTATGCATAATCAACATTTTTCACATGATGCCATATAATCTATGGTGCCACTGGTCCAACGACCCCAATTCTCAACTCGGCCTGTAGCTGTTTGTCTAGACTAGTCAGAAGACCTATCATGTCGCACTGCCGCTAGTTAACTAAGTATGTCGGTCCTGTCATGGTACAATGGCCAAACAATTCATTTACTTAAGTTTTCATGGAATATAAATCATGTTTGTTTACGAGATCCTGCTCATGCCAACCGGCCTAGGGCTCACTATTTGAGGTTTTCAATATTGGGCATAACAACTCCCAAGTTCCAAAACCGAGGCCTCTAGCCTAAGAGAGCTATTGGAGCTTCCGTCAAGAAAGTCTCCCAAATTGTTTAAGTAGTGGCACACAATTAGGGGAGAGTACTTCCAACAAAAATATATTTTCAACTATCCTTCATAACAACTAAGTATGAGGACATCTACGCTCATAACCGATGAATGGGTTTTCCACTTCCTTCGAGGAAGTTTCATCATACCAACTGGGTAAGATCTACTTACAATTGTTAAGTAGTTTTTCCATGTGATTTTCACATCACTCCTCTCAGGTGTGATGTCTAAAAATACCACTTAGCAGTGAGTTTTCATTTTTGAGGTGCTTATCATCCCAGCTATGTATGATATAAAAATCCCACTCACCCGATCGTGTAGTGAAATTCCACTTAGTCGGTTTTCGTCCCTTGCGAGCTTAACCTCAGCTGGTGTTCTCGATGTCTTGTGTTCCTACACGAAATGAACATCGTTGCTCTATTTTATCTGGCTTGATCACCTCATTCAGTATGAATGACTAAATTCATAACTTTTCCAATATTTGCAAATTGGTCCCTAAAATTATTTTTCCTTTTACTTTAGGCCCCGACTGCTGGTTTTTCCCCCAAATTGAGTTCCGAGACTTTTAAAATCTCTCTTGAGATCTCAATTTACTCAATTTCATAGAAAAGGGGTTCAAGTATCCCAAATTCCCAATTTGGCCCCCAAAATTTTTAAAATTACCATTTTGCCCTTCCTTTACAAAAATGGTAAGTTTTTTCCAAAAATTCTAAAATAGCTCAATTTGTCCTCTAACATTCTTATCATACCCAATTGACCTTCAATTTTATAAAATTGCATAGTAGTCCTTCGAATTTTTAAAAATCCCCAATTTTCCCTAATTTTTTACCCTAATTTTAACTCCCTAACATAGCTGAATTTGATTTCATCAAATTGACTGATCAAACACTTTTAATTTTTGAAATTGAAGTTAAAATCAAGTTTCTACATCTTCATATGATTCAAGAGCACTTTGAATTGTAAGTTTTGACGTCAGAACGAGCTCAAATGGAGCTTCATTGGAAAATAGAACATAGATCGAGAAAGCTTCAATTGCTCACCGGCGGGGGCGCGGCGGTCCAAGCTTCCAATCGAGGCATATAGCTCTTCTCCTGAGGTTCCTCATAGGATGAAGATATGCATCAATTCATTCCAAATTTGATTAGAATTATGTCATCAAAATTCTATCGAGTCTATCTCTAGTATCGGTAAAAAATTGCAGAGGGGAGCCGAATTGACTTACCTTTCAGTCCTAGTTCGGCCGTGGAAGGGTTGAGGAGGTGTTGGGAGTGCTTGGTTTGGTTTGAGGAGGCCTTGAATCAGCCAATTTCAGCTCGGTCGAAATAGGACAGCTTCAGTGCGTTAGAGCTACTTCATTGTTTGATCACACCAATGCTTCTCTAGCGACCCTCAGAGTGAATGGATGTTACCACCGTGTAGCTAACTTCTCCACGGTTCTAAGGAACCTAACCATTCCTTCTTTGACTTAGAAAAGACCCTATATCAGAGCTCTGGTTCAAGCTTTGCCTGAAAACTAAGTTGCTGGGAGGGAGTGAGATTTTTAGTGTGGAGAGGATAAATGGAGAGGGGCTCTTCATATAGGGAGCTCGAGGACTCGTCGGTCATCCGTTTGGCACATTTATGATTGTCATTGATGGCCTAAAACATACTGAACAAAAACATTTCTTCTTCACTGGCGCTGCTTCAATTCTCTGGCGAGTGAACAATGCTGTCATCTGAAGGAAGAAGACGACACTCTTCCGAAACGGACCGGACCGGTTCGATCCGAGTTCAAAGCTTAAACAGGCTGGTTCACCCTCAATTCGACCGAATTTTTCAAATCTATAAATTTCAAAATTTATTTTCTATCCAATGGTGGCCTAAAATCTCAAATTTCAATTTTTAAACCACCTAGAAAAATAAATTTGGAATATGGTTCAATATTTGTTCAAACCGGTTCAATCTGGTTCGGATCCGGTTCACCAAAACCAGTTTGTTTTTCATCTCCAATTCATTATAAAGTCCATTTTAATGACTTTTATAACTCTTTAGGTCACTTAGGGTCCATTAATTTCCCAGTTTTCCTTGACTCCAAAGAGCGGGGTTTACAACTCTCCCCTCCTTTAGGAATTTGTCCCCAAAATTTGTTTCACTCCCTTGTGTATCAGATTAATCCTTTTATTGATATATAAATTTTATAGTTTATCATCTTACACCCATCTTAGTTATTTTCATTCATTCCTTTCTTCACATACATAAGGTTTTAACCTCAATCTCATCCTTGCCTCCTTCCAAGGAATTTACTTTAGCCTAGAAATTCTTCCTTGAAGAGCTAGGGTCATTTCCTTTAGTTACAACTTCCTTCTCAATACAACATTTCCCATTCCAAGCTTCTTTTACCCAACAATTTTGAAACTATGAGTTCCAGTCATTTTTCTCCCATAGACTTTGGTGTTTATCACCTCTTCATCCTGCACAGGTACCTTCCTCATTCTTTGTTTACCACTTTATGATTGACTTCGTTATGTCTTACTCATAGAACTTTCCTTGCCCCTGTCATATTTCCTTGAGTCAGTTGGGTTTATCTGCCCCTTTATCGCATGACATTCTTCCTCATGTCTTTGACTTTATGTATCTATAGCCGTATTGGTTTTTGTACTTATTCGTCTTCTCTGAACTCCCTTATTCGGTCGTTCAACCTTCATTTCTCTGAACTTCCAAATACTCGCTATCATATTTTAAATTCTTAATTTCATATCCCATTTTTCATTTCTACTGGCATCTTTTCTCTTTAAGACCTCTTGTCTTTTCATATCCATTCTTACCCTCATCCATATTCCTCCCACTATGATTCATTCTGAGTAAATTCCTCTATTACTCGTGTGTCATCTTTTGATGTCGTCCTCTTACTTACACATTACTTGAGTTTGACTTATCCCCTGAATCTTTACAATTTCCTTCCCCTTATCCTTGATTCTTTCATTTCTAATATATTGTTCTTGAGAAGCTTATTCTCTTTCTTACTCCATTGGTTCCATTTCTCTTGCATCGGTACACTCATGTCTTCCCAAGTTTCCCTTTTTTGGGGAGCTTCACATTCCCTTTATCTTGGGATTTCCTACTAGTTCTACCATTAGAATGATTAAACACTATAGTGTCTTTTGCTAATATCTTCATCAGCCTACTTTTACTCTTTGGATCCATGAGTACCTTTCGTCTATCTTACTTCATTCCCACTTGCTCCAGCATTTGTTTATTATGTTGAGGTGGACCTCTCATCCTTATTGTGTCCAAACCTTCCATATCTTCGTGTCCTTGGTATTTCTCTTTTGTCTTCGTTAGGGTGTATTCTTTTTCTACTCCCATCTCTTATTAGACTTTGTTTACTCCTCCGAATACCATAGTCCATATAAGTTATATCCTTAAATTAGATATTGTCTAGAGTTCTCTATTTGGGTTTCTAGGTTTTTCACAGTAGATCACACTCAACTTCCTAACACACTCACTTAGCCTCTCGTATTTCTTACCAAGGACCTTATTTCAACTCCCGTTTTGCAACCTTCCCTTGATTGATTGTCTTAACCATGAGCTTTCTCCTTCCTTGCAAGCTCATGGGATTTCCTTTTTATTTAATCATCTTACCATTCCTTAGAAATTTATTCCTTTAATCTTCTCGTATCTTAAGGGTCTTGTATGACTTATCCCCTCTTGTTTCTCTTCCTCTTTTGATTCATACCTTTTCCTTTCCCATGTCTTTCTCTCTTACGAAGTTACTAAGGAATTGTATCTTAATTTATTATGTAGTTTTTATACCTCGGTCTTCCTGTTATTCAATTTTCTCCTCATCTTTCCTTGGAGGTATCTATTTCTTTTTCTTCCTGATCAGCTTCTATTCTTGTGGTTAATTTTTGGAATGTTCTTCCCCCCTTGTTTTCCCTTACTCTTCATTTTCTAAGATTATTTTATCTCTTTTGACTTTCCATGATTTTGTATTCTTTGATGATTGTTTTCCTTTGTTCCACTCCTTCTTCTTTTAAGATTTTCCTTCAATGAATTCTTCCTTATCGTATTCTAAGGGTAATTCCTAAGGGTTGAAATCTACTCATATTTTCTTCCTTAGGTGATTCCGTACGTAGGTTTTTATTATCGTACTCTTCTATGTTAAATAACTCAAAAGTTTTAATAAAAGTTTTATTTCCCTTCATTCAAGAAATATTTTTTTGCCATAATTTGGCTTATTACATGAATCCTCTACGCCTTAATCCCTTGGTGTCATAGGACTAGAGTTAACCTTAGTTCAATTATGAGACTTTTGATCAAAAGGCTCTAAGGAACTAATTAGGGTCTATTCGCGCTGCCTAATAGGATGAATTTCAAGTATGGCCTCCAATCCATACTTCCTTAATACTTCAACCTCACACTCATAAGTCCACTTCACCCATTGGGAGGAATTGAAGTTGACTGGGTGGAGGTACGTGGTGTACCTTCATGAATGTGACATACGCTTCCCCATAATTATCCCATGCCTCCCTTTTGGTTGGATTCCCTTCCAGTTGTTGTGGGATTGGAGGAGGAGGGGCCGGACTCCTAGGAGGTGATACTGGTTCCTCTTGTTTAGGAGGAGGGTATATGATGCCTTTCGGTTCTAGTAAGACTCCTACTATTTCACGCCCCAACCTTGTTTGGTCGGATCCCCATGATCAACCCGCCACTCTCCCGATTTACTATAGGATTTTCACTTATATTATAAACCGTAAAGAGTAAGGCATTTTTTAGACCTGCATATTTTTCTAGGAATATCATAAATCATAACTGCATAGTAATTTAAATTAATCGTACCTATCTTGCAGGTGTTTAATTGCGCAAATATTTTAAGGTTTGGCTTTCTGGGACTTCCTAAAAGGGGTATAAGTGAGGGGGTGAGTCTACTTAGTGAATGGGATTCAAATCTTTTTACTTTCAAGAAAAATATTTATATGTAGTGTGCTAGACTCTTTTTTTTTCAAAAATCTTTTCATTTAAAAATTCGGGTTTTTCCATTATTCTTAGTTACTGGTGTGTCATCACCCAACACCCATCCTTCATCATGAAGGTTAGACACATTTGTAGGTCAGTACGACTACTGAACCCACTAGTGGCTTCGGAGCAACATTACCTGCCACCCAGATAGAAGCACGACCACTTCTACCCTGGGAATGAGTGGATGTACGCGACAGCCAACCCTCAATCCCGAAATCACTTCTTCATGTTCATATAAGGACAGAGACCTCATCCTATCCCCACCTCGGTCTCATGCGCTTGGTGCTACTCCAAATTTCGCACAGACACCTAGAACGACGATCTGCCCTTATACTCATCGGGTCGTCTAGGGCCCTTAGGACACATGACTACTCCTCATGGGCGTCTTGATGATCCCATACTCATGGTGCATAAAAAAACAAAGTTTTCTTAAATTTTCATGTAATATGTGGTGCCATTTGTCCCAATGGTCCCGACCTTCAACTGAACATGTAGCTGTTTGTCTTAACTGGTCTGGAGATCGATCATGTCGCATTGCTACTAGTTGACTGAGTATGTCGGACTTGCCTTGGTATCATGACCAAACAATTCACTTATTAAGTTTTATGGCACATATATCATGTTTGTTTATGAGCTCCTGCTCGTGTCCATTGGCCTATGGCCCACTGTTCGAGTTTTTCAAAAATAGGGCATATTAGCCTGCAAGTTCCAAAACCGAGGCCCCCGGCCTATAAGAGCTATTCGAGCTCCCGTCAAGAAGGTCTCCCAAATAGTTTAAGCATTGGCACACAGTCAGGGGAGAGCACTTCTGACAAAATAGGTTTTCATTGTCCATTATACTGACCGGTATAAGGACATCTACGTTTATGACCAATGAACGGGTTTTCAACTTCCTTCGAGGAAGTCTCATCATACTAACCGAGTATGATCTACTTACAACCGATAAGTAGTTTTTCCACATGGCTTTCACATCACTTTCTCTAAGTTTTGATGATTAAAATTCCACTAAATAGTGGGTTTTTATATCGAGGTACTTATCATCCCCAATCAGTTATGATATATAATCCCACTCTCCCAATAGTTCGGTGAAATTCCACTTAGTCGGGTTCCATCCTTAGCAAGCTGGACCTCGACTGGCGTTCCCAAAGTCTCGTTCTCCTATACGAAATGAACATAATTGTTCATTATTCTTTGGCCTAATAGCCCTCATTCGTTCCAAATGAATGAGAAAACCCAACTTTACATATATTTGCAATTAGGCCCCTAAAGTTATTTTTCTTTAACTTTAAGTCCCTATTGCCGGGTTTTTCCTAAATTCGAGTCCCGAAACTTTTAAAATATATCTTAGGATCTCAAATCATTTGATTTCACACAAAGGGGTTTAATTTCCCAAATTTCCAATTTGGTCCTTCAATTTTCCCAAAATTACCATTTTGCCCCTTTTTTTTTAGAAAAATGGTAAATTTTGCCCCAAAAATTGTAAAATTTCTCAATTGGCTCTCTAATATTCTTAGCATGACCAATTGACCCTCAATTTTAGAAAATTACATTTTGGTCCTTTGAAGTTTCAAAAATCCCCAAAATTTCCCAATTTTTCCCTTAATTTCAACTCTTCAACACTGCCGAATTTGATTTTATCAAATTGACCAATCAAACACCTCTAATTATTGAAATTGAGTTCGTACATGTTCATACAATTCTAAGGAACTTTGAATCACAGATTTTAACATGAGAACAAGCTCAAATGGAGCTTCGCCGGAAAATAGACTGTAGAGAGAGAAAGTTTCGATTTCTCACCGGTGAGGGTGCGGCAGTCGAAGTTTTCTATCTGAGCAAGTAGCTCTCCTCCAAAGGTTCTTCCTACAATTAAGAATGACATCAATTGATGTTGAATTGGATTAGAATTTCTTCATTGAAATTTGACCGAATCTTTCTCTAACAACGATCTGAAATTGTAAAGGGGAGCCGAATCGGCTTCCTTTCGGTCCTAATTCGGCCATGGAAGGGCTGAGGCGGTGTCGGGAGAGCTTGGTTTGGCCTGAGGAGGGATCGAATTGGCCAATTTCAGCTTGGCTAAAATAAGGCAGCTTCGATCCGCCAGAGCTACCTCACTATTCTATCATGTCAGCACTTTTCCAGTGTTTCTCGAATTAATTGGAGTTTGCTCTCAGACAACTGACTTCTCCCTAGTTCTAAAGAGCGCGACCTCTCCTTCTAAGGTTAAGAAAAATGTTCAAGTCGAAGCTCTGGTTCGAGTTTCACCGAGAAATGGAGTAGTAGAGAGAGAGAAGTGTTCAGGTGTGAGAAGAATGAATGGGGATGACCTATTTATATAGGTGTAAAATCGTGTATTAAATGGGAGAGATTTATTACTAGTATTAATATTGCCATAAATTATTGGTATTAATTCCAATAATTTAATTTAGGTATTAAATTATTTGTATTAATTAAAATAATTAAATATATATTAATTTATGGCTATTTATGATAAGGTTTTGGTTAAAAAAAATTCATACTTCCCAAGAGGTCACCCATCCTCACAATACTCTTAGGCAAGCACGCTTAACTTTACAATTCTTATGGGATCTCGTTCACCTAAATCAATATAGTTTTTCTCTTCTAATTTATCTTAATTTTCTTTTCCAAGTTTTAATGAACCCTTTGGATCACTCGAAAGTTGTAAATTTCCAAATTGCTTGTTCCTAAATGATTGGGTTTGTAAACCGGCTCGGTTTTCTTACTCAGTTTGACCGGTTCTTTTCCCAGTTTTCCTTAACTCAAAAGTGCGGGTTTTATATACTAGTTTCCAATAGTTTTTCACCATGTCCTTAGGCACTCCTCTCTCCCCCCCCCCCCCTTTAGGAACCTTTGTACGTCTCCCTCCCCCCTTTGAATTTTCTAGGGACTCTCCTTCCTACACGATAGTTTAGAGTTGGGTTAATGTCAGGTCATAATATTGATAATGTTTCAAGGGAACACAACTCTGATACCTCTCTAGGTGTAATGCCCCGACCCAGTTTGGACGGATCCCCGTGAATAACCCGCCGCTCTCATGTTTAAGAGGAGTTTTCCCTTCTTTAACTCGAGAGGAGCCAGGCGTATTTTCGACCTTGTTCCCGGGAAATACATATATTAAATAAAATGAAAGCTTAAAAGAAATTAAGCATACCTAACAGAGGGTTAGGCTCAGTGTTGAAGGTCCCACTAACTGCCCTTATATCCACCAAGTTGTCTAGGGCCTTAGGAGACATCACTACCTCTCTTAGGCGTCTTGAAGGTCCCATAAACACAGTGCATGCACAATCAACATTTTTCACATGATGCCATATAATCTGTGGTGCCACTGGTCCAATGGCACCGACCCTCAACTCAACCTGCAGCTATTTGTCTAGACTAGTCTGGAGACCTATCTTGTCGCACTACCGCTAGTTGACTGAGTATGTCGGTCCTGTCTTGGTACCATAGCCAAACAATTTATTTACTTAAGTTTTCATGGCATATAAATCATGTTTGTTTACGAGCTCCTACTCGTGCCAACCGGCCTAGGGCCCACTGTTCGAGATTTTCAAAATTGGGCATAACAGCCCCCAAGTTCCAAAACTAAGGCCTCAAACCTAATAGAGCTATTCGAGCTCCCGTTAAGAAGGTCTTCCAAATTGTTTAAGTAGTGGCACACAATCAGGTGAGAGCACTTCCGACAAAAATATATTTTCAACTGTCCATATTCGATATCTCCGCTCATAACCGATGAACGGGTTTTCCACTTCCTTCTAGTAAGTTTCATCATACCAACCGTGTATAATCTACTTAAAACTAGTAAGTAGTTTTTCTGTGTGATTTTCACATCACTCCTCTCAAGAGTTATGTTTAAAAATACCACTTAGCAGTGAATTTTCATTTTCAAGGTGCTTATCATCTCAATCGGGTATGATATAAACACTCACTTGATCGTACAGTGAAATTCCACTTAGTCGATTTTTGTCCCTTGCGAGCTTAACCTCAGCTGGCATTCCCGATGTCTCGTGTTTCTACACGAAATGAACATCGTTGGTCATTATCATCTTGCTTGATCACCTCATTTAGTATGAATGACTAAATTCACAACTTTTCCAATATTTGCAAATTGGTCCCTAAAGTTATTTTTCCTTTCACTTTAGACCCCAATTACCGATTTTCCCCCAAATTGAGTTTTGAGACTTTTAAAATCTCTCTTGGTACCTCAATTTACTCAATTTCATAAAAAGGGGTTCAAGTTCCCCAAATTCCCAATTTGGCCCCCAAATTTTCCAAAATTACCATTTTGCCCTTCCTTTACAAAAATGGTAAGTTTTACCCAAAAATTCTAAAATTGCTCAATTGGTCCTCTAACATTCTTATCATGCCCAATTAACCTTCAATTTTTATAAAATTACATTTTGGTCCATTGAATTTATGAAAATCCCCAATTTTACCTAATTTTTTCCCCAATTTCAACTCTCTAACACAGCAGAATTTGATTTCATCAAATTGACTAATCAAACACTTCTAATTGTTGAAATTGAAGTTAAAATTGAGTTTCTACATCTTCATATGATTCAATTGCACTTTGAATCGTAAGTTTTGATGCTAGAACGAGCTTAAACGTACCTTCGCCGAAAAACTGAATGTAGAGAGAGAAAGCTTCAATTGCTCACCGTCGGGGGTGCGATGATCTGAGCTTGCAATATGGGCAGATAGCTCTCCTCTTGAGATTCCTCCTAGGATCAAGAATTGCATCAATTCATGACAAATTGGATTAGAATTCTGTCATCGAAATTATGTTGGCTCTCTCTCTAGCACCGGTCGAAAATTGCAGAGGGGAGCCGAATTGGCTTACCTTTCAGTCCTTATTCAGTCGTGGAAGGGCTGAGGAGGTGTTGGGAGAGCTTGGTTTGTTCCGAGGAGGGCTCGAATCGGCCAATTTCAGCTCGGCCGAAATAGGGCAACTCCGGTCTGTCGAATCTGCTTCATTGTTCGATCACGCTGGCGCATCTCCGACGATCCTCGGAGTGAATGGATGTTACCATCGTGTAGCTGACTTCTCCCCGGTTCTAAGGAATCCGACCAGTGATGAACTGAGTCAATTAATGAGCCAGAACTAATGAAGAAATGGAAAACCGAGAAATTTATGGATCTCAAGTGATCTAAAGAGTTCCAAAAGTCATGGAAATGGACTTGAGAATGAACTGGAGATGAAAACCAAATCGGTTTAGGTGAACCGGATCCGAACCAATTTGGACTGGTTTGAACCACTATCGAACCAAATACTAAATTCATTTTTCAAGGTGGCTTAAAAAATTCAAATTTGAGATTTGAGGCCACCATTGAATAGAAAATGAACTTAAATGAATTTAGAAGTTTTTATATTTGAAAAATTCAGTCGAATTGGGGGCGAACCGATCGGTTTAAGCTTTGAACCCGGTTCGGACCGGTCTGGTCCGATTCGGAATAGTGTCATCTTCTTCCTTCAGATGACAGCACTGTTCACTCACCAAAAAATCACACAGCGCCGGTGAAGCTGAAAAGTCTTCGACCAGGGAGTTTCAGGCAATCAATGATCGCCATTAAGGTTCCAATCGGACAACCAAGAAGTTCCTAAGCTCCCTATATAAAGAGACCCTCCTCATTCATCCTCTACACACATGAAAACTCCATTCTCTCTCAACTGCTCCCATTTTCGGCGAAGCTCGAACTAGAGCTCCAACTTGGGGATTTTTTTGAGCCAAACAAGGTGAGGTCGGGTTCTTTAGAATCAGGCAAAAGTCGGCTACATGCTTGTATTCTCCATTTGCTTTGAGAGTCGCCGGTGAAGCGCTGACATGATTGAACAGTGAAGCAGCTCTGACGGATCGATGCAATTCTTGACTCTAGGATAAACCTCAGGACAAGAGCTAAGTACCCAGACCGAAAGCTCGGACCACCGTGCCCTCGATAGTAAGCTTTCAAAGCTTTCTCTCTCTAGTTTTAGTTTTTCGGAGGAGCTCTATTTGAGCTCATTTCGACACCAAATTGTGCGATTCAAAGTGCAATTGAATCGTATGAAGGTGTAGGAACTCCAATGTAACTTCAATTTCAACAATTAAACTCATTTGATCAGTCAATTTGATGAAATCAAATTCAGCAGAGTTAGAATGTTGAAATTGGGGGAAAATTTGGTGAAATTTTGTGGAATTTCGAAAATTAGAGGGACTAAAGTGTAATTTCATAAAATTGAGGACCAATTGGGCATGATAAAGATGTTATAGGACCAATTGGGCAATTTTTGGAATTTTTGGGGCAAAACTTACCATTTTTGTAAAGTAGGGGCAAAATGGTAATATTGGAAAAGTTGGGGGACCAAATTGGAAATTTGGGAAATTAAACCCCTTTTTGTGAAATTGAACAAATTGAGGTCCCCAGGTGAATTTTAAAAGTTTTGGGACTCAATTTGAGGAAAAACCGACATTAGGGACTTAAAGTTAAAAAAAATAACTTTAGGGACCTAATTGTAAATAAATATAAAGTTTGGTTTTCTCATTCATTTGGAATGAATAAAGGCTATTAAGTTGAGGGATAATGGACAAGGATGTTCATATCGTGTAGGAACACAAAGTACCGGGAACGCTAGCAAAGACAAGCTCGCGTGAATACAAAGAACCAGTCTAGTGGAATTCACTGTATTAAGCACTCCGGTAATGAAAATCCACTACTAAGTGGTATTTTAAACATCACACCTGAGAGGGGTGATGTGAAAATCATGTGAAAAACCTACTTATCGGTTGTAAGTAGATCATACCTTGTTGGTATGATGAAACTTTCTCGAAGGAAGTGGAAAACCCATTCATCGGTTATGAGCGGAGATGTCCTCATACTCGGTTGGTATGATGGACAGATAAAAATATATTTTTGTCGGAAGTGCTCTCCCCTGACTGTGTTCCACTACTTAAACTATTTGGGAGACCTTCTTGACAGGAGCTCGAATAAGCTATATTAGGCCGGAGGCCTCAGTTTTGGAACTTGGAAGCTATTATTCCTGATTTTGAAATCCTCGAATAGTGGGTCCTAGGCCAGTTGACACGAGCAAGAGCTCATAAACAAACATGAGTTATATGCCATGAAAATTTAAATAAATGAATTGTTTAGCCATGGTACCAAGACAGGATCGACATATTAAGTTAACTAGCGGCAGTGCGACATGACTAGTCTCTAGACTAGTTAAGACAAACAGTTGTAGGTTGAGTTGAAGGTTGAGGCCGTTGGACTAATGGCACCGCAAATTAAATGGCATGATATGAAAATACTGATTGTGCATGCACTATGTTTATGGGACCTTCAAGATGCCCAAGAGGTGTAGTGATGAGTTATAGGGCCCTGGATAACCTGGTGGATATAAGGGCAGTTAGTCGTACGAGGTGACCTTGCGAAGCTCGACGTAGCTTCAAGCACACAAGACCAAGGTGGGGATGGGATGAGGTCTCTGTCCTCATATGGACACGAAGAATTGTTAAAGGATTGAGGCGATTGTGTTATTGACCTTCATGATGAATAATGTGTGTTGGATGATGGCACATCGTAATTAATAAGAGATGGTGATAAAAACTAGAAATTTGAAAAGAAAGGTTTTGAAAAAGAATGAGTCTGGCACACTACAAATCAAACATTTTTCCTAAAAAGATAAATTTTGCAAACCCATTCAATGAGTTGTTGTACTCACCCCCTCCCTTATATCCCTTTCAGGTAATCCCAGAAAGCCAACCCCAAGACCAACTGCTAATTCGCCTATAAATACATGTATGATCAGTTTAAAATTTTATGCAGTTTTGATTTATGTTATTATAGGAAAGGTACAGGTTTAAAGGACGCTTTACTCATAATGGTTTATAAACAAGGGATAACCCTTAGTAAATTGTGAGAGTGGTGAGTTGATCATGGGGATCCGACCAAATCGGGTCAGGGTGTGATAGGTCCAGTGCGGTCCTATTCTGAATAGTGTCATTTTCTTTCTCAAGGTGACAACACTATTCATTCAATGCAGAAAACGATAATGCTGACAAAGGAAAAACGGCTCTGATCAGTCCGTTTTAGGGCGAGGATAAGCCTGACCAAAAAGGAAAGTTGTCAGGTAGAGTGTCCCCGAGCTCCCTATATAAAGAGCTTTTCTCCATTCATCCTTCACACATTTGAAATCTCCATTATCTCTCAACTGCTCCATTTTCCAGTGAAACTCGAACCAGAGCTCCGATATCGACCTTTTTTTTAGCCTCAGAAGGCAAGGTCGGGTCCTATAGACTACGGGGCAAGTTAGCAACCTAATAGCACATTCCTTTTGACTTGAGAACCGTCGGAGAAGCGTCGGCGAAATCAAATAGTGAAGCAGCTTCGATGGACTGAAGCTGCCCTATTTTGGTCAAGTTGAATTTGGCCAATTTCAGCCCACCTCCAACCAAACCAAGACTTTCCAACACCTCCACAACCCTCATATAACCTCAACAGAGCTAAATGGTAAGCAAATTCGGTCCTCCTTAATTGTTACAGGTCGGAGTTAGAGAGAGAAACACTAAAATTTTACTGATGTAATTCTCATTTGATTCAATATCAATTGTAACAATTCTTGATCCTAGAAGAAACCTCAGGACAAGAGCTACCTTCTTCGACCGAGAGCTTGAATCGTCGCACCTCTACCGGTAAGCCTCCGAAGCTTTCTTTCAATACGAGAAGTTTTTCAGCGAAGCTTTGTTTGAGCTCAATTCGGACCCAAATGTTGCTGTTCAAAGCTCAATTGAATCGTATAAAAGAGTGGGAACTGATCCATATCTTCAATTTGAGCAAATAACCCAGATTGAATGGCCAATTTGAAAAAATCAAATTCGGTCAGTCTGAAGAGGAGGAATTGGGGGAAACTTTTGGGAAAAATTGGGAATTTCTGAAAATTGAGTGACAACTTTGCAATTTCTCAATATTGAAGGCAAATTAGCAAAGAGAAAGATGTTGAGGGACCAATTGGTCATTTTTTGGAATATTTGGGGACAAATTGCCATTTTTGGAAAGTAGGGGCAAATTTGTAATTTTGGAAAAGTTGTGGGACCAAATTGGAAATTTGGAAAACTTGAGCCCTTATACAATTTTGAGTAAATTGAGGACTCAAAGGGAAATTTTGGAAACCTTGGGACTCAAATTGGGCAAAAGTTGGGATTAGGGACCTAAAGTTAAGGAAAATGCACTTTAGGGACCTAAGTGCAAATTGTCAATAATTTGTGAGTCTAGGCTTTTATGTCAAACTGTAATTGATAAGGCTGCCCAAATCGTGTAGGGATAAGTGTGACCGGAACGCAAGCAAGAGAAAGCTCGCGTAGACTTGGAAAACCAACCAAGGACGAATACGTCCCATTTATTGGGTGAATGCGCATATTTACATCATAACCTATTGGGATGGTGAGCACTTTAGAAACGAAAAACCACTTGCGTGTGGGACTTTAACATCATACCCATTTTGGGTGATGGGCAATTTAAGCGAAAACCTACTTACCGGTTGTAAGTATAGGAAATCATATCAGATTGGTATGATGAACTTCCTTGAAGGAAGGAGAAACCCGCTTGCCAGTTATAAGCGGAGATATCATCACACCCGGTTGGTGGATGAAGTGAAAATATCTTATTGTCAGAAGTGTTCTCCCCTGATTGTGTGCCAATGCTTAAACTATTTCTGATACCTTCTTGACGGGAGTTGGAATAGCGAGATAGGCTAAAGGCCTCGGTTTTGAACTTATGGGGCTAAATGCCCGGTTTTGAAAAATCACGTGTAGTGGGCCCAAGGCTAGTGGGCATGAGCAGGAGCTTGTAAACAAACTTGAATTGAGAAAGCCATGAAAACTCTAATGAAATTGTTGTGTGATTTTGCCATGGTACCAAGTCAGTTTCGACAGTACTTGATGGACTGGCGGCAGTGCATTAGGGCTAGGTTAACGAGCTGACCTAGAAAACAGATGTAGGTCAGGTTGAGGGTCGGGGCCGTTGGACCAGTGGCACCAAAGATAAATGACCAAATGTGAAAACTATTGTTTTGTGCATGCACTTGAGGTACATGACCATCAAGATGTCCAAGAGGGGTAGTGATGGATCTTAAGGACTACTGGACAACACAGTGGAGATAAGGGCAGTTCACCGTGCCGATCAATCGGGAAGCTCGGAGTAGCTTCTTGCGCATGAAACTGGGGTGAGGTTAGGATGAGGTCTTTGTTCTCATACGGACACAGAGTGGTATTCGAGTCTGAGGGTCAGATGTCGAGAACATTCACTCAGAACAAGGGTAGAAGTGGACAAACTTCTATCTTGGTGGCTGATAAAGATGGTCTGAGCCACAAGTGGGTGCAGTGGATGGGCTACACATGCAAATGTGTCTACCCTTCTTGATGAAGGGCATGTGTTGTTTGCTAAACACACCTAATAAGGAAATAGGAAAATGGTGTTGAAAACCTTGGAAAGAATTTGAGAATCCATGAAAAAGGAATGTTAAGCCTTGGAAAAAAAAATTTTGTAAAAGAAAAGGAAATTGAGGAAACCTCTTTCTAAGGAAAATATCACCCTTGGCAGAGTAAAGGTTTTGAAAACCAAATTTGAAGAAATATCCTTTTTCAAGAAACTGAAAATCTTGGAATAGTCTGGTTAAAGCTATTTTTAAACTCACTCCTAAGCTCGCTCACTGAGTTGTAGAACTTACCCCCTCCCTTTTACCCATTTCAAGTAACCAAGGGAAAACCAAACCTAAAGACATCTTTGTAAGACAAATATGACAATTTTAAGATATTCAGTTTTGTATAATGCTATTCCAGGAAAGACAGGAAAGAAGGACGTCTTACTCCTCATGGTTTAGAAAAGGGTGAAACCCTTCATGAACCAAAGGGAGTGGTAGGTTGCTCACTGGGATCCAACCTAACCGAGTCGGGGCGTGACAATATCTACTTAGACGAATAAAAGTAGTAAGTAAGATTCAGCTGAGGAACTGGTAGTGCAATCCTAAGAGGCTTTATTCGACACAAGGAACCTAGAAAGGGGCATAATGGTTGATGATGTACTGGAAGGATGGAAATCCTTGTACAAGGATACCACTGGAAATAAAGAAGGAAAGGAATGGGAGAAAGGATCACAATAAGTCAGTAAGTCCATAATTGGATAGAAAACATAGAGGACAAAATTGGGATATCCAATGAAAGAGGACCAAACGGATTCCAAAAGGGGACATGATGTCAAGGAGAAAGGATGACTTGATAACACCGAAAATGGTCGAGAGACACTATCAGGTGACGAGAAGGCATCATCTTAGTAGTAGTCCCTAAGAGATTGGATAAGTGTGAATCACCATAAAAATGCCACCTAGTATTGTAAGGGAAGGAATGATCATGGGACAGTCAACTCAAAGACATGGATGAAAACTTTCAAGAGGAAGGACCTTACCCTAAGTAGAATAGAGAGTGGGCTAAAAGGAATACTTTCGGAATAGTGGGTAAGACCCACCAAATGAAGATACCCTCTGTAAAGTGAGTGATTAACACAATAGAAGAGAAGTCCCATTAATGCATGGATGAAGAAGGATTGAGTAAAGGAACAACCAAAGGATGGCGTATCAAGTAAACCCAAGTTGACACCAAGAGAGATTGCCCAAGGAGAAAGAAGGTGAAACTTTTTTTGGGGACAAAACTCCTAAAAGGAATGTAGAGTTGTAAATCATGTTGTTAAAGATAAGAAAACTAGGAAAAGAACCGGTCGATTCAAAAGAGAAAACCGAGTCGGTTAACGAACCCAAACCGGTAAAGAAAGGGTAAAATGGAAAATTGGAAAATTCGAAGTGTCTCAAAGCCTCATAAAAATCATGGAAATGAACCATGTAACAAATTGGAAGAGAAAACTAGACAGGTATAGGGTGAACCGGAGCTAAACCTGATTGAACTGGTTTAAACCATACATGAACTAGTTTCTAAATTCATTTTTCATGGTGTCTTTAAGTGGTCCATTTATCCTCCACAAACCTCAAATCGCCATTCTCTCTCAAGTGCTCCATTTTCTAGTGATGCTCGAACCAAAGCTCGGACTTGGGCACTATTCTTAGCCTCAGAAGGCAAGTTCGGGTCCTACAGACTCCGAGGGAAGTCAGCTACCTGACAACAACCTCCCTTCGACTCGAGGACCATCGGAGAAGCGCTGACAGAAATAAATAGTGAAGCAGCTCCGACGGACCGAACCTACCCTATTTTTGTCGAGCTGAATTCAACCAAATTTAGACCTCCTCTGGCCAAATCAAGCCTGCATCCCCCCTCCCCCCTCCCTCCCCCCCACCCCAACGCCTCCACGGCACTCACACGACCTCCATAGAGGTGAAAGGTAAGCCAATTCGACCCTGCTCTATCATTGCATATCAGTATATAAAGAGAAAGTGTCGAATTTCACTAATAAAATTCACCCTCATATAGACTTTATTTGTAGCAATTCTTGATCCTAGAAGTAACCTAAGCATGAGAGTTATCTCCCAAGATCGAGAGCTCGGATCGCTGCACCTCCGACGGTATGCTCTCTCTCTTTACAAACAGTTTTCCGGCGAAGCTCTGTTTGAGCTCATTTTGAACTCAAATTATGTAATTCAAAGCTTCATTTGATCATATGGAAGTGTAGGAATCAATCCATGTCATCAATTGGAGCAATTAACTCTGATTGAATGGCCAATTTGAAGAAATCAAATTCAGTTAGTATAAAGGGGTGAAATTGGGGAAATTTTGGGGATTTTGAAAAATTGAGGGACCTCCATTTAATGTCTCAAAATTGAAGGTTAATTGGCAATGAGAAAGGGGTTGGGGGCCAATTGGTCAATTTTCAAAACATTTGGGGCCAAATTGCTATTGTTGAAAAGTAGGGGCAAAACCATAATTTTATGAAAATTTGGGGACCAAATTGGAAATTTTGAAAACTTGAGCCCCTTACACAATTTTAAGTAAATTAAGGACCCAAGTAGTATATTGGAAGTACTCGGGACCTAATTTGAGGAAAATTTAACACTAGAGACCTAATGTCAAAAGTATGCACTTTAGGGAAATAAGTATAATAAACCAAAAATATGGTCCCAATAGCCCATACTGAAAAGATGGGAAACTTTTATACAAAACCCTAATATATAAGAGTGGCCAAACTCTGTAGGGACTCTTGAAATTAGAACGCTAACAGAGGAGCCAAACTCAGACTTGGAGAATTGGCTATGGGTGAGCGCATCAAAGTCGCCGGGTGAGTGGGATTAGTTAACATCATACCCGGTTGGGATGATGAGCATTATTTTTAATGAATAAACCTACATATTGGTTGTGAGTAGGAATAAAGATTATACTCGGTTGGTATGATGAGTTTTCTTGAGAAAAGGAGAAAATCGCCTACCGGTTGTAAGCGGACCCATCATCACACCCGGTTGGTGTGGTGAGATAAAAATATGATTTTTGTCAGAAGTGTTCTCCCCAATTGTGTAACAACTGCTTAAAATATTTGGGATACCTTCTTGATGGGAGCTAGAACAATTCAGATAGGCCAGGGGCCTCAGTTATGGAACTCATGCAGCATAATGCCTAGTTTTGGAAAACACGTGTAGTGGGCCCAAGGCCAATGGGCACGAGCAGAAGCTCGTAAACAAACTTGATTATAAAGAGCCATGAAAACTCTTAATTAATGTAATTGATTGTGTGTTATGCCACGGTACTGAGTCAGTACCGATAGTACTCGATGGATTGGCGGTAGTACGTTAGGGCCAAGTTAACAGACCGGCCTTGACAAACAATTGTTGGTCGGGTGGAGCATCGAGGCCGTTGGACCATTGTCACCAAAGAGGACGGGTGACTATATAAAACTATTGTTTGTGCATGCACTTGTGGTACGGGACCATCAAAACACTCTAAAGGATAGTGATGGGTCCCATGGGCTACTAGCCGACATGGTGGAGATAAGGGCAGTTCATCGTGCCAGTTAGTCATGAAGCTCTAGGAGCTTCTTGTGCATGAGACCAGGGTGGGGTTAGGATGAGGTCTCCGTCCTCATATGGACACGAATTGGCATTCGGTTCTAAGGGTCAGACGTTTGGGACGTCCACTTGAACTCGGGGTAGAAGTGAATGGGCTTCTATCATGGTGGATAGTAAAGACGCTCCAATCCACAAGTGGGTGTAGTGGATGTGCAACACCTACGAATGTGTGTACCCTTCCTGATGAAGGGCATGTGTTTGTTTGTTAAACACCTCCCTAGGCAAGGGGATGGATTAAACACACCTAATAGTATGGTAATGGAAAAAGGTTTTGGAGATTTAAATTTGAGGAACTCCTTTTAAAAAGGATTTGTTAAGATTGGCCTAGTTATGAGTAACTAAATTTATTTTGAAACTCACTCCCAACACCCACTCACTAAGTTGTAGAAACTCACTCCTCTCTTGACCCCTTTTCAAGAGTAAAGAGATAAATTAAAAGAGAGTGTGAAGATGTACCCTCCGTCAGGTATGCTTAAAGTTTCTTTAAGCTTGATTTAGATTGATTTATGCTATTCTAGGGAACAAGATTTGAATTTATGCTTGGATCCTCTTGAATAAAGAAGGGGGAACTCCTCTTAAACAAAGGGAGCAGCAGGTTGATCACGGGGATCTAACCAAACTAGGTCGAAGCGTGACACTACTTTTGTAGGTTAACAATCCATCGCCTCGAAGGGCGTAGTCCAAGGTTGTTCCCTCGTTGGTCGGGTCCAAGTATGGCGAAAGTTCCTTGTCCCCTTTTTGGTGAACCCTGATTAACAATACTAGGTTGGGTCTTACAGCTATTTCAGCCATCAGACACCTCTTTTCTCTATCCACCTTGAGGTCCACCTTCATTTCTACAAACTGTTGTAGCAAGGGTATGTAGTTCATCTTTATTTGGGCCTCCTCCATTTGATACTTGCGACTCATAGCGTCTCCCACCACATTAACCTTCCTAGGGTGGTATTCGATCACAAGGTCATAGTCCTTCACTAAATCTAGCCATCTCCTCTATCGGAGCTTTAACTCTTTTTGAGTTAGAAAATACCTGAGACTCTTGTGTTTTGTATATATCTTGCACTTAACCCCGTACAGGTAGTGTCACCAAATCTTAAGGGCGAACACTATTGCAGCTAACTCCAAGTTGTGAGTAGGATAGTTCTTCTTATGTGTCTTTAGTTGTTGTGAGGCGTAGGCAATAACCTCTCCTTGCTGCATTAGGACGCACCTGAGCCCTTTTCTGGATGCGTCACTATATACACTATAATCCCCTACACTTGGATCGGGCAGAGTGAGCATGGGTGTCATTGTTAGATGGGTCTTTAATTCTAGAAAGGACCTCTCATCGGTTCCATCCCACTTGTACTCCACTCCCTTCCTTATAAGGTGGGTTAATGGTGCTGCTATCTTGGAGAAGTCTTCTTCAAACCGTCGGTAATACCATGCTAGTCCTAGGAAGCTACGTATCTCGAAGGGGTTCTTGGGTGCCTTCCAGTCAGATATGGCCTCTACCTTCGTCGGATCCACCTTGACTCCATCCTTGGACACTATGTGCTCTAAGACACCCAACTCTTGCAGCCAGAACTCACACTTGGAAAACTTTGCATATAAACGATTTTTACGTAGTGTCTCCAAGGTGATGGCCAGATGTTCCTCGTGTTTCATCCTAGTTTGTGAGTATATAAGTATGTCATCTATGAATACTATCACAAACTTGTCCAAATGAGATTGGAACACCTGGTTCATTAGATCCATAAAGCCTGCAAAGGCATTCATCAATCCAAAAGGCATCACTCTAAATTTGTAGTACTCGTATTGGGACCGAAATACAGTCTTAGGTATATCTTCCTCTCGGATCTTGAGTTGGTGGTACCTTGACCGAAGATCTATCTTGGAGAAATAGGTCACCCCTTTTAATTGGTCGAACAAGTCATCAATTCGTGGGAGAGGATACTTGTTCTTTATGGTGACTTGATTCAATTTTTGATAGTCTATGCATAGCCTCATGCTCCCATCTTTCTTCTTTACAAGCAGTACTGGCGCACCCAATGGAGACAGGCTAGGTCATATGAAATAATTCTCCAATAATTCATCAAATTGCTCCTTCAATTCTTTTAATTCCGCTGGAGCCATGCGGTATGGGGCTTGGAATATGGGATGTGTTCTAGGAATTACCTCTATGGTAAATTCCAACTGGCGGCTTGGGGGTAGTCCTAGTAATTCCTCAGGAAATACATCCGGGTAGTGCTCAACCATCGGAATGCCCTCTGGTCCTTTCTTCTCTAAATTTTCATTGGTGATCATTGCGGGGAAAGCCTTCTAGCCCTTTTGTATCATCTTTTGGGCTTTTATAAGGGATACTGAGTGCATTTCTCTTTTCCTCCTGTCTCCTTGGAATCGTAGTCCGAGTGTTTCGGGGGTGTGGAAAGTTATTACTTTCTTTCCACAGTCTACCATGTCTTGGTGTTTACTTCGCCAATCCATTCCTAGTATTATTTCCACCTCTATCAAAGGTAATGGGATTAGGTCTACCTCCAATTTTACTCCACCAATATTAACTTCACATCCTTTTAACTATTTGTCTCTATTTAGTCCTTCTCCTAGGGAAGTGAGAATGTTGAGACTTTGTTCCAGTGATGTAAGTTCAAGTGAAAGATTTGGGACTAAATCTTCCTTGATGAAGGACCTCTCTACCCCTGAGTCAAAGAGAGTGTAGACTTTTCTCCCCCCTAGTTGTACGTATCCTGATTGATGAAATACAAGTTTCCTTTAGAAAAATTGAATTTCTTTTATTGGATAGGGTTGAATTACAAGAATTAGTCTAACTTTGGTTATGGATGGTTTGGGAAGTACCTGATACAGTACTAGGGTCCTTCTAAGCCTCTTCTTATGTGTGGTTATACACCCTAGCTAGCCCCTTGACATGGCAATTGTGTCTCGTCCTCCGTTTATTGTCCTTGGGTTCCCATGAGATAGTTCAAGAGTGTTCCTTTCCATATTTCCTCTAAGAGTGGGGCACTCCCTTGCAAAGTGTCCCATTTTCCCATATCTAAAACAAGCCTGACATGACCCCTCTTGGTTCCTTTAACACCTTGGACAGCGAGGGCACCTCTGTAGTATAGCGGTGTTTAACTTCCTTTGTGTGGGGTACACTTCCTTCCTCCTTGGGAATGCCATTTTGTTTCCCCACCTAGGACCACTTTGCTCCTTACGTCCTCTACGATGATTTTGGCCTTTGTCCTCCTGATTTTCCTGGTCCATCTAGCAGCGTCGAGTTTGCACTAGACACTCACATTCATGAGCCATACTAATTATGGCTGCGAGATCTGTGGGGCATCCCAGTACTCTCATCCAATCTTGTAAGTGCATATTGAGACCATCCACGAATCGTTGGCAAATATTTGCGGGTCCGGCCATGTCACGCCCCGACCCGGTTTGGTCAGATCCCCGTGAACAACCCGCCACTCTCCCGGTTTATTAAAGGGTTTCCCCTTATTATAATCCGTAAAGAGTAAGGCGTCCTTTAAACCTGCACCATTTCCTGGAATAGCATAATCAAAACTGCATGAAATTTTAAACTTTACATACCTGTCTTACAGGCATCTTAGTTGATGGTCTTTTAAGGTAGGCTTTCCGGGATTTCCTGAAAGGGATATAAGGGAGGGGGTGAGTACGACTACTCAGTGAATGGGTTTTTAAAAGCTTTTGACTTTTAAGAAAAATATTTATATGGAGTGTGCCAGACTCCTTTGTTTTCAAATATCCCTTCATTTAAAAATTCGGGTTTTTCCATTATTTCTTAGTTACCACGGTGTGTCATCACCCAACACACATCCTTCATCATGAAGGTTACACACATTCGCAAGTCAGTATCACTACTGAACCCGCTAGTGGCTTCGGAGCGACTTTTCCTGCCACCCGGATAGAAGTACGACCACTTCTACCTTGGGAATGAGTGGATGTACGTGACATCCGACCCACAATCCCGAAATCACTTCTTCGTGTCCGTATGAGGACAGAGACCTCATCCTGTCCCTACCCCGGTCTCATGCACTTCGTGCTACTCCAGATTTCGCACAGACACCTGGAACGACGAACTGCCCTTATAGCCACCAGGTCGTCCAGTGCCCTTAGGACGCATCACTACCCCTCATGGGCGTCTTGATGATCCCGTACTCACAGTGCATGCACAAACAATGTTTTCTTATATTGCCATGTAATCTGTGGTGCCACTAGTCCAACGGCCCCGATTCTCAACTCAACCCGTAGCTGTTTGTCATGACTAGTCCGTCGACCTGTCATGTCGCACTGCCGCTAGTTGACTGAGCATGTCCGTCCTATCTTGGTACCATGGCCAAACAATTCACTTATTAAGTTTTATGGCACATATATCAGGTTCATTTACGAGCTCCTGCTCGTGCCAACTGGCCTTGGGCCCACTATACGAGATTTTCAAAATCGGGCATTTAGCCCCCAAGTTCCAAAATCGAGGCCCCCGGCCTATTAGAGCTATTCGAGCTCCCGTCGAGAAGGTCTCCCAAATTGTTTAAGCATTAGCACACAGTCAGGGGAGAGCACTTCTGACAAAAATAGGTTTTTACTGTCCATCATACCGACCGGTACAAGGACATCTTCGTTCATAACCGATGAACGGGTTTTCAACTTCCTTCGAGGAAGTCTCATCATACCAACCGGGTATGATCTACTTGCAACTCGTAAGTAGTTTTTTTTTTTCGCATAACTTTCACATCACTTTCTCTAAGTAGTGATGATTAAAATACCACTAAACAGTGGGTTTTTTATATCGAGGCACTTATCATCCCCAACCGGGTATGATGTTAGTAAACCCACTCACAACCGATAAGTGGTTTTTAACTTTAAACTGTGCTCATCATCCCAACTGGGTATGATGTGAATAACCCACTCACCCGTTAATGCCGTGAATTCCACTAGATCGGTTCTTGGTATTCACGCGAGCTTGTCCTTGCTGGCGTTCCCGGTACTTCGTGTTCCGGTGAAGGCACGGCGGTCCGAGCTTTCGATCTGGGCAGATAGGTCTCATCCTGAGGTTCATCCTTTCGGTCCTAATTCGGCCGTGGAAAGGCTGAGAAAGTGTTGGGAGGGCTTGGTTTGGCCTGAGGAGGGCTTGAAATGGCCGATTTCAGCTTGGCCGAAATAGGGCAGCTTCAGTCCGTCGGAGTTGCTTCACTATTCCATCATGTCGGCGCTTCTCCAACGATTCTCGGATTGATTGGAGATTGCTATCAGATAGCTATCTTCTCCCCGGTTCTAAAGAGCTCGACCTTTGTTCAAGTCGAAGCTCTCGTTTGAGCTTTACCGGGAAATGGAGCAGTAGAGAGAGAGAGAGAGAAGTATTCAGGTGTGAGGAGAATGAAATGGGGATGACCTCTTTATATAGTCGTAAAACCCGTGTATTAAATAGGCGAGATTTATTACTGGTATTAATATGGCCATAAATTTTTGGTATTAATTCCAATAATTTAATTTCGGTATTAATTCTAATAAATTAAATTTCAGTATTAATTTCAATAATTTAATTTTGATATTTAATTATTTGTATTAATTCCAATAATTTAATTTAGGTATTAAATTATTGGTATTAATTTATGATAAGGCGTACATACAAATTTTTTATCGAAATTTCGGGTTACAAAAAAATTCATACTTCCAAGGAGGTCACCCATCCTCACTTTACTCTTAGGTAAGCACGCTTAACTTTAAAGTTTTTATGGAATCTAGTTCACCTGAACCACTTTGATTTTTGTTTTCTAATTTGTCTTAAGTTTCTTTTCCAAGGTTTAATGAACCCTTTGGATCACCCGAGAGTTGTAAATTCCCAACTTGCCCGTTCAGAAATAATCGGGTTTGTGAATCGGTTCTGAATCCTCACTTGGTTTGACCGGTTCTTTTCCTGGTTTTCCTTAGCTCAAAAGGGCGGGTTTTACAGGCCAGATTGGGGCAAAGGGTCTTAACTCATTGAACTTAGTTTCATATACTAAGATAGAGTTAAGCCCTTGGTAAAGTCAGAAGAAGTCTTGTTTCTTCTCAATGATCAGGTGTGGAGCCAAGTATTTGTCTGAATACCTTTCCATGAATTGCTCCCAGGTAGGAGTGGTGGTATGCAGGCTCCTAACATTGTCCCACCACCTCTTTGCGCTAGCTTCTAGGAAGAACTCTGCAAGGATTACCATCTCTTCTGGTGGGATCCTGATTATCCACATAAGTTACTTAATGCTAGCCAGCCAGTCCATAGTGGCTTCACCATCCTTCTCCCCTTAGAAAGGCTTACATCCTAATTGATAGAGGATCTTGAGGTATTTGGGGATGTGAATCAGAGGAGGGATATTAACAAAAGTGGGATGGGACTCTACTTCCTCGGGCTCAGCTTGGGAGTTGGTGTCCACCTAGGGAGCACAGTTAGGACACCCAAACATTTGAGTGAACTCCTCGTACAACCTTTGATGTTCCAAGCTTAGTCCAAGTGGACTCGTCTACGCTTCTCTAGGAGTTTCTACAGGGATGGGGTTTTGTGTTGTGTTAGTGACTATGGCTCTAGTTCTCTTGGTTTCTCTCTTGGGAGCCATCTGAAAATTTTTAACAATTTTTTCTTAGTTCTTATGTTATATAGTCATGATAATGTATTCAAGAAAACAGTCTCTAATACCACTCAAGTTGTCATGCCCCAACCCGGTTTGGTCGGATCCTCATGAGCAACCCTCTACTCCCTTTGGTTTATGAAGGATTTCACTTCATCCTAAATCGCGAGGAGTCGGGTGTACTTTTTACCTAATTTTCCGAGAATAACATTATACAAAACTTAATATGTTAAAAATTTTACATACATGTCTTAAGGGTTTAGCTTCGAGGTATTCCTTAAGGGTTCATCTTCCTTCTTAAAAATGGGTTAAATGGAGGGGGTGAGTTTCTACAACTGAGTGAGCGGGTGTTGGGGAAATGAGTTTCCAAAAATATACATAGTTTCTCAAAAATCTTTAACATACTTGTTCTTTAAAAACCTTTTATCCATTTCAAGCCTTTGTGTGTTTAGCTCTTTTAGCACATCCCCTTGCCTCGGGAGGCATTTAGCAAACAAATATACGCCCTTTTATCATAAAGGGTACACATGTTTATCGATACAACGTGCCAATGGCACCCACTTGTGGATTAGAGTCTCTATCGTTCACCATGAGAGAAGTCCCTAACTTCTACCTTGAGTCTGAGTGACACCCCAAGTGTCAGGCCCTTAGACTCCACATAACTTTGTGTCCGTATGAGGATGGAGATCTCATCCTGCCTCCACCCCTATCTCAATGCGCAAGAAGCTCTCAGAGCTTCATGACTAACTGGATCGACGAACTACCCTTATCTCCACCAAGTCGTCCAGTAGTCCTAGGAACCCATCACTAGCCCTCTCGAGCATCTTGAAGGCCCCAAATTCAAAATGCATGCACAAACAATAATTTCCATATACTTAGTCATTCTCTTTGGTATCGACGGTCCAACGGCCCCAAAACTCAACATGGCCTACACCTATTTGTCTAGCCTGACCGTCGACCAAGCCGTGACGCACTGCCGCTAGCCCATCAAGCCTTGTCGGTCCTAACTTGGTACCGTGGTGAATCACATAATTATTTCCACTTTTAATGACAGTTTTCATGGCTCTTCCTATTCATGTTTGTTTACGAGCTTTAGCTCGTGCCCACTAGCATTGGGCCTACTTCACGCATTTTTCAAAAATTGGGCCTTAAGCCATATGAGTTCAAATTCGAGGCCCTTAGCCTATTAGAGCTGTTTTAGCTCTCGTAAAGAAGGTCTCCCCTATAGATTAACCAATGTCACACAGTTAAGGAAGAACACTTTTAACCCAAAAAAATCTCTTTTAACTCATTGTACTCATCGCACCAACCGAGTGTGATGAAAGAGGTAGGTTTGCTTGCAACCAGTAAGCGAGTTTTTCCTTTCTAAAAATGTGCCCATCATCCCAACTGGGCATGATGTATCTAAACTCCCACTTACAACTAATAAGTAGGTTTTTAGTTTAATAAAGGTGTGCTCATCACCCCAACCGGGAATGAAGTGTAAATAAGCTCACTCACCCGGTGACTACGACGTGTTCGTCCTCTATCAACCTTCCGAGTCTTGTTCAAGCTCATTTGCTCAAGTCTTTATTAAAATTCATTCCTACATGGTTTGAGTAACCTTATTAGGAATGGCTTGCCATTAATAGCCCATCTATTTTCATGTATTTACATTTAAACCGTTATTTCCACCTTATTGCACTTAGGTCCCTAAAGTCCATAATCTTTTACTTTAGGTCCCAAACATTAAATTATTTTTAATTAAGTCCCTCGGGCTTCCAATATCCCTCTTGGGTCCATAATTTTCTTAAAATGGTATATGGGGCTCAAATTTCCCAAATTTCCAATTTGGTCTGCCCAACTTTTACAAAATTACCATTTTGCCCCTAAGTTCCAAAAATGGCCAATTGGTCCCAATTCTTTCAAAAATTTACCAATTGGTCCTCTAACATATTTCTCATTGCCAATTGACTTTCAATTTTGAGAACTTTTATTTAGATCCTTCAATTTTTTGAAATTCCCATTTTCCCTAATTTCTTCCCCCAATCTCCCCCCTTTATACTGACCAAATTTGATTTCTTCAAATTAGCCATTCAAATGGGGTTAATTGCTCCAATTGATGGCATGGATCGGTTTCTACACTTCCATACAATCCAATGGAGCTTTGAATTGCATAATTTTGGTCTGAAACGAGCTCAAACAAAGCTTCGTTGGAAAATTGTACGTAAAGAGAGAAAGCTTCAAAAGCTTACCGTCATAGATGCGGCGGTCTGAGCTCTCGATCTGGGAAGGTAGCTCTCGTCCTTAGGGTACTTCAAGGATCAAGAATTGCTACAGTGGATGTCAAGATCAGTGTGAATTTGATTAGTAAAGTTTAGCATTTTCTCTCTCTATAAACAATCTGCAATGACGGAAGAGGGCTGAATTGGCTTACCATTCGTGTCACGCTCCGACCCAGTTTGATCGGATCCCCGTGAGCAACCTGCCACTCCCTTTAGTCTATGAAGGGTTTCACCCTTTTCTAAAATGTGAGGAGTAAGGCGTCCTTTTTTCCTGTTTTTCCTAGAATAACATTATACAAAACTGCATATATTAAATTGATCATACATGTCATATATTTTAACTATAGGAGGGTCTTTAGGGTTGGTTCACCATGGTTACTTGAAAAAAGGGTAAAAAGAGAGGGGGCGAGTTCTACAACTCAGTGAGTGGGTGTTGGGAGTGAGTTTTCATGAAATAGCTTTGTTCAAAATGTGCCAATATTCTCATTTCAAGTTTAGGAAAGATCTTTTTTAAAATTCCAGTTTTCACAATCCCCTTTCCCATTTCCATATTAGGTGCATTTTACAAACAACACACGCCCTTCATCAGGAAGGGTTCACACACATTGGCGAGATGCAGTTACACCGATAGCACCCACTTGTGGATCGGAGCGTCTTTACCATCCACCCTGATAGAAGTCTCTGACTTCTGCCCAAAGTCTGAGTGAACATCTCCAATGTTCAACCCTCAGACCCAAAATACTTCATGTCAATATGAGGACAGAGACCTCATCCCAACCCCACCTCGATCTCATGCGCAAGAAGCTACGTCGAGCTTCACAAGTGCTGGCACGACAAATTACCCATATCTCCACATGTTGTCCAATAGCCCTTAGGACGCATCACTACTCCTCTTGGGCATCTTAATGGTCCAGAACCTCAGTGCATGCACAAAACAATAGTTTTGCTCTTAAGCCATTTAATCTTTGGTTCCACTGGTACAATGGCCTCGACCCTTAACTCGACCTGCACTATTTGTCTTGATTGGTCCATCGACCTGTCTTGTCACACTGCCGCCAGTCCATCGAGTATGTCGATCTTGTCTTGGAACCACGGTGAAACACATCATTCATTTAAAATTTTCATGGCTTAATCTCATGTTTGTTTACGAGCTCCTACTCGTGCCAATTGGTCTTGGTCCCACTGTATGAGATTTTCAAAATCGGGCATTTTAGCCCCCAAGTTCCAAAACTGAGCCCTCCAGCCTATATGAACTATTCGAGCTCCCGTCTAAAGGTCTCCCAAAAAGTTTAAGCAGTGGCACACAGTCACGGGGGAGCACTTTCGAGAAAAATAACTTTTCAAGTGTCCATCACACCAACCGGGCATGAGAACATCTCTGCTCATAATCGATAATCAGGTTTTCTACTTCCTTCTAGGATGTCCATCATACCAACCGGGTATAATCTACTTACAACTGGTAAGTAGTTTTTTCACGTGTTTTCTCACATCACCCCATCAAGGTGTGATGTTAAAATGCCACTTAGTAGTGGTTTTTCATTCTGATGTACTCATCATCCCAACCGAGCATGATGTGAAAATTCCCACTCATCTTTTATTTAGAGACATATTCATCCCAGAGCAATTCCTAGACACCAATCCTTGATTGGTCTTATTGATCTTTCTCTACTCCGATACTTCCCAATTTTCCTTGCATTTGGTTGTTGTAGGGTGGATGTCGGGATTGAGAATTTCATAGGTAGAGAGTATTAATCTGGTAGATCTAATGTGATCATGTCAAAGATGATGTTTGAGGTGTGAGCAAGGACTAGTGGACCAGGTAGCTCTCTTCTACTCGAATTGCTCTCTTAGCTTAGTTGGTATGGCTTTAATCATTTGTTCTAAGCTCCTTATATAGCGGTAGAATTGTTTGTTAAATGGGGAAGAGTTATTACTCCATTATTTCTCTTTGAAATATTTTAATTAGCTATAGTCTAATGGAATTCCAACTCTTATATTCATGAATGAGAAGTAACTCTTACCCTTTCTCATTCTCATTCACGATACCCCAAATCACTCCTCTCATTAACTCGACTTTTGCACGTTTATTATTTAACATGGTTGCCTTAATCCTTAGGTAATTTATATTTACTTTAATGCATTGCATTGAATAGCCCTTATTAAATGGGACTTCCCTTTCTCTTTAGCCCCATTGATTTTTAAGCATTAAAACTAATAACTGATTACCCTTTGAGTAGCTATGAGTTATTAAAGTTCATCGAATAAAGGTATGATAGTGCCATCATTGAGGCTTTCTTTGATCCATTTTAAGAATTGATATTTATCTTCTAGGAAATGAATGTTCTAAGAAATATCTCTCCCATCCTATAGAAATTCTACATGTAATTGCTCCTATTCTGCCACTCATTTATGTTAAATTATAGTAACTTATTTCGTGACTAATAGATGAGTAGAAAGTGCTAAACTATACTGATAGAATTCTTCCTTGATTGGACATCAATTGTAGCAATTCTTGATCATAGAATGAACCTTAGGACGAGAGCTCAGACCGCCGCACCTTCGACGGTAACCTTTCGAAGCTTTCTTTCTCTATGAATAGTTTTCCAGCAAAGCTCCATTTGAGCTCAATTTGGGGCCAAATGATATGGTTCAAAGCTCAATTGAATTGTATGGAAGTGTAGGAACTGGACCATACCTTCAATTGGAGCAATTATCCCCAATTGAATGGTCAATTAGAAAAAATCAAGTTCGGTTAGTTTGAAGGGGAAATTGGGGGAAACTTTTGGAGAAATTTGGGGATTTCAAAAAATTGAGGGACCTTCATGCAATTTCTCAAAATTGAAGACCAATGAACAATGTGAAAAATGTTGAGGGACCAATTTGTCAATTTTTGAAACATTTGGGGCCAAATTACCATTTTTGGAAAGTAGGGGCAAAACCGTAATGTTTGGAAAATTGGGGACCAAATTGAAAATTTGGAAAACTTGAGCCACTTACATAGTTTTGAGTAAATTGAGGACCCAAAGGAATTTTGGAAGCCTTGGGACTCAATTTGGGGAAAAGTTAGCATTAGGGATCTAAAGTTAAGGAAAATGAACTTTAGAGACCTAAGTGCAATAAACTAACAATTTTTAGCCTAGTCGCTCATACGTGAGAAAACGATGGTTGTCATGACAAAACCTTAATTGATAAGGATGCCCAAATCATCTAGGGATATGAGAGACTAGAAAGTCAGGAAGGAAAAGCTAGCATAGACTTGGAAACCGACTAGGGACGAACACGTCACGGTCGTCGGGTGAGTGGACATATTTAACGTCATTCCCAGTTGGGGTGATGAGCAAGTTTAAAAGTTAAAAACCTACTTACTGGTTGTGAGTTGGATTATCTAACATCATATCCTGTTGGTATGATGAACTTCCTTGCGAAAAGGAGAAACTCACTTACCGGTTGTAAGTAGAGACATCATCACACCTAGTTGGTGTGATGAGGTTAAAAATAACTTTTTGTTAGAAGTGTGCTCCCCTGACCATGTGCCAATACGTAAAAGATTTGGGAGACCTTATTAACGAGAGCTAGAACAACTCAGATAGGCCAGAGGCCTCAGATTTTTGAACTTATGGGGCTAAATGCCCGGTTTTGGAAAATCACGTGCAGTGGGCCCAAGGCTAGTGGACACGAGTTGGAGCTCGTAAACAAACTTGAGTAAAGAAAGCCATGAAAATTTTCTAATGAAATTGTTGTGTGATTTTGCCATGGTACCGAGTTAGGACCAACAATACTCGATGGACTAGCAGTTGTGCATCAGGGCCAGGTCAACAAACCGGCCTAGACAAACAGCTGCAGGTCGGGTTGAGGGTCGGGGCCATTGGACCATTGGCACCAAAGATAATGGCCATATGTGAAAATTATTGTTTGTGCATGCACTTGTGGCACAAGACCATCAAGATGCCCAAGAGGGGTAGTGATGGGTCCAAAGGGCTACTAGACGACATGGTGAAGATAAGGGCAGTTCATCGTGCCAGTCATTTTGGAAGCTCAGATTAACATCTTGCGCATGAGAACGAGGTGGGGTCGGGATGAGGTCTCTGTCCTCATACGGACACAGAGTGGCATTCGGGTCAGAGGGTTGGATGTCAAGAACATCCACTTAGACCCATGGTAGAAGTGTATGAGCTTCTATCTTAGTGGATGGTAAAGACGCTTCGATCCACAAGTGGGTACAGTGGACGGGCTGCACCTACAAATGTGTATACGCTTCCTGATGAAGAGCATATGTTTGTTTACTAAACGCCTGCCGAGGTAAGGGGATGGGCTAAGAAAGCTAAACACACATAATAATGTGAATAAGGAAAAAGGTTTTGAAAACCTTGGAAAGGATTTGAAGAAACCCTTTTGAAAGAAAATGTCACCCTTGGTAGGGTAAAGGTTTTTGAAAACCAAAATTGAGGGAAAATCCTTTTTAAAGTAAATGATAACCTTGGTTTGGTTTGAATAAACTAAGTCTATTTTGAAAAGTCACTCCCAACACCCGCTCACTGAGTTGTAGAACTCAGCCCCCTCCCTTTTACCCCTTTCAAGTAACCGAGGGAAAACCAAACTTTAAGACCTCCCTATAAGAAAGGTATGTTAGTTTTAAGATATTCAAATTTGTATAATGTTATTTCAAGAAAGACAGGAAAGAAGGACGTCTTACTCCTCGCTATTTAGAAAAGGGTGAAACCCTTCATGGACCAAGGGGAGTGGCGGGTTGCTCACGGGGATTCGACCAAACCAGGTCGGGGCGTGACATAAATAATACTATATCTCTTCTAGCATGTGTGGCTGCCATGTGTCGGCTACTAATTAGCTGAGGTCATCCAACGTGGCTCTGCCATGTGTCGACTTTTGATTGGTTGACCTTTTCTTCGACATACTTGTCAGACGTTGACGTGGCACTTTTGCCACATGTCTACTTCCCATTGGTCAACCTAGTTGACTGGGCTTTTCTGACATTGACTACTGACTGGAAACACTTGTCGCTCTCCTATTGGTCGGTCATTAAATCTGACCGTTGACCGAGGGCATGTGTCACTCTTTGATTGGCCAATGCTTCTAGGCGCTGACTGAGTGTCTAACGGGGCGGGCTTCACCACACATCACGAGCTAATTGGTCATGCCTACTAACTGGGTGTTGGCCTAGTAGGCAGTCCATTGACCGGTCCGTTCCGACTAGGTTTGGTGACCCAAACTCAATAATCGACCGATTCAGGCCCGGTTTGACCGGTTGTCCCAAAATTAAAATTTTCTAAATTTGTATAAATTCATTTTCTATCTAATGGTGGCTTCAATTTTCTAAATTGATATTTTTAAGTCACCTAGGAAAATAAATCTTTGAATCAGTTACTCACAATTCATTCCGAATTAATCTGGTTTAGGTCCGGTTCACCCTAAACTGATCCATTTTTTCACATCCAATTCACATAATGGTTCCTTTCCATGATTCTTAGGTCTTTGTTGGCCACTGGAGATTTCTTAAATTCTCATTTTAACCCTTCTTTATCAATTCTGGTTCACTTGAATCCTCAATTTTCTCTCAAAAATTTTCGGTTCCACTTTTCGGTTCCTTATTTCGAGAGAACAGGGTTTACACAATCCCTCATTGCTTATTTACCTTTTGGAAAATTCTTCGCTATAATTCAACTTAAGGACATTTCTTACTATGTCCCTACTATTCCTTAGTACACGAATAAAACTTCTTACTCCATAATGCCACTTGTTGTCTTTATAACATCTTCACCCATTCACTTAACTTGTGGCACATCCATTGCGATTCTTAGCCTTCTTTTCTAGGGGCCTTGCATTCATTTTAGTATCATCCATTCATCATTCCTTTTACACTAGTATTTTAGACCTTTTGATTACCTCAGTATGGTCTTACCTCGATCTATGTCGAGTGTGTCGAGTTCCCTATTCGCAGTCATATGCTTTCTGACATTTTCTTACACACATTCTTATACACAAAAGGTTCTCCCCTCCTTGAGAGCAAGTCAATTTGAATCCCTATTTCCAATATTTGTAACTTGAGCCTCACGTTGTTTACTCCAAATAATTTACTACATCATTTCTCTTGTGTAGTATATTACCAAAATAATTTATAGTAATAATTGGAGTGCCTTATATGCGCACCCAGACTAAGTGTTTCCTTTCTTGTGAACAATCCAAAATATTTACAAGGGGTTTGTTGATTTACTCACAATCATGTCCTGCTCAGCTTCGACTTCCTCGTGCATAAGGTTATGCCCAACTATTGGCACCTTTTACCTTACATAGGGGTTGTCTAGTCATGTCACTACTTGAATCTTTGCCCGAGATATTCTCTGACATCTATAGGGGCTTGTATTTTCATGTTCCTGCATGTATACTCACCACAATCCTAGGTTGGGTGTTATCTATGTGCACTTAAATGTAACATGTCCATGTTACCTTATTTGCCAATAGGCAACCTCTTATTAATGATACTTTCACATTCCTTCAGTACCAAGTTTTATTCTCTCTTATTCATTTCATCATGCAATTTATGACATTATTCACCTATGATAATCTACTATTTCCATCTAATGATTCATTGGTCAATATTTAGGATAATTCTATTCCCCATCAGCCCCATTTTATTTAATTAAGGAAAATATCTCCTCGTAATAAGAATGATATATGCGAATATATTATATTGGAAGAATTATGAAAGAAAAACTTTTTAAAATATATCTCCATGTTATAGATTTTAGAAAGGGCTCGAATCGTAGAGTTGACGTCTTGATGCCAGTACCCTACTCACTAAGCATTATAACTCACCACTCTCCCTAACCGTTTTAGGTATTTTACTAAGTGAGAGACACTAGCTAAGTAAGTTTACAAGGTAAATTCTCTTGAATATAGTATAAGAAGTTTTAAAGTAGCAAACATATCTAGGGTTTAGATGTTATTTTGTAAACAATGACTTTCTATATATAAATTGTTGAATTCTTTGTGAAACTTGAAGGTATTTGTGTTTTCTAATCCTTTTGTCTTGTTGTTCCTATAATGGTATGACACCCACAATTATAGTATAAAGGATATGATGGTTGTGATGTGTAACTAGCATGAGAATCGGGCTGGGGCATTACATCAGTGGAAGTTGGAATCCCACATTATAAAAGTTTTGAAAACAAAACTCCTAAAAATGATGGGAATAGTTGTAGCACCATATTTTTGGAACCCTAAATTAAACTGGAATTTTAAAACATAAAGTAAAATAACTCAAACATGGAATCAATTCAAAGTTAAATAATAAATAATGCCCGAAATTATTTTGGATTGGAGAGAAGCTCCTTGATTTGGAAATCAAGACTTGGGAAAAACTTTTCAAGTTGATATAATTTGATTAGAAATCGAGTTTAGAAATTGATTTAATCGAATTAGGTTAGATCAGTCATAATTTATTTGGGTGATTCGAATTAGATTGAATTAGATTTAATATCAAATGCACTGAGCCGATTCTCGGGTCGGTTGTGTGTCACAACTACCACACCACTATGCACTAAAGTATTAGGTATGCACCATTGTAGTACTGACATGTCCACCTCATGCAACACAAAACCTTTAAATATTACAAAATAATTTAAACCTTTAATCATAAAATTCATAGTTTACCTAAATCAATACATAAACTCCAAATAATTTGTTGCTTGGAAATTCCTTGAATTACAAACGTGGTATTTACCTCAAGGAACTCCTTCATGTAATGACCCTCGATCTAGTACCTAAAAGTGGATTATAGAGAGGGGTTAGTTGTAAGGCTCAATGAATAGGGTACATACATTTAGACGTTAAGACTACGGACTCAACCCCTAATAAAATGTCTAACATGGAGGAGTATTTTCAAAATATTTTACTTTTAAATTTCTTTTAGTTAAGATTCATTACATAAAGTAATTCTTATTAATGGATAAACCGTAGAATTGTATAATCCACACATCAAAATAATATATAATAAATCATATCAACAAACCCCTCTACACTAACATCCTCTTAATGTGAGACACTCCCTTTATGATACACAATTAGGAATAAATAAAAAGGGGGAAAACATGACTAGGACTAGATTAGGAATGGAATTTAATGGTATAAAGGGATTAAGTCAAATGGAATTATTAGATCAAGATAGGAATCAAGGAAAATAAAATCCTAAAGTCATCCTTAAGTTAGGAATCAAGCATAGGAAACCTAGAACACTAGGTGTGGAATGATCAAAAGGGAAACCATTTTACATTTGGAACAAACCAAGTTGATCATAGAATGAAAAAGATTTTTCGATGAGACCCATGAGGGGTAAAAATATTATTCTTGCCTATATAATGAAAAAGATGAGTTCAGGAGTTTTTATAAAAATAAAACAGGCCAAGAACTAGCCAAATTATGGTGAATTAGTAAAAAAAAAGTTTAAAATTGGCTAAAGCAGCCAAAAATTCACTAGAAATAGGTCTAAACAGTACCGAGTAGTAGACGATAACTAGATTGTCATGTTGGAGGCCGCAACCAATCACAGCGCACCATCTGGTCATGTGACCAATCGTCCTGCACCGCATGGTGAAGTAGTTCGGTCATCAGATGCTAAGCCATATAAACAAGCACGACCAATCACGGTGTGCCATGTGTCAAACATACACTGTATATGACAGTTAAAATATGTGGGACATGAAGGACCAATCACAGAGTGACACGTGGTGATAGTTACACAGTCAGCAAATGATTGAATCCTATCAATCGAGCGTGACCAATCGCTGAGCACCACGTGGTGGGGAGTACAGTTGGATAATTTTTATCTGGATACATGCACACATCAACATATTATAGCCAATCATTGTACATCACGTGGCATAATGTCGCATGAGCATGCATGTGTGAGTATAATATCATCATCTATGATGAACATATGCCATAAATTGGGAAAGTTGGGCGAGATATTTACAAATATTTCACAATGACACTCAACTGCATTGAAGAATTTTGACATCCTTTGGTGGCCAAATCAATTGGGGAAGGTACCCTAATGTCTCTCGTGTCTCCTTCTTCATCTTCCATGCAATGTAGGATATGAGGTAAGCCACATCGACTGTGGTCTTTCATTTTCCTTTAAAAAGTTTTGCTCAGTTTTAAGGGGGTAGTTCAGCTAAAGTTTTATACAACTCTGGTGGATGATTAGGATGGGGCCAAGTGTAGGGAGGTCACTTGGGAAGTCCCCTAACTTTCTCGACCGATGGCATTGACCAACTCACCGTTGTCAATGGGATTCTGACAAATTATGTAGATTGTGCAATATTTCAACGAGGCTCTGATCTAGAGCTATATGGGGGCTAAATCGGTCTATTCAAAGTATGGATTGACCCTAGAGTGATGATGAAGATGATAGGAAAATTTGTAGGGACAAAATCAAAGAGGATATGATGAAATTTGATGAAACCTAAAGGAGAGATAATTATGCAAAAAATGGTAATGTTGGGGAGGGCATTTGCAATTACTTAGAAATTGGGGACCTTTTGAGATAAAATGATTAGAAGGCTTAGGAATGAGGATTTGTTTATGTTGGGATGTAAGTGAAACGTTAAAGTGACATAGAGTACAAATGAAGAGGATAGAAGGGAAATCTCGCAATGGTGTTGAGAGATACCAGCATAACTTAGTTGAGAGACTCAAATTATGTATTGATTAGTGATATTATCATGTTAACAACTGAATATACACTAGCACAAAAATCAATGTAAAACCCACCAGTGAAATTAGATGCTGCTCTAGGAGAGTGGGATTATAAATCTAACGTCGGGTTCAAATGGATCGATGTATGATTTTTATGACTTTTGAATTTCTAGTTGTGCATTGGCTTATTATAATTGTTTAATTGAAACTGAAACCAATATGGAGGCATTTATACCCTATCTTGAAAAAAGTGTTTTAACCAACATTTTGAAATAATGGGCTTTGACCCATAATTGGAAAGAAAGAGCTTCAACCCTTATTTTGGAAAGAAGGCTTATGCCCATATTTTGAAAGAAGGGGATTAGACCAATATTTAAAAAAAAGGCTTTGACACATATTTAAAGAAGTGGCTTCGACCTTTATTTTGAAAGAAGAGCCTGAACCATGAATTGAGAAAGGACTCTAGTTATGAAAAAGGGACTTCGGCCCACATTTATGAACACACAAATGTGCAAGTTTTAGAGAACCCTCAATGACCCTATAAATCTTGACATACCTAAGTATATGTGATACAACTTTAGAGGGGTTGACAAGATAGCAAGCCAACCACAACCATTATTTTATAAATGGTTGTTCTGTACTGGGCTTGGCCAAATAGCAAGTCAACATCCATGGTTGTTGTGATTTGCTTGAGGTATTGCATGTGAATGTGGCAAATGTAGAACAATACCAATAGATGTATGGACAAAGAGGTGGTGTAGCTAAGGGATATCAAAGAAGTGAGGTAATAAAGGGAGATGTTTTTATCCAAACTATCAAGGACAAGGGAGACATAATGTAATGTCTAGTGATTGACCAGATGACTGTTGTAGATGGTAACATTATTCTTAAGGTGCTAGTGGTCTGGACCTTAAAGGATTCAAGATTGCACTATTTTTGACGTGTTTTAGTGAAGGATAATGGAGAGTGGCTAAGATCCACCGCTAAGCACTAGTAAAGAGGGATGTGACCCTAATGCTAGGTTGTGACCATAATGCGCGAGTATTGTGATGACAATCACAATACAGTGTTTGTGAAGCAATGTATGAGTCATTGCTATGCTGTGAATATTGTGTAGATGAGAATTTGTTCTCCTAATAAACTATGATAAGAAAAGACATGCTTTAAAAATTTTAAAAATATCTTAAAATATTTTCTTCATACTGATATTTTAGTAGAGATTGTGCTCATAGACAAGAATTTATGATGTTAGTGCCTCATTCACTAAATTGCATAGCTTAACCCTCTCCCTAATCCCCCCTCCCCCTTTAGGTACCATTTAAGTAGCACAACAGGATACTAAGTAGGTCTCGGTAAAGAATTCGAGATAACCCATCTCTATGATAACTACAAGAGTCTCTCAAGCAACATAAATTTTGAATTGTGGGAAATTTTTTATATCAACAGATTTTATATACTATGTTTTGAAAACACTAGTTTAAATTCTTAGGGAGATGAAACTGTACTTTGTGTTATCTATGCCTTATGGCTTGTTGATCCATCAATATTGTGGACCACACTATTATTGTGTTGGGAGGGCCCGCGGTTGTGACATTGGTCCAACCCAAAATATCTGGTCGAGGTGTTACCACTAAAGTGGTATCATAAAACTTTTTTAAATAAGTTTTGAAAAAAGGGATCATTGGAAATTTTAAAGAACTCTACTTAGAAGAACTTCTATATAACATAAATGCAAGACTAAAAACTTATTCTTTAACACAAATTATAATTTTGTAGGAAATGACAATTAAGAAGATAAGAATGGTACATCGTACTAATCTCATGATGGAACCATAACCTCATAAAACCCTTCTCAAGAATCCTTAAGGGAACAATGACCCATAGTTAGAGCATCACCCATTATACCCAATGACACCCTCCCTATCAATGAAATTTCCCCACAAGAAATGAATCCATAAGAGATGATGGTGTACCATGAGTATATGAGACCATAATTGAACCTTTAGAGTACTTTTGGAATAGCCCCGCCAAATATGGGGTGACATAAGAGGTTGAATAGCTTGATTGAAGAATTGGAGATGTTATACGAATGAAAAGATGTCATGCTAAGGAGATATGGAATAAATAGGAAGGTAAGGGGAAATAAAAAATGTGAAGGTTTGAAGGAAACCTTAGAGGGCTAACATCAAAGCGGGATCCTTCATTAGAAGCTAATATACAAAGGGCTCAGAAGTAACCTTCAAGACCTATAAGAGAAGGAACCCTTATACCCATGAGACCTACATAAAACCTCGTGCTCAATTTAGTTTGTAATCCCTAGGGAAATGCCGAAAATGGGAAGGTCCTTCGAGGAGGACTTATGGGGCATAGGTACAACCAATGACCTCCCTAGAGGAGGACCTATTATGGATGTGGTCAACTCTAACACCAAAATTTCTAAAATAGGGACTTAGGTTGGTTGGACTGGAACCGATGTTGAATTCGAAATGAAAACCCAAGGATCAATATTGGGAAACAAACCAAATTGAAAACTAGTTCAGACCCTAAACATAGACATGGGATAAGCTCATGAAATCAACCTCAAAGAACCCCCATATGATTGGATATCAAGGATTAGGAAGGGCCCAAGTGAAAAATGGCCCAATTCTGGGCCGAATCAAAATAAGTGAAAAGGCCACCAATTTTTAAGAGTGGTTAAATAAATAGAAAAATAGAAATTCTTGAGCCTAATAAACTTAGTATGGGATGAAAATTTTTATTAAAAAGAATTGAGCTAAGAACCGCCCGGATCGAAGGTGAACTGACCTAAAGAAGGTCAAAATCAATGAACTGACTTAAAGTAGTAAAACCCTCCGATTTTTAGAAAAGGCTAAAATGACCTCAAATAATTGGAAATTCAATGAGGAATTTTTAAAAATTTAGTTTTGTCCGAGAACCGATTGAATTGGAGATGAAATGACCAAGGAAAGGTTGAAATTAGCCGAACCAACTGAGAAATTCGTTATTGTGCAAAAAAAAAAACTAGGAAATTCATTGGAAACTAGTTTACTATTGTGCAAACTAGTCGCCGCGTCACAACGAGTGCACGCATGTCCTTCACGTATGGGGTGCGTAGTACACAGATGTGCACGTGTGTCATCTTTTTCACCCTAGCACCCGACCCAAATCTAGATAAAAATATGGAAATAACCCGATTGTCAAACGATTTTCCACACAATGTTTCTCCCAAAACATTAAAGGTAAGCATAGTCTAGGGAGTCCAATCCGATTGACTATGGACATGGCTGAGTAGATAACTCAGTCCATGAGCTCCCTAGATAACTCTCATTGACGGTATGTTAAAATTCTCTGTGAAAGCTCAAAGGGTCCATTTTCTAGGGACCTTCCCAGTAGTGATTTCTATTTTCTTATCTGACCACCAAGCTTGGCAAAATAGGTGTTATTAGAATTAGGAGAGAATGATATTTCGAACTCCATCCCTCTCGGACATTGATATGCCCTCTAGTGGTGGAGATCCAACTTAATAGTAAAATTGCGCTATCACCTGAAAATAGAGTAGAAACTTTTGGGGCACATTCCAACCTTTCCAATGACCATACATGTAACATCGTATGTTAATAACCTAAAAATTCAATTGGAAATTTTCTGAATTATATTTTAAGTTAAAAAATTAATTAATACAATTAAAACAAATATGTTTTAATTAAAATAATGGGGTTGATTCGACCAAAATAAATGACTTGATAGAATCAGTTAAGTCTATTAAATGTAAACAAATTTTTTTAAAATATATATTTATATATAATTCTTAATTATATATATAAATATATATATTGTAAAGAATAAATTTCAACATATAACCGTATATAAATACCCGCACATATCATTTCCAAACAAACATTATTAAAAAAGGAAATGCATAAAATGAAATAATTGAGTAAGAGCCTAAATGCATAAAATATGGGCATAAACCAATAGATTAAAATCTAAATGGGCCACAAAAATAAGGAGTATATAACCTAAGCCCAAGACTATTGGGCTGAATGTTACATAATATAAAAAGATAAAAAAAAATACATACATCAATTATAAAAGCTTGTAAGATAGCCTCACAACAACCCGATCCATATATTAGCTTCCTAGACCTAACCAACGTATCACAGAGGTAACTTAGACTAAAAAGGAGTCATGGCTTATCTAATAATAAGTTACAACTAATAATACCAACATTACAACCCGAATATGATAAAGGGGCCAATCCATAGACAATCTAAGTGTCATAGCATGCATTACAAGTAATTGATGCTAGGGCCAACCTTGGGTCAATTGAAGCAAAGTTAAATTGTCTTTAACGTAAACATTTACTTCCCCAACCGACTATGAGGATTAAAGATTTATCCAATATATTAAAGGAGTCGTCATTTTACCATACACTTATATTGAAATTGAGGACAAGTACAAAAAGTAACTGAGAGGTCTTGAATGGAACTGGTTCGAGTGACCAAGGTAACACATCGGGCCTTTTCAGCCTATATTAAAAATGAGATCCCAAATTAATCGATATTATATTTCAAGCTAAAGTGCATTAATTAGAATGAGTATTTGGTGCCTAGAAGAAAGTTGTTAAGAAAATTAAGAACTCACATAAACTCCTCAAGCTAAATTATAAACCAAGCAATGGTAAAAACTGGACTTGAGAAGCTCTCATAAGAGAGGTGGCTTAAATCCGAAGCCTTCAACAAGGACACCTAACAAGTTAAACAAATCATTAGACTGATAAAATTAAACAAATCATTTGACTAAGTTTGAGAATTACTATACATATAACAAGATAGTAAGTTGAACCTAAACTAACCTGTGGATTAAAATATAAGTTGAGATAAGAAGTGAGGGTACTTATCCCAATTCTTATGAAGCATTTGGACCTTGACTAGCAAGGTAAAAAGGGACATCGATTTCAAGAGATAAAGATAAAAACCTGCAATCAAATAAAAGAAATTATTATGTAGCATAAACGCTCAGGCAATCAATCATAGTCATATGAGAAAAGGCATTGGAAATTTATATCCAAAAGAGAGAAGGGAAAGATTATGCTATTACATAGCATTAAGTCAATTTCACCATAAAATTGTTAATGAAGGTAGCTTCGTATATGAAATTGAGATCTATTTAAATTCTATAATAATATTCTATAGGAGAAGAAATAGCTATATATTAGGAAATATTATGAGACAATGGAGAATTACCTAGAAATTTCCATTGAAATATGGAATAACCATTCCTATCATCAATAGCAACAAATTAAGGGGGAATGTAAGAGATGATAAGTGAGATATAAGAAAAAAGGAATGTGAATTTTTAGTATCATTAAGGGTTCTATGAATAATAAAAAAGAATTTTCTCCTACCATTGAAGGTCTAGTCATTTAATGAAATGGTTAATGATCATTTTCCCTCTCTAGATATGAATATAATTGAAATCAAAGATTCATCCTATTTATGTTGAACCACTAAATGTAAGGCATCACATAAGATAAGATTAACTAGGAAGATAAGCATTCAAGCTCCTATAAATAGGTGGGCATAAGTCCCACAAGGTAGACATACATCTTCCAAACACTAAAAGCCAAGCAATTATCCAAACAAACCATTCCAATTATTGATGTGATTCAAACTGAGAAGAAGAGAGAATTTACTTGGGGGAGATTGCTGAAGACGACGAACGGTATTGAAAGATATAGGCGACCTGAAATGGGGAGGAGAAATTGAGTATGCCTGACACCTTCAATTGAAGGGCACTTATCTTCAGATGCAGGGAAAGCTTGCAAAAATTTGACCCAACGATCTTCTTAGAGTATTCATAATTTCATAAATGGAACTCGACTTAAGAGAATCAAACATTAGAACACTTACCAAAGAGCGTGAAATTACAATGGAACTACTAAAGATGAAGAAGAGTACTCTGGCCGTCGGAAGGGAGCAACCCGATCAGGAGATGACGAACCGATGGTGTCATTAGGTGCATTAATTAGAAGGAATGCCATCAAGGAGATGGACTCTAGAATCGAGAAACTAAGGAATTAACCAAGTGTTAGGGCCTAGTTGCCCATACATGAGAACAAGAAGGCTATCGTGTCGAAACCTTCCTAATAATGATACCTAAATCGTATAGGGACACTTGGAACCAGAATGTGAGCAAGAGAGCCAGACTTGGCCTAAAAAACTAACTGGGGACGCTCTCGACCTAAAAAACTAACTAGGGATGAAACGTCACAGACATCAGGTGAGTGAGACACTTTGAACGTCATACCCGATTTGGGTGATGAGCAAATTTTAAAGCCAAAAAATACTAACCGGTTGTGAGTGGGCTTACTAACATTATACCCGTTTGGATGATGAGCGCATTTTAATGTTGAAAGACCACTGTGAGTGGGAAATTTTATATGTAAACACCATCCTTTTTAGTTAAGGAAAACTGGGAAAAGAATCAGTCAAACCGAGTAAGAAAACCGAACTAGTTCACAAACCCAATCATTTGGAAATTTACAAGTCCCAAGTGATCCAAAGGGTTCATAAAACCTTGGAAAATAACCTTAGGACAAATTGGAAGAGAAAAACCAAAGAGGTTTAGATGAACCGGAACCGATAGAGAAAGGGCAAACCGGGAAATTTATGGATCCCGAGTGACCCAAAGAGTCCCAAAAGTCATGGAAATGGACTTGAGAATGAATTGGAGATGAAAACCAAATCGGTTCAGGTGAATCGGATGTGAACCGGATTGAACCGGTTTGGATCAGTTTGAACCACTATTGAACCGGATTCTAAATTCATTTTTCTAGATGGCTTTAAAAATTCAAATTTGAGATTTGAGGCCACCATTGGATATAAAATGAATTTAGATGAATTTAACAATTTTTATATTTGAAAAATTCAGTCAAATAGGGGGGTGAACCGATCGGTTTAAGCTTTGAACCCGGTTCAGATCGGTCCGTTCCGATTCAGAACAATATCATCTTTTTCCTTCAGATGACAGCACTATTCACTCGCCAGAAAATCGTGCAGCGCCGAAAAAGCTGAAAAGTCTCTGGCCATGGAGTTTCAGGCAATGAATGATCACCATTAAGGCACCACTTGGACGGCCAAGAAGTCCACGTGCTTCTTATATAAAGACCCCCTCCCCATTCATCCTCTTCACACCTAAAAACTTCATTCTCTCTCAACTGCTCCATTTTTCGGTGAAGCTCGAACCAAAGCTCCGACTAGGGCACTTTTCTGAGCCAAACAAGGCGAGGTCAAGTTCTTTAGAACCGAGGAGAAGTCAGCTACACACCTGTAGTCTCCGTTTGCTCCGAGGGTCGCCGAAGAAGTACCGGCGTGATGGAACAATGAAGCAGCTTCAGCAGACCGAAGCTGCCCTATTTCAGCCCAACTAAAATTAACCATTTTGATCCCTCCTCAGGCCAAAACAAGCCCTACCAACACCTCCATAGCTCTCCTACAACTAAATTAGAGCGAAAATGTAAGTCAATTCGGCTCCACTCTGCAATTTCCAACTAGTGATAGAGAGAGAACCGACAAAACTTTGATGATAAAATTCTCATTCAATTCAGCATCAATTGATACAATTCCTGATTCTAGAATGAACCTCCGGATGAGAGCTATCTATCTAGATCAAAAGCTCGGACCGCCATGCCTCTGATGGTAAGTAATTGAAGCTTTCTCTCTCTACAGTTGTTTGACGGACCGATCTGACAAACAACTACATGCCAAGTCGAGTGTTGGGGTCGTTGCACCGCCGACACCAAAGATAATGGTTATTATGTGAAAATTATTGTTTGTGCAAGCACTCTAATTTGGAACCAACGAGACTCCCATGAGGGGTTGTGATGGATTCCAAGGACTATTGGACGACCTGGTGGCAATAAGGGCAGTTTGTCGTACCAGTTAATCATGATGCTGGTCGGAGCTTATTGCGCATGAGACCAGGCTGAGTTGGCGAGATGAGGTCTCCATCCGCATACGGATACAAAGTCATTTTGAGTCTGAGGGCTGGGCACTTGGGCGTCACTCAGACTTCGGGTAGAAGTAGTCGATCTTCTATCAAGGTGGATGGTAAAGATGATTCGATCCACAAGTAGGTGCAGTCGTCATAACTGCATCTCACGAATGCTTGAACCCTTTATGAGAAAGGGCATGTGGTTGTTTGATAAACACCTTCCGAGAAAAGGGAAGTGTTAGCTTGGACTATTTATAATAAAGGGCATGTGAATTAAAAACCAAATCCCGAGCAAGGGCAAATGTTAAAAAGAGCTAAACACACATAATATTAAAGGATTTTTAAAAATGATGAAAGACTTTGAAGAAATATTTATGGAATGGTTTTGATAAACTATTTTTAAAAACTCACCCTCAACACCCGCTCACTGAGTTGTAGAAACTCACCCCCTCCCTTTAACCCTTTTTCAGGAAAGGAGACGAACCCTTAGAGAATTTCTTAAAGTTGAATCCTTAAGTCAGGTATGTAAAGTTTTTAAGATATTTTGTTTTATATAATGCTCTTCTAAGGAACAATGACAAAATTTACGCCTCACTCCTCGCTGTCTTAGAAAGTGGTAACTATTCTTGAACCAAAGGGAGTGATAGGTTGTTCATGGGGTTCTGACCAAACCGGGTCGGGGCTTGACAAAGAAAGTGTTTGAAGCTACACTTATCAAATTCTCCATGATCATGACATTCATTGAAGAAATTCTCCATCCTAGAAGGACTCTCCTAGCAAGCACAAGCTTCCCAAATTGAGAACTTCGGAAACTGAGACCTAACTAGTAAGGTTTTGAGGCTTTCTCAATCTAAGACTTGTTTTTCGATGAAGCTCCATTTGAGCTTGAAATTGAGTAAAATTGAGAAAAATTGAGAAATTCAAAGTCCAAGATGATCGTAGGGAGTTGGGGGAATTGATTAGCAGCATAATAGAGGGAATTAACAAAGTTTAGGTAGTTAATTGAAAGAGATGAGAAATCATTGGTCAAAGTGAAATTTTTGGAAATTTGGGGCAATTTGGGGATTTTTGAAAAATTGGGGGTTGAATTGCAATTAAAAGGAAACTTGGGACTTAAGTGGAAATAAGAAAACCTTAGGGACTTAATTGAGGATAAAAGGGGTATCGAAGGCCTAAATGCAAAAAATTCATAAATTTGGGGCCTATATGTAATTTAGGAAAAATTAAAGGACTTATGCAAGAGAAGGAGGTCTCACATACCAAATCCCCTTATGTGATTTCTCGAACCCTGTAGGAACTGAGCGTTCGAGTGCTCGTGTAGAGGAGCGCGTCACGGATCAGAAATCTAGTTGGGAAGAACGCATCATGGTTATCGGGTGAGTGGAAATTCTAGCATCATACCCATTGGGGGTGATGAGAACGTCTACGAATTAAACAAAAAAAACTATTTTTCATAATTAGTCTCCCCTTACTGTATGAACTTGCTGAAACATTTTGGGAGCTACTTATGAGTAAAGCTAGAATTGCTCAAGTGGGCCAAAGGCCAATGGGCATGGGTTTAAACCCGTCCATAATTAGACGGGTAATGAGCCTTGAAAGATTCCCATAAAAGGTAAAATTGTGTGCTATAGCTACTGATCCCAAGACTGGGTTGTTAAGCTCATTGGGCTAGCAGCTACCATGCCGAAGTCAGATCGTTGAACTCGTTGGGCTGGTGGACATTGGGCCAAAGTCAGGCCAATAAACCCGTAGGGTCAGTGGCCCAAAGATAAAGATCTTAATTAAAAGACTTGTGATTGTGCATGCTGACATATAGAACCATCAAGGCACCCGGTATGGGGTAGTGCTGGTTCCAAGGGCTACTGGATGACCCAAGGAGCATAAGGAAAGTCTATCATCTAAGGAGTCAAGAAGCTCAGTGAGGTTCATGCACATTGAGACAGGGGAAGAAGAGGGGAGAGGTCTCGTCCCACAATAGCAGACACGGAGAAATTGAGATATGAGGGATGGGCGGTAAGGCTAACTCAGATCTTGGGGTAGAAGGTGTGACCTTCTATTAGGGTGATTGATAAAGTTGCTACGGGCCACAAGTGGAGTAGTTGGAGACTGATCTAGGACCAGGTGAACCCTTTTATGAGAAAAGGGCAAATGTTGGATGAAAAACAATGCAAATGATGATTGTGAACAAAAAAATGTTTGACTAAAAGTATGACCTAGAAATTTCCTTTCATTGAGTTATGAACTCATTCCCCCTTCCTTAAATTCCTTTCAGGAAAAGTCATTCCAAGTAGAGTCAAAGCCCAAGGAACTAACTAAACCTCTAAGGTAATTTTATTTTATGACGTCTTGTAAAATTTGTTATAGAAAGCATATGTATGAGTACACGTTTACCTTTCTTGAACCATCTTGGTAGAAATACCCTTGTGGCTCAAGGAAGGGTGGCGGGTTGATCATGGGGATCAAACCAAACTGGGTTGGGGTGTGACAAATCGATTGCCCAAGGTTGCTAGATGTGGGTGAAGGAAGAAATGCCCAATGTGAATATCACACTATTATGATCACATGATATAGGCATCACTTAGGGAATTAAATGGATTTTTGAGGCACAATAATAACTAATTGTCATGATGTGATGTGAGTCCAACTAAGGGTGCTGCCAATTTGCAAGGTCCAATCACAAGGTCAAGGGCCAAAATAATTAAAGAAGAAATGCAAGGACTGACTGGAGCGATTACAGGAGATCAAGCTTGGAGCACAATTGAAGAGTACAATGAGAGCATCAAAGAAGGCAATAATTCAAATGGGAGATTTATTAATATCATAAATCTTCTAGAAGTTTAAATTAGAAAACAATATTTTTTTAGATATGTCTAAGAAATATATTAACAAAATTCTCTATATGGTTGGCATGTCAACCACAATATTTTATTTCCTTATTTAGATTCTCAAATGCCTATAAAAGGCTAACTTTAGGGCATTATCAAGACAGATTTTGATTTCAATTTTTTATTATGAGGTTTTTGTCTTCATTCTCTTTTGAGAGAACTTTTGAACTTATCAAGTTTTTACTTGTGGTGTTCAATCAATCAGACTTAACACTAGGGTTTTCTAGGAGCTCTTCTTAGAAAATTTGGGTGTGGCATCTACATCTACCCATACCTTGTTTCTTAACCAAACAAGGTATATTTCATTCTTTTTACTTGTGTCGTAAAAGTCTTGGGGTCTATTGCATATTTGGTGAAGGGTGTCGTTAGTATATTGGCGGGGTTCGCATCAGTTAGTATCAGAGCACACGGTTGCACGGCAAGTTTCATACTATCCTTTCAATTACCGTTCTATTTTTTTCTTATCTTCTACCTATTTCTATCCGGTAAAAAATCACAAAAAAAATCTCTTTTTTTAACCTATCGAGTTATATTTTTATTATTTTTTGTCTATTTCTACTAAATATAAAGAAATCACAAAACAAAATCTCTTTTTTCTTTTATCTAGTTATATTTTCATTCTCCTTCTATTCTCTATAAAAAAATCTCATCTTTTTTTATCTACTTGCTTTATAATAGGAAAAAAAAAGCCAAATAAAAGCCAAAATAAAAAAAAACAAAAAAATTGTTTAAAGAAAGCCAAAAAAATTAGTAAAAAAATAAAAAAGGCGTGCAAAAAAAAGTTAAAAGAATAAAAAAAAGGTAAAAAAAGAATTATAAAAAGGCATAAAAAAAGACACAAAATTATATATTCAGTATCTTATTCATTCTACTCTCTTAGATTTTATTTTTCTTCCTATATTTTTTTGAATATCCTCATACCTTACACTTAAATCCTTTTTTTTAATTACTTTTTGAAACTTTGTTGATTTTTCTTAATTGTTCCTCAAGTTGAACTGCTTCCTAAAAATAATTTGTTCTTAAGTTCAATTAAAATTGAAAAGAAGACATACGAGGGGAAAAAGGCAAGGGTGTTTGAATCCTTAAAAAAAGTCAATAGAGTGAAACACAAGTGTTGCGAGGCTTTTTTTTTCATTCGTAGGAATACATAGCCTAACGAAGAGGAGACGACCCAAATGAAGAGGTGCCCCCACAACTCATTCCAAACTTACAAGTGCAAGCTATAATAAATGAGATGAGATTATTAATGAAGATTGACCTAGAGCCACTTCACCTATGAATAGATCAATTGGAGGAAGGAGTGAAGGGTTCACGTCAACATACCCCTACTGAACAACGGCCTCGAAGTTTTCAATTTAGGCGTTTTGATCCATAAAATCTCAAGGAGTTTGATGAAATCCAAGGTAATCGCAACAGGCTCGGACGTGATTCCATCGATCGATATGCTCATAGAGAGCGACCACAGACTAATGACAACTTGGACAACATCAAACTGAATATACCCTCTTTTCAAGGAAAAACTGATCTAGAAGCCTGCTTTGAATGGGAAAGGAAGATGGAGATGGTTTTTGAATGTAATAATTACTCTGAGATGAAAAAGGTACGACTTGCTGCTGTCGAATTTATTGATTATGCTATAATATGGCGGGATCAGTTGGTGAAGGAGAGGAAAAGAAATCATGAACACCCCGTGGAATCTTGGGATGAGATGAAAGTAATTATGTCACGACGATTTGTTCCCAGCCACTATCATTGAGACCTGTTCAATAAACTTCAAAGGCTTACCCAAGGATCCAAAAGTGTTGACGAGTACTTCAAGGAGATGGAAATTACTATGATTCGAGCTAATGTGGAAGAAGATAGAGAGGCTACAATGGCCATATTCTTGCATGGCCTAAACCATGAGATAGCTAATGTGGTGGAAATGCAATATCATGTTGAGCTTCAAGATATGGTGCACCAAGCTATCAAAGTCGAACAACAACTGAAGAGGAGGAATTTACACAAGAGGGGATTAAACAATGGTCAATCAAACACATGGAAACCAGCCCCTAGTCAAGTTGAGAAGTCATCAACTCAATCTCAGGCCAACCTTCCAAAGGAGACAATCAAGCAAGTTGTGACCCAAAAACAAGGTAACACTCATATCACAACTCCCAAAAATCATGATATTAAGTATTTTCGATGCCAAGGCAGGGGTCATGTAGCAAGTCAATGCCCGAATAAGCAAGCCATGGTGATCAATGTTGATGGGGAGAACGAGACTGAGGATGAAGAAGAAGAAAACAATTCTGATATGCCACCACTTGAGGATGCTAGTGAGTATGCCGAAGAAGGAGAGTTATTAGTAGCAAGGCGAAGTCTTAGTGCTCATGCCCAAGAAGAAGAAAACAACCAGCATGAGAACTTATTTCATACTCGTTGTTGTGTGAATAATAAGATTTGTTGCGTTATTATAGATGGAGGAGGCTGCACTAACGTAGCTAGCACTAAGCTTGTGGAAAAATTGGCATTACTGACATTAAAGCATTCAAAGCCATATCGACTTTAGTGGTTGAACAATCAAGGCGAACTCAAGGTAACCAAGCAGGTGTTGGTTGCATTTTCCATAGGAAGATATTAGGATGAAATACTATGCGATGTGGTACCAATGAAAGCCTGTCATACTCTTTTGGGACGACCTTGGCACTTTGATTGTCAAGTTAAGCATGATGGATTCACTAATAAGTACTCATTTGTGATGAACAAAAGGCCAATATCTCTTGTACCATTGACTCCAAAGCAAGTGCTAGAGGATCAAGTAAAAAGGAAAAAGGCAAATGAAAAGAAGAAAGAAGAAGAAAAGAAGAAGGAAGTAGAAAAGAATATAGAATTGAAAGAAAAGAGATAAAAGCCTGAATTTGAAAAAAAAAGTGTAAAAATAATTTTATTGCTAGAAAAAGTGAGATTAAGGGAGCTATACATACACAACAATCTTTTATTGTACTTATCTACAAGGATGCCTTTTTGAGTACTAATGACCTTATCGGATCTTTGCTGAGCAATATTATTACTGTTTTGCAGGAATTTATGGATGTTTTTCCCGAAGAGATACCACCAGGTTTACCACCAATTTGAGGAATTGAACATCAAATTGATTTCATCCCTAGAGTGATAATTTCGAATCAGCCAGCTTATAGAAGTAACCCTGAGGAAACAAAGGAACTTCAATGCCAAGTTATGGAACTAATGGAAAAAGGTATGTTCGAGAGAGCATGAGCCCATGTGTTGTGCCTATGCTACTTGTCCCTAAGAAGGATGGATCGTGGCGAATGTGCGTCTATTGTCGAGCTGTTAACAATATCATGATAAAGTATCGACACCCTATTCCTCATTTGGATGATATATTAGATGAGTTGCATGGATCTTATTTATTTTCGAAAATAGATCTTAAAAGTGGATATCATCAAATTAGAATGAAAGAAGGAGATGAATAGAAAACTGCATTTAAGACAAAACAAGGATTATATGAATGGTTAGTTATGCCCTTTGGATTGACTAATGCACCTAGTATGTTCATGAGATTAATGAACCATGTTTTGCGTGCTTTTATTGGAAAGTTTGTAGTTGTATATTTTGATGGCATTCTAATCTACAGCAAGACCATGGATGAACATATAAGACACTTAACAACTATTTTGGAAGCCTTAAGGAAAGATAAGTTGTTTGCCAATTTAAAAAAATGTGTCTTTTGTTAGGATAAACTTGTGTTTCTTGGGTATGTTATAAGTTCAGAAGGGATTGGAGTTGACAAGGAAAAGATTAAGGCAATCCGAGATTGGCCACACCTAATTCGGTAAGCTAGGTAAGAAGTTTTCATGAATTGGCTAGTTTTTATAGACGTTTTGTTCCTAACTTTAGTACTTATGTTGCACCTCTTACTGCTGTTATAAAGAAGAATGTAGCATTTAATTGGGGAGTTGAGCAACAAAACGCATTCCAATTGATAAAGGGTAAACTAATAAGTGCCCCATTGCTTGCCATACCTAATTTTTCTAAAATGTTTGAAATTGAGTGTGATGCATCAGGGGTAGGTATTGGAGGTGTGTTGATGCAGGAGGGAAGGCCAATTGCATATTTCAATGAAAAGTTGAGTGGAGCAACTCTCAATTACCCTACCTATGACAAGGAGATGTATGCATTAGTTCGAACACTACAAACATGGCAACACTATCTATGGCCTAAAGAGTTTGTGATTCACCCTGATCATGAATCTCTTAACCACCTCATGGGGCAACACAAGTTGAACAAGCGTCACACTAGGTGGGTGGAGTTTATTGAGACATTCCCATATGTGATCAAATACAAACAAGGTAAGGAAAATATAGTTGCTGATGCACTATCCCGAAGGTACGCCATGCTTGCAATCCTTGATTCTAAATTGCTTGGGTTTGATTATATTAAGGAATTGTATGCAAAAGACCCTGATTTTTGTGATGTGGTTAAAAATTGTACAAATGGTGGGTTTGGAAAATTTTATTTGCAAAATGGGTTCATTTTTCGAGAAAATAAATTGTGCATCCCTTAATCCTCTTTACGTGAGTTACTTGGTAGGGAAGCACATGCTAGAGAACTTATGGGATATTTTGGGGTAGCTAAGACTATGGCAATATTGCATGAACATTTTTTTTGCCTCACATGAAAAATGATGTTGAGAAAATATGTTCTCGATGCATTACATGTAAGGAGTCTAAATCTAGGCAGCAACCTAATGGTTTGTATACACCTCTTCCAATCCCTAGTGCACCTTAGATTGATATATCAATGGATTTCATTTTAGGATTACCAAGGACTAAGAGAGGGACTGATTCTGTGTTTGAGGTTATTGACAGATTTTCCAAGATGGCACACTTTATTCCTTATCATAAAACTGATGATGCCCCGTATGTTGCCAATTTGTTCTTTAAAGAAGTTGTTAGATTGCATGGTATGCCTAGGACTATTGTTTCTGATCGTGATTCTAAATTCTTGAGTTACTTCAGGAAAACTTTATGGGCTAAATTGGGAATAAAACTTTTGTTTTCGATAGCTTGTCACCCACAAACTAATGGTCAAACAGAAGTAGTTAATAGAACATTAGGCACTTTATTACGTTCTATAATAAAAAAGAACTTGAAATCATGGGAAGATTTTTTACCACATGTTGAGTTTACTTATAATCGTTCTGTTCATTCTACTACTAAGTTTTCACCATTTGAGATTGTATATGGTTTTAATCCATTGACCCCTCTAGATTTAACCCCACTTCCAGTTGGTGAGTTAGTAAATTTTGATGGAAAGAAAAAGGCAGAGTTCGTGCGACAAATGCATGAGTAGGCAAAGATGCAGATTGAAAGGCGGACTAATGCATATGAAAATCAAGCAAATAAGGGTTGTAAAAATATTACATTTGAACCCGGAGATTGGGTTTGGCTTCATTTGAGGAAGGAGCGATTTCCAAAACAAAGGTGGTCAAAACTTCTTCCAAGAGTAGATGGACCATTTCGAGTGTTGGAGTGCATCAATAATAATGCATATAAGTTAGAGTTACCAGGTGAGTATGGTGTTAGCGTAAGTTTTAATGTTACTGATTTAATGCCCTTTGATGTAGGTGACAAGAACACCGAAGATTTGAGGACAAATCATTTTCAAGAGAGGGAGAATGATGTCAGTCCAACTAAGGGTGCTGCCAATTTGCATGATCCAATCACAAGGTCAAGGGCCAAAAGAATTAAAGAAGAAATGCAAGGGCTGATTGGAGCGATTATAGGAGGCCAAGCTAGGAGCACAATTGAAGAGTATAATGAGAGCATTAAAGAAGGCAATAAGTCAAATGGGAGATTTATTAATATCATAAATCTTCTAGAAGATTAAATTAGAAAACAATATCTTCTTTTTAGATATGTCTAAGAAATATATTAACAAAATTCTCTATATGGTTGGCATGTCAACCACAATATTTTATTTACTTATTTAGATTCTCAAGTGCTTATAAAAGGCTAACTTTAGAGCATTGTCAAGATAGATTTTGATTTCATTTTTTTATTGTGAGGTTTATGTCTTCTTTCTCTTTTGAGAGAACTTTTGAACTTATCAAGTTTTTACTTGTGGCATTTAAGCAATCAGACTTATCACCAGGGTTTTCTAGGAGCTCTCCTTAGAGGATTTGGGTGTGGAGTCTACATCTACCCGTACCTTGTTTCTTAACCAAATGAGGTATATTTCATTCTTTTTACTTGTGTCGTGAAAGTCTTGGGGTCTATTCCATATTTGGTGAAGGCTATCGTTAGTATATTGGCGGGGTTCGCATCATGATGTGAGGATAATTCATTTAAAGCCTAGGAGAGATAAAGATGAATGATATTCTAGGGAGAACGGTGTAATGAAAAAATCTCATGAGAGTTGAAGAATTAAAGCTCAAAAGATATTAAGTAAGGAATGATGAGCAACTCTAGTCATGAGATATATGTAACCATATAAGTGGGGAATGCTAAAGCAAGTGCATGTATTGAACAAAAACTCTAAGGTCATTATGGAATCTCACTTTAGATTAAACCTCGAAGAACATCTAGATATAATAGACTAGGATAGAAGGTATGGTTGATTTGGTGCAAAAGTGAGATATTGAGGATTACATGTTTTGATAGTTACAAAGCCCATGTAGTGGGCTAATCACTCGTGATTATTGAAACATTCCATGCCGATGAGGAATAAAATGTCGAATGTGGACCTAGGACCTAAAGGGTTCAAAAGCAAGTCAAAATATCATTAGAAAGAAAATGACACACATGTATCATAGATGACCAAGTTATGGCAATGACGTATACACCAAGGAGTGTACAAGTAAGAAGTGACAATGCATTTCGTAAGTTTAGAAGGAACAAGTATTGACTATGGTAACCATGATGAATTGTAATCCGAATTTTAATAAGGAATATAAGGTATCACCTTATAAATCGATGTATTGTTAAAGAAATCACACATATAGTTATGTGAACAAATAGGGAGAATGATTTCTTAATCCTTGAAAAGGATCAAGAAGGGCATATGCCTTTAGTGGCACGGCCCGAGTGGAATCTATGTAAGCACCCAACAAGTTAAGGTACAAGAACCATTAAGAGAGGAAATGAGATTGAACCCCAGAAGGATATATGGGGCATGATAAATAGATATGTGCTAGAAGTAGACCTCAAATTTTTAATTATATTAATGGAAATCAGACATCGACAAGTGATAGGTGGATTGGAAGGCTTCACTCAAGTATGAGTACCAAGAAGAAAATGATATTTGCCTCAATAATTGAAAATTGGTATATAAGGTTACCAATGAGACAACGTGTAAACCCCACCCTCTAGAGTTAAGGAAAACTGGAAAAAGAACCGGTCAAACTGAGTGAGAAAAACCGAACCGATTCACAAACCCGATCATCAAAGAGCGGTCAAATTGAGAAATTTAAAACTCTCGAGTAACCAAAATAGGGTCATAAAAACCTTGGAAAAGGACCTTAGGACAATTTGGGAGAGAAAACTAAAATAGTTCAGGTGAATTGGATCTGAACCAGATTAAACCGATCATTTCCAAAGAGAAAACTGAGTCGCTTTATAAATCGGAACCGAAGAGAAAGGGCAAACCGGGCAATTTATGGATCCCGAGTGACCTAAAGAGTCAGAAAAGTCATGAAAAAGGACTTTAGGATGAATTAGAGGTGAAAACCAAACTGGTTCAGGTGAATCGAATCTGAACCGGATTGAACTAGTTAGGACCAGTTTGAACAACTATTGAATCAGATGCTAAATTTATTTATCTAGGTGGCTTAGAAAATTCAAATTGGAGAATTGAGGTCACCATTGGATAGATAATTAATTTAGATGAATTTAAAAGTTTTAAATTTTGAAAAACTTGGTTTAATCGGGCCTAAACTGGCCAGTTTAAGCATTGAACCCAGTTTGGACTAGTCCGGTCCAGTTCGGAATAGTGTCATCATCTTCCTTCAGATGACAGCATTGTTCACTCGTAGGAAAATCGAACCAGCACAGGCGAAGAGGAAAATTTTTTGTTCAGAACATTTCAGGCTATCAACGACTGTCATTAAGGTGCCAAACGGACGGCCGACGAGTACCTAAGCTCCCTATATAAAGAGCCTCTCTCCATTCATCCTTCACACACTTAAAATCCTCACCCTCTCTTAGCTACTCAATTTTCTGACAAAGCTCAAACCAAAGCTTCGATGGTCTTTTCTAAGCCAAAGAAGGTGAGGTCGGGTTCTTTAGTGTAAACCCCACACTTTTGAGTTAAGGAAAATTAGGAAAAGACCGGTCAAACCGAGTAAGAAAATCGAGACGGTTTACAAACCTGATCATTTGGGAACAAGCAATTTGGAAATTTACAACTTCCGAGTGATTCAAATGGTTTATTAAAAGTTAAAAAAAAAACTTAACACAAATTAAAACAGAAAAACCAAATTGGTTTAGGTGAACGAGAGTCCATAAGAACTCTAAAGTTAAGCGTGCTTGCCCGAGAGTAGTTTGAGGATGGGTGACCTCTTAGGAAGTATGATTTTTTCTAACCCGAACGTACTGCTTATCATAAAAAGCCATAAATTGATATATAATTAATACCAATAATTTAATAACTAAATTAAATTATTGGAATTAATACAAATAATTTAATACTGAAATTAAATTATTGGAATTAATACCAATAATTTATGGCAATATTAATACTAGTAATAAATCTCTCCCATTTAATACACGATTTTACACCTATATAAAGAGGTCATCCCTATTCATTCTCCTCACACCGAAACACTTCTCTCTCTCTCTACTACTCCATTTCTTGGTAAAACTCGAACTAGAGCTTCGACTTGAACAAAGGGCGGGCTCTTTAGAACCGAGGAGAATACAGTTATCTGATAGCAAACTCCAGTCATTCCGAGAATCGTTGGAGAAGCGCCGGCATGATAGAATAGTGAAGCAGCTCAGGCGGATCGAAGCTACCCTATTTCGGCCAAGCTGAAATTGGCCCTTTCAAGCACTCCTCAGGCCAAACCAAGCCCTCCCAACACTTTCTCATCCTTTCCACGGCCGAATTAGGACCGAAAGGTAAGCCAATTCGGCTCCCCTTTATAATTTTCGATCAGTGTTAGAGAGAGAGTCGACCGAATTTTAATGACGAAATTCTAATCCAATTCCGCATCAATTGATGCGATTCTTGATTCTAGGATGAACCTCAGGATGAGAGCTATCTGTCCATATCGAAAGCTCGAACCGTCGTGCCTTCACCGGTAAGTAAACGAAGCTTTCTCTCTCTATAGTTTATTTTCCGGCGAAGCTCCATTTGAGCTCGTCTCGGCATTAAAACTTACGATTCACATTTCTGAAGATCAATTGATGCGATTCTTGATTCTAGGATGAACCTCATGATGAGAGCTATCTGTCCATATCGAAAGCTCGAACCGTCGTGCCTTCACTGGTAAGTAAACGAAGCTCTCTCTCTATAGTTCATTTTCCGGCGAAGCTCCGTTTGAGCTCGTCTCGGCATTAAAACTTGCGATTCACATTTCTAAAGAATTGTATGAACATGTAGAAACTCAATTTCAACTTCAATTTCAAAAATTGGAAACGTTTGATGGGTCAATTTGATGAAATCAAATTCGGCTGTGTTAAAAATTTGGAATTGGGGGAAAATTGGGGCTTTTTGAAATTCAAAGGACCAAAATGAAATTTTATGAAATTGAGGGTGAATTGGGCATGAAAATAATGTTGGAGGACCAATTGAGGAATTTTGAAATTTTTGGGGCAAAATTTACAATTTTTGTAAAGGAAGGGCAAAATGGTAATTTTGGAAAAGTTGGGGGACCAAATTGGAAATTTAGGAAATTAAACACCTTTTTGTGAAATGGAATAAATTGAGGACCTATGATAAATTTTAGATGTTTTGGGACTCAATTTGAGGAAAAACTGGCATTTGGGACTTAAAGAGAAATAACTTTAGGGACCTAATTGCAAATAAATGAAAGTTTAACTTTCTCATTCATTTGGAATGAATGAAGGCGATTAGGCCGAAGGATAATGAACCAAGATGTTCATATCGTGTAGGAACGCAAAATACTGGGAACGCCAGTAAGGACAAGCTCGCGTGAATACAAAGAACCAGTCTAGTGAAATTCACGGTATTAACGGGTGAGTGGGTTTACTAACATCATACCCGGTTGGGATGATGAGCACAACTTAAAATTAAAAACCACTTACGGGTTGTAAGTGGGTTTACTAACATCATACCCAGTTGGGATGATCAGCACAACTTAAAGATAAAAACCACTTACCGGTTGTGAGTGAGTTTACTAACATCATACCCGGTTGGGATGATGAGCACAACTTAAAGATAAAAACCACTTACCGATTGTGAGTGGAAATTATATATCATACCCAGTTGGGGATGATAAGTGCCTTAGTATAAAAGCCCACTGTTTAGTGGTATTTTAATCATCACCACTTAGAGAAAGTGATGTAAAAATTTCATGAAAAAAAAACTACTTACCGGTTGTAAGTAGATCATACCCGGTTGGTATGATGAGAATTTCTCGAAGGAAGTTGAAAATCCGTTCATCGGTTATGAACGGAGATGTCCTTATACTGGTTGGCATAATAGACAGCAAAAACCTATTTTGTCAGAAGTGTTCTCCCCTGATTGTGTGCAATTGCTTAAACTATTTGGGAGATCTTTTTGACGGGAGTTCGAATAGCTCTTATAGGTCGAGGGCCTTGGTTTTGGAACTTAAGGGCTACAATGCCCAGTTTTTTTGAAAATCTCGTACAGTGGGCCCAAGGCCAGTTGGTACAAGCAGGAGCTCGTAAACGAACATGATATATGTGCCATAAAACTTAATAAGTGAATTGTTTGGCCATGGTACCAAGATAGGACCGACATGCTCAGTCAACTAGCAGTTGTGCGACATGACAAGTTGACAGACTAGTCAAGAAATACAACTACGAGTTGAGTTGAGAGTCGGGGCTGTTGGACCAGTGGCACCACATATTACATGGCTTGATAAGAAAACATTGTTTGTGCATGCACTATGAGTACGGGATCATCAAGACACCCATGAGGGGTAGTGATGTGTCCTAAGGGCGCAAGACGACCCGGTGAGTATAGGGGCAGATTGTCGTTCCAGGTGTCTGTGCAAAATTTGGAGTAGTGCCAAGCGTATGAGACCGGGGTGGGGATAGGATGAGGTCTCTGTACTCATACGGACACGAAGAAGTGATTTCAGGATTGTGGGTTGGATGTCATGTACATCCACTCATTCCCAGGGTAGAAGTGGTCGTACTTCTATCCGGGTGGCAAGAAAAGTCGCTCCGATATAAAATTGTGGTTCAGTAGTGATACTGACTTGCGAATGTGTGTAACCTTCAAGATGAAGGATGTGTGTTGGGTGATGACACACCGTGGTAACTAAGAAATAATGGAAAAACCTGAATTTTTAAATGAAGGGATTTTTTAAAACAAAGGAGTCCGGCACACTCCATATAAATGTTTTTCTTAAAAGTCAAAAGCTTTTAAAAACTCATTAACTGAGTAGTCGTACTCACCCCCTCCCTTATATCCCTTTCAGGAAATCCCGGAAAGCCTCCCTTTAAAGACCATCAACTAACATGCCTGTAAGACAGGTATGTAAAGTTTTAAATTTCATGTAGTTTTGATTATTCTATTCTAGGAAAAAGGTGCAGATTAAAGGACGCCTTACTCTTTACGGTTTACAATAAGGGGAAACCCTTTAATAAACCGGGAGAGTGGCGAGCTGATCATGGGGATCCGACCAAACTAGGTCGGGGCTTGACATTTAGACTCGGGGAGAAGTCAGCTACACGGTTGTAGTTTCCAATTGCTCCGAGGGTCGATGGGGAAGTTCCGGCATGATCGAACAATGAAGCAACTCTCACGGACCGGAGCTGCCTTGTTTTTGTCGAGCTAAAATTAGCCAATTCGAGTCATCCTCAGGCTAAACCAAGCACTCCCAACACTTCCTCAACCCTCATACGGCCGAATTAGAGTGGAAAGGTAAGCCAATTTGGCTCCCCTCCGTGAATTCCGAACAATGCTAGAGAAGGAAACGGTAGATATTCACTAACTGAATTCTCCCTCAATTCGTTATGAATTGAGGTGATTCTTGATTCTAGGAAGGACCTTTGGATGAGAGCTATCTACCTAGATCGAAAGCTCAAACAGTCTTGCCCTCGATGGTAAGATTTCGAAGCTTTCTCTCTCTACATTTAGTTTTTGACAAAACTCCGTTTGAGCTCGTTCCGGCATCAAATTGTGCAATTCAAAGTGCAATTGAATCGTGCGAATATGTAGGAACTCCAATCTAACTTTAATTTCAACAAATAAACTCATTTGATCCATCAATTAGATGAAATAAAATATGGTTGTGTTGGAAGGTTAAAATTGGGGGGAAATTTGGGGAAATTTTGTGAATTTCTAAAATTTGAGGGAATAAATTGCAATTTCATAAAATTAAGGGCCAATTGGGCATGATAAAGATGTTGGAGGACCAACTGGTTAATTTTTGGAACTTTTGGGGTGAAACTTCCCATTTTTGTAAAGTAGGGGCAAAATGGTAATTTTGGAAAAAATGGGGACCAAATTGGAAATTTGGGCAACTTGAACCCCTTTATGTAATTTTGAATAAATTGATGTCTCAAAGTAAACTTTTGAAGATTTGGGACTCAATTTAGGGGGAAATTGGCATTTGGGACTTAAAGTAAAGGTAAAAGAACTTTAGGGACCAAATTGAAAATATTGAAAAGTTGGGTATTTTATTCATTCATAATGAATGAAGGCTATCAAAACAAAAGATAATAAAAAAGGATGTTCATACAGTGTAGGAACACGAGGTATCAGAAACGCCAGCTAAGACAAAGCTCACGAGGAGACGAAAACTGATTAAGAAGAATTCACGGCATTTACGGGTGAGTGGGATTTTTATATAATAACCGGTTGGGATGATAAGCACCTCAGAAATGAAACCCACTACAAGTGGAATTTTAACCATCACACCTGAATGGAGTGATGTGGAAATTACGCGGAAAAACTAATTACCAGTTGTGAGTGGATCATACTCGGTTGGTATGATGAACTTCGTGGAAGGAAGTAGAAAACCCACTTATCGGTTATAAGCAGAGATTTCCTCACACCTGGTTGGTGTGATGGACAGATGAAAATCTTATTTTGTCGGAAGAGCTCTCTCCAATCAGTGTATCACTACTTAAACTTTTTGGGAGACTTTTTTTATAGGAGCTTAAAATGCTCATATAGGCCAGAGGCCTCGAATTTTGGAACTTGGGGGATAATATGCCCGATTTTTTGAAAATCTCGTACCGTGGGCCAAGGCTAGTTGGCATGAGTAGGAGCTCATAAAAAAACATGAGTTTATGGCATAAAAACATAAAATGAATGATTTGTTTGGCCATGGTACCAAGATAGGACCGACATAGTCGATGAACTGGTGGTAGTGCGACGTGACAGGTCGACGAACTGGTCGAGACAAACAGCTACAAGTCGAGTTGAGGGTCGGGGCCGTTGGACCAGTGTCACTACAGATTAAATGGCTTATGTGGAAAACTATTTTTTTGTGCATAAACTGAGGTACAGGACCTTCAAGACGTTGAAGAGTGATGCGTCCTAGGGACTACTGGACGACATAACGGAGATAAGTGCAGTTTATCGTGTCAGCAGTCAGGTAAGCTTGATGTAGGTTCATGTGCATGAGACCAAGATGGGGTCGGGATGAGATCTCTATCCTCATACAGACACGAAGTTTTCTTTACGGGATTGAGGGTCGGATGTCGCGTAAATCCCCTCATTCTCAAGGTAAAAGTGGACATGCTTCTATCTAGGTGGCCGGTAACGTCGCTCTGACGCCACAAGTGGGTGTAGTGGACGTGCTGCCCTGCGAATGTATGATCCCTTCAGGATGAAAGACGTGTGTTGGTTGCTAAATACACTATTTGTGGTTGATGATGAAGAAACGGCTTTGAAAACTGAGAAAACAAGGAAGAAAGAATTTTAAAGAAAATAAAGAATCTAGCACACTCCAATTTAAAACCATTTGATTAAAAGTTTTTTTTTAAATACTCATTCACTAAGTTGTAGAAACTCACCCACCCTTTTTATCCTTTTTAAGGAAACACCAAGCCTTACCCTCTGTCAAGTATGCTTAACTTTCTTAAGCTTGCATTTTATTTGATATATGTTATTCTAGGGAACAATGTTGAGATTGCGTTTGGCTCCTCTTGAATTAAAGAAGGGGAAAACCCCTCTTGAACCAAGAAGAGCGGCAGGTTGTTCACAGGGATCTGACCAAGCCGGGTCAGGGCATGATAACTTGAGTGGTATCAGAGCTAAGTTCCCTTGAAACATTATCAATATTATGATCTGACATTAATCAAACTTTAACTATCGTGTAGGAAGGAGAATCCCTAGGAAGTTCATTGTGAAATCCAACCCTCCACCCATAACCTTGAAAAAGACACAACCTAAGGGAAGAGGTCTTTTAAAGATTTTTATGAGTGAGAAAAGTGTACCCAAGGACATGGTGGAAGAATACTGTAAACTGGTGGGAGCCTTATTGGAACCAGAAGGCATCACATACCCTCCTCCCATACAAGAGCAACCTATACCTCCTCCTAGGAACTCAACTCCCCCCCCCCCCAACCCTACAACAACCAAAGAAGAATCCAACTAAGAAGGAGGTCTAGGATAACAACTGGGATGTGTATGCCACTTTCATGAAAATCCACCAAGTACCTCCACCTACTCAGTCCAACTTCAATCACTCCCAATGGATGAAATGGACCTATGAGTGCGAGGAAGAGGTACTAAGGCAATACGGATTGGAGGCCATACACCAAATTCATCCCATAAGGGAATACGAGTAGATCCTAACTAATTCCCTAGAGCCTTCTGATCAAGAGTCCCATAACTGTTCTAAGGCTATCTCTCGACCTATGACCCCAAGGCATTAAGTGTAGAAAACTTCTGTAATAAGCCAAGTATGGCAAGAAAATGTTTCTTGAATGAATGAAAATTAATTTTCTTGATAAAACTTTTTGAGTCTCCTTGATAAATTCAAACAAAAATAGCATGCTAATAAAGTAAGGGTACAAAATCACCTAAGGGAGGAAAAACAGGTTACTTCTAGTTAACCTTAATCTCCATAACTTTTTCATAAATGTACAATAAAAAAATTGGCAAGGAATAGACTAAGGAAAGAAAAGAGAAGTTTGGAACAAGGGAGGTAAGCATCAAAGAGCATGGGATTAGTGAGAGACTAAGGAGTTAAGGAAAAGCTCAAGGAATAAGAGTAAGGAAAAACCAGAAGGAATAGACTATTACAAAGGAAAAACCAAAGTAATTGAAGCTAATCAGGAAGAAATAAAGAAGGTTATGGGGAGCACTGAGGGTGTTAAGACAATTAAGACAGGATAAGGAGAAAATACGGTAGCGAAAAAACTCAGGAACACCTACTTGGAAAGAACTAGGACACAATTTCTTAGAAACTCCATAAATTAAGGAGGCTTATGGGAAGTAGAGATATAGAATCAAGAAGGGAGGAATCCGGAGTGAATCACCATACAAAGATTGAGAAGTATAAGAAAAGAATAAAGGGAGGACTTTCAAGGAGCAGTAAGGAAAATGAATGTGAAAATCCTAGTATGGAAGTCCCTAGAAGAAGAATGACGATAGGAAGTGGAATCGTAGAAAGGAGGAAGTTCCAAGCTGAGGAAATCAACCAATGAGATATCATAAACTGGAGCAGGAACTAGGACCTCATTAAAGGACATAGGTGACTGACTAAATACCTAGAAGGTCAAGCATAATTTATGTCACGCCCCGACCTAGTTTGGTCGAATCCCCATGATCAACCCGCCACTCTCCCAGTTTATTAAAGGGTTTCCCCTTATTATATACCGTAAAGATTAAGGTGTCCTTTAAACTAGCACCTTTTCCTAAAATAACATAAATCAAAACTGCATAAATTTTAAATTTATCATACCTGTCTCACAGGCATCTTAGTTGATGGTCTTTAACGGTAGGCTTTCTGGAATTTCCTGAAAGGGATGTAAGGGAGGGGGTGAGTACGACTACTCAGTGAATGGGTTTTCAAAACTCCTAACTTTTAGGAAAAAGATTTGTATTGGAGTGTACCAGACTCCTTTCTTTCAAACGTCCTTTCATTTAAAATCTCGGTTTTTACCACCATTCTTATTAATCACAGTGTGTCATCACCCAACACACATTCGCAAGCCATTACATCCACTGAACACACTTGTGGCATCGAAGCAACTTTACCGGCCACCTAGATAGAAGCACATCCATTTCTACCTTGAGAAAGAGTGGATGTTCGCGACATCCGATCTTCAATCCCGAAATCAATTCTCTATGTCCGTATGACAACAGAGACCTCATCCCGTTCCCACCCCAGTCTCATGCGCTTGGTACTACTCCAAATTTTGCACGGTCACCTAGTACGACGAACAGCCCTTATACTAACCAGGTCGTCCAAAACCCTTAGGACACATCACTACCCCTCTTTGATGTCTTGATGGTCCTATAATCACAGTGCATGCACAATCAATATTTTCTCATCATGCCATATAATCTGTGGTGCCACTAATCAACGGCTCTAACCCTTAACTCAACCTGTAGTTGTTTGTCTTGACTGGTCCGTCGACCTGTCATGTCGCACTACCGTTAATTGACTGAGTATGTCAATCCTGTCTTGGTACCAAGGCCAAACAATTCATTTATTTAAAGTTTTATGTCATATAACTCATGCTTGTTTACGAGCTCCTGGTCGTGCCAACTGGCCTTGGGCCCAATGTACGAGATATTCAAAATCGAGCATATTAGCCCCTAAGTTCAAAAATCGAGGCCTCTGGCCTATAAGAGTTATTCGAGCTAAAGTCAAGAAGGTCTCTCAAATCATTTAAGCATTGGCACACAATCAGGGGAGAGCACTTCTGACAAAATATGTTTTTAACTGTCAATCATGCCAACCAAGTATGAGGACATCTACGCTCATAGCCGATGAACGGGTTTTCCACTTCCTTCGAGTAAGTTTCATCATACCAATCATGTATGATCTACTCACAACCCATAAATAGTTTTTCCGCATGATTTTTACATCACTTCTCTAAGTTGTGATGTTTAAAATACCACTAAATAAAGGGTTTTTCATTTCGAGGTACTTATCATCTCCAACCAGGTATGATATAAAATCTCACGCACACGTCAATGTAGTGAATTCCACTAGACCGGTTGTTTGTATTCACGCAAGCTTGTCTTTACTGGCGTTCCCGATACATTATGTTCCTACATGATATGAACATCTCCGTTCATTATCATTCGGCCTAATAGCCTTCATTCATTCCAAATAAATGAGAAAACCAAACTTTTAATTATTTGTAATTAGGTCCCTAAAGTTATTTCTCTTTAACTTTAAGTCCCAGATGTTGGTTTTTCCTAAAATTAAGTACCGAAACTTTTAAATTTTATCTTAGAACCTCAATTTATTCCATTTCACAAAAACGAGTTTAATTTCCCAAATTTCCAATTTGGTCCCCTAACTTTTCCAAAATTACCATTTTGCCCTTCCTTTACAAAAATGGTAAGTTTACCCCAAAAAATTCAAAATTTCTCAATTGGTCCTCTAATATTATTAACATGCCCAATTGACCCTCAATTTCATAAAATTGTATTTTGGTCCTTCAAATTTTGAAAATTTCTCAATTTTTCCCCAATTTCAAATTAACACAACCAAATTTTATTTCATCAAATTGACCAATCAAACACTTCTAATTGTTGAAATTGAAGTTAAAATTGAGTTCCTCCATCTTCATACGATTCAATAGCACTTTGAATCGCAAGTTTTGACGCTAAAACGAGCTCAAACGGAGCTTCACCAGAAAATAAACTATAGAGAGAGAAAGCTTCAAAAGCTTACCGGCGGGGGCACGGCGGTCCGAGCTTTTGATCTGGGCAGATTGCTCTCATCCTGAGGTTTATCCTAGAATCAAAAATCGAATCAATTGATGCCGAATTGAGTTCGAATTTCATCATCGAAATTCTACTGGTTCTCTCTCTAGCACCGGTCAGAAATTACAGAGGGGAACCAAATTGGCTTACCTTTCCATTCCAATTCGGTCGTGGGAGGGCTAAGGAAGTGTTGGGAGGGCTTGGTTTGGCTTGAGGAGGGCTCAAAATGGATGATTTCAACTCGATCGAAATAGGGCAGCTTTTGCCCGCCGAAGCTGCTTCACTGTTCCATCACACCGACGTTTCTCTGGCAACCCTCGGAGCAAACGAAGACTACGGGCATGTAGTTGATTTCTCCCTGATTCTAAAGAACCCGACCTTGCCTTCTTTGGCTCAAAAATCACCCTATATCGAAGCTCTTGTTCGAGCTTCACCGGAAAACTAAGCAACTGAGAGAGAGTGATCTTTTCAAGTGTAGAGAGGATGAATGAGGAGGGGCTCTTTATATAGGAAGCTCGGGGACTTATTGGCCGTCTGATTGGCGTCTTAATGGTAGTCATTCATTGCTGAAACTCCCTGGCTGGAGACTTTTCAGCTTCACCAGTGCTGCACGATTTTTCGACAAGTGAACAGTGGTGTCATCTGGAAGAAGAAAATGACAATGTTTCGAACCGGACTGGACCAGTCCGAACTGGGTTCAAAGCTTAAACCAGTCGGTTCACCCCCATTCGACAAAGTTTTTCAAATCTAAAAATTTCTAAATTCATCTAAATTGATTTTCTATCCAATGGTGGCCTCAATTCTCAAATTTGAAAATTTTAAGCCACCTAGAAAAATGATTTTAGAATCTAGTTCAATAGTGGTTCAAACCGGTTCAATCCAGTTCGGAGCTGGTTCACCTGAACCGGTTTGATTTTCATCTCCAATTCATTCTCATGTCCAGTTCCATGACTTTTGAAACTCTTTGGGTCACTCGGGATCCATAAATTTCTCAATTTGCCCTTTCTCTATCGGTTCCGGTTCATGAACTGACTCAATTCATAAACTGGTTCAATCTAGTTGGATCTGGTTCATTTAAACTGGTCTAGTTTTTCTCTTCCAATTTGTCTTAAGGTTCTTTTCCAAGGTTTTATAAACCATTTGGATCACCTAGGAGTTGTAAATTTCCAAAATTGCCCATTCCCAAATGATCGGGTTTATGAACCGGTTCAGTTTTATTACTCGGTTTGACCGATTCTTTTCTTGATTTTCCTTAACTCAAAATTGTGGGGTTTACAATTTACTTGCAAGAAAGTAGGGAATCAAATGAGGATTTTAGATGGATTGGATTTAAGGAAATAACCCATTACAACCAGATCATCCAGGAAATAAACAACACTCCAAGAAGGATCGGAAGGTAATAAGAATCATACCCAAAATAGGGCAAAAGGATGGATACCAAAGAGAAGAAGATTCGAGAGACAATTCTCTCAAGATAAATAACTAATAGGATAAAATGAGCAAGACAATTAACGAATTGATCCTTGTGGGGGTCATATTCCCCGTGAAGAATGAAAAGACAGAAAGGTCAAAACCTTTGAGAGATAAGGACAGAGGAAAGCCTTAAAGAGATCAATGACTAAGACCGAAGTAACAACCCGAAAGCTATGAAAATGTTAAATAGATTTCTACAGGATGGACGAGAGATTTTGAAACAAAGGAGATGTGAACCCCACCTCAAAGGAAGAAATGAGTACTAGGAGCAAGTGGGAATAAGGTGAGATAGACGAGAAGTACTCGTAGGTTCTCAAGGGTAAATGTAAGCAGGAGAAGATGGCGTCAAGAAATGTCATCCAAGGATTGGATATTCGCTATGTTAAAACTGGAAGGAAATTCCAGGAGAAAAGAAGTGTAAAACTTGCCAAGTAATGGAACCTTGGAAAAACATTTGTGCATGAATTAGGAGGAAATGAATCCAATGGAAATGGCAAGGAAGATAAGCTCCTCAAAGACAAGTTGCTAGAGATGAAATGACCAAGTCCAAAGGGAAAATAACCGTGAAGGTCCAAGGGATAAGTTAAACCCAAGTAACGGGTAAGTAGGAAGACAACATCAAAAGATGCCTTAGAGTAAGAAAGGAACTAACTTTGAATAAAGGATCGTGAAATGATCACGAGTGAGTAAGAGTGAGTTACAAAAGGAAGAGTTCTTAAAAGAAAGGACGCCCTTGGGAATTAGGAACGACATAAGAAAGGAAGGGCTACAGCATGTGTCACACCCCGACCCGGTTTGGTCGGATCCCCGTGATCAACCCGCCACTCTCCCGGTTTATTAAAGGGTTTCCCCTTATTGTAAACCGTAAAGAGTAAGGCGTCCTTTAACCTACACCTTTTCCTGGAATAGCATAATCAAAACTGCATGAAATTTAAAACTTTACATACCTATCTTACAGGCATCTTAGTTGACGGTCTTTAAGGGTAGACTTTCCGAGATTTCCTGAAAGGGATATAAAGGAGGGGGTGAGTACGACTACTCAGTGAATGGGTTTTTAAAAACTTTTGACTTTTAAGAAAATAATTATTATTGGAGTGTGTCGACTCCTTTCTTTTTCAAAAATCCCTTCGTTTAAAATTTTGGGTTTTTCCACCATTTCATAGTTATCGGTGTGTCATCACCCAACACACATCCTTCATCATGAAGGTTACACATATTTGCAGGTCAGTATCACTACTGAACCCGCTAGTGGCTTCGGAGCGACTTTTCCTGCCACTCGGATAGAAGTACAACTACTTCTACCCTGGGAATAAGTGGATGTACGTGACATCCGACCCACAATCACGAAATCACTTCTTCGTGTCCGTATGAGTACAGAGACCTCATCCTGTCCCCACCCCAATGTCATGCGCTTGGTGCTACTCCAGATTTTGCACAGACACTCGGAACGACGAACTTTCCTTATAGCCCTCAGGTCGTCTAGTGCCCTTAGGACGCATCACTACCCCTCATGGGCGTCTTGATGATCTCGTAATCATAGTGCATGCATAAACAATGTTTTCTCATATTTCCATGTAATCTGTGGTGCCACTGGTCCAACGGCCCTGACTCTAAACTCAACCCGCAGTTGTTTGTCTTGACTGGTCCGTCGACCTGTCATGTCGCACTGCCGCTAGTTAACTGAGCATGTCGGTCCTATCTTGGTACCATGGCCAAACAATTCACTTATTAAGTTTTATGGCACATATATCATGTTCGTTTACAAGCTTCTACTCATGCCAACTGGCCTTGGGCCCACTTTACGAGATTTTCAAAATCGGGCATTTAGCCCCCAAGTTCCAAAACTAAGGCCCCCAGCCTATCAGAGCTATTCGATCTCCCGTCGAGAAGGTCTCCCAAATTGTTTAAGCATTGGCACACAGTCAGAGGAGAGCACTTCTGACAAAACATATGTTTTCACTATCTATTATACCACCCGGTATATAAGGACACCTCTGTTCATAACCGATGAACGGGTTTTCAACTTCCTTCGAGGAAGTCTTATCATACCAACCGAGTATGATCTACTTACAACCGATAAGTAGTTTTTCTGCATGATTTTCACATCACTTCTTCTAAGTAGTGATGTTTAAAATACCACTAAATAGTGGGTTTTCATATCGAGGTACTTATCATTCCCAACCGTGTATGATAAAATTTCTACTCGGGTATGATGTTAGTAAACCCACTCACTCGTTAATACCGTGAATTCCACTAGACTAGTTCTTGGTATTCACGCGAGCTTGTCCATGATGGCATTCTTGGTACTTCATGTTCCTACACAATATGAACATCTTGCTTCATTATCCTTCGGCATAATCGCCTTCATTCATTCCAAATGAATGAGAAAGTCAAACTTTCATTTATTTGCAATAAGGTCCCTAAAGTTATTTCTCTTTAACTTTAAGTCCCAAATGCATGTTTTTCCTCAAATTGTGTCCTGAAACTTCTAAAATTTATCATAGGACCTCAATTTATTCCATTTCACAAAAAGGGGATTCATTTCTCAAATTTCCAATTTGGTCCTCCAACTTTTCCAAAATTACCATTTTGCCCTTCCTTTACAAAAATGGTAAGTTTTGCCCCAAAAATTCTAAAATTTCCCAATTGGTCCTCCAGCATTATTTTCATACCCAATTGACCCTCAATTTCATAAAATTTCATTTTGGTCCTTCGAATTTCAAAAATCCCCAAATTTCCCCCAATTTCAACTCGTCAATGCTGCTGAATTTGATTTTATCAAATTGACCGATCAAACACCTTTAATGTTGAAATTGGAGTTGAAATTGAGTTCCTACATGTTCATACGATTATAAGGAACTTTGAATCGCAGATTTTTACGCCGAAATGAGCTCAAACGGAGCTTCGCCGAAAAACAGATTGTAGTGAGAGAAAGCTTCGATTTCTCACCGATGAGGGCACGGCAGTCCGAGCTTTCGATCTGGGCAGATAGCTCTCATCTTGAAGATCATCCTAGAATCAAGAATCACATCAATTAATGCCGAATTGAGTTAGAATTTTATCATTGAAAATTATGTCGGTTCTCTCTCTAGCACCGGTCGAAAATTACTAAGGGGAGTCGAATTGGCTTACCCTTCAGTCCTAATTCGGCCGTGGGAGGGCTGAGGAAGTGTTGGGAGGGCTTGGTTTGGTCTGAGGAGGGCTCGAAATGGCTGATTTCAGCTTCACCGAAATAGGGCAGCTTTGGTCCGCCAAAGTTGCTTCACTGTTCCATCATGTCGGCGTTTCTATAACGATTCTCGGATTGACTAGAGTTTGCTATTAGATAGCTGTCTTCTCCTCGGTTCTAAAGAGCTTGACCTCTCCTTCCGAGGTTAAGAAAAATGTTTAAGTCAAAACTTTGGTTTGAGCTTCACCGAGAAATGGAGCAGTAGATAGAGAGAAGTGTTCAGGTATGAGGAGAATGAATGGGGATAACCTCTTTATATAGGTGTAAAATCGTGTATTAAATGGGAAAGATTTATTACTACTATTAATATTGACATAAATTATTGGTCTTAATTTCAATAATTTAATTTCAGTATTAAATTATTTGTATTAATTACAATAATTAAAAATATATATTAATTTATGGCCATTTATGATAAGGCGCATAAAAATTTTTAACCGAAATTTCGGGTACAAAAAAAATCATAGTTCCCAAGAGGTCACCCATCCTCACACTACTCTTGAGCAAGCACGCTTAACTTCAAAATTCTTATGCAATCTTGTTCAACTGAACCAATTTCGGTAGGCTGGGGAGATCAGCAATAAAGAAAATAACCAAAAGTAGGAAGGATTAAGTATTTCGGTAACTCACAATCCTGAAAACTTAAGTAAAGGATCTTGGAATGGAGAAATAGTGCTTTAAGGAATGAAGGATGTGAAACTACGGATATTACCTTAAAATTTACAGCAAGATATGCTTAGCTAAAATAAACTCCATGGAATGAGAAAATGATGGAACATAAAAGAAAATTTCAAGTGTATGTTATATATGGGAGAGATGGAATTAACCAAAGGGATTATATGTCGAGAAATTAAAATTTTGATATCAAGAGAAGTTCATTTCAGTACAAAAAGTGTGAAATAATTTTTGGGGGCAAAACTCCTAAATGGAGGGGAGAGTTGTAAACCCTGTCACGGGAAAAGAACCGGTCAGACCAAGTTGGAAAAACTAAACCGATTCACAAACTTGATCATCAGAGAGTAGGCAAATTGAGAAATTTACAGCTCTTGAGTAACCCAAAAGGGGTCATAAAAACCTTGGAAAAGGACCTTAGGATAATTTGGGAGAGAAAACCAGACCGGTTTAGGTGAATCGGATCTGAACCAGATTGAACTAGTCATTTCCAAAGAAAAAATCGAGTTGGTTTATAAATCATAACCGATAGAGAAAAGGTACACCGAACAATTTATGGATCTCGGGTGACCTAAAGAGTCACAAAAGTCATGAAAAAGGACTTTAGGATGAATTGGAGGTGAAAACCAAACCGATTTTGGTGAACCGGATCCAAACCGAAATGAACCAGTTTGGACCGATTTAAACCACTATTGAACTAGATGCTAAATTCATTTTTCTAGGTGGCTTAGAAAATTCAAATTGGGGAATTGAGGCCACCATTGGATAGATAATGAATTTAGATAAATTTAGAAATTATTAATTTTGAAAAACTTAGTCGAATCGGGACTAAACCGGCCGGTTTAAGCGTTGAACCCGGTTAGACCGGTACGGTCCGGTTCAGAATAATGTCATCTTCTTCCTTCAGATGACAGCACTGTTCACTCGCTAGAAAATTGAACCAGCGTCGGAGAAGAGGAAATGTTCCCGTTCAGTATGTTTTAGTCCATCAATGACTGCCATTAAGGAGCCAAACGGACAGCTGATGAGTCCCCAAGCTCCCTATATAAAGAGCCCCTCTCCATTCATCATCCACACACCTGAAATCCTCACTCACTTTCAGCTATTCAGTTTTCCAATGAAACTCGAACCAGAGCTCTGATATAGGGTCTTTTCTGAGCCAAAGAAGGTGAGGTTGGGTTCCTTATACTTATGGAGAAGTCAGCTACATGGTGGTAGTCTCTAATTGCTCCGAGGGTCGTCGGAGAAGCTCCAGCGTGATCGAACAGTTAAGCAGCTTCAGCAGACCGAAGCTGCCCTGTTTCTCTCAAGCTAAAATCAGCCAATTCGAGCCCTCCTTAGGCCAAATCAAGCTCTCCCAACACCTCATCAGCCCTCCTACGACTAAATTAGTGCAGAAAGGTATGCCAATTTGGCTCCCCTCTTTGAATTCTAATCGGTTCTAAAGAGAGAACTAACATATTTTCACTAACTAAATTTGTCATGCCCCAACCTTGTTTGGTTGGATCCCCATGAACAACTCACCTCTCTCTCAGTTCAAGAGAAGTTTCCTCCGACTTTAACTAGAGTTGAGCCAGGCGTAATTTCGACCTTGTTCCCTAGAAAGACAATATCCAATAGAATGCAAGATTAAGGAAAATTTAAGCATACCTAACAGAGGGTAAGGCTCGATATTATTCCAAGTCATTTTCCTTTTTCCTGAAAAAGGGATAAAAAGGAGGGGGTGAGTATTACTACTCAGTGAATGGGTTTTCAAAAATTAACTTTGAGGAAAATAATTGTATTGGAGTGTGCAAGACTCCTTTCTTTCAAAAATCCTTTCATTTAAGATCTCGGGTTTTACCACATTTTCCTTATTTAATCACGGTGTGTCATCACCCAACACACAACCTTCATCATGAAGGTTAAACACACATTCGTAGGCCAGCTCGTCCACTGAACCCACTTGTGGCGTCAGAGCGACTTTACCAGCCACCTAGATAGAAGTACGTCCACTCCTAACCTAAGAATGAGTGGATGTATGTGACATTCAACCCTCAATCCCGAAATCAATTCTCCATGTCCGTATGAGGACAGAGACCTCATCCCATCCCCACCCCGGTCTCATGCGCTTAGTGCTACTCCAAATTTTGCACGGTCACCTGGTCGTCCAGGACCCTTAGGACACATCACTATCCCTCATGGGCATCTTGATGATCTCGTAATCATAGTACATGCACAAACAATATTTTCTTATCATTCCATATAATTTGTGGTGCCAATGGTCCAACGGCCCCGACCCTCAACTCAATCTGTAATTGATTGTCTTTACTGGTCCAAAGACCTATCATGTCACACTGCCACTAGTTGACTGAATATGTCAGTCCTATCATGGTACCATGGCCAAACAATTCATTTATTAAATTTTTATGGCACATATCTCATGTTTGTTTACGAGCTCTTGCTCGTGCCCACTAACCTATGGCCCACTTGTTCGAGATTTTCAAAATCGAGCATAATAGCTCCCAAGTTCCAAAACATAGGCACTCGGCCTATGAAAGCTATTCGAGCTCCTGTCAAGAAGGTTTCCCAAATCGTTTAAGCATTGGCACACAGTCAAGGTAGAGCACTTCCAATAAAAATATGTTTTCAACTGTCCATTATACCAACCCGGTATAAGGACATCTCCGCTCATAACCGATGGATGGGTTTTCAACTTCCTTTGAGGAAGTTTTATCATACCAACCGGGTATGATCTACTTACAACCGGTAAATAGTTTTTCCGCATGATTTTCACATCACTCCTCTAAGTTGTGATGTTTAAAATACCACTTGGTAGTGGGTTTTCATTTCGAGGTACTTATCATCCCCAACCGGGTATGATATAAAATCTCACTCACCCGTTAATGCAGTGAATTCCACTATACTGGTTCCTTGTATTCACACGAGCTTGTCCTTGCTAGCGTTCCCGGTACTTCAAGTTCCTACACGATATGAACATCTCGGCTCATTATCTTTCAGCCTAATAGCTTTCATTCATTCCAAATGAATGAGAAAAACTAAACTTTTATTTATTTGTGATTAGGTCCCTAAAAGTTATTTTTCTTTAACTTTAAGTCCCTAATGCCGGTTTTTCCTCAAATTGATTCCTAAAACTTTTAAATGTCCCCTCGGGGCCTCAATTTATTCAATTTCACAAAAAGGGGTTTAATTTCCCAAATTTCCAATTTTACCCCACAAATTCTAAAATTCCTCAATTGGCCCTCTAACATTTTTATCATGCCCAATTGACCCTCAATTTTAGAAAATTACATTTTGGTCCTTCGAATTTTCGAAAATCCCCATTTTTCCCCCAATTCCAACTTCTTAACACAACCGAATTTGATTTAATCAAATTGGCCGATCAAACGCTTCCAATTGTTGAAATTGAAGTTGAAATTGAGTTTCTACATGTTCATACAATTCTCTAGCAATTTGAATCACAAGTTTTAATGTCAAAACGAGCTCAAACGGAGCTTCATCGGAAAATGGACTGTAGAGAGAGAAAGCTTTGATTACTCACTAGTGATGGCGCGACGGTCTGAGCTTTCTATATGGACAGGTAGTTCTCTTCCTGTGGTTCTCCCTAGGATCAAGAATGATATCAATTGATGTCAAATTGGATTAAAATTCTGTCATTGAAATTTGGCTGACTCTCTATGTAATACAGATCGGAAATTACAGAGGGGAGTCGAATTAGCTTACCTTTTCGTCCTAATTCGGCCATGGGAGGGTTGAGGAAGTGTTAGGAGGGCTTGGTTTGGCTTGGTTTGGCTTGAGGAGGGCTCGAATTGGCTGATTTCAACTCAGCCAAAATAGGCTAGCTTCGGTCCACCGGAGCTGCTTCACTGGTCAATCACGCCGACGCTTCTCCAGCGACTCTCGAAATGAATGGATGTCACCACCGTGTAGCTGACTTCTCCCCGGTTCTAAGGAACCCCTACCTCACCTTCTTTGGCTTAGAAATGACCCAATATCGGAGCTCTGGTTCGAGTTTTATCGAAAAATTAAGCAACTAAGAGAGAGTGAGCTTTTCAGGTGTGGAGAGGATGAATGGAGAGGGGCTCTTTATATAGAGAGCTCAGGGACTCGTCAATCGTTCGTTTGGCACCTTTATGACAGAAATTGATGGTCTGAAAAGTATTGAATGGAGATGTTTCTTCTTTGTTGGCACTAATTCTATCTTCCAATGAGTGAACAGTGTTGTCATCTAAAGGAAGAAGACAACACTATTCCGAACCGGGTTCAAAGCTAAAATCGGCATGTTCACCCCTCATTTGACCGAATTTTTCAAATCTAAAAATTTTTAAATTTATCTAAATTCATTTTCTATCCAACGGTGGCTTCAAATCTCAAATTTGAATTTCTTAAGCCATCTAGAAAAATGAATTTAGAAACTGGATCAATATTAGTTCAAACCGGTTCGGATCCGGTTCACCTGAACCAGTTTGGTTTTCATCTCCAATTCCTTCTCGAGTCCATTTCAATGACTTTTAGGACTCTTTGGGTCACTTGCGATCCATAAATTTTCTGGTCTACCCTCTCCCTATCGATTTCGGTTCATGAGTCGATTCAGTTCACAAATCGGTTATATCTAGTTCAGACCTAGTTCACTTGAACTGGTCCAGTTTTTTCTTCCCCAATTCGTCCTAAGGTTCTTTTCCAAGATTTATGAACTATTTTGAGTCACATGGAAGTTGTAAATTCTCAATTTGCCTGTTTCCTAATAATCGAGCTAGTAGACTAATTCGGTTTTAAAATTCAAAACTGACTAGTTCTTTCCCCGGTTTTCTCATTATCAAAGGACGGGTTTACAAAATTCTCCCTCAATTCGTTAAGAATTGAGGTGATTCTTGATTCTAGGAAGAACCTCAGGATGAGAGTTATCTACCCAGATCGAAAGCTTGGACCGTCACGCCCCCGACGGTAAGCTTTCGAACCTTTCTCTCTCTACGTTCAGTTTTTCGGCGAAACCCTGTTTGAGCTCATTCCAGCATCAAATTGTGTGATTCAAAGTGCAATTGAACCGTGTGAATATGTAGGAACTCCAATCTAACTTCAATTTCAACAATTAAATTCATTTGATCGGTCAATTTGATAAAATCAAATTTGGTTGTGTTGGAAGGTTGAAATTGGGGGAAATTTTGGGAATTTCCAAAATTCGAGGGACTAAAGTACAATTTCATAAAATTGAGGGCCAATTGGGCATGATAAAGATGTTGGAAGACCAATTGTCAATTTTGAAAATTTTAGGGTGAAACTTACCATTTTTGTAAAGTAGGGGCAAAATGGTAATTTTGGAAAACTTGGGGACCAAATTGGGAAATTGGGAAATTGGGAATTTGGGAATTTGGGAATTTGGGAATTTGGGCAAATTGAACCCCTTTATGTAATTTTGAATAAATTGAGGTCACAAAGTAAACTTTTGGAGATTTGAGACTCAATTTGGAGGGAAATCGGCATTTGGGACTTAAAGTAAAGGAAAAAGAACTTTAGGGACCAAATTGCAAATATTTAAAAAGTTTGGTATTTTATTCATTTATAATGAATGAAGGCTATCAAGTCAAAGGATAATGAACAATGATGTTCATATTGTATAGGAATACAATGTATTGGGAACGCCAACTAAGATAAAGCTTGCGAGGAGACGAAAACCGATTAAGAAGAATTCACAACATTCACAAGTGAGTGGGATTTTTATATCATACCCGGTTGGGATGATAAGCACCTCCAAAATGAAAACCCACTACTAAGTGGAATTTTAACCATCACACTTGAATGGAGTGATGTGGAAATTATGTGGAAAAACTACTTAACGGTTGTAATTAGATTATACCCATTTGGTATAATCAACTTCCTGGAATGAAGTAGAAAACCCGCTTATTGGTTATAAGCAAAGATGTTCTCGCACCCGGTTGGTGTGATGGACAGATGAAAAGATTATTTTGTCGGAAGTGCTCTACTCTGACTGTGTACCACTACTTAAACTTTTTGGGAGACCTTATTGACATGAGCTCGAAATGCTCGTATAGGTCGGAGGCCTCAGTTTTGGAACTTGGGGGCTAATATGCTCGATTTTTTAAAAATCTTGTACAATGGGCCCAAGGCTAATTGGCACGAGCAGAGCTCATAAACAAACATGAGTTTAAGCCATAAAAACTTTAAATGAATGATATGTTTAGTCATGGTACCAAGACAGGACTGACATACTCGATGGACTAGCGGTAGTGCGACGTCACAGGTCAACGGACTAATCTAGATAAACAACTGCAGGTCGAGTTAAGGGTCAGAGCCGTTAGACTAGTGGCACTACAAATTAAATGGCTTATGTGGAAAACTGTTATTTTGTGCATGCACTGAGGTACGTGACCTTCAAGATGCCCAAGAGGGGTAGTGATGCGTCCTAGGGACTACTAGACGACATGGTGGAGATAAGGGTAGTTTGTCATGCCAGCAGTCAGGGAAGCTCGACATAGCTTCATGCGCATGAGACCGAGGTGGGGTCTGGATGAGGTCTCTATCCTCATATGGACACAAAGTCTTCTTTACTGGATTAAGGGTCGGATGTCGTGTACATCCACTCATTCTTAGGGTAGAAGTGGATGTGCTTCTATTTAGGTGGACTATAAAGTCGCTCCGATGACACAAGTGGGTACAATGGATGTGCCGCCCTGCGAATGTGTGATCCCTTCATGATGAAGGGTGTGTGTTGGGTGCTAAACACACTATTTGTAGTTGATGATGAAGAAACGACTTTGAAAATTGAGAAAATAAGGAAAAAAAAATTTTAAGAAAATTAGGATTCTGGCACACTCCAATTTAAAAACCATTTTATTGAAAGTTTTTTTTAAAATACGCATTCACTGAGTTGTATAAACTCACCTACCCTTTTTATCCATTTTCAGAAAATAGAGAGATGACTAGGGATAATACCAAGCCTTACCTTTTGTCAGGTATGCTTAACTTGCTTAAGCTTGCATTTTATTTTATATATGTTATTACAGAGAACAAGATTAAGATTTCACCTAGCTCCTCTTGAATTAAAGAAGGGGGAAACCCCTCTTGAACTAAGAAGAGTGGCAGGTTATTCACAGGGATCCGACCAAACCGGGTCGAGGCATGACACAACACCTGAAAAAGACCTCATGGCTTATCAGGCATTGAAACTTGAGAGTTGAAGAAACAAAATGAGAATCACCCTTAGTTGATGAGGAATGTATCACCATAACTAAGATGTTATAAGAAAAGGTACTGTATTATAATAAATTCGGAAGATAAAATAAAGTACATAAAAGGATTTGAATTACTTAACCGTGAGGGAATGATTATTTCTAATGGAGACAATGTCAATATTCTAGACCTTAAGACATGTTATGACTCATTGTGATATATAAGGTGGATTAGACCCAAAGGTATCCATGAAAATCAGGATGTCATAAATGAGGAGGTATACAAGTAACCAAGAGATATGATCTACAATCTAAGATAATGATGAATTCAAAATGAGACTTATAAAGAATGACATGATATTTTTTATGAACGTATTAGAAAAATGGTTACATTGCACCTAAGTTAAATTATCGGGGCTAAGTTGAATAAGAAAATTGGACAAAAAAGAAGTTGGCATAAGAATGTAAATGAAGACGATAATAATATACAATTATATTACTATCATGTAAATTAGAGGAAGTTGAGAGAATCGAGTGGGTTACAAGATAAAAATTTTCCTCCCTTGTAAATGATTTAGTTTTGAGAACAAAACTTATAAAATGAGAAGAGTAATTGTAATTCAGGAACTTATGGAAGTCGAGTTTAAGCGCAATTGAACCATAAACCATGGTTAAATTGGGAATGGAATCCCGAATTAGAAATGAAACCCTTAATCGATAAATGAAGCCCTAATCGAATTAGATTAAAAATCAAGTCTTAACCAATGTTAAAATTAGGAATGGAAACCCGAGCCAAAAATAGAGATACAATTGAATTAGGGATCGATATCCCGAAAAAGAACATTACAACACAAAATACATCTTATAAGAACATAATAACCATTCAATAAATTATTTAATCAAAATTAATGAAATAAAATGTAGGGGTAGATTTAAAAAAAAAAGAAAAACACAAAAACATATTTATCTTTGCATATAATAGTAGATATTTTCAACATTAATCCATTTTTTATAAAAGTATTAGTTTTATCTCTTCACTCTCAGAATTACATTTTCACCCAAAACATTTTTTTTTCTCGTATTCTCACTTAGAACTTTTATTCATATGTAGTGTAGTTAACATTTATAAGTTAATGATATCTCCTACTTTATCTTAAAATAAAAACATTCTATATTTTCTTTCTTAAAATAAGAGCATTCTATATTTCCTTTCATGTCATTTAATTATTTTGGGCCAATTAAATTAACTTTAGGTATATTGATAATGTTGTAATATGGTAAATTGTGGACCATTCTCTCGTACTATAGATATTATTTTTTTTATTATCAAAGTAGTATATCAATAATTATCATAGAAATTAAAAATATTATTATATTAATACAAAATTTACTATTCATATTATAATATAATAAATATGTTAAATCATAAAATTATATATGAATATTTTTATAATAAAATATTACAATTTTAAAAGTTTTGTAATAAATTATTATATTAAATTAGGTTTTTAAAGTTTCAATTAACATTATTTAAACAATTAATCAACTATTTTTCAGATTTATTAGAATGTTTCTACTATAATAATTGAATTTAAATAATTTTAATACTGTTGTACTCAATAATATTAAATATATTATTAAAAATTATATAATTATTTTATTTTTATCTTTTCATTTTACATATATTATATATAATTTGATAAATTAATAAAATAATATTTTATTAAGTAAAAAAAATTTATTACATGTACAATTTTTTAAATGTAGATAAATAAAATTTTATAAACTAAATTAAATAATGTTGATATATTATTCGAAATTTTAACACAAATTAAAGAATAACCCTCCATAAAAAATGGGCAAAATTAATTTTGACAACTTAGAAGATGACGTTATTAATTAATTTAAATAAAAAATCCATTGATTCTCTCTCTTTCTCTTTCTCTTCCACTTGCCTGCTGCACTCACTCTATTCGATCTATCTACACTGCAAGTCTGCACTTGATTGACAAAGGTTATCAAAATCTCACATTCTTTCTTTCTTACCTCTGCTCGCATTCTTCAGATTCCTAGAAACTTGGTTCTACTTCCAGTTACCCCGGTCGCTGTGATTTGTATAAAGATTCACCAGTTACTCTCTCAACTTGCTGTCTGGAGTAAGTAATCTTGCTATCAATTTGTACAGTCTTTGGCTGTTTCCATAATTTGGTTGAATTATTTTGAAATTGTATGGTTTAGGTCATTTTTAAGCATCTGTATTCTTCAGTTTTGTGTTGATCTGCTTCTCTGGGCATGTAGCTAGGGGTTCACTCCTATTTTGGCCCTTCATTTGATTGCTGATAAGACTTTTCTTGACATTGGGAGAGTACGCGTTCTTTAGTGCGTTGTTTTTCCTCCAAGCGGAAGGATCATACTTCAGCTGCATGCTTTGAGTAAGTGATTTCGCTTTATGATTCTGTTGACAAGAATATCTTGTAGTGCTGCTAGTGGTCTAATCATTCACGATCCTTGAGAATACATTGGGGTTTGCTGTCATTTTTTCGGGTATTTTATTAGTTACAGGGAGTAGCAGCTTTGGGCATATATTCTATGAGGAATTACCAAATATTTATGGGATAACATAGTATTAGCTACAAAATTGGGCATTTTGTCTTAATCTGTGATATAAGAGTTTCATGCATTTTAGTCCTAATGATATCTCAGTTTTGGGCTTTAAGTATATTCATATTAATGTTACTAAGAAGGAACTTCAGGTAATTGATTGATTTGGACATAAATTTCATCTATGATTCTCTCCAATTGAAAATCGGTTGCAGTTCTCTACGTTCTAGTGAGAACTTTGTTAGTAGTACAATTGACCAAGTCCACAGGTCTGGGCGGGGCTGTTCTTACTCTAGCTTGCTTGATATTTTACAGCATCTTGTAGATGGTTGTTTTCTCCTGTGTCATTGTTGGGAAGAAATGAAGTAGAATGTTATAGCTTAACCATAGTTACTGACTTGAATACCATGTTTGCATTCATACACGTATTTTTATACTCTAACATCTAGAATCTCCTAATAAACTAGTTTAGAAATTTTCATTTCTTGAGGCGGTGAGCATCCAAGTGGAAGATGCCTTCACTGTGGGGGAAATCCTCATCTAAAGATGCAAGGAAGAAACCAAGCAAGGAAAGTTTTATTGAAATATTGCAACGTAAATTTAGAAGTCCATCCAATACAAAGCAAAATAGTAGATCAAGAGGATTGCGGAGGCATTGCAGTGACATAGTTTCAGAAAGTGGATCCCTATCTCGTGTACCATCAAGATCTCCATCTCCATCCAAACATGTTTCCAGGTGTCAGAGTTTTGCTGAAAGGCCTGTTGCACAACCACTTCCACTTCCTGGCTTTCATCCTGTGAATGGTGGATGCAGTGACTCTAAAATCAGCATACCCACAAAATATCGGTCAGATAAAAGTGCCAAATCATTTTTTCCCCTACCAAGATCTGTATGTATTGGAATCAAGACAAATCAAGCTGTTACAGATAATGACCTGATCACTACATCAGTTGCCAATGAGGGTTCCAGTGATAGTGATGATCCAGCAGACTTTAGTCAACAAAGTCCACCTGCTACAGATTGTGGCAGAGAAGGCACAACTACTGTATCCAGTCCTTCCAGGTTGGTTGCTATCGTCTCTTCACATTCATCAATGTAGTAAACTATTTTCATGCTTATGTTACACCAAACAGGAGTCATGATATTAAATCTGCATCTTTTCACTAATTTGTTTCCTCTTATCCTCTGAAGTATGATGCCAGAGGATCAAAGTCCTGCTATGTCTCTGGAAAACTCGAGGGAAACCAAAAAACCAGCAAATCCATCATTCAGTTACCACATTTGTCCGTCATTACCTAAGCATAGACCATTAATTAGTCAATCACCCAATCGACAGATGTTTCATGCTGGGGCTTTTTGTAGTGCTCCAGATAGCTCCATGTCAAGTCCTTCTAGAAGTCCTCTAAGAGCATTTGGCACTGAGCAAGCTGTCAGTTCTGCTTTCTGGTCCGGAAAGCATTATGCTGATGTTACATTGCTGGGGTCTGGCCATTGTTCTAGTCCTGGATCAGGTCATAATTCAATTGGAGGGGATATGTCAGGACAATTGTTCTGGCAGCAAAGCAGAGGTAGCCCCGAATATTCTCCTCTGCCTAGTCCACGAATGACCAGTCCTGGACCCAGTTCTAGAATCCATAGTGGAGCTGTCACACCTATTCATCCCAGAGCTGGTGGAGCATCTACAGAACTGCAGGCAAACTGGCTTGATGATGGAAAACAACTAAGTCACCGCCTTCCACTACCCCCATTGACAATTTCCAACTCCTCACCTTTCTCTCATTCAAATTCAGCGGCTAATTCTCCATCAGTTCCACGCAGTCCTGGGATTTCTGAAGCTCCAACAAGTCCAGTGTCACGGTGGAAAAAAGGAAAACTGGTCGGCAGAGGAACATTTGGACATGTCTATGTTGGCTTCAATAGGTATTGTGGCCTAGATGATTTTGACTTTTGTCACTAATGCATGGACTTTTTTGCAATACTGATGATTTTAATTAGATAGCATATATTGACAAGTTCTGATCCTTTTTTACTTTTGGTATAATTTCATCATAAATCATATAAATAGTCATGATATATTTAAAAATGACAGTTTCTGATGCATCTACTAGTTGAACTGACCATACATTTTTTTTTTGTGGTAACTCATCTCCTTTCAGAAAATTTGTAAATGATTGACTGACTCTTTATCCTTTTTTCCTGGGTATTTCATTTTCGTTAAGTGAAAGTGGTGAAATGTGTGCAATGAAGGAGGTCACTTTATTTTCAGATGATATGAAGTCAAAGGAAAGTGCAAAGCAGTTAATGCAGGTACATTGTTCCCTGCAAATTGTAACTTGTCATTTTGCTTTTTTTTGCTACTTTAATAGTTGCTCATTAGGTTAGATTCTAGGCCTCAAATTCTTCCAATATTACTTGTACAGGAAATCACTATGTTGAGTCGTTTGCAGCATCCAAACATTGTACAGTACTATGGTTCAGAAACTGTAAGTTAATAGAGTGGGCCATCCATTTTTTATTTGTTGAATCTGCTTCTTGGTATATTTTATTTACTTAAGCTCATTTACTTTCCATGCTCAACTATGGATGGCCAACTCCTTTGAGGAGGTATACACGTCCATAGACAATATCTTGCAAATAAGCTTCATAAGTATGTGCTTGTACATAACTCAATGTTGATGTGTAGGTGGATGACAAGTTGTACATTTACCTGGAGTACATATCTGGTGGTTCCATCTACAAAATCCTTCAAGAATATGGACGACTTGGTGAGTTGGCTATCCGTAGTTATACTCAACAGATTCTGTCGGGCCTTGCATATTTGCATGCTAAGAGTACTGTCCACAGGTTAGTTAAGGCATCTTATTTTATATTTAAACTAATAATTAGGAAGAATATATTTTGTATGGCATTAAATAATCATTTTCTCAAACTCTTTTGTGCAATTCCTGTAGGGATATCAAAGGAGCTAATATCTTAGTAGACCCAAATGGCCGAGTAAAGTTGGCAGATTTTGGGATGGCTAAACATGTAAGTATCTCAACATAGGAGGGGTTTTAATATGAGAAACTGTATGATCCATTATGGTAAATCATTAAAGTCCTTAATAATCGGGTACGTGGTTTTTCATTGTTGTGAATGGCAATGCTAATATATTGATTGGTAATTTCTATTTATTTCACATATAGATTTCTGCTGTAAGTTTCAGAAAATTATTATCGCTGATCCAAATCTACCTGTATCTTTGCCTTATAGATTACTGGACATTCATGTCCTCTCTCCTTGAAAGGGAGTCCATACTGGATGGCGCCTGAGGTACAATTTCCTCTTTTCACGCATATGATGTGATCATCTTTGGTTATTTTTCTGTTTATGATTATTTACTGGGAAGAAAAAAAACATAACTGTGATTTTCCTACTTTATCATTTATCAGGTTATAAAAAACACAAGTGGCTGCAATCTCGCTGTTGATATTTGGAGCCTTGGTTGCACTGTTCTGGAAATGGCCACCACTAAACCACCTTGGAGCCAATATGAGGGGGTGAGTTTTGGGAATTACATTACCACTCAATTAAAGTTGTGAGAAAGGTATTTTTTTCTTACAATTATTTGGTAGTATTCACCTGTTATGGATCACAGGTTGCTGCTATGTTTAAGATAGGGAACAGTAAAGAACTCCCAGCAATTCCAGATTACCTCTCAGAAGATGGAAAGGATTTTGTGAGGCAGTGTTTGCAGAGAAATCCTTTGCATCGTCCTACAGCATCTCTACTTCTGGAGCACCCTTTTGTCAAAGCAGCTGCTCCATTAGAACGAGTGGAAAGGCCAGTTTCTGGTCCTGAGCCTTCAGATCCTTCTCCTGGGGCCATCATTGCAACAGCCAGATCAGCGGTACTCTCTCACCTTCTAGCAAAGCAATATATCTAAAGAAAAGGATTTTTCTGCCATTGTTTCATTTTCTTTATGGAAATATAATCCGATGGAGCTGCAAATTCCTCCAGTAAATTTTTACTGTTATCTTTTATGAAATGAAAGTGAACTTTGTTTTGGCTAGGAAATGAAAGTTAACTTAATAAGATACTTTTTAACATGTAATGTTCAGTTAGACTTAACAACATTATTTGGTTAAGATGGATAAGGCATTTCTACTCCCAGGTTCAGGCTTTTCAATGGAGAAATCTTTGGTTGGGAGAGTTTATCCCTTTGATGGATCTTCCTCCCTCGAATCTGATTAGAGCCCAATGAGATTATGTATACCAGATTTATTGACCAAAGAACAAATGCTCAGTAGACTTTCAACCAAAATTTGGGGATCTTTTTACCAACAACAATGGTGACCTAGTGGTTCAAAGCTCACTCCTGTGTGGCTTGGTGAGTTTAAGGTCTTGGGTTCAAATAGACTCTAGTGTATTACTTCTTGCACATGTTAGAGGTGACTCTTTGGCCCAAATCTTTGAGGACACTGACTTTTTGTGGTTTAACACGAAAGTTCGAATATTATGTAGCACAGGGGTTGGCAAGGTTGCCACTACTGTTGCCTTCCTTTCATTCACCAAAAAATACTGGTTTTTATAATGCACTTTCCTTTACTTTCTTACTATGAATAATATTTGCTTGTCAGGGTACTCGACAGCTAAGAAATCCTTCTGCCTTTGATTCCGAGAGACTCCCTGCTCCATCTAGAATTGCAAAGCTGGGCTCTCTTGTCAGGTGTCTTCTACTTTCCCTTTCTTGCTAATTCTTACATGAAGTCTATTGTAATCTTCAAACTGTGAATCTTGTTTCAATTACATGCAGTGATACTCATGTTCTGAAGAATATTTCGTGTTCTGTATCACCTATTGGAAGCGCTAATCTACATGCAAGGTCACCTCAGATTTTTAATGGAAGGAAGTCTCCTTCTCCTATCTCTAGTCCCAGAACTGCTTCGGGCTCCTGCACCCCATTAACAGGTGGTACTGGTGCCATACCATTTCATCATATAGAACGACCTTTTTACCTGCATGAGGGGTTTGGCAATTTGCCAAATCTGTCATTGAGCAACGTCCACATTAGTGGTGCTGGTGGTGCCCCTTGCCATGAATGGAGCCTGTATACTTTTCAAAGAGTGCAGAAGGATAAGCACAAGATCTCAGAATTAGTTTCCACTGATATAGATGTCCTTGGAAAGCAATTTGAATCGCCTTCCCTTGGGGTTTCATGTACTGGGCAGTCAATTCTCACTGATCAGGTTTCTCGGCAGCTCCTAAAAGATCATGTGAAGGCAAATCTAACTCTTGATGTTGGTTCCGGTACACGATTTCCAAGCAGGTGCACTGGTAACTTGGCTTGATTGATTAATGTCTGAAGTGCATTGACCCCATAGATCTGTCTCCTGTCCGAGTACCCTTAAAGGAAACAAACTTTGTTTGAAAGTGTATTGCTGAGGTGCCAGGTCAAACAAATGAGGAATTGAGGACTGTGTAAGTGATCAAATAAGACCTGATTTTTGGTGGTTGTCCATCACTTCAAATGCTATAGAACTGCTTCTGTTGGGGGAAATCAGCCAATGAGTTTCTTGGCACTTTCAGACCTATGTGCACAAAGTTGTACAAAAAGGGAGTCCAATATAATTGCAAGTTTTATTTACTTTTATAGGGTGAGGTGCAGCGGGTTTGCCCCTTCACTGAATCATTAATATGAGAAGAGGGAGTAATTTTACTTGTCTATAACTAAGCAAGGATACGTGAGCTGGTGCAAGCCTAGCTTCAAGTCTTATCTGCTCTGCAGATTCTGAGATCAGGTATATATTTACCCACTCGACCACACACAGGTGAGTGAGAAGAGTCTGCAGATTTTATTTCTCATCTTGTCTGGTTATGTAAGGCTTGACGTTATTTTATGTACGTAGTGTTATCTACTCTTTGCAGTAATGTTGTATGTAAAAAATGTGACCCCTCGAGGCAAGCAGGGTAAATAACCTTACTGCCTCCCGTTCTTCTCAAAGTTAAAGTTTTGTTCATTATATTCTCTTTGAGAAATAATGACATGTATTCCTGCAAAAGATGCAAGAAGGCCTCGGGATAGGCTTCATCTTGCCACTGCCTATCAGTGGACTGCTGAAATGGCCTGATGTTTGCGAGCCAACTGGTCAAATCTTCGCCTACCTGCCACAATTTGGCAGTCTGTGGTCAACACAGATGATACTACTCACTGGAAGACAAGTTTTGCAGTCTTGACCAAGTTCCGTGCTTATTTCTACTTTGTACCTTGACGTGTGGTCGCTAATAAATGAATGAGAATTGCATCCCAAACGACTTTAAGACGGGTTGGGGTTGGCATCTGGAATAAGGGCATGGAGAAATTTTTTAAAATGTGACAGTGATTTTGAAAATGGGATGTAATTTTACTGAAAAATTATATTTTAATACGTAAATTTTGTAAATAAATATTATTTGTTATATAAATTTATTGGTTGAATATAACATTAATAGTTTTTAGATAAATAAATAAAGATAATATTATATAAATACATTATCTAAATATTTTATAGAATATATATAATACGACTGAAAAATCAAAATGTGTACATATTTTTTTTTATAAATAGATGGGTTTTGCTACAAAAAAAAAGAAAAAAATATAATATGAGTAAACTATATTAAATTAAAAACTATTCATAATTCTCTTAAAATTTTGTGCAAAATACTAAATGGAAATAATAAAATTAAAGAAAAAAAATACATAATTAAAAAATTATATACAGATTTCAATACTCGTCAATCTCTTTTCAAAATTAGTAGGTGATAGAGTAATAAAATGCCATCTTCTCACTTATAGCGCATATATCATTAATATCAAATTCATTTCAATTACAACATTATTTTAATTTGTTAGGATATTTAGTTAATAGTCAAATTTAGTATAAAAAAATAAGAGAATTATTTTATTATATTGAAAATTTCTATACATGTTTTACTTAAATTTTGAATCAACAAAATTTGATTTTGTTATATTATATATTGCGTACAAAATTTGTTGCGTACAAATTTAGAATATTATATCTCTAATATTGAAAAATTACAATTAGATAATTAAACCGAGTTGAATAAAAAATGAAATCGAAACAGTAGAGTAAAGAAAAAGCTAATAATAATTAAAATGGTTATTAGAGATTTTTAAAAGTATTCTAAGGAACATTTATCTTTTTTACAAAAATTAAAGTTAGTGATTGTTTGAGGTTTGACAAAAAAAAATGATACGAATATTAATTACATTTTATAATAATAGGCACAAATCTAAATATTTATAAAATAAGCTAAAATAATAATATTTTAAAAAATGTGTGAAGCCTTGTCATTTATAAAAATGTGTTAATGTAGAATATTTATAAAAGTATTAGGCTTGATTTTTATTAAAATGAAGAAATGCATACTATTTATAAAAATAGGTCAATGCCTATTTTTTATAAAATTGGACAAAAGTACATTATTTAGAAAATATTGTCTAGTGTTATTTACTTTGTGTATAATTTAGTGGTGGTACATCAAGTTCAACCATGGTTATAAGACTTGTTGTAAGGATGGGATGTTGTACTATAATCTCATACTCTTATGAATATAAATAGTGTTAATTGCTCGATCGATAATTAGTAAAAAAGGAAATAAGGGAAAATTGATTTGTTCTAGTATAAGTATTATGAATTATATGTTGGTTTGTATATGTCATTTATGGAGAATTGATGGATATTATGACGATTATTGAATAGTAAAAAATTCTCAAATATCACTATCTTAAATAGTGGGTAAGTTATACATTCAAAGTATGTGTACAACTAGGTATATCATGACTTTCATCTTGTAATAAACTTAGTGCGTATATATGTGAAAGTCGAGTATACCCTACTTTTAGATTGTGAGTGTAGGTAATGGTGGAATCATCAAAAACTCTATTCAAATTCATTGAGATAAACATAAATTCATTTAAATTAATTTATCACTATCTTAAATAGTGGGGAGGTTATACATTCAAATTCAAAGTATGCCTGCTGCTTATATTTGTGAAATCCCGACTTTTAGGTTGTGATCCATTTCTTAGTAATTTTATTTGTTTTATAGGATGATTGTGAAGGAGGGAATCGTGGAATAAACATAAATTCGTTTAGACCTAAGCTCTTGTTTGCTCCTAGAAAGAGATTTTCTTATTGCAAAACCACTAAGACTTTTTCATACCTAAATTCATGTAGTATCTCAGACCGGTGGAAGCCATGTTATAACTACAGGGCTTCTTACCTTGTGGTGTCCATCCTTCCAGACCAACCCCCCAAACTCTGGATTCGGTTGTCTGGCCAGTGTTGTGAATGTGACACTATAAGACATCTTTTGATTCTTCTCGGTGAACCTCAGATGGTCAGGTTCGACCCTGACGGAAGCTCCTTTGAAGGGTGAGACTTGGACGTGGTAACTCGAGATGGGAGCACCCACGTTGGCTACTGTCCTGTGTACTGTCAAGGAAGTGACAGAGGCGTTCTCTGGAAAAATAACTGAAATGGCCGGATAGTTGAGGTCCCCAGGACCCATCAGAGATTTATGACAAGATCGGTTCGAGTGCTTGGAAAATACCTTTAATTGCATCGGGGTCAGCTTCTGGGTGCAAAGGAACTCAAAGTAATCCTGTGCCGATATATCGTATATCAAACCAGGGTCAAGAGCCTTTAATGGATTGATATGGCCTGACCCATGATCATATGAAGTGGAAGGTGAGTTAGAAGAGGCATCTTTGAGAGGGTTCTGGGAGTTATCATGAACATACGCCGTCGTCATTAGGGCAGACTTAATTGCTGCTGGACTCCAATCTGGGTGCCGTGCCTTCAAGAGGGCCGCAATCCCACTCACATGAGGGCATGACATGGAAGTCCCTGAGATTATATTGAACTTCACCCTCCTATCATCGGTGGGTAAGCTCGACGGACCCAAATCGCCGGTCCAGGCAGCAAGGATGTTCACTCCGGGGGCTACAATGTCAGGCTTTAAGATCTCAAGGGATAAGAAATTTGGCCCACGTGATGAGAAGGCAGCCACAACAGGAGATGGGTGGATTCCCAGCTTCGTCCCTGCGAAAGAGAGAGTTGCAGTTGCATTCGGGTTTGTTAGGGCGTATCGCTTGATCGCCTTCCCTTCCTTTTCTCCAACTGCGACTGCTGGCAGGAGGTGACAATCGGCCACTAGCTCCTCCCCATTCAAATGGGTGTTTGATAGGACCATCCCTATTCCTCCTGCATTTTTCACCACCTGACCCTTCTGGACACGAGGACTGATTCCTCTGTCACATATGACAATCTTCCCTGCGACTTTACTAGGATCTAGAGTTCCCTCCAAGCATAGCGAACTGGGATCTGGATTGCTCGCATTACTGCTGATGTACACCAGAGGATATTGCTTCTTCATTGACAGGAATTTGCGCCCTCTGTACAGGGAAACTCCAGCAACAGTCATGCGGGATCCTAGCTTCACTTGTGCTGGAAAATCCCTGTCCATGGTGCTTGCCCCAACGGTGGTTACCCACGGGGACACATTTGTCAGGCTAATAGGATCGGGCCCTGCGTTCCCGGCAGAGCATGAGACAAAAACTCCCATCTCCATTGCCCCGAAAGTGGCAATGGAGATGCTATCACGGTAGTATGGAAAAACTCCACCACCTAGCGAGATGGACAGAACGTCGACTCCATCAGCTACAGCCTGATCAATAGCAGAGAGGATGTCCGAGCTGAAGCAACCACCTGTCCAACACACCTTATAGACTGCAATTCTTGCACCAGGAGCCATTCCCCTAGCGGTCCCAGCAGCATACCCCAGGAGGTTCGCACCTTGAACAGGGGAGCCTGCCACTGTGGCAGCAGTGTGGGTTCCATGTCCATCTTGGTCTCTTGGGGATTTGTACTCTTTCTCTTCATTGATCTTTCCAGTGGCAGCCTCATATCCATGATAGAACATTCTAGCTCCGATGATTTTTCTGTTGCAGTGGCGTTTGTTGAAGGCTCTGCCAGTCTCACAGGCTCCTCTCCAATGGGCAGGAACACTGGAGAGGCCTGAATCGATAAAGCTCTCGCTCTCGGGCCAAATTCCGGTGTCCAGGACTCCCACTATGACGTCATGATTCTCGACATAATGAGGCGACATGTGCTTGCCACCTCCTGGGTCTAGCCCAAGAAATATGGGACTCCTCGTGGTATGGAGCTCGTATTTATATTCGGGGATGACTGCATGCACACCCTCTTCTTCTTCAAGCATCATGGCCTCCTCCTCAGAAAGTTGAGCTGCGACTCCATGAAAAGCATGCTGGTAGTTGTAGATGATTCTCTCCTGTTTAGCCTCTTCTTTTTCCGAGTTCCGAAGCTTGGAGACCACTGAGCTGATCTTCGAGGAGTACCACTTAAAGTGGTTGGAGAATGACTTTGGCATCGCCGACTTGTCCATTTGAACGATGTAAATCTTCCTCGAAGGAATAAGGTTTGTACAAAGCACTATATTGAGTTGCAGACCAACACTTATTTGGATCAAGAGAAGCCATACGATCTTTGCTTGCAGCATATTGAAGGGGAGCAAGATAGGGGAACTCGGAGGTACTTCACCCCCAAGAAGACGATGGAAGAAGTAGAAGATAGTAGAGCTTGAGTGTCACTTTAAAAAGGAAAGAGAATACTTGGTTCTTGGGGGGGCCTAATTATTAAGAAGGTTGGTGGCCTTATGAATGCACTAGTTCTTATCTCTTAGGGATTTTGATGGTAGAATTGAATGTTGCTTCTCTACCGTACATGTGAAACACCGAATCCCATGTTGCCTCCTGTGAGTTAGTTTCTTACCATTAGGAGTGTGTGTTGTTTTGCTCATTATTTATTTGACAGCTTCCAACATCTCATTTCTATATTCAGGCCAGGCGGTCAAAAATTGGCATGTCCATTGCACCACAAACTGGTTCATTACACGGCCCGCATGACTGCAATAATTTCCTGCACTCAATGCACCACCCCTTTGAGAAATATGATCTATACGAGGAGAGGGAGAGGATGAAGATGATGATACTGAACTTCATACGGTAAGTTTTTGGTGTGGGCTGGTATGCTACTATCCAACAAGGGATTAAACCATCTAGCTCTCTAATTCTGGTTCAACCATTATTCATGCATACCTGCAATGTTCGTGCAGGTCATTTTGCGGATAGATGTATGTCAACCGTCGCTGGCGAGCGGAGATCTGTCCATGGTTTCATGCCATCACATTTATTCTCTACCGCTGCTGCCACGTTCATCTAAAAGAAACTTTATTAAAATAAAATTAATTTTATTAATTCTTATAGTACTATTAATAAAAATGTCATGTCCAATAAGCCTAACCAAGTCTTTCAATCCACCCAATGGAGGGAGGAAAAGGAGAGGCCACTCACATGAACGGCCGTCAAGATAATTAATTTCCCTGCAGGTACTGTAGAAAAGTGAATCGGGTGGTGATATAAATTTATCTGCGGAGTAGGTGCTGGTGCTCCTCACCGTCTTTAGATATATAATATATGGGTGCCCTCGCGCATTTAAGGCGATATGTGATATTTACAACATGGTCCTCTCGGCGTCTCTGTCAGTCTGTGACGGTCGGTGCAATAACTGTGAGCCGCAGCTCATAATGTATATATGGGGACGGGGGAGTGATGAATGGTGATGGGACCCGGAGGCACGGCCTATCCTATTTTCAAGAACAAGCTCTCGTATGATATGCTTTGACCTATCTTACTATTGGGCCGGTAAATCTGCACCATCTTTATATTAGACATTAAACACAAAAACAGCTCATATTTATATAGTAAAATTAAAACAATCACCAACTTACATTTTTTCACTATTTATCGCCGCCCTCAAGTTTTCTATTAACTAGATATAACACTATTAAATTACAAAACACCTTTATATTATTTGATAATATTTCAACAATACCATTATTAATTGACACCTATCATATTTTACAAATTTCAATACACGGTTATTTCATTTAAATTATACGTATTATAAAAATATGTATAAATTACATTTAAAACGTTTTATTATTCGCGAGTTGGTCATTGATATAACCTTTTACAATTTGTATATTTCAGATTTTTCAAATACATCCAATCAAATTATAATCTATTTATTTAGAAACTATTTTATGGGTCAAAAATAAAATTTCGATTCCAAATGAATTAGTTATATTTATTTTTTTCAAATAAGAAAAATATTATATCATTAACCAACCAATATCAAATTAGATACAATACACATTTAGTTTGATTTGAAGTGATATATATTTATATTTATATGTGATATATGTATTTTTGAGATTAATTCTTTTAATAAAATTATCTTAAATAAATGAAAAAATTGTGAAAGTAAATTAATTTAAAAAATATCTTAGTAAGGATCTAAGACTTGATAAAAATCACTTAGTCTCACATCAAACCATAGTGGAATATTTTGCCATAGTGGAATATTTTGGATGAGCCTCCGCAATAGTTAGAAGAATCCCTAACATATAAGGTCGTATTAGTGTAAATAGTGGATCTTCCATAAAAAAGTCTAAGAAATAAGAAGATTAATATTATAAAAGTGTTGTGATGAAATGGTTAAGTAGAAGAGAAAACACGAGCATAGCCTTGTTATTGAGAGAAAAATACTTTTGTCAAAAACCAGCTTGATTTCTCGGATTTATCTACAAATAACTTGACACACCTCTAAGTACCGCTTAGTTCTATCAAATTGAGTCTCACTATAAAGTATTGACAGTAATAATCTCATAATATCTAATTGAAATAATAAATCTAGAAATGCAACTACACTAAATTATGTAAATGTGTACATACTAGGCTTGGGTATTTAGCGATCCATTCTACTTCAATATGAGTTTTCTGCAAAGTTTTAGGAGAGTGGGTGAGTTTACAACTCTATGAGTAAGTTTTGTCTAGTAGCAAGCTATCATTGATTCCAACTAACAGTACCATATGATATGCACGAGGGATTTCTATTTAGAGGGGAGGGGATATTTCATAGAGTTTTAAGTGCGAGAATTCTTATCTTTAGTAATTTAGGGGTAAACATAGAAACTCCGCTTTATCATTGAGGGTTCACACAGGTGTAGAACATAACTCACTTCTATTCCACTTATAGCATTGATCGCCTTTACCATCCACCTGTCTGTAATGACAGATTGCTTGTGTGAGCACTATTGTCCAATCCACAATAAAAAATTGAGTTTTGTCCATTATTAATGTGACACCCGTCACCACAAGTTAAGGAAACCAAGAAAGAACGAGTCAAATTTAGGAGAAAACTGAACCACTTGATGGATCAAGAATAATAAAGAAGGGTTAAAATAAGAAATTGGAAAATTTCAAGTGACCAAGTTGTCACATAAATCATAGGAAAGGATTATGAAGGAAATTAGATGAGAAAACCAGATCAATTTGGGGGTGAACCAAATCTGAACCGGATTGAACTGATTTGAACTATACATAAACCGGTCTCTAAATTCATTTTTCTCAAGCTCCCTGGTGCAGTCTGGGATTACCCTATGAACGCTTGTACCCTTCATGATGAAGGGCATGTGTTTGTTTCCTAACCATCTCCCGATGCAAGGGGATGTGTTAATAGAGCTAGATACACCAATGAGTCAAGAAAGATTATAAAAAGAGCTTTTAATAAACTAAGTATCATTTTTCTTAAAACTCACTCCCAACACCCGCTCACTGAGTTGTAGAAATTTACCCCTCAATTTATCCATTTTTCAGGAAAAAGGAGATCAATGAGGGAGCTTGAGAAGATGTATCCTAAGTCAAGTACGCTTACAGTTCTTTTAAACTTGCTTTAGTTTGATTAATACTATTCCAGGGAACAAGATTTGAAATTTTGCCTAGCTCCTCTGGTCTAAAAGAAGGGGAAACCCCTCTTGAACCAAGGGAGCGACAAGTTGTTCATGGGGATCTGACCAAACTAGGTCGGAGCGTGACACCTTGAGTGATATCAGAGCTATGTTCCCTTGAAAGCATTATCAAAACTATCACCTGACACTAATAATGATTAAATTACCCTGTAGGAAGAAGAGACCCTATGAAATTCGCCATGCGAACAAACCCTACCCACGCACCCTTGAAAAAGGCTCCTACTTCAAGCAAGATCAACTTCAAGAAACTTGCTAAATTCAAAAAGAGTGTGCCAAAGGACATGGTCGAGGACTATAGAAAACTTATTGGGGAGATATTGAAATGAGCCGACATACCATATCCCTCCTGAAGGTAGAAAGAACCCATACCTCCTCCAAGGGACCCGACACCACCTCCAGCACTATAACAACTGGAATGGACGTCAACTCGAAGGGAGGCCTGAAACAACTATTGGAATGCTCACACAACTTCATGAAGGTTTTCTAGGAGCCCCCACCGGCTCAATACAACTTAGACCCCACTAAATGGATAAAGTGGACCTACGGATGCAAAGTTGAGATGCTAGGAAGGTACGGGCTCGAGGTATTTCATGGAGTCCATCCCAGCAGGGAGGTCCGCCGGGAGTATGGATGGACATATACCAGCCCTTTGGAGCCCTCGGACCAAGAATCCCGAAACAATTCAGAGGCCAACTCTCAGCCTATGACCCCGAGAAATTAGAAGGAGAAGTAGTGAGAATTATCTATAATAAGCCGAGTATGGCAAGAATTATTCCTGAAATAAATAAAGATTAATAAAGGTTTCTATTTATATGCTAGTCTTCCCATTAACAAGGAGTTACCACAAGGGATGTGAATATACCCAAATGTAGCGATAAGGACCAAAGTAGAGCTTGGAGGAACCACCCGATGAGAAAGACTATAGGCAAAACCTTCACATAAATGGAAGGGTGAAAATATTTCAAAAAGGAGTTAGTACTAACTAACCCCCTAAGATGGCTTAACTTAATCCCGAACAGTCTCAAATAGGAGCAAGGAACTTCAAACCCACAGGGACAAAGGCGACAAGTCAAGTTAAAGACTAGGAAACCTCACGGAGAATTCTAGATAAGAATAAGGAGCCTACTGAGGAAGGGAGTCGTAGGAAGGGACATGACCTAACAAAGAGGCAAAGGACCCAACTGAATGGGAAGAGAAAAATGATACACTCATAGATGAAAAAGGGGCTGAGTGCAAGGGAAGCACACTTCTGCAGGTCCAAAGAATGAGATAAACTCGAGGAAAGGAAAAATGAGAAGGAGGCATCAATAGTGATGTAGGAGTAGGATGATTAGTATAAGAAAGGAACCTAATGACCAATAGGGATTAAGCGAACCCTCGTATAGGAGTCAAGAAATTCCCAAACAAAGAGGAACTGAACCTTCCCTTAAGAGGGGCAACTTGAAAGAAGGGCAACAAAGAATAAGGTACATAAGCCGTACCCATAGGATTTCCCCAGAAAGGAGTAACCTGGGAAGCGACATCAAGAGCTTCTAGGGCCGATAGCTATAGAAGCAAGGAGGGGAGAATAAATATTAAGGAAAGAAAGCTTGAAGGATGTGTACGACTCAAGGGAGTCACGATTGGACAGTTGGACATAGTATGGAGCACCTGAAAAGAACCTGATACTCATGAATTCCTCAAAGGGGGAAAGAAGGACTGGGAAGTAGTTATGACTAAATCCTAAAAAGGGCGACAAGATGGGCATCAAGGATAAGAGAACTTGAGAGACGCGGTCTCAAACTAATTAAACAAGGAGAGTAGTAAGGATGAGGCATTTAACGAAGTGACCTTCGTGAAAATCATGGATGTAAACCCGACGAAGAGGAGAAAGGTGGAAAGGCCAAATGTTAGGAAAGAAGGATGAAGAAAATCCTTAATGAATTAATGCCTGAAAAATGAAATGGCGACCCCACTCAAGCCATGAAAAGGATTAAATAAGCCTCACACAAGTAGGTCAAGAAATCTTGAAACAAATGACACCCGAACTCGTCCCAAAGAAGTAGACTTATACGAAATGCAAGTAAGGTTGAGAAAGGGGTTCAAGGACGTACACGCAAGATTTTCAAGGAAGGATAAACAGGAAGGGCGACAACAATAATTTGGGGCCAAATGGATTTTTTTGGAAAGTAGGGGCAAAACGGTAATTTTAGAAAAATTACGGACCAAATTAGAAATTTGGAAAACTTGAGCCCCTTACACAATTTTAAGTAAATTAAGGACCCAAGGAGGATATTGGAAGTCCTTGGGACTTGATTTGGGGAAAAACTTAACACTAGGGACCTAAAGTCAAGAAGTATGAACTTTTGGGGACCTAAGTGTAATTAACCAAAATTTGGGCATAGTAGCTAATATTGAAAAGCTAGAAAGCTTTTATGCCAATCCATAACATATAAGAGTGGTCAAACCATGTAGGAACTCTTGAGACCGGAACGCTAACAAGGGAGCCAGACTCAAACTTGGAGAACCGGCTAGAGACGAACGCGTCAGAGTCACCGGGTGAGTGGGACTTTATACATCATATCGGTTGGGATGATGAGTACCATTTTTAAAAGGTTAAAGACCTACTTACCGGTTGTGAGTATGATTATTTAAACATCATACCCGATTGGTATGATGAGTTTCTAAAAGGAAAAGTCACATACTAATCGTAAGTGGACCTATCGTCACACCTGGTTGGTTGTGATGAGATAAAAGAATGATTTTGTTAGAAGTGCTCTCCTCTGACTATGTGCCACTACTTAAACGATTTGGGAGACCTTCTTTACATGAGATAAAACAACTCTAATAGGCTAGAGGCCTCAATTTTGAACTCATAGGGCTCAAGGCCTAGTTTTTAAAAACACGTGCAGTGGGCCCAAGGCTAGTGAGAACGAGCTGATTCCCATAAAGAAATATGAGTAGGAAGAGCCATGAAAACATTTATTTAAAACGTAATCAATTGTGTGATTCGCCACGGTACCAGGTCACGACCGACAATACTCGATGAGCTGGCAACAATGCATTAGGGCCAGGTCGACGGATCGACCTAGACAAATAGCTGCAGGTCGGGTTGAGTGTTGAGGCCATTTGACCGTAGACACCAAAGAAAATAGCTAATGATGAAAAATTATTGTTTGTGCATGCACTCATGGATTTGGGACCATCAAGATGCCCCAGGGGGTAGTGATATGTTCCAAGGGCTACTAGATGACATGGTGGAGATAATGGCAGATCATCATGCCATATAGTCATAAGCTCTAGGAGCTTCTTGCGCATGAGACTGGGGTGGGGTCAGCATGAGGTCTCCGTACTCATACGGACACGAAGTGGATTTTAGGTCTGAGAGTCAGACGTGTGGGATGCCCACTTAGACTTAGGGTAGAAGTCTGGGACTTCTATCAGGGTGGACGACAAAGTTGCGCTGATCCCCAAGTGGGTGAAGTTTGGTATTGCCCTACAAATGTTTGTACCCTTCATGATGAACCCCGTCCCTTAAAGACAAGGAAATCAGGGAAAGAACTGGTCAACCCTAGTGAGAAAACCAAACCAGTTTATGAACCCCAATGGTTAGAGAAAGGAAAAAATGGGAAATTTTCAAATCCTGAGTGACCTAAAGAGTCATAAATGTTATGGAAAAGGACTTTGGGATGAATTGGAAGTGAAAACCAGACCGGTTCAGGTGAATCGGACCTGAACCAGTTTCTAAATTCATTTTTCTAGATGGCTTAAAATATTCAAATTGGAGAATTGAATCCACCATTGTATAGAGAATGAATTTAGAAATTTTTACTTTTGAAAAACTTGGTCGAATCGAGCCTGAGCCAACCGATTTAAGAATTGAAACTTGTTCAGATCGGTTTGGTTCGGTTAAGAACAATATCATCTTCTTCCTTTAGGTAACAACACTATTCACTCACCAGAAAAGCGAGCAGCACCGACGAAGATGAAAAGCCTCCATTTAGGGCATTTCAGGCCATGAATGATCACCATAAAGGAGACAATCAAATGGCTAATGAGTCCTTGAGCTTCCTATATAAAGAGCTCCTCTCCATTCCTCCTCCTCACACCTGAAAACTCCTCTCTTTCTACTGCTCCAATTTTCGGTGATGCTCGAACTAGAGCTCTGACTTGGAAATTTTTCTAAGCCAAATAAGGCAAGGTCAGGTTCCTTAGATTTAAGGAGAAGTTAGCTACTCGATGGTAGACTCCAATTGCTTTGAGGATTGCTAGAGAAGCACCAGCGTGATCAAACAGTGAAGCAGCTCTGGCGGACCGAAGCTACCCTATTTCGGCTGAGCTAAAAACGAACAAATTGAGCCCTCCTCAGGCCAAACCAAGCTCTCCCAACACTTCCACAGCCCTCATATGACCGAATTAGAGCTAAAAGGTAACCCAATTTGGCTCCCCTCTATAAATTTCGATCATCGTTAGAGAGAGAAATGATGAAACTTCATTGACCAAATTCTCACTCAATTCGACATGAATTGTTGCAATTCTTGATCCAAAAAGGATCCTTAGGATGAGAGCTACATGCCCCGATCGAAAGCTGGGACCGCCGCACCTCCGACGATAAGCTTTCAAAGCTCTCTCTCTCTAAGTTTAGTTTACTGACGAAGCTCTGTTTGAGCTCAATTCGGACCCAACTAATACGATTCAAGGCTCCATTAAATCATGTGGAAGTGTAGGAACTGATCCATACCTTCAATTGGATCAACTAACCCCAATTGAATGGTCAATTTGATGAAATCAAATTTGGCTAGTTTAAAAGGGGGAAAATTTTATGGAAAATTGGGGATTTTGTAAAATTGAGGGACCAAAGCACAATTTCCCAAAATGGAGGGCCAATTGGCCATGAAAAGGATGTTAGAGGACCAATTGGTTAATTTTTAAAATTTATTTGAGTCAAATTGCCATTTTTGTAAAGTAGGGGCAAAATGGTAATTTTTGAAAAGTTGGGGACCAAATTGGAAATTTGGGAAACTTGAACCCCTTAAGTGATTTTGAATAAATTGAGGACCCAAAGTGAATTTTAGATGTTTCGGGATTCAATTTGGGGAAAAGTTAGCATTAGGGACCTAAAGTCAAAGAAAAAGAACTTTAGGTACCTAATTACAATTAATTGAAAAGTTTGGGCATTTTCGTTAATACGTAAGGAATGAAGGCTATCATGCCAAATGTTAATAAACAATGATGTTCAAATTGTATAGGGACACGAAGGACTAGAATGCCCGCAAAAATAAGCTCGTGTGGAGGCAAAAAGCCAATTTTGGAGGAATACACTATGAATATCGGGTGAGTGGGATTTTTAATATCATACCCAGTTGGGATGATGAGTACCTCAGAAATGAAAAACCACTACTATATGGAATTTTAACATCACACCTGGTTGGGGTGATGTGGGAACTACGCGGAAAAAACTACTTACCGGTTGTAAGTAGATCATACCTGGTTGGTTCGATAAACTACCTAGAATGAAGTAGAAAACCTACTTACCAGCTGTAAGCGGAGATGCCATCCCACCCGGTTGGTGTGATGGATAAGTTGAAATTGATTTTGTCAGAAGTGTTCTCCCCTTACTGTGTGCCAATGCTTAAAAATTTTGGGATACTTTCTTGACGAGAGCTCAAATAGCTCATATAGGTTAGAGGCCTCGATTTTGGAACTTGGGGGCTAAAATACCCGATTTTGAAAATCACGTACAGTAGACCCAAGGCCAGTTGGCATGAGCAGGAGCTCATAAACAAACATGATGATAAGCCATTAAAATTCTTAATGAATGAGTTATGTGATTTGACCATGGTACCAAGATAGGACCGACATGCTCGATGGACTGGCGACATTGCGATAGGACCAGGTCGATGGACCGGTCTAGACAAATAGCTACATATCGAGTTGAGGGTTGGGGCCGTTGAACTAGTGGCACCAAAGATAAATGGATTTATGGTTTGTGCATGCACTTGAGGTTCGGGACCATTAAGACACCCAAGAGGGGTAGTGATGTATCCTAAGGGCTAATGGACGTCAAGGTGGAGATAAGGGCAGTTTTTCGTGCCAATAGTCAGAGAAGCTCGACGTAGCTTCATGCGCATGAGATTGGGGTGGGGTCGGGATGAGGTCTCCATCCTCATATGGACACGAAGTATTTTGGGTCTAAAGGTTGAGAATCGAAGATCTTCACTCGGACTCCAGGTAGAAGTCAGTGACTTCTATTAGGGTGGATGGTAAAGATGCTCCGTTCCACAAGTGGGTGCAGTCGACGTAACTGTATCTCACGAATATGTGTGTGTACCCTTCCTGATGAAGGGCGTGTGTTGTTATGCCTCGACCTAGTTTGGTTGGATCCTTGTGAACAACTCGCCACTCTCCCGGTTCAAGAGGAGTTTCCCCATTCTTTAACTCGAGAGGAACCAGACGTATTTTCGACCTTGTTCCCTGGAAAGACATATATCAAATAAAATGCAAGCTTAAGAGGAATTAAGCATATCTGAAAGAGGTTAAGGCCCATTGTTATTCCTAGTCATTTTCTCTTTTCCTAAAAAGGGCTAGAAAGGAAGGGTGAGTTTCTACAACTCAATGAATGGGTATTTTAAAAATGGAGTTTTAAAAAAAAAAATTTAAGTTGGAGTGTGCGAGACTCCTTAATTCCTTTAAATTTTTTTTGCTTTAAAATCTCAGTTTTCAAAAACACATCCTTCATCATGAAGGTCAATCACACAATCGCAGGCCAGTACGTTCACTAAACCCACTTGTGGCATCAGAGTGACTTTATTGGCCACCTAGATAGAAGTACATCCACTTCTACCTTAAGAATGAGTGGATGTTTGTGACATTCGACCTTCAATCCCGTAACAAATCTCCATGTCTGTATGAGGACAGAGACCTCATCTCGTCCCCACCCCGGTCTTGTGTGCTTGAAGCTACGTCGAGCTTCGGAAGGTCACCTGGTACGACAAACTGCCCTTATATCCACGAGGTCGTCCAGGGCCCTAGGATGCATCACTACCCCTCTTGGGTGTCTTGAAGGTCCCGTAATCATAGTGCATGCACAATTAATATTTTCACATCATGCCATATAATCTGTGGTGCCATTGGTCCAACGGTCCTGATCCTTAACTCATTATGCAACTGTTTGTCTTGACTAGTCTAGAGACTTGTCATGTCGCACTACTGCTAGTTGACTGAGTATGTCGGTCCTGTCTTGGTACCATAGCCAAACAATTCAATTATTCAAGTTTTTATGGCATATAATTCATGCTTTTTTACGAGCTCCTACTCATGCCAACTGGCCTATGGCCCACTGTTTGAGATTTTCAAAATTGGGCATAATAGTCCCCAAGTTCCAAAACTGAGGCCTCTGGCCTAATAGAGCTATTCGAGCTCCCATCAAGAAGGTCTCCCAAATCGTTTAAGCAGTGGTACACAGTTAGGGGAGAGCACTTCTTACAAAAATATATTTTTAACTATCTATCATACCAACCGAATATGAGGATATCTCTGCTTATAATCGATGAACGAGTTTTCCGCTTCCTCCGAGAAAGTTTCATGATACCAATCGGGTATGATCTACTTACAACTAGTAAGTAGTTTTTCCATGTCATTTTCACACCACTCCTCTAAGTTGTGATGTTTAAAATACAACTAAGTAGTGGGTTTTCATTCTCGAGGTACTTATCATCCCAACCGGGTATGATATAAAAATCCCACTCACAACTGGTAAGTGGTTTTTAGCTTAATTCGCTCATCACCCCAACGGGTATGATATTAAAAGTCCCACTCACCCGTTCGCGTAGTGAATTTTCACTTAGTCAATTTTTGTCCTTTGCGAGCTTAACCTCAGCTGGCATTCCCGATGTCTCGTGTTCCTACACGAAATGAACATTGTTATTCATTATCATCTAGCTTGATCACCTCATTCAGTATAACTGACTCAATTAACAACTTTTTCAATATTTACAAATTGGTCCCTAAAGTTATTTTTCTTTTTTTATTTTAGGCCCCAATTGTCGATTTTTCCCAAATTGAGTCCCGAAACTTTTAAAATTCCTTTTGGGATCACAATTTACTCAATTTCATAAAAATGGGTTAAAGTTTCCCAAATTCCCAATTTGGCCTCCAAAATTTCCAAAATTACCATTTTGCCCTTCCTGTACAACAATGGTAAGTTTTACCCAAAAAATTCTAAAATTACTCAATTGGTCCTCTAACATTCTTATCATGCCCAATTAACCCTCAATTTTATAAAATTGCATTTTGGTCCTTCGAATTTTCGAAAATCCCAACTTCCCCAATTTCAACTCCCTAACACAATCGAATTTGATTTTATCAAATTGGCCAATCAAACACTTCAAATTGTTGAAATTGAAGTTGAAATCGAGTTTCTACATCTTTATACAATTCTATAGCACTTTGAATCATAAGTTTTAACGCTAGAACGAGCTCAAACGAAGCTTTGTTGGAAAATAAGACGTAGAGAGAGAAAGCTTCAATTGCTCATTGGTGGGGGCGCAGTGGTCTAAGCTTCCAATCGAGGCAGATAGCTCTCCTCCTAAGGTTACTCCTAGGATCAAGAATCACATCAATTGATGCCAAATTGGATTAGAATTCTATCATCGAAATTCTACCGATTCTTTTTCTAGCACCGGTCATAAATTGCAGAGGGGAGCCGAATTGGCTTACCTTTTAGTCTTAATTCGGCCATGAGAGGGCTGAGGAAGTGTTGGAAGGGCTTGGTTTGGTTTGAGGAGGGCTTGAATCGGCCAATTTCAGCTCGGCCAAAATAGGGCAGCTTCGGTCCGCTAGAGCTGCTTCATTGTTCGATCACGCCGGCGCTTCTACGACGACCCTCGTAGCGAATGGATGTTACCACTGTGTAGTTGAGTTCTCCTTGATTCTAAGGAACCTGACCATGCCTTCTTTGGCTCAGAAATGACCCTATATCAGAGCTCTGATTCGAGATTTGCCAGAAAACTAAGCAGTTGAGAGAGAGTGAGGTTTTCAGGTGTGGAGAGGATAATGGAGAGGGGCTCTTTATATAGGGAGCTCGATGACTCGTCGACCGTCCGTTTGGCACCTTTATGACAGAGATTAATGGCCTGAAACATACTGAATGGAAATGTTTCTTCTTTGCCGGCGCTGCTTCAATTTTTTGGCAAGTGAACAGTGCTGTCATCTGAAGGAAGAAGACGACACTATTCCGAATCGGAGTGGACCGATCTGAACCGGGTTCAAAGCTTAAATCGGCTAATTCACACCGAATTCGACCAAATATTTCAAGTCTAAAAATTTCTAAATTTATATAAATTTAGTTTATATCCAATGGTGGCCTCAAATCTCAAATTTGAATTTTTAAGCCACGCAGAAAAATAAATTTAGCATCTAGTTTAATAGTGGTTTAAACCGGTCCAAACTGGTTCAATTCGGTTCGAATCCGGTTCACCTGAACTGATTTGGTTTTCATCTCCAATTCATCCTAAAGTCCTTTTTCATGAATTTTATGACTCCTTAGGTCACTTAGGGTCCATAAATTTTCAGGTTTGCCCTCTCTCTATTAGTTCCGGTTCATAAACCGATTCGGTTCTTAAATTGATTCAATCCGGTTCGAGTCTGGTTCACCCGAACTGATCTGGTTTTTCTCTCCCACTTGGTTCTAAGGTTCCTTCCCAAGGTTTATAAATCTTTTTGGGTCACAAGGTAGTTGAATTTTCTCTAATCTATTGATTCCTTAATAATCGAGTTTATGAATCGGTTCGGTTTTCTCACTCGGTTTGACCGGTTCTTTCCTTGTTTTCCTTAACTCCAAAAAGTGGGGTTTACATGTGTTGTTTGTGAAACACACCTAATATGAAAATGGGAAAGAGGTTATGAAAATCGTGGAAAGGATTTGAGAATCCTTGGAAATGAATTGGTAAACCTTGGAAAAAAGTTTTGGTAAACTAGAATTTGAAGACAAGTATTTTTAATGAAATGAGGAGTCTGTCATACTCTAATTAAAATTGATTTTGTGAAAACTCTTACCTAACACCCATTCATTGAGTTGTCAAACACACCCCTCTCTTTACCCCTTTTTCAAGTAACCATGGGAAATCCCACTTAAAGACTTTCTGATAGCTGAACCTGCAAGACAATTATGTAAGTTAATATATTCCATTTTGATTAATGTTATTCGAGGAAAGATACATGTGAAAAGACACCTTACTCCTTGTGGTTTAGATAAGGGGAAAACGCATAATAAACCGGGAGAGTGGCTGATTGTTCATAGGGATCTGACCAAACTAGGTCGGGACTTGACATGGTGTAGTCTGGGATTACCATACGAACGCTTGTACCCTTCATGATGAAGGGCATGTGTTTGTTTGCTAAATGTCACCCGAGGAAAGGGGATGCGTTAATATAGCTAGACACACCAAGAAGTCAAGAAAGATTATAAAAAGAACTTTTAATAAACTAAGAATCATTTTTTTAAACCTCACTCCCAACACCCGCTCACTGAGTTGTAGAAACTCACCTCTCTTTTTATCCCTTTTTCAGGAAAAAGAAGATCAACCAGAGAGCTTGAGAAGATGAACCCTAAGTTAGGTACACTTAAAGTTCTTTTAAGCTTGGTTTAGTTTGATTAATGTTATTCCAGGGAACAAGATTTGAAATTTCGCCTGGCTCCTCTTGTCTAAAAGAAGGGGTAACCCCTCTTGAACCAATGGAGCGGTGGGTTGCTCACTGGGATCTAACCAAATTGGGTCAGGGCATGACAATTGATGAACAAGATGTAAATGCTGTTCTCCCATAATAAGAAAGCTGGAAATGAGAACCAAAAATTTTGAGAAAAAATCGATGTTCATAGTGAACCAGAATTGGTAAAAATAAAACAAAAATGGGAAATTGGAAAATCTCAAGTGTTCAATGAAGAATAAAAAATGATAAAAATGGATCATGAACCAAATTGAATGTGAGAATCAAACTGGTTCAGGGTGAACTAGATCTAAATCAGATTGAACAAGGATGAATCGAGAATAACCGATTCAAAGATAATTTTTTTCTAGGTGACTTAAGAATATCAATTTGCGAAATTGAAGTTATAAATGTGTAGAAAATGAATTTAGATAAATTTTAAAATTTTTAATTTTGAGAAAACCGGTCGAATGGGGTCTGAACTGACTGATTTTCTATTTTGTGTCAACGAAGCCGGTTCAACTGAATCGGTCAACGGCCTAGCCAATCAATGGCCACCTGCTAGATCAGTGCCCATTCAACACACGCGACCAGTCAATACATGACATGTGGCAAAGCGCGTCGAGTCAACTGCTTGGTCAGCATTTGAAAGCACTGGCCAATTAAAGTGTGACACGTACTTAGTCAACAGTCAAATGAAGAAAATCTACGCCATTGAAAATTGACCAATAATATAGTGACACGTGTCCTCAATCAAGGAGCCTCATCAGCAAGGTTGACTAATGAGAGGCAGACACATGGCAAAGGTGCCATGTCATCAACCGACTAGGAATTCAAAGAACGGTCGACCAATCAGTGGTCGATATGTCACAAAGCCATGTTGGGTGGGCACAACCAATTAGAGTCCAACACTTGGCAATGGCAAAGTGCATCAAGTGGAAAAACTAATGAATTTAAATAGCTAAGTAGAGGAGGCCACATGTCATGGTCAACTAAGGGTCAGAATTGGTCAGAGGCCATGTTTGAATGAGCGACCAATGGGAGGTCACCACATGGCCAGTCAATGAGTCAACGGGTGACTCAAACGCTATGTAAGATGTTGCATCAGTGATGCCGGCCAATCACTACATGACACTTGGCAGCTCACACGTATGTGCATAGTGTCATCTTCAACCTTTGATCAATTTAGAAGAGGGAGAGCCAAACGGACGCCTTAACTTGTGATCCAATTAATCTTTCTAACAAGTGAGTAAATTGAACAGTTAATAGTTGGCTGATGAATGGATGGATAGGAATGGAAGTCCTTGAGCTCCCTATATAAAGCGCCCCCCTTCCATTCATCTTCCTCATCCCTCCAAAGCTCGAATAAGATGAATCGCTCCCAATTCTGACCATCCCTAAACTAAAGCTCAGACATCGACCTTTTTTTTTTCATCTCAGAACACAAAGTTAGGTTCTCTGGAATTCTGAGGAAGTCATATACCTTTTTGTATACTCCATTCAGCTAGAGTATTATCGGAGAAGCTTCGATGAGCCCGCATAGTACAAACACTCCAACAGCCAAATTCGGAGTTTTTGAGACAAATTCTAACCACCTCTAGTCTCCTTAGATTAGACCGACCTTCCCACAAATCTCCATGGCCAAGCTTTGTCATCCCTGAGCCTTTTTGATAAGTAATTCTTGCCACCCTTGATCGTAATAGTAAATTTACAAAGAGAAAATGGGAAGAACTTTACTAATTAAATTCTTCTTGCTCAAGCCACCAACTGAGCTGAATTTTGATCCTAAAAGGATTCTTTCGACGAGATCTAGCTCCCCATAATAAGTGCTTTGGCAACCGTGCCCTCGCTAGTAAGAAATTGAAACTTTCTCTCTCTAGAAAAGTTTTTCAGCGAAGCTTCATTTGAGCTTAATTTTAGGCCAAATTGGATAATTCAAAGTTTGTAATAATCGTCGAGAGGTAGGGAAGATGATTAGTAGCATGATAGGAAGTAATTAATAGGGTTTAAGTGGACAATTTGACGAATTAAAAATTTGTGGCAAAAGTGCCATTTTGAGGAAATTGGGCAAATTGGGGGATTCTTATGAAATTGACATCAATCAAGGGTCAATTTACAAATAATAGGAGTTTAGGGATTTACTTAAAATTAAAAATAAATTTTGGGAATTTAATTGCACTTAAATATAATTATATGGATTTATTTGTAATTTTAAATAATTTTATTTTGATAAAATTATATAGTAGATGAAATTGTAAATAAAGTAAACTTAGAAATTTATGGTAAATAATTGGAAAATTATTTCTAGTAAAATAAATTTAGGGTATGCTATCTAAAATAAAGAAAATATAGGGTATCCTTCGGCCTAATCACCTTCATTTATTCCAAATGAATGAGAAAGTCAAACTTTCATTTATTTGCAATTAGGTCCCTAAAGTTATTTCTCTTTAACTTTAAGTCACTAGTGCCGGTTTTTCCTCAAATTGAGTCCCGAAACTTTTAAAATTTATCATAGGACCTCAATTTATTCAATTTCACAAAAAGGGGTTTAATTTCTTAAATTTCCAATTTGGTCCCCCAACTTTTCCAAAATTACCATTGTGCCCTTCCTTTACAAAAATGGTAAGTTTCACCCCAAAAGTTCTAAAATTCCTCAATTGGCCCTCTAACTTTTTTATCATGCCCAATTGATCCTCAATTTTAGGAAATTGCATTTCGGTCCTTCAAATTTTTGAAAATCCCCAAATTTTCCCCCAATTCCAACTTCTTAACACATATGAATTTGATTTAATCAAATTGACCAATCAAACACTTCCATTTGTTGAAATTAAAGTTGAAATTGAGTTTCTATATGTTCATACGATTCTCCAGCAATTTGAATCAAACGTTTTAATGCCGGAACGAACTCAAATGGAGCTTCGCACAGCAATCTGAGCTTTCAATCTAGGTAGATAGCTCTTGTCCTACGGTTTATCCTAGAATCAAGAATCGCATCAATTGATGTCGAATTGAGTTAGAATTTCATCATTGAAATTCTGCAGGTTTTTTCTCTAGCACTAGCTAGAATTTACAGAGGGGAGCCGAATTGGCTTAACTTTTAGTACTAATTCGGCCGTGGGAAGGTTGAGGAAGTGTTGGGAGGGCTTGATTTGGCCTGAGCAGGGCTCAAAATGGCCGATTTCAACTCGGTCGAAATAAGGCAGCTTTGGTTTGCCGAAGCTGCTTCACTGTTCCATCACGCTGGCATTTCTCCAGTGACCCCCGGAGCAAACGAAGACTACAGGCATATAGCTAACTTCTCCTTAGTTCTAAAGAACCCGTCCTCGCCTTCTTTGGCTTAGAAAAGACCCTATATCAGAGCTCTAGTTTGAGATTCATAGGAAAACTAAGCATCTGAGAGAGAGTGAGCTTTTCAGGTGTAGAAAGGATGCATGGAGAGGGGCTCTTTATATAGGAAGCTCGGGGACTCCTTGGCCGTCCGATTGGTGCCTTTATGATAGGCATTGATGACTAGAAACATATTGAACTGAGATGTTTCTTCTTCGTCGGTACTTGTTCGATTTTCTAACAAGTGAACAGTGCTGTCATGTAGAGGAAGAAGATGACACTGTTCCGAACCGGACCGGACCGGTCCAAACCGGATTCGAAGCTTAAACCAGCCTATTCACCCCTCATTCGATCGAGTTTTTCAAATCTAAAAATTTCTAAATTCATCTAAATTCATTTTCCATCGAATGGTGTCCTCAAATCTCAAATTTGAATTATTTTAACCACCTAGAAAAATGAATTTAGGATCTGGTTCAATAGTGGTTCAAACCGGTCCAAACCGGTTCGGATCCGGTTCACCTGAACCGGTTTGGTTTTCATCTCCAATTCCTTCACAAGTCCATTTCCATGACTTTTTTGACTCCTTAGGTCACATAGGGTCTATAATTTCCTAGTTTACCATCTCTCTATCAATTTCCGTTCATTAACCAGCTCGATTCTTAAACCGGTTTAATCCAGTTTGGGTCCAGTTCACTAGAACTAGTCTAGTTTTTCTCTCCCACTTTGGTCTAAGGTTCCTTCCCAAGGTTTATAAATCTTTTCGGGTTATAAGGGATCCATAAATTTCTTTGTTTTCCCTTTTTCTATCAGTTTCGGTTCATAAACCGGTTCAATCCAATTGGATCCGGTTCATCAAAACCGGTTTGGTTTTTCTCTTCCAGTTTGTCCTAAACTTATTTCACAAGGTTTTATGAACCCTTTGGATCACCTGAGAGTTGTAAATTTCCAAATTGTCCATTCCCAATTGATCAGATACATGAACCGGTTTGGTTTTCTTACTCGGTTTGACCGGTTCTTTTTCTGGTTTTCCTTAACTCAAAAGGGCGGGGTTTACACTAGCAGTTGAGAAGAGAGAGAGAGGATAGGTTGGCCGCTAGAAATCTAGCAACCAATAAATGCCTCTGATTTCAGCCATAAATGGAGCAATTGAGGCTGAGTGATTAGGGAACAGATAAGTTTGTCAGTCCTCGAGCTCCCAATATAAAGAGCTCCTCCCCATTCATCTTCCTCATCCCTCAAACACCTCGAGAAGAAGAAGTGCTTAGTTTTTCGGCAAAGCTCGATCTAGAGCTCCAATTTGGGCACTTTTCTTCACCTTAGAAGGAAAATTTGGATTCTTTAGAATCCTAAGGAAGTTAGCTACCTTATCAGAACCTTCATTCAGCTTGAGGATTGTCAGAGAAGCTCTGGTGAGCTCCACAGTACCATCAGTCCACGAAAGTTGGTAACCCGAGCTGCTGGAGCCCCCCTTTGACCAACTTTGGCCAAGCCAAGCTCTCCAGACCACCCATCGAGGGGCCCCGACCTTCCCTGAGCTAAGTTGGTAAGTCTCTTTTGCCGCCCTTTGCTGAAAAATACTATTTATAGTGCGTTTTTGCTAAAACTTAAACTAAGAAATTTGCATTGCTCAGGCCACCAATTGAGGTGTGGTTTGATCCAGGAAAGATCCCCAAGAGGAGAGCAATTCAGAGAGAAAGCAAGAGCTCCAGCCGTCGAATCCTCATCGATCAGAAATTGAAGCTTTCTCTCTCTAGGACAGTTTTCTGGTGAAGCTTTGTTTGAGCTCATCTATAAGCCAAATGAAATGTTTCAAAGCTTGAAATGACGAGGGAGACATAGGGATGATATTTTGATAACAAATGGGAACAATGTCCCATGTTTGGGCAGCCAATTGAATGAAATAATTTTTAGGGCCAAATGACAATTTTGGGGAAAATTGCGGGATTTTTATGAAATTAACTCCCAATTGAGGTCTAATTGGGAAATTGTATGAAATTGAGAACCAATTGGCAATTTTTGGAAAATTAAGGGCCCATCGGTGATTTTGGAAAAACTAAGGACTCGTGAGGGATATTTGAAAATTCTAAGAACTTAATTGAACATTAGGAACCTAAAGTCGAAGATTATGAACTTAAGGGACCTAATTGTAATAAGGCAATAGTTAGGACCTAATTGTAAATACATGGAAATAGGAGGTTTTTCATGTCAGACCATTCATCATGAGCATGTCCAAACCTTGTAGTGACAGATTGGACAAGAATGTGTGCAAGGGAGCAAAACAAGGACTGGAAGTCTGACTAGTACGAATAAGTCACATTTATCGGGTGAGTGAGACTTTTTAACATCATACTCGGTTGGGGTGATGTGCACACTTTAAATTAAAAATCCCCTTGTGAGTGGGCTTACTAACTTTATACCTGGTTGGGGTGATGAGCACGTTTTTAAAATGAAAAACCACTATGAGTGAACTTTTTCATCATCATGCTCCGTTGGCATGATGAGTGCATTGGAAGTTGAAACCATCTTTCCATAATTGATCTCCACTAATTGTGTGCAACTGCTTAAAAACTTTGGGAGACTTTTCTGATGAGAGTTGAAAACTCTCATAACCGGCTAACTTGTGTGAATAACCATAATGTCGATCCCGGACCGACAAGACTCGATGGGCTAGTGGCAGTGCGGCAGGACCAGATTAACAGACCGATTAGGCAAACAACTACGGAGCCCAAGTCGAGAGTCGTGGCCGTTGGCACCAAAGATAATGGCTTATTAATCCTAAGACTATTGTTTATGCATGCACCATGATACGAGACCATCTAGATGCCCAAGAGGGATAGTGTTGGTTCTAAGGACTGTTGGACGACCAGGAAGCAATAAGGGTAGTTTTGTTGTGCCAATGTGTCATGAAGCTCGGAGTAGATTCCTACTCACCAAGATCGGAGTGGGGTCAGGATGAGATCTATGTCCCCACATCATGGACATGGAGTACATTCGAGTCTGAGGGTCGGATGTGTAACGTCCACTTAGACTCCGGGTAGAAATCAAGGACTTCTATCAAGGTGGATGATAAAGACGCACCAATCCCCAAGTTGGTGCAGTCGGAGTACTACATCTACGAAAGTTTGTACTCTTTATGATAAAATGGCATGTAATTGTTTGGTAAACACATCCCAAGCAATGGGAAGTGTTAAAAGAGCTAAACTCACATAATAAAAAAATTCAAAATGATCCCTTGAAAGCTATATTTTAAAACTCACCCAAATATCGCTCACTGAGTTGTAGAAAACTCACCCCCTCCCTTTAACCCTTTTCAGGGAAAGAACATTGTTAAGGGAATTTCGAGAACAAGCCTTAAGCCAGGTATGCTAAAAAAAAATTAGTTTTGTATAATGCTATTATAGGGAACAAGGTTAGAAATTACGCATGACTTCTCACGATCTTGAAAAGTGGTTACACTTCTTAGACCAAATGGAGTGGTAGGTTGTTCACGGAGTTCCGACCAAACCGGGTCAAGGCATGAAAATATATCACTCCCGGAGTGTACCACCACTAGGATAATACCAGTCTAGAAACTAGAGTGTGGGAGGTGTGCAATTGCTTTACCACAAGCGACACTTCTCGAGTATCATCTTGCAACTAGGTGTCTTAGCACCGGGGGTCATGGCCACATTACTGCCACTCGCTAGCACATACCCACTACACATACGACTCAATTTCAACATTGTCTCATCGCAGCGGTGTACTAGGACGATACTTGTACATCAATTGGGTGTCCTAGAAACATGGAAGATTACACAAAACTGTCCCCAGTCTCCTTTCCATTTTCCCTTAGGTGATAGTACAACCTCATCAAGCATCTACTCATCGCCTTCGCCCCCCTCCCCCTCCTATACTGGTATGCACAATAAGAAATATCATGACCCATGGTCATACTTATGGCACTCATGGCCAGATCACATAATGGTTCATACTGCATCTCATTACCAAGAGCTCGGTGCGTCACTCGCATGGCTCCCCAAAACACAAAGCATGGTTATGCATCAAAATAAAATGCTTATAACTTGGAAATATTTGAGTCTGATCCGTCACTAGACCAACTCCCCATACAATTTAATAAATCTCAGGAGCTTGGCCCGTCACTAGGTCTTCTCTTCCTATCACATAGTTGGGCATCCTAGCCTACTCTAGGATCTCATGGCATACTTTGTGCCTCGATCGTTCAATCAGCATATAAGCACAAAAATGACACTTATTGGGAGCCCAACCTATCACGAGGCCATCTCCCCAAATCATACGCACATCATAGCCCAAAAAATTCCTAGTTCCTCAAAATTGTACTCACGCCACATGCCTTAGTCTCATGATCAGTTCTTACTCTAACCTTTTAAATCTCTTGTGCTTTAGTGGGCATGTATTTATTCATTTTGCACTTATTATATGAGTTGTAAGGCCAACTTTCTACTCATTTTTACATAATCAATCAAGCATATTAACTTATGCTCCAGTTGGTCAAATTGAGCTCGTCATCAATGCCCACTCACCTCACCACACGAAACTTATTCGTTCTACGAGGTTTCCAAAATCTACCCTTGATTCCACTAGAGTGCCTCTTCTCTTTCTGCAACCTTTAGTAATAATAGGCTCAATTCCACTTCTGACCATTACAGCTAGACCTATCGCACTCTTCCTATGATTTAGCCCTTTTAGGTCTCGGTTACCCGACTCGTTAATCGGTGACCCATCCTTAAGTCTAACCTTCTCTAAGGATAACCTCTTGGGTGTAAGCTCATTCTCTTTTCACTTAGAACTTATTGAAGTGTCCATATTTCCTTTACTCGCTACCTAGTGGTTCATCTTTCCCCAAATTACTATTTGATCCTTCAGCAAAATTACCATTTTACCCTTATACTTTACAACTTCCTCATTTTGGACTTAAAACTTTTCCAAGTCTTTCGATTAGGTCACTTAAGTTTCCTTGAGTCCCATTATGGACCCAATTAGGAATTGGAACAACTTCAAGCCCTATTTCCCATTAATTGTCGAAATGCCCCTAAGTTTTGGCAAAATTACAATTTTCCCCTCTTCTTGAGAAATTAGGGTTTGGGATTCATTTGACCCTCATATTTCTCATTTAGATCTCTAAAATTTCTTAAATTAAGTTTGGGTACTTGAACTACCCAAAAGTTGCATTATGGTTGCACAAATACTTATATTGCATATAGGTTCCTAGACCTTGCATAATAGGCAAACTTGGTCCCCAACCTTCCTCAAACTTTCCCATCAGCCCCAATACTTTATTTAGTCACTTAGGAAGACCCTATAGAAAGCTCAATTGCAATTGGGTTCCCTTACTTTTAAATCTTTGCATTTTAGTCTCTGACCTTTGACCCAAAACAAAAATATCTCTAAAAATTATCAAAGTAATTTGAGAGGTTCCCCTGGCCTCCCTCTAGGTCGTCGTAAAATTAGTTTGGTCAGAGTAAGTTGTAATTGCTCGGATCTAGCTTGATCAGAAACATGCATGCAGATGAGTAATAGTTAGGTCAAAGTCAGGAAATTACCGAAGATAGCACGTCAGTCATTGAGCTAGTTGGGTTTGAAATTTACTACTCAAGTAGTCCATGATCACTTGAATCACATGAATTGGTGGTATGTAGCTCCTGCAATTCACGTTTTTATCTGCTTGGCCACTTAACCCGTGATCTGAGACTTCAACAATTTAATTCATACCTAATTCATACTAAAATTGGGCAAGGCTAGAGGCTATAGAAATCTGGTGGTACAAGGGCTCACTAAAGTTTTATCAGCTCACGAGGGTCATCGAGACCATCACAATTGGCCTCTAAAATAGCAACTTTATTTTTGGTTGTCGATGATCACATATTTTGTGATCTCACTGAAGACTATATTGGTGGAATTGTCAAGAGAGGTGGAAATGGAAAGTTGAGGTCCTCATCTTTCCAGGGGTATCAAGATGGTTGTCGGAAGTGGTCGGACAGAGGAGCTATGTTCTCTAGTAGTCAGGTCGGTGGAGTTGGGAGTAGTCTTAGGTTCAAAGAGGATTCATAGCAAAATCTGATGAGGGAATACCCCAAATTTATATGGTTGTGATCTAGACTTGTATGACTATCGATCCATATCCTTTTGTATTACACTCTAACCAGTTTACACTATTGCAAACCAGTTTTCGGTGAATTTCTTAGGCGATTTAGCGATTTTTTGCCTGGTTAACCTTTTTTCTAGTTAGTACTTGGGAAAATAAAAATACCAAAACATTTTACATTCTATTTCCTATTTAATGGACCCAAGAACTGCTGCATTTGGATTTGTTTTGCAGCTTAAAAATTTGGGGGTTTTATGACTCTCCTCAGTCTAACCTCAGTTCAAATCCGTTCTCTCCTGATGTTCTCCCAATCCTTGACTCTATGTTGTGAGATACTCCTAAAGGTTTCTCATGACCCTTTCTCACCAGTCATGGCTTCTCCAAAGATCCCTTCCATTATTCTTGTTCAATTTCACTTCCCAGTTTAGCTTTACTCTATTGGTTCGATCCCACTTTCTGGTTAAATTTAGCCTGGTTATCGAATTGGGATTTCCCAGTCTTACAACCATCCTCTCCTTTTATTAAATTCACTTTACATGATTTTCTCTTTGCATTCTCGTGTCAAGGGAGAGTTTGAATATCCTTAGATACTTTTCCCCCATTCTTGCCTCGGGTTCCCAGGTCTCCTCATCTATCTAATTATTTCGCCATTGGACCTTCACCATTGGAATATTCTTATGTCGAAGATTCTTCTCCTAGTAGTCGAGCAACTCTGGAGGAGGGTAGTCTAGCACGTGTCTTGGGACTAGTTTGTACTTTTCTCAGCACTAACATGTGGAAGACATCATGGCCAGTTCTAGCGAAAGTAGAATCTTTTATGCTACCGATACAATTTTCTTAGTGATTGGGTAGGGACTGATATACCGCAGGTTCAAATTTTTCCGGTTCAGAAATCTAGTGACCCCCTTCCATGGGGACACCTTCAAGAATACTCGATCCCCTACCTAAAAAGTCAGCTCCCAGCATCGATTATCACCACAACTCTCCTACCAATCCTCTACTGCTTTGAGCCGTTTACAGATCATTTGGATCTTTTCCTGCTCCAATTTGCATTTCCCCACTTTATCCCAATATAATGGAGGTTAGAACCATCTCTCATATAGTGCTTCATATAGAGCAATCTACATGCTGGCTTGGTACTATTTGTTGTATGCGAACTTAATGAGGCATGATAGTCTTCCCACCTTTTCCCAAAAGTTTAGGAGGCACGCTCTGAGAATGTCCTCCAGAGTTTGGATAGTCCTCTTTTATTGCCCGTCAGTTTGGGAATGGAATGTTAGTTTATGTGAATCTTCATTCTGAGCAACTTCTACAAACTTAGCCAAAATCTTGAATTGAACCTCGAATCCCTATTTGAGACTATAGATTATGGGACCCTATGCATGCATACTTTCTCTATGATGTACAATGTGGTTTGCTTTTCCATCGGGTATGTCATCTTTATGGGCAGGAAGTGGGTGACCTTGTTTAGTCGGTCCACTGTGACCCATATAGAGTCATGTCCTCGAATTTATAGGTGTAACCTTGTTAGGAAGTCCATGGTAATCTTCTCTCATTTCCACTCTGGAATAGGGAGTAGTTGGAGGAGCTATGTCGACTTTTGATGCACGATTTTGATTTGAAAATAGGAGAGACATTGGGATACAAACTTCGCAATCTCTCTTTTCATACCAGGCCACCAGTAACCTTCATTTAAGTTCATGTACATTTTGGTGTTGCCTAGGTGCATTGCATATACAGAGTCATGTGCCTCCTCAAGTAGGGGATTCTTGAGCTTGGTGTCATTGGAGACCACCACCCAGCCCTTAAAAGCCACTAATTTGTCTGCTCGGATGTAGAAGTCTCCATGTATATATTCCATCATCTTGTCCACATACTTCTTTAAGTTGGTGTTCGTCTTTTGTTTGATCCTGATTTGGTTCACTATGATGGGTCAAACTGTTAGATTCACCACCAAACATGAGGTCTCTTCCTCTGTGTTTAGAGATATGTAGAGCTGCTTGAGTTGTTCTAGCACATGTAGGTACACTAACCTTACATGAGCCATGCTCATTCCATGCTTTTAGCTTAAAGTGTTTGCTACCACATTTGCCTTCCCTGGGTGCTACTCTATGATTAGGTCATAGTCTTTAATTAACTTCTGGAATCACCGCTGTCTAAGGTTGAGTTCATTTTACGTCAAAAGGTATTTGAGGCTCTTATGATCGATGAAAATCCGGCGTGTTACCTCGTACATGTAATGTCGTCATATCTTGAGGGCAAATACGATGGTTGCCAACTCCATATTATGTGTTGGGTAGTTTATTCCATTCTTCTTCATCTGCCTTAATATATAAGAGATCATTTTTCATTGTTGCATTAGCACATATCATAGCCTGTGTCCGAACGCATTGATGTACATAGTGTATTCTCCCCCATTCATAACTAGGAGATCCAGTACAGGGGATGATGTGAGCCACTTTTTAATCTCTTGAAATGATGTTAGTCAACTGTGTCATTGGAGCTACTATAATGGAGAAGTCTTCCACAAATCTCCTATTAGGAGGGGTTCTTAGGGGAGTCCTAGTTGGATAATGCCTCTATCTTGGTGGGGTCTATATGAATCCCCTATTATGATACCACTTGCCCCAGCAACGCAACTTCTTTTGGCCAAAATTCACACTTTCAGAATTTGGCATATAGATGTTCCTTCTATATCACCTCCAGCACTAGTTGGTGGTGTACCATGTGGTGTGCTTCTATTGGGGAGTACATTAGGATGCCATCAATGAAGATGATCACAATCCAGGCAAGGTAGGGTTGGAAGATCCAGTTCATCAAATCCATGAACACAACTGGTGCATTTGTTAGTCCAAAGATCATTACCCTAAATTTATAATGCTCATCCCTTGTTTTGAAGGAAATTTTCTAGATATCTTCCTCCTTCACCTTCAATTGGTGGTACTTGGATCAAAGGTTTTCTTTGAGATGTGAGACGCTCCTATCAATTGATCAAATAGGTCGTCGATCCTGGGGAGTGTATAATAGTTCTTGACTATTGCCTTGTTTAATCAATAATAGTAGATGCACAACCTCATGCTCTCGTCCTTCTTCTTTACGAATAGGACTGGGGCACCCTAAAGAGAGTAGTTGGGTCTAATGAACCCTTTTTCCATTAGCTCCTAGAGTTGTTCTTTTAAATCCTTGAGTTCTATGGGTGCCATCTGATATGGTGCTTGTGATACCGCATTAGTCCTTCGAATGACTTCAATCACAATGTCGAACTATCTATCCGAAGGCGATTCATACAACTCCTCTAGGAACACATTCTAGTATTCCCGCACGACTAGCATGTCACTGGATGTGGTTCCTTCTATCTTGGCACTAGCAATTTGTGCTAGTAACACTTCACACCCTTTTTCCTATTATCCTTTGGCCCTTTTATGTTGGATATCAAGCACGGCTTAGTTGGGCATTTCTATCCTTGGAATACCACCTCTATGGCATTCCTGGCCCTAAGTGCCACAATTTTGTTTTTGCAATCTGGCTTGCCCTGGTGGGTGGATGGACAATCCATCAAGAGGTTGAGGTCTACTTCAGCTAAAGGTAGAGGTGTTAACATGACTTCTAGTACCTCCCCTTCCATAGTCACCTCACATCCCTATAGGACGATATCCCTAAGGATCATCTCATCCAATGGCATGTCAAGCCCCCACCCCATTTGGTTAGATCCCCGTGATTAACCCGCCACTCTCCCGGTTTATTAAAGGGTTTCCCTTTATTATAAATCGGAAAGAGTAAGGTGTCCTTTAAACCTGCACCATTTCCTAGAATAGCATAATCAAAACTACATGAAATTTTTAAACTTTACATACCTGTCTTACAAGCATTTTAGTTGATGGTCTTTATGGGTATGCTTTCCGGGATTTCCTGAAAAGGGATATAAGGGAGGGGGTGAGTACGACTACTCAGTGAATGGGTTTTCAAAAGTTTAGACTTTTAAGAAAACATTTATTATTGGAGTGTGCCAGACTCCTTTCTTTCAAAAATCCCTTCATTTAAAATCTCGGGTTTTATTACCATTTCTTTATTTAATCTTGGTGTGTCATCACTCAACACACATCCTTCATCATGAAGGTTACACACATTCACAAGTCAGTATGACTACTGAACCAACTAGTGGCTTCGAAGCAACTTTACCGGCCACTCGGATAGAAGCACGACAACTTCTACACTAAGATCAAGTGGATGTACGCGACATCTGACCTTCAATCCTGAAATTGGTTCTTCGTGTCCGTATGAGGATAGAGACCTCATCTTGTCCCCACCCCGGTCTCATGCTCTTGGTGCAACTCCAAATTTTGCACAGACACCTAGAACGACGAACTGCCCTTATAGCCACCAGGTCATCCAATGCCCTTAGGACACATCACTACCCCTCATGGGCATCTTGATGATCCCTTACTCACAGTGCATTCACAAACAATGATTTCTCATATTGCCATGTAATCTGTGGTGCCACTGGTCCAACGGCCCCGACTCTCAATTCAACCCACAATTGTTTGTCTTGACTGATCCGTCGACCTGTCATGTCGCACTGGCGCTAGTTTATTGAGCATGTCGGTCCTATCTTGGTACCATGGCCAAACAATTCATTTATTAAGTTTTATGGCACATATATCATGTTCGTTTACAAGCTTCTGCTCGTGCCAACTCGCCTTGGGCCTACAATACGAGATTTTCAAAATCGGGCATTTAGCCCATAAGTTCCAAAACTAAGGCCCCCGGCCTATCCGAGCTATTCGAGCTCCCATCAAGAAGGTCTCCCAAATTGTTTAAGCATTGGCACACAGTTAGGGGAGAGCACTTCCGACAAAACATATGTTTTCTCTATCCATTATACCGCCTGGGTATACGGACACCTCCGTTCATAACCGATGAACGGGTTTTCAACTTCCTTCGAGGAAGTCTCATCATACCAATCGGGTATGATCTACTTACATCTGGTAAGTAGTTTTTTTGTAAGATTTTCACATCACTTACTTTAAGTTGTGATGTTTAAAATACCACTCAATAGTGGGTTTTCATACCGAGGTACTTATCATCTCCAACCGGGTATAATATAAAATTCCCACTCAACCGATAGTGTAGTGAAATTCCACTTAGTCGGGTTCCATCCTTAGCAAGCTGGACCTCGCTTGGCATTCCTGATATCTCGTTCTCCTACACGAAATGAACATAATTGTTCATTATTCTTTGGCCTAATAGCCCTCATTCGTTCCAAATGAATGAGAAAACCCAACTTTACATATATTTGTAATTAGGTCCCTAAAGTTATTTCTCTTTAACTTTAAGTCCCTAATGCCGGTTTTTCCTCAAATTGAGTCCCGAAACTTTTAAAATTTATCATAGGACCTCAATTTATTCAATTTCACAAAAAGGGGTTTAATTTCCCAAATTTCCAATTTGGTCCCCCAACTTTTCCAAAATTAACATTGTGCCCTTCCTTTACAAAAATGGTAAGTTTCACCCCAAAAGTTCTAAAATTCCTCAATTGGCCCTCTAACTTTTTTATCATGCCCAATTGACCTTCAATTTCATAAAATTTCATTTTGGTCCTTTGAATTTCAGAAATCCCCAATTTCCCCTAATTTTCCCCCCAATTCCAACTCTTTAACACAGCTGAATTTGATTTCATCAAATTGATCGATCAAACACCTCTAATTGTTGAAATTGAAGTTGAAATTGAGTTCCTCCATGTTCATATGATTCCATAGAACTTTGAATCGTGAGTTTTGACGTCGAAATGAGCTCAAATGGAGCTTCATCGGAAAATAGACTGTAAAGAGAGAAAGCTTCGATTACTCACCGGTGACAGCACGACGGTACGAGCTTTTGATCTGGCAGATAACTTTTATCCCGAGCTTCATCCTAGAATCAAGAATTGCATCAACTGATGTCGAATTGAGTTAGAATTTCATCATTAAAATTCTGTTGGTTCTCTCTCTAGCACCGGCCGAAAATTGCAGAGGGGAGCCAAATTGGCTTACCTTTTAGTCTTAATTTGGTTGTGTGAGGGCTGAGGAAGTGTTGGGAAGGCTTGGTTTGGCTTAAGGAGGGCTCAAATTGGCTGATTTCAACTTGGCCGAAACAGGGTAGCTTCGGTCCGTCGGAGCTGCTTAACTGTTTCATCACGCCAGCGTTTCTCTGGTGACCCTCGGAGCCAACGGAGACTACAGACGTGTAGCTGACTTCTCCTCAGTTCTAAAGAACCCACCTCACCTTGTTTGACTTATAAAAGACCCCATGTAAGAGCTCTGGTTTGAGCTTCACCGAAAAATGGAGCAGTTGAGAGAGAATGGAGTTTTTAGGTGTGGAGAGGATGAATGAGGAGGGGCTCTTTATATAGGGAGCTTGGAGACCCATTGGCCGTCCGTTTGGCACTATTATTGCTGACATTGAAGACCTAAAACACCTCGAACAGAAGCATTTCTTCTTCGTCGGCGTTTATTCAGTTTCTCGACGAGTGAATAGTGTTGTCATCCTGAGGAAGAAGATGACACTGTTCTGAACCGGACCGGACTGGTCCGAACTGAGTTTAAAGCTTAAACCGGTCAGTTCACCCCCCATTCTCTATTCAATTGTGGCTTAAATCTCCAATTCGAATTATTTAAGCCACCTAGAAAAATGAATTTAGGATTCAGTTCAATAGTGGTTCAAACTAGTCCGAACTTGTTCGGATTCGGTTCACCTGAACCGGTTTGGTTTTCATTCCCAATTCCTTCACAAGTCCATTTCCATGTCTTTTGTGACTCCTTGGGTCACTTAATGTGTCCATAAAATTCATGGTTTACCATCTCTTTATCGATTCCGGTTCATAAACCGACTTTGTCCATAAATCGGTTTAATGTAGTTCGGGTCCAGTTCACCTGAACCGATCTGGTTTTTTCTCTCCCACTTTGTTCTAAGGTTCCTTTCCAAGGTTTATGAATTTCCTTGGTGTACAATAGAGTTGAATTCCTTTGTTTTGCCCGATCTCTATCAGTTCCGGTTCATGAACTGACTCGGTTCATAAACCGGGTCAATCCTGTTGGACCCAATTCATCCAAACCGGTCTAATTTTCCTCTTCCAATTCGTCCTAAGGTTCTTTTACATAGTATTTTGAACCCTTTGGATCTCCTGGGAGTTGTAAATTCCTAAATTGCCCATTCACAATTGATCGGTTTGGTGAACCAGTTTGGTTTTCTCACTCGGTTTGACCGATTCCCTTCCCGGTTTTCCTTAGCTCAAAAGGGTGGGGTTTACATGGCATGTATACCATTATTCTTAGTTTTAGTGGGGATGGGACTCGTGGAATTCTAGGTGTTAGTCCTTCTCATACATACAACCTATCTGCTCCTAAGTCTATAAGTACAAAGGCCCTTGGGCCATTCACTTGTACAAGTCCTGAGATAATACCAAAAACATTTTATTATTAAAACATTCTTACATATTTATGTACTATGGCCACTTAAGGCTCACGTTCCTTCTATTTACATGGTGTTATCCCAGCACCATTTCCAAAAGACATAAAGACAAGGGAGGAAGTTCAAGAGTTTTGGGCGGTACCTGCAACAACACTCGAGTCTACCCTAGCCTCCTCGTGGGTCAAATTTTAGACCATTACAGGGACTTTGTCCTAGTTCTCGAGCACTTATGCCATGTGGTTATCCTGCCCAGAGCCATGGGTATTACTAGGTCTAACTTGCACTACCGGGTAGGGTGGAGATCGTCCTATGGTGTATTCCCCTAGTGCCATCCGGTTATTGGAATTCCTACATTCCTTCACCTTGCATTCGAGCCTCCCACATTAGAAGCATCACAATTGTTTTCAAGGTTCATGATGGTCCCTCCTACATCTAGCACACTAAGGGGTCGCACTTCCCATGTCGGTGTTGCTCTTGATCCTACTGGCTCGGGAGGGCCCATCACCTTATATAGGGAATCTCCCTAGGGTCGCTCCCCTCTTATTACGTCGCCTGTAGCGACTATTTATGCTCGAAGCAGGGCTCCCCAAATAGGATGCTATGGTTTTAGAATTCTTCCAAGGAGGAGCAATAGGAGGGTAAAACTCACTGCACTTCTCCTTAGTGCCTTTCTGGAGTTGGCCAGTGTGCAAGACGCGCTCGCACTTGTAAGAGAAGTTTATCATGTTGTTCATCTCAGTAAGGCGCCACACGCTCCCCCATACATCATTGGATGTTGGGGTCCAACCCATCTAGGAACTGATGATAGACACCAGCAAGGCTTGCAAGATCTAGGGTAAAGGCCTGCAAGGTGTTGAAATAGTTCTTGTACTAGATCACTATTCCCTAGCCTCGGAGTTTCAGAAACTCTTGCTTCTTCTCACTCATGGGGTAGGTGGAAAAGTACTCCTCATGAAACTTTCTTTCACAAATCTCCCATACTAGAGGTTTCTGTAATGTGGCCTATAGATTGAGCCACAACCTATCGATGTTACCCTCTAGGAAAAACTCAACCATGGTCACCTTGTCTTCGTCTGGGACCTTGCCCATAGCCATGAACTTCTTTTTTGTCCTTAGCCAGTCCATGGCCATGACAACATCCTTCCCTCCCGCAAAAAACCTTACACCATAGCTATCGTAGGGCCTTAAGGGTTTGGGGAACATCGAACCCTGGGGTTCTTGACCGAGAGTTGGTGCTCCCTCCGGAGGTGGTGCTACCTCTAATACTTTCACAATTGGAGGCACTGCGGGGAGAGGTACTTCTTTCAACTCATAATCCAAGTCATATTCCCTCATAAAATCCTGTTAAACATGGATATACATAGGTGTTGCAACCTCTGTGCACAAGTGCCCAGTTAGTACTCCTACTAATCCTTCTCTGAGTAGTTCTTGGTTGGGTCCTACCACCGACTAATCTGTGTGCTCCATTTTATATGGAAAAAGTTAGAGGTTTTATTAGTAAGGAAGTATTCTCTCCACTTTAATATTATCAACAAAGATATCACACCCCGACCCGATTTGGTCGGATCACCGTGAGCAACCCGCCACTCCCTTTGATATATGAAGGATTTCACTTCCTTCTAAACCACGAGGAGTTAGACATCCTTTTTACCTGATTTTCCTGGAATAACACTATACAAAACCGAATATGTTAAAACTTACATACCTATCCTTGTCTTAAGGGTTTGACTTCAAGGTATTCCTTAAGGGTTTGCCTTCCTTCATGAAAATGGGTTAAAGAGAGAGGTTGTGTTTTTACAACTCAGTGAGCGGGTGTTGGGAAATGATTTTTTTCAAAAATACTCTTTCTTTACTAAAATCTTGGCGTTTCACTTTATCATAGAAAAACAAATCATCCTTTTAAAATTTCTTCACCATTATGTGAGTTTAACTCTTTTAACACTTTCACTTGCTTGAAAAGTGTTTCACATAGTACAACCATACATGTTTTTAAAACCTTTCATCATTGTATATGGGGCTCAAATTCCCAAATTGGTCCCCAACTTTTCCAAAATTACAATTTTGCCCCTACGTTCCAAAAATGACCAATTTGTCCCAATTCTTTCAAAAATTGACCAATTGATCCTCCAACATCTTTCTCATTGCCAATTGACCTTCAAGTTTGAGAAATTGCATGGAAGTTCCTCAATTTTCTGAAATGCACAATTTTTCCCCAATTTATACCCCTTTCTACTAACCGAATTTGATTTCTTCAAATTGGTCATTCAAATGGGGTTAATTGCTCCAATTGATGGTATGTATCAGTTCCTACACTTCCATACAATTCAATTGAGCTTTGAATTGTAGCGTTTGGGTCCAAATAAAGCTCAAATGGAACTTTGCCGGAAAATTGTACATAGAGAGAGAAAGCTTCAAAAGCTTACTATCGGAGGTGCGGTGATATGAGCTCTTGAGATGGGAATGTAGCTATCATCCTTAGGGTCCTTCTAAGATCAAGAATAGCTATAATTCATGTCAGGATCAAGTTGAATTTGGTTAATGAATTTTAATACTTTATCTCTCTAGAACCGATCTGCAACGATAGAGGAAGGTCGAATTGGCTTACCTTTTGCCTCTGTGGAGGTCGTGTGATGGTCATGGGGACAATGAGGAGGCTTGGTTTGGCTGTAGGATGTCTGAATTGGTCGAATTCTGATAGGCCAAAATAGGGTTGCTTCGAACTGATGGAGTTGCTTCATTGTTCGATCCCGCCGACGCTTCTTCGATGATCCTTGGATCGAAGGGAGGCTGCTGTCAAGTATCTGACTTGCTTTAGAGTCTGTAGGACCCGAGTTTTCCTTCTAATGCTAAGAAAAGTGCCCAATTCAGAGCTCTGGTTTGAGCTTCATCGAAAAATGGAGCACTTCAGAGGATCAGAGGATTTGAGGTGTGATGAGGATGAATGGAGGGGAGCTCTTTATATAGGGAGCTTAGAGACCCTTTTCCTTACTACTTTCCATATTGGTCGAGATTATCCTCTTCAAAAAATGCCTAAATTTGAGGGAATATTCTCTCACTGGAAAAGGAAAGTTTTTCTACAATGTGAACAGTGATGTCATCTCAAGGAAGAACATGACACTATTCTAGACCGGACTGGACCTGTCCGACCATGTTCAACGGTGAAAAACGGTTGGTTCAGGCCTAATTCAACCAATTTTCTCACAATTAAAATTTTCTAAATTTATCTAATTTTGTTTTCTATCTGATGGTGGCCTCAATTTTTCAAATTAAGATTTTCGAGCGACCTAGAAAAATGAATTTTCCAATCCAGTTTATTATGGTTCAACCTAGTTGAGGCCTAGTTCACCTTGAACCGGTCTAGTTTTCCCATCCAATTTACTTCATGGTTCTTCCCCATGATTTTCATGACTTTTTGGCACTTAGGATTTTCCAATTTCTCATTTTATCCCCTCTTTATCATTCTTTGTTCCTTAAGTGGTTCAGTTTTCTCATTAAATTGATCGGTTCTTTCCCGATTTTCCTTGATTTGAGATGACAGGTTTCACAACTCTCCCCTCCTTTTAGGAGTTTTGTCCCCAAAACTTAATCAGCATCCTTTGCATTAAAAATAATTTCTCTTGATGTCAACTTGGGGTTTGCTTGGCATGTTATCACTTCGGTTGTTCCTTCACTTAGCCCATTAAACCATGCACTTAAGGAATTTCTTTTCCTTTCCATTGTTTACTCACTCCATGGAGTTTATCATAATTAGGCATGTCTTACCCACTAGTCCAAAAGTACATCCTTAGGTTCACTTCTTCCTGTACTAAGGGTAAGACTCTTCCTCTTGACGGTTCTTGTCTAGGATTTTAGGATTGGGAGTTCCAAAATACTCATTCGTTCCCGTGTCTAATTATTCTCTTAATCATTGAAACCCTTAGCTCAGTGTTCTTTCGAGCGTTGCGTACTTGTTTTAGCAGGTTTTGGTGTTATCACCTTTTTTTTTCCTATTTTAACGCTTCCTCCATCCATTGTTTATTACAACTTCGGTCCAAATTTTATGTTTGAACTTGGCATGCTTAACTAATTGACTCTTCATTACTTGAGTCACATTTTTTCCCAGGACTATTGGACCTACATGTCCCTTACAACATGACATGTTCTAGAACTTGTCTTTGTCCATTAATATTCTAGAACATTTCTTTGATGGTTGTTTTCAACTTTCCAACCTTTCGGGGATCGCATAATTTCGCCCCTTCTATTCATCTGGTACTATTCCTCGACTATATTTACCATTATCCAATCATCCATTTTGACGTCATGTCTTTCATAATCGTGTCGGTTTTCCCTATCTACTCATCCTTTACCAACTTCATTATTGGGTTTTCCAATTACTTCTTGACTTACCAACATATTTGGGTTTTTTCCTTCCTTATGTCTTTCCACATCTTCCAATGGCATCCTTTACTCAAGGATTCCCTTCTTCATTCCTTCCTTACTCATGAACATTGTATAGTTCCTTATTCCGAGTTGATCCACTTTGTTCTACATGTCGATTCCTTTGTTTGGGGAGTTCCCTCTTGATGGCTTCATTCTCTACTATATCCTTTAAAGTAGAGACTTCCACCTTAGGAGCTACATGCTCGACCTTCTTACCATTCCTTGAAGGTTTTCTTCCTTTAAATTCTTACACCCTTTTGAATTGGAGTTTTTGTCCACCTTTAATCCTTCGTCGACCTTAATTTCCCATTCCGCCCTTTACTTCCTATCCGAGGTATCTATGATTGCCAAATCCTATTTCGCGTGTCCTTTACATTAGGCCCCGACAATCAATTTTAAGATCCATGGGCGTGGACCAGAATTAGTCCTGGTGTCTATCGTTAATCCTTTAAATCACATTTTGACTGGAGTACATCCTTTCCCAAGGCTTTACTTCCTTCAGAATTCATTTCCTTTACTCCTCTTGATTGAAAATCGTACTCTTCCAGAGTTTTTCGGATATCTTTTCCTTTATTTTATTAGTATGGGTACTCCTCCCATTCCCACTTGTTACAGCATCATATGATGCTATCTTAATACTTATTGTTCCTTGGGTTTAACTTACTCCTTGGGTCCTCCTAGTATGCTTCCCTTGGTTCTTTCACCTCAAAATGTATTTCATTTGCAAGCTTATCTTCTTATCCCAATTCCATTGGGTCCATTGCCTCTTTGTTAGGACATACTCTTCCATGGGATCTCTTTCCTTGATAGGATTCTTCCTTTCTTCACCCTTACGAGCATCCGACCTTAGAGCAACTTTATGACACCCTTTGTTGTCATCCTTCATGTGTACCCTTCCTTGGGAATTTTGTGGTACGTCATTGTACCCTTTCCTAATCCTACTTGTATCTCGTACAAGTTTATTTCCTTGGGAAGGGTTCATATACTGTTCGTTCCAAGATTTCTTGACCTCTTTGTGTGAGGCTTACTTAATACTCCTCATGGCTTGAGTGTGGTCACCATTCCATTTTTTTCCATTGGTTTATTTAAGGATTTCCTTCATCCTTCTTTTTCAACATTTGACCTTTCCACTTCTCCCTTCTTCATTGGGGTTTGAGTCCATGATTCATCCCTACTACTCTCCTTGTCTAATTGTCTCAAGACAGTTGTCTCTCGAGTCTACTTGTCCTTAATGCCCATCCTATCGCCCTTTGTAAGGGGTAGTCGTTACTACTTCTCAGTCCTTCTTAGGGTGTCGTTTATTCTCCTTGATCATTATGTTGTTACTAGTTGCTTCCTACTTGGCTCCTCTGCTTTTCCAAAGCATGACACACTTGCCATGCCGAGACATCCTATTTATCATCCATTGTTCGGGTTTGTCTTCTCTTGTAGAGGAGTTTCCTTCTTTACTCCTAGATGGCTTTGTAACTCTCATTAAGGAAAATTTCCCTCGCATCTATACTCTGCTTCATTTGCATTTTCTTCCTTTAGTCCTTCTTGTCTTCTGTGACCCCTCCTCATATAGTTGAGATATGATAACGCGTTTTATTTGAGAGATAGAGTTTTTAGGAAAAATTGGAATTTTTATTAATAATGGGTACAATACGTTTTTGGCATTATCCCTACTACAAGAAGTAGTTTAGCTTGGGGAGCTACTATACTAGGTTCTTGGTAAGGGTCCTTCTTGGTTATAAGTCCCATGCGGTGTCCTTGGCGTTAGGTTGGCTCTCCTTATACTCGTGGATGTGACCTCAATAGGTCCTGACACCATACTCCTTGGTGGTATTAGATACTTCCTCATAATGTCTCTTGGTCTTTTGGGACATCTACTATACCTCAAGCATTGGAGAGCCATTAGGGTTGTCTCCTTACGAGGACAGAGTGTTAGGTGGAGTTGGTGACGTTAGTCATAGTTTTTTTTTCCTCTCTTGGGAGCCATATGAAAATTTTTAATTTTTTTCTCTTAGTTCTTATGTTATATAGTTTTGATAATTTATTTAAGAAAACATGCTCTAATACCACTCAAGTTGTCATGCTTTGACTTAGTTTGGTCGGATCCCCATGAGTAACCCGTCACTCCCTTTGTTCTATGAAAAAATTCACTTCTTTCTAAACCGCGAGGAATCAAGCATCCTTTTTACTTGATTTTCCTGTAATAACATTATACAAAACTAAATATTTTAAAACTTACATACTTATCCTTGTCTTAAGGGTTTGGCTTTGAGGTATTCCTTAAGGGTTTGCCTTCCTTCATGAAAATGGGGTAAAAGAGAGAGGGTGAGTTTCTACAACTCAATGAGCAAGTGTTGGGAAATGAGTTTTTTCAAAAATACTCTTTATTCACTAAAATCTTAGGGTTTCTCTTTATCTTACAAAAACAAATTATCCTATTAAAATTTATTCACCATTATGTGAGTTTAACTCTTTTAACACTTCCCCTTGCTAAGGAAGTGTTTCACGTAGTACAACCATACAAGTTTTTAAAACCTTTCATCACTTCACTTATCATGTGTGTTTATCTCTTTTAGCACATCCCCTTTCCTAAGGAGGCATTTAGCAAGCAAACACATGCCCTTTATCATAAAGGGTTCAAACATTCACGAGATGTAGTTACGACGACTACAACCACTTTTGGATCGACGCGTCTTTACAATCCACCCTAATAGAAGTCCCTCACTTCTACCCAGAGTCTGGGTGGAAATCAACTATTTGACTCTTAGATCCAAAATTTACTTTGTGTCCATATGAGGACATATATCTCATCCTGACCCCACCCTAGTCTCATGCGCAAGAAGCTTCCAGAGCTTCATGACTAACTGGCACAATGAACTCTCTTATCTCCATCATGTCATCTAGCAGCCCTTGGAACCCATCACTACCCCCTTGGCATCTTGATGGTCCCGAATCCATATGTGCATGCACAAACAATAATTTTCATAATTTAGCCATTCTCTTTTGTGTCGACGGTCCAACTACCCCGACACTCAACCTGACATGCAACTGTTTGTCTAGGCTGGTCCATCGACCTAGCCCTAACGCATTGCCACCAACCCATTGAGCATTGTCGGTCTTGACTTGGTATCATGATGAATCACTCAATTAATTTACATTTTAAATAAGAGTTTTCATGGCTCTTCCTATTCATGTTTGTTTACGGGCTTTAGCCCATGCCCACTGGCCATGGGCCCAATGCACGTGTTTTTCCAAAACTGGGCCTTGAGCCATATGAGTACAAAATTGAGGCCCCTAGCCTATTAGAGCTGTTCTAGCTTTCGTCAAGAAGCTCTCCCAAATAGTTTAAGAAATGACACACAATCATATGAGAACACTTCCAGAAAAAATTTCCCTTTTTAACTTATCACACCAATCGGGTGTGATGATCGGTCCGCTTACAACCGGTATGTGGGTTTTTCCTTTTTGGTAAATAAGTTCATCATACCAACCAGGTATGATGTTTAATTAATCCCACTTACAATCCGATAAGTGGGTTTTCCTTTAATAAAAGTGATCCTCACCCTTAACCGAGTATGATGTGTAAAGATCCCACTCACGACTATTAAGTAGGTTTTTAGTTTTAAATTAAAAAATGGTGTGTTCATCACTACACTACAATCGGGAATGACATTTAAAATGTCTCACTCACCGATGATTGTGACGTGTTCATCCCCAATCAGTTTTCCAAGTCCAAGCTAGCTCTCTTGCTTGCGTTCTGGTCCCAAGTGTCTCTACACAGTTTGGATATCATTATTAGGAAGGGTTCGACATGATAGCCTTCTTTTTCTCACGTAAGGGCAAATATGCCCAATTTTGGTTTTATTGCACTTAGATCCCTAAAGTTCATAATTTTTTACTTTAGGTCCCTAGTGTTTATTTTTTCCCAAATCAAGTCCCAAGGATTTCCAATATCCTCCTTGGTCACATAATTTTATTAAAATTGTATATGGGGCTCAAATTCTCCAAATTCACAAATTGATCCCCAACTTTTCCAAAATTACGATTTTACCCCTAACTTCTAAAAATGACCAATTTGTCACAATTCTTTCAAAAATTAACCAATTGGTCCTCCAACATCTTTCGCATTGCCAATTGACCTTCAATTTTGAGAAATTCCATGGAAGTCCCTTAATTTTCCAAAATCCTCTAATTTTCCCCAAAATTTCACCAATTTCTACCCCTTTCTACTAACTGAATTTGATTTCTTCAAATTGGCCATTCAAATGGGGTTAATTGCTCTAATTGATGGTATGGATCGGTTCCTATACTTCCATACAATTCAATTGAGCATTGAATTGTAGAATTTGGGCCTGAATCGAGCTCACTATATGTAGAGAGAGAAAGCTTCGAAAGCTTACCATCGGAGGTGTGGCGGTCTAAGGTCTTGATCTGGGAATGTAGCTTTTGTCCTTAGGATCCTTCTAGGATCAAGAATCACTATAATTGATGTTAGGATCAAGGTGAATTTGGTTAGTAAAGTTTATTACTTTTTCTCTCTAGAACCAATCTGCAATGATGGAGGAGGGCCGAATTGGCTTACCTTTCACCTATGTAGAGGTCGTGTGATGGTCATGGGGACTATGGAGAGGCTTGGTTTAGCCATAGGAGGTCTGAATTGGATGAATCCTGATCGGCCAAAATAGGGCAGCTTCGAACCGACTGAGCTGCTTTACTATTCGATCCCACCGGCGCTTCTCTAGCGATCCTTGTGTTGAAGGGAGCTTGCTGTTAGGTAGTTGACTTGCCCCAAGTCTGTAGGATTCAAGTTTGTCTTCTTAGTATGAGAAAAGTGCCCAAGTCAGAGCTCTGGTTTGAGCTTCACCAAAAAATTGAGCACTTTGAAGGAGGAGGATTTGAGGTGTGTGGAGGATGAACGAAGGGGAGTTATTTATATAGGAAGCTTAGGGACCCTCTGCCTTACCAGTTTCCATATTGATCAAGCTTATCCTCTTTAGAAAATGCCCAAATCAGAGGGAATATTCTCTCGCTGGAAAAGGAAAATTTTTCTACCATGTGAATAGTGTTGTCATCCTAAGGAAGAAGACGACATTGTTATGGATCAGACCGGACCAGTCCGACCAGGTTTAATGGCGAAAATCGGTCAGTTCAGGCTCGATTCGACCAATTTTCTCAAAATTAAAAATTTCTAAATTTCTCTAAATTTATTTTCTATCTAATGGTGACCTCAATTTTCCAAATTGAGATTTTTAAGCGACCTAGAAAAATGAATTTTCCAATCTTGTTTATTATGGTTCAACTCGGTTCAAGCTGGTTCAGGTCTAGTTCACCTTGAACCAGTCCAGTTTTCCCATCCAATTTACTTTGTGGTTCTTCCCCATGATTTTCATGACTTTTCAGTCACTTGAAATTTTCTAATTTCCTATTTTGGTCCCACTTTATCATTCTCGGTTCCTTAAGTGGTTTAGTTGTCTCATTAAATTGACTGGTTCTTTCCCAATTTTCCTTGATCCGAGATGATGAGTTTCACAAAAGGCCTTATCATGGCTATTCCTGCTATTCCATCCATCCCAAAATCATTCCACCCAAAGACGGGTTGTCATGCCCCATCCGATTCTATCGGTCAGAGACCTGTACCCCTCCGCCATCCCCATCGATAACCATTGTGGTGGATACCTTCAACATAGTGAGAACTGGAGGGATCGAGGATTCAAATTAAATACATGTAAAAATTTAGTGGAAATTTGAAACCTTTCTTTCAAATTTTCATGTGAGATCCCATAAAATAGTTTATCAAAATATCCCAAGAACAATCACAATATGATAAAACATAAATACCTTCATTAAGAGGGTACGAGGTTACCTTAGGATGATGTGCGCCTCTCAAAGATTTTTCCTTTCACTGCCTCGTGCCTTCCTAGCTTAGTGTGGGATATGTTTAAGGGAGTGGTGAGCTCATAGCTCAATGAATGAGACACTAACATCTTGCCACTATATGGCCTACGAACCATATCTTTCTTGTAAACCACCTAGCATGATCATTTATCTCATTACTCATACTTAATGTTCCAAGTCTCGTGGTTTACTTTGCCCCTAGAGACACCAGTTTATGTCCATCCGACTCATAGTCTATGCTACAGTTTGGTTACCCTCAGTCTTCCCCATTTGGTTTTACCTAACCAGAAATACATTAGAGTAACACACATACATCAGAAATACATTACAATAACACACATACACCAGGAATTGAAAACCTACAATCCGGTAAGTAGGTTTTCAGTTCATAAAAGTGAGTTCATCATCCCAATAGGTATGATGTATAAAAGCCCCATTCACAACCGATGAATAGGTTTTTAATTCAATAAAAGTGTGCTCATCACCCCAATTGGGAATGACATTTGAAATGTCTCACTCACCCGATGATTGTGACGTGTTTGTCCCCAGTCAGTTTCCAAGTTCACGCTAGCTCTCTTGCTTGCATTCTGGTCCCAAATGTCCCTACATGGTTTGGATATCAATATCAGGAAGGGATCGACATTACAACCTTCTTTTTCTCATGTATGAGCGAATAGGCCAAAATCTTTGGTTTATTGCACTTAGGTCCCTAAAGTTCATACTTCTTGACTTTAGGTCGCTAGTGTTAAAATTCTCCCAAATCAAGTCCCAAGGGTTCCAATATCCTCCTTGTGTCCTTAATTTACTAAAAATTATGAGTGGGGCTCAAGTTTTCCAAATTCCCAATTTGGTCCCCAATTTTTCTAAAATTACCGTTTTTCCCTACTTTCCAAAAATAGCCAATTGGCCCCAATTCTTTCGAAAACTGACCAATTTGTCCCACAACATCTTTCTCATTGCCAATTGACCTTCAATTTTGAGAAATGGCTTGGAGGTCCCTCAAATTTTTGAAATTTCCATTTTCCCCCAATTTGACCCCTTTACACTGACCCAATTTGATTTCTCCAAATTGGCCATTCAGATGAGATTAATTGCTCTAATTGATTGCATGGATCGGTTTCTACTCCATATGATCAAATGTAGCTTTGTATTGCAGAATTTGGGTCCGAAATGAGCTCAAATGGAGCTTCGCCAAAAAATTGTTCGTAGAGAGGGAAAGCTTCGAAAGCTTACCGTTAAAGGTGCAGTGGTCCGAGATCTTGATCTGGGGAGGTAGCTCTCATCCTTAGGGTCTTACTAGGATGAAGAATTGCTATAATTGATATCCATATAAATGGGAATTTTGTTAGTAAAGTTCGGTACTTTCTCTCTCTAGCATTGATTTGCAACGACGGAGGAGGGCCGAATTGGCTTACCTTTCACCTCTATGGAGATTGTTTGATGGTCGTGGGGACTTTGGGGACGCTTGGTTTGACCAGAGGAGGTTTGAATTGGTCGAATTCAGCTTGGCCAAAATAGGGCAGCTTCGAACTGATGGAGCTGCTTCACTATTCGATCCCGTCGACACTTCTTCGATGATACTCGGGTCGAAGGGAGGTTGTTGCCAGGTAGCTAACTTCCCCCAGAGCCTGTAGGACCCAACTTTGCCTTCTGAGGCTAAGAAAAGTACCCAAGTTAGAGCTCTGGTTTGAGCTTTGTAGGAAAATGGAGCACTTAAGAGAGGAGGATGATTTGAGATGTGTGAAAGATGAATGGAGGGGAGCTCTTTATATAAGGAGCTCAGGGACCCTCTACCCGACCAATTTCCATAATGGTCGAGCTTATCCTCGGCCGAAAATGCCCAGATCGGAGGGAATATTCCTTCACTAGGAAAGAAAAGTTTTTGAATTAATTAACAGTGTTGTCATCCCAAGGAAGAAGATGACACTGTTTTGGACTAGACCTATCCGGTCTGACCGGGTTCAGTGGCAAAAATCGATCGATTCAAGCCCGATTCGACCGGTATTCTCAAAACTAAAAATTTCTAAATTTATCTCAGTTTATTTTCTATTGAATGGTGGCCTTAATTTCTCCATTTGAATTTTCTAAGCCACCTAGGAAAATGAATTACATAATCTAGTTCATCATGGTTCAAATCGATTCAATTTGGTTCAGGTCCAGTTGACCCTAAACCAGTCTAGTTTTCACTTTCAATTGGCTTCATGGTTCTTCCCCATGATTTTCATGACTCCTTTGGTCACTTTGGATTTTCAAATTTCCTATTTTGCCCTTCTTTACCAATTTTCGTTCGTTAAATGGCTTGGTTTTCTCTTTTAGAATTGACCGGTTCTTTTCCCACTTTTCTTATTCTTAAAAGAATGGGGTTTACAATTCCCCCTCCTTTTAGGGGTTTTGTCCCCAAAACATTTACATCTCAAATATTTGGGGGGGTACCCATCCCTTATAACACTTTCAGTTTCCAGGTCTCCTCTTGTACTAGTATGTTCTTCCAAAGAACGTTGACCATGGAAATCTTCTTGTTCCTCAAGTTCTTGTCTCTTCAATCGATGATTTGCACCAGTTCTACTTGATAGGTCAGATTCTCTTCAAACTCGGGTGGGGGTCGGTCCAATACATGACTGGGGTCGTGTTGGTACTTCCAGAGTACCGAGACGTGGAATACGTCACGTATTCTTTGTAAGTCTGGAGGTAGTTCAAGTTTATAGGCCATTAGCCCTACTCTTTGGATTATGGTGTAGGGATCGATATACCTAGGTTTCAACTTCCCCCATTGTTGGAACCTAAGTATTCCCCTCCATGGGGATACCTTGAGAAATACTTGGTCTCCCACTTCAAATTCCAAGTCTCTTCTCTGATGGTCCGCATAGCTCTTCTGTCTATCCTGAGTTGCCTTAAGTCGACTCCTTATTATCTTAATTTTCTCGGTGGCATTTTCTATCAGCTTGACCTTTTTGAGCTTCCTTTCTCCTACAACATCCCAAAATAAGGAGGTACGACATGGTTATCCATAAAGAGCCTCATAAGGAGCAAATTTGAATACTAGCCTAGTAATTGTTATTGTAGGCAAACTCCATCAGGCACAAGTATTCCTCCCAACTCTTGTTCATAGTGAGTACGCATGCTCGTAGCATATCCTCTAGGGTTTGGATAGTCCACTTAGACTATCCATCGGTCTGGGGATGGAACGTCGTACTCATGTGGAGTTTGGTTCCCAAGGTATTTTGTAGGCTAGGCCAAAACCTTGAGGTAAACCTAGGGTCCCTATCTGACACTATGCTTACTGGGATGCCATGGAGTCTCATAATTTCTCCTATGTATAGGGCGGCCAGTTATTCCACGGAATCAGTCACCTTTATTGGTAAGAAGTGGGTAGATTTGATCAACCTATCCATAATGAGTAGGACGGCCAGTTGTTCCACGAAATCAATCACCTTTATTGGTAGGAAGTGGGCAGATTTGGTAAACCTATCTATAATGACCCAAATCATGTCTCGCCGTTTTATAGTCACTGGTAGTCCCGTGACAAAGTCCATAGTGATGTGTTCCCATTTCCATTTGGGAATTGGTAGGGGTTGTAGTAGTCTTGATGGTTTCTGGTGTTCCTCATTGATCTGTTGACAAGACAAACATCGTGCTACATACTCTATGATATCCCTCTTCACCCCTTTCCACCAATAACCCTGCTTGAAGGTGCGATACATCTTGGTACTGCCCAGATACATCGAATACACAAAGTTGTGTGCCTCATTTAGTACTAGCCTCTTCAATTTCTGGTCCCGAGGCACACACACCCTTGCATCACATACACAGGTCCACTTTCATTTTCCCCAACTGTTGCAACAAGGGTAGGTAGTTCGTCTTTATTGGAGTTGCATTGGTTTGGTATTTGCAACTCAAAGTGTCTGCCACCACATTTGCTTTCCCAGAATGGTATTCTATCACAAGTTCATAGTCCTTCACCAATTCCAGCCATCTCCTCTGGCGGAGATTCAACTCCCTTTGAGTTAGAAAGTACTTAAGGCTCTTGTGATCTATATATATTTTGCACTTAGCCCCGTATAGGTAGTGTCGGTAAATCTTTAGGGTGAATACTATTGCAGCTAACTCTAAGTCGCGAGTAGGGTAGTTCCTCTCATGTGTCTTTAATTGTCTTAAGGCGTAGGTGATAACCTTTCCCTACTGCATTAATATACACATGAGTCCTTGTCTAGATGCATCACTATAGATGTCACGCCCCGACCCGGTTTGGTCAGATCCCTGTGAACAACCTACCACTCTCCCGGTTTATTAAAGGGTTTCCCCTTATTATAATCCGTAAAGAGTAAGGCGTCCTTTAAACTTGCACCATTTCATGGAATAGCATAATCAAAACTACATGAAATTTTAAACTTTACATACCTGTCTTACAGGCATCTTAGTTGATGGTCTTTCAACGTAGGCTTTTCGGGATTTCCTGAAAGGGATATAAGGGAGGGGGTGAGTACGACTACTCAGTGAATGGGTTTTCAAATGTCTACTTTTAACTTTTAAGAAAAACATTTATATGGAGTGTGCCAGACTCCTTTCTTTTTAAAAAATCCCTTCATTTAAAAATTTGGGTTTTTCCATTATTTCTTAGTTACTGGTGTGTCATCACCCAACATACATCCTTCATCATTAAGGTTACACACATTCGCAAGTCAGTATCACTACTAAACCCGCTAGTGGCTTCGAAGCGACTTTTCCTGCCACCCGGATAGAAGTACAATCACTTCTACCCTGGGAATGAGTGGATGTACGTGACATTTGACCCACAATCCCGAAATCACTTCTTCGTGTTCGTATGAGGACAGAGACCTCATCCTGTCCCCCACCCCAGTCTCATGCGCTTGGTGCTACTCCAGATTTCACATAGACACCTGGAACGATCCCTTATAGCCACCAGGTCATCTAGTGCCCTTAGGATGCATCACTACCCCTCATGGGCGTCTTGATGATCCTGTACTCACAGTGCATGCACAAACAATATTTTCTCATATTTCCATGTAATCTGTGGTGCCACTGGTCCAACAGCCCCGACTCTCAACTCAACCCGTAGTTGTTTGTCTTGATGGTCCCTCAACCTGTCATGTCACACTGCTGCTAGTTGACTGAGCATGTCGGTCCTATCTTGGTACCATGGCCAAACAATTCACTTATTAAGTTTTATGGCACATATATCATGTTCATTTAAGAGCTCCTGATTGTGCCAACTGGCCTTGGGCCCACTGTACGAGATTTTCAAAATTGGGCATTTAGCCCCCAAGTTCCAAAACCGAGGCCCCCGGCCTATCAAAGCTATTCGAGCTCCCGTCGAGAAGGTCTCCCAAATAGTTTAAGCATTGACACACAGTCAGGGGAGAACACTTCTGACAAAATAGGTTTTCACTGTCCATTATACCAACCAGTATAAGGACATCTCCATTCATAACCGATGAACGGGTTTTCAACTTCCTTCGAGGAAGTCTCATCGTACCAGCCGGGTATGATCTACTTACAACTGGTAAGTAGTTTTTTTTCTCATAATTTTCACATCACTTTCTCTAAGTGGTGATGATTAAAATACCACTAAATAGTAGGTTTTTATATCGAGGTACTTATCATCCCCTACCAGGTATGATATAAAATTTCCACTCACAACCAGTAAGTGATTTTTATCTTTAAGTTGTGCTTATCATCCCAACCGGGTATGATGTTAGTAAACCCACTCACAACCGGTAAGTGGTTTTTAACTTTAAGTTGTGCTCATCATCCCAATCGGGTATGATGTTAGTAAACCCACTCACAACCGGTAAGTGGTTTTTAATTTTAAGTTGTGCTCATCATCCCAACCGGGTATGATGTTAGTAAACCCACTAACCCATTAATGCCGTGAATTCCACTAGACCGGTTCTTGGTATTCACGCGAGCTTGTCCTTGCCGGCGTTCCTGGTACTTCATGTTCCTACACAATATGAACAACCTTGTTCATTATTACTCGGCATAACAGCCTTCATTCATTTCCAATGAATGAGAAAACCCAAACTTTTAGTTATTTGCAATTAGGTCCCTGAAGTTATTTCTCTTTAACTTTAAGTCCCTAATATAGGTTTTTCCTCAAATTAAGTCCCGTAACTTTTAAAATTTATCCTGGGACCTCAATTTATTCAATTTTACCAAAAAGGGGTTTAATTTCCCAAATTTCCAATTTGGTCCCCCAAATTTTCCAAAATTACCATTTTGCCCTTCTTTTACAAAAATGGTAAGTTTTGCCCCAAAAATTCCAAAATTCCTCAATTGGTCCTCCAACATTATTTTCATGTCCAATTGTCCCTCAATTTCATAAAATTGTATTTTGGCCCTTTAAATTTCGAAAATCCCCAACATTTTCCCCTAATTTCAACTCTTCAACACTACTGAATTTGATTTCATCAAATTGATCGATCAAACACTTCTAATTATTGAAATTGGAGTTGAAATTGAGTTCCTGAATGTTCATACGATTCTAAGAAACTTTGAATCGCAGATTTTAACGCCGGAACGAGCTCAAACGGAGCTTCGCCGGAAAACAGACTGTAGAGAGAGAAAGCTTCGATTACTCACTGGTGAAGGAACGGCGGTCCGAGCTTTCAATCTGGGCAGATAGGTCTCATCCTGAGGTTCATCGTAGAATCAAGAATTGCATCAATTGATGCGGAATTGGATTAGAATTTTGTCGTTGAAATTTGGTCGACTCTCTCTCTAGCACCGATCAAAAATTGTAAAGGGGAGTTGAATTACCTTATCTTTCGGTCCTAATTCGGCCGTGGAAAGGCTAAGGAAGTGTTGGGAGGGCTTGGTTTGGCCTGAGAAGGGCTTGAAATGGCCGATTTCAGCTTGACCGAAACAGGGCGGCTTCGGTCCGTCGGAGTTGCTTCACTATTCCATCATTTCGGTGCTTCTCCAACGATTCTCGAATTGACTGGAGTTTTCTATTAGATAGCTATTTTCTCCCCGATTCTAAAGAGCCTAACCTTTGTTTAAGTCGAAGCTCTGGTTTATGCTTTACTGGGAAATGGAGTAGTAGAGAGAGAGAAGTGTTCAGGTGTGAGGAGAATGAAATGGGGATGACCTCTTTATATAGGGGTAAAACTCATGTATTAAATGGGCGAGATTTATTACTAGTATTAATATTGCCATAAATTATTGTTATTAATTCCAATAATTTAATTTCGGTATCAATTCCAATAATTTAATTTCGGTATTAAATTATTGGTATTAATTAAAATAATTAAATATATATTAATTTATGGTTATTTATTATAAGGCGTACATAAAAATTTTTAACCGAAATTTTGGGTTATAAAAAAAATTCATACTTCCTAAGAGATCACCCATCTTCACACTACTCTTGAGCAAGCACGCTTAACTTTAAAGTTCTTATGAAATTTAGTTCAACTAAACCAATTTGGTTTTTATTATTTAAATTTTCTTAAATTTCTTTTCTAATATTTAATAAACCCTTTAGATCACCCGGTAGTTGTAAATTTCCATATTGCATGTTCTCAAATGTAAACCGGCTCGGTTTCCTTACTCAGTTTGACCGGTTCTTTTCCCGGTTTTTTCTTAACTTAAAAGTGCGGGGTTTACAATAGATGGTATACTCCCCTGCACGTGGATTAGGTAGAGTGAATATGGGCGTCATTGTTAAATGGGACTTTAATTCTAGGAAGGATTTCTTACAGGTTTCATCCCACTTATACTCCACTCCCTTCCTTGTGAGGTGGGTTAAAGGGGCCGCTATATTGGAGAAGTCATGTACAAATCGTCAGTAGTACCCTACTAGTCCTAAGAAGCTGCGTATCTCGGAGGGTTTCTTGGGTGTCTTCTAGTCATATATGGCTTCTACCTTTGTTGAGTCTACCTTGACTCCGTCCTTGGACACTATGTGCGCTAAGAACCCCACCTCTTGCAACTAGAACTTACACTTGGAAAACTTTGCATATAAGTGATTTCTCCATAGTGTCTCTAAGGTGATGGACAGGTGTTCCTCATGCTCCATCCTAGTTCATGAGTATATAAGTATGTTATCTATAAATCAATCACAAACTTGTCCAAGTGAGGGTGGAACACTTGGTTCATCATATCCATAAAGGTTGTTGGGGCATTTCTCATGCCAAAAGGCATCACTCTGAATTCATATATCTCCCTCTCGAATCCTGAGTTGGTGGTATCCTGACTAAAGATCTATCTTGGAGAAATAGGCCGTCCCCCTTTATTTGGTCAAACTGGTCATCAATTCGAGGAAGTGGGTACTTATTCTTTATGATGACTTGGTTCAACTTCCAATAGTCTATTAGCCTCATACTCCCATCCTTATTCTTCATAAATAGTACTGTTGCACCCCATGTAGACTGGCTAGGGCGTATGAAATCCTTCTCTAGTAATTCATCTAACTGTTCCTTTAACTCCTTTAGTTCTGCTAGAGACATACGATAGGGGGCTTGGGATATGGGATGTGTCCCAAGAATTACCTATATAATAAATTCCAATTGACAACTCGGGGTAATCCTAGTAATTCCTCAGGAAATACATCCGGGTAGTGTTCAACCATCGGGATGCCCTCTAGTCCTTTCTTCTTTGACTTCTCATTGGTAATCATTGCGAGAAAAGCCTTGCAACCCTTATGTATCATCTTTCGGGCTTTCATAAGGGACACCAAGTGCATTTCTCCCTTCCTTTGGTCTCCTTGAAAACATAGTATGAGTGTCTCGAGAGTGTGGAAAGCTATCACTTTCTTTCCACAATCCACCTTAGCTTGCTGTGTACTTAGCCAATCCATTCTCAGTATTATATCCATCTCTCTTAGAGGTAATGGGATCAAGTCTGCCTCCAATTTTACTCCATCAATCTTAATCTCACATCCCTTTAACTATTTGTTTCTATTTAGTCCTTCTCCTAAGGGTGTGAGGATCTTGAGACATTGTTCCAAGGAGGTAAGTTCCACCGGGAGATTTGGAACTAAATCTTCCTTGATAAATGACCGTTCTGCTCCTTAGCCAAAGAGAGCATAGGCTCTTCTCCCCCATATTTGTGTGTATCCTGATTGAGGAAATGCACGTTTTTAGAAAAATTAAACTCTTTTTATTGGGTAGAATTGAATTACAAGATTTGTCTAATGTTGGTCAGGGGGTTTGGGAAGTACCCACTATAGTACTAGGATTGTAAACCCCGTTCTTTGGAGCTAAGGAAAATCAGGAAAGAACCGATTAAATCGAGTGAGAAAAAACTGAACCGGTTCACAAACCCGATCATCAAAGAATGGGCAAATTGGGAAATTTACAACTTTTGAGTGACCAAAAGGATCATAAAAACCTTGTAAAGGGACTTTAGGACAATTTGGGGAAGAAAACTAGACCGGTTCAGGTGAACCGCATCCGAACCGAATTGAACCAGTTTGGACCGGTTTGACCCACTATTGAACCGGATGCTAAATTCATTTTTCTAGGTGGCTTAGAAAATTCAAATTAGAGAATTAAGGCCACCATTGGATAGAGAATGAATTTAGAAGTTTTTTTAAAATTTTGAAAAACTCGGTCGAATTGGGCCTGAACCGGTCGGGTTAAGCGTTGAACTCAGTTCGGACCGGTCTAGTCCAGTTCAGAACAGTGTCGTCTTATTTCTTCAGATGACTGCACTGTTCACTCGCGGGAAAATCGAGTAGTGCCGACGAAGATGAAAAGTCTCTGGCCAGGATGTTTCAAACAATGACTGACTGCCATTAAAGCGCCAATCGGATGGCCAAGAAGTCCCCGAGCTTCCTATATAAAGAGCCCCTCCTCATTCATCCTTCACACACCTGAAAGCTCCACTCTCTCCCCACGGCTGCATTTTCTGGTGAAGCTCGAAGTAGAGCTTCGACTTGGGCATTTTTTTTAGCCAAAGAAGGCGAGGTTGGGTTCTTTAGATTCGGAGAGAAGTCAGCTACACGATGGAAGCCTCCATTCGCTTCGAAGGTCGCTGGAGAAATGTCGGTGTGATAGAATAGTGAAGCAGCTCTGGCGGACCGAAGCTGCCCTATTTCGGCCGAGATGAAAATGGTCAATTCGAGCCCTTCTCATGCCAAACCAAGCCCTCTCAACACTTTCACAGCCTCATATAACTGAATTAGAGCTGAAAGGTAAGCTAATTTAGCTCTACTCTATAATTTCTGATCAGTGCTAGAGAGAGAATAGATGAAACTTCACTAACTAAATTCTCCCTCAATTCAACATTAATTGATGTGATTCTTGATCATGGGAGGAACCTCAAGACAAGACCTATCTACCCATATTAAAAGCTCGGACTGTCGCGCCCCCGACGGTAAGCTTTCAAAGCTTTCTCTCTCTAAGTACAGTTTTCCGGCGAAGCTCTGTTTGAGCTCGTTCCGGTGTCAAATTGTGTGATTTAAAGTGTAATTGAATCGTATGGAGGTGTAGGAACTCCAATCTAACTTCAATTTCAACAATTAAACTCATTTGATTGGTCAATTTGATGAAATCAAATTCAGTTAAGTAGGAAGGTTGAAATTGGGGGAAATTTTGGGGATTTCAAAAATTTGAGGGACTAAAGTGCAATTTCATTAAATTGAGGGCCAATTGGGCATGATAAAAATGTTGGAGGACCAATTGACCAATTTTTTGAATTTTTGGGGTGGAACTTACCATTTTTGTAAAGTTGGGGCAAAATGGTAATTTTGGAAAGGTTGGGGACCAAATTGGGAATTTGGGAAACTTGAACCCCTTTATGTAATTTTGAATAAATTGAGGTCCCAAAATAATTTGTAGAAGTTTCAAGACTCAATTTGGGAAAAAATTGGCATTATGGACCTAAAGTTAAATAAAAAGAACTTTAGGGACCTAATTGCAAATTACGGAAAGTTTATGATGTTTTTCATTCATAATGAATTAAGGATATTAGGCCAAAAGTTAATGAACAATGATGTTCATATCGTATAGAAACACGAAGTACTAGGAATTCTAAGCAAGACAAGCTCGCGTAGAGGTAAAAAGCCGGTCGAGTGGAATTCACAGTATTCACGGGTGAGTGGAATTTTTATATCATACCCTATTGGGATGATAAGTACCTCGAAAATGAAAACCCACTACAAAGTGGAATTTTAAACATCACCTCTGGATGGAGTGATGTGGAAATTACGCGGAAAAACTAATTATCGGTTGTAAGTAGATCATACCGGTTGGCATGATGAACTTCTTGGAAGGAAGTAGAAAACTCGTTCATCGATTATGAGCAGAGATGTCCTCACACCCAGTTAGTGTGATGGACTGTTGAAAGGTTATTTTTGTCAGAAGTGCTCTCCCTTGACTGTGTGCCACTACTTAAACTTTGTGGGAGACCTTCTTGACGGGAGCTTGAATAGCTCAGATAGGCTGGAGGTCTCGGTTTTAGAAATTGGGGACTAATATGCCCGATTTTGAAAATCTCGTACAGTGGGCCCAAGGCCAGTTGGCATGAGTAGTAGCTCATAAATAAACATGAGTTTAAAATAAGAAAACTTTAAATAAATGATATGTTTGGCCATGGTACCAAGATAGGACTGACATGCTCGATGAACTGGCGGTAGTGCGACATGACAGGTCGACAGACCAATCGAGACAAACAACTGTTGGTCGAGTTGAAGGTCGGGGCAGTTGGACCAGTGGCACCAAAGATTAAATGGATTTTGAGGAAAACTTTGTTTGTGTGTGCACTTGAGGTTCAAGACAGTTAAGATGCCCAAGAAAGGTAGTGATGTGTCCTAAGGACTACTGGATGATATGGTGGCGATAAGGGAAAGAGAAACTACTGCGTTTGAGTTTCTCGTTGTACTAGTTAGTCATGGAGTTACTGTGGTTGGACTCCATGGAGTTACTGTGTTTGAACTCCACGACGCTACTATGTTTGGGGCTTCTTGAAGCTACTGCATTTTAGTTTCATGCGCACGAGACCGGGATATGGTCTCTGACCTCACACGGACACGTAGTTGTTTTTCAGGTTTGGGGGTCGAATGTCACGTACATCTACTCATTCTTGGGGTAGAAGTGGACGTGCTTCTATCTAGGTGGTTGGTAAAGGCACTCTGATGCTACAAGTGGGTGTAGTGGACGTGCTACCTTACGCATGTGTGTTCCCTTTATGATAAAGGGCATGTGTTGGTTGATAAACACACTGTGGTAATGAGAAATGGCTATGAAAACTAAGATTTGAGAATGATATGTTTTAAAGGAAAATAAGGAGTCTAGCATAGTACAATTCAAAATATTCTTTTTAAAAATCAAGTCTAAAACCCCCATTCACTGAGTTGTCGAACTCACCCCTCCCTTATACCCCCTTTCAAGTAACCAAGGGAAAACCTACCCAAGGACTTTCATTTAACTACACCTACAAGATAGGTATGGAAAGTTTAAATTTTATATAGTTTTGATTAATGTTATTCCAAGAAAGGTACAAGCTTAAAGGACACCTTACTCCTCGCGGTTTAAAGAAGGGGAAAACCTTAATAAACTGTGAGAGTGGCAGGTTGATCATGGGGATCTGACCAAACTGGGTCGGGGCGTGACAAGGATCCTTTTAGGCCTTCTCTTGTGTGATGTTATACACCCTAGTTGGTACCCTTGTCGTGGTGGTTTTGTCTCGTCTTTCACTTAATGTCCTTAGATTCCCTAGGGGTGGTTCAAGTGTGTTCCGTTGCATATTCCCTCTAAGAGTGGGGCACTCCCTTGCAAAGTGTCCCACTTGCCCACATCTGAAACAAGTTGGGCATGTCCCCTCGTGGTTCCTCTGACATCTTGGACGGTGGTGGCCCTTGTGTAGTATAGCGGTGGTCACCTCCCTTCGCACGGGGTGCACTTCCTTCCTCCTTTGGAAACCCATTTTTCCCCCACCAAGGACCACACTACTCCTTACACCCCCTACGACGATTTTGCCCTTTTTCCTCCTTCCGATTAGCCTACTCCATCCGGCGACGTCGAGTCTACACCAAACGCTCACATTCATGAGCCATGTTGATTATGGCTGCTAGATCCGTGGAGTGTCCTAATACTCCCATCCGGTCTTGTATTTCCATATTGAGACCATTCACAAATCATTGACAAATGTCCGTAGGTTCAGTGAGATTTGGGACAAAGGGTCTTAACTCATTGAATTTAGTCTCGTACTCCAAGATAGAGTTAAGCCCTTGTCGGAGTTAGAAGAAGTCTTGTTTCTTCTCATTTATCAAATGTGGAGCTAAGTATTCTTCTGTATACCTCTCCTTGAATTGCTTCCAGGTGGGGGTGGTAGTATGTAGGCTTCTGACATTATCCCACCACCTTTTCGCATTGGCTTCCAGGAAGAATTTCACTAGGCTCACCATCTCCTCTGGTGGAATTCTGATTATTCTCATAAGTTTCTTAATGCTGGCTAGCCAATCCATAGTGGCTCCAGCATCCTCTCCCCTTGGAACGACTTACATCCTAGAGGGTCTTGAGGTATTTGGGGATGTCAACTAGAGGAGGGATGGTGACAGAAGTGGGATGGGACTATACTGCTTTGGGCTTAGCTTGAGAGTTTGTGTCTACCTCGGGAGCGAGGTTGGGCCTTCCAAAAACTCGGGTGAACTCTTCGCATAGCCTTTGATGCTTCGAGCTTAGTCTAGGTGGACCCGTCTAGGCTTCTTTGGGAGTTTCTACAGGGATGGGGTGTTGGGCAGTGTCGGTGACTGCGACTCTAGTTCTCTTGGTTCCCCTCTTAGAAGCCATTTGTAAATTCTAACGATTTGTTTCTCTTAGTCCCTATGTTATATAGTCTTGATAATGTATTCAAGGAAATAGGCTTTGATACCACTCAAATTGTCATGCCTTGATCCAGTTTGGTTAGATTCCCGTGAGCAACCCACCACTCCCTTTCGTTTATGAAGGATTTCACACCCTTCTAAACCGAAAGGAGTCAGGCGTCCTTATTCCTTGTTTTTCTTGGAATAGCATTGTACAAAACTTGATATATTAAAAACTTACATACCTTACTTAGGGTTCAACTGTGAGAGGGTCTTTAAGGTTGGTTTCCTTTTTCTTGAAAAGGGTTAAAGGGAGGGGTGAGTTTCTACAGCATAGTGAGCAGGTGTTGGGAGTGAATTTTTAAAAATGCTTCGTTTGTCAAAAATCATGCCAATGTTTAATATCATTTCAAAGTTTTTTCTCAAATCTTAGGCCTTTTCCAATTTCATATTAGGTGTGTTTACCTCTCTTAGCACATCCCCTTGTCGCAGGAGGCATTTAGCAAACAAACACACACCCTTTATCAAAAAGGGTAAAAACGTTCAAAGGGTAGTCCCAGACTACACCCACTTTGGGATTAGCGCGACTTTGTCGTCCACGCTGATAGAAGTCCTAGACTTCTACCCTGAGTCTGAGTGGACATCCCAGACGTCCGATCCTCAGACCCGAAATCCACTTCATGCCCATATGAGGACGGAGACCTCATCCTGACCCCACCCCGATCTTGTGCGCAAGAAGCTCCCAGAGCTTCATGACACACTGCCCTTATCTCCACTTGGTCATCCAGCATCCCTTGAAACCCATCACTACCCTCTAGGGCGTCTTGATGGCCCTGAATCCATGAGTGCATGCACAAACAATAATTTTTCATCATTTAGCCATTTTATTTGGTGTCGATGGTCCACCGGCCCCGACACTCAACCTATCATGTATCTATTTGTCTAGGCTGGTCCATCGACCTGGCCCTAACGCACTGCTATCAGCCTATCGAGCATTGTCAATCCTAACTTGGTATCATGGTGAATCACACAATTGATTCCATTTTAAATAAAAGTTTTCATGGCTATTCCTATTCATTTTTGTTTATGGGATTCAACCCGTGCCCACTCGCCTTGAGCCCATTGTACGTGTTTTTAAAACTAGGCCTTGAGACCTATGAGTTCAAAACTGAGTCCCTTGGCCTATTAGAGATGTTCTAGCTCTTGTCAAGAACGTATTCCAAATAGTTTAAGCAGTGGCACACAGTGAGGGGAGAGCACTTCCAACAAAATATTTCTTTTTCACTCATCACACCAACTAGGTGTGATGATATGTCCGCTTATGACTCGTATGATGCTTTTCCTTTCAGAGACTCAACATACCAACTGAGTATGATGTATAAGTAATCCCACTTACAAACCGATAAGTAGGTTTTCAGTTCATAAAAGTGAGCTCATCATCCCAACATGTATATGTATAAAAGTCCCACTCACAACCGGTGAATAGGTTTTTCATTTAATAAAAGTGTGCTCATCACCCCAACTAGGAATGACATTTAAAATGTCCCACTCACCCGATGATTGTGACGTGTTCGTCTTAGGTCAATTTCCAAGTCCATGCTAGATCTCTTACTTGTGTTCCGGTCACAAGTGTCCTTACATAGTTTGGAGATCATTATCAGGAAGGGTTCAACATGACAACCTTCTTTTTCTCACGTATTAGCGACTAGGCCCAAATCTTTAGTTTATTGAACTTAGGTCCCTAAAGTTCATACTTCTTGACTTTAGGTCCCTAGTGTTCAATTTCTCCCAAATCAAGTCCCAAGGCTTCCAATATCCTCCCTAGGTCTTTAATTTACTTAAAATTGTGAATGAGACTCAACTTTTCCAAATTCCCCATTTGGTCCACAATTTTTTTAAAATTACCGTTTTGCCCCTATTTCCAAAAATAGCCAATTGACCCTAATTCTTTCGAAAGTTGACCAATTGGTCACCCAACATCTTCCTCATTACCAATTGACCTTTAATTTTGAGAAATTGCATGGAGGTCGCTCAATTTTTTGAAATTCCCAATTTTCCCCAATTTCTTCCCCCAATTTCGCCCTTTTACACTAACCGAATTTGATTTCTCCAAATTGGCCATTCAAACGGGGTTACTTGATCCAATTGATTGCATGGATTGGTTTCTACACTTACATATGATCAAATGGAGCTTTGAATTGCAGAATTTGAGTCCAAAATGAGCTCAAATGGAGCCTCGTTAGAAAACTCTTCGTAGAGAGAGAAAGCTTCGAAAGTTTACTGTTGGAGGTGCGGCAATCCGAGCTCTTAATCTGGGGAGGTATCTCTGATCCTTTGGGTCTTCCTAGGATCAAGAATCGCTACAATGATGAGGTGGATTATTTGAGGTGTGTAGAGTATGAATGGAGAGGAGCCCTTTATATAGGGAGCTCGAGGACCCTCTGCCCGACCACTTTCCATAATGGTCGAGCTTATCCTCGCCTGAAAATGCCCAAATCGGAGGGAATATTCCTTCGCTGGGAAAGGAAAGGTTCTAAACTAATGAACAATGCTGTCATCCCAAGGAAGAAGATGACACTATTCCAGACCGGTTTGATCCAACTAGGTACAATGGTGAAAATCGGTTGGTTCAGGCCCGATTTGACCGATTTTCTCAAAACTAAATTCTAAATTTGTCTAAATTCATTTTCTATCCAATGGTGGCCTTAATTTCTCCATTTGAGATCTTTAAGCCACCTAAAAAATTGAATTACCTAATTCAGTTCATTATGATTCAAACTAGTTTAATCAGGTTCATGTCTGGTTCACCCTGATTCGGTTCGGTTTCCCTTTCAATTGGCTTCATGGTTCTTCCCCATGATTTTCACGACTCTTTTGGTCACTTGGGATTTTCAAATTTCCCATTTTTCCTTTCTTTACCAATTATGGTTCGTTAAATGGCTCAATTTTCTCTTTTAGAATCGACTGGTTCTTATCCCGATTTTCTTATTCTTGAAAGAACGGGGTTTACAGTTTGTGTGAGCACCATTTCCAAACCCCTAGTGATTATTGATACTTATGTCCACTATTGAGGGACGAGACCTCTCCCCCTTCTTCCTTGGTCTCAATACGCACAAAGCTCCTAGAGCTCCGAGACATACTAGACCAGCATAACTTCCCTTATACCAACCTTGTTATCCAGTAACCCTTAAAACCACCACTACCCCATATTGGATGTCTATTGGTACTGCACAATTGCAATAACAAATAAATATTTTTTGATTTAATACTTTTCTTATCACATCTCGACCTAATGTGGGCGGAACCTTGTAAATAACTTGCCACTCCTTCCAGTACTATATTAGATGTTACCTTTGTTAATATAGTATTGGCAAGAGCAAGGCGTAAAACAACGGAAAATAATGCATCAGATTATGTTTTACAAAATATGTCGAAATATATAATGTTGTAATAAACTTGTAAAGATAAATTACGTACAAGTTTGGTAATTCGTCTTCTAATGTCCTTCTCGACATTTTTAAGACCTGAAAGGGGTATGGGAGGGGTAAGTCTACAACTTAGTGAAAGGGTTAGTTGACAACATGATGTCATGTACAAGATTCAACACGTACTCAAAAGGTTTACGGATTTCATTTCCTTTAATTTCAACAGGTTTGAAAACATAAATAAGCTCCAACTAGTTTTATCATTGAAAAATAAATTTTATGATTTAACTCATTGTTTGTATCTCATAAGCTAAAACTTAGTTAATATCCCTTCAAGAATAACTTTCACAATTTATAAGGTTTGTATTAGAAAAACAACAATCGATCTTTCTCATTAAAGGGGTTTTCATAGCTTGTGTCTCACAAGCTAAAACTTGGTTCCTTCCTTCCCCGAAGAACCTTTCACGATTATTATGGTTTCATTTCCATCAGTTTGTATCACACAAACTCATAAACACCCTTTCTCAATAAATGGGTCAAATAGTCGCATAACACACACTCAGAGACTACAACCTTGATCTGTTCCACTAGTGGCCCGAAGCGTATTTACCATCCATCTTGGTAAGAGGCCACAACCTCCACCACATCATTTGTGTAAGCACCTTGGCCCAACCTCCGAACATATCTATACTTTGATCCCCACATGTAGGGGTGAGAACTAACTCTTCTATCCCATTGGTCTCAATGTGCACAAAGCTCCTAGAGCTTTAAGACATACCAAAACAGCACAACTTCCCTTTCACCAACCTTGTTATCTAGTAGCCCTTAGAATCAATACTACCCTATACCAGGTGTGTCACACCCCGACCCAGTTTGGTCGAGATCCTATGAATACCCCACCACTTTCCCGGACCTCGAAGAGGGACTCCTCTAGGAGATCAAAGAGAGTTAGACGTAGTACCTATCATGTTTTCCCTGGATAACATTAAACAAAACAGAAATTTAAAATCTTTATACTTGGGATGGGGTCTGGGTTGGATGAGACAGGCATAGTCGTGTTCCTTCTTGAAATTGTTTAGGGAAAGGGGGTGAGTTCAACAACCCAGTGAGTGGGGAAAAATCTTTTAGGAAACGTTCAACTTAGCATTTTCAAATGTTTGATAATTCAATAGTTTCTCGTCAGGTTTCTCAGTTCACATAGTTAACAACCACCCTCCTATCATAGGAGGGATCACACATTCGCAGAATGGACCCCGACCATTCCACTTGTAGACCGTAGCACCTTTATCATCCACCCTGATAGAGATACACTACCTTTACTCAAAGTTTGAGTGGACATCAATAGTCCGACCCTCAAACCCTGATCACTTCTCCTTGTCCACATAGTGGGACGAGACCTTATTTCCCCTATTGCCTTGGTCTTAGTGCGCAGGAAGCTTCCACGAGCTTCACGACCTACTAAATGACAAACTGCCCTTATGCACTCCGGGTCGTCCAACAGTCCTTGGGCTCCATTACTATCTCATGTCAGGTGTCATGATGGCCCGAACATCATTATGCATGCACAATAAATAATCTTTTTAATTATAGCCTTTATCTTTGGCCCTTCAGCGCAATGGTTTGTCGGTTAGGCTTCGACCCACACATATTGGCCCAATAGGTTTGACGACCTGGCTTTGGTAGAGTAGTGGTTTGGCCCAACAAGCTCGACAACTCAGACTTGGGTCGATGGGTATCACAGAAAGTTCCCATTATTTGGATCTTTTAGCATCATTTATTACATACTCCTTTTTTGCGGGTCCATGCCTGTATCAATTGGCCTTGGGCCCACTAGCATACCAAGTCTAAGCTCAGAATTAGCCCGCAAATATTTTAAGCAGAGTCACCCATTCAATGGAGGTTAATTCCAAGAAAATGGTTTTCAAACCTGAACCATAATTCCAACTGAAATTGACGTCATAGCGGTTCCCACTCACCCGATAATCTTGGCGGGGTCGTTCCGGCGAAGCTTGGCCTCGCGGTATTCTCCCAAAAGCCGACACTTGAGCAGGTTATTCCTACATGACATGAGTATTCATGTTAGGGTACTGGACTAAGGGACCACATTCTTTGAGCATTTACTTATAGGCCCTCATAGTTTGCCTTAATTACAATTTGGTCCCCAAAGTTTGTGTATTTACCTTTAAGTCCATAATCACCCCCCCCCCCCATTCTTTTCAATTCAGCCCCTAGGTTTTTCCCAATTTTCTTTCCTAGGTCCTTAGTTTTATCAAAATTGCCCACAAGCTCCACAATTTTTCAAAATTTCCATTTAGTCCTCAATTTTCCCAAAATTGCAATTTGACCCCAAACTTCTCAAACTTTGCAAATTTGTCCTCCATTTTATCTAATTTGCCCAATTGACCCTCAATTGGGAGGGAATTTCACGAAAATTTCATTAATTTTATTAATTTGGCATTCAGCCTCCAATTTTTGAAAAATCCCCAATTTGCCCAAATTTCTCAAATTTTGCATTTTGCCCCCTGAATCTCAATTTCATCAAATTGACCATCAAAATGTGGTTAATTGTCCCCATTTGTCATTTGAATCACTTCCTTTATATTTTCCTCGTCATTTTAAGCCATAAACCGCTTCATTTGGCTCGAAAATGACCTCAAACGAAGTTTTGCCAGAAAATACAATTTAGAGAGAGAAAGCTTCGATATCTTACCACTGAGGGTCCAACGACTGGAGCTTTGTCTACCAATGTGTTGCTCTCGCATGGAGAACCTCCCTAGATCAAACCACGTCTCAATTGATGTCCTAAGTAGTACAAATTTTTAGTGGTAAAGTTTTTGTAGAAATCGGTCATGAATAGTGTTCTCAGGGAAGGGTGATAGAGAGAGCTTACCTTCTTAGCTCGGGGGAAGGTCGGGACACCTCTAGGTAGGGTGTAGGGCGTTGATTTGGCCGTAATTGGTCGTGGGGAACCTCAAAGTGGTGATAGAGGGTTGAGCAATTTCCTAGCCAAGGAGCGGTGGTACTATTCGGGCTCCTCGTTCTTCCTCGGTGGCTCTTCGGCTAAATTAAGGGTAGGGCTGGGTGGAGGACTTCTTCCCGATTCCAAAGACACCCAATGTGGCTTCGGAGGTTGAGAAAAGTCCCATTGCCTAAGCTCTGGTTTGCAACTTGCTGGAAAATACACTCTTCTTTTTCTTAGCTCGATTATGGGATGTTGAGAATGAATGGAGGGGTACTCTTTATATATGGAGCTCGGCAACTATTCAGGCTACCCGTCAGCGTAAGACTCGGACTTCGACTCGGTCACTGACGACCTGACCGAAGAGTTTTTTGAGTCGCCTGAGACTCTAGCTTTTCTAGCGTCTTTCTCTCTTCCGTTCTCTCTGCCAGCGTTTGAAGGTTGAAGATGATGATGTGGTGGTCGTGCCACGTGGCGTGCTATGATTGGTTCATTTTTCTAACGTGAAGGTCCAACTCGGCTACCGTGTCAACTATTGACCCATTGACCGAACACATGGTAGCCTATCATTGGCTCCTTGTGTCTACGTGGCATGTTGACGGGTCGCCAGCTAACCAGTTCGGTTCGTTGACCGGTCTGGTCCGACCGGGTTCACTGTCCCAAATTCAAAAATCGATCGGTTCGGACATGATTTGACCAGTTTTCTAAAATTTAAAATTTTCTAAATTTATTTTCTATTTAATGGTGGCCTCAATTTCCAAAATTAACATCTTTAAGCCACTTAGAAAAAATGAATTTGTGAACCGGTTCACTATGGTTCAGACTGGTCCGGGTCCGGTTCACCCCGAACCGGTGTGGTTCTCTTCCCAATTCCACTTCCCAATTCTTCCTTGTATTTTTTGTGATTTTTTGGTCACTTGGAATTTTCCAATTTCCCACGTTAACTATTTTTCGTTCATTAATCAGCTCGTTTCTTCACATATAAATCTATACCGGTTCTTTTCCCGATTTTCTTTAATCCCAAAGTATAGGTTTTACAAGGCGTCTCTTTGGTTTCCAATTATTGCAATCACATACATAAGTATTGGAATTTAAGACCTTTATCTTTGCACTTCTAGCCCAACGAGCTCCAACCTGACACTAGCTCAGTAGCATCAGCAAACATTATCAATTTGTGATAATTTTATAAGGCTTTTAAATCATAAACATATTTACGGGTTTGCCCAATTCCCATTGGCCCTGGGCCCACTCATACGAATTTTCAAAATATAGCCTCGGCCCACTTCACTTTTCAAAACCGTGGCCTTGGGCTCACTTGAAAAAAACTAGATCTAGTCCACCATTGTCGACCATGGGTCTCGCCCATTTCTTACATCGACAGTCGAAGCTAGACCATTCCCCTTGAAGTGTATCTATACACTATCAAGGGTTTGTTCTAATATCATACTTCATGTTTTCTTCAAAAGTATAATTCCAAAAAAGGTTTAATCAGTTTCACGCAGTTAAGGGATTATACTTATGGAAAATTAGGTTTCAAAGTAAAGTATGTTTCTAAGTTTGTGTCATCACTCCAATCGAACTCGATTCGAGTAATCCCACTCACTTGAGATCTATAACTTGTTCATCCCAGACAAAATTCGAATACCTCGAGTTGGATTCTCGGTTGTAGGCAAAGGCTTTCGTTCACACCTACATGATTACGAATAATTGATCCATCGATTATCTAATAATTATACTTATTTCCATATGTTTTCTTTAATTACACATAAGTCCCTAATTTTATTTTCTTGATAAATAAAGTTTGAATTATTTGTCATAATTCCTCAATTTACTTTATTTTCAAATTTATCCCTAAAATAATTTTATTTAATTTAAAATTATTCCAAATTACAAATAAAGCCTTTTATTCAATTTTAATTGTAATTAAATCCTCCAAAGTCATTTTAATTGTAATTAAGCCTCCAATTTCATTTAAATCCTCCATTGACCCTAAATTTAAATCAGTTGCACAAAAATTCCCAAATATCTAAAAATTCCCAAATCGCCCAATTTCTTCAAAAATTGTAATTTAACCCAGAAATCACTTTTCACCAAATTGACTATTCAAACTTGGTTAATTGTCTCCTATTATGCTGCTAATCAACTCCCCTACCTCTCCACGATCAGTTCAAGCTTTGAACTGTCCAATTTGGCCTAGAATTGAGCTAGAACTATGTTTTGCCGGAAAATATTTCTAGAGAGAGAAAGCTTTGAATTCTTACTGAAAAGATCGTGATTGTCAGAGTTATCGATTGTTGGAGCTAGCTCTCATTGAGAGGATTCTCCTAGGATCAAATTTCACCTCAATTGGTTCCCTGAACAGGGAGAATTCAATAAGTGAAGTTTAAATAGTTTTCTCTCTATAAATTCATATTCTAGTGAAGGGTTGTATCAATTGCTTAACTCGAAGGCTCAAGGAGGACTTGGTTGGTTGTGGGGAGTTGTGGAAGTGTCGATCATAAGTTTCTGCTACTTCTCGACAGTTGGAGCGACTGTACTGTGCCGGCTCATCGACACTTCTCTGCTGATCCTCGAGTTAAAGGGAGTATGCAGCAAGGTAAAGGACCTCCTCCCAATTCTAGGGAACCCAAATTCATGTTCGGAGGTGGAGAAACGTGTCGATGTTGGAGCTCTAGTTCAGGGATGATCTGAAACTAGAGTAGTTCATCTTCTTCAAGCTTTCAAAGGATGAAGATGATGAATAGATGGAAGCTATTTATATAGGGGGCTCAAGGACTTTTGTTCCTATCCATCCACCCATCGGCCGACCATTAACTTTCTTCTCGAAGAGATGTAAGGGCATGTGCAAGGTTGTCGGTTGGTATGTTAGTCGTGACCCTAGATGCAAAGTCATCCTAGTGAGAAACAAATCCGAGGGGCATCAATTGTAGTAGAGTACACAACTCTCACACTCTCACAGGACCCGATCAATATCATGAAATACCCTCTAGATGTGAATTAGGGCAAATTAATGACCTGTGTAAATTGGGGCAGATGTATTACCCATAGGCTGCCTATGTGTGTATGAGCTATGAGTGCTAGGTGTGTGTTAAGATATTGGTAATATAAAATGTGAATTGTGGGAATGGTTGGGGGAAACCGAGAGTGACCTAACCATAGAATAGACTACAGTTACAAGCCGCACCAGGCAAGTATTAAGGGGAGAGATAAACTACAATGATATGAAAGGGTTAAAAACCCATAATATAATTTGTGTCATTAGGTTTAAGTGGCTTGTTTGAATAGCCCGTAATCAATACCTTATTAACTAAACTATGAGCTCACCCCCAATAATTGTAGTTAATAGTGGAAGAGTTTCGAGACAAGCAAAGAGAGCTAGTCCTCTATACTTACTATGAATGTTACAATTTGTTTGTTATCAAATGCTAATTTCCCATAATATTTGTTAAATCAATTTTTAGCTCGCTATTTATATTGCAAAAAAAAAATTTTAAATTTTCGCCAAAAACATAGGAAAGTATTTTATCAAAAACTTTAGTACAATTGATTTTAATATAACGAAGGTAACCACAATAGTAACATAAAAGGAATTAGTGGATTGCATATGATCGTTCGCTGATAAATCGGACGTGATAATTTATATCTTATAAACTAATTTATGCATTTAAGTCGAATCAATTTCGTATATAGAAATTTTGGGAATTAAATTAATAAAATATTGATTTGGCACGAAAAAATACATAGTAACGATCCAGCACGACGCGTCCGCACTGGATCCTCCCTCCAGTGCTCCCACCTCCACCTCCCCCTCCCAAAACTATTTCTTCCCAAGCGCGATCTGAGGAATGAAAACTATTTGTTTTGATCTCTCTCCTCTCTGTTAGGCTGAGATATCTTTCCTCGTTCAAAGAAGTTATTAGTTTTTATCTCTCTCTATCTCCCTCTGCCATTTGCGCAAAAAAATTCTCCCTCGGCCATTTTCCTATTAGCTGACGAACTTGACAAGGAGGGCGCAAGTAGAGGCAGGCTTCAGGATGGGTATCCATAGTTCAAGGCGAATCTTACATGGGTTCTGTCGCTGTGCCGCGTTGATGCTGCTTCTCATGGTGGGTTCTGTCTGGGCGAGATCCGACAAGGAAATAAGGGAGAGATTCTACGGAAATTTCGTGAACTCGAGCGCACCGGAATCAGGGGAAGGTAGTATCGCCCAGATGTTCGATCAGGTTCTTGAGAAGGAATTCTCTGAGAATGAACAACCTGAAGGTAATCCATCCTATGCATCCGATCATCTGCGGATAGGAAGCATGGAAAGATTTATGTTGATTTTGAAAAATTCGTTTTTCCCGATCTTCGCAGTCTACAAACTTGTTAAAAGATCCGTGGGTGAAAACTTTGACCTTGATTAGATATTTAACTTTTGAAAAAAAATTGAGTGTATAGTTGAACTCGAAGGTTCTATTTTGGTAGCTTTGTGATGGAAAATTGGCAGCATGTACGGACACCGTGAATGGATTGAGCAATGAATGTTGACAATTAGTAAAAATATATTTTCAGTTGATTCGTCCTTTATCTTCATTAGCCATTTTCCTTGCAGTGATTCGTCCTTTCTGTTGCGGCTACATTAAATCTGATTTACAATGAGAGGTCAAGTTAGTACTGAAATCTTTTTTCCTGAGGAAAAAAATAAAGAAATTGTTCTCTTATCAGTTAAATTTGGAAATATTTTCAAATTGAGGCCATTTGAGAGACAATCTGTGGAGCTGATGACCAGAACCTAGAAGGATGTGAAAAATTGTATAGGTGCTTTGGCATTTATTCCCCCATAAATCTGCATGCCATCAGGTTGATTAGTTGATTGTAACCTTGGTCATTTTAGTGTATGAACGATATATGGAACTTTAAAACCATAAAATGCCACTTTATTAGAGATGAGTGCAAGAAAAGACCAGTTAGGAGTATCATAATGATACTATGCTTTGTTTCTGATCTATATCCAACTTCCGAAAGCTATTTTGGGAGGCCATTCTCATCAAGTAATATGGCCTTGCAAATACGTAAGTACTACCTATCTTGCTTTTTTTAATCAACTAACACTATATTGCTAATGCCTTTTCTTTTCTTGTATGCTTCAAGCTACTGCTGCTATCTGATTTGTAGAGTCCGCATATATATTCATTTTTGCAAAGAGAAGTTATAGGTTTGTTCAAGCTTGAAAGTTCAAAACATGACAACAATAGTAATTGTCAAATTGCTTATTGTATTCTCTTTATGCTTTATTTGTTCATTTGTATGATTCCAATATCCGAAACACGTCATATAGAAGTTTTTCTTTTGGGAAAGAGGACATTTTTCTGAGACATTTCCCACAGGTGTAGAAGGAAGCAGCTTCAACAACAGTGTAGCTGGTCAGCAAGTCAGTTTTGTTTTTCAATTTGATCTATCATTACTCTGTTAATCAAGATTTCTGTTTCTAGCAGTGCATTTCTCTTAAATATCTTTTTTGCATATAAAATATTAGTCGTGTAGCTCTTTGTCAACAAAAAAAGGCTAATAGGGTAATTTACCAACACCACAATATATGTCGTTGTGGCATGACATGCTAAACTCCAACAAAGGGGATCTTTATGGGATCTCCCACTCAAATTATGAAATCTCCCCAGCATTTAGACTACTCTTGCATTTGCAACTTTGGCATTGTATCTCTTTGAGTATAGTTCTGAGTGATTTTCCACAGGCTGTACTGGAGACTGTAGCTAAAATCACCCATAACAAAACCAAAAGAAATGACACTGGAGGGGCTAAGTATGTTCATTGATAAGCTTATGATATTTTCAACTTGGAACATTATTCTTATGTGATAGAAATGAATCTCAAATGAAAAAGTATTGCCTTATGGATTAAATTTTTTGTTTCAGTGGCACAAAATTGTTCCAGTTACAAGACGTGTTTTCCCTTGAAAAGGAAGATTCTGATGACACCACCACCTTGATTGACAATAAGGTTGCAGATCGTATGTACATTTTATGTTATGTTTTGTTTGTTTTTTATAGGGTATATGACTTGATGTTGATGTCTGTGAACTGTTTTTGACACTTGAGATGATGCTTTGCCTTTTTTTTGTCAAACATGATGGTTTGTCCTTTCATAGGACAATGAGTTTGTAATGTCAAACAAGAAATCAAAATACCCAATACTTCAAGTTGATTTGAGGTTAGAGATTTCTCTTTACTTAGTTTGAAGTTTCTTGTGGTATCCTACAACTGCTGATTTTGAAATTTCTTATGGTATTGTCATTTCAAATTCCTGCAGATTTATCTCAGATTTGGTGGTTGCCATAGTTTCTGCAGCCATAGGTGGAATCATCAGCTCATGCCTGGGTCAACCAGTTAGTAACTGAAATAGCTGAAACTATCAGTCTCTGTTGATAAAACCTCCGCTCAGTGTCTGCATCACTTTATATTACTTACATTTGTATTCTTTGACCATGTTTAGGTGATTGTTGGATATCTTCTTGCTGGTTCGATAATTGGACCAGGGGGTCTCAAGTTCATACATGAAATAGTTCAGGTGCAATGTTGTGATTGCTAGGTGCTGGTTCTTTGAAATGATATTGCCAATTATAATAGTTACTTTTCCTTTGAGCAGGTTGAGACTGTGGCACAGTTTGGTGTGATTTTCCTCCTTTTTGCTTTAGGACTGGAATTCTCTTTAGCAAGGGTACTATACCTTTTCTATTTATATCGTTATATCCAACAGCATGCATGAAAATTCCTGTTCTGATGCTATAGCTAGCAGATACAACATAATAATTTGAGGTTGCATGAAGTTATTCTGATTTTTTTTACTCAGCTAAAAGCTGTGGGGCCAGTTGCTGTGCTTGGGGGACTCCTACAAATTGCTTTATATATGTTTTTCTGTGGGGCAAGTGCTATTGTATGTTAGCATTCTTGCGTATTTTATCTTTCCTTTCAATCACTGATCTTCTCATAAATAGATCCTGAGCCACTGTGATTTTGCAGCTCTTTGGAGCAAAGATATCTGAGGGAGTATTTATTGGTGCTTTTCTGTCCATGTCATCAACTGCAGTGGTATGCAGTCCTAGTCCTACACCTCTTGAATTTTCTAGGCACACATAGTATATGCGGAATATCTGTCTACGTGCTTCCGTTGGATCTCACCATTTCTCCAGGTGGTGAAGTTTCTGGTGGAACGCAACCATAGTAACGCTCTACATGGACAAGTTACAATAGGGACCCTGATATTTCAGGTAATTCACGTTGAGCTATGGCAAGTTTTCATTGTACGGAATATTTTTAATTTTACTGTACATATTCACGATGTTCTGAACTGCTTCATGGTCAGGATTGTACTGTTGGTTTACTATTTGCTTTGTTGCCTGTTTTGGGTGGTAATAGTGGCACACTTCATGGAATGATCTCTATGGGAAAGTTGTAAGCATTGTTGTTTTACTCTAATACTTAACCTGATAACTATTTGTACTTGTGACCATTGTTGTCTCATACAACCTCAGGATTCTGCTCTTGTCCATATATCTCACATTGGCATCTCTTCTCGGCTGGTCCTTTGTTCCCCGTTTTCTGAAACTGATGGTCCAATTATCATCACAAGTGAGCTTGTAACATGCCTCATTTTATTGTTGCATTCTGGAAGTTCCCATGTTTTCTTTTTCCATATAATGTCTATTTTCTCATAAATGCTTTTGTTTTATCACTCTTGCTTTGTAGACAAATGAACTGTATCAGCTGGCTGCAGTTGCTTTCTGCCTGTTATCTGCATGGGTTAGCCCACTTCATGGTTATATATCTATATGAGATATATCAAGGATGTAATGCTGAATTAGCATTCCTCATGAATATCCTCTGATGTTCTCAGTGCAGTGATAAGATGGGACTGAGCCTTGAGCTAGGTTCATTTGTGGCTGGAGTTATGATCTCTACTACCGAATTTGCACAGCATACACTTGACCAGGTCCCTTTCTTCTCTTTCTTACTTAGTAAGATGTAGAGTGTCTTCAGTGTTTTTTCACCCATCCTCATTTTCAGGCTCTGCTATTTGTTTCTATTCTAGGTGGAACCTATCCGGAATCTATTTGCTGCCCTCTTTCTTTCTAGCATTGGGATGCTCATACATGTCCATTTCCTCTGGAATCATGTCGATATATTGTTGGCTGCAGTTGTGCTAGTTGTGATTGTTAAGACAGCAGTTGCAACTCTGGTCATTAAGGCATTTGGTTATAACATCAAGATATCTTTTCTTGTGAGTCCATTGATCTATGGTCATTTGTATCACTTGATATTGTTTTTTCCTGATGAGCTCAATATGGTAGGCTGGAGTGTTGCTTGCTCAAATTGGAGAGTTTGCCTTTGTTCTCTTGAGCCGTGCCTCAAATCTGAACATGGTCGAGGTGATTTTATCTACCTGTAGTGATTATCATGGTTTCCTTCCCCCATCTGCATAGATATCATTGATATTGAACCATCACTGGCCTGAGCTTATTATATATACACTTTGCTATTGAATGACACTTTGCTTTGGGTGCAGGGGAAGATGTATCTCCTTCTCCTTGGAACAACAGCCCTTAGTCTGGTAAAATGCCATCTTTAATAAAAAACCGATTGGGCCATTTGACAACACGTCATGTCATTCTCCTTGATTTGAGTTTTTGTGGTGTTGCAGGTTACAACGCCTCTCCTATTCAAGCTGATCCCTGCTGTAATGAACTTGGGGGTGCTCATGCATTGGTTCCCCACCGAAAGCTCTAATAAGCCGAACGAGGTTTATTCTTTTTTCTTAGCCTGTGAAAAACAAAGGCATTTGTTGGCTGTCTAAAGATTTTGTTGGTCTATTTTCTTCTATTTGTTTGTTCAGCAGGAGAAGGCTTTGATAATCGAGGTGCACAACAGATTACTTTGAGGAGATGTGATAGATCTCAGTGAATTGTGAATACATAGTGGACTTCTTGTTACAGTAGACCCACTGCCAATTCCATTCTTCGAGATCCCACTTATTATTGTTTTTGTTACATTAGCTGCCTAGCTAAAGCCTGATCAATGAAACCGTCGTTAATGATACTGATACTGCAATTGTCCAGGATTATTTTGTGTACATATATAACTCGGGCTCGCATTAAGCTCCCCCACTTAGTGCAAAGAAATATAATGAAATCCGAATGAGTTTTTAAAGTGCTTTTACTTAAATGCACTATAAATGTTGGTAAATATGATTATATTATAATATCATCTCTTTTTAATGCTTTATTGTATTAAGAAAATACTATTTAAAACTTTTTCTAATTGTTTTTATACCAAATGAGACTATGAGTAGTATTCTTATTTAAGTATATCTTGTACACCTTACTATCATTTCATTTCACAATATCAAATTTAATCACCGTTGGGATTCACGAATCTATTTTCAATTTGCATTGTTGATAGGAGAAGGAAGATGTGGAAAGTTGGGTGCCTCAAATCTGCTGCAAGGCATTCTTCTTCTCCTCTCTCCAGTCCTTGTATTACGGTCATATATAAATATTTGTGTAAATTCTATATTGATCAATGGAGTAAATTTCATTGTAGTTTTTAGTTCAGCAGAAGTGTGATGAATACTGCAATGGTCCTTGAGCGGATAAGTAGAGTTTTCTCTCCTGTTGAATAGAAAAAAACTAAACACCAAATAAATTGGATAGTCATATCTTACCCATATAATTATTAAAAGAGTTAAATTATTTACAATGTGTTTCACATATTCGTACTATAGAAGAGTACGAATCAGATTAAGCAATGTGACACGTTACCTTGAATAGACTATTATTTATGAGTTGATGCTGGTAAATATAGTAAATAGATAGAGACACTTTAAAGATAAAAAAAATATAAATGATAAAGGTATTGTGACTTAGAAATTAATTAGAAAAATACACTGTAAAATGTGAGTAAAGTATGATAGCAAAATACCTACACTTATTTAAGGCGTAATAAAGTTTTGAGAATCAAAATTTTAAAATAATGGTAATTATTATAACACTTAATTTTCAGGAATTAAATTAGACTAGTAATCCAATTTTTAAAATTGAATAGATTGAATGGGAGATTTCATTTCAGATCTATAAAGGGAAATAAGGTAATTTTGGTTCAAAATTTAAATAAATAAATATATAAAATTGAAAAAAAAACAAATTTGAAAACGAACGAAATCGGTTAAGAACCAATTAAATGGATATAAAAAAACGAGTTGAACCCATGATTAGGAAATTGGTCAAGAAACATAATCGATCATGCATGTCAAAACCATGCAGAGTCGCATGTGGCGCACGTTGAGCGATTATATGTTATATAATCGTCTAATTCCTCAATCGTACATAGGATAACATGTTTTTCTATGAATGACTGACTTTCGGGAGAGAAATTACTGCCAAGCTATAGAATTTGACTAATGGATGACGTGGGCTAGCCACCGGTAAAGGGTAATAACTTGATAGTTTATGAATGAGTTTATGCCCGATTTATTTGTAAAAGATGGCTTAATACTCGACTATTTATAAAATACAAGAAAAAATTCGATTAATTTATTAAAATCGGGTTCTGATAATTTATAAAATATAGGAGGTGTAAATCTTGTTCTTCTTAAAATTAAAAATGAGAATCGAAAACTTTCGAGAGAAAACTAATAATAAATTGAACCGAAAATATAATTATAGCCCAAAACGAGAATTTGGAAAATTACAAGTAGTCAACTAAGACCAAAAAACCATGGAGAGTAACCATTAATGGAGTTGAATGTGAAAACCGGACCGTTAAGGGTGGGTGAACCATGCCCGAACCGGAATAAACTGTGAAAAATCGGTTCGAAAACTAATTTTTTTAGTTAATTTAAAAATGTTAAATTGAGAAATTGAAGTTAGTGATATATAGAAAATAAATTTAGACAAATTTAGAAATGTTTAGATTTTAGAAAACCAGTCGAATTGGGCCTAAACCGACCGATTTTTTATTTTGGGTCATCGAATTGGTCAACGGTCCAGCCAGTAAACGGACTGACTACCATGTCAGCACCCAGTCAGTAGACATGACTAATCAGTGACCGACGCATGGCGAAATGCACCCAGTCAGCTGCTAGGTCAGCGCTGACCATCAGAACCTAACACGTCTACTCGGTCAATGGTCAAAACCACATCACCAATGACCGACCAATAGTAGAGCGACATATGTCCATGGTCAACAGTCAACTAAGTAGAAGCCCCGTCAACTAGGTTGGCTAATAAGGATCCGACACGTGGCAATGATGCCACATTAGTGGTCGACTCAGATGTTAGATAATGGTCATCCAATCCAAGGTCGACACGTGGCAGAGCTACAGCGGATTATTATAGCCATTCAGAAGTTGACACGTGCCAGTGGCAGAGTATGTTAAGAGGGAAATCTAAATTAGTTAAATCAGCCAATTAGAGTACGCCACATGTCACGGTCAAATGGCTAGTCGAGTCTCGTAAGCATCCATGTTGGAACGAGCGACCAATGGGAGCACATGGTCGGTTAATGAGTAAAAGGATGACTCAGATGCTAAGTGGGAAGCCGCATCAGCAAAGTCAGCTAATCACAGTGCGTCATGTGGCAACTCGCACGTACGAAACTCCCACACGCGTCACATAGTCGTCTTCTTCCTCTGATAGTTGGCAGAGAGGAAGACCGGGAGAATTACTTGGTCTCCGGCGACCCCAAAATCTTCTTCGATCAATCTGTGGACGGGCGAGATTAGGGTCGAGTCCGGTACGATTGAGTAGCCCTGTCAATTGTCGAGCTCCCTATATAAAGAGTTACTCCCCATTCATCCTCCTCATCCCTCAAACTATCGAAAAAGATGAAGTACTCCCTTTCTCGACAAAGCATGAACTAGATCTCCGACATGGGCCTTTTTCGGCACTTAGAAGGCAAATTTGGGCTCTCTGAAACTGGGGAGAAGTCTTCCACCTTGGTGCAACCTCCTTTAAGCTTGACGATCACTGGTGAAGCGTCGGGGAGCTCACACAGTACCATCATTTTGACGGTCGCAAAGTAGAAAGTTCCTTTGAGATAAAATTCGGTCACCTCCGACCTCCTACGACTAGACCAACCCTCCCACATCCCTCCTCGCCCACCCCTGAACCTCTTGGAACCTTCAAGGTAAGCCAATTTCATCTCCATCTATTGGAACAGTAGAGTTACAGAGGTTAGAATGGAGAAAACTTCTCTCATCCAATTCCCCATGTTAGGCTGCCAATTGTTGCGGAACTCGATCCTAGGAGCACCCCCTTGACGAGCACTAGCTGGTCATATCCAGAGCTCCAACTACCGCTTCTTCACTAGTAAGAAAATGAAGCTCTCTATCTAGAAAAGTTTTCCGATGAAGCTTAGATCGAGCTCAATTTTGGGTCAAAAGAAGTCATTCAAAGGTCAGGATACTCATAGGAAGATGGGGGGAAACAATTAGTTGCATGCTAGGAGGGAATTAACAATATTTCAACTTTCAATTTGGTGAATCAAGAATTCGGGGTCAATGTGAAATTTTTGAGGAAAATTGGGCAAATTGGAGATTTTTGTGAAATTAACCTCAATTGAGGGCTAATTGGTGATTAAGGTAAAATTAAGGACTTATTATAATTAAAAATATTTTTTGAGAATTTAATTGTAATTAAAAGTATTTATATAGATTTATCTACGATTTAATAATTTTATGAGGGGTTAAATTGCAATTAGGAGAAAACCTAGGGACTTAAGTAAAATTTATCGTGTAACTGAACTTTTCGTTATACATGATAATGTAGGTACAAAAATGAGTCTCCTACCTACAACCGTGGAACGCCCCCGAAGTTTCTACAACCTTGCCCGAACAATCGAGTCACGACATATGAGTGAGTGGGATCTCCGATATCATCCCCGTTTGGGGTGATGAGCATGTGTTTAAATTGAAAAATATTTTTAGGAAATACTCTCCCCTAACTGCATGACACTGCATAAACTTTTTGCGAGCTATTTCCAAGAAGAGCTAGGGTTGGTCTAGTGGGCACAAGACAATGGGCATGAATTTAAACCCGTATACAAATAAACTAGTTATGAACTAATAAAAAATTTATATAAATAGTAAATTGTGTGACATAGCTACCGAGCCGATGCTGAGTTGTTGGACTTGTTGGGCTAGAGAAAGGGATGAACAAAGGAAATCCCTAGGAGGGAACCTAAGGGGGGTAAATACTTGTCGTAAGGGGACCTTCCTAAATAACAGAGGGAATGATCATGAAATGGTTAGGAACGAGTAGATCAAGTGATAGACACCCGTGATGTCATGCCCCAGCCCTATTTGGTCGGATCCCCGTGATCAACCCGCCACTCTCCCGATTTTTCCCCTTATTATAGACTGTAAAGAGTAAGGCGTCCTTTAAACCTGCATCTTTTCCAAGAATAACATAAACAAAAATGCATAATAATTTAAATTTATTATACCTATATCACAGGCGCCTTAGTTGATGGTCTTTAAGGGTAGGCTTTCCGAAATCTCCATAAAGGGATATAAGGGAGGGGGTGAGTACGATTACTTAGTGAATGGGTTTTCAAAAGCTTTTGACATTTAAGAAAACAATTATTATTGGAGTATGCCAGACTCCTTTCCTTTCAAAATCCCTTCATTTAAAAATTTGAGTTTTTCCATCATTTCTTAGTTACCACAGTGTGTAATCACTTAACACACATCCTTCATCATGAAGGTTATACATATTCGCAGGTCAATACGACTACTGAACCCACTAGTGGCTTCGGAGCGACTTTACCGCCTACCCGGATAGAAGCACGATCACTTCTACCCTAGGAATGAGTGGATGTACGCGACATCCGACCATCAATCCTAAAATCGCTTCTTCGTGTCCATATGAGGACAGAGACCTCATCTTGTCCCAACCCCGGTCTCATGCACTTAGTGCTACTCTAAATTTCGCCCAGACACCTAGAACGACGAACTTCCCTTATAGCCACCAAGTCGTCCAGTGCCTTTAGGACGCATCACTACCCGTCATGGGCGTCTTGATGATCCCATACTCATAGTGTATGCATAAACAATGTTTTCTCATATCATGTTCGTTTACGAGCTCCTGCTCGTGCCAACTAGCCTTGGGCCCACTGTACGAGATTTTTAAAATTGGGCATTTAGCCCCCAAGTTCCAAAACCGAGGCTCCGACCTATAAGAGCTATATGAGCTCCCATCAAGAAGGTCTCCCAAATAGTTTAAACATTGGCACATAGTCAGGGGAGAACACTTCCAACAAAATAGGTTTTCACTGTCCATTATACCAACTAGTATAAGGACATTTCTGTTCATAACTGATGAATGGGTTTTCAACTTCCTTCGAGTAAGTCTCATCATACCAATCGAGTATGATCTACTTACAACCGATAATTAGTTTTTTTGCATAATTTTTACATCACTTTCTCTAAGTGGTAATGGTTAAAATACCACTAAACAGTGGGTTTTTATACCGAGGTACTTATCATCCCCTACCGGGTATGATATAAAATTTCCACTCACAACCGGTAAGTGATTTTTATATTTAAGTTGTGCTAATCATCCCAACCGGGTATGATGTTAGTAAACCCACTCACCCATTAACGTAGTGAATTCCACTTGACCGGTTCTTTGTATTCACGCGAGCTCGTCCATGCTGGCATTCCCGGTATTTCACGTTCCTACAAAATATGAACATCCTTGTTCATTATTACTTGACATAATAGCCTTCATTAATTTCTAATGAATGAGAAAATCCAAACTTTTAATTATTTGCAATTAGGTCCCTAAATTTATTTCTCTTTAAGTTTATGTCCCTAATGTCTGTTTTTCCTCAAATTGAGTCCCGTAACCTTAAAAATTTATCTTGGGACCTCAATTTATTTAATTTCACCAAAAAGGGGTTTAATTTCCCAAATTTCCAATTTGGTCCCCCAAATTTTCCAAAATTACCATTTTGCCCTTCCTTTACAAAAATGGCAAGTTTTGCCCCAAAAATTCCAAAATTCCTCAATTGGTCCTCTAACATTATTTTTATGCCCAATTGACCCTCAATTTCATAAAATTGCATTTTGGTCCTTTGAATTTCGAAAATACCCAATTTTCCCCAATTTCAACTCCTTAGCACAGCCGAATTTGATTTCATCAAATTGACTGACCAAACACATCTAATTGTTGAAATTGAAATTAAAATTGAGTTCCTCCATCTTCTTACGATTCAATAGCACTTTGAATAATAAGTTTTGACGCCGAAATGAGCTCAAACGGAGCTTTGCCGGAACATAGACTATAGAGAGAGAAAGCTTTGATTACTCACGGGTGAGGGCACGACAGTCCGAGCTTTTGATTCGGGCAGATAGCTCTCATCCTAAGGTTCATCGTAGAATCAAGAATTGCATCAATTGATGCCGAATTGAGTTAGAATTTCATCATTGAAATTCTGTCGGTTCTCTCTCTAGCACCGACCGAAAATTGCAGAGAGGAGCCGAATTGGCTTGCCTTTCAGTACTAATTCGGCCATGGGAGGGCTGAGGAAATGTTTGGAGGGCTTGGTTTGGTTTGAGGAGGGCTCAAAATGGACGATTTAAGATTGGTAGAAATATGGCAGCTTCGGTCTGCCGGAGCTGCTTCACTGTTCCATCATGCTGACGCTTCTCCAGCGATGTTTGGATTGACTGGAGTTTACTATTAGATAGCTGTCTTCTCCTCGGTTCTAAAGAGCCCGACCTCTCCTTCCGAGGTTAAGAAAAATGTTCAAGTCGAAACTCTGGTTTGAGCTTCACCGGGAAATGGAGCAGTAGAGAGAGAGAGAGAAGTGTTCAGGTGTGAGGAGAATGAATGGGGATGACCTCTTTATATAGGTGTAAAATCATGTATTAAATGGGAGAGATTTATTACTAGTATTAATATTACCATAAATTAGTGGTATTAATTATAATAATTAAATATATATTAATTTATGGCTATTTATAATAAGGCGTACTTCGCATAAAAATTTTTGTCCAAAATTTCGAGTTAAAAAATCAAACTTCCCAAGAGGTCACCCATCCTCACACTACTCTCAAGCAAGCACACTTAACTTTCAAGTTCTTATGAAATCTTGTTCACTTGAACCAATTTGGTTTTTCTCTTCTAATTTGTCTTAAGTTTTTTTTCCAAGGTTTAATGAAACTTCCTCAATTGCCCATTCAATATTGATCGGGTTTGTGAATCAGTTCGATTTTCTCGCTCGGTTTGACCGGTTCCCTTCCCGGTTTTCCTTAGCTCAAAAGGGCGGGGTTTACACGTGAGGAAGGATGGTAGCAAACAAGTAGAGATATATGATGCAGAGTGGGCAATTAGTAAAAGGGATCTAGAAACCCAACAATTGGAACCAAGGGAAACTAATAAAGGAGTAGTACGAAACAAGGGAATAAGCAATTCACAAAATTCATGGAGAGATCAAATAGTCATAAAAGTGGCATGGCGTTAGGTAAGGAATAAATCTTATGGAAGGAACACATGCATAACAAATGTCTAGAAACAAGTGATGGAGAAATAGAAGGACAATAAGGGTGGTTCCATTTGGTAAGGGGGTGGAAAGCTCATAACACCTCAACCAAAATAGTTGCAAGAAATCCATGAATAAGGACGTAGAATGTAGGAACAAAAGAAAAGATGTAATGAGAAAACTCATCAAGGATACGCACTCGTTCAACATTAATTGTTACTTTGAGGAGGAATTGAGGATCAAAAGATGACAAGATGAAATAAAGCTAATATTCCCAGTGAAGATGAAAAGTCTCTGGTCAGGGAGTTTCACGCAATGAATGACCGTCATTAAGGCACTGATCGGACGGCTAGGAAGTCTCCGAGCTTCCTATATAAAGAGCCCCTCCTCATTCATCCTCTCCACACCTAAAAACTCCATTCTCTCTCAACTGCTCCAATTTCCGATGAAGCTTGAACCAGAGCTCCAACTTGGGCACTTTTCTAAGCCAAAGAAAGCATGGTCGGGTTCTTTAGAACTGGGGAGAAGTCAGCTACTTGACGGTAGTCTCCATTTGCTTCGAGGGTCGCCAAAGAGATGCTGGAGTGATAGAATAGTGAAGCAGCTTCGGCGCACCGAAGCTGCCCTATTTTGGCTGAGCTGAAAATGACCAATTCAAGCTCTTCTCAAGCCAAACCAAGCCCTCCCAACACCTCCACAGCCCTCCTATAGCTGAATTAGAGCATAAAGGTTAGCCAATTTGGCTCCCCTCGGTAAATTCCAATCGGTGCTAGAGAGAGAACCAGTAGATTTTCAATGACTAAATTCTCACTCAATTCAACATCAATTGATGCAATTCTTGATCATAGGAGGAAACTCATGACAAGAGCTATCTGCCCAGATTGAAAGCTCGAACCGCCGCGCCCCTGACAGTAAGCTTCTAAAACTTTCTCTCTCTAAGTCCAATTTTCTGGCGAAACTCCGTTCGAGCTCATTCCAGCATCAAATCATGCGATTCAAAGTGCAATTGAATCGTATGAAGGTGTAGAAACTCCAATCTAACTTCAATTTCAATAATTAAACTCATTTGATTAGTCAATTTGATAAAATCAAATTCGGCTAAGTAAGAAGGTTGAAATTGGGGGAAATTTGGGGATTTTGAAAATTTGAGGGACTAAGGTGCAATTTCATAAAATTGAGGGCCAATTGGGCATGATAAAGATGTTGGAAGACCAACTGGGCAATTTTGAAAATTTTGGGGAAAAACTTAACATTTTTGTAAAGTAGGGGCAAAATGGTAATTTTGGAAAAGTTAGGGACAAATTGGAAATTTGGGAAACTTGAACCCCTTTATGAGATTTTTAATAAATTGAGGTCCCAAGGTGAATTTTACAAATTTTGGGTCTTAATTTGAGGGAAAATCGGCATTAGGGACCTAAAGTTAAAGAAAAAGAACTTTAGGGACCTAATTGTAATAAATCAAAAAGTTTGAGTATTTCATCTATGCACGATGAATGAAAGCTATCAGGCCAAGTAATAATGAACAAGCATGTTCATATCGTATAAGAACATGAGGTACTGGGAACGCCATCAAGGACAAGCTTGAGTGAAGACAAAGAACTGGTCGAGAGGAATTCACTGCATTAACGGGTGAGTGACATATTTAATATCATACCCAGTTGGGATGATAAGCACCTAGGACTTGAAAACCCACTGCTAAGTGGCATTTTAAACATGACACTTGAGAGGATTGATGTGAAAATCATGCGAAAAATCTACTTACCGGTTGTAAGTAGATCATACTCGGTTGGTATGATGAAACTTCATAGAAGGAAGTGGAAAACTCGCTTATCGGTTATAAGTGGAGACGTCTTCATACCCGGTTGGTATGATAGACAAATGAAAAGTTTATTTTGTTGGAAGTGCCCTCCCGTGACTGTGTGCCACTACTTAAAATTTTTGGGAGACCTTCTTGACGGGAGCTCGAATAGCTCATATAGACCGAAGGCCTTAGTTTTGGAACTTGGAGGCTAATATGCCCTATTTTGAAAATCTTGAACAGTGGGCCCTAGGCTAGTTGGCATGAGCAGGATCTCATAAACAAACATGATTATTAAGCCATGAAAACATAAGTAAATGAGTTGTTTGGCTATGGTACCGAGACAGGACCGACATACTCAATGGACTAGCGATAGTGCGACATGACAGGTCTTCGGACTAGTTAAGACAAACAACTTCAGGTCGAGTTGAGGGTCGGGACCATTGGACCAGTGGCACCACATATTAGATGGCTTATGTGAAAAACTATTGATTTGTGCATGCACTATGTTATGAGACCTTCAAGATGCCCAAGAGGGGTAGTAATGCGTCCTAGGGCTCTAGACGACCTGATGGAAATAAGGGCAATAAGTCGTACTAGAAGTCTTGTGAAGCTCGACATAGCTTCATGCGCATGAGACCGGGGTGGGGACGGGATGAGGTCTCTGTCCTCATACGGACACAAAGTTTTATTTCGAGATTGAGGGTTGGATGTTGTGAACATCCACTCATTCTCAGGGTAGAAGTGGACGTACTTCTATCTTGGTGGTCGGAAAAGTCCCTCCAATGCCACAAGTGGGTACAATGGGCGGGCTGGCCCATAATTGTGTGTTCCTTCATGATGAAGGGCGTGTGTTGGGTGATAAACACACCGTTATAATGAGAAATGATTATGAAAATCAAGAATTGAGAATGAAATGTTTAAAAAAAAATGAGGAGTCTGGCACACTCCAAATTCAAACTATTTTTCTAAAAGTCAAACTCTAAATACCCATTCACTGAGTCGTTGAACCCACCCCCTCCCTTATATCCCTTTCAAGTGACCCCGAAAAACTTACCCCAAAGGCCACCAACTAACACACATGTAAGGTAGGTATGATAAGTTTCAAATTTTGTGAAATTTTGATTTATGTTATTCTAGGAAAGGTGCAGGTTTAAAGGACACCTTACTCCTCATGATTTATAAAAGAAGGGGCAACCCTTAGTAAGTCGGGAGAGTGACAGGTTGATCACTGGGATCCGACCAAACCAAGTCAGGTCATGACAAAGGGCTTAGGAGAACACGCTCGATACATCAGATAAAGATCATGTGGGGATACTGTTTGAGGAAGGTAATGGTGAAGAATCGGTAATAAGAAAGTCTGAATAACAAACCATAAGGATGTAGGTATTGAATGTTTGGATGATGTTTCAGGTGGTTGAAAGATACTACCAAATAGTAAATGGGACAGAGTTCCACGAGCCTGCCAGGGTGAGAGGTGAACAATTGGGAGGAAAATATTCACGGTGTAGATTAGGGGAAAACATTCTACAAGGGACACATAAGTTCGGATGAAGGAGAATATTATAGTCACCCAAGAGGAGCATGTTCGTCAGATTGGGACTATGTCCAAATAAAGCTGTGAGAATAATTGGATGCCCATGCATGAAACGAGATGCCTTTAGTAGAGAAGTTTGAAAGGTTAAAGTGGTGAAGTTAAGGGTCCTTAAGGGAAGGACACCTGAATAAGGAGGAGTACACAAATGGTTCTTGAGTTGGACAACCAAAACTTTTAGATTGGGATAAGATGTGAAACTATTGGAATGAGGGTAGGACGAAATGGTGCGACTCCAGATGGACTGGATGTGCAATTCACACCCATATGGAAAACATTTTTCAAGCCTTAAGGAAGGTTTCGATGTGACTAGTAGACAAAGAAGGTATGAGAGGGTCCTCAAAAGGAAATCCCACATGATACAATTGCCTTAAATAACTCCAGGATGAGAGAGGGATAAAGAGAATCTCCAAGGTAAGTGGAGAGTTTGAAGGAAAATGAGAAGAAGAAGGAGGATAAGAATCCACCTCATAAGATAGAACTAGTTTGAATTTTTGGATCGGTTGAAGAAAAATATTTAGTGTGGAAAACTTACAAGGGAAACAATATTCTAGCTTAGTGGGTAGACCTTGGAAGGATACAAGTAGTGTGATAGGGAAGGATACCCCATTTTAATTAAGGCATAATTAGTTTTGGGGACAAAACTCCTTAAAAGTGGGGGGTGGATTTGTAAACCCTATTTTTCAAAATAAGAAAACTGGGATTAAAAACCCAAAAATTTCGAGATAAAGCCAAGGATTAATCGAACCAAAAATATAATTAGAAGCCCAAAACAAGGATTTGGAAGATTTCAAGTCGTCAACTAAGACCCAAAGACCATGGAGAGGAACCATAAATGGAGTTGAATGTCAAAACCAGACTGGTTCAAGGTGAACTAGGCTCGAACTAGATTGAATCGAACTTATCCATGAAGAACCAGATCAAATATTGATTTTTCTAGGTGACTTGAAAATGTCAAATTGGGAAATTGAAGTCACCGCTAGGTAGAAAATAAATTAAAAAATTTTTAGATTTTAGAAAACGGTCGAATTGGGCCTAAACCGACCAATTTTTTATTTTGGGTCACCAAACTTGGTTCGATTGAACAGGTCAACGGTCTAGTTGGTCAACACAACGCTTGCTAGGTCAGTGCCCAATTAGTAGTCATGGCCAATCAGCGAGCGATGCATGGCAAAGCACGCACAATCAGCCACAAGGTCAACACCTAGAAGAAGCCTCGTTAGCCATGCTATCTAATGAGGAGCCGACATGTGGCAAGAATGCCACATCTGCCATCACGCCTTGATCTGGTTTGGTTGGATCCCCGTGATCAACCCACTGCTTGGTTCAGATGTTGTTCCTGTCCACCATCCAAAGAATGTACCCACATAGTGGAAGGGGGCTTTGGGTCAGATGTTGTTCCTGTCCAATAATCCTAGATGTTTGGTTTAGAAGTTGTTCCCATCCATCATCCAAAGGGTGTACACATTAGATGGAAGGGGATGTTGGTGCGAATGTTGTTCCTATCCACAATCCGGTTATCGAACTTCACCTAGCCTCCAAACAGTAAAACGAGCAATTCTCTCTTGTCCTATCACCAAATGAAGTGATATTAGTCTCAAAATGCCGCTAATTGACACCTCTAGAGAACCATGTTGGGCCCTTACCTGGTAGTGGCTAGAAGAGGCCACAAAATGCCGTCTTGTCCAATCCTGAATATGGATAGGAAGATTGGCCATCGTGAACAGCCCTTAAAAGGCCAAATTCTCCGTCATCTGGCCACCTCTCCGATGACCACCAATGCCAATGTGATGATATGCCACCCATATACACCTCTATGGCCATGGCTGACCTCTGATAAGGGAGAAATCAGTCGATAGGAGTCAATTTTCATTGGCGGGTCTGTCTCCATATCAATTTTGGATCATAATTCTCTCTGGAACTTCAAGAGCTCAAGTTTTCGGTGATCAGACTTGTAGAGAGCATTGCACTACCATACGACCACCACTTTTGGTGATCTTGGTATCCATTGAAAGCTATGATTGGAAGCTTTCCATCACCACCCTCTTGATCTTTAACTCTACCTCTACCGGTATCGATGAAATAGCATATTACTAGACTCATGCCCGCTAGATACCATACTTTGAGAGGTTTTGGTGGTGGTTTTGCTAGGGACCAAAGGACGAGGATTAAAATTTAAATATGGAAATGTTAGAGGACCCAATAGTGAAAAAGCTTTCTATGGGGCCTTATTAAGAGTTTAAATAAAATTTTAGGGCCAATTGAAAAATTGGTAAAGTTATGGTATTGGGTTGAAAGGTTTGAAATGCCTAAGGACCTAATTGCAATAATAGAAGTTAAGGACTACAATGAAAATAAGGGTGTTTGTGCGCCCAAAGGTGATTTTATTTGGTAGTCTAAGGGCCTAAATGGACATAAAGAAAGTTTTGGGACCTAAATAATAAAAAGGACAACAAATATGCCCCAAGAAGACAAGTGAAAAGAATAGGGCCAACATGGTAATTTTGCCCAACTTGGGGACCCTTCGGTAATTATTGAGAAATAAGGCTTAGAAGTATTCAAAGTAATGTTGGGGACTAGAATGGGACACAAGGAAATTTGGGGGACATAAATAAAAGACTTAGGAAAGTTCAAGGTCCAAGGAAGGGGAGTTTTAAAGTATAAGGGTAAAATGGTAATTTTGCCCAAGTTAGAGACCAAATTGTAAATTTGGAAAAGTATGGCCAATAGGTGGTAAATATGTGAATTATGAACACTTAGGTAAGTGTAATTTTGAAAGGTTATGTCCTTAGGCCCTAGGGACTAACATTTGAGAAGGTTACTAATGGGATGGTTCCTTAACTAGTAGGTCGAGTGAGCCGAGTCTGAGGGGCGAAATCATTAATTCTTAAGAGAATTACGGAGTAGTAGTTGAAGGGTTCTAAGGAGCTTGAACTGATCTTCTTGTCGCACTAAACATTGTAGAAAAAACAAGAGATTGATCGAGCGGGACTCCAAGAGTAGGAGTACAAAAACCCTTATGGAACGAACTAATTCCGGGATTCACGGTGAGTGGGAGTATTAACGACGAGTCAGATTGGATCGACCGATGAACTTTGGGAGTTTGAATATTTTCATTGAAGTTACTAGTAAGCTTGACTTTTGAAACTCATATAAGAAGTGTAAAATGACTTAGTACACGTCCCTTAAAAATGTTCCTTAAAAAGTTTAAGAAGTAAGGAAAGGTTTGATCGAGATAATGGTTTTCTGAGGTTGGATAGTACCATTTATTGGGATCTTAAGCCCGTCTTGTCTAAAAAGTGGGAGCTGGTCGAGTGACAGACTGAGATCCCATTAATAACTTGTGTGAACTTTGCTGCGTGCAATATGTAGAGATGGTCGGAATGAGAACCATGCTCGTGAGTATTGAGATAGGCCTGAAAATTGCTTATGAAAATGATTGTTCTGCTTTCTTATGTTATTGAGATTTCAGTATGAAATGTGGGCATTGATAGTACACCTTCTGAGGTAGTGCGATATTGAGGGAAATTGGAAAGGGAGGATAAGGGGAGATAAGTTTTCAAAACTTTTTCTAAGTTTAATTTTCTAGCGAAGCTCCATTTGAGTTAAATTTAGATATAAATGGCATTGTTCAAAGCTCAATTGAATTGTATGGATGTGTAGGAACCGATCCATACCTTCAATTGGAGCAATTAACCTCGATTGAGTGGTCAATTTGATAAAATCGAATTTAACAAATTTGAAAGGGGGAAATTAGGGGAAATTTTGGGGATTTTGTAAAATTGAGGGACCAAATTACAATTTTCCAAATTTGAGGGTCAAATGGCCATGAAAAGGATGTTGGAGGACCAATTGGTCGATTTTTTTTAAATAATTTGGGTCAAATTTCCATTTTTGTATAGGTGCAAAATGGTAACTTTTGAAAAGTTGGGGACCAAATTGGAAATTTGGAAAACTTGAAATCCTTAAGTTATTTTGAGTAAATTGAGGACCCAAAGTGAATTTTGGAAGTTTCAAGACTCAATTTGTGGAAAAGTTTGCACTAGTGACCTAAAGTCAAGGAAAATGAACATTAGGGACCCAAGTGCAATTAACTAAAAGTTTTGAGTTTAGTCATTCATACTTGAGGAACGAAGGTTGTTGTGCCAAGAATTAATAGATACATGTGTCCAAATCATGTAGGAGCATGAAGGACTGGAACGCCAGCAAGAGAAACACGCATCGACTTGGGAAAAATTAACTGAGGATGAACACATCACGATTAACGAGTGAGTGGGCTTAATTATACATCTTACCCGGTTGTGTTGGTGAGCACTTTAAAAATGAAAAACCACTTGTGAGTGGGTTTATTCATATCATACCCAGTTGGGATAATGAGTAATTCAGAAATGAAAAACCACTTCCATGTGGATTTTTAACATCACACCTGATTGGAAGTGATGTGAGAACCATGCGTAAAAACTATTTATGGGTTGTAAGTAGATCATATCCGGTTGGAATGATGGATTTACTTGAAGGAAGTAGAAAACCCACTTACCGGTTGTAAGCGGAGATGTCATCACACCTAGTTGGTGTGATGGATGGAAAGTTTATTTTGTCAGAAGTGTTCTCCTCTGACTGTGTGCCAATGCTTAAAAGTTTTGGGAGACTTTCTTGACAAGAGATAGAATAGCCCAGATAGGCTAGAGGCCTTGGTTTTGGAACTTGAGGGCTAAAATGTCAATTTTGGAAAATCATGTACAGTGGGACCAAGGCTAGTGGGCATGAGCAGAAGCTCGTAAACAAACATGAATTAGAAGAGCCATGAAAACTCTCATTAAAATTGGAATTTACTGTGTGATTCACCACGGTACCAAGTCTGGACCAACAAGGCTCGATTGGGCTAGCAGTAGTGCGTTAGGGCTATGTTGAACGACCAGTTAGATAAACAACTACATGCCGGGTTGTGTGTTGGGACCATTGGACCGTAGGCACCAAAGATAAATGGCTTTGTGGAAAAATATTTTTTGTGCATGCACTAGAGTAACAGGACCATCAAGATGCCCAAGAGGGGTAGTGATGCATCCTAAGGGCTGTTGGACGACATGATGGCGACAAGGGAAAGAGAAGCTATTGTGTTTGAGTTTCTCATCGTACAAGTTAGTCATGGAGTTACTTGTTTGGACTTCACAGAGTTACTGTGTTTGGACTCCATGAGGCTATTGTATTTGGGGCTTCATGAAGCTACTATGTTTGAGCTTCATGTACACGAGACAAGGATATGGTCTCTGTTCTCATACAAACACGAAGTTAATTTTCATGTTTGAGGGTTGGATGTCACAAACATCCACTCATACCTAAGGTAGAAGTGGACGGGCTTCTATCTAGGTGGCCGGTAAAGTCGCTCCGACGTAACAAGTGGGTGCAGTGGACGGGTTGCCCTGTGAATGTGAAGGACACCACCATTGTAACATCAAGGGGATGGAGAGTTGCATGGGATTGCTGACTGTTGAATCATGTCGGGGCATGACAATAATACTCTCACTAGCACACAAACGGTAGGTTCTATAGTGAACATCATAAAGAAAGAACTAAAAAGAAAGAGGTTAATAAAACTAGATATGTGATTTTGAGTTGCAATAGCATCGATGCCATGAAGGACCCAATGTGCAACTTTCACACTCACCAAGATGTGAGCTCACCCCTTCCGTTAAAACAATTCAGGAACTCCCAAGGATAGGAGGATGAGGACAAGGATACCCCGGTAAAGCAAAAGACTCAAGATAAGACACTTGGATAAACAATAGGTTAATTCATAGAAGATACTCACTTATCGGTACTTTATTTGTTGGCCATGTTTCTATGTAAAATGATATTTCAAAAGTTTAAATTTTGAGTGGTTTTGTTGTTATGTAAATAATTCAAGCCTTTCAACATATCAGTCCTACCGTAGTGAGGTAACTACTATAGTAGCGTCAAGAGTATGCAACGGTTGTGCAGCGGCACCCTAGCCCAGAGTGTCACACCCCGACCTAGTTTGGTCGGAACCTTGTGAAAAACCCACCCCTCCACTCAGTACTATAATAGATGTTACCTATGTTATCATAGTATTTGCATGAGAAAGGCATAAAACAATAGAACATAGTGCATTACATTTTATTTTCCAAAATTATTCTGGAATGTTTATTGATGTACATAAACTTGTAAGAATAAATAACTTACCAGTTTGATAGCTTGTCTTTTAATGTCCTTCTTGAAATATTTAAGACCAGAAAGGGATAAGGGAGAGGGTGAGTTTACAACTCAGTGGGGGTTCTATTGAAATCGTGAATTCCTATCCACAATTTAGCATTTATTCAAAATACATACGAATTTCCTTTCCTTAAAGAAAATGGGTTTTGACAAGCTACAACTTGTATTCTCATTAAAAAGGACTTATTGGTTAAATTCAGATCGAGCTTGTATCTCACAAGCTTAAATTGAGTTTGATTGACAAATAAACAAGACTTGTTTATCATTGAAAAATGATTCTCCTTTAAATTCACTTGCTTGTTCCTACAAGCTTAAGGTAGGTTCCTTACTAGTTGGAAGAATTTTCATGATTTGTTTATGATAGAACTACCATGGGTTTGTATCATACAAACACACAAACACTCTTTCTCATTAAAGGGAGCAAACAGTCGTATAATAGACCATCAAAGGCTACAACCTCTATCTGTTTCACTAGTGGCCTTGAGCATCTTTACCGTCCACCTTGGTGAGAGGCCACAACCTCCACCACATCGCATGTGTGAGCACCATATCCCAACCCCCAAACTTATTGATACTTCGATCCTCATATAGAGGGGTGAGACCTCACTCTTCTATCACCTCAGTCTTAGTGTGCATGAAGCTACTAGAGCTTCAAGACATACTAGAACAACATAACTTCCCATGTACCAACCTTGTTGTCTAGTAGCCCATAGAACCAACACTACTCCATATTGGGCTTCTCATTGGTTCTGAACGATTGCAATCACATACATAAGTCTTTAGATTTAAGACTTTGATCTTTGCGCTGCTAGCCCAACGAGATCCAACCTGACTCTAGATTAGTAGCTTCAACAAACATTATTCATTTGTGATAATTTTATCAAGCTCTTAAATCTGAACTTATTTACGGGTTTGCCCCATTTCCATTGGCCACGTGGTGCACCATGATTGGCTAGCTTCGTTGATGCAGTATCTTACTTAGAGTCTGAGTCATTTATTGACTCGTTGATCGAACACATGGCAACCTCCCATTTGTCACTTTGTTCGACGTGGCTCTTGATCAAATCTGACTGTTAGTTGACCATGACATGTGGCATCCTCTAATTGGTTGAATTAAATTTGTTAGTTTTCCCACTCGACGTACTATGTCATTTCCACATGTCTACATCTAATTGGATGTGGCCATCCGATGTGGCTTTGTCATGTGTCAAATTCTTATTGGTCGACAGTTTTCCAACATCTTAGTCATTCGTTGACCCTAGGCACCCTTGCCATGTGTAAGCCTCTCATCGGTTAACCTTGCTGATGAGGCATTTGCTCTATCGACCATTGAATGAGGTCATGTGTCACACTCCTATTGGTCAGTCCTTGGTGACGTGGTTACTTAACTAGTACATTCCAAGGACTATTTCAATTTCCTTCAAGAGCATTGGAATCAAGTCAGATTCAAGTTTGATTCCTCCAATCTTTATCTCACATCCTTTTAATTGCTTATTTCTATTTAAACCTTCTCTTAAAGGTGTGAGTATGTTGAGATTTTGTTCTAGTGGAGTAAGTTCTAGGGGTACACTTGAAATCAACTCTTCCTTGATGAAGGATCTCTCAGCTCCTGAGTTGAAAAGGGCATAAACTTGTTATCCCCATAGTTGTATATATCCTGATTGAAGAAGCGTGTATTTTAGAGGAAAACTTTTCTTTATTAAATAAAAAATTTCAATTACAAGATTCTCTTGAACTAGTTTGGAGGGCTTTGGGATGTACCTGCTACAGTGCTAGGGCCTCTTATAGCCTCTTCCTGGGTGAGGTTGTATACCCTAGCTGGTACTCCTGCTGTAGCGTCTGGCCTAGGATTCCTAGGGTTCCCTTGAGGTGGTCCAAGGTTATTCCTCTACTTGTTTTCCCTGAGAGTGGGACAGTCCTTTACAAAGTGCTACACTTGTCCGCATGCAAAGCAGGTAAAGCATGCTCCCTCATGGTTCTTTTGACACCTTGAACAGCGAGGGTTTCCTTGAGGTAAGGTGGGGACTACTCTCTGGGGAGGTGGTGGCATGTCCTTTCTCCTTTGTAATGCCATTCTATTTCCCCATTTTGAACCGTTATGCTCCTTCTGTCCTCCCAGACAATTTTGACCCTTATCCTCCTTTCGAGTCATCTGCTCCATCCGACGGTGTCGGGTCTACACTAGTCACTCAAACTCATGAGCCATACTGATTAATGCTGCTAGGTCTGTGGGGTGTCCTAGTACTCCCACATAGTCTTAAATGTCCATATTGAAACCGTCTACGAACCTCTAGCATATATCTGCTGGCCCGACTAGGTAGGAGCAAAGGGCCTGAACTCGTTGAATTTTGTTTCGTACTCCGATATGGAGTTAAGCCCTTTTCGAAGCCATATGAACTCTTGTTTCTTCTCATTTATCAAATGAGGCACCAAGTACTCCCTCGAGTACCTCTCCTCAAACTGTTCCCAAGTGGAGATGGTGGTATGCAGGTTTCAGACATTGTCTCACCATCATTTGGCACTTCCCTCCAAAAAGAATTATGTCAAGATCACCATATCCTCTTGTGATATCTTGATGATTCCCATCAGCTTCTTAATATTTGCCAGCCAATCCATGGTGACACCAGCATCCTTTTCTCTAAGGAAGGGTTTACACCCTAATTGACAGAGAGTCTTGAGGTTTCTATGAATGTCTATTGGAGGGGGATAGTTAACAGGGGGAGAATGGGATTGCACTTCCTCTGGTTCAACACGAGAATTGGTGCCTGCCTCAGGGACGAGGTTTGGTTGCCCAAATACACGGGTGAACTCCCCATACAACCTCTGGTGTTCTGTGCTATGTCCAGGAGTAGTTGTCTAGGCTTCTCTGGGAGTTTCCATGGGTAGGGGTGGTTGGGCAGTGTTGGAGACTACAACCCTAGTTCTCTTGGTTCCTTTCTTTAGAGCCATTATGAAAATTATTAAAAGTAACCCTATTAGTTACTATATTTTCTAGTCTTTATTATTTAATCGAGGAAATATGCTCTGATACCAATCAAGTTGTCATGCCCCGACTCGGTTTGGTCGAATCCCCGTGACCACACTCTCCCGGCTTACTAAGGGTTGCCCCTTCTTTTAAAACCGTGTTAAGTAAGGCGTCCTTTAAACATGCACCTTTCTTGTAATTACATAAACCAAAACTGCATAAAATTTTAAACTTATCATACCGGCCTCACAGGTGTGTTAGCTAGTAGTCTTTGGGTAGGCTTTCCGAGGTTACCTGAAAGGTATATAAGGGAGGAGGTGAGTTCAACAACTCAGTGAATGGGTAATTTAAGGTATGACTTTTAGAAAATAGTTTGAATTGGAGTGTGCCAAACTCCTTATTTTTCTTTTAAAACATTTCATTCTTAAATCTCAATTTTCATAGCCATTTCTCATCACAACGGTGTGTTTATCAACCAACACACGCCCTTCATCATGAAGGGAACACACATAATAGGCCAACTTGTCCACTATACCCACTTGTGGCATCGGAGCGACTTTATCGACCACCTAGATAGAAGCACGCCCACTTCTACCTTGAGAATGAGTGGATGTAGGTGACATCCGACCCTTAATCCCGTAACAAAAACTCCATGTTTGTATGAGGATAGAGACCTCATCCTATCCCCACCCCGGTCTCATGTGCAATTAAGCTACATCGAGCTTCCAAGACTCCTGACACGACTAACTGCCCTTATCTCCACCATGTCATCTTGAGCCCTAGGATACATTGCTACCCCTCTTGGGCGTCTTGAAGGTCCCGTAAACTCAGTGCATGCACAAATTAATAATTTTCCACATAAGCCATATAATATGTGGTGCTACAGGTCCAACAGTCCCGACCCTTAACTCAACATGCAGTTGTTTGTTTCGATTGATCCGTAGACCTGTCAAGTCACACTGCCGCCAATCCATCGAGTATGCCGATCCTGTCTCAGTACCATGGCCAAAAAATTCATTCACTTAAGTTTTCATAGCTTAAAATCATGTTTGTTTATGAGCTCCTACTCATGCCAACTGGCCTAGGGCCCACTATTTGAGATTTTCAAAATCAAGCATATTAGTCCTCAAGTTCCAAAATCGAGGCCTTCGACCTATATGAGCTATTCGAGCTGCCGTCAAGAAGGTATCCCAAAAATTTTAAGCAGTGGCACGCAGTTAGGGGAGAGCACTTCCGACAAAAATAAACTTTTCATCTGTCCATCACACCAACCGGGTATGTGGACATCTCCGCTTATAACCGATAAGTGGGTTTTCTACTTCCTTCCAAGAAGTTCATCATACCAATCGAGTGTGATCTACTTACAACTGGTAAGTAGTTTTTTAGCATAATTTCCACATCACTCCTCTCAGGTGTGATGGTTAAAATACCACTTTGTAGTGGGTTTCCATTTCCGAGTTGCTTATCATCCCAATCTGGTATGATATAAAATCCAACTCACTTAATAGTGCAGTGAATTTCTCTTAGTCGGCTTGTTGCCTTCATGTGAACTTATCTTAGCTGGCGTTCCCGATACTTCGTGTTCCTACATGATATAAACATCCCTATTTATTATCTTTTGGCCTAATCGCCTTCATTCATCCTGAATGAATGAGATAACCAAACTTTTCATTTATTTGCAATTAGGTCCCTAAAGTTATTTTTCTTTAACTTTAAGTTCCTAATGCTGGTTTTCCCCAAATTGAGTCTTGAAACTCTAAAATTCATCTTAGGACCTCAATTCATTCAAAATCACAAAAACAGGTTCAAGTTTTCCAAATTTCCAATTTGGTTCCCAACTTTTCCAAAATAACCATTTTGCCCCTACTTTACAAAAATGGTAAGTTTTGCCCCAAAAATTCCAAAATTTGCCCAATTGGTCCTCCACCATCTTTATCATGCCCAATTGGCCCTCAATTTTATGAAATTGCACTTTAGTCCCTCAAATTTTAAAAATCCTCAAATTTCCCCCAATTCTTCTCCCAATTTCAACCTTCTAACTCAGCCAAATTTAATTTTATCAAATTGATCGATCAAATGAGTTTAATTATTGAAATTGAAGTTAGATTGGAGTTACTACACCTTCATATGATTTAATTGCATGATTTGATGTCCGAATGGGCTCAAACGGAGCTTTGCCGGAAAACTGGACTTAGAGAGAGAAAGCTTCAAAAGCTTATTGTCGGGGGCGCGATGGTCCGAGCTTTCAATCTGGGCAGATAGCTCTTTTCTTGAATTTCCTCCTAGGATCAAGAATTGCATCAATTGATGCTGAGTTGAGTGAGAATTTAGTCATTGAAAATTTGCCAGTTCTCTTTAGCACTGATCAAAATTAACAGAGGGAAGCCAAATTGGCTTACCTTTCCGCTCTAATTCAGTTGTAGGAGAGCTATGGAGGTGTTGGGAGGGCTTGGTTTGGCCTGAGAAGAGCTCGAATTGGCCAATTTCTGCTCGACCGAAACATGGCCGCTTCGTTCCACTAGAGCTGCTTTACTATTCTATGACGCCGGTGTTTCTCCGGTGACCCTCGAAGCAAATGAAGACTACAAGCGTGTAGTTGACTTCTCTCCGAATGCAAACCCAAAGTATTTTCCATGACTTTTATGACTCTTTAGGTCACTTGGGATTTGTAAATTTCCCTTTTTGCCCATTCTCTATCGATTAAGGTTCATGAACCGACTCGACTTTCTCTTTGTAAATGAGTGGTTCTTTTCCTAGTTTTCTTATTTATAAAAGGACGAAGTTTACATTCTAAGTGATGAACCATGTATCATCATTCCATCTTTAAGAGTGACAGTCGAGTACCTTCTCTTTCCTGACCTAGCATGTCTGGGTCATACACTTGTACTTTCCGACCTAGCATGTCTAGGTCTTTCGTCATTGGTCTTGGTCGTGTACTTATTCTTTCTAGTCTAGTATGTCTAGACCTCTTCGTCCCAGTATGTGTTTAAAGAAGGGATTCCCATGCCACTTAATTAGAATGGGATACTAATCTTTCTCATGTGTCTTCGTAGGAGTCCAAGAGCTTTTGTTACTAGTATCGTGCTCGCCGTCGCCGCAATAATAGACGTTTTAAGGAGGGGATGGAGATTTCCCAGCTTAGGGAGCTAGCCATCTTTAACATTATCTACATAAATGAGATGGAGAATGGATTCCAGCACCTTCAGGAAAGCCATACCCTTACTTGATACGCCGCCCAATATGCTTTATTTGTAATTTTGAATAATTTTATATTAAATAAAATTATTTGAGGAAAAAAATAAAGTAAATTGAGAAAATTATGGAAAATAATTGGTAATTTATTTGTCAAGAAAATAAACATAAGGACTTCTATATTAATTAAAGAAAACATATGAAGTATGATAATAGGACTACGCTTGAACGGTGTATGGATACACTTCAAGGGGTGGTCTAGTTCCGACTGTCGATGCTGGATGTGGGCAAGGCCCATGGTCGATAAAAGGTTGGCTAGATCTAGTTCTGTAAAAGTTGGCCCAATGCCATGATTTTTGAAAAGTGAAGTGGGCCTAAGGCCATGTTTTGAAAACTCATATGAGTAGGCCCAAGTCCAATGGAAACATGTTAAACTCATAAATAAGTTTATATTTAAGAGGTTGATAAAATTATCACAAATGGATAATGTTTGTTGAAGTTATTGATCTAGAGTTGGGTTAGAGCTTGTTGGGCTAGCAGCGCAATGATAAAGGTCTTAAATCAAAAGACTTATATATGTGATTGCAATCGTTCGGAACCAAGGAGATGCTCGGTACGAGGTAGTGTTGGTTATAAGGGCTACTAGATAACAAGGTTGGTACAAGGGAAGTTGTGTTGTTCCGGTATGTCTTAAATCTATTGGAGCTTCGTGCGCACTAAGACCGAGGGGATAGAAGAGTGTGGTCTCATCCCTCTATATGGGGATCAAAGTATCGATAAGTTTGAGGGTTGGGCTATGGTGCTCACATAGACGATGTGGTGATGGTTGTGGCCTCTCACTAGGATGGACAGTAAAGATGCTCTGGACTACTAGTGGAACAGATCGAGGTTGTAGCCTCCGATGGTACGTTTTGCAACTGTTTGATCCATTTAATGAGAATGAGTATTTGTGTGTTTGTGTGATACAAACTTATGGTAGGTCTATCATAAACAAATCATGAAAATCCTTCCAATTAGGAAGGAACATACCTTAATATTGTAGGAACAAGCAAGTGAATTTAAAAGAGAATCCTTTTTCAACATTAAACAAGTTGTAGCTTGTTTATTTGTCAATCAAACCCAATTTAAGCTTGTGAGATACAAGCAACGAATTTAACTGAGAAATCCTTTTTTATTGAGAGTACAATTTTTAGCTTGTCCAAACCCCTTTGCTTTAAGGAAATGAAAGTTGTATGTATTTTTGAGTAAATGATGAATTGTGGACAGGAAGTCACGATGTAAGTAGAAGTCTCACTGAGTTATAAACTCACCCCTCCCTTATTCCTTTTAGGTCTTAAATATGTTAAGAAATACATTAAAAAATGAAATACCAAACTGGTATGCTATTTATCCATATAAGTTTATGTACAACATTATATAGTTTGGCATAATTTGGAAAACAGAATCCAATACATTGTTTTCTGTTGTTTTACGCTTTGCTCCTACCAATACTATGATAACAGATGTAATATCTATTATTGTAATGGGAGGAGTGGCGGGTTGTTCACAGGGTTCCAACCAAACCGGTTTAAGGTATGACATCTTTCCTTTTTCTAGTTTGGTATGCTCCCTGGTTACCCAATGGGCGGCTACCACATGTCTGGTCAATGGATAGCCGATACCCGTTAGCACGCTACACAGACACGAGCAACCATTGAGAGGTCGCCACGTGTCCGTTCAACGTGGCCGAGCTGGCACTCCATGTCAGAAAAATTGATAAATCACAATGCACAACGTGGCAAGACCACCATGTCATCGTCTTCAACCTTCAAACGCTGACAGAGAAGAGAGAGAGAGGGAGTATCCAAAAAATCTAGAGTCTCGGGCGACTCAAAAAATACTCTCGTCAGGTTTCCGACGACCGAGTCGGAGGTCGAGTCTTACACTGGCGGGTTGCCTAAAAGGTTATTGAGCTACCTATATAAAGAGCACACCCTCATTCATTCTTAGCATCCCACAATCGAGCGAAGAAGAAGAAGAAGAAGAGTGAGTTTTTTGACGAGCTACAAACTATAGCTCCGACGACGGGCAAAACTTCCACCAAAGGAGCTCCCAATGGTGGCATTGGAATCAAGGAAGAGTTCTCTAGCACCAGACCTTCTTAGAACAACTAGAGGGTGCTCGGGGAGGTGCACAAATAATTGCACAATGAAGCTGCTTCGAAGCACGAAGCAGTGTGCTTCTGCCTGACACCACCTCGCCCCTTCCGCACCTTCCACCACCCACATTGGCCACAATTGACCACTTTAGACTCCCCACAACACCCCTAGAGGCCTTGGTAAGCTCAATTTTACCTCCCCTCGTCGGAATTTTCAAATTTTAGAGTTGCACCCACCGAAACTTCTCTCTTCAATTTCCCACAGAGCCGTAGTGAATTGCAGTGGAATTTGATCCTTCTAGATCCCCCTCGACTAGCTATAGCTACCCCCACCTCAAGCTCTGGCCGCCGCCCCTTCGTCGATTAGAAATGCATGCTTTCTCTCTCTATTGTGAATTTTCCAGCGAAGCTCCGACATGGCATAAAACATAGCCAAATTCAGAAATTCGAAGTGCAGGATGATCGAGGGGAGCTGTAGAAGGCGATTAGAAGCAAGAATCGAAGAAAATAAGGACTTACAGGCCGCCAATTGGACGAGGTAAGATTCGAAGTGCCACATGCTTGAATTGGGGAAGAAGATGAAGGGCGATTTGTGGATTTTGGGGGACTTTTGTGTAATTTTCAAAAATTGGAGGGCTGACTGACAATTTCATGAAATTGAGGGTGTTTCATAAAATTCATCCCAATTGAGGGTCAATTAGGCAATTTAGACAAATTTGGGGCAAATTGGAAATTTTGAAAAGTTGGGGTTCAAACTGCAATTTTTGGAAAATTAAGGACTAAAAGGCAAATTCGGTAAATTAAGGGCCAATTAGTGAAATTAAAAGAGTTAAGCACCCAAAAAGAGTAATTGGGAACAAAGGGGACCCAATAGAGACTAAAGGGAAATTAGGGACCTAGGTGCAATTTAAGCAAAGTACGGGGCCTTAGGTGTAGATATGAAAAAGTATGTGACCCATTCGTCACCCCATTCTAATACGAACACTCGCACCCTGCAGGAACAGATTACTCGAGCACCAGCCCTAGAAGCGCACAGAGGAGAGAGATTGCGTTGGCGCGACCCCACCAAGATCACTGAGTGAGTGGGAACTGTTATGACGTCCATTACGGTTGGAATGAAGGTTTAGCTTTGAAAACTATTTTCTCGAAATTAGCATCCCCTGATTGGATGACTCTGCTTAAAACATTTGGGGAGCTAATTTCAGACTTAGGCTCGAGATGCCAGTGGGCCCAAGGCCAGTGGATACGAGCATGAACCCGTAAAAAACAGACATGTGATATATGAGGCTAAAAGACCTGAATAATGGGAACCTTGCGTGATACCCATCAAACCAAGTTGAGTTGTCAAGCTTGTTGGGCCGAACCGTTGCTCTACTAAAGGTAGGTCATCGAACCTGTTGAGCCAGTACGCGAGGTGGGCCGAAGCCAAGCCGACAGACTATTGTGTGAGAGGGCCACATAAAATGGCTAAAATTTAGAAAGCTTATTGATTGTGAATGCACCGTGATGTTCGAGCCATTAGGACATCTGCCATGAGGTAGTAATGGAGCCCAAGGATTGCTGGATGACCTAGGGAGCATAAGGTTAGTTTTGTCGTTAAGTAAGTCGTGAAGCCGAGGAGCTTCCTGTACATGGAGACCGAGGCAGTAGGGGGAATGAGGTCTCGTCCCACTGAGTGGACAGGGCAGAGAAATTTGGGGGTTTGATGTTGGACTATTGATGTCCACTCAAACTTCGGGTAGAGGCAGTATCCCTCTATCAAGGTGGACGGTAAACGCACACTGGTCCACAAGTAGCACGGTCGAGGTCTAGTCCACAAGGAATTTATGGGAAGCATACGCCAACTACCTGAGGTTTTTTCATTAACTTCCATTGATTCACAGTAGTACTTGTACCGCAAGCCCCACCCAACACGGCCACGATGCAATTATCTTTGGCCGGTACGACATAGATATAGCACCTCCTAAATAGGCTAGAAGGGACCCCAGTTGTCACACGCCGACCTAGTTTGGTCGGATCCCCGTGAACAACCCGCCACTCTCCCGATTTATAACAGGGTTTCCCCTTATTATAATCCATAAAGAGTAAGGTGTCCTTTAAACCTGCACATTTCTTGGAATAGCATAATCAAAATTGCATTAAATTTAAAACTTTACATACCTGTCTTACAGGCATCTTAGTTGATTGTCTTTCAGGGTAGGCTTTCCGAGATTTCCTAAAAGGGATATAAGGGACGGAGTGAGTACGACTACACAGTGAATGGATTTTTAAAGGTCTACTTTTCACTTTTAAGAAAAATATTTATATGGAGTGTGCCAGACTCCTTTCTTTTCAAAAATCTCTTCATTTAAAAATTTGGGTTTTTCCATTATTTCTTAGTTACAGGTGTGTCAACACCCAACACACATCCTTCATCATGAAGGTTACACACATTCGCAAGTCAGTATCACTACTGAACCCGCTAGTGGCTTCGGAGCGACTTTTCCTGCCACCCGAATAGAAGTACAACCACTTCTACCCTAGGAATGAGTGGATGTACATGACATCCAACTCGCAATCCCGAAATCACTTCTTCGTGTCCGTATGAGGACAAAGACCTCATCTCATCTCCACCCCGGTCTCATGCGCTTGGTGCTACTCCAGATTTTGCACAAACACGTGGAATGACGAACTGCCCTTACAGCCACCAGGTCGTCCAGTGCCCTTAGGACGCATCACTACCCCTGGGGTGTCTTGATGATCCCATACTCACAGTGCATGCACAAACAATATTTTCTTATATTGCCATGTAATCTGTGGTGCCTCTAGTCCAACGGCCCCCACTCTCAACTCAACCTGCAGCAGTTTGTCTTAATAAGTCTGTCGACCTGTCATGTCGTACTATCGCTAGTTGACTGAGCAAGTTAGTCCTATCTTGGTACCATGGCCAAACAATTCACTTATTAAGTTTTATGGCACATATATCATGTTCGTTTACGAGATCCTGCTTGTGCCAACTGGCCTTGGGCCCACTGTACGAGATTTTCAAAATCGGGCATTTAGCCTCCAAGTTCCAAAACCGAGGCCCCTGGCCTATTAGAGCTATTCGGGCTCCCGTCGAGAAGGCCTCCCAAATTGTTTAAGCATTGGCACATAGTCAGGGGAGAGCACTTCCGACAAAACATATGTTTTCTCTATCCATTATATCGCACGAGTATAAGGATACCTTCGTTCATAACCGATGAACGGGTTTTCAACTTTCTTCGGGGAAGTCTCATCATACCAACCGGGTATGATATACATACAACTGGTAAGTAGTTTTTTCGCATGATTTTCACATCACTTCCTCTAAGTAATGATGTTTAAAATACCACTTAATAGTGGATTTTCATACCGAGGTACTTATCATTGCCCAACCGGGTATGATATAAAATTTTCACTCACAACCGGTAATTGGTTTTTAATTTTAAGTTGTGCTCATCATCCCAACTGAGTATGATGTTAGTAAACCCACTCACCCGTTAATGTCGTGAATTCCACTAGACCGATTCTTGGTATTCATGCGAGCTTGTCCTTGCTGGCATTCCCGGTACTTCGTATTCCTACACGATATGAACATCTTGGTTCATTATCCTTCGGCCTAATCGTCTTCATTCATTCCAATGAATGAGAAAGTCAAACTTTCATTTATTTACAATTAGGTCCCTAAAGTTATTTCTCTTTAACTTTAAGTCCCAAATGCCGATTTTTCCTTAAATTGAGTCTCAAAACTTCTAAAATTTATCATAGGACCTCAATTTATTCTATTTCACAAAAAGGGGATTAATTTCCCAAATTTCCAATTTGGTTCCCTAATTTTTCCTAAATTACCATTTTGCCCTTCCTTCACAAAAATAGTAAATTTTGCCCCAAAAATTTCAAAATTTCTCAATTGGTCCTCCAACATTATTTTCATGCCCAATTGACCCTCAATTTCATAAAATTTCATTTTGGTCCTTTTAATTTCTAAAATCCCCAATTTTCCCCAATTCCAACTTCTTAACACAACCGAATTTGATTTTATCAAATTGACCCATCAAACGTTTCCTATTGTTGAAATTGAAGTTGAAATTGATTTTCTACATGTTCATATGATTCTTGGTATGGAGCAGTAGAGAGAGAGAGAAGTGTTCAGGTGTGAGGAGAAAGAATGGGGATGACTTTTTTATATAGGTGTAAAACCGTATATTAAATGGGAGAGATTTATTACTAGTATTAATATTGCCATAAATTATTGGTATTAATTCCAATAATTTAATTTCAGTATTAAATTATTTGTATTAATTCCAATAATTTAATTTGGGTGTTAAATTATTGGTATTTATTACAATAATTAAATACATATTAATTTATGGATATTTATGATAAGCAGTACATTCGCATAAAAATTTTTTACCGAAATTTCAGGTTACAAAAAATCATACTTCCCAGGAGGTCACCCATCCTCACACTTAACTTTAAAGTTTTTATGAAATCTAGTTTACCTGAACCAATTTGGTTTTTGTCTTTTAATTTGTCTTAAGTTTCTTTTTTCAAGGTTTAATAAATCCTTTGGATCACCCGGAAGTTGTAAATTTCCATATTGCTTGTTCCTAAATGTAAATCGGCTCGATTTTCTTATTTGGTTTGACCGGTTCTTTTCCCGGTTTTCCTTAACTCAAAAGTACAGGGTTTACAACTCTCCCCTCCTTTTAGAAGTTTTATCCCCAAAACTTAGTTAAAATCCTTGCATGAGCAATCATTTCCTTTGATGCCCCTTTGGTGTTTGCTTAATATGCAAAGTCTTCTCTTGTTCTTTCAATTAGTCCTTTTTACATCCTTCACTTAAGGAATTTCTTTTCCTTTATATTATTTACTCCCTCCATGGAGATTATCATAACGAGACCTACCTTACTTCAGGGTATATTCTTAGATTTATATCTTTCTTTGCTTAGAGCACATTCTTCCCTTTGATGTTTTGTACTCAAGATTGGAAATTCCAAGGTACCTAACCATTCCTGTGTCTAGTTAACCCCTTGGTCATTGAAACATTTAGCTTAATGTTCTTTCGAGCGTTACGTACTTGTTTCAACAGTTTTCTTTATTATCACTTTTTCGTCCTATTTTGACCCTTCCTCCATTCATTGTCTATTATAACTTCGGTCCAAATTTTAATATTCGACCTCATCATGCTTATTAGCCGACTCTTCCTTACTTTGAGTCATATTCTCCTCGGGATTGTTGGGCTTACATACCCCTTACAGCATGGCATTTTCTAGGACCTATCTTTGTCCATTAGATTTCTAGAACATCTCCTTGAGGGTCTCTCTTAGCTTTTTTTTTTTTGACCTTTCAGGGATCATATAGCTTCATCCCTCTTTTCTTTTGATAGCATTCCTCAACTATCCTTTTTACCGTTATCCTCTCATCCATCATGCCTTTGAAGTTATGTCTCACATAACCGCATGGATTTCTCTTATCTACTCATCCTTTCCAAACGTTTTTATTGGGTCCTTTCAATTCCAATTGTTGGGTTTCCTGATGATTATTGACATACGAGGATTTTTTTCCTTCTTATGTCCTTTCTCTTCTTTAGTGACATCCCTTATTCAATGACTTCCTTTTTCCTTAATCCATTTTTACTTGCTCATAAATCACTTCATGATTCTTCATTCTACAATAATTGCTTTCGATCTATGTGTTGATTACTTTGCTTGGGAAGGTTCACTCCTTCCAGTTTTATTCATTATCTTTGGCTGTCCACCATTACTAGTTTTCCTCTTTCTACATGGTTCTCCTATTCTCTCCAAACAGGTCATACTGGACCATTACAATACTTCCTTCCTTGGAAAACATTTCCTAAATAAGGGTTGGTTCCATTTCCTCTTAATTGGGATACACATGTCTTTATGGGGCTTCCTTCCTTGGTAGGATTCTTTGCCCTTCCACTGACATTCTTTTCTTACATTTGCTCTAGGGGATTTCTACCCTTAAATGATATCCCTTGATGTCGTCTTCTCCTATTTACCTTTACTCCTCAAATCTTGTAGGCACATCTTTTATGCTCTATTTGCATCCTTATTCGTACCCAGTACCTGTCTATTTCTTTAGGGAGCGTACAAATCTTCCTTATTTCAGGATCATTATGGGAGAGGCTTGCCTATTCCTTTCTTGGCTTGAGTTTAGTCATTAATTGGCCTTTGGTCCTTTTAAGGATTTCTTGCATCCTTCTTTTCCCGAGTATTTGACCTTTCCGCCTCTCTCTTCTTTGTCGGAACTTACATTATGGCTTTCTTGAGTATTTGTTCGTTAATTGCTTTGCCTCCACCATTTGTTTGGTCTAAGTTTCTTAGCAGCTATTTCTCGAGTCCTCCTGTCCTTAACATCCATCTCACTGACCTTTTTAGGGTGTAGTCCTTTCTACCTCCCGGTCTTTCTCAGGGTGTCATTTATTCTCCTTGACCCTATTTGGCTTCATTACTTTTTCCAAGGTGATTCATTCCAGTACATCCCATTATTTGGCTCTATTACTCTTCCAAGGCAGGTCATAATTGGCCTCCAATACATCCTTTCGTCAAGAAGTTTCTAACGGTGGGTTGGTGCCTTGCACTTCACGTTATGTCCATTTGCCAATCCAATGATTCCTTCAAGATACTTAGTTGTATGCATCCCTCCAGAGTTTCCTTTCCCAGCATATTCCTTCTATTCTTCACTCTCATTGTACCATTCTCTAGAGTTTCTAGAGGACGTTTCTCTGTGTTTGCCCCTTATGAGAGGGTTCTAGATATACTTCCCATGTACCTTATCCCTACTATTGAGGTATCTTTCTCGGGTTGACCTTCTTAAGAAGAAATTTAAAATTTGCATTTACCTCATCATTTCTTGACCTCTTGGTGAACCGCTTACTTAGCCAGCTCCATGGTTTCAGTCTCCAGTCCTTCATGGCCTTTGAGGAGTTATTGCCTTGAATTTATGAGGTGTGAAACACCCCTTCTTTCCTTACACCTATAATAGTTTATCTTGGTACTTGTCCTTAGCAGGGTTGGGCACTTCCTCAGGTAATGTCTCAATCATTCATACTTGTAATAGGTTATTCCTTTACATGGATCGTTGTGGTCCCTTCTTTCCTTCAAGTAGGGCATTTCTAAGGATACTATTGGTTTGGTGCTCTACCGTTCTTTGAGTCTAATGACTTTGACAGTTTTGGGACGCATTTGGGAAGCTTCTAGGGTTGTCTCCCAACAGAGGTAGGGTGTTGAGTAGAGCCATTCCAAGTTTTCTTGCTCCTTTCCTGGGAGCCATCTCAAAATTTTAGGATAAATCCTATTAGTTACTATATTTTCGATTCTTAATTATTTATTTGAGGAAACAGGCTCTGATCCACTCTAGTTGTCACGCCCCAACCCGGTTTGGTCGGATCCCTGTGAACAACCCGCCACACTCCCGGTTTATAAAAGGGTTTCTCCTTATTATAATCCGTAAAGAGTAAGGCGTCCTTTAAACCTGCACATTTCCTGGAATAGAATAATCAAAATTGCATGAAATTTAAAACTTTACATACTGTCTTACAGGTATCTTAGTTGATTGTCTTTCAGAGTAGGCTTTCCGGGATTTCCTGAAAGGGATATAATGGAGGGGGTGAGTACGACTACTCAGTGAATTGGTTTATAAAGGTCTACTTTTAACTTTTAAGAAAAACATTTATATGGAGTGTGCCAGGCTCCTTTCTTTTCAAAAATCTCTTCATTTAAAAATTTGGGTTTTTCCATTATTTCTTAGTTACCGATGTGTCATCACCCAACACACATCCTTCATCATGAAGGTTACACACATTTGCAAGCCAGTATCACTACTGAACCCGCTAGTGGCTTCGAAGCGACTTTTCCTACCACCCGGATAGAAGTACAACCATTTCTACCTTGGGAATGAGTGGATGTACACGACATCCGACCCGCAATCCTGAAATCACTTCTTCGTGTCCGTATGAGGACAGAGACCTCATCCCGTCCCCACCCCGGTCTCATGCGCTTGGTGCTACTCCAGATTTCGAACGACACTTGGAACGACAAACTGCCCTTATAAGCACCAGGTTGTCCAGTGCCCTTAGGACGCATCACTACCACTCATGGGCGTCTTGATGATCCCGTACTCACAGTGCATGCACAAACAATGTTTTTTTATATTGCAATGTAATTTGTGGTGCGACTAGTCCAACGGCCCCGACTCTCAACTCAACCCGCAGCTGTTTGTCTTGACTAGTCCGTCGACCTGTCATGTCGCACTGCCGCTAGTTGACTAAGCATGTCGGTCCTATCTTGGTACCATGGCCAAACAATTCACTTATTAAGTTTTATGACACATATATCATGTTCGTTTACCAGCTCCTGCTTGTGCCAATTGGCCTTGGGCCCACTGTACGAGATTTTCAAAATCGGGCATTTAGCCTCCAAGTTCCAAAACCGAGGCCCCTGGCCTATTAGAGCTATTCGTGCTCCTGTCGAGAAGGTCTCCCAAATTGTTTAAGCATTGGCACACAGTCAGGGGAGAGCACTTCCGACAAAACATATGTTTTCTCTATCCATTATACCGCCCGGGTATAAGGATACCTCCGTTCATAGCCGATGAACGGGTTTTCAACTTCCTTCGTGGAAGTCTCATCATACCAACCGGGTATGATCTACTTACAACCGGTAAGTAGTTTTTCCACATGATTTTCACATCACTTCCTCTAAGTAATGATGTTTAAAATACCACTTAATAGTGGGTTTTCATACTCAGGTACTTATCATTTCCCAACCGGGTATGATATAAAATTTCCACTCACAACCGGTAAGTGGTTTTTAATTTCAAGTTGTGCTCATCATCCCAACCGGGTATGATGTTAGTAAACCCACTCACCCGTTAATGCCGTAAATTCCACTAGACCGGTTCTTGGTATTCACGCGAGCTTGTCCTTGTTGGCATTCCCGGTACTTCGTGTTCCTACACGATATGAACATCTTGGTTCATTATCCTTCGGCCTAATCACCTTCATTCATTCCAAATGAATGAGAAAGTCAAACTTTCATTTATTTGCAATTAGGTCACTAAAGTTATTTCTCTTTAACTTTAAGTCTCAAATGCCGGTTTTTCCTCAAAATTGAGTCTTGCAACTTCTTAAATTTATCATAAAACCTCAATTTATTCCATTTCACAAAAAGGGGTTTAATTTCCCAAATTTCCAATTTGGTCCCCTAACTTTTCCAAAATTACCATTTTACCCTTCCTTTACAAAAATGGTAAATTTTGCCCCAAAATTTGAAAAATTTCTCAATTGGTCCTCCAACATTATTTTCATGCCCAATTGACCCTCAATTTCATAAAATTTCATTTTGGTCCTTTTAATTTCTAAAATCCCCAATTTTCCCCCAATTCCAACTTCTTAACACAGCCGAATTTGATTTCATCAAATTGACCCATCAAACGTTTCCAATTGTTTAAGTTGAAGTTGAAATTGATTTTCTACATGTTCATACGATTCTTCAGAAATGTGAATCGCAAGTTTTAATGTTGGGACAAGCTCAAATGGAGCTTTGTCAGAAAATGAACTATAGAGAGAGAAAGCTTCGATTACTCACCAGTGAAGGCACGACAGTTCGAGCTTTCGATCTGGGCAGATAGCTCTCGTCCTGAGGTTCATCCAAGAATCAAGAATCGCATCAGTTGATGCGGAATTGGATTAGAATTTTGTCATTGAAATTCGGTCGACTCTCTCTCTAGCACTGATCGAAAATTGTAAAGGGGAGCCGAATTGGCTTACCTTTCGGTCCTAATTCGGCCATGGAAAGGTTGACGAAGTGTTTGGAAGGCTTGGTTTGGCCTGAGGAGGGCTTGAAATGGCCAATTTCAGCTTGGCCGAAATAGGGCAGCTTCCGTCCGCTAGAGCTGCTTCACTATTCTATCATGCCAACGCTTCTCGGATTGACTAGATTTTTCTATCAGATAACTGTCTTCTCCCCGGTTCTAAAGAGCTCGACCTTTTTCAAGTCGAAGCTCTAGTTCGAGCTTCACCAGGAAATGGAGCAGTAGAGAGAGAGGTGTTCAAGTGTGAGGAGAATGAATGGGGATGACCTCTTTATATAGGCGTAAAATCGTATATTAAATAGGACAGATTTATTACTAGTATTAATATTGCCGTAAATTATTGGTATTAATTCCAATAATTTAATTTCGGTATTAAATTATTTGTATTAATTCCAATAATTTAATTTGGGTATTAAATTATTGGTATTATTTACAATAATTAAAGATATATTAATTTATGATAAGTGAAGGTCACCCATCCTCACACTACTCTCGAGCAAGCACGCTTAACTTTAAAGTTCTTATGAAATCTAGTTCACCTAAACCAATTTAGTTTTCATCTTTTAAGTTGTCTTAAGTTTCTTTTTTCAAGGTTTAATAAACCATTTGGATCACCTAAAAGTTGTAAATTTCCATATTGCTTGTTCCCAAATGTAAACTGGCTCCGTTTTCTTATTCGGTTTGACCGGTTCTTTTCCCGGTTTTCCTTAACTCAAAAGTGCAGGGTTTACACCAGTCTATCAGCATCCACAAAATTCGAAGTGCCCAATATGAACCTGTGGCCCCCACTGCATATGGTACCATCGGGGCCAATGCCCACCGAGAAGGAGAAGACACCTTTAGACCCCAAATCCGGAGTCTTGCAATCAGCATATATATATATATAATTCTAGGTCGGTTAACTGGTGGGGATAGAAAAAGGGGTAGTAAATTCTAGAGATATCCATTGTAATAAACCCTAGCCGGGGTTTTCCAGATTAATGAATAAAGAAAATTTCTTTTAAAAAAAACACCCCAAAATTCTTAACCAATTCCCATAACAAGGGAGCTTTAGAAGCCCTGAAATACCAAGAAGGAGTAAAATCAAAGCCCCCCAAAGGTTGGTAATTCCCTTTCAACACCTACACCCCACAGGACGAGGCTATGATGACAAGAAGCCCGAGAAGTACCTCACTAGACAAAGGAAAGTCGGGGCAATCCATGATTAGCCCAGAGAGCAGAGTAGGAAACCTTACGAACAAGATGCCACTGGCAAATCAATAAGGATCCTAAGAGGTGACCCAAAGGAGAGCCACATCAAGGCAACCCCAAAGAAATAAGGAAGAAGAACACAGATCAGGACTAGAAACAGGACTGTAAACCTAGTCCCTGGATAATAAGAAAACCAAGAAAATAATCGGTCATTTCCAAAGAGAGAACCGATTCGGTTTATAAACTGAAACTTATAGAAAAGGGACAAAATAAGAAATTTATGGATCCTGAGTGACCTAAAGAGTCACAAAATTCATGATAAAGGATTTTAGGGTGAATTGGAGGTGGAAATCAAACCAGCTCAGGTGAGCCGGACCTAAACCTAGTTGAACCACTATTGAACTAGTTTCTAAATTCATTTTTCTAAGTGGCTTAGAAAATTCAAATTGGAGAATTGAGGCCACCATGATAGAGAATGAATTTAGATAAATTTACAAATTTTTAATTTTCAAAAACTCGGTCGAATTAGGCCTGAACCTATCGGTTTAAACTTTGAACCCGGTTCGGAACAATGTCGTATTCTTCCTTTAGATGACAACACTGTTCACTCGCCGAAAAATCGAGCAACGCCGACGAAGATGAAAAGTCTCTGGCCAAGGAGTTTTAGGCAATGAATGACCACCATTAAGATGCCAATCGAGTGACCAAGAAGTCACTAAGCTTTTTATATAAAAAGCCCCTCCTCATTCATCTTCCTCACAATTGAAAACACCACTCTCTCCCTACTGCTCCATTTACCGGTGAAGCTCTAACTAGAGCTCTAACTTGGACATTTTTTTGAGCCAAAGAAAGCGTGGTCGAGTTCTGTAGATTCATGGAGAAGTTAGCTACATGACGGTAGTCTCCACTTGCTCCAAGGATCATCGGAGAAATGCCGGCATGATAGAACAGTGAAGCAGCTTCGGTGGACCGATGCTGCCCTATTTTGGCCGAGTTGAAAATGGCCAATTCGAGCCCTTCTCAGGCCAAACCAAGTCCTTCCAACACTTCCACAGCCCTCATACAGCTAAATTAGAGTGGAAAGGTAATCTAATTTGGCTCGCCTTTGTAAATTCTGATCAATGTTAGAGTGAGAACCAATGGAATTTCATTGACTACATTCTCGATCAATACGACATGAATTGATGCGATTCTTATTCTTAGGAGGAACCTTAAGACAAGAGTTATCAGCCCAAATCGAAAGCTCGGACTGCCATCCCTCGATGGTAAGCTTTCGAAGCTTTCTTTCTCTACAACTAGTTTTTCGACGAAGCTACGTTTTAGCTCGTTCCGACGTCAATTCATGCGATTCAAAGTGCTATTGAATCGTATGGATGTGTAAGAACTCAAATCCACCTTCAATTTCAACAATTAACTTCGATTGATCGGTCAATTTGATGAAATCACATCCGATCAGGTTGAAAGGTTGAAATTGGGGGAAAATTGGGGAAATTTTGGAATTTCAAAAATTTGAGGGACTAAAGTGCAATTTACTAAAATTGAGGGTCAATTGGGCATGGAAAAGATGTTGGAGGACCATTTGGTCAATTTTTGAGGTGAAATTTACCATTTTTGTAAAATAGGGGCAAAATGGTAATTTTAAAAAAGTTGGGGGCCCAAATTGGGAATTTGGGAAACTTGAAGCCCTTTTCATAATTTTGAATAAATTGAGGTACCAAAGTAAACTTTTGAAGTTTTAGGACTCAATTTAGGGAAAATTGGCATTAGGGACATAAAGTTAAAGAAAAAGAACTTTAGGGACCTAATTGCAAATAATTAACAAGTTTGGGTATTTTATCCATTCGTGGTGAATGAAGGCTATTAGGTCAAATGATAATGAAGAAGGATGTTCATATCATGTATTAACATGAAATACCGGCAAATGTTAGCCAAGATAAGTTTGTGTAGAGGCAAAAAGTCGGTTGAGAGGAATTCACTACATTCACGGGTGAGTAAGATTTTCACATCATACCCGGTTGGGATGATAAGCACCTTAGTAATAAAAACTCGCTTTTATATGGGATTTTAATATCACACCTGGATGGGGTGATGTGAGAAAACAAATGGAAAAACTACTTATTGGTTGTAAGTAGATCATAACCAGTTGGTATAATGAACTTCCTGGATGGAAGTAGAAAACCCTTTCATCGATTATCGACCGAGATGTCCTCACACCCGATTGGTGTGACGGATAGTTGGAAAATTATTTTGTTAGATGTGCTCTCCCCTGATTATGTGCCACTGCTTAAGCTTTTTGGGAGACCTTCTTGAAGGGAGCTCGAATAGCTCAAATAGGCTGGAGGACTTAGTTTTGGAACTTGGGGGCTAATATGCTCGATTTTGAAAATCTCGTACAGTGGGCCCAAGGCTAGTTGGCATGAGCAGAAGCTTGTAAACAAACATGAAATTAAGCTATGAAAACTTTTATGAATGATGTATTTGGCCATGGTACCAAGACAGGACCAACATACTCGATGGACTAGTGACATTGCAACAAGACGGGTCGACGGACCAGTCGAGACAAACAATTGTAGATCGAGTTGAGAGTCGGAGTCGTGGGACCAGTGGCACCAAAGATTAAATGGCTTATGAGGAAAACTATTGTTTTGTGCATGCACTGAGCTATGAGACCTTCAAGACGCCCAAGAGGGATAGTGATGTATCCTAGTGGCTACTGAACGACATGGTGGAGACAAGAGTAGATTATCATGTGGGCAGTCATGGAAGCTCGATGTAGCTTCATGCGCATGAGATCGGGGTGGGGTTAGGATGAGGTCTCTATCCTCATACGGACACATAGGTTCTTTATGGGATTGAGTGTCAGATGTCGCGTACATCTAATCATTCTCAAGGTAGAAGTGGACGGGCTTCTATCTGGGTGGCCGGAAAAGTCGCTCCGATGACACAAGTGGGTGCAGTTGATGTTTTGTCCAGTGAATGTGTGATCCCTTCATGATGAAGGGTGTGTGTTGATTGTTAAACACACCAAATGTGATTAATGAGGAATAATGGTTTTAAAAATTGAGATTTTGATAATGAAATGTATTAAAGAAAATAAGGAGTCTATCACACTCTAATTCAAAACTATTTTATTGAAACTTTATTTTTAAAAATACCAATTCACTAAGTCATTAAACTCACCCCCACCCTTATATCCATTTTCAGTTAACCAAGGGAAAACCTACCAAAAGACTTCCAGTTAACTACACCTGTAAGACAAGTATGTTTAGTTTAAATTTCATACAGTTTTGATTAATGTTATTCCATGAAAAGTACAGGTTTAAAGGATGCCTTACTCCTCACGGTTTAAAGAAGGGGAAAACCCTTAATAGATTGGGAGAGTGGCAGGTTGATCATGAGGATCTGACCAAAGAGGGTCGTGGCGTGACAACTTCAGTGGTATTAGAGCCTTTTTTCTCGATTACATTATCAAGACTAGAAAATATAGTAACTAAAAGGAATGATTTAAAAATTTTTAGAATGGCTCCCAAGAAAGGAACCAAGAGAACTAGAGTCAGAGTCTCTAACACTGCTTAACCACCCTACTTGTGGAAACTCCACGAGGACCCAGACACCCCCTCCTAGACTTAGCTCAGAACACTAGAGGTTGTGTGAGAAGTTCACCCGTGTATTTAGGCAAGCTAACCTCGTCCCTGAGGCAGGCACCAATTCCTGGGTTGAACTAGAGGAAGTGCAATCTAATCCTCCTCCTGTTAGCCATCCCCCTCCAGTAGACATTCCGAGGAATCTAAAGACTCTACGTCAACTGGGGTGTAAGCATTTCCTCAGAGAGAAAGATGGTAGTGCCACCATGGATTGGTTGGCAAATGTGAAGAAGTTGATGGGAATCATCAGGATACCACCATAGGACATGTTGATCTTAATAGAATTCTTCCTAGAGGGAAGTGCCAAATGGTGGTGGGACAATGTCCGAAACTTGCATACCTCCATCCCCACCTGAGAGCAACTTGAGGAGAGGTACGCGGAGGAGTACCTAGCTCCTCATTTGATTAATGAGAAAAAGCAGGAGTTCATTCAATTTCGGAAAGGGCTTAACTCCATATCGGAGCACAAAACAAAATTTAACGAGTTAAGACCCTTTGCTCCTGACCTAGCTAGGCCAGCAGATATATACTAGTGATTCGTGGACGGTCTCAATATGGCCAGCAGATATGTACTAGGATGCCCCACGGACCTGGCAGCAGTAATTAGTATGGCTCATGAGTGTGAGCAACTGGTGCAAACCCGATGCCGATGGATGGAGCAGACAACCAGAAAGGAGGATAAGGGTCAAAACCGTTAGGGAGGACGGAGGGAGCATAACGGTCTAAGATGGGGAAATAGGGTGGAGTTTCAAAAGAGGAAGGACATGCCACCACCTTCTCAGAGAGTAATCCCCACCTTGCCCCCAAGGAAACTCTCATTGTCCTAGGTGCCAAAGGCACCATGAGGGAGCATGCTTGACCTACTTTGCATGCAAACAAGTGGGACACTTTGCAAAAGAATGTCAGACTCTCAAGGAGAACAAGTAGAGGAATACCCTTGGTCCACCACAAGGGAACCCTAGGAATCTCAAGCTAGACACTACAGCTAGAGTACTAGCTAGGGTATACAACCTCACCTAGGAAGAGGCTATGAAAGACCCTAGTATTGTAGCGGGTACATCCCAAAACCCTCCTAAGGAAAAGTTGTAATTGAAAGTTTTATTCAATAAAGGAAACCTTTCCCATAAAATTATATGTTTCTTCAATCAAGGTACATGCAATTATGGGGTCAACAAGTCTACACCCTCTTCGATTCAGAAGCTAAGAGATCCTTCATCAAAAAGTACTTAATTCCAAGCATACCCTTAGAACTTACTCCTCTAGAAGAAAGTCTCAACATACTAACACCCTTAGGAGAAGGGCTAAATAGGAACAAGCAATTAAAAGGATGTGAGATAAAGATTAGGGAAATCAATCTCGAAGCAGATTTGATTCCATTGCCCTTGAAGGAGGTAGAAGTAATCCTTGGGATGGATTGGTTAAGCAACCATCATGCCAGGATGGACTGTGAAAAAAATACAGTGACCTTCCACACTACTGAAACAACGGGTTAAAATTTCAAGGAGATAGAAGAAAGGATGAAGTATTGTTGGTGTCCCATATAAAGGCCCAACAAATGATACATAAAGGTTGTACGACCTTCATAGCCATGGTCATCAACGAAGAGTCTGAAGAGAAGAGACTCGAAGACATTCTAGTGGTTAAACACTATTCACAAGTATTTCTGAAAGAACTACCTGAACTACCTCCAACTCTGCAAGTGGAGTTCACCTTATCCTAGGAACAAACCCCATATCCCAATCTCAATCCCCTTATCGCATGGCTCCAGCGAAATTGAAGGAATTGAAGGAACAATTGGACGAACTATTGGAGAAGGATTTTATATGTCCTAGCCAGCCTCTGTGGGATGCCCCCGTCCTTTTCATAAAGAAAAAGGATGAAAGCATGAGACTGTGCATAGACTATAGGAAGTTGAATCAGGTCCCCATCAAGAACAGATACCCACTTCCACGAATTGATGACCTATTTGATCAATTAAAAGGAGCAGCTTACTTCTCCGAAATAGACCTTCGGTCGGGCTACCATCAACTCAGAATCCAAGAGGACATTCCTAAGATGACATTTTGATCCTAATACGGACATTACGAGTTCAGAGTGATGCCATTTGGATTGACAAATGCCCCTGCAACTTTCATGGACTTAATGAATAGAGTGTTCCAACCACACTTTGATAGGTTCATGATAGTATTTATAGATAATATTCTCATATACTCATGAACTAGGTTGGAACATGAGGAACATTTGGCAATCAGCTTGGAGATATTGAAGGAAAACCACTTATATGCAACATTCTCCAAGTGTGAGTTTTGGGTGTAGGAGGTAGGATTCCTAGGGCATATAGTGTCCAAGGATGGAGTCAAGGTAGATCCAACAAAGGTAGAAGCCATATCAGATTGGAAGGTACCCAGGAATCCTTCAGAGATACGGAGTTTCTTAGGTCTAGCAAGATACTATATATAGTTCATGCAAGACTTTTCTAAGATAGTAGCCGCTTTGACTCGGCTCACCAGGAAAGGAGTTGAGTATAAATGGGATGAAAGCTATGAGAAGTCTTTCTTGTAGTTGAAGACTTGATTGACAACTGCACCTGTACTCTCCCTTCCTGACCAAAGTGTGGGAGAGTACACCGTCTATAGTGATCTGTCCAGACAAGAACTAGGATGTGTATTGATGCAATAGGGAAAGGTTATCACCTATGACTCACGACAACTTAAGGTACATGAGAGAAATTACCCAACCCATGAACTGGAATTAGCTGCGATAGTGTTTACCTTAAAGATTTGGCGACACTACCTCTACGGGGTTAAGTGTAGGATATACACTGATCACAAGAGTCTTATGATAGAATATCACCTCGGAAAGACAAATGTGGTGGCAGATGCCTTATGTCGCAAATACCAAACTGAGACAGCGCAAATAAAGACAAGTTACATACCCTTATTGCAACAGCTGGGGGGAATGAAGGTGGACTTGATGATGGACAAGTAGGAGAAATGCTTCTTGGCTAATATGGTGGTGTAACCCAGTCTGACCGAGTAGATTAAGGTCGAACAAAAGGCTGATAAAAAGTTCTAATCTTATTTGGACATGGTTAATAGAGAAATGAAACCGAACTATGAATTGCGAGGTGACTAACCTATAAGGGTAAGGTATGTGTGCCTCAAGATAAGGAGCTGAAGAGGTTAATTCTAGAATAGGCATACGATTCGGTGTATGCAATGCATCCAAACAGTACCAATATGTACCACACTCTCAAATAAGGATAGTGGTGGAAGGGAATGAAGAGGGACATTGCGGAATACATAGACCGATGTTTGTCCTGTCAGTAGATAAAGGTTGAGCATTAGAAACCGTCAGGACTACTGCAACCCTTGCCAATTCGAAAATGGAAATGGGAGCACATTACCATGGACTTTATCACAGGACTATCTATGACAAGGAAGGGTCAAGACGCAATTTGGGTCATCATGGATAGATTGACCAAATCAACTCATTTCCTCCCTATAAAAGTGATAGATACAGTGGAACAACTGGTTGTCTTATACATTAGGGAGATAGTAAGACTCCATGGTGTTCCGGTGATTATAATATCAGATAGAGACCCGAGATTCACTTCAAGGTTCTCGCTAAGCTTACAAAGTGCCACGGGAACCAAGCTCCACATGAGCACGACATTTCATCCTTAGAGCGATGGATAGTCTAGCGAACGATTCAAACCTTGGAAGACATGCTAAGGGAATGCGTACTCATCATGAACAAAGGTTGGGAGGAATACTTGGGCCTAATGGAATTTGCTTACAATAATAACTATCATGCTAGTATTCAAATGGCTCCTTATGAAGCCCTTTATGGACGACCATGTCATACCCCTCTATTTTGGGAAGAAGTGTGGAAAAGGAAGCTGGAAAGGGTAGAGCTAATTGAAGATGCCATAGAGAAAATAAAGTTAATCAGGAGTTGCCTTAAGACTGCTCAGGACAAGCAAAAGAGTTATGTAGACCATCGGAGGAAAGATCTGGAGTTTGATTTGAGAGATCAAGTATTTCTCAAGGTATCCCCATGGAGGGGAATACTTGGGTTTTAAAAACGGGGAAAGTTGAAACTAAGGTATATTAATCCATATCCCATCATTCAAAGGATAGGACTGGTGGCCTATAAATTAGAACTACCTCCAGACATGCAGAGAATAGATGACGTATTCCATATCTCAGTACTTCAAAAGTACCAGATTGATCCTAGCCCTGTATTGGACCAACCTCCACCAGAGCTAGAAGAGAACTTGACCCATCAAATAGAGTTGGTACGAATCATCGATCGGAGGGATAAGAACTTGATAAATAAGAGGATTCCCATGGTAAAAGTTCTTTGGAAAAACAGACTCGTGCAAGAAGAGACATGTGAAACTGAAAAGTGTAATGAGGGAAGGATGCCCTCAATTATTTAACATATAACTGTTTTTGGGACAAAATCCCTAAAAGGAGAGAAGAGTTGTAATCCCCGCCCTTTAATAATAAGAAAACCAGGAAAAAACCGGTTATTTCCAAAGAGAAAATTGAGTTGGTTTATAAACCGAAACCGATAGAGAAAAGTTAAACTGGGAAATTTATGGATACTAAGTAACATAAAGAGTCACAAAAGTCATGATAAAGGACTTTAGGTGAATAGGAGGTAGAAACCAAACTGGTTCAGGTGAATTAGATTGAACTGGTTTGAACCATTATTGAACCAGTTTAAAAATTTATTTTTCTAGGTAGCTTAGAAAATTCAAATAGGAGAATTGAGGCCACCATTTGATAGAGAATGAATTTAGTTAAATTTTCAAAATTTTAATTTTGAAAAACTTGGTCAAATAGGGCCTGAACCAGCCAGTTTAAGTGTTGAACCCAGTTTGGATCGATCTGGTCCAATTTAGAATAGTGTCGCCTTCTTCCTTTAGATGATAGCACTGTTCACTCACCGAAAAATCGAGCAGCACCGGCGAAGATGAAATATCTCCAGCCAGGGAGTTTTAGGCAATGAATGACCATCATTAAGGTGCCAATCGGATGGCCAAGAAGTCCCCAAGCTTACTATATAAAGAGCCCATCCTCATTCATCCTCATCACACATGAAAACTGCACTCTCTCCCTACTACTCCATTTTTTGGTGAAGCTCAAACCAAAGCTTCAAATTGGGCATTTTTCTGACCCAAAGAAGGCATTGTCGAGTTTTTTAGATCAGGGGAGAAGTCAGCTACACGATGTAGTCTCCATTTGCTCCAAGGATAGCCAAAGAAATGTTGGCTTGATAGAATAGTGAAGTAGCTCTAGCGGACCGAAGCTGCCCTATTTCGGCCGAACTGAAAATGGCCAATTTCAGCCCTTCTCAGGCCAAACCAAACCCTCCCAACTCTTCCACGACCCTCATACACTAAATTAGAGCGGAAAGGTAAGACAATTTGGCTCACCTCTTTAAATTATGATCAGTGTTAGAGAGAGAACCGGTGGAACTTCAATGACCAAATTCTCCATCAATTTGACATGAATTGATACGATTCTTAATCCTAGGAGAAAGCTTAGGACAAGAGCCATCTACCCAAATTGAAAGATTGGACCCCCGCGCCCCGACGGTAAGCTTTCAAAGCTTTCTCTCTCTACGTCCAATTTTCCGACAAAGCTCCATTTGAGCTCGTTCCGGCATCAATTCATGTGATTCAAGTGCAATTGAATCATATGGATGTGTAGAAACTCAAATCCACCTTCAATTTCAACAATTATTTTTTATTGATCAGTCAATTTGAAGAAATCAAATCCGGTCATATTGAAAGGTTGAAATTAGGGGGAAATTTGGGGAAATTTTGAGAATTTTAAAATTTTGAGGGATTAAAGTGCAATTTCCCAAAATTGAGGGCCAATTGGGCATAGAAAAGAGGTTGGAGGACCAATTAATCAATTTTTAGAAATTTGGGTGGAAATTTACCATTTTTGTAAAGTAAGGGCAAAATTGTAATTTTGGAAAAGTTGGGGACCAAATTGGAAATTTGGGAAACTTGAACCCATTCTCGTAATTTTGAATAAATTGATGTCCCAAAGTAAAATTTTGAATTTTCAGGACTCAATTTAGGGAAAATTGGTATTAGAGACCTAAAGTTAAAGAAAAAGAACTTTAGGGACTTAATTGCAAATAATTGAAAAGTTTGGGTATTTTACCCATTTGTTATGAATTAAGGCTATTAGGCTAAATGATAATGAACAAGGATGTTTATATTATGTAGGAACACGAAGTACCGGGAAACATCAGCCAAGACAAGCTTGTGTAGAGGCAAAAATCCGGTTGAGAGGAATTCATTGCAATCACGAGTGAGTGGTATTTTCACATCATACCCGGTTGGAATGATGAACAACTCGATAATAAAAACTCGCAACTATGTGGAATTTTAATATCACACCTAGATGGGGCAATGTGAGAAAACATACGGAAAAACTACTTACCGGTTGTAAGTAGATCATACCCTATTGGTATGATAAACTTCCTATAAGGAAGTAGAAAACCCGTTCATCGATTATGAGCGGAGATGTCCTCACACACGGTTGGTGTGATGGACAGTTGGAATATTATTTTTTTGGAAGTGCTCTCCCCTAACTGTGTACACACTGCTTAAACTTTTTGGGAGACCTTATTGACGGGAGCTCAAATAGCTTAGATAGGCTGGAGGCCTCGGTTTTGGAACTTGGAGGCTAATATGAACGATTTTGAAAATCTCATATATTAGGACCAAGGCTAGTTGGAACGAACAGGAGCTCGTAAACAAACATGAAATTAAGCTATGAAAACTTTTCTGAATGATGTGTTTGGCCATGGTACCAAGACAGGACCGACATACTCGATGGACTAGTGGCAGTGCGACAAGACAAGTCAACGGACCAGTCGAGACAAACAGTTGTAGGTCGAGTTGAGGGTCAGGGCCATTAGACTAGTGGCACCAAAGATTAAATGGCTTATGAGGAAAACTATTGTTTTGTTCATACACTAAGGTACGAGACCTTCAAGATGCCCAAGTGGGGTATTGATGTATCCTAGGGGTTATTAGACGACATGGTGGAGATAAGGGTAGATTGTCGTGCCAGCAATCAAGGAAGCTCGACGTAGCTTCATGCGCAAGAGACTGGGGTCGGGTCGGGATGAGGTCTCTATCCTCATATAGACATGGAGTTTCTTTACGGGATTGAATGTCAGATGTGGCTTCTATCTAGGTGGCCGGTAAAGTCGCTCCGATGCCACAAGTGGGTGTAGTGGATATGCTGCCTTGTGAATGTGTGATCCCTTCCTAATGAAAGGTGTGTGTTGATTGTTAAATACACCGACTGTGATTAATGAGGAAAAATGGCTTTAAAAATCGAGATTTTGAGAATAAAATCTCTTAAACAAAATAAGGAGTCTAACACACTCTAATTCAAAAGCTATTTTATTGAAACTTTATTTTTAAAAATACCCATTCACTAAGTCATTGAACTCACCCCCTCCCTTATATCCCTTTTCAGGTAACCAAGGGAAAACCTAACCAAAGACTTCCAGTTAACTACACCTGTAAGATAGGTATGTTAAGTTTAGATTTTATGCAGTTTTGATTATTGTTATTCTAGGAAAAGTACATGTTTAAAGGACACCTTACTCCTCACGGTTTGAAGAAGGGGAAAACCCTTAATAAACCAGTAGAGTGATGGGTTGATCACGGGAATCTGACCAAATCGGGTCGATGCGTGACAAGGACAAAGGCCGAATTACCCAATGGGGTAGACCTGGAAAAACATTGTGGACAGGCCAAGGGTAGACCTAACCATCCCACGAGATAGCCAAAGTAACCAAAGGGTTATAACATAGTACCCCAAGGTCGAGGGACAGAAAAGCAAGGTTGTGACAAAGGAATGAAACATCCCGACCCCAGAGACTAGGAAAAGGCAGAGGGAAAGAGCCAGCAAGCATGGAAATTCTAAAGTCAAATGGGATAGTTACGTAAGGAAGTCACATCGAGAGAATCAGAATTGGAGAAGGACAATGAATGGAAAGGACAAATCAATCGCAGTATGGAAAACAAAGGGGAGGCATGAACCCCAACACACGAGGAGGAACACAAGCCCAAAAAGGAAGGATCAACACTTAGGACCACCAACCCTAAGAAAGGATTGGGTAGTAGGGCGAAGTGAGACAAAGTGACTATCTAGATAAAGTAACTAGGACTAGTAAGGGAGGACTCGAGTCCTCGAGGACGGAACCAAAGACCACACCAGTTCCATGCAGGAACAAACTTCATGGGAGGGAGAAGTCTCGTGAAGGACAACTGCAATGGGAGGGAGATAAATTCAAATGAGCACTGCCATCGACAAAGGTAATGACCCCAAATCTCATAAGGAGCTGGACACTCACATTCTCGGGAACCTTGGAGCATGGCCATGACAAAGGGAATCGGGACCCTAGAAGTAAGAGAATCTAGCAACAAAGTGGCCTAGGCGAAACAGAGCACAACAACAAGAGAGAGTACACCCTAAGGACCAAAGCAAAGGGACGTGATTCCAACCGTAAGACAAGTCAGGCCTAAGGCTCGGGATGGAACCATAGGCTTAAGATCGCACTGCTAGGGATAATCAAGTTAATCATCAATGGGGAAAGAACTCGAGTATCCAAGGTGGGGCTCGAGGGCCAGAAAAAGGGAAGTGAGTTGAGAAAGGCAAACACAATAGTAGGTTGGACATGGTGTCATACCAATGAAGGATGTAAACGAACCTAAGCACAATGGGAGGTATCAGAACCCTAAAACCTAGGAGACACCTCGAAACGAAAGTCCAACCCCAATTTACTGGAAGTATAAGACCGGTGAGGCTTTGTGAATGCCGAGAAAAAGGGGACAAGTTAAACTCACTAAATCTCGGAGAGTGGGGAAGTGAGGCAAAGAGAGTAACTTAAGCCGGTAAGATATCAACTTATCCCCTAAGAAAGTCACGTTAGTACCTCTTTAGAAAGAAAAAATAGGCAACAGAGTTTGGAGGATAAAACTTCTAAAAAGAGGGGAGAGTTGTAAAACCCATCCTTTTGGACCCAAGAAAATCAGGAAAAGAACTGGTATAGGGTTATACATAAAGAAATGAGTCGTTTAATGAACGAAAAATAACTAAAATTGGAAATCAGAAAATCCCAAGTGACCAAAAATTTACAAAAATTTTGAGAAAGAACCGACAAGTGAAATTAAGGAGAGAACCGAACTGGTTCGGGGTGAAGCGGACCCAAACCGGACCGAACCAACATGAACCATAGTAAACCGATTCACAAATTCCTTTTTATAGATGGATTAAAAATATCAAATTGGAAAATTGAGACCACCATTAGATAGAAAATAAATTTAGATTAATTTAGAGACTTTTAAATTTGAGAAAATCGGTCAACGGACAACTGGCACCCTATCAGCACGCCACGTGGACATGAACAGCCAATGAGAGGCTACCACTTGTCCGATCAATGGGTCAACAGCTAGCACGGCGTCCGAGCTAATACTCCAAATTAGAAAAACTGACCAATCACGGCGTGACATGTGGCATGACCACCATGTCTTCAACCTTTAGACGCTGACAAAGAAGAGAGAGAGAGGGAGTCATTGGAAAAGCTGAAGTATCAAGCGACTAAAAAAATGCTCCGATTAGGTCTCCGGTGGTCAAGTCAGAGGCCGTGTCTTACACTAGCGGATAGCCTGAACGGTTGTCAAGCTCCTTATATAAAGAGCACCCCCTCATTCATTCTCAGCATCCCACAATCAAACGAAGAAGAAGAAGAGTGAGTTTTCTGACGAGCTTCAAACTAGAGCTCTGACGATGGGCAAAACTTCCACCAAAGGAGCTCCAAACGGTGGCATTGGAACCGGGGAAGAGTTCTCTAGCTCCAGACCTTCTCAAAACAGTGAGAGGGTGCTCAGAGAGGGCGTAGAGAATTGCACAGTGAAGCTGCTTTGGAGCTCGAAGCAGCGAGCTCCTGCCCACCACCATCTCACACCTTCCAGCCCTTCCACCACACACATTGGCCACCACTGATCGCCTAAAACCCTCCCCAACACCCCTACATGCCTAGGTAAGCTAAATTCCGCCTCCCCTCATCTGAATTTCCAAATTTCATAGCAGCACCAACTGAAACTTCTCTCTTCAAATTCCCGCAAAGCCTTAACGAATTGCAGTAGAATTTGATCCTACTAGATCCCCCCTCGACTAGCTTTTACTGCCCCTACCTCAAGCTCCGGCAACCACCCCACCATAAATAAGAAATGCAATGTAAACCTCATTCTTTGATAATAAGAAAACCGACAAAAGAACCGGTCATTTCCAAAGAGAAAACTAAGTCGGTTCATAAACCGAAACCAATAGAGAAAGGACAAACTAGGAAATTTATGAATCCCGGGTGATCTAAAGTGTCACAAAAGTCATGATAAAGGACTTTAGGATGAATTGGAGGTGAAAACCAAACCGATTAATGTGAACCAGACTTGAACTGGATTGAACCAGTTTGAACAACTACTTTACCAATTCCTAAATTCATTTTTCTTGGTGGCTTAGAAAATTCAAATTTGAGAATTGAGGCTATCATTTGATAGAGAATGAATTTAGATAAATTTAAAAATTTTAATGTTAAAAAACTCGGTTGAATGGAGCCTAAACCAGGCGGTTTAAGCATTAAACCTGGTTCAGACTAGTTTGGTCCAGTTCGGAATAGTGTCATCTTCTTCCTTCAGATGACAACACTATTCACTTGCTGGAAAATTGAGTAGCACCGGTGAAGATGAAAAGTCTCCAGCCAGGGAGTTTCAGGCGATGACTAACCACCATTAAGGTGCAAATCAAACGACCAAGAAGTCCCCGAGCTTCCTATATAAAGAGCCCTTTCTCATTCATCCTCCTCACACCTAAAAACTCCACTCTCTCCCTACTGCTCCATTTTCTTGTGAAGCTCGAACAAAGCTACAACTTGGGCATTTTTCTAAGCCAAAGAAGGCGTGGTTAAGTTCCTTATTAATGTTATTACATGAAAGGTACATGTTTAAAGGATGCCTTACTCTTCACAGTTAAAAGAAGGGGAAAACCCTTAATAAATTAGGAGAGTGGCGGGTTGGTCATAGGGATCTGACCAAACCAAGTCGGAGCGTGGCATGCAAGCTTTCTCTCTCTACTGTGAATTTTCCGGCATAGCTCTGACATGGCATAAAACTCAGCCAAATTCATAAATTCGAAGTGCAAGATGATCAAGGGGAGTGGTAAGAGGCGATTAGAAGCAAGAATCAAAGAAAATAAGGACTTATAAGCGGCCAATTAGATGAGGTAATATTTGAAGTGCCACATGCTTGAATTGGGAAAGAAGCTGAAGGGCGATTTGGGGATTTTGGGGGACTTTTGTGCAATTTTCAAAAATTTCAAGGCTGAACGACAATTTTACAAAATTGAGGGTGTTTTCATAAAATTCACCCCAATTGAGAGTCAATTGGGCAATTTGGACAAATTTGGGGTAAATTGGAAATTTTGAAAAGTTAAGGGACCAAATTGTAATTTTTGGAAAATTAAGGTCTAAAAGGAAAATTCGGTAAATTAAGGGCCAATTAGTGAAATTAAAAGAGTTAAGAACCTAAAAAGAGTAATTGGGAACCTAGGGTCCCAATAGAGACTAAAGGGAAATCAAGGACCCATGTACAATTTAAGCAAAGTATGGGGCCCTAGGTGTAGATATGAAAAAGTATGTGACCCATTCATCACCCCGTCCTAATACAATCACTCTCACCCTGCAGGAACGGATTACTCGAGCACCAATCCTAGAAGCGCACGAAGGAGAGAGATTCCACCGGCGCGACCCTGCCGAGATCATCGGGTGAGTGGGTACCGCTATGACGTCCATTACGATTGGAATGTCGGTTTAGCTTTGAAAACTATTTTCTCAGAATTAGCATCTCCTGAATGGGTAACTCTCCTTAAAATATTTGTGAGCTAATTCCGTGCTTAGGCTCGAGATGCCAATGGGCCCAAGGCCGATGGATACGAGTATGAACCCATCAAAAATAGACATGTGATATTTGAGGCTAAAAGACCTGAATAATGGGAACCTTGTGTGATACCCATCAAGCCAAGCTGAGTTGTCAAGCTTGTTGGGCCGAACCGTTGCTCTGCTAAAGCCAGGTCATTGAACCTGTTGGGCCAATACGCGATGTGGGCCGAAGCCAAGTCAACAGACTATTGTGCGAGAGGGCCAAATAAAATGGCTATAATTCAGAAAGCTTGTTGATCATGCCTACATTGTGATGTTCGGGTCATCATGACATCTGTCATGAGGTAGTGATGGAGCCCAAGGATTGTTGGATGACCTAGGGAGCATAAGGGCGGTTTTGTCATTCAGTAGGTCGTGAAGCCGAGGAGCTTCCTATGCATGGATACCGAGGCTGTAGAGGGAATGAGGTCTCATCCCATTGAGCAGACATGGCGGAAAAATTTGGAGGTTTGATGTTGGACTATTAATGTTCACTCAAACTCCGGGTAGAGGCAGTATTCCTCTATTAGACTGAACGGTAAAGGCACTTTGGTCCACAAGTAGCACGGTCGAGGACCATCCTGCGAATATGTGATCCCTCCTATGATAGAAGGGCGGTTGTTGATCATGTGATTGTGAGAAATAACAAAAGGAATTAATTTAAAAGACAGAAAAGATGAATTCAAGTAAAACGTTATATTAGTTTCCCTCACTGAGTGCTTTACTCACTCCCTCTCTCACCCCTTTTTAGAATAACACCTAGACAGGAATTTTTCGAACGCGCTCAAGCCCTCAAGGTACGCTTCCTACCCCAACTCAAAGTAAGGGTTCAAACGTAAATATGCCTTCACCTTCCTTGCGTCATTCGGGTAGCTATACCTAGATGATGTAGGAAAGGGTGGCGGGTTGATCACGGACTCCGACCAAACCGGCTTGGGGTGTGACATCATCAATCCAAGGCTTGTCCTAAGTAGTATATTGATTAATGGAATTACGTTCGAGTATGTCTCATTTAACCTAGATATCATCGAACTCCTCGGGTTCTTATGGATCGAAACACCTAAATTAAAAGGGTAAATGCCATTATTTGGTGAAACTACATTCATGTGAACATCGTCTTACTTCTTTTTTTAATTGATTCATTCACATATGAAATTACTCAAATTCAAATTCTACCATCCGTTTCATTTCACTTATCATATCTTTCCATTGTAGGTTTTGAACGATAAGGGGGAAATCCTCTTCTTTCTATAGGTTTATTCATCATTGGACCTTGTAATCTTACTTATTATTAAAAAAATATATATCTTACAACTTTTATTCATATGTTTCGCTTATACACTTATTTTTTATAATTAAATAATTTTTTCTTATAAATTTAAAACACTTTTTTATTTTTTACTCATTTATTTTTTTATATTAATTGAAATTATGAACAAATCATTTTAATGAAGTATTTTAACTTGAGGAATACTCAACAATTCAACAACGTTTCAAAATACAATTAAAAAATAATTTAAGTGTATCTACAAAGATACTCTAATAAATATAAAAAAAGAATGGAAATTTAATATAGCATAACAAATAAATATAGAATTTTGTACTTTTTTATTTTTCTTTATTATACTTTTTTTATTATTGAAAGGATACTAGATAGAATAAAAAAAGATTTATTGTTGTTTATTTATAGTGAACTAAAATAATAAGAAAATATAAATAAGAAAAAAAGATATGCTAGAATTTATCCTACAACCTGTATTCTAATATCAACTTATTTGAATATCACAAATATATTAACAACACTTTACCCTAAATATAAAAAAAAATTCTAATATTTTAACGGAATAAGTAAAAAGAATATATTATACATTTTTACATGAGAAATAAGTTACGGGATAGATACATCAAAGCAAACTAATCTAAGAATAACTTTTAAAAAATATTAATAATAAGACCAATTAATTGAATGCGGCAAGTATTAAATCTAACAATTAACAAGAAAAATTTTCACAATAAGAAAAAAAGAAGTTAAAAATATCATAATATTCAATTAAAATATCGCATTTACAAAGTTGCGAAATGTATTTTTTTTGTAATCACATATAACTACTAAACATCCTAAAATAAGTAAATAATATCTTATTAGTGGCATATAAACTAATAATTACTTATCTAATGTAAATATATAAGATATTTAGTGTAGGGTGCTTTAAAAATATTTGAGTGTGATATATTATATTATAAAGATCTAAAATAAGAAATATAATCTTTTATTTTTTAATTTGAACCTGAATTAGGGATTTTTTATGGTATTGTATTTAGTTTGCTTTTGCAGTCATCTTTTCAATTAATACATAAAATGCTTTATTGATTTTTTTGGTATTTAAAAATGTGTTATGCGATATCATACAACTCATTTCCTAGCAAATTATTTATTTATATTTCATTTTTTATTATAATTTATATTTCATTTTCGATTAATCGTTATTACAAATTCGTATTGTACCTAATTTAATTAATATCAATTTAAATAAGTATTATTCAATATTTCATATAAAAAAGCAAGAAGGAGGTGTGTATAGAGTCTTCCAAGAGCCATAATACATTTGCAAATGTACGTTATACCTTTTCTTATTCGAATACATGGTCTTAGGATCAAATTCAACGCGGGCATCATGCATATTAATTGGCTGGTTTCGATAAATACAAAAAGGAATCAACAAAAATCAGCAGGGAAAAGGTGCTAGTGGACATTAAGAATATGAACGAAAGAAATCAAAAGCATCTTCTAAACCCACCTTTTCATTATTAGATCTGCTTATATGTTCGACTCTATGTGGCTCACAGGGACATACATGCTAGCAGTCTACAGAACTCTCTTTGCTTTAGCTTTTGTCTTATAAACTTCCAACACATAGTAGGGCTTAGTGCCCCATCTACTCTTCATTATCTGCCCATTTTGATATTGTCATCAACTTAGTTATTAGTGTGAGGGTTGTGGGAAATCAGACAGAATTCTCTCATCCTTTACATGGATTAATTAGTACATATTATTGTCATGTACAAATCACCTTAATCAACAATCTCCAACCCTCAAATATCTAACGGAGAGAGCATAAGAAGATTAATTCGAAGGAAAGGTAAAAAAGATTGAGGCAGCAATAAGATCATCCTAGAAGGTAGAACTTTATTGTTTTCTTGATCTCCTTTCAGCATGATTTATGCTCCCAGCTGTTCAAGTGGTGCTGTTAATTTGCATTCATACAAAGCCTTGGTAGTCATCTCCTTCTCGAACCTCCAAATGTAATTCAAGCCAACCAGCAGCTCAGAAATGGCGGCCTCCGCCTTGTCCTTACTGGCAAAGTAAAGAGTTTGCAGCAGAAATACACTGTTGTTTCCATTGCTGCTGCTACTGATGCTACTGTTCTTAGCCATCTTCTGCTGCTGCGATGAGCAGCTCTGTGGGTCGAAGTTCCTCTCGCTCTGCCACTTGATCGTGTTGTGCGCCAGTGGCGACAACCACCCAAGGATCCTCCAAATGGCGTCATCCCACTCTGCCGCTAGCCCTGCTTCCACCACCCACATTCTCACGCCCCTCAGCCTGCTCCGAAGAGCCGACCGGATGCTTTCCGGCAGCATCGAGTAGAGATCCTCCCTCGCGTCGAGCCCGATCAGCTGAGGCGACTGGATCATCTTCTCGATCACGATGATCAGCCCCGCATAGTGGTGGGCCAGCGCTGCATCCCCCAGCGTGGTTGCTGGCGGCCTCAGCGCCTTTGAGTTGCTCTCGAAGAACCCGTTGGCCTTCACTCCACCGCCCTCCTCGGCCTTATTCATTTTCCGGCCAGGGAGGATGGCAGCCGAGGCCGGGAGGCTCCAGGAGATCGGGTTAGTGTAGTCTTCCCTGAGGCAGAACACGAGCTTGATCCTTGCGAGGACCGTGAAGGCCAATCGGACGAGCATTAAAGTGGCGGAGTCGCAGCTGTGACCCCAGAGGGACCTCTTCTGGAGGCTCTTCACCTCCTCCCTCTTGCAGAAAATCTTCTGCCGGAGATCCAATGCCATAGAAGATTGATAGCTGGAACCAGCTGTTATCTGCAGGGTCTTCTTCAGGCTACCCTCCAACGCTGCCACCTCGTGGATCGCTCTCTGCAAGGATGCCGTGGCTTTCACATACCGATCCGCCTTCTTAGCCATTGACTCCATCTCTTTCAAGCCCATGGCCCAGCCATTCGGATCCCTACCAGTGTTTGCGAATTCTACCAGGACCTCCCCGAACTCCGAGAGATTTGGATCAACGCAGCGGAGGCCGAGGTGGGCCGCGGCGGCTGCGGCAGCCCTCAGGCTCTCGACTAGCTCGGCGCACAGGAGGCCGAGGAGGAAGGACTCGTCGGTGGAGACGATCTTGCGGACGCCGTCTAGAGAAAGGATGGAATCGTAGTGGAGGATGAGGCTCTTTTCGGAGAGGGAGCGCCAGAGGTAGAGAAGCTTAGACATGTGGCCGGCGGTCTCGAAGGAGAGAATGCCCAGGGCAGTATTGTTCTTACTATTCCTATTCATGAATCTCCTCCTCTTCACGGTCGTTGTCGGTTCCTGACGATTGGAGAGCGCCGACCAAATAAGCTTCTTGAGGAGCCATGTCTCCAAAGCCATGAATGAATTACTTCTATGAGCTAACAGGAGAATGGAATAAGAGATGAGAAGTGAGTGAGAGAGAGAGAGAGTTTTGTTAGGAGGAATAATAAAAATGGAACGATAAGGGAAGGATATGATATCATATGAAGAATGTAGTGTTCCAAGGGCTCCTATATGTTGTACCCGTGCGATGCCACCCCCTCTTTCCCCCTTTAGAACTCGTAGATGGCCTGGTCTCACATTATTAGTACTAATTCTAAGGCAAGAATTAGTACATTATTGTGCATTCACTCCACACCTACGTTCATTTAGTGTCAATATTTTCGCAGTGATCCCCACTAGGTATCTAAATGTAATATGGATGAGAACTTGGTCTCACATTTTAAATTACATGGTCTTACAAATTGGTATGACCCACATGCACATACTACTTGGCCATGTAACCAACAACATTGATATCTCCTCATTAATTTCTAGTGGTACTATAAATAAATTAAGTTAAATTACACAAACATTTCAATCAAAGGTTAATTTTGCATTAAACATTTTACTTTATTATCAAATCTCATAATCATTTTATAATAATATATTTATTTGAAAATTTCAATTTACTTTAAACTCATAATCTTTAACTTAAATTATGAATATATTTAAAATAAAAATAAATTAAATATAATTTTTACTTAATAAAATTATATAAAAGTAATATTTTGTGCAATTAATTTAAAATAATAAATAAAATATCTTATTTAAATACATCTCTCATTCTCACTTAAATATTACTAAAACTACAAATTTAAGTTATTTATTTATATAATATAATAATTTATATATAAACATTTTATTTAAATTAAATTACATATAATTATTACTAATAATTTAATATATAATATTTCAATATTTTATTAATGGTAAATTAAATATAATTAACATTTGTACAATATCACACCAATATATATTATTTGAATATACAATTATTGGATAATATTACTCTAAAATAAATTTTAATCATATATAAATTTCATGTAAAAATGATCAAAATTATATTTATTTTAAGTTAATAATAAAAATTATATTTATTTTAAGTTAAATATATATATATATATATTATAATATTGTATAAATACGTAAATTTAATATTTTAGTTATACTAAAATTATATAATTTATTAATAAAATTTAATAATAGTGGAAAATTGGATATGTGTTTGTGTAAAATATTTTATTTATTATTTTAAATTAATTAAATAAAATTTTAATTTCATACAATTTTGAGATATAATTTTATAAATTAAAAATAACATATAATTTATGTTATTTAAAAATGATATATAAGTTAAAAAATTTTATAGGCATATAATATATATTGGTATTAAATTATAATTTTAATCATATATATTGTACCTTTAATAAAATTTTGAATAATTATATATATATTAATTTATTAGCCATAATTACATGTAATTTAAGTTAAATAAAATATTTATATATAAAGTATATTATTATATAAATATATAACTTATATTTAAAATTTTACTAATAATAAAATTATATAATTTCTATTAATATTTTATTATCATAGAAAATAAACTATATATTTACGAAATATATTTATTTTATTGTTAAAATTAATTATAATATTTATTTTATGAAATATATAATATTTAATTTATATTTTAACAAAAAACATTAGATTATGTTAATCACTCCCACTAGGAGACTTACTGACGGACCATGTCAGTAACCATTCCCTCGATTTAACATACTACATTCATAATAAGAAAAATAATATTGATAGTATACACATTCATATAATTTGATAAAGGAGCAAGCAAACAATAGTTAATAATATGGTAAGTGAAATAACGCACGAAAATGCTCACGAGCATATTCAACTTTTAGCTTATTATGCACGATCATTAATTTGACATAATTAAAATAATTCAGCACATTTTTATTGAAGTAATATAATTAACATATGAGAAAAAATATATTATGAAAGATTCACCAATAATTTAGTTTAGAATCTTTCTTATTAGTGATTTAATGTATTTATAAATATTAATCAATGTGTAGGTGTGTTAGTATCTTTTACAAAAGTGGTATGACAAAAAGTTGGTCTTTCACCATGTTGTTACCTAGCAAAAAGACCATATTATTTGGATAGTAATTTAAAAGTACATGAAATGGATAGTGAATTAGGTGTTACTGAAATCATTCTGGCTTATACCCATTTGGTCACATATATCCTAATAGAAGTAAATAAATCATATAGCATGAAATAAATAATGAATTTGTATTTGCAATTGTACAAAATATTTTATTTATTAATTAGGACCACTAATAAATTATCTATACTATACAACTATTAGTACAATCAATTTTAAAGAAAATAATATTTGTAATTAATTTGATTTCCTTATTTTTATATTGCAATACTTGTATACCTTTACAACAATACTAAATAAAATAAATACAAAAATTATAAACAATACTACTTGTCTTATCTTCTCTTCATCTTCTGATTACGGTATCAGAGCTTATGGCTCACAACAACATCCCCTTCAACCCCATCTTCTCCTACAACAAGCTATACTCTGCCTAATTAACACTTGCTACTTCGTTCCCTCTATCAAACAACCATACCATGCATCAAGTAACAAATATCAAAATAGCAAGTCAATTTCTGTATTATAGGTTCATCTACTACAATCATTCTTCCCAGCACACTTTCCACTCTCCCAGTCAAGTTGGATAACACCATCTTCTATCTATAGTGTAATAATATTAGTAATCTGCTGCAGGCTTACCAACTATTCCGCTATATTGATGACAACATACCACAACTCATGCCTACCATATTTATCAAAGAGTAAACTAAAAAGCATGAATTGGTTAATTCAAAATATGAAGCATGAGTAATCAAGGATAAATTTACCTTAATTGTGTTAATTATCTCACTATCTACAAAAGTAAATTTATAGGTGATCGGAGTGCTTACCTTAGCTGAAGCCTAGAATCGACTTGAGACACTCTACAACTCCCAAACCCGAGTCAGAAGGATATTCTTGACTGGGAGTGGCACAAACTCTAGAAGGGAGACCAAACCATGACCACCTATCTCTTTGTCATCTCCAACCTCGCTACTAACGTTTCTCAAATTGGTCGGTCAAAGCCTCAGCATGAGATCAAAGAGAAAATGTTTGATGGGCTAGATTGGGAATGAGAAGATCTTATCCTCGCCATGTCACCAATACTCGAAACAATGTCGTTGGGTGCATTGAAAGCCCTCCTTCTCATCTAAGATGCATGCCGCGTTAAAAAATATGGCTTAAACTCCAGCCCTCCATCTCTTCCGGGTCTACTTATACCTTTTGCTCCTCATAAAATGGCTGCCATGACTTCTAAGAACTCTCGTGGACTACTCTCTATTCTATTGCAGCCCCATATTCATCAGAACGAGCACTGCTTCTCCACGCAAATCATCTCTAACCCTAGTAGCTGCTTTGGAGCAAATGTAAAATTGTTTGGAAATGAGCGCTTGGGACCCCCTGGTCATGCATGTCACATTTGACCCCCTTTTCGTCAGCAGGCCAAGGGCCCAATTCCTGCTTTCCAGAAACATGAGCGTGGTAGCCCATCTACTCGAACTAAAGTACAACCTAACCCATGAATAACCCATCCTCCGTGTTAATTATGCGGCCAAGTGGGCCATTCAGCCATTCATTGCCCTTCTTATGAGCTGAAGCCCATTAGCCCATCTCATTAGACCCATTCGACTTATACACTTGAGACCAGCCCACACACCCTTGATTGGTATGTGGATTCAAGAGCAACTACTCATGTCTGACATCTCTCATATGTCTCTACAGGAAGTGGTGACTTTTCCTGAGCATCTGATGATTGGTAATAAGATAGTTTTACCCATATTATCTTCTAGTTCTACCACTATCACCTCTTCCCATCATAACTTTATCTTAAATAGTATTTATTATGTACCTCAAAATTCTCTAAATCTCCTATCGTTCTCTTAATTTACAAAGGATAACTCATGTTATTTTGAGTTTTATCCTACTTACTTTCTCATCAAAGATCTATCTTCTCATCAGGAGTTGCTGTGCTAGAGTTGTAAATGTGGTTTGTACTGTATTCGCACTCGTTTACTTCAGTTCTTGCTTTCCCTACTGCATATGTTAGTACTATTATTTTTGTTCCTATTTAGGATCAACGCTTGAGCCACCCGACCTTTCCTATTGTTTATCATGTACTTCCAAGCTTATTCTAATAAAACATATTCCCCCTTATCTCTTTGTGATTCATGTTCATTTGGTAAAATTACTCAAAGATTATTTCCACTCACTCTAAAAGTCTTACCCCTCTCGAGTTGATAGATACAAATATTTGGGGCACTGCATCGACAATATCACACATGAGTTACCTTTACTATGTTTATTTTCTTGATGATTATAGTAAATACTCTTAATTTTTTTGTTATTAAACATCACTTCGATATTCTCTCTACTTTTTGCACTTTTCTCATGCATGTTTAAAACTTACATGAGTCCAAAATTAAATATTCACAATATGATGGTGCCAAGGAATTTCTATTCCACTCCTTTCAAGCTAAATTATAGTATGCCGAAATTATTCATCATCTCTCTTGCCCACATATGCCTCAACAAAATGGCTTTATGGAATGTAAACATAGTCATATTATTGATATGAGTCTCATATTACTTATTCACTCTCATGCCCACTCCAAATTTTGGAATTTTGATTTTGAGATCATTGTCTATCTTATCAACTGACTTCCCACTCGTTATCTTGGCAATCATTCTCCCCATTAGGTAATTATTAATTCTCCTCCTACTTATACTAATCTTCGTATTTTTGGCTACATATGCTTTCCTTATCTTCGTCCCTATCTCTCTCACAAATTTTAGCCCAGATCCACCCCCTGCATATTCACCGATTACCCTTCCAACTCTGTTGGCTATCATATTCTTAACCTTCAGACTAGATGCATTTTTATATGTCGCACAATTCTCTTTAATGAGCAAGTTTTTTCTTTTCTTTAAGATAGTATAGTCTGACCACTCATCACTATGACCTCCCTGCCCCAGCTCCCTCTCTCTATTCCCGTTACCACATCAAGCTTAGGTATGTCCACTCATCCCCCCTTATTTACCCATGAGATATCTCCTATTTCACATGATTCATTTACTGCTCCCACCCCTATGGTTCATGCCCCTTCAGCATCTCGCATGCTTACATGGTCTCAAGATGGCTCGCTTCCTTCGCAACACTTCACCATCACTCCACGTCTATTTCTGGCCCGTCTTCCTAAACTTCATTCCTTTGCTCAGGCTCAACATCACCCTAAATGGCAGGACGCCATGCATGCCGAACTATCTATTCTTCTTCTCAATAATACTTGGAATCTAGTTCCCACTCCTGGTCGTCATATCATTGGTTGCAAATGAGTCTACAAAATCAAAGAACCCCCCAGTGGCTCCATTGCTTGCTATAAAGCCCAACTCATTGACAAAGGTTTCTCTTAACTCCCAAGCCTTGACTATGATGACACTTTCAGTCCTGTCATTAAATTTGTCACCATAAGGGTAATCCTTTCTCTCACCGTCTCCTCCAACTGGTGCATTCGTCAATTGGATGTCAACAATGCTTTCTTGCATGGTTATCTTATTGAAGAGGTCTACATGGTCTAGCCTCCTGACTTTGTTGATACTCGCTTCCCCAACTATATTTGTCACTTACGACGCTCTCTCTATGGTCTCAAACAAGCTCCCCACGCTTAGTTTTTATGTTTGATCTCTTTTCTTCAACGCTTTGGGTTCTATGTTTCTGTGGCCGACAACTCTCTCTTTATATATCGTACCTCTAACTTCATAATCTATTTGCTTATTTATGTTGATGACATCATTCCTACGGGTTTGCCTACTGGTCCCATTATTGATATCTTACGAGCTCTACAAGTAGAATTCGCACTCAAGGATGTGGGTTCTCTTCATTGCTTCCTTGATATTAAAGTTCAACCATCCTCTACTGGTCTTCACCTCACATAGTCCCCATCCCAATATGACTTATGATATTAACCAAGCTTGTCAATTCATGCACATGTCTACTGCCAATCATTGGATTGCTGTTAAATAAATTATTTGTTATCTTAAAGGCACTGCTCATATTGGTCTTATGCTCTATCGTCATTCACCTCTTGCTCTTCAATATTTTTCAAAGGCTAACTAGGCCAGTAACTCCTATAATCGTCACTCTATCAGTAGTATTGTTGTCTTTCTTGAGTGTAATCTCATATCATGGGCCTCCAAAAAGCAGTGAACAATCGTTCATTCTAGTAAAAAGATTGAATAATGCAACTATTGAGCTCATTTGGCTCATCATGAATGACTCAGTGACATCCTCCTCCTGTTAACCATCCATCTCTAGTTGGCATCTCCAAATAGGGGAGGGGGGGGGGTGAGTACAATGACTCGGTGAATGGGTTTTCAAAACTTTTAACTTTTAGGAAAAAAATTAATATTGGAGTGTGCCAAACTCCTTTCTTTCAAAAGTCCTTTCATTTCAAATCTCATTTTTTACCACCATTTTTTATTAATCACGGTGTGTCATCACCCAACATACATCCTTCATCATGAAGGTCAAACACACATTCGTAGGTCAGTATGACCACTGAACCCACTTGTAGCGTCGGAGGAACTTTATTGGCCACCTAGATAGAAGTACATCCACTTCTACCCTAAGAATGAGTGGATGTTCGCTACATCCGACCCTCAATGCCGAAATCAATTCTCCATGTCCGTATGAGGACAGAGACCTCATCTCATTCCCACCTTGGTCTCATGCGCTTGGTGCTACTCCAAATTTCACACGGTCACTTGGTACAACGAACTGCCCTTATACTCACCAGGTCATCCAGGGTCCTTAAAATGCATCACTACCCATCTTGGGCGTCTTAATGGTCCTGTAATCACAGTGCATGCACAAACAGTATTTTCTTATCATGCCATGTAATCTGTGGTGCCATTAGTCCAACGGCCTCGACCTTCAACTCAACCCGCATCTCTTTGTCTTGACTGGTCCGAAGACCTATCATATTGCACTGCCATTAGTTGATTGAATATATCGGTCCTGTCTTGGTACCATAGCCAAACAATTTATTTATTAAAGTTTTATGGCACATATCTCATGATTGTTTATGAGCTCCTGCTCGTGCCCACCGGCCCATGGCTCACTGTGTGAGATTTTCAAAATCGAGCATAGTAGCCCCTAAGTTCCAAAATCGAGGCCCCTGGTCTATAAGAGCTATTCGAGCTCCTATCAAGAAGGACTTCCAAATCGTTTAAGCATCATAGTTAGGAAATAGCACTTCCGACAAAATATGTTTTCAACTGTCCATCAAACCAACCGAGTATGAGGACATCTCCCCTCATAACCGATGAACGTGTTTTCCACTTCCTTTGAGGAAGTTTCATCATACCAATCAGGTATGATCTACTTACGACCGGTAAGTAGTTTTTCTGCATGATTTTCACACCACTTCTCTAAATTGTGATGTTTAAAATACCACTAAATAGTAGGTTTTTCATTTCGAGGTACTTATCATTCCTAACCAGGTATGATATAAAATCCCACTCCCAATCGGTAAGTGGTTTTTAACTTTAAACTGTGCTCATCATCCCAACCAGGTATGACGTTAGTAAGCCCACTCATCCGTTAATGTAGTGAATTCCACTCAACCGGTTCTTTATATTCACATGAGCTTGTCCTTACTGGCATTCCCGGTACTTCGTACTCCTACATTATATGGAAATTATCCCTCGACCTAATAGCCTTCATTCATTCCAAATGAATGAGAAAACTAAACTTTCTATTTATTTATAATTAAGTCCCTAAAGTTATTTTTCTGTAACTTTAAGTCCCTAATGCTGGTTTTTCCTCAAATTGAGTCCCAAAACTTTTAAAATTTATCTTAGTACCTCAATTTATTCAAATTCACAAAAGGGGTTTAATTTCCTAAATTTCTAATTTGGTCCCCCAACTTTTCCAAAATTACCATTTTGCCCTTCCTTTACAAAAAATGGTAAGTTTCACCCCAAAAATTCTAAAATTCCTCAATTGGTCCTCTAACATTATTATCATGCTCAATTGACCCTCAATTTTATAAAATTGCATCTTAGTTTTTCGAATTTTCAAAAATTCCCAATTTTCCCCAATTTCAACTTCTTAACACAGTTGAATTTGATTTCATCAAATTGACCGATTAAACACTTCTAATTGTTAAAATTGAGTTTATACATGTTCAAATGATTCCATAGAACTTTGAATTGCAAGGTTAAATGCTGGAATGAGCTCAAACTGAGCTTCGCTGGAAAATAGACTATAGGGAGAGAAAGCTTCAATTTCTTATTGGTGTGGGCGCGACGGCCTGGACTTTCTATCTAGGCAGGTAGCTCTACTCCTGAGGTTCCTCCTAGGATGAAGAATGACATCAATTGATTTTGAATTGGATTAAAATTTTGTCATTGAAATTCTATCGACTCTTTCTCTAACACGGGTCGAAAATTGCATAGAGGAGCCAAATTGGCTTACCTTTTGGTCCTAATTCAGTTGTAGGAGGGTTGTGGAGGTCTTGGTAAGGCTTGGTTTAGCCTAAGGAGGGCTCGAATTGGCCAATTTTAGCTCGGCTAAAATAGGGTAGCTTCGGTCTGCTGGAGCTGTTTCACTGTTTGATTATGTCAGCACTTATTCGGCAATTCTCGGATCGACTGGAGTTTGCTATCAGATAGCTGACTTCCCCTAGAGTCTAAAGAGCCCGACCTCTCCTTCTGAGGTTAAGAAAAATGCCCAAGTCGAAGCTGGTTCGAGCTTCACTAGGAAATGGAGCAGTAGAGAGAGAGAGAGATAAGTGTTCAAGTGTGAGGAGGATGAATGGGGTGAGCTGTAGGTATAAAATTGTATATTAAATGGGAGAGATTTATTTCCGGTATTAATGTTTCCATAAATTGATGGGTATTAAATTATGAATTAAATTAATACCAATAATTTAATTTAGGTATTAAATTATGGGTATTTATGATAGGGCGTTAAAACTAATTAAACCAAATTCACACTGAAATTTCAGGTTACAAAAAAAAGCATACTTCCCAAGAGATCACCCATACTTACATTACTCTCATGCAAGCACACTTAACTTTGGTGTTCTGATAAAATCCAATTCATCTGAACCCATCTAGTTTTTCTCTTTTAATTTGTATTAAGGTCCTTTTCTAAGATTTTATGAACCCTCAAATGGTCGGGTTTGTGAACCGGTTCGGTTTTCTTACTCGGTTTTACCGGTTCTTTTTCCAGTTTTCCTTAACTCAAAATGGCGGGGTTTACACTCGGGATTTGTAAATTTCCTAATTTTTCCTTTCTCTAATGGTTAAGGTTCATGAACTGACTCGATTTTCTTCTTTGGAAATGACTGGTTCTTTTCCCGATTTTCTTATTATAAAAAGACAGGGTTTATAGTTCTACTCTGACTGTGTGACAACTGCTTAAGCTATTTGGGAGACCTTCTTGATGGGAGCTAGAGCAGCTCTAATAGGCTAGGGGCCTCGGTTTTTGAACTCATAGGGCTCAATGCCCATTTTTGGAAAAAACACATGACGTTGGCCCAAAGCTAGTGGGCATGGGCTAGAGCCCATAAACAAGTATGATTAGGAAGAGCCATGAAAACTCCTTATTTAAAATGGAAATTGATTGTGTGAATCACCACAGTGCCAAGTCAGGACCGACAATGCTCGATGAATTGGCGGTAGTGCATCACAACCATGTTGACAGACTGGCTTAGATAAACAACTACATGTCTGGTTGAGTATTGAGGCCGTTGGATTGTCAACACCAAATATGATGGCTAATTATATGAAAATTCTAGTTTATGCATGCACTTAAGAATCGGGACGATCAAGATGCCCAAGAGGGGTGGTGATGGGTCCCAAGGGCTGTTAGATGATGTGGGGGGCGATAAAGGTAGTTTGTCATGCTAGTCAGTCACAAAGCTATGGGAGCTTCTTGCACATGCGACCAGGGTGGGGTCACGATGAGGTCTCCATCCTCATATGTACACAAAATGACATTCGGGTCTAAGTGTCGGACATCTGGGACTTCCACTCAGACTTCGGGTAGAAGTGGATGGGCTTCTATCAGGGTGGACAGCAAAGTCGCACTGATCCCCATGTGGGTGTAGTTTGGGATTGCCCTATGAATGTGTACCCTTCCTAATGAAGGGCATGTGTTTATTTGCTAAACGCCTCTCGAGGCAAGGGGATGGGCTAAGAGAGCGAAACACACCTACTATGGAAATGGAAAAAGTTCTGGAAAATTGAATTGAGGAAACCCTTTTAAATGAAATGTTAACCTTGGCATGGTTTTGATAAACTAAAAGATATTTTAAAAACTCACTCCCAACACCCGCTCACTGAGTTGTAAAAACTCACCCCTCCCTTTACCCCTTTTCAGGCAAAAGTATTACCAACTGTAAAGACCCCTCATAGTTGAATCGTAATGGTAGGTACAAAAATTTTAATATATTCAATTTTGTATAATGCTATTCCAGGAAAAGTAGAAAAAAGGACGCCCAACTACTCATTGTTTAGAAAGGGTTAAAACCCCTACTGACCAAAGGGAGTGACAGATTGCTCAAGGGGATTCGACCAAAGCGGGTCGGGGCATGACAACTTGAGTGGTATCAGAGCATGTTTCCTCGAATGCATTATCATGACTATATAACATAAAATCTAAGAGAAATAAGTTTTAAAATTTACAGATGGCACCCAAGAGAGAAACCAAGAGAACTAGGGTTGCAGTCACTAACACTGCCCAACACCCCATCCTTGCAGAAAGTCCCCAAGAAGCCCAAACAGTTCCACCTGGACTAAGCTTGGAGCATCAAAGGCTGTACGAGGAGTTCACCCGAGTGTTTGGAAGGCCCAACCTCGCCCATGAGGTGGACACCGACTCTCGAGTTGAGCCCACCATACTAAAGGGGAGCCCTCGTTGTCCTAGATGATAGAGGGACCACGAGGGAGCATGCTTATCATGTTTCGGATGTGGACAAGTGGGGCACTTTGCAAGGGAATACCCCACTCTTAGGGAGAATAAGAAACAGAACACATTTGGACCACACCAAGGGAACCTGAGGACTCCAAGGCAGGACACCACCACGACAAGGGTACTAGCTAGGGTATACAACTTTACCCAAGAGGAGGCAAGAAAATACCCTAGTACTGTAGCAGATACTTTCTAAAACCTTCCTTACTAAAGTTAGACAAAACCTGTAATTTAATCCTACTTAATAAAGAAATTCAAATTCTTCTTTCTCTAAAAATGTGCATTTCTTCAATCAAGGTACATAAAATTATGGGGGAGAAAAATCTATGCTCTCTTTGACTTGGGAGCAGGGAGATCCTTCATCAAGGAAGATCTAGTTCTAGGTCTTTCCCTAGAACTTACCTTCCTGGAACAAATTCTCAACATCCCCACACCCTTAGGAGAAGGACTAAATAGGGACAAATAGTTAAAGGGATGTGAGATTATGATTGGAGGAGTAAAACTAGAGGTGGATTTGATCCCATTACCTCTAAGGGATGTAGAAATAATACCGGAAATGGATTGGTTAAGTACGCATCAAGCCAAGGTGGATTGTGGGAAGAAAGTGATAACTTTCCACACTCCCGAAACACTCAAACTGCATTTTCAAGGAGACATGCGGAAGGGAGAGATGCACTTATAAAAGCCCAAAAGATGATACAGAAGGGTTGTCGGGCTTTCCTCACAATGGTCATCAATGAGAAGTTGTAGGAGAAAGGACCAGAGAGCATCCCAATGGTGGAACACTACCCTGATGTATTCCCTAAGGAATTACTAAGATTACCCCTAAGTCGACAACTAGAATTTACTATAGAGGTAATCCTCGGAACACATCCCATATCCCAAACCCCTATCACATGGCTCTAACGGAATTAACAGAATTAAAGGAGCTATTGGACGAGTTATTGGAGAAGGGTTTAATACGCCCTAGCCAGTCTCCATGGGGTGCACCAGTACTATTTGTAAAGAAAAAGGACAGGAGTATGACGCTGTGTATAGATTATCGAAAGTTGAACCAGGTCACTATAAATAATAAGTATCCACTTCCACGGATTGACGACCTATTTGACCAACTAAAAGGAGTGGCCTACTTCTCCAAAATAGACCTCCGATTTGGATACCACCAGCTCAGGATCCGAGAGGGAGATATCCCTAAGACTACCTTTCGGTCTTGATATGGACACTATGAATTTAGGGTGATGCTTTTGGCCTGACGAATGCCCCTGCAGCCTTTATGGATTTGATGAACTGAGTGTTCTATACTCACTTGGACAAGTTCATGATTGTGTTTATAGATGACATACTCATATAGTCAAGAACTAGGCTGGAGCATAAGGAACATCTGGCTATCACCTTAGAGACATTACAAAATAATTGCTTATATGTAAAATTCTCCAAGTGTGAGTTCTAGTTGTAAGAGGTAGGGTTCTTATGGCACATAATGTCCAAAGATGGAGTCAAGGTAGATCTGACAAAGTTAGAGGCCATATTTGATTGGAAGGCACCCAAGAACCCCTCCGAAATATGTAGCTTCTTAGGATTACCAGGGTACTACTGACAGTTTATACATGAACAAGGGTTGGGAGGAATACTTGTGCCTAATAGAGTTTGCATATAATAAAAATTACTAGGCCAGTATTCAAATGGCTCCTTATGAGACCCTTTATGGATGACCATGCTGTACCCCCTTATTCTGGGAAGAGGTGGGAGAAAGGAAGCTCGAGAGGTTTGAGCTAATAGAAGATGCCACAGAGAAAATAAAGATTATAAGGAGTTGACTTAAGGCGGCTCAAGATAGACAAATGAGCTACGCGGACCATCAGAGAAGGAACTTGGAATTTGGTGTGGGTGACTAAGTATTTCTCAAGATATCTCCATGGAGAGGAATACTTAGGTTCAAACAACAGGGGAAGTTGAAACCTAGGTACATCAGTCCCTACACCATAATCCAAAGGATAAGGCTAGTGACCTAACTTACAAAGAATACATGACGTATTCCATGTCTCAGTACTCTGAAAATACCAGCTCGATATAAGTCATGTGCTAGACTGACCATCACCCGAGTTATAAGAAAACCTAACCTATCAAGCGGAACTGGTGCGAATCATTGACTGAAGGGACAAGAACTTAAGGAACAAGAAAATTCCCATGGTCATGGTTCTTTGGCAGAATGAACCGATACAAGAGAAGACATGGGAAACTCAGAGTGTTATGAGGGATGGGTACCACCAATTGTTTGGGATGTGAACGTTTGGGGATAAAACCCCTAAAAAGAGGGGGGAGTTGTAAACCCTGTTCCTTTAAAGATAAGAAAAATGGAAAAAGAACCTATCAATTCAAAAGAGAAAACCGAGCCAGTTAATGAACCAAAACCGGTAAAGAAGGGGTAAAATGGAAAATTGGAAAATCCCAAGTGATTCAAAGAGTCATAAAAATCATGGAAAAGAACCATGGAACAAAATGGAAGAGAAAAGTGGGCTGGTTCAAGATGAACCTGATATGAACTGGATTGTACCTGATTGAACTAGTTTGAACTATACATGAACCGATTTCTAAATTCATTTTTCAAGGTGGCTTCAATTGATCAAATTGGAAAATTGAAGCCACCAATGGATAGGAAATGAATTTAGACAAATTTAGAAATTTTTAGATTTGAGAAAACTGGTCGGATCGGGACTAAACCGACCAATTTTTGCGATTGAACCCGGTCGGACCGGACTGATATGGTTCAGAATAATGTCGTATTCTTCCTTAGGATGATAGCACTATTTATTAGTTCAAAAACATTCCTTCTCTAGTGAAGGAATATCCTCTATACTCTAGGTATTTTCTAAAGAGGATAGCTCGACCAATATTGAAACATGTTGGGCAGAGGGTCCCCGAGCTCCCTATATAAAGAGCTCCCCTCAATTCATCCTCTACACACCTCAAATCGCCATTCTCTCTTAAGTGCTCCATTTTCTGGTGAAGCTCAAACCAGAGCTCTGACTTGGGCACTTTTCTTAGCCTCAGAAGGCAAGGTCAGGTCCTATAGACTTCGGGGGAAGTCAGCTACCTGACATCAATCTCCCCTTGACCCAAGGACCATCAGAAAAGCGCCGACAAAATCAAACAATGAAGCAGCTCTGACGGACCAAAGTTTCCCTATTTTGGTCGAGCTGAATTTGGCCAAATTTAGACCTCCTCTGGCCAAACCAAGCCTCCCTAATATCCCCATGGCCCTCACACGACCTCCATTGAGGTGAAAGGTAAGCCAATTTGGCCCTCCATTGTTGCAGATCAATGCTAGAGAGAGAAAGTGCCAAATTTTACTAATGAAATTCACCCTCGTATGGACTTTAATTATAGCAATTTTTTATTCTAAAACGAACCTAAGGATGAGAGATACCTCCCTAGATTGAGAGCTCGGATCGTCGCACTTCCGACGGTAAGCTCTTGAAGCTTTCTCTCTCTACGACTAGTTTTTCGATGAAGCTCCATTTGAGCTCGTTCAGACTCAAATTCTGCAATTCAAAGCTCCATCTGATCGTAGAGAAATGTTGTAACCAATCCAAGCCATCAATTGGAGTAATTAACTCCAACTGTACGACCAATTTGAAGAAATCAAATTTAGTCAGTAAAGGGGGAAGAAATTAGGGATTTTGAAAAATTGAAGGACCTCCATGCAATTTCTCAAAATTGAAGGCCAATTGGCAATGATAAAGATGATGGGGGACCAATTGGTCAATTTTTGAAATATTTGGGGCCAAATTGCTATTTTTGGAAAGTAGGGGCAAAATTGTAATTTATGAAAAAATTGGGACCAAATTGAAAATTTGGAAAACTTTAGCCCCTTACACAATTTTGAGTAAATTGAGGATTTAAAGAGGATATTGGAAAGCTTGATACTCAATTTGTAGAAAAGTTAGCATTAGGGACCTAAAGTTAAGAAAAATGAACTTTAGGGACCTAAGTGCGATAAACCAAGAACTTTGAGCCTAGTTGCTCATATGTGAGAAAATGAAGGCTGTCATGCCAAACCCTAATTGATAATGATACCCAAATTGTGTAGGGATATGAGAGACCGTGTAAATCCCGCTCCATAAAGATAAGAAAACTGGGGAAAGAAGCGGTTATCTCAAGAGAGAAAACCGAACCGGTTCATGAACCTTAACCGGTAGTGGAAGGGCAAAATGGGAAATCGACAAACACCAAGTGACTCAAAGAGTCATAAAAATCATGGAAAAGGACTTTAAGACAAATTGGATGAGAAAACCAGACCGGTTCAAGTGAACCAGACCTAAACTGGATTGAACCGATTGATAAATTCATTTTTCTAGGTGGCTTAAAATATTCAAATTAGGGAATTGAAGCCACCATTGGATAGAGAAAGAATTTAGATAAATTTAGAAAATTTTAACTTTGAGAAAATTGGTCGAATTGGGCTTGACCTGACTTGTTTAAGCATTGAACCTGGTTGAACTGGTCTTGTCCAATTCGGAACAGTGTCATCTTCTTCCTTCAGATGACGACACTGTTTATTCAATGTAGAAATTAACAGCGCCAACGAAGGAAAAACATCTCCATTCAGTGCATTTTAGGTTGAGGATAAGCTTGACCCCAAGCTCCCTATATAAAGAGGTACTCTCCATTCATCCCCCTAACACCTGAAATCTCCATTCTCTCTCGACTGCTCCATTTTTTGGTGAAGCTCAAACTAGAGCTTTGACATAGGCATTTTTCTCAGCCTCAGAAGGCGAGGTCGGGTTCTTTAGACTCTGAGGGAAGTTAGCTACTAGACCACAACCTCTGTTCAACCTAAGGACAGCAGGAGAAGCACCGGCGGAATGAAACAATGAACTAGCTCCCAAGGATCAAAGCTGCCCTGTTTCGGCCGAGCTGAAATCGGCCAAATTTATCCCTCCTTGGGCCAAACCAAGCCCTCCTGACACCCCCACAACCCTCATACGACCTCAACTAAGCTGAAAGGTAAGCCAATTCAGCCCTCCTCAGTCATTGTAGGTCAGAGTTAGAGAGAGAAACTGTAAAAATTCACAATAAAATTCTCCCTCAATCTGGGGTCAATTGTAGGAATCTTTTATCTTAGAAGTACCTCAGGAATAGAGCTACCTTCCCTGATAGAGAGCTCAGACCACCACACCTCTTAGTAAGCTTTCAAAGCTTTCTCTCTCTATGCATAGTTTTCCAGCGAATCTTCGTTTGAGCTTGTTTCGGCCTCAATTTATGCGATTAAAAGCTTAATTAAATTGTATGGAAGTGTAGGAACTGATTTATACCTCCAATTGGAACAATTAACCCCGATTGAATGGTCAATTTGAAGAAATCAAATTCGTCTAGTTTGAAAGGGGAAAATTGGGGATTTTGTAAAATTGAGAGCCAATTGGCCATGAAAAAGATGTTGGAGGACCAATTGGTCGATTTTTGAGACATTGGGGGTTAAATTGCAAAATTTGGAAAGTAAGGGCAAAATAGTAATTTTTAAAAAATTGGGAACCAAATTGAAAATTTAGAAAACTTGAACGCCTTAAACAATTTTGAGTAAATTGAACACCCAAAGAGAAATTTTGGAAGTTCGGGACTCAATTTGGGTAAAAGTTAGTACTAAGGGCCTAAAGTCAAAGAAAATGAACTTTAAGGACCTAAGTGCAATTAACTAATAATTTTGAGCCTAGTCGCTCATATGTGAGAAACAAAGGTTGTTAGGCCAAACTTTAATAGATAAGGGTGTCCAATCATGTAGGAACATGAGAGACTGGAAAGCCAGCATGGATAAGCTAGCATGGAGGTGAAAACCGACTGGAGAAGAATATGCCACGGTTTTCGGGTGAGTGGGCTTATTTACATCATACACTGTTGGGATGGTGAGCACTTTAGAAATGAAAAGCCACTTGTAATTGGAATTTTAACATCATATCTGGTTGGGATGATGGTTGAACTAAGCTAAAACCTACTTAGCAATTGTAAGTAGAGGAAATCATACCCAGTTGATATGATGAACTTCCTTGAAAGAAGAAGAAACCTACTTGCCGACTGTAAGCGGAGATATCATCACACTCGATTGGTGTGATGATGTGAAAATGTGTTTTTGTCATAAGTGTTCTGCCCTGACTGTGTGCCAATGCTTAAACTCTTTGGGAGACTTTCTTGTCTGGAGCTAGAATCGCTCAGATAGAATAGAGGCCTCAGTTTTTGAAATAGTGGGGCTAAATGCCTGGTTTTGGAAAAATCATGTGCGCTGGGCCCAAGGCTAGTGGACACGAGCAGGAGATTGTAAACAAACATGAGATATGAAAGCTATGAAAATTCTTAATGAAATGGTTGTGTGATTTCATCAAGGTATCAAGTTACGATAGATAGTACTCGAGGGAATGGTGGCAGTGCGTTAGGGCTAGGTCGACGGACCGACCTAAACAAACAGTTGTAGGTTGGGTTGAGAGTTGAGACCGTTGGACTAGTGGCACCAAAGATAAATGACCAATTGTGAAAATTATTGTTTTGTGAATGCACTTGAGGTACATGACCTTCAAGATGCCCAGGGGGGGTAGTGATGCATCCTAAGGGCTACTAGACGATATAGTGGAGATAAGGGTAGTTTGTCATGTCAGTAGTCGGGAAGCTCGATGTAGCTTCTTGCACATGAGACTAGAGTGGGGTTAGGATGAGATCTTTGTCCTCATATGGACACGAAGTTGCTTTCGGGTCTGAGGGTTGGATGTCACAAACATCCACTCAGACCTAGGGTAGAAGTGGACAGGCTTCTATCTTGGTTGTTGGTAAAGATGCTCCGAGCCACAAGTGGGTGCAGTGGACGGGCTGCACATGCGAATGTGTGTTCCCTTCCTCAGGGTGTGTGTTGTCTACTATACACACCCAATGTGGAAATAGGGAATAAGGGTTTTGAAAACCATAACATGAGAAAATCTCTCTTTGAAAGGAAACAACAACCCTGGAACAAATATTGTTAAAATTTTTTATTTTAAAAATTCACTTCCAACCCCAACTCACTGAGTTATAGAAACTCACCACCTTTTTTTTATCCCTTTTAAGGAGTAGGAAAACATGGCTAAAGGAAACACCCGGATCTACCCTCTGTCATGTACGGTTAAAAGTTCTTTTAAGCTTGCATTTATTGATATATGCTATTCAAGGAACAAGGTTTAAATTACGTTTGACTCCTCTTGATTGAAGGAAAGGGGAAACCCCTCTTAAACCAAGGGAGCGGCGAGTTGATCATGGGGATCTGACCAAACCGAGTTAGGGCATGACAACTTGAGTGAAATTAGAGCCTTTGTTCCCTTGAAAGCATTATCAATACTATGTTGTGACACTAATGAAATTTTAATTACCTTGTAGGAAGAAGAGTCCCTATGAAGTTGGTAGTGTGAACCAAACCCCCACACGAGATCGTGAAAAAGACACATACCTCCAGAGATGCAGCCATTCAAAGGTTCTTAGAAGGTGAGAAGAGAGTACCCAACGATATGGTCGAGGACTATTGGAAACTTGTAGTAGCACAATTAGAGCTAGAAGGCATTATATACCCTCCTCCAAGGCAGGAAGAACTGATCCCTCCTCCAAGGCAGGAAGAACTGATCCCTCCTCCAAGGTGCCTGACACCTCCTTCAGTCCCACAATAGCCAAAAAGTAGTCAAAATAAGAAGGTGACTTGTGACAACTATTGGGATGCCCACACCACCTTTTTGAAAGTTCACCAAGTACCCCCACCAGTCCAATCCAACTTAAATCCTTTCTAATGGTTGAAGTGGACATACAAGTGTGAGGATGAGGTGTTGAGAAGGTACAAACTCTAGGCCATTCATGAAGCTCATCCTATTAGGGAAATCCAAAGGGAATATTGTTGGACTTCAACTAGTTCATGAGAGCCTTCAGACCATAAATCTCACAACCGTTTTGAGGCTAACTCCCAGCCTATGACTCCAAGGGACTAGGAAGTAGTGAATTCCTGTAATAAGCTGAGTACGATAAGAAACTACTTTTTTAAATGAATAAAAGTTCAGTTTTCCTTAATTAAAATTTAATCTCCCTGATAATGACAAAGTACAACTAATAGATTGGAAATATACCAATCATGACTGTGGTAGTAAATGGATAGAAAAGCACCTAAGGAGGAAGACTACGGGTCACCTATGGTTAACATTAACTCTAAGGTAACCAAATAAGTTCCCCACAAGAACTAGGAATATGGAGTAACAAGGCAACAAGACTGGGAAAAAGAAGTTATAGAGAAAGACCAAGAGTTTACCTAGAATCACCAGAAAGGACATACCCTAACCAAGGGTAGGAAGAAGAGAAAGAGTAGGAGGTCTGGTATAAAGGAAGTAACATCAAAAGATGCAGGATTAGTAAAGGAAAACCTAAGGATCATAAGGGATTGAGAAAGAATCCTCATACAAGAGTTAGGAAATCAAGAGGAATCGGGTGACCTCTAAGATGAACCAAGAGTATGAGAGATAACCAAAAAGGAGAGATAAGGTACAAGAACCCCCTCAAAAAGGGAGAATGCAAAAGAACTCTTCAGGTAACTCTAGGATAAGACATGGTAAGAGGGAAGAGGGAAAGAAGTGCATTAGGAAGAGAACTTTGAAGGAATGCATGAGTACCTTCGAAAGAGTTACTGATAGGCAGATGGAAAAAAATGAAGAGTGCTAGAAACCCACTCCAATTAGGAACCCCTCAAAGGAAGGATACGAAACAAGAAGGGAATTTGATGATGGAAAAGGATTAAGGACGTTTAACCATACCAATGTTGAAGGGTGTAAGAAGGGAAAGAAGGAAAAACATTAAAGAAATGTTAGGAAGATGAACATGAAAATCCTAGGAAGGAAGTCCCTAATAAAAAGGATAAAAGTTGGAAATAAGACCGTGGAAAAGAAACTCCCAAGCTAAGGAACTGAAAGGAGGATCATAAGAGGCTTAACCGAAAGAAGGAACCTTAAAAAGGTGGGTGGAAGTGGTTAAGGGTGTCTGAGGATGGCAAGTGTGACCTGATTTAGAAATAGGAGAGTGGTCAAGCAGGAAATAACTAGAAACAAAGAAATGATCAAGGAGAATAAACGACACCCTATGAAGGACCAAAAACATAGTAATGATTACACCCTAAAAAGGACAATTGGATAGACATTGAGGATGAGTAAACTCGAAGAACAACTACTCCAAGAAAAGTGGACCCCAAAAAATATGAGATATGTGCCATAAAAATTTAATAAATGAATTGTTTGGCCATGGAAACAAGACAAGACCGACATATTCAGTCAATTAGTGGCAATGTGACATGACATGTCTCTGAACTAGTCAAGACAAACAGTTGCAGGTTGAGTTGAGAGTTGGGGCTGTTGGACCAGTGGCACCACAAATTATATGGCATGATAAGAAAATAATGTTTGTGCATGCACTATGATTACAAGATCATCAAGATGCCCCTGAGGGGTAGTGATGCATCCTAAGGGCCCTGGACGACCCGGTGAGTATAAGGGCAGTTTGTCGTACCATGTGATTGTGCGAAATTTAGAGTAGCACTAAGCGCATGAGACAATGGTGGAGACGGGATGAGGTCTCTATCCTCATACAGACATGGAGAACTAATTTCAGGATTGAGGGTCGGATGTCGCGTACATCCACTCATTCTCAGGGTAGAAGTGGATGTACTTCTATCTAGGTGGCCGGTAAAGTCGCTCCAAAGCCACAAGTGGCTTCAGTGGTCGTACTAGCATATGAATGTGTGTTTGACCTTCATGATGAAGGTTGTGTGTTGGGTGATGACACACCGTGATTAAATAAGAAAATGGTGATAAAACCTGAGATATTAATTGATAGGATTTTTGAAAGAAAGGAGTCTAGCACACTCCAATACAATTCTTTTCCTCATAGCGAATTTTTGAAAACCCATTCACTGAGTAGTCGTACTCACCTCCTCCTTTCTATCCCTTTTTCAGAAAAAGGAAAAATGACTAAGAATAATACCGAGCCTTACCCTCTATCAGGTATGCTTAAATTTTTCTTAAGCTTGCATTTTATTGGATATATGTCTTTCTAGTGAACAAGGTTGAAATTACGCGTGTCTCATCTCGAGTTAAAGTTGGAGGAAACTCCTCTTGAACTGAGAGAGCGGCGGTTGATCACGGGGATCCAACCAAATCGGGTTGGGGCGTGACAACTAGAGTGGTATCAGAGCCAATTTCCCTTGAAACATTATTAATATTATGCTCTAATATTAACCAACTCTAAACTATCGTGTAGGAAGGAAAGTCCCTAGGAAATTCACAGAAAAATCCAGTCCTTCCCTTATAATCATGAAAAAGACATCCAACCCAAGGGAGGAAGCCATTCAAAGGTTTCTAAAGGTGAAAAGAGGGTGCCCAAGGACATGGTAGAAGACTTCTGGAAACTAGTTGGAGCCCTATTAGAACCAGAATGTATCATATACCATCATCCTAGACAAGAAGAACCAGCAACACCTCCTAAAAGTCTGACCCCTCCTCCTCCAATGCCACAACAACCAAAGAGGAATCCCACCAAGAAGGAGGCTTGGGATAACTGTTGGGATGCATATGCTACCTTCATGAAGGTCCACCAAGTACCTCCACCCACTCAACCTAACTTCAACCCATTTCAATGGGTGAAGTGGACTTATGAGTGTGAGGAGGAAGTACTAAGGCGGTACGGATTGGAGGTCATACATGGAATTCATCCTATTAAGGAGCTTGAAAAGACCCCAATCAGTTCCTCAGAGCCTTCTGATCAAGAGTCTCATAATCGTTCTAGGGTTAACTCTAGCTCTATGACCCCAAGGGATTAAGGGATAGAGAATTCCTGTAATAAGCCAAATGTTGGCAAGAAAATATTTCCTAAATAAATGAGACTGAAGTTTTTTAAAACTCTTAAGTTTCCTTGAAAAAAATTAAGTGTAAGATAATAAGAGTTTAAATGAAAAGGGAACCCCCTTAAGGAAGAATGAGTTATGGGTAGTTAGACTCAACCCTTAAGACTTACCTTAGAAATATGATAAATTCATCTGATGGAGATCCTAAGAAAAGGAAAAGAGTTGGAGGAGCAACCGTCTAAGAGTACATGGCTTTTAAGAGACAAGAAATTCTGAGAATTGAAGATACAAGAATAAGTATAACATCCCAAAAAGAAACCATAGGAAAAGAAGTGGATCGATAAGGAAAAGAAATTAAGTATAGAGTCTACCGTAGAAAGATGAAGAGAAAGTACACAACAGAAAGTCCCAAGTGTAACAACTAAAGAACTAAGATACAAATTTTCTTAGAAATTTCAAAGGATAAGAGACATGTGGAACGTAAAGTATGAGTCAAAGAAGGAAGAAAAACAAGAAATAGATGAATTATACCAGGTCCTTAAGTTTATGAGAGTTTCCAAAGGATAGGGTGACCAAACACCAAAAAATACGAGTGGTTAGGTGAAAGTATAGGGAGGTTGGGCATGATCTACTATAAGAGGGCCTGGAAAACTCAAAATAGGAACTTCAAAAGAATCCTATATAAGGAAATAACTTATTTGGACTAAATTATTTGGAGGAGAAAACGTAGTCTAACCAGAGATGGGGAATAGCGGAAGAATACTCCCCAACCAAGGCAAAAAGAGAAATACTGGGGATATAAAGGTACGAAAGGTTTGTACACGATGAGGAGGAGAGACCCACCTCAAAGGAATAGGCAAACACTGAAGCAAGTGGAAATGAGGAAGGATCAACAGAAGGTACTCTTGGATCCAAAGAGCAAGAATAAGTTGAAAATATCGGCAAAATATACTCCAGAAATTTAAGGATTTCAATAGTAGATCTAGAAAGAAATATGGAGGGAAAAGAGAATGAAAAGTTCATCAAAGAAAGAAATCTTGGAAAGACATTGGCGTACCAAAAAAAGAAAGTGAAACAAATGAAATAAGCAATAGGATAATTCCTCAAGTACAAGATAATGGGAAGAAAGAATCACATAACAAGGACAAAGAAATTATCCGAGTCATGACTCAGAATTTGCTACAATAGTGTTGCCCTAAAGTTATGGTGACACTACCTTTACGAAGTTAAGTGCAAGATATACACAGATTAGAAGAGCATTAAGTACTTCCTAACTTAGAAGGAGTTAAATATTAGTCAGAGGAGATGGCTGGAATTGGTGAAGGATTGTGATCTTACAATAGAATATCACCCCGAAAAGGCTAATGTAGTAGTAGATACCTTAAGTCACAAATATCAAACTGAGATGACCCAAGCAAAGACAAGTTACCTACCCTTGTTATAACAATTGAGAAGGATGGAGGTGGATTTGAGGATAATAAACAAGTAGGAAAAAATGCTTGGTGGCGAATGTGACGGTAAGGCCCAGTCTAACCGAGCATATTAAGACTCAACAAAGGACCAATAAAGAATTCTAGCCTTATTTGGATCTGGTAAACAGAGAAAGGAAACTAGACTAAGACATATGAGGTGATGAAGTACTAACCTATAAGGGTAGGGTATGTGTGCCTCAAGATAAGGAGATGAAAGATTAATTAAAGAAGAGGCACACAATTTTATGTATGCTATGCATCCGTGCAGTACTAAGATGTATTGCACCCTCAAACAAGGATACTGGTGGAAGGGTATGAAGAGGGACATTGCGAAATATGTAGCTCGATGTTTGTCTTGTCAATAGATAAAAGTAGAAGATCAAAAACCGTCAGGACTATTACAACCCTTACTAATTCTGGAGTGGAAATGGGAGCACATCACCATAGACTTCGTCACGAGCTTACCAGTGACCACAAGGGGCTGAGATGCGATTTGGGACATAGTGGATAGATTGACCAAATTAGCACATTTCCTTCCTATAAAAGTGACGGGCACAATAGAACAGCTGGCTGTCCTATACATGAAAAAAATCATAAGACTCCATGGCGTCCTGATGAGTATAGTATCGAATAGAGATCCGAGATTTACCTCCAGGTTTTGGCCAAGTTTACAAAATGCCATGGGGACTAAACATCATATGAGCATGACATTTCACCCACAAACAGATGGTCAATCAGAGCGAGCCATCCAAACCTTAGAAGACATGCTGAGAGTGTGTGTACTCACCATGAATAAAAACTGGAAGGAATACTTGTGTCTGATGGAATTCGCTTACAACAATAGTTATCAGGCCAGTATTTAGATGGCTCCCTGTGAAGCCCTTTATGGATGACCATGCCGTACTCCTCTATTTTGGGGAGAAGAAAGGAAAATAGAAAGGGAAAAATTAATTGAGGATGCCACCGAGAAGATAAAATTAATAAGGAGTCATCTTAAGACCTTTCAGGACAAGCAAAAGAGTTATGCGGACAATCGCAGGAAAGATTTGGAGTTCAAGGTAGGAGATCAAGTGTTCCTCAAAGTGTCCCCCTAGAGGGGAATACTTAGGTTCCAACAAAGAGGAAAATTGAAACCAAGGTATATCGGTCCATATCCATTCATTCAAAGGATAAGACTGGTATCTTATAAATTGGAACTACCTCCTGTCCTGCAGAGAATACATGATGTATTCCATATCTCAGTACTTCGGAAATGTCAGCCTGATCCTAGTCATGTATTAGACCAACCTCCAATGGAACTAGAAGAGAACCTGACCTATTAGGCAGAGCCGGTACGAATCATCGACTAGAGAGACAAGAATTTGAGGAACAAAAAAATTCCTTTGGTCAAGGTTTTGTGGCAGAACGGACCCGTGTAGGAAGAGACATGGGAAACCGAGTCTATGATGAGGGATAGTTACACTCAATTATTTAACATGTAACTATTTTGGGGACAAAACCCTTAAAAGGAGGGGAGAGTTGTAAACCCCATCCTTTGATAATGAGAAAATCGGGGAAAGAAGCAGTCTGTTTTGAATTTTAAACCGAATCGGTCTACAAGCTCGATTAATAGGAAATGGGCAAATTGAGAATTTACAACTTCCATGTAACTCAAAATAGTTCAAAAATCTTGGAAAAGAACCTTAGGATGAATTGGAGAAGAAAAACTAGACCGATTCATGTGAACCGAGTCCAAACCAGATAGAATCGGTTATTGAACTGAGTCAACTCATGAATCAGGATCGATAGAGAAAGCATAAACTAGGAAATTTATGGATCCCAAGTGACCCAAAAAGTCCCAAAAGTCATGGAAATGGACTTGAGAGGGAATTGGAGAGAAAAACCAAAACGGTTCAGGTGAACTAGATCCGAACCGGATTAAACCGGTTTGGACCACTATTAAACTAGATTCTAAATTCATTTTTCTAGGTGGCTTAAAGAATTCAAATTTGAGATTTAAAGCCACCATTGGATAGAAAATGAATTTAGAAATTTTTAGATTTGAAAAATTCAGTCAAATGAGGGGTGAACCGTTTGGTTTAAGCTGCGAACCTAGTTCGGACCGGTCCAGTTTAGTTCGGAACAGTGTCGTCTTCTTCCTTCAGATGACAACATTATTCACTCACCGGAAAATTGAAGTAGTGGTGGTGAAGAAGAAATGTCTCCTTTCAATACGTTTCTAACCATCAATGCTTGTCATAAAGATGCCAAACGGATGGTCGACGAGTGCCCGACCTCCCTATATAAAGAGCCTTTCTCCATTCATCCTCTTCACACTTGAAAATCTCACTCTCTCTCATTTGCTTAGTTTTCTGGTGAAACTCGAACCAGAGCTCTGATATATGGTTATTTCTGAGCCAAAGAAGGTGAGGTCGGGTTCATTAGAACTGGAGAGAAGTCAACTATACGAGGGTGACATCTATTCATTCCGAGAGTCTTCGTAGGAGCACCGACATGATCGAACATTAAAGCAGCTCTGGCGGACCGAAGCGACCCTGTTTCGGCCAAGTTGAAATCACCCAATTCGAGCCCTCCTTAGGCCAAACCAAGCCCTCCCAACACTTCCTCAGCCCTCCCGCGGCCGAATTAGGATGGAAAGGTAAGCCAATTCGGCTCCCCTCTCCAATTTCCGATCAGTGTTAGAGAGAGAGTCGACCGAATTTTTGTGACAAAATTCTAATCCAATTCAACATCAATTGATGACATTCTTAATCCTAGGAAGAACCTCAGGCAGAGGACTACTTTTCCAGATAGAAAGCTCGGACCGTCGTGCCCTCACTAGTGAGTAATTGAAGCTTTCTCTCTCTACAGTTTATTTTCTAGCGAAGCTCTGTTTGAGCTTGTCTCGGTATTAAAACTTGCGATTCAAAGTGCTAAAGAATCATATGAACATGTAGAAACTCAATTTCAACTTCAATTTCAACAATTGGAAATGTTTGATTGGTCAATTTGATTTCATCAAATTTGACTGTGTTAAGAAGTTAGAATTGGGGGAAAATTTGGGGAAAATTGGGGATTTTTGAAAATTTGAAGGACCAAAATGCAATATCCTAAAATTGAGAATCAATTGGGCATGATAAAAATTTTAGAGGGCCAATTGAGAAATTTTTTTTAGGGGTAAAATTTACCATTTTTGTGAAGGAAGGGCAAAATGGTAATTTTGGAAAAGTTAGGGGACCAAATTGGAAATTTGAGAAATTAAACCTTTTTTTTGTGAAATTGAATAAATTGAGGTCCCAAGGGGATTTTTAAAAGTTTTGGGACTCGATTTGAGGATAGACCGGCATTAGGGACTCAAAGTTAAAGAAAAATAACTTTAGGGACCTAATTACAAATAAATAAAAGTTTAGTTTTTCTCATTCACTTGAAATGAATGAAGGCTATTAGGCCGAGAGATAATAAACTGTGATGTTCATATCGTGTAGGAACACGAAGCACCGGGAATGCCAGCAAGGACAAGCTCGCGTGAATACAAGGAACTGATCTAGTGGAATTCATACGGGTGAGTGGGATTTTATATCATACCCGATTGGGGATGATAAATACCTCGAAATGAAAACCTACTACCAAGTGGTATTTTAAACATCACAACTTAAAGGAGTGATGTGGAAATCATGCAGAAAAACTACTTACCGGTTGTAAGTAGATCATACCCATTGGTATGATGAAACTTTCTTGAAGGAAGTTGAAAACCCATTCATCGGTTATGAGCGAAGATGTCCTTATACCCGGTCGGTATAATGGATAGTTGAAAATATATTTTTGTCAGAAGTGCTCTCCCCTGATGGTGTGCCAATGCTTAAACAATTTGGGAGACCTTCTTGACGGGAGCTCAAATAGATCTTATAGGTCGGGGGCCTCGGTTTTGGAACTTGGGGGCTATTATGCCCGGTTTTGAAAATCTTGAACAAGTGGGCCATAGGCCAGTGGGCACGAGCAGGAGCTCATAAACAAACATGAAATATATACCATAAAACTTTAATAAATGAATTGTTTGGTCATGTTACCAATACATGACCGACATATTCAGTCAACTAGTGGCAGTGTGACATGACAAGTCTCCAGACTAGTCAAGACAAATAGCTGCAGGTTGAGTTGAGAGTCGGGGTTGTTGAACCACTGGGACCACAAATTATATAGTATGATAGGAAAATACTGTTTGTGCATGCACTATGATTACGGTATCATTATGATGCCCATGCGGGGTAGTGATGCATCCTAAGGACCCTGGACGACCCGATGAGTATAAGGGCAGTTCGTCATACCAGGTGACCGTGCGAAATTTGGAGTAGCACTAAGTGCATGAGACCGAGGTGGGGACGAGATGAGGTCTCTGTCCTCATACGGACACAGAGAATTAATTTATGGATTGAGGGTCAGATGTCGCGTACATTCATTCATTCTCAGGGTAGATGTGGACTTACTTCTATCTAGGTGGCTGGTAAAGTCACTCCGAATCCACAAGTGGGTTCAGTGGTCGTGCTAGCATGCAAATGTGTGTTTTACCTTCATGATGAAGGTTGTGTGTTGGGTGATAACACACTGTGATTACAAAAGGAAATGGTGATAAAACCTGAGATTTTAAATGAAAGGATTTTTTAAAGAAAGTAGTCTGACACACTCCAATACAATTCTTTTCTCAAAGTGAATTTTTGAAAACTCATTCACTAAGTAGTCATACTCACCCCCTCATTTCTATACCTTTTTTAGGAAAAGGAAAAATGACTAAGAATAATACCGAGCCTTACCCTCTATCAGGTATGCTTAAATTTTCCTTAAGCTTGCATTTTATTGGATATATGTCTTTCCAGGGAACAAGGTCGGCCTGGCTCATCTCGAGTTAAAGTTGAGGGAAACTCCTCTTGAACCGAGAGAGTGGCGGGTTGATCACGGGGATCCAACTAAACCAGGTTGGGGCGTTACAGGTTAAGTATGATCTACTTGTAAGAAAGCAAGGAAACCAAATAGGGATTCTAGACGAACCCAGTTGAAGGAAATAACCCACAACAACTAGATCATCCAGGAAAATAAACTACACTCCAAGAAGGATTGGGGAGTAGTAAGGATCATACCATAAATAGGGCAAAGGGATGGATACCAAAGACAAGAAGATTCGGGAGACAAACCTCTCAAAATAATTAAACTAAGAGGATAAAATGAGCGAGACAGTTAACGGTTAACCCTTGTGAAGGTCACAATCCCAATAAAGAAGGAAAAGATGAAAAGGCCAAAACCTTTTAGAAATAAGGACAGAGGAAAATCATAAAGAGATCAATGGCTAAGATAGGAGTAACGATCTAAAAGCTATGAGAAGATTAAATAAGCTTTATACAAGACGATCAAGAGATTGGGTAACTAAGGGAATGTGACTCCACCTCAGAGAAATAAATGAGTACTGGAAGTAAGTGAGAATGAAAATGAAGTATATAAGAAGTAATAGTAGGGCCTCAATGGTAAAGGTAAGTAGGAGATGATGGTATCAAGGAATGTTATTTAAGGTTGGACATTCGCAATGGTAAAACTAAGAGAGAATTCAAGGAGAAAAGGAGTATAAAACTTACCAAGGAAGGGAACCTTGGAAAAATAAATGTGTTCCAATTAGGAGGAAATGGAACTAATAGAATTGGGAAGAAGATAAGATCCTCAAGGACGAGCTATTATAGATGAAAGGATCAAGTGTAAAAGAAAAGAAATCATAAGGGTCTAAGGGGGTAAGTTAAACCCAAGTAATGAGTAAGTAGTACGACAACATCAAAAGATGCCATACGAGTAAGAAAGGAACTAAGTCGAGGAGAATCATGAAATGATCACGCGTGAGTAAGAATGGATTAAGAAAAAGAAGAGTCCTTAAAGGAAAGGACGCCACTAGGAATGAGGAATGATGTAAGAAATGAAGAGTTTCATCAGGTCAGTAAGTTATTGGAAAACTCAAAGACTTGAAAGTTGAAGGACCTAATAAAGAAGTTTGGAAAAGACGAGTAAGTAAGGAAACTAATACGGTTATAAAGGATATGATGTCAAAGGCAAATTGGAGGATTGGATAATAATGATGATAATCAAGAAATACCACCAGATGAAAAGAGGGACGACATTATATCATCACTAGAAGATAGAGAAATTGAGAATAACCATTATGGATATGAGGGATATGTAAACCCAACTGTCCCAGGGAAATATGACTCAAGTAAGGAAGAGTCTGTTAGTTGAGCATGACAAGGTCATGCATTAAATTTGGAATGAAGTTGTGATAATCAACGGATGATGAAAGGATCGATTTAGGATGAAAATGTGATAACACCAACACCCGTGGAAGCATGTACATGGTGCTTGAACGGACACTGAGCCAAGGCGGTCAACAAATAAAGAGAATAACTGGATACATGAATGATTGGGTATTTTGGAACTCCCAATCTTGAATTCTTAAGTAAAGAAACTCAAACAAGAGAAATAGTGCTTTAAGGAATGAAGGATGTGAATTTAAGGATATGACCTTAAACCTTCCAATGAGATATGCTTAGCTAAAGTAAACTCCATGGAATGAGAAAGTGATGTAAATGAAAACAAAATCTTAAGTGTATTTGATATAAGGGATAAACGGAAACAACCGAGAAGGTTATATGTCGATAAATTAAAAATTGATATCAATCAAAGTTCATTCCTGTACAAAGGATGTGGAATAAGTTTTGGGGACAAAACTCCTAAAAGGAGGGGAGAGTTGTAAACCCCACCCTTTGGAGTTAAGGAAAACTAGGAAATGAACCGGTCAAATCGAGTGAGAAAACTGAACCAGATCACAAACTTGATCACCAGAGAATGGGCAAATTGAAAAATTTACAACTCCCGAATGACCCAAAGAGTCATAAAAACCTTGGAAAGGGACCTTAGAACAATTAAGGAGATAAAACTAGACTAGTTTAGGTGAACTGATTTAGACCAGTTTGAACCACTATTGAAGAAGATGCTAAATTCATTTTTCTAGGTGGCTTAGAAAATTCAAATTAGAGAATTGAGGCCACCAATAGATAGATAATGAATTTAGAAATTTTAATTTTGAAAAAATTAGTCAAATTGGGACTGAACCGATCGGTTTAAGCATTGAACCCGGTTCGGACCGGTCCAGTCCGGTTCCGAACAATGTCATCTTCTTCCTTGAGATGATAACACTGTTCACTCGTCAGCAAATCGAACAGCTCTAGCGAAGAAGAAACATTTCCATTTAGTACATTTTAGGCCATCAATGATTGTTATTAAGGTGCTGAATAGACGGCTGGAGATTCCTCGAACTCCCTTTATAAAGAGCCCCTCTCCATTTATCCTCAACACACTTGAAACCTCACTCTCTCTCAGCTACTAAGTTTTCCTATGAAGCTCAAACTAGAGCTCTAACATAGGGTCGTTTCTGAGCCAAAGAAGGTGTGGTCAGGTTCCTTAGACTCAGGGAGAAGTCAGCTACACGGTGGTAGTCTCCAATTGCTAAATGATCACCGTAGAAGTGCCGGCGTGATCAAACAATGAAGTATCTCCGGCGGACCAAAGCTACCATGTTTCTATCAAGCTAAAATTATCCAATTCGAGCCCTCCTCAGGCCAAACCAAGCTCTCCCAACACTTCTTCAGCCCTCCTACGACCGAATTAGAGCGGAAAGTTAAGCCAATTTGGCTTCCCTTTGTGAATTTCGATCGGTGTTAGAGAGAGAACTGACAAATCTTTACTGACTGAATTCTCCCTCAATTCAACATGAATTAAGGCAATTCTTAATTCTAAGAGAAACCTCAGGACAAGAGCTATTTGCCCATATCGAAAGATCGGACCGTCGCACCCCCGTTTGAGCTCATTTCGGCGTCAATTCATGCTATTCAAAGTGCAATTGAATCGTGTGGATGTGTAGGAACTTAAATCTATCTTTAATGTCAACAATTAACCTCGTTTGATCAGTTAGTTTGATGAAATTAAATTCGTCCAAGTTGAAAAGTTGAAATTGGGGGAAAATTTTGAGATTTTGATAATTTGAGGGACTAAAGTGAAATTTCCTAAAATGGAGGGCCAATTGGGCATGGAAAAGATGTTGAAGGACCAATTGGTCAATTTTTGGAATTATGGGGTGAAATTTGCCATTTTTGTAAAGTATGGGCAAAATGGTAATTTTGGAAAAGTTGAGGACCAAATTTTGAATTTGGAAAACTTGAACCATTTTTTGTGATTTTGAATAAATAAAGGTCCCATAGGAAATTTTAGATGTTTCGAGACTCAATTTGGGAGAAAATTGGTAGTAGGGACTTAAAGTTAAAGAAAAATAACTTTAGGGATCTAAATGCAAAGAACTAAAAGTTTGGGTATTTCATCCATTTGTGATGAATGAAGGCTGTTAGGCTAAATGATAATGAACAAGGATGTTAATATCATGTGGGAATACAAAGTACCAAGAACGCCATCCAAGACAAGCTTGCATAGATGTAATAAGTTAGTTGAGAGGAATTCACTGCATTCACGGGTGAGTAGGAATTTTTACGTAATACCCGGTTGGGATGATGAGCACCTCGGTAATGAAAACCCACTAATATGTGGGATTTTAACATCACACCTAGGAGGGGTGATGTGAAAAAATGCACAGAAAAACTACTTACCGATTGTAAGTATATCATACCCGGTTGGTTTGATGAACTTCCTGGAAGGAAGTAGAAAACTCGCTTATTTGTTATGAGAGGAGTTGTTTTCATACCCAATTGGTGTGATGGACAGTTGAAAGATAATTTTTGTTGGAAGTGCTCTCCAGTGACTGTGTGCCACTACATAAACTTTTTGGGATACCTTCTTGAGGAGAGCTCAAATAGCTCAGATTGGCCGGAGGGCTCGGTTTTGGATCTTGGGGCTAAAATGCTCGATTTTTTGAAAATCTCGTACAGTGGGACCAAGGCTAGTTGACACGAGCAGGAGCTCATAAATAAATATAATTAAGCCATGAAAACTTTAATAAATGATGTGTTTAGCCATGGTACCAAGACAGAACTGACACACTCGATGGAATGGCGGTAGTGCGACAAAATAGATCGACGGACCAGTCAAGACAAATAACTACAGGTCGAGTTGAGGGTCGGGGCCGTTGGACCAGTGGCACCAAAGATTAAATGGCTTCTGAAGAAAACTGTTGTTTTGTGCATGCACTGAGGTACGAGACCTTTAAGATGCCCAAGAGTGGTAGTGATGCATCCTAGGGGCTACTTGACAACCTGGTGGAGATAATGGTAGTTTGTCGTGCAAACAGTCAGGGAATCTGGACGTAGCTTCATGCGCACGAGACCGGGGTGGAGTTAGGATGAGGTCACTGTCCTCATACAAACACAGAGTTTCTTTATAGGATTGAGGGTCTGATGTCGCGAACATTCACTCATTCTTAAAGTTGAAGTGGACGGGCTTCTATTTAGGTGGCTAGTAAAGTTGCTCCGAGGCCACAAGTGGGTGCAGTTGACGTGCTGGCCTATGAATGTGTGATCCCTTCATGATTAAGGGCATGTGTGGATTATTAAACACACTGAATGTGGTTAATGAGGAATAATGGTTTTGAAAATTGAGATTTTGAGGATGGAATGTCTTAAAGAAAATAAGGAGTCTAGCACACTCCAATTCAAAAACTAATTTATTGAAACTTCATTTTTTAAAATACCCATTCACTAAGCTATAGAAACTCACCCACCCTTTTTATCCCTTTTTAGGAAATAGAGAAATGACTAGAGATAACAATAGACCTTACCCTCTATCAGGTATGCTTAATTATCTTGAGCTTACATTTTTATTGATATATGACATTCCATGGAACAAGGTTGAGATTACCCCTGGCTCCTTTTGAATAAAAGTAGGGGGAAACCCCTCTTAAATTAAGAGAGTGGTAGGTTGTTCTTGGGGATCTGACTAAACGGGGTCGGGGTGTGACATGCTAGCAACCTCCATTCGGTCCGAGGACTGCCAGAGAAGTGCCGATAGAATCAAAAAATGAAGCAGCTCTAAAGGACCGAAGCTGCCCTATTTCGGCCGTCCTGAAATTGGCCAAATTCAGCCCGTCGACCAGCCAAACCAAGCCCTCTTGACAGCCCCACGACCCTCATAAGACATCAACTAAGCTAAAAGGTAAGCCAATTCGACCCTCTTCAATTATTGTAGGTCGGAGTTAGAGAGAGAAACGACGAAATTTCACTAATGAAATTATCCCTCGATTTGGGGTCAATTGTAGAAATTCTTGATCCTAGAAGGTACCTCAGGAAGAGAGCTACCTTTCTCGATAGATAGCTCGGACCGCCACACCTCCAATGGTAAGCTTTCAAAGCTTTATTTCTCTATGCACAATCTTCTGACTAAGCTCCATTTGAGCTCGTTTCGGCCTTAATTCATGTGATTCAAAGCTCAATTGAATCGTAGGGAAATATAGGAACTGATTTACACCTCTAATTGGAACAATTAACTATGGTTAAATGGTTAATTTGAATAAATCAAATTTGGCCAATTTGAAAGGGGAAATTGGGGAAAATTTTGGGGATTTCATAAAATTGAGGAACCATTTTCAATTTTCCAAAATTGAGCGCCAATTGGCCATGAAAAAGATGTTGGAGGACTAATTGGTCAATTTTTTTTAGATATTTGGGGTTAAATTGCTATTTTTGGAAAGTAGGGGCAAAATAGTAATTTTTGAAAAGTTGGGGACCAAATAGAAAATTTGGAAAACTTGAACCCCTTAAAGAATTTTGTGTAAATTGAGGATCCAAAGATAATTTTTGGAAGTTAGGGACTCAATTTGGGGAAAAGTTAGCACTAGGGGCCTAAAGTCAAAGAAAATGAACTTTAAGGACCTAAGTGCAATTAACTAATAATTTTGAGCCTAGTCGCTCAAATGTGAGAAACGAAGGCTGTTAGGACAAACTTTAATAGATAAGGGTGCCCAATCATGTAGGAACACGAGAGACCGGAATGCTAGCACGGATAAGCTACCGTGGAGGCGAAAACTAACTAGAGAAGAATATGCTACGGTTGTTGGGCGAGTGGGCTTATTTACATCATACCTTATTGGGATGGTGACCACATTAGAAATGAAAAGCCATTTGTAAGTGGAATTTTAACATCTTACCCAAATGGGATGATGGGTGAACTAAGCTAAAACCTACTTACCGGTTGTAAGTAGAGAAAATCTTACCCGATTGGTATGATGGACTTCCTTGAAGGAAGAAGAAACCCGCTTGCCAATTGTAAGCAGAGATATCATCACACCCGGTTGGTGTGATGAAGTGAAAATGTGTTTTTCTTAGAAGTGTTCTCCACTAAATGTGTGTCAATGCTTAAACTCTTTGGGAGACCTTCTTGACAGGAGCTATAACAACTTAGATAGGCCAGAGGCCTCAATTTTTAAACTTGTGGGGCTAAATGCCCGATTTTGGAAAAATCATGTGTAGTGGGCCCAATGCCAGTGGACACGAGTAGGAGCTCGTAAACAAACATGGGATATGAAAGCCATGAAAATTCTTAATGAAATGGTTGTGTGATTTCGTCATGGTAGCAAGTTAGGACCGACAGTACTCAATGGATTGGCGGCAGTTTATCAAGGCTAGGTCGATGGACCCTCAACCCAATGGTTCGTCAACCTGGCCCTAATGCACCACCGCCAGTCCATTGAGTATGTCGGTCCAGTCTTGCTACCTTGGCGAAATCACATAATCCATTCCTTAAGAATTTTCATGGCTTTAATATATCATATTTATTTATGAGCTCCTGCTCGTACCAACTGCCCTTGGGCCCACTACATGCGATTTTTGAAAAACGGGCATTTAGCTCCACAAGTTCCAAAAAATTGAGGCATATGGCCTATCAGAGCTATTCTAGCTCTCGTCAAGAAGGTCTGCCAAAAATTTTAAGCATTGGCACATAGTCAATGGAGAACACTTCTAACAAAAGTATCTTTCAATTAATCACATCAACCGGGTGTGATAATACCTCCGCTTACAACCGGCAAGCAGGTTTTCTCCTTCCTTCAAGGAAGTCCTTCATACCATCCGAGTATGATTTTCTATACTTACAACTAGTAAGTAGGTTTCCGCTTAGTTCCCACATCACTCCAACCAGGTGTGATGTTAAAATCCCACATATAAGTGGTTTTTTCATTTATGAGGTGTTCAACATCACAACCAAGTATAATGTAAATAAACTCACTCACCCGTTAACCGTGACGAGTTCGTCCTCGGTTAGTCTTTCAAGTTGACGCGAGCTTTCTCTTACTGGCGTTCCAAGCACACTTGTCCCTACACAAATTGGGTAGCCTTTTAAATCAAGGTTTATCATAAAAGCCTAGGCTTACAATTTATCAATAAATTGCATTTAGGTCCCTAAAGTTTATTTTTCATAACTTTAGGTCCCTAATGAAACCTTTGCCCAATTTGACTTCCAAGGTTTCCAAAATACCCCTAGAGTCCTCATTTTACTCAAAAAGGTATAATGGGCTCAAGTTTCCCAAATTTCCAATTTGGTCCACAACTTTTCAAAAATTACCATTTTACCCCTACTTTCCAAAAATGGCAATTTGACACAAATGTTCCAAAAATTGACCAATTGTCCTATAACATCTTTTCTATGGCCAATTGACCCTCAATTTTTTGAAATTTCAATTTGGTCGCTCAATTTTACAAAATCCCCAAATTTCCCCAAAATTGTCCTCAAATTTCCCCCTTTCAAACTGGCTGAATTTGATTTCATCAAATTAACCATTCAATTAGGGTTAATTGCTCCAATTGAAGGTATGAACTAGTTCCTACACGTCCATATAATTCAATTGAGCTTTGAACTATATCATTTGGATCGAAATTGAGCTTAAATGGAGCTTCGCCAGAAAACTGTGCACATAGAGAGAAAGCTTTGAAAGCTTAACATCGTAGGTGTGGCAGTCTGATCTCTCTATCGAGGAAGATAACTCTCTTCTTGAGGTACCTTCTAGTATCAAGAATTCCTACAATGACTAAGGAGGGCCAAATTGCCTTACCATTCATCTTAGTTGAGGTCGTATGGGGGCTGTGGGGGATGTTGGGAGAGCTTAGTAAGCTAGAGGAGGGCTGAATTTGGCTGAACTCAGCTTGACCGTAATAGGGCAGCTTCGGTCCGTCAGAGCTGCTTCACTATTTGATTTCGCTGGCACTTCTCCTGTGGTCATCGGATCGAACGGAGGTTGATATCACATAACTGACTTCTCCCAAAGTCTAATGAACCCAACCTCACCTTCTAAGGCTGAGAAAACTGCCCAAGTCAAAGCTTTGGTTCAAGCTTCATCGAAAAATGGAGCAATTGAGAGAGAATGGAGTTTTCATGTATGAGGAGGATGAATGGAGGGGAGCTCTTTATATAGGGAGCTTGAGGACTGTCTACCCAACTGTTTGGCATCTTGATGGCACTCATTCATGAAATGAAACACCTTGAACAGAGGCGATTCATCTTTGTCGGTGCTATCTATTCTTCCGTTGAATGAACAGTGTCGTCATCTGAAGGAAGAAGATGACACTGTTCCGAACTAGACCGGATCGGTCCGAATCGGGTTAAATGCTTAAACCGGTCTATTAAGGCCTAATTCGACCGAATTTTTTAAAATTAAAAATTTATAAAATCATTTAAATTCATTCTCTATACAATGGTGGCTTCAATTTCTCAATTTGAATAATTTAAGCCACATAGAAAAATGAATTGAGCAACTGGTTCAATGATGGTTTAAAACGGTCCAAACCGGTTTAGATCCGGTTCACTTGAACTAGTATGGTTTTCTCTTCCAACTTGTCCCAAAGTCCCTTTTCATGATTTTTATGACTCTTTAGTTCACTCAGGATTTGTAAATTTTCCAATTTGCCCTTTATCTAACGGTTGCGATTCGTGAACCGGTTCAGTTTTCTCCCTTGGTTTGACTAGTTCTTTCCCTGGTTTTTCTTATATTTAAGGGATGGGTTTTACAAGTTTCCTATAGTCCTTGACTCTGTCGTTGGGCACTCTTTTCTCGCCCTCTAGGAATCGTTGAATGACTGCCTCTCTAGAGGTAGATGTCTTTTTCATGATTACGTGTAGGGGTTTGGTTTGCACAACGAACTTCCTAGGAACTCTCCTTCCTACAAGGTTGTCATGCCCTGACCCGGTTTGGTCAGATCCCTGTGAACAACCTAACACTCTCCTAGTTTGTTCAAGGTTTTTCCCTCTTCTAAGTCGTTGGGAGTAAGGCATCCTTCTTACATGTACCTTTCTTGGAATAACATTAATTAGAACTTAATATAAATTTTACATACATGCCTTAAGGTTTTCCCTTAGTTTCCTTAAAAGGGGTAAAGGGAGGGGGTGAGTTTGAAAACTCAATGAATGGGTGTTTGAAAAATGAGTTTCTTATAAAAGAGTTTGAATAGGAGTGTGTTAGACTCCTTATTTTCTTTTATAACATTATTTCCTCAAATTCTGGTTTTCAACACCTTTTTCCAAGGTTTACCAATTATTTTCCAAGGATTTTCAAATCCTTTCCAAGGTTTTCATAACCTTTTCCCCATTTTCATATTCGATGTGTTTCACAAACAACACACCCTAGTTGACTAAGTATGTCGGTCCTGTCACGATACCATGGCCAAACAACTCATTTACTTAAGTTTTCATGGCAAATTAATCATGTTTGTTCATGAGCTCCTGCTCGTGCCAACTGGCGTAGGGCCCACTATTCGAGATTTTCAAAATCAAGCATATTAGCCCCCAAGTTCCAAAACCAAGGCTTTTAGCCTAATAGATCTATTCGAGCTACCGTCAAAAAGGTCTCCCAAAATGTTTAAGTAGTGGCATACAGTCAGGGAAGAGAATTTCTGACAAAATATACTTTTTAACTGTACATCATACCAATAGAGTATGAGGACATCTCCACTCATAACCGATGAATGGGTTTTCAACTTCCTTCAAGGAAGTTTCATCATAACAACCGGGTATGATGTACTTACAATCGGTAAGTAGTTTTTTTTTGCATGATTTCCACATCACTCCTCTTAGGTGTAATGATTAAAATATCATTTAGCAGTGGGTCTTCATTTTCAATGTGCTTACCATCCCAACCGGGTATGATATTAAATTCCCACTGACCCGTTAATGCAGTGAATTCCTCTCGACCGATTCTTTGTATTCACGCGAGCTTGTCCTTGCTGGCGTTCTAGGTACTTCATGTTCCTACATAATATGAACATCCTTTTTCATTATTCCACGGCCTAATAGCCTTCATTCATTCCAAATGAATGAGAAAACTAAACTTTTCATTTATTTCCAATAAAGTACCTAAAGTTATTTTTCTTTAACTTTATGTCCCTAATGCTGGTTTTTTGTCAAATTGAGTCCTAAAACTTTTAAAATTCACCTTGGAACCTCAATTTATTCAAATTCACTAAAAGGGGTTCAATTTCCCAAATTTCCAATTTGGTCTCCCAACTTTTCCAAAATTACCATTTTGCCCCTACTTTAAAAAAATGGCAAGATTTTCCCCAAAACTTCCAAAATTTACAATTGGTCCTCTAACATCTTTATCATGCCCAATTGGTCCTCAATTGTATGAAATTGCACTTTAGTCCCTCGAATTTTCGAAATTCCCAATTTTCCCCCAATTTCAACATTCTAACTCAACCGAATTTGATTTCATCAAATTGACCAATCAAATGAGTTTAATTATTGAAATTGAAGTTAGATTGGAGTTCCTAGACCTTCACAAGATTCAATTGCACTTTGAATCATGGGATTTGATACCGGAATGAGCTCAAATGGAGCTTTGCCGGAAAACTAGACTTAGAGAGAGAAAGCTTCAAAAGCTTATCGTCGGGGGTGCGGCGGTACGATCTTTTGACTATTTAGGTTACTTGGGGTCCATAATTTTCCAATTTGCCCTTTCTTTATCGGTTCCGGTTCATGAACTTACTCGGTTTATAAATCGGTTTAATCTAGTTGGATCCAGTTCATTTGAACTGGTCTGGTTTTTCTCTTCCAATTTGTATTAAGGTTCTTTTCCAAGGTTTTATGGACTCTTTGGGTCACTCAGGAGTTGTAAATTTCCCAAATTGCCTGTTTACTGATAAATAGGGTTTATGAACTGATTCAGTTTTCTCACTCGGTTTGACCGGTTCTTTTCCCTATTTTCCTTAACCCAAAAGGGCGGAGTTTACAACTCTCCCCTCCTTTTAGAAGTTTTGTCCCCAAAACTTATTTAGCAACCCTTGCGTGAGGAACAATTTCCCTTGATGTCAACTTGGTGTTTACTTAACATGCAAACTCTTCTCTTGTTCTTTCATTTAGCCCTTTACATCATTCATTTAAGGAATTTCTTTTCCTTTGTATTATTTACTCCCTCCATGGAGTTTATCATAACTAAACATACCATACTTAAGGGTATATCCTTAGATTCACATCTTTCTTTGCTTAAAGCAACATTTTTCCCTTTAAGGTCCTATACTCAGGATTGGGAGTTACAAGATACCTAACTATTTCCATGTCTAGTTAACCTCCTAGTCGTTGAAACCCTTAGCTCGATGTTCTTTAGAGCGTTACATACTTGTTTTCACGGGTTTCCTTGTTATACCTTTTTGTCCTATTTTGACTCTTCCTTCATCCATTGTTTATTACAATTTCAGTCCAAATTTTATGTTTGACCTTGTCATGCTTACTAACTAACTCTTCCTTATTTTGAGTCACGCTTTCCTCGAGACTGTTGTGCTCACATGCCCCTTACAGCATGACATTTTCTAGATATTGTATCTATAACCATTAGATTTCCAGAACACCTCCTTTAGGGTTGTTCCCAACTTTCCAACCTCTCAGGGATTGTATAGCTTCATCCTTCTTTTCATTTAGCTTACTCCTTGGATCTTTCTAGTATGCTTCCTTAGGGTTTCCTTCTTTAGGAGAATCCTTTCCCTTCTTTCTTGGAATTGATTTGTCCTTGAGGGTATCTAACTTTAACTTTCCCGATATCCTAGGATGTCATCCTTCCTGCTTCACCTTCGAGGTTTGGTGGGTATGTCCATAGGATTTTCTTTTACTCGTATTTCATAACAAGTTTTATAAGAAATGGAACTTTTATTATAATGTTGATGAATTACAGGGTTTTTGGTTATATTGGTCTAGAGGAGCTATGGTAAGTACTAAATATAGTACTAGGTTCATCCTGTGCTTCCTTCTAGTTGAGGTTGTATACTCGGGTTGGTACTCTTGACATAGTGGCTATGTCTTGTCCTCCATCCAGTGCCCTTGAGTTTCCTTGAGGTGGTAGATGGTCACTTCGTTGGGTATTACCTCGAAGGGCTAGACAACTCTTTGCAAAGTGTCCGAGTTGTCCACATTCAAAACAGGCTTGACACGACCCTTCATGACTTTTCTGGCACCTAGGGCAAGAGGGGTTTCTCCTTTATGGGGTTGTACTTGTCTCTCTTTGAGCATGGTAATTGCCATTTCTCTTAAAAGACACAATTCTTGTCCCCCATTTTTTTCTACCAAGCTCCTTTTGACCTCTCTGGTTGCTCTGTCCTTCCTCTTCCTTCCAGTCGACTTGTTCTATCCGATGGCGTATTGTCTATACCAGACGTTCACAATCATGGGTCATGCTAATGATGACATCTAAATCCGTGGGGCATCCTAGTACTCCCATCTAGTCTCTTATATCCATGCTGAGACCATCCATAGACCGTTGGCAGATATCTATCGGTCCAACTAAGTATGGAGCAAAAGGCCTTAGCTCATTAAACTTAGTCTCATATTCTAATATGGAGTGAAGCCCTTGTCATAATTGGAGGAAATCCTACTTCATCACATTAATTAGGTGAGGGGCCAAGTACTCCTCCGCGTATCTCTACTCAAACTGCTCCCAAGAGGGTGTGGAAGTGTGCAGACTCCGGATATTGTCCCACCATCTTTTGGCACTACCCTCCAAGAAAACTTATGTCAGGATCACCATATCCTCAGGTGATATTCTGAGTATCCCCACTAGCTTCTTGATGTTAGACAGCCAGTCCATGGTGACTCCCGTATCTTTCTCTTTGAGAAAAGGCTTACACCTAGTTGACGAAAAGTCATGAGATACTTGGTAATATCAACTGGAGGGGGATGATTAACAAGAAGAGGATGATTTTGTACTTGCTCTTTCAGCTCGAGAGTTGGTGCATACCTCAAGGATGAGGTTAGGTTGCCCAAATACTCAAGTGAACTCTTCATACAATCTCCATTTTTCTATGCTTCGTCTAGGTGAAACTATTTGGGTTTCTCGGGGAGTTTCTACTAGAAAGGGTGGTCGGGCAGTGTTGGAGACTGCAACTCTAGTTCTCTTGGTTCCTTTCTTGGGAGCCATCTAAAAATTTTGAAAGTATACCTATTAATTACTATGTTCTCTAATCTTGATAATGTATTCGAGAAAACAAACTCTGATACCACTCAAGTAGTCACACCCCGACCCGGTTTGGTCGAATCCCCGTGAACAACCCGCCACTATCCCGGTTTATTCAGGGTTTCCCCTCTCCTAAACTGTGGGAAGTAAGGCATCCTTCTTACCTGTACCTTTCCTAGAATAACATTAATTAGAACTGAATATAAATTTTACATACCTGCCTTAAGGTTTGGCTACTGATAAATCTTTAAGGTTGATTTTCCCTTAGTTTCCTAAAAAGTGGTAAAGGGAGGGGGTGAGTTTGATAACTCAGTGAATGGGTGTTTGAAAAATGAGTTTCTTATAAAAGAGTTTGAATTTGAGTGTGTCAGACTCTTTATTTTCTTTTAAAATATTCTTTCCTCAAATTCTGGTTTTCAACACCTCTTTCCAAGGTTTACCAATTATTTTCCAAGGATTCTCAAATCTTTTCCAAGGTTTTCATAAGCTTTTTTCCCATTTCCATATTTAGTGTGTTTCACAAACAACACACCCTTCATCATAAAGGGATCACACACATTCGCGGGATGCTGTTACGCCAACTGCGCCCACTTGTGGATCATAGTGTCTTTACCATCCACCCTGATAGAAGTCTCTGACTTCTACCTGAAGTTTGGGTGAACGTCTCTAACGTCCTACCCTTAGACCAAAAATACTTTATGTACGTATGAGGACAGAGACCTCATCATGTCCCCACCCTAGTCTCATGCGCAATGAAGCTACATCGAGATTCGTAAGACTTATGGTATGACTAACGACCCTTATATCCACCAGGTCTTCCAGAGCCCTAGGATGCATCACTACCCCTCTTGGGGGACTTGAAGGTCCCATAACACAGTGCATGCACAATCGACAGTTTTTCACATAATGCCATATAATTTGTGGTGTCACTGGTCCAACGGCCCCGATCCTCAACTCGACCTGTAGTTGTTTGTCTTGACTAGTTTGGAGACCTGTCATGTCGCACTGCCGCTAGTTGACTGAGTATGTCAGTCCTGTCTCAATACCATGGCCAAACATCTCATTTACTTAAGTTTTCATGGCATATTAATCATGTTTGTTTACAACCACACATTCTTTGGCTCAGAAAAGATGCTATAATGGAGCTTTGATTCCAGCTTCACTGGAAATTGGAGCAGTTGAGAGAAAATAGAGTTTTCAGGTGTGGAGAGGATGAACGAGGAGGTGCTCTTCATATAGGAAGCTCAGGGACTTGGTCGTTTCATTGGTGCCTTAATGGTGGTCATTCATTGCCTAAAACTCCCTGGCCAGAGACTTTTAAGCTTCATTGGCACTGCTCGATTTTCCAACAAGTGAATAGTGTTGTCATCTGAAAGAAGAAGATGACACTATTCTGAATTGGACCAGATTGGTCTAAACCGAGTTCAAAGCTTAAACCGGCTGTGTTCAGGCCTAATTCGACAGAATTTTTTAAAATTAAAAATTTCTAAATTAATGTAATTCATTCTCTATCCAATGGTGGCCTCAAGTGAATTTAGCATCTGGTTCAATAGTGGTTCATTTCAATTTGGATCCGGTTCCCTTGAACCAGTTTGGTTTTCATCTCCAATTCATCTTAAAGTCCTTTTTCTTAACTTTTGTGATTATTTAGGTCACACAGAGTCGATAATTTTCCCGGTTTACCCTTTCTCTATCAGTTCCAGTCCATGAACCGACTTGGCTCATAAACTGGTTCAATCCAATTGGATCCGGTTCATATGAACTGATTTGGTTTTTCTCTTCCAGTTTGTCCTAAGGTTCTTTTCTAAGGTTTTATGAACTCTTTGGGTAAGTCGGGAGTTGTAAATTTGCCAAATTGCCCATTTCCTAATAAATCGAGTTTGTGAACCAGTTTGGTTTTGTCACTCGGTTTGATAGGTTCTTTTCCCAGTTTTCCTTAACTCAAAAGGGTGGGGTTTACAAAGGTAGTTAAGTTTTTGTTAGTGTCAAGGCATAGTATTGATAATGCTTTCAATAGAACATGACTCTAATACCAATCAAGTTGTTAGCTTCGACCCGATTTGGTCAGATCCCCGTGATCAACCCGCCGCTCCCTTATTTTAAGATGGGTTTCCCCCTTCCTTTAATCAAGAGGATCTAAACGTAATTTAAACCTTGTTTTCTATAATAGTAGAAATCAATAAAAATGTAAGCTTAAAATAACTTTTAAGCATACCTGACGGAAGGTAGATCCTAGTGTTTTCTTTAGTCATGTTTCCCTACTCTTAAAAAGGGATATAAAATAGGGGTGAGTTTCTACAACTCAGTGAATGGGTGTTAGGAGTTAGTTTTCATAAAAATAGTTTAATAAAAGTGTGTCAGTATCCTTATTTCTTTTAAGAAAGGATCTTTTCTTCAAACTTCAGTTTTCAAAGCCTTTTTCCTCATTTCCACATTAGGTGTGTTTAACAAACAACACACGCCTTCCATTTGGAAGGGAACACAAATTTGCATGTGCAGACCGTCCACTGCACTCACTTGTGGCTCGTAGCATCTTTACCAGCCACCAAGATAGAAGCCCATCCACTTCTACCCTGAGTGGATGTTCATGACATCTGACCCTTAGACTTGAAAGAAACTTTGTGTCCGTATGAGGATAGAGACCTCATCCTGACCCCACCTCGGTCTCATGTGCGAGAAGCTACGTCGAGCTTCCTGACTGTTGGCATGACAAACTGCCCTTATCTCCACCATATCGTCCAGTAGCCCTTAGGATGCATCACTACCCCTCTTGGGAGTCTTGATGATCCTGTACCTCAAGTGCATGCACAAACAAGAATTTTATTTTTCATATCATAGCCATTATCTTTGGTGCCACTGGTCCAACGGCCCCGACCAGCAGTTGTCTGTCCAGATCGGTCCGTTGACCTGGCCCTAATGCACTACCGCCAGTTCATCGAGTACTATCGGTCCTATCTTGGTACCATGGCGAAATCACATTACCATTTCATTAAGATTTTTCATGCATTTCATATCTCATGTTTGTTTACGAGCTCTTGCTCATGCCCACTAGCCTTGGGCCCATTGTACGTGATTTTCCAAAAATGGGCATTTAGCCCTACAAGTTCAAAAACTGATGCCTCTAGCCTATCTAAGTTGTTCTAGCTCGCATCAAGAATGTCTCCCAAAGAGTTTAAGCATTGGCACACAGTAGGAGAGAACACTACTGACAAAAACACATTTTCACTTCATCACACCAACTGGGTGTGATGATGTCACACCCCGACCCGGTTTGGTCGGATCCCCATGATCAACCCGCCACTCTCTCGGCTTACTAAGGGTTATCCCTTCTTTATAAACTGTGAGGAGTAAGGCGTCCTTTAAACTTGCACCTTTCTTAGAATAACATAAATCAAAACTGCATAAAATTTGAAACTTATCATACCTGCCTTATAGGTGTGTTAGGTGGTTGTCTTTGGGGTAAGCTTTCTAGGTTTACCTAAAAGGGATATAAGGGAGGAGGTGAGTTCAACGATTTAGTGAATGGGTGTTTTAGGGTATAACTTTTAGAAAAATAGTTTAAATTGGAGTGTGTCAGACTCATTATTTTTCTTTTAAAAATGTTTCATTCTCAAATTCGGTTTTCATAACCATTTCTCAACATAGCAGTGTGTTTATCAACCGACACATGCCTTTCATCATGAATGAAACACACATTTGCAGGCCAGCTTGTCCACTGTACCCACTTGTGACATCAGAGCGACTTTACCGGCCACCTATATAGAAGCACATCCACTTCTACCCTAAAAATGAGTGGATGTACGTGACATCCGACCCTCAATCTCGTAACAAAACTCCGTGTCCGTATGAGGACAGAGACCTCATCCTGTTCCCACCCCGGTCTCATTTGCAATGAAGCTACGTCGAGCTTCTCAAGACTTCTAGTACGACTAACCACCCTTATCTCCACCAGGTCGTCTAGAGCCCTAGGACGCATCACTACCCCTCTTTGGCGTCTTGAATGTCTTGTAACACAGTGCAAGCACAAATCAATAATTTTTTCACATAATCCATATAATCTATGGTACCATTGGTCCAATGGCCCCGACCCTTAACTCGACTTACAACTGTTTGTATTGACTAGTCTGAAGACCTGTCATGTCGCACTAACGCGAGTCCATCGAATATGTTGGTCCTATCTCGGTACCATGGCCAAATGATTCATTCACTTAAGTTTTCATAGCTTAAAATCATGTTTGTTTATGAGATTCTACTTGTGCCAACTGGCCTAGGGTCCACTTTTCAAGATTTTCAAAAGCGAGCATATTAGCCCCCAAGTTCCAAAAACGAGGCCTCCGGCCTAACTGAGCTATTTGAGCTCCCGTCAAGAAGATCTCCCACAAATTTTAAACAGTGTCACACAGTCAGGGGAGAGCACTTCTGACAAAATAAACTTTTAAGTTGTTCATCACACCAACCGAGTATAAGGACATCTCCGCTTATAACTGATAAAAGGGTTTTCTACTTCCTCCCAGGAAGTTTCATCATACCAACCGGGTATGATTTACTTACAACCGGTAAGTAGTTTTTCCGCGTGATTTCCACATCACTCCTCTTAGGTTTGATGGTTAAAATACCACTTAGTAGTGGGTTTTCATTTATGCGGTGCTTACCATCCCAACTGGGTATGATATTAAATATCCCACTCGATTGTGCGGTGAATTTCCTCTTAGTCGGCTTGTTGTCTTCATGCAAACTTGTCTTAGTTGGCGTTCCTGATACTTCGTGTTCCTACACAATATGAACATTCTTGTTCATTATCCTTTGGCCTAATAGCCTTCATTCATCCCCAATAAATGAGAAAACCAACTTTTCAATTATTTACGATTAGGTCCCTAAAGTTATTTTTTCTTTAAGTCCCTAATGCCGATTTCCCCCAAATTGAGTCCCAAAACTCTAAAATTCACCTTATGACCTCAATTTATTCAAAACCACAAATGGTGTTCAAGTTTTCCAAATATCCAATTTGGTCCCCAACTTTACCAAAATTACCATTTTGCCCAAACTTTACAAAAATGGTAAGTTTTGCCCCCAAAATTCCAAAATTTGCCCAATTCATCATCCAACAACCTTACCATGCCCAAATTCACTCAATTTTAAGAAATTCCACTTAAGTCCCTCGAATTTTTGAAATCACCAAATTTCCCCCAATGTTTCCCCCCAATTTCAACCTTCTAACTCAGCCGAATTTGATTTCATCAAATTGACCAGTCAAATGAGTTTAATTGTTGAAATTGAAGTTAGATTGGAGTTCATACACCTTCATATGATTCAAGTGAACTTTGAATCGCACGATTTGATGTTGGAATGAGCTCAAACGGAGCTTCTCCGAAAAATTGAACTTAGAGAGAGAGCTTTGAAAGCTTACTGCTAGGGGCGCGGTGGTCTAAGCTTTCAATCTAGGCAGATAACTCTTGTCATGAAGTTCCTCCAAGGATCAAGAATTGCATCAATTGATGCCAAATTTAGTGAGAATTTAGTCATCAAAGTTCTACCGGTTCTCTCTCTAGCACCGATCAAAATTTACAGAGGAGAGCCAAATTGACTTACCTTTCAGCTCCAATTTAGCTGTAAGAGGAGTGTGGAGGTGTTAGGAGGGCTTGCTTTGGCTTGAGAAGGGCTTGAATTGGCCGATTTCAGCTCGGCCGAAAAAGGGCAGCTTTGGTCCGTCGAAGCTGCTTCATTGTTCGATCACGTCGGCGCTTCTCCGGCGACCCTTTGAGCAAATGGAAACTACAGGCATATAGCTAACTTCTCCCCAAATCCAAAGAACCCAACCACGCCTTCTTTGGCTCAAAAAAATGCCCAAGTCAAAGCTCTAGTTTGAGCTTTACTGGAAAATGGAGCAGCTAAGAGAGAATGAAGTTTTTAGGTGTGAGGTGGATGAATGAGTAGGGGCTCTTTCTATAGGAACCTCGGGGACTTCTTGGCCGTCTAATTGGCACCATAATGGCAATCATTCATTGCCTGAAACTCCTGGGCCAGAGACTTTTCATCTTCATCGGTGCTACTCAATTTTCCGACGAGTGAACAATGCAATCATCTGAAGGAAGAAGATGACATTGTTCCGAACCAGACTAGACCAGTCTGAATAGGGTTCAAAGCTTAAACCGGCCGGTTTAAGCACGATTCGACTAAGTTTTCCAAAAATAAAAATTTCTAAATTCATCTAAATTTATTCTTTATCCAATAGTGGCATCGATTCTCCAATTTGAATTTTCTAAGCCACCTAAAAAAATGAATTTTACATCTCGTTCAATAGTGGTTCAAACCGGTTCAGATCCAGTTCACTTGAACCAGTTCGGTTTTCATCTCCAATTCATCCTAAAGTCATTTTTCATGACTTTTGTAACTATTTAGCTCACTCGGGATCCATAAATTTCCCGGTTTGCCCTTTCTCTATCAATTTCGGTCTATAAACTTACTCGGTTCTCTCTTTGGAAATGACCGGTTCTTTCCTCGGATTTTCTTATTATCAAAGGATGGGTTTTATAGATGATATCTCCGCTTACAATGGCAAGTGGGTTTCTTCTTCCTTCAAGGAAGTCTATCATACCAACCGAGTATGATTTCCACTACTTACAACCGGTAAGTAGGTTTTAGATTAGTTCGCCCATCATCCCATCCAGGTATGATGTTAAAATCCCACTTAGAAGTGACTTTTTATTTCTAAAGTGCCCACCATCCCAGCTAGGTATGATGTAAATAAGCTCACTCACCCGATAATTGTCGTGTATTCCTTTCCTGTTGCCTTTCGCCTCCACGCTAGCTTATCCTTGATGATGTTCTGGTTTCTTGTGTTCCTACATGATTTGGGCATTCTTATTTATTAAAATTGGTAAAACAACATTCATTTCTCATATATGAATGAATATGTTCAAATTTGTTAGTTAATTGCACTTAGGTCCCTAAAGTTCATTTTCCTTGATTTTATGTCCCTAATCCTAACTTTTCTCCAAATTGAGTCCCAAAACTTCCAAAAAATCTCTTTGGGTCCTCAATTTACTCAAAATTGTTTAAGGGGCTCAAGTTTTCCAAATTTCCAATTTGGTCCCCAACTTTTCAAAAATTACCATTTTGCCCCTACTTTCCAAAAATGGCAATTTGACCCCAATTGTTTAAAAAATTGACCAATTGACCCTCCAACATCTTTTTCATGGCCAATCGGTCCTCAAATATGGAGAATTTCAAAATGGTCCCTCAATTTAACGAAATCCCCAATTTCCCCCTTTCAAACTGGCCAAATTTGATTTTTTTTCAAATTTACCATTCAATCGAGGTCAATTGCTTCAATTAGAGGTGTAAATCAGTTTCTACAATCTCATACAATTCAATTGAGATTTGAATCACATGGATTGAGGCCGAAACGAACTTAAATGGAGCTTCGCCAGAAAATTGTGTAGAGAGAGAAAGTTTCGAAAGCTTACCGTCGGAGGTACATCGGTTTGAGCTCTCTATCGGGAAAGGTAGCTCTCTTCCTAAGATAGCTTCTAGGATCAAGAATTCCTATAATTGGCATCGAATCAAGGGAGAATTTCATTAGTGAAGTTTTGTCATTTCTCTCTCTAACTTTGACCTGCAACTAATGAGGAGAGACGAATTGGCTTACCTTTCAGTTTAGTCGAGGTCATATGAGGGTTGTGGGGATGTTGGGAGAGCTTGGTTTGGCTAGAGGAGTGCTGAATTTGGCCAATTTCAGCTCGGCCAAAATAGGGCAGCTTCGGTCCTTCGAAGTTGCTTCACTATTTGATTCCATCAGCGCTTCTACGGGAGTCCTCAGATCGGACGAAGGTTGCTAGCAGGTAGCTGACTTTCCCCGAAGTCTAAAGAACTCAACCTCACCTTCTGAGGTTGAGAAAATTGCCTAAGTCGGAGCTCTGGTTCAAACTTCGCTGGAAAGTTGAGTAGTTGAGAGAGAATGGAGATGTTAGGTGTGAGAAGGATGAATGGAGAGGAGCTTTTTATATAGGGAGCTTGGGGACTCTCTGCCCGATTGTTTCACATTTTGGTCAAGCTTATCCTCGACCTGAAATGCCCTAAACGAAGAAATTTTTCCTTCATCGGCACTATTAGTTTCTACATTGAATGATTAGTGTCGTCATCTAAAGGAAGAAGATGACACTGTTCCAAACCGGATCGGACCGGTCCGACTGGGTTCAATGCTTAAACCACTTGGTTCAGGCCCGATTCGACCAATTTTCTCAAAATTAAAAATTTCTAAATGCATCAAATTCATTCTCTATCTAATTGTTGCTTAAATTCTCCAATTTGAATATTTTAAGTCCTTTTCCATCACTTTTATGACTCTTTGGATCACCTGGGGTTTGTTGATTTCCTATTTTGCCCTTTCTCTACTCGTTAAGGTTCATGAACCAGTTTGGTTTTCTCTCTGGAGTTGGCCGGTTCTTTCCCTGGTTTTCTTATCTTCAAAATGTGGGGTTACAACACCTCCCTTTCAGCCCGTGGACCACTAGGGAAGAGCAAGGAAGCTCAAACACTATTGTCACTCCTTGGCTAGGCAGCATCCCAAACCTCTGAAGCTCAAGTTGTGTAATCCCTCGACCAATTTTGGCCAAACCAGACCCCTCAAACCCAACCTAGAGGTGCCCCGACCTTCCCTCGATCTAAGAAGGTAAGTCCCCTCTGTGGCCTCTCACCAAAAAACACTATTCACAATGCATTTCTGTAAAAACTTTCATTGAGAAATTGAAACTACTCAAGCCAACAATTGAGGTGTTGTTTGATTTAGGGAGGATCCCCATGAAGAGAGAAACTCAATGACAGCTAAAGCTCCGATCACCGGACCCTCACTAGTAAGATATCGAAGCTTTCTCTCTTTAGACTGCATTTTCCGACGAAGCTTTGTTTGAGCTCGTTTTTAGGCCAAGGGAGGCGGTTCAGGGCTTGAAATAACGAGAAAAACATAAAGAAGATGATTCAAATCACGAATGGGGGCAATTAACCAAGTTTTGGAGATCAATTTAACAAAATTGTAATTAGGGGACCGAATTGCAATTTTTGTGAAATTAGGAAATTTGGAGATTTTTAGAAAATTGGGGGTTGAATGGTAAATTGACGAAATTAAGGGCATTTTCATGAAATTCCCTCCCAATTGAGGTCCAATTGGGCAATTTGGATAAAATGAAAGGCCAATTGGAAATTTTGAGAAATTAAGGAGCAATTAGCAATTTTTGGGAAATTAGGGACCAAATGGCAATTTTTGGAAAAATTGAGGGTCAATTGGTTGTTTTGGTAAAATTAAGGACCGAAGAAGGATAATTGGAAATCCTAGGGGCTTAATTGAAATAAAGAGGCAAATAGAGACCTAAATGTAAAAGTACAAACATTAGGGACCTAAACATAATTAAGGCATAATGTGAGGTTTTATGTGCAAATAGTAAAAAAATACGTGGCCTCTTAAGCAAATAATCCTAATAGGGATATTCATACCGTGTAGGAGTGGACTGTCCAAGAACCGACTCAAGGAAGCGCATCGCGAAGCAAGGTTCCACTGGGACAACCCTATCACGATTACCAGGTGAGTGGGAACTCTATAACGTCAATTTTGATTGGAACGATGGCATGCCTTAAAAACAAATTTCTCTGAATTAGCCTATCTAGTCTGGGCGACTCTGCTTAAAATATTTGGGAGCTAATTCCATGACCTAGGCTCGATAATGCTAGTGGGCCTATGGCCGATGGACATGGGTATGGACCCGTTCTGAATCAACATGTGATAAACTGCTAAAAGCCCTAAAAATGGAAAATTATGGGTGATACCCACCGAGCTAAGGCTGGGATGTTGGGCTTGTTGGGCCAAATAGCTGCTAAGTCGAAGCCAAGTCATCGAACCTATTAGGCCAGTACGCGTGGGCCGAAGCCAAGCCAATAGACCCCTGAGTAGGAGGGTCAAAGATGATGGCTTTAAAGTGAAAAGACTCTTGATTCTCCATGCACTGTGATGCGAGGCCATCAGGACACCAGGTATGAGGTAGTGATAGATCCCAAGGGCTATTGGATGACCCAGGGAGCATAAGGGTGGTTTGGCATCCAACATGTCGAAAAGTTCGAGGAGCTTCCTGCACGCTGAGACTGAGGCAGTGGGGGAAATGAGGTCTCGTCCCATAAAGCAGATATGAAGTATGATTAAGGTTTGAGGGTCAGACGAGCAAGGTCCACTTAAACTTGTGGTAGAGGCTATTAACCTCTATCAGGGTGGACGGTAAAGGTGCTCTAGTTTACAAGTGGAACATTTGGGGTTGTCCAGCAAATGTGTGATCCCTTTCTATGATAGGAAGGGTGTGTGCTTGTGTGCAAACCCGAGAAGGGGTTGAATTGAAATGTTATATTCCTTAGATTGCCTAATTAAATACATCCCTAAGATTTTTCCCACTCACTAAGTCATGGAACTCACCCCCTCCCTCTAAATATTTTTCAGGAAGGAAGAGAACTCTGCAAGAACCTTCTTCGCTATGACCTGAACTAGGTACAATTTAAATTCTAGTTTTGTTTAATGTTGTTCGTGGAAAGCTTGATAGGTACTACGCCTGACTCTTCCTGATCCCAAGGAGGAATCCCTCCTCAAGATCCCAAAGAATGGCGGGTTGATCACAAGGCTTCGCCCAAATCAGGTTTGGGCTTGACATGATGGCTAGAGTTTTTTATATAGGAAGATTGCTCTCCTCCTTATGATCCTCTCTGGATAAAACCACACCTCAATTGATAGCCTAAGCTATAAGAATTTCATCAGATAAGTTTTTGGGTAAGACGCACTATGAATAGTAATGTTCGGTGAACATCAGTGGTGGGGACTTACCTCGGTGGTGTAGGGAAGGTGTGAACTCTATTGGGAAAGGTCTAGAAGGCTTGGTTCGGCTATGTGTGGCTTGAGGACAGTGTGAACTGAGTTCGAGTTATTATGGTTGTAGACAACTGATGAAGCAACTATATTGTACGAGCTCGCCTACGCTTCCCTCACGATCCTCGAGGTGAACAAAGGGTGCAGTTGTGTAGAAGACTTCTTTAAGAATCTTGGGAACTTGAATTCATCTTAGGAAGTTATGAAAATTGCCCAAGTTGGAGATTTGGTTCGTAGGTGATTGGAAAATGAAGCAATTCAGCTTCTCTAAGCTTTTGGGTTGTGGAGAGGATGAATGAAGATGAGCTCTTTATATAAGTGTGGAGAAGACTAACGTTTCTATCCATTCATCCATCAGTTAGCCATAAACTCTCTGATTTAAAGCTTTGTCGGAGGGAGTTATGGCTCGTTGGAGTTATGCCCCACATTCGGTCTTCCCTCTACTCATATAATAAGAGGTTAAAGATGATAGTGTGCACGCGCATGTGAGCTTCGCATGTGCGAGCTGCGACATGGCACCCTATAATCGACTAGCGTTGCTAACGCAATGTCCTAGTCATTGTCCAAGTCATCCGTTGACCCATTGACTAGACTAGTGGCAACCTTCCATTGTTTGCATTGTCCAACGTGGTAGATGACCAAATTTGACCGTCAAATGATCATTGTTGACTTTGCAATGTGATGTCCTCTCATTAGTTGATTTAAATTCGTCAGTTTTCCCACCTCACACACTGTTCCACTACCACGTGTCACCCTCTGATTAGATGTGGATATCCGACGTGGCCTTGCCACGTGTGAACTCCTAATTGGTCGACCTTTATTAGAGATCCTAGTTAACTACTAACCTAGCACATTTGCCACATGACAACCACCCATTAATCATCCCTGCTGACGGGGATTTTCCTATGTTGAGAGTTGACTAAGGACACGTAGCATGCTCCTATTGGTTAATTTCTCATGACGTGAATTTTTATTCATCTAATCATTAACTGGAGACATGTGTCAGACTCTGATTGGTCAGCGCTTCCAAACACTAACCTAGTAGCTGATGAGGCGCACTGATTGATCGCGTGCGCCTATGAGGTGTTGACCTTGTACGAAGTTCGTTGACCCGATTGGACCATTGACCAGTTCAATTGGACCGGTTTCGGTGACCAAAAATAAAAAAAATTGGTTGATTATGGCCCAATTCAATTGATTTTGTAAAATTTATAAATTTATAAATTTATATAAATTCATTTAATATAGAGTGGTGAATTCAATTTTTCAATTTGATGTTTTTAAGTCACATCTAAAAATGAATAATTGAACTTGTTCTTCCCGTTTCAATCTGGTTAGGTTCCGGTTTGCCATGAACTGGTTTGGTTCTCACTTCCAATTTGTGATAAGATCATTTTTATTGATTTTTGGATATTCATTTAACACTTGGAATCACTTAAATCCCTGTTTTAATTTCTTTTCACAAATTTTGGTTCACTTTCTACCATGTTTTTCTTTCAAAATTGTTCAGTTCTCCATTATGGATTTCCTATTTTGAGAAAACAGCAATTACACACTAATATTTGGATGTTATGTCCACAAACACAACTCCTACTAACACAATAGCATGGAGTATAAAAATAATTAAAAGTTATCTCATTTAAAACTAGTATAGTTTTTTCTCAATAATACTTCTTAGGAGAATGAGTCTCCATCCGCACATGCACACAACATCACAAGGCAATATCTAAGGCATTGCCTCATAAATTTTATTATGTCTACCTAAACAATGCATGCACATTAGGGTCACAACCTAGCAGTAAGTTCACTCGCCTATCTGTTGGTGCTTTGTAGCATGTCTTAGTAGCTCTCCGTTAGCCATTACTGAACCATGTCAGGAAGAGTAGTTGCTCTTACTTGCTAAGGTCTAGACCATCAATGCCTTAGGAATATTATGACTATCTCCAACCATTGCCCGATCAATCAATGGACACCACCATATGACACTCATGTCCTAGATATTTGGGAGTAAGCATCTCCCCCCTTAGATATTTCTTATTACTCGTTACTACCCCTCTATATGAGCGTCTATCAATACTGTCTCACATCCACTTCAATCACAAAAAAATGTGCAAAAAACAACATAAAATAGTGAGAGGGGCTAACATCGTAATATGACAAGATCCCCTCTAATGATGTATCTTAGTATTCATAAATATTAAATTTTGTAATGCTTAAGGAGGGTGTTCTGTAACCTTCTTTCGAAAACACTTTTAAAATTTTCTTTCTTAAACGTAAAGCAAACTCCTTTTTTCATCAAGGCTTAAAGCCCTGTTTCCAAAATATTGATATAAGTACTTAGTTCATAAAATACGGTGGTAACCTTTATTTCAAAATATGAGTGGATGCACTTCTTTCATAAAATGGGGATTTCCATCTCTTTCAAATTTATGGTTAGAGCCCCTCCTATCCAAAAATACAGGCTACTACACTACTTTCTAAAACATGGATCAAAACCCTCTTTCATAGATCTTGAGTCGAACCCTTTTAAAAACATGAGATGGAGCCCAACTTTCAAAAATTAGAGATAATAGCTTACTTCCTTTCGCAAAAATTTAACATTAGTTCCATTTTACCTGAACTATGAGCTACAACTGATATGCGGGTTTTTCATTTTAGTAAAGAAGCTCATCATTCCAACCGGGTATGATGTTTAAATAATCCCACTTACAAATGGTAAGTAGGTTTTCCTTTAATAAAATTGCTTATCACCACAATCGGGTATGATGTTAATAATCCCACTCACCTGGTGATTGTGACGCATTCGTCCCCAACCGATTTTTCCAAGTCTGGCTCTCGCTCCCTTGTTCAGGTTTCGGTCTCAAGAGTCTGTACATGATTTGACCACTCTTATACATTAGGGTTTGGCATATAAGCTTTCTAGCTTTTCTATATTGGCTATTAGGCCCAATTTTTTGGTTTATTACACTTATGTTACTAAAGTTTATACTTCTTGACTTTAGGTCCCTAGTGTTAAATTTTTCCCAAATAAAGTCCCAAGGGCTTCAAATATCCTCCTTTGGTCTTTAATTTACTTAGAATTGTGAACGGATTCAACTTTTCCAAATTCCCAATTTGATCCCCAATTTTTTTATAATTACCATTTTGCCCCTAAGTTCCAAAAATGACCAATTGGTCCTCCAACATCTTTCTCAATGCCAATTGACCTTCAATTTTGAGCTTAAACAGAGCTTCATCACAAAGTTGTACTTAAAAAGAGAAAGCTTCGAAAGCTTACCATCAGAGGGGCGGCAATCTTAGCTCTCAATCTAGGAATGCAGCTCTCATCCTTAGGGTCCTTCTAGGATTAAGAATCACTACAATTGATGTCAAGATCAAGGTGAATTTGGTTAGCTAATTTCAACACTTTCTCTCTAGAATCGATCAGCAATGACGGAGCAGGGCCGAATTGGCTTACCTTTCGCCCCCATGGAGGTCGTGTGATGGCTATAGGGACTATGGGGAGGCTTGGTTTGGCCATATAATGTCTAAATTGCTTGAATTCCAATCTGCCAAAACAGGGCAGCTTCAAACTGATGGAGCTGCTTCACTATTCGATCCAGCTGACGCTTCTCGGGTGATCCTTGGATCGAAGGGAGGTTGTTGTTAGGTAGCTGACTTCACCCGGAGTCTATAGGACCTGACTTTGCTTTTTGAGACTGAGAAGAGTTCCCAAGTTGGAGCTCTAGATTGAGCTTCACCAGAAAATGGAGCACTTTGGAGAGGAGGACGATTTGAGGTGTGTGGAGGATGAATGGAGGGGAGCTCTTTATATCGGGGGCTCGGGAACCCTCTGCTCTACACGTTTCCATATTGGTCGAGCTTATCCTCTTCAAAAAATGCCCAAATCGGAGGGAATATTCCCTCACCGGAAAAGGAAGGTTTTTTGCATTGATGAACAATGTTGTCATTCCAAGAAGATGACACTATTATGGACTGAACCAGTCCTGTCCAACCGATTTCGGCAACAAAAATTGGCCGGTTCAGGCCCGATTAGACCAGTTTTCTCAAAATAAAAAATTTCTAAATTAGTTAAATTCATTTTCTATCTAACGGTGGCTCCAATTTTCCAATTTAAAATTTTCAAGCCACGTAGAAAAATGAATTACCTAATCGGGTTAATTATGGTTCAACCCGATACAGTACGGTTTAGGTCTGGTTCTACTTGAACCGGTCCAGTTTTCTCATCCAATTTCCTTGATGATCCTTCCCCATGATTTTTGTGACATCTTGGTCACTTGGGATTTTCCAATTTCCCATTTCAACCCTTCTTTATCATTCTTGGTTCATAAGACTGTTCGGTTTCGTTTATGTAAGTCACAGGTTCTTTTACTAGTTTCCTTGGTTTTAAAGGATAGGTTTTACAAGAGATGTGGGAGGTTCGATCAGTTCGCCGGAGGGCAGAGGTGGCCAAAATTTCGCTCAAGATTTTCTATAGTTTTGGGACCGCTAGAGTGACGGTATTATGCAAGCTTCCTGATGCTTCACCAATAATCCTTGGACTGAAAGGAGGTGGTAACGAGGTAGGGGACTTCTTCCCGGTTCCACAGAGCCTAGATGCACGTTCTCAAGTTACAAAAAAGGCCTTCGTTGGAGCTATGGTTTATGTCTCGCAGATAAATGGAGTACCTCTCCTTCTTCGATCGTTTGTGGGATGAGAAAGATGAGTGGAGTTGTGCTATTTATATAGGGAGCTCGATAACTGATAAGGCTACCAACCGGCATAGGACTTGACCCTAACCTCGCTCAACGGTGGTCAGATCAGAGAGCTTTCCCAGTCGTCAAAGACCATCCCTATCATTTTCCCCTCTTTCTTCCAGTGTTTCCAAGGGGGAAGATGACATTGTGCCACGCATGCGAGCTTTGCATGTGTGGGCTTGCCACATGGCACAATGTGATTGGCTGGCTTTACTAACGAGGCTTCCTACTCAGCATACTACTGAGCCTTTGACACGCTGACTAAACACGTTGTGGCCTCCCATTGGTCACTTTTTCCAACATGGTTGTTGACCGTATTTCTATCGATTGTTGATCGTGACACGTGGCATTCTTTGATTGACTGATTTAAATACACAAGATGTCACGCCCCGACCCGTTTTGGTTGGATCACCGTGAGCAACCAGCCACTCCCTTTGGTTTATGAGGGGTTTCACCCTCTTCTAAACCGCGAGGAGTGAGACATCCTTTTACCTAGTTTTTCCTCGAATGGCTTTCTACAAAATTGAATATATTAAAATGTTTCATACCTACTTTACAGTTCAACTACGAGGGGTCTTTAATGTTGTTCTTCCTCTTTTTCCTAAAAAGGGGTTAAAAAGAAGGGGTGAGTCCTACAACTTAGTGAACGGGTGTTGGGAGCAAGTTTTCAAAAATATTTAGTTTATGGCTCATTTGTCAAAAGCATGCCAAGGTTTAACATTTCCTTTTGCAAGGATTTTTCTCAAATTCAAATCTCAAAATCCCATTTTTTCCATTTCCATGTTAGGCGTGTTTAGCTCTCTTAGCCCATCCCTTGCCTCGGGAGGCGTTTAGCAAACAAACACATACTCTTCATCGGGAAGGGTACACACATTTGCAAAGAAGTCACATACTGCACCCACTTGGGGATCAGCGTGACTTTACTATCCACCTAGATAGAAGTCCCAGACTTCTGCCCTGAGTTTGGGTGGACGTCCTAGATGTCCGACCCTCAGACCTAAATGCCACTTTGTGTTTGTATGAGAATGGAGACCTCATCATGACCCGACCCTAGTTTCATGCGCAAGAAGCTCCTTGAACTTCATGACTAGCATGACAATCTCCCCTTATCGTCCCCATGCTGTCCAACAGACCATGGGACCCATCACTACCCCTTGGGGCATCTTGATGGTCTCATACCATAAGTGCATGCACAAACAATAGTTTTTTCATGATTAAGCAATCCTCTTTGGTGCCAACAGCCAATGGCCCCGACACTAAACTCAACCTGCAACTGCTTGACTATGCCGGTTCGTCGACCTGGCCCAAACGCACTGTCGCCGATCCATCGAGCATTGTCAGTCCTGACTCGATACCATGGTGAATCAAAAAATCATTATCCATGTTAATTATGAGTTTTCATGCCTCTCACTAATCATGTTTGTTTACTATCTCCAATCCAAGCCCATTGGCCTTGGGCCCACTGCACATGTATTTTTTTTCAAAACTGGGCCTTGAGCCCTATGAGTTCAAAAACCTTGGCTCCTAGCCTATTAGAGTTGCTTTAGGTCCCATCAAAAAGATCTCCCAAATAGTTTAAGCAATTGTCATACAGTTAGGGGAGAACACTTCTGACAAAAATCACTTTTTATCTCATCACACCAACCGAGTGTGATGATAGATCTGCTTACATTCGGTCGACGGGTTTCTCCTTTTCTTAAGGAAGCTCATCATACCAACTAGGTATGATGTTTCTTTATTCATACTTATAACCAATAAGTAGTGTTTATCCTTTAAAAACAATGCTCAGCATCTCAACCAGTATGATGTATAAAAGTCCCACTCACGGTGGCTTCCAATTTAAAAAAGGTGCTCATCATTCCAACCGGGTATGAAGTGTAAATTAGCCCACCCACCCATTGACTGTGACGTGTTCGTCCCAGTCAATTTCCAGTCCACGCTAGATTTCTCTTACTTGTGTTCCGGTCTCACGTGTCCCTACACGATTTGGGTATCATTATCAATAAGAATTCGGTATGACAACCTCCGTTTTCTCACATATGAGCAACTAGGCCAAAAGTTCTTGGTTTATAGCACTTAGTTTCCTTAAGTTCATTTTTCTTAACTTTAGGTCACAAATGCTAAATTTTCCCCCAAATTGAATTCTAAGGTTTCCAATATCCTCTTTGGATCCTCAATTTACTCAAAATTGTTTAAGGGGCTCAAGATTTCCAAATTTCCAATTTAGTCCCCAATTTTCCAAAAATTACGATTTTGTCCCTACTTTCCAAAAATAGCCAATTGGCCCCAAATCTTTCAAAAATTGATCAATTGGTCCCCAACATCTTTCTTATTGCCAATTGATCTTCAATTAAGAGATCAATTGAGGTCCCTTAATTTTTCAATATCCCCAAATTTCCCAAAACTTTTCCCCCAATTTATTCCTCCTTTTCTTATTGAATTTTATTTCTTTAAATTGGTCATTCTTACACTTCCATACGATCAAATGGAGCTTTGAATTGTAGAATTTGAGTCCAAAATGAGCTCAAATGGAGCTTTGCTGGAAAACTAGTTGTATAGAGAGAAAGATTTGAATGCTTACGGTCGGTAGTGCGGCGGTCCGAGCTCTCGAGCTAGGGAGGTAGCTCTCGTCCTTAGGATCCTTCTAGGATCAAGAATTGCTACTATTTGAAGTCCATATGAGGGTGAATTTTATCAGTGAAATTCGACACTTTCTCCCTCTAACACCAATATGCAACGACGGAGAAGGGCTAAATTGGCTTACCTTTCATCTCTGTGGAGGTCGTGTGAGTGTTGTGGGGACGTTGGGGAGGCTTGGTTTGGCCAAAGGCGATCTAAATTTGGCTGAATTCAGCTCGGCCAAAATAGGGCAACTTCGATCCATCAGTGCCGCTTCAATGTTTGATTCCGCTGATGCCTCTCTAGCAATCTTGGGTCAAGGGAGGTTGTTCTTTAGTAGTTTACTTCCCCTAGAGTCTGTAGGACCTGACCTTGCCTTATGAGGCTGAGAAAATAGCCCAAGTCAGATATCAGGTTTGAGATTCATTGGAAAATGGAGCACTTGAGAGAGAAGGGTGATTTGAGGTGTGTGCAGTATGAATGGAGGGAAGCTCTTTATATAGGGAGCTCGGGGACCCTCTACTCGAGCAGTTTTCAATCTCGTCAAGCTTATCCTCACCCAAAAATGCCTTGATTGGAGGAATATTCTTCTCACTGGAAATGGAAAGTTTTTGAATTGATGAACAATGTTGTCATCCTGAGAAAGAAGACGACATTGTTCCAAATCGGATCGGTCCGGTCCGACTGGGTTCAATGGTGAAAATCGGTCGGTTTATGCTCGATTTAACTGGTTTTATCATATCTAAAAATTTCTAAGTTCATCTAAATTCATTTCCTATCCAATGGTGGCTTCAATTTCCCAATTTGATTATTTTAAGCCAACAAGAAAATGAATTTAGAAACTGGTTCATGTATAGTTCAATCAGGTTCAATTTGGTTCAGGTTCGATTCTCCCTGAACCAGACCGGTTTTCCCATCCAATTTACTTCATGGATCTTCTCCATGAATTTCATGACTTTTTGGTTACTTGGGATTTTCCAATTTCCTATTTAATCCCTTCTTTACCATCTGCGGTTCATTTAGTGGCTCGATTTTCTCATGAGAGTTGTCGATTCTTTTCTTGGTTTCCTTTGTCCGAGAGGACGGGTTTCAAAATCTCCCTTCCTTTTAGGAGTTTTGTTGCAAAACTTGATTACGTATCTTTTACATTGGAATAATTTCCCTTGATGTCAACTTGGGGTTTGCTTGACATGCTATCCCTTTGGTTGTTTCTTCATTTAGCCCTTTAAACCACATGCTTAAGGAATTTGTTTCCCTTTCCATTGTTTACTCAATTCATAGAATATATCCTGATTAGGTATGTTTTACCTACAAATCCAAAGGTACACCCTTAGGTCCACTTCATACTCTACTTAGGGTAAAACTATTCCTCTTGAGGGTTTTTATCCAGGTCATTGGGTTAGATATTCCACAACATCTGATCGTCACCATTTCCATTTGTTTCCTTGCACATTGATGCTCTTTAGCTCATCATCCTTTCGAACTTTTTGTCCTTAACCCCATGGATTTTGATGGGATTCCCTTTATATCTTATTTTGATCCTTCCTCCATCTTTTGTTTACTATAACTTTGGTCCCTGTTTTTAGGTTTGACTTCGTCATGTGTAACCACGGACTCTTTCTTACTTGAGTAACATTTTTCTCGGTACTATTGGACCTACATGTCCTTTACAACATGACATGTTCTAGAACTTATCTTTGTCCATTATGATTCTAGAACATTTTCTTGATGGTTATTCTCAACTTTCTAACCTTTCGGGGATCACATAATTTTGCCCCTTTTTTTCATTTGGTAGTATTCCTCAACTACCTTTAGCATTATCCAATCATCCATTTACATTTTGACATCATGATCGTGTCAGTTTTTCCTTATCAACACATTCCTTACCAACTTTATTATTGGTTTTTCCCCCGGTTCCAACCATCGAGTTTCCCAACAACTTAAAGACAAGTTGGGATTCTTCCTCTCTTCCGTCCTTCCTTATATCCAATGGTGTCCTTTACTCAAGGACTTTCCTTTCTTCAATCCACTCTTACTTGTTTTTGACATTTCATAATTCTTTGTTCTGAGTTGATCCCTTTTGGTCTATGTGTCACGCCCCGACCCGGTTTGGTCAAGGTCTTGTAATAAACCTGCCACTCTCCCGGACCTCCAAGAGGTACTCCTCCAAGAGATCAAAGAGAGTCACTCATAGTACCTATCATGATTTCCCTGGACAACATTAAACAAAACTAAAATGGTAAATTTTTATACCTGGGATAGGTTCTGGGGAGAGAGAGGTTGACATAGTCACTTTCCTTCCTGAAAAATGTATAGAGGGAGGGAGTGAGTTCGACAACTCAGTGAGTGGGAGAAATCTTTTAGGAAATGTTCACTTTAACACTTTAAATAGTTGATATTTCACAAGAAGTTCCTTCTCAAGTTTTTCTTTTCACATGATCATCAACTGCCCTCCTATCATAGGAGGGATCACACATTCGCAAAACAGTCCCTGACTATTCCACTTGTCGACTAGAACACCTTCAAAAACTCATTCACACACAATTTCCCATTAATAAGACCTTTTAAAGAAAATGGTTATGATTAAATTTGTTTTTGTGAAAACTCACACCCAACACTCATTCACTGAGTTGTTGAACTCACCCCCTCCCTTTACCCCTTTTTAGGAAACCAAGGGAAACAAACCTTAATGATATGGTTGTAGCTAAAACTTAAGACAGGTATGTAAAATTTATATTAAGTTTTAATTAATGTTATTCCAGGAAAGATACATGTGAAAAGGATGCCTTACTCCTCGCATTTAGAGAAGGGGAAATGCCTTTTATAAACCGGGAGAGTGGCGGGTTGCTCACGGGGATCCGACCAAACCGGGTTGGGGCGTGACATTTTTGGTCACATGGGATCTTCCAATTTCCCACGTTAACCCTTATTTACCATTTTTTGTTCATTAATTGGCTTGGTTCTTCACATGTAAATATCTTTCGATTCTTTTTCTAGTTTTTCTTAGTCCCAAAGGACCGGTCTTACAACTCTCCCCTCATTTTAGGAGTTTTGTCCTCAAAACTATTATATAATAAACAATTGTGAGTATCTACACTTTACACTCGACTCAACCTCCCATGTTTCCTCCTCCACTTGACCTTTTCGCTAGAGGATCTTTACCACAAGGATGTTCATGTTCCAGATATTTTTCTCACATCAGTCAAGGATTTGTTTGGTCTCTACTTCATAGACCAGGTCTTCCTCGATCTCTGGCGGTGATTGATCTAATACATGGTTGGGGTCGGGCTCATACTTTCACAGTACTGGCACGTGGAAGACGTCATGGATCCTCTACAGGTCTAGGGGTAATTCTAGTCGATATGCTACTGGTCTAACCCTCTAGGTTACGGTGTACGAACTGATGTATCTCGATTTCTACTTTCCTTTTATTGAAACCTGAGTATCCCCTTCCATGGTGACACCTTAAGGAATACTTAGTCCCCTACCTTGAACTACAGGTCCTTTCTCCGGTGGTCAGCATAACTCTTCTACCTATCCTAGGCCACCTTGAGTCGGCTCCTTATTATCTAGATTTTCTCAGAATCATCCTCTATCAACTCGACCTTCTCAAGTTTTCTTTCCCCTACCTCTACCCAGAATAGGGGTGTGCAACAAGATCGCCCATATAGGGCCTCATAGGATGCCATCTAGATGTTGGCTTGGTAGCTGTTATTATATGCGAATACCATGAGGCATAGGTAATCCTCCCAACCCTTATTCATTGTCAGAGTGTATGCCCGGATCATGTCTTCTAGGGTTTGGATGGTCCATTTTGATTGTCCATCCGTCTGAGGGTGAAAAGTAGTACTCAAGTGCAGTCTAGTCCCAAGGGCAGCTTGTAGGCTGGGCCAAAACGGAGAGGTGAACCTCAGGTCCCGATCCGATACTATACTTACAAGGACCTCATGGAGCCGTAAGATCTCTTCCATGTACAGGGCAATGATCTTTTCTGTCGATTCTATCACCCAGATGGGTTAGAAGTGTGCGGACTTGGTCCGTTGATCCACGATGACCCATATGGCATCCCGACCCCTATTTGTTACTAGCAACCCAATCAAGAAATCCATGGTGATATGCTCCCATTTCCATTCAAGAATCAGGTGAGGCTGTAGAAGTTTAGAGGGTTTCTAGTGTATGGATTTAATTTGATGGCATGACAGGCTTTTGGCCACGTACTCAGTGATATCCCTCTTCATCCCTTTCCACTAGTATCCTTGTTTTATGGTGCAGTACATTTTAGTGCAATCGGGATGCATGGCATACATTGAGTCGTGCGCCACCTCGAATATTCCTCTCTTCAATTCCGAATTGTCTAGGACCCAAACCCTCCCCTTAAAGGTCATTACCATGTCGCTTCTTACTACGAGGTCTTGGGTTGGTCCATTAACAGGCTGATTCCAATGGGGACAGAGCTCCTCGTCCTCCCGTTGCAGAGCCCATATTTGGTCTACCAAGCTGGGCCGAATGGCTTGGTTGGCTATTAAGTTACCCCAGCTCTTGTCCACATTGAGGTCCACTCTCAAACTATGCAGCTGACGTAACTAGGGCAAGTAACTGGTTCTTACCAAGGCCACTCTAGTGTGGTGTTTGCGGCTTGGCGCATCGGCTATTACATTTGCCTTATTGGGTGGTACTCGATCATTAGATCATAATCCATTACCAGCTCTAGCTACCTCCTCTACCGCAAGTAGAGTTCCTTTTGGGTTAGGAAGTATTTCAGGCTCTTGTGGCCAGTATAGATGTGGCACTTTACTCCATATAAATAGTGACGCCATATCTTGAGGGCGAAGACTATGGCCTCTAGCTTGAGGTCATGGATGGGGTAGTTTTTCTTATGGGGCTTCAGTTGTTGCGAGGCATAGGCAATAACCTTCCCTTGTTAAATTAGGATACATCCTAATCCCTGTCTGGATGCATCACTATATACAGTGTACTCCCCAGCATCTACATTGGGTAAGGCCAGCACTAGAGTCGTCACCAATCGGGATTTGAGCCCTTGAAAGGAATCACTTGGGGTCTCACTTATAATCTACTCCCTTCCTCATGAGGCGAGTTAATGGGGTTATAATTTTGGAGAAGTCTTCCACAAACTTCTGGTAGTATCCTACGAGGCCGAGGAAACTATGCATTTCGGTCGGGTTGGTGAGAGCTTTCCAATTTGAGATGGTTTCTATTTTGGCCAGTTCCACCTTAACTCCATCCTGTGACACTATATGCCCTAGGAAGCCCACTTCTTGTAGCCAAAATTCACACTTAGAGAATTTGGCATATAGTCAGTTTTCTTGCAAGGTACTTAGGGTGGTCTCTAAATGCACCCGGTGTTCCTTTTCGGTTCAGGAGTATATGAGGATATCGTCTATGAACACAATCATTATCTTGTCCAAGTATGGTTGAAACACCTCGTTCATCAGGTCAATGAAGGTCACAAGTGCGTTTGTCTACCCAAGGGGCATCACTCTAAACTCGTAATGCCCATATCATGATCGAAAAGCGATTTTCTATATGTCCTCCTCCCAAATTTTTAGTTGATGATAACTTGATCGCAAATCAATCTTGGAGAAGTAGGCCACCCCTCTTAGCTAATCAAATAAGTCATCTATCCTAGGGAGAGGGTACTTATTCTTAACTATTACCTAGTTCAATTTTTGGTAGTCGATGCAAAGTCGCATGCTTTCGTCCTTCTTTTTTATGAACAAAATTGGTCCACCCCATGGGGATTGGCTTGGGCATATAAAACCTTTCTCTAAGAGTTCGTTCAACCGGTCCTTCAACTCCTTAAGTTCTGTAGGTGCCATATGGTAGGGTGCTTAGGATATGGGGTGGGTCTCTGGCACTACTTCAATCACGAACTCTAGTTGGCGATCCAGGGGTAGGCTAGGTAGTTCCTCCAGGAAGATGTCGGGCTACCGGTTGACTATCTAGATTTCAACTAACTCTTCCTCTAGTGAATCCTTGTAGGTGATTTGAGTGAGGAATACTTTACACCCTTTCTGTAGTAAGTCCCGCGCCTCTATGCAGGATACTAGGTGTATTCCGACTCTTCCTGTGTTTCCTTAAAGGGGGATTAGGTTGACCTCTAGGGTGGTCTTTCCTATCTGCACTTTTCAGGCCTTAAGGTACTCGTGTCTCTCCAGTGTCTCTCCTAGTGGTGTGAGGATGTGGAGGGGTAGCAGGAGAGGAGGGTTCTTTAAGGAGTTCCGAGACTAGGGCATCCTTGATAAAATATTGCTCTGCCCCTAAGTCAAGGAGGGTGTACCTTTCCTTCCCAAATAATCGTACAAAACCTGAGTGGGAGTTAATGGAACTTTTAAGGGAACGTATTTTATTAAATTGAAAGAGGACTACAAGAATTCAGGCTACAGACTCGATTTAGGAGGAAGATTGGGAAGTACCTGCCACCATGCTGGGGTCCATCCGAGCATCTTCCTAGGTCTGGTTGTAGACACGAGCTAGAACTCTAGTGGGTGCTTCCCTCCCTCTGTTGGGTGCCCTCTAGTTTTCAAGCAGTGGTCGTGGAGCATTCCACAGAGCGTTGTCCCATGTCTTCAAGAAATTCATAATGAAGTGCATAGACTGTCCACATCCGTAGCATATTATACATGACCCTTCATGGTTTCTCTGGCACCGAGGGCAGTAGGAGCTTCTATTCGGAGGGGGTGAGTTTACCTCCTTGTGACCGCGGTGGCCCTCCTCCCTTCATGGGAACCTTGGTCGGTTCATCCATCATGGTAGACCCTGTTCTCTTAGGCCTCCTCTACTACTCTACCCCCAGTCCTCCCTTCGTCCATCCAGCTCCATCCTGCAGCACCTTGTTTGGACCAACCGCTCGCACTCGTGCACCATGCCAACGATGGCGGCTAGGTAGGTAGGTCATCCCAAAACCACCATCTGGTCTCTTATATCCATATTGAGACTGTCGATAAATTTCTTGCAGATGTCCGCCAATCCTGCCAAATCTGGGGTGAAGGGTCTTAATTCGTAAAACTTGGTCTCATTCTATGAGACCGTGTGTGCTCCCCGGCGGAGCTGGAAGAATTCCACCTTCTTTTCGTTGGTCAAGTGGGGAGCCAGGTACTCTTATGTGTACCTTCCTTCGAATTCTTCCCAGGTGGGGATGGTTGAGAAGATGCTCCTCATATTATCCCACCATTTCTTCATGCTAGACTCTAGAAAGAATTCTGCCAGCATTACCATATCCTCTAGGGATATCACGATGATCCCCATGAATTTCTTGAGGCTCGCAAACAAATCTATGGCGGTCCAGGCTTCCTTCTCTCCTTAGAAGGGCTTGTACCCCAATTGTCTAAGTGCCTTCAAGTACTTGGGGATATCGAAAAGGGTTGGAATAGGTGTGGAAGGGGGCTGGGACTAAACCTATTCTTGGTGGGTCTAGGACTCGAAGTCTAGGTGGGGCTTATCATTGAGGTGGGGTTCCCTAAACAACCTCGTAAACTCCTCATACACCGTCTAGTGTTCAGAGCTGAGGCCTTGCAAGGATGACGATGCTCCTGGGAATTCTACCTCTAGGAGAGGGTTTTCGGCGGAATCAGTGGTTGCCACCCTCGTTCTCTTAGCTTCTCTCTTAGATGCCATAGCTAGGATAAAATTTCCTTTGATTAGTTTTTATGTTATAAATCTTGATAATGCATCCGGGAAAACACAAGCTCTAATACCACCAAAGTTGTCATGCCCTGACACAATTTGGTTGAGGTTTTGTGACACAATCTTGATAATGCATCAAGGGGTAGTGATGTGTCCTAAGGGCTACTGGACGACATGGTGGAGGTGAGGATAGTTTGTCATGCCAGCAGTCTGGAAGCTCGATGTAGCTTCTTACACATCAGACCTGGGTGGGATCAGGATGAGGTCTTTGTCCTCATATGAACACGAAGTTGCTTTTAGGTCTAAGGGTCAGATGTTGCAAACATCCACTCAGATCCAGGATAGAAGTGGATGGGCTTCTATCTTGGTGGTCAGTAAAGACTCTCAAAGCCACAAGTGGGTGCAGTGGATGGGTTGCACCTACGAATGTGTGATCCCTTCCTGATGAAAGGCGTGTGTTGATTGTTAAACACACCTAATGTGAAAATGAGGAAAAGGTTTTGAAAAATTAGAAATTTGAGGAAAAATCATTTTTAAGGAAATAAGGATTTTGGCACACTTATTTAAAGTTGGTTGTTTATGAAAACTCACTCCCAACACCCATTCACTGAGTTGTAGAACTCACCCCCTCCCTTTTACCCATTTTAGGTAATCAAGGGAAACCAACCTTAAATACATTTCTGTAGTCGAACCTTAAGACAGGTATGTAAGATTTATATTAAATTTTATATAATGTTATTAAAGGAAAAATAGGAAAAATGATGCATTACTCCTCACGGTTTAGAAAATGGTGAATCTCTTCAAAAACCAAAAGGAGTGTCGGGTAGCTTACGGGGATCCGACCAAACAGGGTCGGGCGTGACACAACTAAATAGGACGGAGGCCTCGATTTTTGAACTTAAAGGGCCTAAGGATCAATTTTGAAAACTCGTAAAGTAGGCCCATGGCCAGTGGACACGAGTTGGAGCCTATAGACAAATATGATTAAAGAGCCATGAAAACTTTCATAATCGGCTAATTGTGTGAATCGCCACGGTACCAAATCCGGACTGATAAACTCAATGGGCTAGTAGCTATCAAACCAAGGCCAGGTCGACGAACCGATTGGGCTAACAACTATGGAGCCAAATCCAAGAGTCGGGGTCGTTGGCACCAAAGATAATGGATCATAATCATAAGACTGTTATTTGTGCATGCACTATGATACAGGACCATCGAGACACCCAATGGGGTAGTGTTAGTTCTAAGGGCTGTTGGATGACCAGTATGCGATAAGGGCAGTTTTGTTATGCCAGTGAGTCATGAAGCTTGGAGTAGCTTCCTACGCATTGAGACCGTGGCATAGTCAGGATGAGGTCTCGTTCCACATAGTGGACACGAAGTATATTCGGGTCTGAGGGTCGGATGGGTAACGTCTACTCAAACTTAGGGTAGAAGTCGAGGACTTTTATCTAGGTGGATGGTTAATACGCACTGATCCACAAGTGGGTACAGTCGGTGTACTACATCGATGAATGTTTGTACCATTTATGATAAAGGGCATGTGATTGTTTGTTAAACACCTCCCGAGTAAGGGGAAGTGTTAAAAGAGATGAACTCACATAATAGTAAACTAAAATGATAATTTGAAAATAATGATTTAAATCCCACCCGCTCACTGAGTTGTAGAAACTCACCCCCTCCCTTTAAATATTTTTTAGGAAAGGAGACAACCCTTAAAGAAATCTTAAAACCAAGCCTTTAAGTAGGGTATTTTAAATTTTTAAGCTATTAAGTTTTTTGTAATGTTATTCTAGGGAACAAGGACAGAAGATACACTTGACTCCTCACAGTCTTGAAAAGTGGTGACTATTCCTAGACCAAAGGGAGTGGCGGGTTGCTCACGGGGTTCAGACCAAACCGGGTTGGGGCGTGACAGGTAAAGTTTTGAAATTAGGATATGTTTGGAATACTTAAGCACTAAAGAGTAACAAAATAGAAAGTTTAAGATCTAAAGTGGAAATAATAAAGTTTGTATGTCCAAAAGCAATTTTTGAGAAATCTAAGGGCATAAATGAGACTAAAAAATGTTTGGGAACCCAAATGGAAGATTTGGAGAATATAGGGTTCTGAAAAGATAAGTTATAAATAATAGGAAAAAATGATCATTTTGATCAAATTATGTACTATTTTACAAATAGTGTGAAATAAGAATTAAAAAATATTCCAATGTATTTTGGAAACCAGAATGGGACTCAAGAAAACTTGAGCACCCGAATAAAATATATGGAAAATTCTAGTATCCAAAAATGAATAATTTAAATTTAGAAAGGGCAAAATAGTAATTTTACTCAACTTAGTGACCAAAATATAATTTTAGGAAAGTAAGGTGTTTAAGTGGTAGATTAAAGATTTCTAATCCCATACACAAGTATAATCACAAATGGTTATGACCCTAGGAAAATACTAACTAACTTTATGGGAAGATTAGTTAAATAATGGTTTTTTTAGAAATAAGTCAAATAAATTGAGCCCGGTGGGCAAAACCGTAATTTCTTAGGCTATGTTTGGATTGAGAGTTTGGAGAGATTTGGTGTTGAGGTGTTTTGAGTGGAAGTGAAGTGGTGGATTTTTTAGTTATAAAATTTTTTTTAATAATTAACTGTTCGTATTTAAATTAAGCAATGTGAAATATTATTAATAAAAAAATTTTAAAATAAAAATTTATATTTTTAATTAAATTAAATAATTTATTACTTACTATATATAATTAAATTATATTAAATATACTATATACTAAAAGATATATTATATAAAATAATTAACTTATTAATATAATAAATAATTAATATATACATATTTTATAATTATAATATATGTATATAATAAATTATATTATACATTTTGTACCATTAATTTTTTTATTATATATTTATATTATATAATTTTATATAAAATATTATTAATATATAATTTTTTAAAATTATATAATAATAATAAATAAAAACGATAAAAAATAATAATATAAATAATAAATTCAGGTATTAATTTAAACAATAAATTAAACGATCACTCCAAATACCCCAAAAGTGAGTTTATTGGGTTGTAGTGTAAATGGAGGTGTTTGAAGGTGATTTTACACCACTATAAACCCTTCATTTTATGTTATCAAACCAGTTATTACTCCACCATTTCGAACCACTAGCTCTTCAAATCCCTCTAAATCACTCAATACAAACACATCGTTAGTAAAGTTATGGGATAACAATTATGTATTGATATCAATACTTAAACTGATCATATATTTTATTATAACTCTTGTAAAAAGAATACCCGATAGCTCAAGTAATGACCTCACGCATTGAGCTAAACAAGAAAAATCGTTAGAGCAAAGAAGTTTAAAAAAATATTTTTCTATTTTTTATAATACTTAAAAACTAGGATTCTTACTTAATAAACAATACCATTTTCATAACTTAAAAAATGAGTTAATGGTAATATAGGCTGGAACAAATAAACTATAATCACATGTTTGGATGAGTTGAGTTTAGGGCCTTTTGGATGTGATAAAATTTCTAATAGGAGTGAGTCTAGTGATGACTCAATTCATGTGATATGATTGTAAATATGATGTTTGACTACTGAATTCTTACATTTAGATGAATATAGAAGTTCAGAATGATGATCATGCTAAATGAAAACTAAGATATGCAAGATTTCTACATGTGTGCATATTTGTGAATATACATGTGTGTATATGGTATACTAGTAGAAAGCACGTCATTGACAGGACACCCGTCAAGTATTGTTGGTGCCTAGGGAAATTTGAATGGTTTATAATGGGAGATTGAAAACTTTACTTCTAGATTTCTCAGATTCTCGAATGATGCACGAGTTGGTCCCTATATTACACCGGTGTGATGAGAAGAGTTGTAATTGAGTCGAATGTGTAAAGAGTATGGTCAGGGTTATTGGTGAGATATTGGCATGACTTTGGATGCTAAGTCATCAAAATAAGAGATGAACCCAATGGGTGCTAGTTGTATAGAGTACACGTGACTCGCACACTCTAATCTTACTCGATCGAAGTATTACTTAGGTCATGAGTAGTTAGTATACGTTATTATGGCATATGTTTTATATTGAAATGATTGTTTGGGGGAGAGAGAGGTTGACGCGACGTAATTTAGAATTACGGTTTACAGGTAGCTCGAGACAGAAGTCTCAATGGATTTAATAAAACTATGAGTAGGACATAATTTTGTAAACTAAAACTTTTATTTGAAATTTAAGGTAAGAAGTGATGTAGTGATTTGGCGTCAAAATCTCATTCAGAAAGTCATTTAGTAAGTTGCTCAATCTTCCAACCATTTATAAGTGAATGTTGAGGTTCCATCAAGTATAAGTAATATCACCTATAGAATAAGGTGGCTTTACCTATATATCGAAGCTTGTGTACGAATTATCTAAATTTTTAGTTATCAATTGATATATTCTGTATTTATTGTGTAAACTATTTTGTATCCATTATATTTTTATAAAAATTTTAAATTTTTATTAAGATAGTCTTTTTTTTAGCCTAGTCTTTTTTTATCTAGTTTTATTTTATTAAAACTACACAACCGAGTGAATTGACGAGTTAAACTGTTGTATAATGGATGTGACATGGAATGTATGTGATAAAGTGGTGATCACAAATAATAATATTTATAAAAAAAAAAAGGTATATGTGGGCTTCTTTGTATCATATTGAGACAAAATATGATATTTTGTTTAATTGCGCCTTGAGGAATCATGCTATGTGGTTTACTATCTATAACTTGTATGTTGATATTTTAAATGTAGCTTGTGAGAAAATGTGGGTAGAATATTAGTTTATAGAAGAAATGTTGTCCAAACTGACTAAAAATAAATGACAAGAATACTAATAGCTAAATGTTAGTATTTCTAGGAGTACAATTTAAGTTTAAAATGTTGATATAATAACTTACCTTTTGTGCGATATATACAATATTAATAGAGCCCATGGGAATTTGCAAGTTTGAACAGACACCCTTGCTACTCATCCAAGAGTGTACAAACTAAGAAGTGGCAAAGTTCTCAAAGAAAAACGATCAATATTAAATGCCATGAATCTTTTATCACAGCAAAAGAACCATCGAATCTAGGAGTGCTACCCAAGGACAACGAAGGCAGAGTGCTTTTAGCGGTGGGCAACATGGACATATCCGTGTAGCCTCCAAAAGTTATGGTCCTCAACGCCCATCTAGCCAAGTAGTGAATGCTTAGGGATGAAACATATTCCACTTTGGTGTATATGGCATTCACATATTGACAACTTTACCACTAATAAATTAATCGGACACCTAATATGACAAATCCATAAACTATCACGTGATTATTCTATGAGCTAATAAATAAGTTTTTTAACAAATTTGTAGACTATATGCTTGATACTTTTGATGACAGAGCAATTATTGAAGATAAAACTATTAACCGAGTAAAGTATCAATAATAAATTTGTAGGTACCTCAAAAACGATGGTTCTACATGCAAGTAGCGCAATAAGTTGCAGTGCAGTCGTATCTGGGAGACCAGATCTAATTTTAGAGGTTGTATTATATTAATTTATAAGCAAGTACAACACATATGCAGCAAATCAATCGATTCTGATTCCGTTGACTCAACCAAGTGACTTAGACCCCTTTTTGACAGACAACATTATTGGATCCATCAAAAATTAACTTGAAATTGCGAGCACTAATTTTGCGAATGCCTAATTAATCACTAGACTCAATATGAAAAAAACATATTTGTAATGATTATAAAACCTTAAAAATGTTATGGGTAATATTAACGATTAATCTTCTCCTTTAATTATTTAATGTTTTTCAAAATAATATTTGTAGTAGTTTTTTTTTATAGAAGACTAGCGCTATAGCCCATGATTTATGGTTACATGAGGACTTTCTCCTCATATCTCATAAATGGAAATTATGAGTGAGCTAAATTTGGGAAAGGTGGGGTGGATGAATGTACTCATTGTTTAGATTGATGTACATTATTAAGTGATAAATAAAATTATTTAATGATATAAAAAATAAAGTAAACTGGTTATTATGATTGAAGGCTCATTTCCTTTATAAAAGTTTTAATATTAAGTCGTTCATTAAAAAAAATATTTTCACTCTTTCTAAAAATTTGATAATTTATGTGTCCCAAAGTATGGAACTGCATAAAGGCAAAAAGAATGCAATTGTTTTCATGGTTTGAATACATTTTTGTAAGTGAGTTATTGTTTCTCTTACACTAGGACAAACAATTGAAAATGTATAAAATTGACAAGTTTTTTTTAGTTTTAAAAGCACCAACTAAGGTGATCAGGAGGCGGATGTGGGGTGGGTACGTGAGGACTGGTGCCAATCTTGTAAGTCTATCAATTATCACCCAACACACATCCTTTATCATGAAGGTAAAACACACAATCGCAGGTTAGCTCGTCCATTGAACCCACTTGTGATGTCGGACTGACTTTACCGGCCACCTAGATAAAAGCATGTCCACTTCTACCCTAAGAATGAGGGGATGTTCACGACATCCGACTCTCAATCCTGTAACAAATCTCCATGTCCGTATGAGGACAGAAATCTCATCCTATCCTCAGCCCGGTCTCATGCGCTTGAAGTTACTTCAAGCTTCGCAAGACTTCTAGTACGACTAATTGCCCTTATATCGACCAGGTTGTCTAGAGCCCTATGACATATTACTACCCCTCTTGGGCTTCTTGAAGGTCCCGTAACACAGTGCGTGCACAATCAATAATTTTTTTTATATAATGCTATATAATCTATGGTGTCACTAGTCCAACGGTCTTGACCCTCAACTCGACCTGCAGCTATTTGTCTTGACCGGTCCGACGACCGGTCATGTTGCACTACCGCTAGTTGATTGAGTATGTCGGTCCTATCTCAGTACCATGGCTAAACAACTCATTTATTTAAGTTTTCATGGCATATTAATCATGTTTGTTTATAAGCTCCTGCTCGTGCCAACTAGCCTAGGGCCCACTGTTCGAGATTTTCAAAATCGAGCATATTAGCCCCCAAGTTCCAAAACCGAGGCCTCTGGTCTATATGAGCTATTCGAGCACCCGTCAAGAAGGTCTCCCAAAATATTTAAGCAGTGGCACACAGTTAGCAGAGAGCACTTCAGACAAATTATACTTTTCAACTATACATCATACCAACCAAGTATGAGGACATCTTCGCTCATAACGGATGAACGGGTTTTCCTCTTCCTTTGAGGAAGTTTCATCATATCAATCGGGTATGATCTACTTACAACCGTTAAGTAGTTTTTTCGCATGATTTACACATCACCCTTCTCAGGTGTGATGATTAAAATACCACTTAGCAATGGATTTTCATTTTCAAGGTGCTTATCATCCCAATCCGGGTATGATATTAAATTCCCCCTCACTCGTTAATGTAGTTAATTACTCTCGACCGATTCTTTTTATTCATGTGAGCTTGTCCTTACTAGTGTTCTCGGTAGTTCATGTTCCTACATGATATGAACATCCTTGTTCATTATCCCTCGACCTAATAGCCTTCATTTATTTCAAATAAATGAGAAAACTAAACTTTTCATTTATTTGTAATTAGGTACCTAAAGTTATTTTTTTAACTTTAAGTGTCTAATACTGATTTTTCCTCAAATTGAGTCCCAAAACTTTTAAAATTCACCGTGGGATCTCAATTTATTCAATTTCACAAAAAATGATTCAATTTCCCAAATTTCCAATTTGGTTCCCCAACTTTTCCAAAATTACCATTATACCCCTACATTACAAAAATAGTAAGTTTTGCCCCAAAATTCCAAAATTACCCAATTGGTCAGCCAACATTTTTATCATGCCTAATTGGTCCTCAATTTTATGAAATTGCACTTTAGTCCCTCGAATTTTCAAAATTCCCAAAATTTCTCCAATTTTAACCTTTTAACTCAAGCGAATTTGATTTAATCAAATTGACCGATCAAATGAGTTTAATTGTTGATATTGAAGTTATATTAGAGTTCTTACACCTTTATATGATTCAATTGCACTTTGAATCGCACGATTTGGTGCCAAAATGAGCTCAAATAGTGCTTCGCCGGAAAATTGGACTTAGAGAGAGAAAACTTCGAAAGCTTACTGTCGGGGCGTGACGGTCCGAGCTTTCAATATGGGCAGGTCGCTATTGTCCTAGGATTCCTCCTAGGATCAAGAATTGCATCAATTGATACAGAATTGAGTGAAAATTTTATCATCGAAGTTCTACCGGTTCTCTCTCTAGCACCGGTCGGAAATTAATGAGGGAAGCCAAATTGGCTTACCTTTTAGCTATGGGATGGTTGTGGAGGTGTTGGGAGGGCTTGGTTTGGCCTGAGTGGGGCTCGAATTGGCCATTTTTAGCTCGACCAAAATAGGGTAGATGAGGTCCGTCGGAGCTGCTTTACTGTTATATCATGCCAACGTCTCTCTAATGACCCTCACAACAAATGGAGACTACTGTTGGGTAGCTGATTTCTCCCCAGTTCTAAAAAATCCGACCATGCCTTCTTTGGCTCAGAAAAGACCCTATATCGGAGGTCTAGCTTGATCTTCACTGGAAATTTGAGCAGTTGAGAGAGAATGGAGTTTTCAGATGTGGAGAGGATGGATGAGGAGGGGCTCTTTATATAGGAAGCTTGGAGACTTCTTGGCAATCCGATTGATGCCTTAATGGTGGTCATTCATTGCCTGAAACTCTCTAGCTAGAAACTTTTCAGCTTCGCCAATGCTATGCGATTTTCCGATGAGTGAACAATGTTATCATATGAAGAAAGAAGACGACACTGTTCCGAACGGGACCAGACCAGTCCGAACCGGGTTCAAAGCTTAAAGCATCCGGTTCACCCCCAATTTGACCAAAATTTTCAAATTTAAAAATTTCTAAATTTATTTTCCATCCAATGGCGACCTCAAATCTCAAATTTGAATTTTCTAAGCCACCTAGAAAAATGAATTTAGCATCCGGTTCAATAGTGGTTTAAACCAGCCGGTTTGGATCTGGTTCACCTGAACCGGTTTGGTTTTCATCTCCAATTCATCCTTAAGTTCTTTTAATGACTTTTGGGACTCTTTGGGTCACTCAGGATCCATAAATTTCTCGGTTTGCCCTTTCTCTATTGGTTCCGATTTATAGACCGACTCAGTTTTTAAATTGAAAATGACTATTTCTTTCCCTAATTTTCTTATTATAAAAGGACAGGGTTTACAACTCTCCCCTCCATTTAGGGGTTTTGTCCCCAAAATAGTTACATGCTAAATAATTGAGAGTAACTATCCCTCATCACTCTTTCGGTTTCCCATGTCTCTTCCTGTTCGGGACTGTTCTGCCACAGAACCAGGAATCCTATTATTCCTTAAATTCTTGTTCCATTGGTCGATGATTCGTACCGGTTCCATTTGATAGGTCAAGTTCTCTTTCAGCTCTAATGGAGGTTGGTCCAATACATGACTAGGATCAAGCTAATACTTATGAAGCATAGAGATGTGGAATACATCGTGTATTCTCTGCAGGTCTTGAGGTAGTTCCAATTTATAGGCCACTAGTCATATCCTTTAAATCATGGGATATCGACCAATATACCTTAGTTTCAACTTTCCTCTTTGTTGAAACCTAAGTATTCCCCTCCATGGGGACACTTTGAGAAATACTTGATCTTCCACCTCAAACTCCAGATAATTCCTTCGATTATCTGCATAACTCTTTTGCCTATCCTGTGCGGTCTTAAGGTGACTCCATATTAGTTTTATCTTCTCTGTGGTATCCTCGATTAGTTATGCCCTTTCTAACTTTATTTCCCCCACTTCTTCCCAAAATAGAGGGGTACGACATGGTCTTCCATAAAGGGCTTCATAGGGAGCCATCTGAATACTCACCTAGTAACTATTATTATAAGCAAATTTCATCAGGCACAAATATTCTTCCCAGCCTTTATTCATGGTGAATACGCATGCTTTTAGCATGTCCTCCAAGGTTTGGATGGTTCGCCCAAACTACCCATCTGTCTGAGGATGAAATGTCGTGCTCATGTGGAGCTTGGTTCTCATAGCACCTTGTAAGCTTAGCCAAAACCTTAAAGTAAACCTTGGATCTCTATCTGATACTATTCTCACTGGAATGCCATGGAGTCTCACTATTTCCCTCATATATAAGATGGCCAGTTGTTCCACTATGTTCATCACTTTTATAGGAAGGAAATGAGCTGATTTAGTCAATCTATCCACGATAACCAAAATCACATCTCGGCCCTTTCTTGTCACCGGTAGTCCCGTGACAAAGTCCATGGTGATGTGCTCCCATTTTCACTCTAAAATTGGTAAGGGTTGTAGCAGTCCTGACAGTTTTTTATGCTTCGCTTTTATCTGGTGATAGGACAAGCACCAAGCTACATATTATGCAATGTCACTCTTCATACCTTTCCACCAATATCATTGTTTGAGGGTGTGATACATTTTGGTATTGCCCAGTTGCATAGCATATACCGAATTGTGTGCCTCTTCCAAGATTAATCTCTTTAGTTCCTTACTTTGAGGCACACATACCCTACCCTTGTAGGTCAACACCCCATCACTATGCAGATTATAGTTCAGTTTAGTTTCTCTATTAAATGGATCCAGATAGGGTTGAAGTTCCTTATCTACTTTTTGTTGAGCCTGGATTTGCTCAATTAGACTAGGCCACACTACCACGTTAGCCACCTGGTACCTTTCCCGCTTGTACAATTTCAGGTGCACCTCCATTCTTCTCAATTGTTGCAACAGGGGTATGTAACTCATCTTTACTTGTGTCGGCTCTGTTTGGTACTTGCGACTTAAGGCATCTGCTACCACTTTTGCCTTTCCGGGTGATATTCTATCATAAGGTCATAGTCGTTAACTAATTCCAGCCATCTCCTCTAGCGGAGATTTAACTCCTTTTGAGTTAGGAAGTACTTAAGACTCTTGTGATCTGTGTATATCCTACTCTTAACCCCGTAAAGGTAGTGTCACCAAATCTTTAGGTCAAACACTATTGCAGCTAGTACCTAATCATGAGTTGGGCAGTTTCTTTCATGTACCTTATGTTGTCGCGAGGCATGGGTGATAACCTTCCCTTGTTGCATTAAAACACACCCGAGTCCTTGTCCAGATGCATTACTATAGACGATGTACTCTCCTGCATTAGAGTCAGGTAAGGAGAGTACTAGTGCGGTTGTCAGTCGAGTCTTTAACTCTAGGAAAGACTTCTCACAACTCTCATCCCACTTATACTCAACTCCTTTCATGGTGAATCGAGTTAGAGGAGTTTCTATCTTTGAAAAGTCTTGCACGAACAATCTATAGAATCTTGTCAGACCTAAGAAACTTCTTATTTCTGTCAGATTCTTTGGAGCCTTCTAATCTAATATGGCTTCCACCTTGGTTGGATCTACTTTAACTCCATCCTTGGACACTATGTGTCCTAAGAATCCTACTTCCTGCAACTAGAACTCACACTTGGAGAATTTTGCATATAATTGATTTTCCTGTAATATCTCCAAGATGATTGCCAAATGCTCTTCATGTTCTAACCTAGTTCATGAGTATATAAGGATGTCATCTATGAATACTATAACGAACTTGTCCAAATGTGGTTGGAACATACAATTCATCAAATCCATGAAGGTTGTAGGGCATTCGTTAGTCCGAACGGCATTACTCTAAACTCATTATGTCCATATATGGATCAGAATTCCATTTTGGGAATGTCCTCCTCTCGGATCCTAAGTTGATGATAGCTCAAGCGAAGGTATATTTTGGAGAAGTAAGCTACTCCTTTTAGTTGATCAAATAAATCGTCTATCCTCGGAAGTGGGAATTGATTCTTGATAGTGATATGGTTCAGCTTTCTATAGTCTATGCACAGTCTCATACTTCTATCCTTTTTCTTTATGAATAGGACAGGGGCACCCCACGGAGACTGACTAGGACATGTGAAATTCTTCTCCAATAATTCATCAAATTGTTCCTTCAATTCGTTCAACTCTGCCGGAGCCATACGATATGGGGCTTGGAATATGGGGTTTGTTCCTGAGATTATTTCTATGGTGAACTCCACTTGCCGACTTGGAGGTAGTCTAGGTAGCTCTTTTGGAAATACCTTTGGGTAGTGTCTAACTACCAGAATGTCTTCCAGTCTCTTTTCTTCAAACTTTTCATCTATGACCTTGGCTAGGAAAGCTGTACAACCTTTTTGTATCATCTTTTGGTCTTTCATATTGGACACCATTTTTACTTCACTTTTCCTTCTATCTCCTTGGAACTTTAATCCTTTCGTCTTAGGAGTGTGGAAGGTTACCGTCTTCTTTCCACAGTCCATCATCGCCTGATGGTTACTCAGCCAATCCATCCCAAGGATTACTTCAACCTCTTTTAAGGGTAATGGGAACAAGTTAGCTTCAAGTTTGATTCCTCCAATCTTTATCTCACATCCTTTTAATTGCTTTTTCCGATTTAAACCTTCTTATAAAAGTGTAAGAATATTAAGATTTCATTCTAGTGGAGTGAGTTCTAGGGGTACTCTTGAAATCAACTCTTCCTTGATGAAGGATCTCTTAGCTTCGGAGTCAAAGACAACATAGACTTGAAGAAGCATAGTTGTATATATCTTGTTCCCATAGTTGTATATATCCTAATTGAAGAAGCATATAGTTTAGAAGAAAGATTCCTTTATTAAATAAAAAGATCTTCAGTTTACATGATTCTCTTGAACTAATTTGCAGGGTTTTGGCGTGTACCCGCTATAGTGCTAGGGTCTCTTCTAGTCTCTTCCTAGGTGAGGTTGTCACGCCCCGACCTGGTTTGGTCGGATCCCCATGAACAACCCGCCACTCTCCTGGTTTATTAAAGGGTTTCCCCTTATTATAATCCGTAAAGAGTAAGGCATCCTTTAAACCTGTACCATTTCCTAGAATAGCATAATCAAAACTGCATGAAATTGTAAACTTTACATACCTGTCTTAGAGGCATCTTAGTTGATTGTCTTTTCGGGTAGGCTTTCCGGGATTTCCTGAAAGGGATATAAGGGAGGGGGTGAGTACGACTACTCAGTGAATGGGTTTTTAAAGGTCTACTTTTAACTTTTAAGAAAAACATTTATATGGAGTGTGCCATACTCCTTTCTTTTCAAAAATCTCTTCATTTAAAAATTTGGGTTTTTCCATTATTTCTTAGTTACCGGTGTGTCATCACCCAACACACATTCTTCATCATGAAGGTTACACACATTCACAAGTCAGTATCACTACTAAACCCGCTAGTGACTTCAGAGCGACTTTTCCTGTCACTTGGATAGAAGTACGACCACTTCTATCCTAGGAATGAGTGGATGTACGCGACATCCGACCCACAATCCCGAAATCACTTCTTCATGTCCATATGAGGACAGAAACCTTATCCTGTCCCCACCCCGGTCTCATGTGCTTCGTGTTACTCCAGATTTCTCACAGAGACCTGGAACGACGAACTTCCCTTATAGCCACCAGGTCGTTCAGTGCCCTTAGGACGCATCACTACCCCTCATGGGCATCTTGATGATCTCGTACTCATAGTGCATGCACAAACAATGTTTTCTTATATTGCCATGTAATCTGTGGTGCCACTAGTCCAACGGCCCCGACTCTTAACTCAACCCGTAGTTGTTTGTCTTGAGTAGTCTGTCGACCTGTTATGTTGCACTGTAAAGATAACTTCCAGATGAGCTCATGGCTAATTGAATCCCTCAAATGGAGGTTTCAGCAACCTACAATGGCCATTTTACTGTACTTCGTTATGACTAAAGACTAGTAACAAATTCCATGAATTTATTTGATCACAATACTTACCCAAAGCTTATGAGGCCCATGGGGTTCGAAAGGTAGGACCAAGATGTGTTCTTTGTATTTTTATGGCCATGTTTGACAATCGAGGGTGTCAATAATGGCCTAAAAAAGAGGTGTTACATTTCTGGCTACTAGAGTGTGTGTATTGTTTGATCACTAGTACATTGCAAGTTGGTGGCCAATGGCATTGGAAATTTTACCCAAGTGGCTTTCCAATGACATTTAAAGCACATGGTCGGGAAAAAAGTTATGGTTTATGCAATTTGTGTTATAAAAAATGTTGGTGTTTGTCTTTCAGAGAGAATTTCAGTGAGACGTGGGGAGGAGCTAAGACTTATTTGGTTGTGTTATAGAATTAATTTTCTATATTATCATAGCTTCCTTTCATCAAACCATACCCCACTTATACTTGCAAGAATTAATTTTATATGTGGTGTGTTTTGAAAATGCAATGGGTAAGATGGGGCGGAAGTCAGGTTACAGTCGAGCATTGGGGACATCGCGCATGCGGTGTGTAAAACTGCCACGCGTTAATAGATGTGGCGTGTGTCACAGTTTTTTTTCTTGTCGATTCGACCAATTTTGGACATTTTTGCCTAGTTCACCTTTAATTCCATAGGTTCTTTGCCCAATTTATTTTTACAAAAATTCCTTACCTAATTGCATACTAATTGGGCTCAAGAATTTTCATTTTTATTTAAATAAATCATTATAAGAATTGTGGAATTTTTTGTCCGAGTAAAATCAATTTTCAATAAAGCTTTTTCCAAATACTTGATTTCCAAATCATTGGAGGTTCTTCAAAAGTGATTTATATCACTTTTTCTTCTTATAAAATCCTTGTCATAAGTGATTTTTCGATTCGGTTAGATTTCTAATCCCAGTTCATATTTCCATTCCCATTTCACCCTTAGTTTTTGGTCTAATTGGCTTAAATTACAATTTTTGGATGTCCCGTCATTACAGGAGGTACGACAAGAGGTGGCAGAATTTTGCCCTAACAGGTCACTGACATCGCGCATTTTCACTGTCTCTGAAACAATGACACTTGTGTGGTACTTTTCGACCACTTTTGAGTCAATTTCCATCCATATAAGACAAGAGTAATCCATTAATGGCATATGAAGACAAGTATCACACCATTTGGTGGTCGGTCGAGTGATAATTTTAATACTAATCGTTTTTGGGGTCGAGAGTGTATGTGACAGTTATAGGGAGGAGATATCTCAATTAATTTTAGGGGAAGATTGGTATAGGAGTTATCAACATATTCATTAGCTTTATTGCATGCAATTTGGTGAAAAAATATATCAATTTTGTCTATTTTTCAAAGGTGTGTTGCAAGGAGTTGTCGCCAGAGTTGTTGTATGAAAAGATGGGGCACACTCGGTAGGGTATGAGCAATGACGCACGAGTTAGGTCGAGTGACCAGAATAAGCAAATTTTTTTTATTTTTCATAAATTCCATAATTAACCCTTTGCCCTTCTCGATCACGTGGATAATTTAAATCACATTTCCTAGTCCTAACTGATCTAAACCAACATTCCACAAATTCTTGTTTCCTTGCTTGCGAAGATTTTCAACTTGAGTGTTTCCTTGAAATTTGTGTTTATTTTCCTATTTCTACCTTGATTTTTGCTCCAATCCAATTAGATTTTATTTTTGATATTTCTGGTGTTACAATTACTACTCTCCTTTTAGAAGTTTTGTACATAAAATATAAATTCCATTAAAGTCACAATATTTACACAAAATAAATATGGGTTCCTCATAATAATATGTGGTTTCCACGTTTACTCTTCTATTCATTCGTTGCACCATAACATATTTACCATATCAATGTTCTTTCTTCTTATGTTCTTTTTGTGGTGATCAACTATTTGTAGTGGTTCCACCTCATATGCTAATGTCTCTTTCTATTAAAGTAGAGGTTGGTCCAACAAATGTCACAAGTCTGGTTCATATTTCCTTAATACTAGCACATGAAATACATCATGAATTCTTTCCAATTCTAGCAGTAGTTTCAATTTATAAACTATCAGTCCAACTCTATGCACCACAATGTATGGGCAAATATACCTTAGGTTTAATTTGACATTGCACTGAGATTGCATTGAATCCATCCACGAGGAAACCTTTAGAAATACCTTTGTCCATAACATTAAAGTTTAGTTTTTGTGTAAGTTATCATGAAGCTCTTATGCTTGTCATGGGCAACCTTTAGTCGATCTCTTATTACCTTTATCTTCTCTGTGGCATCTTCAATGATTTCGACTCTTTTGAGATTGTGTTCACCTATTTCTTTCTAGTATAGTAGTGTCCTACACCTCATCCCATACAAGACCTCGAACAGGGCCATTTGAATACTTGTCTAATAACTATTATCATAGGCGAATTCTATTATGCATAAGTAGTACTCCCAATTCTTTCCAAAATTCAATAGGTATGCCCAAAACATGCCCTCCAAGGTATGCATTGTACGTTCGAACTACCCGTCTATTAGGTGATGGAATGAAATGCTCATATGCAAACTCATTCCCATAGAGCTCAATAGACTAGGCCAAAATCTAGACTGAATAAGGGGTCTTGATATGACACTATCAACACAGGTACCCCATGTAATCATACGATCTTCACTATATATAATTTAACCAACTTCTCACATATGGTTGTAGTAGTTCTATAGCCTTCTAGTGTTCAACCTTAATCTACTAACAAGACAAGCACATACCTACATATTCAACAATTTATCGCTTCATCCATAACCACTAATAACCTTCTTTTAGGATCCTATATATCTTAGTGCTGCTATGGTGCATTGCATACACGGAGTCGTGAGCTTCTTCTAGGATGTCTCTCTTCAATGATGCGTTATCTAATATTACTACCTGAACCTTAAAAAATAAGAGCTTATCATCGCTTATTGTATTGTATGAGGTTGTTGCTCCAATGATCATGTCAATATATTTTTTAAGGCTAAAGTTAGCCTTTTGCTTCTCACATATTTGCCCTGCTAGGGCGGGTCAGATTGTCAAGTTTTCCAGTAGACATGTAATAACATATTTTAGGAATCCAAAATTTTCGATAAGATATTTAAACCAAGAAGAAAATAAATCGAGAAGGTAACTAATTCATTGTGAAATTAGAAACAATGGTCCAATTATTTCAAGATCAGAAGAAGTGCTTGTTCAAATTCGAATTAAAAATTGGGCAAATTTAACCTATCAGATTAAACATGTTATAGATAGATAAATAAGTAAATATATGCGTAAATAAAAGAAAATATATATATTAATGAATAAGAAGGGGACACATATACATTATGTATAACTTATATCAATACCAGGCCTTCTTTGGCTTAAAAAAAACCATAAGTCGGAACTCTAGTTCGAGCTTCATGAGAAAATAAATTAGCTAAGAGAGATTGAAGATTTCAGGTGTGTGGAGGATGAATGGAGAGGGGCTCTTTATATAGGGAGCTCAAGGACACTCCGGCCGTCTGTTTGGCACTTTTATGACACTCATTGATGGCCTAAAACGTCTTGAACGAAAATATTTCCTTTTCGCCGGTGCTGTTCAATTTTCCGGTGAGTGAAAAGTGTTGTCATCTGAAGGAAGAAGATCACACTATTCTGAACCAGACCAGATCGGTCCGAACCGGGTTTAACACTTAAACCAACTGGTTCTGGCCTGATTCAACTGAGTTTTTCAAAATTAAAAATTTCTAAATTCATTATCTATCTAATGGTGGCCTCAATTCTCTAATTAGAATTTTCTAAGCCAACTAGAAAAATGAATTTAGCATCCGGTTCAATGATGGTTCAAACAGGTTAAATCCGGTTCGGATCTGGTTCACCTGAACCTATCTGATTTTCTTTCCCAAGTTGTCCTAAATCTCTTTTCAAGGTTTTTATGACTATTTGGTTCACTCGAGAGTTGTAAATTTCCTAATTTGCCCGTTCTCTACTGGTCGGGGTTCATGAACCGGTTCGATTTTCTCACTCGGGTTGTCCAGTTCTTCTCCCAGTTTTCCTTAACTCCAAAGTGCGGGGTTTACAAAAATGACCCCAGAGCATACTAGCCTTGATTGATCCTTCCAACTCGATGGAACTTGCAATCCAAGTAAACATGTGTATGGTATCAACTAATCAAATTGCATGCATTTTAGCATTTCAAAGAAACCAAACAAATAATCAGTTTGAGCATTGAACCTACAACAAAGAACATTGATTTTAACCAACATTTGGGGAGACCTAGAGAAGAGCAATCATGATTACTCTAATGGACTGAATGTGCAACCAAGAATACCCTAGTGTAAGGATGAACACATAATTGAGTTGAACATGGGCTAACCTATTAGCTTGGGGCAAAGATTTCAAATTTCAAATTTGTCGCTTGTGGAAACTAGAGTGTCCAATGATAGCCCAACACTACTACATTAGAGTAAAGCCATCTAAAAGACATTTCCAAAGTTATCATTAGTAATAAAGTGGAAAGATAATTTCCAAATCAGTGAAGGGAAGGATTTACCCTTATCAAGAAATCAGAGTACACTTGTAAACTAAACAAAAAGAAAGTCTAAGAAATCGAAGGACTGATGTCACGCCCCGACCAAATTTTGACGGTCGAGCTCCCGTGCAACTCGCCAATCCCCTCGATGTTACAGTGGTGGGATCCTTCACTATGGTAAAACTGACAAGACTAAGGGTCATAACAAAAGACATCTATGAAAAGCAATGAAAATTCGAAACATTTCTTGTAAAGTTTCTCGTGGTAGCCCACAAAAAAGTTTATTCTACATGAAATTTAAACTTTTCATACCTGTCTTACAAGTGTGGTTAACAGAAAGTCCTTAGGTAGGTTTTCCCTTGGTTACCTGAAAGGGGAATAAGGGAGGGGGTGAGTTCGACAACTAAATGAATGGGGTTTTAAGACTTGATTTTCAAAAAGAATAGTTTGAACTGTAGTGTGCCAAACTCCTTATTTTCTTAAAACCATTTCCTCAATTTCTCAGTTTTCAAAACCATCATTTCCTCATTTACCACAATCGGTGTGTTTAATAATCAACACATGCACTTCATCATGAAGGGATCACACATTCACAGGGCAACACATCTACTACACCCACTTGTGGCATCAAAGCGACTTTACCGACTACCTATATAAAAGCTCGTCCACTTCTACCATGGGAATGAGTGGATGTGCATGACATTCGACCCTCAATCCCATAAAGAAACTCTATGTTCATATAAGGACAGAGACCTCATCCCGACCCCACCCCGGTCTCATGTGCATGAAGCTACGTCGAGCTTCCCTAACTACTAGCATGACAAACTGCCCTTATCTCCACCATGTTATCCAATAGCCCCTAGGACGCATCACTACCCCTCTTGGGCATCTTGTTCATCCCGAACCTAAGTGCATGCACAAAACAATAGTTTCCTCATAATCCATTTAATCTTTGGTGCCACTGGTCCAACGGCCCCGACCCTCAACTCAACCTATAGCTGTTTGTCTCAATTGGTCTGTTGACCAATCTCGTCGCACTGCCACCAGTCCATCAAGTATGTCGGTCTTGTCTTGGTACGATGGCTAAACACATAATTCATTAAAGTTTTCATGGTTTAATCTCATGTTTGTTTACGATCTCCTGCTCGTGCTAACTAGCCTTGGGCCCACTGTATGAGATTCTCAAAATCAGACATATTAGCCCCCTAAGTTCCAAAACTGAGGCCTCCGACCTATATGAGCTAATTGAGCTCCCGTCAAGAAGGTCTCCCAAAAATTTTAAGCTATGGCACACATTTAGGGGAGAGAACTTCTAACAAAAATCACTTTCTAGCTATCCATTACACCAATCGGGTGTAAGGACATCTCCGCTCATAACCGATAAACGGGTTTTCTACTTCCTTCTAGGAAGTTAATCATACCAACCGGATATGATCTACTTAACACTGTTTAGTAGATTTTTTCTAAGCATTTTCTCCCATCACCCTATCCAGGTGTGATGTTAAAATACCACATAATAGCGGGTTTTCATTACCGAGGTGCTCATCATCCCAACTATGTATGATGTTAAAATCCCACTCACTCGTTAATGTAGTGAATTCTTCTTAACCGGCTTTTTGCCTTCACGTGAGCTTGTCTTAGTTGGCATTCTTGGTACCTCGTGTTCCTATACGATATGAATATCTTTGTTCATTATCATTTGGCCTAATAGCCTTCATTTATCACGAATTGATAAAATACCTAAAATTTTCAATTATTTGCATTTAGGTCCCTAAAGTTCTTTTTCTTTAACTTTAGATCCCTAATGCTAATTTTTTCCCAAATTGAGTCCCGAAACTTCTAAAATTCACTTTGGGACCTCAATTTATTCGAATCACAATAAGGGGATCAAGTTTCCCAAATTTCCAATTTGGTCCCTAACTTTTCAAAAATTACCATTTTGCTCATACCTTACAAAAATGGTAAAATTGACCCCAATAATTCCAAAATTGACCAATTGGTCCTTTGACATCTTTTTCATGCCCAATTGGACCTTAATTTTAGGAAATTGCACTTTAGTCAATCGAATTTTTGAAATCCCCAATTTTCCCCCAATTTAAACCTTCCAACCCGACCGGATTTGATTTTATCAAATTGACCAATCAATCGAAGTTAATTGTTGGGATTGAAGGTGGATTTGACACATCCATACGATTCAATTGCACTTTAAATTGTATGAATAGACTTCGGATTGAGCTCAAATGGAGCTTCACTGGAAAACTAGACGTAGAGAGAGAAAGTTTTGAAAGCTTACCGTTGGAGGCGTGGCGGTCCGAGCTTTTGATCTGAGCATATAGCTCTTGTCCTGAGGTTCCTCCTATGATCAAGAATCACATCAATTCATGTTGAATTATTGATGGAGAATTTGGTTAGTAAACATTTGTGGGTTCTCTCTCTAGCACCGATCGGAATTCATAGAGTGGAGCCAAATTGGCTTACCTTTTTGCTCTAATTCAGTCCTATGAGGGATGAGAAAGTGCTGGGAGAGCTTGGTTTGGCTTGAGAAGAGCTTGAATTGGCCATTTTTAGCTTAGCTGAAATAGGGCAGTTTCAGTCTGTCGGAGCTGCTTCACTATTCTATCACGATGGCGTTTCTTTGGTGATCCTCAGAGCAAATAGAGACTATAGTCATGTAGTTGACTTCTCCCCGAATCTAAAGAACTCGACCATGCCTTCTTTGGCTCAGAAAAATGCTTAAGTCGGAGCTCTCATTCGAGCTTCACCAAAAAATGGAGTAGTGGGGAGAGAGTGGAGTTTTCAGGTGTGAGGAGGATGAATGAGGAGGGGCTCTTTATATAGGAAGCTCGAGGACTTCTTGGTCGTCTGATCAGCGTCTTAATGGTGGTCATTCATTGCCTAAAACTCTCTAGATAGAGACTTTTCATCTTCACCGGGGCTGCTCGATTTTCCGGTGAGTGAACAGTGTTGTCATCTCAAGGAAGAAGACGATACTGTTTCGAACCGCACCGAACCGATACGAACCAGGTTCAACACTTAAACTAGTCGGTTCATGCCTAATTTGAACAAGTTTTTCAAAATTAAAAATTTGTAAATTCATTCTCTATCCAATGGTGGCTTCAATTCTCAAATTTGAATTTTCTAAGCCACCTAGAAAAATAAATTTAGTATCTGGTTCAATAGTGGTTCAAACCGGTCCAAACCGGTTCAATCCACTTCACTTGAATCGGTCTGGTTTTCTTTCCCAAATTATCCTAAAGTTCCTTTCCAAGGTTTTTATGACTCTTTGAGTCTCTCGGGAGTTGTAAATTTCCCGATTTGCCCGTTCTCTAGTGGTCGGGGTTCGTGAACCGGTTTGGTTTTCCCACTTAGTTCGACCGATTTTTTTCCCAATTTTCCTTAACTCCAAAGGGTAGGGTTTACACTTGTAGTGTGACAATTATGATTCTAATGTTAGTTTCGATTAGACCAATGTTATGCTTGCTAATTATTTTGGTTATCATATATCTAGTTTTATAATCGCTTGATTGAACTGAGGTTATTATGGAGGCATTCAATTATGTTTTTGTGATAGATGGGATTCAACCCATATTTTAGAAAATGGGGCTACGACTTGTATTTTTGTGAAAAATGGGTTTCGACCCATATTTTGGAATAGGGGCTATGATCTGTATTTTTGTGAAACATGTGTTTTGACCCTTATTTTGGAAAATGGGTCATCACTCATATATTGTGGAAAATGGGTTTCAGCTCATGTGTTGGAATGTGGAACTATAACCATGTTCTATAAAAGAAAGGATTTTACCATATTTTTAAAAGAGTTTCTATGACCCAGGTTTTATGAACTCAGGGCTTTGGCCCATATTTTTTTAAATGAGATTACAAGTTATAAGTTGGAAAGAGGGACATTAGTCCATGTTTATAAAACTTTTGGTACGATATTTGGAATGTCTTCTATGACCTAGTGACTAAGTATGATATAGACGTAGAAGGGTTGGTCAGATAGCATACGAATCATTATGCCATCGTATTTTTGTTGTGTCATAAAGAGGTTGGCTAGATAGCAAGCCAACATCTATAACATATGTGATATGTTGTTATGTATTATGTGTGTTTGAGGACTATGTGAAATGGTACTAATAGATGATTGTACAAAGGGGTTGTGTTGGGTACTAAGGGATATCTCGGTGGTGAGGTAATAAGGGGATGATTAAATCACATATATCCAAGACATGTGAATCATATGGCGGTATCTAGATATTGATTAGGAAGTGGTTTGAGATGGTCATAGTATTTCTAAGATGTCGATGGTCCGGACATTAGATGTCATGCACCGACCCGGTTTGGTCAGATCCCCGTGATCAATTCGCCACTCTCCCGATTTATTAAAGGGTTTCCCCTTATTATAAACCGTAAAGAGTAAGGCATCCTTTAAACCTGCACCATTTCCTAGAATAGCATAATCAAAACTGCATGAAATTTTAAACTTTACATACCTGTCTTACAAGCATCTTAGTTAATGGTCTTTAAGGGTAGGCTTTATGGGATTTCCTAAAAGGGATATAAGGGAGGGGTGAGTACGACTACTCAGTGAATGGGTTTTCAAAGGTCTATTTTTAACATTTAAGAAAAATATTTATATGGAGTGTGTCAGACTCCTTTCTTTTTCAAAAATCCCTTCATTTAAAAATTTGGGTTTTTCCATTACTTCTTAGTTACCGGTGTGTCATCACCCAACACACATCCTTCATCATGAAGGTTACACATATTCGTAAGTCAGTATCACTACTAAACCCGCTAGTGGCTTCGGAGCGACTTTTCCTGCCACCTGGAAAGAAGTACGACCACTTCTATCCTGGGAATGAGTGGATGTACGCGACATCCAACCCACAATCACGAAATCACTTCTTCGTGTCCATATGAGGAAAGAGACCTCATCGCGTCCCCACCCCGGTCTCATGCGCTTGGTGCTACTCCAAATTTCGCACAGACAACTCGAACGACGATCTGCCGTTATACTCATCGGGTCATCCAAGGCCCTTAGACAACATCACTACCCCTCATGGGCGTCTTGATGATCTCGTACTCATAGTGCATGCACAAACAGAGTTTTCTTAATTTGCCATGTAATATGTGGTGCCATTTTTCCCAACGGCCCTGACTCTCAACTCAACCCACAGTTATTTGTCTTGACTGGTCCGTCGACCTGTCATGTCGCACTGCCGCTAGTTGACTGAGTATGTTGGTCCTATCTTGGTACCATGGCCAAACAATTCACTTATTAAGTTTTATGGCACATATATCATGTTCGTTTACGAGCTAATGCTCGTGCCAACTGGCCTTGGCCCACTTACAAGATTTTTAAAATCGGGCATTTAGCCCCAAGTTCAAAAACGAGGCCCCTGGCCTATCAGAGCTATATGAGCTCCCGTCGAGAAGGTCTCCCAAATTTTTTTAGCATTGGCACACAGTCAGGGGAGAACACTTCTAACAAAATGGGTTTTCACTGTCCATTATACCGACCGGTATAAAGACATCTCCGTTCATGACCGATGAACGGGTTTTCAACTTCCTTCGAGGAAGTCTCATCATACCAACTAGGTATAATCTACTTACAACCGGTAAGTAGTTTTTCTGCATGGTTTTCACATCACATTCTCTAAGTTGTGATGATTAAAATTCCACTAAACAGTGGATTTTTATACCGAGGTACTTATCATCCCCAACCGAGTATGATATATAATCTCACTCACAACCGATAAGTGGTTTTTAAGTTTTAAGTTGTGCTCATCATCCCAACCGGGTATGATGTTAGTAAACCCACTCACTCGTTAATGTCGTGAATTACACTAGATCGATTCTTTGTATTCACGTGAGCTTGTGCTGGCATTCCTGGTACTTCGTGTTCCTACACGATATGAATATCTTGGTTCATTATCCTTTGGCCTAATCGCATTCATTCATTCCAATTGAATGAGAAAGTTAAACTTTCTTTTATTTGCAATTAGGTCCCTAAAATTATTTCTCTTTAACTTTGAGTCCCTAATGCCGGTTTTTCCTCAAATTGAGTTCCAAAACTTCTAAAATTTATCATAGGACCTCAATTTATTACATTTCACAAAAAGGGGATTAATTTCCCAAATTTTTAATTTGGCCCTCCAACTCTTCCAAAATTACCAATTTGCCCTTCCTTTACAAAAATGGTAAGTTTTTGCCCCAAAAATTCCAAAATTTCTCAATTGGTCCTCCGATATTATTTTCATGCCCAATTGGCCCTCAATTTCATAAAATTTCATTCTGGTCCTTCGAATTTCAAAAATCCTCAATTTTTCCCCAATTTCAACTCTTCAACACTGTCGAATTTGATTTCATCAAATTGATCGATCAAACACCTCTAATTTTTGAAATTGAGTTCCTACATGTTCATACGATTCTAAGGAACTTTGAATCGCAGATTTTAACCCCAGAACAAGCTCAAACGGAGCTTCGCCGGATAACAGGCTATGGAGAGAGAAAGCTTCGATTTCTGACCGGTAAGGGCACGGCGGTCCGAGCTTTCAATCTGAGCAGATAGCTCTCATCTTGAGGTTCATCCTAGAATCAAGAATCACATCAATTGATGTCAAATTGAGTTAGAATTTCATCATTGAAATTTTGTCGGTTCTCTCCCTAGCACTGGTCGGAAATTGTAGAGGGGAGCCGAATTGGCTTACCTTTCAGTCTTAATTCGGCTGTGGAAGGGCTAAGAAAGTGTTGGGAAGGCTTGGTTTGTCCTGAGGAGGGCTCAAAATGGCCGATTTCAACTCGGCCGAAATAGGGCAGCTTTGGTCCGCTAGAGCTGCTTCACTGTTTCATCATGCTGGTGTCTAATCGGCGACCCTCGGAGTGAACGGAGACTACAGACGTGTAGCTGACTTCTCCCCAGTTCTAAAGAACTCGACCTCCCCTTGTTTGGCTCAGAAAAGACCCCATGTCAGAGCTCTGGTTCGAGCTTAGCCAAAAAATAGAGTAGTTGAGAGAGAATGCAGTTTTTAGGTGTGGAGAGGATGAATGGGGAGGGGCTCTTGGAGCTTGGAGACCCGTTGGCCATCTGTTTGGCACCATTATTGCTAATATTGAAGACTTGAAACGCCCAGAACAAAAGCGTTTCTTCTTCGCCAGTATTTTCTTCAATTTCCCGACAAGTGAACAGTGCTGTCATCCTGAGGAAGAAGATGACACTGTTCCGAACTGGACCGGACCGATCTGAACCGGGTTCAAAGCTTAAACTGGTCGGTTCACCCCCCCCCCATTCTACCGAGTTTTTCAAATCTAAAAATTTCTAAATTCATCTAAATTCATTCTCTATCCAAAGGTGGTTTCAAATCTCCAATTTGAATTATTTTATCCACATAGAAAAATGAATTTAGGATTCGGTTCAATAGTGGTTCAAACTGATCCGAACCGGTTCGGATCCGGTTCACCTGAACCAGTTTGGTTTTCATCCCCAATTCCTTCACAAGTCCATTTCCATGTCTTTTGTGACTCCTTGGATCACTTAGGGTCCATAAAATTCTCGGTTTACCATCTCTTTATCGATTCTGGTTCATAAATTGGCTTGGTCCTTAAATCAGTTCAATCCGGTTCGGGTCCGGTTCACCCGAATCGATCTGGTTTTTCTCTCCCACTTTGTTCTAAGGTTCCTTCCCAAGGTTTATGAATTTCTTTGGAGTATAATGGAGTTGAATTCCTTTGTTTTGCCTGATCTCTATCGGTTCTGGTTCATGAACCGACTCGGTTCATAAACCGGTTCAATCTTGTTGGACCCGATTTATCCAAACCGGTCTAATTTTCCTTTTCCAATTTGTCCTAAGGTTCTTTTCCATAATATTTTGAACCTTTTGGATCACCTGGGAGTTATAAATTCCTAAATTTCCCATTCAAAATTTATCGGATTTTTGAACCGGTTCGATTTTCTCACTTGGTTTGACTGGTTCTCTTCCCGGTTTTCCTTAGCTCAAAAGGGCGGAATTTGTATTAGAGTACTAGAAGGAACTCTTTGTGACATAGTTTAGTGATATTCGATGGAGAGCTGGTGAGACATGTCATTAGGCACCAACAGAGAGGGGTCATCTCACGAGTAGCCTAAGACAGGAGTATCAAGGGGCTAAGTAAATGAAATTACCCAAGAATGACCCAACTGTGAGATGAAGCACGATTATGGGCGATCTGAGACATGAATCTTAAGGGGCTAAGTGCACCTATTAGTTAAAATGTTTAAGAACTACAGTAATAATTGAGTAGGGAGTTGGTTCGAGTTATCTAAGTCGTAAGCCATGAAGTGGCCCAAGTCAAAGCTCCATTCACTAAACTGTGAGCTCATCCTCTCTTCCCCCAAAACGATTGCAAGTAACAATTGATGGATCTCCAACATGGGTAGAAGAGCATCTCTCCGTCAAGTACCGAACAAGGTAGCCCTTTTTTCCTACTCACGAAGGTTACTAATATTTTTTTTATCAATGGATATATTTCTCAGATTGTTTATAAAATAAAATTTGGGCTCACCCCTTTTTTTAAAAAAATCAAATTTTTGATACAAAAGAATAGAAAACACATGAATAGAAGCCTTAGTCTCTTCATTTTTATTGTAAGACACCCACTATGGTAATATCGAGGGGATTGGCGGGATTCACAGTACTGTCGGCCGAGTGAATCGAGTCGGGACATGACAACAAGCCATTACCACTTTACATCAAGTCAAAGTAAATGTGAATAACTATGCAAGCAACTTCTTCAATCTCCGATGCTTCATTCTAGAGTGGGTTGGTCCCAACACCATATGCCAAAGGTTCATAGAGGATCTGAACTGGGAGGTCAAGCACATCATAGAAGGAACTGGACCTCACACTGATTTGGAGACCACTATAGATGTGGCATATGAATGCGAGTGTTTAGCAAGGATCCAGGTAAGGGAGGAAGACAAGGAAGAAGAGACCATTAGTACGGTCAAGAGCTACTAAAGATTGTCGAAGATCAAGGTGTCGAGCGAGAAACCTTGAAACATTTTGGGGAATAGTATTGCACGTGGGTTATAACTAAGTCTTAGTACAATAACTTGAGTATCGTAATTTGGTGTAGTTTTCAGTTTGTTTGAAGGACTTTAGGGAAATATTGCAAGGAAGTAAGAAATCGTAGTTGTAGTTACGAAAATAACAATATGATGTAACAAATATGAAATCTTCTGTAAAAAAAAAAAGCTTAACTAAAGATGAGCTACGATGTAGGATCGAGGTAAATAATAATTCAAAATTTTGAAGAACGTAAGTATATGCCTACAAATAATGTGAGAATGCAGGAAGATATCAAAGTATTTGAAGAGTACCGGTAACTAAGATTGTTATCTTGAGGAAGGCTTTATGAGGAGTTATAATAATATTCGAGGCAGTGACTCATCTAAAGCAACACGAACTAGTGAGGGGTATCGGAATAGAGTGATACCACTTCACTTTGTGATGAGTTTTTTAGGAACAATGGGATTTTCATCCCATCAAATTATTAAGTTACTTTGAAAATAAAGAAAACGTACATATTTAATACAAGACCATTTAAATAAAAGTTGGATGGTGAGAAAGTGAGTATAGAGGAGTCCTAGTAAACCTAGATACAAGTAGAGTATTAACGTAAAATGTACTATTCGATCCATTGTTACGGTACAAAGCGAATACAATACATATGGTTGGTATGACTTATGACCCATAGTAAGGAGGGAATACCTTAAAGAATATAAGCTTATTGGTCCGGAGTAATGAAATTTGAGGATGAAGGCTCTCACAACAAATAACCTATGTGAGGAATGTGTAATGCACATCTAACTATGAGTATAACCTCGTGAATAATGACTGAACTATAAATTGGAAAGGGATAAATGTGGAAAGGAAGTACTTTAGATACCTTCATATGAGTGAATAATAGGCTGGTAAGGGTAGATCACTAATATTATGGGATAAATGACATGAATAAATAATGATTTTAAGAAAATAAACATCATAAATTGCATAATAAAACAAGCAAAAGAAACTAAATATTGGTACCTACGAAATGTAGAATCACCAAAGAGGAGAAGATTAACTACTGCCAATGAAGGTAATGTGAGCGTGTTACACACAATCTAGGATTGTGGTGATCATACTTGTGAAGCCATGATAATAAATGCATCAATTGACATTGAAGAATGTCTTGAGCAGTGACCGAGTAGTGAAACGATCGACAACTTTTATGTGTAGTAAATGATATTGATAATAAAATATAATCTAATGTATGAGAAAGTCGAAGCATACTAAGACTTGACTATGAGTGATCCAATCGTGGTGACTTATTCACAACGAAAAAGAGGCTAGATGCCTCATAAGGTTTGCAATTGTAATATGATGACGGTAAAAAAATAAAAATGTGCTCTAAAAGCTAGGGGAATGTGTACAGTGGTATAAAAAAAACAATCGATTAGATTGTGAGAAAAAAGGGATGTTACTGAAATAATTTAAAATTTTTGATAATAATATTAAAGAGTGGTAAGGATATAGTGAGAGATAAAATTAATAAGTTAAAATTTGATGTGGAATTTATGGAAGGGGGAAAGCAAAATGAGGAATGAATGAGATAGATTTTTAAGATAACATTACAAGAGTAAGGAATAATGGATAACTATTTTCTACCTGTAATAAAGAGATAAAGCATATAATAAAAGTGGTTAAGCAAGAAAAATGTATATATATAAATTAACTTGATAAGAAACTCTTATAATAATAAATGTAAATGTGATTCCCAAAATATTAGTTTAAACCTTTAAAGCAACATATTACCTAAAAAGAAGGATATATTAAGTTATTTGAAAAATAAAATTAGACTTAAGTTATAAATATATAAAATAATAATTTCAATTGACTATATATATATATATATATAAAAGAAATTGAGTGTATGAAAATGTGATAAGCGTATCATGAAAAAGATACCCAACACATTGAAATGGGAGATCTTAGTATAATAAAATAAAACGGGTGATACCATGGTGTAAGATGGTGTTCCTTGGATAATAATCCTAAAATCTATGAAAATGAGGTTAATAGTTACGATAAAAGTATGATAAGTTAAGTGAATAATATATACCAGTTATTAGCGAGTAAATCACATATTAATTTGTGAAGTAAAATATATTTTAAAAAGAGAAATTAAGCGATTGAAAATTTAATAAAATATGGTGAGTTTTGAAACTTATATATCAATTAATTTTGGGTAATTGTATGATTATCAATTTATGAAGTAAAATATCTTTTAAAAAGAAAAATGAAGCTATTGAAAACTTAATATTGAAACTCACCTATTAACCTATTTTGGGTAATTGAGGGAACCATGATAAATAATGAAGGCAATTTCCCATCTGTGTGGTACGTTATAGATTGTAATAATATATGATATGGATTATATTCTAAATAAATGATATAAGAATTTCACTTATCATGTACGACAAACTAAATAAATTAAATGGTAAAACGAGAAAGTTCTCATTAAAAATTAGTGCAAGGCAAAGACCAATGAGAAGAAAGGAGGGGTAATACAAGTGCACGTTGTAATACTGATAATTCTTCTAAATTTATTTCTAATATTTTTGTTCCTTAATTTTATTTTTTTAATAATTTAGTTCTCAAATTTTACTTTGACTAAAACTTTAACACCATTTAAGTGATTGGATTGATGCCTTAGATGTAACTAAAATTTGATGATTAAATTAATAATAATAAAATAAATAAATATTTGGCCAAATAAATGTTAAGCAACTTATTATTATTATTCAACATAATATCCTTTTTAATATAAATTAAGTATTAATTTAGTAAATATTGACGTCCTTACTCAAAATTTAATGATTTATATTGATATATAATAATTTCCAATAAAATTATATTATAGAATAACTTTTTTATATTTTTATCATATGTAATTTAAATAAATATTTAATAAAAATTAAGTAATTGATCCTATTTCATATTTTGCTTAAAAATATACTCAAATCCATCAAAAAAGGACAATGGAGATTTGAACCTTAACGTGTGTGTGCAAAAAAAAAACCTTCCATTATTATTGCCGGTGCAGTTAATACGGTATCCAAGTATCCGAACAGAGGTTTCCAGCTCCTAACTAACCGTCACTATTACGCTTCCACAACCTCCTAACATTTGGCCATCTCATAGTATGCGCCCTCTCTCTCTCTACCTGACGTACGTTCACCTGATCCAATCTATTAGGGTTGCGCTTATTCCCTGTATTCGGGTCCTTTTTGCAGGCAAGTTGATGTGCTCGTATGTTCTTGTCCGTTTACTTGATCGTATGTTTGAAGCGTAATTGATTGATCAGGGCGTTTATGCAGCGGCCTTGCAGTTTTTCCCGATAAAACGAGATCTTCTTTTGTTACTTTGGTCAAGGAATCGGTCTAAAGACGCCATTACGATTTTGGCTTTGTTGATTTTGCCTTTTCTGTTTTATTTGATTAAATTTTATAACGTTCTGCTTCTGTAGAAATTTATGATGATATTTTTCTACATCCAGTTTTGAGTTCTTACTTTTATTAAAATTAAATTAAGTATGAAGCATCTTCTATTTGTGTTGAACTCTGTATGGAGGGGGGGGGGGGCGGGGGGGGTTAATTGAATTTTGACGCGATTTCCCATGGTTGATGAGAAATTGTTTGTGAGGAGCAATAAATTGTCTTTTTCATGATTCTGCAGTGATCTTAATGGTATTAAGAGGAGAGTAATCTGGTCTTCTTGATTCTATCATTGTACTTGACTGGCAAGATATCTTATTTTTGTATGACCATACTCTAGTGTTTAGTGTTCGCAACATGGAAGTTGTTGTTTCTTTCTTCTAGTGGCTATTTTACTATGATTCCATTTTTTCATCATTTGAGCTATTTTGTATTTATTGTATGCGTAATATTGAATATTGTTGCTTTTGCAAGAGATGTATATAGGCTCAAATCCATAATAAGGTCACAAATTTGACCCATAGTAAACTTTGGTTTTGCTTAATTCACAGACAAAACTTTGATTGGAAACTCAATTTAGGTGCAAATTTTTTATGCGGCTTGATTTGCATATTTATATATATTTATTTTTAAACCAATGATTTAATAACTGATTAATCAGTTTGACATGTTATACATAGCTTATGAGAGCTTATTTGGGGTTTTGGCTGATGCAAATATGATTTAATGACATTAACCTTTCCTTTTTAGGTTTTTTTCTTTTACTTCGTCAAATTGCATGCAATGAAATTCCATGATAAGTACATGCATTTGAGATTTGACATTTGGCCCCAGCAAGAGGTTTCTACCTATAAGTTATTTGTCGATTGATAATTATCTATGTCTGAAATTAGCGGGTCATATGTCATTTGTGCTTGGGACTTCTTGTTTCTGTTCGTTTATATGTTTGTTTTTAAGGCTGTCAAAAATGGAATTCTTGCATAGTCCTATTTCGTGGAGATTTGTGAAGACCAATATATGGTGCTTGGCATGCCATATAAGATCATTATTCTGACAATGTTTTTCTCCCCTCGAACAGTATAAGTAGGAAATGAAGTCTGTTTCATCTTTAAATCCAAATGCTTCATCATATGTACCACTGTCCCAAAGGGTAGTGGACTGTAAGACTGAACCTCTTCGTGGATCAGATAAAATTACAGAGAACTCCATAAATTCCTGCCAAGTTTATGTTGAGAGGAAGGCTTGCGATGTGTCCAACAGCCATGAAATTGAAAGCTTTCCAATCACAGGAAAATTTTCTCCAGAAGGCTACTATGCTGAGGGTTCATCTTTACTGCCAGTTCTTCTGACAGAAAAGCTGGTTTTGGATGAAGAATACAACATGGATTTAGACTATCTTGAGATGAGATTTCCTGAGTTTTCACATCAGTCACTCTCTGGTGTTTATATAGCAAATAGAGGTGACATTGAAGCATCGATTGACATGCTGAATGATCTTGAGGTAAATTTATATCCATATCCATCTTATTATTATTTATAAAATGAGAAATATCTTATGTTCAATAGCAATATTCTATTGATAAGAGGGGAGTTTGCTGGTTAACCATTGCAGTTGAATTTTAAGTTTTTAGGCTTCTAAGTTACCTCATATTTTGTCTTTTTATAGTTACATTATATTTTGAGTTGTCATAATAAAATGTTTCTAGCCATGAATATCGGTTAGTGGATTATCCACTTGGTGCAGAATTTGTTAATTTTCTGCCGAGGGTTAATGTTGGTACTATGGAAGCATATATTTTATCTATTCGTTTTGTGACTTATTCTGTGAATCTAATCGCCATTTCCAATGGTTTGTGCAGTATTCACCGTATGAATCTCCAGAATGTCTGCCTGAGACGCTGGACATTGGTGATGTAGCAGAAACGGTTCCCTCCATTGAATATACTACATTGAAACTGAAGAATGTTGTGGGTGAAGAGGCAGATGCTTCATCCTCAATTCACCATCCGCCATCTGCCAATTGATGGTGCCTCTCCAATTGCATGCCTAAGCTGAGTGTATAGATAGGTATATTCTCATTTGGCCCTGTACAGCATCACTGGCTTGTTTCTTCATTGGGGTGAATTTTTTGTTGGCTGTCAAGGCTATGGGCCCTAATTGCAGTAGCAATTCAAACTACACTGGCTCAAATTGGAAATATATGGTTGCTGATTGTTTTTTGAATGGTAGCGGTGCTTCTTTTATCTTTTTTAACCATTGTAGGCTAACAAAGCTCTTCCTAGCCCTGTATGTTCTCGATTGTATCTACTGCCTTGCATGATTCATCTTAATTGAGCTGGAAAGGGTCATTAAGACGATAAAACTCTTCCAACAAGTCATGTTTTCCCCATTGACTAGACTCCGAAACAAGTCATGCTTAGGTGGAAGTTATGTTGGTTGGCTTCATCCTATTTGTTTCATTCTTCGATTCTTCACCTTGATAAACACCCTGCAAATTGAGGTATCGCATTACAATGCAAAATTTTAAACGCTGGTTAAGTCATGCATAAAGTACCTAATAACTTATTCATGAAACGAAAGAGCTATGCCATATCACACAAAATCCCTCTTCTCAATATATATCACACATATACGTTGTGTTAGGTTCCTCTTTGGTAAACGATAGTACCATAACCTATACCCTGTAAAAATTTGTGATGGGCACATATTTATCATTAGTTTTTAAAATATCAGGATATGCTCATCTTTTATAAACCTTATTAGGTTACTTCTTATTTTTTAAAAAATCGGAATGTACGTTTATTTTATAAATTATAGAATATTAGTCCATTTTTAAATATCGAGGTTTGTTTTCTTTCATAAATAATAGTACCATATTACTTTTTTTTTCAAAATATTTCAAATTGTGGTTTGCTTTTCAAAATATTTCAAAGCTATAAGTCGACTTTTATAAATTGGCTGAAATTTATTACGAAAATATCCTATTTATCAAGTTCTAATATATTCTTTTAAAATATTTTCTAAATCACATAATATATTTTTGAAGTTGTAGATTATTAAAGTTGTAGGTGAAGTAAGCCGTTACAATCATATTTGGCGTAAAAATCTGACTCATATTTTTAGAGTCTTGATATTCCCGAGGAGTGTCCTATTTGTGTGCAATCTCCTCCATTTTTATTTCCAACCTACAATTTTTACAAATTACTAGTTATATCGTATGAGTGATCTTGTTTGGGTGTACGTGTACAATTTGTACGATGTAACTTGTGAAAGCCGATATATACCTTGCATTAGAAACGTAATATATCTATTGTATGCGTTTGAGTTTTATCTTCACTGTGCTTAACAAAGACAACATATGAGGTATGGAGCTCGATATTACAAGTGATCAGAATACGAGTACGAGGAAAAAATGCGAGTGAAAACCAATCTAAATTGAAGAAATACTAGTTTGGGGTAAAGAGATCGATTCCTTAGAAGGGTTCAACCATCAAATAAATGGTGATTAATGAGTCCAAATAATGTGAAAATGGAGGAAAATCCTTTGGATAAAGAATGAGGTTAAGAAATAGTCCAGTTGTAGTCAAATTGGCAAAGAGATGGTTAAAATCGGTCAAATTAACTTGTAGTAATAAAATGCTCAATTTTTAGAAATGATAAAATAAATTGGAATGTAGTTGTTTTTGGGTCCAAATTATAAATAATTGAGTGAAATTTTTTTAGAAAAATAAATCAGGACAAAAGACGAATTTACGGTGAACTAGCTGAACTAGTTGATATATTCGTCGTAGACTAGTTCACTATAAGACAAACCGAGCAACATGTTCTATTAGGTCCATGTAGATCCACATGTGCGTGATCATCTTCCTCACCCAACTTTTAACAAGAATACCTGACCCAGAAATACCCGATACACACCATGATTTCTAACATATTGTACTCGAGGAAAATTAAATACAAAACAAGTTCTAAAATGTTCCATTTGTCTAGCTATGGACATGGTGTAATAGACTGTTGGTCCCTCAGGCTTCCTATATAAGTGTTGGCCACTCTATCGTGCCCCGAATCGATTGGGTTGGATCCCCGTGAGCAACCGCTACTCCCCTCAGTATATGAATGATTTCACCTCCTTCTAAACCGTAAGGAGTCAAACGCCATTTTTCTCTAATTTTTCTAAAATAATATTATACAAAACTTTATATATTAAAAGCTTACATACATAGCTTAGGTGAGAGGTATTTAAGGTTAGTCTCCTTTTTTCCTTAAAAGAGTTAAAAGGAGGGGAGGGGGTGAGTTTCTACAACTCTGTGAGCGGTTGTTGGGAGTGAGTTTTAAGAAAAATGTTTAGTTTGTCAAAATTCCACTTAAGTATAATATCACTTTCAAAGCTTATCATAAGGCATTTTTTTCAATTTTATAATTAGATGTGTTTATCTCTATTAGCACATCCCCTTGCCTTGAGAGACACTTTATCAAATAAACACACATTTTATCATAAAGGGTACAAACGTTTGTACAAGCAGTCCCAGACTGCACCCACTTGGAAATCAGCACCTCTTTGCTATCTACCCTGATAGAAGTCCCAGACTTCTACCCTAAGTTTGAGTGGACGTCCTAGACGTCCAACCCTAGACCTAAAATTATTTTGTGTCCGTACGAGAACGGAGACCTCATCCCGACCCCATCCCAGTCTCATGTGCAAGAAGCTCCCAAAGATTCATGACTAACTAGTACGATGAACTACCCTTATCTCCATTGGAAACCCTGTTCCTTAAAGATAAAGAAACCGAGGAAAGAACTCGTCAACCCATGTGAGAAAATCGAACCGGCTCACAAACCCCAACCGTTAGAGAAAGAGCAAATTTACAAATTTACAAATTTCGAATGACTCAAAGAGTCATAAAAACCATGAAATGGGACTTTGGGATGAATTGGAAGAGAAAACCAAACCAGTTTAGGTGAACCAAATTAAATTGGTTTGAACCAATTTGAACCAACATTAAACTGGTTGCTAAATTAAATTTTCTAGATAGCTTAAAATATTCAAATTGGCACATTGAAGCCACCATTGGATAGAGAATGAATTTATAAGAATTTGAAAAATTTTAATTTTAAAAAACTCGGTCGAATCATGTCTGAACCGACCGATTTAAGTATTGAACCCAGTTCGGACTGATCCAGTCAGGTTCGGAATAGTGTCGTCTTCTTCCATGAGACGATGACACTATTCATTCGCCGAAAAAATGAACAGCGCCGACAAAGGTGAAACGTCTCCATTCAGGGCATTTCAAGCCATGAATGAAAACCATAAAGGTGTCAAACGGATGGCCAGTGAGGCTCCGAGCTCCCTATATAAAGAGCTCCTCCCCATTCATCCTCCTCACACATAAAAACTCCATTCTCTCTCAACTGCTTCAATTTTTGACGAAGCTTGAACTAGAGCTCTAACTTGGGTAGTTTTCTCAACCTTAGAAAGTGAGGTCAGGTTCTTTAGACTCTGGGAGAAGTCAACTACTTGACAGTAATCTTCGTTTGATCCGAGGACCGCTGGAGAAGCGTCAGTGTAATTAAACAGTGAAGCAGCTCCGGTGGACCGTAGCTGTCCTATTTCGGCCAAGCTAAAAATGACCGAATTCATACCTCCTCTGACCAAACCATGCCCTCCTTACATCCCCACAACTCTTAGACGATCTCAATTGAGCTGAAAGGTAAGCCAATTCAACCCTACTCAATCGTTGCAGGTCGGAGTTAGAGAGAGAAACTACAGAATTTCACTAACGAAATTCTCCCTCAATTCGAGGTCAATTGTAGGAATTCTTGATTTTAGAAGATACCTCAGGACGAGAGCTATCTCCCCCGATAGAGAGATCGGACCGCCGCACCTCCGAAGGTAAGCTTCCGAAGCTTTCTCTCTCTACTTATAGTTTTTCGGTGAAGCTTCGTTTGAGCTCATTTCGGCCTCAATTCATGCGATTCAAAGCTCAATTGAATTGTATGGATGTGTAGGAACTAAATTACACCTCCAATTTCAACAATTAAACCAGATTGAATGGTTAATTTGATAAAATTGAATTTGACTTGTTTGAAAGGGGGAAATTGAGGAAAATTTTTGGGAAATTTTAGGGATTTCGTAAAATTAAGGGACCAAATTATAATTTTCTAAAATTGAGGGTCAATTGGTCATGAAAAGGATGTTGGAGGACCAATTGGTCAATTTTTTAAAATAATTGGGGTAAAATTGTCATTTTTGTAAAGTAGGGGCAAAATGGTAATTTTTGAAAAGATGGGTACCAAATTGGAAATTTGGAAAACTTGAACCCCTTAAATGATTTTGAGTAAATTGAGAAACTAAAGTGAATTTTTGGAGGTTTTGGTACTCAATTTGGGGAAAGGTTTGCATTAGGGATCTAAAGTCAAGGAAAAATGAACTTTAGGAACCTAAGTACAATTATTTGGAAATTTTGAGTTTAGTTGTTCATACATCATGAATGAATTATGTTATGCCAAATATTAATAGATAATGATGTTCAAATCATGTAGGAGCATGAGAGACCAGAACGCTAGCAAGGGAAGCTTGCGTCGACTTAAAAAACCAACCGAGGACGAACACGTCACAGTTAATGGGTGAGTGAGTTTATTCACATTATACCTGGTTGGGTTGAAGGGAGGTTGCTGTCTGGTAGCTGACTTCCCTTGTAGTCTATAGGACCCAACTTTGCCTTCTGAGGCTGAGAATAGTGCCAAAGTTGGAGCTATAGTTTGAGCTTCACTGGAAAATGGAGCACTTTGGAAAGGGGGATGATTTGAGGTGTGTGGAGTATGAATGGAGGGGAGCTCTTTATATAGGGAGCCTGGGAACCCTCTGTAATACCGTGTTTTATTAACCCGAAATTTCAGTTAGAAAATTTTCCAGAATTTTAAGTTAAGTTTAAATCCTAATTGATATAATTGGAACAAAACTAATTTAAAATAAGATGATAAAGGCTAATTTTATAGAAATAAATAACTAGATGGAATCCAGTTAAGTCTATTGTAATTAAGCAGAACAATAAATATTTCTATATATACATATTTATATGTATTGGATAATTATATATATATATATAAATATATATTGTGAATAAGAGTCTTTTACATATAAAACTACATATACATGTACATGATTAATTTCCAAATGTATATAGAGGAGAAAGGGATTTGAGAGCTGAGGTTGTATTAATATCAAATAAATTAATTAATTAATGTATTAACATATTCAAGTACATGCACAATTATGTCTCTCGGCTAATTACAAGTGCTCCTAATCCATGGCCATAAAAATATGAATATTAACAAGCAAAGTAAGTAAAGGTGAAATAAACAGAAATGTTGGACTTTAATAAAACTGATAAAGACATTGGGAAACTTCATACATGTCCTATAATATGAAATGTGACCTTTCTTGTATATAGCAAACACCCTTAAAAATCCATCCATAATAATATCTGCAAGGATCAGGAGTTGCCTATTTGTGGTTACTTGTGTCAAGGATTGAAGTAAGTGGCTTGAATCCCTCATCATAGAGTATAATCCACCATGTCAAAGAATTTCATTCTTCATAAAGCAATTAAACCACATAGCATATCATTTCTAAAATCTTAGAACATAAGACAATTCATTCACAATAAAGATCAATTAAGATATTTGCATATGGGTCTAACCAATCCAATACTCATCTATGAGTTACAAAATAAGTTACTATAATTTAACATAAATGAGTGGCACAATAGGAGCAATTACCTATAGAATTTCTATAGGATGGGAGAGATATCTTTTAGTACATTCATTTCCTAGAAGATAACATAACTACAAGAATAATAATCATATATTATATGTCACCTCCCATATCAGCTTTCCAAATAAATATTTATTCTTAAAATGGATCAAAGAAAGTCTCACTCAAGGCCCTATCATATCTTTATTGGATGAACTTTAATAACTCCTAGCTACTCAAAGGGGTAATTAGTTATTAGTTTTAATGCTTAAAATCAATGGGGTTAAAGTTAAAGGGGCATCCCATTTAACATGGGCTATATCAATGCAATGCATTAAAGGAAATATAAATCACCTAATGATTAAGGCAACCATATTAAATAATAAGATTGGCCTTAGAAAGTGTTAGAGTTACTTCTCATCCATGAATATAAGGGTTGGAATTTCATCAGAACAGTCCCCGACCGTTCCACTTGTGGTTCGATGTGTCATTACCGTCCACCCGGATAGAGGTGCACTGCCTCTTCCCCGAGTTTGAGTGGACATCAATAGTCCAACCCTCAAACCCTCATTGTGTTTACTTGTGGGACGAGACCTCGTTTCCCCTCCGGCCTCAGTCTCAAGACTTATTTTCCCTTCCAGCCCGGGTCTCAGCTCTTCATCATGTTCGCTTTGTGGGGCGAGACCTCATTTCCCCTCCGACCTTGGTGTTAGTGTGTAGGAAGCTATCAGAGCTTCATGATTGACTGGTAGGATAGACCCGCCCTTATTGCATCCAGGTCATCTAGCAGCCCTTGGCACCCATTGACTATCCCTCTTGAGCAGCTCGAGCTGTTGATAGCTGAGGTGCAGCATTTGTCACACCCTGACCCGATTTGGTTCGATCCCCGTGATCAACCCGCCATTCTCCTGGTTCATTAAGGGTTTTCCCCTTCTCTAAACCATGAGGAGTAAGACATCCCTTTTACCTGTACTTTTCCTGGAATAACATTAATCAAAACTGAATATATTAACCTTACATATCTGTCATGCAGGTTCAACTATCTGAAGGTCTTTAAGTAGGTTTTTCCCTCAGTTACCTTAAAATGGGTAAAGGGAGGGGGTGACTTCAACAACTCAATGAATGGGTATTGGGTGAGAGTTTTCACAAAAATAACTTTAATCGAAGTGTGCCAAACTACTTATTTTCTTTAAGAATATTCTTTTTTTCAAATTCTAGTTTTCAAAAACTTTTTCCAAGGTTTACCAATTCTTTTCTAAGGATTCTTAAATCCTTTACAAGGTTTTTCAATGGGGACAATGGGGACACTATGTAAGAAAGTGCCCAGCACTACTGAGGATAGGTACTAAGATAACCTATTATAGGTGTAGAGGAGTAGGACATAAGATGAAGGACCGTCCCACACCTTGTGGATTTAGAGCAATACCTCTTAAGAACCATGTCGACTACTGGAGTACAAATGGATGGAAGGCAGAAGGCCACCCCAAGAACCATAACTCCAACTAAAGATTCCAATCTCACCAAGGAGAAGGCTTGTCAAGACCCTAGTATAATAGAAAGTACTTATGACTGCTTAATTGTAATTATCTCCCTCATTGGGGACAAAGCCCAAACGTATTGTCCTCCTTAATAAAAGACTCCAAATTCCTAAAACTTTGTCTCTCAAATAATGATATAATCTTGTGCTTCAACTATATGAGGAGGGGTCACATAAGGCAAGAAGGACCGAATGTAGGACCTTGAGAAACCACACACGAAGCAGAGTATAGATGAAGGGAATTTTCCCTTAAAGAGAGCTACAAGCCATCTAGTAGCAAAGAAGGAAGCATCTTCACAAGAGAAGACAAGCTCCGAACGTTGAACGACAAATAGAATGTCTCGGGATAGCAAAGTGCGACCTGCTTTGGAAAAGCAAAGGAGCTAAGTAGGGTTACAAATGAACCTAGCGGAAAGAAGCAATTAGTAACTATGGGATGATCAAGGAGACACCCTAAGGAGGACCAAAAAGTAGTAAAGACTACCCCCTAAAAAGGGATATAGGATGGGCATTAAGGACAAGTAGAGTCAAGAGACAACTGTCTCAAGGAGAGTAGTAGGGACGAGGCAGTTAACGAACTAACCCTCGTAGTATCATGGATTTAAACCCTGACGAAGGAGGGAGAAGTGAAATGGCCAAACATTAGGAACAGAAGGATGAAGGAAATCCTTAAAGCAGAGAATGGATGAAAATGGATTGGCGGCCAAACTTAAGCCATGTGAAGGATTAAGCAAGCTCTTAGAAGGAGGTTAAGAAATTTTGAAACAAAAAGAGATCGAAACTCCTCCCTAATGAAATAAAATGGTAGTGATTACAAGTAAGAATAAAGACAAGGTACAAAGGATGTGCCAGCAAGATTCCTAATGTAAAGGCTAGTGGGCACGAGCAAAAGCTCGTAAACAAACTTGAATTGAGAAAACCATGAAATCTCTAATGAAACTGTTGTGTAATTTCGTCATGGTACCAAGTCAAGATCGACAGTACTCGATGGACTAGCGACAGTACGTCAGGGCCAGGTCGATGGACCGACCTAGACAAATAGCTGCAAGTCGGGTTGAGGGTCGGGGCCGTTGAACCAGTGGCACCAAAGATAAATGGCCAAATATGAAAAGTTTTATTTTGTGCATGCACTTGAGGTACAGGACCATCAAGACACCCAAGAGGGATAGTGATGGGTCCTTAGGGCTACTGGACGATATGGTGGAGTTAAGGGCAGTTTGTCGTGCCAACAATTGGGAAGCTCGAAGTAGCTTCATGCGCATGAGACCGAGGTGGTTCGGGATGAGTTCTCTATCCTCATACGGACATGGATTGGTATTCGGGTATGAGGGTCAGATGTCGAGAACATCCACTCAGACCCAGGGTAGAAGTGGACGGACTTCTATTTTGGTGGTTGGTAAAGACACTCCGAGCCATAAGTGGGTGCAGTGGATGGGTTGCACTTGCGAATGTGTGTACCATTCCTAATGAAGGGTGTGTGTTTTTTGCTAAACACACCTAATGTGGAAATGAAAAAAAGGTTTTGAAAAATGGATCACGAGGAAAACTTTCTTTTAGAGAAAACAACAACCTTAGTACAATTTAGCAAAAATTTTTTGTCTTGAAAATTCATTATCAACACTCACTCACTGAGTTGTAGAACTCACCCACTCTTTTATATCCCTTTTTAGGAGTAAGGAAACATGACAAAAGAAAATACAAGAATGTACCCTCTATAAGTATACTTAATGTCACTATGAAGCTTACATATTTATTAATTTATGCTATTTCATTGAACAAGGTTTGAATTATGTTTGCTCCTCTTGATTAAAAGAATGGGAAAACCACTATTATACCAAGGGAGCGACGGGTTGATCACAGAGATCCGACCAAACCGGATTAGAACATGACAATATTTGTGTGGTAGGCTAAAAAGTAAGTTATATTTAATTTATACATATTTGTATGGTAAGTTAGAGAATAAGTTGATCTTTAGATTTATGCATACTTGTGTGTTTGCTAAGAACACACTAACACTTATTGTATTTGTGACTGATAAATAAGGTATCAATGGATATATGAATTAAAATGTTATGTTGGTTACCAATAACTATTAGAAATGTGAGGTAAATAAAGGTGAGTTATATTGTTTACAATATATTAATATTTAGAGTTATAGCGTGTTGATCCAATATATTAACTAGAGTACATTGTGTAATGTGATTCTTCCATCATCATATGAATTGTTGGTAATATAATTTTGAATAATGTTGTATGTATAAATTATGAAAATGATTTATTTGTTTTCAAAAGAGTAGATTTAACAAAAGTGTATTGTTTTATAACGCTCAAATGTTGATTTGAAATAAAACTTTTCAGTAGTGATCTTTTTTAAAATTTTAATTATTTGTAAAATGATAATTTGATTAAGTAATTTTAAAAGATATTTTCATATTAATATATTTTTATAACATAAATATTTAGTTTTAGTAGTCTGAATTAAGTGTAAACTAATTCTACAAAATCTCTTCCTAAAAAAATGAAAAATACTAGGATTAAAAAATTGTTTTCATTAAGAAATCAATATATAAACCATCAAATATAATACGAGATAATTCATACAATTATTTATTTTTCTCATATTTGTGTTGATTATAAATATTTATAATTTATTTATAAAAATTTAAATTATAATTTATTTTTTTTATATTTTTATACTATATGTATTTTAATACTATTATACCGGCTTAAAAGCGCGTAATTAATTGTTTTTATAACCTATTGATTGGATGTGGCAAAATAAAACTATTGAACAATTACGCATAAAATAAGTTTATATGATTTATATGGTGTAGTTTATTGGGATATGATGTACCATAATCAAGTTAATAAATAGTAAGAGTCATGTCTTATAATATTTTGTACAAAAAAAATGTCTTACAACATTTTAGATGGACAAGACAAATGGCACCTACCAATATTAGCTATCAAGTAGGAAATATAGAAATAACTCATTCAAGTGATCATCAATAACAATTTATCATCAAGACATGTAGTGATTGAAAGTGTAACTATGGTTATGATATTATGTTGGGAACTGGGTATCATTGATTTAAAAGAAATAAAATGTAGTTTATTTGGGTGAAAATGGTAAAATTTATTGAACCTAAGTTGATATAAAATCTCCTATAACTGTAATTTAAAACTAATTTCCATGAAGGCAGATCGATATGACTGCACTCCATATTGACTCTCAGAGAACCTGCAAAGGGTGGTCCCACAATCTCTCGTCCTCTGAATTCTCACCGCGAGCTAAAAATTATATCCTTCCACCCCACGGAAAAGGGGAAGCCAAGCTCACCAAAAACGACTAGGTTTTCTTCCACCTCTTTCCTCCTTGCCTTCTCTGTGCGACAAACCCTATCTGGTGACGATCCCCTCTGTGCACTTCTGTTCCATTTCTAAGCTCCTGGGATATGTTATTGTTTTCCCATATTGACTCGATTCGCTTCATTGACAGCCTCAATTTTGGCTCTTCTCGCGAGGGGAGGGGGATTACTTACGAGTTCGATTCATCGGGTTACGATCAACTCTGAGCCAGGAATCCTTCAGTCGTTGATGAATCAACTACTATAGTAACAGTTTGTTGTCTGTGCATGTCTGTTTGCCGAAGTTCTTTGTGATTAACATGCTGCAGACGTCCCATTCTCTTGGAATTTCGGATGCATATACTTGTTCCAAATAGGAAGTTATCATGTGTCTGCTTTTTCTAAGGTTATATGTACATTTGACGCTCAATGCTGAAATTTCTGTAATTTTTGGAATAACTAAGCTGATAATTTCGGATGCATATACTTGTTCCAAATAGGAAGTTATCACGAGTCTTCTTTTTCTAAGGTTATATGTACCTTCTTCAGGAATTTGACGCTCAATGCTGAAATTTCTGTAATTTTTGGAATAACTATTTTTAATTGTCGGGCAAGCACGGAATGGAAGCTGATAATGCATTGTGCAATTCCTATCGCTCCGCTCCTCAATGCCATGTTCAAGTTATAAACAATTTTGCATGCTTATTCTGAATGTTGCATAGACTCAACTTGAAAGAAGGTCTCAGTTTTAATCGGGCATAAGGTTGAATGGTTTCATTCATCATCATGTAACTTAACATTACATAATATGGGAAAATTTTGCATGTATTATTTGAGTAATTTCGTGATTTTGAAACTTCAGCTTCCCCTATTGAACCTTGCCCTCTTCAGTTTTTTGAACATGGAGATCTGATTGTGTGTTCAACATGTTTCTAACAGGTTGATATATTTTGTTCCTCCACGTTGTTTGGGTTTCGGCCATAGACTGCTCTCATCTTAAGACAATTATGTGGTTACCATAGTATTGGGACAGTTAAGGGATTTCCTTGTGTTCCAGGTTCTATGATATTTGTTGTTTCATTGACTTAGATGGATGTTCCCTCATTGCAAGTACATTCTGAGAGCACTGCTGACACTTGCCCTTTGTTGATGGAGAGGAGAGAAAGCAGAAATAGTAGTGACCATGTCATCGATATCAGGGGTGGTGATGCTTCCCCCTGTTCAAATTATGATGGACCGTCTAACACTTCCTATGCACCTCAAAATGAGGAGGGATCTCCTGCTGGTACACAAGGGACAGTAGCCCAATCATCAGGCCCTTCTACAAATGGTATAAACACAAGAACATCATCCTCATCTGTGAGGAGAGGAGATAACCGTCCTCGAATGAATCCACTAAATTCAGGGTTATGGATATCTATTGAACTGGTGCTCACAGTGAGTCAGATTGTTGCTTCTGTTGTTGTTTTGTCCATATCGAGAAATGAGCACCCACACACTCCTTTGTTTGTGTGGATCGTTGGCTATGCTACAGGCTGTTTTAGTGCATTGCCTCTCCTTTACTGGCGTTATCGTAATCGTAATCAAGTTTCTGAGCATGATCCAACTCGGTCGCAACCAGCTTCCCCTCAAATAAATGCTGGGGCATTTTCTGTTTCTGTAACAGGAATTTCAGAGGGAGATGATCAATACAATGCTGGTGTGGCAAGTGGAACTAGTCAAAGTGCTGGAATTATGAATGCCAGGTGAATGCTTTTTTCTTGAGATTATTTTATATATTTGTTTTTCCTTCGTACTACGAGCTAGATTTTGTCAGGTAAATTACACCAATGGTACAAAAAGTTTGAATGAAGTTTCTTTTTGGTACAAAAATATTTTTTCTTCTCTAAATGCTACAAAATATTTAAAATTATATGTAAAAGATACATTTCATCAATTTTAAGGTCCTAAGACTTTGCATGTTTTTGAACATTGGTCCCGAAACTTTGAAAATGGCTCTTTCAGTACTAAAACGTTTAAAAATAAAATAATTAAAAAAGAGGAAGGGAAGGGAGCATGCTTCTTTCCGCCTCCTCCATGTGTGATCTTGCTAGAGGTTTTGGAATGCTCTAATGAGGTCTTTGGAGCCCTCTGGGACCTAGGACATGTCGTGGAGGGTGGGGGCACCGATTGCCCCTTGACCCTCATCCTCCTTCACTGTTGGAGGATGATGGTTGGGGATCAATTGGCACCCTCTCCTCACTGCAGCCTTGCCGGAGGCCCCCATGTGGGGGAAGGGCGGCAAGCCCCCCATTGGCCCTTTTATTTATTTATTTATTTATTTTTATTTAAAAGTAAATTTAATAATATATTGATATATACCAATTTGTGATTTTTCAAAGATGCCATGGCCACTATGTTAGCCATATCAACATTTTTTAACATACATTAAATGTAGACACCAAAAGTATCACATTTGTTAAATGTTAGACATTTGTTTTTTCACTTTTAAAGAATATACCCATAAGTGTTGCATTGCTCAAATGTTGGACTCTTCCAATGTAATTTGGCCATAAATGTAATTGACGGAAGAGACCCATATAAGTATAGAAGTTTTAGTATTGAGAAAGTATTTTCAAAGTGTTTGGAAGGAGAACATATATTTGGGAAGAATGAGATCAAAGAAAAATCTAATTACCAATATCATCGAATTATTATCATTTTCTTCTATTTATCCTATAGATATAACAGAGCTGTTTATTGTCAAATCCATCTTTTCACAGAAGTTGCATTGCTGATTATTATTATCCTAAGTCATTTGGATCAAACATAGTTCAACTTGCATTTACTTTTGCTTGGCTTTCTACTAGAAATAAATTGTGTAGATAATTGATGTTGAGTGGCTGTCTATTTACTATATAGCAGATGTTATAATAGCTGAAGTTGAAGATCTTCTTTAACATGACTTTTTTCTGTAGCACATTATTGGATCCTATATATATATATATTATAAATGATGCTTAAACAAGGCATTTGACAGAAATTACTCATGCATGGTTCAGATTGAAAGCACTTATGGAGTACTTTAAAATGGGATTGGATTGTTTCTTTGCTGTTTGGTTTGTGGTGGGCAATGTATGGATATTTGGAGGTCACCCATCTGCTAACGAGGCTCCCAACATGTACAGGTAAATGTGTATTAGCACATTTATCATATTCCTGTTTTCTTTTCATGAAACACTACACTTTTTTTTTTGCACTTCTGCTCCTTGCAGGCTCTGCATTGTATTTCTTACTGTTAGCTGTATTGGGTATGCTATGCCATTCATTTTATGTGCAACAATTTGCTGCTGTCTGCCTTGTATTATTTCGGCACTTGGGTTTAGAGAGGACCTTTCAAGAACTAGAGGAGCTACTACTGAGGTAATTGATGCACTACCAACTTATAAGTTCAAGCTGAAGAAAAGTAGAGGCAGAAATGATCGAGATAGCTACTTGGTTGCTGGTGATGGAGGGGTAGTAGCTGCTGGAACAGAAAGAGAGCGCACCATCTCGGGAGAAGATGCAGTAAAGTTTTCTTTTACCAACACTTTTGACCATCTATATGCTATTTTAAAATGAAATCCTTCTGTCAATGATTAGAATTCTTCGATACCAGGTTTGCTTGGTTCTCAAAAACTGTTGTAGTGTTTATTTTATGCAAAAAAAAAGAATATAAAGCTCTTGTTGTTTTATCCAATTCTAGGAGAAATGAGGGAAAAGAAGATAAATGTTTCTCTTAATCTAGAGATAAATCAATGAAAAGTTGATAGTTTGTCACTCAATTGGGCATAAGGAATTAGGATACCTATCCATATTGATACAGTGGTCATTGTGGTTTATGCCTAGTGGATAAGATAGTTGTGGATATTCTATGAAATGACTAGGGGACTCGTTCCTACAGAAAAAAAATAATGGTTTTTTGGGTTGATTTGAGGGAATATAATAAATACATTAAATAAACAAATATAAGATATTATAAAAGCCAGTTTTAAAAATAATTTAGTCTGAACAAGTACAACACTTGCTTCTACAACTTATCTTTTTAATTTCAATTTGTTGAATCCATCATTTACCTACCCCTAAAAAAACTATTTTGGAATACGCCCATTTTATGCTTCTGAATAGTTTCTTGTTTGGAACATGAACAGGTTTGTTGCATATGTTTGGCAAAGTATGCGAACAATGACGAACTGAGGGAGCTTCAATGCTCTCACTTCTTCCACAAGGATTGTGTTGATAAATGGCTTAAGATCAATGCTCTGTGCCCCCTCTGCAAAAGTGAGGTTGGAGCGCCCTCCAATCCTTGTGCTGACGCAAACTGATCATCACAAGTCGAGAAGAAATGCCTGTACTGGTTAAGCTGTGTAAATGTATCATAACGACGAATCCCGAAAGCCACATGGCTATCACTAGAAATCTATATTCGAGTTGATGAATTACAGTGGTGGAGATGATCTGCATTTTTCGTTAGGTTGCCTTGTAATGGGAGTTACAAAATGAAAGAAAGTCTGAAATTGTAGTTTGAGGCTTTGTACATCCACCAAACGTACCGAGAGAATTGCCCTAATCTTTACAAGTATCAATTTTTTTCTTAAATAAAACTATAATTAGCTCAAATAAGTCCTAATCTTTGTCACATGACATTAATTTACTACGTAATACTTCTCTATAACCTACAAAATTAAATTATTATGTAAAAATTAAACTAAAATTTTATTTTAAAAAAAAAGATATATTTGACTTCTCGATCATTTTTTCTATTTCCTTTTTTTAATTATATGAAAACCACTTTTGAGTGGGCTTAATACTATCATACTCGGTTATAATGATTAACTTATTTTTATTAAAAGAAAACCTACTTACTAGTTGTAAGTAGGGATGATTAAACCCGATTGGTATGACAAACTTCTATAGGAAATGAGAAACATACTTATCGGTTGTAAACGCAAATGTCATCACACTCGTTTGGTGTGATAAAGTGGAAAATATACTTTTTTGTGAGAAGGGACTATTTGCCATTGCTTAAATTATTTGTGACACTTTTTTAACGGGAGCTAAAACAGCTCAGATAGGCTAGAGACTTCGAATTTTTGAACTCATGGGGCTAAATACTCGGTTTTGGAAAATCACATACAGTGGGCCCAAGGCTAGTGGGTACGAGCATGAGCTTGTGAACAAACTTGAGTTAAGGAAACTATGAAATTTCTAATAAAATGGTTGTGTGATTTCACCATGGTACCAAGTCAGGACCGACAGTACACGATGGACTGGCGGTAGTGCATCAGGGCCAAGTCGACGGACCGACCTAGACAAACAGATGTAGGTTGGGTTGAGGGTCGGGGTTGTTGGACTAGTGGCACCAAAGATAATGGACATATGTGAAAAATTATTGTTTGTGCATGCAATTGTGGTACAAGACCATCAAGAAACCCAAAGAGGGGTAGTGATGGGTCATAAGGGCTACTGAACGACATGACGGAGTTAAGGGTAGTTCGTCGTGCCAGTCAGTCAGGAAGCTAGAACTAGCTTCTTGTGCATGAGAGGTGGGGTCAGGATGAGGTCTCTGTCCTCATACAACATGGATTGACATTCGGGTTTGAGGGTCGAATGTCAAGAACATCCACTCAGACCCAGGGTAGAAGTTGACGGGCTTCTATCTTTGTGGATGGTAAATACGCTCCGATCCACAAGTGGGTGCAGTGGACGGGCTGCACCTATGAATGTGTGTACCCTTCATGATAAATGGTGTGTGTTGTTTGCTAAACACACCTAATGTGGTAATGGAAAAAAGATTTTGAAAATCGGAAATTGGGGAAAGATCCTTCTTAAAATAAATGATGATCTTGACACACTTTGAATGAAGCTATTTTCTTAAAAACTCACTCCCAACACCCGCTCAAGTTGTAGAACTCACCCTCTCCCTTTTTACCCCTTTCAGGTAACTAAGGAAAGTCCCTTCCTAAAGATCCTACTAACTTGGAACAAGATAGGTGTGTCTGTTTTAAAATACTCAGTTTTGTATAATGCTATTCTAGGAAAGACATATAAAAGGACGCCTTACTACTCGCGGTTTAGAAAGGGGGAAACTCTTGATGGACCACGAGAGTAGCAGGCTGTACCAGCTTCCCGATGCTTCTCCATTGATCCTCGGACTGAAAGGAGGTGGTAGCAAGGTAGGGGACTTCTTTCTAGTTCCATAGAGCCCAAATGTGTCTTCGGAGGTTGGAGGAAAGGTCCTTGTCAGAGCTATGGTTTACATCTTGTCGGAAAGCAGATTTCTTCAGGTTCTTCGATGGCTGGTGGGATGAGGTATGCAAGGGGAGGGGTGCTCTTTATATTGGGAGCTCAACAACTGTACGGGCTACCTGCCTACATTAGACTCGACCCTCGCCTCGCTCGTTGATGACCGGATCTGAGCTTTTTCTAAGTCGGTAGAGACTTTCCCTCTTCCTTATCCTCTTCTCCCTGTCAGGCAACTGAGGAAGACAACACTGTGGTGCGCGTGTGAGCTTCGCACGTATTGGCTTGCCATGTGGCATGCCATAATTGGTTTCATTGTTGACGTAGCATCCCCATCAGCAGCCTAGTCAACCTTCTGACGTGATGACCAAATATGTGGCAGCCTCTCATTGGCTGCTCCTTCCTACGTGGCTTTTGACTGGGTTTCTGTTGATCGTTGACCGTGACACGTGGCATCCTCTGATTGGCTATTTTTAAATACGTTAGATTTCCCTCCTAATGCACAATGTCACTGCCACATGTTGGCATCTGATTGGTTGAGGTTGTCCGACATGGCACTACCACGTGTCGACCTTTGATTGGTCGGTCATTTTCTCAAACATCCCATTCGGATGCTGACATGGCACGTTTACCATGTGTGAGCTTCTCATTGGCCAGTCTTTGCTGATAGGGCCTTGACTGGGACACGTGTCACTCCCCTATTGGTTGGTCATCATTGATGTGGATTTTCCTCCTCTAACCGTTGACCATGGACATGTGTCACTTGCTGCTTGGCCAATGCTTTTAAGTGCTAACTGAGCGGCTGATTGGGTGCACTTCACCACGCGTCGAGCACTAATTGGTCACGTCTACTGATTGGACGCTAACCTCGCAGTGGTCCGTTGACCGATTGGACAGTTGACCGGTCTGGTTCGACCGAGTTTGGTGACCCAAAATTGTAAATTGGCCAGTTTAGGCTCGATTCAACCGTTTTTCCAAAAATTAAAAATTTATAAATTAATCTAAATTCATTTTCTACTTGTTGGTGGTTTCAATTTTTCAATATAATATTTTTAAGCTACATAAAGAAATGAATCTTTGAACCGATTTTTCATGGTTCAATTCGGTTTAGGTCCAGTTTTCACATCCAATCCTCTTTATGTTTCTCCTTCATGACTTTTTAATTTATTTTTCCACTTGGGAGGTCCAAATTCTCGTCTTAAATCCTTATTTACCATTTCTAGCCCCAATGGGTACCTGATTTCTTTCGAAAATTTAGGGTTTTCCCTGGTTTATTTCTCTACTTCGAAGGGACGGGGTTTACAACTCTCCCCACCTTTTAGAGTTTTGTCCTCAAAACCTTTACATGTTGAACAATTGAGGGTTTCTATTCCTCATGACCGACTTCATCTCCCATGTCTCCTCTTCTACTTGGCCGTTTCGCCAAAGGACATTCACCATGGGAATCCTCTTGTTCCTTAGCTTTTATTCTCGTCGGTCGAGATTTGTATCAGCTCCACCTCGTAGACCAAATCCTCCTCTAGCTCGGGTGGTGGCTGATATAGTACATGGTTGGGGTAGGGCTCATATTTTCATAGTTCCAACATGTGGAATACGTAGTGTATTCTCTGTAGATCTGAAGGCAATTCCAGCTTGTACGCCACTAGTCAAATCCTTTGAAATTATGACGTACAAACTAATGTACCTTGGTTTCAACTTTCCCCGCTATTGAAATCTAAGTATCCCTCTCCACGATGATACATTGAGGAATATCCATTTTCCTACCTCAAATTTTAGGTCCTTCCTCCAGTGGTCAGCATAGCTCTTTTATCGATTTTGGGCCACCTTAAGTCAACTCCTTATGATTTGGATCTTCTCCATTACATCCTCTATAAGTTCTACCTTCTTGAGTCTCCTCTCCCCTACCTCTTCCCAGAATAGGGGCTTATGACATGGTCGCCCGTAAAGGGCCTCGTATAGTGCCATATGTATACTGGCCTGATAGCTATTATTATAGGCAAACTCCATGAGGCATAGATAGTCTTCCCAACCCTTATTCATCGTTAGGACACACACTCGGAATATATCCTCCAAGGTTTGGACTGTCCGTTTAGACTGCCCATCCATTTGAAGATGGAAAGCGATGCTCATGTGGAGTTTGGTCCCTAGGGCATCCTACAAGCTAGGCCAAAATTGGGAGGTGAACCTCGGATCTCGGTCCAATACTATGCTTACTAGGATCTCATGGAGCCTCGCAATCTCCCCTACATATAGGGCGGCCATCTTTTCTACGGAGTTAGTTACCTTTATTGGGAGGAAATGGGTAGATTTGGTTAACTAGTCTACGTTTGTCCATATCACATCTAATCCCCTTTTTTGTCACGGGCTGTCCCGTCACAAAGTCTATGCTGATGTGTTCCCACTTCCATTAAGGGATTGGTAGTGGCTGCAACAACCTAAAGGGTTTTTCATGTTTGGTCTTAATTTGTTGGCAAGATAGGCACCTTGCCACGTATTCCTCAATGTCCTTTTTCATTCCCTTCCACCAGTACCTAGATTTTAGGGTACAATAAATTTTCGTACTGCCGGGATGCATGGCGTATACTGAATCGTGTGCCTTCTCCAATATCAACCTCCTCAACTCCTTGTCGTTCGGTACACAGACCCTCCCTTTGAAGGTCAACAAGCCATCTCTTCTGGCTGTAAAGTCTTGGGTCGGTTCGCTGGCAGTTCGGTCCCAGTGTGAATGGAGCTCCTCGTCCTCCCTTTGTAGGGCCCTTATTTGGCATACTAGGTTTGGTCATACGGCTATGTTGGCCACTAAGTATCTCTGATCCTCATCCAGGCTGAGGTTCACCCTCAAGCTACATAGTTGGTTTAGTAAGGGCAAATAGTTGGTCCTTACCAAAGCTACTCTCCTGTGTGATACTTGCGGCTAAGTACATCTGTCACCATATTAGCCTTGCTGGGATGGTATTCTATCGTTAGATCATAATCCTTTACTAACTCTAGCCACCTCCTTTGTCGTAGGTTGAGCTCTTTTTGGTTCAGAAAATACTTAAAGCTCTTGTGGTCGGTGTATATTCAACACTTAACTCCATACAAGTAGTGTCACCAAATCTTGAGGGCGAACACTATTGCTGTAAACCCCGCACTTTTGAGTTAAGAAAAATCGGGAAAAGAACCGGTCAAACTGGTTTACATTTGAGAACACACAATATGGAAATTTATAACTTACGGGTGATATAAAGGGTTCATTAAACCTTGGAAAAGAAATTTAAAAAACTTTAGAAAACAAAAACCAAATTGGTTTAGGTGAACTAGATTTTATAAGAACTTCAAAGTTAAGCGTGCTTGCCCGAGAGTAGTGTGAGGATGGGTGAGCTAAATTAAATTATTGGAATTAATACCAGTAATTTATGGCAATATTAATACTAGTAATAAATCTCGCCCATTTAATACACGGGGTTTACGCCTATATAAAGAGGTCATCCCCATTTCATTCTCCTCACACCTGAACATTTCCCGGTAAAGCTCGAACCAGAGCTTCGACTTGAACAAAGGTCGAGCTCTTTAGAATTGGGGAGAAGACAGCTATCTGATAGCAAACTCCAGTCAATCCGAGAATCGTTGGAGAAGCATCGACATGATGGAATAGTGAAGCAACTCCGGCGGACCGAAGCTGCCCTATTTCGGCCAAGCTGAAATCGGCCATTTCAAGCCCTCCTCAGGCCAAACCAAGCCCTCCCAACACTTCCTCAGCCTTTCCATGGCCGAATTAGAACCGAAAGGTAAGCCAATTCGGCTCCTCTTTACAATTTTCGATCGGTGCTAGAGAGAGAGTCGACCAAATTTCAATGATGAAATTCTAATCCAATTCCGCATCAATTGATGCAATTCTTGATTCTAGGATGAACCTCAGGACAAGACCAATCTGCCCAGATTGAAAGCTCGGACCGCCCTGCCTTCACCGGTGAGTAATCGAAGCTTTCTCTCTCTATAGTCTATTTTCCGGCAAAGCTCCGTTTGAGCTTGTTCCGACGTTAAAATCTGCAATTCAAAGTTTATTAGAATCGTATAAACATGCAGGAACTCAATTTCAACTCCAATTTCAATAATTAGAAGTATTTGATCGGTCAATTTGATGAAATCAAATTCTGTAGTGTTGAAGAGTTGAAATTGGGGAAAATTTGGGGATTTTCAAAATTCAAAGCGCCAAAATACAATTTTATGAAATTGAGAGCCAATTGGGCATGAAAATAATGTTGGAGGACCAATTGAGGAATTTTGGAATTTTTGGGGCAAAACTTACCATTTTTGTAAAAGAAGGGCAAAATGGTAATTTTGGAAAAATTGGGGAACCAAATTGGAAATTTGGGAAATTAAACCCCTTTTTGGTGAAATTGAATAAATTGAGGTCCCAGGATAAATTTTAAAAGTTACGAGACTCAATTTGAGGAAAAATCGACATTAGGGACTTAAAGTTAAAGAGAAATAACTTTAGGGACCTAATTGCAAATAACTAAAAGTTTGGGTTTTCTCATTCATTAGAAATGAATGAAGGCTGTTATGTTGAGTAATAATGAACAAGGTTGTTCATATCATGTAGGAACGCGAAATACCGGGAACGCCAGCAAGGACAAGCTCGCGTGAATAGAAAGAACCAGTCTAGTGGAATTCACGGCATTAACGGGTGAGTGGGTTTACTAACATTATACCCGGATGGGATGATGAGCATAACTTAAAATTTAAAAACCACTTACCGGTTGTGAGTGGGATTATATATCATACCCGATTGGGGATGATAAGTGCCTTGATATAAAAACCCACTGTTTAGTGGTATTTTAATCATCACTACTTAGAGAAAGTGATGTGAAAGTTATGCGGAAAAACTACTTACGGGTTGTAAGTAGATCATACTCGGTTGGTATGATGAGACTTCCTCGAAGGAAGTTGAAAACTCGTTCATCGGTTATAAACGGAGATGTCCTTATACCGGTCAGTATGATGTACAGTAAAAACCTATTTTTGTCGGAAGTGCTCTCCCTTAACTGTGTGCCAATGCTTAAATAATTTGGAAGACCTTCTCGACGGGAGCTCGAATAGCTCTAATAGGCTAGGGGCCTCGGTTTTGGAACTTGGGGGCTAAATGCCCGATTTTGAAAATCTCGTACAGTGGGCCCAAGGCCAGTTGGCACGAGCAGGAGCTCGTAAATGAACATGATATATGTGCCATAAAACTTAATAAGTGAATTGTTTGGCCATGGTACCAAGATAGGACTGATATGCTCAGTCAACTAGCGGCAGTGTGACAAGACAGGTCGACGGACTAGTCAAGACAAACAGCTGCGGGTTGAGTTGAGAGTCGGGGCCGTTGGACTAGTGGCACCACAGATTACATGGCAATATAAGAAAATATTGTTTGTGCATGCACTGTGAGTACAAGATCATCAAGATGCCCATGAGGGATAGTGATGCGTCCTAAGGGCACTGGACGACCTGGTGGCTATAAGGGTAGTTTGTAGTTCCAGGTGTCTGTGTGAAATTTGGAGTAGCACGAAGCGCATGAGACTGGGGTGGGGACAAGATGAGGTCTATGTCCTCATACGGACACGAAGAAGTGATTTCGGCATTGTGGGTCGGATGTCACGTACATCCACTCATTCCTAGGGTAGAATTGGTTGTACTTCTATCCGGGTGGCAGGAAAAGTCGCTCGGAAGCCACTAGCGGGTTCAGTAGTGATATTGTGTAACCTTCATGATGAAAGATGTGTGTTGGGTGATGACACACCGGTAACTAAGAAATAATGGAAAAACCCAAAATTTTAAATGAAGGGATTTTTTTTGAAAAGAAAGGAGTCTGGCACACTCCATATGAATGTTTTTCTTAAAAGTTAAAAGTAAACCTTTGAAAACTCATTCACTGAGTAGTCGTACTCACCCCCTCCCTTATATCCCTTTCAGGAAATCCCGGAAAGCCTACCTTGAAAGACCATAAACTAAGATGCCTGTAAGATAGGTATGTAAAGTTTAAAATTTCATATAGTTTTGATTATGCTATTCCAGGAAATGGTGCAGGTTTAAAGTACGCCTTACTCTTTACAGATTATAATAAGGGGAAACCCTTTAATAAACCGGGAGAGTGGCGGGTTGTTTACAGGGATCCGACCAAACCGGGTCAGGGTGTGACAATTGCTGCCAACTCCAGATCATGGGTGGGGTAATTCCTCTCATGTGTTTTCAATTGTTGAGAGGCATATGCAATGACCCTTCCCTGTTGCATCATGACACATCCTAGTCCTTGTCCAAACGCATCGTTGTACACCGTATACACCCCCCTCCACATTTGAGTCAAGTAACGCTAGCATTGGGGCTATCGTCAAATGGGAATTAAGTTCCTGGAAGGACTTCTCACACTTAGCATCTCACTTGTATTCTACCCTTCTTGATGAAGGGAATATGTTTGTTTTCTAAACGCCTCCCGAGGCAAGGGGATGGGCTAAAAGAGCTAAACACACTTAATGTGAATAAGGAAAAATGTTTAAAAACCAAAATTTAGGAAAAATCTCTTTATAATGAAAATAATAGACTTGGACAGTTTGGATAAGTTATTTTGAAAACTCACTCCCAACATCCGCTCATTGAGTTATAGAACTCACCCCATCCCTTTATCCATTTACAAGAAAAAGGGTTATAATGAAAGAGAGCATCAAGATGTATCCTCCATCAGGTATACTTAAAGTCCCCTTTAAGCTTGTATTTGATTGATTTATGCTATTCTAGGTAACAAGATTTTAAATTACGTCTAACGCTTCTTAATTAAAAGAAGCGGAAGCTCCTCTTAAACCAAGAGAGCGGCGAGCGAGTTGATCATGGGGACTCGACCAAACTAGGTCAAAGCGTGACACATGAAAACTCTCGTTAAAAGTGGAAATATTTGTGTGATTCTCCATGGTACCAAGTCAGGACTAACAAGGCTCTATAGGCTGCTGGCAGTGTGCCAGGGCTAGGTCGATGGACTGGCCAGGCAAACAACTGCAGATCGGGTCGAGTGTTGGGCCTGTTGGACCGTCGACACCAAAGCGAATGGCTAAATATATGAAAAATATTGTTTGTGCATGCACATTGATTCGAGACCATTAAGATGTCGAGGGGGGGGAGGGAGTGATGGGTCCCAAGGGCTGCTAGATGATATGGTGGTGATAAGAGAAGTGAGGAGCTACTGTGTTTGGGCTTCTCGTCGTGCTAGTTAGTCATGAAGCTACTGTGTTGGGGCTTCTTGCGCATTAAGACTGGGGTGCAGGTAGGATGACGTCTCCGTTCTCATACGAACAAAAAGTTATGTAGAGTTTGAGGGCCTAGCGCTTGCGGCGTCACTCTGACTCAAAGTAGAAGTTAAGGACTTCTATCATGGTGGACAGTAAAGATGCTCCGATTCACATGTGGGTGCAGTGGGCTTGTTGCACCAACGAACATGTGTATCCTTTATGATAAAGGGCATGTGGTTGTTTTCTAAATGCCTCCTGAGTAAAAGGGATGTGCTGAAAGAGCTAAAACACACATAATGAGTGAAAATTTTGAATGGATTTCAAAACAAAAGAAAAAGGATTTTGGGATTGGCTTTAATTAAAATGTTTGAAAACTCACTTCGAACACCTACTCACTAAGTTATAGAAACTCACCCCTCTCTCTTTCCCTTTTCAAGAAAGAGGAAACCTAACCAAGAGAAACCTTAAAGATGAACCCCAAGTCAGGTACACTTGAAGTTCTTTAAGCTTTTCTTTAGTTTTGACTAATGCTCTTCCAAGGAATGAGTATAAAAATTACGCCCGACTCCTCTTGTCTAAAAGAAGGAAACCCTTCTTGAACCAAAGGAGCAGCGGGTTGCTCACGGGGATCTGACCAAACTGGGTCGGGGCGTGACATGAGGCCTATTTGAGCAATTCAAGGTCTCATTAGAAACATCTCCCAAAATGTTTAAGTAGTTTCACGTAGTCGGGGGAGACCATTCCTAGAAAATAGTTTTCAAAATTAAAATCGGTACTCATCACTCCAACTGGGTATGACGCTAATAAATCTCACTCACTCAGTAACAGTGACGTGGTCATCTCGGTGAGATCTTGATCCGTGATGTGCTCTTTTGCTCAGGTACTCAGATAACTAGCTCCTACATAGTTCGAGTATCCACATCAGGAGTATTGGCATAAGAGACCCTATACTTACATGTATTTGTGCATAGGTCCTCACATTATGTCTTAATTGTAATTAGGTCCCTAATGTCTATAACTTTACATTTAGGTCCCTAATATACATTTTGTCTTCAATTAGTTCTCTAAGGTTTCCAATACCTCTCTTAGGTCCATAATGTTCTCTTATTTCCATTAAAATCTTCAATTTTCCCTTAATTACAATTTGGCCCCCATTTTTCCAAAAATTACCAAATTGCCAATTTTCAAATATTACCAATTTGCCCCTAATTTTCATGAAATGACGAATTGGCACCCAATTTCCTCAAAATAGCTAATTGGCCTTCCAATTTTCAAAAATTGCACATTAGTCCTCCAATTTCTAAAAATTCCCAATTTACTCCAAATTTCTTCCCCAATTCATCCACTTTTGTCTCGAGATGTAATTTCATCAAATTGACCCTTAAAACTTAATTAATTTCCTCCTAGCATGCTACTAATCATCTTCTCTATCTTCCCACGATTAGTCCATACTTTGAATTATCCTAATCGACCTTTAATTAAGCTCAGACGGAGCTTCGTAGGATAACTACACTTAGAGAGAGAAAACTTTGAATTCTTATCGGTTGAGTCTTGGTTGCCAGAGCTTTCGATTCATGAAGCTTGTACTCATCGAGAAGATCCTTCTAGTATCAAGAATTTCTCCAATTGACCTATTGAGCGTAATCAGTACAGTTCAAACATTTCTCTCTCTAGAATTTTGATATACCTATGAGTGGAGGTAGATTGAACTTACTCTTAAGCTTCGGGAAGGTCGGGTGTTGGTCACACAGGGTTGGAAAAGGGTCAGCCTGGCTATAGGAGGTTGTAAATGGTCGAAATTCAGCTCGAGATAACTTGGTTGTTTTTCAACCGATGGAGTAGCTGCATTGGAAGAGCTTTCCAACTCTTCTCCGATGGTCCTCAAACTGAAATGAGGGTGCAGCGGAATAGAGAAATTCCTCATGATTCTAGGGACACCAATTGTAGCTTCGGAGGTCGAATAAAGCCCCACTATCGGAGCTCTAGGTTGCTACTCGACAGAAAATGGAGCACTTCACTTTCTTCTCTCATTTGTGGGATGGGGAAGACGAGTGGAGGGGTGCTCTTGATATAAGTAGTTCAACAACTGTTCGGGCTACCGTCTGGCATAAGACTTAGCCCTAGACTCGACCACCGGCGGTCATACCGGAGCTTTTCCCGGTCTCCGGAGACTGCCCCCTTTCACCCTCCTCCATTCTGTCAGCCAGTGAAGGAAAGAAGATGACAATGTGTCAAGTGTATGAGCTTCGCACAGACATACCACGTGGCACGTTGTGATTGGCTAGCTTTGCTATCACAGCTTCCTACTCACCGTCCTAATCAGTCGTTGACCCATTGACCAAACACATGGCAGACTTTCATTGGCTACTCGTTTGTACATGGCTGCTGACTGTATTTCCATTGACCATTGACTGTGACACGTGGCATGCTCTGATTAGTTGATTAAAATGCTTTAGATTTCCCTTGTGATGCATTGTGCCATTGCCATGTGTCAGCTTTTGATTGGTTGAGGTCATCTGACGTGGCACTGCTACGTGTCGACCATTGATTGGTTGGTTGTTTCTCCGACATCCTTGTCGGATGCTAACGTGGTGTTCTTACTACAAGTCAGCTCCTCATTGGTCAGTCTTGGTGACTGTGCTCATCTAACATTGACTGTTGTCCGGGACACGTGTCGCTCCCCTATTGGTCGATCGTCACTAATGTGGGTTTTCCTCCTTTAACCGTTGACAGTGGACACATGTCATGCTTTGATTGGTCAGCGCTTACTAAGCGGTTGACTAGGCATGATTCGCCGCATGTCACACGCTAATTGGTCACGCCCGCTGATTGGATAGTTGACTTGTCCACTCCGATTGGGTTCGGTGACCCGGATTCGAAAATCTGTCGATTCAGGCTTGATTCGACCAATTTTCTAAAAATTAAAAATTTATAAATTCATGTAAATTTGATTTCTATCTAATGGTGACTTTAATTTTCCAATTTGACATTTTTAAGCCATAGAAAAATGAATCTTTTTAACCGGTTCTATGCGGTTCACTACGATTCAACCTGGTTCAGGTTCGGTTTGCCTTGAACCGGACCGATCTTCACACTCAATTTCATTCATGGTTGCTTTCCATGATTTTTTGGGTATTTATTGGCCACTTGGGTTTTTCCAATTTCACATTTTGACCCTTGCTTACCAATCCCGACCCTCTTGGAACCTTGGTTTTGCATCAAAATTTCCCAGTCCCCTTTCCGGTTCCTTTTGTTGAGAGGATGGGGTCCACATATTTACTCCCTTGTTGGAGAGATTTATTGGCCACCAGAGTTAAGGTGACTTTTAGCCTCCCTCACTATTCAATTGTCTGAAGGAAGAAGACGACAATATGTGCGTGCATGAGAGCTTCACACATGTGAGAGTTCACGAGGCGATCTGTGATTTGTTGGATTCATTGACGCGACACCTTATTCATCATTCGAGTCATCCGTTGACTCATTGACCTGCTATGTGGCGACCTCCCATTGGCTGCTCTCCCCTATGTGGTTGCTAATCGAATCTAACGGTCAGTTGACCGTGACATGTGGCATCCTCTAATTGGCTGATTTAAATTCATCAGTTTTCCCACCAGATGTACTGTGCCATTGTCACGTGCCAGCCTATAATTGGCCGTGGCCATTCGACGTGGCTTTGCTATGTGTTGACTTTTGATTGATCGACCGTTCTTCGATATCCTAGTCGGTCGCTGACCTAGAACCATCTTCACATGTTAGCCTCTCATTGGTCAACCCAGCTAAATGGGATTCTTCTCATATGATCGTTGATTGGGGACATGTGTCATGCTCTCATTGGTGAGTTTCCAATGATGTGGCTTTTCCTTGTCTAACCGTTGACATAGGAAAAGTGTCACACTCTGATTGGCCAGCTCCTTTAGATGCTGACCAAGTGGCTGGCACGACAAGCTTTGCCATGTGTCGTGTGCTAATTGGTTGAGCACACTAACTTGGTTCTGACTTGGCAGGAGGTCCGTTGATTAGCTAGACCATTGACCAACTTAGTCAGACTAGATTCGGTGACCCAAAATGGAAAATTGGCCGATTCAGGCCCTATTCAACCAATTTTCTCAAAATTAAAAGTTTCTAAATTTATCTAAATTTATTTTCTACACATACAACTACAATTTCACAGATTGATAATTTTAAATCACCTAGAAAAATGAATATTTGAACCGGTTCTTCTCGATTTAAGTCAGTTCAGGTCTGGTTCATCCTAAATCGATCCAGTTCTCACATATAATTTAGTTCACGATCCACTTACCTCATTTTTGGATCTTCATTTAACCATGGTTTTCTCTCGAAAATTTTTGGGTCTCATTTATGACTTTCTTATCTTTGAGAGAACAGGGTTTACATGTGATTTGTCCCCCAAACTTTCCATAATTTCAATTTAATGCTCAAAATGTGGAATTCAAATCAAATGAACTTATAAATTCACAATTTACCACCAATTAATCTTATAATTCTCCTAATGGATTGTGGAAGGAGTGGGGAGCCTTATCTCGACCAACCATGGTCAAATTTGGTCGTTTGCACAACTGGCCGAAACTAAGCAACAAAGGGTGTTGATAGAACTTCCCACCAGAGGTGGACTACAGTGTTTTGTAGCCAAGGTCTAGGCAAAATGTTCTGTGGTGGTGGGCGACCAAGTGGTCGCCAGAGTTGGGAGAATTTGGTCATTAACTAACTGCAATTAAGTTAAACTAGACAGACCCACCAGTGGAAATCGACTCCTACTAGCTAATTTCTCCCCTGTCAGAGGTCAGCCCTAGCCTTGGAGGTGTAGAGGGGAGGTAGACCGACAATTTGGCACTAGTGGTCATCGGAGTGGTGGCTGGAGGATGGAGAATTGGCCCCCGAAAGGGCCGTCGGCAGTGGTCAATTTTGCTGTCCAAAATCAGGGTCATACAAAACGGCCATTTTGCAACCTTTTCCGCATACTATATTGGGGCCCAACCATAGATGTCTAGAGTACTCAATTACCATCAATTTTACATCAATATCTCATCATTTGGTGATTGGATGAGAGAGATATGTTCATTTTACTATCTGGAGGTTAGGCTAAAATCCGAGGACAATATTTCTCACTTTGAATGACAAATTTGAGCTATCCATGAGGAGTTAACGCAATTAACTACATAGGGAGATCATTAGCTCAATTTCTAGCTGATCTATATAATTTGTAGTACTTAATTTAATAAAAAAATTGAGTTAATTAGAGTCACATCTTAAACTAGTGTAGTAAGAATTATTGGTCGGTGTTTGATGGCTCGAGATGAGTCGGGTCGACCCAACTTGTTTCTTTCTTCTTTTCTTTTCAATTTTAAACTTTTAAATTACCATTTTACCCTTTTGGGTCCTTTTGGTAATTAAATTCTAAATTCTGGCCCTATTCGGGCAAAAACTGGCTTCTCCCAAAAATCTAGGTTTTTGTGCCCGAGAACTCGATTCCAAAGTCGATCGAATCCCTAGTCCCGATATAAAGTTTCCCCTACCATTTGGTTATGATCCAAATCTCAACTCAGGTTCCATTCCTAGTTCGGGGTCCGGTTCCCGGTTTTAAAATTTGTTTTTGAATTGAGACTTGCATTCCTGACTTCCGATCCTATCTTGGATCTTATTTTCCTACTTAAGTTTTTATTCATAGTTTGAGATTTTATTCTCTGTTCAAACTCATATTTCAGTTCATTTATGTTTAACCCGAGTTTCATAAGTTTTAATTTTATATCTCGAGTATCAGACCATTTCTCCGACTTAGACCGACATCGAGGTGGATATACTTGAAGTGATTTCACGAAAACTTTTTATTTAATACTAAACAAATTTTTCATGATTTCAAATATTTTGTAAACAAAATTCATGTGATTTAATTAGCAAATCAAAGCTATACTAATGGATTCATCGAAACATTTGACAATGTGGCTTTGGGGATAATTCTAGTGGGTAGGGTACAGGGAGTCGAATAATAGTGATTTCCATTTTCACTCATTGGTTGAATATCATTTACTCTAATCAATAAGTTTTCAATCACCAGAAAACTAATTTTTAAAACACACTAAAGTAAAAGAAAAATACTAACCGTAAAATAACTTGACTCATGAATAAGACGCACATGTGGTGTGCGTGCCTACCTCGACACGTGTTATCTAATGGCCTACATTTTTTTACTTGTGTTGATTTGCGAGGCTGCGTACCATGAAATTTTTTAAAATATTTTGTAAATTAAATATCAACCTTACTCAATCTGATTTTATTCGTTTTAACTTGATTTTTATCTGATTTCTAATTTAATCATCCCAAATCTTCAATTAATGATACAAAATATCAGTACGGTTTTAATCCCACTAAATTTTTACCATTTTTAATTTTTTTATTCATATCAATTACATGTTCGATCATATTTTCGATTTTAGTTCAATTCTATTTTTTATTTAACTAAATTTAACTATATTTGGAAAACATGGTGTTTATAGATGATATAAACAAAATATATAATCCAGGGTATGGCAAGCCCAACGGAGACAAATGGCAAGCAAACAAAATATATTAATCTAGCATTGAACCTAGTAAGGTTTGATTTTCCATCACAATACAAGCAAGGTGAGGTTGCAATAATAGCTATAGACAAGGAGGAGTCTTCCTCCTAGGCATGGGAAGTGAGATGTGTTGCAAAATGCCACTTGAAATGGGGTGCATGCCATAGTGGAAGCGACTCCAAAGTGAGTGAGGTTGCTTTGGGATTGGGACATGTCACTAGCCATCTTCCAATCCCTACTAGAAGAGATTTTAGGCAAACAATAAATAAATTTACCAATTAACATTAGTGAATCAAGTAACAAATTCATGTACAAATACTCTAGCGCGCATATATATTAATAGTGAGGGTTAAAATAGTGTGTTCACAGTTGTACCTAGTCTTTACTTTAGTGAATGAATGTATTATTATGGAGAAAAAAATTAATACATATGATACAATTAAACAAATCATTCTTTTCCTATTGGTAATGTTGAGAGATTAGGTGCCTTCTTTATAACTTATCATATTTATTAGTGGAGAATTTCACTGCATGTTCTTATCTTTTCAATATTTCTAATTGTTTCATTGATAAGTTTTGATCCTTTTTATTTTAGAACTCAACTACTTAACTCAAAGAACCCAACTCCATCCGGATAACTAGTAATACATGATAAAAGCTAAAAGTCATGTTGTTACTTATTTGATTATTACTATTCACTATTGTTTTAACATTAATAAATTTAATTATTAGATAATATTCAATTAAATGTGATCAATCAAAAGTTTGTAATTAATAATTGATTATCTATTAATTCATATATATTAAGAGTGGTATATTAATTGATTAACTATAAAAATATTGTAAATGTATCGACCTAATTACTAAATTCATCTCTTATTTCATGGTATCAAAATATTTCTGCTCATACAATTCGATCCTACATCCTAACTACGATAGTCAGAATTACTTATTTGTTTCTAAATTTTAGTTCTAATTGTCACAAGAATATTATCTAGATTTCTTCTATTGTTACTATATATTTTTTAATTATCTCACTATCAATCTCACTTGCTCAACCCCTACCAATTTTCATCATCATCCATATTTCCTTTCAAAAACTATAAAATTAACATGAGTTATTCAGTAGTAGCAGATAAACATCCAAGTAATATTTCAGTAATTCTAGTTAAGTTTTACGGAACAAATTATTTACTATGGTGTAACAATATGATACTATTATTGGAAATTTATAACATGATGGGGTATGCCAATCGAATCATCCCGTCACCACCAGAGTTCTTGCCTACTCAAAAAGATTAAGAATCTTTTCTTATTCCCAACTCATGCTATAAGATTTCGAAGATCTATGATAGAATATGTCTGACCACTATTTTATGACCCCGCCCTTTCAAGTTAAGGAAAATCAGGAAAAAAATCGGTCAAAGCGATTGAGAAATACCGAACCGGTTCACACACCCAATCATTATAGAACGGGTAATTTGGGAAATTTAACCTCCCGAGTGTCCCAAAGGGTTCATAAAGTCTTGGGAAAGAACCTTAGGGCAAATTGGAAGAGAAAAGTCAGATCGGTTCAGACGAACCGGATAAAACTAGATTGAATCGGTTTATGAACTGAGTCGATTCATGAACCGGAACCGATAGAGAAAGAGCAAACCGGAAAATTTATGTATCTCGGGTGAACTAAATAGTCATAGAAGTCAAGAAAAAGGACTTTAGGATGAATTGGAGATAGAAACCAAATTGGTTCAGGCGAATCAGATCCGAACCAGATTGAACTGGGTTGGACCAATTTGAACCACTATTGAACCAGATGCTAAATTCATTTTTCTAGGTGGCTTAGAAAATTCAAATTTGAGATTTGAGGCCACCATTAGATAGAAATTGAATTTAGATGAATATAGAAATTTTTAGATTTGAAAAATCTGGTCGAATCGAGGGTGAACCAATTGGTTTAAGCTTTGAACTCGATTCAGACCGGTCTATTTTGATTTGGAATAGTGTCATCTTCTTCCTTAAGATGACAACACTGTTCACGCACCGGAAAATCATGCAGCGCCGATGAAGCTGAAATGTCTCCGGCCAGAGAGTTTCAAGCAATGAATGACCGCCATTAAGGTGTCAATCGGATAGCCAAGAAGTCTCCGAGCTTCCTATATAAAGAGCCCTTCCCCATTCATCCTCTGCACACCTGAAAACACCATTCTCTCTCAACTGCTCCATTTTCTGATAAAGCTCGAACCATAGCTCTAACTTGGGCACTTTTTTTAGCCAAAAAAGGTGAGGTCGGGTTATTTTGTACTGGGGGAAAGTCAGCTACACGCATGTAGTCTTCATTTACTCCTAAAGTTGCCGGAGGAACGCCGGTGTGAAAGAATAGTGAAGCAGCTCCAACAGACGGAAGATACCTTTTTTTGCCCAAGCTGAAATCAGCCAATTCAAGCCCTCCTCACGCCAAACCAAGCCTTCCAAACACCTCCATAGCCCTCCTATAGCTAAATTAGAGCAGAAAGGTAAGCCAATTCGGCTCCCCTCTATGATTTCCGACCGGTGCTAGAGAGAACCGATAGAACTTTGATGATGAAATTCTCAATCAATTCGGCATCAATTGATGCAATTCTTGATCCTTGAAGAAACCTTAGGACACAAGCTATCTATCTAGATTGAAAGCTCGGACTGTCGCACCCCCGACGGAAAGCTTTCGAAGCTTTCTCTCTCTAAGTCTAGTTTTTCAGCGAAATTCGGTTTGAGCTCATTTCGGCACCAAATCTTGTGATTCAAAGTGTAATTGTGTAGGAACTCCAATTTAACTTCAATTTCAACAATTAAACTCATTTGATCAGTCAATTTGATAAAATCAAATTTAGCAAAGTTAAAAGGTTGAAATTGGGGGAAAATGTGGGGGAAATTTGGGAATTTCAAAAATTAGAGGTACCAAAGTACAATTTCATAAAATTGAGAACCAATTGGGCATGATAAAGATGTTGGATGATCAATTGGGAAATTTCATAATTTTTGGAGAGAACTTACGATTTTTGTAAAGTAGGGGCAAAATGGTAATTTTGGAAAAGTTGGGGGACCAAATTGGAAAATTGGGAAATTAAACTCCTTTTTGTGAAATTGAATAAATTGAGGTACTAAGATAAATTTTAAAAGTTTCAGGACTCAATTTGAGGAAAAACCGGCATTAGGGACTTAAAGTTAAATAAAAAAATAACTTTAGGGACCTATAAATAAAGGAAAAGTTGGTTTTCTCATTCACTTGGGATGAATGAGGGTTATTATGCCAAATAAAAAGGAATAAGAATGTTCATATCGTGTAGGAACATGAAGTACCGAGAATGCTAGCTAAGACGAGTTCGAGTAAGGATAACATGACAGATAAGAGGAATTTCACAGCACGATCGGGTGAGTGGGATTCTTATATCATACCCGATTGGGATGATAAGCATCTTGAAAATGAAAACCCAATGCTAAGTGGTATTTTACACATCACACCTAATAAAAGTGATGTGAAAATCATGCGGAAAAAGTACTTACTGATTTTAAGTAAATCATACCTGGTTGGTGTGATGAAACTTACTCGAAGGAAGTGGAAAACCCATTCATCATTTATGAGCAGAGATGTCCTCATACTCGTTTGGTATGATTGACAGTTAAAAATATATTTTTGGTCGGAAGTGCTCTCCCCTGACTATGTGCCACTACTTAAACGATTTGGGAGACATTTTTGAGGGGAGCTCGAATAGCTCTAATAGGTCGGAGGCCTCAGTTTTGGAACTTGGGGGCTAATATGCCTAATTTTGAATATCTCGAACAGTGAGCCATAGGCCAGTTGGCACGAGCAGGAGCTCGTAAACAAACATGAGTTATATGCCATAAAACTTTAAATAAATGAATTATTTGGCCATAGTACCAAGACTGGATCAACATATTCAGTCAACTAGTGGCAGTGCGACATGACAACTCTACGAACTAGTTAGGACAAATAGCTATAGATTGAGTTGAAGGTCGGGGCCATTGGACCATTGGCACAACAGATTATATGGCATGATGTGAAAATAATGATTGTGAATGCACTGTGTTTATGGGACCTTTGAGACGCCCAAGAGGAGTAGTGATGTGTCTTAGAGCCTTGGATGACCTGGTGGATATAAGGGCAGTTAGTTGTACCATGTGACCTTGCAAAGCTCGACGTAGCTTCAAGCACATAAGATCGGGGTGGGGTCGGGATGAGGTCTCTGTCCTCATACGGACACGGAGAATTGTTACGGGATTGAGGGTCGAATGTCGTGAACATCCACTCATTCTTAGGGTAGAATTGTACGTGCTTCTATCTAGGTGGCCGGTAAAGTCGCTCAGATGCCACAAGTGGATTCAGTGGACATACTAGCATGCGATTGTGTGATTAACCTTCATGATGAAGGATCTGTGTTGGGTGATGACACACCGTGGTAATAAGATATGATTATAAAAACCGAAATTGAAAATGAAAGATTTTTAAAAGAAAATAAGGAATCTGGCACAATCCGAATCAAACATTTTCTAAAAGTTAAACTTTGAAAACTCATTCACTGAGTCGTTGTACTCACCCCTCCCTTATATCCCTTTTAGGTAATCCCAGAAAACCTACCCCAAAGACCACCAGCTAATATGCCTGTAAGACGAGTATGATCAGTTTAAAATTAGGTGCAGTTTTGATTTATGTTATTCCAGGAAAGGTGAAGGGTTAAAGGATGCCTTACTCTTCACAATTTATAAACAAGGGGCAACCCTCAATAAATCGGGAGAGTGGTGGGTTGATCATGGTGATTCGACCAAACCGGGTCGGGGCATGACAACTTGAGTGGTATCAGTGCCTGTTTCCTTAAATACATTATCAAGACTATATAACATAGTAACTAAGAGGAAATTTCATAATTTTCAGATGGCTTCCAGTGGAGGAACCAAGAAAACTAGGACTAACTCTACTCAACACCCTATCATCATAGGAAGACAACCCTAGAAGCTTCCCAACACTTGTCAAAAGACCAAAGATGGGAATTACCCAGGAAAATGATGTTAGGACCTATTGAGGTCACCACTCTAAGTATGAAGGAAGCCAAACCTGAAGCCAGAAATGCCAACAAAGGATGTATAACATTACCTAGGATGATGATTATAAAGAATCTCATAGCTCCCTATTTGTTATGTGACCAGTTTTTGTAATAGGGCTAAAACCCCCAACATATTGTATTCCTCTATTAATAAAATACTCCAAATTCCTAAAAAAACCTTGTCTCTCAAAGGATATGACCTTACTAGGAAGATGGCCCCAAGAAAAGTAACCCAACAAAACTGCGATTGCCTAGACACCATAGAGACCAAGGATCAATGAATGAATCAAGGAAATTAATAGGCAAACAAGGCATGACAAGAAATCCATCAAGGTAAGGAGTCTAGAAGAACTCTTGGAGTAACAACTGAGCAAGGAAACAACCTATTACAAGGTGCAAAAGAAATGGTACATGAAATAAAGGACTATCCCGCTAGGATTTAGAACAATACTTTCCAAGAATGATGCCACCACAACTATAGGAAATTCGAAAGGATACCATCCCAAGACATACGACTCCTGCTCATAATTTCAACTACAGACAAGAGGAAGCTCTTCAAGATCTTAGCGAAGTGGCATGAAGGAAAGAGGGCTGAAGGTAGGATCTCGATAAAACCAAAGAATGAATGAAAAAGGAATTTCAAGAGAGAAGGAAGGAATCCTACCAAGTAAGGAAGACCCGCAAAGGCATACATATCCCAATTAAGAAGAAATGGAACCAACTGAAATAGAAAGAAATATAAGCTCACAAATGAAATGCTAGTTGAGACGGAAAGATCAAGTACCAAGGAAAAGTACTCATGAGGGTCTAAGAAGTAAATTAAATCCAAGGAATGGGCAAATAGGATGGTAGCATCAAAAGATACTATAACGAGTAGGATGAGTGAACTACAATAATAAGAGAATAAAAGAAGGAATGTATGACGAATCTTGGAGAAGTAAGCTCTCAATTAAGACATAAATTAGAGAAACGACCACTGACATCAGAATGGGTCATGGTCCACGCTCACTTAATGGGGCCTAAAGAACGGACGGATGGGCATAGTGTGGATTACACGAAATAAGATCATTAATCAGAAATTCCCTAGATAAGGAATGAAATGGAATTTAAGATGAAGAAGGATTCCAAATGAACAAATGCCTCAATGTAGAAGAAGGTGTAGGGAAATGAATGGAAGAAATTTCCAAAGAATGGTAAGAAGGTTGAACATGTAACTCTTAAGGTTAAAATCTCTACCTTGAGGGACATAGTAGAGAATGAAACCATAAGAAGGGAACTCCCCAAATAAAACAATCAACACATAGACAAAAAAAAAAAAGGGATCAACTTGAAATAATGAATAATGAAGTGGTCACAAGCAAATAAGAGTGAATTAAGGAAAAAGGAGAATCCTTGAATAAAGGATGTCACTGGGAATGAGGAAGGACTTGAGAAAGGAAGAGTCGGTGGATAAGCATGATGAGGTCAAACAAAATTTTGACTGAAATTGAAATAAATGACGAACGAAGGATGGGTTAAAATAGGATGAAGGGGTAAAAATACTGAAACCTGTGAAAAAAAAAGTATGCGATGCTCGAAAGGACACCGAGCTAAGAGTTTCAACAATACAGAGAACAACTATACACAGCAAAGATTTGGCATCTTGGAACTCCCGATCCATAAATCTTGAGTAAAAACATAAAGGGGAAGAATCTTGCCCTAAGCAAAGAAAGATGTGAACCCATGGAAATATCTTTGAACTCACGGGCAAGACATACTAGTTATGATAAACTAAATGGAAGGAGTAAACAATGTAAAGTAAAGGAACTTCCATAGGAATGAAATTTAAAGTAGTCTAAGTGAAAGGACGACTAAAGCGTTAACATGTTCAAGTTAACATTAAGGAAAGTTTATCCTAAAGTGGAAAATGCTGATTTAGTTTTGGGGACAAAACTCCTAAAAGGAGGGGAGAGTTGTAAACCCCACTCTTTTGAGTTAAGGAAAACCGAGAAAAAAACTGGTCAAACCGAGTGAGAAACACTAAACTAGTTCACAAACCCGATCATCACAGAATGGGAAATTTGGGAAATTTAACCTCTCGAGTGACCTAAAGGGTTAATAATGTCTTGGGAATGAACCTTAGGGAAAATTGGAAGAGAAAATTCAGACCGATTCAGATGAACCGGATCTAACTAGATTGAACTAGTTTATGAACCGAGTCGGTTCATGAACCTGAACCAATAGAGAAAGAGCAAACCGGAAAATTTATGGATCCCAAGTGACCTAAAGAGTCACAAAAGCCAAGAAAAAGGACTTTAGGATGAATTGAAGATGGAAACTAAACCGGTTCAGGTGAACCATCCGAACTGGTTTGGACCAGTTTGAACCACTATTAAACCGAATGCTAAATTCATTTTTCTATGTGGCTTAGAAAATTCGAATTTGAGATTTGAGGTCACCATTAGATAGAAAATAAATTTAGAAATTTTTAGATTTGAAAAATTCGGTCGAATTGGGGGTGAACCATTCGATTTAAGCTTTGAACCCGGTTTAGACTAGTACGGTCCAGTTTAGAACAATGTTGTCTTCTTCCTTCAAATAACAGCACTGTTCACTTACCGAAAAATCACGCAGCGCTAGCAAAGCTGAAAAGTCTCCAGCCAGGGAGTTTTAGGCATTGAATGACCACCATTAAGGTGCCAATCGAATGGCCAAGAAGTCCCCGAGCTTCCTATATAAAGAGCCCTTCCCATTCATCCTCTCCACAACTGAAAACTCAATTCTCTCTCAACTGTTCCATTTTCCAGTGTAGCTCAAACTAGAGCTCCGACTTGGGCACTCTTTTGAGCCAAACAATGCGAGGTCAAGTTGTTTAAAACTGGGGGAAAGTCAACTACACGCATGTAGTCTCCATTTGCTCTGAGAGTCACTGGAGGAACGCCGGCGTGATAGAATATTGAAGCAGCTCCAGTGGACCAAAGCTGTCATGTTTTGGCCGAGCTACAATCAGCCAATTTGAGCCCTCCTCAGGCCAAACCAAGCCTTCCCAATACCTTCATAGCCCTCCTACAACTGAATTAGAGCTAAAAAGTAAGCCAATTAAGCTAACCTCTATGATTTCCGACCGGTGCTATAGAGAGCACTGGTAGAACTTCAATGATGAAATTCTCAATCAATTCAACATCAATTGATGCAATTCTTGATCCTAGGAGGAGCCACAAGACACAAGCTATTTACTCAGATAGAAAGATTGGACCGTCACGCCCCCGACAGTAAGCTTTCAATGCTCTCTCTCTAAGTCCGGTTTTCCTGTGGAGCTGCATTTGAGTTCATTCTGGCACCAAATCATGCGATTTAAAGTGCGATTGAATCGTAAGGTGTAGGAACTCATTTTATCGGTCAATTTGATGAAATCAAATTCGATGGAGTTAGAAGGTTGAAATTGGTGGAAATTTGGGAATTTCAAATATTAGAGGGACCAATGTGCTATTTCATGAAATTGAGGACCAATTGGGCATGATAAAAATGTTTGAGGATCAATTGGGCAATTTCAGAATTTTTGGAGCAAAACTTACCATTTTTGTAAAGTAGGGGCAAAATGGTAATTTTTGAAAAGTTTGGGGACCAAATTAGAAATTTGGGAAATTAAACACCTTTTTATGAATTTGAATAAATTGAGATCCTAAGATAAATTTTAAAAGTTTTGGGACTCAATTTGAGGAAAAACTAGTACTAGGGACTTAAAGTTAAAGAAAAAATAACTTCAGGGACCTAATTGCAAATAAAGGAAAAGTTGGTTTTCTCATTCACTTAGGATGAATGAGGGCTATTAGGCCAAAGAATAATGAACAAGAATGTTCATATCGTGTAGGAACATGAAGTACAGAGAACGTCAGCTAAGATGAGTTCGAGTAAGGACAACAAGTCGGCTAAGAGGAATTTCACTTCACGATCACATGAGTACGATTTTTATATCATACCCGGTTGAGATGATAAGCACCTCGAAAATGAAAATCTACTGCTAAGTGGTATTTTAAACATCACACCTGTGAAGAGTGATGTGAAAATCACGTGGAAAAACTACTTACCGGTTGTAAGTAGATCATACCTGGTTGGTTTGATGAAACTTTATCGAAGGAAGTGGAAAACCCGTTCATCGATTATGAGTGAAGATGTCCTCATACTCTGTTGGTATGATAGATAATTAAAAATATATTTTTGGTTGGAACTGCTCTCCTCTAACTGTGTGTCACTGCTTAAATGATTTAGGAGACCTTCTTGACAGGAGCTGAAATAGCTCTTATAGGTTGGAGGCCTTAATTTTGGAACTTATGGGCTAATATGCCCAATTTTGAAAATCTCGAATAGTGGGCTATAAGTCAGTTGGCACGAGTAGTAGCTCATAAACAAACATGAGTTATATGCCATAAAACTTTAAATAAATGAATTGTTTGGCCATGGTACCAAGACAAGACCAACATATTCAGTCAACTATTGGCAGTGCGACATGACAGGTCTCTAGACTAGTCAAGACAAACAGCTGCAGGTTTAGTTGAAGGTCGGGGCCATTGGACCAGTGGCACCATAGATTATATGGCATGATGTGAAAATATAGATTGTGCATGCACTGTGTTTATGGGACCTTCAAGACGCCCAAGAGGGGTAGTGATGTGTCCTAGGGCCCTAAATGACCTAGTGGATATAAAAGCCATTTGTCGTACCAAGTGACCTTGTGAAGCTCGACGTAGCTTCAAGCGCATGAGACCAAGGTGGGGTCAGGATGAGGTCTTTGTCCTCATACGGACACGGAGAATTGTTATGGGGTTGAGGGTCGGATGTCATGAACATCCACTCATTCACATGGTAGAAGTGGACGTGCTTCTAAGTGGCCGGTAAAGTCGCTCCGACGCCACAAGTGGGTTTAGTGGACGTACTGGCCTACGATTGTGTGATTGACCTTCATGATGAAGGATGTGTGTTGGGTGATGACACACCGTGGTAATAAGATATGGTGATAAAAACCAAAATTATAAATGAAAGGTTTATAAAAGAAAATAAGGAGTCTGACACACTTCGAATTAAAAATTTTCTAAAAGTTAAACTTTGAAAACTCATTCACTAAGTCGTCATACTCACCCCCTCCCTTATATCCCTTTCAGGTAACCTTAGAAAACCTACCCCAAAGACCACCAGCTAATACGCATGCAAGACAGGTATGATTAGTTTAAAATTAGATGCAATTTTGATTTATTTTATTCTAGGAAAGGTGTAAGGTTAAAGGACGCCTTACTCTTCACAATTGATAAACAAGGGGCAACCCTTAGTAAACTAGGAGAGTGGCTGGTTGATCACGGGGACCCGACTAAACTGGGTCGGGGCGTGACACATGTTAATATACAGGTAATTGTAATTCACAATTCTACATATATGTGAGATAAATTGGAAGTCCTATTTGCTCAAAAAGTCCAAGTTCAACAATATCTCCTTGACTCTCAATAGTTTGACACGGTTAGAAAATGATCAAACAATGGGATACCTAGATTGGCCTCCCTAAACTTGAATTTGAAATAAAAAAAAATTCTCTCTCAATTAGGAGAAAAATATATATCTCTTTGCATGGCCCTCACTCCTACTTTCAAGCAAACAAGTCTAGATAAACTCAAATTCATGCTCATTTCTGAAGAAGCTTAGCTCAATTACAAAATTATTAGAGGAATCTTACTGTTGCCTCGAATGAGGCCTCACTTGTTCGTAACATTGCCATTCACTGGTGTCACTCGCCACTATAGTCGTGGATCTACCAACTCTTCTTCTCTATGGTGCTTTCCAAAGCATCGACCCCACTTCTCACCTTCGATTCAAGGGTGATTCTTAAACCCTATAATCACCTCTGAAAACTAGGAACAATAGCACATGTAGGCTCTCACATGAATAGTTCATCAATAGAATCTAAAAAGCAACATTTCACATAACATGCAGGTTTTTATAACACTAACAAAAATAATGGGTTACAAGGATAAAGTAACAATGGGCTTCCTGACAATTAAGAAGCCCATTTCTCATGGGCCACAAAGTTACAAGAACAAAATGGCATCCTCGCAATCACAAAGTAACAATGGGCTTCAAGAATGTGCCCATTTCTCATAGCAGCCCAATCTGCACAGAATGTCGCATGGGCCAATTTTCAGTGCACATAGGTCTGGCACATGCAATTTTCAACAACAAGATTATGATTATGTTTCTCAAATATGTCAAAAATCTGGCCACATTGCTCCTAATGTTTTTCAATTTTTGATAAATTATAGGACCCTCCAAGTTAATGTAGCTCACGACAATGATTCAGTACCTCATACCCTTGACTAGTATATAGATTTAGACGCTACTAACCATGTGACCAACAGCATGACACATTTATTTATACAGTAAAATGTAACTCATCCTAAATAATTGCTCATTAGAGATGCACCAGACTTAAAAAATCTCTCTATTGGTTCAACTTTCTTTTCAAGCTCATTTATACGGTTTCCTTTAAGTAAAGTATTATATGTCCCAACTATCTCTATAAACTTGTTATTTGTTTCCCAATTTACTTAAGATAATCATTGTTGTTTTGAGTTTTACCCTCACTTCTTTGTTGTAAAGGATTGTCTAACTTATTAGGAATTATTTCGGAGAGCTCATAAAGTATGCTTGTACTATCTGCATGCAACACATTTATCATCAGTTAGTACTCGTATTTTAAATATTCAAATATTTCACAACATTTGGAATAATAAAATTGGACATCCTACATTTCTTATTTTATCTCAAAGTTTATCTAAAAATTCAATAGAAAGTAATTCTATTGATACTATATTTTGTAATGCATATTCCCTAAGTAAAATTACTCAAAAGTCTTTTACTCTTACAGCATTAACGGGTGAGTGGGTTTACTAACATCATACCCGGTTGAGATGATGAGCACAACTTAAAATTTAAAAACCACTTACCGGTTGTGAGTGGGATTATATATCATACCCGGTTGGGGATGATAAGTGCCTCGGTATAAAAACCCACTGTTTAGTGGTATTTTAATCATCACCACTTAGAGGAAGTGATGTGAAAATTTTGCGGAAAAACTACTTACCGGTTGTAAGTAGATCATATGGTATGATGAGACTTCCTCGAAGGAAGTTGAAAATCCATTCATCAGTTATGAATAGAGATGTCCTTATATCGATCAATATAATGGACAGTGAAAACCTATTTTGTTGGAAGTGTTCTCCCCTGACTGTGTGTCAATGCTTAAACTATTTGGGAGACCTTCTTGACAGGAGCTTGAATAGCTCTTATAGGCGAGGGACCTCAGTTTTGGAACTTGGGGGCTAAATGCCCGATTTTGAAAATCTCGTACAGTGGGCCCAAGGCTAGTTGGCACGAGCAGGAGCTCATAAATGAACATGATATATGTGCCATAAAACTTAATAAATGAATTTTTTGGCCATGGTACCAAGATAGGACCCACATGCTCAATCAACTAGCGGCAGTGCGACATGACAGGTCGACGGACCAGTCAAGACAAACAACTGCGGGTTGAGTTAAGAGTCGAGGCCGTTGGACCAGTGGCACCACATATTACATGGCAATATGAGAAAACATTGTTTGTGCATGCACTATGAGTACAGGATCATCAAGACGTCCATGAGGGGTAGTGATGCGTCCTAAGGGCACTGGACGACCTGGTGGCTATAAGGGCAGTTCGTCGTTCCAGTTGTCTGTGCGAAATCTGGAGTTGCACCAAGCGCATGAGACCGGGGTGGGGACAGGATAAGGTCTCTGTCCTCATACGGACATGAAGAAGTGATTTCGGGATTATGGGTCGGATGTCACGTACATCCACTCATTCCCAAGTTAGAAGTGGTCGTACTTCTATCTGGGTGGCAAGAAAAGTCGCTTCGAAGCCACTAGCGGGTTCAATAAGTGATACTGACTTGTGAATGTGTGTAACCTTCATGATGAAGGATGTGTGTTGGGTGATGACACACCGTGGTAAATAAGAAATGGTGGGAAAACCCGAATTTTTAAATGAAGGGATTTTTAAAAACAAAGGAGTCTGGCACACTCCATATAAATGTTTTTCTTAAAAGTCAAAAGCTTTTAAAAACCCATTCACTGAGTAGTCATACTCACCCCCTCCTTTATATCCCTTTCAGGAAATCCTGGAAAGCCTCCCCTTAAAGACTGTCAACTAAGATGCCTGTAAGACAGGTATGTAAAGTTTTAAATTTCATGCAGTTTTGATTATGCTATTCCAGGAAAAGGACACCTTACTCTTTATGGTTTACAATAAGGGGAAATCCTTTAATAAACCGGGAGAGTAGCGAGTTGATCACGGGGATCCGACGAAACTGGGTCGGGGCGTGACACCTGTGTCCAAGTACTTTCTTAGATCCAATACTTCTTCTTGTCTAGGGGTACGATCCTTACTATTGAGAGTTTTTATCCAAAATTTCTAAGATTGGGAGTTTCAAAATGCCCAATCGTTCATGTGTCCATTTATTCTCTTGATTGTGGAAAATCTTGGCTCAATATCCTTTCGAGTGTTTCGTACTTGTTTTTCATGAGTTTCAATGTTATCCCCTTTTTTTTATTCCAATGTGCCTTCCTCCATCCTTAATTTACAATTTCATTCCAAATATTTATGTTTGATTTTGTCATGCTTAACTAATTAACTCTTTCTTACTTAAGTGACATTTTCCTAGGAATGTTGGACCTACATGTCCTTTATCACATGAAGTGTTCTAGAAATTGTCTTTGTCCATTATAATTCTAGAACATTTTATTGCTAGCTGTCCTCAACTTTCCAGTGTTTCGGGGTTCGTATAATTTTGTCCCTTCCATTCATCGGGTAGTATTTTCCATCATTCTTTCTATTTTTGACACTGTATCTTAAGTAATCATGTTAGTTTTCCTTAACTATTCATCCCTTCCTAACTTTCTCAATGGGTTTTTCTGGTTCCAACCATTGGTTTCCTGATTTCTTCTTGACTTATCGACATGATTGGGATTTTTTCCCTTCTTATGTCCTTCCTCATTTCCAATGGCATCCTTTACTCTAGGACTTTCCTTTCCTCAAACCACACTTACTCACTCATGGCCATTTCACGACTCTTTATTTCGAGTTGATCCCTTTTGGTCTACGTTTCGATTCATTTATTTAGAGAGTTCCCTTTTTTATGGTTTCATTCTCTACTATGTCCTTCAAGGTAGAGACTTCCACCCTAGGAGTTACATGTTCAACCTTCTTACCATCTCTTAAAGGTTTCCTTCCTTCATCTCCTTACACCATTTTTATATTGGGCATTTGCCTATTTTTAATCCTTTATTGTCTTAAAATTCTCATTTCATCCATTACTCCCTATCTAAGGAACTTCCGATTATCACGTCTTATTATGTGTACTTCACACGATGCTCGGACATCCACTCTTTAGTCTCCATTAAGCGAGTGTGGACCACAACTAGTTTTGATATCAGTGGTTGTTCCCCTTAATCACTTCTTTAATTGGTAGGCTTACTTCTCCAAGGTTTTTCAGATGTTCTTTCCTTTATTTCCTTATTATGGGTAGTCCACCCATTCTTACTTGTTATGATATATTTTGATGCTATATTTCTACTTACTCATTCCTTGGTTTTAATTTACTCCATGTGCCCTCCTAGTATGCTCCCCTTGGTCTTTTCACCTCAACGTGTACTTCATTTGCAAGTTTATCATCCTATCCACTTCAATCGGCTCCATTACCTCTTAGTTGGGATATGTCTACCTTTCCCAGGCTTCCTTCCTTGGCATGATTCTTCTCCTTTCTCCCGGAATTCCTTTTTCATTCGTCCTCAAGAGTATCTAACCTTAAATGACATCCTTTGATGTCATCCTCTCCTGCTTACCCTTACTCTTGAAATCTTGTGGGCACGTCTTTTGTACCTTATCCTTATTCCCACTTGTATGTCAGTACCAGTTTATTTCTTTAGGGAGGGGTTTAAATCCTTCCTTGCAAGAGGCTTACTTAATTCTTCTCACGACTTGAGTTAGGTCGTTAATCCATTTTCGACCATTGATTTTCTGTAGGATCAACTTCATCCTTCTTTTCCGATATTTGGTCTTTTCACTTCTCCCTTCTTCGTCTGGGTTTAACTCCATAATTCTTACGAGGATCATTTCATTAACCACCTCGTCCCTACCACTCTCCTTGCTCACTTGTCTTGGGATCATTGTCCCTCGACTTCACTTGTCCTTGATGCCTATTCTGTTGCCCTTTTTAGGGTGTGGTCTTTACTACTTTTCTATCCTTCCTTTGGCATCTTGTTGTTCAACACATAGTCACTAGTTGTATCTTTTTCCTAGGTTCATCCGTAACCCTACTTGGCTCCTCTGGTTTTCCAAAGCATGTCATACTTTGTTATCCTGAGACTTCCCTTTTGTCTTTCAACGTTTGGGACTTGTCTTCTTAGGTGGGGGTACTTCCTTATTTGTTCCTAGAGAGCTTGTAGTTCTCCTTAGAAAAAAATTTGCCTCTAGGTTTTGTTCCATTTGCAACTTCTTAGTGTCCTTCATTCGATTTTTCGTATGACCCTTCGTTGTGTAGTTGAAGTCAACTGTCTCCTTGCACCTGCACTCTTTGACAGTTTTCTTGTCGAGTTTACTCTACCTAGTAGTTACTCAAAGAGTTATCCTAGACTCCTTAGTCTACTGGTTCAATTATTTGGGATGGGTTCTCACCGTTCTTTGTGGTGTATAGGGTAATGCAGTTTTGTTCCATTTGCAACTTCTCAATGTCCTTCCTTTGGTTTTTCTTATGACCCTTTGTTGTGTAGTTGAGGCATACAGTCTCCTTGCGCCCGCACACTTTGACAGTTTTCTTGTCGAGTTTTCTGGGCCTAGTAGTTACTCCAAGAGTTCTCCTAGACTCCTTATTCTACTAGTTCAATTATTTGGGATGGGATTCTCCCTGGTCTTTGTGGTGTCTAGGGTAATACGGTTTTGTTTGGCTATCTTCCTATAGTTGAGGTGCAAGATCAGTTCATATTGGAGAGACAGGATTTTAGGAATTTTGAGTTCTTCATTAATGGAGAAGGAGTACAATACGTTGGGGTCTTAGCTCTATTACATAAAGGTGGTTACAAAATAGATAGGGAGCTACGGGGTTCTTGATAAGTGTTCTCCTTGGTAAGGTTATAAGCCCTTGTTGGCGTTCCAGGCTTCAGGCTTGGCTCCTTTCGTATTAGGGGCTGTGACCTTGACAGGTCATGGCACTATCCTCCTGGATACTTCACCTTAATGTCTCTTGGTTCCTTGGGACTTCTACTATACCTCGGGCCTTGGAGAGTTTTTAGGGTTGTCTTCCTACGAGTACAGAGTGTTTGTGACGTCAGTCCTAATTTTCTTTGTTCCTTTCTTGGGAGCCATCTAAAAATTTTAAAAAAAATTCCCTTAATTTTTATTTTATATAGTCTTGATAATGTATTCAATGAAACAGACTCTGGTACCACTCAAGTTGTCATGCCCTGACCCGATTTAATCGGATCCTCGTGAGCAACATGTCACACCCTTTGGTCTACGAGGGGTTTTACCCCTTTCTAAACCGCGAGGAGTTAGGCGTCCTTTTTTCCTATTTTTCTTGGAATAGCATTATATAAAATTGAATATAATAAAAAAAATTTCCTATCTTTACGGTTTAACTCCAAGGGATCTTTATGGTTTGTATTTCTCTTTTGCCTGAAAAGGGGTAAAGGAAGTGGGTGAGTTTCTACAACTCAGTGAGCGGGTTCTAGGAGTGATTTTTCAAAATATTTTTGGTTTATGAAAACCATGTCAAAGTTAACATTTCCTTTTTAAAAGATTTCCTCAAACTCAAAATTTCAAAAGCGTTTTCCATTTTCATATTAGGTGTGTTTAGCTTTCTTAGCCCATCCCTTTGCCTCATGAGGCGTTTAGCAAATAAACACACGCCTTTCATTAGGAAGGGTATACACGTTCGTAGGCCAGTCCCAGACTGCACCCACTTGTGGATCAGCGCGACTTTATTGTCCACCCTAATTAAACCCATCTACTTCTACCCTGAGTCTGAGTGGACATCCTAGATGTACGACCCTCAGACCCGAATGTCACTTGGTATTCGTATGAGGACGAGACCTCATCCTGTAGCCACCTTGGTCTCATGTGCAAGAAGCTCCCAAAGCTTCATGACTAACTAGCACGACAAACTACACTTATCGCCCCCATGTCGCCCAACAATCTTTGGGATCCATCACTACCCCCCTAGGGTGTCTTAATGGTCCCGATCTTTAAGTGCATGCACAAACAAGAATTTTCATATACTTAGCCATACTCTTTGGTACCCACGGTCCAATGGCCTCGAGGCTCAACTTGACCTTAAGCTATTTGTCTAGGCCGATCTGTCGACCTAGCCCTGACGCACTGTCGCTGATCCATCGAGCATTGCCAATCCTAACTTGGCAACGTGGCACAACACACAAATAATTCCATTTTAATTAGGAGTTTTCGTGGCTATTCCTAATCATGTTTGTTTACGGGCTCCAGCCCGTGTCCACTAGGCTTGGGGCCACTACACATGTTTTTCCAAAACTGGGCCTTAAACCCTATTAGTTAAAAATCGAGGCCCCTGGCCTATTAGACCTGTTCTAGCTCCCATCAAGAAGGTATTCCAGATAGTTTAAGTAGTTGCCAAATAGTTAGGGTAGAACACTTCTAACAAAAATTACTTTTTATCTCATCACACCAACTGGGGGTGATGATGGATCCTCTTACAACTGATAGGCGATTTTCTCCTTTTCTTAAGGAAACTCATCATACAAATCGGGTATGATGTTTGTTTATTCCTACTCACAACGAGTAAGTAGGTTTTATCCATTAAAAACTATGCTCATCATCCCAAGTGGTATGATGTATAAAAGTCTCACTCACCCAATGACTATGGCACGTTCGTCCGTAGTCAGCTTCCAAGTCCACACTAGCTTTTTCTTGCAGATGTTTCGGTCTCATGTGTCCCTATACGATTTGAGTATCATTATCAAAAAGGGTTCGGCATAATAACCTTTATTTTCTTACGTATGAAAGACTAGGCCCAAAATTTCGATTTATTGCACTTAAGTTACAAAAGTTCATTTTTCTTGACTTTATGTCCCTAATGCTAACTTTTCACCCCAAATCGAATCCCAAGCTTTACAATATACTCTTTGGATTCTCAATTTACTTAAAATGGTATAAGGGGCTCAAGTTTTCCAAATTTCCAATTTGGTCCCCCAATTTTTCAAAAATTATAATTTTGTCTCTACTTTCCAAAAATAGTCATTTGGCCCTAAATCTTTCAAAAATTGACCAATTGGTCCCTCAACATCTATATCATTTCCAATTGACCTTCAATTATGAGAAATTGCATGGAGGTTCCTCAATTTTTCGATATCCCAAAATTTCCTCCTTTTTTGACCGAATTTGATTCCTTCAAATTGGCCATTCAAATTGGGTTAATTGCTCCAATTGATGGCATGGATCAGTTCTTACACTTCCATTCAATCAATTGGAGCTTTGAATATTAGAATTTGAGTCTGAAACAAGCTCAAATGGAGCTTTACTAGAAAACTATTTGTAGAGGGAGAAAGCTTTGAAAGCTTACCGTCAAAGGTGTGGTGGTCTAAGCTCTCGATTTGGGGAGGTAGCTCTCACCCTTAGGATTCTTCTAGGATCAAGAATTGTTACAATTGAAGTCCATACGAGGGTGAATTATGTTAGTGAAATTCAACACTTTCTCTCTCTAACACCGATTTGCAACGACGGAGGAGGGCCAAATTAGCTTACCTTTCACCTTTGTATAGGTCATGTGAGGGTCGTGGAGACATTGGGGAGGCTCGGTTTGGCCAGAGGGAATATGAATTTGGCCGAATTCAGCTCGACCAAAATAGGGCAGCTTTGGTTCGTCGGAGTAGATTCAATGTTTGATTCTGCCAACGCTTCTTTGGTGGTTCTTAGGTCCAAGGGAGATTGTTTTCATGTAGCTGACTTCCCTAGGAGTCTGTAGGACCCGACCTTGCCTTTTGAGGCCGAGAAAAGTGCCCAAGTTAGAGCTCTAGTTCGAACTTCACCAAAAAATGGAGCACTTGAGAGAGAGAGAGGCGATTTGAGGTGTGTGGAAGATTAATGGAGGGGAACTCTTTATATAGGGAGTTTGGGGACCCTCTGCTCGATCAGTTTCCATATTTGTTGAGCTTATCCTCTTTTGAATATGCCCAAATGGGAGAGTATATTCCTTTGTCGAAGAAGGAAAGTCTTTGAACAGATGATTAGTGTTGTCATCTTGAGGAGAAAGACATAGTTCCGAACCAGACCGTATCGGTCTAACCGAGTTCAATGGCGAAAATTGGCCGGTTCAAGCTTGATTCGACCGATTTTCTCAAAATTAAAAATTTTTTAATTTATTTTCTATCTAGTGGTGGCCTCAATTACCCAAATTGAGTTTTTTAAGTCACCAAGAAAAATGAATTTAGATATCAGTTCATGTATAGTTCAATACGGTTTAATTCGATTCAGGTCTGGTTTTCCCATCCATTTTACTTCATGGTTCTTCCCCATAACTTTTATGACTTTTTGGTCACTTGTAATTTTTCAAATTTCCATTTTAGCCCTTATTCACCTTTTTTGGTTCGTTAAATGGCTTGAATTTCTATTTTGAATTGACCGGTTATTTTTTCGGGTTTATTATCTTTAAAGAAACGGGGTTTACAAAACTAATATAGATTTAATATATTATTCAAGAACTTGGTTTCTCGCATTTATATTCTCCTACTCTATGGTATGATAATATATTTATTATTTATCTTAGTGATAATCTTATTTTTAATTCTCGTATCAAGTACACTATGATAGATTATTAATTTGTTCAAGAAATGGTTATTTCCAAATAACTAATCATTCGTTTTATTGGCATTAATGCTCAATTTGTAGATATTTTCACCAATTGACTATATTCTAATCATTTCTTCATATTTTATTCAAAACTTAATATTTTGAAATCTATCCTATTTCGTTCAAATCTTAATTAATTTATATTAAAAGTTATAAATTAATTAATTAACTTTTTATTTATATATAAAGAAAATATTTTAAGTATATCAAACACGACATAAATACTTAAATTTATCTTGTTTCAAGTTCAACCAACACATATAGTTTGATAATTAAATTATCTCCCATGCTAATCACTCAAGCTATGGCGTGTAATCATTCTTTTGTATCTCTCAGGTGATGCGTTGGATACTTAGGGTATATCTTTTGTTTGCGAAATCCTTACAATGTTCTATCCAATGATGAGTGCGATCTATTAACATATAGCCAAAACAGTTATACAAGCTCCACCAGGTCAGTCAATTTAATCAGAATAGATTGGATTTAGGAACGGTGAAAGGTTCATGCCTCGGTCTGTGCTTAAGCGGATCCCAGTTGCTAGTTGTTGGTATATGCAAGTATTACACAAGGTGAAAATTTTCAGAAACCATTTTTGTGGCAGTTGGCTTGGAAATCTGTCATGAATCTGAAAGTCCGCGATAACCTCCAAGTTCCACATACAGAACAACCTTAAAAAAGAATAAAATTAATGCATGCATGAATAGATTTAAGGTAGTTCGATGGCACCTTACCGTTGGTTGGTGTTAGGGGGTGGGACGGTGGTTTCCAGTCAAATGGTGACATTGACATTGAAGTTGATCAAATTCATATGTCTTTTTCTATGCAGTTGCAGGAATCTAAAGCAGGAAAGCTATAGGAATAGGCATTGGGGACTGGAACTGAAATGGAAACGGCAAGGCAAGTGAACCCATTTGAATTTGAAGGGGTCCAGTCCAAAATATGAGAGATTCTCACGTGAGTTCGTTTCAGTACGCGATAGGGGACTTACCCTATGTTTGGGCGAGACGTGTTTAAGTGACCATCCTACTTTCTTTCTCCTACCTTCATGTTGTTACCCACTTTCTGATTCACCTATCTACGATCACTGGCTGCAATTTCAAAATTTCAATCAATAGAACAATTCTAGTTGAATAAAGTGTCGTTTTATGGTAAAAAAAAGGACAAGTACTTCCAAAACGGCAGGCCATACCAGGTTTAGGCCAAATCAATCATTCCATTATTTGAAGAGCACTATGGGGGTCTACGTCTCTAGATGCTGACCCAGCATGACCACCATTGAATTTTCACGTCATTGCTAGTTTTATCAGATTCCAACTCTCAGCATATTCAAACATTGTCAACATTAATTTGGTACATACCCAATAACTGCATAATATCCTCCAAAGTCATTAATATTCCTATAGCTCTCTTTCTAGCATATTTTTTTTAATTAAAATTTTTTAATAAATAAATAAATAAATAAAAATATATATATATATTAGAAGTAGTTGGATTCGAAATGATTGGCTTCATTTAAATCTTTAAGCATATCATCAAAATATCCATATCACAAATTTTTCACTTCACTTCAATGGCATATGCATTTTTATATAGGTTGAAAGGAAGACAATATTAGTTAAATCTTCATATATAATATTTAAAATCTCATGCTTAATCTAAATAACCAGTCTCATCCACATGGAATTTGAAGCACAAAGAGTAGGACAAAATTTGACATAGGGCAAGTGGACCTCAGATTTTAAAATCAATTGTGCTGTACGGATGGAATTTAAGACGTTGGGTCACAACCATTCTCACGGACTAATTTAGAAATTTTATAAATTTTTTGGAGTGAATTTATTGAAGTGAATTAAGGTGATATTAAATTTAATTTAAATTGTATATATATATATATTAATATGATTTACTATTCTCCTAAATCCATCTTAGTAGAATATCCTCCTCTATCCCGCGTGCATGTGAACCCCTCTGGATTTCCTTGTAGCCCTCGTTTCTTCCGGGTGCCCGCTGGATTGAGTTCATGCCTCTAACTAAAATAATGGTTAAATCCATCTAATTAATAGTGATAATATTAATAATCAAAATAAATTTTTTACTAATTTAAACAAAAATTTAAAGTTTTCTTTAATTAAAGTAGTACGTTTAAAATGAATATATTTTTTTCTAAAAAATACAACAACTTATAAGTAAATTATATATTTCAAAATTTATATATTGATTAATGTGTGAGAGTTGGTGATATTTTATAATTGTGTTTACCTGTACTCCCCGATCAATTCTAATAATTTTAGGGAGGGGTAAGCTCACATTTCAGTGTGACTGAGTTTACTGAATTCAAGGCTACATGACTTACAAACTAAAACTCTACTTAAAATGTTTAACATAAACTTTTAAGATTACCGGTTCATAAATCATGTAATTTTTACAATTATTATTTTATCTTTCAAACTTTTAATTTATTAATTATTATAGGGAACACATTTCCCACCTATTAGATCATAACTCAACAATTACACAACATTATTATAAGTTCACATTTGACAGTATATCCATTTCCATATATATATTGAGGTTTTACGCAAGGGATATGCGTGTTATATTCCACACTCTTAAAGCACATCATATGATGAGTGTACCACTTATAGAGATGTTGATAATGTCTCATCGAACATCCTGCATACTTATGATAATTTTAACCACTCTTGATCATAAGCATGCCTAGACCTTATCAGACGTCTTCCCACGTTTCCGTGAAAAAATTTGAAAGTAATCACTCTCCCCTAATATCTCCACTTTCAGTCTCACCTACACAGTGACACCACCTATAGAACTAAGTGCCATGTCGGCGCTATAATACTAGAATTTTCGGAATTGGAGTTTAGGTATAGTTGGATTGGAAACTGATTTTAAATAGTGAATGAAAATCAGAAACCAAAACTCAAAATTTAGCCAAATTGCAAACTAATTCGAACTAGGGGCTTAGACAATGAATAAATCCATAAATATCATGCAACTTTTTTTGATAAAAAATCAATGATTGGAAGAAGATTAAGCAAAAACCGGTTCAAATCAGAGTTAAGCTAATTTTAGGCGAAAAAACCCCAATTTTTAAAAGAGGTTAGATAAGTCGAAAAATTGAAATCCATGTGCCTAATTAATAATGAAAGTGATTACTAATTTTTATAAAAATAAATTGGGCCAAGAACTGATCGGATTGAAGGTGAACCGACCAAAATATGATCAAAACTGATAAAACCAACTCGTACTAGTAAAATCCTCTAATTTTTAGAATGGACAATATAAATTAGAAAAATGACGGTTCTTAAGTCCAAATTGTAGGGAATTGGACAATAAAATTTAGAAAAATAAATTGGGACAAGAACCAACTAAATTAGGGGTGAATCAGCCAAGAAATAACTAAAATTGGTCAAACTGATCTATTTATTCACCATAAACTAGTTTGCTAAAGTGTGAATTGAGTGGTGCGCTGTGTCGGGCACACGCACGTGTTGCATGCATGGGGCGTGCCTACGCACGTGCTTGGTCATCCCCTTTCGCCTGACTTTTAACTTGAATACTTGATTCCTAACCTAGAAATACCTAATACATAGCATATTTTCCTCGAGGAAAATTAAATTCAAAGCGAGGTCTAAGAGGTCATATTTGACCATCTATGGACGTGGTGTGATATACCATTAGTCCCCCAAACTCCCTATATAAGTGTTAGTTGCTCCCTTGCCAACGTTTAGCCAAAATTTTCTCTAAAACTAATGTTCATCCATTTCCTATGGCCTTACCACCAAAGCTTCCCATTTCTTACTTTGACTAACAAACTTGGTCGTTTAGGTATCATTAGAATTTGTCGACCTGGCCCTGATGTACTGCCGCCAGTCCATCGATTATGACAGTCCTGTCTTGGTACCATGGCGAAATCACATAAAAATTTCATTAAGAGTTTTCATGGCTTTCATATCTCATATTTTTTTATGTTCTCCTGCTCGTTCCCACTGGCCTTGAGCCCACTGTACGTGATTTTTCCAAAACCGGATATTTAGCCCCACAAGTTCAGAAGTTGAGGCTCTAGCCTACCTGAGCTAATCTAGTTCCCATCAAGAATGTCTCCCAAAGAGTTTAAGCTTTGGCACATAGTAAGGGGAGAACACTTCTAACAAAAATGTACTTTTACTTCATCACACCAATCGTGTGTGACGATATCTCCGCTAACAATCGGCAAGCGGGTTTCTTCTTCATTTAAGAAAGTCCATCATACCAACCGGGTATGATTTCCTCAACTTACAACCGGTAAGTAGGTTTTAGCGTAGTTCACCCGTCATCCCATCTTGGTATGATGTCAAAATTCCACTTATGAGTGGCTTTTTATTTTTAAAGTGCTCATCATCCCAACCGGGTATGATGTGAATAATCTCACTCACACGATGCCTGAAGCGTATTATTCTCTAGTCGGTTTCTACTTCCACGCTATCTTATCATTACTGGCGTTCTAGTCTTTCGTGTGCCCACACGATTTAGGCACCCTTATCCATTAGAGTTTGGCATAATAGCCTTCATTTCTCAAATATGAACGACTATACTCAAAATTGTTAGTTAATTTGCACTTAGATCCCTAAAATTCATTTTCCTTAACTTTAGGTCCTTAGTGTTAACTTTTCCCTAAATTTAATCTCGAAACTTCCAAAAATTCACTTTGGTTCCTCAATTTACTCAAAATTGTTTAAGGGCACAAGTTTTTCCAAATTTCCAATTTGGTCCCCAACTTTTCAAAAATTACCATTTTGCCCATTTTTTCTAATTATGGCAATTTGACCCCAATTATTTCAAAATTTAACCAATTGGTCCTCCAACATCTTTTTCATGGCCAAATAGCACTCAATTTTGGGAAATTGTAAAGAAGTCCCTCAATTTTATGAAATCCCCAATTTTCCCCAAACTTTTCCCCTAATTTCACCCTTTCAAACAGGTCAAATTTGATTTCATCAAATTTACCATTCAATTAGGGTTAATTACTTTACTTCAATTAGAGGTGTAAATCACTTCCTACACTTCCATATGATTCAATTGATCTTTGAATCGCATGAATTGAGGCCGAAACGATCTCAAACGGGGCGGTGGTCCGTCGCTCTCTATCTGGGTAGAAAGCTTTAGGCCTGAGGTTCCTTCTAGGATCAAGAATCACTACAATTCATATCGAATCGAGGAAGAATTCTGTTAGTGAAGTTTCATAGTTTCTCTCTCTAATGCTGACCAGAAATGATAGAGGGGAGCCGAATTAGCTTATCTTCCAGCTCAATTGAGGTCGTATGAGGGTTATGGGGATGTTGGGGGGGTGTGGAGGGAGGGCATGGTTTGGCTGGAGGAGGGCTGAATTTGGTCGATTTCAGCTCAGCCTAAAGATGGCAGCTTCGGTCCTTCAAAGCTACTTCACTGTTTGATTCCATCGGCACTTCTCCGGTGGTCATCAGGTTGAACAAAGATTGCCATCAGGTAGTTGACTTCTCCCGAAATCAAAAGAACTCAACCTCACCTTATGAGGCTATGAAAAACACCTATGTTGGAGCATCACTAGAAAATGGAGCAATTAAGAGAGAATGGAGATTTTAAGTGTGAGGGGGATGAATGGAGAGAAGCTCTTTATATAGAGAGCTCGGGGACTCTCTGCCCGACCATTTCACATCTTGGTAAAGCTTATCCTTGCCCTGAAATGGCCTAAACGGTGATATTTTCTCTTTGTCGGCACTGGCTGTTTCTCTATTGAATGAACAATGTCGTCATCTAATATAAGAAGATGACATTGTTCCGAATCGGACCAGACAGGTCCGACCAGGTTCAATGCTTAAATCGGTCGGTTTAGGTAAGATTAGAGCATAAAGGTAAGCTAATTTGGCTCCCCACTATGAATTTCGATCGGTGCTAGAGAGAGAACCGACAGATCTTTACTAACCAAATTCTCACTCAATTCGACATCAATTGAGGTGATTCTTGATTTTAGGAGGAACCCTAGGACAAGAGCTATTGGACTAGATTAAAAGCTCAGACCGTCGCTCCCCCGGTGGTAAGCTTTCAAAGCTTTTTCTCTCTACGTTCAATTTTTCGGTGAAGCTCCGTTTGAGCTCGTTCCGGCGTCAATTCACATGATTCAAAGTGCAATTGAATCATATGGATGTGTAGGAACTTAAATCAACATTCAATTTCAACAATTAACCTTGTTTGATCGGTCAATTTGATGAAATCAAATTCAGCCAAGTTGAAATGTTGAAATTGGGGGAAATTTTAGGGATTTGGAAAATTTGAGGAACTAAAGTGAAATTTCCTAAGATTGAGGGCCAATTGAGCATGGAAAAGATGTTAGAGGACCAATTGGTCAATTTTTTAAATTTTTGCGTTGAAATTTACCATTTTTGTAAAGCGGGGGCAAAATGGTAATTTTGGAAAAGTTGGGGACTAAATTGGAAATTTGGGAATCTTGAACCCCTTTCGGTAACTATGAATAAATTGAGGTCCCAAAGTAAATTTTTTAAGTTTTGGGACTCAATTTGGGGAAGAACTGGCATTGGGGACCTAAAGTTAAAGAAAAAGAACTTTTGGGATCTATTTGCAATTAATTGAAAAGTTTGGGTATTTTATTCATTGGTGATTATTGAAGTATATCAAGCCAAAAGATAATGAACAAGGATGTTCAAATCATGTATGAACGTGAAGTACCAGGAACACTAGCTAAGACAGGCTTGCGAGGATACAAAAAGTCGGTTAAGAAGGATTCACGACATTCACGGGTGAGTGGAATTTTCAGATCATACCCTGTTGGGATGATGAGCACCTCGGAAATAAAAATCCACAACTAAGTGGAATTTTAAACATTACACCTAGATGGAGTGATGTGGAAATTACATAGAAAAACTACTTACCGGTTGTAAGTAGATCATATCTGGTTGGTATGATTAACTTACTAGTAGGAAGTAGAAAACATGTTCATCAGTTATGAGCAGAGATGTCCTCACACCCGATTGATGTGATTGACAGTTGGAAAGTGATTTTTGTCAAAAGTGCTCTCTCCTAAGTGAGTGTCACTGCTTAAACTTTTTGGGAGACTTTCTTAATGGGAGCTCGAAAAGCTCAAATAGGTCGGAGGCCTTGGTTTTGGAACTTGGGGGCTAATACGCCCGATTTTGAAAATCTCATACAGTTGGCCCAAGGCTAGTTGGCACGAGCAGTATCTCGTAAACAAACATGAGTTTAAGCCATGAAAACTTTAAATGAATGATATGTTTGTCCATGGTACCAAGATAGGACCGACATACTCAATGGACTGGTGGCATTGAGACAAGACAGGTCGATGGACCAGTCAAGACAAATAGCTGAAAGGTCGAGTTGAGCGTTGGGGCCGTTGGACCAGTGGCACCAAAGATAAAATGGATTTTGAGGAAAACTATTGTTTTGTGCATACACTGAGGTACGGGACCTTCAAGTCGCCCAAGAGGGGTAGTGATGTGTCCTAGGGTCTACTGGACCACTTGGTGGAGATAAGGGTTGTTTTGTCATGCCAGTAATCAGGGAAGCTCGACGTAGCTTCATGCGCATGAGACCGGGGTGGGGTTGGGATGAGGTCTCTGTCCTCATACGAACACAAAGTTTCTTTACAGGATTGAAGGTCAGATATCGCATACATCCACTCATTCTCATGGTTGAAGTGGACGGGCTTCTATCTAGGTTGCCGGTAAAATTGCTCTGATGCCACAAGTGGGTGTAGTGGACGGGCTGCCCTGCGAATGTGTGATCCCCTCATGATGAAGGTTGTGTGTTGATTGTTAAACATACCGACTATGGTTAATGAGGAATAATGGATTTAAAAACCAAGATTTTAAGGATGAAATGTCTTAAAGAAAATAAGGAGTCGGACACACTCCAAATTCAAAAATATTTTATTGAAACTTTATTTTTAAAATATGAAACTCACCCACCCTTTTTTATCCATTTTCAGGAATAGAGAAACGACTATGGATAACACCAGGCCTTACTCTCTATTAGGTATGCTTGATTTTATTAAGCATGCATTTCATTTGATATATGTTTTCTAGAGAATAAGGTTGAGATTATGTTTGGCTCCAATTGAATTTAAGAAGGGGGAAATCCCTCTTGGACCAAGGGAGCGATGGGTTGTTCGTGGGGATCTGACCAAATTGGGTCAGGGCGTGACAGATTTCCTTCCTATGAACCCACACACAAGACCACACACAAGAAGCAGGGTCAACCAAGGGACTGAGTTCAGGGGGAGTTGGGAACCACTACCCCCTTTCATACATCCTTATCGGTATCAGACCCTAGAGCAACTTTATGACATCCCTCGATGTCATCCTTCTCGCTTACCCTTTCTTTGGGAATCTTACGGGCACATCCTTTAATCCATATCATCATTCCTACTTGTATCCTACTATAAGTTTACTTCCTTAGGGAAGAATTTGAATCCCTTTCATCCCGAGATTTCTTGAACTCTTTGTGAGAGTCTTACTAAGTCCTTCTCATGGCTTGAGTTTGGTCATCTTTAACATATCAGTTAATATTAATCCTTTTTGGCCAGTAGTTGCTTTAAGGACTTCTTTCATCCTTCCTTTTTCGACGTTTGACCTTTCCACTCTTCTTTACTGGGGTTTAACTTCATGACTCTTATGAGGATCAGTTTGTTAACTGCCTCGTCCCTACTACCCTCATTGTCTAGTGGCTTTGAGGTTGTTGTCTCTCAAGTTCACTCATCATTGGTGCCCTTCCTATTGCCAGTTAGTGTGGGTATAGTTGACACTACTTCTCAATCCTCCTTAGGGCACCGTTTATCCTCCTCGGTCATTCCACAATTACTAGTCGTTCCCCATCGCTAGGTTCGTCTGTCACCCTACCTGGTTTCTCCTCCACTTTTCCAAAGTAGGTCACCCTTCATTCATGTCTCTACATTCCACTCTGTTCACGACTTCTCGAGTTCCTTCCTTCGGCCTTTATTGCATTATGTGTTCCCTCATTAATTTGTCCACGTTATGGGCAATTGATAGGTTGCCTTGCCTTGGGTTGTTATCCCTCACCTATGATGGGTAGTTCCTTTCTTTTGGCTTTCCTTATCGAAATCTATCTCTGTCTGCTATCCATGGTACCTCGGGGCCTTCCTTGATGTCATCTTACTATGCTTACCATTTATTTATCATGTTTGTCGCCCCTTTTTGGGGTATGTCCTTTTCCTTATCTCTTTCTCTCCTATTGTTTCTAGATACTCTACCTCTCTTGGGTCTTGGTGATATCCCTCATTACTATTTGAGTGTACCCTTGGTACTTGGCTCCTCGTTTTGTTAATTGTCTAGTCAAGTTTCAAGCCTTCTCTGATTCCCGTGACTCCTTTTAGTGAGGGAGGTATTATTCCTATCTCATGCCAAACTTCCGGTCTTTACATTTGGAAGTTCTTGATCATTAACCATTTATAGAGAAGTCTATCTATTTTCCTTAGATTTTATGGTTTTTTAGGCACCTTCATCTTGTTGCAGAAGGTTTCAATTCTTTGGTTGTCCTTTAGTTGAGCTTCACAATATAAAGAACTCTTCTATTTATTTAAGGAAAGGTTTGCCAACATAGGCTTATTACATGCACTTGTCCCACTCTCCTTTCTAACCCCACATGTCCATCGATTGGGAATCCACCTTTGGGTCGTTCCGGGACCCATTGTCCGATGGTTCCGAGGATGATGAGCTCGTGTCCAAGTAGTGTCCATCGCATCCCTTATAAGGGTTCAGACTAGCTTCTTTGGAGCGGGGTGGGTCTGTGTCATTGGGTGTCCTTCGGACTCTAACCTCGCGAGTTACTTCGATCCCATACCTCTCCAACACTATGGCCTCATACTCATAGGCTCGTCACATCATGTTCATGGATTCGGGGCTCACTAGATGGGTGAGAGTTTGTGGAAGACCCTCACATATTTAGCATAAGCTTTCTAATAGTTCTTCCAGGCCTCCTCTTGTATCGAGGTTCTTTCTAGCTATTTGGATGTCGAGGGAGACGTTTGGTCCCTCTAGGGAGGTGCAGTTTCCGCTAAGTATTTGTCTTTTCCTAAGGGAGGGTTTGGTCGGTTGAACATTTTCTTCAATTGTTCATTGAGTTCCCTACAATCAGCGGCTATTTCCTCGAGTCGAGCTCTTTTGAACTTGTAGGTTCCCTTGCTACTTTTCTTGCTTAAGGTGGTAGTCCCTAGCGGTTCGGGGGCTGGACGGGTTCGTTTGGCAAATTTTCTTGGGGCCAATGTTCCTACAAGGTGGATAGTTTTTGTTTAGTTTAAGATTATATAGTCTTAATAATCAATTCAAGGAAACTTTGCTATGATACCACTAAATTTGTCACACCCCGACCCGGTTTAGTCAGAACCCCATGAGCAACCCACCACTCCTGTTAGTCTTGAAGAGTTAGTACACACAAGACTGCGAGGAGTCAAGCGTACATCCTATTATTGTTCCTTGTAATAACATGTTGGATGACAGGCTTTTCTTATACTCCTTGGGTCATCAAACTGTCCTTGGAACAAACACTACCCCATATCGGGTGCCTCGATGGTTTCGAACTCATAGCTTTAGGAATTATGTTCATCATCTCTAGTGCTACCGTCCCAATGAGCCCGACAACTCGGCTTCAGCACCATAATCGCTAGCCCAATGGGTTCGACGACTCGACTTTGGCTCAACGGTTACTAAACCAATGAGTCTGATGACCCGACTTTAGCACGGTGATAGTTCACACAATTAACCAGTAATGAAAATATTTCTTAGCTCATAAGCTTATTTGTTAACGGGCTTTAGCCCGTACCCATTGGCCTTGTGCTCACTTCACGAGTTTTCCAAAACTGGGCCTCGGGCCCTATTAGTTTCAAAATCGAGGCCTCAGGTGTAAACCTCATCCTTTAAAGATAATAAAATCGGGAAAAGAACCAGTCAATTCAAAAGAGAAAATTGAGCAAGTTAACAAACTCAAACCGGTAAAAAAATGGTAAAATGGCAAATTGGCAAATCCCAAGTGATTCAAAGAGTCATAAAAATCATGGAAAAGAACCTTGGAACAAATGGGAAGAGAAAACTAGACCAGTTCAAGGTGAACAAGACCTGAACTGGATTGAACTGGTTTGAACCATACATGAACCGGTTTCTAAATTCATTTTTCTTGATGGCTTAAAATATTCAAATTTTGAAATTGAAGCTGCCATTACATAGAAAATTAATTTAGATTAATTTAAAATTTTTTAATTTTGAGAAAACTGGTCGAATTAGGCCTGAACCGGTCGATTTTTGCCATTGAACCCGGTCAGACCAATCCGGTCCGGTTCGAAAAAGCGTCATCTTCTTCCTCGGGATGACAACACAATTCATTAATGCAGAAAACTTCATTATCTGGTGAAGGAATATTCGCTCCGATCAGGGCATTTTTTGGCGAGGATAAGCTTGACCAAAATGGAAAGTGGTCGAGTAGAGGGTGCCCAAGCTCCCTATATAAAGTGCTACTCTTTATTAAACCTCCGCACACCTCAAATATTAAAGCTAGTATTGCTCGAGTGGGCCCAAGGCCAATTGGCATGGGCTTAGGCTTGTAAACAAGTTAAAGTCTATGTGCTTAAAAGACTTTCATAATCAATTGATTGTGTGAAGTAGCAACCGAGACGAAGTCGAGTTGTCGAACTCGTTGGGCTAGTTGCACCAAAGATAATGGTCAATAAATAAAAGACTGCTGATTGTGCATGCTATCTTTTGAAACCATCGAGGCATCCGGTATGGGGTTGTGGTGGTTCTAAGAGCTGTTGGACGACCTTGGGAGATAAGGGAAGCTTTGTCGTTGAGTATGTCAGGAAGCTAGAGGTGCTTGATGCACATTAACACCGAGGTCGGAGGGGTAGAGGTCTCGTCTCATATTTGTAGACACGAAGTACGAACTCAAGTTCGGGATTTAGGAAATTGATGCCCACACAAACTTTTGGTATTAGTGGTGAACTTCTACCAAGGTGGATGATAAAGATGCTCTGATCCACAAGTGGGACAGTCGGTGACTATTTTTCAAATGTGTGATCCCTTTTGATGATAAAAGGGTGTGTGTTGCATGTCAACCCAATTTTATTAATGGAATACCTTTATAGTGATAAAAAGGAAACGGTAAAAGGATAATGTGGCCAAATCATGAGCCTAGATGTAATAAAATGAGGAAGTCCAAACAAACCTACCCCTATAATACTCGCTCACTGAGTTGTAGAACTCACCTCACTCTCCTTTTTCCTTTTTCCTTTTTCAAAAAGGAAGAATTTCTAGAACCACCAGCCAAAACTCCCCAACAAGCCTTCGATACTTTATGCTTAAGATTTTCTTGATATAATAGTTTTGATAATGTCATCCCAGGGAAAAGATGAGAAGAAGTATGTCTGACTCCCCATGGTTTTAGAGGAGGCAATCCTTTTGGGCTCGACGGAGTGGTGAGTTGCTTACAGGGTTTCGACCAAACTGGGTCGGGGCATGACAACTAGGGTTAGTCTTGGGTTTTGGGGCTGGAGGGGTCTCATCTTCCACTGAACATTGGGTGGCTCTCTTCCTGGAGTTCTTCCAAGGGATGTACTCCCCAATCGCATTCCCCTGCATGTCCTTAGGGTTCTTCCAAGGGATGTATTCCTCGCTCATGTTCTTATTCATATTTCCCTAGAAGAGGTTTATGGTTTGTTATGTTTACGGGTTTTTTAAAAATTTGATTGGAAAACTTTGCTCTTATACCACTTAAGTTGTCATATTTCATCCCGGTTTTGTTGGAACGTTGTGATCAACCTACCACCCTCTATTGTGTCATAATGGTATCAAGATGGCCCAAGAATGGTAAAGGCTTACGGGTACATATGTTTTCTAATACAAATTTATTAAGTTTGTAGTTACCTTCTAGCGGAAGTTCTACCTTGTCCTTTGAGTTTCCACTCTTCTTAGTGTGAAAACTTCTCCCTAAAATGGAGTTTAAGGGAGTGGGTGAGTTTTATAACTCAGTGAGTGGTATCACAAAAACTTATTTTACTTATTTTCTTTTATTCAACTCCATTTTTCTTAAAGAGTTTTAACACACAACAATCGTCGTTTATCATCAAAGGGTTTCACACATTCTTATAGCAGTCCCCAACTACTCTACTTGTGGTTCGAAGCACCTTGACTGACCACCTTGATAGAAGGTCACACCTTCTACACAAGTCTGAGTGAGTCTTCCCGCCCATCCCTCATACCTTAATTTCCTTCGTGTCCACTATAGTGGGACGAGACCTCTCCCCCTACTTTGTAGGTCTCAATGTGCATGAAGCTCCTTGAGCTTCCTAACTCACTGAATGACAAACTTCCATTATGTTCTTTGGGTCATCCAATCGCCCTTAGAACCATCACTACCCCATATTGGGTGCCTCTATAGTTCAGTATCTCAGCATGCACAAACACAAGTCATTCCAATTAATATCTTTATCTTTGGTGCTACCAGCCCCATGAGTTTACTGGTCTGACTTCGACTTGATAACTACTAGCCCAATGAATTCGACGACACGGCTTTAGCTCGATAACTCACTAGCCCAATGAGTTTGGCAACCTTTTCCTTGACTCGGTAGTTATTTCACACAATTTACAATTTATATGAGTTTTTCATAAGTTCATTACGCATCTATTTGTCTACGGGCCTAAGTCTGTGCCCATTGGCCTTGGGCCCATTAGAGCATGTCTAGCTCATTTTAGAAAGAGCTCCCAAAAAGTTTAATCAATTTTAGGTAGTCAGAGAAGACAATTTCTGGAAAATTATTTTCAAATTGAAAAGTTCTCATCACCCCAACTGTCCACGATGTCAGAAATTTCCACTCAATCGAATGTCGTGACTCGTCGATCCTTGGTGGATTTTCGATGTCTCGGGGCCTTCTCGCTGTCGTAGATAATAGTTTCTCGATACGTACCTACATTATCACGAATAATTCATTGAATTATTCGAATATTTTCACTTGGATCCCTATTTCATTTTTATTTGCAATTTCCCCCTTATAAAATCTATTAAATTACAAATAATTCCACATAAATACTTCTAATTACAATTAAATTCCTAAAATTATTTTTAATTGCAATTAAGTCCTTAATTCACCATAATCACCCATTTGCCCTCAATTGAGGTTAATTTCACAAAAACTCCCAATTTTTGAAAAATCACCAAATTGCCCAATTTTCCCCAAAATTGCATTTTAGCCCCCCGATTCCTTGATTCATCAAATTGTCCATGCAACTTCGTTAATTCCTATCATGCTACTAATCGTCTTCTGTACCTTCCCCCAACCAGTTCATGCTTTGAATCACCTTAATTTGCCTAAAATTAAGCTCAAATGGAGCTTCACCGAAAAACTGTTCTTACAGAGATAAAGTTTTGAATTCTTACCGATCAAGACGTGGTTAATGAAGCTATTGATTTGGAGAGTTAGTACTCATTAAGAGGGTGCTTTAACAATCAACAATTGTTCCAATTGATGCCATAAGCAGGAAGAATTTGATCAGTACAGTTCATGCACCTTTCTCTCTCTAGAAATTCATGATTTCAACGAGTGGAGGTGGAATTGACTTACCTTGAAGGTTCCTGGTGGTCAAGGGTCAGTCGAGGAGGGTTGTGGGAGGTTTGGTATAGTCGTAGGAGGTTTAAAATGGTCAGAGTTCAGGTCGAGAATTTCTGCTATTTGGGACCATCGGAGCAATGGTATTGTGTGAGCCTCCCTGCACTTCTCTGGTGATCCTCAGGTTAAAAGGAGATTGCAGCGTGGTAAGGAAATTCTTCTCGATTCCAGAGAACCCGAATGTGCCTTATAAGGTTTCGAAAAAGGCCCTCTTCAGAGCTCTACTTCATACATCGTTGGGAATTGGAGCACCTTGTCTACTTCGATTGTTTGCGACATGGAGAGTACGAATGGGAAGGAGCTCTTTATATAAGGAGCTTGACAACTAACAGGGTCAGCCTACCCAAGACTCGGCCTTAGACTCGCCCGTTCACAGACATTCTGGAGGAGTTTTCGGTCATCAGAATCTCGATTGCCCTTCTTCGACCTTAGCCCTTTCATCTACAAAGGTTGAAGACGAATTTGTGTCATGCATGCTAGCTGCGCATGTGCGAGTTGCCATGTGGCACGCTGTGAGTGGCTGGTTTTGCTAATGTGGCTTTCCACTCAGCATACGAGTCACCCATTGACTCTATGACTGGCCACGCGGTGACCTCTCATTGGTCGCTCATTCCTACGTGGCTGCTGACCAGACTCAACTAGTCGTTTGACCATGATACGTAGCGTCTTCTGATTGGTTGATTTAAATAAATCATATTTTCCTCTTGACATACTAGGCCACTGCCATGTGTCAACTCTTGATTGCCCAAAATGATCTGACATGGCTCTACCACGTGGAAACCTCTTATTGTTCAATTGTTTCTACGAAATCCTAGTCGACCACTAAAGTGGTGCCATTTCCACATGTTAGTCTCTCATTGGCCAACCTAGCTGACAAGGCTTGTAAAACCTGTACACTAGGACCAAGGAGAACCCAAAAAGAACCAACAAATTTTCATGTGAAAAACGAGCCAATTAATGAATAGAAAATAGTGAAAGGGTTAAAATGGGAGATTGGAAAATCCCAAGTGACCAAAAATTTATAAAAATCATGAGTAATAACCATGAAGTGAATTGGAGGGGAAAATTGGAATGGTTCGGGGTGAACTGAACCTTAATCGGACTAAACTTGATTGAACCAAGGTGAACCGGTTCAAAGATTCATTTTTCCAGGTGGCTTAAAAATGTCAATTTGGGAAATTGAGGCCACCATTAGATAGAAAATGAATTTAGAGAAACTTTTAAATTTTAGAAAACCGGTTGAATTGGGCCTAAACCGGCCGATTTTTGAATTTTTTGGTCACCGAACCCGGTCGGACCGGACCGGTCAACGGTCTAGCCGGTCAACAAATCAGACTGGTTAACGCTCCAGCATGTCAACAGATCGAACTAATCATTGGTCAACGGTGCCCAATCAACAACCACGCAGACATGGGGCAACCAATGAGAGGCTGCCACGTGTCCGGTCTGGACGACCTGTCATCTTGCCACGTAGACACGAGCAGCCAATGGGAGGCTGTCACATGTTCGGTCAACTAGTCAATGGTTGATGCGGCGGTTGAGTAGGAATGCCACGTCAGAAAAACCAGCCAATCACAGCATGTCACATGGCACGCCTGCCACGTCAATTTCTTCAACCTCAGTCCACTGACAGGAAGTAGAGAGACAAATGAAGGGAGAAGTCTCTAGAGACTCAAAAAATGCTCTAGTCTGATTGCTAGCAAGCAGGGCGGAACCGAGTCTCACGCCGGCCGGTAGCCCGGACAGTTGTCGAGCTCACTATATAAAGTGCACCCCTCCATCCATTCTCAACATCCTGAAATCGAGCAAAGAAGGTGAAGTGTCCTAGTTTCCAGCGAGCAGCAAATAAGAGCTCTAGCAATAGGACTTTTCTCAACCTCCGAAGCCACATTCGGTGTCATCGAAACTAGAGGGAAGTCCTCTACCCAACAACACTGGCCTTTCAACCTGAGGACCACTAGGGAAGAGCGAGGAAGCTCGAACATACTACCACTCCTCGGCCAGGTAGTAGCCCGAACCTCTGAAGCTCAAGTCAAGCCTTCCCCTGGCCAATTCTGGCCAGACCAGATCCCCCAAACTCCATCTAGAGGTGCCCTGACATTCCCCTAAGCTAAGAAGGTAGGTCCCTTCTACCGCCCCTCGTCAGAATACTTTGTTCACATTGCATTTCTATCAAAAGTTTAGTTGACAAATTTACACTGCTCAAGGCACCAATTGAGGCGTGGTTTGAACCCGAGAGGATCCCAATGAAGAGAGCAACCTAGTGACGGTAAAAGCTCCGGTCACAAGACTCTCACCAGTAAGATATCAAAGCTTTCTCTCTCTAGACTACATTTTCCGGCAAAGCTTCGTTTGAGCACATTTCTAAGCCAAATGAAGAGGTTCAAGGCTTAAAATGATGAGTGATACATAAGGGAGACGATTCAAATCACAAATGGGTGCAATTAACTAAGTTTTGGGGATCAATTGAATGAAATTGTGATTTGGGGACCAAATTGTAATTTTTGAGAAATTGGGTGTCACGCCCCGACCCGATTTTGTCGAGGTCTCGTGATCAACCTGCCACTCTTCCAAACCTTGAAGAGGGCTTCTCCCATGAGATCAAGGAGAGTTAGGCGTAATACATGTTATATTTTTCCAAGACAACATTAAACAAAACTGGAAGTTAAATTCTTGTACCTGATGCAGGTCCTAGTGAAGAAGAGTTTGGTGTAGTTCTTGTTCCTTCCTGAAAAATGTTTAGAGGGAGGGGTGAGTTTGATGACTTAGTGAGTGGGAGTAATCTTAGGGAATGTTTAATTAGAAACTTTCAAGTTTTAAACATTTCACATTCAGCTCCTTCTCAATTTTGCACACAATTAATCGCCCTCCTATCATAGGAGGGATCACACATTCGCAGAACGGTCCCCAACCGTTCCACTTGTGAACTAGAGCACCTTTGTTGTCCACCCTAATAGAGGTTAAGTGCCTCTATCTGAAGTTTGAGTGGAGCTTGTTTGTCTAACCCTAAAACCCTAATCACTTCATGGTGTACGCTTTGTGGGACGAGACCTCCTTTACCCTACTACCTTAGTCTTAGTGCATAGGAAGCTCCCCGAGCTTCTCGACATACCGGATGCCAAATCGCCCTTATACACCATGGGTCATCCAACAGCCCTTAGAATCTATCACTACCTCATACCAGGTGTCCTGATAGTCCTGTATCTCACAATGCATGCACAATCAAGAATCTTTTCATTTGTAGCCATTATCTTTGTCCCTCTAGTGCAACGGTCTATTGGCTTGGCTTCGGACCACGCATACTAGCCCAATAGGTTTGACGACCTGGCTTCAGCTTAGCAGCAGTTTGACCCAACAAGCCTAACATCCTAGACTTGGCTCGGTGGGTATCACACACAATTACCTGTTAATTGGATATTTTAGCATTATTCAACACATGCTGATTTTGGACGAGTCCATACTCGTGTTCATCGGCCTTGGGCCCACTTGCTTATCGATCCTAAGCCTCGGAATTAGCTCTCAAATATTTTAAGTAGAGTCACCCAATCAGGAGAGGCTAATTCCGAGAAAATTATTTTTAAGGCGATTCGTCATCCCAACCGGAATTGACGTTATAAGGCTCCCACTCACCTGATAATTATGACGAGGTTGTCCCAACGAAACTTTGTTTGGCGGCATACTTCCTGGAGCCAGCGCTCGAGCAGTCTTTTCCTATACAACACAAATATCCATATAAGGATGCTTACCACGATTAATATAAATAGTATCATTTTTTTAATTAATAATCACACTCGACATATTTAGTGTACAAAATATTAGTTAATCAGATATTTCTTTTTACATTTTTTCTTTATATTAAAAAATAAAATTCTTAAAAGATTAATAGTGCTAATCTCAAAATTGTAAAAATATATAATATTTTAAAATATTTATAAATTTTCAAAACAGTTATAATTATGAAGGATTTGTACGCATTTTGGAAAAAAAATATAATAATATTATAAATTAATAAAATAATAGTTATTCTAGATAAATTTATCCAACTATAGGAATTTTTTTCGATTATATCTAATTGTAAATAATTAAAATATTTTTAAATAATTATAATAAATTTAGTGAATTATTATTAAGTATAAAATTAGTAAAAGCGTTTTCTATCAAAATCCATTAGCTGCTGCATAGCATTTGTCTCCTTGATTTGTCCATTAGTAAGTACAATATATCACCCTATTCTTCAATTCATTTGAATTAAGACTCATCGACATTTTTAATTTGATTATCAATTTGGCAAAATTATATGAATGATACTTTAAAAAATATTATAAAATGAGTGTTTGCATAGGATTCTTTTTATTTATTATTTAATAGTACAATTTTTTTACAGAATATTAGTTAATAGGATATTTCTTTTTTATTTTAGTTTAATGGTACATTTTTTTCAAAATATTTCATGAAGTACAATTTTTATCCAGCATTTATTTCATCATGGTACATTACGTTTTTTAATAATATATTATATTTCTTAAATATATTATAATAAACTTGTGTGTATAGTATTAACTAAAAAATGGTGATATACAATATCTATATATTTATCAAGTACCATTAAATTAGATTATTTAAATAATTTTAAAATATAAGATTAACAAGATGATTTTTGTTTCGTATATTATTGATAGGACTAGAATCAGAATTATAATATATTTCAACTAATTCATTATTGATTTAGGCAAAACCTATCATATATACATTTTTTTCTTTTTTTCCTCGCGAAAGCGAAAGGACACTTGGCATTTGGCATCGGTTGAGAATAATATTATAGGCAATTGAATACGCGCATTTAAAAAGATTTCAATGTGGCCACTATGGTCTTTCTCCACGGCTCCCGTCTCCCCTCAAACAGCACTTTGCAGATCTCTCAGTTTCTCCACTTTTAAGTTCATTTTTTTCCTTTTGTACTGGACTGATTGTATAAATATTTATTATATTACACTTAATAATCATCAAAAGTAGTGGTTTTAAAACTGGATACTGCTCACTTAGGGCACGAGTCCACGGAGTGTTTGGCCATCCTAGCACGTGTTTAATATATAATATTTATAATACAGTGTTATTAATAAAATTCGAATATATAATATAAATATGATAATAAAATAGTTTTATCAACTAAATTAAGTTAAATTATATTATATATTTAAAATATAGATATTGTATTATAAAATTGAATTGAATGAAAATTTAAAAATTTTGAATTTTAGACAAAATTTTTTATTTAAATAGGTTTTAAATTTTTTTTCTAAATATTTATTTATATTAAAATATTTTTATTTTAAATAAATAATAAAATTAATTGATAAAAATATTAATTTTATTATTAATTTAATTTTGCTTTAAAATATATTTGTTAATATAATATATTTTTATTATTAAATCCGCCCCATCGTGATTCAACAAAAGAACATGTAGGCCAACCATTAATTAATTTGAGCTATCCAAATTAAAAGGAATAGATTATAAATATGAGCCATCAAAACTAAATAGTTAATATGAGTTGCCCAATTTGCAACACGTGTCCAATGAAACCCAGTCACACAAACACTTTGGAACGACCACATGCTCTCTCCAATTCCAACTCCAACTCCAACTCCAACTCCACCATCCCCATCATTCTTCCATTTGCCACTCTATTCACTGTCCTATTTTAAATTTAACAAATATTTATTTCATTTCATTATTAAAATAATAAAGTTAAATTATTGTATAGACATAACATATTTTTGTATAGGATAGGAAGATTCTTAGATGTAGCAAAATCCGTGAAGATTTGATTTGGATCCTAGGACATCTATTCAGTGGTGGAATGGTTAATTGTGCAAAAAAAAAAGTGGTGGAATGGTTATAGTAAGTGGTGACATTTTTAAATGTAAATTATTTTTATTATTGAAATCTAAACGTGGAGAGAATCTTAAGAATACATGAGACCGTCACATTTAAAAGCTTATAAGAGTGAGTGTCCATGCAATTCAATTTTTCCAACTAAGGAGATGCCAGTCCTATGAAAATGAACAAAAAAAAACAAGTAATTCTTACTATTAAAAAGGTGCATTTCCCGAAAATTTCTTGATATATCTAGGAGAAGGAACCAAAAAAAATGTGGAGAATCTGGATTGTATTTTGTAATGGCCAAAATCAAAAGACAGTGTTTTGTAAATAGACAAACGCATGTGGTTGTACTGTACAGCATAAACTCCATATTTCTGCAATTCAACACGGTGAAAAAAAATGATGAGGAAAAAAACAGTGAAAAAATGAACGTTCATTGGGACAGAAGAACAAACATCTCATTAGAACGGGGAGAATATAACATGAACAGGCGGGGAGAGAGAGAGAAAGAGAGGAGCCCCAAGGAAATAGCTTCGAGCAGAACACCTGTGAACTTTGCCTTTTGCTTTTTAATGCTTCCTCTCTCTCTCAAAAACAGAGCCTTGAAGTTGATTCTCTTCAGCTTCGCTCTCTCTCTCTCTCTTTCTTTTCTGTCTGTTTCTCTGTAAATAAACAGAGGATTCATACTCTGTTACAGTGGTATCGTGGAGCTTATATGCCCGGAACAGCAGTCAGTGGTGGCAAATAATGGACGAGCGGCAATACCAAACCAAACCCAACAACGCCGCCTACGCGTCCTTAAGCCCTCACCATCAAGGGAAAACCGCAATGTTTCACGACTTCTTTGAAATCAAGACCGTCACCGGCACCTCAGGCGGCGGTAGCATCTGCGTCCCTGACCCCACTCTCGCTTCCCATGCTGCTATTGTTAAGAACGATGACGCCCGCCTGTCAGGTGCCTCCACTGCTGTCTCCGCCGGAGCTTCATCCGGCGGCGGTCGTGGTGGACCCATTTCCACAACCTCTGATCTGGGCACAGGTTAGTTCATCTCCTACCAGCTCAGTTCTTTCTTATAAATTTTCTAAAGTAATTGTAGATAAAAATCCCTTTTTTGAGGAAAACTTGAAGATGGGTTTTTTTGGCCAATTTTAGGGATTTCTTTTAGCTGGGCATTTTCCTTTTCCATTATTCTTTTTAATACTGTATTTTTTGTGGTGGCAAGAAGCTGAGAATAATTATGTTGGAGCAATTATTATTCTCTCTTTTTTTTTTTCATTTGGCAAGAAACTCCAACGAAAATATCAAGCTAGAACTGACTGGATCTCTTAAATAGTTTTAACATATGCATGATTACTGAATTTTCTGCCTATGGCTATTTTTTGTGCCCGATAATAAATTGTCATACTACCATTTTTTTTGCTGTTGAAAGTTTGCATCTACTCAACCCTATTTTGTTCTTTTACTTTGACAACAGAGTGGAGTTAAATTATATTTGAATAAGAGGTTTTTCTTTTCTCATATTTGTGTGGCTTCTCAGGTCCTTTTTTTTTCTTTAACATTAGTGGAGTAGCCTATTTCCTTTTGTTGGGTGTTCCTGAAAAGATGGTTCTTTTTTGCTTTGAGGGTTTCCTGAAAATGTTGTGCCTTTTTAATGGTGATGTAAACTCTCTTGCATATTCACTGTGAAGTTGATGAACACATATCTTTATATATGTCATGGATTAAGTTTGAATGAGGTATTTAATGGGGTTGGTGGTATCTTTTGCTGGTTTCTTTCCCTTTTTCCATCTTGTATGACTGGGCCTTTTTCATAAAAGGATCTAAATATGATAACTTTTTACTTGTTTTGTATTGTATGCTTGAAGTAATTATATGTTGGGACGACCTCAAACTTTGTCACTGCTGTGATTCAGTGTTGTTTTTTTTCTTGAGGGCTTTTTGTGAAATGTCTCAACAATTGACCGGGTTGAAATGATCTCTCATTATCTTCAATGATGATAGAAAGGCAGGTCAGTACTCATTTTGAGGGCGTCCCATTCTATGGTCCTAGGAGTGACATGTCTGGCCCCAAAGTCGACAATAGACTAGTGAGGAGCAAGCGTAGTAATTCTAATTCGGACTATGCATTCATGGGATCTGCGAGGGATGGGGTGGCTCAAGGTGGACCAGAATCACAGGAGAATTTGCATTTAATGAAGGTGGTCATTGGTAACACAACATTTTATATCTATGTCTATATTCTCTTTAATGAGAAGGAAGTCCAATTGTATTTTAGCTCTGCCTATTAGCTTCTACCCTCCTGTAGATCCAAGTGACTGAGCTATATCCAAAGTCAATCTCTTTTGGGTGGTGAGGCCAGTAAATTGAGACCTGCTTCTTCCCTGTTTTTAGCTTTACTCATTTAGAATCTGGTCAATTTTGGTTTCTATCCCAATTATGTTGATGCTTGTCACTTGCACTTACTGGCTTTTTTCCATCCAAAAACTACAATCAGATGCTTCGAAATGGGGTGGGCGGAGAAAGGCCGAGAAGGTATGGCAACGACGATGCATTAATCAGTGCATATCCTTTGAGGCAGGCCTCCACATCATTTGCACTACATCCTGGTGTGAACAGCCCAAATGATCCTGGTGGCTTTAAATGGGACCGTTCTATTCCCACGAGCTTGGGCCCTAATCTTCAGTTTCCATCACGTGGGGCTCAATTTTCCTCGCCCTTAGCTCATCATATGCAACTGAACAGGTTAAGGGAAATCCATGCAAGTGCACCAATGATCTCCCATTCAGCAGCAGATGAAGGGTCTAGGACAGGGATGAAGGAACCTGGTATTTTTAGCTCGATTAATGCTGCTGGCACTGGGTCTGAGAAGAGCCTACCTGTGAGACCTCAAAGTGGTGAGAAGGCGAGGCCCAGCACCTTAAACACCGATCCTGAATCTTCCAACCCTTCAAGGTGAATTTGAAGTTGACCATATTTTTCTACAAAAGAGGAAAAAAACATTATATATGTATATGCTTGTAATATTTAGAAGAGATGGATGCACGGTAATCTCATTTTTTATTTTCTAATTTTTTTGACAGCCTGCATGGAATGGCATCTGGAAGTCGGCAGATGACCATATTTTATGGTGGTCAAGCCCATGTTTTTGATGATGTTCACCCAAACAAGGTTCTTTTATTTTCTTTCACTACATGCCATGAAGTTTTGGATATCCACTGTCTCTGTTAGAATCTATCTCATTGAACATATGTTGTTTCGGAAAACCTTGGCCAGCTTCATAAAAAACATGCTTACAATAAAGATACAGGTTTGAGATGGGAAATTATACCTTTTCAGTTGATTACAAATAATTCATCCTGCATTGAGTATCTTGAGGTTTAGTCTAAAGGTTATTGACCAAGGTTTGAGCTTGATATAGTGCTTTTCTTTTCAAATTATGTGGTAGGGCTGTTGCTTCGATTCTCGTTAAGATTATCTGTGGCTGTTTAATAGAAGATAGAAGTTTATACAGTTTAGTAACCTAGTCAATATTGGGAATAAATTGGTGCATATGTTATCCCAGAAAAAAAAAAAGAAAAACATATTTTTACAGTTTATGGAAACTAGTTTTGTACATTTTTCTAGAAATTTTATTTGGTTGATTTATATCAGAATATGTATAAATTACCAATATTTGAATTGATGAGCATGCTATTCTACTTGTTTTGCACTTGTCATGCTGGTATGGTAACTAGCTTCCAGAAATGATGGATCAAATTTTGCACAAGCAATCTAGTCATTCTTGTTGAGAACTATAAATTTCCATATTGATGGTCCAATGATATACATGCATTCAGGCAAAATAGAATCCTCATTAGACTTGATGACTGAAAGAAAACCTAAGTAAGAAGGGCATCATATATTAGTAAGCTCAACAAATAATAAGCTCATTGATAGGATTTTAAAGTTGGATATAATTAAGGAAGATAATAGACCAAATTAACAAAATTTTTATGATAGCAACTATATAACTTATGATCCCTAATCAATAGGTCTCCAAAAGGAGTTTGTCCCCAATCAATATGTTTATAACTTCTCTAGTTTGTATTGGAACTACCTTTCAGGATTTCAAGGTACAACAACCTGGCAAATTTCAACCAATGATTCTGCATTTTCTTTTACTCTCTCCTACACATTCATCATTTTACCATATGGATGATAAAATATTTTTTCCAGTACTCCCCATTTTCAATCATATAGGATGAAATATTTCTATTTGAGAAGGGTTGCAATAGGAAAATCACTTGTAACGGTCGAATATCTTCAGACATAATTTTTTAAGTTTTTACTTGTTTTTTCATTTTTTAGAACATTTGAACTTCTCCTTGACCGACTTATTTTACCATTTTGAAGCAGAAGTACTTAGTGCGATAAGATTCCTTTTCAAATCTAGAACCTGCCAGACAGACATCTTCATATGATGTAGTACTGCCCATCAAAACAACACCATAGGCAATATTTATATTATAAAGCAATCTCGATTAGAACATGTATAAAACATTTAGATAAAATCAAGAATTCACTGCTTGGAAGTTTCGAGTGGCTTATAAATGACAGCTTTTAGTACTGATAATCTTCTGCTATAGGAGCTTAATTGGTTAGAATCTTCTGCAATACTAGCTTAATTTGTAGAAGCCCTTTTTTTTTGTTAATTGGAGATGGATCTTTTAAGACAATGGTTTCTATTCTGGATACACGATTCAGGATAGAAGCATGAATCCCAAAAATCTGAAACTGTTGGGCAACTCTTTTTGGGTTGTCATTGGGCCAGTGAGCATAGTTAGTTGTACATTGATCTTCTACAGCTATTGTCATTGTGGCAGTGATAGTATTTCAAGTCATCTTCAATACCTTGAATTAACAGTAGTAGTCGGTCCCTAGAGAGTAATTATTTCTACTACTCATTTCTCCAAAGTGGTGCTCTTTTAGTTGGTATATTTCCTAACATCCACTTTGTTCTTTTGCTAGAGTACAACAACTTGTGATGTTGACTGCAATATATTAATGCTTTATAGTTGATCTAATGTTCCCCTTTTGGCTCTATCTTATTCAGGATATTAGTTTACTATCCTTTCAAATATATTTCTACAAAACTTGGCAAAAGATAATTCTGTTGAAGGTTGCATCATGTCATGATGGATTAGTATGGATCAAGGAGATCTAAAGGATCCATTGACCTATATGTTATTTTTTTATAAAGGCCCAATAGAAGGGAAAAAATTAATGGTTAAGGGCATATAAATATTGATATTATTCACCAACAAGATCCTTATACGCCATCTTATGTTAGAAATATTATTCTTGTTTAATTTATTTATTGAATGAGATCTAGCGGATGGAGACCTGGGAATTTTGTTGTTACTTGGCTTTTTAATTACTTAATATATATGAAACTGGATTTTACATCCACGGATCAAGTTGTAGTACCAAATGTTTCAATTGAGAAGTATTCTTAGTGCAACCAACATATGTAGGTTCAGATAGTTCAGTAATCCACAAACCCCCTCCTTGACCCTGGTTCTAGTCATGTGAACAGAAAGCATGTGTAATAATTTTATCTCTTTAATGGGTTGATTTGGCTTATGCTATAGATTTATCATTTGATTTATATTTTAAAAAAGTATTCATAGTGCATTATGCCTCAATAAAATACCAGGCAAGGGTTACTTGAATTCCCATTATTGTTTGGACCCTTTGTGATTCCAATTACATGAAGATACAAATAAGACCTCAAATTTGGACTGCATTTGCACTGCACGGGATTCTTAATTATAATAGAGGACATCATTTCTGAAAGTTAAGACAAATTGATAGATTACTGTAGACTGAGACTAATAGATCTGGATTTACCCTGATATTCTGTCAGTTAATTGCATATCGATTTTCTTTGCTTCCTTATGTGACTCATAAATCATTATTCTGCATTTCCCCCCATCCAAGGTGGAGCTCTATCCAATATTTTATTAAACTTGGTTGTCTTTGATTGGATATTGAGATGAAATTAATTAAACTCATTGTAAATGATAGTTTTATTGAGTTATTCCCTACTTTATAGTGCATCTTTTTCATTTCATGTACTGGACTTGTAATCTCAAAAAATAAACTGTCTACATTGTTTCAATAATTTTCTTTTATTGCTTTCCCATCCTTCCAGGCAGACACTATAATGGCTTTAGCTGGTTCAAATGGAGGTTCTTGGTCCACAACTTTCTCGCCAAAACCAAGTTCAAGGCTGATAAGTGAGGGGAACTTCATCATTGGGGAGAATGAGACAGTCAGTGCTGCAAGTTTGGCTAGGGATCTTCGGGGGAAGTTCCTTGCCATTGGAAATTCTGCGCATGGCTCTGAATTTGCTGACAGAATCTCTAACCCAATAGGTTAGACTTCCTTTGTGCATCTTTTTATTTCTGTAAAACTTGAAGGTGCTCTTAACACAGTGATACAACCATTCAAGTCTTTGATAGTCTTGCTGGTGTTTGCTACAAACAGTTTCCAATCTCCTTGAATTGTTGTTCTTTCTTGAAGCTCATTCTGTTTGATGTAAAGTCCCCAGTGGTTATAAGGACTATGTAACAGAATAAGAGAATAAGAATTTTACTGCTGATAGGAGACAACACTATCACCATCATGCTAAAGAGTTCAACCAAGAAAGGACATTGATTGATTTCTTCTGTTGCAGTGAATATACATGGTGGAACCACTGTGAAAGATATGAGAAACACGACTCTACCTACAGATGAGAAGGGAAGTGTATGAATGAAGTCAAGGAAGATTCAATTATAAGAGTTGATGCATTTCCAGGCTTCAAACTTGACACAGATCGGACTACTAATAGAAGAGGCTTTTGTTCTCTTGCTACTTTTTGAGCTGCATTAATTTTCATGGGTTTATACCCTTTTGACTTTACTTTCTTTTGGTTTCTTTGATGGGGGTGGGACAGAGGGAAAGAATTATTGTGGGGCTGTGTCTTGAAGAAGGGTCCCATCTATATAGACCGTGGAGACAATCATTTAGAGCTCACCAGTCACCAGCAAATAGAGAGGATACTTCAGCAATCTTTTAGTTACATCTATGTAGAAAAATTGATGACCCCACTTGAGACTTGACCGAACTTGGCTTAATCTTGTACTCTATTACAGTTGGAAGTTTTCTCTCTGCTCTCTCTATTGATGTTTCTCCATCTCCCAAAGAATACTCTTAAATATAGAGAATGATTGACATCAACAATGATGGAGTCGTACATAAATTTTTTAGCCAAAACTTATTATTAATAGTACATTCTATAAAATTGGCACTAAATGATATTTCTTTTGATATAGTCAAGATTTTCACCCACTATTTCCTGTATAAAAAACACCGCCCATGGATCACTCGTCGGTGAGTAATGAATTTTTTTTTTATGTTTTTTAGTAAAGTTTTGTTTGAGATTATTTTTTAGTAAAAATTAATTATTCAAATCTTTGATCAGTCATGGGTGAATAATCAAAATTTTCTTTTTTTATAAGTATTTTTTTAACAAAGTTCCTTTGAAGATTATTTTTAAGCAAAAATTGATTATTCAAATCTTTAAATGATTGTGGGACATATTGAAGACAATTAAGATCATGTTAGGGCTTAATTAAGAAGTTTTAAAATTAATATCATGATAATCAAAATTTGAGAAATAAATTACAATTTTTAAAAGTTCGGAGATTAAATTGTAATTTTTAAAAAGTTAGGGGATTAAAAGGTAAAAAGTGAGAATTCAAGTACCCAATTGGAAATAAGGAAAATAAAATAAATATTTTAGAATTTTAGGGATTTAATTTAGAAATAATATATAACTTAAAAATCTAATTATAATTAATAAAAAGTTAAGTGTTTTAAGTTTAATTGCTTTATAATTTGAGACTTAATTGCCTAATGTATTGTAGTGAACAGATCATTCGTGCAAAAGAAAAGCACACAATGCTTGTAAATCCCCAGACTAACAAGTTTTGGAATACGGATGAGTATTATTTATGGAATCGAGTACGGTTGGACCAATAAATTGTTATTACTCGTAAAATAAATAACATGATCGGTTAAATCTCTTTTCAAGAAATATAATCTCGTGACTGTTTGAAACTACTCAAAACTATTTTCGAGATATATTTCTATAGTGAGCGTAAATTCTCATCATATGATTTCCCTTAAAATGTGTGCGAACACACTTCAAGTGAGCGATCTAATTGCAACTATCAATGTAGGATAAGAGCGGGGCTCATGATCTATAAAAGTTGATTAGATCTAGTTTTATGAAAATGGGCCCAAGGATAGCAGTTTCAAAATAAGTAGGTCCAATGTCGTATTTTTTAAAAACTCGTGAAATGGGCTCAAGGCCAATGGAAACGGATCTTACCTCGTAAATAATCTTAATGGTATTTTGAACATGTTAAAATATTAAAACATGTTGATATTGTGTGAAACGGGTGGTGCATAGTAAATGCTATTAATGTGGCGATGGGTCTCATCTGTAAGGGCTGATAGTGAAAATATAAAAATCTTAAGGTAAAACTATTGTTTGTGTATTATTATAAGCAGGACCATAAATACCTCAATACCGAGTAGTATCAATTTTGAGAATTGCTGGTTGACAAGGTTGGTACAAGGGAAGCTCTCGTTGGACGAGTATGTTAGGGGCTCTAGGAGTTCCATTCACATTAAACTTGGTGAATGTGATAGGTCTAGTCACTCTAAAGCTGATAACTCAATCAAAATGTATGGGGGTTGGGGTTCAATGCTCACATATATAAATGGTAGAGGTCATAGCCTCGTACTAGTGTGGTAGAGATTGTTAGCCTCGTGCTAGGGTGGTTGGTAAAAATGTTTAGTACCACAAGTGAGACATTGGATTATCTTTTATTTGAATGTATGATCCCTTTTATGATGGAAAGGGTGTGTGAATTATTTGTTTAAATGAAAACCTGTCACACCCGACCCATTTTGGTTGAAATCTTGTGAACCACCCGCCATTCCTTCCAAAAATAGAAACCCAAATGTAGTGATAGAAATAATCAGGTGTAACTAAAAAAATATTTTTAAGAAGATTTTCCAAGAAATAATAATGCATAAAACATAACAGAAAAGTTAAGTATTCACACAAGTTACTATTCATGATTTATCATGAAATGAGTTTAAGGAAGGGGATGCGTCTATAACTTAGTGAGAGGGTAATAAGGTAAAATAAAATGTTTGAGTGATTATTAATTGATCAACTCCAATTTCTTTCATAAGTTTTTAACACACAAACAAATGCCATTTATCATTAAAATGTAAATTCCTTAGTTGTTTTATTTGTGGCTCGTAGTGACTTTACCGTTCACCCTTGTAGAAGGTTGCAACCTCTACCTCAAGTCTGTGTGAGCATCATTGCCCAACCCCCATACTTTATTCGAAACTTCGTGTTCGCTATTGTGGGATGAGACCTCTTCCCATTCTTCCTCGGTCTCAATGTGCCTGAAGCTCCTTGACATAATGGATGACTAAGCTTCCCTTATGCTCACTCGGTCATCCAATAGTCCTTAGAACCAGCACTACCCCATATGTCATGCTCGACCTGGTTTGGTCGAATCCCCATAAAGAACCTGTCACTCTCTTGGTTCAAGAGAGATTTCCCCCTTCTTTAATTCAAGAGGAGTTAGGCGTAACCTCAACCTTGTTCCATGGAATAACATAAATCAATAATAATGCAAGTTTAAGAGGAGATTTAAGCATACTTGACAGAGGGTATCTCCTAGTGTTATCCCTAGTCATTCTCTAATCCTGAAAAGTGATAAAAAAGTGGGTGAGTTTTTACAACTCAGTGAATGGATATTTTAAAAAAATAATTCAATAAAATAGTTTTTGAATTGAAGTGTGCCAGACTCCTTATTTCCTTTAAAATTATTTCTTGCTTAATTTCTCAATTTTCAGAACCATTGCTCATCATTCACCATAAACGATGTGTTTATCAACCAACACACTCGCTTCATCATGAAGGGATCATACATTCGTAGTACAGCTCGTCCACTGTACCCGCTTGTGGCGTCGGAGTGACTTTACCGACCACCTAGATAAAAGCTTGTCCACTTTTACCCTGGGAATGAGTGGATGTACGCGACATCCGACCCTCAAACCAAAAAAGAAACTCCGTGTCCGTATGAGGACAGAGACCTCATCCCAACCCCACCCTGGTCTCGTGCGCATGAAGTTACATCGAGCTTTCTCGACTGCTGACATGATAAACTACCCTTATCTCCACCATGTCGTGCAATAGCCCCTAGGACGCATCACTACCCCTCTTGGGCTTCTTGATGGTCTCGAACCTTAGTGCATGCATAAAAAAATAATTTTCCATATAAGCCATATAATCTTTGGTGCCACTGGTCCAATGGCCCCGACCCTCAACTCAACTTGTAGCTGTTTGTCTCGATTGGTCCGTCGACCTGTCTTGTCGCACTGCTGCCAGTCCATCGAGTATGTCGGTCCTATCTTGGTATTATGGCCAAATCACATCATTCATTAAAGTTTTCATGGCTTAACATAATGTTTGTTTAAGAGCTCCTGCTCATGCCAACTAGCCTTGGGCCCACTCTACGAGATTTTCAAAATCGGGCATTTTAGCCTCCAAGTTCCAAAATCGAGGCCTTTGGCCTATCTAAGCTATTCGAGCTCCCGTCAAGAAGGTCCCCCAAAATGTTTAAGTAGTGGCACACAGTTAGGGGAGAGCACTACTAACAAAATAATTTTTCATCTGTTCATCACACCAAACGGGTGTGAGGACATCTCCGCTCATAACTGATAAGCGGGTTTTCTACTTCCTTCTAGGAAGTTTATAATACCAATCGTGTATGATCTACTTACAACCGCTAAGTAGATTTTCCTCGTATTTACTCACATCGCCTGAACCAGGTGTGATGTTAAAATTACACATAATAGTGAGTTTTCAATTCCAAAGTACTCATCATCCCAACCAGGTATGATGTGAAAATTCCCACTCACCCGATAGTGCAGTGAATTCCTCTTAAAGCGGTTTTTGCCTCTACACGAGCTTAGCCTTGCTGGCATTCCCGGTACTTCGTGTTCCTACATTATATGAACATCATTGTTCATTATCCTTTGGCCTAATAGCCTTCATTCATCACAAATGAATAAAATGTCCAACTTTTTAATTATTTACATTTAGGTCCGTAAAGTTCTTTTTCTTTAACTCCCTAATACCAAAATTTTCCCAATTGAGCTTCGATACTTTTGAAAATTCATTATGGGTCCTCAATTTATCCAAAATCCCAAAAAGGGATCAAGTTTCCTAAATTTCCAAATTGGTCACTAACTTTTCAAAAATTACCATTTTGCCCCTACTTTGCAAAAATGGCAATTTGACCCCCAAAAATTCCAAATTTCAACCTATTGGTCCTCCAACATCTTTTTCATGGCCACTTGGCCCTCAATTTTAGGAAATTGCACTTTAGTCCCTCAAATTTTTGAAATCCCCAGTTTCCCCCAAAATATTCCCATAATTTCCCCCTTTCAACCTGATCGAATTTGATTTCATCAAATTGATCGATCAATCTAAGTTCATTGTTGAAATTGAAGGTAAAATTAAGTTTCTACATATCCATACGATTTAATTACACTTTGAATCACATGAATTGACACCGGAATGAGCTCAAATGCAGCTTCGCCGAAAAAACTGGTCGTAGAGAGATAAAGCTTCGAAAGCTTACTGTCGAGAGTGCGGCGGTCCGAGCTTTCGATCTGGGTAGATAGCTCTCATTTTGAGGTTACTCCTAGAATTAAGAATCACCTCAATTCATGTCGAATTGAGGTAGAATTCGGTCTATAAAATTTTGTCGGTTCTCTCCCTAACACCGACCGAAATTTATAGAGGGGAGCCAAATTGACTTACCTTTTCGCTCTAATTTGGTCATATGAGAGCTGAGGGAGTGTTGGGAGGGTTTGATTTGGTTTGAGGAGGGCTCGAATCAGTCGATTTTAGCTTGACAAAAATAAGGTAGCTTCGGTCCGCCGGAGCTATTTTACTGTTCGATCACACCGGCGCTTGTCCGACGATCCCCGGAGCAATTGGAGACTACAGTCGTGTAGCTGAATTCTCCCTAAGTCTAAGGAACCCGACCACATCTTCTTTGGCTAAAAAAAACCCTATGTAAGAGCTCTAGTTCGAGCTTCATTGGAAAACTAACTAGCTGAGGGAGAGTGAAGTTTTCAGGTGTGTGGAGGATGAATTGAGAGGGGCTCTTTATATAGAGAGCTCGAAGACTCTCTGGCCGTTCGTTTGGCACCTTAATGACAATCATTGATGGCCTGAAACGTACTGAATGGAAACGTTTCTTCTTTGCTAGCACTATTTGATTTTTCGGCGAGTGAATAGTACTATCATCTGAAGGAAGAAGATGACACTGTTCCGAACTGGTCTAAACCGGGTTCAACGCTTAAACCGGTTGGTTCAAGCCCGATTCGACCAATTTTTTCAAAATTAAAAATTTCTAAATTCATCTTAATTCCTTCTCTATCCAATGGTGGCCTCAATTCTCTAATTTTAATTTTCTAAGCCACCTAGAAAAATGAATTTAGCATCCGATTCAATAGTGGTTCAAATCGTTCCAAATCGGTTCATTCGGGTTCGGATCCAATTCACCGGAACTGATCTTTTTTTCTTTTCCAAATTGTCTTAAAGTCCCTTCCCAAGGTTTTATGACTCTTTGGGTCACTCATAAGTTGTAGATTCCCCAATTTTCCTGTTCAATGATGATCGGGTTTGTGAACCGGTTCGGTTTTTCTCACTTGGGTTGACCGATTCTTTATTGGTTTTTCCTTAATTCAAAAGGGCGGGGTTTACAATTCTCCCCTCTTTTCAGAAGTTTTGTCCCCAAAACTTATTTCATATCTTTTGTACTAGAATTAACTTCTCATGATATCAACTTATAGTTTATCGGCATACACCCTTTTCGATTATTCCCATCTATCCCTTATATAACATACACTTAAGATTTTCTTTTCTTTTCTTTTCCATCACTTTCTCATTCCATGGAGCTTACTTTAGCTAAGCTTATCACACTGAAATTTTAAGGTCGTATCTTTAGATTCACATCCTTTGTTCCTTAAAGTATAATTTCTCTATCCTGAGATAATTTACTTAAGGTTCAGAATTGAGAGTTCCAAAATGCCCAATCATTCTTGTTTCCAATTATTCTCTTATTGTTGACCTCCTTAGCTAAGTGTTCATTCAAGCACTGTACATGCTTCCATAGGTGTCGGTGTTATCACCTTTTCATCCTATATTGATTTTCCCTCATTCATTGGTTATTACATCTTCGTTCCAAATTTAATGCATGACCTTATCATGCTTAACTAACAGACTCTTCCTTACGTGAGTCATATTTCCCTGGGACCGTTGGACTTACATGTCCCTCACAACATGACATTCTCTAGAACCCATCTTTGACCCTTTTAACATTTTTAAACACTTCCATAATGATTGTTCTCAACCTACATACTTTTGTCTGGTGGCATTTCTTGACTATCTTTACTATTATCCAATCGTCCATTTTGCCTTTGACGTCATTTTCCATATAATCATATTGGTTTACCTTACTCGTCTTTTCCCAACTTCTTTACTGGGTCTCTCCTGTTTCAAGTCTTTGAGTTTCCTAACAACTTACTGACATGCTGAGGCTTACGTCATTCCTCATTTCTAGTGGTGTTCTTTCCTCAAGAACTTTCCTTTCTCTTAATCCACTCTTACTTACTCGTGATCATTTCACAATTCTTTATTCCGAGTTAGTCCCTTTCTTACTCATACGCCATCTTTTTGATATTGTCTTCCTACTTACCTGTTACTTGGGTTTAATTTACCCCCTAGACCCTCAGGATTACTTTCCCTTTTCACTTGATCCTTTCATTTCCAACAACTTGTCTTTGAGGAGCTTATCTTCTTCCCAATTTAGTTGGTTTCATTACCTCCTATACTCCTTTTCTCTTGGGATTCTCTTCTAGTTTTACCATTGCAAATGTCTAACCTTAAATGACATTCCTTAATGCCATCTTGGGGAGCTCAGGGACTCTCCAGCCGTCTGTTTGACACCTTAATAACAATCATTGATGGCATGAAACGTTTCTTTTTCACAAGCGTTGTTCGATTTTCCGGCGAGTGAACAGTACTATCATTTGAAGGAAGAAGACGACATTGTTCCTAGTCGGACCAGACTAGTCCGAACTGGGTTCAACGCTTAAACTGGCCAGTTCAGGCCCGATTCAATCGAGTTTTTCAAAATTAAAAATTTCTAAATTCATCTAAATTCATTCTCTATCTAATGATGGCCTCAATTCTCTAATTTGAATTTTCTAAGCAACCTTGAAAAATGAATTTAGCATCCGGTTCATTAGTGGTTAAAACCGGTCCAAACCGGTTCGGATCTGGTTCACTTGAACTAGTCTGGTTTTCTTTCCCAAATTGTCCTAAAATCCCTTTCCAAGGTTTTTATAACTCTTTGGGTCACTCGAAAGTTGTAAATTCCCCAATTTGCTTGTTCCTTGATGATCGAGTTTGTGAACCAGATCAGTTTTTCTCACTCGGGTTGACCGGTTCTTTCCTGATTTTTCCTTAACTCAAAAGGGTGGGGTTTACACCATACCGGACGACTCGATGCATCCGTATCTCAACAAGCACAATCAATAGTTTTTCAGTTAAGGCCTTTATCTTTGTTGCTACAAACCCAACGAGTTCAACGACCCGACTTCGACTTGGTAGCTAAATCACACATATAAACATTTATGAAAGTTTTCATAATGCGTCAAAATTTGTAATTTGTCTATGGATGTAGGCTCGTTCCCATTGGCCTTGGGTCCACTTTACAAGTTTTTCCAAAACATATCATTGGGCCTATATTGATTCAAAAAATGAGGTCTTGGGCTCACTCAAGCAATTCTATCTCTATATAATACGTGCTTCATGATTTCAGCAGTAATATCTACCAAAAGTTTTAAGCACTTTCACTCAGTTAGTGGAGACTATTTTTGAAAAATGAATTTCAGCTTTTGGTAACATAAATGTACGTTTATCACCCCAAACGGGCATGATGTTGGAGAATCCACTCACCTATAATCTGTGACTTGATCATCCCGGAAGCATTCCCGATAACTTTGAAACATGTTACTATTGTAAGTCGAGAGTTTTCTCTTCACACCTACGTTGTCACAGATAGTGAGCTACGTTAATATCCGAATTTCCACTTAGAAACCTATACTTTCTCCTATCTACATTAAAGCTCTTAAGTTCATTTTATTGTCAAGTTATCCCTAAATAATTTACAATAAATTTAAAAATAAAATAAAGTTATAAAATTTTTCACATATATCCTTGTAATAATATTATAATAATATTTTTTATTTAAAATTCCCAAAAATTATTTTTAATTGCAATTATCTCTTAAAACCCCTCTTATTTGTAAATTGATCTTCAATTTGTGTAAATTTCACAAAAATCTTTAAACTTTTGAAAATTCCCAATTTTGCCCAATTTCTAAAATTTTTCACTTTTAGCCCTGAATTCTTAATTTATCAAATTGAGAGTTGAAATCATGTTAATCTACTCATAGCATGCTACTAATAATCTCCTACACCTTCCTACGAGTATTCTTAGCTTTAAATGACTTTAATTGACCCAAAATCGAGCTCAAACGAAGTTTCACCAAAATATTTTTCTAGAGAGAAAGCTCTGTTTACTTACTGGTGGAGGGATGGTTGTAGGTGCTTTGATTATGGGTGGCTAGTGCTCATCAAGGGGGTCTTCCTAGAATCAGATTTCACATTAATTGGTAGCCTAGGCAAGAAAAATTTTATTAGCAAAGTTTCTCATAATTTCACATTGTAATTCCAGTATTCTGATGTTTGGAGGCGAAATTGGCTTACAACAATGGTTCAGGTAGTTTGAGGTTTAATTTTGAGGAGTTGTGGAAGGGCTGCCTGCTCTGAGGGGATTGAGGGTGGTTGAAATTTAGCTTGAACGCTTTTGTCCAATTTCTACAGTTGAAGTTCTGGTATAGTGCAGCCTCACCGAAGCTTCTTTGGTAGTTCTCGAGCTAAACGGAGCATGTAGGGAGGTAGAGTACTTCTACAGAATTCCAAGTAACTAAATTTTGTGACCGAACGTGGGAAAAAGGGTTGATCTCGGAGCTCTAGTTCAGGGATGGTTGAAAAATTGAGTAGTTCATCTTCTTCAAGCTTTTGAGTGATGGAGATAATGAATGGAGTGAAGCTCTTTATATATGGAACTCGAGAACTGACAGTTCCATTTGTTCATCCATCGGTTGACCATTAATTCTTCGATTTAAGGCCTTGTTGAAAGGATTTATTGGCCATCAGAGTAATGGCAGCCGTTTTAACTATTCTTTTTTGCTCGTTTAGAGCTTAAAGACAATACTGTATGCGTGTAACACCAATATTTAAGGATATAGTTCCTTAAACGTAATAAATTTGTGGTCAAGACCAAGGAGTCCTTTGAGATCAATTTTTTCCCATACAGTGAGCATCCAAACTATTGTGAAGTTCAAGAGTTTGTGAAGATTTTGAAACCATGGCTATTATTTCAATTGTGGGCGTTGATGTGGATAACCTTGAGAGTAAGCATCTCCAAAGAATGCAGAAGCATTTTGCTGGATTGGTTGATGAGACTTCAAGCAAAAGGGATGTTTTAATGAATTTCCATCGATTTTCTTCTAAAATTGATGAAATTATTGAAGCAGGCCCTCCACAGGAGATAAGGGCAACAACCTCTATACACAACCTACACAAAGGGCATATGGATAGACTATGATGATACTTTGTGCATTACAGGTCTTAATGGATTGGAGAAATGCCATCATCAAGGAAATTGAGAGGGGCCAGGTTATAGTATGGGAAGAGTCATTGTGTGAAACCTGTCACCTTAGATCAAGGAAAACTGGGAAAGAACCGGTCAATTTAATGAGAAAACCGAACGACTTAAGGAACTAAGAATGATAAAGAGGGGTTAAAATGGGAAATTGGAAAATTCCAAGGGACCAAAAAGACATGAAAAGGATGAGGAAGAACCATGAAGTAAATTGGATGAGCAAATCGAACCGATTCAATATGAACCATAATGAACTGGATTGGAAAATTTATTTTTCTAGGTAGCTTGGAAATATCAAATTAAAAAATGAGTCCATCATCTGATAGAAAATGAATTTAGACTAATTTAGAAAAAAATTAATTTTGAGAAAACCGGTCGAATCGGGCCTGAACCAGTTGATTTTCATCATCGAACCTGGTCGGATCAGTCCGATCCAGAACAATATCGTCTTCTTTCTTGGGATGACAACATTGTTCATATTGCAAAAAAAACCTTCCTTTTCTAGTGAGGGAATAGTCCCTCCGATTTTGGCATTTTTTGAAGAGGATAAACTCGAGCAATATGGAAACTAGTAGAGTAGAGGGACACTGAGCTCCCTATATAAAGAGCTTCCCTCCATTCATCCTCTAAACACCTCAAATCGCCCCCCTCTCCAAAGTGCTCCATTTTTTGGTGAAGCTCAAACCAGAGCTTCAACTTGGGTACTTTTCTCAGTCTTAGAAGGCAAACTCAGGTCCTACAAACTTTAGGGGAAGTCATCTACCTAACAGAACATCTCCCTTCGACCCAAGGATTGCTTTGAGCCCCCTATGCCATTTTGAGAAAATTAAGGACCCAAGGGGGATATTGGAAACCATAGGGACTTAATTAAAAATAATTGAGCATCTAGGGACCTAAAGTCAGAGATTATGGACTTTAGGGACCTAATTACAATAAGCTAAAAATAAGGGCCTACATGTAAATACATGAAAATAGAGGGGCTATTAATGCCAAGCCGTTCCTAACCGGATACTCAAACCATGTAGGAACGAATTCGGATAAGGACGTGAGCAAAGGAGCTTGAATGAGTCTTGTAAGGCTAAGGACGAACACGTCATAGTCACTAGGTGAGTGGGAATTTTCTAATGTCATACCCGATTGGGGTGATGAGCAAATTTTAAAGCTAAAAATCACTTACGAGTTGTAAGTGAGATAATTTAAACCTCATACCCAGTTGGGGTGATGAGCACCTTTATTAACTGAAAACCTATTTACTGGTTGTAAGTAGGACTTTTTATACATTATGCTTGGTGAGGATGATGGGCACTTTTAAGAAAGGGAAAACCTGCTTACTAGTGGTAAGCAAGCCTACCTCTATCATCACACCTGGTTGGTGTGATGAGTACCTTAAGCAAAAAAGAGATTTTTGTCAGAAGTGTTCTCCTCTAACTGTGTGCCATTACTTAAACTATTTGGGAGACTTTCTTAACGAGAGTTAGAATAGCTCTAATAGGGCAGGACCTTTGAATTTGAACTCATAGGGCTCAAGGCCCAATTTTTGAAAAATGTGTGAAGTGGGCCTAAGACCAGTGGGGACGGGCTGAAGCCCATAAACAAACATGAATAGGAAAAGCCATGAAAACTCTCATTTAAAATGTAAATAAGTGTGTGATTCACCACGGTACCAAGTCAGGACTGACAAGGCTCGATGAGCTAGCAACAATGCATCATGGCCAGGTTGACGGATTGGCCAGACAAACAGTTATAGGCCGGGTTGAGTGTCGGGGCTGTTGGACCGTCAACACCAAAGAGAATGGCTAAATTTAAGAAAACTATTGTTTGTTCATGCACTTATGGATTCGGTACCATCAAGATGCCTAAGAGGGGTAGTGATAAGTTCTAAGGACTGTTGGATGACCTAGTGGCAATAAGGGTAGTTCGTCAGGCTAGTTAGTCTTGAACCTCTAGGAGCTTCTTGCGCATTGAGACCAAGGTGGAGGCAGGATGAGGTCTCCATCCTCAAACGAACACGGAGTTATGTGGAGTCTGAGGGTCTGGCACCTGGGGTATCACTCAGACTCAAGGTAGAAGTCAGGGACTTCTATCATAGTGGACAATAAAGACGCTCATATCCACAAGTAGGTGCAGTGGGTGTGCTGCACCGATGAACATGTGTACCCTTTATGATAAAGGGCATGTGTTTGTTTGCTAAATGCCTCCCGAGGCAAGGGGATGTGCTAAAAGAGCTAGACACACAAAGTCTTAAAAAGGATGAAAGGTTTTTAAAAGAATAGTGTGCTAAAATTTTTGATAAACTATTTGTATACTTTTGAAAGCTAACTCCCAACACCCGCTCACTGAGTTGTAGAAACTCACCCCTCCCTTTAACCCCTTTTAGGAAAGAAGGTAAAAAGAACATCTCACTCCTCGCGATCTAGAAGGAAGAGAAATCATTCTTAAACCAAAGGGAGTGGCAAGTTGCTCAGGGGGTTCTGACCAAACCGGGTCGGGGCGTGACAACTTGAGTGGCATCATAGCCTGTTTCCTTGAATACATTATCAAGACTATATAACATAAGAATTAAACAACAACTACCTACCTTGTAGGAAGATGGCCCCAAGAAAAGTAGCCAAACAAACCCGGGATACCTTAGCCACCCCGAAAACCAGGGAGAATCTCATCTCGAAGGAGGAAATGAATAAGGGAACTAAGGAGTATAGGAGGAACCACACAGGTACACACAAGGAAATTCCCTATTACAGGTGTGGACGATGGGGACATTACGTGAAGAAGTGCCCAACACTACAGAGGACATGTACCAAGATAACCTGTTAAAGGTGTAGAGGAATAAAACATATAGAGAAGGACTATCCCACACCGTGAGGATTTAGGGTAATATCTTCCAATAACAACACGTCCTCAACTACAGGTGTCACGCCCAAACCTAGTTTGATCGGATCCCTGTGATCAAAATGTCGCTCCCTTAGTTCAAGAAGGGTTCCCCTTTTCTTTAATCAAGAGGAGCCAGACAAAATTTTATCTGTGTCCCTAAAATAACATATATCAATAAAAATGCAAGATTAAAAAAAATTAAGCATACCTAAAAGAGGGTAAATCCTGGTGTTATCCTTAGTCATTTCTTTATTCTTGAAAAGGGATAGAAAATATGGGTGAGTTTCTACAACTTAATGAATGAGTGTTTGAAATAGAGTTTTAATAAAATAGTTTTTAATCGGAGTGTCAAAAATAGTCATAAAAGTCATGGAAAAAGACTTTGGGATGAATTGGACGTGAAAACCAAATTGGTTCAGGTGAATTGAACATGAACTGGATTGAACCGGTTTGTACCACTATTGAGCCAGTTTCTAAATTCATTTTTCTAGGTGGCTTAGAAAATTTCAATAAGAGAATCGAGGCCACCATTTCATAGAGAATAAATTTATATGAATTTACAAATTTTTAATTTTGAAAAACTCTATCGAATCGGGTCTGAACTGGCTGGTTTAAGCGTTGAACCCGGTTCGGTTCAGAATAGTGTTGTCTTCTTCCTTTAGATGACAACATTATTCACTCGTCGGAACATTGAGCAATGCCGACAAAGATGAAAAGTCTTCAGCCAGGGAGTTTCATGCAATGAATGACCGCCATAAAGGCACCAATTAGATGACAAGAAGTCCCCAAGCTTCCTATATAAAGAGCCCCTCATTATTCATCCTCCTTACACCTGAAAACTCCACTCTCTCCCTATTGCTCCATTTTCTGGTGAAGCTCGAATTAGAGCTCTAACTTGGCCATTTTTCTGAGCCAAATAAGGCGAGGTCATTTGTTTAGATTCGTGGAGAAGTTCGCTACACGACGGTAGTCTTCATTTGCTCCGAGGATCGCTGGAGAAATGTTGGAGAAACGCTAGCATTATAGAATAGTAAAGCAGCTCCAACGTACCAAAGCTGCCCTGTTTCGACCGAGCTGAATATGGCCAATTCGAGCCCTTCTCAGGCCAAACCAAGCTCTTCCAACACTTTCACAACCCTCATACGATTGAATTAAAGTAGAAAGGTAAGCCAATTTGGCTCCCCTATGTAATTTCTGATTAGTGCTAGAGAGAGAACCAACGAAACTTCATTGACTAAATTCTCCATCAATTCGACATGAATTGATGCAATTCTTGCTCTTAGGAGGAACCTCAGGTTGAGAGCTATCTGCCTATATCGAAAGCTCGGATTGCCGCTGTAAACTCCACCCTTTGGAGTTGAGGAAAACTGGGAAAAGAACCAGTCAAATCAAGTGAGAAAATCGAACTGGTTCACAAAATCGATCATCAGATAACAAGCAATTTGGGAAATTTACAACTCCTGATTGACCAAAAGGGATCATAAAAACCTTGGAAGAGGGCCTTAGAACCATATGGGAGAGAAAACCAGATTAGTTCAGGTGAACTAGATCCGAACCAGATCGAACTGGTCATTTCCAAAGAGAAAATCGAGTTGGTTTATAAATCGTAACCGATAGAGAAAGGGCAAACCAGGAAATTTATGACCTAAAGAGTCGGAAAAGTCATGAAAAAAGACCTTAGGATGAATTGGAGGTGAAAACTAAACCGGTTCAGGTGAACCGGATCCGAACTAGATTGACTCGGTTTGAACCACTATTGAACTGGATGCTAAATTAATTTTTCTAGGTGGCATAGAAAATTTTAATTGGAGAACTGAGGCCACCATTGGATAGAGAATGAATTTAAATAAATTTAGAAATTTTTAATTTTGAAAAATTTGGTCGAATCGGGCCTAAACCGGTCGGTTTAATTGTTGAACCCTGTTTGGATCGATATGGTCCAATTCGAAACAGTGTCGTATTCTTCCTTCAGATTACAACACTTTTCACTTGCCAGAAAATCGAACCAGTGCCGATGAAGCGAAAACATTTCCATTCAGTATGTTTCAGGCCATCAATGACTGTCATCAAGGTGGCAAACGGACGACCGATGAGTCCCCAAGCTCCTTATATAAAGAGCCCCTCTACATTCATCCTCCAAATACCTTAAAACCTCACTCTCTCTTAGCTACTCAGTTTTTCGATGAAACTTGAAGCAGAGCTTCGATATAGTGTCTTTTCTAAGCCAAAGAAGGCATGGTGAGGTTCCTTAGACTCGGGGAGAAGTCAGCTACACGGTGGTAGTCTCCAATTGCTCAGAGGGTCGTCAAAGAAGCACTAATGAGATCGAACAGTGAAGCAGCTTCAGCGGACCGTAGCTGCCCTATTTTTGTCGAGCTGAAATCAAGCAATTTAAGCCCTCCTTAGGCAAAAACAAGCTCTCCCAACACCTCCTCAACCCTCCTACGGCTAAATTAGTGTGGAAAGGTAAGCCAATTTGGTTCCCCTCTATGAATTTTGATCGGTGCTAGAGAGAGAACCAACAGATTGTAACTAACTAAATTCTCCCTCAATTCAACATGAATTGAGGTGATTCTTGATTCTAAAAAGTACCTCAGGATAAGAGCTATTTGTCCAGATCGAAAGCTCGGACCGCCGCGCCCTTGACGATAAGCTTTCGAAGCTTTCTCTCTCTACGTTCAGTTTTTTGTCGAAGCTCTGTTTGAGTTCATTTCGATATCAAATCGTGTGATTCAAAGTGCAACTGAATCGTATGAAGGTGTAAGGACTCCAATCTAACTTCACTTTCAACAATTAAACTCATTTGATGGGTAATTTTGATGAAATCAAATTCGGCTGAGTTGGAAGGTTGAAGTTGGGGGAAAAAAATTAGGGAAATTTGGGAATTTAAAAAATTCGAGAGACTAAAGTGCAATTTCATAAAATTGAGGGCTAATTGGGATTGATAAAGATGTTGGAGAACCAATTGGTCAATTTTTGAAATTTTTATTGTGAAACTTACTATTTTTGTAAAGTAGGGGCAAAATGGTAATTTTGGAAAAGTTGGGGACCAAATTGGGAATTTGGGAAACTTGAATCCCTTCTTGTGATTTTGAATAAATTGAGGTCCTAATGTGAATTTTAGAAGCTTTGGGACCCAATTTGGGGAAAAATTGGCATTTGTGACCTAAACTTGTAAAAAAAGAACTTTAGAGATCTAATTGTAATAAATAGAAATGTTTGAGTATTTCATCCAATTACGATGAATGAAGGTTAATAGGCCAAGTAATATTGAACAAGGATGTTTATATTGTGTCAGAACATGAAATACTGAAAACACCAGCAAGGACAAACTCGCGTGAATACAAAGAACCGCTTAAGAGGAAGTCATTGGGTTATTGTGTGAGTGGGATTTTTATATCAGATAAGTCGGAGGCCTCGGTATTGGAACTTGGTGGCTAATATGCACGATTTTAAAAATCTCGTATAGTGGGCCCAATGCTAGTTGGCATGAAAAGGAGCTTGTAAACAAACATGAGTTTAAGTCATGAAAACTTTAAATGAATGATATGATTGGCCATGGTACCAAGATAGGACTTACATACTCGATGGGCTAGCGATAGTGCGACATGACAGGTCGACGAACTAGTCGAGACAAATAATTATAGGTCGAGTTGATGGTCTGGGCCGTTAGACCAGTGGCATGACATACTAAATGGCTTATGTGGAAAACTATTATTTTGTGCATGCACTGAGGTACGTGACCTTCAAGACGTCTAAGAGGGGTAGTGATGTGTCCTAGGCACTACTGGACGACATGGTGGAGATAAGGGCATATTGTCATGCAGTAGTCAATGAAGCTCGACATAGCTTCATGCACATGAGACCGAGGTGGGGTTAGGATGAGGTCTCTATCCTCATACGAACATAGAGTTTTTTTTTACGGTATTGAGGGTCAGATGTCACATACATCCACTCATTCTAAGGGTAGAAGTGGACATGCTTCTATCTTGGTGACCGGTAAAGTCGTTCTGACACCACAAGTGGGTGCAGTGGACGTGCTGCCTTGTGAATCGGTAATCCCTTCATGATGAAGGGTGTGTGTTGATTGCTAAACACACTGTTTGTTGTTGATGATGAAGAAATTGCTTTGAAAATCGAGAAAAATAAGAAATAAATAATTTTAAAGAAAATAAGGAGTCTGATACACTCCAATTTAAAAACCATTTTTTTGAAAGTTTATTTTTTTAAAATACCCATTCACTGAGTTGTAGAAACTCACCCACCGTTTTTATCCCTTTTCATGAAATAGAGAAATAACTAGGGATAACACCAACTCTTACCCTCTGTCAGGTATGCTTAAATTTCTTAAGCTTGCATTTTATTTGATACATGTTATTTGAGGGAACAAGGTTGATATTACACCTGGATTCTCTTGAATTAAAGAAAAGGGAAACCCCTCTTGAACAAAGAGAGCGACAGGTTGCTCACATGCATCTGACCAAACTGGATCGGGGTGTGACAACTAGAGTGGTATCAGAGCAAAGTTCCCTTGAAATATTATTAATATTATGGTGGAAGACTACTGAAAACTGGTAGGATCCCTATTGGAACTAGAAGGCATCACCTACCATCCTCCAAGACTAGAGGAACCTGTACCTCCTCCTAGGAGCCCAACACCTCCTCCAGCACCAAAACAACCAAAGAGGAACCCAACCAAGAACGAGACTTGGGACAACTATTAGGATGTGTATGCCACCTTCATGAAAGTCCACCAAATACCCCCACCTACTTAGCTCAACATCAATCCCTCTAAATGGATGAAGTGGACGTATGAATGTGAGGTCAAGGAACTAAGGCAATATGGATTGGAGGCCATACATGAAATACGTCCCATCAGGGAATACAAATGGACCCCAACTAGTTACTTAGAGCCTTATTGTCACGCCTCGACCCGGTTTGGTCAGATCCCTGTGATCAACCCACCGCTCTCCTAGTTTATTAAAGAGTTTCCCCTTATTATAACCTGTAAAGAGTAAGATGTCCTTTAAACCCGCACATTTTCCTAGAATAACATAAATAAAAACTGCATAATATTTTAAATTTATCATACTTGTCTCACAGGCGTCTTAGTTGCTGGTTTTTAAGAGTAGGCTTTTCCGAATTTCTTGAAAGGGATATGGGGGGGGGGGGGGGGGGTGAGGTGAGTACAACGACTTAGTGAATGGGTTTTCAAAATTTTTAACTTTTAGGAAAAAGAATTGCATTGGAGTGTGCCAAACTCCTTTCTTTCAAAAGTCCTTTCATTTCAAATCTCAATTTTTACCACCATTTCTTATTAATCACGGTGTGTCATCACCCAACACACATCCTTCATCATGAAGGACAAACACACATTCGTAGGCCAGTACATCCACCGAACCCACTTGTGGCGTTGGAGCGACTTTACTGGCCACCTAGATAGAAGCATGTCCACTTCTACCCTGAGAATGAGTGGATGTTCGTGACATCCAACCCTCGATCCCATAACAATTCTCTGTGTCCGTATGAGGACAGAGACCTCATCTCGTACCCACACCATGTGCTTGATGCTACTCCAAATTTCTCATGGTCACCTAGTCTGACGAACTGCTCTTATACCCACTAGGTCATCTAGGGCCCTAAGGACGCATCACTACCATCAATACAAAATTAGTATTTCTACACCATGCCTTATAATCTGTGGTGCCACTGGTGCAACGGCCCTAACCCTCAACTTAACTTGTAATTGTTTGTCTTGACTGGTCTGTCGACCTGTCATGTCGCACTGCTGCTAGTTGACTGAGTATGTCGGCTTTGTCTTGGTACCATGGCCAAACAATTTCATTTATTAATGTTTTATGGCACTTATCTCATGTTTGTTTACGAGCTCCTGCTCGTTCCCATTGGCCTATGGCCCACTTGTTCGAGATTTTCAAAATCGGGCAGATTAGTCCCCAAGTTCCAAAACCAAGGCCCCTGGCCTATAATAGCTAATCGAGCTCCCGTCAAGAAGGTCTCCCAAATCGTTTAAGCATTGGCACACAGTCAGGGGAGAGCTCTTTCGACAAAAATATGTTTTCAATTGTCCATCATACCAACCGAGTATGAGGACATCTTTGCTCATAACCGATGAATGGGTTTTCACTTCCTTCGAGGAAGTTTCATCATACCAACCAGTTATGATTTACTTACAACTGGTAAGTAGTTTTTTCGCGTGATTTTCACATCACCTCTCTAAGTTGTGATGTTTAAAATACCACTAAATAGTGGGTTTTCATTTCAAGGTACTTATCATTCCCAAGTGGGTATGATATAAAATCCCACTCACTCGTTAATGAAGTGAATTGCACTTGACCAATTCTTTGTATTCATGCGAGCTTATCCTTGGAGGCATTCTCGATACTTCATATTCATACGTTTCAATAGCACTTTGAATCACAAGTTTTGACGCCAGAATGAGCTAAAATGAAGCTTTGCTAGAAAACAGACTATAGAGAGAGAAAGCTTCAATTTCTCACCGATGTGGGCGCAGCGGTTTGAGCTTTCTATCTAGGCAGATAGCTCTCATCCTGAGGTTTATCCTAGAATCAAGAATTGCATCAATTGATGCATAATTGAGTTAGAATTTCATCATCAAAATTTAGTCGGTTCTCTCTCTAGTACCAGTCAGAAATTGTATAGGGGAGCCAAATTGGCTTACCTTTCAGTCCTAATTCGGTCATGGGAGGGCTGAGGAAGTGTTGGAAGGGCTTGGTTTAGCCTGAGGAGAACTTGAATTGGCCAATTTTAGCTCGGCCGAAATTGGGCAGCTTCGATCCACCAGAGCTGCTTCACTATTCCATTATTCTAGCACTTCTCTGGCAACCCTCGTAGCAAACGAAGACTACATCGTGTAGCTGACTTCTCCCCATTTCTAAAGAACTCGACCTCACCTTGTTTGGCTCAGAAAAGTGCCCTTGTCGGAGCTCTAGTTCGAGTTTCACCGAAAAATGAAGCTGTTGAGAGAGAGTTGAGTTTTCAAGTGGAGAATATGAATGGGGATGTGCTCTTTATATAGGGAGCTCGTGGACTCGTCGACCGTTCGTTTGGCACCTTTATGGCAGACATTGATGGCCTGAAATGTACTGAATGGAAATGTTTCTTCTTCGCCAACGCTGCTTCGATTTTTCGATGAGTGAACAGTGCTGTGATCTGAAGGAAGAAGATGACACTATTTCAAATTGGACCAGACCGGTCCGAACCGGATTCAAAGGTTAAACCAGCCGATTCACGCCTCATTCGACCAAGTTTTTCAAATCTAAAAATTTCTAAATTCATCTAAATTCATTTTCTATCCAATGGTGGTCTCAAATCTCAAATTTGAAATTTTCAAGCCACCTAGAAAAATGAATTATAATTCAGTTAAATAGTGGTTCAAACCGGTCCAAACCAGTTCAATCTGGTTCGGATCTGGTTCACATGAACTGGTTTGGTTTTCATCTCCAATTCATTCTCAAGTCCATTTTCTTGACTTTTGGGACTTTTTGGGTCACTTGGGATCCACAAATTTCCTGGTTTGCCCTTTCTCTATCGGTTCTGGTTCATGAACTGACTCGGTCAATAAAACGGTTCGATCTAGTTGGATTCGGTTCATCTAAACTGATCTAGTTTTTCTCTTCCAATTTGTCCTAAGGTTCTTCTCTAAAGTTTTATGAACTCTTTGGATCACTCGAGAGTTGTAAATTTCCAAATTGCCTGTTTCCTAATAATCAGGTTTGTGAATCGGTTCAATTTTCTCACTTGGTTTGACCGGTTCTTTTCCCAATTTTCCTTAACTAAAAAGGGCGGGGTTTACAACTCTCCCCTCCTTTTAGGAGTTTTGTCCCCAAAACTTAATTAGCAACCTTGCATGAGTAATCATTTCCTTTGATGTTCATTTGGTGTTTGCTTAACATTCAAACTCTTCTCTTATTCTTTCAACTAGCCTTTTTTACATCTTTCACTTAAGGAATTTCTTTCCCTTATATTATTTACTCTTTCCATGGAGTTTATCATAACTATACATACCTTACTTAAGGGTATATCCTTAGATTCACATCTTTATTTGCTTAGAGCAACATTTTTTTTCCTTTGAGGTCCCATACTCTTAATTGGGAATTCCAAGATACCTAATCATTATCATGTCTAGTTAACCTCTTGGTCATTGAAACCCTTGGCTCAATGTCCTTTAGAACATTACATACCTTTTTTCATGGGTTTCCTTGTTATCACTTTTTCATCCTATTTCAACTCTTCCTTCATCCGTTGTTCATTACAATTTCAGTCCAAATTTTTATGTTTGACCTTGTCTTGCTTACTAACTGACTCTTCCTTATTTTGAGTCATGTTTTCCTCAGGACTGTTGGGTTTACATGCCTCCTTATAGCATGACATTTTCTAGGTCTTGTCTCTATGTCCATTAGATTTCCAGAACACCTCCTTTAGGGTTATTCCCAATTTTCCAACCTCTCAGAGATTGTATAACTTCATCCCTCTTTTCTTCTGGTAGTATTCCTCAACTACCTTCACCGTTATCAAATCAACTTACACAACTCTATCGATTTTCCTTACCCACTCGTCCTTTCTCAACTTCCTTATTGATTCTTTCGGGATCAAATAATTTGGTTTCCAAATAATTTACCGATTAGCTGGGATTCTTTCCTTCTTAAGTCCTTGGTGTTCTTTATCCAAGGATTTTTCTTATTCCTTAATCCACTTTTACTTAATCGTAATCATTTCTTGATTCTTATTTCTAAAATAATCACTTTTGATCTATGTGTCGATTCACTTGCTTGGGAAGGTTCCCTTCTTCCAATTTCCTTTCCTACTATGTCCCTCACAATAGAGATTTCCCTTTTTGGAGTTACATGTTCAACCTTCTTATGATTCTTGTATGGTTCTATCTCTCTTTCTTCGCACCCCTATCTATGTTAGGGCATTTGTTCGCTTTGGATCCTTCTCTATCCACAACTTTTATTTCATCCCTTATTCCTTGCTTAGGATACTTCTGATTATTGGTTTTATTTCGTGCATTCCACACTATGCTCAATCGTCCACTCTTTATGCTTCATATGTGCGTGTGGACTTTGACCCATCTTACCAATTGTGGTTATTCCTCCTTAGCCACATCTTATTTGGAGGGCTTACTTTCCCAATGTTTCTCAGATGTTCTTTTGGTTCTTTTGCTCTCTCCAAACAAGTCACACTGGGCCATCACGATACCTCTTTCCTTTGAAAAGTTTCCTAATTAAGGGTTGGTTCCTTGCTCTCCAAATTCTATCCCTCCACCCATCAATGATTCTTTCAAGGGTACTTAGTCGTATGCATCTATCCAAATTTCCTTTCATAATGTATTTCTTCTCCTCTTCACTCTTACTGTGTCATACCCCTAGAGTTTCCAGAGGACATTTTTCCATGTTTGTCCCTTATGAAGGGGTTCTAGGTATACTTTCTTACCTCCATTCATGTGGTATCCTTCTCGACTTGACTTTCTTAGGAAAAGTTTAAATTGGCTTTTACCTCACTATTTCTTGACCTCTTTATGAATCGGTTACTAAAACTGCTCCATGGTTTTGGTCACCAGTCCTTCATGTCTTTCATGACCTTTGAGGAGGTATTGCTCTATATCCATGGGGTGTGGAACAGCTCTGCTTTATCTGTCGTATTCCCTTATACCTATAATAGGTTATCTTGGTACTTGTCTTTAGTAGGGTTGTACACTTCTTCATGTAATATCCCTCTCATTCACACTTGTAATAGGTTATTCCCTTACGTGGACCGTTGTGGTTCCTCCTTTCCTTCGAGTATTATGGGGGCCTTTCTAGGGGTTAATAGTAGTTTAGTACCTCGCTGTCCTTGAGTGTGAACACCTTGAGAGTTTTCTTGTTTAAGTCTTCTTTGTCAAATGGTCACTCTAGGAGTCCTCCTATATTTCTTAATTCCCTGATTTAGCTTCCTTAACTGAGATGGGATTCTCCCTAATGTTTTATGGTGAAGGGGGTTTGTTTGTTTACTATTCTTGGGACCATCTTCCTAGCAAGATCACTTCATCGAGAGATAGGATTTTAGGAATTTCGAGTACTTTATTAATAGAGGATTACAATAAGTTGGGGGGGGGGGGGGGGTTTAGCCCCATTTACAGAAAATGGTACAAAATAAACTAGGGAGCTACGAGATTCTTGATAAGCATCGTCCTAGGTAAGGTTATACATCTGTATTGGCATTCTTGGCCTTAGGCTTGGCATCCACTTAACCCACTTGTGGCGTCGGAGCCACTTTACCGGCCACCTAGATAGAAGCATGTCTACTTCTACCCTGAGTGGGTGTTTGCGACATCCGACCCTTAATTCTGTAACAATTCTCTATGTCCGTATGAGAACAAAGACCTCATCCCGTTCCCACCCCGGTCACATGCGCTTGATGCTACTCCAAATTTCGCATGGTCACCTAGTCTAACGAACTGCCCTTATACACCCACGAGGTCATCTAGGGCCCTTAGGACGCATCACTACCCCTCTTGGGCGTCTTAATGGTCTCGTAATCACAGTGCATGCACAATCAATATTTTTACACCATGCCTTATAATCTGTGGTGCCACTGGTCCAACGGCCCTGACCCTCAACTTAACCTGCAACTGTTTGTCTTGACTGGTCCGTCGACCTGTCATGTCGCACTTCCACTAGTTGAATAAATATGTTGGTCATGTCTTGGTACCATGGCCAAACAATTTCATTTATTAAAGTTTTATGGCACCTATCTCATGTTTGTTTACGAGCTCCTGCTCGTGCCCACTGTTCGAGATTTTCAAAATTGGGCATATTAGCCCCCAAGTTGCAAAATCAAGGCCCCCGACCTATAAGACCTATTCGAGCTCCCGTCAAGAAGGTCTCCCAAATTGTTTAAGCATTGGCACAAATTCAAGGGAGAGCACTTCCAACAAAAATATGTTTTCAATTGTCTATCATACCAATTGAGTATGAAGACATCTCCGCTCATGACCGATGAACGGGTTTTCCACTTCATTCGAGAAAGTTTCATCATACCAACCATGTATGATCTACTTACAACCGATAATTAGTTTTTCCGCATGATTTTCACATCACTTCTCTAAGTTGTGATGTTTAAAATACTACTAAATAGTGGGTTTTCATTTCGAGGTACTTATTATTCCCAACCGGGTATGATATAAAATCCCACTCACTCGTTAATGAAGTGAATTCCACTCGACCGGTTCTTTGTATTTACGCGAGCTTGTCCTTGCTAGCGTTCCTGGTACTTCATATTCCTATACGATATGAACATCCTTGTTCATTATCCCTTAGCCTAATAGCCTTTATTCTTTCCAAATGAATGAAAAAAACTAAACTTTCTATTTATTTGCAATTAGGTCCCTAAAGTTATTTTTTTTTATCTTTGAGTCCCTATTGCCGGTTTTTCCTCAAATTGAGTCTTGAAACTTTTAAAACTTATCTTAGGATCTCAATTTATTCAAATTCACAAAATGGGTTTAATTTCCCAAATTTCCAATTTGGTCCCCTAACTTTTCCAAAATTACCATTTTTCCCTTCTTTACAAAAATGGTAAGTTTCACCCCAAAAATTCTAAAATCCCTCAATTGGCCCCTCTAACGTTTTTATCTTGCCCAATTGACCCTCAATTTTATAAAATTGCATCTTGGTCCTTCGAATTTTTAAAAATCACCAATTTTCACCAATTTCAACTCCTTACACAGTCGAATTTGATTTCATTTAGGGCCCTTAGAACGCATCATTGCCCCTCTTGGGCGTCTTGATGGTCTCGTAATCACAGTGCATGCACAATCAATATTTTTACACCATACCTTATAATCTGTTGTGCCACAGGTCCAATGGCCCCGATCCTCAACTTAACCTGCAGTTGTTTGTCTTGACTGGTCCAATGGTCCGCTAGTTGACTAAGTATGTCGGTCATGTCTTGGTACCATGGATAAACAATTTCATTTATTAAAATTTTATGGCAACTATCTCATATTTGTTTACGAGCTCCTGCTCATGCCCACTATTCAAGATTTTAAAAACCAGGCATATTAGCCCCCAAGTTCCAAAATTGAGGCCCCCGATCTATAAGAGCTATTCGAGCTCCCGTCAAGAAGGTCTCCCAAATTGTTTAGGCATTGGCACAAAGTCAAGGGAGAGCACTTCCAACAAAAATATGTTTTCAATTGTCTATCATACCAATTGAGTATGAAGACATCTCCGCTCATGACCGATGAACGGGTTTTCCACTTCCTTCGAGAAAGTTTCATCATACCAACCATGTATGATCTACTTACAACCGATAATTAGTTTTTCCGCATGATTTTCACATCACTTCTCTAAGTTGTGATGTTTAAAATACTACTAAATAGTGGGTTTTCATTTCGAGGTACTTATTATTCCCAACCGGGTATGATATAAAATCCCACTCACTCGTTAATGAAGTGAATTCCACTCGATCAGTTCTTTGTATTCACGCAAGCTTGTCCTTGATGGCGTTCCTGATACTTTGTATTCCTACATGATATGAACATCCTTTTTCATTATCCCTCGGCCTAATAGCCTTTATTCATTCGAAATGAATGAGAAAACTAAACTTTCTATTTATTTGCAATTAGGTCCCTAAAGTAATTTTTCTTTATCTTTAAGTCCCTAATGCTGGTTTTTCCACAAATTGAGTCTCGAAACTTTTAAAACTTATCTTAGGACCTCAATTTATTCAAATTCACAAAAGGGGTTTAATTTCCCAAATTTCCAATTTGGTCCCCCAACTTTTCCAAAATTACCATGTTGCCCTTCCTTTACAAAAATGGTAAGTTTCACCCCAAAAATTATAAAATCCCCCAATTGGCCCCTCTAACATTTTTATCATGTCCAATTGACCCTCAATTTTATAAAATTGCATCTTGGTCCTTCAAATTTTTTAAAATCCCCAATTTCCCCCAATTTCAACTTCTTAACACAGCCAAATTTGATTTCATAAAATTGACCAATCAAACACATCTAATTATTGAAATTGAAGTTAAAATTGAGATCCTTCATCTTCATACGATTCAATAGCACTTTGAGTCGCAAGTTTTGACATTGGAACGAGCTCAAACGGAGCTTCGCCAGAAAATAGACTGTAGAGATAGAAAGCTTCAATTTCTCACCGGTGATGGTGCGACGGTCTGAGATTTCTATCTGGATAGATAGCTCTCATCCCGAGGTTCATCCTAGAATCAAGAATTGCATCAATTGATGCAAAATTGAGTTAGAATTTCATCATCGAAATTCTATCAGTTCTCTCTCTAGCACCGATCGGAAATTGCAGAGGGGAGTTGAATTGGCTTACCTTTTAGTCCAAATTTGGCTGTGGGAAGGCTTGGTTTAGCCTGAGGTGGGCTCGAATTGGCCAATTTCAGCTCTACCGAAATAGGGCAACTTCGGTCCACCAGAGTTTCTTCAATGTTCCATTATGCCGGTGCTTCTCCAGTGACCGTCAGAGCAAACGGAGACTACAGGCATGTAGCTGACTTCTCCCCGATTCTAAAGAACTTGACCTTGCCTTGTTTGTCTTAGAAAAGTTCCCTTGTCAGAGCTCTAGTTCGAGCTTCATCAGAAAATAGAGCTGATGAGAGAGTTGAGTTTTTAGGTGTGGAGAGGATGCATGGGGTGGGCATCTTTATACAGGGAGCTCGTGGACTCGTCGGCCGTCCATTTGGCACCTTCATGACAGACATTGATGGCCTAAAATGTAATGAACGTAAACATTTCTTCTTCTCCAGTGCTGCTGCAATTTTCCGGTAAGTGAACAGTGCTTTCATATAAAGGAAGAAGACAACATTGTTCCGAACCGGTCCAAACCGGGTTCAAACCTTAAGCCGTCTGGTTCACCCCTCATTTGACCAAGTTTTTCAAATATAAAAATTTTTCAATTCATCTAAATTCATTTTCTATTCAATGATGGCCTTAAATCTCAAATTTCAATTTTTTATGCCACCTAGAAAAATGAATTTAGAATTCGGTTCAATAGTAGTTCAAAACGGTTCAATCTTGTTCGGATCCGGTTCACATGAATCGGTTTGGTTTTCATCTACAATTCATTCTCAAGCCCATTTTCATGTCTTTTGGGACTTTTTGGTTCACTTAGAATCCACAAATTTCCTAGTTTGCCCTTTCTCTATTGGTTTCGGTTCATGAACTGACTTGGTTCATAAACGAGTTCAATACAGTTGGATCCGGTTCATTTAAACCGGTGTAGTTTTTCTCTTCCAATTTGGCCTCAGGTTCTTCTCCAAAGTTTTGTGAACCCTTTGGATCATTCAGGACTTGTAAATTTCCAAATTGCCCATTTCTTGATAATCAGGTTCGTGATCCAATTCAATTTTCTCATTTGGTTTGACCGGTTCATTTCTTGATTTTCCCTAACTAAAAAGGGCAGGGTTTACACTTATGATCAAGAGTCCCACAACCGTTCCAAGGCTAACTCTCGGCCTATGACCCCAGGGTATTTGGTTGTAGAAAACTTTTGTAACAAACCAAGTATGACAAGAAAATATTTCTTGAATGAATGAAAGTGAAATTTTTGATAAAACATTTGAGTTCCTTGATAAGTTTAATGCAAAAAGAGTATGATAATAAATATTAAAGTAAATGGTAGGAAATCACCTAAGGAAGGAAAAACGAGTTATTTATAGTTAACCTCAACCTTTAAGACTTTCCCTTAGAAGTACAATAAATTTGATAAGGAAGAGTTCATCCAAGGGAGATCTTAACTAAGGAAAGGAAGGGTCAATGTAAAGAAACGACTTTGAAGAAAACCAAAGGAATGAAAGTTGATTAGGAAGAAAGAAGGAAGAGCACTGAAGATATTAAACATGACAAGGAAAAAGAAGAAAATATATAATAGAAAGAAACTTTGGAAATAATACTAGTACTTGGAAAGAGTTAGGACACACATCCTTAGGAACTAGATAGTAATAAAGAACTCTACTTGGAAATAAGGATGTGAAACAAAAAGGAATAGAAGATAGGGGAGAAATCCAGAGTGAATCACCATGCAAAGGTGGAGAAGTATAAGAAAGAATGAAGGGAGAACTTTCAAGGAGCAGTAAGGAAAATGAACGTGAGAATCCCAATATGGAAGTCCCTAGAAGAAGAATGAAGATAAGAAGTGGAATCGTAGAAACATGGAAGTTCCAAGCTAAGGAAATCAATAGATGAGATATCATAAATTGGAGCAGGAATCATGAACTCATTAAATGACAAAGGCAATTAAGTAAATACTTGGAAAGCCAAGCATGATCTACTAATAGGGATTTTAGGCAAATCTAATTGAAGGAAATAACCCCTGATAACCAAATCATCCGAGAAGCCAACAATACTCCAAGAAGGATAAGAAATTAGTAAGAATCATATCCAAAATAGGGCAAAGGGAGGGATACCAAAGATAAAGTGATTCGAAAGAAATCCCCTCAAAATAAATAACTAAGAGGATAAAACGAGTGAGACAATTAACAAATTGACCCTTGCGAAGGTCATAATCCCAATGGAGAAGGAAAAGATGGAAAGGTCAAAACCTTTGAGAGATGAGGACAGAGGAAGGCCTTAAAGAGATCAATGACTATGATCGGAGTAACGACCTAAAAGCTATGGAAATGTTAAATAGATTTTTGCAGGATGAACAAGAGATTTTGACACAAAGGGGAATGTGAAATCCACCTCATAGGAATATATGAGTACTGGGAGCAAGTGAGAATGAAGTGAAATAGACGAGAAGTACTCGTAGTATCTCAAATGGTAAAGGTAATCAGAAGAATATGTCATCAAGTAATGTTATTTAAGGTTAGACATTTGCAATGGTAGAACTAGAAGGAAATCCTGGGATAAAAGAAGTGTAAAACTTACCAAGGAAGCGAACCTTGGAAAAACATATGTGTACTAGCTAAGAAGAAATGGGACCAATGGAATTGGAAAGAAGATAAGCTCTTCAAAGACAAGCTATTGGAAATGTTAGGATCAAGTACAAAGGGAAAGAAATCGTGAAGGTACAAGGGACAAGATTAAACCCAAGTAACGGTTATGTCACACCCCGACTCGGTTTGGTCGGATTCCCGTGATCAACCCGCCACTCTCTTGATTTTTTAAAGGGTTTTCCCTCGTTATAAACCGTAAAGAGCAAGGCGTCTTTTAAACCTGCACTTTTCCTGGAATAACATAAATCAAAACTGCATAATATTTTAATTTTTATCATACTTGTCTCGTAAGTGTTCGGGTTAATGGTCTTTAATGGTAGACTTTCCAAAATTTTCCTGAAAGGGATATAAGGGAGGAGGGTGAGAACGACTACTCAGTGAATGGGTTTTCAAAAATTCTCTTTGAGGAAAAGAATTGTATTGGAGTGTGCCAAACTCATTTCTTTAAAAAATCCTTGCATTAAAAATCTCGGGTTTTATCACCATTTCCTTATTTAAATACAGTGTGTCATCGCCCAACACACAACCTTCATCATGAAGGTCAAACACACATTCGCAGGCCAGCACGACCACTGAACACACTTGTGGCTTCGGAGCGAGTTTTTCGACCACCTAAATAGAAGCATGTCCACTTCTACCCTGAGAATCAGTGGATATACGTGACATCTGACCCTCAATCCCAAAATCAATTCTCTATGTCCGTATGAGGACAGAGACCTCATCCCATCCCCACCCCAATCTCATGCACTTAGTGCTACTCCAAATTTTGCACGATCACCTGGTACGACGAACTGCCCTTATACTCACCGAGTCATCAAGGGCCCTTAGGATGCATCACTACCCCTCATGGGCATCTTGATGATCCTGTAATCATAGTGCATGCATAAACACTATTTTCTTATCATGCCATATAATATGTGGTGCCACTGGTCCAACGGCCTCGACTCTCAACTCAAGCTGCAGCTGTTTATCTTGACTGGTCCGGAGACCTGTCATGTCACACTGCTAGTAGTTGACTGAATATGTCGGTCCTATCTTGGTACATGGCCAAACAATTTATTTATTTAGTTTTATGGCACATATCTCATGTTTGTTTATGAGCTCTTGCTTGTGCCCACTGTCCTATGGCTCACTTGTTCGAGATTTTCAAAATCAGGCATAATATCCCCCTAGTTCCAAAACTGAGGCCCCCGGCCTATAAGAGCTATTCGAGCTCTTGTTAAGAAAGTCTCCCAAATCCTTTAAGCATTGGCACACAATTAGGGGAGAGCACTTTCGTAAAAAATATATTTTCAGCTGTTTATTATACCGACCGATTTTCAACTTCCTTTGAGGAAGTTTCATCAGTCTCCCAAATTGTTTAAGCAGTGGCACATAGTCAGGGGAGAGTACTTCCAACAAAAATATATTTTCAACTATTTATCATACCAAACGAATATGAGGACATCTCCACTCATAACCAATGAACGGATTTTCCACTTCCTTCGAGTAAGTTTTATCATACCAACCGAGTATGATATACTAACAATTGGTAAGTAGTTTTTTCGCATGATTTTCACATTACTCTTCTCGGGTGTGATGTTTAAAATACCACTTAGCAATGGGTTTTCATTATCGAGGTGCTTATCATCCTACCTAGGTATGATATAAAAATCCCACTCACCTGATCGTGAAATGAAATTCCACTTAGTCGATTTTCATCCCTAGCAAGCTTAACCTCAGCTAGTGTTCTCGATGTCGCGTGTTCCTACACGAAATGAATGTTGTTGTTCATTATCATTTGGCATAATCACCTTTATTTATATGAATGACTAAATTCTTAACTTTTCAAATATTGGCCCCCAAATTTACCAAAATTACTATTTTGCCCTTCCTTTACAAAAATGGTAAATTTTACCCCAAAATTCTAAAATTACTCAATTGGTCCGCTAACACTCTTATTATAACCAATTGACCCTCAATTTTATAAAATTGCATTTTGGTCCTTTGAATTTTTTAAAATCCCCAATTTTCCCCCAATTTCAACTTTATAACACAGCTGAATTTCATTTAATCAAATTAACAAATCAAACACTTCTAATTGTTGAATTTAAAGTTAAATTTGAGTTTCTAAATCTTCATACGATTCAATAGCACTTTGACTTGTAAGTTTTGAAGTTGGAACGAGCTCAAATGGAGTTTCGTCGGAAAATAGAACGTGGAGACCATTTTGCCCTTCCTTTACAAAAATGGTAAATTTTACCCCAAAAATTTTAAAATTACTCAATTGGTCCCCTAACACTCTTATTATGACCAATTGACCCTCAATTTTATAAAATTGCATTTTGGTCCTTTTAATTTTTTAAAATCTCCAATTTTCCCCCAATTTTAGCTTTCTAACACAGCCAAACATGATTTAATCAAATTGACCAATCAAACACCTCTAATTGTTGAAATTGAAGTTAAATTTGAGTTTCTACATCTTCCTACGATTCAATAGCACTTTGAATCGTAAGTTTTGACGCTGGAACGAGCTCAAATGGAGTTTCTCCGGAAAATAGAACATTAAGAGAAAATGTTTCAATTGCTCACTATCGGGGGCCCGACCATCCGAGCTTCCAATCAGGGCAGATAGCTCTCCTCCTAAAGTTACTCCTAGGATCAAGAATTGCATCAATTGATGTCGAATTGGGTGAGAGTTCTATCATTGAAATTATGTCAGTTCTCTCTCTAGCACAAGTCAAAAATTGTAGAGGGGAGCTGAATTGGCTTACCTTTCAGTTCTAATTCGGTCGTAGGAGGGCTAGGGAGGTGTTGGGATAGCTTGGTTAGGCCTGAGGAGGGTTTGAATTGGCCAATTTCAGCTCGGCCAAAATAGGGTAGCTTCAGTCCGTCAGAGCTGCTTCACTGTTCGATCACGCCGATGCTTCTCTGGCAACCCTCGGAGCGAATGGAAGTTACCACTGTGTAGCTGACTTCTCCCTGGTTCTAAGGAACCTGACAACGCCTTCTTTGGCTCAAAAAAGACCCTATATTAGAGCTCTGGTTCGAGATTCACTGGAAAACTAAGCAGTTGAGAGAGAGAGATTTTCAGGTGTAGGGAGGATGAATGGAGAGGGGCTCCTTATATAGGGAGCTCAGGGACTCATCGCCCGTCCGTTTGGCACCTTTATGACAGTCATTGATGCCCTGAAACGTACTTAATGGAAATGTTTCTTCTTCATCGGCATTGCTTCAATTTTCCAGCGAGTGAACAGTGATGTCATCTGAAGGACTAATACGACACTATTCCGAACCAGACTAGTCTAAACCAGGTTCAAAGCTTAAATCAGCCGGTTCGCCCCCAATTCGACCGAATTTTTCAAATCTAAAAATTTCTAAATTCATTTTCTATCTAATGTGACCTCAAATCTCAAATTTTAATTTTTTAAGCCACGTAGAAAAATAAATTTATTATCCGGTTCAATAGTGGTTCAAACTGGTCCAAACCAGTTCGGATCCAGTTCACCTGAATCGATTTGGTTTTAATCCCCCATTTATCCTAAAGTCCTTTATCATTACTTATGTGACTCTTTAAGTCACTTGGGGTTAATATATTTCCCGGTCTGCCCTCTCTCTATCGGTTCCGGTTCATAAACTGGCTTGGTTCATAAACCGGTTCATTCCGGTTTGGTTCCGGTTCACCCGAACCAGTCTGATTTTTCTCTCTCACTTGGTTCTAAAGTTCCTTCCCAAGGTTTATGAATCTTTTTGGGTCACGTGCTTGAAATTTCTCTAATTTGCTCATTCCTCAATAATCGGTTTTATGAACCGATTCGGTTTTCTCACTCAGTTTGATCGGTTCTTTCCTAGTTTTTCCTTAACTCCAAAGAGCAGGGTTTACACTTCATCATGAAGGAAAACACACACTCATAGGCTAGCCCATCCACTATACCCACTTGTGGCGTCGAAGCGACTTTACTGGCCACCTAGATAGAAGCACGTCCACTTCTACTCTGAGAATGAGTGGATGTACGCGACATCCGACCCTCAATCCCGTAACAACACTCCGTGTCCGTATGAGGACAGAGACCTCATCCTGTCCCCACCCCGGTCTCATGCACAATGAAGCTATGTTGATCTTCTCAAGACTTTTGGTATGACTAACTGCCCTTATCTCCACCAGGTCGTCTAGAGCCCTAGGACACATCACTACCCCTCTTGGGTGTCTTGAAGGTCCCGTAACATAGTGCATGCACAAATCAATAATTTTCCACATAAGCCATATAATTTGTGGTGCCACTGATCCAATGGCTCCAACCTTCAACTCGACCTGCAGCTATTTGTCTTGACTAGTCCGAAGACGTGTCATGTCGCACTGACGCCAGTCCATCGAGTATGTTGGTACTGTCTCGATACCATGGCCAAACAATTCATTTACTTAAGTTTTCATGGATAAAAATCATGTTTGTTTACGAGCTCCTGCTTGTGCCAACTGGCCTAGGGCCTACTATTCGAGATTTCCCAAAATCGGGCATATTAGCCCACAAGTTCCAAAACTGAGGCCTCCTGCCTAACTGAGCTATTCGAGCTCTCATTAAGAATGTCTCCCAAAAATTTTAAATAGTGGCATACAGTCAGGGGAGAGAACTTCTGACAAAATAAACTTTCCAGTCATATGAGGACATCTCCGCTTATAACCGATAAGCTGGTTTTCCACTTTCTTTCAAAAAGTTTCATTATACCAACCGGGTATGATCTACATACAACCGGTAAGTAGTTTTTTCTCATGATTTCTACATCACTCTTCTCAGGTGTGATGGTTAAAATACCACTTAGTAGTGGGTTTTCATTTTTGAGGTGCTTATCATCCCAACTGGGTATGATATTAAATCCTACTCACCCAATCGTACAATGTATTTCCTCTAAATCAACTTTCATCCCTCACAAGCTTTGTCTTAGCTGGCATTCCCGATATCTCGTGTTCCTACATGGTATGAACAACCTTGTTCATTATCATTTGGCTTGATAGCCTTCATTCATTATGAATAACTAACAATATATAAATTTTTAAATATTTGCAATTTGGTCTCTAAAGTTCTTTTTCTTTTACTTTAGGACCCAAATGCCAGTTTTTCCCCCCAAATTGAGTCCCAAAACTTTAAAAATTCACCCTGGGACCTCAATTTATTCAAATCACAAAAAGGTATTCAAGTTTCCCAAATTCCCAATTTGGTCCTCAATTTTTCCAAAATTACCATTTTGCCTCTCCTTTACAAAAATGGTAAGTTTTTCCCCAAAAATTCCAAAATTTGCTCAATTGGTCCTCCAACACTCTTATCATGCCCAATTGGCCCTCAATTTTATAAAATTGCATTTTAGTCCCTCAAATTTTTGAAATCCCCAATTTTAACTTTCCAACACAACCGAAATTGATTTCATCAAATTAACCGATCAAACAAGTTTAATTTTTGAAATTGAAGGAGTTCCTACATTTTCATACGATTCAATTGTATTTTAAATCGCACGATTTGATGTCGGAATGAGCTCAAACGGAGCTTTGCCGAAAAATAGAATGTCGATAGAGAAAGTTTTGAATGCTTACTAGCGGGGGTGCAGCGGACCAAGCTTTCGAACTGGGTAGATAGCTCTCATCTTGAGGTTACTCCTATGATCAAGAATTGTATCAATTGATGTCGAATTGAGTGAGAATTTTGTCATCAAAATTTTATCGATTCTCTCTCTAGCACCGATCGGAAATTATAGAGTGGAGCCAAATTGGCTTACCTTTCACTTCTAATTTGGTCGTAAGAGGGTTGAGAAGGTGTTGGGAGAGCTTGGTTTGGCCTGAGGAGGGCTCGAATTGGCCAATTTTAGCTTGACAGAAATAGGGCAGCTTCGGTCCGCTAGAGATGCTTCACTATTCGATCTCGTTGCGCTTCTCTAGCGACCCTCGAAACAATTGGGGACTACCACCGTGTAGCTGACTTCTCCCCGATTCAGTTTTCTCACTCAGTTTGACCGGTTCTTTTCCCAGTTTTTTGTAACTCCAAAGAGTAGGGTTTACAGAAATGACTTGTTACAAGGTGGGGACAATAGGAACACTACTTGAGAAAGTGCCCAACACTACCAAAAATAGGTATCAAGATAACCTGCTATAGGTATAAGGAAAATGGGGCATGAAATGAAAGACTATCCCACACCACAAGGATGTAGAGCAATACTTTCCAAGAACTACGCCTCCACAGCTACATGAATCCAAAAGGATACCACCCCAAGAAACACGACTCCTGCTCAGAATTTCAACCACACCCAGGAGGAAGCTCTTCAAGATCCTAGCGTAGTGGCGGGTACTTCCCGACCCAATCTCCCTTTAAGAAAAGCTAAAGCCCCAAGTTGATAATCCTATTTTGAAAGTAAATTTTGAGTTTCTAAAACTTTTTTGTCCCTCAATGATGGTGCAATGGTGTGCCTCAACTACATGAGGAAGGAAAAAGGACTGAAGGTAGGGCCTCAATAAACCACAAATAGAACAAAGGGTAGATGAAGAGAATTCTTCCTTAAGAAGAAATTTCCAGCCATCAAGGAGCAAGGAAGGAAGCGCCTCCATAAGAGAAGACAAGCCGAGCATTAGACGACAAATGGGATATCTTTGGATGATAAGTATGACCTGCTTTGGAAAAAGCAAAGAAGTCAAATAGAAGTTTCGCACCAACATAGCGAAAGGAAGCAAATCAAAACAACAAGATAGTCAAAGAGAATAAACGACGCCCTAAGGAGGACCGGAAAATAGTAAGGACTACACCCTAAAAAGGGTAATGAGATGGAAATAAGGACAAGAATACTCGAGAGACAATTGTCTAAAGATAAATAGACAAGGATAATAGTAGGGATGAGGCAGTTAACAAACTAACCCTCATAAAGGTCATAAATTTAAGCTCTAGTGAAGAAGGGGGAGGTGGAAAGGCCAAACATTTGGAAAAGAAGGATGAAGGAAATCCTTAAAGAGATCAATGGCCAAGACTAGATTGACAACCAAACTTAAAGCCAGGAGAAGGTTAAGTAAGCCTCTCATAGGATCATCAAGAGATCTTGAAACAAGGAGGATTTGAGCTCTCCTTAAAAGAAATGGATGTGTACTAGGGTACAAGTAGGAATGAGGATGGGGTATGAAGGACGTACCCACAAGATTTCAAAAGTAAAGGTAAGCGGGAGAGGGTGGTATCAAAGGATGCCATTCAAGGTTAGATACTTTCGAAGACGAATGAAAAAGGAATTTCCGGGAGAAAGGGGAAGAATCCTACCAAGGAAGGAAACCCCAGGGAGGGATACATGTCATGTAAACCCCGTCCCTTAAAGATAAGAAAAACGGGGAAAGAATCGGTCAACTCAAGAGAGAAAACTGAGTAGGTTCACAAACCACAACCGATAAGGAAAGGGTAAATGGGGAAATTTACAAATCCTGAGTGACCTAAAGAGTTATAAAAGTCATGGAAAAGGGCTCTAAGATGAATTGGAAGAGAAAACCAGACCAGTTCAGCTGAACCAGACCCAAACCGGTTTGAACCAATATTGAACTCGTTTCTTAATTCATTTTTCTAGGTGGCTTAAACTATTCAAATTGGAGAATTGAAGCCATCATTGGATAGAGAATGAATTTAGAAATTTTTAATTATGAAAAACTCGGTCGAATCGGGCCTAAAGTGATCGATTTAAGCAATAAACCCAACTCGGACCGGTTCGGTTCGGAACAATGTTGTCTTCTTCCTTCAGATGAAGTCCTCCTCACACCTAAAAACTCCTCTCTCTACTGCTTCAATATCCGGTGAAGCTTGAACCAAAACTCTAACTTGGGCATTTTTCTAAGCCTTAAAAGGTGAGGTCAGCTTCCTTAGATTCGGGGAGAAGTTAGCTACTCGACGGTAGTCTTCATTCAATCCAAGGATCATCAGAGAAGCGCCAACATAATCAAACAGTGAAGCAACTCTGGCAGACCGTAACTGCCCTATTTCGGTCGAGCTGAAAACGGCCAAATTGAGCCCTCCTCAAGCCAAACCAACCTCCCCCAACACTCCCACAGCCCTCAAACGACCAAATTAGAGCTGAAAGGTAAGCCAATTTGGCTCCCCTCTATAATTTCTGATCAGCATTACAAGGAGGAATGGTGAAATTTCACTGGCCAAATTCTCACTCAATTTGACATGAATTGTTGAATTGTTGATTCTAGGAGAAACCTCAAGACGAGAGCTACTTGCCCCAATTGAAAGCTCGAACCACCGCACCTCCCACGGTAAGCTTTCGAAGCTTTCTCTCTTTACGAACAGTTTTTTGACAAAGCACCGATTGAGCTCAATTCAGACTCAAATGATGCAATTCAAAGCTCCATTTAATCATATGGAAGTGTAGGAATTGATCCATATCTTCAATTGGATCAATTAACCCTGATTGAATGGTCAATTTGATGAAATCAGATTCAACTAGTTTGAAAGGGGGGAAATTGGGGAAAATTTTGGGGAAATTTGGGAATTTTGTAAAATTGAGGGACCCTGTTGGTATGATGAACTTTCTTGATGAAAGGAGAAACCCTCTTACCAGTTGTAAGAGGGGATATCATCGCACCCGATTAGTGTGATGAAGTTGAAATTAATCTTTTTGTCAGAAGTGTTCTTCCCTGACTCTATGCTAATGCTTAAAAGATATGGAAGACCTTCTTGAAGGGAGCTCATATAGGCCCAAGGCCAGGTTTTTTAACTCACGGGGCTAAATGCCCGGTTTTGGAAAAACATGTGTAGTCGGCCTATGGCCAGTGGGCACAAGTAGGAGCTTGTAAACAAACTTGAGTAAAGAAAGCCATGAAAATTTTTAATGAAATTGTTGTGTTATTTCACCATGGTACCAAGTCAGTACCGATAGTACTCGATGGACTTGTGGGAGTACGTAAGGCCAGGTCGACGGATCAGCCTAGAAAAATAGCTGCAAATCGGGTTGAGGGTCGGGGTCGTTGGACTATTGGTACCAAAGATAATGGACATATGTGAAAACTATTGTTTGTGCATAGGGGTAGTGATAGGTCCTAAGGACTACTGGACAACATGGTGGAGATAAGGGCAGTTTGTCATGCTAGACAGTCGAAAAGCTCGGAGTAGCTTCTTGCACACAAGATCGAGGTGGGGTCAAAATGAGGTCTCTCTCCTCATACGGACACGGAGTAGCATTCGAGTCTAGGGGTTAGATGTCAAGAACATCCACTTAGACTTAGGGTAGAAGTGGACGGGATTCTATCTTGGTGGATGGTAAAGACGCTCCGATCCACAAGTGGGTGCAGTGGATGGATTACATGTGCGAATGTGTGTGCCTTTCCTGATGAAGGGCATGTGTTTGTTTGCTAAATGCCTCTCGAGGCAAGGGGTAGTCTAAGAGAGCTAAACACACTTAATATATGAATGGGAAAATTGATTTTGAGATTTGAAAATTCTTGGAAAAAGAAATGGAAAATCTTGGAAAAAGGTTTTGAAAACCGAAATTTAGGAAACGTCTCTTTAAAGGAAATGATAACATTGGCATGATTTGATAAACAAAAACTAATTTGAAAACTCACTCCCAGCACTCGCTCACTGAGTTGTAGAACTCACCCCCTCCATTTTTACCCATTTCAGATAATCAAGAGAAAATCAAACTTAAAAACCTCCTTGTAATATAGGTATGTCAGTTTTAAGATATTCAATTTTGTATAATGTTATTAAAGGAAATACAGGAAACAAGAACGTCTTATTACTTGCGTTTTAGAAAAGAGTGAAACCCTTAATAAAACAAATGAAGTGGCAGGTTGCTAATAGGGAGACGACCAAACCGGGTTGGACATGACAAATAATGGTATAAATGTATTTATTATATACATTCTATATTTTTATGGATTTCATACCTTGATTACCTATTCTCCTCACTTTAAGGGCAATGGAAAATTTTGGACCTCTAGTAAATAATTCTATAAAAGAATAATTTAGAGAAAAAATAATTTTGTTGTAATTTTCAAGATCTCTCGTGTTTAGAAAAATGAAATCAACTATTCCATGTGTAAAAATTTTTTAGGGGTTGTATTTTTTTGTAAGAAAATTACCTATTTTAGATATTATTTGAATGTAGTGAAATGGTGAGTTATTTATAATAAAATAGAAATTACTGATTTTACAAAATAAAATAGTGTTGTAAAATTTTCAATTTGTTAGCTTTTAGATCAATTATTTAATTTATTATTTAAATTATTTTTATACAATCTTGTTTAACTTATGGTTTATTTATTTTAATTTCTTTTTATATTTATGTAATTTAATTAAATTTATAATAATAATATTTTATATAAATTATATAATAAATATAAAATGTGAAATATATAATATAATTTATTATATACATTTATATTATTTATATTATAATTATAAAATATTTATATATAATAATTTTTAAATAATTAATATTAATTCTTTTTATTATAATAATAAATAAATTATTTTACCTAATTTAATTATATAATAAAATTTAATACTTATATTATACTTAATATATAATATAAATATATATAATTAATTTTATATTTTATTATATATTAGATTATATTAATATATTTAATTTATTATATATTATATTTAATATAATTTAATTATATATAATACAAGTTATTTGATTTAATTAAAAAAATTAATTTATATTTCTAATTTTTCCTTAAAAAGCGCTAGTATAACTCCTACAAATACATCACTCAGCTTCTCGATACTTCCCCTCCGATCCATAAATTATTGCAATTCTTGATAATAGGAGAAATATCAAGACAAGAGCTACTTGCCCCGATCGAAACCTCGAACTGCTACACCTCCTACGGTAAGCTTTCAAAGCTTTCTCTCTCTACGAACAGTTTTTCGACAAAACTTCATCTCAACTCAATTTAGACTCAAATTACGTGATTCAAAGCTCCATTTAGTCGTATGAAAGTGTAGGAACTAATCCATATCTTCAATTGGATCAATTAAACTCGATTGAATGGTCAATTTGATGAAATAAGATTTGATCAGTTTGAAATAGGAAAATTTGGAAAAATTTTGGGGAAATTTGGGAATTTCGTAAAATTGAGGGACGCGGTTGGTATGATGAACTTTCTTGAAGAAATGAGAAATCTGCTTATCGGTTGTAAGAGAAGATATCATCACACTCGGTTAGTGTGAAGAAGTTAAAAATAATCTTTTTGTCAGAAGTATTCTCCCCTGACTTTGTGCCAATACTTGAAAGATTTGAAATACCTTCTTAACTGGAGCTAGAACAGCTTATATAGGCATAAGGCCAAGTTTTTGAACTCACGGGGCTAAATGCCCAATTTTGAAAAAACACTTGCAGTGGGCCTATGGCCAGTGGGTACGAGTAGAAGCTCGTAAACAAATTTGAGTAAAGAAAGTCATGAAAATTTCTAATGAAATTGTTATATGATTTCACCATGATACCAAGTCAGTATCGACAGTACTCGATGGATTGGCGGTACTGCGTCAAGGCCAGGTCGACGTACCTGCCTAGAAAAATAGCTTCAAGTCGGGTTGAGGGTCTGGGTCGTTGGACTATTAGCAACAAAGATAATGGACATGTGAAAACTGTTGTTTGTGTATGCACTTATGGTATGGGACCATCAAGACGTCCTAGGGGTAGTGATGGGTCATAAGGGCTACTGGACAACATGGTGGAGATAAGGACAGTTCGTTGTGCTAGTCAGTCGGAAAGCTCAAAGTAGCTTTTTGTGCACAAGACCGAGGAGGGGTCAAGATGAGATCTTTATCCTTATACGAATACGGAGTAGTATTCGAGTCTAAGGGTTAGATGTCAATAACATCCACTTAGACTCAAGGTAGAAGTAGACGTGATTCTATTTTGGTGGATGGTAAATACGCTCCGATCTACAAGTGGGTGCAGTAGACGGATTGCATGTGCAAATGTGTGTGCCCTTCCTGATGAAGGGTGTGTTTTTGTTTGCTAAACACCTCATGAGGCAAGGGGTGGTCTAAGAGAGCTAAACACACCTAATATATGAATGGGAAAATAATTTCGAGATTTGAAAATTATTGAAAAAAGAAATAAAAAATCTTGAAAAAGGGTTTTGGAAAAAGGTTTTAAAAACTGAAAATTAGGAATTGTCTCTTTAAAGGAAATGATAACATTGGTATGAATTGATAAACAAAAATTAGTTTTAAAACTCACTCCCAACACTTGCTAACTGAGTTGTAAAACACACCCACTCCATTTTTATCCATTTTAGGTAATTAAGGAAAAATCAAACTTAAAAATCTACTTTTAAGACAGATATGTCAGTTTTAAAATATTTAATTTTGTATAATTCTATTATAGGAAATAAAGGAAATAAGAACTGGCATTTTAAAATATTTATTTGAAAATGACAAATAATAGTATAAATGTATTTATTATATACATTTTATATTTTTATGAATTTCATACCTTAATTACTTATTCTCCTCGATGGCAATGAAAAATTTTGTACCTCTAGTAAACATTTCTATAAATAAAATAATTTAGAGAAAAAATAATTTTGTTATAATTTTCAAGATCTCTATTGTTTAGAAAACCAAAATCAACTATTTAATGTGTAAAAATGTTTTAGGGGTTGTATTTTTTTTTGTAAGAAAATTACATATTTTAGATATTATTTTAATATAGCCAAATGGTGAGTTATTTATAATAAAATAGAAATTACTAATTTTACAAAATAAAATAGTGTTGTAAAATTTTCATTGATAGATTTTAGATAAATTATTTAATTTATTGTTTAAATTATTTTTATACAATCTTGTTTAACTTATGGTTTATTTATTTTAATTTATTTTTATATTTATGTAATTTAATTAAATTTATACTAATAATATTTTATATAAAATTATATAGTAAATATAAAATGTGAAATATATAATATAATTTATTATATACATTTATATTATAATTATAAAATATTTTTATATAATAATTTTTAAATAATTAATATTAATTTTTTTTATTATAATAATAAATAAATTATTTTAACTAATTTAATTATATAATAAAATTTAATATTTATATTATACTTAATATATAATATAAATATATATAATTAATTTTATATTTTATTATATATTATATTTAATATAATTTAATTATATATAATACAAGTTATTTAATTTAATTAAAAAAAATTATATTTCTAATTTTTCCTTAAAAAGCGCTGGTATAATTCCTACAAATACTTCACTCATCTTCTCCATACTTCCCCTCCGATCCACACTTTCTCGTACTTGGCCTTTGGGGTTTTTGCATCATCCGTCTCTCTGTTCCCCATGTTGGTCTCCTCGTATCCTTTCTTCAATCGACCAAACGGTCAGAATCTTCAAAGACAAAACCACCCTTCAAGGGAGAATCCCACGTGGAGGGCCTATGTCGAAGATATCGAAGCTTGCCGCACGTAGGCTTTGATCGAAGTTTCTTCTTTGGCTGATTGGTCGGTTTTCCGTCCTCCGCTTCACTTCCAAGCCAATGGCAGGGAAGTTGAAGTCGCTCAGCCAGTGGAGGGCCTATTTCCGTGCGGCAAGCTTGGATATCTTCACATAATCGACATGGAAATTGCCGTGGCAGAGACGGACTGCCAGAAAGAGTTTCGGATTCGGAGGAGCCGAATCGTCGAGCGGCTTTTCTCCTGCAGATTGGTGCGGTGCTCCTGCTGCGATTGGGTGGCGCCGTCCCTCCCTATAGGTGAAGGTGAAGGTGAAGAAGAAGTTAGAGAGGGCTGCAATGCAAAAGAGAACAATTAATTGCAGCCACGATGAAGAAGTGAAGAGGTCTAATACTACATTTCTCAGTTATTCTTTTTGTAGTTTGTTGATATTCAAATTTCTATTTTTTTTATGGCCACTTACTTTTGGTGCTTTCTGTTCCATTTGATTTCCTATGAATCAGTGCTATATGAATCATTAAGGAGACTCCAGCTGTTGCCCTTGACGGTGGTAGCACTGAAAGTATGTCTTATTATCAAGTCTTTCCTTTGTTCACGGACCTGGACCTGTTTATGGGCACTTATGGTTTCCTTATCAACAGCTTAATTTGGAGCAATGTCATTGATTTCAATTTTACAGGAAACTGTGGTCGGTAAAGCTGTTAACCGCCTCCAGAAACACAAATCCAAGAATATCAGTTGCCTTGCAGAAGCTCTTATCTCATAATATTTGTTGTTCTTCCCAACTATCAAACCTTACTCCCCACATATTCTGGTTGAATGCCGAGTTACAACACGACATTTGTGGTGATGCAATATTTTTTATGCTTTATTGTCCTAAAATATCTTATGGTTATGCATTCTTACATGTAAAGCGTCTTCCCTTCTATAAGAATTATCCATTGATCCATGTCCTTTCTTGTATAGCTAGAGTGCAATTAATATTTTATCAACTTGCTGGACATTTGATTCTAGAAAAAGAGCTCTCTCATGAATAAGCTATATTTTTCCTTTTTTTTCCTATTCAATGCAAGACAGTGTATCATATTCATTCTACCTGTTCTGTCTTCATTTATAGTCAAGGCTAAGTGTGATTTCTTCTTTTCAGACAATGGAAGGCTTTGGTGGACCACTACTGCAATATGGCTGTCCCTACTGATGGTACCTAGTGGCAGCTCATTCCTTGATTCATTGAGTACTTTTAATTCCTCATAATCTTCTGGTTCTTGATACTGATTGGGGTTGCCCCCACAGTGGTCGAGAAAACCCCTGAATCTGTGAAACACCCATGGACCATTGATAATGCTGGAGGAATGCCTTCTCCTCTGGATAATAGATACCTCATGGCTAGTCAAAAAGACTCAATTGAGCCCTCTCAGGTATTTCTCTTTTTTGACTGAAAATTTCCTTATTTTATTGTTTAGAATGGTGTATATAATATTTCTGCTATGGTGGGTTTCCGGTATCCCTGATCTGATGTGAAGATCTTGGATGGACTGGACGACAAAAGGAAGTGCGTTCCCATCAGAAAGCTCTGTCTATTTTCTATAATTTTAAAATATTGTTTTCGTTCTTTAATTGGGTCCCCCTCCCCCTTCTGTGGACTAATGTCGGCATGTATATTGGTTGTTTAGATCTTCAAACTGATGGGCAGTACATCAGGAACCATAATGGACCCATGCAATCCTTGGAGATGCAGAAGCCCCAACAACCTGTCTTATCTGTGAAGGACAGGGATTCAGATGGCAAGAAGCCAGAGTCTTTGATGGTGAGACAATCTGTGCAAAGTACCGAGGACAAGGTCAGTAAGGAAGTGAAGCTTCATCACAGAAGATTGGACATGGCTCCTGTCCAAGAGAGGCAACTTGGCAATGAGCAAGATGTAATAAGTTCATGATGCATCGTAGTAATGTCACTATTCTGTGGGGATGCTTGTAGAAGCAAGTAGCAATCTTCTCTTTGGATGTTCTGGCAGGTAATAAGGCCTTCAGACCAAGCTGCAATGCAGAAGTTTGAAGCCACAAAGAGGAAACTCCAGTATAGTTACCAACAAGTAGAGAAAGGTTTATAAGCTAATGTCTTCATAGAAACAATACAAAAGCAGATCCACAACTCTCTTCCTGACACTTGATACCAATTCCATCTGGACAGCCAAGAAGCAGCGGACAGTACGGTTTATTGAGTTGCATGAACTTCCAAAACAGAATGCTGCACCACTGAAGAATTCTCACCTGAAATCCAGGATCCAGAACAGGAGCTGGGCCAATGGGCGGAGGTAGCCCCCAGCATGCTGCAGGCCGTTTTCATATTAAGAGGCGTTTTTTTCCTCATTGGAGAGCATAAAGATCAGCAGCTTATGGAATTTTCAGATGTATATTGAGACTTACATCTACATCCTTCTCAAGCAAGAATATTGAAGAGGCATTCCTTCCTTGGATTTCCAGCTAGGAGTTTATTGAGCTGGCCAGGCTGGTGGCTATAAATAATGACACCCCTGGCTTAAATCATTGATGAAATACACTGTACAGATATCTCTGTACAAACTAAGCAAGTGCGTTTCTTTTTGTTTTTTCTTCGTGGGGCATATCTAGTAATTTCCTCTAATTATGAAAGGGGATCGAAACTGTATGGGTGAGTTTATATAACTAGTGAATGAATGTTTAAAAAAAAGTTTAATAGAAATTTATTATACCCATAATTGTATAAATATTTTTTATTATATGTATTTTATATTTTTATTAATTTCATACCTTAATTACCTCTACTCTCACTTTAGGGCAAACGAAAATTTTGGATTTAAAGTAAATATTTTTATAAAAAACAATTTAGAGAAAAAAAGGAGTTCAACTTTTTGCCCGGCAAAATTTTTTAGGGATTATATTTTTTTTGTACTAACATCAATTATTTTAGATATTATTTAAATTGAGTAGAAAGAGTATTTATTTATAATTGGAAAGAAATTACTGATTTTATAAAATAAAATAGAGCGGAGTAAACACATTCAAATACGTTATTTTAAACTAAAATATAAAATTTTCAATTCGATAGATTTTGGATAAATTATTTAATTTATTGTTTAAATTATTTTTATAACATATGTTATCATTTATTTATTTTAATTTATTTTTATATTTATGTAATTTAATTAAATTTATACTAATAATATTTTATATAAAATTACATAATAAAAATAGATGTGAAATATATAATATAATTTATTATATATATTTATATTGTAATTATAAAATATTTATATATAATAATTTTTAAATAATTAATATTAATTCTTTTTTATTATAATAATAAATAAATAAATTATTTTACCTAATTTAATTATATAATAAAATTTAATACTTATATTATACCTTGATTCAATCCGGTTCAAATCCGATTCAACTAAATCGATTTGATTTTTATCTCCAATTCAACCTAAAGTAAGTTTTCATTACTTTTATAACTATTTAAGTCAATTAGAGTAAATAAATTTCACAGTTTGCACTATATCTATTAATTTTAATTCATAAACCATCTCGTTTTTTTAATTGGTTAAATCAGATTTGGGTCCGGTTCACCCGAACTGATCTGGTTTTTCTCTATCAATTTGTTCTAAAGTTTTTTTCCAAGGTTTATAAACCTTTTTGGGTCAATTGGAAGTTGAAATTTCTTTAATTTGCTCGTTCCCCAATAACAGGTTTATGAACCGGTTTGGTTTTCTCATTTAGTATAACCGGTTATTTTCCTGGTTTTTCCTTAACTCCAAATAGCAAAGTTTACACTTATCTTCATCTTGAAATGCCCTGAACGGAGACGTTTTTCCTTCGTCGGAGCTGTCAGTTTCTGCATTGAATGAATAGTATTGTTATTTGAAGGAAGAAAAAATATACTGTTTCGAACTTAACCAGACCGGTCCGACCGTGTTCAATGCTTAAATAGGCCGGTTCAAGTCCAATTCAACTATTTTTCTCAAAATTAAAATTTTCTAAAATTTTCTAAATTAATTCTCTATACAATGGTGGCTTCAATTCCTCAATTTAAATATTTTAATCCAACTAGAAAAATGAATTTAACAACCAGTTCAATGATGGTTCAAACCGGTTCATGTTCGGTTCACCTGAACAGGTTTGGTTTTATTTTCTAATTTGTCACAAAGTCCTTTTCTATAATTTTTATTACTCTTTGATTCACTTGAGGTTTGTAAATTTCTAATTTTGCCCTTTCTCTATCGGTTAAAATTTATAAACTAGTTCAGTTTTCTCTATTGGGTTGACCTATTCTTTCCTCAGTTTTTCTTATCTTTAAGAGACAGGGTTTACACTTACCTGCTCACGAAAGTTCTACTTTAATTATCAGATTTCTATTGTTTATGGGATATTTTGATAAGTCGTTTTGTGGGCTCCCATGAGAAATTTTGAAAAAAAAGTTTCGTATTTACGTTGTGTTTTACCATTGTACCAAAGGTATACTAATGACCATTCTCACCACTCATAGCCTATCGATCAGTCTCATTATATAATTTTGGTTCGATTTCACTTTATTGGTTAATTTTACTTTCACGGACTGATTCTACTTTCCGATTTAAATCAACTCGGTTATTGTATTGTAATTTTTCGATCATACATGATTATACATCGATGATTTTTTGAACTAATGCATTTTCCCCTTAAACCGTTGTGTTAAAATATTTGCAAACCAATCATACTTCAAGTATGTGACTTGACTCTATTAGTCTTTTTAAGATTATGACATTATTGGAGATGGGAGAATTTGGACATGGGAGAAGAGTGGGGAGATTACAGTTCACTCTTTCCTTAAAAGAAAAAGAACAAAATCATAGCACAAGAGAGGCAGTTTCTCTAGTGGAACTCCATGTCAGGTATGGAACCTCTAGTGGAACTCCATGTCAGGTATGGAACCTCCTTTGTCAACTGAAGGTGAGACAATTTATGTGGAATGTCTATTATAATGCACTTACTACTAATGAGAATCTTAATAATAGGCATATAAAGTTTGATAGTTGTTGTATGTTTTGTCAAAAGCATGAATCGTGCAAAGCGGGAAGAAATTCTACCGGATCCCATGCGAGTCATACAAGCAGCGCATATCTCCATAGAGGAATGTGCAGAGATAAGGAGTAGAAAGACTCTCACACAAGAAAGATGTAAGGCTACCCCACCCAAGAGATATAAGGCTACCCCACCCAAGAGATAGTAACGACTTCCGAAAGATTGTAAAAATTAACTGTGACGATTCCTTTGTCATGGGGCAGAATGCAGCGGGAATATGAGTAATAGCTCGAGAAAAGGAAGGAAGGTTTCTTTTTCGCGGTGGACAATAAGTCAACTATACTAGTGATTTGGAAAGCGAGATAACTGCTATAGTTTTTTTTGTGTATAATTAGCAAAAGAAAATAATATTAAACACATTGAAAATATGCAACAAGAACGGAGAGTTATTATTTTCTGAAATGAGATTTAAGTTATTTTTATTGGTTTTAGCCGACTTAAACTTATTATGGTTAATATACAAGTTAATGGATGTGTCGATATTGTTATAAATCAAGTTTAAATAAGTATTTTATTACTATACCTGATTTTTTATCACGTTTATTATTTTAAGATAATAAAATATAATCATCAAAATAATTTAATATATTGTACTATATTTTAAATCTTTAATACATGGAAGAGATTATTATATAAAAAAAATGATGATATTATTAATACTAACAAGTAAGGTGATTCCATAAGTATTCTTTATATATAATTGAAAAACACATCCACCAACATATATAAATATAATATATATATATATATATATATAACTATCATTTTCTCCCTCCTGTTGTTGGAGAAGCTAGCAACATCTTACCCATTTTTAACGGGCAATTGCTATAATCAAGAGAGTATCTCTATGGAAAAAGTAAGAAAGCTTTACCTTTAATCTCTTTATTATGCAGATATATCTAAAATTGAAGTAAAGCTTAATGTTTAGTACAAAAAAAGTAAAGATGAGGTTTAATTCTTATAATATTAAATTATCAACATACTGTAAATCATCATTGGCTACATGGCTAACCAGCAACAATAATTGAGAAATTTTAGCCGTGCTTCCCTCCTTTTTTGTGAAAATATATGTTTTATTAGCCTAGTTTAGAATAGTATATTAATAAAATAAAATATAGAAGTTTTATATAATTATAATATTAAAAAATTTTGTGTACAAATTTTTATTGGTATACAATAATTTCGTATCAGAACGGATGCTAGAGAGCCAGTAAGGGGAGGCTCGACTGGCCGTTTTGTGAAGAAAATGTGACTGCTCATAGACACAGTTGAAATACACAAATACATTCTCACAAGTATAATCCAAATAGTGGCTACTTTTGTGAAGAAAAGGTAACTGCCGGTAGACACAGTTGAAATCATGATAAGGTGGAGCAAAATACTGCACATTATTTGAAACCACCACACTATTCCGTACCATGTTTTTACCTAATCATAATAATTGCATAGTTTTTCTAATTAATAAATTTATAACAAATATTTTAGAAAATTTATGAATACCTTACCTATTTTTGGATTGAGTGATTAAGTTATTAATTTAAAAATATTAAAAAATTTTAATTAAATTAAATAATTTATAAGTTTGTATATATAATTAAATTATATTAAATATATTATATATTAAAATAATTATTTTATGATTATAATAAATAATTAATATTAATTATATAATACTTAATATATATATATATATATTCATAGATTATAATTATAATAAAAACAATATAAATGTATAATATTTATATTATATAATAAATTAATTTTTTTATGTATAATATTTATATTATATAAAAATATTACTGATATGTAAATTTATTTAAAATATATAATAATAAAAATAAATAAATAATAATATAAATAATAAATAATGATATTTAAATAATTTAAATAATAAATTATACCATTGCTCCTAATAGCTCAATTTTAATTTATTAAATTGTAGTGTATTAAATGGTTGGGTAAATAGAGTGGTTTACAAGGATTAGAGTGTATTCTCCATATTTATAAAACACTCGTTTTTATGTTAACAATAAAATTATTACTCAACTACACTCAAAATCACTCAATCTGAATACACCAATAAACTAGGAAAAACACTCTTCATCTATCTTTTTTTATGCGTGGTCACGTTCATATACGAAGCTCCAAGGTCAAAATTTTCTGTCTCAGCAGATTACTTGCAGAACTTCTATTACCCTCGACAGAAATGGACATTCAGTAGAAGGGTCAGCGTGGTCCTTGTAGAGGATGTCAACTTGGCGGTGAGATGGGCCATTCTCAAGATACTTGAACAAAGCATACATATAAATTCAGTTTACGTAACATATATACATATGTTCTCATAGAAGCACTTTTTTTCTATGCATGTAACATCATACCGCTCACTATTGTGGTTTCGAACATTATGGAGATGCATAGTATCACACACTGTCTCGATGAACACCGAATAAGAATAATCGAAAGGAAAAAAATGGAAGGCGGGTAGAAAATGCAAGAAGATTGTCAACAAATGATAGGGTTCAGTTTGCAGCTCGGAGGAGGAATGACCGGACAAAGAGTTTGCCAATGCACTTCCTTATTCAACTCTCTCTCTCTATGTTGCTTCCACTGATAGGATCTCGAGTTCAGCCCACCAAAGGGGAGAGAGCCTCGGAGTTGCCTGATCTGGCGTAATAGCAATCACTTCTCGCAGCTTTGAAGTGACTTCGTTCATCGTCAGCCGCTGTATCGGCTCCGATTTGATGCAGTCTTGTATGATTTCGCAGATGAGCTCCAGCTCGTTGTTCTTGAAGGACTTGAGGCTGGGGTCGACCAGTTGTGTGATGGTCTGCTTTTCGTACAAGTATTCCACCGCCTGTTGCGAATCCATGAGAATTCAGACGTGAACCTAATTTCATAAGGGAAACTAGCAACGTTTTATGGGATCATTAGGACGAAAAAGGGGGATTGGATTTACCCAGTCAATCAGGGAGCCTTGCTCTTCTGAGTGAGAGAGTTTTCCGGAGATTATTTCAAGCAAAAGCATCCCAAAATCATACACATTAGTCTCGGGGTCAGCCATCGGCGGCAGATCTGAGTGTCTGGTTTTGTCTTCTTCATCATGTGACTTGGAAGAGCTACCCGACCAGATATTCACCTCAGCAACCTGATAATATACCAATAACAAAGTCATCAGAGAATGCATATATTATTTCTGATAATAATAATGATGTATACTTAAAGAAAGGGAAACACAAGGAGATGCATGATGAACATGACTACTGTCACATCATGAATCCAAAGGAGATTTTCCAGTCAAATCAAGATCATGTTGGCACACTTGTGTGATAGCTTTCCAATGATGTTAAAAACAGTTTCGTCCTGAATCTTACTTAGGATGGCATGATTTTGAATCTACTTTTGACAACTACTGCCGTGCTGGAGATAGGCAAGTTTACAAACCTTGGCAGCATAGTCATCGGTTAGAAATATCGCAGCTGAGTTAAGGCTGCTGTGAGATACTGGAGGGTTTATCTCGTGATGCATGTATTGAAGGCAGTAGGCGATCCCCATGATGATCCTGACCCTCGCATTCCAATCCAAGTGTTCAGCCTCTTTAACTGGAAAACATAAAGCGTAGGACAAATGAGATCTTGACAATCAATTGAATATTTTAATAGATAGAATTAAATCATTTGTACCATGAAGATGCTCGAAGAGGGTGCCGTTAGGTGCATACTCGAACACCATCATCCTCGTGAATGGCTCATCCTCCTCACAGTACCCGATGAGGTTGACGAAATTCTTGTGGTTCACTCGTGAAAGTATGTCAATCTATGTAAAATCAATATTCTGATGAGTTAAGCAATACGAAATTAATGCTTTGAAGAGAATCGCATAGAATAACTGACTGACCCTTTTCCTGTAGGCCATCTCGAAATTTGGGGCCCAGTCCTTGAGAGCAGATATGGTTGTGGAGGTTACTGCAATCTCCACTCCACTAGACAAAGTTCCCTTGTACACAATGCTCCCATGAAGTGTGCTTATGATGTTGCTAAAGTCCTCGCAGGCAGTCTCAAGCTCGGATCGGTTCAGTTTTGGAACCCCTGGAAGTGTTTTGAAGGGTATTAATTAGTTTTCATAACTGAGCTCACCTTATACAAAAGGGCAGTGAATGACAACTGCACACAGATTCTAAATTTTAAACCTGCTTAGCTATAGCATTACATTATGATTTGACATAGTAAACTAGGAAGTAATGTGTTAATCTGTTCTTGGTTTGCATAGGCTACCGAACTTGCACATGAGGTTGGATGGTTGTGTTTGAAGCAATGATTGGCAAACATTTTAAGACTAAAAGTTGCAAGGCCTTTCTACTAGTCGACCCAACTAGTAACCTCTATGTAGAAAATCAGTATAGTATTAATTAAAATCAAACAGTCGCTGATGTAGAATGTACCTGTAACGAATGCTTTCTGCAATTGCCCACTAATCCCAGTCTTCCATGGAGTAATCGTTTTGGCACCCTTTTTCTGGCACACGAAGCAAATGCCCAATACAACAAGGGACAAAATGGCAATACTCGAGGCAATGATCACTATTATATACTTCCACCAGCTACAGGTTTTCGAATGATTCTGTGTGGATTTCTGGTCCTCCGAAACAGTGCTGTTGCCACTCTCTTGAGGTGGTGGAGGTGATGGACTAGTTTGATCTTTTACCATGCCCCCATCAGGGGCTGCAGGAAAGGCCCCGCTACTCTTTGTCACCAGCACATTCCATACTTGCGTAGATCCCGTGGTTGCAAGTGGAACCTCAAGGTTGCTTGATTGTTCAAGAAGCTTTCGACGAAAGATGTTGACAATGGGCTCACGCTGAAGATTTTGAGCTGCTAATAGTTTCGGACTATCCACTGAGACAAGAATGAGGAAGGAGAGTGTGAGTACTTACTAGTAGAGAATACTCCACTCCATATTTCAACCACTTTTCCTACTTACCAGCAATATTGCTGCAATAACTTGCCTTGGAGCTCGACGCCGTTTCTCTTTTCTGTTGCTTCAACATGCTCTGCCAAACGCTGCACAAAAGGTGGATCAATAACACAGTCAAAGGGAAATGCGAAAATAGAACAAGAATCAGGCAAGTCAAATATATTGAGCTGTAAAACAATAAGCATATTGAAATTAACTTCTCTCACCAGTGTCCAAACGTTCTACTAATGCCTCTTAATTCAATGGAAAAGCTAGACTTGAGATTCTCATCGAACTGCAGCTCAGAGAGAAGGCTCAACCTGTCAAGCTCCAATGGGATGCTTCCTTCAAGTGTATTTCCACAAAGCAACCTTTTGTAGGAATGAAAACCTAGGAATGAAAACCAAAAGGCCCATGTGGCTCTCTGGAAATAAATCTTAAGAGTAATGCTTTTTTTTTACTTACAAACTCTTCAGGGAAAGCAACCCGCCTAATTCTGCAGGGATCCTTCCACTCAAGTTGTTGTCCCTCAAATCCAACAGTTCAAGTTCATTGAGATTTCCAATCTCTTTAGGGATATTCCCAAAGAATCGGTTATTACCAAGTAACCTGCAAGTTCATATGGCAAAGGAAATCCAAAATTCAATCCAGCAGAAGATGGAAGTGCAGAGATCATTCATTTTGTTATCAACCAAAGAACATCATAAGACTACTGATTCATAAGTTCATAAATACATAGTGTGGCATACTTACAGAGATCTCATGTGCCTCAACTTCCCGAGCTCGGATGATAGTATTCCTTCGAGCAAAAATCCAAACAAATCTCTGCAGCAAAATAATTATAATAAAAGCAAATTGTGGATCTCTTAAATAAGAACTGTCAAAATTGAAGTTAAGAAAGCTACGAGTCCGTAATGATGTAATCATTTGGACTTATATGGAAAAAAAATTACACAACAGAAAAATTGGACCCACAGGATGTAAACTTGGCCACTGATGCACTGCACACCTGACCACCTGCAAGGATCATTTTGATTGGGATACCAATTCACCAGAGCCCCATGTGGATCTGAATAAATACCTGCCTTGAATTCCAACAATGCTAGCCCTGCAATTCAATATATATATATATATATATATTAGTAAAATCGGAAACATCTCCAGAACTCAAGAACTGCAAATTAGTGGTAGACGTCTGATATGTTTTCAAGATATAGGCTTCGGTAAAGGAACTCCAATAAAAGTACACACTTTTCAAAAGTTTATATGCAGTGTCTCTGTTACCTTCGGAATTAATTGTCCAACAGCCCTGAATTTGCGAGACAAGGATTATCAAAGCTAGATAACATGGGAGACGGAATCCTAGTGGGTTCCATCTAACCCCCATAGCTTGTTCGACGAGATGCTGCTGTAGGAGAAGGTGCTATCCAATATCGCCAGCTTTTTATTGAAAACCTCCCTCTTTCACGTAGGAAGAACTCCCTTTGGTACACAGACACAAGCTGTATATTTAGACATCCAACTCCATGTGAAATCAAATCCGCCTCTGTCTCGGCAACTAATTGGAAAGAACTTGGAAAAATAACGTGTTCTACATGAAAAGGCAGGAACAAGGAGGTGGTCGCTTGATGATCATATCAGGGTCTCTCATTGTTTTGTTTTATTCGTCTCTAACACGCTCCTTTACGGGTCTGTATCATAGAGATTTCTGGTTATAACCTCAAAATCTGCAGCGGGGAAGAGAAGAAAAACTATTTATGCATCAGCATGAAGCATCAATATCATAAGAGAAAGGGAAGAAAACAAAATAGCCTTAAATGTCAATTCCAAGGAAAACATTTACAGGTTAGAATGGTTTCAACACCAATCTCCAATAGTCTGGGCAAAAAAAACATCATTCTCCAACATGGCAATGTTTGTTTAACCTTTCACGTTCCCATGAAATAAAAGCTAGGTTTAGAACAATTTGACCTTAAGATAGATTTCAAAATTTATGGGGGTTCTCCATTATGCAGAGAAAATAAATTGTGAAGAATACAATATGATAATATAATCACAAAAATTCTAAACGAGAAGATCGCCAACTGCTGGAAAAGTTTTTGACAAGAATATTCATAGTGAACATTATTTTCTCTTTCCATTTCCAATAACTAACCATGCATCTTTTCATGGCATATCTAAAATGAGATTTAAAAATATAAAAACACAATAAATACAAAGAGAGGAACCCTACATTTTTATTAAAAATTAAACTTTTCGGAAAAAAAATTCCTAAAAGCCACATAATCTCCTCAAGCTAAAGATCATACCTGCAGCTCTTGGAAGGGCAAGCCAACCGAAATGGAAGAACTTCTTCAGGGAAATGAATCAACAATGATCAACAAGTAGTATGTGGGAGAGGAGATTGAGACCTGAGAAAAATGGCAGCAAAGGAGGAAAAAAAAGACAGAAAGACTGTCGAAACCTTAAAAGAAAGATGATATTTCCTTGAGGGATTCGTTTTTCCTAAGGCTGCCCTCATACAGAATGATGATCTCAGAGGATCTTCCCGTCGACCATCTTTCGGTCTCTCTCCCAGGTCATTTTTTTATGCTTCCCTTCCCTATTTTTCTTTCTTAATGATTTTTCCCTTATGTGAGGATGTGTTCTTTTTTTTCTCTCTCTCTCTTCCCCGTTTTTCCCTTCCCTTGGCGTCTCTTCTCTCTAACGTCTCACCAGCCAGCCCTCCTGCCCACAAGCAACATTGTCAGTTGTAACATGTATGGGCCAACTTGATAAACTCATAATTCCCCTCTTAATTAACATTGGATTAATCAAATTATAAAAGTTCATTTCATATAAACAAAATGAGCAATTACTTGTTCCCTCCATGTTGGGATTTGATTGTTTTGATATATAATATGTGCTCATAATATTAAATCAAAATTATCACTTATTTACTGTAAATTGAAAGAATTATGAATGGTACAACTCCAAAATTGACATTAATAACAATACGCGAATTTCTATCCTACTACTTGACCATAATAATATGTAAAATAAGCCATGAGTTTCTTCATATGGCTAATCTGACAATCATGGAAATTGTTAGAGTCATTCTACAATAAGAATTATTATTAGGCAGATGATATTTCAGGGGTGGGGGAGCGGAGTCAGGTGATGGGGGCGGAAAATATTTAACTATGGTAGCGGTGGCTCAGAAAACATGAGTTGTGATTAGACTTGTCAAAATTTCCAGGTGGGTTTTGACATATACGTACTCGAGTGTACTCGAAGTTTGTGTACTTGAACTTCATGTACACTGAGCGGGATTAGACTTACCCGAGATTCGGGTCTATTGATTCCAAACTCAAACTGATCCGAACTTTAGGTCAATAGACCCGAATCCGAAGGTCGGATCCCTCGGATCCCTCACTTTGTACCCGACTCGGAGCCTTACAAATGGAGTCACTCCTATTTTGTATTCTATAGTCTGAAAAAGTATTTTTATTTTAGCTGAAAAAGTATTTTTATACCGCTCTATTGGTCATTTTATTCGGGGTCGATGTTGCCAAAATTACTCAATGATCAAAATAAGCATTTGATCAAAAGCAACCAAAAACCCTTATGGAATTTAATGATCCTTTTTATTTTAATTGAAACTAGAATATTTTTGGTGCAAAGAAGAGGTTAGTTATGGTAAAAGGGCTCCACTCTTCACTTCTACCTTCAACCCCTAGGAGAGACCTTGGAGGGGCAATAATTGACAAACACATCTCCTTACTCGAGTTGGAATGTCTTTATTTCATTGTCTTTCCAGTTTGCTATCAATATTTTAATGAAATCCTGCAAACTGTCACAGATTACCACTAGTACAAGGGATTTTGAGCATGCAGACCATCACTAGCCCTTGCCCCAGCAAGAACCTTCATCTCTTAAGCTTTCCTTCCTCGAGTTTAACTGAGAGACCCCATCACCTGGCTGCTTCTTTTTACGGGGAGCACCCATGACACCTGGGTCCATAAGTGGGTCGGACCAAGTCTAATAGGAGCTTTGGGTATTGAGAAGTTCATGGAAGTGAATGGGACATCAGGTGGGTCAAAAATTGGGTCATTGTGCTGTGCAGAACCCACAGGGTATCCAAGAGCCCCGTCTTGGTGTGGAGTAGGGAACTTCTGGCTCTTGGTCTTTGCATTTGCATGAGTTATCATTCGCCATTTCTGATGCAAAGGATAAACAGAACATTAGACTAAGGATATAACATAATCTGTCTTGCTCTTTGCATCTGCATGTGCTATTTTTCGTTGTCTCTAATACAAGGGACAAAAAGCATTTGAACAAGGATATAAATATTCTCCTAAGAAATAAATAATGAATCTACTGCAGTCGTGTGTGCAGATCGTGTGATCATACTATGCCACACTGGCCACAGTGAGTTCATCCAGTCAAAACTTCCACTGTGATGTAAAGTAATGGCAATGTTGTATGACCACATCCATTTACATTTCATTTATTTAGTCCCAACAAAGCGCATTAGGTTTGGTAAATCGTAACTTCACTTATGATTATCCAATATTAATCACTGCTGAAATTCCACCACATAAAAAGCATATTTTTTTGCTTTTCCTTTTCTCCTTTATGGGTGAAACTTCTAGTGGACTCGGCACTCACGGAAAGCTCAGGGGCAGTGCAGAGCAGCTGTGCGTGTGTCTGGTTGATGACAACTGAGCAGATCCCGCGTTTTGAACGGGTCCGGGTCTAATCAATGGATCTGAACCCGGGCAGGGACCCGAACACACCCGACCAACTTCGGATCCGCTTGGGTCGAGTAGGCTCGGATGTCGGATCCGTTTGACATCCCTCTCGTGATGAGAGACGGCCGCTCTCTTCTTATCTTTAGATCTTTCACGCTGTCTCCCCCACCTCCCTCGTTCCCGGCACATTTTCTCTCTCGCGTGCGTGAACTTTATTTTGCTCTTCAAGAAATTATATTAATTTTCAGTGAATATTATTACAAGAATTTATTATATATCAATAAAATTTCGCGATAATGTTTACTTAAAACTCATTGTTTTTAAATAATATAATAATTTAAATTTTATTAATATAAAATATTTTTTATTTTATTCAATTTTAAATAATATTTTTAATATTCACCTTCACCGTATAATTATTAAATATAATTTTAAACATATAATCAACAAATATTTAAAATTCTTATATTATTTTTTTGATATCGAATAAATATAAATAATTATTTTAAATTAAATATATTTTTTTTAAATTCAGATAAAGTATAAGTTGAGTTTATAGTTTTGGTTTGCATGCGAGTTTAGTAAATTATATTTGAAGTTATTGTATATCAATAAAATGTTATAATTATTTTTATTTAAAATTTATGATTTTTAAGTAATTAAATATTTAAAACTTTATAAATAAATAATAATTCTCTGATTTATCTAATGTTTAATTATATTTTTAAATATTATTAAAAACTAAAATGGAGTGCAAAAAATCATTGTACCAAATCTATATGTTAAATCTGTATCACGCGAGGCAGGTATTATTGGTTGGTTAATTTATATTTAAATAAGTTAGTCTTTGAAATTCAGGCGTATTTAAAAAAATATTAACAACCAAAATGAAAATATTTTATGATTATTATGAAACTCCATATGTCAAAGATGGTTCTTGTATCATTGTACATTTATTATTTTTTTAACTTAGTAGATAATTAAAAAAATATAAATTATAATTATTATATAAAATATTTGTAGAAACTGTCATTTTAATGTCAACTGTTAAAAAAAATATTAATATAAAAAATTTGATAAAATATACTTATTTAAAATTTATTTTAATTTTTATTAAAAATAATGACACATAAAATTTTACTAAATAAATTCTCGCATAATTTTTAACTTGTGTGGTAAGGTGCTTGTATAAAAAATTATAACATGGTAATTATGTGGTTGAAATCCAAATTTTGAATTCCCAAATTCCCTTCTCCTTCATCTCGGGCTTCTCTCAAGTTTGATGATCATTTCTATTAGACTCCTACCTTAATATTAGGTTGGACGATCGTATAATAGCGGGTAATATAATAGTGTAAAATTGAAATAATATAACACTTATAATAATAATAATAATAATAATAATAATAATAATAATAATAATAATAATAATAATAATAATAATAATAATAATAATAATAATAAAAAATAAAAATAAATTATTAATAAATTTTATTTTTAACCTTTCATATTTTAAAATATAATATTTACTAAAATTTCAATAATATTTGAGACGATATTCCGCTTAAATTGTGCAAATATTTCTTGAGATCTTGTTCCACGTAATTTACTTGTTGGACATACTTAAATCATGTTATTTCCTTAAATGCGTAGTTTATGCTACACTTGGTGCAATACTTACGTTTATTTTTAGAAATCGAGTTACTTCCCTACTAAGTCTTGAGGATCATGCCCTTTAATGATTTTTTTTGTTTCACTTTTTTTGTTTCACTCCTCTTGATGGTATATTGCCATCTTTGAGAGAGTTCATTATTTCAAGGAAAATAAAGCTACAATCATCTTTCTTATTAGATGGTTCCATTCTTATTTGCCTAACTTGAATGAAGTGTTCACATTTATGTGCCATACTCATAATTACCGTTAGGTCCATGCCTATTACAGGTACCCACCAAATATAAAATATTCAAATTGAGATCATTCATAAATTTTTTTAGAGATATCAATAGGCTGACTAGGTTAGGAGCGAAAGATTTTAATTAGTTGAAATAAGTTTTATACTCGGAGATGGTGTTAGATTTTTAACTAGTCGAAAAAACTCCTATTTATTTTGCATTAATTAGACCATCCCAAGATACACCCTTGAACATCCTAAGATGTCTAAAAAAGCCTATTACTCTTAAAAGATTCACACCCCAATTTGTATTATGTAATATTCTTAAAGAATTCACTCTCTCTAAAAGTAGTAATCAATATAGCAGAACATCTACTTAAGCACAATCTTTTATGTATTGATGCACAATTGCATATGCACTTATATTAGTTGTTCTTTTCACTATGTTTAGTTTTAATCCGGTGAAAACTCTGCATGGTGGCATTGAACTCCTTAATGAAGGGGCATAGGAACCATTTGGTGTGCTACTTCCTTTCCAAAAAAGTTGAGTATACCTGTGAATTAATTTAAAAAATGGCATCAATAAGCTTTATTTCTTTCATCACTTGAGCACTGAATATTAATGATGCATCTTCCATTTATGCTCACTAGGAGTTGTACTTGTTTACCACCCTCAAATAGGAAATTGCCCTCATGATCCCGAGCTACGATCGCCACTCCTCCCACACATTCTACCTCTTGAAAGAAGGAGCCGTCACAATTAACCTTGACCGTGCTGATCAAGGGTCTATACCGGTGATTCTCCTGAGGCCACCTCTTCTTACTCGGCTGGAATGGTAGTCCTTATTCATGTGCTTTTGCCCATTCATGAAGCTCAAGAGTCACATTCGTGATCTCCCGCCATGGGTCTAGGGCCACTCCATCCTGTTTACCTCTATAACACCCCTTTCATACCTCTGTAACACCCCTTTCATATTTGTCATGACGTGCATGCAAATTTTCTCCCCTCTCTAGTTGCTTCGACTTCATCATTTCATCTATAAGGGAATGATCTACCCTCCTACCAAAATAGTCTATACCCATATCTTCAATCCAAATATTACCTAATACAAATTATACAACACTAGTCCATTCATAATTAACAATAAATACTCGATGGATTCATTCTGTTGCATAATCCATCACCCCTCACTCCATGATGTGCAGATTTTTAATTTTCGCTAGCGCATTATTGCATACCTTCCACAAAAAATATCTTATCTTTGGTTAACATGACATGTGCTAAATTTAAGAACATTTGTTGGTAGACAATTCTCTAGAGGTGCTTGTCTAGTTTATACTTTCTTGATTCCAGATGTAGGTGTAGGTGTATGTTGATCTAAGCGTAACCTCACCTAATTTCTCTCAGGTCCAAACTAGATGGTCTTCCTCATTAGCCCTCAGCAGTTGTACACGATAAATTTCTTGCCTCTCCACAAAGTTGATCATATCCTTAATTATGTCTAGCTTCAACTACTTATTATTCATATCTATAATAGAGCACACCCTAATATGGTCTAAGGAGTCCATTGGTTTTGCTTACACTAACATATGCCCTCGGTCGTGCTGGTATCAACTGTGAGTTCCACACGGAGACTTTTCCCCCATCTCCAATTTGCCACATTAATCCCCCCTCAAAAGTTCTTTACCCATGTGTATACTCTGCCATTGCCATGACGCTCTCCTATCAAGTGGAGCCTGCAAAAGATCAGAGTTGGAAAAATATCTACCCTTCAGGACTCGTGCCCACAATGATTCAGGGTGTTTAATCTCAACAACATAGCTTTGTTAAAATAGTGGGTGTACTTGAATCTCATTCCTTGTTTTCTTTCAACTTCATTAGTTTATTCCATTTAACCCAATTGACATTTCTAGTTTCTCTTGTGCCAATCCATCAGAAACGTGAGATTATGACGTTGGCTTCCTAGCACCATCCCCGCGGAAGCAAGAAACAACTCATGATATAATTAGGGATAGTGCTCAGTATTTGTTTATATCTCACTTCCTACTTGGGATAGATATACCAATTTTCATCCTTGAAGTTATCCCAATATCCTCTATTTTAGATATTGCAGACTCCTATTCTTGCACCTCCCCAAGAAGATTGGGATTCCTAGGTTTCGGTCTTACATTTTCCCAATGAGAGATTCATTCTCCCTTTTATTTCCTCCTACACTTAGCATTTGTATTCACGCTAAAATAGATGCAAGATTTCTCATAGCTAATTTTTTGTCCAAATGTTTGCACACATCAAATAATACAATTAGAATAAACATACGCAAACTCCATTTTGTGAAGAAATGCTAGAAGGAACACCAACTCCACCCTATTGTAGGCTTTAACCATGTTAGTCTTAATTGCACACGAGACTTGTTTCCCTTTAGATCCATGTTGTAAGAAATTAAAGTATTCATGAGCTATTCCAATATTATCATGTATGAGCATATCCAAGACAAACACTCTTTGTTGACATGATATGATGTCATTCATATAGGTTTCAGTTGGTTAGCCAATATATTAGATATAATTTTATAAATAAAATTACATAATGATATTGGATGATACTGAGCTATACCTTCTAGAGCTGGTACCTTTGGGATTAACACTATGTTTGTCACGCCTTGACCCGATTTGATCGGATCCCCGTGAGAAACTCGCCTTCCCCTTCGGTCTATGAAGGATTTCCCCCTCTTCTAAACTACGAGGAGAAAAGCATAATTTTTCCTATTTTTCCTGGAATAACATTATACAAAACTGAATGTATTAAATTAATCATACATGTCTTATAGTTCAATTACAAAAGGGTCTTTAATGTTGGTTTTCCTTTGTTACCTGAAAAGGGGTAAAGGGAGGGGGTGAGTTCTACAACTCAGTGAGTGGGTGTTGAGAGTGAGTTTTCAAAATATTTTCAGTGAATAAAAACCATACCATGGTTAACATTTCCTTTTTAAAGGATTTCCTCAAACTCAATTCCCAAAACCTTTTTCCATTTCCATATTAGGTGTGTTTAGCTCTCTTAGCTCATTCCCTTGTCTCGGGAGGTGTTTTGCAAACAAACACATCCCCTTCATCAGGGAGGGTACACACATTTGCAGGGAAGTCCCAAACTGCACCCACTTTGGGACCAGCACGACTTTGTTGTCCACCCCGATAGAAGCCTGTCCACTTCTACCTGGAGTCTGAGTAGACATCCCAAACACCCGACCCTAAGACCCAAATGCCACTTCGTGTTTGTATGAGGACAAGGCCTCATCCAGTCCCCACCCTAGTCTCATGCGCAAGAAGCTCCTAAAGCTTCATGATTGACTGACACAACAAACTACCCTTATCGCCCCCATGCTGTCCAACAACCCTTGGGATCCATCACTACTCTTTAGGGCGTCTTGATGGTCCCAATCCTTAAGTGTATGTACAAACAAAAGTTATCATATAGTTATCCATCTTCTTTGGTGCCAACGGTCCAATGGCCCCGACACTCAACCCCACCTACAGTTGTTTGTCTAGGCCGGTCCGTCGACCTAGCCCTGACACACTACCGCTAGTCCATCGAGCATTGTCAATCCTGACTTGATACCATGGCGTATCACACAAACAATTCCATTTTAATTAGGATTTTTCATGACTTTTCCTAATCATGTTTGTTTACGAGCTTTTGCTCGTGCCCACTAGCCTTGGGTCCACTGCACGTGTTTTCCAAAATTGAGCATTTAGCCCTATGAGTTCCAAAACTGAGGCCCTTGGTTTATTTGAGCTATTCTAGCTCCCGTCAAGAAGGTCTCCCAAATATTTTAAGCAGTTGTCACACAGTCAGGGGTGAACACTTCTGACAAAAATTATATTTTTATCTCACCACACCAATCGGATGTGGTGATGGATCCGCTTACAACCGGGTCAACTCGGAATAAGGAATGGTGAATGGTCACAAGCAAGCAAGAAAGGATGGAGAAAAGGAAAGCCCTTGAGTAAAAGATGCCAATGTAAATGAGGAAGGACATAAATGAGAAAGGATCCCAATGTGTTGCTAAGCTACTAGGAAAACCAACGGTTGGAACCGGGGGAAAACCCATAGAAAAATTAGTAAAGAATGAGTAGATAAAGGGAATCGACACGATTCTAAAATTAAGAAATTTAAAGGACAATTGGACAACATAAAAGTTAGTTGGGAAACATAATCGGGTATTAGGAAGGAATGAAGCCATACAATTTCTAAACGGATGGAAAGACATAAACCGTTATCAAGGATACACATTTTGGAACCATAATGGACAAAAGATAATTCCATAACAGATCATGTTGTAAGGGAAATGTAGTGCCAACAGTTCCAAGAAAGGTGACCTAGATAAGACTGAGTCCGTTAGTCAAACCTAAGAAATGGAACCAGAATCGTGGTAAACCAAAAATGGAGGAAGGACCATAATAAGGTAAAAAGGAAATTATATTAAAACCCACAGGGTTAAGGACGAAGAGTCTGAAAGGATGCTAAACTAAGAGGATCAACCATCTAGGAAATGATGGGAAAATAGGGACGATCAGATGTATATGTAACGTCCAACCCAATGACATGAATAAGAACCCTTAAGAAGAAGACTCTTACCCTGAGTGGAGTAAGAAGGAGACCTAAGAAGGTACCTTGGGATGGATAATTTGGACATGACTAATCATGATACACTTCGTAGAGTGAGTGTAGGATTTAAAGGAAGATAGACTTCTCAAGTACGTGGCTAAAAGACTAAGTGAAAGGAATATCAAATGTGATAACATGTCGAGAAAACCCTAGGAGGACATCAAAGAAAGTCACTCTCAGTGCAAATGATGGCTGACTTAGTTTTGGGGACAAAACCTCTAAAAGGAGGGGAGAGTTGTAAATCCAATCCTTTAAAGATAATAAAATCGGGAAAAGAACCGGTTAATTCAAAAGAGAAAACTAAGCTGGCTCATTTATCTTAAATGATAGAGAAAGGGTAAAATGGGAAATCAAAAAATGCCAAGTGACTAAAAGGGTCAAAAAAATCATGGAAAAGAACCTTGGTACAAATGGGAAGAGAAAACCAGACTGGTTTAGGGCAAACCGGACATGAACTAGATTGAACCATTTTGAACAATACTTGAACTGGTTTCTAAATTCATTTTTCTTGGTGGCTTAAAATGCTCAAATTGGGTAATTGAAGCCATCACTAGATAGAGAATGAATTTAGATGAATTTAGAAAATTTTAATTTTGATAAAATCGGTCGAATCGGGCCTAAACCGACCGATTTACACATTGAACCTGGTTGGATCGGTCTGGTCTGATTTAGAACAGTGTCATCTTCTTCCTTGGGATGATAGCACTATTCATTAATACAGAAAACGGTTAATGCCAATGAGCTCAAATTGCTTCGTTTAGGCTGTTTTGGGATGGGGATAAGCTCGACCAAAATGGAAAGTAGTTGGGTAGATGGTCCCTGAACTCCCTAAATAAAGAACTCATCTCCATTCATCCTCCATGCACCTCAAATCTCCATTCTCTCTCAATTGCTCTATTTTCCAGTGAAACTTGAACTAGAGCTCTGATATAGGCCCTTTTCTCAGCCTCATAAGGCAAGGTCAAGTTCTATAGTCTCTGGAGGGAAGTCAACTACTTGACAGCAGCCTCCTTACGACCCGAGGACCGTCGGAGAAGCATCGGCAGAATCAAATAGTGAAGTAGCTCCAAAGGAACGAAGTTGCCCTGTTTTGGCCGAGCTGAATTTGGCCAAATTCAGCCCTCCTCCAGTCAAACCAAGCCTCCTCGACACCCTCACAACCCTTACACAGCCGCAACAGAGCTGAAAAGTAAGCTAATTCGGCCATACTTTTCATTGCTGGTCAGAGTTAGAGGGAGAAGTGCTAAAATTTTACTGATGAAATTCTCCTTTGATTTGATGTCAATTGTAGCAATTCCTGATCCTAGAAGGAACCTTAAGATGAGAGCTACCTTCCCAAATAGAGAGCTCGAACCATTGCACCTCTAATAGTAAGCTCTTGAAGCTTTCTCTCTCTACGAACGATTTTCTAGTGAAGCTTCATTTGAGCTTGTTTCAGACTCAAATCATGTGATTCATAGCTTAATTGAATCATATGGAAGTGTAGGAACTGAGTTATACATCCAATTGAAACAATTAACCCTGATTGAATGGCCAATTTGAAGAAATCAAATTTAGTTAGTTTGAAGGGGATAAATTGGGGAAACTTTTGGGGCAAATTGGGAATTTCAAAAAATTGAGTGACATCTTTGCAATTTCCCAAAATTGAAGGGCAATTGGCCATGAGGAAGATGTTCGAGGACCAATTTGTCGATATTTGGAACATTTCGAGTGAAATTTTTATTTTTGGAAAGTAGGGGCAAAATTATAAATTTTGAAAAGTTGTGGACCAAGTTGTAAATTTGGAAAGCTTGAGCCCCTTATACAATTTTGAGTAAATTGAGGACTCAAAGAAAATTTTGGAAACCTTGGGACTCAATTTGGGGAAAAGTTTGCATTAGGGACCCAAAGTTAAGAAAATGAACTTTAGGGACCTAAGCATAATTAATTAATAATTTGTGACCCTAGGCTGTTATGCCAAACGGTAATTGATAAGGCTGCCCAAATCATGTGGGGACACATGTGATCAGAATGCAAGCAAGAGAAAGATCGTGTAGACTTGGCAAGCCGACCGGGGACGAACATGTCAGAGTTATCAGGTGAGTGGGCTTAATTACATCATACCTGGTTGGGATGGTAAGCACTTTAAAAATGAAAACCCACTTGTTAGTGGGCTTAATCACATCATACCCAGTTGGGATGATGAGCTTACTTTTATGAAAAGAAAATCTACATACTAGTTGTAAGTAGAGATGATAATACCCGGTTGGTATGACAAACTTACTTAAGGAAGGAGAAATCCGCTTACCGGTTGTAATAGGAGATATCATTACACTCGGTTGGTGTGATAAAGTTGAAAACAACCTTTTTTGTCAGAACTGTTCTCCCTTGATTGTGTGCCAATGCTTAAAAGATTTGGGAGACCTTCTTGACGGGAGCTAGAACAGCTTAGATAGGCTAGAGGTCTCAATTTTTGAACTCATGTAGCTAAATACCCGATTTTGAAAAATCACGTGCAGTGGGCCCAAGGCTAGTGGGCACGAGCAGGAGCTCGTAAACAAACATGTGTTAAGAAAGGCATGAAAATTTCTAATGAAATTATTGTGTGGTTTTGCCATAGTACCAAGTCAGGACCGACATTATTCGATGGACTAGTGATAGTGCGTCAGGCCCAGGTCGATGGATCGACCTAGACAAACAGCTGCAGGTCGGGACCGTTGGACCATTGGCACCAAAGATAATGGCCATATGTGAAAAATTATTGTTTGTGAATGCACTTATGGTAGAGGACCATCAAGACGCCCAATAGGGGTAGTGATGGGTCCTTAGGGCTATTGGACGACATGGTGGAGATAAGTGCAGTTCATCGTGACAGTTAGTTGGGATGCTCGGAGTAGCTTCTCGCGCATGAGACCGGGGTGGTTTGGGATGAGGTCTCTATCCTCATACGAACATGGATTGGTGTTCGGGTCTAAGGGGTCAGATGTCGAGAACATCCACTCAGACTGATGGTAGAAGTGGATGGGCTTTTATCTTGGTGGACGGTAAAGACGCTTTAATCTACAAGTGGGTGTAGTGGACGGGCTGCACCTGCGAATGCGTGTACCCTTCCCGATGAAGGGCGTGTGTTTTCTGTTAAACAAACCTAATATGGTAATGGGAAAAAAGTTTTAAAAAACTAAACTTTGAGGAAACCATCTTTTTAAAGGAAATGGTAAACCTTGGCATAGGTTGATAAACAAATTTTTTTTTGAAAACTCACTCCCAACACCCACTCACTAAGTTGTAGAATTAACCCCATCTCTTTTACCCCTTTCAGAGTAAGGAGATCTAACCCAAGAAACCGTGGAGATGTACCCTCTGTCAGGTATGCTTAAGATTTTCTTTTAAGCTTGCATTTTAATTGATTTATGCTATTGCACGGAACAAGGTTTAAAGTTATGTCAGGCTCCTCTTGATTAAAATAAGGGGAAACCCCTCTTAAACCAAGGGAGTGGCGGGTAGATCACGATGATCTGACCAAATCGGGTTGGGGCATGACATCGAGTTTTCTTTGTGGGACGAGACCTCTTTCCCCCTGTTGCCTCGATCTCAGTGCGTAGGAAGCTCCTAGAGCTCCTCGACATATTGGACAATATACCTCCCTTATGCTCCTTGGGTCATCCAACAGCCCTTGGGATCCACCACTACCTCATACCAGGTGTCATGATGGTCCCACATCACAATGCATGCACAATCAATAGTCTTTTTCATTTATAGTCATTATCATTGGCCTTCTAGCTCAAGGGTTTGTTGGCATGGCTTTAGCCCATGCGTACTACCCCAACATGTTCGATGACCTAGCTTAGGCGTAGCAACTATTCGGCCCAACAAGCCCAACATACCAACTTTGGCTCGATGGGTATCACACACAATTGCCCGTTATTAGCACTTTTAGCAATTCATAACATGCTGGTTCTAAACGGTTCCACACCCGTGTCCATCGGCCTTAGGCCCACTTGTAGTACAAAGCCTAAGCCCCATAATTAGCTCCCAAATATTTTAAGCAAAGTCACCTAGTCAAGTGAGGTTAATTCCAAGAAAAATCATTTTTAAGGCTGTCCATTGTTCCAATCAGAACCGATATTGCAAAGTTCCCACTCACCTAGTAATTGCGATGGGGTCGTCCCGATGAGACCTCACTTTTTGGTGTGCTTCCTTACGTTGGCACTTGGGCAATCCGCTCCTACATGGTACGAGTATCTATATCACGAGGATTGGTATTAGAGACCGCATACTTTTGAGTATTTACACATAGGCCTCACATTATTCCCTTATTGCATTTAGGTCCCTAAGGTTTAAAATTTTACCTTTAGGCCCCTATTCATACCTTAATTTCAATTAAGCCCTTAGGATTTCCAATTATCCTTCTTGGATCCTTAATTTTTCCAAAACCACCAATTGACCCTCAAATATTTCCAAAATTGCCATTTGGTCCTTAATTTCCCAAAAATTGCCAATTGGCTCTTAATTTCTCAAAAAATATCAATTATTCTTCCATTTCATTCAATTTGTCCAATTGGACCTCAATTGGGAATTAATTTCATGAAAATGCCTCTAATTTCCTTAAATTGCAATTCGACCTCCAATTTTCCAAAACTTCCCAAATTGCCCAACTTTTCAAAAATTACAATTTGGCCCCCAAATCTTCTCCCCTATGTCTCCCTCGTCATTTTAAGCCATGAACTACTTCATTTAGCTTAGAAATGAGCTCAAATGAAGCATCGTTGGAAAAGTAGATCTAGAAAGAGAAAGCTTCAATATATTACCGATGAGGGTCCGACGACCGAAGCACTTGCTTTCTCTGGGTTGCTCTTCTCTTAGGGATCCTCCCTAGATCAAACTCCGCCTCAATTATTGGCCTGAGCAGTGCAAATTTTATAGTTTAAAATTTTCTGAAAAGTACCTAAACATTATTTTCCAACGAGGGGCGGTAGAGGAGACTTACTGATGGGACTCAGGGGAGGTCAGGGCACCTCTATGTGTGATCTAGGGGGCTTGATTTGCTTAGAATTGGCTTGGAGAGCACTCGACTTGAGCTCGATCAGCTTAGGTTATTGATGGCCGAGGAGCAACGACATTGTGTGAGCTCCCCCACTCTTCTCTAGTGGCTCTCGAGCTGAAGGGAGGGTGCAACTAGGTAGAGGACTTCCTCTCGGTTCTATGGGTACCAAATATGGCTTCATACGTTGAGAAAAAGCCTGTTGCTGTAGCTATGGTTTATTGCTCTCTAGGAACTGGGACACTTCACCTTCTTCGCTAAATTTCGGGATACGAAGAATGAATGGAGGGGTGCTCTTTTTATAGGGAGCTCAGGAACTAACCAGGCTACTGGTCGGTGTAGGACTCGACCACCTGCGGTCATACTGGAGCTCTTCTCGAGTGGCCAGAGGTAGCGCCCTTCCTCCTCTCTTTCCTTTTTGTCAGCTGATTGATGTTGAAGACGATGACGTGGTGGGTGTGCCATGTGGCACATTGTGATTGGCTGGTTTTTCTCGTGTGCCATTCCAACTCAGTCACCACGTTAACTGTTGACCGGTTGACCAGACACGTGGCAGCCTCCCATTGGTTGCTCGTCTCTGCGTGGTATGCTGACAAATCATCCGCTGACCGTTGGCTGACCACATAGCAGGCTCCCATTGGCTGCCCATGTCTGCATGACGGCTGATTGGGCATAGTTGACCTTTGACCGGTCTGGTTCGTTACCCGACTAGACTGTTGATTGGTCCGGTCCAACCGGGTTTGTTGACCCGAATTCAAAAATTGGTCGGTTCAGACTCGATTCGACCGATTTTCTAAAATTAAAAATTTATAAATTCATCAAAATTCATCTTCTATCTAGTGGTGGCATCAATTTCCTAAATTTATATTTTTAAGCCACCTAGAAAAATGAATCATTGAACCAGTTCACTATGGTTCAATCTGGTTTGGTCTGGTTCGAGTCCGGTTCACCCCGAACTGATCTAGTTCTCCCATTCAATTCACTTAATGGTTCTTCCCTATAATTTTTGTGAATTTTTGGTTACTTGGGATTTTCCAATTTCTCATGTTAACCCTTCTTTACTATTTTTGGTTCATTTATTGACTCAATTTTTCATATGAAAATTTGTGGGTTCTTTTCCCAATTTTCCTTGGTCCGAGAGGATGACTTTTACAACCATCCCCTCCTTTTAGGAGTTTTATCCTTAAAACACAATGGTTCATCCTTTTTGTCAGAAATGGATCCCCATGCGGTCCAATTAGGGTCCAAGTCAATGCACTACCTGTTTGGTTACCTCTTTTTGACTCAATCTTATACTCCATTGGACTTAGTTATTTTGACTTGTCGTACCCCCTGTGTCCATAAAATTCTTTAGGTCCAATACTTCCTGCCGTTTGGGGTCAGACTTTTCCTTTGGAGGTTTTTGTCTGCAATTGGGAGTTCCATCATGTCCAGTCGTATCTAGGTCTATTTATTCCCTTGGTCGTTGGAACTCCTTAGCTTGTTGTCCCATCAAGCTTTTGCACTTGCTTTTTACGGGTTTCAGGGTTATCCCCCCCTTTTTTGTCCTCTGGTCAGTTCATTCATACTCAAGTCCCCCTTTTTGTTGGGGCTGTTGGACCTACATGTCCCTAGCAGTATGACTCTCGCATTCTGTTATTTCTCATCGGACCTGAAGTCCTACTTACCTTGAAATTTGAACCGCATTCTTCCACTCCCTTCCTTAGAGCATAATCCCTTTATCCTTCCTCTTGCATCATCAAAATACTTCATTATTGGATTTTGACTCATACATTGGTTCCGATTCCTACATCTCTTCCATGATCCAAATGTCCTTTGGATGTTGACATCAAGCTCTTTGTGAGTGTTTAAGTCTCCCGCATTTATTCATCTTATGCCACCTCCTTGTTGGGTTGTCCTGTCTCCAACTATTAGGTTTCCCATCCCCTTCTATACTTATTGGCATACTAGGGTCCCCCCTAGTCCGTTCTCCCGTCTCATGGCATCCTTCGACTGGTGAAGGGTTCTTCCCTTTCCTTCTTCCTCTCTTCTTTCCTTGTTTTTAGGCCATTATGCTTGCTTTCCCTTGGCAATCGAACCTCTTTAGGGCTTAATCTTTTCCCTTGTTCTAAGTGGCATGGTTTGGTGCTTACCCCACGATTACTTCCTTGCTCAGTCCCTATTTATTTCACCCTTGAGGGACCTCTCCTTTCCTCTAACGTCTACCTACCCCGTGAAACTTACACTGATTTCCCGAGGTTACCCATTTGTTCCAAAATACGATCCTAGGTAACGTTCTTTTATGGCTCAGAGTAGGTTTCCCCCTTTATCCTTAGTCGCTCCTTTATGTCATTTTTCTCATCTTATTTATTGGGTCCATCCACTCCTTTACTTGATTTTGTCATGACTGGATAGGCGACTTTTCTTTCCCTAAGTTGTACCCCTTTTTAGAGGCTCGGGACCCACATGTCCCTAGTGGTCTGACATGTTCCATACCTATGCTCACCTTCTAGAACATCTCTCCCGCAATCCTCTAATTTATTTGGGATCTTGCACTCTGTCCATTGTTATAACTTGGTAGTGTTTCTACACTACCTTGGGGGCTATCTGGTTATCTAACACATACATCCATGGATTGATCACTTCTTCCTAACCTCGTAGGAGTTCGTTTTCTTGAAATTTCTGGTTCCATTAGAGGGTGTTCTCCCTTGCTTTCCTCCTTACAAGGTAGGATACCCTTCCTGCCTCGTGTTTTCTTTGAGTATTGAACTCCTCCTCATTGTTCTCCTTATATAGTACCCTAACTAACTTTATGGAAGGCTCTACGCTTGTTCACCCAATTCTCCTCGCCGTCTCACTTTTCCTAATTCCTATTGCCAGTGTTCCTTATCACTTCACCACTGGCTCATCCCTCATTCCTCTGTTCAATTGAATATCTCATCGCTATTTCATGATTATTCTAGCTATCACTCACTAGGGTTCCTCTAGGGTGGATAGGCCCCCTTTTTATTTGTCCTCAATAGGTCTATTGGTATGCCCCAGTTTCTATTCATGCTTGCTAGGCCAAGACTTCCACCTTCATGACCAGGCATTTATCCTATTGTTATCCTTGGCCGGTGTCTGTTCCTGGGATCTTACAACCTTCCTTTGTGGTTGCCTCCTTAGTTCCTACCATGGGCTCGACCTCTACTTGGTTTGCTGGCCCTACCTTAGGCTTACTTCGGTTGACCGTGTTTCTACTCAGGGTCACATTCTCCGGTATATCATTGCTCTTTTTGGGTTCTCTTGTGGTAGTTTACTTTAGCTTATCCCGAATGTTTCCCTTATGACTTTCCATGCTCACTAGGGGGTTTACTCTGCTGATTCCCTTATCCTTGGGTTCGAACCTCCCTTGCCCCTCTCGGGGTCTTTTTCAAGTTTTCTAGCCTAATATTACTATTCTAGGGTTTCCTGTCCCAGTGTCCTCCATTGGGGTGGTTGGTACTAACTTCGGGAAGTTGGGCGATTAATTACTCATCCCTGCCTCTTGAGGTTTCTTGACACCCCATGCTTCCTTTGTTTGGGAATGTATTTCCTTTCTTCCTACTTTTGGTGTCCCTATAGTTCTAAGGTTTCCTAGTTCACGAGGGCTCGGTAGGCCAAGGACTTTCGGGTTTGTTCGTCCCTTTTTTTGTCCTTTTAACATTTCGAGGCTTTCTAGGATGGGGGTCATCTCCATCCTTCGCATTTGGCGTTGCGTGTGAGTAAAATAAATTGGAACCTTTTATTCATTAACCGGTGAAGCCCCGGTTACGGCTTATAACAACACTCAATTTTAAGCAATTTATTGCTACATCTCTAACCTCTTCTGTAAATCCCGCTCTTTTGAGTTAAGGAAAATTGGGAAAAGAACCGGTCAAACCGAGTGAGAAATACTAGACCGGTTCACAAACCCGACCATTTGAGGGTTTATAAAATCTTGGAAAAGAACCTTTTTTGTTGAAATGGATCAGTTTAGATGAATTGGATCCCATAAGAACATTGAAGTTAACTCGAAATTTAATACCTAAATTAAATTGAATCATACCCAGAAGTATGTTTTCTTTTTTGTAACTTGAAATTTCGGATAAAATTTTTTTATACAAATTTGGGTTAATTAGTATTAATCATACACACTATCATAAATAGCCATAAATTAATATTTACATTTAATTATTAGAATTAATACCATAATCTAATACCTAAATTAAATCATTAGAATTAATACTAATAAATACCAATCAATTTATGGCAACATTAATATTAGTAATAAATCTCCCCCAATACACAATTTTACTCATCTCCATTCATAATCCTCACACCTAAACACTTCTCTCTCTCTCTACGACTCCATTTCCTGGTGAAGCTCAAACCAGAGCTTCGACTTGGAAATTTTCTCTACCTCGGAAGAAGAGATCAGACTCTTTAGACTATGGGGGAAGTTAGCTATCTGATAGCAAACTCCAGTCAATCCGAGAATCGTCGAAGAAGCGCCGACATAATCAAACAATGAAGCAGCTTCGGTAGACTGAAGATACCCTGTTTTGGCCAAGCTAAAATCGGCCATTTCGAGCCCTCCCCAAGCCAAACCAAGCCCTTCCAACACCTCCACAGCCCTCCCATGGCCGAATTAGGAATGAAAGGTAAGCCAATTCGGCTCCTCTCTACAATTTCCAACCGGTGCTAGAGAGAGAACCAGTAGAATTTCGATGATGAAATTTTAACTCAATTCGGCATCAATTGATGCAATTTTTGATTCTAGGATGAACCTCAAGAATAGAGCTATCTGTACAGATCAAAAGCTCGGACCGTCGTGCCCCCGGCGGTGAGTAACTGAAGCTTTCTCTTTCTATAGTCTATTTTCCAATGAAGCTCCATTTGAGCTCGTTCCGGCATCAAAACTTGTGATTCAAAGTGCTATTGAATCGTATGAAGATGTAGGATCTCAATTTTAACAATTAAAAGTGTTTGATCGGTCAATTTGATGAAATCAAATTCGGCTATGTGAAATTGCGGGAAAAATTGGGGAAAATTAGGGATTTTTGAAATTTGAAGGACCAAAATGTAATTTAGTAAAATTGATGGTCAATTGGGCATGACAAGAATGTTAGAGGGCTAATTGAACAATTTTAGAATTTTTGGGGTAAAACTTACCGTTTTTGTAAAGGAAGGGCAAAATGGTAATTTTGGAAAAGTTGGGGGACCAAATTGGAAATTTTGGAAATTAAACCCCTTTTTGTGAATTTGAATAAATTTAGGTTCTAAGATAAATTTTAAAAGTTTTGGGAGTCAATTTGAGGAAAAAATGACATTAGGAACTTAAAGAAAAATAACTTTAGGGACCTAATTGCAAATAAATAGAAAATTTAGTTTTCTCATTCATTTATAATGAATTAAGGCTATTAGGCCGAGTGATAATGAATAAAAATGTTCATATCGTGTAGGAATACAAATTACCAGGAATTCCAGTAAGGACAAGCTTGCGTGAATACAAAGAACCAGTTGAGTGGAATTCACAACATTAAAGGGTGAGTGGGATTTTATATCATACCTGGTTGGGGATGATAAGTTCCTCGAAATGAAAACCCACTATTTAGTGGTATTTTAAACATCACAACTTAGAGGAGTGATGTGAAAATGATGCGGAAAAGCTACTTAAAGATTGTAAGTAGGTCATACTCGGTTGGTATGATGAAACTTTCTCAGAGGAAGTGGAAAACTCGTTCATCAATTATGAGCGGAGATATCCTCATACTCGGTTGGTATGATGGATAGTTGAAAATTTATTTTGTTGGAAGTGCTCTCTTTTGACTGTGTGCCACTACTTAAACGATTTGGTAGACCTTCTTGATGGGAGCTTGGATAGCTTTGTTAGGTCGGAGGCCTCGATTTTGGAACTTTGGGGTTAATATGCCCAATTTTTAAAATCTTGTACAGTGGGCCCAAGGTCAGTTGGTACGAGCATGAGCTCGTAAACAAAAAAAATGAGTTATATACCATAAAACTTTAAATAAATGTATTGTTTGGCCATGGTACTAAGACAGGACTAACATACTCAGTCAACTAGCGATAGTGTGACATGACAGGTCGACGGACTAGTCAATACAAACAACTATAGGTTGAGTTGATGGTTAGGGCCGTTGGACCAATGGCACCACAAATTATATGGTAAGACGTGAAAATACTGATTGTGCATGCACTATGATTACGGGACCTTCAAGATGACCAAGAGGGGTAGTGATGTGTCCTAGGGCCCTGGACGACATGGTGGGTATAAGGGTAGTTTTTCGAACCAGGTGAACTTGCGAAGCTCGATGTAGCTTCAAGCGCATGAGACCGAGGTGGGGTTGGGATGAGATCTCTGTCCTCAAACGGACATGGAGAATTGATTTTGGGATTGAGGGCTGGATGTCATGTACATCCACTCATTATCAGGGTAGAAGTGGATGTGCTTCTATCTAGGTGGCTGATAAAGTCGCTTTGGTGCCACAAGTGGGTTCAATGGACGTGCTGGCTTGCGATTGTGTGTTTTAACCTTCATGATGAAGGATGTGTGTTGGTTGATGACACACCGTGATTAATAAGAAATGGTGATGAAAATAGAGATTTGAAATAAAAGGATTTGTGAAAGAAAATAAGGAGTTTGACACACTCCAATACAAATCTTTTTCCTAAAATTTAAATTTTGAAAACCCATTCACTGAGTAGTTGTACACATCCTCTTATTTCAGGTAGACCAAGGAAAACCTACCCAAGACCTCCTGTTAGTTACACCTGTAAGATAGGTATGATTAATTTAAAATTTTATGTAGTTTTGATTTATGCTATTCTAGGAAATGTGCAAGTTTAAAGGACGCTTTACTCTTCATGGTTTATAAACAAGAGGCAACCCTTAATAAACCGGGAGAGTAGCGGGTTGATCACGGGGATCTGACTAAACTGGGTCGGGGCGAGACATCTCCAGTTAATTAACATAGAGTTAAATACAGGTGAGTTGCGAGACTTAGCGTTGGTTGCCCTAATGCATCTCCTCCTCTTAGGCGGGCAATTGCCTTTGTGGTATCTCTTGCATCATGGGCACCGATTCATGCTGGGCTCTTTGAATTCTAAGGATGTCAATGTGCTGGGAGCTTTCTTGGCTCATACCTCTAGTGCGATTTCCACTCCATACCGGTTCAGGACAGCGGCCTCGTAGGCGTAGGTGTGCTACATAGGATTTGTGATGCACACACTACAGTGTATTAGAGGAAGTCAGCGGAAGACCCTCACATAGTTAGCATATGCCTTCCAGAAATTTCTCTCAGCTTCTTCTCGAATCTAGGTCTGATTCGATTTTTTGGGTGGGGAAGTTTCATCTTCCATCGAGTAGGGAGGGTTACTCTCTCGAGGTGCTCTCCATTGGACGGGCTTCTCTAGTTCCTCTATCCTCCACTCCATGGCGTGTATCCATAGAATATACTCTTCGTTAAAGTTTTTGTTCATGTTTTTCTGCAAAGGTTTTCGGGGTCAGAAATTAGGATTGGTGGGGACTTATTAGGAAAGTTATGCTCTGATACCACTCAAGTTATAGCGCCCCAACCCGATTTGGTTGGAGTCTTGTGAACAACTTGCCACCCTTCCATGCATCATCCTAGTATTCCAACCTTAAGGATGTAAGGAAGGTGAAGACGTGCATACATTCATTCCATTATCATAAGTTTGGGATGGGGAACGTACCTTGAGGGCCGAGCTTTTTTGTGGTGCATTATGTCTCATTTGTCCTGATCCTTTTCAAGTTTCCTAAAAGGGTGAGAGGAGGGGAATGAGTATATACATATACACTCAGTGAGGGAAAATTTCTACAATGATTGATTTCCTTTAATTTGTTACTTAATTCATTAGCTGTCATTAGCATAACATTCACACATCAATCATCCTTCTATCATAGAAGGGAGTACACATTTGTAAAATAGTCCCCGACCATCCCACTTGTGGATCGTAGGGCCTTTACCGTTCACCCTGATAGAGGTACCACGAGTTTGAGTGGGCCTTGCTTGTTCGACCCTCAAACCTCAATCACACTTCGTGTCCGCTTTGTGGGATGAGACCTCTTTCCCCCTGCTGCCTCGATCTCAGTGTGTAGGAAGCTCTTAGAGCTCCTCGACATACTGGACGACAGACCACCCTTATGCTCCCTAGGTCATCCAACAACTCTTGGGATCCACCGCTACCTCATACCAGGTGTTCTAATGTTCCCGCATAACAGTGCATTCACAATCAAGAGTCCTTTTCATTTATAGCTATTATCTTTGGCCCTCCAGCTCAAGGGTCTATTGGCTTGACTTCAGCTCATGCGTACTAGCCCAACAAGTTCGATGACCTAACTTTGGCATAGCAACTATTTGAGTGAACAAGCCCAACATCTCAACCTTGGCTCGATGGGTATCACACACAATTACCCATTATAAGGACTTCTAGCAGTTCATAACATGCTGATTCTGAACGGGTCCATACCCATGTGCATCGCCCTTGGGCCCACTTGTAGTATCGAGCCTAAGCCCTAGAATTAACTCCCAAATGTTTTAAGCAGAGTCATCCAGTCAGAGGAGGCTAATTCCGAGAAAAATCATTTTTAAGGCAGGCCATCATTCCAATCAGAACTGATGTTGTAGAGTTCCCACTTACCCGGTAATCGCAACGGGGTCATCCTAGTGAGACCTCACTTTGTGATGCACTTCCTTGTGTCGGCACTTGGGCAATCCACTCCTATACGGTACAAGTATCTATATCAAGATGATTAGCATAAGAGGCCACATACTTTTGAGTATTTGTGCATAGGCCCTCACATTATGCATTAATTGCATTTAGGTCATTGAGGTTTAAAATTTTACCTTTAGGCCCCTATTCATCCCTTAATTTCAATTAAGCCCTTAAGATTTCCAATTATCCTTCTTGGATCCTTACTTTTTCCAAAACCATCAATTGGCCCTCAAAATTTTCCAAAATTACCATTTGGTCCTTAATTTTCCAAAAATTGCCAATTAGCCCTTAATTTCTCAAAAATTGCCAATTGGTCTTCCATTTCATTCAATTTGCCCAATTGTACATCAATTGGGAGTTAATTTCTTGAAAATGCCCCTAATTTCCTTAATTTTCAATTCTGTCTCCAATTTTCATAAAATCCCCAAATTGCCCAACTTTTCAAAATTTGTAATTTGGCCCCTGAATCTTCATTTTGCTCAATTGGTCCCCAAAACTTAGTTAATTGTTATCATTCATGATCTGAATAATCTCTCCTATGTCTCCCTCGTCATTTTAAGCCCCAAACCGCTTCATTTGGCTTGAAATGAGCTTAAATGAAGCTTTGCCGAAAAACTACGTCTAGAGAGAGAACGCTTTGATATTTTACTGATGATGGTCCGATGAATGGAGCTCTTGCTTTCTCAGGGTTGCTCTTCTCTTGGGAATCCTCCTTGGATCAAACCCCACCTCAATTGTTGGCTTGAGCAGTGCAAATTTTGTGGTTTAAAATTTTGCAGAAAAGTATTGTGAACATTATTTTCCGATGAGGGGCGGCAAAGAGTACTTACCATCGATACTTAGGGGAGGTCGGGGCACCTCTATGTGTGGTCTAGGGGGCTTGATTTAGTCGGAATTGGCTTGGGAAGGCTCGACTTGAGCTCGAGTAGCTCAGGTTGCTGATGGTTGATGAGTGGCGGCATTGTGTGAGCTCCCCCACTCTTCTCTGGTGGCTCTCAGGCTGAAAGGAGGGTGTAGCTAGGTAGAGGACTTCCTCCTGGTTCCAGTGGTACCGAATGTGGCTTCAAACATTAAGAAAAAGCCCACTATCGGAACTCTAGTTTACTGCTCATTGGGAACTGGGACACTTCACGTTCTTCGCTCAATTTCAGGATGCTAAGAACAAATGGAGGGGTGCTCTTTATATAGGGATCTCAGGAACTGATTGGGCTATCGGCTGACATAGAACTCGACCTCCGACTCAGCCACCAGCGGTCATACCGGAGCTCTTCCTGGGTCGTTGGATTAAGTACCCTTCCTCCTCTCTCTCCTTTCGGTCAACTAACTAAGGTTGAAGACGATGACATGGTGTTCTAACTCAGTCGTCGTGTTAGTCGTTGACCAGTTGACCGGACACAAGGAAGCCTCCCATTGGTTGCTCGTGTTTGCATGGCAAGCTGATTGGTCGTCCGCTGGCTGTTGACTAGACACGTGGTAGCCCCCATTGGTTGCCCGTGTCTGTGTGGCTGCTGACTGGGCGTCGTTGACCGGTCTAGTTTGTTGATTGATTGAACCGTTGACTGGTCCGGTTCGTTGGTCGGTTGGACCGTTGACCGGTCTGGTCCAATTGGGTTCGGTGACCCAAATTTGAAAATCGACCAGTTCATGCCGGATTCGACTGGTTTTCTAAAATTTAAAAATTTAAAAATTTATTTTCTATCTAGTGGTGGCCTCAATTTTTCAAATTGATATTTTTAAGCCAGCTAGAAAAATAAATCATTAAACTGGTTCACTATGGTTCAATCTGGTTCAGTCTAGTTCACCTCGAACCGGTCCGGTTCTCCCATCCAATTCACTTAATGGTTCTTCCCCATGATTTTTGTGAATTTTTGGTTAATTGGGATTTTCCAATCTCTCATGTTAACCCTTTTTTACTATTTTTATTTCATTTATTGATTTAGTTTTTCATATGAAAATTTGCCAATTCTTTTTCCGGTTTTCCTTGGTCTGAGAGGATGAGTTATACAAGTCTTATCCCACAATAGTAGACATGAAGGATATTGAGGTATGAGGGATGGGCAGTAAGGCATACTCATACTTGTGGTAGAAGGTGTGACCTTCTACTAGGGTGGTCGGTAAAGGCACTCCTGACCACATGTGGAGTAGCTGGGGACTACTATGCGACTTTGTGAGCCCTTTGATGATAAAAGGGCTAGTGTTGAATAACAAACAATACAAATCATGTTTGTGAATAATGAAACTATCCAAAAATGTTCTACTCAAGAATGTTGTTGAAATTACCCCTCACTAAGTTATGAAATTCATCTCCTCCCTTAACTTCTTTTAGTGAAATTTTTGCACCAAGTAGATTTGAAGCTCGAAGGGTAAAGTAGAACATCCCAGGTAACTATATTTAAGACGTTTTGTAAATTTGTTATGAAAAACTTATATACTGGTAAGCATTTATCCTTCTTGAATCATTCTGGTAGAGATATCATTATGGCTCAGGGAAGGGTGGCGGGTTGATCACAGGGCTCTGACCAAACCGGGTCGGAGTGTGACACCGCCAGTCTAGCAAATCAGGTTGGGGCATGACAAACACGACCAGGAAACTATGTGAATAAGTCTATGGATAAGTTCCGCTATGTAATCACATTAGAATATTTAAGGCAATATACTTTATGGAATGTAGGATGTAGTGAATTAATTGAAGAAAGGAGCTTGAGGCAAGAACTATTGTAGGGATCGATCATCTGCTCATTCGTGCAAAGGAAAGACACAAGTCTCGAAAATCCCCGAATGAACAAGTCTTAGAATACATGTGAGTAGAATTTCTAGTATCAAGTCCGATTGAGAAGATGACGTGTTATTATTCGCAAAATAAACAATATGATCATTAAAACCACTTTTAATAAATATAATCCTTTTACTATGTGAAACTGCTTAAAGTAATTTTTGAGATATATTTCTACAGTAAGCATGAATACTCGTTATAAGATTTCCCTTCAAAGGTATGCGAACATAATTTAAGGAAACTATCTAATTCCAATTGCCAATTCATGATATGGGCGGAACCTATGGTCGATAAAGGTCGGATAAATCTAACTCTATGAAAGTGGGCTTAGGGCTAGCATTTTCAAAGGAAGTTGGCCCATTTTCATATTTTTAAAAACTTGAGAAGTCGATCAATGATAAATGGAAATGGGTTGCCCCACATGTAAAAATACTAAAACATGTTGATATTGTGTTAAATAGGTCGTGTCTAGTAAATGTTATCGAGTTGATTACTGGTCTCACTCGTAATGGCTGATAGTGTAAAAATAAAAGGTCTTGTGTGAAATAGAGGTGTAGCGGATTGTTCACAGGTTTTAACCGGACAAATCGGATTGGGACGTGATAGAGGTCGTAAGCCATGTATTTACTTGATATCATTATTTGATTTGCTAAGTTATGAGCTAATCTCCCTCCCCAAATAGTTACAGGTGAAAGTTAGGGTTTCATGAGTTATAAGTCGGGATATTACCTACAGAATGAGCATGAGTTGAGGTAGATATCAAAGCTCATGTAAGAATGTTCTAATGTATATAATTTTTAGTTGTATTCTTGTATTATTTTATAAAATTTTGGATACATAGTTTATGAAATAAAAATTTTAATTTCCATTGAAAATCATTATATGTATTTTTATTATATGTATTGTTCACTCCGTTAATATATTGGTGAAATTACGTATTATTATAGAATTGAGTGAATGTGTCGAGTTGTATATAATACTAGTTGTGAAAAGTGTGAGCCATGATAATCAACTTATAAGACACTTAGCAAATAAATTTGTTTATCCAATTAATAAATATATAATAGAACCCCTTTAATTATGTTTATCTTAATATCACACTATATTTATTAACTCGAATTTTTATATTTAAGTAATAAAAGTATTTATAGACTATTGAAATATTATGCTAATCTGAATATTTATTATTTGAGTAATCTGAATATTTTTTAATAAATTTTTTAATTGAAATTGTGAAAAATATACTTTTATTTATAAACTTGTTACTATTTTGTCAAATTTATCACATTTTTGGCTAATTTAATTATCAACATTTTATTTATGTTACAATTTTAATATTTTCTAGTTTTTAAATATAACAAAATTATTTATATATAATAATAAATATAATTTATCTCAAATTAAATAGAAAAAAATTAAAATATGTTCTTAATATATATAGTATGGGTGAATTGATTATACTACGAGTAATTATATTTAACTAGTCTCAACTAAGCTACTAAGATATGTAAAAAGTACAAGTTAAATATCTTTGAAATAAAAAAGAAATTATTACTACCCTAAATTCTTACAAAGGAAATGGGTTATATAAATGAATATATTATAAAATAAATTTTATTCAAATAAGTTATATGTTGATAGATATGGTATCATTTATCTTTTTATATATTTTTATTTTTAATAATAATTATTTTATTAGTTATTTAAAAAAATGAAATATCTACCATTATAGGAATGGAATATTTATGATTAAATCTCCTAAAAAATTCAAATAAAATTAACAAAAAAGAAAAGATGGAGGGATTTATTTATTTATTTGAATGTAAGATTGTTTTTAAGCTGGAGTTTTTATTTATAAAATGAATTTTGGTTGCCAATTTTGACTCGATCTTACTTCCGGGCAAAACAGCTAATTGAAACAGAACATGAGAACCTCTCACCCGTCCAATCTCCATCATTTCCATTTCCTGCGTTGAAATTTTTTCTCCCATTGAAACGAGTTGAAGAAGGGGGAGAAGTGCCAGAGAAGGCCAAAGTTTGTGTTTTTCTCGTCTTGTGCGAGGTGCCGGGGAACTAGTAGAATCAATGGCTTGGAGGACTCGTCTGCTGTTCTTTGATTTCGTGGTGTCCTTCATGTGGGTCTGGTCGAGTCCGTTGATCAAGATGTTCATCTTCAGAGTGCTAGAGCTGGGTCACCAACCCGAGGGTGAGATTGTCAAGGCCTCCCTTACCATTGTCAACATATTCTTCTTCGCCTTCCTGGTTAAGGTCACCGGAGGTGGGTCCTACAATTCTCTCACCATGTTGGCTTCTGCCTTCTCCGGGGACTTCAACAACATCCTGTTCACTGTCGGGGCTCGCATCCCTGCTCAGGTAGGGCGTCACAGGCCCCATTCTTTGTTGAAAAGAGTTCACTTCAGTAAAAAAAAAAATGAGTGTTGGTAGCATGTGAAGTTTTCTTCTTTTTTTCTTCATTTTCGACATTTCAAACTGTGTTTTCTATTACAATAATTTGACTTATATTGGAGCTTTATCGATGATGTCTGAACTGGTTTTACTAGGAGCTCTATGAGAACTACATTTTCGTGGGATTCATTTTGAGATGCTGAGTGGTATCATTGCCAGCGTAGTTTGATGAATTTATGTCGTGATTAGATGCATTTATCATCAATCGGTCGAGAAATGTCTGTAGTAATTGTTTGTTATTGTAGATAAATTCCTTGTGGAAACCAACTGCACTGAGTTAGACCCAAAGAGAGGGATTATCTGTTGTGTTTTCAAAATTGGAAGGTTTGTCGACTCAATGGCATCCTAAATAGATCATCATCTTTTGATAGTCCTTGGTGAATGGAGTACTTAGATGAATGTAATTTCACTCCACCCTGGTAGGAAAATCTTTAGGTTGTAAACAAGAAAATTGAAAATGATATATTTGGATATTTTTGAAGCAAAAGCCTTGTAATCTTCTTCTGCTCTGCCTTGCTCTGCTCTGCTCTGTACCATAGGAGTTCTTCTATGCTTTTACTTTAAGAAATCTTCTATTTGAGCCCCCGTCTATCCGCTTAGAGCCCATGACTTCAGATACTTTACCTATATTAGTTTCTGTGAAACTGAAGTTACATTCCCATGTGGTCAAATATACAGCCAAGTAGTGTTCTCTTACTGTATGAGGTTATTTTTCTGGCATTGGGGTAACAAGTGAAGGTGGTTATTTTTCTGATATATCTACCTCGGGTGTTTATACAAGCTAAATTTACTTGTCATTGGATTCTTTATGCTTACTTATAATGCATATGGATCTGTGCTATTATTCAGGTTTTTGGTTCTATTAGTGGAGTCATGTTCATCATAGAGACCTTTCCGGAGGTAGGACTTGGCCCAAAGTTAAACGTGGACATCCATCGTGGTGCTCTCACAGAAGGATTCCTAGCATTTGTGTTTGTCATGATCTCCCTAGGGCTTGCTAGAAAAATTCCTGATAGTTTCTTCATGAAGACATGGATCTCTAGTGTGTTGAAGGTGACCCTTCACATTCTTGGCTCTGACTTAACTGGTGGCTGTATGAACCCAGCTTCTGTAAGTATCCGGTCTTCTGCCATTGTATGCTCCTGGAAATGTTAATATATTGTATTGATTGGATGACTTTTCTTTAGAACTTCAGTCGAGAATCAGTGTTTGATTAGTTATAGTCCTGGAGAATTTTCTTGTTTTCTCATCGAAGAATCTGTCACTTTCCTGAAACAGAACTTTCTAAAACTTTAATATAGAGGAGGCATACTACTGCATCTCTTATTAATGATGTAAATTTTTTAATGCATCTTTGACTTCTCTTTGAAAGAAAATAATCATACTGAAATCAGGTTAAGGTTGATTTATAGACAAGTCCTGACTGGAAATGTTTTGCAAAGTTAATTGGCCTCTATGTAGTTCATGAAATGAATCTACTTGATGTGGACACTGCAGGTTATGGGATGGGCCTATGCGCGAGGAGATCATATAACCAAGGAGCATGTGATGGTTTATTGGCTTGCTCCAGTGGAGGCCACGTTACTGGCAATATGGACATCCAGGCTCATATTTGGTCCGCTAAAGCAAGAGACGAAAAGGAAGATAAAACCAGAGTGAACAAGCACACTGTTGTAAGCTTTTAGTGTTTCTCAAAAAAAAAAAAACAATCATGTTAGGAGTTTTAGTTCATCTTGCACATAAATTTGTCTCTCTAATTATTGTATTATATGATTTTGACCGACTTTGACTTGGTCCCACTTGTTATTTGTGTTTGATGTGGTTTTGATAAAATGGAAAGTCACAAGACATTTTTGCCATTCTTGTATTTTAGTCAATATCTAACGATAAATAACTTAGAGATTAAATACATATAATGAATATTTAAACATTCTAAGAAATTATTTAATCTTATTTTCAATTATTATGCATACTTCATCTTTTCCTCTCATTTTCTTCGCCCAAATTAGGGTTTCAAGAGATATAATTGAGGATTCAAGAAATGGCAAGGTCAAATTATTGGGATTTATGATTCTTGCAAAGTTCTCCCGTGGACAAGCTCGTGGCGAAATATCATAAATGAAAAAAAGTGAGAAAATCTAAAATTGAAAAATAAGAGTAAAAATAAATGAAAAAAAGTGAGAAAATCTAAAATTGAAAAATAAGAGTAAAAATAATTTTATTGAAAGATAAAGTGAGATTAATTTTCACAACATACACTTATTGTACAAGTACACCTTTTTTAGTATCAATGATCTTATCGAATATTTGTCGATCAATATTATTATTATTTTGTAGGAATTTATGAATATTTTTTCCTGAAAAGATACCATCAAGTTTGCTCCCATTTCGAGAAATTGAACATCAAATTAATTTTATCCTTAAATTGATGATTTCCAATCGACCAGTATATAGAAATAACCCTGAGAAAATAAATGAACTACAATGCCAAGTCCTAGAGCTAATCGAAAAAATATATATTCGAGAAAGTATGAGTACATGTGTTGTGTTTGTGCTACTTGTACCTAAGAAGGATGGAACTTGGTGAATGTGCGTCGATTATCGAGCCATCAACAATATGATGATAAGTAATGTAGGTGGAGTTCATCGAGATATTCACTTGATTCTAAATTGCTTGGTTTTGATTATATTAAGTAGTTGTATGCAAACGATCATGGTTTTTGTAAAGTAATTAGAAATTGTAGAAATAGTGGCTTTGGAAAATTTTATTTGCAAAATAGTTTTGTTTTTCAGGAAAATAAATTATGCATACTTCAATCTCTTTTGCGTGAGTTAATGTAGGGAAACAAATGCTCAAGTACTTATGAGACATTTGTGGGTAACTAAGACTATGCAATATTGCATGAGCATTTTTTTCGCCCTACATGAAAATAAATGTTGAGAAAATTTATTTTTTGATGCATTACATGTAAGGAGTTTAAGTCTAGGCAATAACCTCATAGTCTGTGTCCTACTCTTCCAATTCCTAATGCACATTGGATTGATATATACATGGATTTCATTTTAGGATTACCAAGGACTAAGAGGGGGGAGAGATTTTGTGTTTGTGATAGTTGATAGGTTTTCAAAGATGACACATTTCATTCCATGTCATAAAACCAATGATGCATCGAACATTGCTGATTTGTTCTTTAAAAAGTTGTCAAATTGCCACGGTATGCCTAGAATTATTATTTCTGACCGTGATTCTAAATTCTTGAGTTACTTTTGAAAGATATTATGGGGTAAATTAGGAAAAAAACTTTTGTTTTCAACAACATGTCACCCACAAACAAATGGTCAAACAAAAAGTAGTAAATAAATCATTAGGTACTTTATTACGTTCAATAATAAAAAATAACCTGAAATCATGGGAAGATTGCTTACTACATGTTGAGTTTTCTTATAATCGTCACGTTCATTCTACAACTAAGTTTTCACCATTTAAGATTGTTTATGGATTTAATCCATTAACCCCTCTAGATCTAACTCCACTTTTTGTAGGTGAGTTAGTGAATTTCGATGGAAAGAGAAAAGCAGAGTTCGTGAGACAAATGCATGAGAAGACAAAGATGCACGTTGAACGGTAGACTAAAGTATATGAAAATCAAGCAAACAAGGATCGCAAAAGTGTCATTTTTTAACCCGACGATTGTGTCTGGCTTCATAAGAGGAAAGAATGATTTCTTGAATAAAGGTGTTGAAAACTTCTTCCTAGAGGAGATTGACCATTTTGAGTGTTGGAACACATTAATAATAATGCTTACAAGTTGGATTTACCTGATGAGTATGGTGTTAGTGCAAGTTTCAATATTACTAATTTAATTCACTTTGATTTAGGTGATGAAGGAACTGAAAATTTGAGAACAAATCATTTTTAAGAGGTGGAAAATGATGTGAATCCAACTAAAGTGATTACGAATTCACAAGTCCAATCAACTGAACCTGCAATAGAGTTAAACAATTTGTCACAAAATAAGATAAATGGTCATTTGAGACTACAAGAGGGCCCAATGACATGGTTAAGGGTTAAAAGATTGAAAAAATATTTATATGGGCTGATTGAAGAGATTATAGAAAATACAAGTGGAAGCCCAAGCGAATAGCCCAACAAGAGCCCAACTTTGAATTTTAAGGAGAGATTTATTATTATAATAAATATTACATGATAATTAATTAGTCAAATTCAGATTTTTAAAATAGTTTGCAAATATCTTAGATATTTACATTTGATGAGCGTTTGTATGTCAACCATAAGATATTATTTCCTTGTTTTTATACTAATTTATTTTCCATATTTTGTATATGGTGTTGTCAACATATTGGCGAGGTTCGCATCAGTCCCACACACAAGTATTACCTACGGTCGCATGACACTTCTGGGTTACTCATGACATGCATCTCGACCTAGAAACTGAAGCATCAACTTATGATCATATAGCAAACAATCACAAACCTAGAATGTACCTTCACTCTGGTGTCACCAGTTTGTGGAAAATATAGTGTGGCCCAAGACACTCTTACCACAACCAACACATCACTCGTACTGTCTTGCAGTTTGGTGCCTAACTACCTTAAGGTCCTAAAAGCCTCATGGTCGCTCTCCCACACAAGATGGGCACTTAGGCCCGCACACAAAATGGGCTACTTGGGCCTCACATATATATATCACCCCCAAAATATACCGTCCCACTTGGCGATACTAGATAGAGAAAGTAGAGTGTGGGGGTCACGAACCCTCTACCACAACCAACACATTCTCGTGTTATCTCATAGTTGGGTGTCATAATAACTGGAGTCATGGACATTTAATTGCCTCTCGCTGGCCCATGGCCCGTACACATGTGACTCACTTCCACCATTGTTTCATCGCAACATTGTACTAAGACGGTACCTCTACATCATCTGGGTGTTGAGGGAAAACTGGAAGATATCACACATTGCACTTCTTGATCTCCTTTCCATTTTCCCTTGAGCGACGACACAACCACTAAGGCATCCATCCGTCGCCCCCTCCTATACACCTTCACAAAAATAATCAACATAACCCATGGTCATAACTGTGACACTCATGGCCACTCTTGTAACAGTGCTTAACGCATCTCATTACTGGGAGCTTGGTGTGTATCTTGCCTGACTTTTCCCCAAATCACACACAAACAATAATGCATTAAATCAACATACTAAACATGGAGATGTCTGGGAGTCCGGTCCCTCACTGGCTTCCTCAAGTTTAAATTTTCCCTTATACTTTAAATTTCCTATTTTTAGACCTTAGACTTCCTCAAGCCCTTCTATTTGGTTCCTCAAGTTTCTTTGAGTCCTTTTTTGGCCCCCAAGATGCATTGTAAACATTCCAAAATTTTTTTCTTATAATTTACCAAAATGCCCTTAAGTTATTGGCAAAATTACCATTTTGCCCCTCTTCATGAGGACTTAGGCTTTGGGGTTCATTAAACCCTCAAATTTCTCATTTAGGTCCCTAAACTTTCTTTAACTAAGTTTAGGTACTTGTACTCCCCAAAAGTTTCCATTTGATTGTGCAAATATTCATGTTTGCACTTTAGTCCTTAACTTTGTCTTTATTGCACATTGGTCCCTTGACCTTCCACAATAGGAAACGATGATCCCTAAACATCACCAAGCATCCCAATTTGACCTAAAACTTTATTTTGACTATGAGGAAGACCCTGTAGAAATCTTAATTGCACTTGAGTCCCTTAACTTTCAAATCATTTTATTTTGGCCCCACCTTTGACCTATAACTAAAGTGTCTCTAAAATTTATCAAATTAAGTGGAGAGGTCCCATTGGCCATCCTCTAGTGCATCGTAAACTTGGTTTGACTAGAATCTACAAGAATTGCTCCAATCATGCTTGATGATAATCATGGACACAATCCAATGGAATTCGGGTCAAAGTCAATAACTCACCAAAGGTGGCACGTTGGTCATTAAGGCTGGTGGGGCTGATAGATGACTCTCTAAGAAGTCTGTGGCCACTTGAATTTGCTCAAATGGTAGTATGTAGCTCCTGAAATTAGCATTTTAATCAGCTCAACCACTTTGCTCGTGCTTTGAGAATTAGATGATTTATATCAGATCCAATTTTTGTTCAAATTGGAAAAGGCCAAATTCCATGGAGAGCTGATGGTACAAGAAACTCACCAAATGTTTGTCGACTCAAGAGGGTCATCATGGCCAACACAATTGGCTTTAGAAATAACTGTTCTATTTCAAGTTGTCGGAGATCGAGTATTGTGTCATCTCATAAGTGATGACATTGGTGGAGTTGAGGGTCGAGAGATGTGGCAATGGAAAGCTGAGGTCCTCAGCTTTCTAGGGGTACCAAGCATGTCATCCTAGGTGGTCGAACGGTTGAGATATTCTCTCTGGTATTTTGGTCTCCAGAGTTGAGAGCAGTCGGTAGTAAGGAGAGGATTATGAGAAAATTTTGGTGAGGGAGCAACCCCAATTTATATGTTGCAGCAGTTGGAGAGAATGGAGGTAGACCTAAAGGTGGACAAGGAAGACAAATGCTTATTGGCAGACGTAATAGTACGACCCAGTCTAACATAACAAATTAAGGTCCAACAAAAAGCGGATAAGGAACTCCAATCCTATTTAGACCCAGTCAATAGAGGGACAAAACCGGAATATGACCTTCGAGGTGACGAAGTACTAACCTATAAGGGTAGTGTGTGTGTGCCTTAAGATAAGGAACTGAAGAGGTTAATTCTAGAAGAGGCACATGACTATGTTTATGCAATGCATGCAGGTAGTACCAAAATATACCGCACCCTCAAACAAGGATACTAGTGGAAAGGGATGAAGAGGGATATTGTGGAATATGTAGCTCGATGCTTGTCATGTCAGCAGATTAAAGTTGAGCATCATAAATCATCAGGACTATTACAACCCTTGCCAATCCCAGAATGGAAATGAGAGCACATTATTATGGACTTTGTCACAGGACTACCTGTGACTAAAAAGGGACGAGATGCAATTTGGGTCATTGTTGACAAATTGACCAAGTCCACCCATTTCCTACCTATAAGAGTGATAGATTCAGTGGAACAACTGGTTGTCCTATACATGAGGGAGATAGTGAGACTCCATGAAATCCCGGTGAGCATAGTGTGAGATAGAGACCCTAGATTCACCTCAAGGTTCTGGCCTAGTGTGCAAAGTGCCTTGGGAACCAAGCTCCACATGAGTATGGCATTTCATCCTCAGACCAATGGACAGTCTGAGTGAACAATCCAAATCTTGGAAGACATGCTGAGAGCATGCGTACTCACCATGGATAAGGGTTGGGAGGAATACTTGTGCCTAATGAAGTTTGTGTACAATAACAGTTATCTAGCTAGTATTCAAATGGTTCCTTATGAGGCCCTTTATGGATGACCATGTTGTACCCCTTTATTTTGGGAAGAAGTGGGGGAAAGGAAGTTGGAAAGGGTCGAAAAAATAAAGGATGAAATAGAAAAGATAAAGATAATATAGAGTCAACTTAAAGCCACTCAGGACATGCAATAGAGCTACGATGATCATCATAGGAGAGATATGGAGTTTGATGCGAAAGACCAAGTGTTCCTAAAAGTATTTCCATGGAGAGGTATACTTAGGTTTCAATAATGGGGAAAGTTGAAACCAAAGTACATCGGTCCTTACACAATAGTTCAAAGGATAGGACTGGTGGCATATAAATTAGAGCTGCCTCCGAACTTACAAAGAATAGATGATGTATTCCATATCTCAATACTCTAGAAGTACTAGAGTGATCGTAGCCATGTGTTGGATCGACCTCCACCAAAGTTAGAAGAGAACTTGACCTATCAAGAAGAACCGGTACGAATCATCGACAGGAGGGACAAGAACTTGAAGAACAAGATAATTCCTATGGTTAAGGTTCTTTGGTAGAACGGACCCGTGCAAGAAGAGACATGGGAAACCAAGAGCATCATGAGGGATGGGTACCCTAAGTTATTTGACATGTAATAAGTTTTGGAGACAAAAGTCCTAAAACGAGGGGAGAGTAATAAACCTCATCCTCTTATAATAAGAAAAATTGAGGAAAGAACCGGTCATTTCTAAAGAGAAAACTGAGTCAGTTCACGAACCCCAACCGTTAGAGAAAGGGCAATTTGGGAAATTTACAAATCTCAAGTGACCTAAAGAGTCATAAAAACCATAGAAAAGGACTCTGGGATGAATAGGAAGAGAAAAATAGACCGGTTCAGGTGAACAAGATATGAATCGATTTGGACTGGTTTGAACTATCAATGAACCAGTTGCTAGATTCATTTTTGTAGATGGCTTAAAAATTTTAAATTGGGGAATTGAAGCCACCATTGGATAGAGAATGAATTTAGAAATTTTTAACTTTGAAAAACTCGGTCAAATTGGGCATGTACCGACCGGTTTAAGCATTGAACCCTATTAGGACCAGGCTGGTCTAGTTCGGAACAGTGTCGTCTTCTTCCTTCATATGAAGACACTATTCATTTGTTAGAAGAATGGACAGCATCGACAAAAATGAATCACCTCCGTTTAGGGCATTTCAGGCCATGAATGAGTGCCATAAACATGCCAAACAGTCAGGCAGATAGTCCCCCAGCTCCCTATATAAAGAGCTCCACCCCATTCATCCTCCTCACACTTGAAAACTCCAATCTCTCTCAACTGCTCCATTTTTCGGTGAAGCTCCAATCAGAGCTCTGACTTGGGGAGTTTTCTCAATCTCAGAAGGCAAGGTTGGATTCTTTAGACTTAGGGGAAAGTCAGCTATATGATAGCAACATCTGTTCAAATCGAGGATCGTCGGAGAAGCACCGGTGGAATCATACAGTGAAACAGCTCCAACGGACTGAAGCTACCCTATTTTGGCCAAGCTGAATTTGGACAAACCAGCCAAAACAAGCTCTCTAAACCACCCCACAACCCTCATAAGACCTCAAATGAGCTAAAAGATAAGCTAATTAGGCCCTCTTCAATCGTTGCAGGTGGAGTTAGAGAGAGAAATTGTAAAACTTCACTAACAAAATTCTCCCTCAATTCGAGATGAATTGTATCGATTCTTGATCCTAGGAGAAACCTCAGGACGAGAGCTACCTGCCCAAATAGAGAGCTCGAACCACCATCCATCTAACGGTAAGCTTTCACTCTCTACGCTCTGTTTTTCGATGAAGCTCTGTTTGAGCTCAATTCGGACCCAAATGACACATTTCAAAGTTCAATTGAATCGTATGGATGTGTAGGAATTGATTCATACCTTCAATTGGAGCAATTATCCCTAATTGAATGGTCAATTTGATTAAATCAAATTTGGCCAGTTTGAAAGGGGGAAATTAGGAGGAAATTTTGGGGGAATTTGGGGATTTCATAAAATTGAGGGATCATTTTGTAATTTCCCAAAATTGAGGGCCAATTGGCATGGAAAATATGTTAGAGGACCAGAGCCATCTAAAAATTTTAAAATTATCCCCTATTAGTTACTATGTTTTCTAGTCTTGATAATGTATTCACGGAAATAGGCTCTGATACCACTCATGTTGTCACGCCCTGACCCAGTTTGGTCGGATCCTAGTGAGCAACCCATCACTCCCTTTGGTTCATGAAGGGCTTCATCCCTTTCTAAACCACAAGGAGCAATGCGTTCTTTTTTTCCTGTCTCTCCTAGAATAACATTTATCAAAATTGAAAAAACGTTAACCTTACACACTTGTCTTGCAGGTTCAGCTACATGTAGGTCTCTAAGTAGGTTTTCCATCAGTTACTTGAAAAGGGTAAAGGGAGGTGGGGGTGAGTTCGACAACTCAATGAATGGGTGTTGGGAGAGAGTATTCAAAACGTCTTTAATCAGAGTGTGCCAGACTCCTTATTTCTTTTCAAAAATATTATTTCCCTTAAATTCTCGGTTATTCAAAACCATTTTCCTCATTATCCACAATCTGTGTGTTTAACAATTAACACACACCCTTCATCATAAGGGATCACACATTCGCGCGGCAGCCCGTCCATTGCACCCACTTATGGCGTCGGAGCGACTTTACTAACCACCTAGATAGAAGTTCATTCACTTCTAGCCTTAGAATGAGTAGATGTTTGCGACATCCGACCAACAAACCTGAAATCAACTCCATGTCCATATGAGGACAAAGACCTTACCTCAGTCTTGTGCACATGAAGCTCAAACACAGTAGCTTTGGGAAGCCCAAAACACAATAGCCTCGTGGAGGCCAAACACAATAACTCTATGGATTCCAAACACAGTAACTCCATTACTAATGGTACGATGAGAAACTCAAACATCGTAGCTTCTCATCCCAACCGGGTATGATGTTAGTAAACCCACTCATAACCGGTAAGTGGTTTTTAACTTTAAGTTGTGCTCATCATCCCAATTGGGTATGATGTTAGTAAACCCACTCACCCGTTAATGCCGTGAATTCCACTAGACTGGTTCTTTATATTCACGCAAGCTTGTCCTTGCTGGCGTTCCCGGTATTTTGCGTTCCTACACGATATGAACAACCTTGTTCATTATTACTCAACATAACAACCTTCATTCATTTCCAATGGATGAGAAAACCCAAACTTTTAGTTATTTGCAATTAGGTACCTAAAGTTATTTCTCTTTAACTTTAAGTCCCTAATGTCGTTTTTTCCTCAAATTGAGTCCCGTAACTTTTAAAATTTATCCTGGGACCTCAATTTATTCAATTTCACCAAAAAGGGGTTTAATTTCCCAAATTTCCAATTTGGTCCCCCAATTTTTCCAAAATTACCATTTTGCCCTTCTTTTACAAAAATGGTAAGTTTTGCCCCAAAAATTCCAAAATTCCTCAAATTGGTCCTCCAACATTATTTTCATGCCTAATTGACCCTCAATTTCATAAAATTTATTTTGGCCCTTTGAATTTCGAAAATCCCTAAATTTTCCCCCAAATTTCAACTCTTCAACACTACCAAATTTGATTTCATCAAATTGACCGATCAAACACTTCTAATTATTGAAATTGGAGTTGAAATTGAGTTCCTACATGTTCATACGATTTTAAGAAACTTTGAATCGCAGATTTTAATGCCAGAACGAGCTCAAATGGAGCTTCGCCGGAAAATAGACTATAGAGAGAGAAAGCTTCGATTACTCACCGGTGAAGGCACGGTGGTTCGAGCTTTTGATTTAGGCAGATAGGTCTCGTCCTGAGGTTCATCCTAGAATCAAGAATTGCATCAATTGATGCGGAATTGGATTAGAATTTCGTCATTGAAATTCGATCGACTCTCTCTCTAGCATCGATCGAAAATTGTAAAGGGGAGCCGAATTGGCTTACCTTTCGGTCCTAATTCGGCCATGGAAAGGCTGAGGAAGTGTTGGGAGGGCTTGGTTTGGCCTGAGGAGGGCTTGAAATGGCCGATTTCAGCTTGGCTAAAATAGGGCAGCTTCGGTCCGTCGAAGTTGCTTCACTATTCCATCATGTCGGCAGCTTCTCTTGTTCTTTTAATTAGTCCTTTTTACATCCTTCACTTAAGGAATTTCTTTTTCTTTATATTATTTACTCCCTCCATGGAGTTTATCATAATGAGACATACCTTACTTCAGGGTATATTCTTAGATTTATATCTTTCTTTGCTTAGAGCATATTCTTCCCTTTGAGGTTCTGTACTCAAGATTGGAAATTCCAAGATACCTAACCATTCTCGTGTCTAGTTAACCCCTTGGTCGTTGAAACCTTTAGCTTAATGTTCTTTCGGGCGTTACGTACTAGTTGCCACAGTTTTCTTTATTCTCACTTTTTCATCCCATTTTGACCCTTCCTCCATTCGTTGTCTATTATAACTTCAGTCCAAATTTTTATATTCGACCTCGTCATGCTTATTAGCCGACTCTTCCTTACTTTGAGTCATATTCTCCTCGGGATTGTTGGGCTTACATACCCCTTACAACATGGTATTTTCTAGGACCTGTCTTTGTCTATTAGATTTCTAAAACATCTCCTTGAGGGTCTCTGTTAGCTTTTTTTTTTTTTACCTTTCAGGGATCATATAACTTCATCCCTCTTTTCTTTTGATAGCATTCCTCAACTATCCTTTTTACTATTATCCTCTCATCCATCATGCCTTTGAAGTTATGTCTCACATAACCGCATGGATTTCTCTTACCTACTCATCCTTTCCAAACGTTTTTATTGGGTCCTTTCAATTCCAATCGTTGGGTTTCCTGATGATTATTGACATACGAGGATTTTTTTCCTTCTTATGTCCTTTCTCTTCTTTAGTGGCATCCCTTATTCAATAACTTCCTTTTTCAGGATCATTGTGGGAGAGGCTTGCCTATTTCTTTCTTGGCTTGAGTTTAGTTGTTAATTGGCCCTTGGTCCTTTTAAGGATTTCTTGTATCCTTCTTTTCCCGAGTATTTGACCTTTCTACCTCTCTCTTCTTTGTCGGAACTTACATTATGGCTTTCTCGAGTATTTGTTCATTAACTGCTTTGCCTCCACCATTTGTTTGGTCTAACAAAGGGCTCAACTTTTCCAAATTTCCAATTTGGTCCCCAATTTTCCAAAATTTATGGTTTTGTCTCTACTTTGCAAAAATAGTCATTTGGCCCCAAATCTTTTGAAAATTAATCAATTGGTCCCCCAACATCTTTCTCATTTCCAATTGACCTTCAATTTTGAGAAATTTCATGGAGGTTCCTCAATTTTTTGAAATCTCTAATTTTCACCAATTTATTCCCCCTTTTCTGACAGAATTTGATTCCTTCAAATTGGTCATTCAATTGGGGTTAATTGCTCCAATTAATGGTATTGATCTGTTCATACACTACCATACGATCAATTGGAGCTTTGAATTGTAGAATTTGAATCCAAAATGAGCTCAAACGGAGCTTCGCCGGAAAATTGTTCGTAGAGAAAAAAAGCTTCGAAAGCTTACCGTTGGAGGTGCGGCGGTCCAAGCTCTCGATCTAGGGAGGTAGCACCCGTCCTTAGGGTCCTTCTAGGATCAGGAATTGCTACAATTGGAGTCCATATGAGGGTGAATTTTGTTAGTGAAATTCAACTCTCTCTCTCTCTAGCACCTATATACAACGACAGAGCAAGGCCAAATTGGCTTACATTTCACCTCTGTGGAGGTCATGTGAGGGTCGTAAGAACATTGGGGTGACTTGGTTTGGTTGGAGGAGCTCTGAATTTAGCCGAATTCGGCTAGGCCAAAATAGGGCAGCTTCGGTCCGTTGGAGCTACTTCATTATTTGATTTCGCTAGCACTTCTCCGGCTGTCCTCGGGTTGAAGGGAGATTGCTGTTAGGTAGCTGACTTTCTCTAGAGTCTATAGAACCTGACCTTACCTTCTGAGGCTAAGAAAAGTGCCCAAGTTGGAGATTTGGTTCGAGCTTCACCGGAAAATGGATCACTTGAGAGAGAATGGCAATTTAAGGCGTGTGGAGAATGAATGGAGAAGAGCTCTTTATATAGGGAGCTCAGGGACCCTTTGCCCGATTAGTTTCTATATTGGTCGAGCTTATCCCCTTAAGAAAATGCCCAAACTAGAGAGAATATTCCTTCACCGGAGAAAGAAATTTTTTGAACTGATGAACATTATTTTAAGATAATAAGAAAAATTAATTTAGAAATTAGTTTATTTATTGTTCAAACCGATTCAATCTGAATTAATCTGGTTCAGGTTGGGTTCACCCTAAACTAATCTGGTTTTCTCTTCCAATTTGTTTTATGGTTCTTCTTCCATGATTTTTATGACTATTTGAATCACTTGGTATTTTTCAATTTTCTAATTTCCCATTTTCTTCATTCTTTAACAATTTCGGTTCGTTAAATGATTCGGTTTTCTCTTTTGAATCGACCAGTTTTTTTTCTAGTTTTCTTATCTTTAAATGAACGGGGTTTACAATTTTCATTTGAAAATTTTTTGTTCTCCATTCCGATTTTCTTATTTTGAGAAAATGAGATTTATATTAGCTCAGCAACCCTTTCTATTACCCTACTAGTTATTCCATATGCCATTCAATTTTATTCATGTGATTTCAATTCCCCACTTTACATATAAAATGTATATAGTATACCTAAATATAGTTTACCTTTAATTTTTTTCATATTTTCCAATCTTTAAGCATAATCTTTATTTTATCTAACAAATCTTGTAAATAAGTGTAGACTATACAATCGAACTCGACGATGATAAACACACTCACCTTATAGCTAAAACCCGATTGTTTTGACTTTTTATTCCAAATTTGGTGGGAGAGCGTGATCTCGTGGGTGCGATCCCGGTGTACTACACAACTATAATTATGCACTACTATTAATGGGATACATATTGATAAATCTTTATTGTTCTAAGATTCTAAATTTGTTGTTTTCTCTATTGACTCGGTCTCGCTAATTATCGATTAATGGAACCTGATCGTGCCACCCTTTACATTATATATCCATAATTTCTATAGCAGATACTCCATTAGCTCTTACTTATCCATGAGTCCCTATATCTTTATATTGCATATTTATAAATTACAATTCTACTACAAATTTTCTTTTTACACTTAATTTTTCATAAATTACCAAACTAACTATTCATCTTTTAAATTATTTCATTTAAGGATTTAACTTTGAGAATTCTTCCATTTAGTCCCCTATCATGTCTTAGCCATAATTAAGTATCCATTTCCTTAAAATTATCATTTGCCCCACTCTTTAATATATTTATCATTATACCCTTAAACTTTACAAAAGTTACATTTAAGTTATTATCTCTAATTTTTCTTACTTTGCTTACCGATTAATTTCCCTAATGTTTGTAACTTTTTTCGGATGACCTCATAGTCCCTCTTGACATCTCCTTGGACTCTTATTATTGAAATTACACAATTGCTTCCAAAGTTTTAAAAATTACATTTTAGTCCATCAACTATTCTTTTCACCAAAACATCTCCATACTTTTGACAAATTAATCTTGTTACTCAAGGTCCTACAAGCTTGTTCTGATCGACTACAATCAGAGCAATGTCATTTTTTGGTCATTCGTCGTATAGTTATATAGTCTCTAGTGTAGCGCTATAACTCACTTGAGAGATAGCGAAGAAGGTTAGTACTAGTGGGGTTAAAAAATTAACTTTTCTAATGAGCCTATAATACTCGATTTATAGAGAGGTTTTAAAAATAGGGAACTATTCGAGATTTCACAATAAAATGCAGCCACTGATCTTATCTTTCACCTCCCGTGGATGTTGTAGTTCAGTTATGGGAGTGAGTTTATATGATTTTTGGGAGGATTTTATGCTAATTGTAGATGGCAAAATTTTGCCCTGAAAGTAGCTGGTCACTTTCGGGTGGACAAAGGTCACTTTTTGTGAGAGCTCACTAGCACTGGTAGAGGGGTCGTGGGTGCGGGACACTAGTGGGAGTGAAAGCAAACATTCACGCAAGCACAATAATGTTGAAATCACCGAGTTTAATAGTCTGAGCCGAGAGAGTTTCGTAGAGCTTAAAGAGTAACCAAAGAACTTCTCTCTATTTTCATATCGAAATTCAGCTATATTAGACTATGAATTTTGAAATTTTCTTATGAAAAGGTAGAAGGATAAGTGGTCATCTCAATGACAATTTTTATTGCCTTAATTTTGGTGGAAAAATGAGTTTTTTGAGAGATTCTCATTGGTGTGTTATGGGAGAATTTCTAACAAGGGTGGGGTGAGGGTGTACAAGTAGGGTCGGGATTTGAGTTTCGAGAGAGACTTCATGTGTGCGGCATATATACACAATGTGAGGGAGACGGTGTGTGTGCGGCACATGCGTACGATGATGCGCAGAGCCAATTCGTATTGTGTTGAATCAGTTTTTAAAGATAAATTTGTCCGGTTTGGATAATTTTGGCCTTTTTCTCGATCGGTTTGCAATATGTTGAGCTGGTTTTCGACAATTAAAATGGCCTTTTATTTATTTATTTTCTTCCATCAAATAATTAACTTTTACTCGTCTTCTCTTCCAGCTAGATCCAAATATATAAACAAAAAAAATGAACATTGGAAAGAGTCATATTCATAGGTTTGGAGTAAACGGCACCCCAGTGGCAGGCAACCACGAATTTCCGGCTATAAATTGGGCCACGGTGAACTGGGAAGCTTCTACAGGGCTTTGTATGACATGATAACCCTTCCATTTGACTCTGCCGCTGGTGGAACTTCCTGGGCCGTAGTTATTATACTCTCCATAGTACAACGTGTCTAGAGCAAAGGTGCCGCTCCACGGCAGCCATCCCTCCGGATCGATCAACGTATCGATGAAGCATTGCATGTAGACGGTCCGTGCATAAGTTTGCCAAGGACGGCCCAGGTACGACTTCACCAAGCCCAGGGCCGGCACGAGATCAGGAGCTGCCATGATTCTCGAGTTGTGGATGGAGATTCCGGTGTTCTGGTTGGGATCCGTACGACTTGAAGCTGTTACAGTGTTCTTCTGTTTGTCCAGGGGCCTCCTTGAGTAGATCATGCAGTTCTGGAGCACGACGGCAGCATTACCAAATATGAAGTCAACAGTGCCATAAATGTAGCATTCCCTGTAAAACTGCCTCTGGGAATGCACGTAAAGGGTATCTTGATATCCGCTAAAACTACACCTGTAGAATACCGAGAGATCGGAACCCGACCGCAGCGCCACCGCCTGGTTATTCTGCGGTCCAGCAGTGTTCTGAAAGCCTATTCCACGAGCTATAAATCCATCGGCAGTTACAGCTGAAATCAAATATCCTTTTTAGGGAGGTGAACAAATAATAAATATTGAGAATACATGTAAAAATATATTTTCTTATCATTTATCCCAACAAATAATTGTATTTAGATTTTTCTGGTTAAAGCAAACATAGAAAACTTACCGACGGTGGCTGAGTTGAATGTAGTGGAACCGCCGCCGACGCTGCGGCTACCAGTTATAATTGTCCAACGCAGCCCATCACCTATAAGCATTAGATTCTTAAGCTTACTTCCACTTATTGATAAATTCTCTTCATAAAGTCCACTCTTCACGTATATGATAAATCTCCCATTGTCACTCCTCGTTGCAGCAGCTGCATTAATGGCCTCTTTGATTGTCATGAAGTTACCCGACCCATCTTTAGCCACTACCAGATCCGCCTTCAGCGTTGACGACTGCAATAGTTTCCTATCACCGGCTGATAACCAGGTAGGGAAGCCCTGTTTGTCCACGGCTGTAATGTTTGAGAAGACAAAAGAACAAATATATATTATTCAAATATTAATTGGTGTTTTAGCGAAAAAAAATATCAATTGATAATTATATATGGTTTTTACTACAATGCTTCATTTAGTTATATAGGTCAAACATGCAGTTTAAATCGTTAAACATACCATTAGTATTTGCCTGAGATGGAATGGAGGCATTATTAATGGCTAGGGCATTGCTGATAAGGTACGAGACAGTATTGTTCGACATCATCAGCGGAAGCACATTGTCGGTGACATTAAGATCCCTGAACCCGGCCCGACAGGTCTGGAGGTTCGTGAGAGCGGCGCTCAGCCAAATCTGCACGTCGAAGGCCGTTCCACTGGCGCTCGGGTCGACTGTGCGGTTCAGCTGGGAGATGGTCGACTGGTAGAGATTGATGCAGTCGGTCCACGCCGCCCGCTCCCTGCGGTTACGGCACTTGGGGCCGAGCCACTTGTTGCGGTTCTGTGCCTTGAGGGCCCTTTTCACGGCAGCATCGACCGCCAATTTTTTAAACTGAGATCGCCGCTTAGGGATGGCGCTAGGTGGGGAGTTCTCTAAGGATGACTTGCACTGGGCCGGGTGGGGGGTCTGGCTGCACCACCAGTCAATCAGGGCGCTGGATGAGGGGCTTCCTACCGGCTGAACGGGCGAGATGAACGTTAAGAAGGACGCCAAGGACAGAATGAGCAGTGAGCTAAATAATATGGTTGCCATCTTATGCAATACAATTAACTTGCTAAGTTGTCTGATTTGTGTTGAATGTTTCCTTACGGCTTGCAGTTTATATAGGTGATATAAGCTGGGAAAAGTCCATGGGTGACAGGGTGGCGAACGTGGTGTCTCAAAGAATGGCTTGAGTATGATGTTATATTAATTACATTACTGAACCTCAATATAATGGAATATTTGATAAGGTTGTTCAATAATTGGCTTGGAGGATAGTGATTAATTTATATATGAGAATTAATAAATGTTAATCCAGAAGCTTATCCTATATAGAATACTCCTATTTGTGTGTTAAAATAAAATATATGGTCTTGGCTTGATCAACAAGATTATATGAGATATGATATGTGCATTTCGAATTCTGTGCTAGAAAGAAATTTAAAGGCACATGGTCTAAAAATCTTTGATAGATAAGACCAAGCAAAGACCACTAATGCGCACCGATACGCCGTTGCCCTCAAAGCTAGCGCCAAGCGGATGGGCTCACAATGTCCGTTGAAACCAATAGGTCTTTGAACTCAGGTGAATTAAGTGCTGACATATCACACTCTATATACTCACCTCACATAACCATCTCTATTGGGTATTGCAACTCAAAAATGAAGCCTTACCAGCTATTTCAGCTGCAGTAGTGAAGGGAAAGTTCCCTTTGACCAGACTCCAACTTCGGTAGTAAAAAAAAAGAGCAACAAGAAAGCTTTGCGGCCATTCTCCACTATCGATGTCATTTGGTCAGAAATCTTAAGATAAAGTGAGGCCAAATACGACCTCCATGATTCCATGTACAATGAGTTATCAATGAGAAACTATAATGTATTATAGCGAGAGAACTAGTTCCTCATTACGTGAATTGGACGGTAAGTCTAATTCAAATTTTTTTATGAAGAGGAGACTTACTCATATAATGCAATATAAAATTATAGAGGTAAAGATTATTATAGACATGGATGCAGTGATAGGCTCTTTAGATGTTGGTGAATGCCACGGATAAGTTAAAAGACCAACTTTGTTTATTCGTCAGCAACCTGTTTCTTCTCCCTAAACTTTCCCCATAACAAATATAGTAGACCACTTCAATGTATGCCGCCGTGAGATGTCCCCCCATCCCCTCGATAGAGGTAGGGTGCAGGTTCCTTCTGCAAGACGGATCATGTTCCGTATGACTTGGAAGACGGACGAGCTAAGTGGGCAACTTCACCAGGCCTTGTACTTGATGAGCAACCGGACAACATATAATGTTCATAACTGTCACTATATACCTTAATATGATATGTTATTATACATATACACCTATTTTATATAAAGATAGACATGTAGATACATATGAAGGAATAACGCCATAAGAAACGCTACTAGGAAGAACGCTGTCCCCAACTATGCTCGGACTAAAGAGTTCCACAAAATAAAGAAAATAAAACGCAACAACGATTGAAAGATATCATCAAAGAATTTATTTCCAATCATGATATCAATTAGTTCCACCAAAGAAAAGAATAATGAAAGGGAAAGAACAACATAGTGAAACCAATGAATTCCACCTAAAAACAAAATGGTAAGAATGTGAATGAAGTGAGGTTGATGGTCATTTAAAACTTTGTAACTTATAATTTATTATATATTAATTACTCTATATTAATAGTTATACATTAATTTGTAAATTATATTTGTATTGCAAATATAACAATATAATACAATTTACAATCTTATATCTCTCACTCTTTCTCTTTTAGATTTCTCCATTTTTTTCATAGTATCAGAGAATTCTTACTAATACAATTTGATCCTACATCCTAGCTATACTGATCAGATTCACTTTCTTTCAGTTCTTATTGTCATAAGAAGATTATCTAAATTTCTTTTGTTGTTACTATATTTCCATCATTATTTCACTATCAACCTCACTTGCTCAACCCTTATCAATTTTCACCGTCTTCCATATTTTCTTTCGGAACCTACAAAATCAACATAAGTTCTTCAAAATAACAGTTCAACTTCCAAGCAATATTTCAGTACTTCCAGTTAAGCTGGATATAACAAACTATTTTCTATGGTGCAATAATATGATACCACTGTTGTAAATTTTTGAATTAATGGGGTATGCTAATCGAACCATCCCGACACGGCCAGAGTTCTTGCCTCATCAGAAAGATGATGAATCTACTCTTATTCCCAACCCATCCTACAAGACTTGGAAGATTTGTGATAGACTATGTCTCACAACTATCTTAGGATTATTAGACACTCAAGTTAATCTATAGGTAATTGTAATTCATAATTCTACATATATATGGGATAAATTGGAAGTCCTATTTGCTCAACAACTTCGAGCTCATCAAGATCTCCTTGACTCTCAATGGCATGACACAGTTAAAGAAGATCGAACAATGAGAGTTTACCTGACATCTATTGCTAGTCTCACCACCAGCTATGTCCAGATTAGCCTTCCTAAACCTGAATCTGAAATCAAAGATAAAATTCTCGTTGGGTTAGGAGAATAATATCAGTCTCTTTGCATGACCCTCACTCCTACACTCAAGCAAACAAGTCTAGATGAACTCAAATTCATGCTCATTTCTGAAGAAGCCAAGCTCAATTACAAAATAAGTAGAGGAATCTTACCATCACCACTCATGAGTCTTCGCTTGTCCACAACATCGTCATTCGCGGTGTTACTCACCACTATCGTCATGGATCTACCAACTCTTTTTCCCCAGGGTGATTTTTAGAGCATCGACCCCGTTTTTCACCTTTGATTCAAGGGCGATTCTCGAACCCTAGAATCACATCTAGAAATCAAGAACGAGAGCATGTGTTAGGCTCTCGCATGAATAGTCCATCATCAGAATCTAAAAGGCGACATGTCACTCAACATGCGAGCTCTTATAACAATGTCGAAAACTAGGCATCATGGCAATCACAAAGTAACAATCGATAACAACTTAATCCACACATAATATATCATGGCTCAATTTTCGATGTATATAAGTCAGGCGCACGTAATTATATGTCAAAAATCAGGCCACATTGCTCCTGATTGTCCTCAATTTTCGACAAACTACAAAACCCCCAAAGTTAATGTAGCCCACGAAAATGATCTATGAGCTCATCCTCTTGACTGATATATAGATTCTGGCGCCACCAACCATGTAACTAATGACATGACACATTTATCCATACAGGAAAATGTAACTCATCATGAACAATTATTTATTGGAGATGGATCATGCTTAAAAATTCTCTTTATCGGTTTAACTTTCTTTTCAAACTCATTAAGATGATTTCCTTTAACTAATATATTATATGTTCCCACTATCCCTATGAACTTATTATCTGTTTCCCAATTTACTCGAGATAATCATTGTTATTTTGGGTTTCACCCTCAATTTTTTTTTGTGGTAAAAGATAGTCTCACTCATCAGGAATTGTTTCGGGGAACTCGTAAAGGAGGCTTGTACTGTCTGCATGCAACATACTTATCATCAGTTAGTCATCGCATTCTATGTGTTCAAATATCTCACAACATTTGGCATAATAGACTTGGACATCCTGCATTTCCTATTATATCACAACTTTTATCCACAAATTTAATAGAAAGTAATTCTATTGGTATTATATTTTGTGATACATGTTCCTTGAGTAAAATTACTCAAAAGCCTTTTACTCTTACTAATCATAAAAGCACTCGTCCTTTTTGGCTAGTACATCTGATACTTGGGGACTTGCTCCAGTCCGATCTTCTACAGTACATATTTACTATATTCATTTCACTGATGATTATAGTAAATATTCTTGGTTTTTTTCTTATGAAAAATCGCTCGGAGACTTTTCAAATATTTTGTACATTCCAACTACGTGTTGAAAATATATTTGACACCAAAATTATTTTTTTTTTCAATCAGATGGTGCCAAAGCATTTTTATCCATAGCCTTTCAGTCTGAACTGCAAAATAATGGGATCCCTCATCGTTTTTCATGCCTCCACACACCCCAACAAAATGGATCTGCAGAAAGAAAACATAAACACATTAATGATATTGGACTCACACTTCTAAATTATACTCATTTTCCCATCAAGTTTTGGGATTTTGCATTTGAAACTATAGTTTATTTAATCAATAGATTACCTACTTGTACACTTCAATCTCAATCTCCTTACCAAATTCTTTACAAAACTCCACCAATTTACACTCATTTGCGAGTCTTTGGATGTTTGTGCTTTCCCTATCTTCGATCATATCAAACTCATAAATTTCAACATCACTCCAAAACTTGTGTCTTCCTTGGGTATTCTACTGATTTTATTGGTTATCAATGTCTTGATCCACAAGCATGGCGTATCTATATTAATCCAACTGTACACTTTAATGAGACTAACTTTACTTTTGATAAGTGTTTGTCAATAGCCACTACAACTCCAACGACTCCTAGTAATTCTATTATTCCTTCTCTTTCCTCTTATTCTTTTTCCTCAATACCTGCATCTGATTCTCCAATAACAATATCTGATGAGCTATCTCCATCTACTCACTCTCCTATCATTGAATACTCTAATGTTGAATCTTTAACTTCTCCAAAGGATATTTCTACTTCATCCATACATCGCATGATTACTAGGTCACAAGATAGTATATTACCCCCATGTCATTTTCAAATAACTTTTGGGGCTTTTCTTACTATTTCTATTCAGGAACCTTGTACTCTCAAGCAAGCACAAAAATATCCATGTTGGGTTCATTCAATGAATGTTGAATATGATGCTCTTATAAAAAATCACACATGGGATCTTGTTCCTGCTCCAACAAACAAGCATATTGTGGGTGTGTAAATGGGTCTACAAATTAAAACAATATCATAATGGATCTATTGCTTGATGTAAAGCTCGTCTCGTAGCTCAAGGCTTTTTTCAACAAGAAGGTATCGACTATTATGCTCCATTCAGTCTAGTAATTAAACTAGTTACTATTCGTATTGTACTTTCTATTGCTGTCAAACATAATTGGCATATTCGACAACTGGATATTGACAACACTTTTCTTCATGGTCATTTGGATGAAGAGGTTTACATGGCTCAACCACCAGGCTATATTGATTCATCACATCCTCATCACGTTTTTCATCTTCGTCGGTCCTTATATGGTCTGAAGTAAGCACCTAGAGCATGGTTTCTTCGTTTGATTACATTTTTACTCACCCTTGGCTTTGAAGCATCACTGGCTGATACATCCCTATTCATCTACAAAACCCCAAATTTTATAATTTTTCTTCTAGTTTATGTAGATGATATTATACTCACATGATCTTGTAATACTCCTCTGGACTTCATCCTCAGTGCCCTCAAACAAGAATTTTCTATCAAGGATCTAAACACTCTACATCATTTTCTTGGCATAGAAATACATTCACATTCCGGTGGGCTTATTCTAACTCAACAAAAGTATATTTCTGATCTACTTACTCGAGCAGCTATGGTTGATTGCAAACCTTCATTGACCCCTATTACTACTAGCTCTCCCCTATCTCTTCATGATGGAACTCCTCTGGATGATTTTCACCTTTATCGGCAGGTCGTTGGTTCTCTTCAATATCTCACACTAACAAAACCTGATATTTCTTATGCAGTTAATCAAGTATGCCAATTTATACACCAACCAACTACATCTCATTGGGTGGCAGTTAAGTGAATTCTGCGATATATCAAAGGCACATCAAGACATGGTCTTTACTTTTGGAAAAATTCTCTATCTCAACTCCATTGTTTCTCCGATGCTGATTGGTCTAGTAATCCTGATGATCGACATTCTATCAGTGGTTTCTCAATTTTTCTTGGTAGTAATTTGATTTCATGGAGTGCTAAAAGGCAACGCACAGTTGCACGATCTAGCACTGAAGCTGAATATAAAAGTTTGGGAAATGCTATAGCTGAACTAATCTAGATTCAATATCTTCTTCATGAACATGGATTCTCACCTTCAAATTATCCTACTTTATGTTGTGATAATCTATCTGCCATTTATCTAAGTGATAATACTGTTTTTCATGCTCGTACCAAGCACATTTGAGATAGATTATCACTTTGTTTGAGAAAGGGTCGCTACCAAAGAACTTGTCATTCGTTTTATTGGCACTGATACTCAAATTGCAGATATATTCACCAAGGGACCATCTTCTTTCTCCATACTTCATTCCAAGCTTAATGTTTGGAGACCTCCCATTTCCCTTGCGGGGGAGTAATAACTAGATTAAATGTGGTCATTTAAAAGTTTGTAACTTATAATTTATTGTATATTAATTACTGTATATTAATAGTCATACATTAATTTATTTACGTTTATATATCATTTCCTTCCTATATAAAAGAAAATATTGTAAATGTAACAATACAATTTACAATCTTATATCTCTCTAGGTTTGTGTTCTTTCTCTTCTAGATTTCTTCATTTCTTTCAAACACCAACACTCATGATGGAAAAAAGGACAACAATCAATAATGATAAAATAAATGAGTTTCATACACAAAAAAAAAACAAAGAGGGAAACCATTTTATAACAATGGAATGGAAGAGTTTGGGGTAAACAAAAAAAAGAAAGCAACAAACTATGGAAGAAAGATTTTCATAAAAAAAAAGAACCCTCCTCCACAAGAATTTTGAGATTGTAAGTCATTGAAGTATTCTATGTGTAAAAAGTGAAAATCAATAAGTTTAGTAGGGTGAGCAGAAAAAAAGTTTAGGAGGGTGTTTTTGTGTTTTTAGAAGACAAGTGTAATAAGCACGTTAAACTCACTCAATTTCATTCTAACATAATTATAATCATTTTCCCAATGCCCCTACAATTATTTCAAGTTTTAAATCATCAAATTTGACTTATAAATAAGCTTAAACATAGATTTGTCAAAAAAACTTATTCTACAAAGAGAAAAATTCAATTTATTACCGGTGAAGATACGATTGTCAGAGCTCTCAATTTGGGAAGATAACTCTCTCTAATAGGATCCTCCTAGGATCAAATAGCTCTTTCATTGGTGCCCAACAGTGAGAATATGATTTAGTAAATTTTAATGAAATATGTTTTGTAAATCGAATATTTCGACGAATGGCATCGGTAGTGACTTACCACTAAGATCCATGGAAGTCGAGGCTCAACTAAGGAGGGTGAGGGAAAGGTTGGCTTGACCATAGAAGGTCTAGAGATGACTCAAATTAAGCTCTAAGTAATATGGGTTTAGTTGATCGACGAAGTTACAGTAATGTGCTACCTCATAGGCGCTTCACTATTGATCTTTGAGCTAAATGAAGGGTGTGGTCAGGTAGAGTACTTATTTAGGAATTTAGGGAACCCGATTTCATGTTTGGAGGTGGAGAAAAAGATCGATGTAGGAGCTATGGTTTGAGAATGATTGAAATTTTGAGCAGTTCAGGTTCTCTAAAATTTGGATGTGAAACCCGACCCTTGGACCAAGTAAACCATGGAAAGAATCGGCCGTTTTGAGAAAACCAAGCCAAAAAAGGAAACAAAAAATGACTTGAAAAGCTAGAGTGTCCGATGACTTGAAAAACTCTCCGGTTAGGTCACCGATGGCCAAGTAGGAGGCCGAGTCTTACATCGGCGTGTAGCTTGAGTAATTGCCAAGCTCCCTATATAAAAAGCACCCCTCCATTTGATCTCAGCATCCCACAATTGACCAAAGAAGATGAACTGCTCAGTTTTTCGGTGAGCAGCAAACTAGAGCTCTGACATCAGAGCTTTTCTCCACTTCTAAGGCTACATTTGGTACCATTAGAATCGAAAGGAAGTCCTCTACACAACTGCACCCTCCATTCTGCTCGAGAGCCATTGTGGAAGAATGAGGGAGCTAAAACAATAATGTTGTTCCTCGACTGTCAGCAATTTGAGCTGCTCGAGCTCAACTCGAGTCATCCCCATGCCAATTTTGGCCAAACCAAGCCCCCTAAACACCACCTAGAGGTGCCTCGACCTTCCTCCGGCTAGCACGGTAAGCCCATCTGCCGTCCCTTCGTCGGAAAACACTATTCACGATTAATTTATACTAAAACTTTAACATTGAAATTTGCACTGCTCATGCCACTAATTGAGGCGCGATTTGATCCTAGGAGGAGAACAATCTAGAGAAAGCAAGAGCTTCGGCCACCGGATCCTCACCAGTAAGATATCAAAGCTTTCTCTCTCTAGACTAAATTTTCTAGCGAATCTCCTTTTGAACTCATTTTTTAGCCAAATCGAGTGATTCAAAGCTCAAAATGATGAGGGTGACAATTTAGATCACCAATTAAGATAGTTAACCATGTTTTAGGGGTCAATTGAACAAAATTGTGATACAGAGACCAAATTGCAATTTTAGAGAAATTGGGCAATTTGCGGATTTTTGGAAAACTGGTGGCCGAATTTTAATTTAAGGAAAATTGGGGCATTTTCATGAAATTAACTCCAATTGGGACCCAATTGGGCAATTGGATGAAATTGAGGGCCAATTGGCAATTTTTGAAAGTTCAAGGACCAAATTATAATTTTTGGAAAATTAAGGCCCAATTGGTAATTTTGGGAAAATTAAGGACTAATTGGTAAATTTTGAAAAGTTAGGGACCATGAAGGGTAATTGGAAGTCCTAGGAACTTAACGGAGATTTAATGAAAATTGTGGACCTAAATGTGAGGTTATAAACATTAAGGGACCTAAATGCAATTAAGGCATAATACAAGGACCTATGCGTAAATACCCGAAATTAGGAAGTCCCTTATGTAGATTCTCCTGATAAGGGTACTCGAATCATGCAGTTGCTAATTGTTAACGTATCGGTGCAAGGAGGTGCACCACGAGTCAGGATCTCACTAGGATGACCACATCACTATTACCGGGTGAGTGGGAATCGCTATGACATCAATTCCAGTTGGAATGACGATTCAACTTTGAAAACTATTTTCTCGAAATTAACCTCCCCTAACTGGTGACTCTGCTTAAAATATTTGGGAGCTAATTTCGGGCTTAGGCTCGAGATGCCATGGGGCCCAAGGCCAATGGATATGGGTGTGGACCTGTCTAGAACGGATATGTGATATATGTTGCTAAAAGACTTGAATAATGGAAATATTGTGTGATACCCATCGAGCCAAGCTGAGTTGTCAAGCTAGTTGGGACGAACTGCTACTCTGCTGAAGGTAGGTCGTCGAACCTATTGGTCCAGTACATGTGGGTAGAAGCCAAGCCGACTGACCGTTGTGTTATAGAGGGCCAAAGATAAAGGTTATAATTTAAGTGATACCTATCGAGCCAAGCTGAGTTGTCAAGCTTGTTGGGCTGAACCGTGCTCTGCCAAAGCTAGGTTTTCAAACCTGTTGGGCCAGTACGCGCAGGTCAGAGCCAAGCCGACACACCATTGTACTAGAGGCCAAAGATAAAGGTTATAATTTAAAAAAATGGTTGATTGTGCATGCACTATGACATTCAGTCCATTAGGATACCTAACATGAGGTAGTGATGGAACCTAAGGACTATTGGACGAACAAGGGTGCATAAGGGCGATTCGGTCATTCAGTAGGTCATGAAGCAAAGTAGCTTCCTACGCATAGAGACTGATGTGGGAGGGGAAATGAGGTCTCATCCCATTAAGTGGACATGGTGAAGTAATTGGGATTTGATGTGTCAGACTATTGATATCTAGTCAATCTCTAGGTAGAGGTAGTATCCCTCTATTAGGGTAGACGGTAAAGGCACTCTGGTACACAAATAGCACGGTTGAGGATCATTTCGTGAATGTGTGATCACTCCTATGATAGGAGGGCGGTTGTTGAATTGTGAAATCTAAAAAGAAAACTACTGAAATATCAAACAATTGAAATTGCTGAATTGAACCTTCATAAAAGATTTTCCCACTCACTAAGTTGTGGAACTCACCCCTCCCATTAACCTTTTTTCACGAGAAACACCTTGCCACAATGAGTCTAGGCTGGAGAAGAGGCCAATGGTATCACCATTAGGTAACTTTTATATTTTGTAAACTTTATTATGGAAAATAGGTACTCCAGCGCATTTACCTTCCTCGGACTATTAGTACGGGTTGATCATAGAATCCCGACCAAACCGGGTCAGGGTGTGACATTGGAGGTGTGGAGAGGACAACTACGTAGGAGCTCTTTATATAGAGAGCTCATGAATTGACGCTTTTATCCTTTCACCGTCGGCATACCATTAACTCTCTAATACAAGGCCTTGTCGGAGCAATTTACTGCTCGTCAGAGTTAGGCAGTCTGTCAGCCTTCCATCCATTTGTCTGTTCTGAGGTTGAAGATGACATTGTGCGCGTGTGTGCGAGCTGCCACGTGGTGCATGGTGATTGGCTACAATTGTTGACGCAAAATACCACTCAATGTCCAAGTCACCCATTAATTGGACACATGGCAACCTTCTATTGGTCACTATATCTTATGTGGCAATTGACCAAATTTGACTACTACACGACCGTTATTAACTTTTCCATGTGGCATCTTTTGATTGAATGATGTAATTACTCATATTTTTTTTACCTAGTGCACTATGCCAATTTCACGTGTCCTCTTAAGATTTGTTATTGCCATTCAATGAGGCCTTGCCACATGTCGATCATTGATTGGTCGGTACTTTCTGGTCATCTTAGCTGGTTGACCCGACGCACTTTCCACGTGTCACCCTCTCATTGGTTAGTCCAATTTACTAGGATTTATTTTGGATGACCATTCACTACATACACATTTCAAGCTCTCATTGGTCAATACCCAATGACATGGATTTTCTTCAATTTGACCATTGACAAGGGACACATGTCACACTCTTATTGGTTAGTGCTTCCAGACACTAACCTAATGGCTAATGGGGCGTGCTTTGCCATGTGTCGCACATGCTAACTGGGCACTTACATAGCAGGCGGTCCATTAACATGTTCAATTGGACTACGTTTGGTGACTTGTAACAAAAAATTGGTCGGTTCAAGAACGATTCGATCGGTTTTCTAAAAATTAAAATTTTATAAATTAATCTAAATTTATTTTCTACATAGTGGTGACCTTAATTTTCCAATTTTATATTTTTTAGTCATCCCGAAAAATGAATTTTCAAATAGGTTCTTCTTAATTCGGTTTGATTTAGTCTATTTCAATCCTAGTTCTACATTGAGAAAATAGGGTCTACAAATTCTCCACTCCTTTTAGGAGTTTTATCCTCAAAATTATAGTAGTTGTAGTCATCATAGTAACTCGTTAACATCCCTTCAAATTTCTTCCTTGTCCTTCCCAATTTACACTTGGCCTATGTCCAAGTGTATCATTTGTTTGAGATTATTTTTTCCTTTATGGGCTTGCTCTGCTAGCCCATTCTTATGTGATACCATATTTTTTCTTAGTAGTAATCAATTCAATTTCATCTCTTTTGCTTTGGTTCCATAGTACAACCTTCAGTTGTACTTTGGGAAATTTCTTTCATCCCCATTACATTGGAGTTGCCCTAAATGTGATTTTAATTGTGAAATTCCTTGCTAGGATCTTCACATACCCCTTTTTTTATGCCTCATGAGGATTTAGGCCTTTGATTATTTCGCTCAAATAGTATGTACTTGTAGTCCCTTCTTGTTCAGATGTCCTTCATTTGGTAACCCTTGTTTTTATAACTTTTGACTCAAAGGAATCATATATCACTTATTACTATTCATATCTTCTCAAGAATCTCATTTGACTTGGTCATTATCCTCTAAATAGCTCTTCCTTTAGTGGATCATTTCATCTTGTTAGTTTGATATCATTATTTGTCCTCACGTGTTCTTAGCATGTGTGGGTTACTCTTTGTGTAATGTTCTTCTTTGAATATCTTCTCGATAACGTTTGTTTCCTAATAATGATTCTAGAATTTCAATCATCCTTATTGTAAGTCAAATTTCCTTATTCCTCATGAACATCATCCAAATGTCCGATGTGTACTTCTCATATGCTCGATCAATTTTTTACTTTCCTTTCAATTCCACTTGTTACTCTTCGGTATTCCTTAATATCGACTTTTCATCATTTTATCCATCAAATAATGTTTCTTCAAGATTTGTTTGTTCCCTCACACTTATTTTCCCAATTCTTTTTTTGTTCTATTTGAGTGTTTCAGTATTAATTTCCTCTTTATAGCCATGTTAGTTTGTGTGGTTAGATAACATATATATGTTTTTAATTGGCACCCTGCCATCGTATTTCATATTTCGGACATATTTATGTATATCCCTATGCAACTTCCCTTTTTAGGTTCACAATCCTTCATTCTCTCATCTTGGTGTATCTTTAAAAAAGTGTATCTTACTTCCATTCTTAATGCTGTGATCGACATCCTCTTGTTTTGACATCATTATTTTCACCCTTTAGTGTTGTGCTGGTCCTCGAGTCCAACTTTTAAATTTTCTTTTATTACAATCATAAAGCAACTCCTTATAAGGAATTGTCAATCATTTCATGACGAGTCTTTTACTTCTTTCTTTCTTAACAGTTTTGATCTTTCTATAGATCGTTTCAAAATATAATCCATCATTTTACTTTCCAATGGGCTGTCAATACATTAATTAGTGGGGATGGTATAGATCTTTCTACCTTACTTCTCCTCATTATTTCTTCTCATTAATCTACTTTCGGATATGATGTGCACTATGTATGAAAAAAATATATTTCTTAGGTTTGGATGGTCGTACCCAAATCCTTCTTGGTTACACAGGATCCTTCTACTTTCTCCTTCACTTGGGTGCCATGATCCTCATGACTATTGAGGTTTCCAAAAGTTTCCTTAATCATTATAAATTCCCATCTCAATACTCATTTGTCTCTTCCAACTAACGTAAATTATTCCTTTACTTAGAATTTCATTTAAGGCCCTCTTAGATATCAAGTGTATTCATCTACATTTTGTCAGTTATTTTCTCGAACAACTTGGTTATTCCTTGCTTATCTATCCCTTACCAATGTTCTTTAATAATTATTCTTGTCTATCTTTATCTACCGATAATACTTCCGCTTGCTTTATGGCATATTCATCATCAGGAGTCCACCGATCTTCATCATAACATGTGTTGAATCATGGACTTGATGTTACGATGCCAGCTACCTCGCTCACTGAGTTGTTGAACTCATTCCCCTCCAAATACCCCTTTCAAGCAATGGTGGTGATGAAGGTCACGTGCTTGATAGTAAAGTTATAAAAAAAAAACAAAGGTACGCTTTACATTCAGTACTTAGTCTCGATATGATTTATGAATTGTATTTTTCCAAATATTTAAATGATTACTTTTATGAAATAAATGGTTGTAATGATTATTTTACACTTTACACCCTATTGAACTTACATGATGAGGCACCCAATGTTGTAAAGCCTGGAGAATGTGGCGGGTTGTCTACAGGTCCGGCTGGGGAAACCGGGTCAAGGTGTGACAACCATGTTCACTAATAAATAAGAAAAAAGGCTAGAATACAACCTATGGAATTAACTGTTTATTTCATTGTATTTTGATATACGGTATGAAGTAGTGAGGGTGTTGGAAGAACACCTACTGAGATAGTGTCAATGTTGAGGGAATTTGGAAGAGGAGTAAGGGGAGATTGAAATGAAACTTCCAAATTTCCTAGGATACCCGTTTAATGTATAGGTACCGTCCCAATTATACCACTGTAATGAGAAGGAGGCGGAATTAAATTACATGTGTAAGGGGGCATGAGCAAGGGGGCATGAGCAAGGTTGTCAATGGGAATGTTAGTCGTGAACCTCGAGAATGCAAAGGCATACATAAACAGACGAGCCCGAGGGGCATCGACTGTGGAAGAGTACATATGGCTCCCAAACTCTCTTAGATCTGATCGATTTCATGAAATACTCTTTGGGAATGAATGAGTTCAAGTGAAATGCCCATGTATTAGGGCCATGAGTAGCCTAGGAATGTGCGGGCCATGAGTGCCCAATTTTGTATTAAATTCTATTATTGTTGTGAATTTTCCTTTTTTAAACTGTGTGGGGGAGGGAATGACCCAATCGGGAGATGAAGCACAGTTATGAGTAGCTTGAGATAGTAGTCTCAAGGGGTTAAGTAAAAGAAATGACCGAGAAATGACCCAACCTTGAAATAAAGCACAGTTACGAATGACCCGAGATAGGAGTCTCAAGTGGCTAGGTAAATGGAATCACCTGACCATGAACTAAAGTACAGATATGGGCAGCCTGGGACAGGAGTCTCAAGGGGCTAAGTGAACCTATTAATTGAAAAGATTATGAATTATGGTAATAATTTAGTAGGGAGTTGGTTTGGGTTGCCTAAGTCATAAGCCATGAAGTGGTCCGACATGAGAGCCCCGTTCACTAAGTTGTGAGCTCACCCTCCCCCAAATCAATTGTAGGTAATAGTTGAGGAATCTTTGGACGTGGGAAGGGTAGCATCTTTCCTAGAGCACTAAATGAGGTAACCCTTTTTCATCAATGTTACAAATGCAATTTTATCAATTATTATATTTCCCGGGTTGTTTATAAAAGAGAATTTGGGCTTGTACCTTTTTAAAAAAAATCAAATTTTTATTGCAACAAAATAGAGAACACAAAAAAGGAAGCTTAGTCCCTACGATTTTACTATGGTGAAAGTACCCACAATGGTAACAACGAGGGGATTGGTGGGGTTCACGGGACTGCCGATCGAATGAATCGGGTCAGGGCATGATACAACTCATCTTGGGAAGACTGGGCCTCGACAAAGCTAAAGATGAAGAACCTAAAGAAGCTGCAAGTGGGAGCAATAGTTGAGTTGAGGAATGAAGAAACCTTTCAGGGTTCACTTATGAAGATTTGAGCTTTGGTTTGGATGAGAAATGCAAAGGCTACTGGGGAACATATTTCTAGTGGTGTTGCCGAAATCCAAAGGTCAATGACATGCGACAACCTACTTAGAAACTCAAGTATGGTTGAACAAATGATTGTTTGGCTATGAAGATCACTTAAGAGGATATATGGGTACAGTCGAGAGGTTTATCAATGAGAAAGAATCAGGGTGAGGGTTTGACATTGCTTAAGGGCTCCTCGACAAGCTCATAACCGATGAACGGGTTTTCCCCTTCCTACGAGGAAGTTTTATCATACCAACCAAGTATGATCTACTTACGATTGATAAGTAGTTTTTACACATCATTTTCACATCACTCCTCTATGTTGTGACGGTTAAAATACCACTAAGTAGTGGGTTTTCATTTCTGAGATACTTATCATCCCAACTGGGTATGATATAAAAATCCCACTCACCTGATCGTGCAGTGAAATTCCACTAAGTAGGTTTTCGTCGCTTGCGAGCTTAACCTCAACAGCGTTACCGATGTCTCGTAATCCACAAGAAATAAACATCTTTGTTCATTATCATCTAGCTTGGTCACCTCATTCAGTATGAATAACTTAATTCACAACTTTTCCAATATTTGTAAATTGGCCCCTAAAGTTATTTTTCCTTTTACTTAAGGCTCCAATTATCAATTTTTCCCCAAATTGAGTCCCGAAACTTTTAAAATTCATCTTGGGACCTCAATTTACTCAATTTCATTAAAAGGGGTTAAAGTTTCCCAAATTCCCAATTTGGTACTCAAATTTTCCAAAATTACCATTTTGCCCTTCCTTTACAAAAATTGTAAGTTTTACCACAAAAATTCTAAAATTTGCACAATTAGTCCTCTAACTCTCTTATCATGCCCAAATGACCTTCAATTTTACAAAATTGCATTTTGGTCCCTCAAATTTTTTAAAATCCCCAATTTTTCCGAAAATTTCAACTTACTAACACAACCGAATTTGATTTCATCAAATTGACCAATCAAACAATTCTAATTGTTGAAATTGAAGTTAAAAATGAGTTTTTACATCTTCATACAATTCAATAGCACTTTGAATCGTAAGTTTTGACGTCAGAACGAGCTCAAATGGAGCTTCGCCGGAAAATTGTACGTAGAGAGAGAAAGCTTCAATTGCTCACCATCGAAGGCGCGGTGGTCTAAGCTTTCAATTTGGGCAGATAGCTTGTGTCCTGAGTTTACTCATAGGATCAAGAATTGCATCAATTGATACTGAATTGGATTAGAATTCCTTCATCAAAATTTTGCTAGTTCTCTCTCTAGCACTGGTTGGAAATTGTATAGGGGAATCGAATTAGCTTACCTTTCAGTCCTAATTTGGCCGTGGGTGGGCTGAAGAGGTGTTAGGAGAGCTTGGTTTGTCCTGGGGAGGGCTCAAATTGGTCAATTTCATCTTGGTTGAAATAGGGCTACTCCGGTCCGCTGGAGCTACTTCACTATTCGATCATGCTGGTGTTTCTCCGGTGACTTTCGGAGCAAATGGAGACTACAAGTATGTAGTTGACTTCTCCCCGATTCTAAAGAACCCGACTATGCCTTCTTTGGCTAAAAAATGACCCTATATCGGAGCTCTAGTTTAAGCTTCACTGAAAAACTAAGCAGCTGAGAGAGAATGTAATTTTCAGGTGTGGAGAGAATAAATGAGGAGGGGCTCTTTATATAGGAAGCTCGTGGACTTCTTGGCCGTCCGATTGGTGCCTTAATGGCAGTTATTCATTGCCTGAAACTCCTTGGCCAGAGACTTTTCTGCTTTGTCAGCACTGCACGATTTTCTGGTGAGTGAACAGTGCTGTCATTTGAAGGAAGAAGACGACACTGTTTTGAACTAGACCGGGCCGATCAGAATTGGGTTCAACGCTTAAATCGGCTGGTCCACCTAATTCAACCGAATTTTTTAAATCTAAAAATTTCTAAATTTATCTAAATTTATTTTCTATATAATGGTGGCCTCAAATCTCAAATTTGAATTTTTTAAGCCACCTAGAAAAATGAATTTAGCATCTAGTTCAATAGTGGTTCAAACCGGTTCTGATCCAATTCACCTGAACCGGTTTGGTTTTCATCTCTAATTCATCCTAAAGTCATTTTTCTTGACTTTTATAACTTTTTAGGTCACTCAGGATCCATAAATTTCCCAGTTTGCCCTTTCTCTATTGGTTCCGGCTCATGAACCGACTCGGTTCATAAACCGGTTCAATCCAGTTGGATTTGATTCATCTGAACCGGTCTAATTTTTCTCTTCTAATTTGTCCTAAGATTCTTTTCCAAGACTTTATAAATCCTTTGGATCACTCAGGAGTTATAAATTTCCAAATTGCCCATTTTTAAATGATTAGGTTTGTGAACTGGTTCGGTGTCTCTCACTCCATTTGATCGGTTCTTTTCTCAGTTTTCCTTAACTCAAAAGGAAGGGGTTTACAGAGCAGCTTTGATCCATATTTTGGAAATGTGGCGACAACCCATATTTTATGAAAGAAATGCTTCATGCCATATTTTGAAAGTGGAGCTATGAGCCATATTTTGTGAGCAAAGGACTCTAGTCCATACTTTAGAAATGGGGTGATGGCCTATATTTAGTTTAAAAATTTAACGGAGGATGTCATGCCTTGTGCAACTGGTTGGAGGTGATTTCAGGGTGGAACTGAAATTGTAAAAGCTATGAACTAACTGATCAACTACAAGAAGTACATGGACTGAATGCAAATTTCACACCAAGATAGAGAGAGGCAGGTTTTAGCTTTCTTAGGAGGGGAAAACCTAAGATGTGGAACGAAGTGAGTGAGTTGTATTCTGGTATGGAGTATCCCGACCGGGCCACATTTGAGAATAGGTTTATTGAGAAGTACTTACCCATGGCCCAAGCACGGGAGAAGGTAGATCGACTGGCAATAGTAGACCATGGAAATGGATCAGTAGCAAAATATGCAAAGGAGTTCATGTAACTCTAGTGCTTTGCCCCATAATGGGTTTATCTAGACATTATATGTCAACGACTCATCCAAGGGCTCCATGAAGTCGTCTGGTGCATCCTAAGCAGACTAGGACCCCGTACAGATATTCACACTACAATCAACATGGTGTATGAGTGTGAGCACATAGTCAAGGGTCCCTAAGGTACATATGAGAAGAGGAAGAAGAAGAAAAGGATGAGGAAGATAGCATTGATGGGGGAGTCTTAGATGTAACTATAGTGTGCATATCTACTTTGTTATTTTTTGGGTCAGCACCCTAAGTATGTACGGAAGATATAACAAGTGCACTATATGGGATGCTCGTTTCCCTTACGTTGTAAGAAACTTGTGATGTGGTAAATACATGTTGTAATGTAAATTACAAGTTTTTCAAGATAGGGTTTATCGGCTCAATGAGAAACTAAGATGTGTCTGCAAGTAAAGCGACAAACCGATTGCCAGTATTTTGGATGGTCAATGGAAGAGGGAAACTTGACGTGGTTCAAGGTGATATTCGAGGACAAGGAGGAATGATAAAAAACTGACCAAAGCAAGGCCAATGGAAAGAAAACCCAAGAGTCACAAGGGAAGTGCAACCGGTTTAGGGGATATGGCATTATTACCTGTAGTAGGTACATTCAATGCCAAAATAGGGAACAAAATACCTATTGTAAGAGAATTGTGCTATTATATGGTCGGACCAAATAAGGTACATTATAGAGAACTACACACCCACCCATTTCAGGAAAATAGGGATTGGGTAAGTTTGAGTGGATGGGTAAAGTAGTTATAAAGAACCACAAGTGACCTAGTGGAATAACTCGGAAGCTCGAAAAGTGTACGAAAGAGGAGTATGGACATGGTAAAAATGTCCTTATGCTAAACTATGGCAAGGAACTCGTCAAAGAGGAAAGGAGAAAATGAGGAATAAATTCTTATGTGAATCCAACTAAAGAGAGTACGAATTCACAAGTTCAATAAACCAGACCTACAATGGAGCTGAACACTTTGTCACCAAATGGGATAAATGATCACTTGAGACTTCAAGAGGGCCCAATCACAAGGTTAAGGGGCTAAAAGATTCAAAGAAGTTATATGGGCTAATTAAAGAGATCGCCAAAAATCCAAGTGGAAGCCCAATTGAAGAGAACTGGAAAAGCCCAAGAGAAGGAAACCCAACTAAAGAGTCCAAGAAAAGCCCACAAGAAAGTCCAGATTTTAATTAATGAGTTTTTAGGATATTAAATGATAATATTAGATATTTAATTAGTTAAGATCTTTAAATTAGTTATTAAAATTATCCTAGATAATTAGATTATTAGATATGGTTGGCATGTAACCATAAGATATATTTTTCTTGTTTTTAGGCTATTCGGTTGTTTTCTGAGCCTATAAAAGGTATACTCCACAGTATTGGAGAACACACACTTTAAAATTTCAATCTTGTGAGGTTTTGTTTTCTTTCTATCTTGAAAGAGCTTTTTGAACTTATCAGGTTTTTACTTGTGGTGTTCATGCAATCAAGACTTATCACTCGAGGTTTTCTAAGAGTTCTTCTTAGAGGATTTGGGTGTGGCGTCTACATATCCCATACCTTATTTCTCACATAAACAAGGTATATTCCATTTTTTCGCTCTTGCGTCGTGAAAGTCTTGGTATCGTTGCCATATTTGGTGTAGGGTGTCGTCAGCATATTGGCGGGGTTCGCATCAAATTCCATAATGTTCTAGGAAGTGAATGAAAGATGAAGTATCGAATGTGAACATCACTCTTGCATCATTCTAGAGATGGAATAGACTCTTAGGGCACGAAGAAGGTCAATAGATAGGATGTGAGGATGAACCCTTAAAACTTAGGAGAGGTCGGGATAAGGTATGTTCGAAAGAGAACGAGGTGACGAACGAGTCTCATGTGAGCTCGAGCATTAAGACTCGAAGTAAATGAGTAAGTAAGGATGAGCAACTCTAGACATGAGACATGTGTAACCACAAATGAGAGATTTGTTTAATGCAAGTGCATTTATGGGACGAAAACAAAAGGGTAAGTAAGGAAATCTCACCTTGAAGTAAGACCTTGAACGACATCTAGAAATAACCGACTAGGAAATGAGGTATTGTCAACCAAATTTAAAGGTAAGATGTTAAGGGTAATGGGATATGGTGGCTACAAAGCCCATGAGATGGCCCAAGCATCGAGAGTAATTAAACCGTTCTAGGTTATAATGGAATAAAATAGGAAATGGAGACCTAAGACGTCAAGGGACTAAGAATAGGTCAAGTAACATTGGAAATGAACTAACACCAGCGTACTATTGATAACCAGGTTATGGTAGAGGGGTATTTTCCAATGAACACATGAGTAAGATATTATTGTGCATTATGAATGTCTAGAAGGAACTAGGTTAGACTATGACCACAAGGAAAAATCGTGGTTAGGAAGTTATTAAAGGATTTAAAGTATTGTCCTAGAAACTTTACAAGTACCGAACAAGTTGACGTATGAGACTCATGGAAACGATAAAAGGAGATGGAACCCTACATAGATAGATGGGGTATTATAAGGAGGGAAGTGATAGTCGCAAACCTCAAGAAGTTTTAAAAGTGCCCTTATGAAGATGGGACATTCACAAGTGATGGGTTAGAAGAAAAGGCTCCATCTAACGACATACACCAAAAAGTCTAGATGAATGTCCCGGTATTGAAAACTAGTAGATAAGAATAACAATGACACAATGTCTGAGTGAGATCTCATGGTGAATAGAATTGGAGAATTTAAGGAAAGAAAAATCAAGATCACCCTATGATGATAGGGAATATACCACCGTAACTGAGAGGCTACGAGGAAGGGCACTTAAGTAAAATTTTAGGTTCGGGAGACAAAAAATAGACTAGAAAAGGGTTTGGATTGCTAGAACGTGATATGACAATTATAAAAAAAAAAGGAGATAGAGAAATAGGGGTAAGTTGCAAGTTTACATGATCACCAGGGATATTGCTATTATTCCGAGATATCCATAGAGGTCAAAATATCATGAACGATAGAGTACATGAAAAATCAGGGGTGATAAAAAATCTAAGGTGATTAGCGAGACCTTCTAAAGATAATGGCTCTAGAAGGAATATTATAAGGAATGATGTTCCCGAAGGATGTAGGGAAAGTGATTACCCCAAGCTAAGATAAATGACGAGGCTAAGTGGAATAAAGAGATTGGACAGAAAGAGAAGTTGCATAAGGATGAGGAGCGAGGACGGTAAGTACACCCGATGGTATTTAGACAGTATGAATTTAAGGAAATGGAAAGATCGAGTGAGATAAGAGGGAAAAAATCCCTCCTCAGAAAATGATTACATTTTGAGGACAAAACTCCTAAAAGAAGAGTAGTAGTTGTAACACCGGAACTTCCAGAACCCGGGTTAAACCCAAGTGGTTCTGAAATCAAGTGTAAATTGAGAATAGAATCCTAAACTAAGAATAAGACCCTAAGCTGGGATATGTGATCCCAAAGTAAAAAATGAGAACCAAAATGGAAATTAAATTCTAAACCTAGACTAGGATAAAAAATTGAAACCGAGCATGATACTCCGAACTAGGAATGAAGTCGCACTAAACCAAAATGGGAAATGGGTTTAAGAAGGAACCTTAAGATGATGAGAAGGGTTAGAAAATACCTTAGAAAACATCCCAATGTCTGAAATCAAGGATTAGGGAAGACCTGAGAAAGAAACGGTTCGAACGAGGATCAGGCTAACTTAGGTCACAAAACCCTCCAATTTTTAGAGGGAGGATCGAAATGGAATGGTTCTTGAGTCCATTAAATTGGTAATTGAGTTTTTATTTTTCCAAGAACTGGTTGAAAATGGGTGAACCAGCAAAGAAACGGTCAAATTAGTCGAGAAATTTGTCAGGAACCTGTTTGCTATAATGCAAACCTGTCATACCCCAACCCGGATTGGTCGAAGCCCCATGAGCAACTCGCCACTCCCATTGTTCTAGGAAGGATTTTCACTTCCAAAACCAAAGGAGTTAAGCATACCTTCTGGCGTTGTTCCCTGGAATAGCATTATACAAAACTGGAAATACGTTAAGAGGAAATTGCCTGAATTTTTGGGACTTAGTGTAAGGATTCCTTAATGAGTTATCTTCTTTCCTGAAAATGGTTAAAAGGAGTGGGTGTGTTTCTACAACACAATGAGTGGGTATTAGGGTAAAATTTTAAAACATAGTTTATAAATTCTTTCATTTGTTAAGAAAATTCTTCAGTTTTCCCCTTGCTCGGGATGTATCTAGAAAAAAATTACACGTCCTTCATCATAAAGTATTCAAACATTCGCGAGATATAGTTACGCCAACTGCACCCACTTGTGGATCAGAGCGTCTTTACCAAGTAGAAGTCATCGACTTCTATCGGGAGTCTGAGTGGACATCAATTGTCCGACCCTCATACCCAAAAATACTTTGTGTCCGCTATATGAGATGACACCTCTTCTAAGCTCGCCTCGGTCTTAATGTGCAGGAAGCTACTCCGAGCTTCGTGACTCACTAGATGACAAAACTGCCATGATCACATCATAGTCGTCCAACAACCCTTAGAACCAACACTATCCCAACTAGGCATATCGATGGTTCCGTTTCACAGTGCATGAACAAACAAAAAGTTTTAAAATTTTATTTTATTTTCTATGTTGCTACCGGCTCAATGGGTCCAACACTCGACTTTGGCTCCAAAGCTACTAGCCCAATAGGTTCGTCGATCTAGCTTTGGCTTCATAGTTACTATCCCATTGAGTCTATTGGTCTAGATTCGACGCAGTGGTTTTTCACACAATTAGCCGATTATTAAAGTTTTTATGGCTCATAATCTTATTTGTTTACAGGATCCAGCCTGTGCCCACTAGCCTCTGGCCCACTTCACAAGTTTTCAAAACTGGACCTTAGGCCCTATAAGTTCAAAGTCGAGGCCTCCAACCTATTGGATCTATCCCAACACTCATGAGAAAAGTATCCCAAAATGTTTAAGCAGTTGCACACAGTCAGGGAAAATCATTTCTGGAAAATAGTTTTCAATTTTCAAAGAGGGTATTTGTCACACCCCGACCTGGTTTGGTCAGATCCCCGTGATCAACCCGCCACTCTCTCGGTTTATTAAAGGGTTTACCCTTACAGTAAACCGTAAAGAGTAAGGCATCCTTTAGCCTGCAGCTTTTCCTGGAATAGCATAATCAAAACTGCATGAAATTTAAAACTGTACATACCTATCTTACAAGCATCTTAGTTGACGGTCTTTAAGGGTAGACTTTTCGGGATTTCCTAAAAGGGATATAAGGGAGGGGATGAGTACGACTACTCAGTGAATGAGTTTTTAAAAGCTTTTGACTTTTAAAAAAAATAATTATTATTGGAGTGTGCTAGACTCCTTTCTTTTCAAAAATCCCTTCATTTAAAAATTTGGGTTTTCCCACCATTTCTTAGTTACCGGTGTGGCATAACCCAACACACATCATTCATCATGAAGGTTACACATATTCACAAGTCAGTATCACTACTGAACCCGCTAGTGGCTTTGGGGCAACTTTTCCTACCACCTAGATCGAAGCACGACCACTTCTACCCTGGAAATGAGTGGATGTACGCTACATCCGACCCACAATCCCGAAATCACTTCTTCATGTCCGTATGAGGACAGAGACCTCATCTTATCCCCACCCCGGTCTCATGTGCTTGGTGCTACTCCAAATTTCACACACACACTTGGAACGACAAACTGCCCTTATAGCCACCATATCGTACAGTACATTTAGGATGCACCACTACCCCTCATGGGTGTCTTGATGATCCCATACTCACAGTGCATGCACAAACAATGTTTTTTCATATTGTCATGTAATATGTGGTGCCACTGGTCCAACGGCCCCGACTCTCAACTCAACCTACAGTTGTTTGTCTTGACTGGTCCATCGACATGTCATGTCACACTGTCGCTAGTTGACTGAGCATGACGGTCCTATCTTGGTACCATGGACAAACAATTCATTTATTAAGCTTTATGGCACATATATCATGTTCGTTTATGAGCTCCTGCTCGTGCCAACTAGCCTTGGGCCCACTGTACGAGATTTTCAAAATCGGGCATTTAGCCCCCAAGTTCCAAAACCGAGGCCCCCGGCCTATAAGAGCTATTCAAGCTCCTGTTAAGAAGGTCTCCCAAATGGTTTAAGCATTGGCACACAGTTGGGGGAGAACACTTATGACAAAATAGGTTTTCATTATCCATTATACCAACCGGTATAAGGACATTTCCGTTCATAACCGATGAATGGATTTTCAACTTCCTTCGAGGAAGTCTCATCATACCAACTAGGTATGATCATGTAAACCCCGCCCTTTTGAGCTAAGGAAAACTAGGAAGAAAACCGGTCAAACCAAGTGAGAAAACCGAAATGGTTCATAAACCCGATAATTGTGAATGGGCAATTTAGAAATTTACAACTTTCTCGAGATCCAAGGGGTTCATTAAACCTTGGAAGAGAAACTTAAGACAAACTAAGAGAAAATCAAATTGGTTTAGGTGAACAAGAATCCATAAGAACTTTAAAGTTAAGTATGCTTGCTCGAGAGTAGTGTGAGGATGGGTGACCTCCTAGGAAGTATGAGTTTTTTTGTAACCCGAAATTTCGGTAAAAAATTTTTATGCGAAGCCTTATCATAAATAGCCATAAATTAATATATATTTTATTATTTTAATTAATACCAATAATTTAATACCTAAATTAAATTATTAGAATTAATACAAATAATTTAATACCTAAATTAAATTATTAGAATTAATACAAATAATTTAATACTGAAATTAAATTGTTAGAATTAATACCAATAATTTATAGCAATATTAATACTAGTAATAAATCTCTCCCATTTAATACACAGTTTTACACCTATATAAAGAGGTCATCCCCATTCATTCTCCTCACATCCGAACACTTCTCTCTCTCTCTCTACTGCTCCATTTCCAGGTGAAGATTAAACTAGAGCCATTTTTCTTAACCTCGGAAGGAGAGGTCGGGCTCTTTAGAACCGGGGAGAAGTCAGCTATCTGATAGCAAACTCCAGTCAATTTGAGAATCACTGGAGAAGAATCGACATGATGGAACAGTAAAGCAGCTCCGGCGGACCGAAGCTGCCCTGTTTTGGCCGAGTTAAAATTGGCCATTTTAAGCCCTGCTCAGGCCAAACCAAGCCTTACCAACACTTCCTCAGCCCTCCCACGGCCGAATTAGGACTGAAAGGTCTACAATTTTCGGCTGGTGCTAAAGAGAGAACCGATAGAATTTCAATAATAAAATTCTAACTCAATTCAGCATCAATTGATGCGATTCTTGATTCTAAGATGAACCTCAAGATGAGAGTTATCTGTCCAGATTGAAAGCTCGGACCGTCGTGCCCTCACAGGTGAGAAATCGAAGCTTTCTCCCTCTATAGTCTATTTTCTAGCAAAACTCCATTTGAGCTCGTTTCGGCGTTAAAATCTGCGATTCAAAGTTCCTTGGAATTGTATCAACATGTAGGAACTCAATTTCAACTCCAATTTTAACAATTAGAGGTGTTTATTGGTCAATTTGATGAAATCAAATTCGACGGTGTTGAAGAGTTCAAATTGGGGGAAAAATTAGGGAAAATTGGGGAATTTTGAAATTCAAAGGACCAAAATGCAATTTTATGAAATTGAGGGTGAATTGGGCATGAAAATAATGTTGGAGGACGAATTGAGAAATTTTGGAATTTTTGGGGTAAAACTTACCATTTTTTTAAAGGAAGGGCAAAATGGTAATTTTGGAAAAATTGGGGGGACCAGATTGGAAATTTGGGAAATTAAAACCCTTTTTTGTGAAATTGAATAAATTGAGGTCCCAAGATAAATTTTAAAACTTACCAGACTCAATTTGACAAAAATCAACATTAGGGACTTAAAGTTAAAGAGAAATAACTTTAGGAATCTAATTACAAATAATTAAAAGTTAAGGTTTTCGCATTCATTGGAAATGAATGAAGGTTGTTATGCTGAGTAATAATGAACAAGAATGATCACATCGTGTAGGAACGCGAAATATCGGGAACGCCAGCATGGAGGAGCTCGCGTGATTACAAAGAATAGGTCTAGTAGAATTCACTGCGTTAACGGGTGAGTGGGTTTACTAACATCATACCCAGTTGGGATGATGAGCACAACTTAAAATTTAGAAACCACCTACTGGTTGAGTGGGATTATAAATCATACCCAATTGGGAATGATAAGTGCCTCAGTATAAAAACCCACTATTTAGTGGTATTTTAATCATCACCACTTAAAGAAGGTGATGTGAAAATTATGCGAAAAAACTAATTACCGATTGTAAGTAGATCATACCTGCTTGGTATGATGAGACTTCCTCGAAGGAAGTTGAAAACCTGTTCATCGGTTATGAATGGAGATGTCCTTATACCGGTTGGTATAATGGACAGTGAAAACCTATTTTGTCGGAAGTGTTCTCCCCTGACTATGTGCCAATACTTAAACTATTTGGGAGACATTCTTGACAGGAGCTCGAATAGCTCTTATAGGCCGGGGGCCTAAGTTTTGGAACTTGGTGGTTAAATGCCCGATTTTGAAAATCTCATACAGTGGGCCTAAGGCTAGTTGGCACGAGCAGGAGTTCGTAAACGAACATGATATATGTGCCATAAAACTTAATAAGTGAATTGTTTGGCCATGGTACCAAGATAGGACCGACATGCTCAGTCAACTAGCGGCAGTGCGACATGATAGGTCGACGGACTAGTTAAGACAAACAATTGCGAGTTGAGTTGGGAGTCAGGGTCGTTGTACCAGTGGCACCAAAGATTACATGGCAATATGAGGAAACATTTTTTGTGCATGCACTATGAGTACGGGATCATCAAGACGCCCATGAGGGGTAGTGATGTGTCCTAAGGGCCCAGGACGACCCAGTGAGTATAAGGGCAGATCGTCGTTCCAGGTGTCTATGCAAAATTTGGAGTAGCACCAAGCGCATGAGACCTGGGTGGGGACGGGATGAGGTCTATGTCCTCATTTGGACACAAAGAAGCAATTTCGGGATTGAGGGTTAGATGTTGCGTACATCCACTCATTCCCAGGGTAGAAGTGGTCGTGCTTCTATCTGGGTGGCAGGAAAAGTCGCTTCGAAGCCACTCACGGGTTCAGTAGTAATACTGACTTGCGAATGTGTGTAACCTTCATGATGAAGCATGTGTGTTGGGTGATGACAACTGGTAACTAAGAAATAATGGAAAAACTTAAATTATTTTAAATGAAGGGATTTTTTAAAAGAAAGGAGTCCGGCACACTCCATATAAATATTTTTCTTAAAAGTTAAAATTAGACCTTTGAAAACCCATTCACTGAGTAGTCGTACTCACCCCCTCCCTTATATCCCTTTCAAGAAATCCTGGAAAGCCTACCCTTAAAGACCATCAACTAAGATGCATGTAAGACAGGTATGTAAAGTTTAAAATTTCATGCAGTTTTAATTATGCTATTCTAGGAAATGGTGCAGGTTTAAAGGACGCCTTACTCTTTATGGTTTATAATAAGGGGAAACCCTTTAATAAATCGGGAGAGTGGCAGGTTGATCACAGGGATATGACCAAACCGAGTCGGGGTGTGACAGATCTACTTACAACCGGTAAGTAGTTTTTCCGTATAATTTTCACATCACTTTCTCTAAGTGGTGATGAATAAAATACCACTAAATAATGGGCTTTTATACCGAGGCACTTATCATTCCCAACTGGGTATGATATATAATCCCACTCACAACCAGTAAGTGGTTTTTATCTTTAAGTTGTGCTCATCATCCCAACCAGGTATGATGTTAGTAAACCTACTCACCCGTTAATGCCGTGAATTGCACTAGACCGGTTCTTTGTATCCACGTGAGCTTGTCCTTGTTGGCGTTCCTGGTACTTCGTGTTCCTAAACGATATGAACATCTCGGTTCATTATCCTTTGGCCTAATCGCCTTCATTCATTCCAAATGAATGAGAAAGTCAAACTTTCATTTATTTGCAATTAGGTCCCTAAAGTTATTTCTCTTTAACTGTAAGTCCCTAATGCCGATTTTTCCTCAAATTGAGTCCCAAAACTTCTAAAATTTATCATAGGACCTCAATTTATTCCATTTCATGAAAAGGGGATTAACTTCCCAAATTTTCAATTTGGTCCTCCAACTTTTCCAAAATTACCATTTTACCCTTCCTTTACAAAAATGGTAAGTTTGCCCCAAAAATTCTAAAATTTCTCAATTGGTCCTCCAACATTATTTTCATGCCCAATTGGCCCTCAATTTCATAAAATTTTAGTTTGGTCCTTCGAATTTCAAAAATCCCCAAAATTTCCCCAATTTTTCCCCCAATTTCAATTCTTCAACACTGTCGAATTTGATTTCATCAAGTTGGCCAATCAAACACTTCTAATTGTTGAAATTGGAGTTGAAATTGAGTTCCTACATGTTCATACGATTATAAAGAACTTTGAATCACATATTTTAATGTCGGAACGAGCTCAAATAGAGCTTCGCCAGAAAACAGACTGTAGAGAGAGAAAGTTTCGATTTCTCACCGGTGAGGGCACGGCGGTCCGAGCTTTCAATCTGGGCAGATAGCTCTTATCTTGAGGTTTATCCTAGAATCAAGAATCACATCAATTAATACCAAATTAAGTTAGAATTTCATCATTGAAATTCTGTCGGTTCTCTCTCTAGCACCGGGCGGAAATTGTAGAGGGGAGCCAAATTGGCTTACCTTTCAGTCCTAATTCGGCCATGGAAGGGATAAGGAAGTGTTGGGAAGCCTTGGTTTGGCCTGAGGAGGGCTCGAAATGGCCGATTTCAACTCGGCCGAAATAGGGCAACTTCAGTATGTCAGAGCTACTTCACTGTTTCATCACGCCGGCGACTCTCGGAGTGAATGGAGACTATAGACGTGTAGCTGACTTCTCCCCGGTTCTAAAGAACCCGACCTCACCTTGTTTGGCTCAAAAAAGACCCCATGTTGGAGCTCTAGTTCAAGCTTCACCGAAAAATGGAGCAGTTGAGAGAGAATGGAGTTTTCAGGTGTGGAAAAGATGAATGGGGAGGGGCTCTTTATATAGGGAGCTTGGAGACCCGTTGGTCGTCCGTTTGGCACTGTTATTGCTGACATTGAAGACCTAAAACTCCCCGAACAGAAATGTTTCTTCTTCGCCGGCGTTTCTTCAGTTTCTCGGCGAGTGAACAATGCTGTCATCTTGAGGAAGATGATGACACTATTCCGAACCGGACCGGATCAGTCCGAACCAGGTTCAAAGCTTAAACCAGCCAGTTCACCCCCCATTTGATCGAGTTTTTCAAATCTAAAAATTTCTAAATTCATTCTGTATCCAATCGTGGCCTAGAATTTGAATTTTAAGCCATTTAGAATTATGAATTTAGGATTCGGTTCAATAATGGTTCAAACCGGTCCGAACCAGTTCGGATCCGGTTCACCTGAACCGATTTGGTTTTCATCCCCAATTCCTTCACAAGTCCATTTCCATGTCTTTTGTGACTCCTTAGGTCACTTAGGGTCCATAAAATTCCCAGTTTACCATCTCTTTATCGATTCTGGTTCATAAACCAGCTTGGTCCTTAAACCGGTTCGGGTCCGGTTCACTCGAACCGGTCTAGTTTTTCTCCCCCACTTTGTTCTAAGGTTCCTTCCCAAGTTTTATGAATTTATTTGGAGTATAATAGAGTTGAATTCCTTTGTTTTGTCCGATCTCCATCGGTTCCGGTTCATGAACTGACTCGGTTCATAATCCGATTCAATCCTATTGGACCTAGTTCATCCAAACTGATCTAATTTTCCTCTTCCAATTCATCCTAAGGTTCTTTTACATAGTATTTTGAACCTTTTGGATTACCTGGGAGTTGTAAACTCCTAAATTGCCCATTCACAATTATCAGGTTTGTGAACCGATTCGGTTTTCTCACTTGGTTTAACCGATTCTCTTCCTGGCTTTCCTTAGCTCAAAAGGGCGGGGTTTACAATATTCATCACCCATGTATGATGTCGAAAATCTCCACTCACAGTAGTTTTTCAATTGCAAAGAGTTGTGCTTCACCCCAACCAGGTATGACATTAAAAAGCCCACCCACACGATAACTGTGACGTGTTCGTCCTAGCCGAATTTCCAGTCCTTATTGCACTCCTCTGCACACATACTCGTTCAACCCATTCCTACATGGTTCGAGCATTCTCATAAGGGAAGGTTTGGCATGAAAGGCCTCTTACTTCCAAATATTTTCAACTAGGCCCTAAATTTTACCTTATTCCAATTAGGTCCCAAAAGTTCATAAGTTTTGACTTTAGGTTATTAATGCTCAACTTATTCTTAACTAAGTCCCTAGGATTTCCAATATCCCTCTTAGGTCCATAATTTTTCCAAAATTACCAATTGGTACTTAATTTCTCCAAAATTACCAATTAGTCCCCAAATTCCTTAAAATTACCAATCGGCCCCAATTTCCCAAAAATGACCAACTAGCCCTCCAAATTCCTTCAAGTTGTCAATTGACCCTCAATTTTTAGAAATTGCACACAAGTACTTAAATTTTCAAAAATTCCCAATTTTCCCTAAATATTTTCCCCCAATTCGTCCATCCTTTGTCCCGAAGTTTGATTTCATCATATTGACCCCTCAATTCATGTTAATTGCTCCCTATCATGGTGCTAATCGGTTTCCTCACCACCCTACGTTTTTGTGTCTGAAACGAGCTCAAATGGAGTTTCACCCAAAAACTGGAAGTAAAGAGAGAAAGCTTCAAAAGATTACCCATGGAGCTGCGACAATTGGAGATATTGATTTGGGATGATAGCTCTTGTCCAGGGGGTACTCCATTTCTTGTCCTGAGCAGTGGGAATTTGGTAAGTGAAATCAAACATTTTTTTCTCTCTAGAACTAAGCTATTCTGATGAATGGAGACTGAATTGACTTACATGTGTACTTTAGGAAATCGGGAGTAGACTGTAGAGACTTGGGGGAGCTTGGTTCGGCCGCAGGAGGTCGGGGATGGGCGAACTTGTACTGGGCTGAATCGAGCACTTCAGGTCCTTCGGAGCAACTTTACTATTTGGATCTACCGACGCTTCTCTAGTTATCCTTAAGCTGAATGGAGGGTGCCTTTGGGTAGCTGACTTCCTCCAGATTCTAGGGAACCCAAATTCGCCTTCAAAGGTGGAGAGAAGTGCCCAAGTCAGAGATCTAGTTCGAGCTTTGTTGGGAAATCGGGCACATCTTCTTCTTCTAGTGTTTGAGGGGTGAGGAGGATAAATGAAGGGGAGCTCTTTATATAAGGGGCTCGAGGACCCTTGGCTTTACCAGTTTCCAAATTGGTCAAGCCTATCCTCTCCAAAAATTGCCATTGTCGTAGGGAATATTCCCTCGTTGGAATTGGAAAACAGAATCCTTCCATGAATAGTGTTGTCATCTAAAGGAAGGAGATGACACTATTCCACGTGTGTGAGCTTTGCACGTGCGGACTTGCATGTGGCACTTAGTAATTAGTTGGCTTTGCTGACGCGGCTTCCTACTTAGCAGCCTAGTTAGTCGTTGACCCATTGACCGGAGATGTGGTAGCCTCTCATTGGCTGCTAGTGCACACATAGCTAACCGTATTTCTATTGATCGTTGACCATGACACGTGGAGTCCCCTAATTGGTTGATTTAAATAAGTCAGGTTTCCCACCTAATGCATCATATCACTGCCATGTGTCAGCTTCTGATTGGCTGAAGCCATCTGACATGGCATGCCACGTGCCAACCTCTAATTGATCGGTCATTTCTCCGACATCCTTTCGGATGCTAACGTGACGTCCTTGCCACGTGTCAACTCCTCATTGGCCAACCTTGCTAACTGGGCCTTTCCGACATTGACCATTGATCGAGGACACGTGTCACTCTCCTATTGATCAGTTGTTGCTTATGTGGATTTTCCTCTGACTGTTGACATATGACAACTGTTGCCTTCTGATTAGCCAATGCTTCCAGGCGCTGACTAGGCAGCTGACTAGGCGCACTTTACCACATGTCGCACACTGATTGGTTGCACCTGCTGACTGGGCACTCACTTGGCAGTGGTCCGTTGACCAGCTGGACTATTGACCGGTCCGGTCCGACTGGGTTTAGTGACCTGAAAATAAAAATTGACTCGTTCAGGCCTGATTTGACCAGTTTTCCTGAAATTAAAAATTTGTAAATTTATTTAATTTCATTTTCTATCTATTGGTGGCTTCAATTTCCCAATTTGATCATTTGAAGCTATCTAGAAAAATTAATTATTGAATCGATCTTCATGGTTTAATCTGGTTCAATATGGTTCGGGTTTGATTCACCCTAAAACAGTCTAATTTTCACTTCTAATTTCCTTCTAGTTACTTTTCCTAGTGTTTAAGTGTTTCTTGGCCACATGGGATTTCCAAATTCCCAATTCTAACACTCCTTTACCATTTTCGGTTGACTTAGTTTCTCGGTTTCCTCTCAAAATTTTCCCGTTTCCTTTTCAATTCCTTAGTATGAGAGGACAAGGTTTACAAAACCAATCGGCGCGCCACTCTGGGCGCACGCGCGCGCAGATCATGGGGCACACAAATGCACAAGCACGTGCACACTTATTGTATTCTTCTTTTGAGTGAGGCATCAAAATTCAATAAAACCCGAGTTTCCCCCATCCGACAATCCAAAACCCACTACTTAGGGATTTAATCCATTTAGAAAGCCACATTCTATGGATTGATGCATTGAAGTTATTGATAGACATCCACATAAGTCTAGAAGATGATCATATAAATCTCTTGTATTCCCTCATGGATGAGAGCTTAGAATTTCCTTTAAAAGCGAAGGAGCTTCATTTTCCAATGAGTGCACACGCTGAGAGCACCACTCCTCCGCAACCATCAACATTGGAGTTCTTGATGTCCCTGGAAAGTTGAGGGAGTTAACTTTCCAATGCCACCCTCTTAGCTACTGACGACCACTCTACTAACATCGATAAGATTGAATAGTACCAGACCCACTCTGGTAAAAAATAGAGTGTTTGCTTTGAGGGCCATCTCTGATGACTGCAATGGTCAACTGAGTCCAGTAAAAATTCAAGAGGCACCTTGAAATCCCAATGTTCCAACGCCACCAGCCTTACACATTTTGAGTAAGTGTATAGGCATAATTAAATCAATGAAACTTAGATTTACTTCTGAAATAATAGAGACTGGTAATATTATAATTGCAGATATACCAAACCTCTTTTGGGGACGATCTTGTTGTCTACAGATATAGGAGCCAACATTCCAAGGCACTAGTGTCGGCGACCGAGACATCGTTTACGGTGAGTTCCCGACCTTGACATGATTTCAATTTGGTGTGTTAGGTAGTTTTAATTAAATATGATCGTCATTGTTTCGGTCAAGCCGAGTCGATTAGAGACTACGATGGGCTTGTGGAAGGCCAAGGGAACCCACACATAAGTTTATGAATTTTTTAGAGTCATTTTGTTAGTAACCAAAATTTGGGTAATAAAATGTAATTAAGAAAAAGTTATCTAGAAATTTAATATAGTATTTATTACCGTCTTAGAGATAATGTGTGCAATATGCCACATAATGTGTGCAAGATGCCAAATGTGAGTATGAGTTAGATAAAGGTAAATAAAATGAGTCACAAAAAAGAGATGGAAAATATGTATGAGAAGAAGGAAAGTATTTTGCGAAACTCATTAATTTTTATAATTTAGAATGTGTAATGCTTTTTACAAAAAAAAAATGGGAGATTTCGTGTTATCACATTGTTTTTGGCCATTTAAAACTAATAGATATAATATTAAATACAATGATAGCAAATGAAGAGATATCATTACAAAGGAGAAAATGAAACTACACTAGTTACAATATCATTAATGTGTCGTATTTAATTTTCTAACTATACATTGTACACCATCTATCTATATGAGAGTTAAATTATGATTCAATATATTTTATATCTATCAATTCTTTCATGGTATTAGAACTCTTTTGAGAAAACTTCGAATAGTACGATCCTTGGGGGGTCGTATTTAATTTTCTATGTTTTGTGCATCTCCATCCACAAGATGTCATTTCTATAATTGAGTTACTTTAATTGACCTCTCCTCCTAAATTGATCATTAGTCTATCCTTAATTATCACTAAAACTCATCATTATTTGTTAAATTTTATTTGATCAAACTAGAATTTTTCATTTCTCCAAGGTCATTTTTCATTTTCTACTCTTCATATTCTATCCCCACCAAAGTGGATTTCTTTGTTTCCCCTTATCTCTCTTTCTTCATATGGGTTACACTTCACTCATTCGAACAAATACTACTCATTTCTTTGTGATACTCTCACATGTTAAGGATATGATCACAAATTGGATAAAATAGAGATGTATTGTGGGTTTATAAAGTTTGAAAGGTTACACTACTTACAAGTCATAACTTTTAAGTAGACATGGGCTCGACCTCTTATCAGTCCACAATACCTTATCACATGCTATTAGAGCCAGTGGACTCGCATTCGTACCTAACCCAAGACTAAAAAATCGGCTCGTGGTTTGCCCGAGTATGGAGGAAAAATAGTTAACTCGAGGTCATTGTTCTCCCTCGCCCGATATCGGAAGAATAATACTCGACTCGTAAACAGTTGTTGAGGTCGGGTTTAAAATTGCACATAGCAAGTGTATTCACATTAAAGGTGAGGGCGGATGTTGAGGATATGATCACAAATTGTATAAAATGGAGAGGTATTTTGGATTTATAAGATTTGAAATATTACACTAATTACAAGTTATGACTTTCAAGTAAATATTGATTCAACCCCTTATCGATATACAATACATTCTCATAAAAATAAAATAGAGTTTCTATATGTTGAGTAATAATTTTATATTAGTAAGAATTTGTATTATATATATATATATATATATATTCAAAGCGTCACTTTATGCATCTTTGGAGAAATCCATGTTGCCTATGGTCAAAGTATATAATTCCTATTTGTGCAAAATATATATATATATATATATATATATAATTCCAGCCATTAACTATATTATATATGTATAAGAAGGTTAACCTTATTAAAAATATTAGTGTATTTTTTATTAGTAAGACGTCATTCTAATTTGAAGGAAATATATGGCTTGTACCTAAAAAGATGCCAGCACAAATTTCATTAATAAGTTCCATCATAATTATCGGAACAATTTAATATGCTAGAGGTATAAGATAAAAAAAATCATGAGTATATGGAATAGCTAAGATGGTATATTGCCAAAATAAAAGATTAATTGGACTAGGCGGCTCCATCAATGTGCAGCCAAGGCAGTTTTCCAGCTATGTACCGTTGCTAATGAAGTAGAATTATTTGACCATTGTATTTAAAATAAGAGATGATTAAATATGGGGCTGGTTGATGGAAACTATTTATTTGGTAAACAGAATTGGAATGTTGTATTGATAGAACAGCGCACAATGGTCGATGTTTTTTCCTAAAGATTGTTTTGCAGTCCTAACATCTAATGACATATGGGTCTATCTCCCATGAGTTGTTTGTTCTATACCGTTTGACCAACACACTTGCTAATATAAAAGACATGTCTTCACATGTCGACTTGATCATTATAATTGCTGATATATATATATATATATATATATATATATATATCCTTTGGATAATACAGATTTCCTCAATGAGTATCCTTGAGCCGAACGTTTCTCTCACGTTCTCGAATATAATGGGAATAATTGAATTGATTCGTTCATCTTTGCAGCTGCTTTGCCAGGACTTCTACACTTGATTTGTGCATATCTATGAAGTTGCTTTGCCGCCACTTCTACACCTAGGGCTGGAGGGGGACTCGGACTCTGTGCAAGAACTTAATTCTCTTGACCTATTTTTTTATATATAATAATCTAAAATTTATTATAAAATTAATAAAATTTAAACACGTAAATTAAATATTACAATAAGATTGATTTGATAAAGATAAAGCTGTATTATTTGACAATAATAAATTGTATTGCATATTAAAATGTAAAAATTATATTATAAAATTTGATTATATAAAATATTAAAATTTTAATTTCTAGGTAAAAAATATAATTTTAATTTTTTCTTGAAATATTTTTATTTTAAATAATTAATAATAATTTAGTTAACATAATATCTATACTATTCTTAATTTAATTCTAATATCTAAAAATGCTAAAAATATTTACTTATTAATAAAATATATTTTAATATTCACATGTTCCGTCAAATTCGATCGACATAACAAAACTCGATTAACACTATCTCGAGTACAACTGAGTTTTAATACGCGACAACACGTTGCATATATTTATTACGGTCAATTCTCATCCCTAAATTTGCTAAGTTTTCATTAATATTAGAATAGATTACTAGCAAAATAGTGAAATTTGTTTATTTTCTAACTATGTTAGATAGATAGAAATAATCTATTTTCTACCTACAAATTATTCTGTCTATATTAGAATCAATGCTCATACATTTACCAAATTCTTCGGCTAGCTGTACCTCGTGCAACCAAGCTTTCGAAGAGTGGCTAGTCCTCAATTTGGCGAAGATCATTTTCCAAATGTTGAAGTAACTGAGCATCCGAAAATATATGAGCCCACGTTTTCTATATTAGAGTTGCATAAAAAGCATTGATTTGCCGCTTGCTGGTCTCCATGTTAATGATGGCTTGATCTTATAGAATAATATGCTAATGACTTTCTGATTCCACACTTCAATTTTGATTTAACAAATTATTGTATTTTAGTTTTTTATCCATTTAAGTCTTGAATTAACCGTGTGTCATGCATCTATCATTAGCTCATCAGTGCTATTTTATATTTATTATCATTGTGGTTGAGTCACATAAGTATCCTTTGATGTTATTAATTTTTTCCCCAACTTTGATTATTTGACTCACATAAATATTCTAATTAATTGATACAAAATATGCACCTATCTAAATTAAGATTTAATAGATATAATATTAAATACAATAATAATAAATAAATAGATATAAATTATAATTGAATAAATAAAGAGATAGTGATTACAATATTATTTATATGTCGTATTTAATTTTATACATATATATTATATACAATATTAAATAAATAATATAAATTATGATTCTATATTTTTTTATTTATCAATTCTTTCATGTTATCAAAAACTTTTTTTGAAAAAACTCTAACTAGTAGGATACTTGGGGACGAACTAACAATATCTTATTTTGTTAATTCGTCGCCTTCTTTATTATTTTGCATCAAAACAAAATTCGATAAATTTGTATCATTATACTATGCTATTGTATTAAGATTTTTAGTATTAATTTTCATGGATTATCTCTATTATTGTTATTCACTAGATTTTTAACTTTTTTTATAGTTAGAATTGTCACTCCCTTTAGAAACGGGTTGGTTTCTCTCAGTATCACTATCTATTAAGTGGTTCTTCTACAACTTATCTATTTGTTTGTCATTAGAATCAAGTTTCTTTTCTCACTACCATCAACAAATTCAGAATCAAATATTTTATTTTCTTGCCCAACTTCATTTTTCTTCTTTCACTCTAACCGCTCTTCAGAATTAGAATTCTCTATTCTTGTTCTACTTTGTTGGTCTTCCCCATTTTGCTCATTTTCAAATGATGAGTCATGTTTTACTTCACTTGATACACCGTCATCCTTATAATTTTTCAATCTTTCCCCTGACCGGGGAGCAAAATATTGGTTTTACCATCAATTTTATCTCTTTCAAATTTATTTTTCTAATTCAATAACATCTCATATCTCCTACAACCAAAAGTTATCATTTTCTCGAATATCTATATATCAATTTTCTAACAACAATTTCTCCATCACCATTTCTATTTTTGTGCATCTCTATCCACAAGATGTCATTTCTATAATTAAGTCACCTTAATCGACCTCTACTCATAAATTGATCATTAGTCTATCCTCAATTATCATTAGATCTCGACATTATTCATCAAGTTTTATTTGATCAAACTAAAATTTATCATTCATCCAAGTTCATTTTCCTTTTTCTACCATTCAGATCATATCTCCACCAAAGTGGATGTCTTAGTTTCCCTCTTGTATATCTCCATCTTCATCTTGATTGCACTTGTACTCATTTGAACAAATACTACATCACTCTCTGTAATACTCTTATCTCATATTTATATTAACCATAAATTCTATTTGACACATTTATCAAACAACTAGCAATATTATTATCTTTATTTTATAAATCATACTATTTTCAAAACTTTATGATAGTTTTATTGTAGATGTAGGTTACAAATCTAGTAGACACATCAGTCTATCATTCTATTAATTTGTCCACTTTCGAGCTTATCTTTTACTTTATTTTTTTGTACAGTTCAACATGCATGAAATCACTATTATTTCAATACATTGACAGTTCTTCACTTTTTGTATACTCGGGCCGAAGCGAGTTAGTAAATCCAATCAATTTCAAATTGTTTTCCAACTTCAAATTAAGATTCAATCTCAATATCACTATCTTTCTTGAGATTGCGAGGGAATAATAGAGATAATATTGAAGAAAAAAATAACAAATGAATAGATAGGAGTTACAATGTAGCAAATTAAAAAATAGTCATTATAATATTATTTATATGTCGTATTTGATTTTCTATATATATATATATTGTACATCATTTATCTTGAATAAATAAGCTAAATTATGATTATATATTTTTCTCTCTATCAATTCTTTCATGACTTTTAAGTAGACATGAGTCCTACCACTTATCGGTACACAATACATTCACATATGGTATCAGAGTCAGTGGGCTCACACCCGTACCTGTACCCGACCCGACACTAGAAACCCGGCTTGTAGTCTGCTCGAGTATGGAGAAAAAAATACTCAACTCAATGTTATTGTTCCCCCTTGTCCAAGACCGGAAGAATAATACTTAGCCTGTACATAGCTGTTAAGGACTGGTTTAAAATTAAATGTGGTAAGTGTATCCACTTTACATGTGAGGCGGATGTTGAGAATAAGATCCCAAATTAGATAAAATAGAGAAGTGTCGTGGGTTTATAAGATTGGAAAGGTTACACTACTTAATTTTAAGTATAAATGGGTTCGACGTCAGTGTGAATTATCTAAAATAAATAATATGATTATGAAACTAAGTGATATAAATGACTTATGACATCAATTAATTTTACCATATTTTTATTAATATGTATAATATAGTACCACAACAATATATATTTAGTTAAAAGGAAAGATTTATGGGTGAAGAAGGTGAAGGTAATGCATAGTGAGAATAGAAATTCTAACGTATTGGTGAGATACCAATGGTGATGTTCATGCAACATCTCCACTAACTAGCCTTCTCCAATTATGATAATATTAATAGACTTAATAACTCAATATACTACTAGGCATGTTCAATAAGTGGAACAATTTTCTTAATTAAGTATATGGTTGACCGAAAATTTATAATTTTATCTATTGCAATAGGATGCAGAAACCCGTTATTAAGTCCTATAAATAAGAATTATATCGAGAATCAAGATCCACATTTGCCGATCCAAGCCAATCATTTATATATTGATTGTGGGATTTTTCTAATTATTATACATATACCCCCATACTTTGAAATTAAATTATCTAAGCATCCTTATCATACTCACAATTATTGTCCCTCCAATAATTTACGCACACCATCTCTCCATGTGGAGAAGCATTCATGCATGGGATTAAAATTATTCTTAATGAATTGTTTCTTCTTCGTTTTTTAAATTTAAATGTTTACCTTTTCCGAAATAGGAAGGGGTGTCTACGGTGGCCTCCTCGACTATAAATAATTACAGCCTACGTACATTACCTTCAAAGTTGCATGTGAAGTGGAATTAGACCACTAGCTTTGACCGCATGGCCTTACTCGTATCACATCCTACCTTGAGATGGCACAGCTTGTTATTAGAGGACATTCATTTGACCCTTTAGCGTTCGTAACATGTTTTCGGTGCATCATGTCTTTTGCAAAGGAAATACATGCGCCAACTAGCTAATTCATGCGTCAATCCGCTTGCAAATTTTCCTTCAGAACTGCCAACTAGCTTCACTGTCTATTCCTTTTTTGCTTGTATTGTAGGAGTTACATCACAAGATTTAATAGCATTTGAACTTTTCTATCTAGGACTTTAGTCCAACAACGTGCAATCTCTTATTTGAAGAATCTTGGCCATCACGCTTGTGCCATTGTGCATAGGCCAAGTAGATTCCATATATCGTGCTACATACTTACCACATTGTTTAGAAGCGCAATTGAGTTGACAAGTTCTCTCTTTTTTTGGAATTTTTTTATTCCCACTAGTAATTATATTAAATTTACAAAATGCATATAATATTAAAAATATGCATAAAATAACTATATATATATGTTTATCATCCACATTAATAATTAATCACAATTTATACTTTAATCAAATGCCATCACAAATAACAAGTTCTGAAATAGACTTGGTTTTAAAAAAAGGATAAATTTATTCCAACCACAAAAATACAAATATAACATGTGAATAATAGCTTATATACTGATGCATCAAGTTAGTGACATGTATATCATACTAAATGGACGTATGCCTTTAGAGTTCAATAGTGAGCAAGATTACTTTTCATACACGTGAACATAATTAACAACCAATGAATGAATTGCCACATGCATACGAGGAATATATAATCGAAATATATATTTCACAAAAAAAATTCTTTAATGGGTGGATAATTGATTATTATAGAGGAACCAACAAATAAATAATACTCGATGCATATGAAATTTCAATCATATGTATTTTTGTGTTGATATTTCTCTTAGTATATAAGAAATTTAATATATCTTACGGAGTGCTCATTCCACTTCCAAAGTAACACATATTGCTAGATAAATTTGGCTTGTTGAAATTTGGAGAGGTTGCCTAGAAAAAAAAGTATTGTACATTGGCGTGGTAAATCTATACTACACGGGCATTAGGCTTTTGAAGCAAAAAAGAATTCGTGCGCAGAGCCTAAATTGGGCGCTCATACATCATATCATACGAGAATAATATTATTTGTTTTAATTTTCATGTCACAAAATGCATAAATATATGACAACTTTAATATCATTCAAGATAATATTGGGGCTTTGGTTCATATATTGGGCTTGTTGATTGACTGAAAATAAGGAAATGGAGAGCTTATACGAAATTTAAACAATTATTTGACAACAAGGATTTCACCATGCAGGTGAGATAATTTAGTTGAAATCAAACACATCCCTATATATCATAGTAGAAGGGATTCATGGCTCCATTATCTCACTGCCCGGCCGGTTACTAAATTAAAAAGTAAACAATTCATCATTACACTCTCGTGACAATTCATTATTATATTATCAACATTAGGTAATATTCATAATATAAAATATCATTTTTGAGTAAAAACTTGAACTTTTTATAAGTGTGATGTTGGAGAAATATATATTATTATTGACTCGAAAGATTTCATAATTTTTTTTAAATATGTCTATTTCGATTTAGTCTCGCTCAAGGATATGGTTTGACGCTCGAGATTTTCTTTACTATATTTTTATCTTATTCTTGGAAAATATGTTAGGTAAGGGGTGGGTCACACTTAATAAGTGAGAAAATCAATTATTGGATCGTTTATAACTTCAATTTTATCTCTACTCAAAATAACTAATAGAAAGTTTATAAGTGAAAACTAAATTTAAGTTATACACAAATCAAGCATCACATGTCAAACAATTATTATGATTCAACCATATCCCCAAATGTTGCTCGATCAATCAAGGGCTATGATAATGAGTGTAATTCCGTGTACGCACTCACTTTGAACTATAAAATGATTGTTCACTCATAAGGATATCAATACAATTTCATCCAACATTGGTATAATATAATTTCTCCCTTTCTAGCATGCCATAAATATATATATACTATGACATTTATGTTCTACCCGGCCATAAGTGTGCTTAAATCCCCACTTAGGCCCATGAGGTCACGAAATTATAATCACCTCTCATTTATTATTCAACTTCTAATCTACTTGAAATATCAAGACTACCTATGAATAGGTGTCATGTCAATGTCTTATTGTTCACATATGATATATATCAAGTACATAAAAAAAAATTAGTATATTAATTTTATTAATCGATGCTCAACTTGATAGCTACTCAATCCCACTAATTAAATTTCTTATGACAATTCACATTTGACTGTAAAGGTCGCACATTGATATTAAGTGATAAGTTTCTTTTCAAAAGAGAATCTCGAGTTAGTACCCATATTACTAAAAACGTGCGGTGGTTTTCAACCACTTTTAAATTAGAAACTATCAAAAAAAATTCATGAGTAGTCCAATAGCATTCTTTTAAGGCAAGAATAAACTCATTTGATAGTCACATGAGTGAGAATTTGGAGGGCGAAGCTCGATGGTTAGTTTAGTGTTTGGGAACAATTTTCCTGATTTGAGAGAGAAAATTGATATGTTGAGAAAGATAAAACTCAATTAATATAATACCTAACTTTTAAAATGACTAAATTACAATAACTTGGAACCGAAAAGGTGAAATAAACCGAAATCATAAAGGGAGAAGACTGAGATCAGTTGGAGATCAAGAGATTAGAAATTGAAGTGTTATGAACTGAAATTAAAAGTGGATCAAGAGAAGTCTTCTTGATTTGGGAAATAAAGTGAGAATATTCTATTAGAGAATCAAATATAAAATTTATGAGATTGTACCTAATTTATAGAATGAATCGAATAAGACATAATCAAGTTCGATTAATTGACCCGGACATATCCGATTTAATCCTAAGAAGTATAAATTAATGTAGTATGAATATATATATATATATATATATAAGGGGACAAGAATGAAATAACACCTAAACTTTCTTGAGTTTCTCATCGATAGTAGAGTTTTAAATATATAATCAAACCTACGGGTCATAAAGAGTAAGCAAGTAGTGACTTTTGAACTTAAATTGAAAAAAATTCATATGGATGCAAGCCTAAAGAGAAAGCAAACATGTTAACTAGACAGTGCCCTTATAGTAGTAGGCCAATGAAATAATAAATATGGGCATGTCCTTGATAGTGACTTCCACAAAGCTGAGTAGGTTGAGCAGGTCTTCAACTACCAACCGAGGAAATAGAATGATGGAAATTAAACCATTGAATTTGATTTTGAGTATGAAAATAATGAACCATTTCTCAACTTTCCAAAATATTTGGAGTTCCTTGGTCATGATGATTATTTCCATATGTAAATTAAGAGAGCAGTTAAGTTAATCTTCCAAGCATATGAGGGAAACAAATAATCATAAGGAGGAGTTCAATACTCTAATTTCCAGAAAAGGGACGAGGAAAATCCTAAGATAACCTAGGGATTTTGATGGATTGAACAAATGTTTTGATGCTTACTAGAATGATAATGACCAAAATCCTTATCCATGAGGCAATTAAGCAGAGCAACCTTGGAGAATTCTACCCCGTTGGATCTATAAGTGCTCTTCCCTTTAGCTAAGGAATCAAGAGTACCAGTCACAAAAATTACAAAGGTCGGGATAATCGATAGTACTCCTTGAAATCAAAACTAGATAATTTAAGATTTTATCTCAAATTTTCTGAGGGAGAGTTGAGCGTGGCCATTTCAACTATCAACAGAATTGGAGACTACTAATAGGAATTAAAGAGTACCTGATTCACCGAGCACATTCTATTATTGATGCCTCTCTAGACCTTGTGAGGGCTTGGAAGTCCTACCTGATCAAGACTTGATGATCGCCTTTAGCGTACCACCACTAGGATTCAAAATGTCAATGAAGTTATGCAGCAAGCTTGGTGGTCAATCTGGTGAAGCCCATAAAAAAATTCACAATGGACTTTTGTTGTAGGAATTCGAATCTTTGATCAAATTGTAGCAACAAAATCATGCGAGGATTATTGTAATTCACCCTAGTGAGGCTTCCGATAAACTTATAGGAGGGAAAGTAATAGTTAGAACTAGGGAAATTCTCATCCCCAAGGGTCTACATAGATGGTAAACTAAAGAAAATCATTGATTCTTCAAGTAGTGGGTAATTGGAGCACTACCTTCTAGCCTTCACATGCCCTTCCAAGAGTAGTTGTAATATTTCAGTACGATTGGGCTCATTGTTTGGCTAACCCTAAATTGACTACATCTATATTATATATCCCATAGAGCATATCACAAATGGTGATATAAAAGTTGGATAAAGCCCAATCATTAGGGGGAACCCAAGTTCAAAAGGATAGTTCTTACTGTCCCTAGTCTGTGCTGAATCGCATATGAATTGAAGGTGAAGGATATGTTGTAAACATGGTGGTCTTTAGGATGGAAAGCGTGGGAGAATCCAATCATCGATGGAAGAAACAAAACCTTGATGGAGAGAATTTGCATCGAGGTTCTTCTGATCAGTGGGTCTTGTAGCAACGATCCCCCCTAAATAATCATAAGTGCATCGTGAGGTGAGTGAGGATTGAGTCCTCAAACAACATTGTCTTTTGAATGCACCCTAATCGCTACTAGTGAGGCATTTGAAGCCCCATAACATTGCCATATTACCTAAGGACGTATTTGGATGAATGAAAGGACCTAGTAAGGGCATGTTTGGATATTAGAAATTGAAACCCCATAAGGTCGTGTTTGTTAAATGCGGAAAGGCCAAAATTAAGGTCACTTTTGGCTGAGAGATCATAAGGGAAAATGATGAAAATTCCCTTCAAGCCATATTTGGGAATAAGAGATTCCTAAGACTAAGTGGAAAAATAACGATAGAACTCCTCATTTCCAAGTAACAAATTTGGACTTGGGAGGTAAGACTTTTAGAGTAACAAACCTTGAAAATTTTCTTAATTTTGAGATTTGGATATAAAGGGTAAAACTGTAAAATTTGGAAACGTTAATGTACATAAAAGTAAATATAAATTCATGTATAACTTGTAGGAGACAAATCATATTCAATCATACTTGGGGGACTCAAGACTCGAAAATTTTCCCGGGGGTGAACGCAATGTCAATTAAGGTGAGTGGGATTATAATTCTGGCATTAGGTCTAATTGGATTGGCCTTATGTTTTCTACTCGCTTTTAAATTCCTTCTAGCATGTTTTTTTACATATCTCATTGATTGAACTAAGGTTAGCATAGAGACACTTGACAGCATTTTCCTGAAACTTCAGCTTTGACTCATATTTTGGAATTTGGGGCTACAAACCATATTTTGTGAAACATGGACTTCGACTCATATTTTGGAATATGGATCATGCCTTGTATTTTTATGAAATATGGATTTGAGCTCCTATTTCAAAAATGGGACTATGCTCCATATTTTGTGGGAAATAGTTCTGACTCATTTTTGGAAAGTAGGGCTATGGCCCATGTTCTATAAATGAACAAAAAGTTTCAGCCATATTTTTAAAAGAGAGGATATGACATATGCTTTATGAATTAGGAGCTTTGGCCCACATTTTGGAAATGAGTTTATAAGCCCAGAGTTGGAAAGAATGACCATAGTCCATAATTTTGGTATGATTTTGAGATGCTTTCAATGACTTAATAATTTAATCATAATTTGGGTTTACAATTGTTGGTCAAATAACATGTCAATCCATATGACAACTTATATTTGTTGTATCGTATAAGGGACAAATAGCAAGTCAACCTTTATGGAAAATATATTTTGATGATTTAGTATTTCTTGGGTTTGCAACGAATGTGAAATGGTACTAGTAGACGACTTGGGTTTGTAGTGGATGTGAAATGGTACTAGTAGATGTTGGTATGGAGGGGTGATATCAGGTACTAAGGGATAGGCGAGGTAATAAGATAGACATACTTTTATCCAAGATATCCAATACATATGAGTCATATGATGGTGTCTAGATACTAACCTAGTGGTGGTTGGAAATGGTTGTGGTATTCTTAAGGCGTTGGTGGTCCAAACCTTAGATCATAAAAGAGAGAACTCTTTTTAACATAGTTAAGTGAAGGCTAGTGGAGAGCTGCTTGAGATGCCACTAGGCACTAGCAAAGAGGGGTATGATCCCACTGCTAGGTTGTGACCTTGATATGTAGGTATTATGATGACAATCATAATATGGTTTTTGAAGTAATGCATGAATCATTGTTATTTTGTGTGCTTATATGGATGGGAGCTCGTTCTCCTGATAGGTAATGTTAAGAAAACTATGCAAGTTTTAAAAAAGAAAGATTTTAAAATGGTTTTTATACTCCATACTAATATTTTTAGTAGGTTTCGTGGTTGTAGACATGACATTTGTGCCTCCACTAACTAATCTTCGTAACTCATCCCTCTCCCTTACCCCTTTCAGGAAAGATAAAATAATGCAACGAAGGCTCAAAAAGAAAGCAAAGCATTTCGAGGTGAAAAGATCATTGATGAAAACTATAGGAGAATTCCTAGAAACAACAAAAGTGTTTATGGTTGGGTATTTTCAAATAATAAATTTTTGTATACCGATAGTTTGGAAATACTTTAAATTCATACAAAATGAAACTATATTTGGTGTTTTTTATGCCTTATGACCTTCCGATCCAACAGTAGCGACAACCTCACTATTATAGTAGCGGGAGGGCACGACGGTTGGGACGTTGGTCCGACTCGAATTGTAACACTAAAACTTTCGAAACTTGAGTTAAGCTCAATTGGATAGAAAATTGATGCTAATCACTAAATAGAATCCAAAACCTATGATTATAACCTAATCTAGTATATGAAATCTCGAACTGAGAATGTGAACCTAAACCAGGAATGGAATCCTAAATTGAGGATAAAAAAGTAAAATGCGAATGGAACCTCAGTGAGGATTGGGAAATGAAATCATATCATAAACCAGGGATGAAAGCAAGAGTGAGATCCGATGTCAAGAATAGTGATCCGGCTGGATTTGGGATTGGTTTCCTGAGCATGAAAATCAAGATTCTTGGAAAAGCTAGTTTTTTTTTTGCCAGAACGGGGACATGATTTTAGATTAAATTACCAAGAGGGTCCGAAAAGGGTAAAAAGATAATTTAATTTTTAAAAAAGTGAAAAGAAAGGAAGTTGAGTTAACTAGATCCGAGTCAGGTCAACCCAACTCACCCTAGTGCATCCACATGTGCCCAACCCGCCAACGGAAATGGTGGTTGCACACCATCAATAATATCACTTTAATTGACAGGATTTTGGACCAAATTGCATGCCACTAACTGCATAAATCATTTGACATATGAGCTATTGGTCCCTTTACATATTTAATTGCATTAACTCTTCCTGAATAGGTCAAATTTTAGATCTAAAGTTAGAAATCCTCATATGAGAACCCTAAATGACCCCTGAAGATTGAATGAACAATTCGCTTTCGCTCGATCACCAAATGAAGTGATATTGGTGTTCAAATGTCACTTATGGTCTCCTCTTGAGTTCTGTGGTTGGGTTTCATGTCGCGCCCCAACCCGGTTTGGTTGGATCCTCGTGATCAACCTGCCACTCCTTCTTGTACTAGAATGGTATTTCTACCAAGATAGGCCATGAAAGGTAAAGGCTTACATAACAAAGCAAACAAAATGACATAATAAAGTTTCCTCTTCGTGGTAATCCCATCTTGCTTCTCATGCTTTCATTCTACTTGATGTAGAAGCTTCCCAAAAAGGGGTTTAAGGGAGGGGTGAGTTCAACAACTCAGTAAGTGGGTAGTAAAGGGAATAAGGGTAAGGGATTGTTCAAGTTTCACATTTCATCTTCATGCTCATTCTTGTGTAATTAAACTTCCTCATTCCCCTTTATCATTAAAAGGGATAATTTAACAGTTCTTCTTTATGTATTTGGTTTAACAAGCAAGCACATGACCATTATCATCAAAGTGATCATATGTTCGCAGAACAATCTCCGATAATTCCACTTGTGGCCTGAAGCGACTTTAAGCGACCACCCTGGTAGGAGGTTAGACCTTCTACAACAAGTCTGTGTTGGCATCAATTACCCAATCACCATACTTGAGTCTTTGTGTTTATTATAGTGGGACAAGACCATTCCCATGTCTTCCTCGGTGTCAGTGTGCATGAAGCTCCTAGAGCTTCTTGATGTACTGGATGACAAAGCTTCCCTTATTCTTCCTGGGTCGTCCAATAGCCCATAGAATCAACACTACCCCATATCGGACGCCTCGATGGTTTCATATCTCAGCATGCACATGCAAAAGTCCTTTTTAATTAAGACCTTTGTCTTTGGTGCTACTAGCCCAATGAGTTCCATGACCCAACTTTGGCTTAGTAGCTAAATCATAGAAATTAACCATTTATGAAGGTTTTCCATATGCTCATAAATATTAATTTGTCTACGGGTTTAAGCCCATTCCTATTGGTCTTGGGCCAACTTCACAAATTTTTCTAATACATGGCCTTGGGCCTACTTTAGTTCAAAAACTGAGATTGGGCCCACTAGAGCAATTCTAGCTCTATGTAATACATGTTTCATGTTCTTATTAGAAATATCTCTTAAAATGTTTGAGCAGGTTCACGCTGTTAGGGGAGACTATTTCTGGAAAACGGTTCTCTAACTTTGGGAAATACAAAGGTATGTTTATCACCACAAACATGCATGATTCTAGAAATCCCACTCACCTGTATGTCATGACTCGCTTGTCCGGGTGGGATTGCCGATACTTCTAGGGCATTCCACGGCTGTAGGTAAGAGTATTCTTTTTGTACCTACATTATTATGGATAACGAATCATTCAGTTACCTAATTCATCTCATTAGATTCCTAAGTTTTCTTCTAATTGCATAGGGGTCCTTAGATTTATTCTAGTGGTAATTAATACCCAATTAATTACCAAAAATTCTAAGTTTATAAGTTTATCCAATAAACTTATTTAAATTGTAAATAAATCCTTATAATTTCTTTTAATTACAATTACAATTACAATCTCAAATTTATTTTTAATTATAATTAAGTCCTTAATTTCCTCTAAATCACCAATTGGCCCCCAAATTATGCCAATTTCACATAAGTCCCCCAATTTTTGCCAAAATTGCATTTTAGCCCTCCAATTTCGATTCATCATATTGAACGTTTGGAACTTGATAATTCCCTCCAAGCTTGCTACTAATTGTTTTTCCCCATCTTCCTACGAGCATCCTGAACCTTGAATGACCTTATATGACCCAAAATTAAGCTCAAATAGTGCTTCGCCGGAAAATGTTTTCTTTAGAGAGAGAGAGGTGCTTTGTTTTCTTACTAGTGAAGGGGCAGTGGTCAGAGCTCTAGATATGGACAGCTAGTGCTCATCAAGGGGGCCCTCCTAGAACCGAGTTCTACAGCAATTGGCAGCATGATAATGGGAATTGGATGAGTGAAGTTTTTCCCCTTCTAAACTCTGCAACTCTACTATTTCGATGGAGGGAGGTGAAAGTGGCTTACCTTGAAGGTTCCAAGATGTTGATGGTCGATCGAGGAGGGCTGTGGAAGGGTTGGTCAAAAGTGCCCGGAGTTCAGCTCAAGGGATTTCGCTACTTTGGGACCATTGGAGCGACGGTATTGTGCGAGCTTCCCGGTGCTTCTCTAGTGATCCTTAAGCTAAAAGGTGGTTACAATGAGGTAAAGGACTTCTTCCTTGAGAGAGCATACATTCACCTTCTAAGGTCGTTAAAAAGGTCGACGTCAGAGCTTTGGTTTGTGCTTCATCAGGAAATATAGTGCTTCCTCTTCTTCAGTAATTTAAGGGATGAAGAAGACGAATGGGGAAGTGATCTTTATATAGGGAGCTTGACAACTAACAAGGCTACTCAGTCATCACTGACTTGTCTCCAATCTCACTCATCCACGGTCAGATCAGAGAGGATTTTGGGTCATCATAAATCAAGCAGCTCGCCTGATCTTTCTCTTTGCCTGCTTTCAAAGGAAGAAAAAGACACTATAAGGCACGTGCGAGCTGCCACATGGTGCGTTGTAACTGAAAACTACAATTTAACTGGTCAATGATCACACTAGGTCAATCGACTAGATGTTAGGTTAGCACCAGGTCAGCCTGCATGACCAATCAATAAGCGATGTGTGGCAACCACACCCCATCAGTTGCTAGGTTAGCATTTGGAGGTGTTGACCAATCAGATAGTGACATGTAGAGAAAAACAATGATCAAACTAACTAAAATCAACATCAGTGGAACATACCAATTAGAGAGCGACATGTGGAAGGTGTGTCGAGTCAACAGATGACTAGGACATTTTTTAGAACTAGCCAATCAATAAATGACATGTGGCGATCTATAATATAAACCCACAACCAATCCTGAGAGGACACGTGACAAGGATGAATATTACCATAAAAGAATATTGACATATTTAAATCAGACAATCAAAAGATGCCAAGTGGCAAGGTATTAATGGTCGTGTGACAGCTAGATCTAGTCAGTAGCCACATCAAGTTTAGTGACCAATGGGAGACTGATACATGATTAGTCAACGGGGCAAAGGATGACCAGGATCGTGAGGGTAATCCCACGTTAGAAAATCTAACCAATCAATATGCTCCACATGGTAACTCACACGTGCGAATCTCTTACATGCGCACACAATATCATCTTCAACCTTTTTCCATACACATTATTTTCAAAATGAGAAATAAGAATGTTTCCTTCCCATTTCCGATGAGTCAATATTACTCTAGTCATGGAAATTTTAGAGGAGATAAACTAGGCCAATTAGGAAACTTGTAGACCCAAGGGTCACCGAGCTCCCTATATAAACAACTTTTCCTCTCTCATTCTCCTCACAACTCTAATTCCCGAATTCCCTCCACTACTTAATTAACTCATGACCTCCATGCCAAAGCTCCAGCAAGGTACTTTTTCTCAATGAAAAAGGTCAGCACCATGTCCAGCGGATCACATAGGAAGTTCTCTACCCAACATCATTCACCTTTCTATCAAAGGATGCCCAAAGAAGCTCCAGCGTGATTGCACAGTGCACTGACTTCAGACCCGATTAATCCAAATTCGAGTTCCTCCATTGCCACCTATGATTGAACCAAAGCTCCCATACCATCCCAAGTAATGCCCACAACCAACTTGGAACTCCTTGGTAAATCCCTATCACCATTGTTCATCGAAATTCCTAATATTCTATCCAAATAATCTTAGTATTATTCCATTCACATACAGTTTGCTCGTGTAAACCCCGCCCTCTAGTACCAAAAGAACCAATAAGGAGAATCGGAAGTTCTCAAGAGAGGGAGACTAAGAGTTTGAACGGAACGAAATTTGGAAAAGAAGGGTCAAAATGGGAATTTGGAAAATCCCAAGTAGCCAATAAATCACAAAAAAAAGAGAAGAACCATGAAGTGGATTGGGTGCAAAAACTGAACCTATTCAGGGTGAATCGGGCTTGAACTGGATCGAACCGGTTCAAAGATTCATCTTTTTAGGTGGCTTAAAAATGTCAAATTGGAAAAATTAAAGCCACCATTAGATAGAAAATGAATTTAGATGAATTTAGAAAATTTTAATTTTTAGAAATCTAATCGAATCGGGCATGAACCGACCGATTTACGATTTTAGGTCACTGAATCTGATCAAACTGGACCGGTCAATTGTCTAGTCAGAGAACAAACCGCTGGTAAGTTAGCGGCCAGTCAGCAGGCATGACCAATCAGCACACGACACATGGTGAAGCCCCATAGTCATCCGCTCGGTCAACGCCTAAAATTACTGGTCAATCAAAGTGTGACACATGTCCATCATCAACAGTCAAAGGAGGAAAATCCACCTCAACGAAGGCCAACCAATAGGAGAGCGAAATGTGTCTTGGTCAATGTCAATGTCGGAAAGGCCTTGTCAGTAAAAACCAGCCAATGAAAAGTTGACACATGGCAAAAGTGCCATGTCACCATCAGACAGAGATGTCGGAGAAACGATCAACCAATCAAGGCTGACACATGGCAACGTCACGTCGAATGACCCCAACAAATCAAAGCCAACACATGGTAGTGGCAATGTGTCAAAAGGGAAATCTGACGCATTTAAAATAGCCAATCAGAGGATGTCATGTCTCATGGTCAACGGTCAACAACCACGTGGTGGGAGTAGCCAATAGGAGGCTGCCATGTGTCCAATTAGTGGGTCAAAGGCTAACAGGGCCCTGAATGAGAAGTCGCATTAGTAAAGTCAGCCAATCACAAAGTGCCACGTGGCACTTCTGCACCTGCAGAATAGTCTTGTCTTCAACCTTAGGCTGACAAAAGATCCACGATTGTCGGAGGAAGACTAGATCTTCTACCTTCAAAAAATCGGCCATTGCCGATGGAATAGGGCAAGTCAGACGCCGAAACCATTACCGGCTAGTAGCTGTGTCAGTTGTCGAGCTCCCAATATAAGGAGCACCCTCCCACTCAACCTCTCCACCGCACAAGCACCCCTTGAAGATTAACAGCCCATTTTCCAGTGAAGTGGAGACCAAAGTTCCAACAATGGATCTTTTCATAACCAAAGGAGCTCCGGTTGGTAGCAACAGAACCAGGGAGGAGTTCTCTAGTTAGTAGAAATCTCAACCATACCTGAGGACTCTTGGAGGAGCACTGAAGCAATCACAGAGTGAAGCTGCTCCAACGACTCGAAGCAACGAAACTCTGACTAGATGGAATTGGGACATCTTCAACCTCCTACAGCTAGAATCAATCTCCCTCGACTTCCTTGAGGTACTTTTCGACCTCTTCCAGTTCCCATGTAAGACATTCCATCCATAATTTGCTTAAGTCCGACCATCCTATAGAGAAAGTGGCTGGAACTTACTAACCAAAATTCCCCTACCTAAGAGATCAATTAGGGCAAACTCCGATCCTCCAAGGATCCTATCGACGAGGGCTAGTTCCACAAAATTGAAGCCTTGACAATGACGCCTCCATTGGTATGAACCATAAGCTCTCTCTCAAGTTTTTTTTTCGACGAAGCTGTAACGAAGCTAGAAACATAGTCAATTTTAGAAATTCAAAATGTAAGTGGATCATGGGGTGCTAGAGGAAGTGAATAGTAGCATTAGAGGAAGAGATTAAGGATGTTTAGGCAATCAATTGGATGAGGTAAGGAATTGCAAATCAAAAGCATACTTTGGTAGAGAAATTGGAGGCAATTTGGGAATTTTTTAAAATATGAGGACTTTTTCGCAATTTTTAGAAATTTGGGGGCAAATTAGCAAAAATCATGAATCTAGGGCCAATTGGCGTTTTAAGTGATTATGAGAGCCAATTTGGCAACTTTTGTAAAATAGGGGAATTTCTGTAATTTTGGGAAAGTTGGGGCAATTAAAAAATTTTGGAAAATTAGGGTCGTTTTGTCACACCCCGACCCGGTTTGGTCAGATCCCCGTGATCATCCCTCCACTCTCCCGATTTACTAAGGGTTGCCCCTTGTTTATAAATCATGAGGAGTAAGGCGTCCTTTAAACTTGCACCTTTCCTGGAATAACATAAATCAAAACTACACAAAATTTTAAACTTATCATACTTGCCTTACAAGTGTGTTAGCTGGTGGTCTTTAGGGTAAGCTTTCCGGGGTTACCTGAAAGGGATATAAGGGAGGAGGTGAGTACAACGATTTAGTGAATGTGTTTTCAAAATTTAACTTTTAGGAAAAATATTTGATTCGGAGTTTTCCAAACTCCTTATTTTCTTTTAAAAACCTTTCATTCTCAATTTTTGGTTTTTATAACCATCTCTTATTATCACGGTGTGTCATCATCCAGCACACATCCTTCATCATGAAGATAAAATACACAATCGTAGGCCAACCCGTCTACTGAACCTACTTGTGGCATCGAAGTGACTTTACCGGCCACCTAGATAGAAGCATGTCCACTTCTACCCTAAGAATGTATGGATGTTCATGACATCTGACCCTCAATCCCATAACAAATCTCCATGTCCGTATGAGGACAGAGAACTCATCATGTCCCCACCCCAGTCTCATGCACTTGAAGCTACTCCGAGCTTCGCAACACTTTTGGTACGGTTGAATTCCCTTATATCCACTAGGTTGTCCAAAGCCATGGGACACATCACTACCTCTCTTAGGCATCTTGAAGGTCCTGTAATACAGTGCATTTATAATCAACAATTTTTCACATAATGCCATATAATCTGTGGTGCCACTGGTCCGACAACCCCGACTCTCAAATTGACCTGCAACTATTTGTCTTGACTGGTCTAAAGACTGGTCATGTCGCATTGTCACTAGTTGACTGAGTATGTCGGTCTTGTCTCAGTACCATGGCCAAATAATTCATTTACTTAATATTTCATGGCATATTAATCATGTTTGCTTACGAGCTCCTGCTCGTGCCAACTGGCCTAGGGCCCATTGTTTGAGATTTTCAAAATTGAGCATATTATCCCCCAAGTTCCAAAACTGAGGCCTCCGGCCTATATAAGCTATTCGAGCTCCCATGAAGAAGGTCTCCCAAAATGTTTAAGCAGTGGCACATAGTCAGGGGAGAGCACTTCTGACAAAATATACTTTTCAACTATCCATCATACCAACCGAGTATGAGGACATCTCCGCTCATAAACGATGAACGGGTTTTCCACTTCCTTTGAGGAAGTTTCATCATATCAATCGGGTATGATCTACTTACAACCGGTAAGTAGTTTATCATGCCCAATTGGTCCTCAATTTTATAAAATTGCACTTTAGACCATCAAATTTTTGAAATCCCCAAATTTCCCCCAATTTCAACCATCTAACTCAACCGGATTTGATTTTATCAAATGGACCGATCAAATGAATTTAATTGTTGAAAGTGAAGTTAGATTAGAGTTCCTACACCTTCATACGATTCAATTGCACTTTGAATCACACAATTTGGTGCCGAAATGAGCTCAAATGGAGTTTCGTCGAAATACTGGACTTATAGAGAGAATGCTTTGAAAGCTTACTATAGGGGGCGCGAAGGTTCAAGCTTTCAATCTGGGCAGGTAGCTCTTGTCATGAGGTTCCTCCTAGGATCAAGAATTGCATCAATTGATATCGAATTGATTGAGAATTTTATCATTGAAGTTCTGCTGGTTCTCTCTCTATCACAGGACGAAAATGACAGAGGGGAGCCAAATTGGCTTACCTTTCTGCTCTAATTCAGCTGTAGGAGGGTTGTGTAGGTGTTGAGAGGGCTTGGTTTGGCTTGAGGGGGGCTCGAATTGGCCGTTTTCAACTAGGTCAAAATAGGGATGCTTCGGTCCGTAGGAGCTGCTTCTCTGTTCTATCACGCTGGCATCTCTCTATCGACCTTGGAGTAAATGGAGACTACCTCAGGTAGCTGACTTCTCCCCGATTCTAAAGAACCTGACCATGCTTTCTTTGGCTCAAAAAAGACCCTATATCGTCCGATTGGAGCCTTAATGGCAATCATTCATTGCCTGAAACTACCTGAACGAAGACTTTTTAGCTTACGCTGTGTGTTTTTTCGGCGAGTGGACAATGTTGTCATATGAAGGAAGAAGACGACACTATTTCAAATTGGACTGGACCGGTCTAAACCGGGTTCAAAGCTTAAACAAGTCGGTTCACCCCTAATTCGACCGAATTTTTCAAATTTAAAAATTTTAAAATTCATCTAAATTCATTTCCTATCCAATGGTGGCCTCAAATCTCAAATTTAAATTTTCTAAGCCACCAAGAAAAATAAATTTAGCATCCAGTTCAATAGTGGTTCAAACCAGTTCAATTCGGTTCGGATCTAGTTCACCTGAACAAGTTTGGTTTTCATCTCCAATTCATCCTTAAGTCCTTTTTCATGGCATTTGGGACACTTTGGGTCACTTGGGATCCATAAATTTCTCGGTTTTCCCTTTCTCTATCGGTTCTGGTTTGTAGACTGACTCGGTTTTCAAATTGAAAATGACCGGTTCTTTCTCTGATTTTCTTATTATCAAAGGACGGGGTTTACAACTCTCCCCTCCTTTTAGGGGTTTTGTCTCGAAAATAGTTACATGCTAAATAATTGAGGGTAACTATCCCTCATCACACTTTCGATTTCCTATCTCTCTTCCTGCACGGGTCCATTTTGCCACAGAATCTTTACCATATGAATCCTCTTATTCCTTAAATTCTTGTCCCCCCGGTCTATGATTCGTATTGGTTCCATTTAATAGGTCAGTTTATCTTCCAGCTTTAATGGAGGTCGGTCCAATACATGACTAGGATTAGGCTGATACTTTCGAAGCACAGAGATGTGGAATACATCGTGTATTCTCTGCATGTCTGGAGGTAGTTCCAATTTTTAGGCCACCGGTCCTATCCTTTGAATGATGGGATATGGACCAATATACCTTGGTTTCAACATTCCTCTTTGCTAAAACCTAAGTATTCCCCTCCATGGGGACAATTTGAGAAATATTTGATCTCCCACCTCAAACTCCAAATCTTTCCTTCGATTGTCCGCATAACTCTTTTGCTTGTCATGTGCGATCTTAAGGTGACTCATTATTTTTATCTTCTTTGTCACATCCTTGATTAGTTCAACCCTTCCTAACATTCTTTCTCCCACTTCATCCTAAAATAGAGGGGTACGACATGGTCGTCCATAAAGGGCTTCATAGGGAGCCATTTGAATATTGGCCTCACAACTATTATTGTAAGCAAATTCCATCAAGCACAAGTATTCTTCCCAACCTTTATTCATGGTGAGTACGCATGCTCTTACCATGTCCTCCATGTTTTGGATGGCTCGCTCAGACTGCCCATCTGTCTGAGAATGAAACGTTGTGCTCATGTGGAGCTTGGTTCCCATAGCACTTTGTAAGCTTGGCCAAAACCTTGAAGTAAATCTTGGATCTCTATCTAATACTATACTCACTGGAACACCATATAGTCTCACTATTTCCCTCATTTATAAGACGGCTAGTTGTTCCACCGTGTTCGTCACTCTTATAGGAAGGAAATGAGCTGATTTGGTCAATCTATCCACGATAACCCAAATCGCATCTTGACCCTTTCTTATCACTGGTTGTCCTATGACAAAGTCCATGGTGATGTGCTTCCATTTCCACTCCAAAATTGATAAGGGTTATAGCAGTCTTAACAGTTTCTGATGCTCCGCTTTAATCTGCTGACAGAACAAGCATCGGGCTACATATTCCACAATGTTCCCCTTCATACCTTTCCACCAATATCCTTGGTTGAGGGTGCGGTACATTTTGGTACTGCCCGGATGCATAACATATACCGAATCGTGTGCCTCTTCTAGGATTAACCTCTTTAGTTCCTTACTTTGAGGCACATACCCTACCCTTGTAGGATAACACCCCATCACTGCACAAGTTATAGTCCTGTTTAGTTTCTCTATTAATCGGATCCATATAGAGTTGAAGTTCCTTATCTGCTTTTTGTTGAGTTTGGATTTGCTCAGTTAGACTGGGCCTCACTACCACGTTAGCCACTAGGCACCTTTCTCGCTTGTCCATTTTCAGGTCCACCTCCATTTTTCCCAATTATTGCAATAGGGGTATGTAACTCGTCTTTACTTATGTCACCTCTGTTTGGTACTTGCAACTCAAGGCATCTACTACCATATTTGCCTTTCCGAGGTGATATTCTATCACAAGGTCATAGTCCTTAACCAATTTCAGTCATCTCCTCTAGCGGAGATTTAACACTTTTTGAGTTAGGAAGTACTTAAGACTCTTGTGATCTATGTATATCCTACACTTAACCCCGTGAAGGTAGTGTCACCAAATCTTTAGGGTCACTATAGCAGCAAATTCCAAATCATGAGTTGGGTAGTATCTTTCATGTACTAGTTGTCACGAGGCATAGGTGATAACCTTCCTTTGTTGCATTAAAACACACCCGAGTCCTTGTCCAGATGCATCACCATAGATGATGTACTCTCTTGCATTAGAGTTGGGTAAGGAGAGTACTAGTGCGGTTGTTAGTCAAGTCTTTAACTCCAGGAAAGACTTCTCATAGCTCTCATCCCACTTATACTCAACTCCTTTCCTGGTGAGTCAAGTTAAATGACCTGCTATCTTAGAAAATTCTTGCATGAACTGTTTATACTATCCTGCCAGACCTAAGAAACTTCTTATTACTGTCAGATTCCTAGGAGCCTTCCAATCTGATATAGCTTCCACCTTGGCTGGATCTACTTTAACTCCATCCTTGGACACTGTGTGTGCTAAGAATCCTACTTCCTGCAGCTAAAACTCACACTTGGAGAATTTTGCATATAATTGATTTTCTGTTAATATCTCCAAGGTGATTGCCAAATGCTCTTCATGTTCTGACCTAGTTCATGAGTATATAAGGATGTCATCTATAAATATTATCATGAACTTGTCTAAATGTGTTTAGAACATACGGTTCATCAAATCCATGAAAGTTGCAAGGGCATTCATTAGTCTGAACGACATTACTCTGAACTCGAAATGTCCATATTTGGATCAGAATGCCATTTTGGGAATGTCTTCCTCTCGGATCCTGAGTTGATGATAGTCCAACCAAAGGTCTATTTTGGAGAAGTAAGCTGCTCCTTTTAGTTGATCGAATAAATCGTCTATCCTCGGAAGTTAGTATCGATTCTTGGTGGTGACCAGGTTCAGCTTTCTGTAGTCTCTGCACAGTCTCGTACTTCCATCCTTTTTCTTTACGAATAGGACATGGACACCCCACGAAGACTAACTAGGACGTATGAAATCCTTCTCCAATAATTCATCCAATTTTTCCTTTAATTCCTTCCACTCTGTCAGAGCCATACAATATGGGGCTTGGGATATCGAGTTTGTTCCTGGGATTATTTCTATGGTGAACTCCACTTGCCAACTTGGAGGTGATCCAGGTAGCTCTCCTGGAAATACCTCTGGGTAGTGTCTAACTAACGGAATGTCTTCCAGTCTCTTTTCTTCAGACTTTTCATCTACGACCATGGCCAGGAAAGTTGTACAACCTTTTTGTATCATCTTTTGGGCTTTTAGATGGGACACCATTTGTACTTCACTTTTCCTTCTATCTCCCTAGAACTTTAATCCTTTTGTCTTGGGAGTGTGGAAGGTTACCGTCGTCTTTCCACAGTTCATCCTCGCCTGATGGTTACTTAGCCAATCCATCCCAAGGATTACTTCAACCTCTTTTAAGGGTAATGGGATCAAGTCAACTTCAAGTATGATTCCTCAAATCTTTATCTCACATCCTTTTAATTGCTTATTCATGTTTAAACTTCTCCTAAAGGTGTATGGATATTAAGAATTTGTTCTAGTGGAACGAGTTCTAGGGGTACTCTTGAAATCAACTCTTCCTTAATAAAGGATCTCTCAACTCCGAAATCAAAGAGGGCATAGACTTATTGTCCCCATAGTTGTATATATCCTAACTGAAGAAGCATATAGTTTTGAAGAAAGTTTCCTTTATTAAATAAAAAGATATTCAATTTACATGATTATCTTGAACTAATTTGGAGGTGTACCCGCTACAGTGCTAGGGTCTCTTTTAGCCTCTTCCTAGGTAAGGTTGTATACTCTAGCTGGTACTCGTGCTGTAGCATTTGGCCTAGGGTTCTTGGGATTCCCTTGAGGTAGTTCTAGAGTGTTCCTCTGCATGTTCTCCCTGAGAGTGGGACAGTCCTTTGCAAAGTGTCTCCCTTGCCCACATGCAAAATAGATAAATCATGCTTACTCAAGGTTCTTTGGACAGTGAGGGTTTCCTTGAGATAAGGTGGGGATTACTTAGTGGGATGGTGGTGCCATGTCCCTTCTCCTTTGAAATGTCATTTTATTTCCCCATTTTGGACCGTTATGCTCCTTCCATCCTCCCTGACGGTTTGGACCCTTATCCTCCTTTCGGGTCATCTGTTCCATCTGACGATGTCGGGTCTACATCAGTTGCTCACACTCGTGAGCCATACTAATTATGGCTGCCTAGTCCATGGGGGCATCCCAGTACTCCCATACGGTCTCGAATGTCTATATTGAGACCGACCACGAACCTCTAGCATATGTCTTCTAGCCCAGCTAGGTTAGGAGCAAAGGGTCTTAACTCGTTGAATTTTGTCACATACTCCGTTATAAAGTTAAGCCCTTACCGAGGCCGTATGAACTCCTATTTCTTCTCATTTATCAGATGGGGCTCCAAATACTCCTCCGAGTACCTCTCCTTGAACTATTCCTAAGTGGGGATGGTGGTATGTAGGTTTCGGACATTGTCCCACCATCGTTTGGCGCTTCCCTCTAGGAAGAATTATGTCAGGATCACCATATCCTCTAGTGGTATCCTAACGATTCCCATCAGTTTCTTTATGTTTGCCAGCCAATCCATGGTGGCTCCAGCATCCTTTTCTTCGAGGAAGGGTTTACACCCTAGTTGCTGGAGAGTCTTGAGGTTTCTGGGAACGTCTATTGGAGTGGGATGGTTAGCAGGGGGAGGATGGGATTGCACTTCCTCCGGTGCAACTCGAGAATTGGTGCTTGCCTCACGAACGAGGTTAGGTTGCCCAAATACACAGGTGAACTCCTCGTACAATTTCTGGTGCTCCATGCTGAGTTCAAGAGGAGTTGTCTGAGCTTCTCTAGGAGTTTCTACAGGTAGGGGTAGTTGGGCAGTGTTGGAGACTACAACCCTAGTTCTCTTGATTCCTTTCTTCGGATCCATTTTGTAAATTTTAAAATCAATCCTATTAGTTACTATATTTTCTAGTCTTGATTATGTATTCGAGGAAATAGGCTATGATAACACGGTTTGGTTGGATCCCCGTGATCAACCCACCACTCTCCTGATTTACTAAGGGTTGCCCCTTGTTTATAAATCATGAGGAGTAAAGCATCCTTTAAACCCGCACCTTTCCTAGAATAACATAAATCAAAACTGCACAAAATTTTAAACTTATCAATCCTGCCTTACAAGTGTGTTAGATGGTGGTTTTTGGGGCAAGCTTTCCGGGTTACCTGAAAGGGATAAAAGGAAGGGGGTGAGTACAACAACTCAGTGAATGGGTTTTCAAAATTTAAATTTTAGGGAAAATGTTTGATTCAGAGTTTGTCAGACTCATTATTTTCTTTTGAAAACCTTTCATTCACAATTTTTTGTTTTTATAACCATTTCTTATTACCGTGGTGTGTCATCACACAACACATATCCTTCATCATGAAGGAAAAACATAGAATCGCAGGCGTGCCCATCCACTAAACCCACTTGTGGCGCCGGAGCGACTTTACCGGCCACTAAGATAGAAGCATGTCCACATCTACCCTGAGAATGAGTGGATGTTTGCAACAACTGACCCTCAATCCCATAACAAATCTATGTGTCCGTATGAGGATAGATACCACATCATATCCCCACCCCAGTCTCATGTGCTTGAAGCTACTCCGAGATTGGCAAGACTTCTAGTACGACTAACTGCCTTTATATCCATTAGGTCGTCTAGAGCCCTGGGATGCATCACTACCCCTTTTGGGCATCTTGAAGTTATCATGACACAGTGCATGCACAATCAACAGTTTTTTACATAATGTCATATAAAGTGTGGTGCCACTGGTCTGACGTCCCCGACCCTCAACTCGACCTCTAGTTGACTGAGTATGTCGGTCCTATCTCGGTACCATTGCCAAATAACTCATTTACTTAAGTTTTCATGGCATATTAATCATGTTTGTTTACAAGCTCCTGCTCGTCCAACTAGCCTAGAACCTACTTTTTGAGATTTTCAAAATTGGGCATATTATCCTCCAAATTCCAAAACCGAGGCTTCCGACCTATATGAGCTATTCGATCTACCGTCAAGATGGTCTCCCAAAATGTTTAAGCAGTGGTACACAATCCAAGGAGAGCACTTCCGACAAAATATACTTTTCAACTGTCCATCATATCGACTGAGTATGAGGACATCTCCGCTCATAACCGATAAACGGGTTTTCCACTTCCTTCAATGAAGTTTCATGATACTTACCCAGTATGATCTACTTACAACCGATAACTAGTTTTTCCGTGTGATTTCCACATCACCCCTCTCAGGTGTGATGATTAAAATACCACTTGGCAGTGGATTTTTATTTTTAAGGTGCTTATCATCCTAACCGGATATGATATTAAATTCCTACTCACCCATTAATGTAGTGAATTTCTCTCAATCAGTTCTTTGTATTCACGCAGGCTTGTCCTTGCTGGCATTTCGTGTACTTTATGTTCCTACACAATATGAACATAATTGTTCATTATCCCTCAACCTAATAGCTTTCATTCATTTCAAATGAATGAGAAAACCAAACTTTTCATTTATTTGCAATTAGGTCCATAAAGTTATTTTTCTTTAATTTTAAGTCCCTAATGCTGGTTTATCCTCAAATTGAGTCCTGAAACTTTTAAAATTCACCTTGGGACCTCAATTTATTCAATTTCACAAAAAAAAAGTTCAATTTCACAAATTTCCAATTAGGTCCCCCAACTTTTCCAAAATTACCATTTTGCCCCTACTTTACAAAAATGGCAAGTTTTGTGCCAAAAATTCTAAAATGGCCCAATTGGTCCTGAAACATCTTTATAATGCCCAATTGGTCCTCAATTTTATGAAATTGCACTTTAGTCCCTCAAAATTTTGAAATCCCCAAATTTCCCCTAATTTTTCCCTTAATTTCATCCCTTTAACTTAGTCGAATTAGAGTTCCTACACCTTCATACAATTCAATTGCACTTTGAATCACACGATTTGGTATCGGAATGAGCTCAAACGAAGCTTCGCTGGAAAACTGGACTTAAAGAGTGAGAGCTTTAAAAGCTTACTGTCGGGGGTGTGGCAATCTGAGCTTTCAATCTGGGCAGGTAGCTCTTGTCTTGAGATTCCTCCTAGGATTAACAATTGCATCCATTGATGTCGAATTGAGTGAGAATTTTATCATCGAAGTTCTGCCAATTCTCGATCTATCACTGGTCGGAAATTACAGAGGGGAGCCAAATTGGCTTACCTTTTACCTCTAATTCAGCTGTAGGAGGGCTGTGGAGGTGTTGGGAGGGCTTGGTTTGGTCACGGAGGGCTTGAATTGGTCATTTTCAGCTCGGTCAAAATAGGGCAACTTCGGTCTACCAGAGCTGCTTCACTATTCTATCACGTCGGCGTCTCTCCAGCGACACTCAAAGCTAATGAAGACTATCGGGTAGCTGACCTCTCCCCGATTCTAAAGAATCTGACCACATCTTATTTGGCTTAGAAAAGACCCTATATCCGAGCTTTGGTTTGAGCTTCGCCAAAAATTAGAGCAGTTGAGAGAGAATGGAGTTTTCAAGTGTGGAAAGGATGAATGAGGAGGGCTCTTTATATAGGAAGCTTGGGGACTTCTAGGTCATCCGATAGGCACCTTAATGGTGGTCGTTCATTACCTGAAACTCCCTAGTCGGAGACTTTTCAGCTTCGCCGACGCTGCACGATTTTCCGGCGAGTGAACTGTGTTGTCATCTGAAGGAAGAATATGACACTATTCCGAACTTGACCGGACCAGTCCGAACCGAGTTCAATGCTTAAACCAGCCAATTCACCCCCAAATCGACCAAAATTTTCAAAATTTAAAATTTCTAAATTCATTTTCTATCCAACGGTGGCCTCAAATCTCAAATTTGAATTTTCTAAGCCAGCTAGAAAATGAATTTAGCATCTAGTTCAATAGTGGTTCAAACCCGTCCCAGCCAGTTCAATCCAGTTTGGATCTGGTTCACCTGAACCGGTTTGATTTTTATCTCCAATTCTTCCTTAAGTCCTTTTTCATGACTTTTGGGATTATTTGGGTCACTCGGGATCCATAAATTTCACGATTTGCCCTTTCTCTATCGGTTCCAGTTTGTAGACCAACTTGGTTTTCAAATTGAAAATGATTGGTTCTTTCCTCGGTTATCTTATTATCAAAGGACTGGGTTTATACGTTTGGGGAAGTTTTGGAAGAATTAAGACTGAATTTTGAAGTTTGTGAATGATTGAAAGCTTGGATCATGTAGGACAAGTCGCAAGAGGACATGCGCTACGAAGCACGCCACGAATCAAAACTCAGTCGGGTGAACACGTCGTGACTACTGATGAGTGGGAATTTCCAGCATCGGTCCCGGTTGGGACGATGGCCATGCTCTTAATACTAAAAACCATTTTTTTTTAGAATTGGCCTCCCCTAACTAGTGACTCTACTTAAACAATTTGGGAGCCAATTCCGATGTTGGGCTAGATGATGCAAGTGGGCCCAAGGTCGATGGGCGAGGGTACGAGCCCGTTGAAAATTAGCAAGTCATGAACCATTAAAAGTCTCTACAATGGATAATTGTGTGTGATACCTACCGAGCCGAGGTTGGGATATTGGGCTTGTTGGGCCAAACTACATCTAAGCCGAAGCTAGGTCGTCGAACTCGTTGGGATAATATGCAAGGGGCCAAAGCCAAGTCAACAGACCGTGGGCCCGGTGGGCCAAAGATAATGGCCTTAATGAAAAGACTTTAATTGTGCATGCATCAGATGCGGAACCATCTAGTTTCCTGATATGGGGTAGTGGTGATTCCAAGGGCTGTTGGACGACCCATGGAGCATAAGGGCTATTTGTCGTCCTGTATGTCAAGAAGCTCTGAGAGCTTCATGCGCACGGAAACCAAGGTAGGAGGGGGAAAGAGGTCTAATCCCACATCACGGACATGAAGAATGACTAGGGTTTGAGGGTCAAACGATTGACGTCCACTCCAACTCTAGGTAGGGGTCACAGACCTCTATGAGGGTGGACAGTAAAGCCGCTCTGGTCCACAAGTTGATCAATTAGGGACTGGACTGTGATGGTGTGATCCATTTTTATGATAAAAAGGGTGGTTTATGTCTAAACTCTATGTGGATCTTGAAAATAATTAAATTATAAAACCGATCACTGTAGAATTTTTCCCCTCACTAAATGTATACTCATTCCCCTCCTTTCACCCTTTCAAGAACACTTAAGAGGAATCAGGTCAGGTAGAAATAAAAGTCCAAGTGAAGGCTCATATTTTCAAGGTAAGTCCCACACTACGAGTCCCGATTTTTTGGTGGGAACGTGTATCGGTACTCCTTTACCTTCCTTGGACCATCAAGGTAGGGTTGCTTGGATGGTTTAGGGAAGGATGGTAGGTTGATCACTGGACTCCGACCAAACTAGGTCGGGGTGTGACAGCTCGACCCACTAATTGAGGTGGTAGTTAATCTAGAGATACTCCCTAGCATGAGAGCTAGCTTCCCCCACTACCAACTTTGACACCCTCACCGGTAACCTTCAATAGATTTCTCTCTTAACCCCGTTATCCTACGAGGCTCCATTTTGGGTCGTTTCTAAGCCAAATCAGATGGTTCAATGCTTAAAATGCTGGTAGGGACTTATGAGGACAGAGACCTCATCCTGACCCCACCCCGGTCTCATGCACTTGAAGCAACGTTGAGCTTTGCAAGGCTTCCCGGTACGACTAACTGCCCTTATATCCATTAGGTCGTCCAGGGCCCTAGGACACATCACTACCCCTCTTGAGCATCTTGAAGGTCTCATAAATACAGTGCATGCACAATTAGTATTTTCACATCATGCCATATAATTTGTGGTGCCACTGGTCTAATAGCCCTAACCCTCAATTCAACCTGCAGCTATTTGTCTTAACTAGTCCGGAGACCTGTCATGTCACACCGCCACTAGATGATTAAGTATGTCGGTCCTATCTTGGTACCATGGACAAATAATTCAATTACTCAAGTTTTCATGCCATATAATTCATATTTGTTTATGAGCTCCTACTCGTGCCAACAAGCCTAGGGCCCACTGTTCGAGATTTTCAAAATTAGGCAAAATAGCTCTAAAGTTCCAAAACCGAGGCTTCCGGCCTAACAGAGATATTCGACCTCCCATTAAAAAGGTCTTCCAAATGGTTTAAGCAGTGGAACACATTCAGGGGAGAGCACTTCCGACAAAATATATTTTCAAATGTCCATCAAACCAACCGAGTATGAGGACATCTCCACTCATAACTGATAAATGGGTTTTCCACTTCCTTAGAGTATGTTTTCATCATACCAACCAGGTATGAACTACTTGCAACCGGTAAGTAGTTTTTTCGCGTCATTTTCACATCACTTCTCTAAGTTGTGATGTTTAAAAAACCACTTAGTAGTGGGTTTTTATTTTCGAGGTACTTATCATCCTAATCGGATATGATATAAAAATCTCACTCACTCGATCGTGAAGTGAAATTTCACTTAGTCGGTTTTCATCCCTTGTGAGCTTAACCTCAGATGGCGTTCTCGATGTCTTGTGTTCCTACATGAAATGAACATCAATGTTCATTATCATCTGGATTGATCACCTCAATCAATATGAAAGACTAAATTTATAATTTTTCCAATATTTGCAAATTGGTCCCTAAAGTTATTTTTCCTTTTACTTTAGGCCCCAATTGCTGGTTTTTCCCCAAATTGAGTCCCGAAACTTTTAAAATTCCTCTTAAGACCTCAATTTACTCAATTTCATAAAAGGGGTCCAAGTTTCCCAAATTCTCACTTTGGATCACAAATTTTCCAAAATTACCATTTTGCACTTCATTTATAAAAATGTTAAGTTTTACCACAAAATATTCTTAAATTGCTCAATTGGTCCTCTAACATTCTTAGCATGCTCAATTGACCCTCAATTTTATAAAATTGCATCTTGGTCCCACGAATTTTTGAAAATCTCCAATTTTCCACAAATTTTTCCTCAATTTAAACTTTCTAACAAAACTGGATTTGATTTCATCAAATTGACCGAACAAACACTTTTAATTATTTAAATTGAAGTTAAAAATGAGTTTATACATCTTCATATGATTCAATAGCACTTTGAATCGTAAGTTTTGACACCAGAACGTGCTCAAACAGAGCTTCACCGAAAAACAGAAAGTAGAGAGAGAAAGTTTCAATTGCTCACCGGTGGGGGCACGGTGGTCCGAGCTTCCAATAAGGGCAAATATCTCTCCTCCTGAGGTTACTAATAGGATCAAGAATTGCATCAATTGATGTTGAATTAGATTAGAATTCTTTCATCAAAATTCTTTCGGCTCTCTCTCTAGCACCGGTCGGAAATTCTAGAGAGTAGCCGAATTGGCTTACCTTTCAGTCCTAATTCGGCCGTGGAAGGGCTGATGAGGTGTTAGGAGAGCTTGGTTTGGTCCGAGAAGGGCTCGAATAAGCCAATTTCAGCTCTGCCAAAACAAGGAAGCTTCGGTCCGTTGGAGCTGCTTCACTCTTCGATCACGCAAACGCTTCTACAGCGACCTTCAGAGCGAATGGGTATTACCACCATATAGCTGACTTCTCCTCAGTTCTAAGGAACATGACCACACCTTCGTTGGCTCAAAAATGACCCTATATCGGAGCTCTGGTTCGACCTTCACTAGAAAACTAAGCAGTTGAGAGAGTATGAGATTTTCAGGTATGAAGAGAATGAATGGAGAGGGTGTCTTTATATAGGGAGCTCGGGGACTCATCGGTCGTCCGCTTGGCACCTTTATGACAGTCATTGAAGGCCTAAGATGTATTGAATGAAAACATTTCCTCTTCGTCGATGATGCTTCGATTTTCTAACGAGTGAACAGTGTTGTCATCTGAAGGAAGAAGACGACACTGTTCCGAATCAGGTTCAAAGCTGAAATCGGTCGGTTCACCTTCAATTCGACTGAAATTTTCAAATCTAAAAATTTCTAAATTCATTTTCTATCCAATGGTGGCCTCAAATCTCAATTTGAATTTTTTAAGCCACCTAAAAAAATGAATCTAATATCTAGTTCAAACCAATCCAAACCGGTTCAATCTAGTTTGAATCCGGTTCACCTAAACTGATCTAGTTTTCATCTCCAATTCATCCAAAAGTCTTGTTTCATAACTTTTATGACTCTTAGGTCACTTAGGGTCCATGATTTTCCCGGTTTGCTCTCTCTCTATCAGTTCCGGTTCTTAAACCGGTCTTGTTTTTCACTTTGAATTTTTCCTAAAGTTCTTTTCCAATTTTCATGAACCTTTTTGGGTCACTTGGGAGTTAAAATTTCTCTAATTTCCCTGTTCCCCAATAAACGGGTTTGTGAACCGGTTCAATTTTTCTCACTCAGTTTGACCGGTTCTTTTTCGATTTTTCTTAACTCCAAGGTGCGAGGTTTACAACTCTCCCCTCCTTTTAGGAGTTTTTTCCCCAAAACTTATTTCACATTGTTCGTGTATTGGCTTAAACTTTTTATTTTTATGAAGTTTTCTATTTTATTGTCCTACAACCTTCTCGGTTATTTGCGTTCATCCCTCTCATCACATATCTAAGATTTTCATCTCCTTCTCATCCTTTCCTCATTCCATGGAATGATCATTTCCTTGAAGATCTATGATCATTTCCTTTAGTTATGTCATTCTTTCCCAAGGCACCCTTTCCCATCCCAAGCTTCTTTTATCACAAATTTAAGAACTATTATTTTCGGTCATTTTTCTTCCACGGATTTTGGTGTTTATTGTCTTTTCATCCTATATGGATTCCTTCCTCATTATTTGGTTATCATCTTTATGCTTGACTTTGTTATGCCTTACTCATAGACCATTCCTTGCCCAAGTCGTATTTCTCTGAGTCAGTTTGATTTACATGCCCTTTTGCCGCATGACATTCTTTGTGATGTCTTTAACTTTATGTCCCTATAACAGTATTGGTTTCCGTACTTCTCATCTTTTTTTTCCAAATTTCTTTTTTTGGTCATTCAACCTTCAAATCCTTGAATACTTACTGACATATTAAAATTTATGATCTTTTACTTCATTCCTCATTCCCATTAGTGTCCTTCTTCCTTAAGATCTCTTCTCTTTCTAAATCCATCCTTGCTCTTATTAATGTTCCTCCCACTATTATTCATTCTGAGTTTAGTTCTTTTCTTACCCCTATGGCATCTTTTGACGTTATCTTCCTACCTATTCATTTCCTGAGTTTGACTTATCCCTTGATTCTTTACAATTTCCTTCTCCTTGTACATGATCCTTTCATTTCCAGCATCTTGTTCTTGAGGAGTTTATTCTCTTTCTTATTATGTTGGTTCCATTTCCTCTTCATTGATACACCCATGTCTTCCCAAGATTTCTCTCTCTTGTGAGCTTCACATTCTCTTTCTCTTGAGATTTCCTTTTAGTTCAACTATTGGAATCATTAAACTTTGTAATCTTTTGCTGATATTTTCACCAGCTTACTTTTACTCTTTGGATCCATAAGTACCTTACGTCTATCTTGCTTCATTCCCACTTTATCTAGCATTTGTTTATTCTATTGAGGTGGACCTCTCATCCTTATTGTGTCCAAAACCTTCCATATCTATGTGTCCTTGGTATTCCACATTTTGTCTTGGTTATGGTGTATTCTTTTACTACTCCCCATCTCTTATTAGACTTCGTCTACTCCTCCTAATGATTTGGTCCATATAAGTTATTTCCTTAAATCGGATCCGTCTAAAGTTTCCATTTTGAGTTTCTATATCTACTTGTAGTAGATCACGCTCAACCTCCCAATATTCTCACTTAGCCACTCGTACTTCTTACTGAGGATTGTATTTCATCTCTAGTTTTGCAACCTTCCTTCGATTGATTGTCCTGACCTGAAGCTTCCTCCTTCTTCGCCCCAACTTCCTATTTTTATCCTGCTTCTTGTATCTTTCATTATGGGATTTCCTTTTTGTTTAATCATCTTATCGTTCTTTAGAAATCCATTCTTCTAAATCTTCTCCTGACTTAAGGGTCTTGTATGACTTATCTATGCCTGTTTCTCTTCCTTTTTTGATTCATACATTTGCCTTCCACAAGTCTTTCTCTCTTATATAGTTCCTAAGGAATTGTACCTTAATATATTATGTAGCTTTTATATCGGGCCATCATGTTATCTTTCCTTGGTGGTCTTTATTTTTCTTTCTCATATTCCTATGGTTCCTTTTGGAATGTTCTACTCCCCCTTGTTTTTCCTTACTCCTTATTCTCTAAGCTTATTTTAACTCCTTGGACTTTTCATGATCCCGTACTCCTTGATGATTGTTTTCCTTCTCTTTTTTCTTAAGACCTTTCTTAGATAGATTCTTCTTTATCATCTTCTAAGGGTAAGTCCTAAGGGTTGAGATTTACTCGTATTTTCTTCCTTAGGTGATTTCCTACTTAGATTTTTATTATCATATTCTTTTGTTTTAAATAACTCAGAAGTTTTAATAAAACTCTTACTTTCCTTCATTCAAAAAATATTTTTCTTGCCATAATTTAGCTTATTAAAGGAATTCTCTACCTCTTAATCCCTTTGGGTCATATGACTAGAGTTAACCCAAGAACGATTATAAGACTCTTGATTAGAAGGCTCTGAGGAACTGATTGGGGTACACTCGCGCTCCCTAATAGGACGAATTTCATGTATGGCCTCCAATCTGTACCACATTAGTACTTCAACCTCACACTCATAAATCCACTTCACCCATTGGGAGGGATTAAAGCCAAATTGAGTGGGTGGAGGTACTTGGTGGACCTTCATAAAGGTGGCATACGCATCCCAATAATTATCCCAAACCTCTTTCTTGGTGGGATTCCCTTTCGGTTGTTGTGGGACTAGAGAAGGTGGGGTTGGACTTCTAGGAGGTGCTATTGGTTCCTCTTGTCTAGGAGGATGGTATATGATGCCATCTGGTTCTAATAAGGCTCATACTAGTTTTCGATAGTCTTCCACCATGTCCTTAGGAACCCTTTTCTCGCCCTTTAGACACTTTGTACAACTTCCTCCCTTGGGTTAGATGTCTTTTTCAAGGTTATAGGTGGTGGACTGGATTTCACCGCGAATTTCCTAGGGACTCTCCTTCCTACACGATAATTTAGTATTGGGTTAAAGTTAGGGCATAATATTGATAATGTTTCAAGGGAACTAGACTCTAATACCACTCTAGTTATCATGCCTTGACCTGGTTTGGTCGAATCCATGTGAACAACCTGCCACTCTCCCAGTACAAGAGGAGTTTCCCCCTTCTTTAACTCGAGAGGAGTCAGGCGTATTTTTGACATTGTTCCTTGGAAACACATAAATCAAATAAAATGCAAGCTCAAGAGAATTTAAGCATACCCAATAGAGGTTAAGGCTCAGTGTTATTTCTAGTCATTTTCTTTTTGCTGAAAAGGGACAGAAAAGAGGGGTGAGTTTCTACAACTCAGTGAATCGGTATCTTAAAAATGGAGTTTTCAAAAAAAATATTTTTGGAGTGTGCCAGACTCCTTAATTCCTTAAAATTTTCTCCGCTTTAAAATCTCAGTTTTCAAAAATACATCCTTCATCATGAAGGTCAATCATACAATCACAGGCAAGTACGTCTACTAAACCCACTTGTGGCGTCGAAGTAACTTTACTAGCCATCTAGATAGAAGTACGTCCACTTCTACCCTGAGAAAGAGTAGATGTTCGCGACATCCGACCCTCAATCCTGTAACAATTCTCCATGTCCATATGAGGACAAAGACCTCATCCTGACCCCACCCCGATCTCATGTGCTTGAAGCTACGTCGAGCTTCTCAAGGCCTCCTGGTACGACTAACTACGATTATATCCACCAGGCCGTCTAGAGCCCTAAGACACATCACTACCCCTCTTGGGCGTCTTGAAGGTCCTATAAACACAGTGCATGCACAATCAATATTTTCACATCATGCCATATAATCTGTGGTGCCACTAGTCCAACGGCCCCGACCCTCAACTCAACATTCAACTGTTTGTCTTGACTAGTCCTAAGACCTGTCATGTCGCACTACCGCTAGATGACTGAGTATGTCAATCTTGTCTTGGTACCATGGACAAATAATTCAATTACTCAAGTTCTCATGCCATATAATTCATGTTTATTTACGAGCACCTGCTCGTGTCAACTGGCCTAGGGCCCACTATTCGAGATTTTCAAAATTGGACATAATAGCCTCCAAGTTCCAAAACCAAGGCTTCCAACCTAATAGAGCTATTCGAGCTCTCGTCAAGAAGGTCTCCCAGATGGTTTAAGTAGTGGCACACAGTCAGAGAAGAGCACTTCCAACAAAATATATTTTGAACTGTCCATCATACCAACTGAGTATGAGGACATCTCCGCTTATAACCGATGAACGGCCTTTCCATTTCCTCCGAGGAAGTTTTCATCATACCAACCAGGTATGATCTACTTACAACTGGTAAATAGTTTTTCCGCGTCATTTTCACATCACTCCTCTAAGTTGTGATGTTTAAAATACCATTTAGTAGTGGCTTTTTATTTCTGAGGTACTTATCATCCCAACCGGGTATCATATAAAAATCCCACTCACACGATCATGTAGTGAAATTCCACTAAGTCGGTTTTCGTCCCTTCCAAGCTTAACCTCAGCTGGCGTTCCCGATGTCTTGTGTTCCTACACAAAATGAACATCGTTGTTCATTATCATCTGGCTTGATCACCTCATTCAGTATGAATAACTAAATTCACAACTTTTCCAATATTTCTAAATTGGTCCCTAAAATTATTTTTCCTTTTACTTTAGGCCCCAATTGCCGGTTTTTCCCCAAATTGAGTCCTGAAACTTTTAAAATTCCTCTTGGGAACTCAATTTACTCAATTTCAAAAAAAGGGGTCAAAGTTTCCCAAATTCCCATTTGGCCCCCAATTTTTCCAAAATTACCATTTTGCCCTTCATTTACAAAAATGGTAAGTTTTACCCCAAAAATTCTAAAATTGCTCAATTGGTCCTCTAACATTCTTATCATGCTCAATTGACCCTCAATTTTATAAAATTGCATATTGGTCCTTCAAATTTTTTAAAATCCCCAATTTTCCCCCAATTTCAACTTCCTAACACAGTTGAATTTGATTTTATCAAATTGACCAAACAAAGACTTCTAATTGTTCAAATTTAAGTTAAAATTGAGTTTTTACATCTTCATACGATTCAATAGCACTTTGAATCATAAGTTTTGACGCTAGAACGAGCTCAAATGAAGCTTTACCGGAAAATAGAACGTAGAGAGAGAAAGCTTCAATTGCTCATCGGCGGGGTGCGGTGGTCTGAGCTTCCAATTGGGGCAAATAGCTCTCCTCCTAAGGTTACTCCTATGATCAAGAATTACATCAATTGATGTAGAATTGGATTAGAATTCTTTCATCGAAATTATGTCGGCTCACTCTCTAGCCCGAGTCGAAAATTATAGAGGAGAGCCGAATTGGCTTACCTTTCAGTCCTAATTCGGCCGTGGAAGGGCTGAGGAGGTGTTGAGAGAGCTTGGTTTTGTCCAAGGAGGGCTCAAATCAGCTAATTTCAGCTCGACCAAAACAGGGCAGCTTTGGTCCACCAGAGCTACTTCACTGTTCGATCACGCTGACGCTTCTCAAGCAACCCTCAAAGTGAATGGATGTTACCACCGTATAGATGACTTCTCCCCGATTCTAAGGAACTTGACCACACCTTTGTTGGCTCATAAATGACCCTATATCAAAGCTCTAGTTCGAGCTTCACCAAAAACTAAGCAGCTGCGAGAGAGTGAGATTTTCAGGTGTGCAGAGGATGAATGGAGAGGGGCTCTTTATAAAGGGAGCTTGTGGACTCGTCGGTCGTCTATTTGGCACCTTTATGACAGTCATTGAAGGCCTGAAATGTACTGAATGGAAACATTTCCTCTTCATCGGTGCTGCTTTGATTTTTCGACTGGTGAACAATGTTGTCATCTGAAGGAAGAAAACGACACAATTCCGAACTGAACTGGACCGGTCCGAATCGGGTTCAAAGCTGAAACCGGCCGGTTCACCCCTGATTCGACCAAATTTTTCAAATCTAAAAATTTCTAAATTCATCTAAATTCATTTTCTATCCAATGATGGCCTCAAATCTCAATTTAAATTTTTTAAGCCACCTAGTAAAATGAATCTAGCATCTGGTTCAATAGTGGTTCAAACCGGTTCAATCTGGTTCAAATCCAATTCACCTGAACCGGTTTGGTTTTCATCTTCAATTCATCCTAAAGTCCTTTTTCATAACTTTTATGACTCCTTGGGTCACTTAGGGTCCATAATTTTCCCGCTTTACCCTCTCTCTATCGGTTCCGATTTATAAATCAGCTTCGTTCTTAAACTGATTCAATCCAGTTCTAGTCCGATTCACCCGAACCGATCTGGTTTTTCTCTCTCAATTTGTCCTAATGTTCTTTTCCATGGTTTATGAACCTTTTTGGGTCACTTGGGTGTTGAAATGTCTCCAATTTGCCCATTCCACAATAAACGGGTTTGTGAATCGGTTCGATTTTTCTCACTCAGTTTGACCGGTTCTTTCCTGATTTTTCTTAAATCCAAGGAGAGGGGTTTACAACTTACAACTCAATCCTTAGTTACTCTTTTATTTAGGTTATTCATAGATAGTATTTTCATGGCTTTCTTTATCTCATAGGTATTTTATTGCGTATTTACAACAAGAATTCATTTCCCGATTCCGTAACTTCACATAATCGATGCATAAATAATTCTTAGGAGTTCTTTACACATGAACTCGTGACATGAGTGGTATGCACTTCAAGCGCACTCTCATGGAACAACTCGAGATGATTGTCCCCCCTTCATACAAATGTCGATGATGTGTCATCTAACATCCCTCATTCTTTGATCTTGCTCAGCCCATCTCCTCGATCACAAGTGATGACTAAACCCCCTCCCCTCATAAGCCTCCCTTAGGTTCATGGAAAGATATGGAAACTATCTCTCTTCCCTTATACCACTGCTTCAAGTCCTTCATATATGCTCGAAATCACCTCTATAGTATGTGTCATGTCGGCGTCATAATAGGTCGGTCCAAATCATAACATATATATGATCTTACAGTAAATAACAATTCCTTACTTTGGCGTACGATATGCTATTTAACCGACCCCACTACTCATATTTTTTTAGTTGCATAAATCTACGTAAACAATCCTTCTTAATATTCACAGGGTTCAATACATTAGTCGACCTAAACCTCATTACTTGTTTTCAAATTTAGAAATGTGTATCATGCAAGTATCCATTTGGAATTCAAGGTTCTAACATTAGGCCCACTTATCCATTTTCAGCTTGTTTGCCTTACTCATGAGATCTAGTCCTATTCTTATATTTTGAAGACAAAATCTATAGTCATTTACAGTTCTTATTATTATTCACACGATTTCCTGCTCATCCTTTTCATCTTCCACTTGTAAATTCTATCATGCTCTCCAAATATTATTAACTTAAAAAAAATTTATGAAATCAAGATCAATCCAATGAGACTCGACGTCTATAAACACACTCACCCAAGTATCCAAATACATGTTCATTCCATTATAATTCCAAGTATTTATAGCCAATGACTTCCACTTGACCAAGAGTAGTGGTATGAGCTACAATTTCATAAATAACTAACATATTTAGGTTTGGTTTTAAACGTTATTTCATGATACCGTGCCGTAATTTTCTAAAATTATGTTTTTGCCATTTTGCTCAAATCTCATGTTTGAAACTCATTTATCCAACTCTCACCCATAGCTCCAAAGTACCTAATATTTTCTTCTATTTCTAGGTCTTTTCTTCCCATGGTCCTAAGCCTTTTTCCACTGAGGTCATCATATTTTCCTTTTATTGCATATTAGTCACTAACTTTTCTAAAATTACATTTTAGTCACTCTACTTTACAATTACTTCTTTTGGACTTAGATTTTGGTAAAACTAATTTTCCTTAGGTCCTCAAATGTTTCTTAGCCTCATAAGTGCTCCCTAACTTCTCACATATTTCATTTTATTATTTTAACTCTTTAAAAGTTACACTCTAGCCCTTAAACTTTTCAAAGAGTTACACTTTGGTCTTAGCGCATTTTAATCTATCATTTAAGATCTCTAAATTTCTCAAACATTCATTTAGGTCCTTACACTTATGATGAACCTCATTTGGGTCCTTATTTTTATGAAATTATAGTTAGGTCCCTAAACATTCTAAAAATTTTATTTTGGTCCCTAAACTTTTATCTCTTTCAAAATAACTCTAATGACTCTTCAAAAATCATATCTAGGTCCATCCTCATATTCTCTAAGTACCAACGATCACTCTCCGGCCAACCATGAACGAAAAATTGTCGTTTACACTCTCTCTAACTTAAACACAAAATCAGTGTCACATGAAAAATCATTAGAGAGGAAATGATGAGGGACAATGGAAGTAGGGTCGCGTAGTTGACTCTCCCATGAGTCTATGAACACCTGGAGGGAGTTACCTGGAATATCCAATTTTCATAGAGGTGTTAATATGGGAGGGCCAATGGAGGTATCATTCCAATCTTGATAAAATTTCAAATAAGTTGATTTTGGATCATTGATTACAAAATAAAGAGTATATGATTTTATCAAATTTAATTTGATCGAGTGATTTCGATTATATTAATTCCTAATTTGATAAATTTTGATTCTCGCCAAATTATACTTTTTTTTTTATCTAACTCAAGTTTCTAAAATCTGGTGTCACAATTCCCATATAAAATATCCCCCTTATGAGCCTCTATAATTAAAACCGATTCATGTGTACATTTGAGACAAATGGATATGATTCCGGCTTATTAACATGGCTTACTTAAAGAGGGAGCAAGAAGTTATAGGAACTAGCATCACATCTAATACAATCCATGAAAAGGTTTGGACATCCATTTGAAATTTAAAATTTTCCCCAAAATTAAAGTAATTCATATGTAGTGTATATAATAATGACTTGATTATAAAGTATAATCATTTTAATAGGGATTTACGCTCTAATTCTTTACACAGTTATTGTAATGTTCCCTGAATATCATATTTTGTTGTATTATACACGTACTAGATGTATGTGGGCTAAGTATGTAATTATTGTGTTTAGTATGTTTTCCATATGGGTAAATAAGTGGTTTCCTGCCTAGATGTTGCCTAAATTTACAGCGAGAATTTTGTTATTACATGATACATTAGGATGGAAAGGAGTCAGCAAAAAATGTTTGTATTTACCACTAGAATTTTGTTCTTAAATTTAGAAAGGAGTTATGTAAAGAATCTATGAGGTAAGCTTCAATTTCATTCTGAGTTATTTAAAATGGGAGGAATGCCTAGACATGAGATTCTCTAGAGCAATCGGTGGGCACAAGGAGACTACCACTCTAGAGAGACAGTGGTGAGCGCCTCTTTAAGGAATTATCAAGCTCATATGTGATGTATTCTTCATTGATGCAAGCACCCGACTAGTGTAGGCTTTTTTGTTCGGGTCACACTAGCAAGGGGAGGGAGTCAAATCAACTGCAACACAATCTTCGAGACGGATCGAGTGGCAGTTGTCTACGTGGCTTAATAGACACATGCTGATTTGGGACGTTTATACAGTATCAGTGGTGTCGGATCACAGCACAATGGCGAGACCGTGATATTCTCCCATAATTTACAATGATCTACACTCCAAATTTTATGAATAAAACTGTAAACCTGTAGACTTATTAGTAAATAGAATATAAAGTACGATATGATTCACGAACATTTTGTGATTGGTCTGAATTAATAAAGAGGTGTTCTTCGGGAAGAAAAAAAAAGAGGAAAGAGTAACAACAGCCTCAACATCCTTTTTCTGATTAAAAAAGCAAAATACTGAGGCTATCTATAAATAACGTAACCAGTAGTATTATGCACCAATATATCAATTTGTTATGACTGTTTCCACACATACATCTATTGATATATCTTCTAATTTGGGTGATTTATATCATACTTCGAAGATTTTTAAAAAAATTTATTAAATTAAAAATTATCTTTGAATTACAAAACTCTAATTAGTCAATATGATAATTTCATTCATCCGGGCAGTTATAATGTATACATTTATTAGCAACACCATTAGTTTTTTTATGAAAAATTAAATTTTGTAACCAATGAGATACAAAACTAAAAATTCAGAGGTTCCTACTTCAATTGAAAAGTTTGTACAAACAAAATTGACGAGTGTTGAGCCTATTTTTTCAAATAAAAAAATAACTTAACTCAAAAAAGTTTAATAAATTTGAAATTATATGTTAATACTAGTAAAAAAAATATTATTATATATTAAATAATATATAATAGTTTTTGGTGGGTTATAAAATTAGAAATATTTTACTTATAATTCATAAATTTTAACTCAAATTCCAAGAAAATAAAAGTAATGAACTATATAGTAAATTAGTAACCCTGTATTTGCAGTGAAAAAAAAACCATGTATTTTGTTTTATTTGAGGTAGTCATCTGCTTCATGCGTAGATTATTCAATATGGACGTGAACTATTGATGTGCAGGGAACCATGAACACCGTTGTTTTAGTTCAATATTTTTTTCAAAGTGATTGAGATCCTGAAGTTACCTTCATAAGCTTGCCTCTTATTTGATGATTAGATGCCAATTCACAATCAATATTCCTCTTCTTTGTCAAAAGTTCCCGTCTTAGCGTCTCTGCTGCAGCTACCTCAAATCTATCATGGTGTCTACTCGATCCTTGGAGATTTGTAGAGTTTGACACAAGCTGAGAAGCCAAGATGAAACCTTAGTGGTAATGCGTGCACCATATATGACAGGTTTGTTTGAATAGGACTGGAAATGTAGCATTTCATTTATCTTATTATCCAATATATGCAAAATAATTGGCCAACCGTTTTCTTTGTTTTTACATTCTAAAATAAAAGGCCAACTTATCTACAAATATTAATATAAAAATATCAAGAATAAATATTTTAAGTAAAAATGTATACAACTTAATCATCCCGCCTCTCTCCATATTGTCTTATATTCGTCTTAATAAAGTTCATTGCTTACATATAATATAGAAAAAAAATGTGCTTGTTTTATGAGATAATATGAAATATGGACTTTCTTACTATGTGATATCATATATCCAATGTATTTGTGATTTTGCATGCATAATTTAAATTTGTGTCATGACACGGAATACACCGTTAAATTCATGGGGCTTACGAACATAACAGTGTCAGATAAGTTTTCTTACTGGTAAATGCCCTATGTGTCCCTTACAATTAGGAACAGTTTTATAGTTCGATCAGTTGGCACTTTGTAGAACAAGAAATTGAAGAATTTAATTGAGTTGTTAATTTACCTTGTTAAAATTGCTTCGCAGTTCTTCGTTATGGATTCGACATTGCATGACAAACTTGCTCACATTGTTTTTAAACTCCTCAATTTCACGAGATTTCTCAGCGTAGAACTTATTCCTTCCCTTCTTCAGTTCCTCTAGTTTCACCACGTCATTCTTCAGGTTCCTGATTTATCATTTGAAATTTTCATTGCCAATTTGAAAGAAACAAGCTTCAAAATGAAGATAGGACTGCATGCGACCTCAGCTTCTGCATATTACTACTGTACTTGTTGTCGAGGCTGTCGATTTCGGACTTGAGGACGGAGATCTTCAATTTCTGCGAGGCAATCTTCTCCTCGAGCATCAAGCACCTCTGCTCCGCGTAGCTCATGTTCGAATACTTGGAATAGATGATCTGAGACTTGCTTTCTTGATTCTCCTTCTCGACCTAATGAAATCGATAATGGTCAAGTAATTTCGAGTTGAAACGCCGATAAACGGAGTGATCGGAGGAATGCTTTTCAATGAAACCGCAGGAAATCCGTACAGATTAGGGGATTGGGTATTCCAGAGACCTGGAGGAGTGAGAGGCGCTCCTTCCTGGCTCGATCCATCTGCTCGAGCCTCTCTTGGAAAGCAGCTGTGAGCGGCATTTTCCTCTAAGGATGCGGAGAAGGATAGTAGAGACTAGAGGGAGACTTCAGCTTGCTTGAGCCTTATATATGAATATGATTGCCGATGGTGGGCTGTGAACCTGAGCGATTATTATCCGATTGAAAAGTTTTTATAAATCCTGATCTCTCATGGACGTGATGGATGATGATGAGAAGGCACATGGGCTCTATTGACTATAATTGGGCCAATCCTTCTAGAAAATGGGCCTTAAAGGTGGTGGGCACAATAATATGAGATAAAGTTTCTGATTGGATTTATATTCATCTATTTCATAATATTATAAAAAATCTTTAAAAAAATTAATGGTATAAGTTTAAAAATAAGTTTATTGAATAATATTAATTTTTTATTTGATTAACGAAAAGAAAGAAATGGTTTTTAGAATGCATAGGTGCGATTAGGGAATATGAATACAAATTTAACAAAATTTCTTTATTTAATGTGGATATCATAATTCAAACAGATAATTGTTATAAATTTTTAAATGAACTAGATATTATATGATGAAAAAAAATATATTTTAGAAAACGGTAGTGATATTTATAAAATTAAATAATCATTTTATATTAGGATGAGTAAATATATTTGAAGTAACGCCTATGAATGGAATCATTGAGAATTTCTATTATAAGTGATGAGGAAATAAAGTTTGAGATTTGAAGTAATCGTCTTGTTTAAAATCATAAATGCCATTATATATGTTGCTAAATAAGGATTAGATATAAAGGGTAGTATTTCTAAGATTAAAATTGGAGAAATGTTATTCAAAATTAAATATTTGTATCGTGTACTTAAATTAAGAATTTGAATTAAATTAAAATTAAAAATTAAATTGGGCTAAATTATATTGGCCCCAATTCGAATTCATCTCATTAATTAGAAATTAAAAATAAAAAATTATTTGATAAAAAATTAAATTAGAATAATATTAAACCATATCAACTTGAATGGAGATTTATTTTTTAAATTTAAATGAAAAAATATATAATTTTAGTTCTAAATAATTAAGATTAAAAAATTTATAAAAAAATAAAAATTGAGTGAATCAATCAAAAAATTGCTCGAACCAGTAAGAAACCATTCAACCAAGTTAGGCAAGTCAAGTATCCATAAAAAGGAAGTCAAACCCATCTAACCAACCCGAAGATTGTTCAAATTAGTAGAAAATTGATCAAATCAAGCTAAATCAATCAATTATGTGGCCAGCAATCACATGCCATGCACATAATAGTCTCCTCCAACATATATCGTTGCGAACCTTATTAATATACTAATAATATTATTTACCTGAAAAAAATTAATATTTTAATAATTTAAGTAAAAAAAAAAAAGTAGAATGTGACCTTATTTGATAAGAAACAAGACAATCGTAGGTCTAGTGCGGCACATACAAATTCTTTAAGAACAACTTTTATAAAATAACGAGGATATGTATAATTAATTAAACGTAATACATAAAAATTTGATAAGTTTAAATATATTTTTAAGAAAAAAAATATAAAGTCTCATAAATTTATTTAATAAAAAAATAGACATTTTATTGACATATAAGTTTATTATTATATATTATAAATAAAAAATAATATATTATAGTTGACGCATCAAATCATCATTGATAATATAGAGAAAATATTTAAGATATTTATGGTAGATAATATTTAAAATATCTAAAATAATAAAATATTTAAGTTTATCCTTTAATATTTTAAAATATAATAAAATTTTTATTATATTTTCAAATTTCAACCCTCATTTAAGCTATTTTATTAGAATTTCACTTAGATTTTTCTACCATCTCCAATCGATCTATACAATAATAGTCACATCTTATCAATACTATAATAATAAATCACTCACTACTATAAATCCAAAATCACGTCAATCTCAAATTAATAAAATATTCTAAATTTTAACATGATTTAGAATTTTTTCACAAAAGAAAATATTTATAAACTATTGTATAAATTAGTAAATTAACTTCTTGGATCTTGTTGCATTATATCCGATAAAGTTAATCTCGGTTGACTCTACGACAAGTATTTCCCATCAATGGTAGTTCTCTTTTTCTCGTTACTATTCCTAAAAGGATTTATGGAGAGTGTTTTACTTAACACTCAGTAAATATAGTACTAATATTGAAACATTATAAAGTTTCTTTTAAAAGTTTTCTTTCACTCATAACAACTTTTTGTTGAAAGCATCGTACTCTAACAACTCCTCTGAGTAAAGTCAATGACATACACCCATAAAATATCTTATAATATCACAAATAAGATATTTGTTCTCACGACTTAGATGAATAATGAATCTACTCTTTTGGAATTCTCTTATTGCATATCATATTTGTTCTTCAAGAATTGTGACGGCATCTATTCCATGAATGCATAACATATAAGCTCTTCATAAATGGTGATTGTATTAATCTAAATAATGGTCAATAATGTGAATCAATTGTCATATCCATTCAAAGTGAAATGATAAATAATGACCGATCTAATTGTGATCGAAATATAATTTAACATAAAATACTTTTGATCGAAAGGATCCTTTTTTTTGAAAATTAATAGTCAAAATTTTTTCTCAAGTTGATATAATTCGATTGTAAATTAGATTGGGAGTTAGGAGCTCGAGGACTCATAGACTTATCCGTTCCCCAATCACTCGGCCTCAATTACTCCATTTATGGTCAAAATCGAAGGCATTTATTGGTTGTCGGATTTTCAGCAGTAAGCTTGTCCTCTATCTTTCCTATCAGCTCCCAAGTTGAAGTCTACACGATTCCACACATGAGGAAGTGCCACGTGGTACCTCCTGATTTGTTGTCTATGCTGACGTGGCTTCTGACTTAGTAGCCTAGTTAGTTGTTGACCCATTGACCGAAAACGTCGCAACCTCCTATTGGTTGTCAGTGTCGAAGTGTTGTTGACCGCCGGGTTTCCGCTAACTATTGATGAGGACACGTGTCGCTCTCCTATTGGTAGTCGTTGCTAAGGTGGATTTTCTTCCTTTTACGGTTGACCAAGGACACATGTTGCCTCCTAATTGGCCAATGCTTTTAGGAGCTAATTGAGCGGCTGATTGGGTACGCTTCACCATGTGTCGCGATTGATCACGCATGCTGACTGGGCACTAACCTGGTAGTGGTCCATTGACCGGTTAGACCGTTGACCAGCCCGGTTCGATCGGGTTCGGTGATTCGAAAACGAAATTGACCGACTCATGCCCAATTTGACCAATTTTCTAAAAATTAAAAATTCCTAAATTAATCTAAATTCATTTTCTATCTAATGGTGCCTCAATTTTTCAAATTAACATTTTTAAGCCCCCTAGAAAAATGAATCTTTGAACCAGTTCTTATTGGTTCAATTTGGTTCGATCCGGTTTATGCTCGATTCACCCTGAACTGATCCAGTTTTCCCATCCAATCCACTTCATGGTTCTTCTACATGATTTTTGTGGTTTATTGGCTACTTTGGATCTTCCAAATTCCTGTTTTAAATCCTTTTTTTACTAATTCTAGTTCGCTTAGATCCTCGGTTTACTCTTGAAATTTTTTGGATTCCTTAGTCCGAGAGGACGAGTTCCACAACTCTCCTCGCGTTTTAGGAGTTTTGTCTCCAAAACTAATTTATGCACCCTTTACATTGGGAATAAATTCCCTTTATGTTAGCTTGAGATTTTTCTTCGATATGCTACCACTTTGATTACCCCTTTCACTTAGTCCGTTAGGAAATGTGCTTAAGGGATTTCCTTTCCTTTCAATTATCCACTTACTCCATGGGACTTATTACCATTGGTTAGTCTTACCCCCCGTGTCCAATGTAATTTCTTAGATATGATTCTTTATGTTTTTTAGGGGTAAGACCCTTCCTCTTGCGAGTTTTTGTCTAGATCGCAAAATTGGGAGTTCTAAAATGTCTGACCGTTCCCATGTCTATTTATTCCTTTGATCACTGAAACTCTTTAGACCGATGTCCTTTTGAGCCTTCAGTATGTACCTCTGTTATCTCGAACAATTCACTGAATTATCCAAACTTCTTCACTTTGACCCCTAATTCATCTTTTATTTGCAATTTCACCCTTATAAGTCCATTAATTGCAAATAATTCCCCATAAATACTTCTAATTGTAATTAAATTCCAAAAATTATATTTAGTTGCAATTAGGTCCTTAATTTCCATTGGGCCCTTAATTGAGTTTAATTTCACAAATATCCCTAAATTTCGCTAAATCCCTAAATTGCCCAAATTTCACCAAAATTTCATTTTAGTTCCATGATTCTTTAATTCATCAAATTGGCCATGCAAACTTTGTTAATTGCCTCCTAGGATGCTACTAATCATCTTTCCTACTTTTCCATGATCAATTCATGCTTTGAACCATCCTAATGGGAATAGAATTAAGCTCAAATGGAGCTTCACTGGAAAACTGGTCTTAAAGAGAGGAAGCTTTGAAATCTTACTGGCCAGGGCGCAGTTGCTGAAGATCTTGATTTAGGGTGGTGGTACTTGTCGAGAGGGTCCTCCTAGGATCAAGAATTTCCCCAATTGATGCTCTACGAGGGGAGAATTTGATAAGGATAGTTCAGACACATTGTCTCTCTAGAAGTTTACGATTCTAATGAGTGGAGGTGGAGTTAACTTACCTTGAAGGTCTCGGGGATTGAGGTCGATTGAGGAGGGCTGTGGGAGGTTTGACATGGTCACATGAGGACGGAGGTGGTCGAAGTTTAGCTCGACAACTTCTACAGTTTTGGGACCGCTGAAGCGATAGTACTGTATGAGCCTCCTAGTGCTTCTCTGATCATCCTCGGACTGAAGGGAGGTTGCAGTGAGGTAGGGAACTTCCCGATTCTAGAGAACTCGAATGTGCCTTCTAAGGTTAGGGAAAAGGCTCTCACAGGAGCTCTGGTTCGTGCCTTGCTAGGAAATTGAGCACTTTGTATTCTTTAATCATTTGTGAGATGGAGAGGATGAATGGGGAGCAGCTCTTTATATAGGGAGCTCGACAACTGACAAGGCTACCGGTTGGTCTAAGATTTGGCCTCAAACTTGCACGTTCATGGTCGTTTCGGATGGGTTTTCGGTCACTGGAGCCTCGGATGCCCTCCGTCGACCTTATCCCCTCTCACCTACCTAAGGTCGAAGATGACTCTATGTCGTGCTTGTGAGCTTCGCACATGCGAGTTGCCACGTGGCATGCCATGATTGGCTAGCTTTGCTGACGTGACTTCCCAGTCAGCGTCCATGTGACCCTTTTACTTGTTGACCGTCCATGTGACGACCTCCCATTGGTCACTCATTCCAACGTTGCTACTGATCGTATTCGGTTAGCCATTTGACTATGACACATGGCGTCCTCTAATTGGCTGATTTAAATGATGCATGATGCTATTGCCACATGTCAGCCTTTGATTGGTTGAGGCAATCTGACGTGGCTTTACCATGTGTCGACCACTAATTGGTCGACCATATCCCCGGCATCCTAGTCAACTACTGATGTGGCACCTTTGCCACATGTCAGCTTGTCAGACCCTGACTCGATTGGGTCGAAGTCCTGTGATCAACCCACCACCCTTCCCCGAACCATCCTAACAATCCTATCTTGATGATCTGAAGAAGGTAAAGGTGTACTAACATAGGTTCCCTTAATATAATTGAAATTTTGTGATGTGGGATGTACCTTGAGGGTTCGAACCTTTGCTTGGGGCTTTAATATCTCCTTACCCGACTCCTCTTAAATGTTCCTGAAAGGGGTGAATGGAGGGGAATGAGTATATACTCAATGTGGGAAGATTTCGACAACGATCGATTGTTTCTTGGGTCATCCAACAACCCTTGGAACAACCACTACCCTATATTGAGAGTCTCAATTTTCTTACATCTCATGCATGCACAATCAAGTAGTTTTATTTATTATGGCAATCATATGTGGCCCACCAGTCCCAATGGTCCGTTGGCTCGTCTTTGGCCCCATGCGCACAAGCCTAATGGGTTCAACGACCCAGCTTTGGCTTAGCAGCTACTTGGCCTAGCAAGCCCAACGACACGCTCTTGGCTCAACGGGTAAAACATACAATTATACATTTTGAAAGTCTTGATGGACTCATTATTTGAAAATTCTCAACGTGTTTGTGCCTGTACCCATCGGCCTTGGGCCCACTTGTATCATCTAGCCCAACACTGGAATTGTCTCCCAAATCGTTTAAGCAAAGTAACCCAGTCAGGGGAGACCAATTCTGGGAAAAATGGTTTTTAAATATTAAGAGCATGACCATCATCCAAACCGGGACCGATTCTAGAAATTCCCACTCACCCAGTAGCTGCGAAGCGTTCGCCCGATTGGGTTACGATCCGAGGCATTTTCCACGACGCAAGTCCTTGTGGGGTCCGTCCCACATGATCCGAGCGTTCAAATTCCTCATAATTGAAATTCAAATCTTAGCTTTTCCGAAACTTCATAATTTTTCCTAATTAATCAAGAATTACTAAATTGCCCCAAACTTTTATGAAATCACCGAAATGCCCCTATTTCACAAAGATTGGCAATTTGGCCCTTATAGTCCTTTAAAACTGGAAATTGGCCCCGCATTCCCCATTCTTGCAAATCGCCCCCTCCTCCTTATTATAGAGGATTTGTCCAAAAGCCCTTGTATTTTAAAAAATTCCCAAATTGTCCCCAAACTTTCAAAAATTACCGGATTGCCCCGAATTCTTCCAAAATGGTTAATTGGCCCCCAATTTCTTTGAAATTTCTCATTAGTCCTTAGAATTTCTAAAATTTGCACTTAGATCCTTAAATTTTCGAAAGCCTCCAAATCTCCCTTAATTTATTCCCCAAAATGAGCATTTAGATTACCGATTCTTATCTCATCCAATTGACCACCAAAACTTCCTTAATTGCTTCCTCTAATGCTTCTATTCACTTCCTCTAGCTTCTCATAATCATCTTACACTTCAAAATTTTTTAATTTGGTTGAGTTTCGAGCTCCGTCAGAAAATGGACTTAGAGAGAGAGCTTCTCATTCTTACCAATGGAGAGGCAGTTGTTCGACTTCAAGTTCGTGACGCTAGCCCTTGTCGAGAGGGTCGTCGAGGAATCATAGTTCACTCTAATTGATATCCTAGTCGAGAGAATTTCAATCAGTAATTTCTGACCACTTTCTCTCTCTAGAGATGTTAGACTCAAGTGAATTGAGGGTTGAGTGGCTTACCCAAGCACTAGAAGAGGTCGGAAAGTACCTTAGGGAAGTTAAGGAGGGTTGATTCTAGTCGTAGGAGGTCGGAGAAGTCCTAGTTTCAGCTGGTCAGAGTTTCACTCGTTCGAGCTGTCAGAGAAGCTTCACTATGCAATTGCTCTGATGCTTCTCGTGGAGTCCTCAGATCCGGTTGAGGTTTTTGCTAGCTGGAGGAGTTCTTCCCGGTTTCTTTACCACCAACCAGAGCTCCTTTGGTTGTGAAAAGGCCTATAATTGGAGCTATCATCGACACTTCATCGACAAAGGGATTGTCTATCTTTAGTGGGCGCCTGAGTGGTGGGAAGGTCGAGTGGGAGGGTGCTCTATTTATAGGAAGCTCGGCAATTGACAAGGCTACCAGCTGGCGGTGGTTTCGTGTTTGACTCACCAAATTTTGTCAGCGGCGACCGATTTTCCCGAGGTGGTAGATTCGGTCTTCCTCCGGTAGTCGTAGATAATCTGTCAACCAAAGGTTGAAGATGACACTGTTTTGCATGTGCAAGCTTTGCACGTGCGGAATTGCGATGTGGCGCCTCGTGATTGGCTTGCTTGGCCGATGCGGCGTCCCACTTAGTATCCTAGTTAGCCTTTGACTCATTGACTGGATAAGTGGAAGCTTCCCATTGGCTACTCTCACCCACGTGGTTGCTAATTGGATTTTGTTGAACGCTGACCGTGACATGTGACGTCCTCTAATTGGCTATTTTAAATGTGTCAGATTTCCCTTCTGTCGCACAGTGCCACTGCCACGTGTTGACCCCTGATTGGCTAGGGTAATCAGATGTGGTGTTACCACGTGTCGAACTCTAATTGGTCGATCGTTTCTTGGACATTTCCACGTGTCAGCTCCCCATTGGTCGGTCTTTGCTGATGAGGCCTTTTTGCTGATCAGGACATGTGTCTCTCCTATTGGTTAGTCGTCACTAAGGTGGATTTTCCTACTTTTACTATTGACCGAGGATAGGTGTCACACCCCGACTCGATTTGGTCGGATCCCCGTGATCAACCCGCCACTCTCCCGATTTACTAAAGGGTTTCCTCTTATATTATAAACTGTAAAGAGTAAGGCGTTCTTTAGACCTGCACCTTTTTCTAGGAATATCATAAATTAAAACTACATAGTAATTTAAATTAATCATACCTGTCTTGAAGGCGTTTAATTACACAAGTCTTTTAAGGTTCATCTTTCTGGGACTTCCTGAAAGGGATATAAGGGAGGGGGTGAGTACAATTACTCAGTGAATGGGATTCAAATCTTTTGACTTTCAAGAAAAATATTTATATGGAGTGTGCCAGACTCCTTTCTTTTAAAAAAACCCTTTATTTAAAAATTCAGGTTTTTTTTTCATTATTTCTTAGTTACCGATGTGTCATCACCCAACACACATCCTTCATCATGAAGGTTACACACATTCGCAAGTCAGTATCATTACTGAACCTGCTAGTGGCTTCGGAGCGACTTTTCCTGTCACCCGGATAGAAGTACGACCACTTCTACCCTGGGAATGAGTGGATGTACGCGAATCTGACCCACAATCCCAAAATCACTTCTTTATGTTCGTATGAGGAGAGAGACCTCATCCTGTCTCCACCCCGGTCTCATGCGCTTGGTGCTACTCTAAATTTTGAACAGACACCTGGAACGACGAATTGCCCTTATAGCCACCAGGTCGTCCAGTGCCCTTAGGACGCATCACTACCCCTCATGGGTGTCTCGATGATCCCGTACTCATAGTGCATGCACAAACAATGTTTTCTCATATTGCCATGTAATCTGTGGTGCCACTAGTCCAACGGCCCCGACTCTCAACTCAACCCGCAATTGTTTGTCTTGACTAGTCCATTGACCTGTCATGTCGCACTGCCGCTAGTTGACTGAGCATGTCGGTCCTATCTTGGTACCATGGCCAAACAATTCACTTATTAAGTTTATGGCACATATATTATGTTCGTTTACGAGCTCCTGTTCGTGCCAATTGGCCTTGAGCCCACTATACGAGATTTTCAAAATCAGGCATTTGGCCCCAAGTTCTAAAACCGAGGCCCCCGACCTATAAGAGCTATTCGAGCTCCCATTGAGAAGGTCTCCAAAATAGTTTAAATATTGGCACACAGTTAGGGGAGAACACTTTCGACAAAATTGGTTTTCACTATCCATTATACCGACCGATATAAGGACATCTCCATTCATAATCAACGAATGGGTTTTCAACTTCCTTTGAGGAAGTTTCATCATTCCAACCGTGTATAATCTACTTACAACAAGTAAGTAGTTTTTCAGCATAATTTTCACATCACTTTCTCTAAGTGGTGATGATTAAAATACCACTAAACAGTAGGTTTTTATACCGAGGCACTTATCATTCCCAACCGGATATGATATTTAATACCAATCACAACCGGTAAGTAGTTTTTAACTTTAACTTGTGCTCATCATCCCAATCGGGTATGATGTTAGTAAACCCACTCATCCGTTAACACAGTTAATTCTACTAGACCGGTTCTTTTATTCACGCGAACTCGTCCATGTTGGCGTTCCCGGTATTTCGCGTTCCTACACGATATGAACGTCCTTATTCATTATTACTCGGCATAACAGCCTTCATTCATTTCCAATGAATGAGAAAATCCAAACTTTTAATTATTTGCAATTAGGTCCCTAAAGTTATTTCTCTTTAACTTTAAGTCCCTAATGTCAGTTTTTCCACAAATTGAGTCTCGTAACTTTAAAAATTTATCTTGGGACCTCAATTTATTCAATCTTACCAAAAAGGGGTTTAATTCCCCAAATTTTCAATTTGGTCCCCCAATTTTTCCAAAATTACCATTTTGCCCTTCCTTTACAAAAATGGTAAGTTTTGCCCCAAAAATTCCAAAATTCCTCAGTTGACCCTCAATTTCATAAAATTGCATTTTGGTCTTTTGAATTTAGAAAATCCCCAATTTCAACTCCTTAGCATAGCCGAATTTAATTTTATCAAATTGACTGATCAAACACCTCTAATTGTTGAAATTGAAGTTAAAATTGAGTTCCTATATCTTCTTACGATTCAATAGCACTTTGAATCGTAAGTTTTGATGCTGAAATGAGCTCAAACGGAGCTTCGCCGTAAAACGGACTATAGAGAGAGAAAGCTTTGATTACTCACCGGTGTGGGCACGATGGTCTGAACTTTCAATCTGGGCAGATAGCTCTCATCCCAAGGTTCATCCTAGAGTCAAGAATTACATCAATTGATGCCGAATTGAGTTATAATTTCATCATTGAAATTCTACCGGTTCTCTCTCTAGCACTGGCTGAAAATTACAGAGTAGAGCCGAATTGGCTTACCTTTCAGTCCTAATTTGGTCGTGGGAGGCTGAGAAAGTGTTGGGAAGGCTTGGTTTGGCCTGAGGAGGGCTCGAAATGGCTGATTTCAGCTTGGCCGAAATAGGGCAGCTTTGGTCGGCCGGAGCTGTTTCACTGTTCCATCATGCCAGCGCTTCTCTAGTGATTCTCGGATTGACTGGAGTTTGCTATCAAATAGCTGTCTTCTCCCCGGTTCTAAAGAGCCCTACCTCTCTTTCCGAGGTTAAGAAAAATGTTCAAGTCGAAGCTTTAGTTCGAGCTTCACCGAGAAATGGAGCAATAGAGAGAGAGAGAAGTGTTCAGGTGTGAGGAGAATGAATGGGGATGACCTCTTTATATAGGTGTAAAATCGTGTATTCAATGGGAGAGATTTATTACTAGTATTAATATTGCCATAAATTATTGGTATTAATTGCAAGCATGCTTAACTTCAGAGTTCTTATGGATTCTCATTTACCTGAACCAATTTGGTTTTTCTCTTCTATTTTGTCTTAACTTTCGTTTCCAATGTTTAATGAACCCTTTGGATCACCCATAAGTTGTAAATTTCCAAATTACTTTTTCCCAAATGATCGAGTTTTAAACCGGCTCGGTTTGACCGATTCTTTTCCTGGTTTTCCTTAACTCAAAAGTGTAGGGTTTACAACAGGTGTCACACTCTGATTGGCCAGCACTTCCAGGCATTTACTGAGCGGCTGACTGGGTGCGCTTCGCCAAGTGTACGCCTACTGACTGAGCATTAACCTGGCAGCAATCCGTTGAACGGTTCGGTTTGACCGGGTCCGATGACCCGAAATCGTAAATCGGCCAGTTCAGGCCTGATTTGACTGGTTTTCTAACATTTAAAATTTTCTAAATTCATTTTCTATTTAATGGTGCTTCAATTTTCCAATTTGATAGTATTAAGCCACATAGAAAGATGAATCTTTGAACTGGTTCATAACTGTTTAACCCAATTTACCCCGGTTCACTCTGGTTTGGATTTGGTTCCCCTTGAACCAGTCCAGTTTTCACATCTAATGCACTCCACAGTTCTTCCCCATGAGTTTTGTGATTAATTTGCTACTAGGGATTTTCCAAATTCCCGTCTTGACCCTTATTTACCAACTTCCGTTTTGATTAAGCTCTCGGTTTCTCTCTTTTGAAAACTCCCGGTTCTCCTGGTCCTAAGGTACGGGGTTTACACAGCTTCTCATTGGCTAGCTTCACTGTCAGGGTTTCTCTTTTGTTGACCGTTGACTAAGGACACGTGTCGCTCTCTTATTGGTTAGTCGTTAATGATGTGGATTTGATCATTGACCTGGGACATGTGTTATGCACTTATTGATGATCAGCACTTTCAGGTGCTGACCGAGCGGTTGACTAAATGCGCTTCGCCACGTGTCACTCACCGATTGGTCATGCTTGCTGATTGGGTACTAACCTGATAGTTAGTCTGTTGACTGATTGGACAATTGATAGGTTCGGTCGGACTTCGTTCAGTGACCCGAAATAAAAAATTGGTCGGTTGAGGCCCGATTCGATAGGTTTTCTAAAATCTAAAAATTTATAAATTTATCTAAATTTATTTCCTACCTAGTGGTGACTTCAATTTCCCAACTTGACATTTTTAAGTCTCCTAGAAAAATCAATCCTTGAACATGTTCTTTATGGTTCAGTCTAGTTCTATCCAATTTAGGCTCGGTTCACCTTGAACCGGTTCGAGTTTCCCCTCCTATTCCATTCATGGTTCCTTTCCATGAACTTTGGGTCCTTATTGTTTACTAGAGATTTTCCAATTTCCGTTTTGGCTCTTATTTACTAATTCTAGTTCACTTCGGTCTTCAGTTTTCCTCTAAAATTTGTCAGTTCTCCTTTCTAGTTCCTTATTTTGATAGAACGGGTTTTACAACTTCTCCCCACCTTTAAGGAGTTTTGTCCCCAAAACTCTTTATGCCTTAATTGAATTGGAGTATCCTTCCCCTATCATACTTTTGGTATCCTTTACCGAGTCGAAAGATCTTTTCCCCTTATAATCTTTTTCCACTCTTAGTGTTCTTTCGTTTTCAACCCAATGTTTGAGCAAGTTCCGTCTTATGAGGTGGATTCTTATCCTCCTTCCTCCTTTTATTTTCCTTCAAACTCTCATCTTACCTTGTGAATCTTCTTTATCCCCCTCATCCGGTAGTTTTTTGATGGCATTATTTCGTGTAGTGTTTCCTTCCCGACCCAGTTTTGTTGGATCCCCATGAGCAACTGGCCACTCCCTTCAGTCTATGAAGGATTTCTCTTCCTTCTAAACCTCGAGTAGTCAGGCATCCTTTTTACCTGATTTTTCTAGAATAACATTATAAAAAGACTGAATATGTTAAAACTTACATACATGTCCTTATCTTATGGGTTTGGCTTCGAGGTATTTCTTAAGGGCTTGCCTTCCTTCCTAAAAAGGGGTTAAAGAGAGATGGTGAGTTTCTACAACTCAGTGAGCGGGTGTTGGGGAGTGAGTTTTCAAAAAATATTGTTGATCAAAACATTTCATCCTTTTAAATTCCTTCACTGTTATGTAAGTTCAACTCTTAACACTTCCCCTTGCTCGAGAAGTGTTTCACATACAACCGTAAGTGCCCCTTTTATCACAAAGGGTTCACACATTTTCCCCTTGCTTGGGAGGTGTTTAGCAATCAAGCACACACCCTTTCTCATAAAAGGTTTAAGCATTTGTTAGATGCAGATACAATGACTGCACCCACTTGTGGATCGGAGTGTATTTACCATCCACCATTATAGAAGTTCTTGACTTCTACCTAGAGTTTGAGTGGACTTCCCAGACGTCCAACCCTCAGACCCAAAATTCACTTCGTGTCCGTATGAGAACAAAGACCTCATCATAACCCCACCCCGATCTCATGCGCAAGAAACTCCTAGAGCTTCATGAGTAACTAGCATGGCGAACTGCCCTTATCTCCACATGTCATCCAGCAGCCAGTTGGTCCTCAAGTGCCCAAGTTGGATCTCTAGTTTGAACTTCACCAAAAAATGGAGCATCTTGGAGAGGAGGATGATTTGGATGTGTGGAGGATGAATGGAGTGGAGATCTTTATATAGGGAGCTCGGGGACCCTTTGCTCTATCATTTTTCATATTGGTCGAGCTTATCCTCTTAAGAAAATGCCCAAATCAGAGGGAATATTCCCTCATAGAAGAAGGATAGTTTTTTTGCTATATTAACAGTGTTGTCATCCCAAGAAAGAAGACGACAATGTTCTGGATTAGATCGGACCGGTTCGACCGGGTTCCACGATGAAAATTGACTAGTTCAGAACCAATTCAACCGGTTTTCTCAAAATTTAAAATTTATAAATTAGCCTATATTCATTTTCTATCTAAGGGTGGTCTCAAATTTCCAAATTGAGATTTTCAAGCCACCTAGAAAAATGAATTTTCTAATCTGGTTCATTATGGTTCAACTCGGTTCAATCTGGTTCAGGTCCGGTTCACCCTGAACCAGTCCAATTTTCCCATCCAATTTACTTCATGGTTTTTCCCCATGATTTTCATGACTTTTTGGTCACTTGGGATTTTCCAATTTCCCATTTTAATCCCTCTTTATCATTCTCGTATCCTTAAGTGGTTCGATTTTCTCATTAAATTGACTGGTTCATTCCCGGTTTTCCATGATCCGAGATGTCGGGTTTCACACCCTACTTATCTAATGGTCACCTTAAACCCTTCTTTTAAGCTTGGTAGATGTTTTCCATATGAGGAGTCACTGATATATTTACTCCACCTATAAACGCATCCTTTCACCTTACTTCCTCATTCCAACATTTCGCGCATTATCTAAGTCCATGGTTTTGGGTTATCAACTTGAGTAACTCGTTTGTGTATCCTTCTCCTTTGAGGGTCCATCCCCGATCCGATTATAAGTATCTCTCAATGGTACCTAATAGTTTCATTCATCCAGACTTACCCATGCTCCTTGAACCTTTTCCTCCTAACATTCACCATGATATCTTTCAGGTTCATGGAATTTTCTTCCCCCTTCATCATTTGGTGGTATTCATCCATGGCCCGTGACATTATCCATAAGCTCCACACATCCATCCTCATAATTTGTCATTTGGACTTACTTCTTACTAAACCATCACCCTTTCCTCCCTCTAACGACATTCTTATGGAAATCTTCATATGACATATCTGGCTCATTCTCCTATGCCCTTTTCTTTATGGTGGTAGAGTGGCCCATTTCTCAATTCCTCCTCAGAGCATTCCTCAATAAATATTAGCTTTTTTTCACCTTGTCACATGGTGGTCCTAAGCTCACTCCCCCTTAAGGAAATCATTAACATTAAATAATTTTCCATGACGATTTCTTCTTTACATATTTTCTTTTCTTCCTAGTCGTATATCCTACATTCTTATTAAAAGTTCCCTCGGTTTGCCCACTTCCTTGTCTAATATCATGTTGCCTTTACACTTATTTCCCGAATTTTTTTCATGGTTACCCACTCTTTGGGGCTTATCTTTCTTCTCAAACTCATGTTCGTCGTTCTAGCTGTGTATGCAAAATTTGGAGTAGCACTAAGCGCATGAGACCGAGATGGGGACAGGATGAGTTCTCTGTTATTATATGGACACGAAAAACTGATTTTGGGATTGTGGGTCGGATGTCGCATACATCCACTTATTCTGATGGTAGAAGTGGTCGTTCTTCTATCCGGGTGGTAGGAAAAGTCGCTCCGAAACCACTAGCGGATTCAGTAGTGATACTGAATTGCAAATTTGTGTAACCTTCATGATGAAGGATGTGTGTTGGATGATGACACACCGTGGTAACTAAGAAATAATTGATTTTTAAATGAAGGGATTTTTGAAAAGAAAGGAGTCTGGCACACTCCATATAAATATTTTTTTTGTCAAAAGATTTGAATCTCATTCACTGAGTAGTCGTACTCACCCCCTCCCTTATATCCCTTTTAAGAGATTTCAGAAAGCCTACCCTTAAAGACCATCAACTAAGACGCCTATGAGACAGGTATGATGAATTTAAAAATGTTATGCAGTTTTGATTATGTTATTCTAGGAAAAAGGTGTATGTTTAAAGGACGCCTTACTCTTTACGATTTAGGATAAGGGGAAACCCTTTAATAAACCGGGAGAGTGGCGGGTTGTTCACAGGGATCCAACCAAACCAGGTCAGGGCATGACAACTAGAGTGGTATTAGAGCCTATTTTCTCGAATACATATTCAAGACTAGAAAATATAGCAACTGATAGAATTTATCTTAAAATTTTCAGATGGCTCCTAGGAGAGGAACCAAGAAAACAAGGAATGACTTTGCTCAGCACTGTGTCCTCGTAGAAAGACAACCCTAGAAGCTTCTCAAATGCCTAAGACTTTGAAGGAATCTTGAAAGACCAAATGGGGAAGTATCCTGGAGAATGGTGTTAGGATCTATTGATGGCACAACCCTAAGTATAAAGGAGGATGCTTATCAAGAATTCTATAGCTCCCTAGTTAATTTATGACCATTTTCTGTGATAGAGCTGAGAGCCCAACTTTTTGTATCCCCATGTTAATAAAAGATTCAAATTCCCCAAAACTCTATCTTTTGATGATGTGATCTTACTAGGAATATGACCTAAGGAAAATAAAACAAACCCACACTATCCTAGAAACTAAGGAAAAGTCGCATCCCCGTGATGGAAGATGAATCAGGAAACCTAGGAGTACTATTGCCATGACCCTTAGCAAAGGTGATTCAGCAAGAAAACTGCCAAAGTGATCAGACTCAAGAATGGTAAAAGCACCAAACCACTAGTAACCCTGGAAAAAGCCCCACTCGAAGGAAAGAAAGAACTACAACAATCCATGTAAGGGAATAACAATGGGATATTACCTAAAGAGATGGCCAACCCTACTAAAGGACAAATACCAAGATGAACTATTATAGGTGTAAGGAAAGAAGGGGTGTTCCAGATCTCATAGAATCAGGGCAATACCTCCTCAAAGGTCATGAAGGACATGAAGAACTGGAGACCGATACCATGGAGCGGGTTACATAAACGATTCACAAAGAGTTCAATAAAAGATGAGGTGAATACAAAAACTTCTTAAGCAGGTCAAACCAAGAAGGATACCTCATGAATAGGGATAAGGTACATGAGAAGCATACTTAGAACCCTCTCATAAGGGGCAAACATAGAAAAACGTCCCCCGGAACTCTAGGGAATGACACAGTTATAGTGAAGAAGAGAAGGAATACGTTATGAAAGGGAACTCTGGAGGGATGCATACAACTAAGTGCCTTGAAGGAATCATTGGTTGGCAGATGGACATAACGTGTAGTGCAAGGAGCCAACCCCTCATTTGAAACTACTTGAAGGAAGGATGTACCGAAGGCCGAGACTAACCTATTTTGGAAAAGTGATAGAATGTTAGGTACAACATCCTTTGGAAAATATAGAGAAGTCAAAGTGGAGATTCGGAACAACATAATAGAAGTAAGAAAACTGTGACAACAAAATAGTCAAAGAAAATAAATGACAGCTTAAGGAAGACCAGGAGGTAGAAAGGACTACACCCTAAAAAAGTCAGTGAGATGGACGTTAAGGACAGGAGTACCCGAGAAGAAAACTACCCTAAGAAAAACCTTAACCAAAGGAATGGTAGAGGTGGGGCAGTTAACGAGCTAATACGCAGAAAACCATAATGTAAGTTTCGACAAAGGAGAGAGAGGCGGAAAGGTCAAATACTCGGGAAAAGAAGGATGCAAGAAATCCTTAAAAGGACCAAAGGCCAATTAACGACTAAACTCAAGCCAAGAAAGGAATAGACAAGCCTCTCACCCAATGATCCTAAAACAAGGAAGATTTGTACGCTCCCTAAAGAAATAAATAGGTACTAGGTACGAATAAGGATGCAGATAGAGCATAAAAGATGTCCCTACAAGATTTGAGGAGTAAAGGTAAATAGAAGAAGACAAAATCAAGGGATGTCATTTAAGGGTAGAAATCCCCTAGAGCAAATGTAAGAAAAGAATGTCAGGGGAAAGGCAAAGAATCCTACCAAGGAAGGAAGCCCCGGAACGACATGTGTATCCCAATTAAGAGGAAATGGAACCAACCCTTATATTTAGGAAATGTTTTCCAAGGAAGGAAGTATTGTAATGGTCCAGTGTGACCTATTTGGAGAGAATAGGAGAACCATGTAGAAAGAGGAAAACTAGTAACGGCGGACAACCAAAGATAATGAACAAAACCCTAAGAAAGGATGAGATATAGTAAAGACTACACTCTATGACGGATAATAGGATGGGCATGAATATAGCTGCCCAGACGATAGTACTAGAAAAATAAAGAGAAAAAGACGGTTAAAGAACTGGTCTTCGAGAGAACCATGGATTTAAACCACAACAAAGAAGGGAGAAGTGAAAAGGATAAAACATTGGGAAAGAAGAACGAAGGAAAATCCTTTAAGAAATCGATGGCAAAAACCGGGTTTATAGACTTAAGACAGTTAAGTGAGCCTCACGAAGGGCGAACAAGAGAATTTGAAACAAGGAGGATGTGAACCCTCCTTAAATGGAAATAATCTAATGGATTAGCACCAAAATATGCTGTGACAAGTATGAATGAGTGGACAACCCATACTAAGGTAATAAAGGAAAGAATTTTTGAGAAACATTGTGAAAGTAAGTCCCCCAAATAAGATGTGGCTAAGAATAAATAACCACAATTGGTAAGACGGGTCAAAGTTCACATGCGCATATGAAGCTTAAATAGTGGATGACCGAGCATAGGGTGGAATGCACGAAATAAAACCAATAATCAGAAGTATCCCATCTAAGGAATAAGGGATAAAATAAAAGTTGTTGATAGAGAAGGATCCAAAGAAAACAGATGCCCTAACATAGATAAGAGTGTGAAGAAAGGGAGAAAGAACCATACAATGAATGATAAGGAGGTTGAGCATGTAACTCCTAAGATGTAAATCTCTATTGTAAGGGAAATAGTAGAGAACAAAACTGGAAGGAGGGAACCTTCCCAAGCAAAGTAATCGACACATAGATCGAAAGTAATTATTGTAGAATGAAAAATCATGAAGTGATTATAAGTAAAAGTGGATTAAGGAAAAAGGAAAAACCCTTGAATAAGGAATGTCAAGGACTTAAGAAGAAAAGAATCCTAGTTTGTTGGTAAACTATTGGGAAACCAAATAATTGGCACCAAAAAGACCCAATAAATAAGTTGGGAAAGGACAAGTGGGTAAGGAAAACCGACATGGTTATGTAAGACATGGTGTCAAGATACGACTGATAATTGGGTAACAGTAAAGGTAGTTGAGGAATACTACCCGATGAAAGGAGGGATGAAATTATACAGTCCTTGGAAGGCTGGAAAGTTGGAAACAATCCTAAAAGAGGTGTTATAGGAGTCTAATGGATGTGACAGGTTCAGAACTATGTCATGTCGTAAGGGACATATAAGCTCCAACAATCCCGAGCAAAATGTAGCTCGAGTAAGAAGGAGTCAGTTGGTAAGCATAACAAGGTCAAACATAAATTTGACCGAAGTTGTAATCAATGACGGGTGAAGGATGGGTCAAATTGGGACGAAAGAATAATAACACAAAAACCAGTGAAAACAAGTATGTAATGCTCGAAAGAATGTTGAGCTAGGGGTTTCAACGATGAAGAGAATAGCTAGACAAAGGAACGATTGGGCACCTTGGAACCCCAAATCCTAAAATCTTGAGTAAAATTCCCAAAAGGAAGAACCTTATCCTAAATAAAGGGAGATTCAAACCTAAGAATATACATTAGGATTGATCAGCCATGCATGCCTCGTTATTATAACTCCATGGAAGGAGTAAGCATGATAAATGAAAAGAAATTCCTTAGATGAATGATTACAGGGACTAAGCGAAAGAGCAATCGAAGTGTTAGCATGTCAAGAAAACCCAAGTTGACATTAAGGGAAATTATTCCCGATGTGGAATATATTGGTTAAGTTTTGGGGACAAAACTCCTAAATGGAGGGGAGAGTTGTAAACCCTGCAATTTTGAGTTAAGGAAAATCGGGAAAAAGAACCGATCAAACCGAGTAAGAAAATTGAGCCGGTTTACAAACCCGATCATTTGGGAACAAGCAATTTGGAAATTTACAACTTCTGGGTGATCCAAAGGGTTCATTAAACCTTGGAAAAGAAACTTAAGATAAATTAGAAAAGAAAAATCAAATTGGTTCAGTTGAACGAGAATCCATAAGAACTCTGAAGTTAAGCGTGCTTGCTCAAGAGTAGTGTGAGGATTGGTGACCCCCTGGGAAGTATGATTATTTTGTAACCCGTCACCACACCTTATCATAAATAGCCTTAAATTAATATAAATTTAATTATTATAATTAATACCAATAATTTAATACCTAAATTAAATTATTGGAATTAATTCAAATAATTTAATACTAAAATTAAATTATTAGAACTAATACCAATAATTTATAGCAATATTAATACTAGTAATAAATCTCCCCCATTTAATACATAATTTTTACACCTATATAAAGAGGTCATCCCCATTCATTCTCCTCACACCTGAACATTTCTCTCTCTCTCTCTACTGCTCCATTTCCCGGTGAAACTTGAACTAGAGCTTCAACTTGAACATTTTTCTTAAGCTCGGAAGAAGAGGTCAGGCTCTTTAGAACCGGTGAGAAGACAACTATCAGATAGCAAACTCTAGTCAATCCGAGAATTGTTGGAGAAGCGTTGGCATGATGGAACAATGAAACAGTTTCGGCGAACCGAAGCTGCCCTATTTCAGCCAAGTTGAAATAGGCCTTTCCGAGCCCTCCTCAGGCCAAACCAAGCCTTCCTAACACTTCCTCCGCCCTCCCACAACCGAATTTGGACTGAAACGTAAGCCAATTCGGCTCTCCACTACAATTTCCAGTCGGTGCTAGAGAGAGAACCGGCAGAATTTCAATGATGAAATTCTAACTCAATTCGACATCAATTGATGTGATTCTTGATTATAGGATGAACCTCAGGATGAGATCTATCTGCCCAAATTGAAAGCTCGGACTGTCATGCCCTCACCGTGAGAAATCGAAGTTTTCTCTCTCTATAGTCTATTTTCCGGCGAAGCTCCGTTTGAGCTCGTTCCGGTGTTAAAATCTACGATTAAAAGTTCCTTAGAATCGTATGAACATGTACGAACTCAATTTCAACTCCAATTTCAACAATTAGAGGTGTTTGATCGGTCAATTTGATAAAATAAATTCGACAGTGTTGAAGGGTTGAAATTGGGGATTTTCGAAATTCAAAGGACCAAAATACAATTTTATGAAATTGAGGGTCAATTAGGCATGAAAATAATGTTGGAGGACCAATTGAGGAATTTTGGAATTTTGTGGGCAAAACTTACCATTTTTTAAAGGAAGGGAAAAATGGTAATTTTGGAAAAGTTGGAGGACCAATTTGGAAATTTGGGAAATTAATCCCCTTTTTGTGAAATGGAATAAATTGTAGTCCTATGATAAATTTTAAAAGTTTCGAGTCTCAATTTGAGGAAAAACCGGCATCAGGGATTTAAAGTTAAAGAGAAATAACTTTAGTGACCTAATTACAAATAAATGAAAGTTTGACTTTCTCATTCATTTGGAATGAATGAAGGCGATTAGGTCAAAGGATAATGAACCGAGATGTTCATATCATGTAGGAACATGAAGTACCGGGAACGCTAGCAAGGACAAGCTCGTGTGAATACAAAGAACTGGTCTAGTGGAATTCACGGCATTAACACGTGAGTGGGTATACTAACATCATACCCGGTTGGGATGATGAGCACAACTTAAAATTAGAAACCACTTACCGGTTGTGAGTGAAAATTTTATATCATACCCATTTGGGAATGATAAGTACCTCGGTATGAAAACCCACTATTAAGTGGTATTTTAAACGTCACTACTTAAAGGAAGTGATGTGAAAATCATGCGAAAAAACTACTTACTGGTTGTAAGTAGATCATACCCGGTTGGTATGGTGAGACTTCCTCGAAGGAAGTTGAAAACTCGTTCATCGGTTATGAACGGAGGTGTCCTTATACCCGGGCGGTATAATGGATAGAGAAAACATATGTTTTGTCAGAAGATCTCTCCCCCTGACTGTGAGCCAATACTTAAACAATTTGGGAGATCTTCTCGACGGGAACTCGAATAGCTCTGATAGGTCGGGGGCCTCGGTTTTGGAACTTGGGGGCTAAATGCCCGATTTTGAAAATCTCGTACAGTGGGCCCAAGGCCAATTGGCACGAGTAGGAGCTCGTAAACGAACATGATATATGTGCCATAAAACTTAATAAATGAATTGTTTGGCCATGGTACCAAGATAGGACCGACATGCTCAGTCAACTAGCGGCAGTGCGACATGACCAGTTGATGGACCAGTCAAGACAAACAACTGTTGGTTGAGTTGAGAGTTGGGGCCATTGGACCAGTGGCACCACGGATTACATGGCAATATGAGAAAACATTGTTTGTGCATGCACTGTGAGTACGGGATCATCAAAGGGTAGTGATGCGTCCTAAGGGCAATAGATGACCTGGTGGCTATAAGGGCAGTTCGTCGTTCCAACTGTCTGTGCAAAATTTGGAGTAGCACCAAGCGCATGAGACTAGGTGGGGACAGGATGAGGTCTCTATCCTCATATGGACACGAAGAAGCGATTTCGAGATTGGGGGTCGGATGTCGTGTACATCCACTCATTCCTAGGGTAAAAGTGGTCGTGCTTCCATCCGAGTGGCAGGAAAAGTAGCTTTGTAGCCACTAGTGGATTCAGTAGTGATACTGACTTGCGAATGTGTGTAACCTTGATGATAAAGGATGTGTGTTGGGTGATGACACACCGTGGTAACTAAGAAATAATGGATTTTTAAATGAAGGGATTTTTATAAAGAAAGGAGTCTGGCACACTCCATATAAATGTTTTTTTTGTCAAAAGATTTGAATCCCATTCAGTGAGTAGTCGTACTCACCCCCTCCCTTATATCCCTTTCAAGAGATTTCGGAAAGCCTACCCTTAAAGACCATCAACTAAGACACCCGTGAGATAGGTATGATGAATTTAAAAATGTTATCAAATGTTGATTATGTTATTCTAGGAAAAAGGTGCGTGTTTAAAGGACACCTTACTCTTTACGGTTTAGGATAAGGGGAAACCCTTTAATAAAACAGGAGAGTGGCGGGTTGTTCACGGGGATCCAACCAAACTGGAACGTGGCGTGACACTTCAGCCCGTGCCCACTAGCCTTGGGCCCACTACATGTGTTTTCCAAACTAATGGGCCTTAAGCCCTATAAGTTCAAATGAGTCCCCAGGCTGTTAGAGTTGTTCTAGCTCTCGTCAAGAAGGTCTCTCAAAGCGTTTAAGAAATGACACATATTTAGGGGAGAACACTTCTGAAAAAACCACTTATCGGTCTAGTGGAATTCACACCATTAACGGGTGAGTGGGTTTACTAACATCATACCCGGTTGGGATGATGACCACAACTTAAAATTAAAAACCACTTACCAGTTGTGAGTGGAAATTTTATATCATACCCGGTTGGGAACGATAAGTACCTCGGTATGAAAATTCACTATTAAGTGGTATTTTAAACATCACTACTTAGGGTAAGTGATGTGAAAATCATGTAGAAAAACTATTTACCAATTGTAAGTAGATCATACCATGTTGGTATGATGAGACTTTCTCGAAGGAAGTTAAAAACCCGTTCATCGGTTATGAACAGAGGTGTCCTTATATCGGGTCGGTATAATGGACAGTGAAAACATATTTTTTTAGAAATGTTCTCCCCTGACTATGTGCCAATGCCTAAACAATTTGGGAGATCTTCTTGACGGGAGCTCGAATAGCTCTTATAGGTCGGGGGCCTCGGTTTTGGAACTTGGGGGCTAATATGCCCGATTTTTTAAAATCTCGAACAGTAGGCCATAGGCCAATGGGCATGAGCAGGAGCTCATAAACGAACATAATATATGTGCCATAAAAATTTAATAAGTAAATTGTATGTTCATGGTACCAACGCTGGTCCGATATTCTCAGTCAACTAGCAGCAGTGCGACATGACCGAACTCCGGACCAGTCAAGACAAACAGCTGCAAGTTGAGTTGAAAGTCAGGACCATTGGACTAATGACACCACAGATTACATGGTATAATAAGAAAATATTGTTTGTGCATGCACTATGAGTATGTGATCATCAAGATGCCCATGAGGGGTAGTGATGCATCCTAAGGGCCCTGGATGACCCGGTGAGCATAAGGGCAGTTCGTCATTCTAAGTGACCCTGCAAATTTTGGAGTAGCACCAAGCACATGAGACTAGGGTGGGGACAGGATGAGGTCTCTGTTCTCACATGGACACAAAGAATCAATTTTCAAGATTGTGGGCCGGATGTCACGTACATCCGCTCATTCTAAGGGTAGAAGTGGTCGTACTTCTATCTAGGTTGTCAGTAAGGTCACTCTGAAGCCACAAATGGGTTCAGTGGTCGTGCTGACCTGCGAATGTGTGTAACCTTAATGATGAAGGAAGTGTGTTGGGTGATGACACACCGTGGTTAAAAAGAAATGGTGATAAACTCGAGATTTGCAAATGAAATTGTTTTGAAAGAAAGGAGTCTGGCACACTCCAAAAATACAAATTTTTTTTCTAAAAGTTAAAAGTTTTGAAAAACCAATTCATTGAGTAGTCGTACTCACCCCCTCCCTTATATCCCTTTTAGAAGATTTCGGAAAGCCCACCCTTAAAGACCATCAAATAAGACGCCTGTGAGATAGGCATGATAAATCTAAATTATTACACAGTTTTGATTTATGTTATTCCAGGAAAAGGTGCAGGTTAAAGGATGCCTTACTCTTTAGGGTTTATAATAAGGGGAAACCCTTTAATAAACCGGGAGAGTGGCGGGTTGATCACGGGGATCTGACCAAATCAGGTCGGGGCGTGACAACTAGAGTGGTATCAGAGCCAAGTGTCCTTAAATACATAATAAAGAATAGAAAATATAGTAACTGATATGATTTATCTTAAAATTTTCAGATGGCTTCCAGGAGAGAAACCAAGAAAAGTAGAAATGACTCTGTTCAGCACCGTATCCAGGAGACAACTCTAGAAGCTTCCCAAATGCATGGGGCATGGTAGAAATCCCCAAGGACCAAATGACAAAGTATCGAAGAGGATGATGCTTGGACCTGTTGAGGTCACACCCCCGAGTACAAAGGGAGTCAAGCCTGAAACCAGGAACACCAGCTAGGGCTTATAACCTTACCATGGAGGATGCTTATCAAACACCTTGTAGCCCTCTATCTATTTCATAACCACCTCTTTGTAATATGGTTAAGACCCTAACATATTGTACTCCTCCATTAAGGAAGAATTCCAAGTTCCTGAAACCATGTCTCAAAAAAAAGGATGTAAGCCTACGCCTCAACTGTAGGAAGATTGCCTCAAGAAAAGTAACCAAACAAACCGCGGGGACCGAGGAGAATCCCACCCCGAATAAGGAAATGAACCAAAAGACTAAAGAGTCTAGGAGAGCTCTTAGGGGAAAACTAGTAGGCAGAGAAGACTCGACAAGAAAACTGACAAGGAGACTAAGGAGTGAGAACTCTGGTAGTTACTACTGGGCAAGGAAATGACATGTAACAAGGTGAAGACAATAGGAACACTACTCAAGAAAGTGCTCAACACTACTAAGGACAAGTATGAAGATAACCTTTTATAGGTGTAAGGGAAATGGGGCATGAGGTGAAGGATTGCCCCACAATACCTTCCAAGAACAACGCCTCTACAGCTACATGAATCCGAAAGTATTCCACCCCATGAAATATGACTCATGCTCGAAACTTCAAGTAAACTCTTCAAGATCCTAGCATAGTGGCAGGTACTTCCAGACCCAATCTCTTTTAAGAAAAGCTAAAGCCCCAAGTTGGTACTCGTATTTCGAAAGTAAATTTAGAGTTCCTAAAACTTTTTGTCCCTCAATGATGGTGTAATGGTGTGACTCAACTAGATGAGGGAGGAAAAGGACGGAAGGTAGGACCTCGATCAACCGCAAATAAAACAAAGGTTAGATGAAGAGAATTCTTCCTTAAGAAGAAATTTCTTGCCATTTGGGAGTAAGGAAGGAAGCACCTCTACAAGAGAAGACAGGTCGAGCATTAGACGAAAAATGGGATGATTAGTACAACTTTCTTTGGAAAAGGCAGAGAAGTCAAGTTTCGGACCAACATAGCGGAAGGAAGCAAATCGTAACAAGATAGTTAAGGAGAATAAACAACGCCCTAAGGAGGACTGGGAAGTAGTAAGGACTACACCTTAAAAAGGGCAATGGGATGAGCATTAAGGACCAGAAGACTCGAGAGACAACTGTCTCAAGATAATTAGACAAGGAGAATAGTAGGGACGAGTCAGTTAATGAACTAACCCTCGTGAAGGTCATAAATTGAATCTCTAGTAAAGAAGGGAGAGGTGGAAAGGCCAAATATTTGGAAAAGAAGGATGGAGGAAATCCTTAAAGAGATCAATGGCCAAGAACGGGTTGATGATCAAACTCAAAGCCCGGAGAAGATTAAGTAAGCCTCTCACAGGATAATTAAGAGATCTGGAAACAAAGAGTATTTGAGCTCTACTTAAAGGAAATAGATGTGTACATGGGTACAAGTTGGAATGAGGATGGGGTACAAAGGATGTGCCCACAAGATTTCAAGAGTAAAGCTAAACGGAAGGGGATGGCATCAAAGGATATCATTCAAGGATATATAAATACGAAAATGAATAAAGAAGGAATTCCGAGAGAAAGGGAAGGAATCTCACCAAGGAAGGAAACCCTGAGGAGGGATACATGTCCCAACTAAGAGGTAATGGGACCAAGTGACGAGGGATGATGAGATGAAATATCAAATGAAGTGCATGGTGAGGTGAAAGAACCAAGGGAAACATACTAGGAGAACCTAAGGAGTAAGTTAAACCCAAGGAACGAGTAGGTAGAAAGATAGCATCAATAGATGTCGTAACAATTAAGAATGGGTAGACTACCCATAATAAGAAAATAAAGGGAAGAACATTCGAGAAACCTTGGGAAAGTAAGCTCCCTAAATAAGAAGTGGTTAAGGGGGAACAACCACTAATATCAAGATGAATTGTGGTCTACACTCGCATAATAGAGCCTAAAGAGTGGATGGTTGGGCATAGGGTGGAGTACACGAAATAAGACTGATAATCGGAAGCTACTCAAATAAGGAATAAGGGATGGAATGGAAAATTTAAGACAATGGAAGACTGAAAGCGAGCAAATGCCCCAATATAGAAAGGGTGTAAGGAGATAAAGAAAGGAAACCTTTAAGAAATGGTAAGAAGGTTGAACATGTAACCCCTAAGGTGAAAGTCTCTACTTTGAAGGAAATAGTAGAGAATGAAACCGTAAAAAGGGAAACTCCCCAAACCAAGCAAATCGACATGTAGACCAAAAGGAATCAACTCGGTATAAAGAATTATGAAATGATTAAGAATAAGTAAGAGTGGATTAAGGCCAAAGGAAAATCCTTGAGTAAAGGATGTCATTGGGAATGATGATGGACCTAAGAAAGGACGAATCCCAACATGTCAGTTAAACATCTGGAAATCAAATAATTGGAATTGGAAATACTCAATAAGGAAGTCGGAAAGGGACGAGTGGGTAAGGAGAACCAACATAGTTGTGTAAATTAAGTTAATAATGGTGAAGGATGTCGAGGAATACTACCAGAAAAAAAGAGGGATGAAGTTATACAATTCCTGAGAGGTTGAAAAATAAGGAATAACCCCAAAGGAGGTGTTTTGAAGATCTAATGCATATAGAGAGAAGATCTAGAAAATGTCAAGCTGTAAGGGACAAGAAAACCCAACAATTATAATGAAAAAATGACTTAAAATAAGGAAGAGTCGGTTAGTAAGCATGACAAAATCAAAAATAAAATTTGGACTGATTTGTAATGAGCAATGGATGAAGAAAGAGTCAAAATGGGACGGAAAATTGATGATAAAGAAACTTGTGAAAATAGGTACGTAATGCTCTAAAGGACATCGAACAAAGGGTTTCAACGACCAACCGGTTAACTAGATACGGAAATGGTTAGTTATCTTGGAATTTTCAATCTTGATTACGGAACCTGAAAGGGAAGAATGTTGCTCTAAACAAATAAAAAGATAAAATCTAAGAATATACCTTGAAGTAAGGTATGTCTAGTTATGATAAACTCCATGGAGAGAGTAAATAATATAAAGGAAAAGGAATTCCTTAAGTGAAGGTCGTAAAAATGGCTAATATGAAGGACAAGAGAAGAGTTTGCATGTTAAGCAAACACCAAATGAACGTCAAAGGAAATGATTCCTCATACAAGGCTGATAATTAAGTTTTGGGGACAAAACTCCTAAAAGGAGGGGAGAGTTGTAAACCCCACCCTTTTGAGCTAAGAAAAAAATCAGGAAAAGAACTAGTCAAACCAAGTGAGAATATAAAACCGGTTCACAAACCCGATCAATTATGAATAGGAAATTTAGGAATTTACAACTCCTGGGTGATCCAAAGGGTTTATAATACTATGGAAAAGAACCTTAGGACGAATTGGAGGAGAAAAACCAGACCGTTTGGATGAACCGAATCCAACAGGATTGAACCGATTTATGAACCGAGTCGGTTCATGAACCGGAACCGATAGAGAACGGGCAAATCAGTGAAATTAAACTCCCTTGTGCTCTAAAGAAATTTATAAACCTTGGGAAGGAACCTTAGAACAAAATGGGAGAGAAAAACCAGATCGATTTGGGTGAACCAGACCCGAACTAGATTGACCGGTTTAAGGACCGAGTCAGTTTATGAACTAGAATCGATAAAGAGATGGTAAACTGGGAATTTTATGAACCCTAAGTGACCCAAGGAGTCACAAAAGACATGAAAATGGACTTGTGAAGGAATTGGGGATGAAAACCAAACCAGTTTAGGTGAACCGGATCCAAACCAGTTTGGACCGATTTGAACCACTATTGAATCGGATCCTAAATTCATTTTTCTATGTAGCTTAAATAATTCAAATTTGAGATTTGAGTCCACCATTGGATAGAAAATGAATTTAGAAATTTTTAGATATGAAAAACTCGGTCGAATGAGGGGTGAACCGGCTAGGTTAAGCATTGAACCCGGTTCGGATCAGTCCGGCCCAATTCGGAACAGTATCATCTTCTACCTCAGGATGACAACACTGTTCACTTGGGGAAAAATCGAAGCAGCGCTGGCGAAGAAGAAATGCTTCTGTTCATTACATTTCAGGTCTTCAACGCCTGTCATAATAGTGCCAAACGAACGGCCAATGGGTCCCCGAGCTCCCTATATAAAGAGCCCCTCTCCATTCATCATCTCCACACCTGAAAAGCTCACTCTCTCTCAGTTTCTTAGTTTTCTGGCGAAGCTCGAACTAATGCTTCGATATAGGGTCTTTTTTGTGCCAAACAAGGTGAGGTCGGGTTCTTTAGAACCGGGGAGAAGTTAGCTACACGCCTGTAGTCTCCGTTTGCTCCGAGGGTCGCCGGAGAAACGCCAGCGTGATGAAACAATGAAGCAGCTCCAGCGGACCGAAGCTGCCTTGTTTTAGCCAAGTTGAAATCGGCCATTTTGAGCCCTCCTCAGGCCAAACCAAGCTTTCCCAACACTTCCTCATCCATCTCAAGGCCGAATTAGGACTTAAAGATAAGCCAATTCGGCTCCCCTCTGTAATTTTCAGTCGGAGCTAGAGAGAGAACCGATAGAATTTCAATGATGAAATTCTAACTCAATTCGGCATCAATTGATGTCATTCTTAATTCTAGGATGAACCTCAGGATGAGAACTATCTGCCCAGATCGAAAGTTCGGACCGTAGTGCCCTCACCGGTGAGTAATCAAAGCATTCTCTCTCTACAGTCTGTTTTTCAGCGAAGCTCCGTTTGAGATCATTCCGACATTAAAACTCGTGATTCAAAGTTCTATGGAATTGTATGAATATGGAGAAACTCAATTTCAAATTCAATTTCAACAATTAGAGGTGTTTGATTGGTCAATTTGTTAAAATCAAATTCGGTTGTGTTAAAGAGTTGGAATTGGGGATAAATTTTGGGGAAATTAGGGATTTTCGAAAATTTGAGGGACCGAAATGCAATTTCCTAAAATTGAGGGTGAATTAGGCATGATAAAAATGTTAGAGGGCCAATTGAGGAATTTTAGAATTTTTGGGGTGAAACTTACTATTTTTGTAAAGGAAGGGCAAAATGGTAATTTTGGAAAAGTTGGGGGATCAAATTGGAAATTTGGGAAATTAATCCCCTTTTTGTGAAATGGAATAAATTGAGGTCTTATGATAAATTTTAGAAGTTTCGGGACTCAATTTGAGGAAAAATCGACATTAGGGACTTAAAGAGAAATAACTTTAGAAACCTAATTGCAAATACATGAAAATTTGACTTTCTCGTTCATTTGGAATGAATGAAGGCTATTAGGCCGAAGGATAATGAACTGAGATGTTCATATCTAGGAACACGAAGTACCGGGAACGCAAGCAAGGACAAGCTCACGTGAATACAAAGAACCGGTCTAGTGGAATTCACGGCATTAACGGGTAAGTGGGTTTACTAACGTCATACCCGGTTGGGATGATAAGCACAACTTAAAGTTAAAAACCACTTATCGGTTGTGAGTGAGATTTTATATCATACCCGGTTGGGGATGATAAGCAAATCGAAATAAAAACCCACTACTATGTGGTATTTTAAACATCATGACTTAGAATAGTGATGTGAAAACCATGCGGAAAAACTACTTACCGGTGGTAAGTAGATCATACCCGGTTGGTATGATGAAACTTCTTTGAAGGAAGTTGAAAACCCGTTCATCGGTTATGAACAGAGATGTCCTTATATCGGGTCAGTATAATGGACAGTGAAAACATATTTTTGTCGGAAGTGTTCTCCACTAATTATGTGCCAATGCCTAAATAATTTGGCAGACCTTCTCGACGGGAGCTCGAATAGCTCTTATAGCTCGGGGGCCTCGGTTTTGGAACTTGGGGGCTAATATGCCCGGTTTTTTAAAATCTTGAACAGTGAGCCATAGGCCAATGGGCACGAGCAAGAGCTCATAAACAAATATAATATATGTGTCATAAAACTTTAATAAGTAAATTGTATGGTCATGGTACCAAAGCTGGTCTGACATTCTCAGTCAACTAGCAGCAGTGCGACATAACTAGTCTCCGGACCAGTCAAGACAAACAGTTGTAGGTTGAGTTAAAAGTCGGGACCGTTGGACTAATGACACCACAAATTACATGGAATAATAAGAAAATATTGTTTGTGCATGCACTATGAGTATAGGATCATCAAGACGCCCATGAGGGGTAGTGATGCATCCTAAGGGCCCTGAACAACCCGGTGAGCATAAGGGCAGTTCGTTGTTCCAGGTGACCGTGCGAAATTTGGAGTAGCACCAAGTGCATGAGACCGGGTTGGGGACAGGATGAGGTCTCTGTCCTCATATGGATACGAAGAATCAATTTTCGGGATTGAGGGTTGGATGTCACGTACATCCGTTCATTATCAGGGTAGAAGTGGTCGTACTTCTACCCAGTTGGCCGGTAAAGTCACTCCCAAGCCACAAGTGGGTTCAGTGGTCATGCTAACCTGCGAATGTGTGTAACCTTCATGATAAAGGATGTGTGTTAGGTGATGAGACACCGTGGTTAAAAAGAAATGGTGATAAACCCGATATTTGCAAATGAAATGGTTTTGAAAGAAAGGAGTCTGGCACACTCCAAAAATACAAAAAAATTTTAGAAGTTAAAAGTTTTGAAAAACTTATTCACTAGGTAGTCGTACTCACCCCATCCCTTATATCCCTTTCAGGAGATTTCAGAAAGCCTACCCTTAAAGACCATCAAATAAGACGCCTGTGAGACAGGTATGATAAATATAAATTATTACACAATTTTGATTTATATTATTCCAAAAAAAGGTGCAGGTTAAAGGACGCCTTACTCTTTACAAATTATAATAAGGGAAAACCGTTTAATAAACCGAGAGAGTGGCGGATTGATCATGGGGACCTGACCAAATTGGGTCAGGGCATGACAGGTTTAATAATTGATCGACTATGCTACTCATATTTCTTATAAAATTTGCACTCGAGGCTCTATAGATCATATCACATTTACAAGTATAAATTTTCTTTTAAAGATCGACATCAAGTTTAGTACGTGTCCTTCACAAAATGAGACCACATCCCATTTCCTTATAAACACTCGAGAATTTACCCTTTTTTATAAGCAACATGGGTAATAATCCATTTTTCATAAACAATTTGGTTATTAACTCTTTTCTTATAAATAATTATTTCATTTATTTTCTCTAGTCTTTATAATATTTTCATACAAGTATATATATATGGTGGTCTATACAGTCCTAAAGTGTAGTAGTGAGTCAAATCGTACTTGGCATTGATAAACCCACACACATTTTACTCGGAACTTATTCATCCTGAAAGTATTCTAATTTTTATGCTTCACTTGAACGATAGTTTATTATAAGTATATGCTCCTATAAATAATATACAACATTATATATCTACTACTAATTGAAATTGATATATATATATATATATCGATATATTTTATAATACCCCATAATTTCACTTAATTCGAATTTACCCTTAGCGCGCAATTTGCTCGATTTATGCATATGTAAAGCTATTTACACTACACTTAACTTGATCTCATCAAATGTATAAAATTTCCCCAAAACTTATCAAAATAACTATTAAATACTTATTCTCGTAAAATCACAACAATACCCTCATACTTGTAAAATTACCATTTTGTATTTCTATTTGAAAATTTATCATTTTCTCACTTATTTGCAAAAATTGTCATTTTTACTTATTTAATTTACAAAATTATTCTTTTTACCTTCTTACTTGAAAATTTACATTTTCCCCATATTTGTAAAATTTACCAAATTACCTTTATTCATGTAAAAATAATTATTTCATCCACTTATTTGTCAAAATTAAATATTTTCCCACTTTTATGCAAAAATTATGAGTTTACCAATTTTATATAAAATTTACCATTTTAGCCTTTATTAACAAAAAATTTTCAATTTCCTTAATTATACCAAATTATCTTTTTTGTTCTTACTTAAAATTGACTATTGTATCAATTATTTATTAAAATAATCAATTTTCCATTATTTATAAAAAAATTATCATTTTACGTTTAAGTTATAAAAATAACCAGATTCTATCATAAAATCAAATATGGTATATCAATTTACTTTTCAAAAATTATCTTATAATCATTAAAATTGTTATGAGAACTATTTATACAAATTTTCTAATTTTTATAAATTATTCAAAATTTACAATTTGATACTCGAATTTCGAAAATTACTCTAATTAATTTTAAATTTTATAAATTCTAACTAAATAGTTTTATTTATCTTATAAGACTATATTAGAGAAGTTATGGGTATTATCTCGTCCAAATATGGTTTAATTTTATTATTTTTTAAAAGTAGTTAAAAATATGCCTTCAAACAAATTATCGGAAATACTTATTAGATACGACATCGATAGTCTATCGGAGTGGAGGGGAAATAAAACAAGGCCCCGGTAGTTCACTTTGTGGTGGCTTCGTGGGCAGCGAGAAAGAGTAGTCACTCGAAAACCGCTTGTGATAGAGGAAAAGTGACTTAGCCAAGATAGGGCCTGTCGGATGTAGGAGAGATAATATAGTTTTTTGGCATCGATATCCATTGAAGGGGTGATGGGAGACGACGGAATTTAGTCCTAAAATATCGTTAAATCACTCAATTTTTTGTATCAAAAATATAATTAGAAAAATGGTTATTGTCGGTGGTTTTGAGTTGTAAACCGACCAAAGAACTCAAGATCAAAATATGTGCATTAAATTATATAATTTGGTGATATAATTTATTATAATGATAATAAGATAAATTAATTAATTTTAATGTAGACTAGTATAAGAGTTGCTCTATGGATCATAATTCTTTTATGTAAAATTTAATAAAAAATCAAGTTAATATAACGTTTTTCCAATGGATAACATTGGACAACCTTGATTCGTTCATTGGTTAGGAAGGCCAAGGGTCAGCGAATTCAAGTCCATTGTACCGTCCTAGAGATTGATTTATTTGATTTTATTTCAAAATTATTTTTTTCGCTTGCGTCACTCATTAATTTAACTTGTATTCCACTCTTTCTTTTCAAGTTGTATTAATCTGTTTCCCAAAAAATTATAAATTTAAGTTTTTTAATCGTAAATTTGATTTACAATTCAATATAAGTTTTAATTTCTAGTTCATATTTTCGTTTCAGGTTGTTATATTTAGGTTGACTGATTTTTGAGAAAGTTTATTATTATAAATATTCGGAAAGTGCATACGCACAAGAGAACCCGTCCCGGACGGAAAGTGGCCACCCGAGGATTCACAATCCCCTGGTACTAGTTCTTACTCTTCTGAGCCTATATTAGTATGGGTTGGCCGCCCTATAGGGTCTCCGTACGACATAGGGTCCCATTATCACAACTCCCTAAAAAATTATTCATTCCACTTGTACCTGACACAAAATTCATTATATAATTATCCACGAGAATGAAGTACCACACACAAGAATATTCACACGAATGTACCGGATAGAAGGACCCAATGATCATTATATAATTATGCACAAGAATAAATGACCACATACATTACTATTCACACAAATATACAAGATAGAAGGACTGGATCACTACATGGTTTTAGAAAATAAAGAACGGAATGATCATCGAATAGATTTAGTGTGTATATGAGCTTAATACTATTCACCATGAGTTAGAGGCCGGAAGCAAAGGGCACTCCCGTGGAAGGCAGCCACGACTTGCCCGCGATGAGGCTGTCCACCGTAAAATATGACGCCACCGTGGCGTTCGTTATGACGTGGAAACCCTTCCACCGGACCCTGTATCTGGATGGAGCCCTCGGCCCGAAATTCAGATATTCTCCGTAGTAGAGTGTGTCGAGGGCGTAGTCCGAACCTTCCCACGTGGACCAACCGACCGGGCTGACCAGGGAGCCTAGGTAGGTCTTCATGTACATCGTTCTTGAGTATTGCTGCCAGGGCCGGCCCAGGTAGGTCTTGAAGGCTCGGATCACCGGCTGCAGGTCGGCTGCAGCCAGGACCCGGGAGTTTTGAATCGATATCCCAGTGTTCTGGTAAGGATCATTGCGGCCCTGGGCCGTGATCATGTTAGCCTGGCCGTTGAGCGGCCTCCTCACGTATATGATGCAGTTCTGGAAGACGACTGCCGCGTTACCAAAGATGAAGTCGATGGTCCCATACACGATGCATTCCCTGTAGAACTGGCGCTGAGAGTGGACGAAGAGTGTGTCTTGGTATCCTTCGAAGCCGCACCGGTAGAACACTGAGAGGTCAGAGGCCGACCGCAGCGCCACCGCCTGGCCCTTGTGGGGACCCGCTCCGTTCCTAAACGTAAGGCCACGAGCCATAAAGCCGAGGCCATCGATCCCTGCAAAAGAACAAAGGACACCGCACGGGCTATGTTGAAGTGAGCACCTTATGGAAATGAAACTTTACAGAAAAATTCACTTTTTGCATATGCTTAACATTAAAAATATCTTTTTAAAATATTTAATATCAAATTGTTTTAATTCATGTACTACGTAAACGTACCAGCGGTTGCGCAGCTATAAGTGGTGTAGCCTCCTTTGACACTCCGGTTACCGGTGATAATGGTATACCTCATCCCCTCTCCGATCAGCACAATATTACTGTTGTTGATTCCCACCTGTATGTTCTCTGCATAAACGCCTCTTCTCACGTAAATAACGAACTTTGAGTTCATGGAATCCCTTCTCGCTGCCTCATCAATGGCCGCCTGTATGCAACTGTAGTTCCCAGAGCCATCTTTAGCCACCACGAGGTCTGGCTGGAGGGAAGATCCCGATTGCAAGAGCTTACGGTCTTTCGGAGACACCCAGATGGGGAACTCTTGATCTCTATCGCCGGACAGCGACTCCCGATTAGTTGTCGATCCTCCCATCACAGCCGCCCCGTTAAGGGCCAAGCAATCACTTATGAGTTGTGACAGGTTAGCCGTTGCTGTCGGCAGGCCGATTATGGTCTCTGATGAGACTTTCAGATCCCTAGAGCCCAGCCGACACGTCTCGATGTTGGTGAGGGCAGTGCTTAGCCACGTCTGGACGTCAAAGCCTGTGCATGACCCGTTCGGTCCGATCAGGCAACCTAGGGTTCGGTTGATCTGAAGAACCGTGTTCTCGTGGAGCTTGAGGCAGTCGGCTCGGACGGCCTTCTGGCGTCTCCTGAGATGGTGCTTGGGCCGGAACCGGAGGATTTGCTCTTGTGCCGCAACGGCTCTCTCCAAGGTTACTTGGACGATGATCTTCCGGAAATTGGACATGCTCTGGAACGAATCGGTCCCGTGGTTTTGGCGCGTGAAGTATCTGCATGGTTCCGGGTGTGGAGTTTGGTCGCACCACCAGCTTATAACGCCGGAATCTGGCTGGGAATTCGACTTGATGATCGTGATCAGGCAAATCACCATTGACAATAGAGATGGCATGATACTCGTTATCTTCATATATGGTGTAGTGGGAGGTAGTATAATTGGTTAATCTTCTCAGGATGTGGAAGGTGACAAGTTGCGGCTTCTCGGTTTTAAATACTCGAGGGGCAAATTTTGGGTTTAGAGTCTTTGATAGTACATTTGAAAAAACATTAATGAAATCTTGATTGTAAGATAAGTTAATATATAGTGTTTTTTTTGGGCCAAGGCCAATATAATAGTTTGACCCAAAATATGTAAATTATAAGAAATGGAAAAAGAGGAATGAAATTGCAATCCCAAGTCAAGCAAATATAATATGTTGAGAAAATCTTGAAGATCGATGTCTTCACCTAGTGTAATGTGTACATATGACACTATCTACCTTTTTACTTTGCTTAAATTTTCCATGTACTCTACGTCAAGAACAAGAAATGTGCATTTAACCCATGTACTCTTGGGTTTGGAGACCATCACCACCCAATTTTATTTGCACCAATCACTACCTAATTCACTTCTATGGAATTTTCCGTGATCTCTATGATCAATAAGGTTAAGCGCCTTTTTCTAGTACTTATTGATTTTATTATTGGCCTTTCACTTAGTTTATTTAGTTGGTTGATATATTATTAAAATATTATTTTACATAAAGTAGAATATTTTATATAATATTAATATTATCACGTAATATTATATATTTATATTATTATAAATTTATAAATATGCACTATCTATTATACCGCACTAAATGTTTTTTTATCTATTCATCATTTTAAACTATTACCATAATTTCTCTTATCACGTTCTTTTTAAAATTTATGTCGTTAAATTTGTTTGCATTGTCTAGCATGGGATGACCATCTTCAACTTTTATCACGTCTTATTTTTCAGTAGCCATTGGGGTTTTTTTTATTAATTATAAAAAATACTTTTCTTCAAATGGGTTATACTTTTCAATAGTTAGATAAATAACTAAAAATATCAGTAAATTTATCTGATTCAAATAAGGAACAATCATATATATTTGTTGAAATTAGTTTACATGCAATTGAAAAAAATAAAATATTTGATGGATTACACATTACTAAGCCTGAAACAAATAAAAACATGGATTAAAGAATATAATACCATTCGTATAATCTTATATAATGTAATGGAACCATAATCTTTGTTAAAGAGTGTATACATTCAAGAAGACAAAAAAATATCTCAAAAATATCTTCATACAACCTACTAGCCAAGACATGTCACACATGCAATTTCTCAATTTTACTAATTGCTTTACATTATTTAAGAAATTGTCTTATCTAATGAGTGAACCTATAAAGGTTGATGCTCTCACCCTCAATGGGGTATTTCTTCAAAATATTCTATAGCATGATCAATTCTTCTAGGTCAATATGATGTACCAACCATAATACCAACATATAATCTTCTATATCAATATGATGTATCAACCATAACACACTAGATCAATATGATGTACCAATCATAACACCAACATATAAATCTTCTATGTTTCCATATGAAGGTGACCCTCCATCAAATCATATAAAAAATATGACTCTTGTTACTATATCATTAAAAAAAAGAAATATAATAGTCAATGGCCAAGAGGAAAAAGTGATTTCTCACCTTTATTACTTAGAATATACAATGTCATTATTGTAATTCATTTGTTCATGGAAAATGAAATTGCCCTAAACTTCTTAAAATATCACCATGTCTTTCTCGTGCGCTATTGTTAATCATTTAAATGACAATCAAATAAATCTTGAAGAAACTACTAAATTAATTAGATGACTTGAGCACCTGACTTCTCTAAAGTCACTGAATCATAACTTTCAAGAGTTAATCAATAACAATTAGATATGATTTTCAACTGTATTATAGCAAAAAAAATCATCATGAATTATTGAATCAAGTGCTTCTTATCATATGAATGAGAATAAAACTCTTTTAAGAGAACTCTCAATCACTTCTTAATTACTCGTTCATATAACAAATATATCAAGTATAATATTTAAGGAATTGGAGTCATATACATTTTCGAAGTTCTTTTATTATTTGTTTTATATGTTCTATCATTTTTAAAAATCTTCTCTCTATCGACAAAATAAAAAGACAATTATATTGCTTAATTACCTTTTGTCATGCCCAACCCAATTCGAGTGTTAGAACAACATAACAATTGTGATGCTCTCTCGACAATATAATAGTAGAAACCTCATTATAGTAGAACCGACATGCCAAAATACTCAAATTAATAGAGCTATTCTAAAATCCACTCAAAATTTAAAATTTTACAAAAATAAAATTTCAATGTGCAAGATGGACCATAAATATATCTGGAGAAATTAGAAGCTACCTTGGATCATCTATTACTAAACTTAAGTACTTTTAATCCCAACAAGGTTGCTCATTCCTTGTAGTCCTCTCCTGCGGATATTTTTGAAATGTGTTAGGGGAGGGATGAGCAATGCTTCGTGAGTGCGAATGTCTCTCATTGGATTGTTTATAACCTCGATGATTTTGTCTCTCAAAATTGCTAATACAGAGTCTACTCTTATTTTCTACAATTGTTCATTATTGAACCTACTGTCTATACATTAGTATAACTTATTGGCATATATTATACATTAACGGTTGGTCAAGAACTATATTATATATCGACTAACTAAGTGGTGTCGCTTGACGCATAATAGTTATTCCCATTTCCCTCGAATCTCAAATCTAAATCGGGTTCATTTATGAAGGATTTTACTTTAAACCCCATTTTACCTAAACATAATAACTGAAAATGAGAATAAAAAATTTTCAAAAGAAAATCGAGTTTCAAATCGAACTGGGATCACGAAAAATAATTAGTATGAGATATGAAGTGATCCAAAGTGGGATATAAAGTACAACATCTCAAAGAAGAAAGATCCAAATAAGAAGTGGAAGTGAGAATCAGACTAAACCAAAGTGAACCAAATTTAAACCGGATTGAACTAAGAAAATTCGATTCGAAAATTCATTTTTCGGGGTGAGTTAAATTGAATTTTTTTAAAATTAAAGTTACCACTCTATATTAAAAGAATTTAAAATTTCTTAAATTTTAGAAAACTAGCTGAATCGGGTCTGAACTAGTCCATTTTCATTTGCGGGTTATCGAAACTAGTTAAATTGAACTGGTCAATAGTCCACCAGGTCAACGCGGTCCACCTAGTCAGTGGACCGAAATGTCACATCAGTGTGCACAACCAAACAATGAGCGACGCGTGGCAAGCTTGCACTGTCAATCGCTTGGTTAATGTTTGGAAGTGCTAACCAATCAGAGAGCTATACGTGGTAGTCATCAATGGTCAATTGAAGGAAATTACATGTCAGCCAGGCGAACCATTTAGAGAGTGACACATGACAATCATCAATGGTCAATTAAAAGAATTCCACGTAAGTCCATTTGGCAACACGTGGAAAGCATGCTAGGTAAAAAAGCAACTAAGACGTTTGAGAAAACTGACCAATGAGTATATAACACGTGGCAATACCACGTAAAAAATCCACAACTAATCCTGAGCAAACACGTGGCAATAACATAGGCCGTTAGATGATAAATTTGACTTATTTATATAATATAATGAGAGGACGTCACATGTTAGAGTCATAACTGTCATTTAATGATCAGATTCATTCAACTACCACGTCGGACTTCGTGACCAATGGCAGGTCATCACTAGTCACTTCAGATGGTCAAAGAGTGACATGGATGTTGAGTCAGACACCACGTCAGCAACCCCAACCAATCACTGCATGCAACATGGCAGCTGGCACGCGTGCTCACAATATCATCTTCAACCTCTAGACACCTAAATATAAAAGGAAAAGGAAAGTTGTAATAACTTCGATGAGTAGTAAATAGCTATGACATTGACTTTAATTGGGGAATTAAGTGCTTATAGATGATGAAAGGAATAGAGTGGAAGGTCCTCCAGCTACCTATATAAAGAGTTCTTCCACTCTTATCCTCTACACACCTAAAAAGCTTAGAATGTTTGTGCTACTGCATTTTTTGATAATCGCAAATTAGAGCCTCAACTTGGGTATTTTCTCACCACAAAACATGAATTCAGGTACCCTAGAATGTAAACCCTACTATTTTGAGTTAAGGAAAAACCGAGAAAGGAACCGATCAAATCGAGTGAGAAAAAAATGAACCGGTTCACAAACCTGATCATTAGAGAATGGACAATTTGGAAAATTTACAACTCTCGAGTGACCCAAAGGGTTCATAAAGTCTTGGAAAAGAACCTTAGAATAGATTGGAAGAGAAAAAAATCAGACTGGTTCATATGAACCAGATCCAACTAGATTGAATCGATTTATGAACCAAGTCGGTTCATGAACTAGAACCAATAGAGAAAGGGCAAACCAAGAAATTTATGGACCCCGAGTGACCCAAAGAGTCCCAAAAGTCATGAAAAAAGGCTTATGGATGAATTGGAGATGAAAACCAAATCGGTTCAGGTGAATTGGATCCGAACCGAATTGAACCGGTTTGTACCAATTTGAACCACTATTGAACTGAATGCTAAATTCATTTTCTAAAGTGGCTTAGAAAATTCAAATTTGAGATTTGATGCCATCATTAGATAGAAAATGAATTTAGAAATTTTAGATTTGAAAAATTCGGTCAAATCGGGGGTGAACTGGCCGGTTTAAGCTTTGAACCCAGTTCAGACCGGTCTGGTCCGATTCGGAACAACATCGTCTTCTTCCTTCAGATGACAGCACTGTTCACTCGCCGGAAAATCGCGCAGCACCGGTGAAGCTGAAAAGTCTCAGGCCAGGGATTTTTAGGCAATGAATGATCACCATTAAGGTACCAATAGGATGACCAAGAAGTCCCTGAGCTTCCTATATAAAGAGCCCCTCCTCATTCATCCCCTCAACACCTAAAAACCCCATTCTTTCTCAACTGCTTCGATTTCCGGTGAAGCTCGAACCAGAGCTCCGACTTGGGCACTTTTCTGAGCCAAACAAAGTGAGGTTGGGTTCTTTGGGTTCGAGGAGAAGTCAGCTACACGCCTGTAGTCTCCATTTGCTCCGAGGGTCGTTGGAGAATCGCCAGCATGATCGAACAGTGAAGCAGCTTCGACGGACCAAAGCTGCCCTGTTTCGGCCGAGCTAAAATCGGACAATTCGAGCCCTCCTCAGGCCAAACCAAGCCCTCCCAACTCCTCCACAGACCTCATACAGCTGAACTAGAGCTGAAAGGTAAGCCAATTCGGCTCCGCCCTATAATTTTTTACCAGTGTTAGAGAGAGAACCGATAAAACTTCGATGATAAAGTTCTCACTCAATTCGACATTAATTGATGCAATTCTTGATCCTAGAAGGAACCTCAAGACACGAGCTATCTACCTAGATTGAAAGCTCGAACGGCCACGCCTCTGACAGTAAGCTTTCGAAGCTTTCTCTCTCTAAGTCGTATTTTTCGACGAAGCTCCATTTGAGCTCATTCTGGCACCAAATCATGCGATTCAAAGTGCAATTGAATCGTATGAAGGTGTAGGATAATTTAACTTAAATTTTAACAATTAGACTCATTTGATCGGTCAATTTGATTAAATCAAATTCGACAGAGTTAGAAGGTTGAAATTGGGGGAAATTTAGGAATTTTGAAAATTAGAGGGGCTAAAGTGCAATTTCATAAAATGGAGGAAAAATTGGGCATGATAAAGATGTTGGAGGACCAATTGGGAAATTTTTGGAAACTTGGGGCAAAACTTACCATTTTTGTAAAGTAGGGGCAAAATGGTAATTTTGGAAAAGTTGGGGGACCAAATTGAAATTTTGGGGAATTAAACCACTTTTTGTGAATTTGAATAAATTTAGGTCCTAAGATAAATTTTAAAAGTTTCGAGACTCAATTTGAGGAAAAATCGATATTAGGGACTTAAAGAAAAATAACTTTTGGGACCTAATTACAAATAAAGGAGAAGTTTGATTTTCTCATTCAATTTGGATGAATGATGGCTGCTAGGCTAAAGAATAATGAATAAGAACATTCATATTGTGCAGGAACATGAAGTACCAAGAATACCAGCTTAGACGAGGTCGAGTAAGGACAACAAGACGACTAAAAGAAATTTCACTACACGATTAGGTGAGTGGGATTTTCACATCAAACCCGGTTGGGATGATAAGCATCTCGATAATGAAAACCCACTACTATGTGGGATTTTAACATCACACTTGGATAGGGTGATGTGAGAAAACACATGGAAAAACTACTTACTGGTTGTAAGTGATCATACCCGGTTGGTATGATGAAACTTTCTCGAAGGAAGTGAAAAACCTGCTTATCAGTTATAAGTGGAGATGTCCTCATACTCGGTTGGTATGAGGAACAGTAGAAAAATATATTTTGTCGGAAGTGTTCTCCTCTGACTAACTGCCACTGCTTAAACATTTTAGGAGACCTTTTTGACGGGAGCTCGAATAGCTCATAAAGGTCGGAGGCTTCGGTTTTGGAACTTGGGGGCTAATATGCCCGATTTTAAAAATCTCAAATAGTGAGCCCTAGGCTAGTTGGCACGAGTAGGAGCTCATAAACAAACATGATTAATAAGCTATAAAAACTTAATTAATGAGTTGTTTGGCCATTGTACCAAGACAAGATCGACATACTGAGCCAACTAGTGACAGTGCGACATGACATGTCTCCAAACTACTTAAGACAAACAGATGTAGGTTGAGTTGAGGGCTGGGGCCGTTTGAAAATGAAAGACTTTGAAAAGAAAATAAGGAATCTAGCACACTTCGAATCAAGCATTTTTCCTAAAAGTTAAATTTTGAAAACCCATTCATTGAGTTATTGTACTCACCCCTCCCTTATATCCCTTTTAGGTAACCTCGAAAAACCTACCACAAAGACCACTAGCTAATACGCCTGTGAGACAGGCATGATCAATTTAAAATGGTATGTAATTTTGATTTATGTTATTCCAGGAAAGGTGTAGATTGAAAGGATGCCTTACTCTTCACGGTTTATAAACAAGGGGCAACCCATAGTAAACTGGGAGAGTGGCAGGTTGAACACGGGGATCCGACCAAACCGGGTCGGGGCATGACACATAATCTTGAAAAAGTCCATCATTCGATAATTGTAAACCTTTTTCCCAAAAAATTTAACCAGAAAATTTCAAAGAAAAACCAAGTTATAGATTGAACTAGAATCACAAAGAGAAATAAAAATGGAATTGAAAGAGATTAGATTGGGATTTAAAATAAAAAATAAAAAGGAAATTGATCCAATTGGAAATTGGAAGTTAGAATTGGACTAGATCAAGGCAATCCGAACTTGAACTGGATCGTACATGACCAAATCGAGAGAAATCAATTCAAAAATTCATTTTTCAGGGTGACACAAAAAGGGAAAATTGGTAAATTGAGATCACAACCATGAAGGAAATTAATTTAGAAAATTTTCAATTTTAGAAAATTGATCAAATTGGGTTTGGTCCAGTGGATTTTCGATTTCAGGTTATCGAACCCGGTTTAATTGAGCCGAATAATGATCTAGTTGGGTCAACGGATCGCCTACCGGGTTAGTGCCACATCAGCATGCACGAGCAATCAGCCAATAGATCAATGTCTAGAAGCACTGGCCAATTAGAGAGTGACACATGTCTTTTTTTAATGGTCAACTAACAAAATTTCCATATCAGTTGGACTAACGAATTAGAGAGTAACACATGTCTATTTTCAATTATCAACTTGAAGTACTACATGCAAACTAGGTTAACCAATTAGAAGACGACATGTGGTAGAGCCATGTCAGAAACCCACATCTAATCCTAACTGGACATGTGGTATTGACAAAGATGTTAGATGGAGAATCTGACTTATTTAAATCACTCAATCATAGGACGCCACATGGTAGAGTCTTAATAACTGATTGACGGTCAGACTTAGTCAATTACCATGTTGGATTAAACAATCAATGGGAGATTACCACATGTTAGGTTAGACGGTAAAAGGATGACCTGGATACTAAGCCAGCTGCCATGCTAACAATTCCAACCAATCACGGTACACCACATGGTAGCTCGCATGTGCATGCTCACATGCATGCGCGCAATATCGTCTTCAACTATGAGACGACTAAAGGGAAGAGAGAAGGAAGGTCGCCATAACTCTAACAAGTAGTAAATTGATCTGATAATGATTTGAATTAGAGAGTTATTGACCAACAGATGGTGGAATGGATAGGATCGAGACTTCCGAATCTCCCTATATAAAGAGCTCTTCTCCACTACTCTCATATTTTACACACCTCGACAAGACACTCTGTTCAACTCGAGTATCACTAAAGAAACACTGGCGAGCTCACACAGTACCCTCACTCAAATGTTTGAATGCTCTGAGAAAAACTCGAGCTCAATTTGAGCTACTTCCAGGCCACCCACAAGCGAGCCAAGCCTTCCTGATCACCCTAGTTGAGCCACTTCCTCCCTACACTCTAGTGGTACATCCCGACCACTGCCCTTCGCTGGAATATTCGAGTTTGAAAGTGATTGTACTAAAAATTTACTAAATTGAATTGTAATCGCTCTGGCCACCAATTGAGGCACCGTTTAATTTTGGAAAGATCCCCTTGAAGAGAGCTAGCTTCCCACAACCAGAACTCCGACCGCCCACACCCTCACCAGTAAGAAAATGAAGCTCTCTCTATAGAAAGATGTTTTGGAGAAGCTCCATTTATCATTATTTCTAGGTCAAATTTAGTGAAACAAAGCTTACAATGATCATAGGGACACATAGAATATGATTATTACCATGTTAGGACGAAATTGGAAAGGTTTGAATTGATTTCTTGAATCTCAAAGTTTTGGGGACTAAAATACAAATTTTAGAAAGATGGGCTTTAATTGTAAATAGTGATAAACCAATGACTAAAATGGAAATAAAGAATAATTAATGACCTAAAGGGAAGATTTGAGAATCTTAAGGAGCTAATTTGAAATAAAGTAAACTTAGGGACATATATGTAAATAATAAAGAGAGTATAGGGACTTAACTGTAAATTTCATACATGTTGGAACTTAATTGTTCAAAATAATGTAGGAATTGATTACATATGTATGCATGTGAGGGAAGGCACAAGAATTTAGAAATCAATCCGGGACAAACAAGTCATAGACCATGTGTGAGAGGGATTTTTGGCATCAAGTTCGATGGTACCATGACACAATAATACTCACATACTTGATAGCATAAACTGCCTTAAACTTTTGATGAGATATATTCCTAATGATAGCTGAATATCGATGAAATCATTTTATAGGAATATATTCCCGATAAGAGCATGAATCTTGATTATGAGTTCTTTTGAAATTGTTTATTGTGAAAATCCTTTTCAAAGGTAAGATCTGAACTCTATTTCCTCGATGGTAGAAATGGGCCAGGCTCATGATCAATGAAAATAGGTTAGATTCATATTTTGAGGAGTGGGCCTAAGACTACCTTTTGAAAGCATGTCAAGTGGGCCCAATGCCAATGGAAATGAGCCAAGTCTCGTAAATAATGTGATTATTATCTATGAGCATGTTAAAGTAAAAAAAATATGTGATTTTGTGTGGAGTGGGCTATGCCTAGTAAATACTATCGAGATAGAGGTGGGCCTCATCTCGTAGGGCTAATAGTACAAAGACGATGGATTTAAGCTAAGACTTTTGTTTGTGTATGATTATAAACAGGACCCTAAGAAGCACAATATGGGGGTAGTGATCATTCTGAGGACCAAATTGGAAATTTGGGAAATTAAACCCCTTTGTGTGAAATAAATAATTTGAGGTCCTAAGATAAATTTTAAAAGTTTTAGGACTCAAATTTAGGAAAAACTCGGCAATAGGAACTTAAAGTTAAAGAAAAATAACTTTAGGGACCTGATTGTAAATATATGTAAAGTTGGGTTTTCTCATTCATTTGGAACGAATGAGGGCTATTAGGCCAAAGAATAATGAACAATTATGTTTATTTTGTGTAGGAGCATGAGATATCGGGAACGCTAGTCGAGGTCCAGTTTGCTAAGGATGGAACCCGACTAAGTGGAATTTCACTACACTATCGGGTGAGTGGGTTTACTAACATCATACCCGGTTGGATGATGAGCACAACTTAAAATTAAAAACTACTTACCAGTTGTGAGTGGGATTATATATCATACCCGGTTGGGAATGATAAGTGCCTCGGTATAAAAATCCACTATTTTGTGATATTTTAATCATCACAACTTAGAGAAAGTGATGTGAAAATTATGCTGAAAAACTACTTCCAGTCGTAAGTAGATCATACCAGGTTGGTATGATGAGACTTCCTCAAAGGAAGTTGAAAACCTGTTCATCGGTTATGAACGGAGGTGTCCTTATCCCCGAGCGGTATAATGGATAGAGAAAACATATGTTTTGTCAGAAGTGCTCTCCCTTGACTGTGTGCCAATGCTTAAACAATTTGGAAGACCTTCTCGACGGGAGCTCGAATAGCTTTGATAGGTTGGGGGCCTCGATTTTGGAACTTGGGAGCTAAATGCCCATTTTTGAAAATCTTGTACAGTGAGCCCAAGGCTAGTTGGCATGAGCAGGAACTCGTAAACAAACATGATATATGTGCCATAAAATTTAATAAGTGAATTATTTGGCCATGGTACCAAGATAAGACTGACATGCTCAGTCAACTAGCGGCAGTTCGACATGACAAGTCGATGGACCAGTCAAGACAAACAACTGTGGGTTGAGTTGAGAGTTGGGGCCGTTGGACCAGTGGCACCACAAATTACATGACAATATGAGAAAACATTGTTTGTGCATGCACTGTGAGTACGAGATCATCAAGACGCCCATGAGGGGTAGTGATGCATCCTAAGAGCACTGGACGACCTGGTGGCTATAAGGGTAGTTCATTGTTCCAGGATGAGGTCTCTCTCCTCATATGGACACGAAGAAGCGATTTCGGGATTGAGGGTCGGATGTCGCATACATCCACTCATTCCCAGGGTAGAAGTGGTCATGCTTCTATCCGGGTGGCCGGTAAGTCGCTCCGAAGCCACTAGTGGGTTCGGTAGTCGTACTGACTTACGAATGTGTGTAACCTTCATGATGAAGGATGTGTGTTGGGTGATGACATACCATGATAAATAAGAAATGATGGAAAAAGCCGAATTTTTAAATGAAGGGATTTTTGAAAAGAAAGGAGTCTGACACACTCCATATAAATATTTTTTTTAAAAGTTAAAAGTAGAACTTTTAAAACCCATTCATTGAGTAGTCGTACTCATCCCCTCCCTTATATCCCTTTCCTGAAATCCCAGAAAGCCTACCCTTAAAGACTATCAACTAAGATGCATGTAAGACAGGTATGTAAAGTTTAAAATTTCATGCAGTTTTGATTATGCTATTCCAGGAAATAGTGCAGGTTTAAAGGACGTCTTACTTTTTACGGTTTATAATAAGAGAAAACCCGTTAATAAACCAGGACAGTGGCAGGTTGATGATGGGGATCCGACCAAACTGGGTCGGGGCGTGAAAAAAGAAGTGATGGGATGATGTGGGATTCAACATGTAGATGGGGTTCCAACAATTCTTATCATCTGATGAAGAAATGATCATGGATGAATTCTCAAAATTGGATCATAAGAAGGGAAGTATCCCAACAAAAGCAATTGATGAAAATATTTAGTCCATGGAATTCGAGAAGTAAAATGGAGGACCAAAATTTTACTAAGGAACTTTTAATAATATCAAACAAGTTTTGAGGAAAAAACTCTTAAAAGGATGGGAGAAGTTGTAAACCCCGTTTTCCAATGACAAATAAGCCAGAAAGGAGAACTAGAAAATTTTGAAAGAAAGTCATGGACCAAAGTGAACTAGAAATAGGTAAAAAGAAAGAAGATGAGAATTTGAAAAATTACAAGTGGTAAATGAAGATCCAAAAACCTTAAAAAAGAACTATGAATTGAATTGGATGTGAAAATCAGACTAGTTCCAGGTGAACTAGACCTGAACTGGATTGAACCGAAAAGAACTGACTCAAAGATTTAATTTTCTAGGTGACTTAAAAATATCAATTTGGGAAATTAAAGTCACCATTATGTACAAAATGAATATAGATATATTTAGAAAATTTTAATTTTTAGAAAATAGGTCAAATCAGGCCTGAACCAGCTGATTTTTTATTTTGGGTCACCGAACCCGGTACAACCAAATCGGTCCATCCGGTCAATGGATCACCTGCCAGGTTAGCTCTCAGTCACCGCCCGTGACGCATGGAGAAGCGCATCTAGTGAGCTGCTCGGTCAGCATCTCAAAGCACTAGCTAATCAAAGCGTGACACATGTCCTCGTACAATGATTAGATGAAGAAAAAGCCATGTCACCAAAGACCGACCAATGAGGGAGTGACACATGTCATCATTCAACGGTCAACTCATGAGAAGCCTCATCAACAAGGTTGACCAATGAGGTGTCAACTATAATGTCAAAGAACAGTCAACCAATGAGAGGTTGACATTTGGCAAACCACGTCGAATGGCCACAGCCAATCAGAGGCTGACACATAGCAATGCCATAGTGCTTCCTGGAGGAAAATAGGCGAATTTAAATTAGCCAATCAAAGGATGCCATGTGTCATGGTTAACAGAGAGATAGATTCGGTTAGTGGCCATGTCAGTTTAGGTGACCAATGAGAAGTCACCACATGTTCGATCAATGAGTGACTCAAATACTGAGTGAGCGGCCGCGTCAATGACGCTAGCTAATCATAACATGACACGTGGAAGCCCGTACTTGCGAATCTCACACACACGCGCACAGTGTCGTTGTCAACCTCTAAATGGGCATAGAGAAAATGGCTGGAATGGTTGTCATAACTCTGACGGCTAATAAATCCCTCCAATAAGACCTAAAATCGGAGAGTTACTGGCTGACCGATAGATTAACAGACAGAACGGTCAGTCCCTGAGCTCTCTATTTAAAGAGCTACTCTACATTCATTATCTCCATTCCTCAGAAACCAGAAGAACATAAGCTACTACACTTTCCCACCAACCTCAAACTAGAGTTCTAATGTCAACCCTTTTCTACAACTCCGATTGCACAATTTACTTCTTTGGAATCTTAAAGAAGTCCTCCACCTTCCTGCACACTCTACCTAGCTCGAGAATTACCATAGAAGCTTTGATGAGGACGCATAGTACCGTAACTTTGACAACATAATTTAGGCATAAGATTTTGAGCTCAAATTCGACCACCACCAACCCCTTACGACCAGACCGACCCTCGCACAGCTCTTGACGACTAAACCTTGACCTCCATAGACTTTTGTGGTAAGCTAATTCCACTTACGCTCATCGAAATAGTAAAATTATAGAGTGAAATCATCACAAAAGTTTCTAATTTACTTGCTTGGGCAATAAGATACCCATATCTAGATCTCCCACAATTATCCTTCACCTGTAAGAAAACAAAGCTTTCTCTCCCTAGAAAGAACTTTCCGATGAAGCTCTATTTGAGCTTGATTTTAGGTTAACTTATGTAATTCAAAGCTTAGAATGCTCATAGGGAGATGGAGAGGATCATTAGTAGCATGATAGGAGGAAAATAACAAGGTTTAAACATTCAATTTGATAAATCCATGATTTGGGGTCTAAAGTGCAATTTTTGGGAATTGAGAAAATTAGGGATTTTCAAAAGTTTGGGGATTTTTGTGAAATTTACATCAATTGAGGATCAAATTGCAAATAAGAAGAGTTTTTGGATTTAATTGAAATTTAATATAATTTTTGGGAATTTAATTGCACGTAAAAATTATTATAAGGATTTATTTTGAATTTTAAATAAATTTATTTTAATAAAATTTTATAAGGAATGCAATTGCAAATAAAGTAAAGTTAGGAGATTTTGATAATTATTTGTTAATAAATTTCCAATAAAATAAACTTATGGACTTGTATGTAATTAGGAAAAAAACATAGGGATATAAGTGAAAAATTCAAATATTTGAATAATTAATTATTTGTGATAATATAGGTGCGCAAAGAGACTTCTATCTACAACCGTCAGAATCGTTCAGTGGAAAGCGGAAATCCATCCAAGACGAATAAGTCATGGACTGGGAGTACCCATCCCTCATAACACTTTCGGTTTCCCTAGTCTCCTTTTGCACGAGTTCGTTCTGCCAAAGAACCTTGACTATAGGAATCTTTTTGTTCCTTAAGTTCTTGTCTCTCCGGTCGATGATTTGCATCGGTTCTGCTTGATAAGTCAAGTTCTCTTCTAACTCCAGTGGAGGTCGGTACAGCATACGACTAGGATCAGGCTGATACTATTGGAGTACCTAGATATGAAATACATCATGTATTCTTTGTAAGTACAGAGGTAGTTCTAATTTATAAGCCACTGGGCCTATCCTTTGGACTATGGTGTAGGGACCGATGTACCTAGGTTTTAGCTTCCCTCGTTGCTAAAAACTAAGTATTCCCCTCCATGGGGATACCTTGAGAAACACTTGGTCTCCCACTTCAAATTCTAAGTCCCTTCTTCAATGGTCTGCATAGACTCCTTTCTCCCACCTCTTCCCAAAATAAGGGGGTACGACATGGTCGTCCATAAAGGGCCTCATAAGGAGTCATTTGAATACTGACTTGATAACTGTTATTATAGGCAAACTCCATCAGGCACAAGTATTCTTCCCAACCCTTATTCATGGTGAGTATGCATGCTTGTAGCATGTCCTCCAGGGTCTGGATTGTCCCCTCAGACTGTCCATCGATCTTACGATAAAATGTCATTCTCATGTGAAGCTTGGTCCCCAAGGCATTTTGCAAACTAGCTCAGAACCTCGAGGTAAATCTAGGGCCTCTCTGACACTATGCTTATCGGCACGCTATGGAGTTTCACAATTTTCCTTATGTATAACAATGCTAATTGTTCCACCGAATCTGTCACTCTTATTGGTAATAAGTGGGCGGACTTGGTCAATCTATCCACAATGACCCAAATGGCGTCTCATCCCTTCCTAGTCACAAGTAGTCCAGTGACAAAATCCATAGTAATGTGTTCCCATTTCCATTTGGGGATTGGTAAGGGTTATATGAGTCCTAAAGGTTTCTGGTGCTTAGCTTTAATTTGCTGATAGGATAAGCACCATACTACATATTCTGTAATATCGCTCTTCATTCCTCTCCACCAATAACCTTATATGAGGGTGCGATACATCTTGGTACTGCCCGGATGCATCGCATATATAGAGTCGTGTGCCTCTTCCAAGATTAATCTCTTCAATTACTTATCTTGAGGCACACATACTCTACTCTTATAGGTTAGTAGTCCATCGCCCCGAAGGTTGTAGTACGGGTTTGTCCCTTCATTGACCGGATCCAAATAAGACTGGAGTTCCTTATCCCCTTTTTGTTGGACCTTAATTTGGTTTGTTAGGCCGGGTCTTACCACTACGCCAGCCAATAAGCATTTTTCTCTCTTGTCCACCTTAAGGTCCACTTCCATTCTTCCCAGCTACTGCAATAAGGGTTGTCTTTATCTGTGCTGCCTCAGTTTGGTACTTATGACTTAGAGCGTTTGCCACCACATTGGCCTTATCGGGGTAATATTCTATCACAAGGTCATAGTCTTTAACCAACTCAAGCCATCTCCTCTGGCAGAGGTTCAACTCCCTCTGAGTTAGGAAGTACTTAAAGCTCTTGTGATTGGTATATATCCTACACTTAACCCCATATAAGTAGTGTCGCCAAATCTTGAGGGCAAACACTATTGCGGCTAACTCTAAGTTATGAGTAGGGTAGTTCCGCTCATGTGCCTTCAATTGTCACGAGATATAGGCGATAACCTTTCTTTGTTGCATTAATACACATTCGAGTCTCTATTCGGATGCGTCACTATAGATAGTATACTCCCCTACACTTGGGTTAGGCAAAGAGAGTACGGGTGACATTGTTAAATGGGTCTTCAACTCCTGGAAGGATTTCTCACAGCTTTCATCCCACTTATACTCCACTCCTTTCCTTGTGAGATGAATCAAAGGGGAAGCTATCTTAGAGAAATCCAACATAAACTGTCTGTAGTATCATGCCAAGCCCAAGAAACTACGTATCTTAGTGGGATTCTTGGGTGCCTTCCAATTGGATATGGCTTCCACCTTTGCCGAGTCTACCATGACTCCATCTTTGGATACTTTGTGCCCTAAGATCCCTACCTACTGAAACCATAACTGATACTTGGAGAATTTTGCATATAAACGAATATTTCGTGATGTCTCCAAGGTGATAGTTAGATGTTCTTTGTGTTCCAGCGTAGTCCGTGAGTATATAAGTATGTCATCTATAAATACTATCACAAACTTGTCCAAGTGTGGCTGAAACACTTGGTTCATCAAATGTATGAAAGCTCCAGGGGCATTCATCAAGCCAAAAGGCATCACCCTAAAATAATAGTGCCTATATTGGGACTGAAAGATGGTCTTAGGGATATCTTCCTCTCGGATCTTGAGTTGGTGGTATCCTGACCGAAGATCTATCTTGGAGAAGTAGGCTGCTCCTTTTAGTTGGTCAAACAGGTTGTCGATCTGTGGAAGTGGATACTTATTCTTTATGGTGACCCGGTTCAACTTCCCATAATCTATGCACTGCCTCATACTCATGCTGTTTTTCTTTACGAATAGAACTGGTGCACCCCATGGAGATTGACTAGGCTGTATGAAACCCTTCTCTAATAGCTCTTCTAGCTGCTCCTTTAATTCCTTTAACTCCATTGGAGCCATGCGATAAGAGGCTTGGGATATGAGATGTGTTCTAGGGATTACCTCTATGGTAAATTCTAGTTGTCAACTTAGGGGTAATCCGGGTAATTCATCTGGAAATACGTCCGGGTAGTGTTCAACTACTGAGATGCCTTCTGGTCCTTTCTCCTTTGACTTCCCGTTGATGATCATTGCTAGGAAAGCTTTACAACCCTTCTGTATCATCTTTTGAGATTTTATGTGGGACACTAATTGCACTTCTCCCTTACTTTTGTCTTCTTGGAAATGCAGTCCAAGTGTTTCAAGAGTGTGAAAAGTTATTACCTTCTTCCCATAGTCCATCTTGGCTTGATGGGTACTTAACCAATCCATTCCCAATATTATTTCTACGTCCCTTAAAGGTAATGAAATCAAATCTGCCTCTAGTTTAAATCCTCCAATCATGATCTCACATCCCTTTAACTATTTGTCCCTATCCAGTTCTTCTCATAAGGGTGTGAGAATGTTGAGACTTTGTTCTAGGGAGGTAAATTCTAGTGGAAGACCTTAGATTAGATCTTCCTTGATGAAGGATCTCTCTACTCCCGAGTCAAAGAGGGTGTAGACTTTTCTTCCCCACAAGTGTATGTACCTAGATTGAAGAAAAACATGTTTTAGAAGGAAAGATTTCTATATTGAATAAAAATCAAATTATAGGTTTTGTCTCAATCTTAGTTAGGGAGGTTTTGGGAAGTACCCGCTACGGTAGTAGGGTCTTTTCTAGCCTCTTCCTGAGTGAGGTTGTATACCCTATCTCATACCCTTGTCTTGACATCCTGCTTGGAATTCCTTGTGTCATGCCCCGACCCGGTTTGGTCGGATCCCTGTGAGCAACCCGCCACTCTTCCAGTTTATTGAGGGTTTTCCCCTTCTTTAAACCGTGATAAGTAAGGCATCCTTTAAACCTATACCTTTCCTGGAATAACATTAATCAAAACTGCATAAAATTAAACTTACATACCTGTCTTGTAGGTTTAGCTAGCTGAGGGTCTTTAGGTAGCTTTTTCTCTTGGTTATCTCAAAAGGGGTAAAAGGAGGGGGTGAGTTCAACAACTCAGTGAATGGGTGTTTGAAACAAGAGTTTCTATAAAATAGTTTGAATTAGAGTGTGTCATACTCCTTATTTTCTTTAAAATCATTCTTTACTTGAATTCCTAGTTATTCAAAATCCAATTTCCTCATAATCGGTGTATTTAACAATCAACACATGCCCTTCATCATGAAGGGAACAAACATTCGCAGGGCAGCCCATCCACAGCACCCACTTGTGGCGTCGGAGCAACTTTACCGGCCACCTAGATAGAAGCCCATCCACTTCTACTCTAGGAATAAGTGGATGTTCGCGACATCCGACCCTCAAACCTGAAAAGAAACTCTGTGTTCGTATGATGATAGAGACCTCATCTCGACCCCACCCCGGTCTCGTGCGCATGAAGATATGCCGAGCTTACCTTAATGCTGACACGACAATCTACCCTTATCTCCGTCATTTCGTCCAATAGCCCTTAAGATGCATCACTACCCCTCTTGGGCATCTTAATGGTCCTGAACCTCAGTGCATGCACAAACAAAATTTTCCATATAAGCCATTAATATTTAGTGCCACTAGTCTAACGGTCCCGACCCTCAACTCAACCTACAACTATTTGTCTAGATTGGCTCGTTGATATGTCTCGTCACATTGCTGCCAATCCATCGAGTATGCCAGTCCTGTCTTGGTACCATGGCCAAATCACATCATTCATTAAAATTTTCATGGCTTAACATCATGTTTGTTTACGAGTTTCTACTCGTGCCAACTGGCCTTGGGCCTACTGTACGAGATTCTTAAAATTGGGCATCCTAGCCCCCATGTTCCAAAACCGAGGCATCTGGCCTAACTGAGCTATTCGAGCTCTCGTCAATAAGGTCTCCCAAAATCTTTAAGTAGTGGCACACAATCTGGGGAGAACACTTCTGACAAAATATTTTTTGACTCATCGATCACACCAACAGGGTGTGATGACATCTCCGCTTACAACTGGTAAACGAGTTTTCCACTTACTCCTAGAAAGTTTATCATACCAACCGTGTATGATCTACTTACAAGCGTTAAGTAGTTTTTCCACGTAGTTTCCACATCACCCCATCCAGGTGTGATGATAAAATTCCACTTAGTAGTGATTTTCATTCTAAAGTACTAATCGTCACAACTGGGTATGATGTGAAAATTCCTACTCACCCAATAAGTGCAGTGTATTTTCCCCTAAAGTAGCTTTTTGCCTCCAGGCGAGCTTATCTTTGCTACCGTTCTCGGTCCTTCGTATTCCTATACGATATAAACATTTTTGTTCATTAACATTTAGCCTAATAGCCTTCATTCCTCACGAATGAACCAAATGTACAAACTTTTAATTATTTGTATTTAGGTCCCTAAAGTTCTTTTTCTTTAACTTTAGGTCCCTAATGTAAATTTTTTCCCAAATTGAGTCCTAAAACTTCTAAAATTCACTTTGGGACCTCAATTCATTTAAAATTACAAAAATGAGTTCAAGTTTCTTAAATTTCCAATTTGGTTCCTAACTTTTTAAAAATTACTATTTTGTCCCTACTTTATAAAAATGGCGATTTGACCCCAATAATTCCAAAAATCGACCAATTGTTCCTCCAACATCTTTTTTTGTAGCCAATTGGTCTTAAATTTTGGGATATTGCACTTTGGTCCCTCAAATATCTCTCCCCACAATTTACTAAGTAATGCTCATTCCTCCCTCCTTTGACGGCATTTTTCTCATTCACTCCGTCTAAGTGTATTAATACATTCATGTTAAATCCAAATTATAAATGAGCATGGACCTCATCATCTTTTGTGTCGATTGATGATGGTACTCTTTCTTTGAGTTATCATTGTCCTTTAGTAGCACATTTAACTAGTTGTGATATCTTATATGCAGTCTAAGGTGTTTATTATTAATTATCCTCGTTAAACAACTATGAAATGGATCATTGGTCATCTCAAGTGCACTATATTCATGCATTTTCTATTCAACATGATTCATCATTGCTTCTCCAAGCTTACTTTGACGTGGATTGAGCCATATGAATATTAATATTAAAGGGAAAATGCTTGCAAATTAGGGATTTGTTTCTCCCTAAAAACGGGCAGGGAAAGTGATGTTTCATAGTCAAGAAAGACAGCTGCGATCAAGCTCATATTATAAATTAATTTATTAGACTCGGTTTCAGGTGACTGCGGGCGATGCCTTGACCATGTTTGAAGTATAAAATGCCCAATTGTCAAAACAATCTCAATAAGAAAGCCACATTTCCCTAATTTTGATTTTTTTATTTGCAAGATGAGGAAAAATCATTCATTTGGCAAAAATGAAGGAAAATAACTGAATTCTTCCCAGCCAATTAATCATTCTGTCAAGCTCCATTCTTATTGATGGCAATGATCATATGATAATCAAGCATAGATACTCAGTTGACTTTAAACAGAAATTTCGACAAGGAGAAAATGTTCCTTCAAATAGTGGCATTCTATCTTTTTTTTTTGCAAATTAATCTATTCATTCAGCTGGCATTCATGCTCACACGATACACAATCTTACCGTCACAACGACATTAATTAGTGCAACGACCACATATTTGTACATTTTAAATTGGGACCAATTTAAATATGCTACTTAGTAATGAAAGAAATAAAATAAATTAAACACCTCAATTAAAAAGATATATATAATCCTTATTATCATTATTTCAAATGTAAAATATATGAGATTAGCATTATATATTTAATCAATGATAAAAAATAATTTAGGAATAAAATGATAAAATACAACAATAACTTACCACAACTTAACTTCTAACACTTACTATTTTCTTTTGACATTTTATATTATTCACGTGCATAATACCTCCTACTTTCCTTCTTCACTATCAATCTTTTACCTCTCTAATTACCATCAACATTAGAGCAAACAAATTACAATCAATAAAAAATAAATATAATTATCAATTAATTAATTTGATACCCATCATTATGCCACTTCCCCTTAAATTATACAGACAACTTAAGAAATTATGAATTCTATTCAAATTATAATATTTTTATAACCTTTAATTATGTATTTATTGTGAAATTGAAAATTTTCGAAAATTAAATCGAACCAAACGAGGCTAGCAAATAAATTTGACCAAAACTTTTAAAATAAAGAGAATGATAGTAATAGAACTTAGAAAATATCTAGAGTTCATAAATCAAGAATTGTGAAATACTGGGAAAAATCGGTTGGAACTGATTCGGGATTACTCTGGTTACAAAACACACTGATTTTTAGAATCGACTAAAAAATGAAATGTGACTTCTCTTGAGCCTATTATAGAAAATTAAATAAATAAATTTAAATGTATTTTTATTGGGCCAAGAACCTGTCCAAAAATAGGTGAACCTACCAAAAAAACAACCGACTGAGAAATTTATCGAAAATCGGTTCTCTATAGTGCAAACCGGTCAACGAACCACGTAGGATGCATGCATGCTCGGAGTGCAGGATGCACAGACATGTAACCACACACATGCGTATTATCTTTTTTGTCCGACTACCAATCCTCCCACCCGAAAAAATGCGAAAAACCCCATCCAAAAATCCAAATCCCACTTCTTGGAATATTAATTTATTTATAGAGTTACATGCTATTAAATGATACAATAAAATTATGAATATATAGTTATGTAAGTCGAGAATCCATCCATATAAAACTTGGATATCACATGGTCGTTTTGGATTAAAATTCTTTTTGAAACATGAGAATCTCCAATTTCTGATGAGCTTACTTGTAGAGAGCATTGTGCCTCTATCTGACCATCATTTCTAACAAACTTGGTAACTGGTAACCCTGAAAAGCTATGATTGTTAGCTTTCTAAAGAATAGTAGAGCTAACTAAAATGAGAATTGTGGCCTAGATCTCCAATTGAGGTGGCTCATGTTGCCACAAACTCCTTGTGCAACCAACTTTCAAACTGCATCAGTGGCAATGATCGAGGTGTAATCTTTGGTAAGTTTTTGGCATTCACCTGTGTAAACCCTGCCCTTTGGAGTTAAGGAAAACCAGGAGAAAGAACCGGTCAACCCAAGTGAGAAAACTGAACCGATTCACAAACCTCGACCACTAGAGAATGGGAAAATCGAGAAATTTACAACTCCCGAGTAACCCAAAGAGTCATAAAAACCTTGGAAAGGGATTTTAGGACAATTTGGGAAAGAAAACCAGGACGGTTCAGGTGAACTGGATCTGAACTAGATTGAACCGGTTTAAACCACTATTGAACCAAATGTTAAATTCATTTTTCTAGGTGGCTTAGAAAATTCAAATTGGAGAATTGAGGCCACCATTGGATAGAGAATGAATTTAGATAAATTTACAAAATTTTAATTTTGAAAAACTCGATCGAATCGGATCTGAACCAGCCGGTTTAAGCATTGAACCCAGTTTGGACCAGTACAGTCCGATTCGGAACAATGTCATGCAATGAATGACTGTGAAGATGATGACATCTTCTTCCATCTTCTATTCACTCGACGGAAAATCGAGCAGCATCGGTGAAGATGAAAAGTTTCTGGCCAGGGAGTTTCATGCAATGAATGATGCTATAAAGGCACCAATCGAACAGTCAAGAAGTCCCCGAGCTTCCTATATAAAGAGCCCCTACTCAAATTTGAAGACTCCTCTCTCTCCCCACAGCTCCATTTTTCGGTGATGCTCAAACCAGAGCTCCGACTTGGGCATTTTTCTAAGCCAAAGAAGGCGAGGTCAGATTCATTAGATTCAAGGAGAAGCCAGCTATCAAACAGTAGTCTCCATTTACTTTGAGGGTCGCCAGAGAAATGCCGGTGTGATCGAACAGTGAAGCAGCTTTGGTGGATCGAAGCTGCCCTATTTTGGTCGAGCTAAAAATAGCTAATTTGAGCTCTTCTCAAGCCAAACCAATCTCTCCCAACACTTTTACATCCCTCATACAACTGAATTAGAGCAGAAAGGTAAGCCAATTTGGCCCCCCTCTATAATTTTTTATTAGTGTTATTGAGAGAACCGACAAAATTTCACTGACCAAATTCTCCATCAATTTGCATGAATTGATGCGATTCTTGATCCTAGGAGAAACCTTAGTACGAGGGCTATCTGCCCACATCGAAAGCACGGACAGCCACACCCGTGATGATAAGTTTTCGAAGCTTTCTCTCTCTAAGTCCAGTTTTCCAACAAAGCTCTGTTTGAGCTTAAATTGGATTAAAATGAAGCGATTCAAAGTTCCATTGAATCATGTGAAAGTGTAGGAACTCAATTTTGCCTCCATATTCAACAATTAACCTCAATTGATCGGTTAGTTTGATAAACTCAAATTCGGCCAGTTTGAAAATGGGAAATTGGGGGAACATTTTAGGGGAAATGTGGGGTTTCAAAAATTTGATGGACTAAAGTGCAATTTTCCAAAATTGAGGGCCAATTGAGTATGGAAAAGATGTTGGAGGACTAATTGGGTATGGAAAAGATGTTGGAGGACCAATTGGTCGATTTTTGGAATTATTATGGTCAAATTTTCCATTTTTGTAAAGTGGGGACAAATTTGTAATTTTTGAAAAGTTGGGGACCAATTTGGAAATTTGGAAAACTTGAACCCCTTTTGTGATTTTGAATAAATTGAGGTCCCAAAGTAAAATTTTGATGTTTTGGCACTCAATTTGGGAAAAATTGGCATTAGGGACCTAAATTTAAAGAAAAAGAACTTTAGGGACCTAATTACAAATAATTGAAATGTTTGGGTATTTCACCCATTTGTGATGAATGAAGGATGTTAGGCCAAAGGATAATGAACAGGGGTGTTCATATTGTGTAAGAACATGAAATACTAGGAACACCAGCCAAGAGAAGCTCACATAGAGGCAAAAAGCCGGTTGAGAGGAATTCACTACATTCATGGGTGAGTGGGAATTTTTATATCATACCCGGTTGGGATGAAAAACACCTTAGTAATAAAAATCCGCTACAATGTGGGGTTTTAACATCACACCTAAATGGGATGATGTGAGAAAACACACAAAAAAATACTTGTGTTAAGTAGATCATACCCGGTTGGTTTGATAAACTTCCAAGAAGAAAGTAGAAAACCCATTTATTGATTATTAGCGGAGATGTCCTCATACCTGTTTGGTGTGATGGATAGCTAAAAGATTATTTTTATCGGAAGTGCTCTCGCTTGATTGTATGCCACTGCTTAAAATTTTTGGGAGACCATCTTGACGGGAGCTGGAATAGCTCAGATAGGTCAGCCTCAGTTTTGGAACTTGGGTGCTAAAATGCCCGATTTTGAAAATCTCATACAGTGGGCCCAAAGCCAGTTGGCACGAGCTGGAACTCGTTAACATGATATTAAGCCATGAAAACTTTAATGAATGATATGTTTAGCTATGGTACCAAGATAGGACAGACATACTTGATGGAATGGCGGCAATGCGACAAGACAGGTCGACGGAACAATCGAGACAAATAGCTGCAGGTTGAGTTGGGGGTCGGGGCCGTTGGACCAATGACACTAAAGATTAAATGGCTTATGAGGAAAATTTTTGTTTTGTGCATGCATTGAGGTTCGGGACCATCAAAATGCCCAAGAGGGGTAGTGAAGCATCCTTTGGGGCTACTGGATGACATGGTGGAGATAAGGGTACTTTGTCGTGCTAGCAATCAGGGAAGCTCGACGTAGCTTCATGCGCACGAGATCGAGGTGGGGTCGAGATGAGGTCTCTATCCTTATACCGACACGGAGTTTCAATTGAGGTTCGGATGTCGTGTACATCCACTCACTCTCATGGTAGAAGTCAATGGGCTTCTATTTAGGTGGCTGGTAAAGTCGCTCTGATGGCACAGGTGGGTGCAGTAGACGGGCTGCTCTACGAATGTGTGACCCCTTCATGATAAAGGGCGTGTGTTGATTGTTAAACACACCGAGTGTGGTTATTGAGAAATGATGGTTTTGAAAACCAAGAAATTGAGGAAAATGATTTTAAGAAATTAAGGAGTCTGAAACACTACAATTCAAACTATTTTTCTAAAAAATCAAGTTTCAAATACTCATTCACGGAGTTGTCAAACTCACCCCCTCCCTTATACCCCTTTTCAGGTAACCAAGAGAAAACTTACATAAAGACCTCCAGTTAGCTATACCTGCAAGACAGGTATGTAAATTAAAATTTCCTACAGTTTTGATTAATGTTATTCTAGGAAAGGTATAGGTTTAAAGGACGCCTTACTCCTTACGGTTTAAAGAAGGGGGGAAGCCCTTAATAAGTCGAGAGAGTGGCGGGTTGCTCATGGAGATCCGACCAAACTGGGTCGGGGCATGACAACTTGAGTGGTATCATAGCCTGTTTTCTCGAATACATTATGAAGACTATATAACATAAAGATTTAATTAAAACTACCTACCTTGTAGGAAGATGGCCCCAAGGAAAGTAGTCAAACAAACCCGCGCTACCTTAGCCACCCTGGAAACTTGGGAAAATCTCATCCCATATGAGAAATATAACTAGGAGTATAGGAGGACTCTTGGAATAACGCCAGGTCAAAGGGGACTTGACAAGAAAACTTTCAAGATGTTTAGGCTCGAGGACGGCGAGGCACCGAACTACCAACAATCCCTTTGAAAGGCCCCACAATGCTCAAAGAATTGGAGGAACCACAAAGGTCCACAAAAGGAGAGGACCTATTATAGATGTGGGCAATGGGAACACTACATGAGAAGGTGTCCAACATTATGGAGGACAGGACCTAAGAGAACCTGTTATGAGTGTAGAAGGGTAGGACACATATCAAAGGACTGTCCTACACCACAAGGAATCAAAGTGAGGCTTTCCAATAAGGACACCTCCACCTCTACAGAAGCTCGAATGGATAACACTATAAGAACTACAATTCTGGCTAAGGATCCCAATTTCACTCAGGAAGAAATCCTTCTAGACCCTATAATAGTAATGAGTACTTCCCAAACTGTCATTGTAACAATCTCTTCAAGAGAAGTTAAAAACCCAAAATTTGTATTCTTACCTCAATCAATAAAATTTTGAATTCCTAGAAATTTCTCTGTTCCATAATAGTACGATTGTATGTCTCAATTATATGAGGAAGGATGAAGGGAGGAAGATCAAGGGTAGGACATTAAGAAAACCCAGTTATAGTAGAATGTAGATACAAGGAATTTTCCATTAAGGAGGACCCAAGGATGAGGTGCACGCCGAAGTGAAAGAATCAAGGGAAGCATACTAAGAGGACCCAAGGTGAAAGTTAAACCAAAGGAACGAGTAAGTAGGAAATAGCATCAAAGGACACAACTATAAGTAAGAATGGGTGGACTACACATAATAAAGTAATAAAGGAAAGAACATACGAAAAACTTTGGAGAAGTAAGCCCTCCAATTCGAAAGTGGTTAAGGGGAAAACAGCCAATGACATCAATACTGGTCATGGTCCACACTTGCTTAATAGAGCCCAAGGAGTGGACAATTGGACATAAAACTGAGTGCTAGGAACCAACCTATCATCAGGGGTTCCTCAAAGAGACAATAAGGACCAAAAAGGAAATTGATGACAATGAAGGATAAAGAATAGGCAACAATACCGATCTTAGAAGGGTGTAAGAAAGGAAAGAAGGAAAAGCCTCCAAGGAGCATTAAGGAGGTTGAACCAAGACGGGAGTCCCTAGGTAGAAGGATAAAAGTAGGAAGGGAAACCTTGAAAAGAAAAGTTTTGAAGCTAAGGAACCACTAGATGAATCCTAAGAGGCTTAACCCAACATAAGGAAACTCGTAAAGAACCATAAGTGGTTAAGGGTATATTGGGATGGCCAAGTGTCATATGTTTTGGATGAGCAAAGAAGCCAATTAGGGATTTTCGACGAACCTAGCCGAAAGAAGCAACTAGTAGCAACATGATGGTCAAGGAGAATAAATGAGACCCTAAGAAAGATTGGGAAGTAGTGCAGACTACACTCTAATGAAGGGTAATAGAGTGGGCATAGTGTTGAGTACACGAAATTAGACCTGACGATCGGAGATACCTCGAGTAGGAAAGTAAAAGGTGAACTGGGAAATTATGATTGACAAATGATTAAAGATGGGCAAAAGCCCTAATTCAAAAGGGTGTAAGAATGCGAAGGAAGGAAACCTTCAAGGAGTAGTAAGAAATTCGAACATCTAGTGCCTAAAGGGGAAATATCTACTTTGAAGGACATAGTAGAGAATGAAAAATCGTTAAAGGAGAATTCTCCAAAATAACGGAATCGTGAAATGGTCACAAGCAAGTAAGAGTGGGTTTAGGGGAAAGGAAAATCCTTGAGTAAAGGATGTCACCAAAAATGAAGAAAGAAATAAGAAGGGAAGAATCCCATTGTGTAGGTAAGTCATCAGGAAATTCAATGATTGGCACCAAAAGTACCCAATAAAGAAGTTGGGAAAGGACGAGTGGGTAAGGAAAAACCGACACGATTATGTAAGACATTTTGTCAAGGCATGAAGAATGAATTAATAATGATAAAGGTAGTTGAGGAATACTACCCGCTGAAAAGAGGGATGGAGTTATTCGATCCCCAAAAGGTTGGAAGGTTGAGAACAACCATTATAGAAGTGTTCTAAAATTTAAAATAGTCAAAGATAGGTTCTAGAGCATTGTCGTGTTGTAAGGGACACGTAAGCCTAACAGCCCAAGGAAAGATATGACTCAACTAAGTAAGAGTCATCATAATAAGGTCAACATCGAATTTGGACCAAAGAGTCACCATAATAAGGCCAAGAAGTCCCCGAGCTTCTTATATAAAGAGTCCCTCTTCATTCATCCTCCTCACACCTAAAAACTCTACTATCTCCCTACTGCTCCATTTTCTAGTGAAGCTCGAACTAGAGCTCCGACTTGAGCATTATTCTGAGCCAAAGAAAGTGTGGTCAGGTTCTTTGGATTCAGGGAGAAGTCAACTACACACTTGTAGTTTCCATTTGCTCCAAGGGTCGTTGGAAAAGCGCTCGTGTGATCAAACAGTGAAGCAGCTCCGACAGACTGAAGCTGCCCTATTTCGGCTGAGTTGAAATCGGCCAATTTGAGTCCTTCTCAGGCCAATCCAAGTCCTCCCAACACCTCAACATCCCTCCTACAACTGAATTAGAGTGGAAAGGTAAGCCAATTTGGCTCCCATCTATAAATTCTGATCGGTGCAAGCGAGAGAATCGATAGATTTTCAATGACTAAATTCTCACTCAATTTGGCATCAATTGAAGTAGTTCTTGATCCTAAGAGAAACCTCAAGACAAGAGCTATTTGCCCAAATTGAAAGTTCGGACTGCCGCACCCCCGACGGTAAGCTTTCGAAGCTTTCTCTCTCTAAGTCTATTTTTTCAACGAAGCTTCGTTAGAGCTCATTCTGGAATCAAATCATATAATTCAAAGTGCAATTGAATCGTATGAAGGTGTAGGAACTCTAATCTAACTTCATTTTCAACAATTAAACTCATTTTATTGGTTAATTTGATGAAATTAAATTTGGTTGTGTTAGAAGGTTGAAATTTGGGGAAATTTTGAGGATTTCAAAAATTCGAGGAACTAAAGTGCAATTTCATAAAATTGAGTGCCAATTAGGCATGATAAAGATGTTGGAGGACCAATTAGCCAATGTTTTGAATTTTTGGGGGTGAAACATACTATTTTTGTAAATTAGGGGCAAAATGGTAATTTTGGAAAAGTTGGGGACCAAATTGGGAATTTGGGAAACTTGAACCCATTTTTGTGATTTTGAATAAATCTAGGTTGTAAGGTGAATTTTAGAGTTTCAGGACTCAATTTGGGGGAAACCAACATTAGGGACCTAAAGTTAAAGAAAAATAACTCTAGGTACCTAATTACAAATAAATGAAAAGTTTGTTTGTTTCATTAATTCGGGATGAATGAAGGCTATTAGGCCAAAGGATAATGAACAAGGATGTTCATATCGTGTAGGAACACAAAGTACCGGGAACGCCAGCTAAGACAAGTTTGCATGAAAGCAACAAGAAGGTTAAGAGAAAATTCACTACACTATCAGGTGAGTGGAATTTACATCATACCCAGTTGGGATGATAAGCACATCGGAAATGAAAACCCACTACTAAGTGGAATTTTAACCATCACACCTGAGAGGAGTGATGTGGAAAATTTGCGGAAAAACTACTTAACATTTGTAAGTAAATCACACCTGGTTGGTATGATGAAACTTCCTAGAAGGAAGTAGAAAACTTGCTTATTGGTTATAAGCGAGGATGTTCTCATACCCGATTGGTGTGATGGACGACAAAAAGTTTATTTTTGTCAAAAGTGCTCTCCTTTGACTGTGTGCCACTGCTTAAACTTTTTAGGAGATCTTCTTGATGGGAGATCGAATAGCTCGGATAGGGAGGAGGCCTCGGTTTTGGATCTTGGGGGGGCTAATGTGCCTGATTTTGAAAAATCTCATACAATAAGCCCTAGGCTAGTTGGCACGAGTAGGAGCTCGTAAACAAACATGAGTTTAAGCCATTAAAACTTTAAATGAATGAATTGTTTGGTCATGGTACTAAGACAGGACCAACATACTCGATGGACTGGCGGTAGTGCGACATGATAGGTATACGGACTAGTCAAGACAAACAGATGCAGGTTGAGTTAAGGGTCGGGGCCGTTGGACCAGTGACACCACATATTATATGGCTTATGTGGAAAATTGTTGATTTATGCATGCACTGGGATATGGGACCTTCAAGACGCCCACGAGGGGTCGTGATGTGTCCTAGGGCTACTGGACGACATGGTGGAGATAAGGGCAGTTTGTCATTCCAGTAGTCTTGGAAGCTCAACATAGCTTCATGTGCATGAGATCAGGGTAGGGTCGAGATGAGGTCTCTATACTCATACGGACACAAAGTTTTGTTATGAGATTGAGGGTCGGATGTCGCGTACATCCTCTCACTCTTAGGGTAGAAATGGATGTGCTTCTATCTAGGTGGCCGGTAAAGTCGCTCCAACGCCACAAGTGGGTACATTGGACATGCCGGCCTGCGAATGTGTGTCACTTCATGATAAAGGGTGTGTGATAGTTGATAAACACACTACTGTGATGAGAAATGGCTATGAAAACCGAGACTTAATAATGAAATGTTTTAAAAGAAAAATAAGGAGTATTGCACACTCTAATTCAAACTATTTTCTAAAAGTCATAACTTAAAGTACCCATTCTGGAGTCGTTGAACTCACCCCCTCCATTATATACCTTCCAGGTAACCTCGAAAAGCCTACCTAAAGACCACCAGCTAACACACCTATGAGGTAGGTATGATGAGTTAAAATTTTATGCAGTTTTGATTTATATTATTACAGGAAAGGTGCAGGTTTAAAGGACACCTTACTTCTCACGGTTTAAAAAGAAGGAGCAACCCTTAGTAAGCCGGGAGAGTGGTAGGTTTATCACGGGGATCCAATCAAACTGGGCTGGTGCGTGACATAGAAAATTCAAATTGGAGAATTGAGACCACCATTGGATAGAGAATGAATTTAGATAAATTTAAAAATTTTGTCAAATCGAGCTAGAACCGGTCGGTTTATGCATTGAACCTAGTTTGGACCGGTCTGGTTCGGTTCAGAACAGTGCCGTCTTCTTGCTTCAGATGACAACACTGTTCACTCGTCAAAAAATCGAGCAGCACCGGCAAAGAAGAAAAGTCTTCGACCAAGGAGTTTTAGGCGATGAATGACTGCCATAATGGCGCCAATCGGACGACCAAGAAGTCCCCTAGATTCCTATATAAAGAGCCCCTCTTCATTCATCCTCCTCACACCTGAAAACTCCTCTCTCTTCCTATTGCTCCATTTTTCAGTGAAGCTCAAACCAGAGCTCAGACTTGGAAATTTTTCTGAGCTAAAGAAGGTGAGGTTGGGTTCATTAGATTTAGGAAGAAGTCAGCTACCCAATGTAAGTCTCCATTTGCTCTGAGGGTCACGGGTGAAACACCAGCGTGATCAAATATTGAAGCAGCTCCAACGGAACGAAGCTGCCCTATTTTGGTCGAGTTAAAAACGGCCAATTCAATCCCTTCTCAAGCCAAATCAAGCTCTCCCAACACTTCCACAGCCCTCATAAAACTGAATTAGAGTGGAAATGTAAGCCAATTTGGTTCCACTCTGTAATTTCCGGTCAGTGTTAGGGAGAGAATCGGCGAAACTTCACTGATGAAATTCTCCATCAATTCGGCATGAATTGATGTGATTCATGATTTTATTAGGAACATTAAGATGAGATCTATTTTGTAAAACCCGCCCTTTTGAGCTAAGGAAAACCAGGAAAAGAACCGGTCAAACCAAGTGAGGATTCAGAACTGGTTCACAAACCCGATTATTTCTGAACGGGCAAGTTGGGAATTTACAACTCTCGGGTGATCCAAAGGGTTCATTAAACCTTGGAAAAGAAACTTAAGACAAATTAGAAAACAAAAACCAAAGTGGTTCAAGTGAACTAGATTCCATAAAAACTTTAAAGTTAAGCGTGCTTACCTGAGAGTAAAGTGAGGATGGGTGACCTCCATACTGGGAAGTATGAATTTTTTTGTAACCCGAAATTTCGGTCAAAAATTTGTAAATTAAATTATTGGAATTAATACAAATAATTAAATTATTGAAATTAATACTGAAATTTAATTTATTATAATTAATACCGAAATTAAATTATTGGAATTAATACCGAAAATTTATGGCCATATTAATACCAGTAATAAATCTCGCCTATTTAATACACGGGTTTTACGACTATATAAAGAGGTCATCCCCATTTCATTCTCCTCACACCTGAACACTTCTCTCTCTCTCTCTCTCTACTACTCCATTTCCCGGTAAAGCTCAAACGAGAGCTTCGACTTGAACAAAGGTCGAGCTCTTTAGAACCGGGGAGAAGACAGCTATCTGATAGCAAACTCCAATCAATCCGAGAATCGTTGGAGAAGCACCGACATGATGGAATAGTGAAGCAACTCCGACGGACCGAAGCTGCCCTATTTCGGCCAAGCTGAAATCGGCCATTTCAAGCCCTCCTCAGGCCAAACCAAGCCCTCCCAACACTTTCTCAGCCTTTCCACAGCCGCATTAGGACCGAAAGGATGAACCTCAGGATGAGACCTATCTGCCCAGATCGAAAGCTCGGACCGCCGTGCCTTCACCGGAACACGAAGTACCGAGAACGCCAGCAAGGACAAGCTCGTGTGAATACCAAGAACCGGTCTAGTGGAATTCATGACATTAACGGGTGAGTGGGTTATTCACATCATACCCAGTTGGGATGATGAGCACAGTTTAAAGTTAAAAACCACTTACCGGTTGTGAGTGGGTTTACTAAGATCATACCCGGTTGGGGATGATAAGTGCCTCGATATAAAAAACCCACTGTTTAGTGGTATTTTAATCATCACTACTTAGAGAAAGTGATGTGAAAGTTATGCGAAAAAACTACTTACGAGTTGTAAGTAGATCATACCCGGTTGGTATGATGAGACTTCCTCGAAGGAAGTTGAAAACCTGTTCATCGGTTATGAACGGAGATGTCCTTGTACCGGTCGGTATGATGGACAGTAAAAACCTATTTTTGTCAGAAGTGCTCTCCCCTGACTGTGTGCTAATGCTTAAACAATTTGGGAGACCTTCTCGACGGGAGCTCGAATAGCTCTAATAGGTCGGGGGCCTCGATTTTGGAACTTGGGGGCTAAATGCCCGATTTTGAAAATCTCGTACAGTGGGCCCAAGGCCAGTTGGCACGAGCAGGAGCTCGTAAATGAACCTGATATATGTGCCATAAAACTTAATAAGTGAATTGTTTGGCCATGGTACCAAGATAGGACCGACATGCTCAGTCAACTAGCGGCAGTGCGACATGACAAGTCGACGGACTAGTCAAGACAAACAGCTGCAGGTTGAGTTGAGAGTCGGGGCCGTTGGACTAGTGGCACCACAGATTACATGGCAATATAAGAAAACATTATTTGTGCATGCACTGTGAGTACGAGATCATCAAGACGCCCATGAGGGGTAGTGATGCGTCCTAAGGGCACTGGACGACTTGGTGGCTATAAGGGCAGTTCGTCGTTCCAGGTGTCTGTGCAAAATCTGGAGTAGCACGAAGCGCATGAGACCGGGGTGGGGACAGGATGAGGTCTCTGTCCTCATACGGACACGAAGAAGTGATTTCGGGATTGTGGGTCGGATGTCACGTACATCCACTCATTCCCAGGGTAGAAGTGGTCGTACTTCTATCCGGGTGGCAGGAAAAGTCGCTCCGAAGCCACTAGCGGGTTCAGTAGTGATACTGACTTGCGAATGTGTGTAACCTTCATGATGAAGGATGTGTGTTGGGTGATGACACACCGTGGTAACTAAGAAATAATGGAAAAACCCGAATTTTTAAATGAAGGGATTTTTGAAAACAAAGGAGTCTGGCACACTCCATATAAATATTTTTCTTAAAAGTCAAAAGCTTTTAAAAACCCATTCACTGAGTAGTCGTACTCACCCCCTCCCTTATATCCCTTTCAGGAAATCCCGGAAAGCCTACCTTAAAAGACCATCAACTAAGATTCCTGTAAGACAGGTATGTAAAGTTTAAAATTTCATGCAGTTTTGATTATGCTATTCTAGGAAATGGTGTAGGTTTAAAGCACGCCTTACTCTTTACGGATTATAATAAGGGGAAACCCTTTAATAAACCGGGAGAGTGGCGGGTTGTTCACGGGGATCTGACCAAACCGGGTTGGGGCGTGACATATTTGCCAAGATTGAAAGCTCAGACCGCGCTCCCCCGATGGTAAGCTTTCGAAGCTTTCTCTCTCTATGTCTAGTTTTTCGATAAAGCTCCGTTTAAGCTCAAATCAGATCCAAATTAAGCAATTCAAAGTTCCATCAAATTGTGTGGAAGTTTAGGAATTCAATTTCATCTCCTATTTCAACAGTTAACCTCAATTGATCGATCAATTTGATGAAATCAAATTCGGCTTGTGTGAAAGGGGGAAATTGGGGGAAAATTTTGGAGGGAAATTGGGGATTTTGAAAATTCGTGTGACTAAAGTGCAATTTTCCAAAATTAAGGGCCAATTGGGCTTGAAAAAGATGTTGGTGAACCAATTGGTCAAATTTTGGAATTATTGGGGTCAAATTTGCCATTTTTGTAAAGTATAGCCAAATGGTAGGTTTTGAAAAGTTGGGGACCAAATGGGAAATTTGGGAAACTTGAACCCCTTTTATGATTTTGAATAAATTGAGGTCTCAAAGTAAATTTTAGAAGTTTCAGGACTCAATTTGGGAAAATTTGCATTAGGGACCTAAAGTTAAAGAAAAGAACTTTAGGGACCTAATTGCAAATAATTGAAAATTTTGGGTATTTCATCTATTTGTGATGAATGAAGGCTATTAGGCCAAAGGATAATGAACAAGGTTGTTCATTTCATGTAGGAACACGAAGTACGGGGAATGCCAGCCAAGACAAGCTCACGTAGAGGTAAAAAGTCGGTTGAGAGGAATTCACTACTTTCATAGGCAGTGCGACAAGACAAAATCAACGGATAAGTCAAGACAAACAATTGTAGGTCAAGATAGGGGTTAGGGCCGTTGGAACAATGGCCCCAAAGATTAAATGGCTTTTCTGGAAAACTATTATTTTGTGTATGCACTGAGGTTCAGGACCATCAAGATGCCCAAGAGGGGTAGTGATGCATCCCAGGGGCTACTGGACGACATGGTGGAGATAAGGGCAGTTTGTCGTGCCAGCATTCAGGAAAACTCGACGTAGCTTCATGTGCACGAGACTAGGGTGAGGTTGGGATGAGGTATTTGTCCTCATACGTACACGAAGTTTCTTTTCGGGGTTGAGGGTCAGATGTTGCGTACATCCACTCACTCTTAGGGTAGAAGTGCACAAGCTTCTATTTAGGTGGTCGGAAAAGTCGCTCCGATGCCACAAGTGGGTGTAGTGGATGGACTACCCTGCGAATGTGTAACCCCTTCATTGTAAACCCCGCTCTTTGGAGTTAAGGAAAATCAGGAAAAGAACTGGTCATATTGAGTGAGAAAACTGAACCAGTTCACAAACCTATTATTGGGGAACAGGAAAATTGGAGAAATTTTAACTCCCAAGTGATCCAAAGAGGTTCATAAACCTTAGAAAAAACATTTTAAGTCAAATGGAGAGAGAGAAACCAGACCGGTTCGGGTTAACCGGACCTGAACCAGTTTAAGAACCGAGCCGGTTTATGAATTGGAACCAATAGAGAGAGGGTAAACCAAGAAATTTATGGACCCTAAGTGACTTAAGGAGAAATAAAAGTCACGAAAAAGGACTTTAGGGTGAATTGGAGATGAAAACCAAACCGGTTCAGGTGAACTAGATCCGAATCGGATTGAATCAGTTTAGACCAGTTTGAACCACTATTGAACCATATGCTAAATTCATTTTACTATGTGGCTTAAAAAAAATTCAAATTTGAGATTTAAGGCCACCATTAGGTAGAAAATGAATTTAGAAATTTTTAGATTTTAAAATTTTGGTCAAATTGGGGGTGAACCGGCCGGTTTAAGCTTTGAACCCGGTTTGGATCAGTCTGGTCTGGTTCAGAACAGTGTCGTCTTCTTCCTTCAGATGACAACACTGTTCACTCGCCAAAAAATCAAGGCAGCATCGATGAAGAAGAAATGTTTCCATTATGTACATTTTAGGCCATCATTGTCTGTTATAAAGGTGCCAAACGGATGGCCGACGAGTCCCCAAGCTCCCTATAAAAAGAACCCCTCTCCATTTATTCTCTCCACACCTGAAAAAGCTCACTCTGTCTCAACTACTTAGTTTTTCGGTAAAGCTCGAACCAGAGCTCTGATATAGGGTCCTTTTTTAGTCAAAGAAGGTGAGGTTGGGTTCCTTGGAACCGGGGAGAAGTCAACTACACACTGGTGACATCCATTGGCTCCGAGAGTCATTAGAGAAGTGCTAGCGTGATCGAACAGTGAAGCAGCTCTGGCGGACCGAAGCTACCCTATTTTGGCTGAGCTAAAATCGGCCAATTCGAGCCCTCCTCAGACCAAACCAAGCTCTTCAAACACTTCCTTAGCCCTCCCACGACTGAATTAGGACTGAAAGGTAAGCCAATTCGTCTCTCCTCTACAATTTTTGACATGTGCAAGAGAGAGAGCCGACTAAATTTCAATGACAGAATTTGTCACGCCTCGACCTAGTTTGGTTGGATCCCCGTGAACAACCCACCACTCTCCCAGTTTATTAAAGGGTTTCCCTTTATTATAAACCGTAAAGAGTAAGGTGTCATTTAAACCTGCACCTTTTCATGGAATAACATAAATCAAAACTGCATAATATTTTAAATTTATCATACTTGTCTGATAGGCGTCATAGTTGAAGGTCTTTAAGGGTAGGCTTTCTTGAATTTCTTGAAAGGGATATAAGGGAGGGGGTGAGTACAACGACTTATTGAATGGGTTTTCAAAACTTTTAACTTTTAGGAAAAAGACTTGTATTAGAGTGTGCCAGACTCCTTTCTTTCAAAAATCCTTTCATATCAAATCTCGATTTTTACCACCATTTCCTTATTAATCACGGTGTGTCATCATCCAACATATATCCTTCATCATGAAGGTCAAACACACATTCACATGCCAACCTGTCTACTGAACCCACTTGGGGCTTCAGAGCGACTTTACTAGCCACCTAGATAGATGTACGTCCACTTCTTCCCTGAGAATGAGTGGATGTTTGCGACATCTGATCATCAATCCCGAAATTGATTCTTCATGTCCGTATGAGGACAGAGACCTCATCCTATCCCCACCCTGGTCTCATGTGCTTAGTGCTACTCCAAATTTTGCACTGTCACCTGGTACAACGAACTACCCTTATACTCATCGGGTCGTCAAGGGCCCTTAGGATGCATCACTACCCCTCATGGGCATCTTGATGATGCATCACTACCCCTCATGGGCATCTTGATGATCTCGTAATCATAGAGCATGCACAATCAATATTATCTCATTATGCCATATAATCTGTGGTGCCACTGGTCCAATGGCCCCGACTCTCAACTCAACCAACACTTGTTTGTCTTGACTGGTTCGTCGATCTGTCATGTCACACTGCCGCTTTTTGACTGAGTTTGTCGGTCCTGTCTTGGTACCATGGCCAAACAATTCCTTTATTTAAAGTTTTATGGCATATAACTCATGTTTGTTTACGAGCTCCTGCTCATGCCAACTGGCCTTGGGTCCACTGTACGAGATTTTCAACATTAGGCATATTAGCCCCCAAATTCCAAAACCAAGGCCCCCAGCCTATAAGAGCTATTTGAGATCCCGTCAAAAAGTTCTCCCAAATTGTTTAAGAAATGGCACACAGTTAGGGGAGAGCACTTCCGACAAAAATATGTTTTCACTGTCCCTTATACCGCACGGGTATAAAGACATCTCCGTTAATAACCGATGAACAGGTTTTCAACTTCCTTCGAGGAAGTTTCATCATACCAACCGGGTATAATCTACTTACAACTGGTAAGTAGTTTTTCCTCATGGTTTTCACATCACTACTCTAAGTCGTGATGTTTAAAATACCATGTAGTAGTGGGTTTTTATTTCGATGCGTTTATCATCCCCAACTGGGTATGATATAAAATCCCACTCACAACCGGTAAGTGGTTTTTAATTTTAAGTTATGCTCATCATCCCAACTGGGTATGATGTTAGTAATCCCACTCACCCGTTAATATAGTGAATTCCACTTGATCGGTTCATTGTATTCACACGAGCTTTTCCTTGCGGGCATTCCCGGTACCTCGTATTCCTACACGATATGAACATTATTGTTCATTATCCCTCGGCCTAATAGTCTTCATTCATTGCAAATGAATGAGAAAACCAAACTTTCTATTTATTTGCAATTAGGTCCCTAAAGTTATTTCTCTTTAACTTAAGGTCTCTAATGCTGGTTTTTCCTCAAATTGAGTCCCGAAACTTTTAAAATTGATCATAGACCTCAATTAATTCCATTTCATAAAAAAGGGGTTTAATTTCCCAAATTTCCAATTTGGTTCCCCAACTTTTCCAAAATTACCCTTTTTCCCTTCCATTACAAAAATGGTAAACTTTACTCCAAAAATTCTAAAATTCCTCAGTTAGTCCTCTAATATTTTTATCATGCCCAATTGATCCTCAATTTTAGGAAATTGCATTTCGGTCCTTCGAATTTTCGAAAATCCCCAATTTTTCCCCAATTCCAACTTTTTAACACAATCGAATTTGATTTCATCAAATTAACCAATCAAACATTTCTAATTGTTGAAATTAAGTTTCTACATGTTCATACGATTCTTTAGAATTTTGAATCGCAAGTTTTAACGCCAGGATGAGCTCAAACGAAGCCTCACTAGAAAATGAACTGTAGAGAGAGAAAGTTTCGATTACTCATCGATGAGGGCACAACGATCCGATCTTTCAATTGGGGCAGATAGCTCTCGTTCTGAGGTTCATCCTAGAATAAAGAATTGCATCAATTGATGCCGAATTGAGTTAGAATTTCATTATCGAAATTCTGCCGATTCTCTCTCTAGCACCGACCGGAAATCATAGAGGGGAGCCGAATTGGGTTACCTTTCAGTCCTAATTCAGCCATGAGAGGGTTGAGGAAGTGTTGGGAGGGTTGGTTTGGCCTGAGGAGGTCTTGAATTGGCCGATTTCAACTTGGCCAAAATAAGGTAGCTTCGGTCCGCCGAAGCTGCTTCACTATTCCATCATGCCGGCGCTTCTCCGATGATTCTCAGATTGACTGGAGTTTACTATCAAGTAGCTGACTTCTCCCCGGTTCTAAAGAGTCAAACCTCTCCTTCCGAGGTTAAGAATAATGCTCAAGTCGAAGCTCTGGTTCGAGCTTCACCAGGAAATGGAGCAGTAGAGAGAGAGTGAGAAGTGTTAATGAATGGGGATGACCTCTTTATATAGGTGTAAAATCGTGTATTAAATGAGAGAGATTTATTACTAGTATTAATATTGCCATAAATTATTGGTATTAATTCCAATAATTTAATTTAGGTATTAAATTATCTGTATTAATTCCAATAATTTAATTTAGGTATTAAATTATCTGTATTAATTCCAATAATTAAATATATATTAATTTATGGCTATTTATAGGATTTGAACCAATTTGGTTGTTCTTTTTTAATTTGTCTTAAGTTTCTTTTCAAAGGTTTAATGAACCCTTTGGATTAACCAAAAATTGTAAATTTTTAAATTACTTATTCCCAAATGATTGGGTTTGTAAACCGGCTCGATTTTCTTACTTGGTTTGACCGGTTCTTTTCCTAGTTTTCCTTAACTCAAAAGTGCGGGATTTACAAAATTCTAATCCAATTCTGCATCAATTTATGCAATTCTTGTTCCTAGGAGGAATCTCAGGAGAAGAACTACCTACCCAGATAGAAAGCTCAAATAGTCGTGCCCTCACCGATGAGCAATTGAAACTTTCTCTCTCTATAGTCCATTTTCCGACGAAGCTCCATTTGAGCTCGTTCAGTGTTAAAGCTTCCGATTCAAAGTGCTATGGAATCATATGAACATGTAGGAACTTAATTTCAACAATTAGAAGTGTTTGATCAGTCAATTTGATGAAGTCATATTCGACTATGTTAGGGAGTTAAAATTGGGGGAAATTTTGGGAAAATTGGGGATTTTCAAAAATTTGAAGGACCAAAATGCAATTTTATAAAATTGAGGGCCAATTGGTTATGATAAGGATGATAGAAGGCCAATTGAGCAATTTTAGAATTTTTGGGGTAAAACTTACCATTTTTGTAAATGAAGGGCAAAATGGTAATTTTGGAAAAATTTGGGGGTGAAATTGGGAATTTAGGAAACTTGAACCCCTTTTTATGAAATTGAGTAAATTGAGATCCCAATAAGAATTTAAAAATGTTTTGGACTCAATTTGAGAAAAAACTGGCATTAGGGACTTAAAGTTAAAGAAAAATTACTTTAGCGACCTAAATGTAAATAAAGGAAAAGTTGGTTTTTCTCATTCATTCGAAACGAATGAGGGCTATTAGGCCAAAGAATAATGAACATCTATGTTCATTTCGTGTAGGAAAATGAGACATTGGGAACACGAGCTGAAGTTAAGCTTGTTAGGGATAGAAATTGACTAAGTGGAATTTCACTGCACGATCCGGTGAGTGGGATTTTATATCATACCCGGTTGGGGATGATAAGTATCTCGAAATGAACACCCACTACTTTTTGGTATTTTAAACATCACAACTTAGAGGCATGATGTGAAAATGACACAAAAAAACTATTGATTGTAAGTAGATCATACCCAGTTGGTATGATAAAACTTCCTCGGAGGAAGTGGAAAACTTGTTTATCGGTTATAAGCGGAGATATCCTTATACCCTGTTAGTATGATAGATAGTTGAAAATTTATTTTTGTCGAAAGTGCTCTCCCCTGACTGTGTGCCACTACTTAAACGATTTGGGAGACCTTCTTAACGGGAGCTCGAATAGCTTTGTTAGGCCGGAGGCCTCAGTTTTGGAACTTGGGGGCTAATATGCCCAGTTTTGAAAATCTCGAATAGTGGGCCATAGGCCAGTTGGTATGAGCAGAAGCTCGTAAACAAACATGAGATATATGCCATAAAACTTTAAATAAATAAATTGTTTGGTCATGGTACCAAGATAGGACCGACATATTCAGTCAACTAGTTGTAGTGAGACATGACAGGTCTTTGGACTAGTCAAGACAAATAACTGGCCATTGAGTTGAGGATCGGGGCCGTTGGACCAATGGCACCATAGATTATATGGTATGATGTGAAAATACTGATTGTGCATGCATTGTGTTTACGGAACCTTCAAGACGCCCAAGAGGGGTAGTGATGTGTCCTATGGCCCTAAACGTCCTGGTGGGTATAAGGACAGTTCGTCGGAGCTGGTGACCTTGCGAAGCTCGACGTAGCTTCAAGTGCACGAGACCGGGGTGGGGTTGGGATGAGGTCTCTGTCGTCAAACAGACACTGAGAATTCATTTTGGGATTGAGGGTCAGATGTCGCGTACATCTACTCATTCTCAGGGTAGAAGTAGATGTGCTTCTGTCTAGGTGGCCGGTAAAGTCGCTCCGATGCCACAAGTGGGTTGAGTGGACGTGTTGGCTGCGATTGTGTGATTGACCTTCATGATGAAGGATGTTCCTAAGGATCTAAATAATATAAAAGAAGAAAAAAAGTTAAGCACTAAAGTCCAAATAAAGGCATTTGTGTGCCCAAATGTGATTTTTTGTAGTCCAAGTACCTAAATGAGATTAAAGAAAGTTTAGGGACCTAAATAAAAAAAGGAGGTGTAAAAAAGTCATAGAAAGATAAATTGTAATGAATAGGGGCAAAGTGATAATTTTGCCCAACATATAGACTATTTTGTAAATAATTAACAGTATTCTAAGGCATTTTGGGGACCAGAATGAGGTTCAAGGAAACTTGAGGACCCAAATAAAAGGCTTAGGAAAGTTTAAGGTTGTAAAACACATCCTCTTAACATAGGGAATCGAGAAATTTTGAGGAAAAAAACTGAGGTTCAAAGAGGGTCAGGATTGGTAATCAAGGGTTAAAATAGGAAATTGAAAAATCTCAAGTGGCCAACAAATACCCAAAAATCATGGAAATGAACCATGAATGAAATTTGGGGTGAAAACCGGAATAGTTCAAGGCGAACCGGGCCTCAACTGAATTGAACTACAGTGAACAACATAAAACCGGTTCAAAGATTCATTTTTCTAGTTGGATTAAATATGTCAAATTGGAAAATTACAGCCACCAATTGATAAAAAATGAATTTACATGAATTTAAAAAATTTTAATTTGTAGAAAACCGGTTGAATTGGGCCTAAACCAGCTAATTTTCAAATTCGAGTGAATGAACCCAGTCGGACTAGATCGATTAATGATCTAGCCGATTAACAAACCGCTGCCATTTAAGTGCCCAGTCAGCAGGCACGACCAATCAGCATGCGACACATGACGAGCATCGCCTAGTGTGCTCTTGGAAGCGTTGGCCAATGAAGGCACGACACATGTCCATAGTCAACGGTCAGAGGAAAATCCACGTCAGTGATGACTAACTAATACAAGAGCGACACGTTTCACGCCCCAACCTAGTTTGGTCTGATACCCATAAGCAACCCACCACTCCCTTTGGTCCATGAAGGGTTTCACACTTTTCTAAACCATACGGAGTAAGGCGTCCTTGACATGCTCAGTCAACTAGCAGCAGTGCAGCATGATAGGTCGACGGACCAATCAAGACAAACAACTGCGGGTTGAGTTGAGAGTCGGGGCCGTTGGACTAGTGGCACCACAGATTACATGGCAATATGAGAAAACATTGTTTGTGCATGCATTGTGAGTACAGGATCATTAAGACGCCCATGAGGGGTAGTGATGTGTCCTAAGGGCACTGGACGACCTAGTGGCTATAAGGGCAGTTTGTCGTTCCAGGTGTCTGTGCAAAATTTGGAGTAGCACCAAGCGCATTGGACTGGGGTAGGGACAGGATGAGGTCTCTATCCTCATACGGACACGAAGAAGTAATTTTGGGATTGTGGGTCGGATGTCATGTACATCCATTCATTCCTAGGGTAGAAGTGGTTGTACTTCTATCCAGGTGGTAGGAAAAGTCGCTCTGAAGCCACTAGCAGGTTCAGTAGTGATACTGACTTGCGAATGTGTGTAACATTTATGATGAAGGATGTGTGTTGGGTGATGACACACCAGTAACTAAGAAATAATGGAAAAACCTAAATTTTTAAATGAAGGGATTTTTTAAAAGAAAGGAGTCCGGCACACTCCATATAAATATTTTTATTAAAAGTTAAAAGTAGACTTTTAAAAACCCATTCACTGAGTAGTTGTACTCACCCCCTCCCTTATATCCCTTTCAGGAAATCCCGGAAAGTCTACCCTGAAAGACAATCAACTAAGATGCCTGTAAGACAGGTATGTAAAGTTTTAAATTTCATGCAGTTTTGATTATGCTATTCCAGGAAATGGTGCAGGTTTAAAGGACGCCTTACTCTTTACGGATTATAATAAGGGGAAACCCTTCAATAAACCAGGAGAGTGGCGGGTTGCTCACGGGGATCCGACCAAACCGGGCTGGGGCGTGACACCTTCATTTAAAATTTTGGGTTTTTCTATTATTTCTTAGTTACCGGTGTGTCATCACCCAACACACATCCTTCATCATCAAGGTTACACATGTTCTCAAGTTAGTATCACTATTGAACCCGCTAATGGCTTCGGAGCGACTTTTCCTACCATCCGAATAGAAGTACGACCACTTCTACCCTGGGAATGAGTGGATGTACGCGACATCCGACCCACAATCTTGAAATCACTTCTTCGTATCCATATTAGGACAGAGACCTCATCCTGTCCCCACGCCGGTCTCATGCGCTTGGTGCTACTCCAGATTTCGCACAGACACATGGAACGATGATCTGCCCTTATACTCACCGGGTCATCCAGGGCCCTTAGTACACATCACTACCCCTTATGGGCATCTTGATGATTCCGTACTCATGGTGCATGCACAAGAAAAGTTTTCTTACATTTGCCATATAATATGTGGTGCCATTTGTCCCAACGGTCCTGACCTTCAAGTCAACATGTAGTTGTTTGTCTCAACTGGTTCGGAGACCGGTCATGTCACACTGCTACTAGTTGACTGAATATGTCAGACCTGCCTTGGTACCATGACAAAACAATTCACTTATTAAGTTTTAATGGCACATATATATATCAAGTTCTTTTACGAGCTCTTGCTCGTGTCCATTGGCCTATGGCCCACTGTTCGAGTTTTTCAAAAACTTTTATTTTAGCCCTCAAGTTCCAAAATTGAGGCCCCCGGCATATAAGAGCTATTCGAGCTCTCATCAAGAAGGTCTTCCAAATAGTTTAAGCATTAGCACACAATCAGGGGAGAACACTTCCGAGAAAAATAGGTTTTTACTATACATTATACCAACTGGTATAAGAATAATGAACAATTATGTTCATTATTCTTTGGCCTAATAGCCCTCATTCGTTCCAAATGAATGAGAAAACCCAACTTTACATATATTTACAATTTGGTACCTAAAGTAATTTTTCTTTAACTTTAAGTCCCTATTGCCGGGTTTTTCCCTAAATTCAAGTCCTGAAACCATTAAAATTTATTTTAGGACCTCAAATTATTTGATTTCACGCAAAGGGGTTTAATTTCCCAAATTTCCAATTTGGTCCTTCAATTTTTCTAAAATTACCATTTTACCCTTTCTTTAGAAAAATGGTCAATTTTGCCCCAAAGTTCTAAAATTTCTAAATTGGCCCTCTAATATTCTTATCATGACCAATTGACCCTCAATTTTAGAAAATTACATTTTGGTCCTTCAAATTTTCGAAAATCCCCAAATTTTCCCCTAATTTCAACTCTTCAACACTACTGAATTTGTTTTCATCAAATTGACCGATCAAATGCCTCTAATTGTTGAAATTGGAGTTGGAATTGAGTTCCTACATGTTCATACAATTCTCAGGAACTTTGAATTGCAAATTTTAATGTCGGAACAAGCTCAAACAGAGCTTCACCAGAAAGAGACTGTAGAGAAAGAAAGCTTCGATTTTCTCACTAGTGAGGCCGCGGCGGTCAAAGCTCTCTATCTGGGCAGGTAGCTCTCCTCCAGAGGTTCTTCCTAGGATCAAGAATAACATCAATTGATGCTGAATTGGATTAGAATTTCTCCGTCGAAATTCGGCCGACTCTCTCTCTAACAACGATCTGAAATTGTAAAGGGGAACTGAGTTGGCTTACTTTCGGTCCTAATTCGGCCGTGGAAGGGCTGAGGTGGTGTGGGGAGAGCTTGGTTTGGCCTGAGGCAGCTTTGGTCCACTGGAGCTACTTTACTGTTTGATCACGCCGGCACTTCTTTGGTGACTCTCAGGACGAACAGATGCTACCACCGTGTAGCTGACTTCTCCCCAGTTCTAATGAACCCGACCTCGCCTTCTTTGGCTTAGAATTGACCCTATATCGGAGCTTTGGTTCAAGCTTCACCGTAAAACTAAGCAACAGAGAGAGAGAGAGAGCTTTTCAGGTGTGGAGAGGGGCTCTTTATATAGGGAGCTTGGGAACCCGTTGGCCGTCCGTTTGGCACCGTTATCACAGGAATTGTTGACCTAAAACGTACCAAATGGAGCCGTTTCTTCTTCGCCGGCGTTTCGTCAGTTTCCCGGCGAATGAACAGTGTTGTCATCCTGAGGAAGAAGATGACACTGTTCCGAACCAGACTGGACCGGTCCGAACCATGTTCCAAGCATAAATTGGTCGGTTCACCCCTCATTCGATCGAGTTTTTCAAATCTAAAAATTTATAAATTCATTCTCTATCCAATGGTGGCCTCAAATCTCCAATTTGAATTATTTAAGCCACCTAGAAAAATGAATTTATGGTTCGGTTCATTAGTGGTTCAAACCGGTCTGAACCGGTTTAGTTTTCATCCTCCAATTTCTTCACAAGTCTATTTCCATGACTTTTGTGACTCCTTGGGTCACTTAGGCTCCATAAGATTCCCGGTTTACCATCTCTTTATCAATTCCGGTTCATAAATTGGCTTGGTCCTTAAACCGATTTGATTCGGTAAGGGTCCGATTCACCCGAACCTATCTATTTTTTCTCTCCCACTTGGTTCCAACGCTTCTTCCCAAGGTTTGTAAATTTCTTTGGGGCACAAGTGAGTTCAATTTATCTATTTTTCCCATTCTCTATCGGTTCCGGTTCATGAGCCAACTTGGTTCATAAACCGATTCTATCCAGTTCGGACCCGGTTTTCTTGAACTACTTTAGCCTTTCTTCCTCATATCATCATAGGGTTCTTTTTACAAGTTTATAATTATTTTTTAGTCACATGGGAGTTAGAAATTTTTTAATTCACTCGTCCCCAATTAGTTGGGTTTATAGACCAATTCAGTTTAATGATCACATTGACCGGTTCTTTCCTGATTTTTCTCATTACTGAAGGATGGGGCTTACAACCGTCGGGTAGCTGACTTCTCCTCGAGTCTAAGGAATCAAACCTCACCTTCTTTGGCTAAAAAAAATGCCCAAGTAAGAGCTCTAGTTCGAGTTACACCAGAAATTGGAGCAGTAGAGAGATAGAGGAGTTTTCAAGTGTGAGGAGGATGAATGAGGAGGAGCTCTTTATATAGGAAGCTCGGGGTCATTCATGGTCTGAAATGCCCTCAACAGAGACTTTTCATCTTCGCCGGTGCTGCTCACTTTTCTGGCGAGTGAACAGTGCTATCATCTAAAGGAAGATGATGACACTATTTCGAGCTGGACCGGACCTGATTCAATGCTTAAACTAGCCGGTTCAGGCCTAACTCGACCTAGTGTTTCAAAATTAAAAATTTCTAAATTCATTCTCTATCCAATGGTGGCTTCAATTCTCCAATTTCAATTTTCTAAGCCACCTAGAAAAATGAATTTAGAAACTGATTCAATATTGGTACAAATCAGTTCAAACTAGTTCAGGACCGGTTCACCTGAACCGATTTGGTTTTCTCTTCCAATTCATCCTAAAGTCCTTTTTCATGAATTTTGTGACTCTTTAGGTCACTTGGGATTTATAAATTTCCCGATTTGCCTTTTTCTATTGGTTACGGTTTATAAACTAACTCAGTTTTCTCTTTGGAAATGATCGGTTCTTTTCCCAATTTTTCTTATTAGCAAAGGATGGGGTTTATAGGCGTTCTAATAATTTCATTCGGTCTTGTATGTCCATTTTGAGACTGTCCACGAATCGTTGGCAAATGTCCGCAAGTTCGGCCAGATCGGAGGCAAAGTGTCTTAACTCATTGAACTTGGTTTCTTACTTCGAAATAGAGTTAAGCCCTTATCGGAGTCAAAAGAAGTCTTGTTTCTTCTCGTTGATCACAGTCAAAATAGAGTTAATACCTCTCCACAAATTCCTCCCAGGTCCATAGCAGCTCCTGTCATGCCCTGACCTGGTCTGATCAGATCCCTGTGAGCAACCCGCCACTTTTCCGATTTATTAAGGGTTTTCCCCTTCTTTTAGACCGAGAGGAGTAAGGCGTCCTTTATACCTGCACCTTTCCTGGAGTAACAATAATCAAAACTAAATAAATTAAACTTACATACCTATCTTGCATGTTTAGCTAGTGGAATGTCTATAGAAAGGTTTTTCCCTCAGTTACCTGAAAAGGGGTAAAGGGAGAGGGTGAGTTCGACAACTCAATGAATGGGTGTTTGAAACAAGAGTTTCTATAAAATAATTTGAAATTAAGTGTGACAGGCTCCTTATTTTCCTTAAAACCATTCTTTTCTTGAATTTTCGATTATTCAAAAAACAATTTCCTCACAATCAGTGTGTTTAACAATAAACACATGTCGTTTATCATGAAGGGATCACACATTTGTATGGTAGTCTGTCCACTACACCCAGTTGTGGCGCGAAGCGACTTTTCTGGCCACCTAGATAGAAGCCCATTCACTTCTACCCTAGGAATGAGTGGTTGTTCATGGCATATGACCATCAAACCCAAAAAGAAACTTCGTGTCTGTATGAGGACAAAAATATCATTCTGACCCCACCCCGATCTCTTGCGCATGAAGCTATGTCGAGCTTCCCTGACTACTGGCAAGACAATATATCATTTTCTCCACTATATCATCTAATAGCCCTTAGGACTCATCACTACCCCTCTTGGGTGTCTTGATAGTCCCGAACCTCAGTGCATGCATAAACAAAGTTTTCCATATAAGCCATTAATCTTTGGTGCCACTGGTATAACAACCCCAACCCTTGACTCGACCTGCAGCTATTTGTCCAGATCGGTTCGTCAACTTAATCTTATCACATTGCTACCAGTCCATCGAGTATGTCGGTCTTGTCTTGGTACCATGGCCAAATCACATCATTCATTAAAATTTTCATGCCTTATCATCATGTTTGTTTATGAGCTCCTACTCATGCCAACTGGCCTTGGGCCAATTATACAAGATTTTCAAAATAGGGCATTTTAGCCCCCAAGTTCCAAAACCAAAGCCTCTAACCAATCTGATCTATTTGATCTCTTGTCAAAAAGGTCTCCTGAAATTTTTAAGCATTGCCACACAGTCAGAGGAGAGCACTTCTAAAACAATAACTTTTTCACTTATCCATCACACCAACTGGGTGTGATGACATCTGCACTTATAACCGGTAAGCGGGTTTTCCACTTCCTTCTAAGAAGTTCATCATACTGGTAAGTAGTTTTTTCGCGTGTTTCTCACATCACTCAAACCTTTCTAAGGTACTAATCATCCCAACAGGGTATGATGTGAAAAATCCCACTCAACCGATAAGTGCAGTGTATTTTCCCCTAAATTGGCTTTCTGCCTCCACGCGAGTTTATCCTTACTGACGTTCCCGGTCCTTTGTGTTCCTACACGATATTAAAATCCTTATTCATTAACATTTGGCCTAATAACCTTCATTTCTCATAAATAAACAAAATGCCCAAACTTTAATCATTTGCATTTAGGTCCCTAAAGTTCCTTTTTCTTAAATTTATGTCCCTAATGCTAATTTTCCCCAAATTGAGTCCCGAAATTTTTAAAATCCACTTGGGATCCTCAATTTATTCAAAATCACAAAAAGTGGTTCCAAGTTTCCTAAATTTCCAATTTGGTCCCCAACTTTTCAAAAATTACCATTTTGCCCATACTTTACAAAAATGGCAATTTGACCCCAATAATTCAAAAAACGACCAATTAGTCCTCCAATATCATTAAAAGATGGGGTTTACACCAAAGTTACCGTAAGTAGGTAAGTTTTATTTAGTTGTTTTGTAAACTTTGTTATGGAAAACATGTACACTTTGACGCCTCTACCTTTCTTGGACTATCTGGTAGAAATACCAAATTAGTACGAGGAAGGGTGGCGGGTTTATCACAGGACTTAGACAAGACTAGGTTGAGGAATGAATACTTAAGTGGTATCAGAGCATGGTTTTCTAAACAAAGTTTCAAAACTAAAATCCCTAGAACACTAACCCATGGTTAACTCCTATTAAACTGATATGACCACTCCTAGAGAAACCGAACAAACCCACGCTATCGCAGCCACCCCGGAACCAAGAAGAGATCACGCCCCGTGCAAGGGAATTAGCTTGGGAGCTCAAGAGTCTGGGAGCCCCAACCCAGGAGACCAAGAATTCCTCTTGAGCCAAGAAGACTTTACAAAGAATTTGTCAAGGTATTTGGGGAACCTTGTTTCACCCTTAGGAAGGGGGACTGTTCCGTAGGAAGTACGCACCCAAGGATGGCAAAACATAGAGGCCCCCAGCAACCAACAAGAAAAACTCCCCAAGACCCGAGATAGAGAAGGAGCTATAATGGTCCATGCAAGGAAGTAACTTGCTACAATTGTGGACGGGGGGGGACACTACGTTTGAAAGTGCCCAAAGCCACTAAGGAATGTGGCACCACTCCTAGGAGCACTACCTCCACATGTGGGGAATGACATGAAGAAAGGGAGAGAAAGGAAAAGAGGGCAGAGGAAGCCTCTCCACCGCGTAAATACCAAAGGACCCACGTAGGAGCTGGTGACAAGATAACCTACTATATGTGTGGAGGAATAGGACACATGGTGAAGACATGTTCCATGCCACAAGAATGGGTGGCAATACCTCCGAAGAGAAATAACTCCCCAACTACCGGAGTCTGAAGGGATGAAAGACAGGAGGCTGTTCGAGGATCCACAACTCAAAATAAGGATTTCCAACCTGCCCCATAGAGAGTTCCTCAAAATTCTAGCATAGAGCTTCCCGACCTTTCTTGCAACCATCTCCGTTAGAGGGAAGAGGTCCCCAAATGTATTTTATTATATTCCCAATAAATAAGATTTCAAGTTCCCATAAAATTCTATCACCCCCAATCATAATGTGCCCAATAAAAAAATCTCGTGCTCGAGGACAAATAAGGAACGAGAAGGACAAACCTAATAAAAACAAATAATGCCTTTGAATCACTCAGACAAAGAGGTTAATGTACTCCGACCTCCCCAAGAGGCAAGCCATGCATGAGGGGAGGTAGGACCATGTATAGAGCTACACCCAAAGAACGGGTGAACAAGGAGGCAAAAGCAAAGACGATGACCCAAGTGGGATAGGTAAGATAACCATAAGCAGGAAACAAAGGAAGGGATTTCCGAGAGGAGAGGGATCTTGGAAGAGTACACCCACTAACTAAGAAACGATGAACATTAAGACTAGAGTCTAACCCCACCTACTTAAGAAAACCTAGGATCAGACGATGAGACGTAATCGGGGGTGCACAATACGAGGACGAGAACTAGGATTTCCTCAGATAGAAACATGAAGTTAGGGATTGCAAAGTGTAACCTGCTTTGGAAGAGTAGAGGAGCCAAGTAGGGTTACAAACCCACCTATCAAAAGTAGGTAGCTAATAACCAAGGGATAATCAAAGGGAACTAAACGACACATCAAGAAGGATTTAAAAAGTGGTGACAACCACACCTTAAAGAAGGTAATAGGGTGGGCATTAAGGATAAGTGAACTCGAGAGACAACTGTCTTAAGACAATTAGACGAAGAGGACAAGGGGAACAAGGCGGTTGAACGAACTGACCCTCGTTAGAATCATGGATTTAAGCCCCGATGAGGACGGAAAAGTAAAAAGGGTCAAACATTAGAAGAGGATGAAGGAAACTCATAGAATGATCCATGGCCAAAAGGAATTGGCAACCACCCTCGAGCAACGAGAAGGACTAAGTGAACCTTTTGTGAGGCAATCAGGAGACCTCGACATAATGAAGATTTGGACTTTCAAAGGAAACTTGTAATAATTACAAGTAGGAATAAGGAAAGGGTACAAAGGTAGAGTAAGCAAAAAGTACGATATCAAAGGATGTCACAAAATTGATTAAAGATCTAATACCCTCAAGGACAAATGCAAAAGAGAAGTATACCCGAAGCCCATTGAATGAAGTGAAACCTAAGGAGCGTATACTAGGATAATAAATTCAAGTAATACCGTAACAAGTGGAAATGGGTGGAATACACATAATAAGGAAAAATAGGAAGGGGGATCCTAAAAACATTGGAAAGTGTGCCCTTCAATTAGCAAGTGATCAAAGGAAAACCTTTAAGAAATGATGAGAACGGTAAATGCACGACTCAAAGGATGGAAAATCTCAACTTCAACAAAGGAAACTCCTTCAGGTAAAAATTAAAGAATGTATAAGTAAGCCATAAGAGAGCAATTCGGGATAAAAGAACCGTGAAATGGCCACTAGCGAGTAAGGATGTATCTGAGAAAAAGAGGTCCTTGAGAAAGGATGCAATTGGACATGAGGGGGGACTAAAAGGAAGAAAGCCACCAATATGTCGGTAAGTCGAGGAGTGGATGGGAAACCCGATAATTGGAAATGGAGAAACCAAACAAGAAAGTGATATAAGAATAGAATAAAGGACCAACATAGCACAAGAAGGGGATAGCATCGAAACTCGGGAACACGAGTACGAAACGCTCAAATGGACACCAAGCTAAGGATTTCAATAATCTAGGAAACAAATAGACACAGGGAAAATCGAACATTCTAGAACTCCCAATTCTAGACAAAACCCTTAAGAGGAAAGGTCTAACCCCAAACGGCGGGAAGCATTGGACTTAAGAAATTACATGGACATGGGGGTAAGGCAAGTCAAGGGAACTAAATCCAAGGGAGTAAGTGAATGAGCAAAAAGGTGTAACTAGAGTGAAATGATGTCAAATCAAACTCCAAGTCGACCGCAAGAGAATTCATTTCCAATGTAAAGGATGAACTATTATGTTTTGAGGACAAAACTCCTAAAAGGATGGGAGAGTTGTCAAACCCGTCCCCTAAATCAAGTAAACCGGAGAAAGAATCGGCGGTTTTGAGAAAACCAAGCCGAAAAAGGGGAAATAATAAAGAAAGTATGGGAAATTAGAATATCCTAATTCACCAAATATTCACAAAAATCATGGGGAAGAACCATGAAGTGAATTGTATAGGGGAACCAGACTGGTTCGGGTTGAACCAGGCCCGAATCGGACTGAACTAGATTGAACCATAGTGAACCTATTTAATAATTCATTTTTCTAGGTGCATTAAAAATGTCAATATGGGAAATTGAGGCCAACATTAGATAGAAAATGAATTTAGATTAATTTAAAAAATTTTAAATTTCAAAAAATCAGTCGAATTGTGTCTAAACCGACCGATTTTCAAATTTGGGTCACCAAACTTGGTTAGACCGAACCAGTCAATAGTCTAGACAATCAACAATCTAGGCCGATCAATAGTCAATGGAGCCCAATTAGCAGCGACGCAAGCATGGTCAGCCAATGGGAGGCTGCCATGCGTCTGGTTAACGATCAGCGGATGATCGGTTAGCCTGCCACGCAGACACGAGCAGCCAATGGAAGGCTGCCAAGTGTCCGGTCAACCTGTTAACAGTTGACATGGTGGTTGATTTAGAACGCCACGTTAGAAAATTTGACAAATCATAGTGCGCCATGTAGCACATCTGCCATGTCATCGTTTCAACCTCCATTTGTTGATAGAGAGAATATAGAGGAGAGAAAGAAGGAATGAGACTCTCTGGCGACACAAAAATCGCTCCGATCAGGTCGCTGGGACCTAGTCCTAGCTGGTAGGTAGGCCAGTCAATTGTCGAGCTTCCTATATAAAGAGCACCCCTCCATTCATTCTCAGCATCCCACAATCGAACGAAGAAGGTTAATTGCTCAATTTTCCAATGAGCAGCAAACCAAAGCTCTGATATCAAGGCTTTTCACCACCTTTCAAGTTGCATTTGGTGCCGTTAGAACTAGGAGGAAGTTCTCTACATAGATGCACCCTCCCTTCAGCCCGAGGGCCACCGTGGAAGAGTGAGTAAGCTCAAACAGTAACACTACACCTCAACTACCAGCAGCCCGAGCTATTTGAGCTCAACTCAAGTTGTCCCTAGGCCAATTCCGGCCAAACCAAGTCCCCCAAACTCCACCTAGAGGTGCCTCGACCTTCCACTGAATTAATACGGTAATCCCCTCCACCGTCCCTTTGCAGGAAAACATCGTTCATGGTGCATTTTTGTGAAAACTAAAATTAAGAAATTGACACTACTTAGGCCACCAATTGAGGCACAGTTTGATCTAGGGAGGATAGCAATTCAAAGAAAGCAAGAGTTGCAGTCGTCAGACCCTCACTGGTAAGATATCGAAGCTTTCTCTCTCTAGATAGAATTTTCCGACGAAGCTCTGTTTAAGCTCATTTTCGAGCCAAATCAAACGGTTCAAAGCTCAAAATGGTGAGGGAGACATAGGGAAGATGATTCAAATCATAAAAAGAGACAATGAACCAAGTTTTGGGGATCAATTGAATGAAATTCTAATTCGGGGACCAAACTGAAAATTTTGAAGAAATTGGGCAATTTGGGGGTTTTTTAGAAAATTGGGGGTTGAATTACAAGTTAAGGAAAATTGGGGCATTTTCATGAAATTAACTTTCCAATTGGGGCCTAATTGAACAATTGGATGAAATCGAGGGCCAATTGGCAATTTTTAAAATTTCAAGGACCAATTTGCAATTTTTGGAAAATTAAGGACCAATATGCAATTTTATGAAACTTGAGGACCAATTGGTAATTTTGGAAAAGTTATGGATACATGAGAAATAATTGGAAGTCCTAGGGACTTAATTGAGATATAATGAGGATTAAGGACCTAGATGTAAAGTATAAACTTTAAGGGACCTAACTACAATTAAGGCATAATGTTATGACCTATGCGCAAATAACTAAAGTATGAGGTTCATTATGTCAACTCTCCAGACGTAGATTTTCGACCCATTTAGGAGTGGATTGTGCAAGTACCGATGCAGAGGAGCACATCATGAATCAAGAATTCCCCAGGACGACCACGTCACTATCATCAGGTGAGTGGGATTTTCAGCATCATAACCACTTAGGGGTGATGAGAATCAATTTTAAGTTTGAAAATAATATTTTTCCCGGAATGGTCTCCCTCTAACTACGTGAAACTGCTTAAACAATTTGGGAGATATTGCTGATGGGAGCTAGAATTGCTCCAACAGGCATGAGACCTCATATTTGAAAATGATAGGGTCGAAGACCCGGTTTTGGAAAACTTGTGAAGTGGGTCCAAGGCTAGTGGGCATGGGTTGGACCTGTAGACAAACGAGATTTTTAATAACCATGAAAACTCTCATGAAACCAAAATTATTGTGTGACTTGCCACGGGGCCAAGATATGACTAACAAGGCTTGATAGGCTAAAGGCAGTGCACCTAGACCAGGTCAATGGGTCGGTCAAGGCAAACAGTTGTAGGCTAGATCGAGTGTCAGGGTCGTTGGACCATTGGCACCAAAGATCATGGTTGATGAATCAAAACTGTTGTTATGCATGCATGAGGATTCCAAAAGCATCTAGACACTTGAGAGGGGTAGTCGATGGGTCCTAAGGGTTGTCGAACGATTAAGGGTGCATAAGGGCAGTTTGGCATCCAGTGTGTTGAGAAGCTCTGATAGCTTACTGCGTACCGAGACCAAGGCTGGAGGGGAAATGAGGTCCCATCCCACAAAGAGGACATGATGAAGCATTGAGACCGAGGTCGAAGGGGAAATGAGATCTCAAGACCGAGGCTTGAGGGGAAATGAGGTCTCATCCCACAAAGAGGACATCATGAAGCACTAAGACCGAGGTCGAAAGGGAAATGAGGCATCGAGACCAAGGTCGGAGGGAAAATGAACTCTCGTCCCACCAAGCAGACATGATTAAGGTTTGAGGGTTGGACTATTGATGTCCACTCACACTCAGGTGGACGGTAAAGGCACTCTGGTCTACAAGTGTAACAGTTAGTGACTATTATGTGAATGTGTGATCCCTTTCTATGATAGAAAGGGCGTGTGAATGTTTGCTTAATGACCCCGAGAAAGGGGAAGTTCTCAAGAAGTGATGAATTCATATAACAACAAACTAAATGCATAAAATGTTTTGAACAACTAATTGCCTTGAAAACTCACGTCCCAACCCCCACTCACTAAGTTGTAGGAACTCACCCACTCCCATTAAACCTTTTTCAGGGAAACCACCTTGCCACGATGAGTAGAGGCTAGAGTAGAAAGCCAAAGGTACCATAAGCAAGTAACATTTATTTAGTTGTTTTGTAAACTTTGTTATGGAAAATAGGTACAATTTGACGCCTTTACCTTCCTTGGACTATTTGGTAGAAATACCAAATTAGTACGAGGAAGGGTGGCAGGTTGATCATAGGATTCCAACCAGACCGGGTTGGGGCATGACAACTTAAGTGGTATCAGTGCATGGATTTCCAAAAATAGTTTCAAAACTAAAAGCACTAGAACCCTAACCCACAGTAAACTCCTGTTAAAAAGATACGACCACTCCTAGAGAAATCGAACAGACCCACGATGTCGCAACCACCCCCAAACCCCAAAGAAATCCTACCTCGCACGACGCAATTAGCTTGGGAGCTCAAGAGTCTGGGAGGACCCAACCCGCAAGACCAAGGATTCCTCTTGAGCCAAGAAGACTTTGCGAAGAATTCATCAAGGTATTCGGAGAACCTTGTTTCAACCTAAGGAAGGGGAACTATTATGTAGGAAGTACGCACCCAAGGATGGCAAAACATAGAGGCCCCCAGCAACCAACAAGAAAAACTTCCCAAGACCTGAGATGGAGAAGGAGCTATAACGATCCATGCAAGGAAGTAACTTGCTACAATTGTGGACCGAGGGGACACTACGCTCGAAAGTGCCCAAAGCTACTAAGGAATGTGGCACCCACTCCTAGGATCACTACCTCCATAAGCAGGGAATGACATGAAGAAAGGAAGAGAAAGGAAAAGAGAGTAGAGGAAGACTCTCTACCGCGTAAATACCAAAGGATCCACATAGGAGTCGGTGACGGGATAACATGCTATAGGTGTGGGGGAATAGGACACATGGTGAGGAGATGTCTCACCCTACAAGGATGGATGGCAATACCTCCCAAGAGAAATACCTCCCTAACTACTGGAGTCCAAAGGGATGAAAGACAGGAGGCTGCCCTAGAAGCCACAACTCTAAATGAGGATTTCCCCCTGCCTCAAAGAGAGTTCCTCAAAATTCTAGCATAGAGCTTCTCGACCTTTCTTGCAACCATCTCCCCTAGAGGGAATAGGTCCCCAAATGTCCTGTACTATTCCCAATAAATAAGATTTCAAGTTCCCATAAAATTTTGTCGCCCCGAATCATAATGTGCCCAATAAAAAAATCTCATGCCCCAGGACATATAGGGAACAAGAAGGACAAACCTAATAAGGACAAATAATGCCTTTGAATCCCCCAGACAAAGAGGTCAAGTTACTATGACCTCCCCGGTAGAGGCAAGCCATGTAAGAGGAAAGGTAGGACCATGTATAGAGCTAATCCCAAAGAACGGGCGAACGAGGAGCCAAAAGCAAAGATGATGACCCACGTGGTATAGGTAAGATAACCATAACCAAGAAACAAAGGAAGGGATTTCGAGGGGAGAGGGATCTTGGAAGAGTACACCCACTAACTAAGAAACGATGAACAACAAGACTAGTCTCTAACCCCAACTACTTAAGGAAACCTAGGATCAGATGACGAGGTGTACTTGATGTTGCACAAGACGAGAATGAGAACCAGGAGTTACTTGAATAGAACCATGAAATTAGGAATGGCAAGGTGTAACCTGCTTTGGAAGAGCAGAGGAGTCAAGTAGTGTTATAAACCCACCTAGCAAAAGTAGGCAGCTAGTAACCCTAGGATAATAAAAGGGGACTAAACGATGCCCCAAGAAGGACCTAAAAAGTGGTGACAATCACACCTTAAAGAAGGCGATAGGATGGGCATTAAGGGCAAATGAACTCGAGAGACAACTGTCGCGAGATATTTTGACAAAGAGGGCATGGCGAACAGGGCGGTTGAATGAACCGACCCTCATAAGAATCACAGATTTAAGCGCCAATGAGGAGGGAAAATTAAAAAGGGGGAAAACATCAGAAGAGGAGGATGAAGGAAATCCTTAGAACGATCCATGGCCAAAAGGAATTGGCAACCATCCTCGAGCCACGAGAAGGACTAAGTAAACCTTTTGTGAGGCGATCAGGAAACCTCAACACAATGAAGATTTGGACTTTCAAAGGAAACTTGTAATAATTAAAAGTAGAAATAAGGAAAGGGTACAAAGGAAGAGTAAGCAGAAAAGTATGATATCAAAGGATGTCACGAAATTGATTAAAGGTCTGATACCCTCAAGGATGAATGAAAAAGGGAAGTATACCCAAAACCTAAGGAATGAAGCAAAGCCTAAGGAGCGGATAGTAGGATAATAAATTTAGGTAATATCGTAACAAGTGGGAATGGGTGGAATACCCATAATAAGGAAAATTAGGGAGGGAGATCCAAAAAAACATTGGAAAGAATGCCCTTCAATTAGGAAGTTATCAATGGAAAACCTTCAAGAAATGATGAGAAGGATAAACGCACAACTTAAAGGATGGAAAATCTCGACTTCAAATTACAAGAGTAGAGGATAAAACCAACAAAAGAAACTCCTTCGGGTAAAAATGAAAGAATGGACAAGTAAGCCATAAGAGTGTAATTTGGGATAAAAGAATTGTGAAATGGCCATGAGTGAGTGAGGATGGATCTGAGAGAAAGAGGTCCTTGAGAAAGGATGTCGTTGAACGCAAGGGAGGGCTGAAAGGAAGAAACCCACCAGTATGTTGGTAAGTCGAGGAGTGGATGGGAGACTCAATAATTGGAAACAAAGAAACCAAACAAGAAAGTGATATAAGAACAGAATAAGGGACCAACATGGGACAAGAAGGGGATAGCACCAAAACCCGGGAACACGAGTATGAAACGCTCAAATTGACACCAAGCTAAGGGTTTCAATAATCAAGGAAACAAATAAACCCGGGTACGATCAAACATTCTGGAAATCCCAATTCCAGATAAAACCTTCAAGAGGAAAGGTCTAACCCCAAACAGTGGGAAGCATTAGACTTAAGAAATTACTTGGACACGGGGGGTAAGGCAAGTTATGGGAACTAAGTGCAAGGGAGTAAGTGAATGAGCAAAAAGGGGTAACTAGAGCGATAGGATATTAAATCAAACCTCAAGTCGACCGCAAGAGAATTCATTTCTGATGTAAAGGATGGACGACTAAGTTTTCAGGATAAAACTCCTAAAAGAAGGGGAGAGTTGTGAAACCCATTACTCGGACCAAGTAAATTGGGGAAAGAACTGGCGATTTTGAGAAAACCGAGTAGAAAAAGGGACCAAAAATAATAAATAAAGGTTAATATGGGAAATTGGAAAATCTCAAGTGACCAAAAATTCACAAAAATCATAGGGAAGAACCATGAAGTGAATTGGATGGGGGAACTGGACCGATTTGAGGTGAACAGGATTCGAACTAAACTAGATTGAACGATTTTGAACTGATTCAATAATTCATTTTTCTAGGGGGGGTTAAAAATGTCAATATGTGAAATTGAGGCCACCATTAGATAGAAAATGAATTTAGAAAATTTTAAATTTATGAAAACTGGTTGAATCGGGTCCGAACCTGTCATGCCCCGACCCAGTTTGGTCAGATCCTCATGAACAACTCGACACTCTCCTAGTTTATTTAAGGGTTTCCCCTTGTTATAAAACGTAAAGAGTAAGGCATATTTTAAACTTGCACCTTTATTGGAATAAAATAAATCAAAACTGCATAAAATTTTAAATTTATCCTACCTATCTCACAGGCGTATTAGTTAGTGGTCCTTGAGGGTAGGCTTAACAGGATTTTCTGAAAGGGATATAAGGGAGGGGATGAGTACAACCACTCAATGAATGGGTTTTTAAAATTTAACTTTTAGGAAAAAGATTTGTATTGGAGTGTGTCAGACTCCTTATTTTATTTCAAAAATCCTTTTATTTCAAATCTCTGTTTTTATCACCATATCTTCATCATGAAGGTCAATCACACAATCGCAGGCCAGCCCATCCACTGAACCCACTTGTGGTGTCGGAGCGACTTTACCTGCCACCTAGATAGAAGCACGTCCACTTCTACCTAGAGAATGAGTGGATGTATGCAACATCCGACCCTCAATCTCGAAATCAATTCTCCTGTTCGTATAAGGACAAAAACCTCATCCCAACCCCACTCCGGTCTCGTGCGCTTGAAGCTACGTCAAGCTTCACAAGGTCACCTAATCCGACGAACTGTCCTTATACCCATCAGGTCGTCCAGGGCCCTAGGACACATCACTACCCCTCTTGAGCATCTTGAAGGTCCCGTACACACAGTGCATGCACAATACGTATTTTCACATTATGCCATATAAACTATGGTGCCATTGGTCTAACAACCCCGACTCTCAACTCAACCGACAGTTGTTTGTCTTGACTAGTTTGGAGACCTATCATGTCGCACTGCCACTAGTTGACTAAATAGATCGGTCCTATCTTGGTACCATGTCCAAACAATTCATTTATTTAAAGTTTTATGGCATATATCGCATGTTTGTTTACGAGCTTCTGCTCATGCCAACTGACTTATGGCCCATTCTTTGAGATTTTCAAAATCGGGCATATTAGCCCCCAAGTTCCAAAACCGAGGCCTCCGGCCTATAAGAGCTATTTGAGCTCCCATCAAGAAGTTCTCCCAAATCATTTAAGCAATGGCACATAATTAGGGGAGAGCACTTCTGACAAAAATAAATTTTCGACTATCCATCATACCAATCAAGTATGAGGATATCTCCTCTAATAACCGATGAACGGGTTTTCCACTTCCTCCGAGTAAGTTTCATCATACCAACCGGGTATGTTCTACTTACAATCTGTAAGTAATTTTTCTACATCATTTTCATATCATTCCTCTAAGTTGTGATGTTTAAAATACCACTAAGTAGTGGGTTTTCATTTCGAGGTACTTATCATCCCTAACCGGGTATGATATAAAATCCCACTCACCCATTAATGCAATGAATTCCACCCAACTGGTTCTTTGTATTCACGCGAGCTTGTCCTGCGAATTGACCCTCTAACATTTTTATCATGCCCAATTGACCTTCAATTTTACAAAGTTGCATATTGGTCCCTTGAATTTTCAAAAATCCCAAAATTTCCCCAAATTTTCCCCCAATTTTAACTTCCTAACACAACCAAATTTGATTTTATCAAATTAACCGATTAAACACTTATAATTGTTGAAATTGAAGTTAAAATTGAGTTCCTACATCTTCATATGTTTCAATAGTACTTTGAATCGCAAGTTTTGACATCAGAACGAGCTCAAACGGAGCTTCACCAGAAAATAGACTGTAGAGAGAGAAAGCTTCGAAAGCTTACCATCGGGGGCACGATGGTCCGAGCTTTTGATCTGAGTAGATAGCTCTCATCCTGAGGTTCATCCTACAATCAAGAATTACATCAATTGATGCTAAATTGGATGAAAATTTTATCATCAAACTTCTGTCGGTTCTCTCTCTAGAACCGGTCTAAAATTGCAGAGTGGAGTCGAATTGGCTTACCTTTTCGCTCTAATTCAGCTGTAGGTGTGCTGTAGAGGTGTTGGGATGGCTTGGTTTGTCCTGAGGAGGGCTCAAAATGGCCGATTTCAACTCGACCAAAATAGGGCAGCTTCGGCCCACATGAGCTACTTCACTATTCCATCACGCTGACACTTCTCCGGTGACCCTCGGAGCAAACAGAGACTTCAAGCGTGTAGTTGACTTCTCCCAGATTCTAAAGAACCCGACCTCGCCTTGTTTGGCTCAGAAAAGTGCCCAAGTTGGAGCTCTAGTTCAAGTTTCACCAGAAAATGGAGCAGTTGAGAGAGAATGGAGTTTTCAGGTGTGGAGAGTATGAATGGGGAGGGGGTCTTTATATAGGAATCTCAAGGACTTCTTGGTCATCTAATTGGAGCCTTAATGGCGGTCATTCATTGCCTGAAACTCCCTGGCCGGAGACGTTTCAGCTTCGCCGGTGCTACGCAATTTCCTAGTGAGTCGACAGTGATGTCATCTGAAGGAATAAGATGACATTGTTCCGAACCAGACCGGACCGATCCGAACCAGGTTCAAAGCTTAAACCAGCCGGTTCACCCCCCATTCGACCGAATTTTTCAAATTTGAAAATTTATAAATTCATCTAAATTTATTTTCTATCTAATGGTTGCCTCAAATCTCAAATTTGAATTTTTAAGCCACCTAGATAAATGAATTTAGAATCTGGTTCCATAGTGGTTCAAACCGGTCCAAATTGGTTCAATCCAGTTTGGATCCTGTTCACATGAACAGGTTTGGTTTGCATTTCCAATTCATTCTCAAGTCCATTTCCAGGACTTTTGGGACTCTTTGGGTCACTCGGGATCCATAAATTTCCTAGTTTGCCCTTTTTCTATCGGTTCCGGTTCATGAATCGACTGGGTTCATAAACCGATTCAATCCAGTTGGATCCGTTTCATCTAAACTGGTCAAGTTTTTCTCTTCTAATTTGTTCTAAGGTTCTTTTCCAAAATTTTATGAACCCTTTGGACCACCTGAGAGTTGTAAATTTCTAAATTGCCCATTCCCAAATTATTAGGTTTGTGAAATGGTTCAATTTTCTTACTTGGTTTTATCGGTTCTTTTTCCTAGTTTTCCTTAACTCAAAAGGGCGGGGTTTATAGAAATGGTCAATTTTTAAATTCAGGTCACCGATCCTAGTTGGACCGGACCGATCAATGAACTGGACCAGTCAATGATCCAAACCAGCAACAGTCCAGACCGGTTAATAGACGGGGCTGGTCAACGGTCAATGAAGCCTTGTCAACAAACACGCAAGCACATGCAGCCAATGGGAGGCTGTCACGTGTCCAGTCAACGGTCACCTGATGACCAGTCAGCCTGCCATGTAGACAGGGGCAGCTAATGGAAGGCTGCCAAATGTTCGGTCAACCAGTCAATGGCGAACACGGCTGCTGAGTTGGAATGCCACATCAGAAAAACTGACCAATCATAGCATGCCACGTGACACGTCCGCCACATCATCATCTTCAACCTCCAGTCGCTAACAGAGAGAACAAAGAGAAGAGAGAGAGCGATGGAAGGGGAGTCTACAACAACTCAGAAATCACTCCAGTCAGGTCGCTGATGGCCAAGTCGAAGGCCATGTCCTAGCCGGTAGGTAGCTCGTTTAGTTGTCAAGCTCCCTAAATAAAGAGCACCCCTCCATTCATTCTCAGCTTCCCACAATCGACCGAAGAAGGTGAACTGCTCAGTTTCCCGGCGAGCAGCAAACTAGAGCTCTAACATGGGGGCTTTTATCCACCTCTTAAGTTGCATTAAGTGCCATTAGAACTAGGAGGAAGTCCTCTACATAGTTGCACCATCCCTTCAGCCCAAGGGCCACCGTAGAAGAGCGAGGAAGCTCAAACAGTAACACTGCTCCTTAGCTATCAACAGCCTGAGCTGCTCGAGCTCAACTCGAGCCAACCCCAAGCCAATTCTGACCAAACCAAACCCCCCAAACTCCACCTAGAGGTGCCCTAACCTTCCCACCAAGCTAATACGGTAAGCCCCACCACCCGCCCCTTCGTTAAAAAATACTGTTCATGATGCATTTCTATGAAAACTACAACTAAGAAATTCACACTGCTCATGCCACCAATTGAGGCACGGTTTGATCCAAGGAGGATCCACGGGAGGAGAGCAATTTAGAGAAAGCTAGAGCTCTGGTCGTCAAACCCTCACCGGTAAGATATCAAAGCTTTCTCTCTATATACTAATTTTTTTAGAGAAGCTCCGTTTAAGCTCATTTTCGAGCCAAATCGAACAGTTCAAATCTCAAAATCATGAGGGATACATAGGGAAGACAATTCAGATCGCAAATAGAGACAATTAACTAAGTTTTGGTGATCAATTGAACAAAATTATGATTTGGGGACCAAATTACAAATTTTGAAGAAATTGGGCAATTTGGAGATTTTTGGAAAATTGGGGGCCGAATTGCAATTTAAGGAAAATTCTTTCATTTTCATGAAATTAACTTCCAATTGGGGCCCAATTGAGCAATTGGATGAAATGGAGCACCAATTTGCAATTTTTGAAATTTCAAGAACCAATTAGAAATTTTTGGAAAATTAAGGACCAATAGGCAATTTTGGGAAACTTGAGGACCAAATGGTAATTTTGGAAAAGTTATGGATCCATGAGGGATAATTGGAAGTCCTAGGGACTTAACTGAGATTTAATGAGGATTAAGGACCCATGTGTAAAGTATAAACTTTAAGGGACCTAACTATAATTAAGGATTAGTGTAAGGACCTATGCATAAATACCTATAAGTATGAGGTCCATTATGTCAACTCTCCAGATGTGGATGCTCAAACCATTTAGGAGCGAATTGTGCAAATACTAGTACAGAGGAGTGCACCACGAATCAAGTATTCCCCAAGATGACCACGTCACTGTCACCCGGTGAGTGGGATTTTCGGCATCATACCTGGTTAGGGGTGAAGAGAACCATTTTTATGTTTGAAAAAACATTTTTCCTAGAATGGTCTCTCCTGACTGCGTGAAACTACTTAAACATTTTGGGAGATGTTCCTGATGGGAGCTAGAAATGCTCTAACAAGCATGAGGCCTCGTATTTGAAAATGATAGGGTCGAAGGCTTAGTTTTGGAAACCATGTGAAGTGGTCCCAAGGATAGTGGGCACGGGTTGGACCCATAGACAAATGAGAAGTTTAAGAACCATGAAAACTCTCATGAAACCAAAATTATTGTGTGACTCGCCACATGGTCAAGATAGGACTAACAAGGCTTAATAGGCTAATGACAGTGCGCCTACACCAGGTCGATGGGTTGGTCAAGGCAAATAGTTATAGGCCACGTTGAGTGTTGGGCCGTTAGACCATTGGCACCAAAGATCATGATTGATGAATCAAAACTGTTGTTATGCATGCATGAGGATTCCAGAAGCATCTAGACGCCCGAGAGGGGGAGTCGATGGGTCCTAAGGCTTGTTGGACAACCCAAGGGTGTATAAGGGCGGTTTGATGTCCTGTCACGCCCTGACCCGGTTTGGTCAGATCCCCGTGAACAACCCGCTACCCTCCCGATTTATTAAAGGGTTTCCATTTATTATAAACCATAAAAAGTAAGGTGTTCTTTAAACCTGCACGTTTTCCTGAAATAAAATAAATTAAAACTATATAATATTTTAAATTTATTGTACCTGTCTTACAAGCGTATTAGTTGATCGTTTTTAAGGGTAGGCTTTCCAAAATTTATTAAAAGGGATATAAGGGAGACAGTGAGTATGACTACTCATTGGATGGATTTTTTTAAAATTTTAACTTTTAGGAAAAAGACTTGTATTAGAGTATACTAGACTACTTTATTTCAAAAATCCTTTCATATCAAATCTCGGTTTTTACCACCATTTCCTTATTAATCACGGTTTGTTATCACCCAACACATATCTTTTATTATAAAGATCAAACACACATTCGTAGGCTAGCGTGTCCACTAAACCCGCTTATGGCGTTGGAGCGAATTTTCTAATTATACTTTTTTACCTCTAATACCAATTTTCTAATTCATGAAAAATTTTCAAATTGAATTAGATATTATAAAAAATTAAAAAAAAGATAATAATAAGAAATCATTCCGATGATACTATATTAATAAATTAAATAAATTAGATTAATATTAATAATATAATATTATAAAAATTAAATATAATTTAAAATAAAAATAAAAAATTGCGATTAATCAACTTAGCAAAAAAATTGAAAATTGTGCAAAAAAATCGAAATAAAACGAAGATACTAAATAAAATATGTATATTTATAGCAATTAGTGCTTTTATTTGGGTAAAACTTGCATCATTATTTGTGAGTTGGATTGGTTAGGCTGAGAGAATTTCCTTCCAAATCCAACAACAAATAAAAACTGAGCCCATGTATAAACAGACGGGAGGGGATCGCCATTTTTTAGTGGTCAGGATCTCTGTCTCTAGCTGCAGTTTGCAGGTAATGCAGGCTTCTGGAGTTGATATGGCATCCGCGTCCTCATCATCGTCGTCCTCGATGCTGGAACCTTCGGCACTGCGGCTCAGAGAGTTGAAGACGGGGAAATCCGATCATATCTCGTCTTCCCCGAACCCTAGCCAGGGCGGAAGCGGAGAGGAGGACGATGGCAACAAGCGATCGGGAGGAGGAGATGATTCCTCCTTTCCCTCTGTCAAATTCTCTCCCCGCAATGCTTCATCCAAGTACGACTTCGTCAAGGTAAATTCTATGGAACTACTTTTAAAATGTTCAGATATTGGGAATTCCTCATGCTTTAGTCTTCTGGGGCCTGTAGAATTGAGATAATTTTCGCGGATTTTCGCTCTCATGTAACAGGTCAAGGTGTGGTTAGGGGATCATTGTGATCACTACTACGTCCTCTCCAGGTTTCTTCTCAGTAGAATGTTGACTGTCACTAAGGTATACCATTCTTGATATGCTAGTTCTATGCTGTTGAAGTTCCTGTTGCATTTATTCTATTACCCTGCCCAGCCCAGGCCATTGATTAGGGAGAGCAATCAATATCACAGTGATCCGCCGTTTTTATTCACCCTGTTTCCCCCAAATGCGCTTTTGGGTAATTGATACCTGTATTTCATTATATCTTGTTTCAGATCCCCAATCATGTTGCAATTAAAATTGCCCTTGAACTGAAGAAATTGCTCATAGACAATAGCCTACTAGATGTGTACGTCATCATCTTTCTATATCATATTCTTGTGAGTTTTGTTTTTCTTGTCCACTAGAAATACTTATCTTTTACTGTTATGCTGCAGTTCACAATCGGACCTGGAAGCAAATCTTTTTAAGGTATATTCCTCCACAATTGACTTAGTTCAGCTCAGCTATTTTAGATGTTAATTGACCATAAAGAATAATCATATGCTTGTTAAAATTATGGACTGGTCATTCTATTTCTTTCATAGAGAAATATAAATATGTGAGTTGGAATTACCATGAGGTAATTGCAAAACCCTCCAACTACAGCCCATCCAAAAAGAAAAGAAAAAACAATGAGCTGTTGTTTCTAAGTTATTGGAGCAAGAGCATTGTACTTTCATTGTCTCTATGTGGGTTAGTCCATGAGGAAGAATCTTAACTTGTATACAACTCTTCAATTTGAAAATTTTAGTGTACCATTTCTTTTATGGTGGACCTTGTGAATCTTCCAGTTACATCTGTATTTTCTCTTTTTTTAGCTCATGGAGCGAAGAGGTTATGGAGAAGAGTACATAAGTCGTTACAAAATGATGACCAGGTGAGAAATGTTTCACAGTATGTCCCTGGTTTTTCCCCTTTATCTGGACGCCTTCAATATATATGGCACGGAAGAACTTGAGCAGTTTGTACATGTTACTGGAGTGCAAACATGCTTGTTCAGTTATGCTATTATCCTAACACTGCACAAATTTCGTCTTTATACAGATTTCACCATCAAAGGGTTCCTTTGATAATTCTTGTATGTGGAACTGTCTGTGTTGGAAAGTCAACAATTGCGACTCAACTTGCACAGAGACTGAATTTGCCAAATGTATTGCAGGTCAGGGTTTTTGTCTGCAATTTTATTATGCACTGCAGTAATTGTTGGCTTATTCTTTCAAATACTAATGACACATCCCATGATTCTGCTTTCTTAAATGCAGACAGACATGGTGTATGAACTGCTGCGCACCTCAACTGAGTATGTGATAGCTTCTCTATTGAGTATAGTATATAAGAAATTAATAGAAACTTAATAAACTATAGGGATTTTTTATCTATGAAGATGAGGTATATGTATATAAAAATGAAGAGACTTATAAAACTGAAGCATATCTCAAACTACCTGCTATTCCCCAAGAGAGTTTAGAGAAACAACACTAAAATGATTGGATAGTGAATGGATTAATGTTAAGGGTTTCTCCTATAATTGGAAGATGGATCACTTTGACTGAAATGTTTCTCGGTTTTTCTAAATAAAATATTTTAATAGCATTATATGTATGACTGATACAGCAGTTCATGTGGTTTTTTAGCATCATTACTGGTTCGATGATTAATTTAATCTAAGCATCAAGTCTTTGTAGTATTGATAATCATTTTCACATGTTGTCTTTTGTAATACCAGTAGATAACGCCATACTATTGTTTTCTATCTTAATTATAATACTCTGTGTATTAGTGCACCATTGTCTTCCACTCCTGTCTGGGCACAGGACTTCAGCTCTTCTGAGGAGCTGATTACTGAGTTTTGTCGGGAATCTCGAATTGTTCGGAAAGGTAGTTGTTTGGTTTCAAGTTTTTAACTTGGCCTGTTATCAACATATTCTCTGCAGATGTACATTTTATTTATGTTCTTGCTATTTGGCTGGGTAAGGCTCTTTTTCTTTTCATGATACTATATTTACCTAATGCGCATTTTGATCCAGGTCTTGCTGGTGATCTGAAGAAAGCAATGAAAGATGGTAAACCCATTATAATTGAGGTAGAATCTCCCCTATTCTCAGGGACTAGAAATTTTGCATGCTCGAAATTTTCAGTTGATAGACAGGATGGCAGATATTAGTGGATATTGCCCCATAAGCTGCCTTTTACATTGTTTCTGTTTGACATTGTGATATCAGGGGATACATCTGGATCCAAGTATCTATTTAATGGATGATGATAATAAATCATCCTCGAGTATTCTGCAGATCAATGAAGTTACAAATTCATCATCTTTTATCTCAGACAATTTGTCTCCAAATCAAACAGAAATTAACCCTTCAACTGTATCGAGGAGTCAGTCTGAAAATGATCACTGTACTGTAGAAGAGGCTCCAGTGCAGGTATATGATGACCCTGTAAATAAAGTCTCAAAAGCGGTAGAAGCTATTGATCTGGGAGGAAGGGTTGCTAAAAGTGCAGGTAATTTATCTTCTTTGTGCTTTTGATTTAATATAGTATAAGAGGTATATGCCTGACTGAGTGATTCTCAATGATAATTTATGCCCATGAGAGTTTGCATATTAGGATTTAGGAATTATTCATGTAGATGAGATAAGATATTGACAGATTCTAGTATGCATTCTCTGCTGTGACATGTTTAGATTCATATTTTATTATCTGCACATAGGATGAGATTGCATTACTCAGTAAACATTCATCAATTCCCCTTTTTTTTAACAATTATGTAGTAGGTGGAATTAAGGACCCAGAGAAAGATGTAAACAAAGGATCCAGGAAAGAAAAGTCTGGTGCTCAGCCAGTCATTGTGCCAATAGTTCTAAAGATGGCTGAATTTGATCATAAGGTTTGTTTAGATCTCCCAACTTCATGAATTGTGCATCGATATATGTTGCCTATATTTCCAGATATAATGAATATTGGTGATTCCATAAGATATGTGCTTTCTTATTTGACTTTACTGTGTAATAACAGTATGATAGTGTATTTCTCAGTTGATTAGTTGAACACAGATGAAGGAAAATTACAATTATTTTGAGATTATGTTTGTGCTTTGTACCTTTACACTATTCTTTGTGATTGATGACTTTCTCTCCTGAACTGCAGGCATTACTAGAGGAATGGATATCAACGCGTGCCTTTGGTGATAAAGGTCTTATCCAGGTTGACCTCAGCATTTGATCTTTGTCTTAGTCAAAATTTGATGTGATAATTTCATACTTCCACTTTTTACTTTTCCATATTGCCAGGTTGTGCCTCCATTTTTTTATATATTTAATTCTACCGTGTGCTTCTAGCCTCATTGTTGGTAATTGGCATTGAAAAGAGAGTTGAAAAGCAGCCTTGATGTTATGAGAAGCAATTGTGTCATTTTTTCTTAGTTATCCTTTACTGCAGACAAGCTTAAAATTGTCTGAACTTTGGTAATGTTGACTATATTTTACAGGACAAAGATCATCTAATAAGCAACTTAAAAACTATTCAGGACTATCTTTGCTCATTTAAATCACAGGTACTTGGGGATTGGAGTATTATACATCTTTTGGCCCTCATATATATGGCTATTGCTTTTCTTTTAAAGAATCACAATTATGAGTGATTTGTTGTATCCTGGAGCAGGGCATGACAGTCGTAAATATATCAGCAACAACATTTCCACAGACTCTGGATTGGCTGCATGGTTATCTTCTTCAGGTGGGGTTTGTCCTAACAATTCACTGTTTTTAATCAAGTCATCCAAAATTTTGATCTTGGCCGCTGCATATATGGTTTTATTGTCTTCTTTAGGAAGCTTGGTGTTAAGTTTAAAGGGATGAACTTTGCAGCAGAATGACAATATTTTTGGGTTCTGACCTAATGAAAATTGTGATTGCCTTTACTATCCCCTTGATACGAAGCATGACATTGACTTTTTGTTTGTCCAGTGCATTGAACAAGGTATCTCAGCAGCTTCCAGTGCAAATAGTAATTAAGTGCAAGAAAAGTAGTTTGGAGGCTTATGTCACCTTCAGCGGAAGGCAGGTATTTGATGAACTTCAGGAACTAAATCTGTTTTGGGTTTCAAGGCTATCCTAAGTACATTTGATTAGTCACTTGATCCTTAAAGCTAATATAGTTTAACTTCCAAAAGAAATGGAGTAAAAAAATGAAAGAAAGAAAGAAAATTCCAGCCAATGGTGAGAATTCACACATTGAAGAAAAAGTGAATATCTATGCGATCTTCTTCTGCCTCGATCAAAAGCATATCAACATGTTTTGATGTATAAAAAATTATTTTTCATGTTGATGGACCCGTAAAATCTTATGTGAGTTGATTTACTTGGGGAAGGAACGCATGTGTTACAGATGTCATGAGGCGTTCAGTCAGTACGGATGCTGTTACGCTGGACTGATGATCCTACCTTCGCTTAAATTGGTTGTGGTTATCGTATAAGCTGAGGACTAGTCTAGTCGATTAAGACATTGCGAGGTATGTCAAATTCAGCTGGTTGGTTATTAATAATTCATGGCATCTATCCTCGGTATTTTGAGGAGTAATCGGTTTTGGTGCGGAGGATGCTGAAAATTTCTCTATTGTAATTCACATTGTAGTCACAAATGATTGTGGAAATGTTGTGTTGCCTCATGAAGGTGTACCTATGTTTCAGGGTAGGATCTGTTTCCAAAATTTTGTAATCAAACTTTATGGGGACATTTTATTGTACCATATATTTTACTGGAACATGTCGATCTGGGGTAAATGACATCGTTGTGAATCATTAGCACAGGGATAATGAATATATGATTTTTGTTCTTAAAACTTATAATCTATTTTTATATGGAAAATATGGCATTAGTTTAAAAAAATGCATATTTATCCTAGAAAACACCTTTCATAGGGCAAACACTCACTAAGATATTAACATTAGTCAAATGCATCTCTTTGTACACAATTAATCGTTCCACAATTGATCTGTCATTTTGAGTGGTACACGTATCATTGACAAATGAAAAGAAAGATCGAGTTCTCATGTGATCTTCTGGTAAAGCACCTCACTAGGGACAAATAGTTGCCTCACTCGAAATGCTGATACCTTCGATTGTGTCGTTTGAAGTATCACGCCCTAAAATATTTCGAAGTGTGATGAGATGCATCACATTGTACAGCTTTTAGAAGTCTTGTCATGATATGTAATGACATCTTTATTGCAGGCATTAATTTGACTAAGATTTAGGTGCACATGAAATGTGTGGTGATTGATGCCTACTAAAGTCCTCACTTTGATTGAGTTTTAGGGGTCTCGGCTAAATAATAAGATGGATTGATTAGAGATATCGATTTGGTTGAGGTTTAAGTCATCAACATGTTGTGTGCCATAACACATCAATAATAGGAAATGATATGGCTAAGTTTTAGATTTTCACCATAAAGTATGTGACGCTTTCATAACTTAAAAGGATTTTTCATCTCAATTTGGAGGACGATTTTGATGCAATATACTAAAAAATATAGAGTTTTCTAATTGAGGATTTGATTGATTTTCTAAGTTTACTTGACATTTAGAGGGATTGTCAAAAGAATAAGATGCATTGATGGATATATTTACGGGAGGTATGGCTTTAGTTGAGGTTTAGGGGCATCACCATGAAATATGTAACCATATCATAATTGAAGAGGATTTTCCACCTCAATTATAAGGAGTAATTTGATACAATATACTAAAAATATAGGGTTTATTTAGTATTTTTTAGGGTTTCTCAATTTTGAATTTGATTGATGTCCTAAAATTCAATAGTATAAATAATAGTATCTGATGCCACTTTTTGTAAGTTTTTGTCATTTTGACAATGATGTTCTTATTGATTGCTTCCACCATATCATTCATTTACACAAATATTTCACGTTTGTTATTTTGGTTGATACATGTATTATTGATTGATACACATTTGTCATTCTCATGAACACACATTTATGCCTCAATATATATTGCATATATTTCCTTTATTGCTCATAAGACATTTAACTAATCAACACATCATAGTAGTATATTCAATAGTTAGAGCATCATTTAATCCTATCAATTGGAGAATGTGGGGTATTACCCATTCTCAAACACTTTTTGATGTCTTTGAGCCAATGCTCATGTTTGTTGAGGTCGATTATGGTGAAATGAGTTAGCCCCTTAAAGATATGTACTTACAAGGACTCAATATGGTTGTCCCTAGTGATACTCACCAAGATCAAGGCTAACTACAAATTTTCAAATTTGGAGTGATTAAATTCCCCTTTAGTGTATTTTTGCTCAGTAAATAGATTTTTCTTCATATCTTGAACTAATCCACCATGAGTGAGATATAAAATTCTTAAATTATCTGTCTTAATAGGGTCAATCTCGACGCCTTATTTGATGAGAACAAACCTAGCAAATTTCCCAATATGATGTCAATAATCTTTGGCAATTAGGCTTCCTTAGCTACTTCTAATCCCTATATCAAAACTCGTGCTTCAACATCAATGGGAAGGTTACACCATAATGTCTCCTCCTCCTATCTGTACCTTTCTACAATCATTTCTAACCACAAAACTTGTTCTAACACATACAATGATAGAGTCAACAGATCTATTACAATTGAGTTTTACTATTTTAGATGGGGATCTCTCCCAAATCTTACTCAATTTTGGTATTCTAGGAGAGTGTTATACTAAAACCATCTGTGTGTACTCAAAATTGATTCAACCCAGTCCAATTGATTCGAAATAGGTTCAACCCAGTCCAATTGAACCGATCAATGGATCGCTTGTTAGGTCAACGTCCCATCAGCGTGCATGGAAAATCAGCGCACAACGCGTGGCGAAGCACACCCCGTCAGCCGCAAGGTTAACGTCTTGAAGCGCTCACCAATACTTAGTGTGTGACATGTGTCCCTCATCAACGGTCAATTGAAAAAATTCAACGTCATTAGGAATCGACCAATTGGAGCAAGACATGTATCCTTAGTTAACAATCAACTAAAGGAAATCCCCGTGAGTCGGAATAACCAATGAGAGGGTGACATGTAGAAATTGCGCTAGATTAGCAACCAGCTAGGATGTCTAGGAAAGATTAACCAATCAGTGACCAACACATGACAAAGTTATGTTGGATGGCCACAATCAACCAGAAGAAGACACATGACAATAGAACAATGCGTCAGGTGGGAAAGCTGATGTATTTAAATCAACTAATCATAGGATGCCACATGGTAAAGTCAACAATGGTCGTTTGTGGTCATATTCGATCAACTGCTACATCAAACATAACGACCAATGAAAGGTCACCATGTGTCCATTCAACAGGTCAAAGGGTGACTCGAATGTTGAGTGTGATATTGTGTTAATAACGCTAGCCAATCATAATGTGCCACGTGGTATATCGCAAGTATGAAGCTCACATGCACACAATGTTGTCTTCTACCTTCAAACTCATGAAGACAAGGAAGGCCGCCTTAACTCTGGTGAGTCATAAATCGCTCTAACAAGCCTTTAAATCAGAGAATTAATAGCCGACTGATGGTAGAACGGATAGAACCTTTAATTCCCGAGCTCCTTATATAAAGAGTTCCCCTCAATTTGTCATCTCCACACCTCCAAAGCTTCGAGAACCTAAACTATTCCAAATTTCAACTATCCTCAAACTAGAGCTCCGAAATCTTGAGTTGACCGGTTCTTTCCCCAGTTTTCTTATCTTTAAGAGATGAGGTTTACACTCTCCCCTCCTTTTAGGGGTTTTGTCCCCAAAACTTTAGTCAGCCATTATTTATGTTAGAATTGACTTTCCCGGTTGCGCTCCTGAGGTTTGCTCAGTATGTTATCTCTTTGGCTACTCCTTTTATCTAGTCCTTTAGCCATGTACTTGAATAGTCTTTCTTCATTTATATCTTTCACTCACTCCACGGAGTGTATCATGTTAGTCTTGTCCCAATTCCCCATCCCTAGGTACTTCCTTAGGTCTCTTTTTTACTCCACTTAGGGTAAGACATTTTTCCTTAAGGGTTCTTATTCATGTTATTGGGTTGGATGTTCCATATACATTCGATCGTCCCTGCTTTCCCTTCATTTCCTGGATTGTGGATGCTCTCAATTTAGCATCCTTTCTAACTCTTCGTCTTTAATCCCATGTGTTTTGATATTATTTCCTCCTTATCTTATTTGGTCCTTCATTTCTGGTTTACCATAATTTTGGTTCCATTTCTTAGGTGTGACCATCGGACTCAGTCCTACTTGGTTCACCTTTCTTGGAACTGTTGTCACTACATGTTTTTTACCGCATGATCTGTTCTATTATTATTCTTGCTCAGTATGGTCTCCAGAGTATATATCCTGATAATGGTTTATGCCATTTTCCATTCGTTCAAGAGTCGTAGGGTGGTGTTCCTTCCTACTACTCAATAGTGTTTCCCATCTACTTTCTATATGGTTCCAATTGTCCTTTAATTTTCTTAATATCATAATCGTGTCGATTCCCTTTATCTACTTATTCTTTTACCCACTTTCCTATGGTTTTTTCCTATTTCAAACTGTCATCATCATTTTTTTCCAACTTACCGTCACATTGAGATCCTTTGTCACTTATGTCTTTTCTGATTTACATTGGCATATTTTTCTCAAGGCTTTACTTTCCTTCATACTTTCTTTCTTACTTATGACCATTCCCCCATTTCTCATTCTAAATTGACCCTTTTTCCCAATTTACGTAATGTTCCCTAGTTTTAGAGAAGGTATCCCTTTTTAAGGTTTCCTTTCTCTACTATGTCCTTCAAGGTAAAGTCTTCCACTTTTAAGGCTATACCCTCGATTTTCTTACTATTCCTTGAAGGTCTCTTCTTCTTACTTCCCTACACTTCCTTTATTTTGGGACATGTATCTATTTTTAACCCTTCATTGTCTTAAGATTCCATTTCATCCCTTATCCCATATCCAATGCTCTTCGGGTTTTCGGGTCTTATTTCGTGTATTCCACACTATACCCAGTCGTCATCTTTTGAGCTCCATTAAGTGAACGTGGACAACGACAAGTCTCGATGTATGTGGTCATTTCATCATCCACTTCTTAATTTGAGGCTTATTTCTTTCAAGATTTCTCAGTTAGTCCTTCCTCTATGCCCTTATTATGGGCAATCCACCCATTTCTTACTGATACGACATCTTTTGAGGCTATCTCCTTCTTTACCTGTTCCTTGAGTTTTAATTTACTCCTTGGGTCTTGGGTAAACTTCCTTCGTAACTGGTCTCTTATTCCCAACTTGCATTCTTTTTTAAACTTTCCTCCTCTATCCCACTTTAGTTGGGATCTATACTTCTTCGTTGGAATATGTATGCCTCTTTTGAGCACCTTTCTTTAGTTGGTTTCTTCCTCTTTTTCCCAGGTTTCCTCTTTCCTTCGTCAGCTTGGTTATCTATCTTTAATTTGACTTCATGACATCATTGATGTAATCCCATCCAACTCATCCATACTTTGGAGAGTTTTACTAGCACATCCCTTATTATTGTCTTTATTTCAACTTGTACTAACTACGATTTTTGTTCCTATTCATGAAGGGTTATCGGCCTTTTCCTTTTAAGGTTGCTCCATCCCTTTCGTGGCTTAGGTTTGGTCGTCGATTAATTTTCGGCCATTTCTTTATTCAAGGATTCCTTCATTCTTCCTTTCTAATGTTTTGGCCTTTACACATTTCCCTTCCTTGTTGGAGTTTAAATTTATGGTCTCCTCGAGTTTTAGTTCGTTAACTTCCTTGTTCCCACTCCTCTCCTAGCCCACTTGTCTTGGAACAATTGTCCTTTGAGTTTACTCATCCTCAAGGCCTATTTTGTTGTCCTTCCTAGGGTGTAGTCTCTACTATTTTTCTGGTCCTTCATAGGGCATCGTTTTATTTATGATGATCATTTCGTTATTTCTAGTTATATCCCACTCTACTACTTTCCTTTTACCAGAGGAAGTTACACCTATCATTGAGAGTCATTCTTACCTACTTATTCTCCTTTTTTGGTTCTCTTATTTCAGGTTATGCCTCTTATGATCCACTCTTCAGTTCCTTAGCTTGGGATTTTCTTCTCATGGTCTCACTTCCTACCTTCATCCTTTTTCTTAGATACTTCCATCCTTGTATTTCCACGTTTAACCTCCCTAACGCTCTTGGAAGGCTTTTCCTTCTTTTCTTTCTTGTATCCTTCTGACATCAGTACAGTTGTCCACCCTTAATCCTTCTCTGTCCTCCAATTCCCCTTCTTGTTCCTTATCCTTCCTTGAGGAGTTCCTAATTGTCGGTGGGTTCCTAGCATTTTACATTAGATCTATCTATCTATCAATAATTCTTTCAAGAGTACTTAGTCTTATTCATTCTTCTAGGGGTCCCTTTCCTATCACATTTCTTTTTTTTTTCTTCCCTATTACTGTATTATATCCTAGAGTTGTCGGAGGAGGGCTTTCCGTGTTCACCCTTTTTGAGGGGTTCTTGTACCTTACTTCTCCTCTCGGTTACCTTTCCTTCAATTGGTCCTTCTTAGAGGCAACCCAATTCCTCTAGGTTCTCTAACTCTTGCATGGGGGCTCTCTTAATCCCATATGATCCTTAGGCTTTCCTCCACTCTTCTTGTATCTTTTAATGTTGCCTTCCCTCTTTCCTAGATTCACCCCATTGTTTAACTCTTCTCTTATACTAGATTCCTTATGAACACATTCCTACCTTTGATTAGGGTATATCTTTTCTGGTGACTCTCTTCCTAGGTAGACTCTTGCAACTTCCTTCCTAGTGTTTTGTCTTGTTGTCTTGTTACTTTGAGTTTCCTAGTTCTTGTGGAGGACTACTTAGACTATCTTAGGAATAGTCTTCCTTCTTAGGTGGCCTTCTCTTCATTTACCCGATCATGATTGGTTTTCCCCAATCTATTACTCGTTTATTAAAGAAGACTATTTTAAATAAAGAAAATAGTCTTTATTCATTAAAGGAGGTAATTATTGCCATACTCGACTTATAACAAGAATTTTCCACTACTTCCTAGTCCATTGGAGTCATAGGCCAGAAGTTAGCATCTGAACGGTTTCGAGATTCATGGTCTGAAGGCTCTGATGAATTAGTTAATGTCCATCCATACTCTTGTAGGATTTCCCTAAGAGGACGAACTTCATGAATTTCCTCGAGTCCGTACCTTCTCAACACCTCAACCTCGCACTTGTAGGCCCACTTCATCCATTGGGAAGGATTGAAGTTAAATTGAGCTAGTGGGGGTACTTGATGGACTTTCATAAAGGTGGCATGGGCATCCCAATAGTTATGCCAGGCCTCTTATTTAGTTGGAGTCCTTTTTGGCTATTGTGGCGCTAGAGGAGGTGTCAGGCTCCTTGGAGGAGGATATATGATGTCTTCTAGCTCTAATAGGGCTCCAAAACGTTTCCTATAGTCCTCGACCATGTCGTTGGACACTCTCTTCTCGCCCTCTAGGAATCTTTGAACAGTTGCCTCTCTAGAGGTAGCTGTCTTTTTCACAGTCTCGTGTGGGGGTTTGGTTCGCACAACGAACTTCCTAGGGACTCTTCTTCCTATAGGGTAGTTAAGTTATTGTTAGTGTCAGAGCATAGTGTTGATAATGCTTTCAAGGGAACCTGACTCTAATACCACTAAAGTTGTCATGCCCCGACCCGGTTTGGTTGGATCCCCGTGATCAACCCGTTGCTCCCTTGGTTTAAGAGGGGTTTCCCCCTTCCTTTAGTCAAGATGAGCTAGGTGTAGTTTAAACCTTATTCCCTAGAATAGCATACATCAATAAAATATAAGGGTTTTCCCCTTTTTTAATTCCTGTGAGCAACCTGTGACTCTCCTGATTTATTAAGGGTTTTCCCCTTTTTTAATCCGAGAGGAGTACGACATCCTTTTTACCTATATCTTTTCTAGAACAACATTAGTCAAAACTAAATAAATTTAAACTTACATACATGTCTTGTAGGTTTAGCTAGCAGAAGGTTTTTAGGTAGATTTTTCTCTCGATTACCTGAAAAGGGGTAAAGGGAGGGGGTGAGTTCAACAACTCAGTGAATGGGTGTTTGAAAAATGAGTTTCTATAAAATAGTTTTGAATTGGAGTTTGTCAGACTCATTATTTCCTTTAAAATCATTTATTCCTTGGATTCTTAGTTATTCAAAACCAATTTCCTCATTATCCACAATCGGTGTGTTTAACAATCAACACACGCCCTTCATCATGAAAGGATCACACATTCACAGGGCAACCCGTCCACTACACCCACTTGTAGCGTCAAAGCAACTTTACCGACCACCTAGATAGTAGAAGCCTGTCCACTTCTACCCTAGGAATGAATGGATTCTCATGACATTTAACCCTCAAACCCAAAAAGAAACTCCATGTCCGTATACATACAGAGACCTCATCTAGACCCCACCTCAGTCTCATGCGCATGAAGCTACATCGAGCTTCCCTGACTACTGGCATGACAAACTGCCCTTATCTCCACCTTGTCGTACAGTTGCCCCTAGGACGCATCACTACCCCTCTTGGGCATCTTCATGGTCCTGAACCTCAAGTGCATGCACAAACAAGAATTTTTCCATAAAGCCATTAATCTTTGGTGCCACTAGTCCAATGGCCTCGACCCTCAACTCGACTTGCAGCTGTTTGTCTAGACCGATCTGTCAACCTGGTCCTATCGCACTATTGCCAGTCCATCGAGTATGTCGATCATGGTACCATGGCCAAATAAAATAATCATTCACTAAAAGATTTCATGGCTTATCATCATGTTTGTTTACGAGATCCTACTTGTGCCAACTGGCCTTAGGCCCATTCTATGTGATTTTCCATAACCAGGAATTTTAGCCCACAATTCCAAAACCGATGCCTCTGACCTATCTGAGCTATTCGAGCTCTCGTCTAGAAGGTCTCCCAAATTTTTAAGCATTGGCACAAATAAAACTTTTAACTCATCCAACACACCAACAGGGTGTGATGACATCTCCGCTTACAACCGGTAAGCGGGTTTTCTACTACCTTCCAGGAAGTTCATCATACCAACAGGGTATGATCTACTTACAACCGTTAAGTAGTTTTTCTTCGTAGTTCTCACATTATCCCAACCAGGTGTGATGTTAAAATTCCACATAGTAGTGATTTTTCATTTCTGAGGTACTCATCATCCCAATCTAGTATGATGTGAAAAATCCCACTCACCCGATATTTGTAGTGTATTTCCTCTAAATCGGCCTTTTGCCTCCACACAAACTTATCCTTGCTGGGGTTCCGGTCCTTTGTGTTCCTACATGATTTGGATATCCTTATTAACATTTGGCATAATAGCCTTCATTCCTCACATATGAACAAAATACCCAAACTTTTCAATCATTTACATTTAGGTCCCTAAAGTTCCTTTTTCTTAACTTTAGGTTCCTAATTCAAACTTTTCCCCAAATTGAATCCCAAAACTTCTAAAATTCATTTTATGTTTTCAATTTATTCAAAATCACTTAAGGGGATCAAGTTTCCCCAAATTTCCAATTTGGTCCCCAACATTTAAAAAAATTACCATTTTGCCCCTACTTTACAAAAATGGCAATTTAACCCCAATAAATTTAAAAAATTGACCAATTGGTCCTCCAACATCCTTTTTATGGTTAATTGGCCCTTAATTTTGGGAAATTACACTTTGGTCCCTCAATTTTACAAAATCCCCAATTTCCCCCATTCAAACTGGCCAAATTTGATTTCATCAAATTGACCATTCAATCAGGGTTAATTGATCCAATTGAAGGTATGGATTAGTTCCTACACTTTTGCACAATTCAATGGAGCTTTAAATCACGTCATTTGGGTCCGAATTGTGCTCAAACGGAGCTTCGTTGGAAAAATGAACTTAGAGAGAGAAAGCATTGAAAGCTTATTGTAGAAGGTGCGGCGGTCCGAACTTTCGATCGAGGTAGGTAGCTCTCATCCTGAGGATTCTCCTAGGATCAAGAATTGCAACAATTCATGTTGATTTGAGTGAGAATTTGGTCTATGAAGTTTCATCATTTCTCTCTCTAACGCTGATTGGAATTTATAGAGGGGAGCAAAATTGGCTTACCTTTCAGCTCTAATTCAATCGTATGAGGGTTGTGGAAGTGTTGGAAGAGCTTCGTTTGGCCTGAGGAGGGCTCAATTTGGCCATTTTTAGCTTAGCCAAAACATGACAGCTTCGGTCTGCCGGAGCTGCTTCATTGTTTGATTATGTTGGCGATCCTCGGATCGAATGGTGACCACCTCGGGTAGCCAACTTCTCCCCGAGTCTAAGGAACATGACCTCACATTCTTTGGCTCAGAAAAATGCCCAAGTCGGAGCTCTGGTTCAAACTTCACCGAAAAATGGAGCAGTAGAGGGAAAGAGGGGTTTTCAAGTGTGAAGAGGATGAATGGGGAGGAGCTATTTATATAAGAAGCTCGGGGTCTCTCTAGCCGTCCAATTGGCACCTTTATGGCGATAATTAATTGCCTGAAATGCCCTGAATGGAGACTTTTCAGCTTTGTTAGCGCCGTTCATTTTTTCGGCAAGTGAACAATGCTGTCAAATGGAGGAAGAAGACGACACTATTCCTAACCGAATCGGACCCGTTCGAACCGGTCCGGTTTGACCGAGTTTTTTAAAATTAAAAATTTTAAAATTCATCTAAATTCACTCTCTATCCAATGGTGGATTCAATTCCTCAATTTGAATATTTTAAGCTACCTAGAAAAATGAATTTAGAAATCGGTTCAATGTTGGTTCAAATCGGCTCAATATGGTTCAGGTTTGGTTCACCTGGACCGGTCTGGTTTTCACTTCCAATTCATCACAAAGTTCTTTTCCATGACTTTTATAACTTTTTAGGTCACTCGGGATTTGTAAATTTCCCGTTTTGCCCTTTTTCTAACGGTTGGGGTTCATGAACCGGTTCAGTTTTCTCACCCAGGTTGACCGGTTCTTTCCCCGGTTTCCTTGTCTTTAATGGACAGGGTTTACAACTCTCCCCTCCTTTTAGAAGTTTTGTCCCCAAAACTTAATTAGCAACCTTTGTATCATGAATAATTTCCTTTAATGTCAACTTGGGGTTTGCTTGACATGCTAACTCCTCGGTTGTTCTTTCAATCAGCCCCTTTTTATACCATTCACTTAAAGAATTTCTTTTCCTTTCCATTGCTTACTCACTCCATGGAGTTTATCATAATTAGGCATGTCTTACCCACTACACCAAGGTACATCCTTAAGTTCACTTCCTCCTCTACTTAGGGCAAGATTCTTCCTCTCGAGGGTTTCTTGCTCAAAATTTCAAGATTGGGAGTTCCAAGCTGCCTAATTATCCCCTTGTCTCTGTGTCCTCTTGAGTGCTACATACTTGCTTTCACGGTTTTTGATGTTATCACCTTTTGTCTTATTTTGACCCTTCCCTCATCCGTTTTTTATTACAACTTCGGTCCAAAATTAATTTTTGACCTTATCATACTTACTAACTGACTCTTCCTTACTCGAGTCACATTTTCCTTGGGACTGTTGGGCTTACAGTTCCGTTACAGTCATGACATTTTATAGAACTTATCTTTGTCCATTAGATTTCTAGAATACTTCCTTGAGTGTCGTTCTAATATTTCTAACCTTTAAGGGATCATATAACTTCATCCCTCTTTCCGTTTGGTAGTATTCCTCGACTACATTTACCATTATCTCCTCATCCATCTTGCCTTTGACATCTTGTTTCACAGAACCGTGTCGATTTCTCTTACCTACTTGCCCTTTCCCAGCTTCTTTTTTTGGTCTTTCCAATTCTAATCATTGGGTTTCCTGATGACTTACTGACATGTGAGAATTCTTCCCTTCTTATGCCCTTCCTCTTCTTTAGTGGCGTCCTTTATTCAAGGACTTTCTTTTTCCTTAATCCACTCTTACTCGCCCGTAATCACTTCACGATTCATTATTTTGAGTTGAACCCTTTTGGTCTATGTGTTGATTGTTTTGTTTGGGGAGTTCCCTTCTTACAGTTTCATTCTCTACTATATCCCTCAGAGTAGAGATTTTTAACCTTAAGAGCTACATGCTCAACTTTCTTACCATTCCTTGAAGATTTCTTCCTTCATTTCCTTACACCTCCTTCTATATTGAGGCATTTGCCCACTTTAAATCCTTACTCGTCTTAAAATTCCATTTCATCCCTTATTCTTTATATGAGGAATTTCTTATTATTGGTCTTATTTCATATACTCCGCCCTATGCTCATCCTATTCCCCTTCCTTAGAGTGTAGTCTCCACTACTTTCTGGTCCTTCTTAGGGTCTCATTTATTCTCCTTGACCATCTTGTTGCTGCTAGTTGCTTCCTTCTATTAGGTTCATCATAAATCCCTATTTGGCTTCTTTGCTCTTCTAAAACAAGTAACACCTGGTTGTCCCGATATACCTTCAACCACTTATGGTTCTTTATGAGGTTCCTTATGTAAGGTTAAGCCTCTTAAGATCCATCTGGCGATTCCTTAGCTTCAGAACTTCCCTTTTTTTTAAGGTCTCACTTCCTACTTTTATCCTTCTGCCTAAGGACTCCTATCCTGGTTCAACATCCCTAATGCTCCTTGTAGGCTTTTCATCCTTTCCTTTCTTACACCCTTTTGAGATTGGTATTGTTGTCTGCTCTTTATCCTTCCCTATCCTCCATCTCCTTTTGTTCCTTATCCTCTCTTCGAGGAACTCCTGTTGATAGGTTTGTTCCTAGCACTATGTTTTATGTCCAACCATCCACTCCTTGGGCTCTATTAAGCGAGTGTGGGCCACGACCAATCATGATGTTATTGGTTTTTTTCCCTTAACCATTACCAAATTGGAGGGCTCACTTCTCCAAGGTTTTTCAGATGTTCTTTCCTTTATTTCCTTATTATGGGTAGCCCACCCATTCTTACTTATCACAATGTCCTATGATATTATTTTCCTACTTACTCATTCCTTAGGTTTAACTTTCTCCTTGGGTCCTCCTAGTATACTTCCCTACGTTCTTTCACCTCAATATGCACTTCATTTCCTCATCCTTCATCACTTGATCCATTATTTCTCAGTTTGGATATGTACGCCTCCCCAGGGTTTCCTTTCTTGGAAAAGGTTCATGCAATATTTGCTTCAAGATCTCTTTATGTGAGACTTACTAAATCCTTCTTATGGTTTAAGTGTGATCACTATTTCATTTTTGGCCATTTATTTCTTCAAGGATTTCCTTTATCCTTCTTTTCCACTGTTATGGCCTTTCCACCTTTTCCTTCCTTGCTGAGGTTTAAATTTATGACCTACTCGAGGGTCAGTTCATTAACTGCCTCATCCCTACTACTCTCCTAGTTTACTTGTCTCGAAATAGTTGTCATTCGATTATACTCATCCTTGATCCCTATCTCATCATCCTTTTTAAGGTGCAGTCCTTACTATTTTTTGGTTCTTCCTAAGGTGTCTTTTCCTAAAGTTTCTAGTTACACCTTCTCGCTAGCTTAGTCTACAACCACACTTGGCTCCTCTGCTCTTCCAAAGTAGGTCACACCTTGTTATCCCGAGACATTTCATCATTCGGGGCTTGTCTTCTATGGAGGAGGTGGTTCCTTCTTTGCTCCTAGGTAGCTTGTAACACTCCTTAAGGGAAAATTCCCTTTTATTAGTATTCTGCTCTGTCTAGGTTTTCTTAAGGTTCTATCAGGTCTTCTTCCTGTGATCCTCCCTTATGTAATTGTGGCACACGATCATATTATTGAGGGACATAAATTTTTTAGGAACTTAGAATCCTATTCATTAAAGTAAGAATACAGATTGGGGTTTTAACATCTCTTAAGGGAGATTGTTACAATGATGGTTTGGGAAGTACTAAGTACTATACTATGGTCTATAAGGATTTCTTTCTGGGTGAGATTGGGATCCCTAGCCGAAATTGTGGTTCTTGTAATGTTATCCCTTCCAGCTTCTGTAGAGGTGGAGGTGTACTTATTGGAAGGTATCACTTTGATTCCTTGTGGTGTAGGACAGTCCTTTGCTATGTGTTCCACCCTCCTACACTCATAATAGGTCCTTTCGGGTCTTGTCCATCGTAATGTTGGGCATCTTCTAATGTAGTGTTCCCATTGTCCACATCTATAATAGGTCATCTTCTTACATGGACCTTTGTGGTTCCTTCTACACTTTGAGCATTGTAGGGCCTTTCTAAGTGATTGTTGATGGTTCGATGATTTGTCGTCCTTGAGCCTAAACACCTTGAAGGTTTTTTTGTCGAGTCCTTTTTGACCCGTGGTTACTCTAGGAGTCATTCTATACTCCTAGTTCATTTCCTCATTTGGGATGGGATTCTCCCTAGCTTCTGGGGTGGCTAAGGTAGCATGGGTTTGTTTTGCAACTTTTCTTGGGGCCATCGGTAAAATTTTAAATTATTCTTATCAGTTACTATGTTATATAGTCTTGATAATGTATTCGAGGAAACAGGCTCTGATACTACTGAAGTTGTTATGCCCCGACTTGGTTTGGTTGGATCCCCATGAGCAACCCGCCACTCTCCTGATTTATTAAGGGTTTTTCCCTTCTTTAAATCGTGAGGAGTAAGACGTCCTTTTTACGTATACCTTTCCTAGAATAACATTAATCAAAACTAAATAAAATTAAATTTACATACCTGTCTTGTAGGTTTAGCTAGCAGAAGGTCTTTAGGTAGGTTTTTCCCTTGGTTACCTGAAAAGGGGTAAAGGAAGGGTGTGATTCAACAACTCAGTGAATAGGTGTTTGAGAAATGAGTTTCTATAAAATAGTTTTGAATTGGAGTGTGCAAGAATCCTTATTTTCTTTAAAATCATTTTTCCTTGAATTCCCGTTCATTCAAAACCAATTTCCTCATTACCCACAATTGGTGTGTTTAACAAACAACACACGCCCTTCATCATGAAGGGATTACACATTCGTAGGGCAGTCCATCCACTACACCCACTTGTGGCATAGGAGCGACTTTACCGGCCACCTAAATAGAAGCCCATCCACTTCTACCTTGGGAATGAGTGGATGTTCACGACATTCGAACCTCAAACCCAAAAAGCAACTATATATCGCATCAGGACAAAGACCTCATCCCGACCCCATCCCAGTCTCATGTCCATGAAGCTACGTCGAGCTTCCATGACTGCTGGCACGACAAACTACCCTTATCTCCACCATGTCGTCTAGTAGCCCCTAAGATGCATCACTACCCCTCTTGGGCATCTTGATGGTCATGAACCTCAAGTGCATGCACAAACAAGAATTTTTCCATAAAGCCATTAATCTCTGGTGCCACTGGTCCAATGGCCTTGACCCTCAACTTGACCTACAGCTATTTGTTTAAACTGGTACATCGACCTGGTCCTGTTGCACTATTGCCAGTCCATCGAGTATGTCGATCCTGTCTTGGTACCATGGCCAAATCACATAATCATTCATTAAAAGTTTTCATGGCTTATCATCATGTTTGTTTACAAGCTCCTGCTCATGCCAACTGGCCTTGGGCCCACTGCACGTGATTTTCCAAAACTGGGCATTTTAGCCCCCAATTTCCAAAACTGAGGCCTTTGGCCTATCTGAGCTATTTGGGCTCTCGTCAAGAAGGTCTCCCAAACTTTTTAAGCATTGGAACACAATAAGAGGAGAACACTTCTGACAAAAATAAAATTTTACACTCGTCCTTCACACCAATTGGGTGTGATGACATCTTTTCTTACAGCCGATAAGCGGGTTTTCTACTTCCTTCCAGGAAGTTTATCATACCAACTAGTTACGATCTACTTACAGCCGATAAATAGTTTTTCTGCGTAGTTCTCACATCACCCCAATCAGGAGTGATGTTAAAATTCCACATAGTTATAATTTTTCATTTTCGATGTACTCATAATCCCAACCAGTTATGATGTGAAAAATCCCACTTACCCAATATTTGTAGTGTATTTCCTTTAAATCGGCTATTTGCCTACATGCGAGCTTATCCTTGTTGGCATTCTGGTCCTTCGTGTTCCTACATGATTTGGACATCCTTGCTTATTAACATTTGGCACAATAGCCTTCATTCCTTATGTATGAACAAAATGCCCAAACTTTTCAATCATTTACATTTATGTTCCTAAAGTTCTTTTTCCTTAACTTTAGGTCTTTAATGCATACTTTTCCCCAAATTGAGTCCCAAAACTTCTAAAATTCACATTGGATCCTCAATTTATTTAAAATAACTTAAGGGGTTCAAGTTTGCCTAAATTTCCAATTTGGTGACCAACTTTTCAAAAATTACCATTTTGCCCCTACTTTACAAAAATGGCAATTTGACCACAATAATTTTAAAAAATTGACCAATTGGTCCTCCAACATCTTTTCATGGCTAATTTGCCCTCAATTTTAGGAAATTACAATTTGGTCCCTTAATTTTACGAAATCCTCAATTTCTGCCAAAATTTTCCCCAATTTGCCCCTTTCAAACTGGCCAAATTTGATTTCATCAAATTGACCATTCAATCGGAGTTAATTGATCCAATTGAAGGTATGGAATATCCTACACTTCCACACGATTCAATTGAGCTCAAACGGAGCTTCGACGGAAAACTGAACTTAGAGAGAGAAAGCTTCGAAAGCTTACCGTCGGAGGTGCGGCGGTCCGAGCTTACGATCGGGGTAGGTAGCTCTTATCTTGAGGATACTCCTAGGATCAAGAATTGGAAAAATTCATGTCAAATTGAGTGAGAATATGGTTAGTGGAGTTTTGTCGTTTCTCTCTCTAACACTGATCGGAATTTATAGAGGGGAGCCAAATTGGCTTACCTTTCATCTCTAATTCAGTCATATGAGGGTGGTGGAAGTGTTGGAAGAGCTTGGTTTGCCTTGAGGGGGGCTCAATTTGGCCATTTTCAGCTCGGCCGAAATAGGGCAGCTTCGGTTCGCCGGAGCTACTTCACTATTTGATTACACTGGCGCTTCTCCGGCGATCCTCAGATCGAATGATGACCACCGTTGGGTAGCTTACTTCTCCTCGAGTCTAAGGAACTCGACCACACTTACTTTGGCTCAGAAAAATACCCATGTCGGAGCTCTGGTTCGAGCTTCACCAAAAAAATGTAGTAGAGATAAAGAAGTTTTCAAAGGATGAATGGGGAAGAACTCTTTATATAGGGAGCTTGGGGACTCTTTGGCCATCCGATTGGCACCTTTATGGTGATCATTCACGGCCTGAAATGCCCTGAATAGAGACTTTTCAGCTTTATCAGCCATCCGATTGGCACCTTTGGGTGACTGAAAAGTGTTGTCATCTAGAGGAAAGAGACGACACCATTCTAAACTGTACCGATCCGAACCGGGTTCAATGCTTAAATTGGCTTGTTTAAGCTTGATTCGACCAAGTTTTTCAAAATTAAAAATTTCTAAATTCATTATGTATCTAATGATGGCTTTAATTACCCAATTTGAATAATTTAAGCTACCTAGAAAAATGAATTAAAAACTAGTTTAATGTTGGTTCAGTCTGGTTCAGGTCTAGTTCACCTGAACTAATATGATTTTCACTTCCAATTCATCCCAAAGTCCTTTTACATTACTTTTATGAATCTTTAGGTCACTTGGGATTTGTAAATTTCCTGTTTTGCCATTTTTCTAACTGTTGGGGTTCATGAGCCGGTTCGATTTTCTCACCCAAGTTGAACGGTTCTTTCCCTGGTTTCCATGTCTTTAAGGGACGGAGTTTACACATTAGGATGCATCACTACCCCTCTTGGGCATCTTGATGGTCCTGTACCTCAAGTGTATGCACAAAACAATAGTTTTCACATAGCCATTTATCTTTGGTGCCACTGCTCCAACGACCTCGACCCTCAACCCGACCTACAGTTGTTTGTCTAGGCCGGTCTATCGACCTAGCCCTAACGCACTGCCGCCAGTCCATCGGGTATTGTCGGTCCTGACTTGTTACAATGGCAAAATGCACGGTTTTGGAAAATTCTAGCCCCATAAGATAAAAACTGAGGACTTTGGCCTATCTGAGCTGTTCTTGCTCACGTCAAGAAGGTCTCCCAAAGAGTTTAAGCATTGGCACACAGTCAGGAGAGAACACTTCTGGAGAAAAAAAAGTATTTTTGACTTCATCTCACCAACCGTGTGTGATGATACCTCCGCTTACAATTGGCAAGCGGATTTCTTTTTCCTTCAAGGAAGTCCATCATACCAACCGGGTATGATCTCTTCTACTTACAACCGGTAAATAGGTTTTAGCTTAGTTCGCCCATCACCCCAACCGGGTATGATGTTAAAATTTCACTTACAAGTGGTTTTTTGTTTCTAAAGTGCTTATCAACCCAACCGGGGATGATGTAAATAAGCCCACTCATCTAGCTTTCGTTCAGTTCACACTTGTCCCTACACGATTTGAGAAGCCTCATCACTTACAATTTGGCATAAAAGCTTAGGCTCACAATTTATCGATAATTTGTACTTATGTCCCTAAATTTCCTTTTTCTTAACTTTAGGTCCCTAATGCCATCTTTTCCCCAATTTTGAGTCCCAAAAATTCCTTTTGATTCCTCATTTTACTCAAAATTGTATAAGGGGCTCAAGTTTTCTAAATTTCCAATTTGGTCCCCAACTTTCCAAAAATTAACAATTTTCCCCTACTTTCCAAAAATGGTAATTTGACCCCAAATATTTCAGAATTCAACCAATTGGTCCCCCAACATCTTTTTTATAGCTAATTGGTTCTCAATTTTGGAAAATTGCAAAAAGGTCCCTCAATTTTATGAAATCTCTGATTTTCCCCAAAATATTCCCCTAATTTCCCCCTTTCAAACTATCTGAATTTGATTTCTTCAAATTGGACATCCAATCAGGGTTAATTTCTTCAATTGGAGGTATAAATCAGTTCCTACATTTTCATACGATTCAATTGAGCTTTGAATCGAATGAATTGAGGCTAAAATGAGCTCAAATGGAGCTTAATTGAAAAATTGTGTGTAGAGAGAGAAAGCTTCGAAAGCTTACCATCGGAGGTGTGGCGTTCCGAGTTCTCTATTGGGGAAGGTAGCTCTCTTCCTAAGTTACCTTCTAGGATCAAGAATTCCTATCATTGACATCTAATTGAGTGAGAATTTCATTAGTGAAATTTTGTCATTTCTCTCTCTAACTCCGACCAGAAATGATAGAAGGGGCCGAATTGGTTTACCATTCAACTCTGTTGTAGTCATGTGAGGGTTGTGGGGGTGACAAGAGGGCTTGGTTTGGCCATAAAAGTAATGAATTTGGCCGATTTCAGCTTAGCTAAAATAGGGTAGCTTCGGTCCCTTAGAGCTGCTTCACTGTTTGATTCAATCGACCTTCTCTGGTGGTCCTCGGATCGAACAGAGGTTGCTGTCAGGTAGCTGACTTACCCAAAACTCTAAAGAATCTAACCTCGCCTTCTAAGGCTAAGAAAAATACCTATGTTAGAGCTTTGGTTCAAGCTTCACCGAAAAATGGAGAAGTTGGGAGAGAATGGAGATTTGAGGTGTGATGAGGATGAATGGAGAGGAGCTCTTTATATAGGGAGCTCGGTGACTCTCTGTCCGACTGTTTCACATCTTGGACAAACTTATCCTCATCCTAAAATGACCCGAACGGAGCCATTTTTCCTTCACCGATGCTGTCCATTTTCTGCATTGAATGAACAGTGCTATCATCTAAATGAAGAAGACGACATTGTTCTGAACCAGACCGAAGGGTTCGACTAGGTTCAATGTTTAAACCAGTCGGTTTAGGCCCGATTCGACCATTTTTCTCAAAATTAAAAATTTCTAAATTCATTCTCTATCTAATGGTGGCTTCAATTCCCCAATTTGAATTGTCTAAGCCACCTAGAAAAATGAATTTAATAATTGGTTCAATGATGGTTCAAACCGGTTCAAGTCTAATTGACCTAAATCGATCTGATTTTCTCTTCCAATTTGTTCCAAGGTCCTTTTCCATGTTTTTTATGACTCTTTGAGTTACTTGGTGTTTGTCAACTTCCCATTTTACCCTTTCTCTATCGGTTAAGGTTCATGAACCGGTACGATTTTCTCTCTTGTGTTGACCGGTTCTTTCCCCGGTTTTCTTATCTTTAAGGGACAAGGTTTACAATGTAGGCCGAAGACAAGCTGACAAACCATTGCGCTGGATAGCCAAAGATAAAGGCTATAACTTAAAAGACTGTTGATTGTGCATGCACTGTGAGATTCGACCCATTAGGACACTTGGCATGAGGTAGTGATGGAGCCCAAGGACTGCTGGATGACCAAGGGTGCATAAAGGTGGTATGTCGTCCAGTAGACTATGAAGCTCGAGGAGCTTCCTGCGCACTAAGACCAAGACAGTAGGGGAAAGGAGGTCTCATCCCACAAAGCGGACTTGGTGAAGTGATCAGGGTTTGAGGGTTGGACTATTGATGTCCACTCAAACTTTGGGTAGAGGTAGTGCACCTCTATCAGGGTGGACGGTAAAGACGCTCTGGTCCATAAGTGGAATGGTCGGGGAACGTTCTGTGAATGTGTGATCCCTCCTATGATAGGAGTGCAGTTGTTGATTGTGTAAATAGAAAAATATAAGAAGAAACTACTGATGAAATATCAAGCGTTTGAAAATGTTGAATCAAATGTTCCCTAAAAGATTTCCCTCCACTCACTGGGTTGTCGAACTCACCCCCTCCCTCTAAACATTTTTCAAGAAGGAACGTGACTACGCCAGCCTCTTCCTCCCCAGACCCCATTCCAAGTATAAATATTTAAAATTTTTGTTTTGTTTAATGTTGTCTAGGGAAAACATGACATGTAATATGCCTAACTCTCTTTGATCTCCTAGAGGAGTCCCTCTTCGACGTCTGGGAGTGTAGAGGGTTGTTCACATGACCTTGACCAAACCGGGTCGGGGCGAAACAAAAGCCTTGCAACCCTTCCATATCATCTTTTGGGCTTTCATTTGGGACACTAGGTGTGTTTCTCCTTTCCTCCTATCTTCTTGAAACCGTAGTTCGAGTGTCCAAGGAGTGTGGAAGGTTATCACACTCTTTCCACAGTCCACCTTGGCTTGGTGTGTACTTAACCAATCCATTCCTAGTATTATTTCTACCTCTCTCAGAGGTAATGGAATGAGGTCTGCTTCTAGTCTTACTCCACCAATCTTAACTTCACATCCCTTTAATTGTTTGTCTCTTTTCAGTCCTTCACCTAATGGGGTGAGAATATTGAGACTTTGTTCCAGGGATGTAAGTTCCAGTGGAAGATTTGGGACTAAGTCTTCCTTGATAAATGACATCTCTACCCTTGAATCAAAGAGAGTATAGACTTTTCTCCCCTACAGTTGTAAGTATCCTAATTGAGGAAATAACAAGTTTCTTTTAGCTAATTGAATTTCTTTTATTAGATAGGGTAAAATTACTAGACTTTGTCTAACTTTGGTTAGGGAGGGTTTGGGAAGTACTCGCTACAGTACTAGGATCTTTTCGAGCCTCTTCTTGTGTGAGGTTATAAATCCTACCTGGCACCCTTGACATGGCGATTGCATCTCGTCCTCCGTTTAATGTACTTGGGTTCCCTTGGGGTAGTTCAAGGGTATTCCTTTGTGTATTTTCACAAAGAGTGGGGCACTCCCTTGCAAAGTGTCCCATTTGCCCACATTTGAAACAAGCTTGACATAACCCCTCGTGGTTCTTCTAACACTTTGGATAGTGGGGGGCCCTCTGTAGTATACCGATGTTTACCTCCCTTTGTGTGGGGTGGACTTCCTTCCTCCTTGGGAACCCCATTTTGCTTTCCCACCTAGGACCACCTTGTTCCTTGTGTCCATCACGGTGATTTTGGCCTTTGTCCACCTTCTGATTTGCTTGTTCCATCCAGTGACGTCGGGTCAATACTAAATGCCCACATTCATGAGCCATACTAATTACTACTGCTAGATCTGTGGGGCATCCTAGTACTCCCATTCGGTCCCATATGTCCATATTGAGACCGTCCATGAATCGTTGGTTGATGTCCACTGGTGCGGCCAAATCGGGGGCAAAGGGCCACAACTCATTGATTTTGGTTTCATACTCTTAGATAGTGTTAAGCCATTGGCAGAGTTAGAAGAACTCTTGTTTCTTCTCATTGATCAGGTGCAGAGCCAAGTATTCCTTCGAATACCTTTTCTCAAATTACTCCCAGGTAGGTGTGGTAGCATGTAGGCTCCTAACATTGTCCCACCACCTCTTGGCGCTGACCTCTAGGAAGAATTCTGCTAGGGTCACCATCTCTTTTGGTGAGATCCTTATTATCCCCATAAGTTTCTTAATGTTGGCCAACCAATCCATAGCGGTTCCATGATCCTTCTCCCTTTGGAAGGGTTTACATCCTAATTGATGGAGTGTATTGAGGTATTTGGGGATGTCAATCAAAGGAGGGATATAAATAGATGTGGAATGGGATTGTACTTCTTCAAGCTCGGTTTGGGAGTTGTGTCCGCCTCGAGAGTGAGGTTGGGCCTCCCAAATACTTGTGTAAATTCTTCGTATAGTATTTGGTGTTCTGAGCTTAGTCCAGGTGGACCCATCTGAGCTTCTCTAGGAGTTTCTATAGGGATAGGGTTTTGGAAAGTGTTAGTGATTACAGTCCTAATTCTCTTGGTTCCTCTCTTGGGAGCCATCTGATAATCTTGATAAATTTACTCTTAGTTCTTATGTTATATAGTCCTGTAAACGTATTCAAGGAAACATGCTCTGATACCACTCAAGTTGTCATTCCTCGACCCGATTTGGTCAGAAACCCTGTGAGCAACCCGACACTTCCTTTGTTCCAAGAAGGATTTCTCTTCCTTTTAAAATCACGAGTAGTCAGGTGTCCTTTTCACCTATTTTCCTAGAATAACATTACACAAAACTTGAGAAATTTAAAGGTATACCGGACTTAAGTTTTAGCTTCACGAAATCCTCAAAGGTTTTTATCTTCTTTCCTGAAAAAGGGGTTAAAAGGGAAGGGGTGAGTTTCTACAACTCAGTGAGCAGGTGTTAGGAGTGAGTTTTCAAACAGGGTTTTAGTTTACTAAGATCATTTCCAAAATCTTTCACTATTTTCAAATACTTTCTCCAATTTCACTTATTATGTGTGTTCAACTCTTTTAGCTCCACCCCCTTTCCTCGAAAGGCATTCAGCAATCATACACATGCCCTTTATTATAAAGGGTACAAATGTTCACTGATGCAACACGCCCACTACAGCCACTTGTAGATCAAAGCGTCTTTACCGTCCATCATGATAAAAGTCCATGACTTCTACCTTGGGTATGAGCGACGCCCTAAGCGTCAGGCCCTCAAACTCAACATATCTTCGTGTTCGTGTGAGGATGGAGACCTCATCCCGCCTCCACCTTTGTCTCATGCATAAGAAGCCCAAACACAGTAGCTTCTCCTACCCTTATCGCCACCATGTCGTCTAGAAGTCCTTGGAACCCATCATTAGCCCTCTTTTGCATCTTGATGGTCCTGCATCAGAGTGCATGCACAAATAATAGTTTTCACATATAATCATTATCTTTGGTGCCGACGGTCCAACGACCTCAACACTCAATCCGGTCTGTAGTTATTTGCCTTACCAGTCCGTCGACCTAGTCTTGGCGCACTGCCACTAGCCCATCGAGCCTTGTTGGTCCTGACTTGGTACCATGGAAAATCACATAAACATTTCCATTTTTATGAGAGTTTTCATGGCTCTTTTTATTCATGTTTGTTTATGGGCTCTAGCCCATGCCCACTGGTCCGGCCCACTTCACGAGTTTTTCATAACTGGGCCTTAAGCCCTATGAGTTCAAATTTGAGGCCCCGGCCTGTTGGAGCTATTCTAGATCTCGTTATGAAAGTCTCCCAAAGAGTTTAAGCATCTGTACAAAGTCAAGGGATAACATTTCCGATAAAATGGTTTTTATCTCAAGGTACACATCACACAAACCGGGTATGATTGTAGAAGTAGGTTGACTCACAAGTGGATTTTCATTTTTAAAATGGTGCTCATCACCCCAACCGGGTATGATATTTAAAATATCCCATTCACTATGGTATTTCAAATTACAGTGTGCTCATCATCCCAATTGGTATGATGTATAAAGTTCACACTCACAATCGGTATGTAGGTTTTTAGCTTTAGAATGGTGTTCATCACCCTAACCAGGTATGATGTATAAAAGTCTCACTCACCGGTGACTATGACGTGTTCATCCCTAGTCAGCTTTCCAAGTCCTGCTTGAGCTCCTTTGCTCATGTCCTTATCTGAATTTGTTCCTACACGGTTTGAATATCCTTATAAGGAATGACATGGCATGAATATCCCCTCTATTTCTAGGCATTTACATTTAGGCTCTTATTTTTGTCTTATTGCAATTAGGTCCCTAAAGTATAAAATACTTTACTTTAGGTCCCCATATGCTCAATTATTTTCAATCAAGTCCTCGGCATTTGCAATATTCCTCTTGTGTCCTTAATTTTATCAAAATGGTATATGGGCCTCAAATTTCCCAAATTTCTAAATAGCTCCACCAATTTTTACAAAATTACCGTTTTGCCCAAAAATGACCAACTGATCCTAATTCTTTAAAAAAAATAACCAATTGGTCCTCCAACATCCTTCTCATTAAAAATAGACCTTCAATTTTGAGAAATTGCATTTAGGTCCTTCAATTTTGAGAAATTCCTAATTTCACCCCTTTTTACTAATTGAAATTGATCTCTTCAAATTGGCCTATCAAACTGGGTTAATTGCTCCAATTGATGGCATGAATTAGTTTCTATTCTACTATACAGTCTAATTGAGCTTTGAATTGTAGAATTTGGGTCCGAAACGAGCTCAAATGGAGCTTCGTTGGAAAACTGTACATAGAGAGAGAAAGCTTTGAAAGTTTATCGTCTAAGGCGCGGCGATCCAAGTTCTTAATCTGGGGAGTTAGCTCTTGTCCTTAGGGTCCTCATAGGATCAAGAATTGGGACAATTGCTATAAGGATCAGCGAGAATTTGATCAATGAAATCTATGACTTTCTCTCTCTAGAACCAAACTACAATGACGGGGGAGAGCCGAATTGGCTTACCTTTATCCTTTGGAGAGGTCATGTGATGGCCTTGAGGGCTAAGGGAAGGCTTGGTTTGGTCGTAAGAGGTCTGAATTGGTCAAATTCAGGTCGGCCAAAATAGACCAGCTTCAAACAGACGAAGCTGCTTCATTGTTCGATATTGCCGACACTTCTTTGATGATCATTGGGTCAAGGGGAGGTTGTTGTTAGGTAGCTAACTTCCCCTAGAGTCTATAGGATCCGAGTTTGCCTTCTAAGGCTGAGAAAGGTGCCCAAGTTGGAGCTCTAGTTTGAGCCTTGCCAAAAAACTGAGCACTTTGGAGAGGGAGGCAATTTGAGGTGTGTGGAGGATGAATGGAGGGGAATTCTTTATATAGGGAGCTCGGGGATCTTCTTCTCTACCAATTTCCATACTGATCGAGCTTATCCTCACTAAAAAATGCCAAACTTGGAGGGAATATTCCTTCACTAGGAAAGGACAGTTTTATGCATTGATGAATAGCATATTCATCCCAAGGAAGAAGATGACATTGTTCTGGACTGGACCAGTCTAGCCCGACCGAGTTCGATGACGAAAATCGCTCAGTTAAGGCTCGATTCAACTTATTTTCTCAAATTAAAAAATTTTTAAATTAGTATAAATCCATTTTCTATCTAATGGTGGCCTCAATTTTCTAATTTGAGATTTTTAAGACACCTAGAAAAATGAATTATTCAATCTGGTTCATTATGGTTTAACTCGGTTCAATCAGGTTTAGGTCCGATTCAACCTGAACCGGTCCGATTTTCCCACCCAATTTACTTCATGGTTATTTCCCATCATTTTCATGACCTTTTAGTCACTTGGCATTTTCTAATTTCCCATTTTTACCCTTATTTACCATTTTTAGTTCATTAAATGGTTCAGATTTCTCCTTAGAATCGACCAGTTCTTTCCCAGTTTTTCTCATTCTCGAAAGGATGGGGTTTACATGTCCATTAATCGCCCCCTCTTCTATACTGGTATTCTCAACAAGACATATCATGACTATTGATCATACACTTGGTACTCATGACCATGTAACGTAATGATGCTTATCGTATCACATTACCGGGAGCTCGGTGCATCACTCGCCCGGCTCCCCGACTCACACAGCAAAATCATGCATCAATCAATTATGCTTATGACATGGATATACACGGGAGTTTATTCCTTCACTAGACTAACTCCCCATGCAAATTTAATAAGACCTAGGTGTCCGACCTATCTCTAGGTTGTCTCCACAAATCACATGGTAGGCATCTCTCCCTAGACTCAAGTCTCACAGCCTACCCCATGCCATGGTCGCCCCACAAAGCATGCTAATATTGCACACAACAAATCAAAGAGCTTCGCTTGTCACTTAGTGGTCTCCTCATAACACATAATTCAAGCCTCATGCCCCATACCTGAGTTGTAAAACCAGTCCTTTAGGATCAAGGAGAACTAGAAAAAGTACCAACAAATTTTCATGTGAAAAACCAAGCCAATTAATGAATATAAAATAGTAAATAAGGGTTAACAGTGGAGATTGGAAAATCCCAAGTGACCAAAAATTCACAAAAATCATGGGAAAAAACCATGAAGTCAATTGGATGGGAAAATCAGATTGGTTCAGGGTGAACCAGACCCGAACAAGACTTAACCAGATTGAATTGTTGAGAATAGGATGAATTATTCATTTTTCTAGGTGGCTTAGAAATATCAATTTGGAAAATTAAGGACACCATTAGATAGAAAATGAATTTAGAAAATTTTGAATTTCAAAGAACCGGTCGAATCAGGCCATAACCGGTCGATTTTTGAATTCTAGTCATCGAAGGCCAATTGGCCATGAGAAAGATGTTGGAGGACCAATTGGTCAATTTTTTGGAACATTAGGGGCCAATTTTCCATTTTTGGAAAGTAGGGGCAAAATTGTAATTTTTGAAAAGTTGGGGGCCAAATTGGAAATTTGGAAAGCCTGAGCCCCTTATACAATTTTGAGTAAATTGAGGACTCAAATGGAATTTTGGAAACCTTGGGATTCAATTTGGGGAAAAGTAGCCATTAGGGACATAAAGTTAAGGAAAATGAACTTTAGGGACCTAAGTGCAATTAATCGATAATTTGTGAGCCTAGGTTGTTATGCCAAACCGTAATTGATAAGGTTGCCCAAATTGTGTAGGGACATGTGTGACTAGAACACAAGAAAGAGAAAGCTCACATAGACTTGGCAAACCGACTAGGGACGAACACGTCACAATCATCGAGTGATTGAGCTTAATTACATCATACCTGGTTGGGATGGTGAGCAATTTAGAAGTGAAAAATCACCTGTGAGTGGGAATTTTTAGTATGATGAACTTACTTGAGAAAAGAAGAAACCCCCTTACCGGCTTTAAGTAGAGATATCATCACACCCAGTTAGTGTGATGAAGTTAAAAATAATCTTTTTGTCAAAAGTGTTCTCCCCTTACTATGTGCCAATGCTTAAAAGATTTGGGAGACCTTCTCGATGGGAGCTAGAATAGCTCAGATAGGCTAGAGGCCTCGGTTTTTGAACTCATGGGGTTCAATGCCTAATTTTTGGAAAAACACATGCACTGAGCCTAAGGCTAGTGGACACGGGCTGAAGCCCGTAAATAAACATGAATAGGAAGAGCCATGAAAACTCTCATAAAAAGTGGAATCAACTGTGTGATTCACCACGGTACCAAGTCATGACCGATAAGGCTCGAAGGGCTTGCGACTTTGCACGAGGGTTAGGTTGACGGACCAATTAGACAAACAACTGCAGGCCGAGTTGAATGTCAAGGCCGTTGGACCATCAGCACCAAAGAGAATGGCTAAGAAAATGAGAACTATTGTTTGTGCATGCACTTGTGGTATGATGGGCAGTGATGGGTCCTAAGGGCTATTGGACGGCATGATGGCAATAAGGGAAGGAGAAGCTACTGCGTCTGGGTTTCTCATCCTATCAGTTAGTCATGGAGTTACTGTGTTTGAACTCCACGGAGTTACTGTGTTTGAACTCTACAAAGTTACTATGTTTGAACTCCATGGAGTTACTATATTTGGACTCCATGAAGCTACTATGTTTGGGCTTCTCGAAGCTACTGTGTTTGGGCTTCATGCGCACGAGACCTAGATAAGGTCTTTGACCTCATACAGACACAGAGTGGCATTTGGGTCTAAGGGTAGAAGTGGACGTGCTTCTACTTGGTGCATGGTAAAGACGCTCTGATCCACAAGTGGTGCAGTGGACGGGTTGCACCTGCGAATGTGTGTACCCTTCCTAATAAAAGGCATGTGGTTGTTTGCTAAATGCCTCATGAGGTAAGGGGGTGGGCTAAGAAAGCTAAACACACCTAATGTGGTAATGAGAAAAAGGTTTTTGAGATTTGAGAATCCTTGAAAAAAAATAATGGTAAAGTTTGGAAAAAGGTTTTGAAAACCGAAATTAAGGAAAACCCTTTTTAAAGGAAAAGATAACCTTTGCATTGTTTAGATAAACAAAAGCTATTTTGAAAACTCACTCTTAACACCCGCTCACTGAGTTATAGAACTCACCCCCTCCCTTTTACCCCTTTTAGGTAACCGAGGATGAACCAAACTTAAAGACCTCCTTTATTGGAACTGTAAGATAGGTAAGTCTGTTTTAAGACATTCATTTTTGTATAATGCTATTCCATGAAATATAGGAAAAAGGACACATTACTTATCACAGTTTAAAAAAGGGTGAAACCCTTCATGGACCAAAGGGAGTGGCGGGTTGATCACGAGTATCCAACCAAATTGGGTCAGTGCATGACATGACATCCCCCAGAGTCTATAGAACCCGACCTTGCCTTCTGAGGCTGAGAAAAATGCCTATATCGGAGCTCTGGTTTGAGCTTCACCAAAAAATGAAGTAGTTGTGTCATGCCCTGACCTGCTTTGGTCGGATCCCCATGAGCAACCCGCCACTCCCTTTGGTCCATCAAGGGTTTCGCCCTTTACTAGACCACAGGGAGTAAGACCTCCTTTTACCTATCTTTCCTGGAATAGCATTATAAAAAACTGAGTATTTTAAAACAGACATACATGTCTTCTTACTATTCCAAATTAAGAGGGTCTTTAAGTATGGTTTTTCCTCGGTTACCTGAAAGGGGTGAAAGGGAGGAGGTGAGTTCTACAACTCAGTGAATGGGTGTTGGGAGTGACTTTTCAAGGAAAACAACTTTATTTGAATCGTACCAAGGTTATTATTTCCTTTAAAAAGGATTTTTCCTCACATTCCGGTTTTTAAAACCTTTTTCCATTTTACATTATGTGTGTTTAGCACTTTTAGCTCACCCCCTTGCATCGGGAGGCATTTAGCAAACAACACACACTCTTCATTAGGAAGGGTACACACATTTGGAGGTGCAGCCCGTCCCCTGCACCCACTTGTAGATCGAAACGTCTTTAACGTTCACCAAGATAAAAGTCTGTCCACTTCTACCCTGGGTCTCAATGGATGTTCTCAACATCTGACCCTCATATCTAAATACCACTTAGTGTCCATATGAGGATAGAGACCTTATCCCGACCCCACCCCAATCTTATGCGCAAGAAGCTACTTTGAGCTTCCCGACTAACCAGCACGACGAACTACCCTTATCTCCACCATGTCAACTAGTAGCCCTCAGGACCCATCACTACCCCTCTTGGGCATCTTGATGGTCATGTACCACAAGTGCATGCATGCACAAAAAATAATTTTTTAGATATGGCCATTATTTTTGGTGCCAATGGTCCAGCGGCCCCGACCCTCAACCTGACCTGTAGCTGTTTGTCTAGGCCGGTAAGTCGACTTGGCCCTAATGCACTATCGCCAGTCCATTGAGTATTGTCGGTCCTAACTTGATACTATGGCGAAATCACATAACCATTTCATTAGATATTACATGGCTTCATTAACTCAAGTTTGTTTACAAGCTCCTGCTCGTGCCCATTGGTCTTGGGCCCACTGTATGTGATTTTTCAAAAACCGGGCATTTAGCCCCTATGAGTTCAAAAACCCGAGTCCTCTAGCCTATTTGAGCTGTTATAGCTCCCATCAAGAAGGTCTCTCAAATATTTTAAGCAATGGCACACAGTTAGGGGAGAATACTTCTGACAAAAAGTATAATTTCCACTTCATCACACCAACCGAGTCTGATGATGTCTTCGCTTACAACTGATAAGTGGGTTTCTCCTTTTCTCAAGGAAGTTCATCATACCAACCGAGTATGATGTTAGGTAATCCTACTCAAAATTGGTAAGTAGGTTTTTTGTTTCTACATTGCTCACCATCCCAACCGGGTATGATGTAATTAAGTCCACTCACCCGATGATTGTGATATATTCATCTCTAGTCGGTTTCCGACTCCAAGCTAGCTTTTCCTTGCTGGCGTTCTGGTCTCTCATGTTCCTACATGATTTGGGCATCTTTATCAATTAAGTTCTATTATAGCAACCATCATTTTCTCACGAATGAGCGAATAGGCTCAAAATTATTAATTAATTGTACTTAGGTCCCTAAGGTTCCTCTTTCCTTAACTTTAGGTCCATAATGCCAACTTTTACCCAAATTGAGTACCAAGGTTTCCAAAATTCTCTTTGAGTCTTCAATTTACTCAAAATTGTATAAGGGGCTCGAAATTTCCAAATTTCTAAATTTCTAATTTGGTCCCCAACTTTTCAAAAATTACAATTTTACCCCTACATTCCAAAAATGGCAATTTGGCCTCCAGTATCTTTCTCATGGCCAATTGGCCTTCAATTTTAGGAAATTGCAAAGAAGTCCCTCAACTTTTTGAAATACCCAATTTTCCCCCAAAATCTTCCTCAATTTCTTCCCTTCAAACTAACTGAATTTGATTTCTTCAAATTGTCCATTCAATCGGGGTTAATTGTTTCAATTGGAGGTATAAATCAGTTTCTACACTTCCATACAATTCAATTGAGCTTTGAACCACAACATTTGGGTCCAAATTGAGCTCAAATGGAGCTTTGCTGGAAAATTGCTCGTAGAGAGAGAAAGCTTCGAAAGCTTACCGTCGGTGGTGTGGAGGTCTGAGCTCTAGATCGTGGAAGGTAGCTCTTGTCCTAAGGTTTCTTCTAGGATCAAAAATTACTACAATTGATGTCAAATCAAAGTTGAATTTAGTCAGTGAAATTTAACACTTTCTCTCTCTAACCCCTAATCTTCAACAATTGAGACGGACCAAATTGGCTTACCTTTCAGCTCTATTGAGGTCGTGTGAGGGTTGTGGGGGTGTTGAGAAGGCTTGGTTTAGACAAAGGAGGGCTAAATTTGGCTGAATTCAGCTCGGGCAAAATAGGGCAGCTTCAGTCCGTCGGAGCTGCTTCACTGTTTGATTCCACCGGTGCTTCTCTGACGGTCCACGAGTCGAGATGAAGTTTCCATTAGGTAGCTTTCTTCCCTCATAGTCTGTAGGACCCAACCTTGCCTTCTAAGGCTAAGAAAAAGGCCTATATCGGAGCTCTAGTTCGAGCATCGCTGGAAAATGGAGCAGTTGATAGGGAAAGAAGATTTGAGGTGGGTGGAGGATGAATGAAAAGTAGCTCTTTATATTGGAAGCTCGGGGACCTTCTGCCTCACAACTTTCCATTTTGGTCAAGCTTATCCTCACCCTAAAATAGCCTGATTGAAGCCTTTACTCCTTCATTGACGTTATCCATCTTATGCATTAATGAACAGTGCTATCATCTAGGGGAAGAAGATGACATTGTTCCGAACAGGACTGGACCGGTCTGACCGGGTCAATGTGAAAATTGACCGGTTCAGGCCCGATTTGACCAGTTTTCTTAAAATTAAAATTTTCTAAATTTATTCACTATCTAATGGTTGTTTCAATTCCCTAATTGGAATATTTTAAGCCAACTAGAAAAATGAATTTAGAAACTGGTTCAAGTATGGTTCAAATCGGTTCAATCTAGTTCAACCTAAACCGGTCTACTTTTCTCTTCCCAATTATCCCAAGGTTCTTTTCCATGATTTTTATGACTCTTTGAGTCACTTGGGATTTGTCAATTTGCCCATTTTCCCCTTTCTTTATCGGTTATGGTTCATGAATCGGCTAAGTTTTCTCTTTCGAAACAACAAGTTATTTTCCTAGTTTCTTATCTTTAAAGGGACGGGATTTACAAGTTGAGAGAGAATGAAAATTTGAGGTGTGTGGAGGATGAATAGAAAATAGCTCTTTATATAGGGAGCTCGGGGACCTTCTACCCAACCACTTTCCATTTTGATCGAGCTTATCATCGCCCTGAAATGGCCTGAACGGAGCAGCTCGTCGGCGTTATCTGTTTTTTGCATTAATGAACAGTGTTGTTATCCTGAGGAAGAATATGACACTATTCTGAATCAGACCAGACCGGTTTGACTGGGTTTAATGTGAAATTCGATCGGTTCAAGACCAATTCAACCAGTTTTCTCAAAATTAAAATTTTATATATTCATTCTCTATCTAATAGTGGCTTCAATTCTCCAATTTGATCATTTTAAGCCACCAAGAAAAATGAATTTAGAAACCAGTTCAAGTATGGTTCAAATCGGTTCAATCCGGTTCATGTCCGGTTCGCCCTAAACTAGTCTAGTTTTCTCTTCCCATTTGTCCCGAGGTTCTTTTCCATAATTAGTATGACCCTTTTAGTCATTTGGGATTTTTTTTTATTTTCAATTTTACTCTTTCTCTATAGGTTAAGGTTCATGAATTGGCTCAGTTTTCTCTTTTGAATTGACTAGTTCTTTTCCAGTTTTCATATCTTTAAAGGATGGGGTTTATAATTATTCTTGAAAAATCACATTTGATTTAATGGGCATGATCTTAGTTATTTTGAACTTCTTATATGAGTTCTAAACCTAACTTTTTACTCATGGTGCACAAACATCAACATACTTAATTATGCTCCGGTCGGCCAATCGGACTCGCTATCAACACTCACTCACCTCTTTTCCTTGAACTTGTTTGTTCCACAAGGTTTGCAGAATCCATTCTCGGTTTTGCTAGTGCTCTTCTTATATTCCATGCAAGGTTAATAAATCATAAGGTCAGCTTCACTCCTAACCATTAACAAATAAACCAACCATACTCTTTCTATGGTTTTATTATTTAGCCCTTTCAGGTCCCGATTACCCGACTCATTAATCGGTAACCCAACCCTCGATCTAACCTTTCCTAAGGTTAATTTCCTTGGGCTTAAGCTTATGCTCTTTTCACTTGGCACTTATTGAAATGTCCAAATTTACTTTATTGCCCACCTATGGGTTCCATTTTCACCAAATTACAATTTGTTCCTTAACTTTGGCAAAATTACCAATTTTACCTTATACTTTACAACTTACTTTCTTTGTACCTTAGACTTTTTCCAAGTCCTTCATTTGGGTCCCTCAAGTCCCCATTGAGTTCCATTTTGGTCTCAAATAGCCATTGGAATAAATGCAAGCACTATTTCTTATGAATTGTTGGAAGGCCCCTAAGTTTTGGAAATTTTACCATTTTGTCCCTCTTATTGAGTACTTAGGTTTCGGGATCCATTTGACCCACAAATTTCTCATACAAGTCCCTAAACATTCTAAAACTTCGTTTAGGTCCTTGAACTGCTAAATATTTGCCTCTTAGCCATGCAAATACTCAATTTTGTACTTTAGTCCTTAACTTTGCATTTATTACAAATAGATCCCTAAACCTTCCACAACAGGCAAACTCGGTCACCAATATTCACCAAATTTTCCAATCAGCCCTAAAAATTTATTTTATCCCTTAGGATTTCCCTACAAAAAGATAAATTTCATTTTTGGTTCACCACTTTCCCAGCTAGTTCTTTAGAAAATAAAAATAACTAAAACTTGTATATTCAATTTTCTATTGAATGAACTCAAAAACCACTCAATTTGTATTTTTTTGCACCCTTAAAATTTTGCGGGGTTTTGTGACTGTCCTAGTCTGAATGCGGTCCAAACCTATTCTCTCACAGTTTTCTCCCAATCATTGACCTCATGTTCCAAGACCTAATGGCTTCTCATGACCATTTCACCCCTCTTGGACTCTCCATTGATCCCTTTCTTTGTTTCGATTTGATTTCACCTCTCAGATTGCATTCTGCCTCCCGGTTTGATCCCATAGTCTGGTTCAACTTAGCCTGATTATCGAGTTGGAATTTCCCAGTCTTACACTCGAAAACAAGACTATGAGTCAAAGTGAATTGGAAAATCAAGGATGAAAATGGGAATGGGAACCCAAGTTGGGAATTGAGATCCAATTGTGTTAGAGATCTATTTCCTAAGCAAGAAACCAAGATTTAGAGAAAATTCAATTTCCATACGATTGGGATCAAGATTTTAGGTTAAATTATCGAGGGGACACGAAGAGGAAAAAAAGTAATTTTGGAAATTTTAGGGATTTCAAACTAAAAAGGAAAATAGAGGGGGCACCCAATCAGTTTTTCGGATTCGACCTGACTCCCTCGCCCAAAACATGCTTGTGGTATGCCCCTTCACCCGACAAGATCCTATAGTCCGCTGCTCGGGGATTTTGATCAAATCGATTTCACACCACAAATCCAATGATGGACTTCACAAACTTCCTAGTGGCCTACATATGAACTTGATGGGCCTATCTCTTCCGCATATGATCGAATTTTACACCCAAAGTTTAAAAACACGTTCTCATATTCACTCCCGACACTCGATTGTTCCTACTCAAAATTCTCCCATACTGATCACCAAATTAAGTTATTATAGTATCAAAATACCACAAAGGGATTGCACTTAAGTTTTGTGGCTAGGTCCCAATTTGTTTGTCACGCTCCGACCCAATTTGGTCGAATCCTCATGAGCAACCCGCCACGCTCCCAGTTTACTAAGGGTTTTCCCTTCTTTAACTCGGGAGAAGTAAGGTGTCCTTTAAACCTATACCTTTCCTAGAATAACATAAATCAAAACTACATAAAAATTATAATTTACATACCCATCTTGTAGGGGTAACTAACAGGAAGTCTTTGGGTAGGTTTCCCTTGGTTACATGAAAAGGGATATAGGGAGGGGGTGAGTTCAACGACTCAATGAATGGGTTTTTAAAGTTTGACTTTTAGGGAAAATGTTTGAATTAGAGTGTGCCATACTCCTTATTTTCTTTTAAAACAATTTATCCTTAAAGTCTCATTTTCATAGTCATTACTTAATTCTCAATTATAACCGGTGTGTTTATCAACCAACACATGCCCTTCATCATGAAGGGAACACACATTTGCAAGGCAACACGTCCACTGCACCCACTTGTGGCATCGGAGTGTCTTTACTAGCCACCTAGATAGAAGCACGTCCACTTCTACCCTGAGAATGAGTGGATGTACCAACATCTGACCCTCAATCCCGTAAATAAAACTTCGTGTCTGTATGAAAACATAGACCTCATCTCGACCCCACCCCAGTCTCATGCACATGAAGCTACGTCGAGCTTCCAAGACTGTTGGCACGACTAATTGCCCTTATCTCCACCATATCGTCTAGTAGTTCTAGGTCATATCACTAGCCCTCTTGGGCATCTTAAAGGTCCCTTAACTCAGTGCATGCACAAAGCAACAGTTTTTCAACATATGCCATTTAATTTATGGTGCCACTAGTCCAACGACCCCAACCCTCAACTCAACCTGCAGCTATTTGTCTCGACTGGTCCGAAGACCTGTCATGTCGCACTACCGCCAATCTATCGAGTATCTCGGTCCTATCTTGGTACCATGGACAAAAAAATCATTCATTTAAAGTTTGCATGCCTTAAACTCGTGTTTGTTTATGAGCTTCTACTCATACCAGCTGTCCTAGGGCCTACTGTACAAGATTTTATAATCGAGTGTATTAGCCCTCAAGTTCCAAAACCAAGGCCTCTAGCCTATCTGAGCTATTTGAGCTCCCATCAATATGGTCTCCCAAAAGTTTTAAGTAGTGGCACACAGTCAGGGAAGAGCACTTCCAACAAAATAAACTTTTCATCTGTCCATCACACCAACCGGGTATGAGGACATCTCCGCTTATAATTGATAAGTGGGTTTTTTACTTCCTTCCAGTAAGTTCATCATGCCAACTAGGTAAGATCTACTTACAACCGTTAATTAGTTTTTCCGCAAAATTTTTACATCACTCCTCTCAAGTCTGATGGTTAAAATACCACTTAATAGTGTGTTTTCATTTTCGATGTACTTATCATCTCAATCGGGTGTGATATTAAATCCCACTCACCTGGTTGTGTAGTGAATACCTCTTATTTGGCTCTTTGCCTCCACGTGAACTTGTACTTGCTGGAGTTCTCGGTAATTCATGTTACTACACGATATAAACACCCTTGTTTACTATCATTTGGCCTATTAGCCTTCATTCACCACAAATGAATAAAATACTCAAACTTTTTGATTTATTGCAATTAGGTCCCTAAAGTTCTTTTTCTTTAACTTTAGGTCCCTAATATCGATTTTCCACCAAATTGAGTCCCGAAACTTCTAAATTTCACCTTAGGACCTTAATTTATTTAAAATCACAAAAAGGGGTTCAAGTTTCCCAAATTTCCAATTTGGTTCCCAACTTTTCCAAAATTACCATTTTTCCCTTACTTTACAAAAATGGTAAATTTCACCCTAAAAACTCAAAAAATTGGCCAATTGGTCCTCCAACATCCTTATCATGCCTAATTGACCCTTAATTTTATGAAATTGTACTTTAGTCTCTCGAATTTTTGAAATCCCCAAATTTTCCCCAATTTCAACCTTCCAACTAAGTTGAATTTGATTTCATCAAATTGACCAATTAAATGAGTTTAATTGTTGAAATTGAAGTTAGATTGGAGTTCCTACATCTTCATATGATTCAATTGCACTTTGTATCGCATGATTTGACGCTGGAACAAGCTCAAATAGAGCTTCGCCGGAAAATTGAACTTAGAGAAAGCTTCGAAATCTTACCGTCGGGGGCAAGATGGTGCAAGCTTTCGATGTAAACCCCGCACTTTTGAGTTAAGAAAAACCCAGGAAAAGAACCGGTCAAATCGAGTAAGAAAACCGAGCCGGTTTACATTTGAGAACATGCAATATGGAAATTTACAACTTTCAGGTGATCTAAAGGGTTCATTAAACATTGGAAAAGAAATTTAAGAAACTTTAGAAAATAAAAACCAAATTGGTTTAGGTGAACAAGATTTCATAAGAACTTCAAAGTTAAGCGTGCTTGCCCGATAGTAGTGTGAGGATGGGTGACCTCCTAGGAAGTATGAATTTTTTTTTTCGTAACCCGAAATTTCGGTCAAAAAATTTTTATGTACGCCTTATCATAAATAACCATAAATTAATATGTATTTAATTATTATAATTAATACCAATAATTTAATACCTAAATTAAATTATTGGAATTAATACCGAAATTAAATTATTGGAATTAATACCAATAATTTATGGCAACATTAATATTAATAAATCTCGCCCATTTAATACACGGGTTTTACACCTATATAAAGAGGTCATCCCCATTTCATTCTCCTCACACCTGAATACTTCTCTCTCTCTCTATTGCTCCATTTCCCGATAAAGCTCGAACCAGAGCTTCGACTTGAACAAAGGTCGGGCTCTTTAGAACCGGGGAGAAGACAGCTATCTGATAGCAAACTCCAGTCAATCCGAGAATCGTTGGAGAAGCGCCGACATGATGGAATAGTGAAGCAACTCCAACGGACCGAAGCTGCCCTATTTCGGCCAAGCTGAAATCGGCCATTTCAAGCCCTCCTCAGGCCAAACCAAGCCCTCCCAACACTTCCACAGCCTTTCCACGGCCGAATTAGGACCGAAAGATAAGCCAATTTGGCTTCCCTTTACAATTTTCAATCGGTGCTAGAGAGACAATAGACCAAATTTCAATGATGAAATTCTAATCCAATTCTGCATCAATTGATGTAATTCTTGATTCTAGGATGAACCTTAGGATAAGACCTATCTGCTTAGATCGAAAGATTGGATCGTCGTGCCTTCACCGGTGAGTAATCGAAGCTTTCTCTCTTTACAATCTGTTTTCCAGCGAAGCTCCATTTGAGCTCGTTCCGGCGTTAAATTTTACGATAAAAAGTTTCTTAGAATTGTATGAACATGCAGGAACTCAATTTCAACTCCAATTTCAATAATTAGAAGTGTTTGATCGGTCAATTTGATGAAATCAAATTCAATAGTGTTGAAGAGTTGAAATTGGGGGAAATTTTGGGGATTTTTTAAATTCAAAGGGCCAAAATACAATTTTATGAAATTGAGGGTCAATTGGGCATGAAAATAATGTTGGAGGACCAATTGAGGAATTTTAGAATTTTTGGGGCAAAACTTACCATTTTTGTAAAATAAGGGCAAAATGGTAATTTTGGAAAAATTGGGGAACCAAATTGGAAATTTAGGAAATTAAACCCCTTTTTGTGAAATTGAATAAATTGAGGTCCCAAGATCAATTTTAAAAGTTTCGGGACTCAATTTGAGGAAAACTGGCTTTTGGGGACTTAAAGTTAAAGAGAAATAACTTTAGGGACCTAATTGCAAATAACTAAAAGTTTAGGTTTTCTCATTCATTGGAAATGAATGAAGGCTGTTATGCCGAGTAATAATGAACAAGGTTGTTCATATCGTGTAGGAACACGAAATACCGGGAATGCCAGCAAGGACAAGCTCGCGTGAAAACAAAGAACCACTCTAGTGGAATTCACGGCATTAACGGGTGAGTGGGTTTACTAATATCATACCTGATTGGGATGATGAGCACAACTTAAAGATAAAAACCACTTACCAGTTGTGAGTGGGTTTACTAATATCATACCCAGTTGGGATGATGAGCACAACTTAAAGTTAAAAACCACTTACCGGTTGTGAGTGGGTTTACTAACATCATACCCGGTTGGGATGATGAACACAACTTAAAGATAAAAACCACTTACCGGTTGTGAGTGGAAATTTTATGTTATACCCGGTAGGAAATGATAAGTACCTCGGTATAAAAACCCACTATTTAGTGGTATTTTAATCATCACCACTTAGAGAAAGTGATGTGAAAATTATGCAAAAAAACTACTTACCGGTTGTAAATAGATCATACCCGGTTGGTATGATGAGACTTTCTCGAAGGAAGTTGAAAACCCGTTCATCGGTTATAAATGGAGATGTCCTTATACCGGTTGGTATAATGGACAGTGAAAACCTATTTTGTCGAAAGTGTTCTCCCCTGACTATGTGCCAATGCTTAAACTATTTGGGAGACCTTCTTGACAGGAGCTCGAATAGCTTTTATAGGCCGGGGGCCTCGATTTTGGAACTTGCAGGCTAAAATGCCCAATTTTTTGAAAATCTCATACAGTGGGCCCAAGGCCGGTTGGCACGAGCAAGAGCTCATAAATGAACATGATATTGTTTGGCCATGGTACCAAGATAGGACCGACATGCTCAGTCAACTAGCGGCAGTGCGAAATGACAGGTCGACGGACTAGTCAAGACAAACAACTGCGAGTTGAGTTGAGAGTCGGGGTCGTTGGACCAGTGGCACCACATATTACATGGCTTGATAAGAAAACATTGTTTGTGCATGCACTATGATTATGGGATCATCAAGACGCCCATGAGGGGTAGTGATGTGTCCTAAGGGCCCTGGACGACCCGGTGAGTATAAGGGCAGATCGTCGTTCCAGGTATCTGTGAGAAATCTGGAGTAGCACCAAGCGCATGAGACCGGGGTGGGGATAGGATGAGATCTCTGTCCTCATACAGACACGAAGAAGTGATTTCGGGATTGTGGGTCGGATGTCACGTACATCCACTCATTCCTAGGGTAGAAATGGTTGTACTTCTATCCGGGTGGCAGGAAAAGTTGCTCCGAAGCCACTAGCGGATTCAGTAGTGATACTGACTTGCGAATATGTGTAACCTTCATGATGAAGGATGTGTGTTGGGTGATGACACACCGGTAACTAAGAAATAATGGAAAAACCCAAATTTTTAAATGAAGGGATTTTTTAAAAGAAAGGAGTCTGGCACACTCCATATAAATATTTTTCTTAAAAGTTAAAAGTAAACCTTTAAAAACTCATTCACTGAGTAGTCGTACTCACTCCCTTCCTTATATCCCTTTCAGAAAATCCCGGAAAGCCTACCCTGAAAGACAATCAACTAAGATGCCTGTAAGACTCGTATGAAAAGTTTAAAATTTCATGCAATTTTGATTATGCTATTCCAGGAAATGGTGCAGGTTTAAAGGATGCCTTACTTTTTACGGATTATAATAAGGGGAAACCCTTTAATAAATCGGGAGAGTAGCGAGTTGTTCACGGGGATCCGACCAAACCAGGTCGGGACGTGACATTCAATCTGGGCAGATAGCTCTTGTCTTGATGTTCATCTTATGATCAAAAATCGCATCAATTGATACCGAATTGAGGGAGAATTTGGTCAGTGAAGTTATGTCGATCCTCTCTCTAGCATTGATAAAAAATTATAGAGGGGAGCCAAATTAGCTTACCTTTCCGCTCTAATTCAGTTGTAGGAGCGTTGTGGAAGTGTTGGGAAGGCTTGGTTTGGCCTGAGAATAGCTCAAATTGGTCTATTTCACCTCGGCCAAAACAAGGCATCTTTGATCCACCAGAGCTGCTTCAATTTTCTATCATGCCGACATTTCTTCAGCAACCTTCAAAGCAAATGGAGACTTCAAGCATGTAGTTGACTTCTCCCCGAATCCAAAGAACCCGACCATACCTTCTTTGGCTTAGAAAAATGCCCAAGTCGGAGCTCTGGTTCAAACTTCACTGAAAAATGGAGTAGTAGGGAGAAAGTGGAGTTTTCAGGTGTGAGGAGGATGAATGGGGAGGGGCTCTTTATATAGGAAGCTTAGGGACTTCTTGGCCGTCCGATTGGTACCTTAATGGTGGTCATTCATTACCTGAAACTCCATGGCCAGAGACTATTCATCTTTGTCAGCGCTGTTCGATTTTTCAGCGAGTGAACAATGCTGTCATTTGAAGATAGAAGATGACACTATTCCGAACCGAACCGGACCGGTCCGAACCAAGTTTAAAGCTTAAACCGTCCAGTTTAGGCCTAATTCAACCGAGTTTTTCAAAATTAAAATTTTCTAAATTCATTATCTATCAAATGGTGGCCTCAATTCTCCATTTTGAATTTTCTAAACTACCTAGAAAAATGAGGTTAACATCCGGTTCAATAGTGGTTCAAACCGGTCCAAATCGGTTCAATCCGGTTCGGGTCCGGTTCACCTGAACCGGTTTAGTTTTCATCTCCAAATTGTCCTAAGGTTTATGAACCCTTTGGGTCAGTCGGGAGTTGTAAATTTCCCAAATTACCCATTCTCTAACGATCGGGTTTGTGAACCATTTCGGTATTTCTCACTCGTTGTAAATTGTAAATTGTAAATTTTGATGTTTGTGAACCATTGTAAATTTCCCAAATCTCAGTTTTCCTTTACTCCAAAGGGCGGGGTTTACATTGTTAGTGGCCAGAAAATGACACATGAGGGTCATTTTGGCCACCTACGATTTAGGACTAAAGTGCGAAGTTTGAAAAGTTTGGAGACCGATTTTCATAAAGGAAAAATATATGGGAAGAGTACCCAAGGGTGTCTGTCCTAAGGGGCTAGTAGGTGATTTTGGGACAAATGAGGACGTTTAAAGTTGTTTTCAAAAGTTTGAGGTTCAAACCCTAATTTTCAATAAATTAGGAGCAAAAGTATATTTTTACTCAAAAAGGGGCAAAATAGTTATTTATGGAAAATGTAGGTTAAAATAGTTAATTTGAGACATGGAAAACAAAAGTGGAATTTTTCAAAGTAAAGGGGGCAAAAATGGGGTTATTTCAAGTAAGGGGAAAAATAGTAATTTTGCCCATTTTAGGGATTAAAGTGTAAATTAATGAACTTTGGGGATCCCTAAGTAATTCTTGGGAATTTAGAAAGACAAATGAGTGTAAAGGAAATTTGAGGACCTAAATGATAGAAATGGGAAGTCTGGGGTCCAAAATGAGAGAGATTTCATGAATAAAGGCAAAATGGTAATTTTGCCCTACTTGAGGACCAAAATGCGAATTTGGGAAAAGTTAGGTATCCAAGTGAGAAACTTGGTGTGTTTAGGCATTTTGGGTAATATGACCAAATATGTATATAACCCTTGATAGGTAGAGAGAAACCATAGAATGGGTTTAGTTAAAACGGATTTATTGACACGCGAGTCGAGCGAACCAGTACTGAGGGGCAAAACCATAACCTTTGAAAAGTTATGAGACGGTATTGGTTTGCTCAACTAACGTGTCGATAAATCTGACTCACCAAGTTTTTCACTTGGATACCTAACTTTTCCCAAATTCGCATTTTGGTCCTCAAGTAGGGCAAAATTATCATTTTACTTTTACTCATGGAAAGGGGCAAAACCATAACTTTTGAAAAGTTATGAGATAGTACTAGGAATACCATTTAAAACCTATCCTGATATGTTCTATATTATTTGGTTATTGTAGTATAGTTGCTACAAGTGGTACGAGTAGATCTCTTGACCAGATATACTTGGAAACAACTAGAACAAATGCATTTTGGACACTAGAGTGAGTGGGTTTATAGGCGACAAGTTCTATTGAATCAATTGTGGTTCTTTATTAAGTTTATTGAACTACTGAAAATAGAGAGCATGGTAGGCCTCACTAAATTGAGCAACGAGATATGATAAGCATGATAAGTCATGAAATGGACCGAGAACCCACAATGATGATATAAGAGAAAACCAGGAATTATGTCCCACGTGAGATTTTCCAAAGAAGTATATGGCCTAAATCGAACATAGTCATAGGGCTAATAAGTCAAGACTTTCTAAAATGAAAAGGGAGCTAGGCTCCATGTGCTTTGATTTAGTTAAGAAGTGAACAATGATGAACAAATCGGTTAGAGAATCGAAAGTCATGAATTTCTTATATTTAGCACATAACAACATGAATAATATATTGAAAATACAAATAGTGGGGTTCGTCAGATAGCATACCGAGCCTTGAGAATTAAAGAAACTAATATGTTCTATGATGTGATGCATGTTAAAGAACATGAATAGCATGTCGTGCCCCGAGAAATTTATGAAACAATATATTTTATGCATCGTGATGCCTGAGAATATGAGTATTGTGGTCAGTCATATAGCATGTTGGGCACCAAAAATTAAAGAAACTAATATTTATTATGATGTTATGCATGTTAAAAACATGAGTAGTGGGGTCAACAAGATAACATATCACACCATTGAATAAGAATGATCATTATATTATTGTAATCATATGTATGATACCATCGAATAAGAATGATCATTATATTATTGTAATCATATGTATGATATGATTAGGTGGATGAGTCATGTTGTTGGCATGACACATGATATTTGTTGTGATGTCGAGCATATAAACGAGGCTAAAAGTAGGGATACAAGGGAATAGTCAACTTGTAGAGCTTCTCATAAACTCAGAGGGATGTGTATAGCAAGGGTCCAAGCATCACTTGTGATCCCAAGTAAGGAAGAGTTAGATCAAAAAATAAAGGATATTTAATGACACATTATCAATACCGTGTGAGGGGCAGTTATAATAAGATATAACTTAAGAATGCGGTATATAACGTACATACTACTTATAACACTAAATTAATCGTGTGTGAAATATTAGTAGATATTGAAAATTTAAGCTCACCTCTCCCCAACCCTATTTTAATAAAAATTAGGGGAGATGTAAGCTTGTTGTTGTCCGTATTCACGCTCACTAGATGAGAAGGATACTAGAATCAAAATGGCACTATGAGAGCTAATAGAGATCAAGGTATACCCTCAAAAATAACATACACCATGGCAATGCTTATTAGATGTTATTTCAGGAATACTTTCATAAATTTTAAAATAATTTATCAATGTTATTGAAAGTTTAGCTTTTTATTATAAAAAATATTGTATGCCTTTATCATAAATTTTATATATTATTAGTAATACAATATTTTAAGCTCAATTATTTTAGAATCAAAATTAATACAATAAGTTGTCTACAATATTACTAATAAATAGAGTTGTACATAATAATTATTCATTCTATTAAATATAAAAATTTTTAATTATCAATATTCGTTCTCACATTAGTATGAATATTCTTTATGCATATAATTTTAAATTCATTTTTAATAATTGTTTATGAATTTATAATAATTTTTTTAATATTATACAAATTTGTATATTTTTCTTTTATACTAAAAATACCTAGTGGGATTTTAAAATAAATGATTGTGCACATTTTTTTTAATATTATATCATAAATGAGTGAATTAATAAAAGATTTAAACTTATATTTAAATAAAAATAATACAATTTTGCGAACTATTTATAGTAGTTTTTATTTCATGTAATTTGTAATAATTTAATTATCAACCAGGTAAATAAATAGATGAGCACAAGGGAAGTGATATTTTAAAAAAATAAATAAACTTGGACCAAAGATATTATTGTGCTTCCTTGATGGGCTTCAATGGCATAACAAAAACTCATCTCCTCCTCTATTTTTACTTTTTCTATCAGCCCGATCTGTCTGCGATCCCTAATCCTGCCATTTTCCTTAGTTTTACCCAAATGCTGCCATCTCTGCAACTCCTCTCTGTCTCCAACCCTTCTTCCATAATCCCTTCAACAACACTCAACCCCAAACCCATCCTCAGAACACCTAAGCCCCACCGCTTCTCCAAATCAAGTTTCAGGCCCGCCGCCGCTCCGGTTCAGTCAGTCCTCCAATGGAACCGCCAGCCCCAGCTAGCGGGTGATACGCCGAGGGTGGTGGTCATCACCTCCGGAAAGGGTGGAGTTGGGAAGACCACCACCACTGCCAATGTTGGTCTCTCCCTTGCCCGCCTCGGTTTCTCTGTGGTCGCCATTGATGCCGACGTAGGCCTCCGAAACCTTGACCTTCTCCTAGGCCTCGAGAACCGCGTGAACTATACCCTTGTCGAGGTACTCAACGGTGACTGCCGCCTCGACCAGGCCCTCGTTCGAGATAAGCGCTGGTCCAATTTCGAGCTCCTCTGCATCTCCAAGCCTCGGTCCAAGCTCCCCATCGGCTTTGGCGGGAAGGCACTGGTCTGGCTCGTGGATTCCTTGAAGACCCGTGAAGAAGGGTGCCCAAATTTTATTCTCATCGACTGCCCGGCTGGAATTGATGCTGGTTTTATCACCGCTATCACCCCTGCAAATGAGGCTGTTCTTGTAACCACTCCCGATATCACGAGCCTTAGGGATGCCGATCGTGTCACAGGGCTATTGGAGTGTGATGGAATCAAAGATATAAAAATGATTGTGAACCGTGTTCGCACTGATATGATAAAGGGGGAGGACATGATGTCTGTCCTTGATGTTCAGGAGATGCTGGGGCTAGCTCTTTTAGGTGTAATCCCTGAGGATTCGGAGGTGATCAGGAGTACTAACAGAGGTTACCCTCTGGTCCTCAACAAGCCACCCACATTGGGCGGTCTGGCCTTTGAGCAAGCTGCCTGGAGGCTCGTCGAGCAGGACAGCATGAAGGCGGTTATGGTAGAGGAGGAGCCAAAGAAGCGTGGTGGGTTCTTCTCATTCTTTGGAGGATGAAGACAAGGATGTTGCGGAATTTAGTACGTGGCTGTGTGTATGTTTGGATGCTATGAGAAATAATTTTCAAGTAAAAGCAGCATAGCTGCACCTACTCACTCTACCAAGGAGAGGAGGTAGTTAATTATGGCGATGATGGTACAATCTGTCACTTTCTTTCATCTATCTCTGATATTGTGGTTTTGGTTTCCATGTTTTCAGTAGTTAGTGGCAGCATCCATCTACTCATGGAAGCTTCTTCGCCTTTTTTTTGTTTTTTTTATACTTTGCCCTTGAAATTTCTTTTTGTGAATGGAAACAAAGTGTAGGACTTGATGAAATTGCATGTGAAGTTTATGTCCTCCTATAAAGAATGTCCGAGTCATGTTTTCCCCATCCATATAGCAAGTGAAACTGTTTTTGTTCTTGTTTGATCTTGACAAGAACTTGAATTGTAATTGCTTCTGCTTATTAGATGATCCTTGTGGACAAATTGATAATTGATCCATACTGCTATACTTCAAATTGTTAATGTCTTTCAAAAAGTATAGAATGCCATGAAACTGCAGGGAGAGCCAGGTCTTTAGCACAGTTAAGTATCCTATCACCCAAGTATGTAAACGATATTTGCAGGTACTATAGCAGCATGGATCCCATAATTTGACCCTATAATTTTTGCAGGGTGATCTACCTGATCTATCTGAACACTGTTCATCTCTTAGGTGATTATTGTTAGATGTGCTAGGGACCTGTATTTGGCATGGTCAAGGTGGTCTTTCTCCTTTTCTAACTAGATATCATAGTTATTGAGCAAAAAAAAAAAACTAGATATCATAGTTGAATCATAATCCTGCTGTCCTGATTGGGCTTAAATATATTACTAATTAGATCATTTTTATAATTATCATTTATGCACTTCAACTTATTTTAGAATTTTATTTTATTTGTTAAGAAATCTACTTAATTAGTATATAGATTTTAATAGAATTATAATTTAATATAAAATGATAAAACTAGTTAATATCTTGGAGTCACCAATCACCATACCATTCATTGTAGTAATTTTATGAAATGTGCCTCTTAAGGCTAAGGTAATTTTTGAGAAATTTTGAAACGAGAGCAAAGTACCTTTGTAGTGATATGTTTAGATTTAAGTGTGAATGCATTGATGTTGGCACTATAACCCAATTATATTATCATCAATATGCTGTCTGGGATTGTACCTTCAATCTATTTATATAATGGTTGATATTGAAAATTTTGAATTTCTATAAATAAAGTTTTATATAATGATCATTAGGAAATCAATATATTTTTTAGCAAAAAAAACCATGTATCTGCACATATCTTTATCCTAAATGGTATTTCCCCATATATAGGGATTATAGAAACTGGACATGATCCTGAACTAGGGTTGGATCTAAGGTCCAAAATAAAATATTGTACTTGAACATTTTTCAAATCCATGAAATTGGATATATTGATTTCTGGATCCGAACTTTAGATTTCGTTTAATTAAACTTGATTTTCTGTAACTACTAATTAATTATTAGTTTTTTATTTATCCTCTTTTTTTGAACTGCTATGAATGTCTAAGTTTATTAGTCAATTATACCGAATTTTTTAGAATTGAACCGGCTTTGTTTCCCTGGTAAAAAGAAATTTTACCATTCCGCAATTTTTTTCTTCTTAGTAGCAAATGTATGAATAGTATTTATTCTATTCTAATTTTTCTAATAAGTTAATTCTCAATTTAAAATTAATTATATACAATATAATTATGTTCTATTATATAATATTATTTTATTTTTAATTATTTTTTGCCCAATTTTTTATTTTTAATTATTAAAGTTTATTTTTTATTCAATAAAGTAAATTTGACCCTCTAATTTTTTTTTCTTTAATTCCATTTTAATTTTGAGAAGTGATGGCAAACTTAGTATGATCTGATCCATACCCGTTAGTATGATCTAGTATGATCTGATCCATACCCGTTATTCCGTCAATTGTTGAACAAGTAATTTTGGCATCGCTACAAACATATGTCAAAAACAATACCAAAAGGATTGGGCTTATCTTGCTTCCAGCAAAAAGCGCAGCAATCATATTCTATAGTCCGAATTTTTGGTATCACTAAGGATCGCACCATTGTAACTGTTCAAAAAAGGACATCAAAGATTTGGATTATTTTCATGGCCTAGCCATAAGTTGTTGATTCAAAACAAACTTTTGGAAACCAGTGACATATATCAACAATCTAGGTAGGATAGAGTTGAAGAAAGAAAGCACAGCTCAAATTTCTGCAATATGGAGCTCCCAATAAAATAGAATTATATACAGCTTACAAAAAATGAGCCATAAAAGACTGCCACATTTATTGACCTTTATATATATCATTGGATCCGAACGAAATACTAGAAAAAAAGGCCCGGACGGAAATTATTCACAAACTTTGCACTATGCAGCAAAAGGCTCCAATCCCATGGCCCAATAATTGGATCACTTGATTCATGTACAAAAAAATTGAAAAGCAGACTGCAACAACCAGATCATCCAACTGGGTATTACTTCCTCATGCTTTTGGGTAGGAATCTTGATATGCCTGGCTTAGAGTCCAGTGATCATATTGAATTGAAGGTTCAATCCATATTCCACAGGTTGAGAGCAACATCCTCTGAAAAGATTCATCAAATTAAATAAGGTAATAACACCTCAGATGTTGCTAGCAGTCAGCTTACCACTGCTTGAACTAAAGAACCAACAGCTTCATCTATAAAGAGATAAGTGCAATATAAACAACAGAAAGTAAACCAACTAAAGGAAGATAATAGAACTCCAATGGATGCTCCATAAATAGTAAAGTTTTACGTTCTAAAACAAATGTGATTGCAGTCATTTCTAACTAATTCCAAGCGAAGCTGCTCATTGATCAGGCCAAGATGCTGCACCAAAATATCATTTACTTTACCTGAGGTGACAGTAAGTAAAGCTTCATATCTTTACTTTGAGGATCTGCACATATCTGCATATATTAAGAAGAGGGATGCAGAGGAGAAAGTAAAGCTTACCTGATCCTCAAAGTCAGGACTAGTGAGATTGTGAAACAAGTTTTTCATCAACAGTAGAACCTGTCAACATGTAAAAAATTAACTTACATATAATTATTACAAAAACCAATAACTCTATGGATTTGAATTTTGGTATATCACTCACCGTTTTGATATCAATTGGATGCATCCTTTTGAGGTTCTGTAGGTGACCTGTGGTATCTGGGTCAAAGAAACTGCCGATGAAACAATACACCTGATAAAAGTCGGGGAGAACTGCAGAAGCAAAAGGCAGGTGTAACTTAATTGTATGTTGACTAAGAGGATGTGGATTGGAGGCATAAAAGATGAAGCGCTAATCATTTGCATGATGTGTATATGACAAAGCAGTAAATAGAAGGTAGTTAAAACTCATTTTCCTAAGCAATGTTTCCCACTTTAATCACTTTGCAAGTTATTTGACTTATATATATGAGTTGAATATAGACCAAAAATACACGTGAGTTAAACTGGGAGAAAGAGATTAGGATCCTAGGTACTGTTGGGACAGTTTGTATGGGGTTCAAGGGCTTTATCCATGAGAAGTCAAAAGGAATGAGCAATTCAATTCATAGATTCACACCCCTCATTTTGTGAATTTTATGGCCTTGATCAGTTGGCACACAAACTGACTGCATCCTTTGAGTGCTCTCGGAAATGCCGCTGCAACCAGTAGGCACATATGTACCTGATAAGCAGAGAAGTTAGAGAAACATGCCATCATTCAACTGATTCTAATTCAAGCAGGTTTTCACTATCGATAAATTCAATTTTCACTATCAATAAATCCAATAATGTATATTCAACTTCTTCAGGAGGTAAACAGCTCAAGAGCATATGCACCTCTTGATGCATGTGGTAAGTTGACTTTTGGTATTGTGTTATATCCCCAGGATCCCAATTTAGCACTTGTAAATGGAGGACTAAGGATTGAAGAGGAATCAGATACAGTGGCATCTATGGACCCCACAAGAGCTGGTGATGAATGTAATGATTCTGATGCTTGTGACTGCACTTGAGCTACAATACATACAAGAATCAGTGTCGGATCATGAAACCAATTAGAGATCCTATAGATCATGCTAATTTGTTGTTACCATTTTTTGAGGCCTTTTGATGATATGGGTGGGCTGCTTTTCTTTTTGGTCGTGGAGGAGGTAAATGTCCTTTCACCCCATTCTTCTTTATCTTACCAGAGTACTTCTGAGCATGACTCCGTATCTGCATGACTCAAGAAATCCATCATGGCTCTCACTAGCAAGTCCTATCAATGCTTGAATATGTTCGAACAAACAACAAACAGAAGTTGTGGTCACCGTTATCCTTTTATAGATACAATAAATGGGTCAAAGTCCTTCCATATTAGTGGCTGAACCAGCAGCCAAAATGCAACAATCAGCCTATGATTAATGAGAAATCTTAAATTAAATTACACAATCGAATTCTATGGTCCTACAGTCTGAAAGAAGAAAATACAACACCCAACTGCAGGTGTAACACTGCAAATAACTGTAATATATCTGAGAGAAAATGTAGTTGTTCCTAACACTACCTGTATGACTGTCTTTGACGCAATGAATGCTTGAATTTTTTTCCAGTCCCGGTCAAATCTGAAGAAGAATGAAACTCACATTTTAAAGCATTGCACTGTATAATCATGCATTATAGCAAAAAATAAATAACTCATCATGCAGAATTACTCTACCAGGGAAAAACATGAATTTAGCCCTCACCAAAGAGAGGATGAACTACTTTGCTAGGTTCATTGATCAGTCAGTATCTCCTACTACTGCTGAAGATAGGCTACATTAAATGACTATTTATACTTATCACTCCATTTTCAACGAGTAACATTACCATAATTTCACAGTTAACGCAAAAAATATAGTCCAAAAGTAAAACATCACACGTGTCTATAGACACTCATTTTGTTATGAAAACCTTAAGCCTATCAACATCACAGTTTTCCCATTTATAGGGTGATGAGACCTACACGGTGTTACAAAAGCTAACGCGTCATTATTTGACATGTAAATAAAATAAATACCAAACATTCGATTCACTTCCCAAATACAACCACTTGAAGTGAATTTTCTGGAAACGGAAAGTGCTTAATGAAAGTAAAAGAGCAAAGTTTATCCAAATCAATTCAAGTTCGAGCCAAAAAATTGAGGACACCCGGCGACAATTTCTATGTTTCTCCGAAAATCAAATACCTCCCGTATATTGCTAACAACTAACAAGAAATAGCATCTAACGAGTCAGAGCTCAAAAGCCCTATTAAATCAACCTAAAAACAGAATTATCACAACGGATTGACTTACAGATAAACAGCTTCGACGAACTTGGCGTGCTCGGTATCGGTCCATCTCTCCTTTTTTTTGGTGCTGGTGTAGGGCTTCCGGACCTTCTTTCTCGGGTACTCTTTTGTGGCTGACGCTGCCGCAAACGGCCCGGGGGGCGGAAGAATCATTCCGTTCGGTTCCAAGTAAAACCCCTGGGAGTTCGGATTCTTCGATGACATCAGGATGGATAACTAGTGTCAAGCCAGAAAATCTCTTTCCTCCCCTGTGAAGCCGTGACTCAACTGAGTTCCCTAGTCGACTGATGGGTTTGGAGGGCTTTTAACAATTTAAATATATTATTATTCCTTTATTAATTGAAATAATTTTTTTAAATACTTTTATATTCATATATATATATATATGAATTTAATTATATTAATATAAAATATTTCAATATAAATATTTTATAATTATAAAAATATATATTTAATAAATAATAACACAAATATTATAATTTTTTATATGATAATACATTATAATCATTTAGAGCATACAATTTACATATATTAAATTTTTTTTTAAAAAGTCCAAAATGATCATCTAAAGATAAGTAACTATTAGCCTTATTTGACAGTTAGAAAATTATCTATAAAAACAGTAAATAAATATAAAATATCAAAATTTTAATATATTTAAAAATGTACTAATTAGCATTAATATAAAATATGTATAAAAAATCATAAAAATATGTATAAATTACCGTACATAAAAATAATAAATATAAATAGTAAAAAAATATAAAATACTATGTAAATGAATTATTAATAATAAATTTGTGTACATTAAATAATAAAAAACTATAGAAAAAATGGTTAACCTTATGTTTTTTAATATAAAAAGAAAATTTATCTTCATATATGGCTGTTAAATGATAAAAACAATAAAAAAGAAGGAATAGGAAAGAAAAAAAATATATTTCATGTTATATATATAAATATAAGAATATTATTATTGAATATTATTTTAATTATAAAAACTATAACAATCCAAAATCCCTAAAATTAGAGTTATTAATAAAAGCCTCTATTTCAAAAAAAAATTGTTAAACCAGTAATTTATTAATTTATTGAAACTCGTTGTAAATCTCTACAAAACTGTCCATCTAATTCCCTCTAACAGATTGAGCAAAAAAAATCCCTCTAACAGCAAATCCTACTAGATATTTTGTGTGGACATACCTTTCTTTTTATGCATATTTTATAGTTTTTTAGTTCAGAAGATAAATTTGCACCGGTTATTTTGGCGGTAACATTCACTGTTGTAAAAAATCTCGAGAACACAGTGGACGTGACTACATTAATTATTTTAATAATTATGGGGTAACTTAATTTTTTACATTAATTATTTATTTATTATTACACTTCTACTCAATTTTTTTCACAAAAATTTAATAATAGGGTATTAAATTATATTAAAATAGTGAATACTTTTATCATTCTAACACAAAATATTAATTATGTAATAATTTTATTAGTTATTTCACATGTCATTTATTTTAAAATTTATATAAATTTTCCGAAAATAATAAATAACTCATAACAAATAACAAATAAAAAAATTTTGGTATGCATTTCAAATGTTTAATTTATTAGATTTTTTTTTATAAACATCAATTTTTACTTAAAATTCGTTTATTAAATGAGTTGGGTTACAAATTGAATAGGAACACTAATAAATTTCATCACACACTTTACTCAAAATATTCATCCTTTATTAGTTTTATTATATATATATATATTCATATATTTTAGTATAAATAGAAATTTTAATTAAAATTTACCCATTTTTTAACTTTTAACATAAAAGTTATATTTATAACATATGTGCAAGTCATATAACAACATATTAAATAAATATCATGAATTTTTTTTATATTTTCGAATTTTATTCATCAACCATTCGAGTTCATGTAATTTATGTACGCAGGGGACACTCACAAAAATCAATCATTGACTCTATTGAGATTTATTAGGATATGTGAGCATCTAAAACTGGTAAAACTCTTAAAAGAAGAGTTATCCCCTACATAAAATGTTTTATAATATGCTCAATCAAACATTTAAATACTAAGTCGTACTATATCATCTATAACTATAAGTATCCTCGAACCATTTTCTTATCTCTCTCTGGTATAATGGGTGACTTAAAAACTAAAAAAAATAATTCACCTTTATTCGCAATAGCTATTCAATCCACAACGTTGAGAAACCCTCTTATAAATATGTTGTCAATCACCCATATCGTTATTATAAGTAAAAAGTATAACATATATATATATATATATAAGAACAAATGATGATTTCGACATTTATAGTATATACTAATCATTTAGGATTCGGTTTCACACCCGGTAGGAATGTTGTGAAAACTAAACACAAAAATTACTTACTGGTTATAAATAGATTATATCCAATTGGTATGATGGACTTTATAGAAGGAAGGAGAAAACCCGATTACCGATTGTAAGCGGAGATATCATCACACCTTATTGGTGTGATAAGTGTAAATATTATTTTTAAAAAGTGTTATCACCTGATTGTGTACCAATGCTAAAAACTTTTGGGAAACCTTTTTTACGAGAGCTGGAATAGCTCAGATAGGCGAGAGACCTCGGTTTTGGAACTTGAGTGCTAAAATGCCCGGTTTTGGAAAATCACATACAGTGGGTCAAAGGCTAATTGACACGAGTAGGAGCTAGTAAACAAACATAATCTATTTATGCCATAAAAATTTTAAATGAATGGAATGTGTGATGTCGCCATAGTACCAAGACAAGACCGACATACTCAATGGACTGACGGTAGTGCGTCAAGACCAAGTCGACAGACCGGTCTAGACAAACAATTGCAAGTCGAGTTGAGGGTCAGGGCCGTTGGACTAGTGGTACCAAAGATAAATGGAATTGTGGAAAAATTATTGTTTGTGCATGCATTTGAGGTTTGGGACCATCAAGACGCCCAAGAGTAGTAGTGATGCGTCCTAGGAGCTACTGGACTAGTATGATGAAACTTACTCGAAGAATTGGAAAACCCATTAATTGGTTATGAGCAGAGATGTCCTCATGCTCGGTTGGTATGATGGACAGTTGAAAAGTATATTTTGTCGAAAGTGCTATCCTCTGACTGTGTGTAATTACTTAAATATTTTGGGAGACCTTCTTGATGGGAGCTTGAATAGCTTGGTTAGGCCGGAGGCCTCGGTTTTGGAACTTGAAGGCTAATATGCTCAATATTTTTGTAAATCTCGAACAGTGGGCCCTAGGCCAATTGGCACGATCAAGAACTCGTAAACAAACATGATTAATATGCCATGAAAATTTGAGTAAATGAGTTGTTTGGCCATGGCACCAAGATAGGACCGACATACTCAGTTAACTAGCGGCAGTGCGACATGGCAAGTCTCTAGACTAGTCAAGACAATCAGCTATAGGTCGAGTTGAGGGTCGGGGCTGTTGGACTAGTGGCACCACAGATTATATGGCATTATATGAAAAATTGTTGATTGTGCATGCACTATGTTTAGGGACCTTCAAGACGCCCAAGAGAGGTAGTGATGTGTCCTAGGGCTCTGGACAACCCGGTGGATATAAGGGCAGTTAGTCGAAACTCCCCGAGGAGCCCAGACAACCCCACCTGGACTAAGCTCAGAACACCAAAGGTTGTACGAGGAGTTCATTCAAGTATTTGGGCAACCTAACCTCATCCCTGAGGTAAGCACTAACTCTTGGGCTGAACCGGAGGAACAACAATCTCGTCCTCCTCCTGTTAACCACCCTCCTCCAGTTGACATTCCCAAATATCTCAAGACTCTCCGTCAATTGGGGTGTAAGCCTTTCCTCGGAGAGAAAGATGTTGGCGCCTCCATGGACTAGCTGGCAAACATCAAGAAGTTGATGGGGATAGTTAGGATATCACTAGAGGACATGGTGATCCTGAAAGAGTTTTTCCTGGTGGGTAGTGCCAAAAGATGGTGGGACAATGTCCAAAGCCTGCATACCTCCACACCCACCTAGGAGCGGTTTGAGGAGAGGTACGTGGAGGAGTACCTATCTCCTCATCTGATTAATGAGAAGAGGCAGGATTTCCTCCGACTCCGACATGGGCTTAACTCTATATCGGAGTATGAAACCAAATTCAATGAGTTAAGACCCTTTGCCCCTGACTTGGCTGGACCGGCAGACATATATGCCAGCGATTTGTGAACGGTCTCAATATGGACATACAAAACCGTATGAGGGTGCTAGGATAGCCCACGGATATGGCAACAATGATTAGTATGGCTCATGAATGTGAGCAACTGGTGCAAACGTGACGCCGTCGAATGGAGCAGACGACCAGAAAGGAGGATAAGAGCCAAAGCCATCATGGGGGACGAAAGGAGAAAATTTTCCCAAGATGGGGAAACAGGGTTTGTTTCCAAAAGAAAAAGGACGTACCACCACCAAGAGTGATTCTCATCCTACCACAAGGAAACCCTCTTTGTCATAGGTGCCAAAGGAACAACGAGGGAGCGTGCTTGTCCTATTATGCATGTGGACAAGTGGGGCACTTTGCAAAGGAATGCCCCACTCTTAGGGAGAACAAGCAAAGGAATACGCTTGGACCACCCCAAGGGAACCTAAGGACTCCTCGGCAGGACACCACAGCCAGAGTACCAGCTAGGGTATACAACCTCACCAAGGAAGAGGCTAGGAAAGACCCTAGTACCTTAGCAGGTACTTCCCAAAACCCTCTCAACTAGATTAAGAAAAACCTGTAATTTGAAATTTCAGTCAATAAAAGAAAATTTTCTCTAAACATGCGTTTCTTCAGTCAAGGTACATACAATTGTAGGGATGAAAGGTCTACGCCCTTTTCGACTCGAGAGCTGAAAGATCCTTCATCAAAGAGGACCTAATATCAAGTATACCCCTAGAACTCACCTCTCTAGGATAAAGTATCAACATCCTCACACCCTTAGGCGAAGGGTTAAACAGGGACAAACAGTTGAAGGGATGTGAGATAAAGATTGGGGAATCAAATTAGAAGCATATTTGATTCCATTACCTTTGAGGGAGTAAAAATAATCCTTGGAATGGATTGGTTAAGTACCCATTAGGCTAGGATGGACTGTGGAAAGAAGATAGTAATCTTCCACACTCTCGGGACAATCGAATTAAAATTCCAAGGAGACCGGAGGAAGAGTGATATATAGATGGTATCCCATGTAAAAGCTCAAAAGATGATACAGAAAGGTTCTAAGGCTTTTCTGGCAATGATCATCAACAAGAAATCTGAAAAGATGAAACCCAAAGATATTCTGGTAGTGGAACAATACCCGGATGTATTCCCGAAAGAATTACCTAGATTACCCCTAAGCCGACAGTTGGAGTTCACCATAGAGATTATTCCAAGAACAAACCCCATATCCCAAACCCCTTATCGCATGGCTCCAGCAGAACTAAAGGAACTGAAGAAGCAGCTAGATGAGCTGTTGGAGAAGGATTTCATACGTCCTAGCCAGTCTAGATGAGCTGTTGGAGAAGGATGGGAGCATGAGACTGTGCATAGACTATAGGAAGTTGAACTAGGTCCCCATCAAGAACAAGTATTCACTTCCACTAATTGATGACTTGTTCGAACAACTAAAATGAGCAACCTACTTCTCCAAGGTAGACCTTTGGTCAGGCTATCACCAACTCAGAATATGAGAGGAAGATATGCCTAAGACCACATTTCAGTCCCAATACGGACATTATGAGTTTAGGTTGATGCCGTTTGGATTGACAAATGCCCTTGCAGCCTTCATGGATTTAATGAACCGAGTGTTTCAGCCACGCTTGGACAGGTTTGTGATAGTATTTATAGATAACATTCTTATATATTCACGAACCAGGCTAGAGCACAAAGAACATCTGTCAATCACCTTGGAGATACTATGGGAAAACCGCTTATATGCAAAATTCTCCAAGTGTGAGTTCTGGTTGCAGGAAGTAGGGTTCTTAGGACACATGGTATCCAAAGATGGAGTCAATGTAGACCCGACAAAGGTGGAAGCCATATCTGATTGGAAGGAACCTAAGAATCCCTTGGAGATACGAAGTTTCTTAGGCTTTCTTTAAGATAGCTGCCCCTTTGACTCATCTCATAAGGAAAGGAGTGGAGTATAAATGGGATGAAAGTTGTGTGAAATCCTTCTTGGAGTTGAAGACCCATTTGACAACAACACATGTAGTCTCTCTGCCTGACCCAAGTGCAGGGGAGTACATCATCTATAGTGACGCATTCGGACAAGGACTCATATGTGTACTAATGCAACAAAGAAAGGTTATCGCCTACGCCTCACAACAACTTAAGGTACATGAGTGGAATTATCCTACCCATGACTTGGAATTAGCTGCAATAGTGTTCGCCCTAAAGATTTGACAACACTACATATATGGGGTTAAGTGTAGGATATATACTGATCACAAGAGTCTTACGTATTTCTTAACTCAGAAGGAGTTAAATATCCGTCAGAGGAGATGGCTAAAATTAGTTAAAGACTATGACCTTGTGATAGAGTATTATCCCGAGAAAGCAAATATGGTGGTAGATACCCTAAGTCGTAAGTACTAAAACAAGGCAGCGCATATAAAGACAAGCTACTTACCCTTGTTGCAATAGTTGGGAAGAATGGAGGCGGACCTTAGAATTGATAAAAGGGAGAAATGCATATTGGCAGACGTGTTGGTGAGACCCTGCCTAAAAGAGCAAATTAAGGTTTAGCAAAAAGCGGATAAGGAGCTCCAATCCTATTTGGATCCAGTTAATAGAGGGAAAAAAACTATACTATTACTTTCAAGGTGACGAATTAGTAACCTATAAAGGTAGAGTGTGTGTGCCTCAATATAAGGAACTGAGATTAATTTTAGAGGAGGCACACGATTCTGTGTATGCGATGCGTCTGGGCAATACTAAGATGTACTACACCCTAAAACTAGGATATTGGTGGAAAGGAATGAAGAGGGATATTGCGAAATATGTAGCCCAATACTTGTCCTATCAACATATTAAAGTTGAGTATCATAAACCATCAAGACTATAACAACCCTTGCTAATCCTGGAGTAGAAGTGAGAGCATATTACCATGGGCTTTGTCACAAGACTACCTATCACACCTCGACCCAGTTTGGTCGGATCCTCATGATCAACCCGCTACTCTCCCGGTTTGCTAAGGGTTGCCCCTTAATTATAAACCATGAAGAGTAAGGCATCCTTTAAACCTGCACCTTTTCTAGAAAAACATAAATCAAAACTACACAAAATTTTACACTTTTCATACCGGTCTTACAAGCATGTTAACCGGTGGTCTTTTGGGTAAGCTTTCTGGGGTTACCTGAAAGGGATATAAGGAAGGGGATGAGTACACCAACTTAGTGAATGGGTTTTCAAAATTTAACTTTTAGGGAAAATGTTTGATTTGGAGTATGCTAGACTCCTTATTCTCTTTTAAAAACATTTTATTTTGAATTCTAGTTTTTATCATTATTTCTTATTAACCACGGTGTGTCATCACCCAACACACATCCTTTATCATGAAGGTAAAACACACAATCGTAGGCCAGCCCGTCCACTGAACTCACTTGTGGCGTCGGAGTGACTTTACCAGCCCCCTAGATAGAAGTATGTCAACTTCTACCTTAAGAATGAGTGGATGTTCATGACATCCAATCCTCAATCCTGTAACAAATCTTCGTGTCCGTATGCACTTTAGTCCCTCAAATTTTTGAAATCCCCAAATTTCCCCTAATTTTTCCCTAATTTCAAACTTTTAACTTAATCGAATTTGATTTCATCAAATTGATCGATCAAATGAGTTTAATTATTCAAATTGAAGTTAGATTGGAGTTCCTACACCAGTGAGTAATCGAAGCTTTCTCTCTCTACAGTCTGTTTTCTGACAAAGCTCCGTTTGAGCTCACTCCGACGTTAAAACTCGCGATTCAAAGTTCTATGGAATCGTATGAACATGGAGAAACTCAATTTCAACAATTAGAGGTGTTTGATCGGTCAATTTGATGAAATCAAATTCGGCTGTGTTAAAAAGTTGGAATTGGGGGAAAATAGGGATTTTCAAAAATTCGAGGGACCGAAATACAATTTCCTAAAATTGAGGGTCAATTGTGCATCATAAAAATGTTGGAGGGCCAATTGAGAAATTTTAGAATTTTTGGAGTAAAATTTACCATTTTTGTAACGAAAGGGCAAAATGGTAATTTTGGAAAAGTTAGGGAACCAAATTGAAAAATTGGGAAATTAAACCCCTTTTTTGTGAAATGGAATAAATTGAGGCCCTTTGATAAATTTTAAAAGTTTCGGGACTCAATTTGAGGAAAAATCGATATTTTGGACTTAAAGTTTAGGAGAAATAACTTTAGGGACCTAATTGCAAATAAATGAAAGTTTGACTTTCTCATTCATTTGGAATGAATGAAGGCTATTAGGCTGAAGGATAATGAACCGAGATGTTCATATCATGTAGGAACACGGAGTACTGGGAACGCCGGCAAGGACAAGCTCGTGTGAATACAAAGAACCGGTCTAGTGGAATTCACGGCATTAATAGGTGAGTGAGTTTACTAACGTCATACTCGGTTGGGATGATGAGTATAACTTAAAGTTAAAAACCACTTACCGGTTGTGAGTGAAATTTTATATCATACCCAATTGGGAATGATAAGCATACCAGAAAGAAAACCAACTATCAAGTGGTATTTTAAAAATCACAACTTAGAGGAGTGATGTGAAAATTATGCGAAAAAACTACTTACCGGTTGTAAGTAGATCATACCGGGTTGGTATGATAAAACTTTCTCGAAGGAAGTTGAAAACCCGTTCATCAAATATGAGCGGAGATATCCTAATACGCAATCAGTATAATGGATAGTTGAAAATATAATTTTGACGAAAGTGCTCTCCCTTGACTGTGTGTCAATGCTTAAACTATTTGGGAGACCTTTTTGACAGGAGCTCGAATAGCTCTTATAGGCCAGGGGCCTCAATTTTGGAACTTAGGGGCTAATATGCCCGATTTTGAAAACTCGTACAGTGGACTCAAGGCCAGTTGGCACGAGCTGGAGCTTGTAAACAAACATGAATTATATGCCATAAAACTTTAAATAAGGGAATTGTTTGGCCATGGTACCAAGATAGGACTGACATACTCAGTCAACTAGCGGCAATGCGACATGACAGGTCGATGGACCAGTCAAGACAAACAACTATGAGTTGAGTTAAGAGTCGGAGTTGTTGACCAGTGGCACCACAGATTATATCGCATAATGAGAAAATATTGATTGTGTATGCACTATGAGTACAAGACCATCAAGACGCACAAGAGGGGTAGTGATGCGTGCTAAGGGCACTAGACGACCTAATGAGTATAAGGGCAGTTCATCGTATCAGGTGACCGTACGAAATTTGGAGTAGCATCAAGCGCATGAGACCGGGGTGGAGATGAGATGAGGTCTCTGTCCTCATATGGACACGAAGAATTTATTCTGGGATTGAGGGTCGGATGCCGCGAACATCCACTTATTCTCAGGGTAGAAGTGGACGTACTTCTATCTAGGTGGGCGGTAAAGTCGCTCTGAAGCCACAAGTGGGTTCAGTGGATGTATTGGCCTGCGAATGTGTGTTTAACCTTTATGATGAAGGATGTGTGTTGGGTGATGACACACCGTGATTAAATAAGGAAATGGTGATAAAAATCGAGATTTCAAATTAAATGGTTTTGAAAGAAAGGAGTTTGGCACACTCCAAAATTTATCTTTTTCCTAAAGTTAAAAATTTTTGGAAACCCATTCATTGAGTAATCGTACTCACCCCCTCCCTTATATCCCTTTCAGGAGATTTCGGAAAGCCTACCCTTAAAGACCATCAACTAAGACGCCTGTGAGATAGGTATGATAAATCTAAATTACTGTACAGTTTTTATTTATGTTATTCCAGGAAAAGGTGCAAGTTAAAGGACGCCTTACTCTTTACATTTTACAATAAGGGGAAATCATTTAATAAACAAGGAGAGTGGCGGGTTGAACACGGGGATCCGACCAAATCGGGTTGAGGCGTGACAACTAGAGTGGTATCAGAACCTGTTTCCTCGAATACATAATCAAGACTAGAAAATATAGTAACTAATAGGATTGATCTTAAAATTTTTAGATGGCTCCTAGGAGAGGAACCAAGAATACTAGAAATGACTCTACTCAACACCTTGTCCTCGTAGGAAAAGAACCCTAGAAGCTTCCTAATGCCTGAGGCATGGTAGGAATCTAAAAAGACCAAATGGGGAAGTATCTAGGAAAATGGTGCTAGGACATATTGATGGCACATGCTCTGATCCAATTAACAGGTCGGACCAACAGAAAAACCCCATATTCTCTCGATGTTATGGTAGTGAGTACCTCACTACAGTAAAATCGATACACCGAAAATCTTAGATTAATACAATGTTTCAAAATTCGCTTAGAATTATACTTTTACAAAATATTTTTTCAAATTGTTTAATGGACCATAAATCATATCCTTAGAAATGAATAAGTGCCTAGGATCATTAGTTATTAACCCAAGTACCTTATTTTAGGTTTCTTTCTTTGTGAGTGTCATTTATCCTCTTGCTCCACTCCTTCGTATATTAGGGAAATGTGTTAGGGGAAGGGGTGAGCAACACTCAGTGAGTGTGAAGGCCGCTCATCAGGTTGTCCATGGCTCTGATGTTGCCACAACTCAAAATATCTTATACATAGTTTGATATCTCATTTTCTACGGTCATTTACCACTGGACCTACCATTCACACATTTCTACAAGTTATTGGACTATATTAAGCCAAAATGTTGGATGGGAACTATCATCTGCACCAATTAACTAAGAGACATCTATCGATGCACACTTGTTATTCCCCTTTCCCAAGTATCTCAAATCCGAGTTGGGTTCGATTATGAAGGATTTCACTATCCCCAATTGTCACATATAAGGTGAGTGAATACTTTTAAAATGCATGGCTCATCCAAGTATTCGTGAATGGGTTATTTCTTATCACTTAGCACTATAATCCATATTCATAATGGGAACACATTTAGAATGTTTTATTATTTGTCCTAAATCAAAACAGTTAATGCCAACATATGAGGAATGAGTCACCATCATACATAGCAATGCCCCATATAATTTAGCACCATCTCATAAATTAGCGCCTCACCGCATTTCATCCTACTTCATGTCGCACTTACGGACCACATTATATAACTCACTAGTTACTAGTAAACTGAAAAATCTAATTGTACTCTCACTTATTAGCTTCATTTTCCAGTTACCATTGGTAGTTGACACAACATCAAGTAGATATGTGCTAGACTACCGATTGCACTTGAGCACTATGAGATACATACATATCAAATAATAGCGGACTCGATAAGTAATTTATACAAGTAATTGTGCACTAAGTATGGGCTTCCTAATTTGTCATCCTCTCTATTAATATTATTATCAATTTGACCAAGAATGTCATAATACATCAATAAAATCTTATTTTCTTATAAAATATTATGTCATTGCCTTTGTTTTGAAAATACATATTTTTTTCTCATTTCTAAATTTTGTGTTTAAATTAATTTATAAATATGGGGGCTTAACCCCTTTTATAAATATTTGGTATAAAGTCTTTTTTTTATAAACATAGGAATTTAGCTTATTTATAACCATCATGATTTTGCCCATAGCCTAATTGTTGGGTTTGAGTCCATTCTTTCCTACCTTATTTTAAAGGGTCGAATTATCACCTATATTTATATTTATGGGTTTACACCCATTTTTTTCTAAAATAATTCTGTCATGGTCTGCTTTTTACCATATTTTCTATTTATTGATAAAAAAATTTGTATAATTTTTCTATTGGTTTCTCAAATTTTTTTCATATCACACATAATCAATTTTATTAAAGCGATATTTATTGAAAACAATAGTACAATCAGATTCCAAATCCAGAATCATACTTACAAATTATTTCATACAAATTTTGGGGAGATTCCTCAACACAAATTTGTTGGTGCTTAACAACATGCCCCTCCATAGTAGTAGTCATATATCTGATGAACTCCACTCTCGACTCTCTATAGTGCCTTCGTCCCCGGCCAGTATGACATGCCTTCTTCTTCTAGGACTATATCTACAATGATTTTTCAATTTATTAGTATTTCATGTAATATGTTTCTTATGGACGATACATTTTATGTTATATAGATGATCCATGCATCACTCTTCATGGGTTATTCCACTTTCCAACAACTCATATTAAAAAATATTTATTTTAAAAATTGGACTCGAATATCACTAAAGTTGTCATGCTCTGATCTAATTAATAGGTCGAACCAACAGAAAAACCCCATATTCTCTCGATGTTATGGTAGTGGGTACCTCACTACAGTAGAACTGATACACCGAAAATCTTAGATTAATACAATGTTTCATAATTCGCTTAGAATTATACTTTTACAAAATATTTTTTCAAATTGCTTAGTGGACCATAAATCATATCCTTAGAAATGAATAAGTGCATTGGATCATTAGTTATTAACCCAAGTACCTTATTTTAGGTTTCTTTCTTTGTGAGTATCATTTATCCTCTTGCTCCACTCCTTCGTATATTAGGGAAATGTGTTAGGGAAAGGGGTGAGCAACACTTAGTGAGTGTGAAGGCTGCTCATCGGGTTGTCCATGGCTCTGATGTTGCCACAACTCAAAATATCTTATACATAGTTTGATATCTCATTTTCTACGGTCATTTACCACTGAACCTACCATTCACACATTTCTACTAGTTATTGGACTATATTAAGCTAAAATGTTGGATGGGAACTATCATTTGCACTAATTAACTGAGGGACATCTATCGATGCACACTTGTTATTCCCCTTTCCCAGGAATCTCAAATCCGAGTTGGGTTCGATTATGAAGGATTTCACTATCCCCAATTGTCACATATAAGGTGAGTGAATACTTTTAAAATGCATGGCTCATCCAAGTATTCGTGAATTTCTTATCACTTAGCACTATAATTCATATTCATAATGGGAACACATTTAGAATGTTTTATTATTTGTCCTAAATCAAAACAGTTAATGCCAACATATGAGGAATAAGTCACCATCATACATAGCAGTGCCCCATATAATTTAGCACCATTGCATAAATCAACGCCTCACTGCATTTAATCCGACTTCATGTCACACTTATGGACCACATTATATAACTCAATAGTTACTAGTAAACTGAAAAATTTAATTGTACTCTCACTTATTGGCTTCATTTTCCAGTTACCCTTGGTAGTTGACACAACATCGAGTAGGTATGTGTTAGACTACCGATTGCACTTGTCCACTATGAGATACATACATATCAAATAATAGCAGACTCAATAAGTAATTTATACAAGCAATTGTGCACTAAGTATGGGCTTCCTAATTTGTCATCCTCTCTATTAATATTATTATCAATTTGACCAAGAATGTCATAATACATCAATAAAATCTTATTTTCTTATAAAATATTATGTAATTGCCTTTGTTTTGAAAATACATATTTTTTCTCATTTCTAAAATTTGTGTTTAAATTAGTTTATAAATATGCCGGCTTTAACCCCTTTTATAAATATTTGGTATAAAGTCTTTTTTTTATAAACATAGAAACTTAGCTTATTTATAGTTATCATGATTTTGCCCATAGTCTAATAGTTGGGTTTTAGTCCATTATTTCCTACCTTATTTTAAAGGGTCGAATTATCACCTATATTTACGGGTTTACACCCATTTTTTTTCCAAAATAATCCTGTCATGGTCTGCTTTTTACCATATTTTCTATTTATTGATAAAAGTTTTTGTATAATTTTTCTATTAGTTTCTCAAATTTTTTTCATATCACACCTATAATCAATTTTATTAAAACGATATTTATCGAAAACAATAGTACAATCGGATTCCAAATCCAAAATCATACTAACAAATTATTTCATAATCGAGATACAAATTTTCATTATACATTTGTACGATTATTGATAAGTATATATATGTCATATTAATAATATATATACATTATTATATTATTCAAACTATTTTATAGTTCTATTGGTATACTATAATTTTTTATAATTATATTTTATCTCCAATACTATTTTATTTTCTAAATATCTACTCTCATTTATTTAATTTTATTTATATGATAATTTTTCTATCCTTATCCAAATAATTATTAGATCATTATCTCAAAAAAATCACATTAAAACTCCCACTTATTAATATTAAAAATAATAAATAAATAAGTAATTAACCCAATCTCTCTATTCTCCTTAATAAATTTACCAAAATATACGTATTATTTACATGATTGCACTCAAGATCCACTATAATACAAGTTGTGGCACGAAACAAGAAAATCATGTGTTTTGTGTGGCATGAAAAGAGAAAAAAAAAAAGAATGGATAAGTTGGACTTCAATTTGAGAAAGTAAAGGCCAAGCCAGGACGTGGTGGCCGAGAAAACTATTATTAGATTTTGTGTGGGAAGGATGTCATTCTCATTTTTTAAGATTTTTTAGAAATTAGTTTTCACCTTTTTGTCACTTCATCCAAGGCCGACCTCTTAGCAGCCTCCCCGGGCACAACCCCAATAGCCATTTTCCACTTTCATCCTCTCCCTTTTTTATTTTTTTAAATATTATTATAACTCACGTTAAAATTATATTAATTTCAGTATCTCTATCCAATTAATAAAAAGTTGATGTAATTAGTAAAATTTAACAGTTTATATTTATGTAATATATATATATTTTTAATTTTTTTTATACAAATTGAAAAGTGATTTAAACATTTTCGGATGAATTTTTATGAAAAAATTGTAAGGACTAAACAGAAAATTGTTAAAATTATTGGATGAAAATGACCGTTTCTCCCCCCACCCCGTCTCTCCATTTTATCAATGATCGATTACTTTATTTTCTCCCTCTATCATCTCTCTTTCTCGATACGTCTCTGCTGTCGATCCGAGCATAAGATAAAGAAAGATCCTCTCTCTTAGTGAATCAAGCATTTCTGAGGGGTAATCGCGAGTCAATCCAGTTTCTGCAGCATAGCGAGGTGTGGATTCTCTAATTTTCTACGTTCTATTCATTATTCTGATACTAGACTTTGCGTATGATCGTTGTACTTTCTTCGAATCAGACGCTTCTAGATCGTCTTCAGCAAAGATTATTAACTAAACTCTGTAGCATAAATGGTCTTAAGAGTTGAATATGGAGCTTTGATGCGATAATCTTTGTATTTTGACATTTAGTGACTTGCCACGTAATTTGATCGGTTCAAGTTATCGAATGTGCAATGATTCGTTCTTTGATATCCCGAATGCAATGACGTTTCCGTAGAAGTGCGATGTATGTAAGTGGTTCGGGTTCTTACAAAGTTAGTCATTTTATTTTATTTTTTTTGCACAAAGTTAGCCATTTTATTGTTTTACTGTTAACAGCGGTTATATGATGGATGAATCAAACTAGATCTCATAGTCCGTTAAGTGCTTACCATTGTTTAGACATAGATGAGAAATATATTGTGGTTGTTGGATAAGAATATTCAAGTATTATAATGCTTCACCATGTGCTTTCTCATCTTGTCATAGCTAGTTTCTTCTCCTTTCTGCAGTAAGTAAGGCCATGTGAGATTATTAGAACATACAGTGACTGGTGCTATAACTGTTGGTGGATCAATTTGGTTGGTGTACAAAGATGGGTAAATGCATGGGTAAATGCAAGGGCTGTGGGAAATCGGGAAGAAAGATGCTGAGGGATGGAGATATCAATGTTCACCAGTTTGCTCTTCTTCTGTCTCCTGGTGTTTCTGTGTGGGATTGTGTTGTCCGTAAAATGAGGTATTCATGCAGACCTGATTGGGTGTAGTTTGTACGAGTCTGAGGGCTTCTTATATTTCAATACTGAATCTAGGATTTTTGGATACTCTTTGAAGAAGATTAGGTTAAACAATCATAGAAAAAAAAAGTATAGAGATGAATACGTTTTAGATGAATTCTTAATCAACTAGGACTTAAGAAGACAGGTCTAAGGTAGTAAAGAGCATAACCAAAAAGCAATTAGTGTTATGGATACCTTGGGAGGTAATAAGGTACTGCCTTCCCCAAGGAAAGTGAAGAAGAAACAGGGGAAGGAAGAGATGGATCGGCTGAAACAAGCAGAGAAGAAAAAGCGACGCCTAGAGAAAGCCCTCGCCACATCTGCAGCTATCCGCTCTGAGCTAGAGAAGAAAAAACAGAAGAAGAAAGAAGAAGAGCAGAGGCTTGATGAAGAAGGTGCTGCAATTGCTGAGGCTGTTGCTCTACAGGTTCTTGGCAATGACTCAGAGGACTCCTACAAAGTTGTCCCAGATCAATACGTGGATTCTGACCTTTGGGGTTGTCCTAATCATATAAATTGTGTGATTGATTGCTATGGGAGGAGTGCACTCCCATCATACTGGGGAAGTCCAAACTACTCCCTGGAGGGAGTTAGATGGATCCCTGGTGCTGATGGATCTGGATTTAGGTGGGATGGTAGTGGGATGCTGCCCGAACCAAACATAGACGCTGTAGGCTCGGAATATGAAGATTCATGGCTTGATGCTATTGCAGCACAAGCTGTTTCATCGCTTCAGATCCATGAGGGTACTCACATGGACTCTTTATAGAAGGGGTGCTAAGAGGGTTGTTATTTGTCACTCTGTCCGAGTTATCCTTGCTTGCCAGAGTGATCTGCTGGGCTTTCCATGGCTTGCAATGGTGTATTTTCTTGTATGTGCATGTCAAAGTATGCACATTGACTCTTTTAGTTGTGTTTGTGAGTTGTATTGGATTATCATGTTTATGAATAAAACCAGGAGCTGATTATCTATGCCTATTTGCTTCACCTAGTATAATTATAGTCTATTCCTCTAATTTCGTATTTTTTTTTACAAAATTCATCATTCAATTTCATTTTCTTACTTGTTCTTTAATTTTTCTTGTATCTGAGACTTTATCATATACCCTCAAATTGTGCAAACAAATGACCCGATGTAATAATTAGATAAAAGATCATTGTGTTATGTGTAATGTGTGAAGGGAATTAAATGACTAAATTATTTGAAAAATAAAATCATGGACAATTAAAGAAACTAAATTACTAAATTATTAAGCCATGAATTTGATTAAGGGGTTAGGTTCAATAATACGCTGTTAATTGTGCTTTTTGCTGGGGAACGATATTGCCCGGCCAATCCAATTTGCAGGCAAAACAAGCTGTAAATTCCCAACGTCATACTAGGCTGAATTTGGGTAAGCAAATCCCGTTAGAATAGGGAAGGAGCAAAATTTGGGCATCCTATTAGACCATAGAAATTACTTTTTTTTTTTTTGTAAATTAGTTATTATACTTTCCTTCACATAATTCAAAACATAGTGATATAGCGTCTATATTTACCAATACATTCATTTTTAATCTAATTAGGGTTAGTATTATATTTATTAATGTTGTAATGAAATAAACATCAATGTAAGAGAATCCCTTATGAAGACAGCACAAAATCCTTTTCTCTATTTGGAAAATTTAGGCAAAATTTCCATTCATAATCTGATTTAATTACACCAAATTAATTCACATAATTAAATGACATTTTCCTAAATCTATAAGGGAAAAATAAAACCAAGTATTTTGAACTTTCACCAAGCTAAGAAAATCAACAAATTCCCAAAATTTACGGACGAGATTCAAATTATCAAAATATTTCTATGAACATGGTTGAATAGGAAATAAAATAACTATACGGAAAAAATATTCTTAATTTTAAGATTAAGTTGGATCGAATTAAAAACAATATAATTTACTTATTGTACAAAATTGAATAAAAATAGAGTAATAAGTACCGACTAATTTCTTAATATCTAATTTAAAATAATCTGTTAGATATATATATTATTTATAAATAATTAATAATTATTAATAGAGAAATAAATATATATATATACGAAATACAAAACTATCATTCCTAATAAATAAGAATAAAAATTAAACTAAAATAAGTTAAAAATCCATACAATAATTCACAACCCATATGAGAATTGAAATAAATGAGAGGTGGGTCATAAATAAAATTAAGAAAATAGAACCCATGCTAGAATAAAAAAATAATGAATCCTATAGCCTATAAAATCATAAAGATAAAAAATTAAGCACATATATGCTACACAAGTAATCTATATAAATTGACTCAACTTGGCCTACTCCTAAGACATAAGGATAATTCCTAAGACATAAGGATAATTCCTAAAACAACTAATAAAAATTTCAGATGAGATCTTAACAGGTAGTGTGGATAATGACGCCGTAATCTGTTGGTCTTGCAAGACATGAAATTAGTGAGTAGACCCATAGACAATAACCCAAGAAAGTTGTAATGCATCCATATTTTTTTTCTTTGGATACTAAAAGAAAATTCAGTGAGTAACATAAGACACATCAAGAGAGCAAGGGAAACAAAATGATAAATATATCTAGGTGCAGTATAGATCAAACAATAATAACATGAAGAAAAGTTCACCGGCAAGGAGCCAACCCACTCCAATACTTGCTATAAAAACCTTAGCAAATAAATGGAGTTTACTTGAATTGGGATGGCCACGGAAAACAAATGCGCAAGTTCCTAACCAATAAGTTAAACAGGACATTTTAACAAAATGAGACATTAATAGTTAAGTTGGGAAAGCAAATTACAACTTATATTAAATGTTAATTCATAAAAATAATCAAGTAAGAAGAAATAAACTTAAATTAATGGAGAAGTAAGCATAAGTGTTAGCGTTAAGTGTAGATAATATACACTCAGCATGCACATATACCAAGTGGTATGTTTTGCGGGTCCCAAAATATTACGGAACGCAACCCATGGACAGGAGCTGAAGAAAAGAAAATTTACGATGAACATTAACTAGAGCCTAAATGTTTCCTATATAAAGGGTGTACAAATTAAATTGCAAGAAGTTAGGTCTATCTTTTGTTATTATTCCCAATATTTATATTATATAAAATTAATAGCTTAAAATAAATTAATTGTACTTAGAGGCTTGGGAATGAGTAAGTTTTCAAAATATAATTTATAACATTTTCCTTGATCATAGGTTTGGTGGTTTTTCTTCTTTTAGAAAAATATTTCTATACTTCCTCTTGCTCGGAATTGGTTTAGCATTCACGTCATTTATAAAAAAAAGGTTCAAACATTCAGTAGATGCATTACGTCGATTGCATCCACTTGTGGATCGGAGCATATTTATCGTCCACCATTATAGAAGTCCGTGACTTCTATCCTAAGTCTGAGTAGACATCAATAGTCCGACCCTCAGACCCGAAAATACTCAGTGTCAGCTGGGGGACATGACCTCTCCTCCCCCGTCTTGGTCTTAATGCGTAGTAAGCTACTCTGAGCTTCAAGACTTATTGGATTACCAAACTTCCCTTATGCCAACCTGTGTCATCCAGTAGCCCTTGGAATCAACCCTATCCCATGTTGGATGCCTCGATGGTTCTATATTTCAGCATGCACAAACAAAATTTTTTTAAAATTAGACTTTTATTTTTGGTGCCACCAGCCCAACAAATTCAACACCCAGACTAAAGCTCGGTAACTACCAACGCAATGAGTTCGTCCACTCGGCTTTGGCTCGATAACTACTAGCCAATTGAGTATTGTGATCCAACTTTGGCTAGGTGGCTGCATCACACAACTTAACCATTTCTAGTGAATTTTCATAATGGTTAGAGATCAAGATTTTATCTATGGGTTTGAGCATGTTCCCATTGACCTTGGACCAAATTCACGTGTTTTTCCAAAAATGGGCCTTAGGCCCTATTATTTTCAAATATGAGGCCTCATGCCTATAAGAGCAATTATAGCTCTCATCAAAAACGTCTCCCGAAATGTTTAAGCAGTTTCACATAATTAGGGGAGAACATTCCTGAAAAATGGTTTTTAGAAGTGAAAATTGTAAACCCCGTCCTTAGATAAGAAAACCGGGAAAAGAACTGGTCAATTCAAAGGAGAAAAATTGAGCTGAATAACGAACCCAAACCGGTAAAGAAAGGGTAAAATGGGAAATTGGCAAATCCCAAGTGACTCAAAAAGTCAAAAAAATCATGGAAAACCTTTGAACAAAAGGGAAGAGAAAACCAGACGGTTCAGGCTGAATTAGACATGAACATGATTGAACTGAATTGTACCAGTTTGAACCGTACTTGTCACGCCTCAACCCGATTTGGTTGGATCCTTGTGGGCAACCTGCCACTCTTCCCGGTTTACCAAGGGCTTTCCTCTTCTTTTAAACCTGGGAGGAGTAAGGTGTCCTTTAAACCTGTACCTATCCTGGAATAACATTATACAAAACTGAAAAACAGACATACCTGATTTTATAGTTCATATATAGGGAAGTCTTTAAAATTGGTTTTCCCTTAGTTTCCTGAAAGGGATATAAGGGAGGGGTGAGTTCTACAACTTAGTGAGCGGGGGTTGGGAGTGAGTTTTCATAAACAAAACAACTGTAATCGGAGTGTACCAAACTCCTTATTTTTTTAAAAAAATATCCTTTCCTCAAATACTGGTTTTTAAAACCTTTACCCTACCGAGGATGACATTTTCAAGTTGGAGTATGCGAGACTCCTTAATTTCCTTTAGATTTTCTCCACTTTAAAAATCTTGGTTTTTCATCATTTCTTATTAATCATGGTGTGTCATCACCCAATACACATCCTTCGTCATGAAGGACAAAACACACAATCGTAGGCCAACCCATCCACTGAACCCACTTGTGGCGTCGGAGCAACTTTACCGACCACCTAGATAGAAGCATGTCCACTTGTACCCTGAGAATGAGTGGATGTACGCGACATCCGATCCTCAATCCTGAAATCAATTCTCCGTGTCTGTATGAGGATGGAGACCTCATCACGACCCCATCTCAGTCTCGTGCGCTTAAAGCTACATTGAGCTTCACAAGCCACTTTGTCCGACAAACTGCCCTTATTTATATCCACCAGGTTGTCCAAGGCCCTAGGACACATCATTACCCCTCTTGGGCGTCTTGAAGGTCCCGTACACACAGTGCATGCACAATCAGTATATTTATCTCATGCCTTATAATCTGTGGTGCCACTGGTCCAACGGCCTTGACCATCAACTCAACCTGCAGCTATTTGTCTTGACTAGTCCGGAGACTTGTCATGTCGCACTGCCACTAGTTGACTGAATATGTCGGTCCTGTCTTGGTACCATGGCCAAACAATTCATTTACTTAAAGTTTTATGACTTATATCTCATGTTTGTTTACGAGCTCCTGCTCGTGCCAACTAGCCTTGGGCACACTGTATGAGATTTTCAAAATTGGGCATATTAGTCCCCAAGTTCCAAAACTGAGGCTTATAGCCTAACATATCTATTCGAGCTCCTATCAAGAAGGTCTCCTAAATCAATTAAGCAGTGGCACACAGTTAGGGGAGAGCACTTCTGACAAAATATATTTTCAACTATCCATCATACCAACCAGGTATAAGGATATCTCTGCTCATAATCGATGAACGGATTTTCCACTTCCTCCAAGGAAGTTTCATCATACCAACCGGGTATGCTCTACTTACAACCAGTAAATAGTTTTTTTTCGCGTGATTTTCACTTCACTCCTCTAAGTTGTAATGTTTAAAATATCACTAAGTAGTGGGTTTTCATTTCGAGATACTTATCATCCCCAACCAGATATGATACAAAATCCCACTCACAATCGGTAAGTGGTTTTTAGCTTAATTTGTTCATCACCCCAACCGAGTATGATGTTAAAAGTTAGCCCACTTATAGTAGCTTCCAATTTTAAAAAAAAGTGCTCTTCATCCCAACTGGGTATGATGTGAATAATCCACTCACCCGTTAACCATGACGTGTTTGTCCATGGTTAGTTTTCCAAGTTGACACAAGTTTTCTCTTACTGGCATTCCGATCACACTTGTCCCGTCGGAGGTGTGATGGTCTGAGATTTCTATCGGGAAAGGTAGCTCTCTTTCTAAAGTACCTTCTGGGATCAAGAATTCCTACTATTGAACTTTCAACATCGTTGAGGTCGTATGAGGGTTGTAGGGATGTTGAGAGAGCTTGGTTTGGCTAGAGGAGGGCTGAATTCGGCTAATTTTAGCGAGGTCGAAATAGGGTAGCTTCGGTCTACCGGAGCTATTTTACTATTTGATTATGTCAACACTTCTTCAGTGATCCTCGGATCGAATGAAGGTTGCTATCAGATAGTTGACTTCCCCCGGAATCTAAATAGCCCGACTTCTCCTTCTGAGGTTAAGAAAAATGCTCAAATCTTCATCGAGAAATGGAGTATTAGAGAGAGAGTAGTTTTTAGGTGTGAGGAGAATGAATAGGAATGAACTCTTTATATAGGAGTAGAATTGCGTATTAAATGGGGAGTATTTATTATTACGGTATTAATGTTGTCATTATTCTCTCGAAATTGATGGGCATTTATTTGTATTAATTTAAATAATTAAATATATGTATTAAATTATTGGTATTAATTTTAATAAATAAATATAGGTATTTATGATATTTACGTTAGGGACGTAGGATTTATATATATATATATATATTATCTCATTATTTTTACCTAATAATTTACACTTTTCATTTTATTATTCCAACTATATCAATTGAATTTTAAAATTATAATATAATTTCATAAACTACTTTTGACCGAAATTTTGGGTTACTAAAATAAGCAACTTCCGCTTAACTTTGATGTTTTGATAGGATCTGGTGCATTAGTGCTAATATATTATTACATTTTGTGTTACTAAAAAAATATGGTTCGATAACTATTGAGTGGATGCAACATGAATACTTCCCAATAAGTCACCCATCTTAGCACTACTCTCACCAAGCACGCTTAACTTCGAAATTCTAAAGGGATCCTGCATTAGTGCTGGTATGTTTTTAATTTTGGATTACTAAAAAAATTATAATTTATGATTTATGAGCTCTTTATATAGGAGTAGAATTGCATATTAAATGGAGAGTATTTATTACTACGGTATTAATGTTGTTATTATTCTCGGGAAATTGATGGACATTTATTTGTATTAATTCAAATAATTAAATATATGTATTAAATTATTGGTATTAATTTCAATAAATAAATGTAGGTGTTAGGGACGTAGTATTAATAAATATACATTTTTTATCTTATTATTTTCACTTAATAATTTACCCTTTTCATTTTATTATTCCAACTATATCAATTGAATTTTAAACTTATAATATAATTTCATAAACTACTTTTGACCGAAATTTCGGGTTACTAAAATAAACAACTTCTACTTAACTTTGATGTTTTAATAGGATCTGGTGCATTAGTGCTAATATATTATTACATTTTAGGTTACTAAAAAATATGGTTTGATAACCATTGAGGGGATGCAACATGAATACTTCCCAATAAGTCATCTATCCTAGCAATACTCTCACTAAGCATACTTAACTTCGAAGTTCTAAAGGGATCCTGCATAGGTACTAGTATGTTTTTAATTTTGGATTACTAAAAAAAAATATGATTTATCAATTATTGAAAGAGCGCAACCCTACATGAATACAATATATTTTGAAATTCTAATCGGATCTTTGCGCATTAGTGTTGGTATGTTATTTAATTTTAGGTTACTAAAAAATATGGTTTGACAACTATTAAGGGGATGCAACATGAACGCAAAATGAATACTTCTTAAGAGGTCACCTATCCTAATACTACTTTAGTCCAAGCATACTTAACTTTATAAGATCTGATGCATTAGTGCTAGTATGTTATTTAATTTTTTGTCACTAAAATAATATGTTTTGATAACTATTGAGAGAATGCAAAATGAATACTTCTCGAGGTCACCCATCCTAACACTACTCTCGCCCAAGCACACTTAACATTGGAGTTTTGATAGGATCACTAATGTAGAGAATGCAAAATGAATACTTCCAATATGGTTTTTCTCTTCAAATTATTTTTTTTTGTTAGTAAAAACACGGTGTTACAGTACTTGGAACTAGTTTCTGAATTCATTTCTCTTGGTAGCTTAAAATATTCAAATTGGAAAATTGAAGCAACTATTAGATAGAAAATGACTTTAGATTAATTTAGAAAATTTTAATTTTGAGAAAACTGGATGAATCGGGCCTGAACCGACTGATTTTCGTTAATGAACCCAGTCGGATCGGTTCGGAACAGTATCGTTTTCTTCCTCCGGATGACATCACTATTCATCAATCTAGAAATCTTCCTTCTCTAGCGAAGGAATATTCACTCCGACAAGGCATTTTTGAGTGACGATAAGCTTGACCAAAATGCATAGTGGTCGGGTAGAGGGCCCTCAAGCTCCCTATATAAAGAGCTACTCTCCAATCATCCTCCACATACCTCAAATCACCATTCTCTATCAACTGCTCCATTTTTTGGTGAAGCTCGAATCAGAGCTCTGACTAGGGCATTTTTCTCAGGCTCATAAAGTAAGGCCGGGTCCTACAAACTCCAGGGGAAGTCAGCTACCCAACAACAACCTCCTTTCGACTCGAGGACCGTAGAAGAAGTGCCAGTGGAATCAAACAATGAAGCTGGACCGAAGCTGCCCTGTTTTGGCCGAGCTAAATTTGTCCAAATTCAGACCTCCTTTGGCCAAACCAAGGAACCTTAGGATGAGAGCTACCTCCCCAGATCGAGAGCTCGGACCGCTGCACCTTCCATAATAACCTTTCAAAGCTTTCTCTCTCTACGAATAATTTTTTGGCGAAGCTCCGTTTAAGCTGGTTTCAGACCCAAATCATGCAATTCAAAGCTCAATTGAATCGTATGGAAGTGTAGGAAATGATCCATACCATCATTTGGAACAATTAACCTCGATTGAATGACTAATTTGAATAAATCATATTTGGTCCGTTTGTAGGGTAAAAATTGGGGATTTTGAAAAAAATTGAGGGACCTCCATTCAATTTCTCAAAAATTAGGACTAATATGCAGTAAGAAAGATGTTAGGGGACCAATTGGTCAATTATCAAAATATTTGGGGCGAAATTGCTATTTTTGGAAAGTATGGATATAATCGTAATTTTTGAAAAATTGAGGACCAAATTGGAAACTTGGAAAACTTGATCCCCATACACAATTTTGAGTAAATTGAGGACCCAAAGGGAATTTTGGAAGTCTTGGGACTCAATTTGGGGAAATGTTAGTATTAGGGACCTAAAGTTAAGGAAAATGAACTTTAGGGACCTAAGTGCAATAAACCAACAAATTTTAGCCTAGTTACTCATACGTGAGAAAACGATGGCTGTCACGAGAGACCGGAACACCAGAAGGAAAAGCTAGCATGGACTTGGAAAATCGACTAGGGACGAACACATCACGATCATCGGGTGAGTGGGACCATTTATACTTCATACCCAGTTGGGTTGACGAGCACTACTTTTAATAGGATAAAACCTAATTACTGGTTGTAAGTAGAGATAATCATACTAGTTGGTATCATGAGTTTCCTTGAGGAAAGGAGAAACCTCCTACGGGTTGTAAGCGGAGATATCATCACACCCGTTTGGTGTGATGAGTAGAAAATGATTTTTTTAGAAGTGTTCTCTCCTAACTATGTGCCATTGCTTAACACATTTGGGAGACCTTCTTGACGGGAGCTAGAACAGCTCATATAGGGCAGAGGCCTTAGTTTTTGAACTCATGAGGCTAAATTCCCAATTTTGGAAAAACACGTGCAGTGGGCCCAAGGCTAGTGGACACAAGCAAAAGCTCGTAAACAAACTTGATTATGAAGAGCCATGAAAATGTCTAATGAAACTGGTTGTGTGATTTCGCCATGTTACTAAGTTTGGATCGACAGTGCTCGATGGACTAGCAGTAGTGCATCAGGGCCAAGTTAACGGACCAGCCTAGACAAACAGCTGTAGGTCGGGTTGAGCGTCGGGGCCGTTGGACCATTGGTACCAAAGATGATGACTATATGTGAAAAAACCTTTTTTTGTGCATGCACTTGTGGTACAGGACCATCAAGGCACCCTAGAGGGTAGTGATGGGTCCTAAGTGCTAATAGACGACATGGTGGAGATAATGACAGCTCATCGTGCCAATCAGTCTTGAAGCTCGGAGTAGCTTCTTGCACATGAGATCGGGGTGGGGTCGGGATGAGGTCTCCATCCTCATACAGGCATGAAGTGGCATTCGGGTCTGAGGGTTGGACGTTTGGGACATTCCACTCAAACCCAAGGTAGAAGTGGATAGGCTTCTATCTTGGTAAACGGTAAAGACGCTCTAATCCACAAGTGGGTGCAATGGATGGGCTGCACTTACAAACGTGTGTACCCTTTCTGTTGAAAGGCATGTGTTTGTTTGCTAAACACCTCTCGAGGCAAGGGAATGGGCTAAGTGAGCTAAACACACATAGTATGGAAATGGAAAAAGGTTTTGAAAACTAAAATTAAGGAAATTTTTTTTAAAGTAAATGATAACCTTGGATGGTTTGCATAAAGCTATTTTGAAAACTCACTCCCAACACCCGTTGATCACAAGGATTCGACCAAACTGGGTTGTGCGTGACAAAAACAATGTTCATCACCCCAACTGGGTATGATGTTGAAAAATTCCACACACCGGGTACTGTGATGTGTTCGTCCTAGCTGGATTCCAATTACAAATGTGCTATTCTGCACAAGTACTTGCACAACCAATTCCTACATGGCTCGAGTATTCACATAAGGAAGGTTTGGCATAAAAGATCTCTTACTTCCAACTATTTGCATATAGGTCCTTACTTTATGCCTTATAGCTATTAGGTCCCTAAAGTTCATAATTTTGACTTTAGGTCCCTAATACCCGGCTTATTTTTAATTAAGTCCCTAAGGTTTCCAATACACTCTTAAGTAATTAATTTTCCCAAAATTACCAATTGTCTATAATTTTCCAAAACAATTACCAATTGGCTCTTAATTGGGAGTTAATTTCATAAAAGTCTCCCAATTTTTCTTTTAATTGCAATTCGGCCCCCAATTTTCCAAAAATACCTAAATTTCCCAATTTTCCAAAAAAAATTGCATTTTGGCCCATGAATCTCATTTCATTCAATTGACCTCTTAAACTTGGCCAATTGTCTCCTATCATGATCTGAATCATCTTTCTTATGCCCCCTACTTCATTCCAAACTTTAAAACAATTAATTTGGCTTAGAAATGAGCTCAAACAAAGGTTCACCAGAAACTCGTCCTATAGAGAGAAAGCTCCGATTACTCAATGATGAGAATTTTGTGGTCAGAGCTTTAACTTCCACTAAATTGTTCACTTCCTAGGAATACTCCCTAGATTAAATTGCGCTTCAATTGGTGGATTGACTAGTGCAAATTGTTCAGTTAAATTTTTAGGCAAAACTGATTGTGAACAATGAATTCCGATGAATGGCGGCGAAGGGAACTTACCAACTTAGCTTAGAGAAGGTCGGGGCACTTCTCAGGGTGGTTAGGGGAGTTTGGTTTGGCCAGAATTGGCTTAGGGATGGCTCAAATTGAGTTCGACTAGTTCAGGTTGCACAAGGCTGAAGAGCACAAGTACTGTGAGAGTTCACCGGTGCTTCTCCGGCGGTCCTCGAGTTGAATTGAGTTTGCAGTCGTGTAGCAGACTTTCTCAGAATTCTAGGGAACCCAAATTTGCCTTCGGAGGTGGAGAAAAGTACCCAATTCGAAGCTCTGGTTCGAGCTTCATTAGGAAACTAAGCACTTCATCTTCTTCAAGCGTTGGAGGGATAAGGAGTACGAATGGAAAGGAGCTCTTTACATAGGGAGTTTGGGGATTAAGGTTCTATACGTTACTCCATCAATCGGGTAATAACTCTCCAATTTAAGGCCATGTCACAGGAGTTTATCAGCGAACATGTGGCGGCCTCCCATTGGTTGCTCATTTCTACATGGCTGTTGATCGTGACACATGGCATCCTCTGATTAACTATTTTAAATGCGTTAACTTTTCCTCCTGACGCACAGTGCCACTACTACATGTCAGCCTCTGACTGGCTGAGGTCATTCAACGTGTCACTACCACGTGTCGACGTCTAATTTGTCAGTCGTTTCTCCGACAACCATGTCGGATGTTGATGTGGCATCCTTGCCACGTGTTAGCTTCTCATTGGTCAGCCTTGTTGACGGGGCCTTTCTGACATTTAACATTGACTGAGACACGTGTCGCTCTCCTATTAGTCGGTTATTTCTGACCTGGATTTTCTTGCTTTGACAGTTGACCAAGGACATGTGTCATGCTCTAATTGGTCACTACTTCCATGTGCTGATTGGGTGCGCTTCACCACGTGTCACACATTGATTGGCCACACCTGCTGACTAGGCATTGACCTAGTAGTGGTCTGTTGACCGGTTGGACTATTGAACTGTCAACCCCATCCTTTGATAATAAGAAAAACCGGGGAAATAACCGGTTATTTCCAAAGTGAAAACTGAGTCGATTTATGAATCAGAATCGATAAAGAAAGGGCAAACTAGGAAATTTATGGATCTCGAGTGACCTAAAGGGTCACAAAAGTCATGAAAAAGGACTTTCAGATGAATTGGAGATGAAAACCAAACTAGTTTAGGTGAATCGGATCCGGACCAGATTGAACTGGTTTGGATCGGTTTGAACCACTATTGAAATATATGCTAAATTCATTTTTCTAAGTGGCTTAGAAAATTCAAATTGGAGAATTGAGGCCACCATTGGATAGAGAATGAATTTAGAAATTTTTAAATTTGAAAAACTCGGTCGAATTGGGCCTAAACCGGCCTATTTGAACCCGATTCAGACTGGTCTGGTCCGTTTCGAAACAATGTAGTCTTCTTCCTTCAGATGACATCACTGTTCACTCACTAGAAGATTGAGCAGTGTCGGTGATGATGAAAAGTCTCCAATTAGGGAATTTCAGGTAATGAATGACCGCCATTAAGGTGCCAATCGGATGGCCAAGAAGTTCCCGAGCTTCCTATATAAGGAGCCCCTCCTCATTCATCCTTCTCACACCTGAAAACTCCACTCTTTCCCTACTACTCCATTTTCTAGTGAAGCTCAAACGAGAGCTTTGACTTGGGCATTTTTCTGAATCAAAGAATGCATAGTTAGGTTCTTTGGATTTGGGAGAAGTAAGCTACACGAATGTAGTCTCCATTTGCTTTGAGGATCGCCGGAGAAATGCTGACGTGATAGAATAGTAAAGCAGCTCCAGCGGACCGAAGCTGCCCTATTTTGGTTGAGCTGAAAATGACCAATTTGAGCCCTCCTAAGGCCAAACCAAGCCCTCCCAACACCTCCACAGCCCTCCTACAGCTGAATTAGAGTGAAAAGGTAAGCCAATTTGGCTCCCCTCTGTAAATTTCGATTGGTGCTAGAGAGAGAACTGACAAATCTTTACTGATCAAATTCTTCCTCAATTTGACATGAATTGAAGTGATTCTTGATCCTAGGAAATACCTCAGTACAAGAGCTATTTGGCCAGATTGAAAGCTTGGACCGTCGCACCTCCAATAGTAAGCTTTCGAAGCTTTCTCTCTCTACGTTCAGTTTTCTGGCGAAGCTCCGTTTGAGCTCATTCCAGCATCAAATCGTGCGATTCAAAGTGCAATTGAATCGTATGGAGGTGTAAGAACTACAATCTAACTTCAATTTCAACATTTAAACTCATTTTATCGGTAAATTTGATGAATCAAATTCGGCTGAGTTGAAAGTTTGAAATTGGTGGAAAAAATGGGGAAATTTTGGGAATTTTGAAAATTCGAGGGACTAAAGTTTAATTTCATAAAATTGAGGGCCAATTGGGCATGATAAAGTTTTTGGAGGACCAATTGGTAAATATATGGAATTTTGGGGTGAAACTTACCATTTTTGTAAAATATGGGCAAAATGGTAATTTTGGAAAAGTTGGGGACCAAATTTGAAATTTGGGAAACTTGAACCCCTTTTTGGAATTTTGAATAAATTGAGGTCCTAATGTGAATTTTAGAAGTTTCAGGACTCAATTTGGGTAAAATCGGCATCAGGGACATCAAGTTAAAGAAAAAGGAATTTTAGGGACCTAATTGCAATAAATCAAAAAGTTTGAGCATTTCATCCAATTACGATGAGTGAAGGCTAATAGGCCAATGGATAATGTACAAGAATATTCATATCATGTAGGAACACGAAGTTCCGGGAACGTTAGCAAGTACAAGCTCGCGTGAAGACAAAGAATCGGTTAAGAGGAAATCACTGCGTTATCTGGTGAGTGGGATTTTTGTATCATACCCGGTTGGGATGATAAGCACTACGAAAATGAAAACCCACTACTAAGTTGAAATTTTAAATATCACACATGAATAGAGTGATGTGGAAATTACGCGGAAAAACTACTTACTAGTTGTAAGTAGATCATACCCGGTTGGTATAATTAACTTCTTGGAAGGAAGAAGAAAACCTATTCATCGATTATGAGCGAAGATGTCCTCATACCAGGTTGATGTGATGGACGATCAAAAAATTATTTTTGTTGGAAGTGATCTCCCCTGACTATGTACCATTGCTTAAACTTTTTGGGAGATATTCTTACGGGAGCTCGAAATGCTCATATAGGTAGGAGGCATCGGTTTTGGAACTTGGGGGCTAATATGCCCGATTTTGAAAATCTCATACTGTGGGCCCAAGGCTAGTTGGAATGAGTAGGAGCTCATAAACAAACATGAGTTTAAGCCATGAGAACTTTAAATGAATAATATGTTTGGCTATGGTACCAAGACAAGACCGACATACTCGATGGACTGGCGGTAGTGCGACATGATAGGTTGATTGACCAGTTGAGACAAATAACTGCAGGTCGAGTTGAGGGTCAGGGCCATTGGACCAGTGGCACCAAAGATAATGGCTTATGAGGAAAATTGTTGTTTTGTGCATGCACTGAGGTACGAGACCTTCAAGACGCCCAAGAGGGGTAGTGATGTGTCCTAGGGGCTACTAGATGACATGGTGGAGATAAAGGCAATTTGTTGTGCCAGCAGTCAGGGAAGCTTGACATAGCTTCATGCGCATGAGATTGAGGTGGGGTCGGGATAAGGTCTCTATCCTCATATGGACACAGAGTTTTCTTTACAGGATTGAGGGCTGGATGTCGCGTACATCCACTCATTCTCAGGGTAGAAGTGGACGTGCTTCTATCTAGTTGGTTGGTAAAGTTGCTCCGACGCCACAAGTGGTTGTAGTGGATGTGATGCCTTGCGAATGTGCGTTCCCTTCGTGATGAAAAGCGTGTGTTGGTTGATAAACACACTTGTTGTGATTAATGATTGAGAAATGACTATGAAAATTGAGATTTTATGGATGAATTATTTTAAAGGAAAATAAGGAGTCTGACATACTCCAATTCAAACTATTTTTCTAAAAGTTGAACTTTAAACACCCGTTCACTGAGTCATTGAACTCACTCCCTCCCTTATATCCCTTTTCAAGTAACCAAGGGAAACCTCCCCAACGACCTTCTGTTAGTCAAACCTTCAAGACAGGTATGTAAGGTTTAAAATTTCATGTAGTTTTGATTAATGTTATTCCAAGAAAGGTATAGGTTTAAAGGATGCCTTACTCCTCCCGGGTTAAAGATGGTGAAAACCCTTAATAAACCAGGAGAGTGGCGGGTTGCTCATGGGGATATGACCAAACTGGGTCGTTGTGTGATAACTTGAGTGGTATCAGAGCCTATTTCCTCGAATACATAATCAAGACTAGAAAAGATAGTGACTAATAGGAATGATTTTAAAATTTTTATAATGGCTCCGAAGAAAGAAATCAAGAGAAGTCGAGTTGCAGTCTCCAACACTGCCCAACCACTCCTACTTGTGGAAACTCCCAGAGTGGCCCAACCAACCCCTCCTGAACTTAGCTTAAAACACCAGAGGTTGTACGATGAATTCACCTATGTATTTGGACAACCTAACCTCATCCTTGAGGTAGGTACCAACTCTCAAGTCGAACCAGAGAAAGTTCAATACCATCATCCTCCTATTAACCATCCCCCTCCAGTAGACATTCCCAGAAATTTCAAGACTCTCCGTCAACTAGGGTATAAGCCCTTCCTCGGAGAGGAAGATGCTGGTGTCTCCATGGATTGGCTAGGAAATATTAAGAAGCTGATGGGAATCATCAGGATACCACTAGAGGACATGGTGATCCTGACATAATTCTTCCCGGTGGGAAGTGCCAAATGGTGGTGGGACAATGTCCGAAACCTGCATATCTCCACCCCCACCTAGGAACAGTTTGAAGAGAGGTGCTCAGAGGAGTACCTGTTGCCTCATTTAATTAATGAGAAGTAGGAGTTCATCAGGCTTTGATAAAGGGCTTAACTCCATATCGGAATATGAAACAAGATTCAATGAGTTAAGACCCTTTGCTCCCGACCTAGCTGGGCCGACAGACATATGCCAGCGGTTCGTGAATGGTCTCAATATGGACATACGAGACCGTATGGAAGTACTAGGATGCCCCATGGACCTAGCGGTAGTAATCAGTATGGCTCATGAGTGTGAGCGACTAGTACAAACCCGAAATCGTCAGATGGAGCAAACGACCCAAAAGGAGGATAAGGGTCAAAACTGTCAGGGAGGACGGAAGGAGCATAATGGTCCAAAATGAGGAAATATAATGTCATTTCAAAGGAGAAAGGACATGCCACCACCTCCCTAGAGAATAATCCCCACCTTGCCCCAAGGAAACTATCACTGTCCAAGGTGTCAAAGGAACCATGAGAGAGCATACTTGACCTGCTTTACATGCGGAGAAGTGGGGCACTTTGCAAAAGAATGCCCCACTCTCAAGGAGAACAGGCAGAGGAATACACTAGGACCACCACAAGGGAACCCCAAGAATCTCAGGCCCGATGCTATAGCCAGAGTACCAGCTAGGGTATACAACCCTACCCAAGAAGAGGCTAGGAAAGACCCTAGTACTATAGCGGGTACATCCTAAAACCCTCCCAATTAGTTCAAGCAAAACTTGTAATTGAAAGTTTTATTCAATAAATAAAACATTTCCCTAAATCTATACATTTCTTCAATCAAGGTATGTGCAATTATGGGGACAACATGTCTATGCACTCTTCGACTTATGAGCTGAGAGATCCTTCATCAAGGAAGATTTGATTTCAAGTATACCCCTAGAACTTACTCCACTAGGACAAAGTCTCAGCATCCTCACACCCTTAGGAGAGGGGTTAAATAGGAATAAGCAATTAAAAGGATGTGAGATAAAGATTGGAGGAATCAAACTTGAAGCGGATTTGATTCCATTTCCCTTGAAGGAGGTTGAAGTAATCCTTGGGATGGATTGGTTAAGTAACCATCATGCCAGGATGGACTCTGGAAAGAAGACAGTAACCTTCCACACTCCCAAGACAAGTGGACTAAAGTTCCAAGGTGACCAAAGGAAAGGCGAGGTATAGATGGTGTCCCATATGAAAGCCTAGAAAATGTTACAAAAAGGTTATATGACTTTCCTAGCCATGGTCATTCATGAAGAGTCTGAAGAAAAGAAAATCAAAGACATTCCAGTGGTTAAGCACTATCTGGAAGTATTTCTAGAAGAACTACTTGGGCTACCTCCAACCACACTTGGACAAGTTCATGATAGTATTCATAGATGATATTCTTATATACTCACGAACCAGGATGGAGCATGAAGAACATTTGGCAATCACCTTGGAGATATTGAAGGAAATTCACTTATTTGCAAAATTCTCCAAGTGTGAGTTATAGCTGCAGGAGGTAGGATTCTTAGGACATATAGTGTCCAAGGATAGAGTCAAGGTAGATCTAGCAAAGGTAGAAGCCATATCAAATTGGAAGGCACCAAGGAACCCTTTAGAGATACGGAGTTTCTTAGGTCTGGCAGGATACTACAGATGGTTCGTACAAGACTTTCTAAGATAGCAGCTCCTCTGAATCGGCTCACTAGGAAGGGAGTTGAGTATAAGTGGGATGAAAGTTGTGAGAAGTCTTTCTTAGAGTTGAAGATTTGATTGACAACCGCACCAGTACTCTCCCTACTTGACCCAAATGCGGGAGAGTACACCGTCTATAGTGATGCATCCGGACAGGGATTCGAATGTGTATTGATGCAATAAGGGAAGGTCATTGCTTATGACTCATGACAAATTAAGGTATATGAGATAAATTACCATACCCACAATCTAGAATTAGCTGCGATAGTGTTTGCCTTGAAGATTTGGCGACACTACCTCTACGGTGTTAAGTGTAGGATATACACTAATCACATGAGTCTCAAGTATTTCTTGACTTAGAAAGAGTTAAATCTCTACTAGAGGAGATGGTTGGAATTGGTGAAGGATTACGATCTTATGGTAGAATATCACTCTGGAAAGGCGAATGTGGTGGCAGATGCCTTAAGTCGCAAATATTAGACAAAGGTGGCATAAATAATGATGAGTTACATACCCTTGTTGCAACAATTGGGAAGGATGGAGGTGGATATGAGGATAGACAAGTGAGAGAAGTGCTTGTTGGCTAATGTGGTGGTAAGGCCCGGTCTAAGTGAGCAGATTAAGGATCAACAAAAGACTGATAAGGAACTCCAAACTTATTGGGATCCGGTTAATAGAGAAACGAAACTAGACTACGATCTGCGAGGAGATTGAGTGCTAACCTATAAGGGTAGGGTTTATGTGCCTAAAGATAAGAAGTTGAAGAGGTTAATCCTAGAAGAGGCACACGATTTGGTGTATGCAATGCATACAGGCAGTACCAAGATGTACCACACCCTCAAACTAGGATATTGGTGGAAAGGCATAAAAAGGGATATTGCTAAATATGTAACTCGATGCTTATCCTATCAACAGATAAAAGGGAAGCATTAGAAACCATTAGGACTGCTACAACCCTTACCAATTCCGGAATGGAAATGGGAGCACATCACCATGGACTTTGTCATAGGACTACCTGTGACAAGAAAGGGTCGAGATGCAATTTGGGTCATCATGGATAGATTGACCAAATCAGCTCATTTTCTCCATATAAGAGTGACAGATATAGTGGAACAATTTGTTGTCTTATACAAGAGGGAGATGGTGAGACTCCATGGCATTCTGGTGAGTATAGTATCATATAGAGATCCAAGATTCACTTCAAGGTTCTGGCCAAGCTTACAAAGTGCCATGGGAACTAAGTTCCACATGAGCATGGCATTTCATCCTTAGATTGATGGACAGTTTGAGCGTACTATTCAAACTTTGGATGATATGATAAGAGTGTGCGTACTCACTATGAACAAAGGCTAGGAGGAATACTTGTGCCTAATGAAATTTGCTTACAATAATAGCTATCAGGCTAGTATTCAGATGGCTCCCTATGAAGCCATTTATGGAAGACCATGTCGTACCCCTCTATTTTGGGAAGAAGTGGGGGAAAGGTAGCCGAAAAGGGTAAAGCTAATCGATGATGCCACAAATAAAATAAAACTAATCAGGAGTCATCTTAAGACCGCACATGACATGCAAAAGAGTTATGCGGATCACCGAAGGAAAGATCTGGAGTTCAATGTGAGAGATCAAGTATTTCTTAAGGTGTCCCCGTGGAGGGGAATACTTAGGTTTCAACAATGAGGAAAGTTGAAACCAAGGTATATCGGTCCATATACCATCATTCAAAGGATAGGACAGGTGGCCTATAAATAGACACTATCACCAAATCTGCCAAGAATACACGATGTATTCCATATCTCTGTGCTTCGGAAGTACCAGCTCGATCCTAGCCATGTATTGGACCGACCACTACCAGAGCTGGAAGAGAATTTGACCTATCAAATGTAACCAGTACGAATCATCGACTGGAGGGATAAGAACTTAAGGAATAAGAGGATTCCTATGGTCAAGGTTCTGTGGCAAAACAAACCCGTGCAGGAAGAGACATGGGAAACCAAAAGTGTAATGAGGGATAGTTACCCTTAATTATTTGACATGTAATTGTTTTGGGGACAAAAACCATAAAAGGAGGGAAGAGTTGTAAACCTCGTCCTTTGATAATAAGAAAAACCGAGGAAAGAACCGGTTATTTCCAAAGAGAAAACTGAGTCAGTTTATGAACTGGAATCGATAGAGAAAGGGAAAACCAGGAAATTTATGGATCCCTTGTGACCTAAAGAGTCACAAAGTCATGTAAAAGGATTTAAGATGAATTGGAGATGAAAAATAAACTGGTTCAGGTGAACCGGATCTGAATCGGATTGAACTAGTTTGGACCGGTTTGAACCACTATTGAACCGGATGCTAAATTCATTTTTCTATGTAGCTTATAAAATTCAAATAGGAGAATCGAGGCCACCAATAGATAGAGAATGACTTTAGATTAATATAGGAATTTTTAATTTTAAAAAACTCGATCGAATCGAGGATGAACCGGTCGATTTAAGCTTTAAACCTGGTTCGGACAAGTCCGGTCCGATTCTGAACAGTGTCGTCTTCTTCCTTTAGATGATAGCTCTATTCACTCGTCGAAAAATTGAGCAACACTGGGAAGATGAAAAGTCTTCAGCAAGGGAGTTTCAAGAAATGAATGACCACCATTAAGGCACTAATTGAACATCCAAGAAGTCCCCGAGCTTCCTATATAAAGAGCTCCTCCTCATTCATCCTCCTCACACCTCAAAACTCCACTCTCTCCCTAATGCTCCATTTTCCGGTGAAGCTCAAACTAGAGCTCCGACTTGGGTATTTTTCTGAGCCAAAGAAGGTGTGGTCGGGTTCTTTGGATTAAGGGAGAAGTTAGCTGCACGCCTATAGTCTCCATTTGCTTTAAGGATCGCTGGAGAAATGCCAACATGATAGAATAATGAAGCAGCTCTGGTGAAACGAAGCTGCCTTATTTTGGTCGAGTTGAAAATGACCAATTCGAGCCCTACTTAGGCCAAACCAAGCCCTTCCAACACCTTCACAACCCTACTACAACTGAATTAGATTGGAAAAGTAAGCCAATTTGGCTCCACTCTATTAATTTCGATCGATGCTAGAGAGAATCGACAAATCTTTACTGACCAAATTCTCCCTTAATTCGACATGAATTGAAGTAATTCTTAATCCTAGGAAGGACCTCAGGATAAAAGCTATTTGCCCAGATTGAAAGCTTGGACCGTCTCACTCCCACATTAACTCTATATCGGAATATGAGACTAAGTTTAATGAGCTAAGGCCTTTTGCTCCAGACTTAGCCTGACCGACAGATATCTGCCAATGATTCGTGGATGGTCTCAACATGGATATATCTGCCAATGTTTCGTGGACTGAAAAGTTTATTTTGTTGGAAGTGCTCTCCCATGACTGTGTGCCACTGCTTAAAACTTTTGAGAGACCTTCTTGATAGAAGCTCGAATAGCTCTATTAGGTCGGAGGCCTCGGTTTTGCAACTTGGTGGCTAATATGCTCAATTTTAAAAATCTTGAACAATGGGCCCTAGGCTAGTTGGCACAAGCAAGAGCTCATAAACAAACATGATTCTAAGCCATGAAAACTTAATGAGTGAATTGTTTAGCCATGGTAGCGAGACATGTCCGACATACTTGATGGACTGGCGACAATGCGACATAACAGGTCTTCAGACCAGTCAAGACAAACAGCTGTAGGTCGAGTTGAGGGTCGGGGCCGTTGGACCAATAGCACCACATATTATATGGCTTATGTGGAAAAATTATTGATTTTTGCATGGACTATGTTACGGAATCTTCAAGATGCCCAAGAGGGGTAGTAATGCGTCCTAGGGCTCTGGACAACCTGGTGGAGATAAGGGCAGTTAGTCGTACTAGAAGTCTTGAGAAGCTCGACATAGCTTCATTGTGCATGAGACCGGGCTGGGGACGGGATAAGGTCTCAGTCCTCATATGGACACAGAGTATTTTTTGTCTGAAGGTAAGACGTTAGAGACGTTCACTCAGATTTTGGGTAGAAGTGAGAGATTTCTATTAGAGTGGATGGTAAAGATGCTCCAATCCACAAGTGGGTGTAGTTGGCGTAACTGCATCTCACGAATGTGTGTGATCCCTTCATGATGAAGGGTGTGTGTTGTATGTTAAACATACCAAATATGGAAATGGGAAAGAGGTTATGAAAATCGTGGAAGGGATTTGAGAATCCTTGGAAATGAATTAGGAAACCTTGAAAATTTTTTTGATAAACAGAAATTTTAAGAAAAGTGTTTTTTATGAAATAATGAGTCTGACACACTCTGATTAAAGAAAATGATTTTTTGTGAAAACTCTCACCCAACACCCATTCACTGAGTTGTCGAACTCACCCCCTCACTTTACCCCTTTTTAGGAAACCAAGGGAAAACCAACCTTAAAGATTTATCAATAGCTGAAACTTAAGGCAGGTATGTAAAATTTATATTCAGTTTTGATTGATGTTATTCCAAGAATGGTACATGTAAGAAGGACGCCTTACTCTCCAAGGTTTAAAAGAGGGGAAAACCCTGAATAAATTGGGAAAGTGGCGGGTTGTTCACGAGTATCTGACCAAATTGGGTCGGGGCATGATAGGGACATTGGGAGGGCTTGGTTTGCTTGGATAGGGCTGAATTTGGCTAATTTCAGCTCGGCCGAAACAGGGCATCTTCGGTCCTTCGGAGCTGCTTCTCTGTTTGATTCCACCGATGCTTCTCCAGCGGTCCTCGGGTCGAACATAAGTTGTTGTCAGGTAGTTGACTTCCCTTGGAATCTAAAGAAAAACACCAATATCGGAGCTCTAGTTCGAGCTTCACTGGAAAATGTAGCTGTTGAGAGAGAATGGAGATTTCATGTGGGAGGAGGATGAATGGAGATGAGCTCTATATATAGGGAGCTCGGGGACTCTCTACTCAACCGTTTTGCATATTGGTCAAGCATATCATTGACCTGAAACACCTTGAACGAAGGCATTTTCTCTTCACCGACGTTGTCCATTCATGAATTGAATGAACAGTGTCGTCATCTGAAGGAAGAAGACGACATTGTTCCGAACCGGACCGGACTGGTATGACTGGGTTCAATACTTAAACTAACCGCTTTCAAGCCCGATTCCATTAATTTTCTCAAAATTAAAAATTTCTAAATTAATCTAAATTCATTCTCTATCCAATGTTGGCTTCAATTCTCCAATTTGAATATTTTAAGCCACCTAGAAAAATGAATTTCGCAACTAATTCAAGGATGGTTCAAACCGATTCAAGTTTGGTTCAATTCGGTTTATGTCTGGTTCACTTGAACTGGTCTGGTTTTCTATTCCAATTTGTCATAAAGTCCTTTTACATGATTTTATGACTATTTGTGTCACTTGGAGTTTGTCGATTTCCCATTTTTCCCTTTCTCTATGGTTTACGGTTCATGAACCAGTTCGATTCTCTCTCTTGGGTTGACCGGTTCTTTTCCCAATTTTTCTTATTTTCAAGGGATGGGGTTTACACCTCATATTATGCCTTAATTACATTTAGTTACCTTAAGGTTTATAACCTTACACTTAGGCCTCTAATCTTCATTTAATCTCAATTAAGTCCTTAGTACTTCCAATTATCCCACATGGGTCCTTAGTCTTTCCAAAATCACCAATTGGCCCTCAATTTTCCAAAATTGCCAATTGATCCTTAATTTGATAGATTTCCTCTTAGTTATTATGTTATATAGTCTTGATAATGTATTCGAGGAAACAAGCTCTGATACCACTAAAGTTGGCACGCCCCAACCCGGTTTGGTCGGAACCCCGTGAGCAACCTACCACCCCCTCTGGTCTAAGAAGGATTTCTCTTCCTTCTAAACCAAAGGAGTCAAGCACCCTTCTCACCAAGTTTCCTAGAATAGTATTATACAAAACTTGAGTATTTTAATGGCATATCTGACTTATGGTTCAGCTTCAAGAAAATCTTCTTAGGTTATTGTCTTCTTTCTTGAAATGGGTTAAAGGGAAGGGTGAGTTTCTACAATTTAGTGAGCGGTTGTTGGGAGTGAGTTTTAAAATATTGATTAACAAAACCATTCCAAAACCTTTCACCATTTTCACTTATTTTGTGTGTTTAGCTATTTTAGCATACCCCCTTTCCTCGGGAGGCGTATAACAAACATACACACACTATTTATCATAAATGGTACACACATTCATAGATGCAGTACTCCAACTGCACCCATTTGGTGATTAGTGTGACTTTGTTGTCCACCCTGATAGAAGTTCGACCACTTCTACCTTGAGTCTGAGTGACGCCTTGGGCACCCAACCCTCAAACCCAAAATCGCTTCATGACCGTATGAGGACAGAGACTGGGTATGATATATAATATGTCTCACTCGCAACCGGTAAGTAGGTTTTTAAAATTAAGGCGGTCCTCACCATCCCAAATGAATTATCTAATTTGGTTCATTACGGTTTAACTCCGTTCAATTCAATTCAATTCAGTTCAGGTCCGGTTCACCCTAAATCGGTCAGGTTTTTCCATCCAATTTACTTAATGGTTCTTCCCCATGATTTTTATAACTTTTTGGTCACTTGGGAGTTTCCAATTTCCCATTTTAACCCTTCTTTTCCATTTTTTGTTTCATTATATGGTTTTTTTTTCTCCTTAGAATTAACCGGTTCTTTCCGAGTTTTTCTCATTCTCAAAATGGGGGGGAGGGGGGAGGGGGGAGGGGGGTTTTACAGGCAACTTCACCAAGGTAAAATTGGAGGGACCAAGGGTCTAAATAAAAATTCATACAATAATTTTTCTATGGAAACTTGAACTTTCATTGTAAAACCCGCCCTTTTGAGCTAAGGAAAACCAGGAAAAGAACCAGTCAAACCAAGTGAGGATTCAGAACCGGTTCACAAACCCGATTATTTCTGAACGGGCAAGTTGGGAATTTACAACTCTCGGGTGATCCAAAGGGTTCATTAAACCTTGGAAAAGAAACTTAAGACAAATTAGAAAACAAAAACCAAAGTGGTTCAGGTGAACTAGATTCCATAAAAACTTTAAAGTTAAGCGTGCTTACTTGAGAGTAAAGTGAGGATGGGTGACCTCCTAGGAAGTATGAATTTTTTTGTAACCCGAAATTTCGGTCAAAAATTTGTATGTACGCCTTATCATAAATTAATACCAATAATTTAATACCTAAATTAAAATTAAATTATTGGAATTAATACTGAAATTTAATTTATTAGAATTAATACCGAAATTAAATTATTGGAATTAATACCAAAAATTTATGGCCATATTAATACCAGTAATAAATCTCGCCTATTTAATACACGTGTTTTACGACTATATAAAGAGGTCATCCCCATTTCATTCTCCTCACACCTGAACACTTCTCTCTCTCTCTCTCTCTCTCTCTACTGCTCCATTTCCCGGTAAAGCTCAAACGAGAGCTTCGACTTGAACAAAGGTCGAGCTCTTTAGAACCGGGGAGAAGACAGCTATCTGATAGCAAACTCCAATCAATCCGAGAATCATTGGAGAAGCGCCGACATGATGGAATAGTGAAGCAACTCCGACGGACCGAAGCTGTCCTATTTCGGCCAAGCTGAAATCGGCCATTTCAAGCCCTCCTCAGGCCAAACCAAGCCCTCCCAACACTTTCTCAGCCTTTCCACGGTCGAATTAGGACCGAAAGGATGAACCTCAGGATGAGACCTATCTGCCCAGATCGAAAGCTTGGACCGCCGTGCCTTCACGGGAACACGAAGTACTGGGAACGCCAGCAAGGACAAGCTCGCGTGAATACCAAGAACTGGTCTAGTGGAATTCACGGCATTAACGGGTGAGTGGGTTATTCACATCATACCCAGTTGGGATGATGAGCACAGTTTAAAGTTAAAAACCACTTACCGGTTGTGAGTGGGTTTCCTAACATCATACCCGGTTGGGATGATGAGCACAACTTAAAGTTAAAAACCACTTACCGGTTGTGAGTGGGTTTACTAACATCATACCCAGTTGGGATGATGAGTACAACTTAAAGATAAAAACCACTTACCGGTTGTGAGTGGAAATTTTATATCATACCCGATAGGGGATGATAAGTACCTCGGTATAAAAACCCACTATTTAGTGGTATTTTAATCATCACCACTTAGAGAAAGTGATGTGAAAATTATGTGAAAAAAAAAACTACTTACCGGTTGTAAGTAGATCATACCCGGTTGGTATGATGAGACTTCCTCGAAGGAAGTTGAAAACTCGTTCATCGGTTATAAATGGAGATGTCCTTATACCGGTTGGTATAATAGATAGTGAAAACCTATTTTGTCGGAAGTGTTCTCCCTTGACTGTGTGCCAATGCTTAAACTATTTAGGAGACCTTCTCGACGGGAGCTCGAATAGCTCTGATAGGCCAAGGGCCTCGGTTTTGGAACTTGGGGGCGAAATGCCCGATTTTGAAAATCTCGTACAGTGGGCCCAAGGCCAGTTGGCACGAGCAGGAGCTCGTAAATGAACCTGATATATGTGCCATAAAACTTAATAAGTGAATTGTTTGGCCATGGTACCAAGATAGGACCGACATGCTCAGTCAACTAGCGGCAGTGCGACATGACAGGTCGACGGACTAGTCAAGACAAACAGCTGCGGGTTGAGTTGAGAGTCGGGGCCGTTGGACTAGTGGCACCACAGATTACATGGCAATATAAGAAAACATTTTTTGTGCATGCACTGTGAGTACGGGATCATCAAGATGCCCATGAGGGGTAGTGATGCGTCCTAAGGGCACTGGACGACCTGGTGGCTATAAGGGCAGTTCGTCGTTCCAGGTGTCTGTGCGAAATCTGGAGTAGCACGAAGCGCATGAGACCGGGGTGGGGACAGGATGAGGTCTCTGTCCTCATACGGACACGAAGAAGTGATTTCGGGATTGTGGGTCGGATGTCACGTACATCCACTCATTCCCAGGGTAGAAGAGGTCGTACTTCTATCCGGGTGGCAGGAAAAGTCGCTCAGAAGCCACTAGCGAGTTTAGTAGTGATACTGACTTGCGAATGTGTGTAACCTTCATGATGAAGGATGTGTGTTGGGTGATGACACACCGTGGTAACTAAGAAATAATGGAAAAAGATGAATTTTTAAATGAAATGATTTTTTTTGAAAACAAAGGAGTCTGGCACACTCCATATAAATATTTTTCTTAAAAGTCAAAAGCTTTTAAAAACCCATTCACTGAGTAGTCGTACTCACCCCCTCCCTTATATCCCTTTCAGGAAATCCCGGAAAGCCTACCTTAAAAGACCATCAACTAAGATGCCTGTAAGACAGGTATGTAAAGTTTAAAATTTCATGCAGTTTTGATTATGCTATTCCAGGAAATGGTGCAGGTTTAAAGGACGCCTTACTCTTTACGGATTATAATAAGGGGAAACCCTTTAATAAACCGGGAGAGTGGCGGGTTGTTCACGGGGATCTGACCAAACCGGGTCGGGGCGTGACATTCATTTTATAAATAGTGAACTCAAATCTTAATACAACAACCCGTGAATATAACAACTCATAAGCACATGGATTAAAAACCTTCATGTGCGAGCTTTAAGATCTACCTAAAGTCGCACTCATTCCGTAGGTGATGTCCCGACTTGTGGTTCACAGAACAATAGCATTCATCTATAATTATTTGGGTGATGAGAAAGCTCACAACTTAGTGAATGGGATACTAATGTCAGGCCAGTAAATGGCTTACAACTTTATAAATCACATAAAAGTCTAAAATGTAAATTTATTCGTGATTTTTAATAATTTATCATTCCATATTTTTACCAGGCCCTTGAGACTCCTATCTTAGCCACCCAGAACCGTAATCATAATTATGTTGGGTCATCTCTCTCTCTAATTATCATCATAAAATAATATGTTATGTAAACAACAACTCATGATGGTAACTCACGGCCCATGCCATGCCCAAAAGACATGCCACAATTTTGATCGGGTAATGTAAGTGCGTGTGATTCATGTGTACTTTACACAATCGATACCTATCGGGCTCGTCTCTCATTTGGATAACTTAACATCTTGTGGTCATGAAATTATTTTGCACGCCTCCTTTTCATGCATATATACACACACGATTCAATTCCACCAGATTCTTATAGTAGTAGTGTAATCATTAGGACCTGATCGAGCATCAACTAAGGGTCTCAGGTCATTTAGAAAAAAATATCTCAATTTCCCCATATTCGCCAATTCTAATATACACTGGGCATCGACACTAACTAATTAAATGTCTTGTCAATGCCCCAAACTTCCAACTATTATATATATAAATCCAATGCATGCATATGAATAACACTCATGCTTAATTCATACTATCACAGAGTTTGGTCATCAATCTAACCAACTCGATATATTAGATACATGCACACTACACAACAAGCAATACAAGTGTTCAATTTAAATCATACGGAGTATGGTCTTTCACTTTACCAACTCCATATTCAAACTCATGCACAATATTCAACAATCATTATGTGTGATCAAATTATAATCACGAGGAACTTGGTCATTAACCCAACCAACTCCATAACTCAGATGCATGCACTATAATCAATAAGCATCATACGATTTCAAATCATAATCATGAGAAGCTTGGTCTTTAACTCAACCAACTCAATAACTCATATGCATGCATATAGAAGAGCAAGCAACAAGCATGTTCATATCTCTATCACGTGGAGCTTGGTTCACAACTCGACTAACTCCATATCAAAGAATCTATCTTAGGACAAAGCTCTATCTCACATAGTCCTAGCATGCGACTATGGTTTCTCATGGTTTATCAACCCTATCTCATGTAGTCATTTAAGAAAAATAATCACTCTTAGTGAGCATGCATCCATTTTATTTTTTATCGCTTTTCAAAGGCATTTTCCAAAACATGCATCATGCATTTCATGATATTATGGAAAAGTAATAAAGCGCATCAATCGGTCCAATTGGACTCATCGTTAATACTATCACTCACACTTTTCTTCGGTACTTGTTCGTTCCGACTGTAATTTTCCTTAAATCAGGTTCTCTGATCCACATGTGATCAACTGCAAAATTCATTCTACATGAATCAGCATACATAACTGAGATCAGTTTAGATATCAACTCATTACTTATAAATACTATCCTCTAATTTCCCAAAAAATATGGTTTTGTCCCACATGCTTGATTCTCTTGACTCGCGTGTCGACGTACCAATTTTGACTAAACCTCTCCTATGATTTCATTCCACATATCACAAATTATTTCCACATTTGGTCACATTTACCAAAATACCCAAAAGCTTATAAGTTCCCAACTTAGATAACTCAACTTTTCTAAAAGTTTGCATTTTGGTCCTTAAGTTGGCAAAATTACCATTTTACCCCTACTCATCAAAACTTTCTCATTTTAGATTGTACACTTCCCAAGTCTCTCATCTTGGTCTCCAAAATTCCTTTAGACACATTTGGGTCCAAAAAATACATTAACTACGCTATGGTCTGTAAAATGGGTAAAATTACCATTTTGCCCTTACTTGTAAAAAGTCTCATTTTTGCCTCTTTACTTTTGCAGAATTACAATTTTACCCTCCATAGTTCAAAATGAACTATTTGATCCCCCATTGGGAATAAATGACCATTTTCCCTAATTTGAATAAAATTATCATTTTACCCCTCCATTACATAAAATTATGGTTTTACACCTAAACTCCCAAAAATAACTTTACACTTCTCCATTTATCATAAAATCACATATAAGCCACTTAGGTGACTCTTAGGGGAGTTTTGCACAAATTTTTCCATTTTTGCATATTGGCCCCCAAACTTTGCAACTTTGTACTTTAGTGCCTAAACTTTAAAACTCAATAAAATCAAATTATAATTTCACAAATCACTTCTAAATACTATCATTATACTCCTAATAGCTCGTTGGAGGAGTGGGGGATCTTAACCCCACCAAACCTGACTGAATTTGGTTATTTTCCAAAACTGATAGAAACATAGCTATTCTATTAGGTGACGGAAATTCTCACTGGAGGTAGCCAGAGCTTAGGCATTTTGTAGCCAAGTTACAGGTGAAAATTTATGTGGTGGTGATTGGCCAAGTGGTTGTCAGAGTTGGGAAAATTTGACCCTCAACTGGTCACTATCGAGAGTAGCCTAATGGACCCACCAGTGGAATTCGACTAGTGGTGGCTGATCTTTCCCATACTAGAGGCCGACCCTTGCCATTGAGATGTAGATAGGAGGCATGCAGTCACTTTGGCACTTGTGGCCACTGGAGCTATGATTGGAGGTGGCCAAATTTGGTCATATAGGCTGATGAGGGCTAATAGATTTTCTGTCTTGGATCTGGGTCGGCCAAAATGACCCTTGTACAACATTGTCTAATAACTAACAAGTCAGGACATGGCCACAAAACTCAAGAGGAGTCCATGAGCAGCATTTTGACACCAAGATCACTCCATCTAGTGGTCGGACAAGAGATAATTTCTCATTCAATAGTTAGAAGGTTGGGAAGGTTTCCTGTATCATAATTTCTAATTTTGAATTAGAAATTCAATCTGTTCAAGTAGAGTTAATGCAATTCACTTCATAGGAGAGATCATTAGCTCAGTTGTCAGCTTATCTCTATAATTTATGGCATGTAATTTAGTACAAAATCAAATCAATTTGATTGATATTTGTGATGGTGTGCAGTCGAAATTCGCTAGGCGATAAGGGGAGGCTCGCAGATGGTTTGGGTGAACCAGGTTGACCCGACTTCCTTTTGGTTTGGGTGAACCAAGTTGACCCGACTTCATTTCTTCTTCCTTTTTGTTTTAGAAAACTAAATTATGTTTTTCCACTTTTCAGATCCCTTCTGTAATTTAATCTAAAATTTCAACCTTGTCTAGTAGAAAATTGACTTTTTCTAAGAATCACAATTTTCTTGCTTGGGAAATTGATCTCTAATCTGATCGGATCTCTATTCTTGACATCGGGTTCTCATCCTCACTTCCATACTTAGTTTATGATCCAAATCAAAATTTTAAATCCCAACTTGGTTTCAATTCCCATTTTAGGGTTCCATTGCTTGTTTAGGTTTTCATCATCGATTCGAGATTACATTCCCAATTTTGGTTCTCATTCTTAATTTGGGATTTCATTCCTGATTTTGGTTTTCATTTTTAGTTTAAAATTTCATTTCTTGGTTTAGGTTCTCACTCTTAGTTTGGGATTACATTCCTAGTTTAGTCTTGATTTCTTGTCCAATTAGGATTAAATTCAGTGCTAAAAGTTTTGGTGTTACAAAGATAATGATATTTGAGCATGCTTATTGATTATTTGAGTATGCTTGGTATATTCATATTGTTGTGAATATGGATATAGTCAAAACGCCTATCGATGTAGTAACATCGTCTATGGTAGACTAAAAGTTGAGGAAAAGAAGAGATTAAGTTGTGCTTCCAGATCGCCCCTAGATCCATGTATACTCGTGTGCGTTGCAGCAGTGGACAACCATAGTATACATATACTTGAGTGCGTGGTCGGAGGGGACAACTATAGTATACGGATGGTCGAGGATATATACTCGACATACACATGAATTATGTGTGTTGTTTGAAATATGGTGATATCATGTTCGTTCTAATGGGAACATGGTGAAAAATATACGTCGATACTATATTCACCTACTGAGGCATTAAGTAGTACTGAAATGACTACTATGGACAAATACATATAAGGGACAATTTTAATTACCTAGTGAGTCTTTAACCCAGAGAATTGGTGTGGGTCACTCATTTATAAACCGGGAGTTGGTTGGTTAACTATCTATTGTTTTCCTAGTTCGCAAGGAAAGTTTGTTGAATGGATAGTTACTTTATTAAGTTTCCTTGAAGGATAGGGAAATATCCCGATTTAGGATGGGATAGGAACTTTAGTTTGTCATTTAGTTCGTTAGTGAATAGTTTATCCACCAAGCATGTGTGATGTATGTAAATTACTTATTTTGAAATGATTTGTGTTTAAAAATGATGGAAAATACAATGTCTAAAACAAAATAAATTTTTAAGATTAATAAATATCATTGTATAGTATCTTAATAAAAATTGAGACTCATGAAATATTACATTTGTCGCCAGTATTTATATTCACTAAGTTTTAAAGTTTAACCATCTTTAACCCCATTTCAAGAGAAAACAAGAAGTGCAACATTAATCACCTTATTACATGTTATTATTTTTTATATGATTTCCTAAGATTTTGCCAACACTAATTCTTCTTATTAAAAATTTATTTTTTTTAAATGATGATGTAAACTATTTATTTTAAAACTTGTATAATATCAATAATATGTATTCCCAAGTCTCACTATTATACTATAAGAAGTTGTATAACGAGTTATTTATGAACCTAAAAATTAGATTAAGGTATAATAAAAAATTATTTAATTATGACAATTTTTTTATTTCAAATTTAGTTGATTGTTGTTGAAATTAAATTTACAATATAATCAATTAAATTTACATTATCATGTTTGAGTTGAAATAACTCTACCAAATGATACAATTTCCTATACATATTATATTTAACCCAAACAATAGGATCTCTTGGTTGAAATAAATGTGTGTATTGTACTTTTAAGTGTAGGTGAAAAATTACTTAAATTCTAGATATTAAGGAGTAAACTCAAACAAGTAAAATTTTCAAATATTGATTACATTTTAAGTATAAAAATATTATTATTGTTTAATCTATAAATATGAAGAATTTGATATTGATGAAATTTTTTTAAATTTTTTTATTTATTTCAATAATTGTACAAATACAAGCTTAAAAAATTAATTTAAAGATAAAACTCTAAATAATTATAAAATATAAACAAATATAATAATTAACTCTATCTAAAATAAATGGGAATATACTAACTTCATATCCTAAAATAACTAAAAAAATATGTTTATTATAATTGTTTATTATTCAACATATAATAAAATGTAGATTATTCTATTTTGTAATATTTTTCTAAGGTATAATAATGTTTGCCATAATAATCTAATATTATAATTTTAGCGTAAATAACTTTATTGGCATATAATATTTTAATATAGTCTAATTTTTTTAAAAAATATTTTATTGCACAAAATATTTGAAAAATGTTATACTTTATTTTAAATTAAATTTTGATTAAGAACATTAATATTTAAATACTTATATTGATTTTAAATAATTATAATTAAAAAAGAAATATCTACGGAGTGGTTTGTATAGTTCTTGGAGCTGAGCTCTCCCCTCGACTCTCTCTTCTCCGAAGGGATATCTCCACCATCTATCTCAGAAGCTAGAAGCCGCCGCTGCCTCCAACGGAATCGAATAGAGATGGTGACGTCGTCATCTTCGGCGAACATTTATCCACTCTCGAACTACTCGTTCGGCTCCAAAGAGCCGAAAATGGAGAAGGACACCTCTGTTGCCGATCGCCTTGCCCGCATGAAAGTCAAGTAATCTCTTTGGAATTTGTAGCTAAATCTCCCACTCTATCTTTGGTTACTTATGTAGATAGATAGCTTCTAGTTTCCGGTTGTATGGTGTAATTTTTTTTAATAAATAGTGCTTCTCTTAGAAGCCCTAGTTTCTCTTCGTACTTGGATTATCTTTTCTTCCAGGAGTATCAACCAAAGATATCATAAAGACTAACATGAACGCATAACTCACTGTTTGAAGAGAACAACACCTTTTTCCTTGCTACTATTACTGGGCCTGAGCGTGCTGTGTCTCGTGGGCTGTCTTTAGCTGGAGATCTCACATAAGGAATGATGGAGATTGCAAATCAGTGAAAATTGGATCCTTTCAAAGTTTTGTTCGGTTATGATCTTCTAGCTTTATCACAAAAAGTCATCTTATTTGTCTTCATGGGAGTGATCTGCTTCGGTCATTGTACCATTCAACTTTCAGAAGAGTGTTCATGTACAAAATCTTGTTAGATTGGACCACCTTGAGGTCCATGGCCTAAGAAAAAGTGAAAGGGTTTCCTGGCAATGAAATCAGTGGCGTTAATGAAGAGAGCTTTTAGAAATTGGAAACCTGCTTGTTTTCAAATATTATACATTTCTTATAGTTAGGTTAAATGCTAAGAATAATTCTTTTATCCGGATGCAGCTATATGAAGGAGGGGATGAGGACGAGCGTGGAAGCAATTTTGTTGGTATGTGTTATTTGCAGTTATACTTCATTGTTTTGGCTCTCAGATATTGTTAACAAATTACAAACCATTTTCCTTGGTAGTCCTTTCAATTTCTTACAGTAGCATACACATTGTTTACTCCTAGTTGAAATTACAGGTTAAATTTTGTCAGTTTTATAAGTTCTAGAGATTATTTTTGCTACATCAAATAGATATAGAAAATGTCATTTTCATGGTTTTTCCCATCTATGGCTGTACTAGCTTGATATGTGCATGCTCATTAGGAGGAGGATGATATACTTTTTCCTCAAACCAGATGGGGTATTGCATGATTGAACATAGGTGATGATTTGGTTTCTTATACTTTTGGAAATGTTGGAATCAGAATAATTATTGATACGACAAATATTGTGCCACTGTCATTTGGATGTTGGACTGCTTTCCGTAAAAATGACAACAGAAATTAGTAAGGGAAAAACTGAAATATAATGAATCGGCGGGTTCCAGGCATTGTATCCATGCATCAATCTACTATTTTTGTTATAAATCTAGGCAACCATATACTCTCTTAAGTGGTTATGATAACTTCATTCATTGGAAAATAACAGCTTCCTATGATGTTTGCAGGTTCAGGAACATAATCACCCCCACATACTTCTCTTACAAATTGGGAATACCTTTTGCAAACTTCCTGGTGGCCGTCTAAAACCTGGAGAAAATGGTACCATTTTACCAAACTGTTCCTCCTATGCTTTCTGTAAATTGATGATAGAGCAAGTTTTACTCTTATCTTTATCAGTAATAATTGACAAATTTTATACTACTCTAAACCTTCTGCAGAAATTGAGGGCTTGAAAAGAAAATTGACGAGCAAACTTGGTGCTAATAATCCTGGTGTTGTTCCTGACTGGCAGGTACCATCCTCTACTTTGTTCACTAGGAATGTAGCTAGTTCTATCTGATGAAATAGAAAGGAAAAGAAAGTTGGGGAAGAACAGTATGAAGTTACACTATGTTGAGTTATATAAATCAATTTGAGTCATGCCTTGATCTAGGCACTGCTCTATTGTTTAAGCAGATCGGTGAGTGCGTTGCTGTATGGTGGAGACCGAATTTTGAAACCACAATGTATCCATATTGTCCTCCACACATCACGAAACCAAAGGTGAATGCATATTTTCTTTATTTCATGAACTTTCTTCGTTTGAACCATTAGGCTGTCTTCTCAGCAGTTCATTTCCTCTACTCTCTGACTCAGGAATGCAAAAAGCTCTTCCTTGTTCACTTGTCTGAGAGGGAATACTTTGCAGTACCAAAGAACTTGAAACTTCTAGCTGTTCCATTGTTTGAGCTTTATGACAATGTCCAGGTATTAGCTATCTATTTGCCTTCTCTTGTTAGGCAAACTTAGTTTGGTCACAGTCAGTTGTTCTAGAAGCCATATCTCTGAAGGCATATTATACTGTTCAAATTCCCCGAATATGGACTTCAGTTAATATCGAGAATAAATTATTCTGATCTGAATATTCAATCTCCTGTTCTGTTCTTACATTGACATATCGATTATAGTCCCTGGTCACCCAATCATCTCATGAGGTGCGGTATTTTTGTAGAGGTATGGACCTGTCATATCCACCATTCCGCAGCAGCTGTCAAGATTCCATTTCAACATGGTCACCCAATAATCTGATTATGTATTCCTTTTATGCATTTTTTTTCTACTTATTACTCCTTTCAATTTGTTTGCATTACTTATCCGCAGTTACTATGTTCATCAGTTGAATTTCCATATATGCATTTCAGAACGCCGAATCTCTCAAGGGTAGGTTTGTTATGAAAGGATGTGTTTTTTTTTTGCAACATTCGTCAACCAGACATTGGGTTTAAGGCGGGTTTGTAGATGTTATAAATCCCTCAAAATATATGGTTGGAGACTGATTTAAAAAAATGATTTTATTCTTTTTAATTAAATTTAAAAATTTATTATGTAATTAAACAATATTATATGTTATATAATAAAATATGAAATAAATATATATTGCAAATATTTGAAAGTTGACTTAGTATAGTATTGTTTGATTGCACCAATGACAATACAATATTCATCATGGAGCAGAGATGGGGAATGAAATTTGACTTTTGTGGTGTGAATAAAGTAATTATGCATCCTTTAGCATACTTGTCGAGAACTAAATAAGCGGATTTCAAATAGAAATTTTGCAACACTTTCATTATGTCATAAATATCATTTTCCAACGACATAAATAACACGGGTAGGAATTTATACAATTTATAAAATATCAGTATGGAAAATTTATAATTACAAAAATTCCCGAACCCGAAATTTTTTACTACTTGGAGTATTGGAGGCACTAATGTAAAACTTATTGTTTAAATGAGTTAATAATGTAAAAACTTATTATCTACGAACACGACTTTTAATAAAATATTAGTATTGGGAAAATCTTTTTAAAAAATATATTTTCTTATTAATATTTATCATGAGAATAAGTTCCCAAACAAATACACATAAAAATATAATAATAATTCGTGCATTTCTTTACCAACTATATTCATTACAATACTCTCTGATCACACCCTTATACTGAGATCATGTCCATCCAAACTAGTTAAATTTATGTTTTAGTTCCTTAATTTTATATCCCATCAAATATATTTAAATAATTATGAATAATTACTATCATATATCTGGATAAGTCGCCTATGTCTAATTTTTTTATTGGAGTTAGTCGTAACAATGTCATATATAAATTGGTAAAATGATGGTACAATCGCCTATGTTGGAATAATCGTTTATGTCGAGTACTAAAAAAGCTCATCGGAAAACATTATAAATTGGTAAAATGACTGTAACTATCTCGAGATGGAGGCTTGACCAGTGCCACTGATAGGGTAGGAAAGTAGACTTCTAGACATGTTCGTGGGCTATTAAATAACATTAAACATGGGTCTGAGTTACCAGAAAAATAAAGTTTTACTAAGCTCAACTATGGCTAAAACTAATAGGAAATTTTAAGAATTAATTCGATCTAAATACTTACCTTCAACACTCAAGGGGCTGCTGGGCTTTGTTGGAGGGACCCGAAAAGAGTCTGTGGAAATTTTATTGGTCAGGCTTGGACATTAGGGGTGTTGAACTTGGCTCATGAAGATGAGTGTCTATTTTTTGCAACTTGAGCTTATGTATTATCTCATTGCACCAACGATAATACAATATTCATCATCAAGCAGATGAGAATGAAAGTTGACATAAGTGTAATTCCTTGAATTATTCAATTTGGTGGTTGGAATAAAAAGTTATATTCACTATAGCAAACTTACTAAGAACTAAAGTATGCGGCTTTCAAAAGAATTCTTATAACACTCCGATTGCCATGTCCCGTCTCGGTATGGTCGAGACCTTGCGATCAACCCGTCACTCTCTTGGACCTCGAGCTCCTACTCGTGCCAATTGGCCTTAGGCCCACTATACGAGATTTTTAAAATTGGCCATGTTAGGCTCCAAGTTCCAAAATTGAGGCCTCCAGCCTATATGAGGATTTCGAGCTCCCGTCAAGAAGATCTCCCAAAAAGTTTAAGCAGTGACACACAGTCAGGGGAGAGCACTTCCGACAAAATAATCTTTTCATATGTCCATCACACCAACTAGGTGTGAGGACATCTCCGCTTATAACTGATAAGCGGGTTTTCTACTTCCTTACAAGAAGTTCATCATACCAACCGGGTATGATCTACTTATAACCAATAAGTAGTTTTTTCACGTAATTTCTACATCACTACATTTAGGTGTGATGGTTAAAATTTCACTTAGTAGTGGGTTTTCATTTCCGAGTTGCTTATCATCCCAACCGGGTATGATATAAAAATCCCACTCACCCGATAATACAGTGATTTCCTCTTAACCGATTCTTTGTCTTCACGCAAGCTTGTCCTTGCTGGCGTTTCTAGTACTTTGTGTTCCTACACAATATGAACATCCTCGTTCATTATACCTTGGCTTAATAGCCTTCATTCATCATGAATGGATGAAATACTCAAACTTTTCAATTTATTGCAATTAGGTCCCTAAAGTTCTTTTTCTTTAACTTTAAGTCCCTAATGCCGATTTTTCCCCAAATTAAGTCCTGAAACTTCTAAAATTCACCTTGGTACCTAAATTTATTCAAATACACAAAAAGGGGTTCAAGTTTCCCAAATTTCCAATTTGGTCCCCAACTTTTCCAAAATTACAATTTTGCCCCTACTTTACAAAAATGGTAAATTTCACCCCCAAAATTCTAAAAATTGACCAGTTGGTCCTCCTACATCTTTTCCATGCTCAATTGGTCCTCAATTTTATGAAATTGCACTTTACTCCCTCGAATTTTCAAAATCTCCAATTTCCCCCCAAAATTTCCCCCAATTTCAACCTTCCGACATGACTGGATTTCATTTCATCAAATTGAATGATTATTCAAAGTTAATTGTTGAAATTGAAGGTGGATTTGAGTTCCTACACTTCCACATGATTGAATTACATTTTGAATCGCACGATTTGATGCTAGAACGAGCTCAAGCGGAGCTTTGCTGGAAAACTAAGCATCGAGAGAGAAAGCTTCAAAAACTTACTATCGGTCTGAGCTTTCAATCTGAGCAGATAGCTCTTGTCCCGAGGATATTCCTAGGATCAAGAATCACCTCAATTCATATCGAATTAAGGGAGAATTTGATCAGTATAGTTCTTCCAGTTCTCTCTAGCACCGATCGAAATTCAATAAGTAGAGCCAAATTAACTTATTTTTCTGCTCTAATTCAGTTGTAGGAGGGCTATGGAAGTATTGTGAGGGCTTGGTTTGAGAAGGGCTCGAATTGGCCATTTTCAGCTCAGTCGAAATAGGACAACTTTTGTTTGTCAGAGCTGCTTCACTGTTCTATCGCGCCAGCGTTTCTCCGGTGACCCTCTGAGCAAATGGAGACTTCAGGCGTGTAGCTGATTTCTCCCCAAATCCAAAGAACCTGACCACGCCTTCTTTGGCTTAGAAAAATGCCCAAGTTGAAGCTTTGGTTCGAGCTTCACAAGAAAATGGAGCAGTAGGGAGAGAGTAGATTTTTTAGGTGTGAGGAGGATGAATGAGGAGGGGCTCTTTATATAGGAAGCTCGGGGACTTCTTGGTCATCCGATTGGTGCCTTAATGGTGGTCATTCATTGCCTGAAACTCCCTGGCCAGAGACTTTTGATCTTTGTTAGCGCTGCTCGATTTTCTGGTGAGTGAACAGTGCTGTCATCTAAAGGAAGAAGATGATACTGTTCTGAACTGAACTAGAGCGGTCCGAACTAGGTTCAATGCTTAAGCCGATCGATTCAGGTCCGATTCAACTGAGTTTTTCAAAATTAAATATTTATAAATTCATTCTCTATCCAATGGTAGCCTCAATTCTCCAATTTGAATTTTCTAAATCACCTAGAAAAATTAATTTAGCATCCGGTTCAATAGTGGTTCAAATTGGTCCAAACCGATTTAATCTAGTTCAGCTAAACCGATCTAGTTTTCTTCCCCAAATTGTCCTATGGTCCCTTTCCAAGATTTTTATGATTCTTTGGGTCACTCAGGAGTTGTAAATTTTCTAATTTGCCTATTCTCAAATGGTCAGGATTTGTGAACCGGTGCAATTTTCTCACTTGGGTTGACCGATTCTTTCCCCAGTTTTCCTTAACTCTAAAGAGTGGGGTTTACAACTCTCCCCTCCTTTTAGGAGTTTTGTCCCCAAAAATTATTCAACATTTTTTGCACCGGAAAGAACTTCCCTTTGATATTAACTTGTTGTTTATCAACATATAACCTTCTCAATTATTTAAATTTATCCCTTATATCAGTGTCACTTAAGATTTTCTTTTCCTTCCCATCACTTTCTCATTCCATGGAGTTTACTTTAGCTAAGCATATCTCACTAGAAGGTTTAAGGTTATATCCTTAAATTCACATCCTTCGTGCCTTAAAGTACAATTTCTCTATCATGAGATTCTTTACTTAAGATTTTAGAATTGGGAGTTCCAAAATAATCAATCGTTCCCATGTCTAGTTATTCTCTTAGTTGTTGAGACCCTTAGCTCGGTGTTCTTTTGAGCATTCCATACTCGTCTTCATGAGTTTCTTTGTTATCGCCTTTTTTTATCTTATTTTGACCTTTCCTTCATCTGTTATTTATTGTATCTTTGGTCCAAATTCGATATTGACCTTATTATACTTAACTAACTGACTCTTCCTTAGTTGAGTCATATCCTTCCTTGGGCTATTGGGCTTGTGTGTCCCTTACAGCATGACAATGCTCCAGAATATGTCATTGACCATTAAAATTTTAGAACACTTTCTTATTGGGTGTTCCTAACCTTCCAAGGATTGTATAACTTCATCCCTCTTTTCATCGGGTAGTGTTCCTCAACTACCCTTACCATTATCCAATCATCCTTCATGCCTTGACAAAATGTCTTACACAACTATGTCAGCTTTCCTTACCCACTAGTCTTTCCCAACTTCTTTATTGGGTGCCAATCATTGGATTTCCTGATGACTTATCGATATGTTGAGATTCTTCTCTTCTTATGTCTTTCTTCATTTTTGGTGACGTCCTTTACTCAAGGATTTTCCTTTCACCTGAACCCACTCTTACTTACATGTGACCATTTCATGATTCCGTTGTTTTGGGAAGTTCTCTTTTAATGATTTTTCATTCTTTACTATGTCCTTCAAAGTAGAGATTTCCCTTTTTAGGTGCTAGATGTTCGAATTTCTTACTACTCCTTAAAGGTTTCCTTCCTTTGAATTCTTACACCATTTTTAATTAGGGCTCTTGTCTACCTTTAATCATTTGCCGATCATAATTTCCGAGTTCACCTTTTACTTTCCTACTCAAGGTATCTCTGATCGTCGGGTCTTATTTCATGTACTCAACACTATGCCCACTCTATTACGCTTCTTTAGAGCATAGTCTCCACTACTTTCTGATCCTTCTTAGGGTCTCGTTTATTCTCCTTGACCATCCTATTTCTACTAGTTGCTTCTTTCTTTTCTAGGTTTGTTAGAAATATCTAATTGGCTTCTTTGCTCTTCTAAATCAGGTAATACTTTGGCCATCCCGACATACCCTTAACCACTTAAAGTTCTTTATGTCAGTTTGAGCCTCTCAGGATCCATCTGGTAGTTCCTTAGCTTTGTAACTTCTTTTTTTTTTTTTTATGTCTCACTTCCTACTTGTATCCTCTACCTAAGGATTCTTGTCCTAGTTCAATCTCTCTAATGCTTCTTGAAGGCTTTTCATTTTTTCTTTTGTTACACCCTTCTGAGATCGGTATTATTGCCCGCTCTTTATCATTCACTATCCTCCATTTCCTTTTTGTTCCTTATCCTCTCTTCAAAGAGCTCTTGATGATAGATTGGTTCCTAGCATGATGTTTTATGTCCAGCCATCCACTACTCTGGCTCTATTAAGCGAGTGTGGGCCACGATCAGTCTTGATGTCATTGGTTGTTTTCTCCTTACCCTCTTCCGAATTGGAGGGCTTACTTTTCTAAGGTTTTTTAGATTTCTTTCCTCTATTTCCTTATGATAGGTAGCCCACCCATTTTCACTTGTCATTGCGTCCTTTGATGCTATTTCCTACTTACCCGCTCCTTGGGTTTAACTTTCACATTGGGTCCTCTTAGTATACTTCCCTCGGTTCTTTCACCTCGGAGTGCACTTCATCTCCTCACCCTTCGTCACTTGGTCCATTAATTCTTAGTTGGAACGCGTATGCCTGGTCTCATTCTTTGGGAAAGGTTCAGATGTTATTTGCCCCAATACCTCTTTGTGAGGGACTTACTAAATCCTCCATATGGCTTGAGTGTGGTTATCATTTCATTTTTGGCCATTTATTTCTTTAAGGTTTTCCTTTATTCTTCATTTCCACTATCCTGCCTTTCCACCTCTCCCTTCCTCGCTAGGTTAGTCTACAACCCTACTTGGCTCCTTTGTTTTTCCAAAGTACATCATACCTTGCAATCTCGATACATCCTAGTCGCCTTTCATCGTTCGGTTTATCTTCTATGGAGGAGGTGTTTCCTTCTTTGCTTCTAGGTGGCTTGTAGTGCTCCTTAAAGGAAAATTCCCCTTTATCGATATTATGTTATTTTTGGGTTTTCATAAGGTTTTACCCATGATCTTCTTTCTATGATCCTTCCTTGGGTAATTGAGGAATTGAATCATATTATTAAGGGACAAGGAAATTTTCAAGAACTCAGAATCTTATTCATCGAAGTAAAAATATAGTTTTTGGATTTTAACATCTCTTGAGGGAGATTGTTACAATGATGGTTTGGGAATTCTCAATACTAAACTATGGTCTAGTAGGACTTCCTCCTGGTGAGATTGGGTTACCTAGCCACAATTGTCATTCTTGTAATATTATCCATTCGGGCTTCTGTAGGAGTGGAGGTGTCCTTATTGGAAAGTTTTTGTAAACCCCGTCCTTTGATAATAAGAAACCGGGGAAAGAACTGATTATTTTTAAATTGAAAACCAAGTCGGTCTACAAACTGGAACTGATAGAGAAAGGGCAAACTGGGAAATTTATGGATCCCGAGTGATCCAAAGAGTCCCAAAAGTCATGGAAATGGACTTAAGAATGAATTTGAGATGAAAACCAAACTGGTTTAGATGAACCAGATCCGAACTGGATTGAACCGGTTTGGACCGGTTTGAACCACTATTGAACTGGATACTAAATTTATTTTTCTAGGTGGTTTAAAATATTCATATTTAAAATTTGAGGCCACCATTGGATAGAAAATGAATTTAGAAATTTTTAGATTTGAAAAATTCAGTCAAATTGGGGGTGAACTGGCTGGTTTAAGCTTTGAACCCGGTTTGGACTAGTTCGGTCCAGTTCAGAATAGTGTCGTCTTCTTCCTTCATATGACATCACTGTTCACTCACGAAAAAATCGTGCAGCACTGACAAAGCTAGAAAGCCTTCGGCCAGGGAGTTTCAGGCAATGAATGACTGTCGTTAAGGGAATTCCCCGAGCTTCCTATATAAAGAGCCCCTCCTCACTCATCCTATCCGCACCTAAAAACTTCATTCTCTCTCAACTGCTCCAATTTTTGGCAAAACTTGAACCAGAGCTCCGATATAGGGTCTTTTCTTAGCCAAAGAAGGCGTGGTTGGATTCTTTAGAACTAGGGAGAAGTCAGCTACGTTCTTGTAGTCTCCATTTGCTTCGAGGGTCACTGGAGAAATGTCGACATGATCAAATAGTGAAGCAACTTCGACGAACCGAAGTTGCCCTATTTCGGCCGAGTTGAAATGGGCCAATTTGAGCAATTCTCAAGCTAAACCATGCCATCTCAACACCTCCATAGCCCTCCTACAGCTAAATTAGAGCTGAAAGGAGGAACCTCAGGACATGAACAATCTTCCTAGATCGAAAGCTCGGACCGTTGCGCCCCCGACGAAACACAAAGTACCAAGAATGCCAGCTAAGGCGAGTTCGAGTAAGGAAAATAAGTCGGATAAGAGGATTTTCACTGCACAATTAGGTGAGTAGAATTTTTATATCATACCCGGTTGGGATGATAAATACCTCAAAAATGAAAATCCACTGCTAAGTGGTATTTTAAACATCACACCTGGAGGAGTGATGTGAAAATCATGCAAGAAAACTACTTACCGGTTGTAAGTAGATCATATCTGGTTGGTATGATGAATCTTACACAAAGGAAGTGGAAAATTCGTTTATCGGTTATGAGTAGAGATGTCCTCATACTTGGTTGGTATGATAGACAGTTGAAAAGATATTTTTTCGGAAGTATTCTCCCCTGACTGTGTACCACTGATTAAACAATTTGGGAGACCTTCTTGACGGGAGCTCGAATAACTCTGTTAGGCTGGAGGCCTCAGTTTTGGAACTTAGGGGCTATTATGCCTAATTTTGAAAATCTTGAATAGTCGGCCCTGGGCCGATTGACACAAGTAGGAGCTCGTAAAAAAACATGATTTATATGCCATGAAAACATAAGTAATTGAATTGTTTGGCTATAGTACCAAGATAGGACCAACATACTCAGTCAACTAGCGGTAGTGCGACATGACAGGTCTCCAGACTAGTCAAGACAAACAGTTGCAGGTTGAGTTAAGGGTCGGGGCTGTTGGACTAGTGGCACCACATATTATATGGCATCCTATGAAAAATGTTGATTGTGCATGCATTGTATTTACGGGACCTTCAAGACGCCCAAGAGGGGTAGTGATGTGTCTTAGGGTCCTGGACGACCTGGTGGATATAAGGACAATTAGCCGTACCAGAAGTCTTGCGAAGCTTGACATAGCTTCAAGCGCATGGGACTGGGGTGGGGTCAGGATGAGGTCTCTGTCCTCGTACGAACACATAGATTTGTTACAGGATTGAGGGTCAGATGTTGTGAACATCCACTCATTCTCAGGGTAGAAGTGGATGTGTTTCTATCTAGGTGGCCAATAAAGTCGCTCTAACGCCACAGATGGGTTCAATGGACGAGTTGTCATGTGATTGTGTGTTACCTTGATGATGAAGGGTATGTGTTGGGTGATAACACACCGTGGTTAATAAGAAATGACATTAAAAATCAAAATTTGAAATGAAGGATTTTAAAAAGAGAATAAGGAGTTTGGCACACTCCAAATCAAACCTTTTTCCTAAAAGATAAATTTTGAAAACCCATTCACTGAGTCATTGTACTCACTTCCTCCCTTATATCCCTTTCAAGTAACCCCGAAAAGCCTACAAGCTAATACGCCTGTAAGATAGGTATGATCAGTTTAAAATTTTATGCAGTTTTAATTTATGTTATTTTAGGAAAGGTGTAGGTTTAAAGGATGCCTTACTCTTCACGATTTATAAACAAGGGGCAACCCTTAGTAAACCGTGAGAGTGGTGGGTTGATAATGGGGATCTGGCCAAACCGGGTCGGGACATGACACCTGGTGTCCTGATGGCCCAAACATCACAATGTATGCATAATCAATAGTCTTTTAAATTATAGCTAAAGCACAACAGTCTGTCGGCTTGGTTTCGACCCATGCGTATTGGCCCAACAAGTTTGACAACCTGGATTTGACAAAGTAGCGGTTTAGCCCAACAAGCTTGACAACTCAAACTTAGCTCGATGGGTATCACACAAATTTCCCATTACTTGGATCTTTTAGTATCATCTATTATACACTAGTTCTAGACGAGTCCACACCCATGTCCATCGGCCTTAGGCCCACTAGCATACCGAGTCTAAGCCCAGAATTAACTCCCAAATGTTTTAAGTAGAGTCACCCAGTTAGGGGAGGCTAATTTTGAGAAAAAAAATTTCAAAGTTGAATCATTATTCCAACAGAAAATGATGTTATAGCGGTTCCCACTCCTTGGTAATCTTGGAGGTGGGGGGGGTGGGGGAGGGGAAGTGGGAGGGGGAGGGGTCGTCCCGGCGGAATCTGGCCTTGCGGTATTCTTCCGAAAGCTGGGACTCGAGCATGTTGTTCCTACATGACACAAGTATTTGTCTTAGGGTACTGGACTAAGGGACCACATTCTTTGAGCATTTGAAATTTGCATTTTGGTCGTGCCACGTGGCGCACTGTGATTGCCCTATTTTTCTGATGTGAAGGTCCAGCTCGGCTATCGCGTCAGCCGTTGACCCGTTGATCGGACATGTGGAAACCTCTCATTGATTGCTTGTGTCTGTGTGGCATGCTGACGGGTCGCTAGTTGATTGTTAACTGGACATGTGGCAGCCTCCCATTGGTTGCTTGGGTCTGCGTGGCTACTGACGGGGCGCCATTAACTGTTGACCGGCCTGGTCTACTTCCAGTCCGGTCCGACCAGGTTCGCTATCCCGAATTTGAAAATCCGCCGATTCAAACTCGGTTCGATCAATTCTCTAAATTTTAAAATTTTCTAAATTTATTTTCTATCTAATGGTGGACTCAATTTCCCAAATTGACATTTTTAAGATAACTAGAAAAATGAATTAGTGAACCCGATTCATTATGGTTCATCCCGGTTCAGTCTTGTTTGGGTCGGTTCACTCTGAACCGGTCTGGTTCTATCCTCAATTCCACTTCTCGATTCTTCCTTGTAATTTGTGTGAATTTTTGGTTACTTGAGATTTACCAATTTCCCATGTTAACTATTTTTCTTCATTAACCGGCTCGTTTCTTCGCATATAAATCTATATTGGTCATTTTCCCTATTTTCTTTGGTCCCATTGGATGGGTTTTACAAAAGATGTTCCAAACCTTAAAGAAATGATATTAGAGGAAGGGCATGAAATGGGATATAGCTTAATATGTGGCTAAATGCTTATCATGTTAGTAAAGTGGAATATTAAAAGCCTATTGGAATGTTTCATCCCCTTCCAATCCCTTAATAAAAATGGGAAAACATCACATTGGACTTCGTGACAGTTCTACCGGACACATCTAAGGGGCACGACGTTATTTGGGTTGTGGTCGATCGATTGACCAAATCAGCATGGTCACATTTACCCACACATGTTATAGACCCGATAGAAAAGTTGGATAAACTATATGTTGGAGAGATCGTGTAGTTAGATGGAATTTTGGTGTCCATAGTATCGTTTTGAGATCCTAGGTTCACATCCAATTTTGGTTGAGTCCACAAGAATCTTTAGGGACCAAACTCTATATGAGTCGGGCATCCCATCTGCAAACTAATAGACAATCAGAACGGATCATTCAGACCTTGGAGGACATGCTTAGGGAATGCATTTTGAACTTGGGCCAAAATTGGAAGGACTACCTATGTCTAATGGAATTTTATTACAATAATAGTTATCAAGCAAATATAAAGATGGAACCATACGAAGCCATATATGGAAAACGGTGTTAGACTTTCCTATATTAGGATGAAGTTAGGGAACTAGACTTGAGAAGGTCTAACTTATTGAAGATGCCACATAAAAAATTAAATTGATCATACATCGACTTAAGGCGGCTCAAGATCGACATAAAAGTTAAGCCAACCATTGCCTAAGAGAAGTGCAATTTGAAATTGGAGACAAAGTATTACTCAAGTTGTCATCAAGGAGAGGAATTTTGAGATTTCAATAGCGGGGGAAACTAAAACCAAGATATAGAGGTCCTTAACAAATTATTTAAAGAATTAGACATATAGTGTATAAGTTGTAACTACCCCTAAATCTACAAAAAAATACATGATGTATTCCATTTATCAGCACTGAGAAAGTAGGAGTGTGACCCAAACGATGTATTGGAATAACCGCTGCTAGAGTTGAAATAAAATCTAACTTATGAGGTAGAACATATCTGCATCACAGACCGACAAGAAAAGTACCTCAAAAATAAGAAGATCAATATGGTGAAGATCAAATAGAGGAAGAAACAAGAGAAATAAAGCCTACAATGGGATGAAATACTCATAATTTTTAATATATAATAGTTTTGAGAATAAAACTCCTAAAAATAATGAGAGTAGTTGTAAATCCTGTTTTCCCAAATAAGATAACTGGAAGTGAGAACTAAGAAAATTTTGAATGAAAAATTGAACTTTCAAGTGAACTGAGATTATACAAAATCATCACAGAAGGATTTAAAGTGATTCAAGTGGGAATTAAAATACTCGATTTTAAATACAAACGAACCAATTGGAAATTGGAAATCATAATCGTACTAGATTAAGGTGAATCGAACTTGAAAAAGATCGAACTAGACCGAACCGGGAGGAATTGGTTCAAAGATTTATTTTTCAGGGTGACTCAAAAAGGGAAAATTGGTAAATTGAGGTCACCACCATGTAGAAAATAAATTTTTATATAAATTTCATAATTTTTAATTTTTAGAAAATCGGTCGAATCGTACTTGAACTGGTTAATTTTTTTATTTTGGGTCACCGAACCCGGTTCAATTGAATTGGGCAACAATCCAATCGGGTCAATAGATTGACTGCTAGGTTAGTGTCATGTCAGCACGCGTGACCAATGAGCACCTGACGCGTGGTGAACATGACCAATCTATTGACAAATCAACATTTCAAAGTGTTAACTAATTAGAGAGCGATACGTGTTTGTCATCAAGAGTCTTCTAACAAAGTTTCCATGACAGCTAAACTGACCAATTAGAGAGCGACATGTATCAATAGTTAACAGTCAATAGTCAACTAGAAGAATTTCTCATCAACTAGGTTGATCAATGAGGAGATGACATATGAAAATTATGTTAGGTCATCAAATAGTTAAGACATTTGAGAGAAATTGACCTATCAGAGAACGAGGCATGGTAAAGCCACATCAAAAATATATAGTCAATACTAAGAGGACACATGACAATTGCATAGGATGTCACATGAGAAACTTTATTTAATTAAATCAACCAATTAGAGTATGCCACATGTTAAAGTCTTAACGACCTTATAACATTCATATTTGTCAAATTAAACGGTTAAAGAATGACCTAGATACTGAGTAATATGCCACCAATCAATTACAATGTGTCATGTTGTAGCTCGTACGTGTGAAAATTAAATGTACATACACATTATCATCTTCTACCTCTAAATGTCTAAACAAAAGAGTAGAAAGAAAGTAATCATAACTCGAGCGGTTTATAAATTATTCCGTCAATAACTTAAATCGGAGAGAGAAGGGCCAAGATAGCAACCTTAATCTCATAAGAGGAGTCATATAAGTACACACAACTATGTGTGATGTATATCCAAAAGGAGCAAGATGGCAAAGTTGTGCGTTTGAATAAAATGGCATTCCTAGAAGTAGGGTATAACCTAGAAGAACTCAACCACACCGTAGAAGATAGACGTGGGAAAGTTTAAATTGCACTTGACCTTGGAACACGAGAGTGAGATTTATTCATTAAATCTTGAAACATTTGATCCTCAAATTAAGTGGGATTACAACTATGTAAATCTATTATTTGAATAAAATTTAAATTTTAATGTGTAAAAAAATTGTAAAAATAAATTTATAACTCTTAAAAATATGTTAGTATTAGATAAAAAAATTTTATTTTTAATTTATACTATTCAAAAAGTTCACTAATTTACTTAAAAATTAATCAATTTTAAGTAAATATAAGATTACCTATCTTATTATCTCATAATACTCTCATTTAATATTAGAATTGTTATATTCGTATACGATCCGATACCGTAAATAAAACTAATAATCTTTACTATTATAAAGAAAATACCTAATTCGAATCAGTTATTACATTGTAAAATTGAAAGAAATAAAATGCATGCACCTAAAATCGGTTATTAAAAATATTATATTAAATTAAATTTTAAAAAAATATTATTAATTTATAAGAATGTAAATATTATATTATTATAAATAATAAATTTTAATTAAATATAAATCTAATTATTTATTATACCACAGTACTATGTAAGGTTAGGGTAACATTCATCTCACAAACTAAGTATTTATCATTTAATTATCAAATTAATAATGTTAGTAATATGTTAAAAGGAAAATTGGAAGTTTGATTATTTTGGCTAAAATTTAAAATTTATCATAGAAGGTAAAAAGAACAAAGTTAATGGATAAAAGGTATTTTCTCCTATATTAATGATCTCATATTCCAACGTATTTTACTATATCTAATATCTACATCATTTCATTAAAATTTTCAATATAAATATCATATGAATAACATACCAATTTTGATATACTTTACACCTAATCTATAATTATAATTTTTATATTAATATTAAGGTATACTTTAGTTATTTTACTCAATTACTATAATTAATATTTTTTTAGTTTCACACCTTGTCTATTATACAAATACATAGACTAATTTTATATTTAATTAAATTGAAAATTTCATTAATTATTATATAAATTAATAAATAAAAAATTAAGTTACAAAATATAATATTAATATTACCCGAGTCAAGTTGCTCATTTCGGCAAGGGATTCGATACTAGACAAGCCACACTATATTATAATATAGTTTTGTTGGACATCCCAATTGGTGCAGAATACGATGTACCAACTCATTGGACAAATGGGAAGCAAACGAATTATAATTCTTAAATTATTTCCTTTAATATGATAAATTTTATTAATTATCTGAATAAACATATTTTTATGTTTTCCTATATTGCGATATTCTCATGTCAATGAATTATTAATATATTTATGTAAATTCAAGATAAATTCCATATCATTTTCATTTTCTAAAATTATATTTTTTGCACGCTTTAATTTAATACATTAATAAAGTATAAAATGTGATTAAAATAATCAATCACTAATAATGTGTAACTTTATATATTTTATATATCATACTTTTACTTCTTATCTATTTTACTTTTATTTATTAAATAATTACTGTTTAATAATTTATTAATACAATGCAACATAATTAAATATATTATATTTTTAACTATTTTCAATTACCGTTCCATATCACTAAATATCTAGAGATGGAACTAGATTTGGTATACAAAATATAAATAAATAAAATATTATATTTATACGTTAGTGTACTTAAATTTTGTTTGTACGTAATATGTTACAGTGAAGACGAAACATTAAATACACAATCTACAAATAACTCCAATAATTTTGAGGAGTGAGGTTCCTCTCAGCCTAGAAATAAAAAAGGCAAACAATTAAGTGGTTAGTAAGATTTATGTGAATATAAAAAAGTCCCCAAATAATTTATATTAAAAGATATGTGTAAAAGAAAAGATCAGATAAAAGCTAAATGGTAAATATATTTCTCTCATTGAAACTGATGTTTTTTTGCCAATTGGGCACTGACCTATTTTGATGTGCCATAAAATGTATCACATAAAATGTGCCATAAACTAGGGTGTGAAATGACAATGAGGCTGCTTAGAACCTCTAGGACGAGTACTCAAGATATTTTTAAGTTAACTTAGATAAATATTACGTGATAATTTAGTATGATTTCAATCCATGAGATCTCCTGAAGTTTTGCCTAATCTAGTTGGCACCAAACACTATTTAACCGCTAAAAATAGAGTAAAAATATATTCCATAAGTAATTAAAAGATCAATTGGTAGTTTTGGGAGATTTGTAGAAAATATTGAAACCAAGTTTTTGTATACTTGATTTTAGTTTGTAATCAAAATAACTAATACAAATATATATTTAAAAACAATTTATCTTTCACACACAATTTCAACATTTTCTAACATATCAACCTTCTAAGGTTTATTACCGAACTAATCACGTGAGGAAGGCACCATCACAAATTTGCGAGTACTTTTTACTCTTTTTAATGCACACAGAATTTTAAAAAAATTAAAGTTTTCCTTTCAAACTAAAATATTGGTCGGGAGTTTGCCTACGAACCAACTAACTTGATAAATTATCTTACATCCATAATTTTTTTATGTTTGGAAAATAAGTACAGTTTAACTCTCTCTTATTAACCATAATTTTCTATTGACCACACAACCTCTCATCCTATGTCAATAGACTCATTTTATTCGTTAATCGTACATACATAACATATAGTGATATAGAATATAAATGATATGTTGGCTTATTTTTTTAGGAAATCATACCATAATACCCCAAGTAAATGTTGGTATATTCTCTAGTGGACCACACAATTATAAATAAATATTAACTTTTCTTTAGTAAGTCACACAACTATACATCAAGGTGGACCATTTCTATGGTCCACTACACAATTGTGCATATAATCTATCTTAAAACAAAATTTTATAGGTTATATCATTTACTTTTTTTTTGTTTTCGCTTGTATTTTATAAAATATATTGGGTCTCTACATATCTTTTGAAAAAGATCTGGACAAAAATCCTATTTGATAACCTTCGTACCATAGCACGTATTTCATAAAGTATAAAGACAATTTGTATTTTCTAAATCGTAGAATCTTAGCGCGTCTTTTTTAAATGTTGGGTATTAGTCATTCTCTCTCAAATATTGAACATTAGCTAATCTTTTTCAAACGTTGGAGTTTCACACATCTTTCTTAAATATCGGGAATTGACATGTATTTCTCTCAAACTTTGGAGTTTGACATATCTTTCTTAAATATTGGGGATTGACATGTATTTCTTAAATGTTAGGTTTTAGCCTATTTTTCTTAAATATTAGGGTATTAGTTTATCTTTCTTAAACTCTGCCTCTTATCCCATCTTTCTTAAAGATTGAACATTAGCTCATCTTTCTTAAATGTTAGGACTTAGTCTATCTTTTTTAAACATGGGTGTTAGTATTTATTTCTTAAAAATTGGGTGTTAATATATTTTTCTTAAACATTGAGCCTTAGCTAGTATTTTTTAAACGTTCCACCATTAGTCAACATTTCTTAAATACATGGGCTTTAGCTCATATTTCTTAAATTTACAAGTATTACCAATCTTTTGATAAATTTGTGGGAGTCCTTTTTCATGCCCACTCTATTCCTTGGCTTGACGGACATAACAATCTGTCACAACTTCTAGATACTACAAAGGTGGGCATCACACTACTATAGAATTTATAGAACATACGACTCATAATATAAAATGAATCATAGTTTCTATAAAAATTTGACCTTTTCATAAATGTAATATAAATTTTCACATAATATTTAATTCTAAAAAAATACAATTGAATAAATCTTTGAGTATTATCTTCGAGGACTTGTAACTCAATCTTTTCATTGTTGAGACTTTCGTCACGCTCTAATACGTTTTTAAGCTTCTCTACTTTTTTTGCATATAAAGATGTTGAGGAGTAGGTGAGCCACACACAGTGAGCAAGAGTACCGACACCGAATGTTTATATTCACGATCTCAGTCTCTATTTAAAATATGGGCTATATCACATCATGTCAGAACTCAATCCATCTGACATAAAAATGTTGGGATTATGTTCATCTTTCATAAACCAACACACTCATGCTCATCTTTTATAATCAATCGAGTATTATCTCATCTTTCACAAATGACATTTTATAATCCTATAACACCATGTCCTCAAAAGTAAATTTAGATTGTGGACCCGTTTGAACCATATATGAACCAGATTCTAAATTTATTTTTTGTGGTGACTTAAATTGGTCAAATTGGCAAATTGAAGTTATAATTGGATGGAAAATCAATTTAGATAAATTTAGAAAATTTTTATATTTGAGAAAATCGGTTGAATCGGGCCTAAACCGGCCAATTTTCGCCATTGAACCTGGTTGGACCGGACCGGTCCTATTCGGAACATTGTAGTTTTCTTCATCATGATGACAACACTATTCATCAATGTAGAAACTTTCCTCTTCGGTAAAGGAATATTCACTCCGATAATGGCATTTTTTGGTGAGGATAAGCTCGACCAAAATGGAAAGTGGTCGAGCAGAGGGTCCTCGAGCTCCCTATATAAATAGCTCCTCTTCATTCATCCTCCACACACCTCAAATCGCCATTCTCTCTCAACTACTCCATTTTCCGGTGAAGCTTGAATCAGAGCTCCGACTTGGACATTTTTCTTAGCCTAAGAAGGCAAGATCAGGTTCTATAGACTCCGAGGGAAGTCAGCTACCTAACAGCAACCTCCTTTTAACCCGAGGACTGCCAGAGAAGTGCCGACAGAATCAAACAGTGAAGTAGTTTCGATGGGCCGAAGCTGCCCTATTTTGGCCGAGCTGAATTCGGCCTAATTCAGACCTCCTCCAGCCAAACCAAGCCTTCCTGACACCCCCATGGGCCTCACACGGCCTCAATAGAGCTGAAAGGTAAGCCAATTTAGCCATCCTCTATCATTGCAGTTCGGTGTTAGAGAGAGAAAGTGCTAAATTTCACTAATAAAATTCACCATCATTTGGATATGCATTACAACAATTATTGATCCTAGAAGGAACCTCAAGATGAGAGCTAGCTCCCTAGATCAAGAGCTCGAACCGCCGCACCTCCGACGGTAAGTTTTCGAAACTTTCTCACTCTATGAACAGTTTTCTAGCGAAACTCCGTTTGAACTCATTTCAGACTCAAATCATGCAATTCAATGCTAAGTGAATCGTATGGAAGTGTAGGAACTGATCATACCATCAATTAGAGCAATTAACCCAAATTAAATGGCCAATGTGAAGAAATCAAATTCGGTCAATTTGAAGGGGATAAATTGGGGGGAAATTTTGGGGAAAATTGGAAATTTCGAAAAAATGAGTGACCTTCATGTAACTTCTCAAAATTGAAGGCCAATTGGTAATGAGAAAGATGATGTCGGACCAATTGGTCAATTTTCAAAACATTTAGGGCCAAATTTCTATTTTTGGAAAGTAGGGGCAAAATTATAATTTTTGAAAAATTGGGGACCAAATTGGAAATTTGGAAAACTTGAGCCCCTTATACAATTTTGAGTAAATTGAGGATCCAAAGGGGTATTGAAAACACTGTGACTCAATTTGAGGAAAAGTTAGCATCAAGGATCTAAAGTTAAGGAAAATAAACTTTAGGGATCTAAGTGCAATAAACTAAGATTTGGGCCTAAAGAAGGGCTGTCATGTTGAACCTTTCCTGATAATGATACCCAAACCGTGTAGGGACACTTGGGATTGGAACGCAAGCAAGAGAGCTAGCGTGGACTTGGAAAATCGACTAGGGACAAACACGTCAAAGTCATTGGGGTGAGTGGGCTTAATAACATCATACCCGGTTAGGGTGGTGAGCACTATTTGATATGAAAAACCACTTGTAAATGAGATTTTACATCACCGAGTTTCACTAGGGTATTCCATACACTTGCCATATCTTTATTTCTGGCTATGGTCAAATATTATGTCCTCTATCTCTAGTGACTTATATATTCTTTTGCCCTTACTTTGGGATTTTCTTTCACTTGCTTCCATCTTTTCCATAGAGTTTCATAGTGGTTTTTACTTTGGTCAGATGTATCCACCGTTTACTTTGATGTCACACCTTGAGTACCTTCTACTTTAGGGAATATTCCTTTGATCCTTAACGGTTTCCTCTAAGTGTATGTCTTTGTATTTTCTATAAGGATTTTGGTCTTACTTATGTCCTATTCACAAAATGGTACTTATGGTACAAGTTGGGGTTAGTGTAGTCTTCTCTTTCCCTCGAGTTTCAATCATTTTTCGAATTTGTTTCTTTAGGCTTTGTGAGCAAATCATTGTTTATGGTTTGGGTTTATCACTTTGGCATAACGTGGTTCCCTTTACCCCTTTAATTTCAATATTTGACATTCCACGTCTCACAAGATTTTTCACATTATCTCTAGTACAATTTTGGTTAGTTATGTACATTTCCCATTCCTTGCAACATAATTTCCTTTGTGGGTATCTTTAGTTGTATAGTTCATTTGCTTCATGAGAGAATATCAATTATTTTAGGTGTTTCATTTACAAAGTTTAAGGTAAGGGTTAGGGGAGTTTTCCTTTATATCCCTTGGCTTCCATGCCAAAAATTATTCAACAGATTTTCAAATCTTTCCATTTTTAGAATCTTATGTTTTCTCGATTTCTCCGTGAGGGAACATCCTTTCTCAAGGATGTTTTCTTGATTTCTCCATGAAGTCCTTATACTACATTCTTAGTACCATTTGTGTCATGTATTCTTATTATTGTGGAGACTTTCAACATTTTGGTTTCCAACATTCCTAGTCACTCATTTATAACCTACTCCCTAAATTCACTACAATCCTAGGGTCATATGCCTAGGTCTTAACTTAGTAGGGACATTTATGGTTGAAGGTTGGAGTAATTGGGTTCTTTAGGTTATATATATATATATATGTATGTATAAACCTTACACGGTACTTTCTTGATACTTTATTTTCGAAAATAGTTTCACTTTCAAAAACCAACTTCATAAAACATTTAACTCTAGTACCACTTAAATTATCATGCCCTAACTCGATTTTGCCCGGTCAGACCTGCAAGCCACCTGCCACATCCTTCCGGTTTTACAACCACAGATGCCTAATCATTTTTTCGATCCCGAAAGTTTGAGTGGGAGTGGGATATAACAAATTATATAATTAAATCAAATTGAATAAAGTTTAATGATATTCAAGTTAGATTGAGTTGATTAATAATCTAATTATTTAAAAAATATATGAAAAATAAAAATTATTCAATATATGGATATATATATATATATGGAGAACTTGACTAATATTGTCAAATATAAGTACACAGTTATATAAGTATGAACTAATCATTAAATATTTAAAGAGAAGGGGCTGAACCCCGCATTCATATGTTAACAACAACATTGAAAACAAAAAAGGTAATTACATATAATCCAACATATTGTATGTATATAAAGCCGTTGAGCATCTATACAAGTAGGAAGACCTTACTAAAGTAAATAAACAAAGATCCAATTACAACCTTAGCCATCCAAACAATACAAATTCCATCAAGATACAACAAGAATCTAATAAGGGTTGTAATGGATCAACAAGTAACTAACTCTCATCATCTAGCCCAAATCACAAAAAAGAAGAACTAGAATAATAAATTAAATAGTATTCCCAGACCTAAGCTTAAGAGATAGGTCGCCCAATGAAACAATGGTGCATTTTAAAGCCTTAAATTATACCTTTCACCTTATTAAGTCTGAATTGGAATTAATGAATGGCATGAGAAGCATACCCTCCACTTTGGGTAGACTCTTGATGAAAACAAAAAAAATTTTCATTGACTAAGAAACTTTTGGAGACAGATAGAAAGTGATTAATAAAAAATCAAAAAACATACAAAATAACGATTTAGTAATTTATTTGAATACAACTGTAGCTAAATCTCATGAACCTTCATGGGAGCATTGTGGGTCATGATGCTTGATGAATTGGAAATACCCTACACCAAACAAATCGGCAAAACGAGACATGCTAAAACTCCTTTGTAGTAGGTTAAGTTCCTCCAATCGCATGACCATACACAATTAACCTATAATTGAAATAATATAGCTAATCATAAGGTTTCCTTCCTAGGGTAAATAAATAGAACATGTAGAATAGACTATTTGACTATCAACAATTGATTACCTACATATAAGGGGGTAATTAGACAATTATGTTGTAGTCAAAATAGCAGCTAGTTATAATTCAGTGTATTACATACATCAAAAGTATCAAGTGAATCCAAAACCCAATTGAATTCTTACAAATAAAGGCCAAGACATTAATTAGACAAATTCCTAACATCAAAGAAAGGTTAGGTGTGAGAACATCGAATTACTCGGACCATATTTCTGTGTAAACAAGTTCATACTAGCAACACTTCAGAGATGACCGGATAGCCTCACCTCTAAAAAACAAATAAAATAGAATACTAAACAAATTAAAAAAATGGAGGAAAGGGGAATACAAATTACTCTTATCATTATGTGTATAATAAATAAGCGAATTAAAAGTTACCATAAATAAGCGAATGAGAATAATTCCCTCTTACTATTATGTGGCAATATGAAAGGTAATAATTAAGAATTTGATTCAAAGAGACATTTCTCATTCATGAGGACTAACGCGGCCCAATAGAAAAATCAAATTCTTAAATGTAGAGAAACTAAAGGGGTATTCATTTCCTATAAAAAGGGATTATAATGGACCTGGGAGGAAAATACATTAAATCCGTACAATTCAAAGAGAAAACAGAGAGAGGAGGGCATTAAGGATTCTTACCTATCAAGGTTAGGTGGAATCCACTCACTATCCAGTAATTAGTCATTGTCTGCAAACTAGAGTAAGGATCAACATTTCCATAATAGCCTATAAAAGAGAAGGAAGGTTAGGTTGAACCTAAAATAATACACTCCCAAACCTAGCATGAGATGGGAACTTGAGTTACTAGTCATCTTCTATGACGAGAGAGACTATCTGCAAACTAGAGGATGGATCAATATTTCCATAATAGCCTATAATAGAGAATGAAGGTTAGGTTGAACCTAAAAGAATACACTCCCAAACTTGACATGAGACGGGAACTTGCTCGATGGAAGAACACCTTTGAATACCCCATCATGATTCAATACCTTACACTACAACAAGCTTGTAAGTCACCAAATCCTAATCTCAAATTTAATTAATGGCTAGACAGAACAATAGTTGTGGAGGAAGTGGGTTATGAGTGTGAAATTACTTCTTATCATAGGTTAAACTTGAAGATGTGTTGTGGACAAGAGCTCAATCGAACTAAGATTCCTCGCATGATGACCTTGAATTACCAGTGGAGGAGCTGGAGTTGACAGCCTAGCTAAAACCATCCCCTGCTGATCCAATAACTAGCATCATCATGCAATAACTGTAAAACACCCTTGTGAAAACAATGTCAAATACCTGAAAGCAATAGTATTGAATGTATCATTAGGAACTCAAGGAATTTGATATAATTACTAAATGAGAAGGACCCATTGAGAAATGACGAGCTTGACAAAAGGAAGCTGACACTCAATTGAAGGGGGACGATCATCAAGCTTGAGTAATCGACCAAGCGAGGAAATTCTGAAATTTTAGAGAAAAATTATATGGAAATGATCTAACCACTTAAAAACAAGAATTCAATTAGAAGGCCAACAATAATTGATTGGAAAATCTCCATTTGATGAATAGGGGGTTGTGGAAGAGCCTTTGGACAGCCTACGAAGAGATATCCAGACAAATTAAACTAAGAAGGAAAGAGAAATAAGAATCAAACTTTCTTGCATAACCATTAGGAGAGGGAGATGATGAACCCCCATATGATCTTATGGATGGGAAGATGATGAAGTTGAGGATTTTGGTTGACCCTTAGGATGAGAACGAAGATAAAGACTCGAACGCATGGGTGCACATTAGTTTCAAAGAGAATGGGGTCGCTTGTGAAGTCGTTAGTGATATCATTTGATGAACATCACTAGTGGATGAGTTAGGGCTTCCAGAAACAAATAACGACCGGGAATTTGATAATGAAAAAAGGAGGTAACATAACCATACCGTTATAGACTATCTCACCGGTAGAACACTAATGACCCACATAAGATGGATGACACAGTCGAGCTTGAAGACAATAGATACACGGAGAGAAAGGAAAGATGAATGAACTAAACATTTTATGCTTTAGAAGTTTTTGATCAGGTGAGGGCATGAATGGGAAAATATGCCTGTGCCCTCAACGTTAAGTGAAATTTCCTATTCAACCCATTTCAAATTAAATTACAAAAATATGTCATAATTCGGTTGAAATTACCAAATATCAACTAAGAGCACGTTTGGCAGGAGAAGAAATGGCATGACAAAAGGTGCATTTAGATGGAAGACAAATCTGAATACCAAAATTTTAAAAATATCCCAAAAGGTATATTCGGAGTACGTGGAAAATCTTGAACTTTATTGAAGACACCAAATTCTTCAAGTACCGCATTTCAATTAGAAGAGAGCGAATCATATACTATCGTGCAAGTGGAGCACAAAAACTCAGGAATCCATCCAGGACGAATATGTTCCGAGATAATGTTGAGTGACTTTTTTACATTGAGTCTGATTAGACTGATGATACAATATTACTCGCATATTTAAATCGTTTGAAATAATTAAAATATTTTAAAAATATATTTCCCCTTTATTGCTTGAACCCTGCTAAAAATTATTTTGGGAAATATATATTCTTTATATGAGTATGAATGGTGCTTAGGAGAATTATCATGTGTTTTATTTAAAGCATGATATATTGATCCATTCCCCAATATAGGAAATGAGCCACACCCATGGTCGAGACAATATGGATTTAAGTTACAATTTGTTAAGTGGGTAAAAAGCTAACTTTTTCGAAAATAGTGGGCCTAATGTCATGTTTCAAAAAATCGTGAAACTGGGCCCAAGGCTAATGGAAATAGGTCATATCCCATAAATAATTATTCTTATAAATTGAGCATGTTAAAATAATAAAATTTGTGATTTTGTGTGAAATAGGTCATGCCTAGTAAATACTATCGAGCTGGAGATGGGTCTCATCACGTAGGGTTTATAATACAAGGATAACTATTATAAGAGAAAGCACTTGTATGTGTATGAATTATGATAGAACTATAAGACACCCATTTTAGGGTGGTGATGATTTAGAGGATCACTGGCCAACAAGACTGGTACAAGGGTAGTTGTTGATCAGTCAGTATCTCAATGGCTCTAGGAGTTCTATGCGCATGAGTCATTGTGAAGGTGGAAGGTCTAGTTCCTCTATAATGGGCACTTAATCGATATGTCTAGGGCTTGGGCTATAGTGCTTACATAGATGATTGGTCGAGTTTGTAGCCACGTACCAATGTGGCAGAGGTCGTAACCTCATACCAATGTGGTAGAGGTCGTACCCTTGTACCAAGGTGCTTGGTAAAGTCACTCTGAACTACAAGTGGAAAAGATCGGATGTCTATTCTATGAAAGTGTGTTCTTTTCCATAAAGGAAACGTTATATGTGATGCTTCTCAAATACATGTTTCATTTATCAAAACTTGAATCCTTATATGATTTAATCTTGTTTTCTTAAAAGGTTACTTATTATCATTTAGAGTATGTGCCTAATCGTGGGCATGATGTCACAATGTCAACCAATTTGCTCACTGAGTTGTGAATTCATTCCCCTCCAAATACCCATTTCAACGAACAAATGTGATTAATGGACATGTTGATTTATTAGAAACTAAATGTACAGTACTTAGTCCTGGTATGATTTAAAAAGTTTATTTTCCAATTCCAAATGAATATTTTTGGAAAATATCTTTAAATGTTTTATTTTAAGCCTTACATTATGTCGAGCTTACAATGATGAGGCACCCATTGTTATAAAACCGGGAGAATATGGCAGGTTGTCTGGAGGTCTGACCGGGGAAAATCGGGTTATGGCTTAACAACTTAAGTGGTATTAGAGCTAAATGTTTCACGAAGTTGGTTTTTGAAAGTTAAATCATTTTTAAAAAATAAAGTATCATGAAAATACGGTGTAAAGCTTATAAATGTATATAACCCAAAGAACCCAATTGCCCCAACCTTCAACCATAAATATCCCTACTAAGTTAGGACCTAGGCATATGACCCTTGGATTGTGGTGACCTTAGGGAGTAGGTCTAATTGACTACCAACTAGGAATGTTGGGAAACCAAAAAGTGGAAAGTCTCCACAATCATAAGAATATATGACACAAATGGTACTAAGAATGTAGTATAAGGACTTCATGGAGAAATCAAGAAAATAACATTGGGAAAGGATGTTCCTTCATAGAGAAATCGAGAAACACAAGACTCTAAAAATGGAAAGATTTGACAATCTCATGAATAATTCCCAATGTGAAAGCTAAGGGAGATAGAGGAAAACACCCCAAAACCTTACCTTAAACCTTGCAAATGGAACACCTAGAAGACTTGATGTTCCTCATGAAGCAAAGAACTATGCCGCAAGGAATGAGAAATATACATGACTAACCAAAATTGTACTAGAGATAATGTGAAAAATCTTGCGAGACCCTAACCTAGTAATGGAATGTCAAGTATTGAAATTAAATGAGTAAAGGAAACCAAGTCACACCAAAGTGATAAGTCTAAACCATACACAAAGATTTGCTCATAAAACCTAAAGGAACGAATAAAAAAAAAAGGATTGAGACTGAAGTGGAAGAGAATACCCCACCAATGCCAACTTGTAGAATAAGACTATTTTGTGAATGGGACACAAGTAAGACTAAAATCATTATAAAAAATAAAAAGACATACACCCAAAGAAAACCCTTAATGACCAAAGGAATATTCCCTAAACTTGAAGGTACCTAAGGTGGGACATCAAAGTAAACGATGGTCATATCTAACCAAAGTAAGAACCTCTAAGAAACTCAATGGAAATGATGGAGGCAAGTGAAAGGAAATCCCAAAGTATGACCCCAAGGATATAAAAGTCACCAGAGATAGAGGACACAAAATTCTACAAGAATGAGAATCCCTATGTAGCTAGAAATAAAGATAGGGCAAGTGTATGGAATACCCCAATGAGGCTCAACGATGTAAAATCCTTAGGGAAAAAGGAACAACTAATAATGAAACATGTCAAGGTAAATAATCATGAAATGGTCATGAGTAAGACACAACTTAAAACACCTTGGATAAATTGAGAACCATTAGTGGAGGAAGTCCTGATAAAGAGACATCACCATGGGACAAGTGAAGTATGTTTGGGGAAAACCCAATATGACAAGAGAGTATATTGCCATTAGACACTTGAACTTGTCCAAAGAATGAATCGACAAGTGGATACCCAAACACCCCATCAGATAAGAACTCATTAATTGATGTTTGTAAGGAAAGGAACGACCTTAGCTCATTGGAAAGGATACGTGAGAAAGTGAAGAGGAAGTCATAAAAGGACAAACAAATTAAATAACAAACCTACTTGGGAATTGAGCATAAGTAAGGATGGAACCACAACCATGATGGAGGTCATGACACCTAAGACTCATGGGTCAAGAATCCTCATCAATAAATGTTATTAAAACAGTGAGGAAATCACAATAAACATACAATAACCAAACTATAGACAAGTGCGAAACATACCACGAGAATTGCTGAAGGAAAATTCATGAATAGATGGAACAACCATGCATAACTAACGAGGGTTTGGTTACGATCATTCGAGCCTAGGAATGGAATGAACCTATTACGTACCTTACTCCAAGGATGGACCAAAAAGGAAACAACCCATAAGAGCCAATTAAACATTGCTTAACCTTACAAACAATTATGATTCTATGGGAATCATTGTGAACTGTATATGACATATGATTATACAACCTCTCGGTAAGTGAGAAGTGTTAGAAAATGGTGAGAAAAACCATAAAGGACATTCCCTAGAACCTAATGGTTACCCTGAGAGTTTACAATAATAACTAAAGCCTATGAAGGCATACTTGACGAAACGGTAAAACAAATGTATAGTGCGAGGAATAGCCTCCCAAATAAAGTAAAAAAGAATCAGAGGTGAATGAAAGTATCAAAAGTACTTGAAAGAGTAAACCCTAAGGAGGGATGATAAGATTTCCAGCACCACGATATAAATAACACGAGTTATCATGGTCTTATAGTGGAGAACTACATGAAACTACAAAATGTGAATCGTATTAGGGGCGAGTAAGAGAGACTACATCTTGGTTCCCATGAAATGTGGAGCTACTATTGATAGAGAACTTGAATACCACCGAGGAATGTGATGGAGGCATGTTAAATTTATGTACGGGCAAACAAACCTAAGCTTAAGGGTTGTTGTCACGCCCCGACCCGATCTGGTCGGAGTCCTATGATCAACCTGCCACCCTTCCTCATACTCACTTAGTATTTCTACCATATAGACCGAGGAAGGTAAAGGCGTGAAAGTGTTCTTGTTTCCCATAACAAAGTTTACAAAACAAAAAGTTACCTGCTTACGGTACATTTGGCTTTCTTCTCTAGCCTCTGCTCATCATGGCAAGGTAGTTCTCCTAAAAAAGGTTTAATGGGAGGGGTGAGTTTCTACAACTTAGTGAGCGGGATTGGGAAGTGAATTTTCAAAACAATCAATTGATCAAAATGTTTTATACTTTTAGTTTGTTGTAATATAAATTCATCTCTTCTTAAGCCTTTCCCCTTGCTCGGGAGGCGTTTCATCAAGTATTCACACACCCTTTCTATCATAGAAATGGATCACACATTCGTCAAATAGTTCCCAACTATTCCACTTGTGGATCAGAGCGCCTTTACCATCCACCTAAGTTTGAGTGAACATCGATAGTCTGACCCTCAAACCCTAATCATGTCCACTTTGTGGGATGAGACCTCATTTCCCCTCCAACCTCTGTCATGTCCGCTTTGTGGGATGAAATCACATTTCCCCTCCGACCTCAGTTTCAGTGCTTCATCATGTTCGCTTTGTGGGATGAGACCTCATTTCCCCTTTAGCCTTGATCACAGTGCGCATGAAGCTACCAAAGCTTCTCGACATACTGGATGCCAAACCGCCCTTATGCACATTGGGTCGTCCAACATCCCTTAGGACCCATCGACTACCCCTCTCGGGCATCTAGATGCTCTCGGAATTTCTCATGCATGCATAACAACAATTTTAAATCATTAGACATGATTTTGATGCCAACGGTCTAATGGCTCCGACAGTCGACCTAGCCTGCTGTTGTTTGGCTTGATTAGCCCGTCGACTTGGTCTATGGGCACTGACACTAGCCCATCAAGCCTTGTCAGTCTTGTCTTGGCCTCGTGGAAAGTCACATAGTATTTCCAATTAAATGAGAGTTTTCATGGTTCTTATAATTCATGTTTGTCTATGGGTTCAACCCGTGCACACTGGCCATGGACCCACTTCATGAGTTTTCCAAAACTGGGCCTTCGGCCCTATCATTTTCAAATTTGAGGCCTCATGCCTGTTGGAGCAATTCTAGCTCCCATCCGGAATGTCCCCCAAAATGTTTAAGCAGTTTCACGTAGTCAGGAGAGACCACTCCTAGAAAAATGATTTTTCAAACTTAAAAATGGTTCTCATCACCCCTAACCGGGTATGATGCTAAAAATCCCACTCACCCTGTAATAGTGACGTGGCTATCCCGGTGAGATCTTGATTTCTGGTGCGCTCCCTTGCACTGGTACTTAAACAACCAGCTCCTGCATGGTTCAAGTACCCACATCAAGAGAATTGACATAAGGGTCATCATGGTTTTGGGTATTTGCGCATAGGTCCTCACACTATGCCTTAATTGCATTTAGGTCCCTCAATGTTTATAACCTTACATTTGGGTCCCAAATCTTTATTTAATCCCAATTAAGTCTCTAGGAGTTCCAATTATTCATCATGGGTCCTTAACTTTTCCAAAATTACCAATTGGTCCTTAATTTTTCCAAAAATTGCAAATTGGTCTTAAATTTCCCAAAAATTGCCAATTGGTCCTTGAATTTTAAAAAATTGCCCCTCCATTTCATCCAATTGCTCAATTGGGCCCCAATTGGATGTTAATTTCATGAAAATGCCACAATTTTCCTTAAATTGCAATTCGACCCCCAATTTTTCCAAAAATCTCCAATTTGCCCAATTTCTCAAAAATTACAATTTGGTCCCCGAATTACAATTTCGTTCAGTTGACCCCTAAACTTGGTTAATTGTCATCATACTTGATTTGAATCATCTTCTCCATGTTTTTCTTGTCATTTGAAGCTTTGAACCAGCCGATTTGGCTCATAAATAAGCTTAAATAGAGCTTCGCTGGAAAATTCAGTCGAGAGAGAGAATGCTTCGATATCTTACTAGTGAGGGCCTAGCGACCGAAGCTCTTGCTTTCTTTGAATTGCTCTCCTCTCGGGGATCCTCCCTGGATCAAACTATGCCTCAATTGGTGGCATGAGCAATGTAAATTTCTTAGTTTAATTTTCAATAGAATTGTGTCATGAACAGTGTTTTCTAGCAAAGGGGTGGCGGAGGGTGTCATGCCCCGACATGGTTTGGTCGGATCCCCATGATCAACCCAATGCACCTTTGATTTAAGAAGGGTTTCCCCCCTTTCAAAATCAAGAGGAGCCAGGTGTAATTTAACCTTGTTCCATGGAATAACATAATCAATAAAAATGCGAGGTTAAAATAACTTTTAAGCATACCTGACAGAGGGTAGATCCGAGTGTTATCCTTAGTCATTTATTCTTCTCCTAAAAAGGGATATGAAAGAGGAGTGAGTTTCTACAACTCAGTGAATGGGTGTTGGGAGTGAGTTTTATGAACAAAACAATTTTAATAGGAGTGTGCCAAACTTCTTATTTTCTTAAAAAATCAAATTTTAGTTTTCAAAACACTTTTCCTTAATTTTCCACATTAGGTGTGTTTAATAGTCAACACACACTCTTCATCAGGAAAGGAATCACACAATCACAAGGTAGCTCGTTCACTGCACCCACTTGTGATGTTAGAGCTACTTTACCGGTCACCTAGATAGAAACCCATCCACTTCTACCCTAGGTTTGACTAAATGTTGGCGGCATCTGACCCTCAAACCTGAAATCAACTCTGTGTCCATATGAGGATAGAGACCTCATTCTGACTCCACCCCGGACTCAGGCGCATGAAGCTACATCGAGCTTCCCTGATTACTGACACGATAAATTGCCCTTATCTCCACTATGTCGTCCTGTAGCCCCTAGGACGCATCACTACCCCTCTTGGGCATCTTGACGGTCTCGAACCTCAAGTGCATGCACAAACGACCCCAACCCTCAACTCAACCTACAACTATTTGTCTAGGCCGGTACGTCGACCTGGCCCTAACGCACTGCCGCCAGCCCATCGAGTATGTCGGTCATGTCTTGGTACCATCGCAAAATCACATAATCCATTCATTAAGAATTTTCATAGCATAATAGCATATGTTTGTTTACGAGCTTCTGCTCATGCCAACTGGCCTTTGGCCCATTGTATGTGATTTTCCAAAACTGGGCATTTAGCCCCACAAGTTCCAAAACCAAAGCCTCAGGCCTATTTGAGCTATTCTAGCTCTTGTCAAGAAAGTCTCCCAAAAATTTTTAGCTTTGGCACACAATCAGGGGAGAATACTTGAGACAAAATAATCTTTCCATTCATCACACCAACTAGGTGTGACGACATCTCTGCTTACAATTGGCAAGGGGGTTTTCTCATTCCTTCTAGAAAGTCCATCATACCAACCGAGTATGATCTCTCTACTTACAATCAGTAAGTAGTATTTTTCGCTTAGTTCTCACATCACTCCAACCAGTGTGATGTTAAAAATTCCACATATAAGTGGTTTTTCATTTCCAAGGTGCTCATCATCCCAACGGGGTATGAAGTGAAAAAAAACCTCACCTGATAACTGAAATGTGCTCTTCTCCAGTTGGTTTTCCGCTTCCATGCTAGCTTGTCCTTGTTCGCATTCCGATCCCTTGTGTTCCTATACAATTTGGACATCCTTATCTATTAATATTTGGCAAAACAACCTTTGTTTCTCACGTATGAACGACTAATCTCAAACTTTTCAGTTAATTGCACTTAGGTCCCTAAAGTTCATTTTTCCTTGACTTTAGGTCCCTAATGCTAACGTTTCCCCAATTGAGTCCCGAAACTTCCAAAAATTCACTTTGGATCCTAATTTACTCAAAATTGTTTAAGGGGCTCAAGTTTTCCAAATTTCCAATTTGGTCCCCAACTTTTAAAAAATTATCATTTTGCCTCTACTTTACAAAAATGGAATTTTAACCCCAATTATTTTAAAAAATCAACCAATTGGTCAGCCAACATCCTTTTCATGGTCAATTGGCCATCAATTTTGGGAAATTGCAATTTGGTCCCTCAATTTCACTCAAATTTCCCCAAAAATTTCCACCAATTTCCCCCTTTCAAATTGGCTGAATTTGATTTCATCAAATTGACCATTCAATCGAGTTAATTGTTGAAGGTATAATTAAGTTCCTAGACATCCATATGATTCAATTAAGCTTTGATTTGCATGAATTGAGGCCGAAACGAGCTCAAACGAAGCTTTGTCGGAAAACTATACATAAAGAGAGAAAGCTTCGAAAGCTTACCATCGGAGGTGCGGCGGTTCAAGCTTTCTATCTAGGTAGGTAGCTCTTGTCCTGAGGATCCTCCTAGAATCAAGAATCACAACAATTCATATCGAATTGTGGGAGAATTTGATTAGTGAAATTTTCACAGTTTCTCTCTCTAACTACGACCGAAAATGATAGAGGAGGCCGAATTGGCTTACCTTTTAGCTCTATTACGGTCATGTGAGGGGTGTGGAAGTGTCAAGAGGGCTTGGTTTGGCCTAATGAGGGCTAAATTTGGCCAATTTTAGTTCAGCCAAAATAGGGCAGCTTCAGTTTGTCAAAGCTGTATCACTGTTTGATTCTACCGATGCTTCTCCAGTAGTCCTTGAATCAAACGGAGATTATCATCAGGTAGTTGACTTCTCTTGGAATCTAAAGAACCCGACCTCACCTTCTAAGGCTCAGAAAATCCTCAATGTCAGAGCTTTAGTTCAAGCTTTACCGAAAAATTGAGTAGTTGAGAGAGAATAGAGTTTTCATGTGTGAGGAGGATGAATGGAGAGGAGCTTTTTATATAGGGAGCTCAGGGACTCTTTGGCCGACCGTTTGGCACGTTAATGGTGCTCATTCATGACCTGAAATGCCCTGAATGGAAACACTTTATCTTCATAGGTGCTGTCCATTCTTCTGGCGAATGAACAGTGTCATCATCTAAAGGAAGAAGATGACATTGTTCTGAACCGGATTCAATGCTTAAACTGGCTGGTTTAGGCTTGATTCGACGGACATTTTTTAAATTAAAAATTTCTAAATTCATTCTCTATCCAATGTGGCTTCAATTCCCTAATTTGAATATTTTAATCCACCTAGAAAAATGAATTTAGCAACAGGTTCAATGATGGTTCAAACCGGTTCAATCTGGTTCATATCCGATTCACCTGAACCGGTCTGGTTTTCTCTTCCAATTTGTCCCAAAGTCCCTTTTCATGGTTTTTATGACTCCTTAGGTCCCTCAGGATTTGTAAATTTCCCAATTTGCACTTTCTCTAGTGGTTGGGGTTCATGAATCGGTTTGATTTTCTCACTTGGGTTGACTAGTTCTTTCCCCAATTTTCTTATCTTTAAAGGATGGGGTTTATAGTATTAGCTTAGGGGAAGGTCAAGGCACCTCTAAGTGGAGTTTAGAGGCTTGGTTTGGCTCGAATTGGGATGGGGACGACTCAACTTGAGCTCAAGTAGCTTGGGCTGCTGACAGCCGAGGAGCGGTGACATTTTTTGAGATTCCTTGCTTCTTCACAATGGTCCTTGGGCTAAAGGGAGGGTGCAGCTATGTAGAGGACTTCCTCCCAATTCTAATGGCACCAAATGCAGCTTCAGAGGTTGAGAAAAGCCTCAATGTCTGAGTTTTGGTTTGCTTCTCATAGGAAAACTGAGTACTTCACCTTCTTTGATCGATTGTGGGATGTTAAGAACAAATGGAGGGGTGCTCTTTATATAGTGAGCTCGGAAATTGACTGGGCTATAGGCCGACGTAGGACTAGGTCTCTGACTAGGCCGCTGGCGACCTGACCGTAGCGATTTCCAAGTTGCCAGATACTCCCCTTCCTTCGCTCTCTCTCTCATCACTATTCTCCCTGTTAGCGGTCGGAGGTTGAAGATAATGACGTGGTGGGTGTGCCACGTGGCAAACTGTGATTGGTTAGTTTTTTCTAACATGGTATTCCAACTCAGCCATCGCATCAGCCGTTGACCGGTTGATCAAACACGTGGTAGTCTCCCCTATGCTACCCGTGTGTACATGGCAGGCTGACCAGTCACCCACTAATTGTTGACCGGACATGTGATAGCCTATCTTTGGTTGCCCGTTCTTGCGTGGCCACTAACTGGGCTCCATTGACTGTTGATTGATTTGGAATGTTTACTGGTTCGGTTCGTTGACCAGTAGGACTATTGACCGGTCCAGTCCGACCAGGTTTGGTGACCCGAATTCGAAAATTGGACGGTTCAAGCCCGATTTGACTAGTTTTTAAAATTTTAAAATTTATTTTCTATCTAATGGTGTCCCAAATTGACATTTTTAAGCCACATAGAAAAATGAATCATTGAACCGTTTCACTATGGTTCAATCTGGTTAAGTCTGGTTCGGGTTCGGTTCACTTCAAACTAGTCTAGTTCTCCTATCCAACTCACTTCATGGTTCTTCCCCATGATTTTTGTGAATTTTTGGTCACTTGGAATTTTCCAGTTTCAAATACTAACCCTTCTATATTATTTTTGGTTCCTTTAGCGGCTCGGTTTTCTCAAAACCGCTGATTTTTTTGCCTATTTACTTGGTCCGTGGGACGGATTTCACATTTTTAGTGAGATGCTTGAAGGAAAATAAAAATGCAAGCTCTGATAAAGGTTGAAGAATACCTCGGGTAGCAACCCGTGATGGGACGTAATAAGGGAAACCCCTATGTATAGTAAAGACTTCCAACAGTAGGGCATGACTTACCACACAAGGAAACTAAGGCAGATTAAGACATGTTTGCAAGGGAAAAGTGACAAAAAATTGCTAAGGTCATGGATGGTTAAGAGCAAAAGGCAACTCTAGAATCAAGTGCACAGATGGGGTTTGCCAAGTGACATTAAAATGTGTGTTGGAAACAAGCTACACTAGAGAAAGGTGTAGTAAAGTATTTGGCCTGTCGAGCATGGGGCTCGAGTTACAAATGGTCTCACCCTAAAATGAGGAGAGAACCCTAGGAACATGAATATGTGGGAGTAAGGAAACGTCGAAAGACGTATGACTACGAGAAAGAAGACATGACATGGGTCGATGTAAGACCTTAAAGAGAATGAGAAGGAATTGAAATCCTAGTATGAGAAGAATAAAGAATGAATTATACAAAATGACAAAAGCAAGGCCAATAATGAGAAAGACCAAGAGTTTCCAGACAAATGCGATGGATTGAGGAGGTATGGAATTTTACCCTTAGTGGTTATGTCATGCCTTTACCCAGTTTGGTCGCATCCTCATGAGCAACCTGCCACCCCTTTTGGTCCATTAATGGTTTCACCCTTTCTAAACTACGATGAGTAAGGTGTCCTTTTACCTATCTTTCCTGGACTAGCATTATACAAAACTGAGTATTATAAAACAGACATACACGTCTTCTCATTTTTCAAATTAGGATGGTCTTTAAGAAGAGTCTTTCCTCGGTTACCTGAAAGGGAAAAAAGGGAGGGGTGAGTTCTATAACTCAGTGAGCGAGTGTTGGGAGTTTTCAAGAAAACCGCTTTATTCAAACAATGCCAAGGTTATCATTTCCTTTAAGAAGGATCTTTTCTCAAATTCTGGTTTTTCAAATCCTTTTCCATTACCATTAGGTGTGTTTAGCAAACAACACACACCCTTCATCAAGAAGGGTACACACATTCGCAGGTGCAACCCATCCAATGTACCCACTTTTGGATTGGAGTGTCTTTACCATCCACCAAGATAGAAGTTCATCCACTTCTACCCTCAGTTTGAGTGGATGTTCTCGATATCCGACTCTCAAATCCGAATGCCACTCCGTGTCCGTATGAGGACAGAGACCTCATCCTGACCTCACCCCAATCTCATGTGCAAGAAGCTACTCTGAGCTTTCTGACTAACTGGCACGACGAACTACCCTTACCTCCACCATGTCGCCCAGTAGCCCTTAGGACCCATCAATACCCCTCTTGGATGTCTTGATGGACCTATACCACAAATGCATGCACAAACAATCATTTTTCACATATAGACAATTATCTTTGGTGTCGATGGTTTGATGACCCCGACCCTCAACCCGACCTACAGCTGTTTGTATAGGCCAGTCCATTGACCCGTCCCTGACGCACTACCACCAGTCCATCGAGTATTGTCGGTCTTGACTCGGTACCATGGCAAAATCACACAATAATTTCATTATGAATTTTCATGGCTTTCCTTTACTCAAGTTTGTTTACGAGCTCCTGCTCATGCCCACTAGCCTTGGGCCCATTGCTCGTTTTTTCCAAAACTAGGCATTTAGCCCCATGAGTTAAAAAATCGAGGCCTCTGGCCTACCTGAGATGTTCTAGCTCTCATCATGAAGGTCTCCTAAATCTTTTAAGCATTGAAACACAGTCAGGGGAGAACACTTCTGACAAAAATTATATTTTCACTTCATCACACCAACCGGGTGTGATGATATCTCCACTTACAATCGGTAAGTGGGTTTCTCCTTTCCTCAAAGAAGTTCATCATACCAACTAGGTATGATTACCTCTACTTACAATTGGTAAGTAGGTTTTATCAGTTAGAGATAGTACTCTTCATCCCAACCAGGTTAAAAAATCCCACTTACAACGGGTAATTGGTTTTTAGCTTAAATCACTCATCACCCCAACCAGGTATGATGTTAAAGTCCCACTCACAAGTGATTTTTTTTTCTAAAGTGCTTACCATCCTAACTAGGTATGATGTATAATTAAGCCCACTCACCCGATGATTGTGACATATTCATCTCTAGTCGATTTTTTACTCTAGGCTAGCTTTTCCTTGCTAGCGTTCCGGTCTCTCATGTTTCTACATGATTTGGGCATCTTTATCAATTAAGATTTGACATAACAACCATCATTTTCTCACGTATGAGAGACTAGGCTCAAAATTTTTAATTAATTGCACTTAGGTCCTTAAAGTTCATTTTCCTTTACTTTAGGTCCCTAATGCTAAATTTTCCCCCAAATTGAGTCCCAATACTTCCAAAATTCCCTTTAAGCCCTCAATTTACTCAAAATTGTATAAGGGGATCAAGTTTTCCAAATTTCCAAGTTGGTCCCCAACTCTTCAAAAATTATAATTTTTCCTTACTTTCTAAAAATGGCAATTTGACCGCAAATGTTTCAAAAATTGACCAATTGGTCCCTCATCATCTTTCTCATGGCCAACTGGCCTTCAATTTTGGGAAATTACAAAGAGGTTCCTCAATTTTTTTCGAAATCCCCTATATTCCCCAAAATTTCCACCAATGTCTCCCCTTCAAATTAACCGAATTTGATTTCTTCAAATTGGCCATTCAATCAGGATTAATTACTCCAATTCAACGTATGGATCAGTTCCTACACTTCCATATGATTCAATTGAGCTTTGAAACACAACATTTACGTCCAAATTGAGCTCAAACGGAGCTTCGCCAGAAAGCTGCTTATAGAGAGAGAAAGTTTCGAAATCTTACCGTTGGAGGTGCGGCTGTCCGAGCTCTCGATCGAAAAAGGTAGCTCTTGTCCTGAGGTTTCTTCTAAGATTAAGAATCGCTACAATTGAGGTCAAATCGAAGGTGAATTTAGTCGATGAAATTCATCACTTTCTCTCTCTAACCCCAATTTGCAACGACTAATGAGGGCCGAATTGGCTTACCTTTTATCTTCGTATGAGGGCTGTGGGAGTGTTGGGGAGGCTTGGTTTGGTAGGAGAAGGGCTAAATTTGGTCAAATTTTGCTCACCAAAATAGAGCAGCTTTGGTTCGTCAGAGCTACTTCACTATTTGATTCCGCTGGCGCTTCTCGGCCAGTCCTCGGGTCGAAAGGTAGATGCTATCAGGTAGCTAACTTCCCCCAGAATCTGTAGGACCTGACCTTGCCTTCTACGACTAAGAAAAAGGCCTATATCGAAGCTCTGGTTTGAGATTCATTGGAAAATGGAGCGGTTGATATAGAATGGAGATTTGAGGTGTGTGGAGGATGAATGGAGAGGAGCTCTTTATATAGGGAGCTTGGGCACCCTCTACCCGACAACTTTCCATTTTGGTTGAGCTTATCCTTGCCCTGAAACGGAATGAACGGAGCAATTTTCTGCATTAATGAAAAGTGTTGTCATCTTGAGGAAGAAGATGACATTGTTTCAAATCGGACCGGACTGGTCCAACTGGTTTCAATGCATAAATCGGCCAGTTCCGACTCGATTCGACCGGTTTTCTCAAAATTAAAAATTTCTAAATTAATCTAAATTAATTTTCTATCTAATGTTGGCTTCAATTTCACAATTTGAATATTTTAAGCCACCAAGAAAAATTAATTTAGAAACTGGTTCAAGTATGGTTCAAACCAGTTCAATCGGGTTCATGTCCGGTTCACCCTGAACCGGTCTAGTTTTCTCTAACCTTTTGTCCCAAGGTTCTTTTTCATGATTTGTATGATTATTTGAGTTACTCAGGATTTGTCAATTCCCCAATTTACCCTTTCCTTATTGGTTATGGTTTGTGAATCGACTCGATTTCCTATTTTGAAATGATCGATTCTTTTCCTAGTTTTTCTTATATTTAAAGGACAAGGTTTATAACTCTCCCCTCCTTTTAGGAGTTTTGTCCTAAAATTAAGACAACATCCTTTGCATTAGGAATAATTTCCCTTGATGTCAACTCGGGGTACATGTTAACACTTTGGTTGTTCTTTTACTTAACCCCTTTAAATCACGCACTTAAGGAATTTCTTTTCCTTTCCATCGTTTCCTCACTCCATGGAGTTTATCGTAACTATGCATGTCTTACGCATGAGTCCAAAGTTATATCCTTAGGTTCACTTCTTCCTTTGCTTAGGGCAAGATTCTTGCTCTTGAGGGTTCTTGCCTAGGATTTCAGGATTGGGAGTTCAAAATTCCCAATCATTCCCATGTCTAGATATCCTCCTAATCATTGAAACCCTTAGATCAGTGTTCTTTTGAGCGTTACGTACTTGTTTTCATGGGTTTCAGTGTTATTACCTTTTTTGTCCTATTTTCGGTGTTATTACCTCCATCCGTTGTTTATTACAACTTTGGTCCAAATTTTATGTTTTACCTTGTCATGCTTAACTAACTGACTATTCCTTACTTGAATCACATTTTTCCCTAATACTGTTGGGCGTACAAGTCCCTTACATCACGACATGTTCTAGAACTTGTCTTTGTCCATTAGGATTCTAGAACACTTCATTTGTCATGCCCCGACCTAGTTTGGTCGATCCCCGTGATCAACCCACTCTCACTGTTTATTAAGAGTTTCCCCTGCTCTAAACTACGAGGAGTAAGATATCCTTTCATCTGTATCTTTCCTGGAATAGCATTAAACAAAACTGAATACATTAAATCTTACATACATGTCTTTCAAGTTCGACTACAGGGAAGTCTTTAGATTTGTTTTCCCTTGGTTACCTGAAAAGGGGTAATGGAAGGGGGTGAGTTCGACAAATCAGTGAATGGGTGTTGAGAGAGAGTTTTCATAAATAAGACATCTTTAATTAGAGTGTGCCAAACTCCTTATTTTCTTTAAGATTGTTCTTTCCTCAAATTTTAGTTTTTTCAAAATCTTTTTCCTCATTTCCACATCAAATGTGTTTAACAGTCAACACACACCCTTTATCAGGAAGGGATCACACATTCGCAGGGCGACCTGTCCACTGCACCCGCTTGTGGCTCAGAGTGACTTTATCGGCCACCAAGATAGAATCCCATCCACTTCTACCCTAGGTCTGAGTGGATGTTCACGACATCCATCCATCAAACCTAAAATCAACTCCATGTTTGTATGAGGATAGAGACCTCATTCTGACCTCACCCTGGTCTTATGCGTATGAAGCTACGTCGAGCTTCCCTAACTGCTGCCATGACAAACTGCCCTTATCTCCATCATGTTGTTCAGTAGCCCTTAGGACACATCACTACCCCTCTTGGGTGTCTTAATGGTCCCGAACTTCGAGTGCATGAGCATACAATAGTTTTTCCACAAAGCCATTTATCTTTGGTGCCACTGGTCCAACGGCCCCGACTCTCAACTTGACCTACAACTGTTTATCTAGGCTGGCCCTTCAACTTGGCCTTAACGCATTGCCAACAGTCTATCGAGTATGTCGATCCTATCTTGGTACCTTGGCAAAATTACATAATCCATTCATTAAGAATTTCCATGGCTTTAGTATATCATGTTTGTTTACAAGCTACTGTTCGTGCCTACTAGCCTTGGGCCCACTGCACATGATTTTTCAAAACCGAGCATTTAGCCCCACAAGTTCCAAAACTGTGGCCTCTAGCCTATTTGAGCTGTTCTAGCTCCCGTCAATGTCCCCCAAAATATTTAAGCATTGGTACATAGTTAGGGGAGAGTACTTTTGACAAAAATCATCTTTCAATTCATCACACCAATTGGGTGTGATGATACCTCCGCTTACAACTGGCAAGCGGGTTTTCCTCTTCCTTTCAAGAAGTCCCTCATACCAATCGGCTACGATTTTCTTTACTTACAACTAGTAAGTAGGTTTCTGCTTAGTTCTCACATCACTCCAACTAGTGTAATATTAAAATCCCACATATAAGTGGTTTTTCATTTCCGATATGGTCATCATCCCAACTGGGTATGATATCAATAAACCCACTCACCTGTTAACCGTGACATGTTCGTCCTCGGTTGATTTTCCAAGTTGACGCGAGCTTCTCTTGTTGGCGTTCCGATCACACTTGTCCCTACATGAATTGGGTAGCCTTTTTCACTTAAGGTTTCAATTTATTGATAAATTGCATTTAGGTCCTTAAAGTTTCATTTTCCTTAGTTTTAGGTCCTAATGCAAACCTTTACCCAATTTGACTCCCAAAGTTTCCAAAATTCCATTTGAGTCCTCATTTTACTCAAAATTATATAAGGGGCTCAAGTTTCCCAAATTTCCAATTTGGTCCCCAACTTTTCAAAAATCACCATTTTGCCCCTACTTTACAAAAATAGCAATTTGACCCCAAATATTCCAAAAATTAACCAATTGGTCCTCCAACATCTTTTCCATGGCCAATTATCCCTCAATTTCGAGAAATTGCAAAATGGTCCCTCAATTTTATGAAATCCCAAAGTTTCCCTCTTTCAAACTGAATGAATTTAATTTCATCAAATTGACTATTCAATCGGAGTTAACTGCTCCAATTGAAGGTTGGATAAGTTCCTACACTTCCATGCAATTCAATTGAGCTTTGAACTGCGTCATTTGGGTTCGAATTGAGTTGAAACGGAGCTTCGCCAGAAAACTGAGCGTAGAGAGAGAGCTTCGAAAGATTACTGTCAGAGGTGTGATGGTCCGAGCTCTTTATCTGGGTAGGTAGATCTCATCCTCATGTTACTCCTAGGATCAAGCATCCATACAATTCACCCCGAATTGAGGGAGAATTTTGTTAATGAAGTTTTATAGTTTCTCTCTCTAACGTAGACAAGAAATGATAGAGGGGGGCGAATTGGCTTAATTTTCAACTCTATTACGATCATGTGAGGGTCGTGAGAGTGTTGGGAGGGCTTGGTTTGACCGTAGGAGGGATGAATTTGGCCGAATTCAGCTTAGTCGAAATAGGGCAACTTCGGTCCGTCGAAGTTGCTTCATTATTTTGATTCTGGTGGCGCTTCTTCGGCGGTCCTCGGATCGAATGGAGGTTGCTATTAGATAGCTGACTTCCCCCAAAGTCTAAAGAACTTGACCTCGCCTTCTGAGGTTGAGAAAATTGCCCAAGTTAGAGTTCTAGTTTGAACTTCACCGGAAAGTGGAGCAATTGAGAGAGAATGGAGTTTTCAAATGTGAGGAGGATGAATGGAGAAGAGCTCTTTATATAGGGAGCTCGGGAACTCTCTGCCCAAACATTTAGCACCTTTCTGGCACTCATTCATGGCTTGAAGTGCCCTAAACAAAGGTGATTCATTTTCATCAGCATTGTCCGTTCTTCCATTGAATGAATAGTGTCTTCAACTGAAGGAAGAAGTCGATACTATTCCGAAATGAATTGGACCGGTTCGAACCGGGTTCAAAACTTAAACTGGTCGGTTCAGGTCTGATTCGACCGAGTTTTTCAAGATTAAAAATTTCTAAATTCATCTAAATTCATTCTCTATCCAATGGTAACTTCAATTCCCTAATTTGAATATTTTAATCTACTAAGAAAAATGAATTTAGAAACTGGTTCAATGATGGTTCAAACTGGTTCAATTCGATTCAAGTTTGGTTCACCTGAACTGGTCTGGTTTTCCTTTCCAAATTATCCCAAAGTCTTTTTCCATGACTTTTATAACTCTTTAGGTCACTCAGGATCTATAAATTTCCCTTTTTTCCCTTTGTCTATTAGTTAAGGTTCATGAATCAACTCGGTTTTCTCTTTGGAAATGACCAATTCTTTTCCCAGTTTTCTTATTATAAAAGGATGGGGTTTACATCCATGACGGTTGTTCTCAACTTTCCAACCTTTCGGGGATCGTATAGTTTTGTCCCTCTTTTCATCTGGTAGTATTCCTTGACTACCTTTACCGTTATCCTATCATCCTTCTTGCCCTTGGCGCCATATCTTACATAATTGTGTCGGTTTTCCTTACCTACTCATCCTTTCCCAACTTCCTTATTGGATTTTTCCAGTTCCAATCATTGGGTTTCCTAATGACTTACCGACATGCTAGGATTCTTCCCTTCTTATGTCCTTCCTCATTTCCAGTGGCATTCTTTATTCAAGGACTTTCCCTTTCCTTAATCCACTCTTACTCGCTCGTGGCCATTTCACGATTCTTTATTCCGAGTTGATCCCTTTCAATCTATGTGTTGATTACGTTGTTTGGGGAGTTCCCTTCTTATGGTTTCGTTCTCTACTATGTCTCTCTCAGTAGAGACTTTCACCTTAGGAGCTACATGCTCAACCTTCTTACCATTCCTTGAATGCTTCTTTCTTCATTTCCTCACAACCCTTTCTATATTGGGGCATTTTCCCACTTTGAATCCTTCCTTGTCTAAAAATTCCATTACATCCCTTATTCCTTATCTGAGGAACTTCCGATTATTGGTTTTATTTCATGTACTCCACCTTATGCCCAACCGTCCACTCCTTAGGCTCAATCAAGTAATTGTGGACCACAACTAGTCTTGATGTCAACGGTCATTTCCTTTAATCACTTCTTAACTAGAGGGCTTACTTCTCCAAGGTTTCTTAGATGTATTTTCCTCTATTTCCTTTTTATGGAATCCACCCCTTTCTTACTCGTACGGCATCTTTTGATGCTATCTTCCTACTTACCCATTCCTTGGGTTTAACTTACTCCTTGGGCCCTCCTAGTATGCTTCCCTTGGTCTTTTCACCTCAACATGCATTCTATTTGCAAGCTTATCTTCTTATCACTCTTCACTTGGTTCCATTACCTTTTAGTTGGGATATGTATGCCTTTCTAGGGTTTCCTTCATTGGTAGGATTCTTCCCCTTTCTCTCAAAATTCCTTTTTCATTCATCTTCGAAAGTATCTAACCTTGAATGACATCCTTTGATGACATCCTCTCCCGCTTACCTTTACTCTTGAAATCTTGCGGGCACGTCCTTTATACCCTATCCTCATTTAAACTTGTACCCCAATACACATCTTTTTTTTTAAGGAGAGCTCAAATCCTCCTTGTTTTAAGATCTCTTGATCATCCTGTGAGAGGCTTACTTAACATTCTCTCGGCTTGAGTTTGGTCATTAATCCGGTCTTGGCCATTGATCTCTTTAAGGATTTCCTCCATCCTTCTTTTCCAAATGTTTAGCCTTTCCACCTCTCCCTTCTTTACTAGAGCTTAAATTTATGACCTTCACGAGGGACAATTCATTAACTGCCTCATCCCTACTATTCTCCTTATCTAATTATCTTAATACATTTGTCTCTCGAGTCTTGTTGTCCTTAATGTCCATCCTATTGCCCTTTTTAGGGTGTAGTCCTTACTACTTCCCAGTCCTCCTTAGTGCATCGTGTATTCTCCTTGACTACCTTATTGTTACGATTTGCTTCCTTCCGCTATGTTGGTCCGAAACTCCTATTTGGTTTCTCTGCTTTTTCCAAAGCAAGTCGCACTTACCACCCTGATACATCCCATTTGCCGTCAAATGCTCGTCTTGTATTCTCTTGTGGAGGCACTTCCTTCCTTGCTCCTAGGTGGCTGTAAATTTCTTCTTAAGGAAGAATTCTCTTCATTTACCCTTTGTTGTGTTTGTGATTTATTGAGGTCCTACCTTAAATCCTTTTTCCTTCCTCATGTAGTTGAGGCATACACCATTGCACCATCATTGAGGGACAAAAAAGTTTTAGGAACTCAAAATTTACTTTCAAAGTAGTATTACCAACTTGGGGCTTTAGCTTTTCTTAAAGGGAGATTGGGTCAGGAAGTACCTGTCACTATGCTAGGATCTTGAAGAGCTTCCTCCTAGATGTGGTTGAAATTCCGAGAAGGAGCCGTGTTTCTTGGGGTGGTATCCTTTCAGATTCATGTAGCTATGGAGGCATTGTTCTTAGAAAGTATTGCTCTAAATCCTTGTGGTGTGGGACAGTCCTTCACTTCATGCCCCATTTCCCTTATACCTATAACATGTTATCTTGATACATGCATTTAGTAGTGTTGGTCACTTTCTCAAGTAGTGTTTCTATTGTCTCGACCTTGTAACAGGTCATTTCCTTGCCCAGTTGTTACTCCAATAGTTCTCCTAGACTCCTTAATCACCTTAACGGTTTTCTTGTCATGCTTTTTTACCCAATAATTCTCATGATTCATTTCTTTATTTGGGATGGGAATCTCCTTGGTCTCCGAGGTGTCTAAGGTAGCGCGGGTTTGTTTGGTTACTTTTGGGGCAATCTTCCTACAACTAAGGCGCAAGATCATTTTTAAGAGACACGATTTTAGGAATTTTGGAGTTCTTTATTAATGGAGGAGTACAATAAGTTGGGGTCTTAGCCCTATTACAAAAATGTGGTCATAAAGTAGATTGGGAGCTACTGGTATCTTGATAAGTGTTTTCCCTATGTAGGGTTATAAGCCCTTTTGTAGGGGTGTGACATTATATCCCTTTTAAATGAGAGGACTAAGGCGTCCTTTAAACTTGTACTTTTCCTGGAATAACATTAATCAAAACTGCAAGAAATTTAAACTTAACATACCTATATTACAGGTGTGGTTAGCTCGAGGTCTTTGGATAGGCTTTCCCTTAGTTACCTAAAAAGGGGTATAAGGGAGGGGGTGAGTTCAACGACTCAGTGAATGGGTGTTTTAAAATTTGACTTTTATAAAATAGTTTCAATTGGAGTGTGCCAAACTCCTTATTTTCTTTCAAAACATTTCATCCTCAAAATCTCAATTTTTATAGACATATCTCATTATCAACCACAAACGGTGTGTTTATCAATCAACACATACCTTTCATCATGAATGGAACACACATTTGTATGGCAACACGTCTACTACATCCACTTATGGCGTCAGAGCGACTTTATCAACCACCTAGATAGAAGCCCGTCCACTTCTACCCTGAGAATGAGTGGATGTACGTGACACCAACCCTCAATTCCCTAAAGAAAACTTCGTATCCGTATGAGGACAGATACCTCATCCCGACCCCACCCCAATATCATGCTCATGAAGCTACATCGAGCTTCCCTAATTGCAGGCACGACAAATTGCCCTTATCTCCACTATGTCATCCAGTAGCCCCTAGGACGCATCACTACCACTCCTGGGTGTCTTGAAGGTCCTGTACCTCAGTGCATGCACAAAACAACAGTTTTCCTCATAAGCAATTTAATCTTTGGTGCCACTGGTCTAATGGCCCCAACCCTCAACTCGACCTGTAGCTGTTTGTCTCGACTGGTCCGTCGACCTGCCATGTCACACTATCATAAGTCCATCGAGTATGTCGGTTCTATCTTGGTACCATGGCCAAACATATCATTCATTTAAAGTTTCCAATGCTTAAACTCATGTTTGTTTATGAGCTCTTGCTCATGCCAACTGGCATTGGGCCCATTGTATGAGATTTTCAAAATCGGGCATTTTAGCTCCCAAGTTCCAAAACCGAGGCCTCCGGCCTATCTGAGCTATTCGAGCTCCCATTAAGGACTCCCAAAAAGTTTAAGTAGTGGCACACAGTCAGGGAGAGCACTTCTGACAAAATATTCTTTTCATCTGTCCATCACAACAATCGGGTGTGAGGACATATCTGCTTATAACTGATAAACAGGTTTTCTACTTCCTTCTAGGAAGGTCATCATACCAATTAGGTATGATCTACTTATAACTGACAAGTAGTTTTTCCGCGTAATTTCCATATCACTCCATTCAGGTGTGATGTTTAAAATTCCATTGTGTTTTCATTTTCAAGGTACTTATCATCCCAACTGGGTATGATATAAAAAATCCCACTCACCCGATAACTCACTGATTTCCTCTTAACCAGTTCTTTGTCTTCACGGAAGCTTGTCCTTATTGGTGTTCCCAGTACTTCGTGTTCCTACACGATATGAACATCCTTGTTCATTATCTCTTGGCCTAATAGCCTTCATTCATCATGAATGGATTAAATACTCAAACTTTTCAATTAATTACAATTAGTTCCCTAAAATTCTTTTTCTTTAACTTTAGGTCCTTAATGCCGATTTTCCAAACTTTAGGTCCGAGCTTTCAATCTAGGCAGGTAGCTTTTGTCCTGAGGTTACTCCTAGAATCAATAATTGCATCAATGTATGTCAAATTGATGGAGAATTTGGTCAGTAAAGATCTGTCGATTCTCTCTCTAGCACCGATCGAAATTCACAAAGGGGAGCCAAATTGACTTACATTTTCGCTCTAATTCAATTGTATGAAGGCTAAGGAAGTGTTAGGAGAGCTTGGTTTGGCCTGAGAAGGGATCGAATTGGCTATTTTTAGCTTGGCCAAAATAGGGCAGATTCGGTCCGCCAGAGTTGCTTCACTGTTCTATCACGCCGACATTTCTCCAGCGACCCTCAGAGTAAATGGAGACTACTGTTAGGTAGTTGACTTCTCCCCGAATCTAATGAACCCAACCTCACCTTGTTTGGCTTAGAAAAATACCCAAGTTAGAGCTCTAGTTCAAGCATCACTGGAAAATGGAGCAGTGGGGAGAGAGTGGAGTTTTCTGGTATGAGGAGGATGAATGAGGAGGGGGTCTTTATATTAGAAGCTCAGAGACTTCTTGGCGGTCCGATTGACGCATTAATGGAGGTCATTCATTGCCTAAAGCTCCCTAGACTGAGACTTTTCATCTTAGTTGGCATTGCTCAATTTTTCGATGAGTGAACAGTGCTGTCATCTGAAGGAAGAAGACGATACTGTTCCGAACCGGACCAGACCTGTCTGAATCGAGTTCAATGCTTAAACCAGTCGGTTTAGGCTCGATCCGACCGGGTTTTTCAAAATTAAAAATTAGTAAATTCATCTAAATTCATTATCTATCAAATGGTGGCCTTAATTCTCCAATTTGAATTTTCTAAGCCACCTAGAAAAATTAATTTAGAAACCGGTTCAATAGTGGTTTAAACTGGTTCAATCTGGTTCAGGTCTGGTTCACCTGAACCGGTTTGGTTTTCACCTCCAGTTCACCCTAAAGTACTTTATCATGACTTTTGTGACTTCTTTAGGTCATTCGAGATCCATAAATTTCTCGGTTTGTCATTTCTCTATTGGTTTCGATTCATAATCCGACCCAGTTTTCTCTTTGGAAATGAACGGTTCTTTTCCCAGTTTTCTTATTATCAAAGGACGGGGTTTACAACTCTCCCCACCTTTTAGGAGTTTTGTCCCCAAAATAGTTTACATGTAAAATATTTGAGGATAACCTTCCCTCATTACACTTTCAGTTTCCCATGTTTCTTCTTGCTCGAATCCGTTTTGCCACAGAACTTTGACCGTTGGAATTCTCTTATTCCTTAAGTTCTTATCCCTTCGGTTGATGATTCGTACTGGTTCTGTTTGATAGGTCAATTTATCTTTTAGCTCTGGTGGAGGTCGGTCCAATACATGGCTAGGATTATGCTGGTACTTCCAAAGCATAGAGATATGTAATACATCGTGTATTTTCTTCAAGTCTGGAGGTAGTTCCAATTTATAGGCCACCGGTCCTATCCTTTAAACGATGGGATATGGACCGATATATCTCGGTTTCAACTTTCCCCATTGTTGAAATGTAAGTATTATCCTCCATGAGGATACCTTGAGAAACACTTGATATGCCACGTAAACTCCAAATCTTTCCTTCGATGATCTGCATAACTCTTTTGCTTGTCCTGAGCGGTCTTTAGGCGACTCCTTGTTAATTTTATTTTCTCTGTGGCATCCTTGATTAACTCTACCCTTTCTAGCTTCCTTTCCCCCACTTCTTCCCAAAATAGAGGGGTACAACCTGGTCGTCCATAAAGGGCTTCATAAGGAGCCATTTGAATATTGGTCTGATGGCTATTAATGTAAGAAAATTCCACCAAGCACAAGTATTCTTCCCAAATTTTATCCGTAGTGAATATGCATGCCTTCATCATATCTTCCAAGGTCTGAATCGTTCACTCAGACTGTTCATCAGTCTGAGGGTGAAATGTTGTACTCATGTGGAGCTTCATTCCCATAGTGCTTTGTAAGCTTCGCCAAAACCTTGAAGTGAGTCTAGGGTCTCTATCTTATACTATACTCACTAGGACACCATTAAGTCTTACTATCTCCCTCATATATAGGACAGCCAGTTGTTCGACTAAATTCATCACTCTTATTGGTAGAAAATGGGTGGACTTGGTTAATCGGTCCACTATGACCCAAATTTCAGCTCTCCTTTTCTTGTCACAGGTAATCCCATGACAAAATCCATAGTGATGTGCTCCCATTTTCATTTCGGGATTGGTAATGGTTGCAAAAGTCTTGATGGTTTCTGATGCTCGACTTTAATCTGCTGACAGGGCCAGCATCGGGCTACATATTCTACAATCTCCCTCTTAATTCCTTTCCAACGATATCCTTGTTTGAGGGTGCGGTACATCTTTGTACTACCCGGATGCATTGTATACACCGAATCGTGTGCCTCTTCCAGAATTAACCTCTTCAACTCCTTATCTTGAGGCACACATACCCTACCCTTATAGGTCAGCACTCCATCACCTCGTAGATCGTAGTCTGATTTTGTTTCTTTGTTAACCGGATACAAATAAGATTGAAGTTCCTTATATACTTTCTATTGAGCCTTATTCTGCTCAATTAGACTGGGCCTCACCACCACGTTAGCCACCAAGCATCTTTCTTGCTTGTCCATCTTCAGGTCCACCTTTATCCTTCCCAATTGTTACAACAAGGGTATGTAACATATCTTTACTTGTGCCACCTCGGTTTGATATTTGTGACTTAATCACAAGGTCATAGTCCTTCACCAATTCCAGTCATCTCCTCTTACGGGGATTTAACTCCTTTTGAGTTAGGAAGTACTTAAGACTCTTGCGATCGGTGTATATCCTACACTTAATCCCATAAAGGTAGTGTCGCCAAATCTTTAAGGCAAACACTATCATGACTAATTCTAAATCATGGGTTGGGTAGTTCCTTTCATGTACCTTAAGTTGTCGTGAGGCATAAGCGATAACCATCCCTTGTTGCATTAATACACATCTGAGTCCTTGTATGTATGCATCACTATAGATGGTGTACTATCTCACACTAGGGTCAGGAAGAGAGAGTACTGGTGCAGTTGTCAACCGAGTCTTCAACTACAAGAAAGACTTCTCGCTGCTTTCATCCCACTTATACTCAACTCCTTTCCTGGTGAGCCAAGTCAGAGGAGCTGCTATCTTAGAGAAATCATGCACAAACTATCTGTAGTATCTTGCCAAACCTAAGAAACTTCATATCATTGAAGGATTCTTGGGTGCCTTTTGGTCAGATATGGCTTCCACTTTTTCTGGGTCTACCTTAACACCGTCCTTGAACACTATATGTCCTAAAAATCCTACCTCCTACGGCCAGAACTCACACTTGGAGAATTTTTCATATAAGTGATTTTCCTTCAATATCTCCAAGGTGATTTCCAAATGTTCTTCATGCTACAACCTGGTTTGTGAGTATATAAGAATGTCATCTATGAACACTATTATGAACCTGTCCAAGTGTGGTTGGAACACACGGTTCATCAAATCCATGAAGGCTACAGGGGCATTTGTTAATTCGAATGGCATCACTCTAAACTCGTAATGTCCATATTGCAATCGGAATGCCATCTTGGGAATGTCCTCCTCTCGGATTCTAAGTTGATGGTAGCCTGACTGAAGGTCTATTTTGGAGAAGTAAGTCACTCATTTTAATTGATTGAATAGCTCATCAATCCGCGGAAGTGGGTATCTGTTCTTGATGGTGACCTGGTTCAATTTCCTATAGTCTATGCACAGTCTAATACTTCCATCCTTTTTTTATGAATAGGATGGGTGCACCCCACAGAGACTTAATAGGATGTATGAAATCCTTCTCCAATAGCTCGTCTAGTTGTTCTTTCAATTCCTTTAGTTCTGCTGGAGCCATACAATAGGGGGCTTGGGATATGAGGTTGGTTCCTAGGATAATCTCTATGGTAAACTCCACTTGCCAACTTGGAGGTAGCCCGGGTAGTTATTTTGGAAATACTTTTGGGTAATGTTTAACCACCAGAATGTCTTCAATTCTCTTTTCTTTACACTCTTCGGTGATGACATTGCTAGGAAAGTCGTACAGCCTTTCTATATCATTTTCTAGGCTTTCATATGGGACACCATCTGCACTTCACCTCTCCTTCAGTCTCCTTGGAACTTTAGTATGCTTGTCTTGGGAGTGTGGAAGGTCACTGTTTTCTTTCCACAATCCATCCTAGCATGATAGTTACTTAACCAATCCATCCCCAAGATTACTTCTACCTCCTTTAGGGGTAATGCAATCAAATCTGCTTCAAGGTTGATTCCTCCAATCTTTATCTCTTATCCTTTTAATTGCTTATTCCTATTTAACCCTTCTCCTAAGGGTGTGAGGATGTTAAGACTTTGTTCTAGTTGAGTAAGTTCTAGGGGTACACTTGGAATCAAGTCTTCCTTGATGAAAGATCTCTCAACTCTAGAGTCGAAGATGGCATAGACTTGTTATCCCGATGCACATACCCTGATTTGAAGAAACGTATATTTTAGAGGAAAGGCTTTTCATTATTGAATAAAATTTTCAATTACAAGATTCTCTTGAACTAATTGGGAAGGTTCTGGGATGTACCCGCTACAGTGCTTTTTCTAGCCTCTTCCTGGGTGAGGTTGTATACCCTAACTGGTACTCATGCTGTAGCGTTTGATATGGGGTTCCCGGGGTTCCCTTGAGGTGATACAAGGGTATTCCTCTACTTGTTCTTTGAGAGTAAGGCATTCCTTTGCAAAGTGCCCCACTTGTCTGCATGCAAAGCAGGTCAAGCATGCTCACTCGTGATTCCTTTGACACCATAGACAGCGAGGGTTTCCTTGGGGCAAGGTGGGGATTACTCTCTAGGGAGATAGTGGCATGTCCTTTCTTCTTTTAAATGCCATTCTATTTCCCTATTTTGGACCATTATGCTCCTTCCGTCCTCCCTGACGGTTTTGACCCTTATCCTCTTTCTGGGTCATTTGCTCCATTCGACGATGTTGAGTCTACACTAGTCGCTCACACGCATGAGCCATACTAATTACCACTGCCAGGTCTGTGGGGCATCCTAATACTCCCATACGGTCTCGTATGTCCATATTGAGACCATCCACGAACTTCCGGTATATGTCTACCGGCCCAACTAGGTTGGGAGCAAAGGGTCTTAACTTGTTCAATCTTGTTTCATATCCCGATATGGAGTTAAGCCCTTACTGAAGTTTGATGAAATCCTTCTTCTTCTTATTAAATAAATGAGGTGTCAAGTACTCCTCTGAGTACCTCTCCTCAAACTGTTCACAGGTGGGGTGGAGGTATATAAGTTTTGGACATTCTCCCACCACCATTTGGTACTTCCCTCCAGGAAAACTTCTATTAGGATCACCATGTTCTCTAGTGGTATCCTGACGATTCTCATTAGCTTCTTAACATTTGCCAGCCAATCCATGGCAGCACCCATATCTTTCTCTCCAGGAAGGGCTTACACCTAGTTGATGGAGAGTCTTGAGATTTTTAGGAATGTCTGCTAGAGGGGAATGGCTAACAGGAGGAGGATGGGATTGTACTTCTTTTGGTTCAACACAAGAATTGGTACCTGCCTCAAGGATGAGGTTAGGTTGCCCAAACACATGGGTGAACTCCTCATACAACCTCTGGTGTGCTGAACAAAGTCCAGGAGGGGTTGTCTGGGCTCCTCTAGGAGTTTCCATAGGTAAGGGTGGTTGGGTAGTGTTGGAGACTACGACTTTACTCTTGGTTCCTTTCTTGGGAGCCATTCTGAAAATTTTAAATCATTCCTATTAGTTTACAATATTTTCTAGTCTTGATCATGTATTCAAGGAAACATGCTCTGATACCACTCAAGTTGTCATGTCCCGACTTGGTTTGGTCATATCCTCATGATCAACCCGCTACTCTCTCGGTTTATTAAGGGTTTCCCCCTTCTTTTAAACCGAGAGGAGTAACATTAATCAAAACTATAATAAATTTAAACTTAACATAACTATATTACAGGTTTGGTTAGCTTGAGGTTTTTGGGTAGGCTTTCCCTTGGTTACCTGAAAAGGGGTATAAGGGAGGGGTGAGTTCAACGACTTAATGAATGGGTGTTTTAAAATTTGACTTTTAGAAAATAGTTTGAATTAGAGTGTGCTAGACTCCTTATTTTCTTTCAAAATATTTCATCCTCAAAATCGCGGATTTCGTAGCCATATCTCATTATCAACCACAAATGGTGTGTTTATCAACCAACACACGCCCTTCATCATGAAGGGAACATACATTCGCAAGGCAGCACGTCCACTGCACCCACTTGTGGCGTCAGAGTGACTTTACCGGCCACCTAGATATAAGCCCTTCCACTTCTACCTTGAGAATGAGTAGATGTACCCAAAATCTGACCCTCACTCCCGTAAAGAAAACTCCGTGTCCGTATGAGGATAGAGACCTCATCCTGACCCACCCTGGTCTCATGCGCATGAAGCTATGTCGAGCTTCTTTGACTACTGGTACGACAAACTGCCCTTATCTCCACCACGTCGTCCAGTAGCCGCTAGGACACGGCACTACCCCTCTTGGGCATCTTGAAGGTCTTGTACCTAAGTGCATGCACAAAACAATAGTTTTCCTCAAAAGCCATTTAATCTTTCGTGCCACTAGTCCAACAGCTCCGACCCTCAACTTAACCTACAGTTGTTTGTCTTGACTGATTTGTTGACCTGTCATGTCGCACTCCAATAGACCATCGAGTATGTCAATCCTGTCTTGGTACCATGGCCAAACATGTCATTCAATTAAAGTTTTCATGGCTTAAACTCATGTTTGTTTATGAGCTCCTACTCATGCCAACTGGCACTGGGCCCACTATACGAGATTTTCAAAATCAGGCATTTTAGCCCCCAAGTTCCAAAACTGAGGCCTCCGACCTATCTGAGCTATTCGAGCTCCCATTAAGAAGGTCTACCAAAAAAGTTTAAGTAGTGGCACACAGTAAGGGGAGAGCACTTCCGACAAAATATTCTTTTTATCTATCCATCACACCAACCGTGTGTGAGGACATCTCTGCTTATAACCGATAAGCAAGTTTTCTACTTCCTTACAGGAAGGTCATCATACAAACCGGGTATGATCTACTTACAACCGGTAAATAGTTTTTCTGTATAATTTCTACATCACTCCATTCAGGTGTGATGTTTGAAATTCCACTTAATAGTCGGTTTTCATTTTCGAGGTGTTTATCATCCCAATCGGGTATGATATAAAAAATCTTACTCACCCAATAACGCGGTGGTTTCCTCTTAACTAGTTCTTTGTCTTCACACGAGTTTGTCCTTGCTGGTGTTCCTGGTACTTCATATTCCTACACGATATGAACATCTTTGTTAATTATCCATTAGCCTAATAGCCTTCATTCATCATGAATGGATGAAATACTCAAACTTTTCAATTAATTGCAATTAGGTCCCTAAAGTTCTTTTTCTTTAACTTTAGGTCCCTAATGTCGATTTTCCCCCAAATTGTTTCTCAAAACTTTTAAAATTCACCTTGGGACCTCAATTTATTCAAAATCACAAAAGGGGTTCTAGTTTTCCAAATTCCCAATTTGGTCCCAAAAATTTCCAAAATTACTATTTTGCCTTCACTTTACAAAAATGGTAAAATATACCCCAATAATTCCAAAATTGACCAATTGGTCCTCCAACACCTTTTCCAGGCCCAATTGGCCCTCAATTTTAGGAAATTACACTTTAGTCCCTCAAAATTTTGAAATCCCAAAATTTCCCTATTTTCCCCCAATTTCAACCTTCAAACTTGACTAAATTTGATTTTATCAAATTGACCAATCAATCGAAGTTAATTATTGAAATTGAAGGTGGATTTGAGTTCCTACACCTCCATACGATTCAATTGCACTTTAAATAGCATGAATTGACACCAGAATGAGCTCAAACGGAGCTTCGCCGGAAAAGTGGACGTAGAGAGAGAATGCTTCAAAAGCTTACCGCGAAGATGCGGCGGTCTGAGCTTTCGATCTGAGCAGGTAGCTCTTGTCACGAGGTTCCTCCTAGGATCAAGAATTGCATCATTTCATGTCAAATTGATGGAGAATTTTGTCAGTAAAGATCTTCCGGTTCACTCTTTAGCACCAATCGAAATTTATAGAGAGGGGCCAAATTGGCTTACCTTTCCGCTCTAATTTAGTTGTATGAGGGCTGAGGAAGTGTTGGGAGAGCTTGGTTTGGCCTAAGAAGGACTCGAATTGGCCATTTTCTACTCGGTCAAAATAAGGCAGCTATTGTCCGTCGGAGCTTCTTCACTGTTCTATCACGCCGGTGTTTCTCCGGCGACCCTCGGAGCAAATGGAGACTATCGTTGGGTAGCTAGCTTCTCCCCGAATCTAATGAACCCAACTTCGCCTTCTTTGGCTTAGAAAAATGCCCAAGATAGAGCTCTGGTTTGAGCTTCACCAGAAAATGGAGCAGTGGGGAGAGAGTGGAGTTTTCAGGTGTGATGAGGATGAATGAGGAGGGGCTCTTTATATATGAAGCCCGGGGACTTCTTAGTGGTCATTCATTGCGTCAAACTCCCTGGCAGGAGACTTTTCATCTTCGTCGACGCTGCTCCATTTTTCAGTGAGTGAATAGTGTTTTCATCTGAAGGAAGAAGACGACACTATTCCAAACTAGATCGGATCAGTCCGAACCAGTTAGAACCGGGTTCAATGCTTAAACCAGACGGTTCATGCCCGATTCGACCCAGTTTTTCAAAATTAAAAATTTTTAAATTCATCTAAATTCATTATCTATCAAATGGTGGCCTTAATTCTCCAATTTGAATTTTCTAAGCCACCTAGAAAAATGAATTTAGAAACTGGTTCAATAGTGGTTCAAACCGGTTCAAACTAGTTCAATCTGGTTCAAGTCCGGTTCACCTAAACTGGTTTGGTTTTCACCTCCAATTCACCTAAAGTCCTTTATCATGACTTTTGTGACTTCTTTAGGTCATTCATGATCCATAAATTTCCCAGTTTGTCCTTTCTCTATCAGTTTTGGTTCATAAACCGACTCAGTTTTCTCTTTGGAAATGACCGGTTCTTTTCCCTATTTTCTTATTATAAAAGGACAACGTTTACATATAAGGGAGAGGTGAGTTCAACAACTTAGTGAATGGGTGTTTAGAACTTGACTTTCAGAAAAATAGTTTGAATTGGAGTTTGTCGGACACCTTATTTTCTTAAAACCATTTTCTCAATTTCTGGGTTTCCAAAACCATTATTCCTCATTAACCATAGTAAGTGTGTTTAACAATCAACACATGCCCTTCATCATGAAGGGATCACACATTTGTAGGGCAGCCCGTTCACTGCACCCACTTGTGGCGTCGGAATGACTTTTCCGGCCACATAGATGGAAGCCCGTTTACTTCTAGCCTGAGAATGAGTAGATGTACATGACATCCGACCCTCAATCTAGAAAAGAAACTTTGTGTCCATATGAGGACAGAGACCTAATCCTAACCCCACCCTGATCTCAAGCGCATGAAGCTACGTCGAGCTTCCCTGACTATTGGCACGACAAACTGCCCTTATCTCCACCATGTCGTCTATTAGCCCCTAGGATGCATCACTACCCCTCTTGGGCATCTTGATGGTCCTGATCCTCAGTGCATGCCCATTACAATAGTTTTCCTCATAAGCCATTTAATCTTTAGTGCCACTGGACCAACGGTCCTGACCCTCAACTCAACCTACAGCTGTTTGTCTCAACTGGTCCGTCGATCTGTCTTGTCGCACTAGCTCTAGTTCATCGATTATGTTAGTCCTATCTTGGTACCATGGCCAAACATAACATTCATTAAAGTTTTCATGGCTTAAACTCATGTTTTTTATGAGCTCCTACTCATGCCAACTTGCCTTGGGCCTACTATACGAGATTTTCAAAATCGGGCATATTAGCCCCCAAGTTCAAAAACCGAGGCCTCCTACCTATTTTGAGCTATTTGAGCTCCCATCAAGAAGGTCTCCCAAAAAGTTTAAGCAGTGGCACACAATCAGGGGAGAGCACTTCTGACAAAATAATCTTTTCATCTGTCCATCACACCAATAGGGTATGAGGACTTCTCCGCTTATAACCGATGAACGGGTTTTCTACTTCCTTCCAAGAAGTTCATCTTACGAACTAGTACGATCAACTTACAACTGGTAAGTAGTTTTTTTTTTGTGTTTTTCTCACATCACCCCATCCAGGTGTGATGTTAAAATCCCACATAGTAGTAGGTTTTCATTACCGAGGTCCTCATCATCGCAATCGGGTATGATGTGAAAATTCCCACTCACCTGTGAATGCAGTGAAATCCTCTCAACTGGCTTTTTTTCTCTAAGCAAGATTGTCATGGTTGGCATTCCCAATACTTCGTGTTCCTACATGATATGAACATCCTTGTTCATTATCCTTTGGCCTAACAGCCTCCATTCATCACAAATAGAAGAAATACTAAAACCTTTCAATTATTTGTGATTAGGTCCACGAGTTCTTTTTCTTTAACTTTAGGTCCCTAATGCCAATTTTAACCAAATTGAGTCCCGCAACTTCAAAATTTTACTTTTGAACCTCAATTTATTCAAAATTACAAAAAGGGGTTCAAGTTTCCCAAATTCCCAATTTGGTCCCCAACATTTCCAAAATTCCCAATGGAAAATTTCATCCCAAAAATTCTATCGAGAAGGTCTCCCAAAATGTTTAAGCAGTGGCACATAGTCAATGAGTTTCAGGCAATAAATAACCACCATTAAGGCAACAATCAAACAGTTAAGAAGTCCCCGAGCTTCCTATATAAAGAGCCCCTCCTCATTCATCCTCTCCATACTTGAAAACTCCATTCTCTCTCAACTGTTCCAATTTTTGGTGAAGCTCGAACCAGAGCTCTGATATAGGGTCTTTTCTGAGCCAAAGAAGGGGTGGTCAGGTTTTTTAGAACTAGGGAGAAGTCAGCTACCTGATAATAGTCTCCATTTTCTCCAAGGGTCGTTGGAGAGACGCTGACGTGATAGAACAATGAAGCAGCTCCGGCGGACCGAAGCTGCCCTATTTTGGCCAAGCTGAAAACAACCAATTCAAGCCCCCTCGGGCCAAACCAAGCCCTCCTAAAATATCCACAACCCTCCTATAGTTGATTTAGAGCGGAAAGGTAAGCCAATTTGGCTTACCTCTGTAATTTCCGACTAGTGCTATAGAGAATTGACAGAACTTCGATGATAAAATTCTCACTCAATTTGCCATCAATTGATGCAATTCTTGATCCTAGAAGAAACCTCAAGACAAGAGCTACCTATCTAGATTGAAAGCTTGGACTACCACGCCCCAAATGGTAAGCTTTAGAAGCTTTCTCTCTCTAGGTACAGTTTTTCGATGAAGCTCCGTTTGAGCTCATTCTGACACCAAATCGTGCGATTATAAGTGCAATTGAATCGTATGAAGGTGTAGAAACTCTAATCTAACTTCAATTTCAACAATTAAACTGATTTGATTGGTCAATTTGATGAAATCAAATTCGGTTGAGTTAGAAGGTTGAAATTGGGGTAAAAATTGGGGGAAATTTTAGAATTTCAAAAATTCAAAGGACTAAAGTGTAATTTCATAAAATTGAGGACCAATTGGGCAATTTTGGAATTTTTGGGGCAAAACTTACCATTTTTGTAAAGTAGGGGCAAAATGGTAATTTTGGAAAAGTTGGGGGACCAAATTGGAAAATTGGGAAATTGAACCTTTTTGTGAAATTGAATAATTTGAGGTCCCAAGGTGAATTTTAAAAGTTACAGGACTCAATTTGAGGAAAAACCAGTACTAGGGACTTAAAGTTAAAGAAAAATATCTTTAGGGACCTAATTGCAAATAAATCAAAAGTTTGGTTTTCTCATTCATTTGGAATGAATGAAGGCTATTAAGCAGAGGAATAATGAACAAGGATGTTCATATCGTGTAGGAACACGAAGTACCGAGAACTCCAGCAAGGACAAGCTCGCATGAATACAAAGAACCGGTCTAAAGGAATTCACTGCATTAACGGGTGAGTGGGAATTTAATATCATACCCGGTTGGGATGATAATCACCTCGAAAATGAAAACCTACTACTAAGTGGTATTTTAATCATTACACCTGAGAGTAGTGATGTGGAAATCATGCGAAAAAACTATTTACCGATTGTAAGTAGATTATACCCAGTTGGTATGATGAAATTTTCTCGAAGGAAGTGGAAAACTCATTCATTGGTTATGAGCGGAGATGTCCTCATACTTGATTGGTATGATGGACAGTTGAAAAGTATATTTTGTCGGAAGTGCTCTCTCCTTACTGTGTTCCACTGTTTAAACATTTTGGAAGACCTTCTTGACAAGAGCTTGAATAGCTCTGTTAGGCCGGAGGCCTTGGTTTTGGAACTTGGGGACCAATATGCCCGATTTTAAAAATCTCGAACAGTGGGCCCTAGGCAAGTTGGCATGAGCAAAAGCTCATAAACAAACATGATTAATATGCCATGAAAACTTAAGTAAATGAGTTGTTTGGCCATGGTATCAAGACAAGACCGACATACTCAATCAACTAGCGACAATGCGACATGACAGGTCTCCGGACTAATAAAAAAAAACAGCTGCAGGTTGAGTTGAGGGTCAGGGCTGTTGGACCAGTGGCACCATAGATTATATGGCATTATGTGAAAAACTATTCATTGTGCATGCACTATGTTACGGGACCTTCAAGACGCCCAAGAGGGGTGGTGATGCGTCCTAAGGCTTTGGACGACTTGGTGGATATAAGGCCAGTTAGTCGTACCAGATGTCTTGCGAAGCTTGAAGTAGCTTCAAGCGCATGAGACTAAGGTGGGGACAGGATGACGTCTCTATCCTCATACGGACATGGAGATTTGTTATGTGAATGAGGGTTGGATGTCACAAACATCCACTCATTCTCATGGTAGAAGTGGACATGTTTCTATCTAGGTGGCCGGTAAAGTCGCTCCAACGCCACAACTGCGTTCAGTGGATGGGTTGACCTGCAATTGTGTGTTTTACCTTCATGATGAAGGCTGTGTGTTGGGTGATGACACATCATGGTAATAAGAAATGGTTATAAAACCAAAATTGAGAATGAAAGGTTTTTAAAAGAAAATAAGGAGTCTGACACACTCCAAATCAAACATTTTTCCTAAATGTTAAATTTTGAAAACCCATTCACTAAGTCATTGTACTCACCCCCCTCCCTTATATCCCTTTTAGGTAACCCCAAAAAGCTTACCCCAAATACCACCAACTAACACACTTGCAGTTTTGATTTATGTTATTCTAGGAAAGGTGCAGGTTTAAAGGACGCCTTACTCCTCACAGTTTATAAACAAGGGGCAACCCTTAGTAAATTGGGAGAGTAGTAGGTTGATTGCGGGGATCCGACCAAACTGGGTCGGTGCGTGACAACTTTCCATTTTGGTCGAGCTTCTCCTCGCCCTGAAACAGCCTGAATGCAGTGGTTTTAGCTTCGCCGGCGTTATCCATTTTCTACATTAATGAACATTTCAAGTTGATGGGGATTGGGTAAGTTTTAATGGATGGGTTAAGTGGTTATAAAGTAGCACAAGTCACCAAGTAAAATAACTCAGAAAATGTACCGAAGAGGAGTACAGAAATAGTGAGAAATGTCCTTATGTTAAACTATAACAAGAGAGTCACCAAAAGGCAAAAAGAAAGTAAAGGATAAATTTCCCAAAGGATATGGGATGTGAATGAACAGTAAGGCACCAAAATGTAAATCTCACACTTGCATCATTTTAGAAATGGAATGGATTTCTGAGACATCAAGAAAGTGAGTGAGGAAATTCCCACTTTGGAGTAAGATCTTGAATGATGTCCAGAAATAACCAACCAAGACATGAGTATGGTTAACCAAAGTTAAAGGTGGAATATTAAAGTTACTATAAAATGATGGCTGCAGATCCGGTGTAATGGGCTAAGCGTGTCACACCCCGACCTGGTTTGGTCGGATCCCCGTGAGCAACCTGCCACTCTTCTCAGTTTATTAAGGGTTTTCCCCTCTTTTAAACCCAGGAAGAGTAAGGCGTCCTTTAAACCTAAAGTTGTCACACCCCGACCCAGTTTAGTTGGATCCCCGTGAACAACCCACCACTTTCCCGGTTTATTAAGGGTATTCCCCTTCTCTAAACCACGAGGACTAAGGCATTCTTTTTACTTGTACCTTTCCTAAAATAACATTAATCAAAATTGAATATATTAAACTTACATACCTATCTTAAGGTTCAGCTACCGACAGATCTTTAAGGTTAGTTTCCCTTGGTTACTTGAAAGGGGTAAAAGGGAGGGGGTGAGTTCTACAACTCAGTGAGCGGGTGTTGGGAATGAGTTTTCATAAACAAAAAAACTTTAATCAAAGTGTGCCAAACTCCTTATCTCCTTTGTAAACCCCGCACATTTGAGTTAAGGAAAATCGGGAAAAGAACCGGTCAAACCGAATAAGAAAACCAAACCGGTTTACATTTGGGAATAAGCAATATGAAAATTTACAAATTTCGGTTGATCCAAATGATTTATTAAACATTGGAAAAGAAACTTAAAACAAACTAGAAAACAAAAACCAAATTGGTTTAGGTGAACTAGATTCAATAATACCTAAATTAAATTATTGGAATTAATACCAATAATTTATGGCAATATTAATACTAGTAATAAATCTCGACTATTTAATACACGGGTTTTACGACTATATAAAGAGGTCATCCCCATTTCATTCTCCTCACACCTAAACACTTCTCTCTCTCTCTACTGCTCCATTTCCAGGTAAAGCTCGAACCAGAGCTTTGACTTGAACAAAGGTCAGGCTCTTTAGAACCGGGGAGAAGACAGCTATCTGGTAGCAAACTCCAGTCAATCCGAGAATCTTTGGAGAAGCGCCGACATGATGGAATAGTGAAGCAACTCCAGCGGACCGAAGCTGCCCTATTTCGGCCAAGCTGAAATCGGCCATTTCAAGCCCTCCTCAGGCCAAACCAAACCCTCCCAACACTTCCTCAACCTTTCCACGGCTGAATTAGGACTGAAAGGTAAGCCAATTTGGCTCCCCTTTATAATTTTCGATCGGTGCTAGAGAGAGAGTCGACCGAATTTCAATGACAAAATTCTAATCCAATTCCGCACCAATTGATACAATACTTAATTTTAGGATAAACCTCAGGACGAGACCTATCTGCCCAGATCGAAAGCTCGGACTGTCGTGCCTTCACCGGTGAGTAATCGAAGCTTTCTCTCTCTACAGTCTATTTTCCGGCAAAGCTCCATTTGAGCTCGTTCTAACGTTAAAATCTGCGATTCAAAGTTTCTTAGAATCGTATGAACATTAGAAGTGTTTGATTGGTCAATTTGATGAAATCAAATTCGGTAGTGTTAAAGAGTTGAAATTGGGGGAAAATTTGGGGATTTTCAAAATTCAAAGGGGCCAAAATACAATTTTATGAAATTGAGGATCAATTGGGCATGAAAATAATGTTGGAGGACCAATTGAGGAATTTTGGAAATTTTGGGGAAAAACTTTCCATTTTGGTGAAAGAAGGGCAAAATGGTAATTTTGGAAAAATTGGGGAACCAAATTGGAAATTTGGAAAATTAAATCCCTTTTGGTGAAATTGAATAAATTGAGGTCCAACGATAAATTTTAAAAGTTACAGGACTCAATTTGAGGAAAACCCGACATTAGGGACTTAAAGTTAAAGAGAAATAACTTTAGGGACCTAATTGCAAATAACTAAAAGTTTGGGTTTTCTCATTCATTAATGAATGAAGGCTATTATGCCGAGTAATAATGAACAAGGTTGTTCATATCGTGTAGGAACGTTAAATACCAGGAACGTCAACAAGGACAAGCTCGTGTGAATACAAAGAATCAGTCTAGTGGAATTCACGACATTAACGGGTGAGTGGGTTTACTAACATCATACCCGGTTGGGGATGATAAGTGCCTCGATATAAAAACCCACTGTTTAGTGGTATTTTAATCATCACTACTTAGAGAAAGTGATGTGAAAGTTATGCGGAAAAACTACTTACGGGTTGTAAGTAGATCATACCCGGTTGGTATGATGAGACTTCCTCGAAGGAAGTTGAAAACCCGTTCATCGGTTAGGAACGGAGATGTCCTTATACCAGTCGGTATGATGGACAGTAAAAACCTATTTTTGTCGGAAGTGCTCTCCCCTGCCTGTGTACCAATGCTTAAACAATTTGGGAGAACTTCTCGACAGGAGCTAGAATAGCTCTAATAGGTCGGGGGCCTCGAATTTAGAACTTGGGGTCTAAATGCCCGATTTTGAAAATCTCGTACAGTGGGCCCAAGGCCAGTTGGCACGAGCAGGAGCTTGTAAATGAACATGATATATGTGCCATAAAACTTAATAAGTGAATTGTTTGGCCATGGTACCAAGATAGGACCGACATGCTCAGTCAACTAGCGGCAGTGCGACATGACAGGTCGACGGACTAATCAAGACAAACAGCTGCGGGTTGAGTTGAGAGTCGGGGCCGTTGGACTAGTGGCACCATAGATTACATGGCAATATAAGAAAACATTGTTTGTGCATGCACTGTGAGTACGGGATCATCAAGACGCCCATGAGGGATAGTGATGCGTCCTAAGGGCACTGGATGACCTGGTGGCTATAAGGGCAGTTCGTCGTTCTAGGTGTCTATGCGAAATCTGGAGTAGCACGAAGTGCATGAGACCGGGGTGGGGACAAGATGAGGTCTCTATCCTCATACAGACATGAAGAAGTGATTGCGGGATTGTGGGTAGGATGTCACGTACATCCACTCATTCCCAAGGTAGAAGTGGTCGTACTTCTATCCGGGTGGCAGGAAAAGTCACTCCGAAGCCACTAGCGGGTTCAGTAGTAATACTGACTTGCAAATGTGTGTAACCTTTATGATGAAGGATGTGTGTTGGGTGATGACACACCGTGGTAACTAAGAAATAATGGAAAAATCCAAATTTTTAAATGATGGGATTTTTGAAAACAAAGGAGTCTGGCACACTCCATATAAATGTTTTTCTTAAAAGTCAAAAGCTTTTAAAAACCCATTCACTGAGTAGTCGTACTCACCCCCTCCCTTATATCCCTTTCAGGAAATCCCTGAAAGCCTCCCCTTAAAGACCGTCAACTAAGATGCCTGTAAGACAGGTATGTAAAGTTTTAAATTTCATACAGTTTTGATTATGCTATTCCAGGAAAAAGGTGCAAGTTAAAGGACGCCTTACTCTTTACGGTTTACGATAAGGGGAAACCCTTTAATAAACCGGGAGAGTGGCGGGTTGATCACGGGAATCCGACCAAACAGGGTTGGGGCATGACATCCTTTAAGAATATTATTTCCTAAAATAATGGTTTTTAACACATTTACCCTACTGAGGGTGACATTTTCAAGTTGGAGTGTGCCAAACTCCTTAATTTCCTTTAGATTTTCTCCACTTTAAAAATCTCGATTTTATCACCATTTCTTATTAATCACAATGTGTCATCACCCAACACACATCCTTCATCATGAAAGTTAAAAACACACAATCGTAGGCCAGCCCGTCCACTGAACCCACCTGTGGCATCGGAGCGACTTTACCGGCCACCTATATAGAAGCACGTCCACTTCTACCTTAAGAATGAGTGGATGTACACGACATCCGACCCTCAATCCCGAAATCATTTCTTCATATCCATATGAGAACAGAGATCTCATCCCATCCCCACCCCGATCTCGTGCGCTTGAACCTACTCTGAGCTTTGCAAGGTCATCCGGTCCGATGAACTGCCCTTATACACACAACTACCCCTCTTGGGAGTCTTGTCCCATACACACAATGCATGCACAATCAATATTTTCATCTCATGCCTTATAATATGTGGTGCCACTAGTCCAACGACTCCGACCATCAACTCAACATACAGTTGTTTGTCTTGACTAGTCCGAAGACCTGTCATGTTGCACTGCCATTAGTTGACTGAATATGTCGGTCTTGTCTTGGTACCATGGCCAAACAATTCATTTCCTTAAAGTTTTATGGCATATATCTCATGTTTGTTTATGAGCTCCTGCTCATGCCAATTGGCCTATGGCCCACTGTTCGAGATTTTTAAAATCTTGCATATTAGCCCCCAAGTTTCAAAACCAAGGTCCCGGGCCTATAAGAGCTATTCAAGCTCCCGTCAAGAAGATCTCCCAAATCGTTTAAGCAATGGCACGTAGTCAAGGGAGAGCACTTCCGACAAAATATGTTTTCAACTGTCCATCATACCAACCGGGTATAAGGACATCTCCACTTAATCCGATGAACGAGTTTTCCACTACCTTCAGGAAGTTTCATCATACCAATCGGGTATGATTTACTTACAACCAGTATGTAGTTTTTCCGCGTGATTTTCACATCACTACTCTAAGTTGTAATGTTTAAAATACCATTAAGTAGTGGGTTTTCATTCTGAGGTACTTATCATCCCCAACCGAGTATGATATAAAATCCCACTCATGACCAGTAAGTAGTTTTTAGCTTAATTTCCTCATCACCCCAACCGAATATGATGTTAAAAGTCCCTCACACCCAATAACCGTGACGTGTTCATCCATATTTGGTTTTCCAAGTTGACGCGAGCTTTCTCTTGTTCGTGTTCCGATCACATTTGTCCCATTGGAGGTGCGACAGTCCAACCTTTCTATTGGAAAAGGTAGCTCTCTTCCTAAAGTATCTTCTAGGATCAAGAATTCCTACTATTGACTTTTTAGCATCGTTGAGGTCATATGAGGGTTGTGGGGATGTTGAGAGAACTTGGTTTGGCTAGAAAAGGGCTGAATTTGACCAATTTTAGCTAAGCCGAAACAGGGCAGCTTTGGTTTGCCAGAGCTACTTCACTATTTGATTATGTCAGCGGTGATCCTCGGATAGAATAGAGGTTGTTATTGGATAGCTGAATTCCCACAGAATCTAAAGAGCTCAACCTCTCCTTCTGAGGTTAAAGAAAAATTCCTAAGTCAAAGCTATATTTGAGCTTCATTGGGAAATGGAGTAGTAGAGAAAGAGAGAGGAGTGTTCAGGTGTGAGGAGGATGAATGGGGATGAGCTTATAGGTGTAAAATTGTGTATTAAATGGGGAAGATTTATTATTACGATATTAATATTGTCATTATTCTCATTAAATTGGGAAATTAATGGGTATTTATTAGTATTAATTTCAAATAATTAAATGTAAGTATTAAATTATGGGTATTAATTCCAATGATTAAATGTGGGTATTAATTTATGGGTATTTACCGGCATAGGATTAATACTAATTAAATAAACATAATTATTTTCACCTAAAAGAAGTTACTATGTATTTATTTATTTCATGAATACTTCACAGCTTAACTTTGGACTTCTAATGTGATCCGGTGCATTAGTGCTATTATGTTTTTAATTTTAGGTTACTAAAAAAATACGATTTGACAATTATTGAGAGGGGGTGCAACATAAATACTTCCCAGGAGGTCATCCATCCTAACACTACTCTCACCCAAGCACGCTTAACTTTGAAGTTCTAATGGGATCCGGTGCATTAGTGCTAGTATGTTTTTTTCTGATTACTAAAAACACGATGTTACAAAGTGCCTAGAAGTCATTAAAACATTCCATGGTATGATGGAATAAAGTAAGGAAATTAAGATCTAATTACCTTAAGGTTCCAAGAACAAGTCAAGTAACAATAAAAAAAACATACATTTGTATACCAGTGGTAACGAGGGTATGATAATGAGATGTTTTCCAAAAGGCATACATATGAAATATGCCATTGCATCAAAAAAAAAAGTTCAGAAGTAACAAGCATAGACTAAGGTCACAAGAATGGACTGTGGCCCAGACTATATTAAAGTCTGTAAGGTATCATCCTAGAAACCAGTGTATTACAGAGAAACTTCCTGACAAAGTTCACTGAAGGAGAAAGGAAAATGTTCCATAATCCTCAAAGTGCATAAAAAAAGGGGTAGATACCTTAGGTGGCATTGACGTAAAAGATTTAGGGAAACAAAAAAAGGGAAATACTAAGACACAGACCTCAAAAGTTTTTAAATTTTGTTCTTGTGAGAGTGAGACATCTACAAATGATGAGTCAAATGAAAGGCTCCACCTAAAGATAAATACCAAAAAGTCTTGAGGAGTGTCTCAATAATGAAGGCTGATAGATAAGAATACTAGTGAGACAATGCCTGAGTGAGATCTCATGGCGATTAGGACTGTAAGATTTAGGAAATCGAAGGAAAAATCACTATTTGTTATAAGGAAGGAACCACCATAACCGGGTCATTATGATGAAAGCTACTTAAAAGAATTTCATGTTGGAAAAAGAAATAAATAAACTAGAAGAGGGTTGTATTGCTAGACCTTGATAAGACAGTTATAGCAAAAGGAGATAAGGGAAACATTCTCTAACTTGAGACAAGTTACGAGTAATTATAATTCATGTGATGGATTAGACCTTAAGGGAAGAATAAAATGAGAGACCACCTATAATGGTTAAGTACAAAATAATACTTATGTGGGTAAGTTGTAAGGTTACACAATTACCCAAGATATTAGTATTATCCCGGGATATCTACAGATATCCGAATATAAGGAACAAGAGAGTACACGGGTAACTAAGAGAGTGATATGCAATCTAAGTTGATTTGCAGGAACCTCAAATAATAACGACACTAGAAGGAGGCTTATAGGGAATTGAATATTTTCCCAAAGGAATAGGCAAAAAAAGATAAAAAGAAAGTAAAGAAGAAGAAATGTTTCCCTAAGCGGAGATAAATGATGGGGTTAAGTACAATAAAAAGATGAGACAAGTTAGAGGTTTATATATTAACGAGAATGGAAGGTTGTAAGAATACCTGGTGGTATTAAAAAATGTATGAAATTGATGAAATGAAAACACTAAGTTAGATAAGAGGTGAGAATCTTCATAAAACGATCAAGTTTTGAGGATAAAACTCCTAAAAGGAGAGGAGTAGTTGTAAAATTGGAACATCCGGAACCCAGGTTAAGCCCAAGTGGACTAGAAAATGAGTTTGAACCGAGAATAGAATCTCGTACAATGAATAAAACACTAAGCTAAGAAATGAGATCCCAAAGTTAATACATGAACCAAAGCAGGAACGAAATTCTAGACTCGGGATGAGATCGAAAATCGACAATGTAATCTCCATTCAAAGACAAAAGTGAAAATTAGGAATGAGACCTCGAGCCAGGAATGAAACCCAAGTCGGGATTTGAAAATTCAAATTTGGATCATAACCCAATGATGGAAAACCCAAGGTTAGCACTAGGCATCCAATCATATTTGGGATCGGGTTACCAGGCACAAAAATTATGGTTTTGGGAAATCTAGTTTTCGCTCGAATAGAGTGGGGATTTAGAAATTTATTACCAAAAGGACCCAAAAAGGGAAAAATGGTAATTTAAAAGTTCAAAAATAGGAAGAAAACAAGAAGGGAAGTAGGGTTCGATAGGACCGACTCGTGTCAACCCAGCTCACCTCAAGCCACTACGCTCCAACCGACATTTTCTACTGTAGTGCTTCATTATGTGACTCTAATTAGCTCGAGTTTTTATCATATTGAGTGCTACAAATTGGAGAGATCAGCTAGGAATTGAGCTAGTGTCCTCCCTATGGAGTTAAATGCATTAACTCCTCATGGATATATCGAATTTGTAATCAAAATTCGAAAATCCCATCCTTAGACCGATCCCCAACCTCCAGTCGGTAAAATTAGGATTTCTCTCTTGTCTAATTAGTAAATGAGGTATTCTTGGTATCAAATAGATGGTTATTGAGTCCTCTAGAGATCCATGGTCGGGCTCCAACATGGTACAGTAGAAAAAGGCTGTAAAATGGTCATTTTGCCCGATCCTGATACTAGAAAACATGATCAGCCGCCATCGACAGCCCTTTTAAGGCCCAATTCTCTATCCTCCAGCCACCACTCCAACAACCACTAGTTCCAAAGTGATGACCTTTCTCCCCTATACCCCTTTATCGTAAGGGCCGACCTCTAGCAAGGAAGAAATTGTCTTGTAGGAATCAATTTCCGTTGGTGGGTCTATAGGGTTCAGCCCGATCACAACCAATTGACGGCCAAATTCTCCCAACTCTGGTGACCACTTGGATGACCACCACCATAGAAAGTTTCACCTAGACCATGGCTACAAAATGCCTAAGCTCCAGCCACCTTCGATGACAATTTGTGACAACACCCTCTATCGCTTAATTTCAGCCAATTTCAGCAAACAACCAAATTCAATTGTGGTTGCTCATGGTAGGAACTCACTCCTTCCACGAGTCATTAGGAGTATGATAATATTAATTGGGGGATATTGTGAATTTAGAAGTTCATTTGATTTGAATTCTAAAGTTTAGTGACTAAATTGTAATTATGAGAAGTTTAGGGACCAAATTGCTAATATGGGAAAATATGGAAAATGTCCCTAAGAGTAGCCTAAGTGGCTTAAAAGTTATTTTAAGACATTTGGGGATGTCTAAAGTCATTTTCCGGAGTTCTAAGGCAAAACTGTAAATATGGTGTAAACGAGGGGAAATGGTCAATTATGCCCAAAGGAATGTCAAATAGTTCATTTTGAAATATGGAGGGCAAAATGGTAATTTTGTGAAAGTAAATATGCAAAATAAATATTTTTACAATGAGGGAAAATGGTAATTTTGCCCATTTTAGGGACCCAAAATGTTATTAAAACATTGTTGGGGCCCAAGTGTGTTTAAAGGAGTTATGAGGACCCAAATGAGAGACTTGGGAACTATAGGGTACAAATTGAAGAACTTTTGATGAGTTGGGGCAAATTGGTAATTTTTCCAACTTAAGGACCAACATGCAATCTTTGGAAAAGTTAGGTTATCTAAGTAAGGGAAATATAAATGTTTGGGTCATTGTGTTGAATAATACCTAATATGGTCTAACATTTATTTTGAAGGAAATCATAGGTGGTGTTAGTAATTATGAAAGGTCATCAACACGTTAGTCGAGAGAACTTAGCCCAAGTGGCAAAGCTGTAATTTGAGGAAATTTATGGGAACACAATTATAAGTGTTTAATAGACATCTAAATTGATCCAATTGTGGAATTTAATTCATATAGAACGAATCCTGCACCGGATCACACAAAGATCGCACAACCAGAGATAGATGAAATAACGATAGAGATGAACAAGTTCCCATGAAAATTGTGTGTGGGTATTGGCGGAGAGTCCGATTAACAGACCGAAGCATAAATAAATATGCTTGTTTGATTGGGTAAAAATGAGTAGAAAGCTGACCTTACAACTCATATAAGAAGTGCAAATGGAATAAGTACATGCCCACTAAATCAAATGTGATATTAAAAGTTAAGATAAGAACTGATCGTGAGACAGGGGCCTATGGCAAGAATATGGTTCTGAGGAACCGAGAATTTGTTGATCGATGAGCCATTTTTGTGAATTGGACAGATGGCCTAGTGATGGAACGTGCTCCTAATATGTATTTCTTTTATGATCATCTGCTAATTTAGCAAATATGCCATAGAACCCGAGTGTGGGGCATGATGGCCAACTATGTGAAATGAGGAGATGGTAGGCCATGCCAGACTCCTAATATGTGTGATTGATCTGTGTACATGTTGACTTGAACAATTAGGGTACATGGTAGGCCATGAGATCTAAGTCTAAGGCATGATGACCAACTATATGATATAAAGAGATGACCCAATGATGGGTCGGGCTCTCCAAATTGTGGGGAGTCGGTCCAATGAAGGACTAGACACCCAAGCATATCCATGTTATAAGCATGTTGATTTGATGTATGATTGTTCCAATACACCACTGTGACGTGACAATGGTGGAATTGAGTTGCATGTGTAGGGGGTATGTGCTAGTGAGTGATGGTAATGCAGCCATGACCTTAGGTGCTGAGACACCTAGCTACGAGACGACACTCGAGGAGTGTCAGTTATGGTATAGTATTCACGTGACTCCCACACTCCAGTTTTTCCGGACTGGTATTGTCCATGCAGTTGTACACTCTAGGAGTGATATATGCTATAGGATTGAGTAACCTATTGTGTGCGACCCTAACTGGCCCATTGTTTAGGGCCTTGGTAGCCCATTGTTTTGTGAGGGAGTGGCAGCAATGCTGCCATAACCCCGTGTGTTATGACTCCTAGCTGCAAGACACTCGAGGAGTGTTGGTTGTGGTAAGAGTGCTCGATTGACTTCCACACTCCAATAATTCCCGTACTGGTATTGCTCATGCGGTGGTACACTTTGGGGCATGTTGTTATGTTTAGGACACGAGTAGCCCACGGTTTAGGTCTAAGTAGCCCATAATATCTACATATATCATAATGTAAGTAACGAGAAAGTGCATGGGTAACCAAGAGGGTGTTCTACAATATAGGGTGATTAACATGAACGATAAATAATAAGAACTCTACAAGGATTCTTATAGGGAATGAAATATGTTCCCAAAGGAATATGGAAAAAAAGGGGAAAAAGAAAAGAAAAGAAGAAAAGTTTTCCCAATCACATATAAATGACAGGGCTATGTGGAATTAAAAGATAGATTAAGACGAAGGTTTGTATATCAATGAGAATGGAAGACGCTAAGAATACCTGGAGGTATAAAGACCATATGAATTTGAGGAAATGGAAAGATTGATGAAGTATGAGGTAAAAAGCCTTCTCATAAAATGATTAAGGTTTGAGGACAAAATCTAAAAAGGAGGGGAGTAGGTCTAACACTAGAACTTCCGTAACTCGGGTAAAGCCCAAGTTGACAAGATACCAAGTGTAAACCAAGAATAGAATCCAAACTAAGAATACAACCTTAAGCCAAGAAATGGGATATTGATGTTAAAATGAGAACCAAAACCATGAATAAAATTCTAAACTCGAAATGAGATGTGAAATAGGGAATGAATTCTCGAACCAGAGACAAAAGCCAAAACTGAGAATGGGGCCCCAAGTAGGAAATCAAACCTAAGTTGGGATTTGTTAAAACAAATTCAGATCATGACCCAATGTTAGAAATCGAATAGGTAACCCAATGCTGAGGCTAGGGATCTGATCAAATTTGTGATCGGGTTCCTAAGCACGAAAATCAAAGTTTGGGGAAAGAGATTCTCACCCAAAGAAGGCATGGGTTTAGAATTTAATTACCAAAAGGACCCATAAGAGCAAAATGGAAATTTAAGTGTTCAAAAATGGAAAAAAGAAAAGGCAAGTTGGGTTGGATACGACCAAGTTGAGTCAACCCAACTCACCCAAATAACCTCGGGCCACCGCATACCAACCAACAATCTTTGTTGCACCGCTTCAAGATGTGGCTCTATTTAACACAATTTTTTTATCCAATTGATTGCTATAAATTGCCTATATTAGCTAGGAATTGAGCTAGTCGTCTCTCTATGAGTTAATTATATTAACTCCACATGGATTGATTGAATTTGGAGTTTAAAGAGAGAATTCTCATCCTTGAACAACTCCTTGACCTCCAGCTAGTAAAATGAATAATTCTCTCTCGTTCAATCAAAAAATGAGGTGATCTTAGTGTCAAATCGATGATAATTGAGTCCTCTTGAGTTTATGTTGAGCCCCAACCTACTAGTAGTTGGAAAAGGTTGTACAAAGATCATTTTGTAAGAATTCGATTCTAGAAAAATAGATCGGTCGCCGCCAATGGTCAATTTGGGGCCCAATTCTCTAACATATGACCATCGGTGCCAAATTAACTATTTGGCTCCCCTCTACACCTCCATGGCCAAGGCCTACCTTTAGTAAGGGAGAAATTGGGTGGTATATGCCATTCTCCATCGGTAGTTTTATTAGGTTCAACCCGATCACACGTAATCAACGACCAAATTTGCCCAACTCTGATGACCACTTGGTCAGCCACCACCATAGAAAGCTTCCCCTAGTTATGTGAATCCAACTGAGGGTGCTGCCAATTTGCAAGGCCCAATCACAATGTCAAGGGCTAAAGGAACTAAAGAATGATTGCATGGGCTAATTGGAGCGATTACAGAAAGCCAAACTGGAACCTAATAAAAGATTACAACAAGAGCCCAAAAGAAGGATGCAATTCGAATGGGAGATTTATTAATATAAAAAATCTTATTGAATATTGAATAATAAAATAATATATTTCCTTAATATGTTTAAGATAATATGCTAAGTTTAGAATATTTATTATATTAGACATCTCTAAATAAATTAACAACAAATATCTTAGATATATTTTCTATATGAATAATTATTGTCTGACATGTCAACCATAATATTTTATTTCCTTAATTATAGGATATATAGTATTCATAAGTGCCTATAAAATGATAACTTTATAGCATTATAAAGATAGATCTTTAATTTCAATAATATTGTGAGGTTTATGTCTTCTATCTCTTTTGAGAGAAATTTTGAACTTATCAGGTTTTTACTTGTAGCGTTCAAGCAATCGAACTTCTCACCATGGTTTTCTAAGAGCTCTTCTTAAAGGATTTGGGTGTGGTGTCAACATCTATCCATACTTTGTTTCTCAACCAAACAAGTTATATTCCATTCTTTTTACTTGTGTCATGAAAGTACTGTGGACTTTTCAATATTTGGAGTTGGGTGTCGTCGGTATATTGGTGGGGTTCGCATTAGTTGTTATCAGAGCACACAATTGCACAACAAGTTTCATACTATCATTTTAGATTTTGTCTCTCTTTTCTCCTATCTATTTATATTTTCATTATTTTCTTTCTACTTCTAGTTTCTATAAAACAAATCTCATTTTTTATCTACTTTCCATATATTAAAAAAGGCAAAAAAAATGTGTAAAAAAAGTAAAAAAAACAAATAAGGGCAAAAAATACCAAAAAATCTTTAAAAAGTTAAAGGAGAGTAAAAAAAGGTGGAAAAAAAAGAGAGAATAAGAACAAAAGTTTATACTCAATCACTTATTCATTCTACTATATTATATTTTTTGTCTTTTTTTTCTATATCCCAATTACTATCTTGTATATCTCACTTAAATTCTTTTGGAATTGATTTTTGATTTCTTATTGATTTGTCTTGATTGTTCCTTAAGTTGAACTATTTCCTAAAAATGTTTTTTTTGTAAATTCAATTAAAATTGAAAAAAGACATACGAAAGGAAAAAGGTAAGAGTGTTTGAATCTATAAATAAAGTCAATTGAGTGTGAAAAAAAATGATTGAGAGAATGCGTAAGGGAGTGTTGAGGGGTTCTTTTTTTTTAACATTTGTAGGAACACATGACTCAATAAAGAGGAGATGACCTAAATGAGGAGCCCCCACAACCCATTCCAAACTTACAAATGCAAGCTATAATAAGTGAGATGAGATGGTTGATGAAGTCTGAATTGGTGCCACTTCTCGTACAAATGGATCAATTGGAGGAAGGAATGAGGGGTTCATGTCAACCTACCCCTAATGAATAATCACCTCGAAGCTTTCAATCTAGGCATCTTGATCCACAAGAACTCGAGGAGTTCAATGAAATCCAATGTAATTGCAATAGACTTAGACACGATTCCATCGACCAATATGCTCATAGAGGACGGCCACAGATTAATGACAACTTGGATAACATCAAACTGAATATACCCTCTTTTCAAGGAAAATTTGACCCATAAGCCTACCTTGAATGAGAAAATAGGATGGAGATGGTTTTTGAATGTCATAATTACTCCGAGATGAAAAATTTATGACTTGTTGCTGTCGAGTTTACTGATTATGCTATTATATGGTGGGATCAATAGGTGAATGATAGGAAAAGAAATTATGAATGCCTTGTGGAATCTTGTGATGAGATGAAAGCAATCATGTGACGACGATTTGTTCCAAACCACTACCACCAAGAGTCATTCAATAAACTTCAAATGCTTACCCAAAGATCCAAAAGTATCGAAGAGTACTTCAAGAAGATGAAAATTACTATGATTCGAGCTAATGTGAAGGAAGATAGAGAGGTTATAATGGTTAGATTTTTGTATGGACTAAACAATGAGATAATTGATGTGGTGGAAATGCAATATCATGTTGAGCTTTAAGACATGGTGCACCAAGCTATCAAAGTCGAACAATAACTAAAGAGGAAGAATTTACACAAAAGGGGATTAAACAATGGTCCCTCAAACACATGTAAACCAACCCCTAGGCAAGTTGAGGTGTCATCAACCGAATCTCAGCTCACCCTTCCAAAGAAGACAACCAAGTAAGTTATGACCCCAAAACAAGGGAGCACTCATATCACAACTCCCAAATATTAGGATATTAAGTGTTTTCGATGGCAAGGCAAGGGTCACGTAGCAAGTCAATGCCCAAATAAGTGGGTCATGGTAATCAATGTTGATGGAGAGATCAAGACCAAGGATGAAGTCCATAGTGATGTTCTCCCATTTCCATTCCAAGATTGGTAAGGGTTGTAGTAGTCATGTTGGTTTCTAATGCTCAGCTTTAATCTGCTGACAGGACAAGCATCGGGCTACATATTTTGCAATATCCCTCTTCATTCCTATCCACTAATATCCTTGTTTGAGGATGCGGTACATCTTAGTATAGCCCAAATGCATTGCATACACAGAATCATGTGCCTCTTCCAAAATTAACCTCTTCAGTTCCTTATCTTGAGACACACACACTCTACCCTTGTAGGTTAGAACTTTGTCACTTCGCAAGTTATAGTCGGGTTTTGTCCCTTTGTTAACCGAGTCCAAATAGGATTGTAGTTCCTTATCAGCCTTTTGTTGGGCCTTAATCAGCTCGGTTAGACTATGTCTCACCACCACATCAGCCAACAAGCATTTTTGGGGTATCTACGCTGCCTCGGTTTGGTATTTATGACTTAGGGCATCTGCTACCACATTTACCTTTCTAAGTGATACTCTATCACAAGGTTATAGTCTTTCACCAATTCCAGCTGTCTCCTCTAGCAGAAATTTAACTCTTTCTGAGTTAAAAAATACTTAAGACTCTTGTGATCAGTGTATATCCTACACTTAACCCTGTAGAGGTAGTGTCGCCAAATTTTTAAGGCAAACACTATCACAGCTAATTCCAAGTCATGGGTTGGATAATTCCTCTCATGTACCTTAAGTTGTCGTGAGGCGTAGGCGAAAACCTTTCCTTGTTGCATCAGTACACATTCGAGTCCTTGTCTGAATGCATCATTATAGATGGTGTACTCTCCTATACTTGGGTCAGGAAGGGAGAGTACATGTGCAGTTGTCAAGTGAGTCTTCAATTCCATGAAAGATTTCTCACAGTTCTCATCCCATTTATACTTTACTCTTTTTCGGCTGAGTCGAGTTAAAGGGGCAGCTATCTTTGAGAAAACATGCATAAACTATCTGTAGTATCCCGCCAAACCTAAGAAACTTCATATTTCTGTGGGATTTCTGAGTGCCTTCCAATCGAATATGGCTTCCATTTTTTTCGGGTCTACTTTGACTCCATCTTTGGACACTATGTGTCCTAAGAACCCTACCTCCTATAGCCATAACTCACACATGGAGTATTTTGCCTATAAGCAGTTTTCCCTTAGTATCTCTAAGGTGATTGCCAAATATTCTTTGTGCTCCAACCTAGTTTGCGAGTATATGAAAATATCATCTATGAATACTATCACTAACCTGTTCAAGTGTGGTTGAAACACTCAGTTCATTAAATCCATGAAGGCTATAGGGGCATTTGTCAATTCGAATGGCATCACTCTAAACTCATAATGTCCGTATCGGAACTAAAATGTCGTCTTAAGAATGTCCTCCTCTCGAATCCTGAGTTGGTGATAGCCCGACCAAAGGTCTATCTTGGAGAAGTTAGTTGCTCCTTTTAGTTGATCAAATAGGTCATCAATCCGTGGAAGTGGGTACTTGTTCTTGATGGTGACTTGGTTCAACTTCCTATAATATATGCATAGTCTCATTCTCTCGTCCTTTTTCTTCACGAACAGGACTGGTGCACCCCCTGGAGATTGGCTAGGACATATGAAGTCCTTCTCCAATAACTCGTCCACTTGCTCCTTCAATTCCTTCAGTTCTGCTGGAGCCATGCGATAAGGGGCTTGGGATATGGGGTTTGTTCCTAGGGTAATTTCTATGGTGAATTCCACTTGTCAACTTGGGGGTAGTCTAGGTAATTCTTCTGGAAATACTTCTGGATAGTGTTTAACCACCGGAATGTCTTCAGGTCCCTTCTCTTCAGACTTCTCATTGATGATCATGGCCATAAAAGTCGTATAACCTTCATGTATCATCTTTTGGGCCTTGATATGTGACACCATCTGTACTTTACTTTTCCTCCAGTCTCCTTGGAATTTTAGTCCGTTTGTCTCAGGTGTGTGAAAGGTTACTATCTTCTTTCCACAGTTCATCCTAGCCTAATGGTTGCTTAACCAATCCATTCCAAGGATTACTTCTACATCCCTCAAAGGTAATGAAATCAAATCTCCTTCGAGTTTATTTCTTCCAATTTTTATCTCACATCTCTTCAGGTACTTGTCTCTATTTAATCCTTCTCCTAAGGGTGTGAGGATGTTGAGACATTGTCCTAGAGGAGTGAGTTCTAGGGATAAGCTTGGTATTATGTCATCTTTGATGAAGGACCTCTCAGCTCTTGAGTCGAAGAGGGCATAGAGCTTTCGTCCCCACAATTACACGTACCCTGGTTAGAGAAACACATATTTTTAGAGAAAAGATTTCTTTTATTGAATAAGATTTCAATTACAGGTTATTTCTTAATCTAATTTGGAGGGTTTTTGGATGTACCCGCTACAGTACTAGGGTCTTTCCTAGCCTCTTCTTGGGTGAGGTTGTATACCCTAGCTGGTACTATGGTTGTAGTGTCGGGCCTAAAATTTTTGGGGTTCCCTTGTGGTGGTTCAAGTGTATTCCTTTGCTTGTTCTCCCTAAGAGTGGGGCATTCCTTTGCAAAGTGCCCCACTTGTCCACATGTGAAACAGGACAAGCAAGCTCCCTTGTGGTACCTTTGGCACTTAGGACAACGGGGGTTTCCTTGTGGTAGGGTAGGGATTACTCTCTCAGGCAGTGGTGGTATATCCTTCCTCTTCTAAAATCCCACTCTATTTCCCCATCTTGGACCATTATACTCCTTCCGTCCCCCTTAACGATTTTGGCCCTTGTCCTCTCTCCAGGTTGTTTGCTCCATTCGGTGACGTCGGGTCTACACCGATCCCTCACATTCATGAGCCATACTAATCATAGCTGCCAGATCTGTGGGGTGTCCTAGCACACTGATACGATCTTGTATGTCCATATTGTGACCATCCATGAATCATTGGCATATATCAACCAGTCCAGCCAAGTCAGGAGCAAAGGGTCTTAACTCATTGAATTTGGTCTCATACACCGATATCGAGTTAAGCTCTTGCCGAAGTCAGAGGAAATCTTACTTCTTCTCGTTAATCAAATGAGGAGCCAGGTACCCCTCCACCTACCTCTCCTTAAACTGTTCCCACGTGGGAGTGGAGGTATGCAGGCTTCGGACATTTCCCACCATCTTTTGGCACTACCCTCCAAGAAGAATTCTGTTAGGATCACCATGTCCTCTGATGATATCCTAACTATCATCATCAGCTTTTTGATGTTAGCGAGCCAATCCATGGCAGAACTAGCATCTTTCTCTTCGAGGAAAGGCTTACACCCCAGTTGACAGAGAGTCATGAGATTTTTGGGAATGTCAATTAGAAGGGGATGGCTAACAAGAGAAGGATGGGATTGTACTTCTTCTGGTTCACCCAGAGAATTGGGGTCTACCTCAAGAACGAGGATAAGTTTTCCAAATACTTGGGTGAACTCCTCGTACAACCTCTGTGTCTTGATGGTTCCGAACCTCAAGTGCATGCACAAAACAAGTTTACCATAAATGCATTAATCTTTGGTGCCACTAGTCTAACGGCCCCGACCATCAACTCGACCTGCAGCTATTTGTCTAGACCGGTCTGTCAACCTAGTCTTGTCGCACTGCCACTAGTCCGTCGAGTATGTCAGTCCTGTCTTGGTACCATGGCCAAATCACATCATTCATTCATTAAAAATTTCCATGGCTAATCATCATGTTTGTTTACGAGCTCTTGCTCGTGCCAACTGGCCTTGGGCCCACTGTACGTGATTTTCCAAAACCGGGCATTTTAGCCCCCAAGTTCCAAAACTGACACCTCTAGCCTATCTGATCGAGCTCTCATCAAGAAGGTCTCCCAAATTTTTAAGCATTCGCACACAGTCTGGGGAAAGCACTTCTGACAAAATAACTTTTCAACTAGTCCATCACACCAACCGAGTGTGATGACATCTCCGCTTACAATAGATAAGTGGGTTTTCTACTTTCTTCCAGGAAGTTCATCATACCAAACGGGTATGATCTACTTTCAACTGGTAAGTATTTTTTTCCGCATTGTTTCCACATCACTCCAACTGGGTGTGATGTTAAAATTTCCACATAGAAGTGGCTTTTCATTTTCGATGTAGTTATCATCCCAACCGGGTATGATGTGAATAATGCCACTAACCCAATAAGTGGAGCGTTCTGGGCCTTTGTGTTCAGACATAATTTTGGACATCCTTGTTTATTAACATTTGGCATAACAGCCTTTGTTCTTCATGTATGAACAAAATGCCCAAACATTTAATTATTTGCATTTAGGTCCTTAAAGTTCTTTTTTCTTTAACTTTAGCTCCCTAATGCTTATTTTTCCCCAAATTGAGTCCTGAAACATCTAAAATTCACTTTGGGACCTCAATTTATTCAAAATCACAAAAGGGGGTTCAAGTTTCAAAAAATTTCCAATTTGGTCCCTAAGTTTTCAAAAATTATTATTTTTCCCCTATTTACAAAAATGGTAATTTAACCCAAATAAATTTCGAAAATCGACCAGTTGGTCCTCCAACATCCTTTCCATGGCTAGTTGGCCCTCAATTTTGGGAAATTGCACTTTGATCCCTCAACTTTATGAAATCCCCAATTTCACACAAATTTTCCCCTTTCAAACTCGTCGAATTTGATTTCATCAAATTAACCATTCAATTGGGGTTTATTGACCAATTGAAGATATGGATCGGTTCCTACACTTCCACATGATTCAATGGAGCTTTGAATTGCGTCATTTGGATCCCAATTGAGCTCAAACAGAGTTTCATCGAAAAACTAAACTTATAGAGAGAAAGCTTCGAAAGATTATCATCGGAGGTGCTGTGGTCTCAGCTTTCAATTGGGGCAAGTAGCTCTCATCCTAAGGATTCTCCTAAGATTAAGAATTACAATAATTCATGTCAAATTGAGTGAGAATTTGGTTATCTAAGTTTCATCATTTCTCTCTCTAACATTGATCGGAATTTATAGAGGAGAGCCAAATTAGCTTACCTTTAAGCTCTAATTCAGTCATATGACGGCTGTGGAAGTGTTGTGAAAGCTTGGTTTGGCTTGAGAATAGCTCAATTTAGCCATTTTTAGCTTGGCCAAAATAGGGTAGCTTTGTTCTGTCAGAGCTGCTTCATTGTATGATTATGCCGGTGCTTCTCCGGAAATTGTCAAATCGAATGGTGATCACCATCGGGTAGTGACTTCTTCCCGAATCTAAGGAACCCAACCTTGCCTTCTTTGGCTCAGAAAAACCCCAATATCAAAGCTCTAGTTCAAGCTTCACTATAAATTGGAGCAGTAGGAAGATAGAGTTTTTGGGTGTGAAAAGGATGAATGAGGAGGAGCTCTTTATATTGGAAGCTTGGGGACTCCTTGGCCATCTGATTGGCACCTTTATGGCGATCATTCTTGGCCTGAAATTCACTAAATAGAGACTTTTCATCTTCGCCGGTGTTGCTCGCTTTTCCGACAAGTGAATAGTGTTGTATCTGAAGGAAGAAGACGATAATGTTTTGAATCGAGTTCAATGCTTAAACCGGTCGGTTCAGATTTGATTCGACCGAGCTTTCCAAAATTAAAATTTTTTAATTTCATCTAAGTTCATTCTCTATCCAATGGTGGCTTCAATTCTCCAATTTGAATTTTTTAAGCCATCTAGAAAATGAATTTAGAAACTGGTTCAATAGTGTTTAAAATCAGTTCAATCCAGTTTACTTCCCGTTCACCTAAACCAGTTTGGTTTTCTATTCCAATTCATCCAAAAGTCCTTTCCTGTAATTGTACCCCGAAGTCACCTGTAATTGGTTTGGGGGAGGGGTGTCCTAGAGTCCTCACACATGTGACTTTGGGGTACAAGGGGAAATGTGCTTACGTACTCTGCAGATGACCTTCACCCACATACCATTGTTGATGGAAATCATGCCATCACAACATCACACTTGGTGGCCTCACCACCATATCCTTGAGATCTCACACATGAGTATCTTAGGGCTGTGAGGGGTAATATGTGTTATATAACTACACTCATTTGGAATATCCATGATGGAGCATCCACCTCAAACAAATGTCGATGATGTGTCATATGACATCCTACATCCTTTAATCCACTCAACCTTCACTGAGATCACAAGTGATGCCTTGACCACAACCATAAATCTCCATGGGTCCTGGGAATTTCTAGAAGCCAATTTTCCCTTGTATCCCCACTTCCATTATTCCTTGTACGCTAGACACCACCTCTAATATCTGGTGCTATGTCAATTTCATAACTCATCTGCCCATATCAATCATAATCATAACATTTGATCACACAATCAAATAAAAATTCTTAATTGGGCGTACGATATGTTGTTTAACCGACCCCACTACTTATATTCTTAACACATATTAACAACACAATAAGCAATAGTCTTTCTTTAACTTACCATGATAGGACATGTAATCCGACCTCCCCATCACTTGTTAATCTTATTTGGAAATTTCTTATCCTAACGGCCTCTAGTTCAAGCTTCACTATAAGAGCTATTCGAGCTCCCATCGAGAAGGTCTCCCAAATTGTTTAAGCATTGGCACACAGCCAGGGGAGAGCACTTTCGACAAAATGTATGTTTTCTCTATCCATTATACTGCTTGGGTATAAGGACACCTCCGTTCATAACCGATGAACGGGTTTTCAACTTCCTTCAAGGAAGTCTCATCATACCAATCGGGTATGATCTACTTACAACCGGTAAGTAGTTTTTCCGTATGATTTTCACATCACTTCCTTTAAGTTGTGATGTTTAAAATACCACTAAATAGTGGGTTTTCATACCGAGGTACTTATCATCCCCAACCGGGTATAATATAAATTTTTCACTCACAACCCGTAAGTGGTTTTTAAATTTTAAGTTGTGCTAATCATCCCAACCGGGTATAATGTTAGTAAACCCACTCACCCGTTAACGTAGAGAATTCCACTAGACCGCTTCTTTGTATTCACGCGAGCTCGTCCATGCTGGCGTTCCTAGTATTTCACATTCCTACATGATATAAACATACTTGTTCATTATTACTCGGCATAACAGGTTCATTCATTTCCAATGAATGAAAAAACCCAAACATTTAGTTATTTGTAATTAGGTACCAAAAGTTATTTCTCTTTAACTTTAAGTCCCTAATGTTAGTTTTTCCTCAAATTGAATCCCGTAATTTTTAAAATTTATCTTGGTACCTCAATTTATTCAATTTCACCAAAAAGGGGTTTAATTTCCCAAATTTCCAATTTGGTCCCCCAATTTTTCCAAAATTACCATTTTTCCCTTCCTTTACAAAAATGGTAAGTTTTGCCCCAAAAATTCCAAAAATCCTCAATTGGTCCTCCATCATTATTTTCATGCCTAATTGACCCTCAATTTCATAAAATTTCATTTTGGTCCTTTGAATTTCAAAAATCCCATATTTTCCGCAATTTCAACTCCTTAGCACAGTCGAATTTGATTTCATCAAATTGACTTTTCAAACATATCTAATTGTTGAATTGAAGTTAAAATTGAGTTCCTCCATCTTCTTGCGATTCAATAGCACTTTGAATCGTAGGTTTTGACGCCGTAATGAGCTCAAACGGAGCTTCGCCGGAAAACGAACTGTAGAGAGAGAAAGCTTCGATTACTCATCAGTGAGGACATGGCGGTCCGAGCTTTCAATTTGGGCAGATAGCTCTCATCCTAAGGTTCATCCTAGAATCAAGAATCACATCAATTGATACCAAATTGAGTTAGAATTTCATCATTAAAATTCTGTCGGTTCTCTCTCTAGCACCGACCAAAAATTGCAGAGAAGAGCCGAATTGGCTTACCTTTCAGTCCTAATTCGGCCATGGGAGGGCTGAGGAAGTGTTGGGAGGGCTTGGTTTGGTTTGAGGAGGGCTCGAAATGGCTGATTTCAGCTTGGCCGAAATAGGGCAGCTTCGGTTCGCCGGAGCTGCTTCACCGTTCCATCATGCCAGCGCTTCTCTAGCGATTCTCGGATTGACTGGAGTTTTCTATTAGATAATTGTCTTCTCTCCGGTTCTAAAGAGCCCAACCTCTCCTTCTGAAGTTAAGAAAAATGTTCAAGTAGAAGCTCTGGTTCGAGCTTCACCGGGAAATGGAGCAGTAGAGAGAGAGAGAAGTGTTTAGGTGTGAGGAGAAAGAATGGGGATAACCTCTTTATATAGGTGTAAAATCGTTTATTAAATGGCAAGCACGCTTAACTTCAGAGTTCTTATGGATTCTCGTTCACCTAAACTAATTTGGTTTTTCTCTTCTAATTTGTCTTAAGTTTCTTTCCCAAAGTTTAATGAACCCTTTGGATCACTTGGGAGTTGTAAATTCCTAAATTGCCCATTCACAATTGATCAGGTTTGTGAAGCACTTTGGTTTTCTCACTCGGTTTGACTAGTTCCCTTCCCGGTTTTCCTTAGCTCAAATGGGTGAGGTTTATGGTGGGTTATTCACATCATACCCTGTTGGGATGATGAGCACCTTTTCTAAATTAGAAGTCATTGTGAGTGGGATTACTAACATCATACCCGATTGGGATGATGAGCATAGTTTAAATATAAAAACCACTTACCAGTTGTGAGTGGAATTTTATATCATACCCGGTTGGGGATGATAAGTACCTCGAAATGAAAACCCACTACTAAGTGGTATTTTAAACATCACAACTTAGAGGAGTGATATGAAAAACATGTGGAAAAACTACTTACTGGTTGTAAGTAGATCATACCCAGTTGGTATGATGAAACTTTCTCGAAGGAAGTTGAAAACCCATTCATCAGTTATGAGCGGAGATGTCCTTATACCCAATCGGTATGATGGATAGTTGAAAACATATTTTTGTCATAAGTGCTCTCCCCTGACTGCATTTCGGTCGGATTGGTGAGAGCTTTCCAATTTGAGATGGTTTCTATTTTGGCCAGTTCCACCTTAACTCCATCCTGTGACACTATATGCCCCAGAAAGCCCACTTCTTGTAGCCAAAATTCACACTTAAAGAATTTGGCATATAGTCGGTTTTCTTGCAAGGTACTTAGGGTGGTCTCTAAATGCACCCAGTGTTCCTTTTCGGTTCAGGAGTATATGATGATATCGTCTATGAACACAATCATTAACTTGTCCAAGTATGGTTGAAACACCCGGTTCATCAGGTCAATGAAGGTCACAAGTGCGTTTGTCTACCCAAGGGGCATCACTCTAAACTCGTAATGCCCATATCATGATCGGAAAGCGATTTTCTGTATGTCCTCCTCCCAAATTTTCAGTTGATGATAACTTGATCGCAGATCAATCTTGAAGAAGTAGGCCACCCCTCTTAGCTAATCAAATAAGTCATTTATCCTAGGGAGAGGGTACTTATTCTTAACTATTACCTAGTTCAATTTCTGGTAGTCGATGCAAAGTCGCATGCTTTCGTCCTTCTTTTTTATGAACAAAATCGGTCCACCCCATGGGGATTGGCTTGGGTGTATAAAACCTTTCTCTAAGAGTTCGTTCAACTGGTCCTTCAACTCCTTAAGTTCTGTAGGTGCCATATGGTAGGGTGCTTAGGATATGGGGTGGGTCTCTGGCACTACTTCAATCACGAACTCTAGTTGGCGATCCAGGGGTAGGCTAGGTAGTTCCTCCAGGAAGATGTCGGGGTACCGGTTGACTATCTAGATTTCAGCTAACTCCTCCTCTAGTGAATCCTTGTAGGTGATTTAAGTGAGGAATACTTTACACCCTTTCTGTAGTAAGTCCCACGCCTCTATGTAGGATACTAGGTGTATTCCGACTCTTCCTGTGTTTCCTTCAAATACCGCCTCCTCCTTCCCAGGGGCATGGAAGATTATCCTTTTCTTCCTAAAGTTTACCTGGGCGTGATGTGTGCTCAGCCAGTCCATTTCCAAGTTGACCTCTACTTCTCTTAGCGAAAGGGGGATTAGGTCGGCCTCTAAGGTGGTCTTTCCTATCTGCACTTTTCAGGCCTTAAGGTACTCGTGTCTCTCTAGTGTCTCTCCTAGTGGTGTGAGGATGTGGAGGGGTAGCAGGAGAGGAGGGTTCTTTAAGGAGTTCCGAGACTAGGGCATCCTTGATAAAATATTGCTCTGCCCCTAAGTCAAAGAGGGTGTACCTTTCCTTCCCAAATAATCGTACGAAACCTGAGTGGGAGTTAATGGAACTTTTAAGGGAACGTATTTTATTAAATTGAAAGAGGACTACAAGAATTCAAGCTACAGACTCGATTTAGGAGGAAGATTGGGAAGTACCTACCACCATGCTGGGGTCCTTCCGAGCATCTTCCTAGGTCTGGTTGTAGACACGAGCTGGAACTCTAGTGGGTGCTTCCCTCCCCCCGTTGGATGCCCTCTAGTTTTCAAGCAGTGGTCGTAGAGCATTCCACAGAGCGTTGTCCCATGTCTTCGGGAAATTCCTAATGAAGTGCATAGACTGTCCACATCCGTAGCATATTATACATGCCCCTTCATGGTTTCTCTAGCACTGAGGGCAGTAGGAGCTTCTATTCGGAGGGGGTGAGTTTACCTCCTTGTGACCGCGGTGGCCCTCCTCCCTTCATGGGAACCTTGGTCGGTTCACCCATCATGGTAGACTCTGTTCTCTTAGGCCTCCTCTACTACTCTACCCCCAGTCCTCCCTTCGTCCATCCAACTCCATCTTGCAGCACCTTGTTTGGACCAACCGCTTGCACTCGTGCACCATGACAACGATGGCGGCTAGGTCGGTAGTGCTTCCCAAAACCACCATCTGGTCTCTTATATCCATATTGAGACTATCGATAAATTTCTTGCAAATGTCCGCCAATCCCGCCAAATTTGGGGTGAAGGGTCTTAATTCGTTAAACTTGGTCTCATTCTATGAGACCGTGTGTGCTCCCTGGCAGAGCTGGAAAAATTCCACCTTCTTTTCGTTGGTCAAGTGGGGAGCCAGGTACTCTTATGTGTACCTTCCTTCGAATTCTTCCCAGGTGGGGATGGTCGAGAAGATGCTCCTCATATTATCCCACCATCTCTTCGTGCTAAACTCTAGAAAGAATTGTGCCAGCATTACCATATCCTCTAGGGATATCATGATGATCCCCATGAATTTCTTGAGGTTCACAAATAAATCTATGGCAGTCCAGGCTTCCTTCTCTCCTTAGAAGGGCTTGCACCCCATTTGTCTAAGTGCCTTCAAGTACTTGGGGATATCGAAAAGGGTTGGAATAGGTGCGGAAGGGGGCTGGGACTAAACCTCTTCTTGGTGGGTCTAGGACTCGGAGTCTAGGTGGGGCTTATCATTGAGGTGGGGTTCCCTGAACACCCTCGTAAACTCCTCATACATCGTCTAGTGTTCGGAGCTGAGGCCTTGCAAGGATGACAATGCTCCCAGGAATTCTACCTCTAGGAGAGGGTTTTCGGTGGAATCAGTGGTTGCCGCCCTCGTTCTCTTAGCTTTTCTCTTGGATGCCATAGCTAGGATAAAATTTCCTTTGATTAGTTTTTATGTTATAAATCTTGATAATGCACCAGGAAAACACAGGCTCTAATACCACCAAAGTTGTCATGCCCTGACCTAATTTGGTTGAGGTTTTGTGATCAACTCTCCCAAACCACCAAGAGGGACTCCTCTAGGAGATCAAAGTGAGTCAGACATAGTACCTGTCATGTTTTCCCTAGACAATATTAAACAAATCTGAAATGGTAAATTCTTATACCTAGGATAGGTTCTAGAGAGGGAAAGGATGACGTAGTCAAGTTCCTTTCTGAAAAATGTTTAGAGGGAGGGGCCAACTTGAAAATGTCACCCTCGGTTGGATAAAGGATTTAAAAACCAGTGTTTGAGGAAATTATATTTTAAAAGAAAATAAGAAGTTTTGCACACTCCTATTAAAGTTGTTTTGGTTATGAAAACTCACTCCCAACCCTCGCTCACTGAGTTATAGAACTCAGCCCCTCCCTTATATCCCTTTCAGGAAACCAAGGGAAAACCAATTTTAAAGACTTCCCTATATAACAACTATAAAATCAGGTATGTTTAATGTTATTCTAGGAAAGGTACAGGTTTAAAGGACATCTTACTCCTCTTGAGTTTAAAATAGGGGAAAACCCTTAGTAAACCAAGAAGAGTGGCAGGTTGCTCACAAGGATCCAACCAAACCGGATCAGGGCGTGACACCAATAGGTTTACAAGAAGGTTAGGTAAAACAAGAGTTTACCGTAAATAAGCTTAGAGCTTAAAAGAAGTAAACTTATATATGACAAGTTTGTAATCTGTTCATTTCATAGGAAAAAACTTACCATTGGGTTTATTCATAACAAGTTTAAAAAATTTACTTATATTTGACAACCATATCTCACATACTCGAATATGCATAAGGATATTTTACTTTAATCTCAATGTGTTGATTAACAAGCTAATACTTATTTTATCATTGAAAATCTTTCACATGATTTTCAGTTAATTTCACTGCTTATATCTCACAAGCTAAAAAATTATGTTTTTTCCTACCCGAAAGAACTTTCATAATTTTATTCAAGTTATAATTCACGTAAGTATTTATTAAACAAACAATCAAATATCATTTCTCATTAAATAAATTAATCATTCATAGAACACACAATGTGAGGCTACAACTACGATTTGTCTCAATTGTGGCCCAGAGCATCTTTACCGTCCACCTTGGTGAGAGACTACAACATCTACCATATTGGTGCAAGTCTACAATCTCTACCATTAATCTGTGTGAGCACCATGGCCCAACCCCCAGATATTTTTGAATGAAGTTATCCACTATTGAGGAACAAAACCTCTCATGATTCCCTTCGGTACATTGAGACTCCCATAGCCCCATGACATACTAGACCAGCAATAGTTTCCCTTGTCTCAACCTTGCTATCTAGTAGCCCTTATAACAACCACTACCTTATACCGAATATCTTCTTAATTTCAAACGATTGCAATCACAAATAATAGTATTTTGATCTAACACATTTCTCTTTGTGTTCCTAGCCCAATAAGCTCCAACCCGACTCTAGCTTAGTAGCTTAAGCAAACATTATAAATTTATCACATCTTTTATCACGCTCTTAAATAAGAACTTATTTACGGTTTTTGACCCGTTTCCATTAGTCTTGTGCCCACTGTACAAGTTTTCAAAACATGGTCTTGGGACCACTTCTATTTTCAAAATCATGGCCTTGGACCTACTTTTCACACAACTAGATCTAATCAACTCATATCAATCATGGGTCCCACCCATATCTTATATCGACATTTGAATTAGATCATTCCTTTGAAATGTGTTCACGTACCTTTCATGGAAAGTCCAATAATCATGATTCATACTCTCAACAGAAATATATATCCTAAAATGGTTTAAGTAGTTTCATACAATAATGAGTTATATTTCATAAAAAAAATTCTAACCAAATCATGTTGTAAATTTTACGAGTAATATCACGTTATCGGTCTAATTAGACTCGATATCAAAAATTTCACTCACTATTATCGTCTCGGAGGGATTCCAGAATATTTGTGCTTCTCTCGCACAATAATATATATTTTGCTACATACATATAATACATGATTTCATAAATTTCCTTCAAGTCGTAATACAGGCATTTTTACTCTATACCATAATATTTCTAAAAATTACAATTTTACCCTTAAACCCTATTTCTTTAATTAAATATATGTCTATTAAATAAAAAAATAATTTCTAACTTATACCTTACACTCAAAATATATGATCAATAATTGAGGCACAAAATTTTCTCTATACTCTAATTATACTTTTAAGATTATTTTCGTAATTTTAATATGTTAACTTTATTTACCCTTCTAAATATAATATTAATGATATTTTAGTATATTTTTTAATAAATAAGAGTTTGATCTACACGTTCTAATTATCACAAAATTCAAGGGTACTTTGTCGGTTACCCCGATGTCTTTCATCTATTTGTTTTTAGGGGTAACCAATCCCCTTTTTCCATGTTTCGAGGTACGTGAGATCACCGAATCATTCAATCCCACAAACGCTCTCATTCCTCAACCTCGTTGCTTCTAACCAATCTCATGAAGGTAATCTTTATTGCTCCCTTTTAATATTTCATTCTATTATGATTCAATGAGTGCGTTTGGTTATTTGTATTTATCCTCATGAATGGGAGAAATATGATCATTGGTATTTACCATTCATGGCATCCCTAATTAATTTTCTCATTAATTCAACTTTTAATTCTCTTTAATCCTACCAGATATTTATCCAAAGATTTTGGACCAGGTTAGTTTATGGAAATAATGTCCAGATAAACTCTTTATTCATTAGCCCAACATATGCTCTCCGTTTCAGTTTTATTTTGAACTTACTGTAAACTAAGTGAGGTATATATTTTACCTTTCTTAAATTATGTATCTATAACCTCTCTTTAGGTTCTTGATCACAGCCCCTTAGTGCTAACTAGAATCCAACTTGTTTACATGTTATCTTCATTTTGTTATTCCAAAGGTTTGTCATCTTTCCAATTTATTTTTGCTTATTTGTGAATCTGTTAAATATTCATGATACTAAATTGTTTCATTGTTAGAAAACATGTGTTGAGCACTTATGATTTGGTTGTTTGATATCGCAAGAAATCAAATGACTGCTGGTTTTTAGGAGTTTTTTCTAGTAGCTCCTAATCATGGTCATTGAATATGGGCATCCTGCTAAAGTAAGGGTGTGCCTAGCCTTCTGTGATTGGACCATATACCTTTAGCTTATGAATTTTCTGAACTTAAGTTTCTCATTCAATTATTTAATTATGCTTCATGTTTCTTATCTGATTTTAAACTTAATCAGATTTTATATCTATCCAGGTTCAGATGGTGAAACATCCTCCAGACATTGACCTTAATCGTTGGAATTTTCAAGCTTTCTTGTCAATTGCAGTCTACTAGTGGCTAGCTTCGCTTTATTTGTGACATTTGAGCTTCTTATCAAGTTATGAGTCATCTTAAGTTCCTATCATCTATTTAGTTCTTTTGGGTTTTCATTCGTCGGCTTAAGTTGTTCTTTGCATTCTCAAAACTCTACTGGTATCAGCTAGAATATTTACCCTATCCAAATTCCCAATCCTTGTATGCCTGAGTTAAACCATTAATGAGTTTTCCACACCAGCCTTGGAGGAAACAAGGCTTAAGCTTGGGCAAATGGATAAATGGACATATGCAAGGGATATTCTCCATTCAACCTTTGTACTTTTTTAAGTACAAATACTTATAACTGGTTATTGATGTATGGTCCTTTGTTGTTGGGTTTAACTATTTATTTAAGATACATTTTTCAGTTGTTAGGTTAGATCTCAAATTATAGAAGTATATATGATTAAATCTATTTCTCATATCTAAGGCTTGTTATCTGAGTGTGATCTTAGGCTAAACACAAGTTGGGGTTGGGTCTTACTTCATACAACCCTTAATAATTTGGACAAATTTTTCAGTAGTGGACTTTTTATTTAACGTCCATATATTTGAATTTATTGTATTTAGCATTTTATATTATGTAACATCCAGCCCACTAATCTTGTACATATTTTGGATACTTAGCCTATTATAATGTTCTAATTTATTGATATTATGAATTTTTTTGATAACATCTATTATTAGTATGAAATAAATTATTAGTTAATAATCAATTTAACTCAAAATTAAATTAGAGAAATTTTAATTTATATTCAATTTTCGATTGAATTATTTTAAATTTCAAAATATAAAAATAACTTCTCCCACAAAATTATTTCATTTATATAATTATGATTAAATTTTTTCTATCTAGAAACACCTCGTTACAATACCCTTAATTAGTGTAATCCTATCATTTATTTGACTACCATTTTATGGTTTTTTTAACCTTCTCTTCATTTTGTTATCTTTTTTACATGAAGATATGTCCACTAAGATATATTTACTCTGGGTAATTAAATTTTTAATAATCACTTATTAATTCTCAAATTTAAATATTTACAATTTATCATATAAAATGAGAAAAATTACTATTTTTCTCTTGCACCACAAAATTATTCCTTTTGGTACTATATACTTTTCAAGTTTTTTTTTTTATTTTGATCCTAAGACTTACTTTATTCTTGTATGATGTCTCGACTCTATAGTTGAGAACTGCCCTGAAGCATGAAAGCTAACATAAATATCAAAAATAAAAGAATGAATGTGAATACACATACTATTATAAAAGAAAGGGCACATAAAACCACACTCCAAAGAGGTTTCCCGGCATTCACTCAATATTGGGGTTAATCCCTCGGAAAAAAAATAAACAATTAGGGGGATAAACTGTGATTTCTTCAACATTCAATGGAAATTTATTACGAGACATCACTTAACAATTTGGGAGGAAAAAGTCATACCCACAAATACTTTATCCATATTTCTTTTTCAGTTGTATGGTGGGCATTAATTTGAAACGGGGAAGGGAGTGTTGAAAAAGGGACATGAGATAGAATAGTAGGACCCGAACTGCAAGCTCAAGGACAGCGCATTATGCCTACTGAAAAGAACAGAAACTTCCAACTCAGAAATTTGCTCATGGAAAAGGACCTTTCCGAGCCCCCTCATATCGTATATAATAGATCTACAAAATATATCGAAGTTTCTTTATTCCTATAGGAGCAAGGTATCTTTTTTATTTTTTTAAATTAAAAAATTAGCCATCGGCTGAAGGGTATCCCCAAAACAACTAAGGCTATCAGGAAAAGGAGTTGTGAGATATGTGATTGATGATCTCATCCCCGACTTAAGGGTACCACAATTAATCATCATTCATACATTAGAGAGATTCAACTTCCTCATCTGCTTACCATTTGCAGCAAAGCCCTCCATTCACTCAGATCTGCCAAGAAACAAGCAAGGTATCTTTTTATTTTTTTAAAGTAAAAAAAATTAGCAATTGGCTGAAGGGCATCTCCAAAACAATTAAGGCGATCAGGAAAAGGAGTTGTGAGATATGTGATTGATGATCTCATCCCGGAGTTAAGGGTTCCACAATTAATCATCATTCATACATTAGGGAGATTCAACTTACTCACCTGCCTGCCATTTACAGCGAAGCCCTCCATTCACTCAGATCTGCCAAGGAGCAACTGAGGAGAAGCTGTTCCCAACGTTTTCCTCTGCACATTGCGGTGGAGAGACGATTCCTGTGAGAAACTATCTCATCTGAGCATTTGGCAAGTCACTGCACACAGAGAAAGAAAAGAAACAAAAAATGTTCAGGTCATGGAAAAGCGACAAGAGCAAGATCAAAGCTGTGTTCAAATTGTCGTTTCAGATCACTCAGGTACTGACATACTGTCTCAGAGATACAAGTCTGAAATGTCATTGCCCAGGATAGAAAGAGCCAGAGATGGGTATCTGTTCCAGAGATCTCGGGAGCTCGGTGACCAAACATTTAGATAAACTCCCAAGATCTCAGTTTTTGCTTTTTGTTTCATTGTCAGGTGCCCAAGATGAAGAAGTCGGCGTTAACAATCTCTCTGATGCCAGATAATGCGGGAAAGCCGACAATGAAGCTCCAGAAAGCCGTGGTTCAAGACTGTACTTGTGCCTGGGAGAATCCTGTTTACGAGACCATGAAGCTCATCAGGGATATGAAAACAGGGAGAATTCATGAAAAGATTTACCATTTTATAGTGTCAGCGGTATAAACATTTCCTTCCACCAGTCAAATTCAAATATGTGCCTTTGATCTCCACTGACTTCTTCTGGGTTGAAAGCAATTATTCAGGGATCGTCGAAAGCTGGATATCTTGGGGAAGCCTCCGTTGATTTTGCAGATTTTGCCGAGGAAACTAAGCCATGCACTATTTCTGTGCCCCTAAAGTTTGCAAATTCAGGTGCAATCTTACATGTTAGTCCCCCCTCCTGAATCTCGTAGCCCCCTTCCTCTCCATTTGCAAGATTTTAGCAATATGAATATCATTTGCTTCTGCTGCTGCCGATGATGATGCAGGTAACGATTCAGAAGATGCAGGGCACTGATCGAAGGTGAATTTTTAGCATGATTATGAAAAGTCATCTCTCCGTTTTTATAAATCTTGGTTTCTCATTTGTTTCCTAATGGGTATATGAATTATAAAATAAGTTCAATTTCTATGTCAGAGAATTTGAAGAAAATGGAGCTCCAATTTCCACTGATAGTCCATCCCGATCCCTGAAGAATCAACTGAGCAATTGCAGCACAGATGATAACATCCTGCACAAGTATCTCCAAGTAAGGACCTACCTCTAAATGCCAGATATCGAAATTTAATATACAGAATAAAAATAAACAAAGGGGATGTTAGGCTATATGTATAAATTACCCAAACCATACTTTTATTTATTCATATAATTTAAATAATATAAAAATAAAACTAAATAATATAAGAATATCATTATATAATTTTAATTAAATAATATTATATTATATATTATAATTATATAAAATACTATTATAAAATTATATTATAATATTTTAACATTTTTTCTCAATATAAATATATATTCACATAAAATGTTAATTTTGAAAAATTATAAATAGAATGTTGGGAAGGCTAACTCAATATTAAGTAACCAAAAGTTATTTTAGTAAATACAATAAACCGTTTTCTATTAATTTTATACAATGTTAAAATTTAAAATATGGAATAAATAGAGAGGATTAGTGTTGAAATATAAATATTGTAAATTATATGCTTAAATCACATAAGTGAATGAATATATTAATTACTGTTGAGAAAAAAAATAGATTTATTACTCACTTATTTATAATATTTGAATAGAGCTTTCCAAGATGGTCTGATTGGTTCGTATATAACATGTGATTCTTGTGCAGGATGAGCAATATGATGACAACTTCCAACAGGAATTGGAGCACATTCGTGGAGAATTGCACTGTCAAGTAGAATTTGAATCAGTTCCTAGTCAAAATTCAGGGTTTGCAAAGAGATCATCATTTGGTGATACGCTGAAAAAGAACAATGTTCACAGAAGATCCCACACTGAATGGTCGTTGGGTTCAGCTTCAGACGGGAGTTTAGGAGAGTCAATTAATACTATTGTTCAGCATGTCCCGAAAGAAAGGCTGCGGGAATCTTCAGATGACTCCATTGAGAAACTGAAGGATGAGATTGATAGCTTGACAAGACAGTCCATGCTCTCGGAGCTGGAGCTTCAATCTCTCAGGAAACAGATTGTGAAAGAGACCAAGAAAGGGCAGAATCTAATGATGGAAATTGCTAACCTTAAGGAGGAAAGGGATATGCTGAAGACAGAGTATGAGGAACTTCATTCCTCTACAATAAGTTGCGAGGATGCAGAAACTTCAGAAGTGTTACAGATCAAGCATGAGGAGGCAAAGGCTCAACTAGATGAATTAAGATATGAACTCGAACATGAAAAAAATCTGAAGGCTAACCTCCGGTTGCAACTGCAAAAAACACAAGATTCCAACTCTGAATTAATTCTAGAAGTTGCAGATCTTGAAGAGGTGGTGAAGGAGAAAAATAGAGAGATATCAAGCCTGTCCCTAAAGATACAAAATTTCAAGGATCTTGAAGAGATTGAGAAGAGGAAATCAAAGTACAGTTTGAACGCTGAAGGCAAAGATTGCCAGCAGCAAGAAAAGTCTCAAGGGGGATATGGCGCTGAAATTAGCATGCTGACGCAAAAGATTATAGAGCTTTCAAATGAGATTGGAGCCTACAAGAAACAAAAGGAAGAACTAGAGATGCATGTAGAGCAGCTCACTGTTGACTGTGAGAACTTAAAGAAAGAAAACATTAATATCTCAACCCAACAGGAAAATGTGACTCTACAAGAAGATGTAAGGGAACAAGCGGAATGTGCTCGGTGTGCAGGAAACATAAGAGAACTTCAAGCCCACATAGAGAAGTTAGAGGAAGTTGTCAAGACACAAGCGGAGAAATTATCTCAATCATTGATTTCCATCAATGAATTGGAAAGTCAGGTCGGTGGTCTCGAGAAAGAAATAGATCTACAAGCCCGGGCCTTTGAAGAAGATTTGGAAGCCATGACTCAGGTTAAAATAGAACAGGAGCAGAGAGCAATACGATCAGAGGAGGCATTGAGGAAAACAAGATGGAAAAATGCAGTTACAGCTGAGAGACTTCAGGAAGAGTTTAAAAGACTATCAGTTGAAATGAACTCTAAGTTTGATGAAAATGAAAAAATGGCAGTGAAAGCAGTAGCAGAAGCTAATGAGCTCATGCAGAAAAAAAGGATTCTTGAAGATATGCTTCAGAAGGCCCGTGAAGAGATAAGATTAATTACAGATCAGAATGAAGTAAAATTGCGAGAGCTTTATGGTCAAATTGCCTCCAAAGCAATACAAATAGAACAGATATCAACACAGTTGGACAGCACGGCCCAGCAACTTGAGAATTCACGAAATGAAAATGAACAGATAAGCAAGGCTTTCTCGATGGAACTACAAACACTTAACTCTGAACTGGAAATGCTGAGAACTGAGAACTCTGAGTTGAAAGTGCAATGTGAGCAAAAGAAGAGGCTGAGAGAGGAAACAGAACGAGCTGACTTGGAGATGCTGAAACAAAGATGGAATACTGAAAAAGACGATTTGGTGAAAAAATATGAATCAGCAAGGAAGGATGCTGAAGAAGCAGTCATGGATTTGAAATCTATGAGATCTCTGAAGGAAGAGAAGGAGAATGTAGTCGGTAATCTGCAAGCAGAAATTCAAAGACTAATAGCTCAGCAAAATGATCTCAAGTTCAATCTGTCGAAGGAAGAAATTGAGAAAGAGAAACTGAGTGAAGAGATCCATAAATTACAGTGTGAATTGAAGAGAGAAGAGGAGATTACTTATTCAGTAAAAAAATCCATGGACAACCACAACCATAATGAATCAGAGGGTTCATGTAATAATCACCCGAATTCACTTTTCTTCAATCCAAAGGATGTTGCAAGTTTAAGGGAGAAAGTGGATCTACTAAAGGTATGCACATACTTTGAAAAGTTAGTTGTAGTAGGGGATATTAGAGGTAAATTTGCCAGTCTCCAATAATGTTTTGTTGTTTATATTAGGGTCGTTTATTAAAAAACATCATTATTTTATTCGCTCAAATCTATATATGTATATCCGAGTCTCTACAAGAGGGAAGCTTCAACAATATTTCTTTTAATAAAATGTGGATGTGTTATGCGGAAATCATTGCATTAAAAGTTATTCTATATGTGCTGGACATCTAAATATAAATTGTTGCTTTATTCTACAGAAGCAGATTGGAGTGAACAGCAGACTTGAAGGTTCAGTTGCATCATCAGAAAATGAAGATTGCCTCAGATATATTATTGAAGAACTACAGAGGAGCATGGATCATCTTAGACATTTTACCTTTTCAGCGGAAAAATCCCAAGAGGTCTACAACTTACTAGAAACTCACACTTTGAAACTATTTTGCATTGAAACCTTGCATTTCCTATAGATCAGATAGACAAAATCCATTTATCCAGAATTTTAAGCAACATAGAATCTGATCTATGATATATACCTGAGATAAAATTTTATACACACATGGCATGAGATACATTTAGTAAAGTAACCTTCATTTGATCATTTTGTGCATTGAAAAACAATTATGGCTCCATGACTTACATTTTTTCTTTTAAATACAGGGGGTCAAAGAGGCAACAGACAAGATGGCAGATGGCAAAGCATATCTAAAACGGTACATTTATATTCTTCAGTAAACTTTCTGTTAAGTTTTTATGCTTTTGGGGACAAGCAGATACAATGAGGGCAAGTAGTACGTGGAAACATTTTTGTCTCTGAATGTAGATTTCTCTCCTCTCCTATAGGCAAGAAGAAACCTGCTCAAAGAAAATGGGCCAACATTCCATAAATATTATGGATGGCAACTGCAATCTTAATAAGTTGCAGATTGAACTAAATGCATTGAAAGAAAGGAACATACTCATGGAGAAAGAGTTGAAAGACATGGAAGAGAGATACTCTGATATCAGTCTGAGGTTTGCTGAGGTAGAAGGGGAAAGACAAGAGCTGGTGATGACTGTTCGGAATCTTAAGAGTAGCAAGAAAAGCTAAGGAAAAGCAAAAGGAACCTTTTTGGTCTTTTTAAATGGATTGTTCAGGTGCCAGAATGAAACGTTTGGACCACAAAAACAGAAATACACAGCACCTGGGAAACCATCTGAAGTGAGAATATGATGAAAATTTGGCATAGAAGCTATCTTTTGTATACTGAGAAGGATGTTGCTTGAAAGAATGATAAAATTCTTCTTTTTTTCCTTCTATTATAGCTTGGATAAGTTGAGAAACAGACTATAATTTCTCCTGCAGTGTACTAAGATTGGCAAGAAATTCCTCATTGATTTGTAAGGATGTGATTGACCATCTAAGAAAGTTGTTACAATGGTATGTGTGCTCCCATTTTTCATTTTAAGCACACTCTGCAGTTGATATATCTGATTCCCAAGGCAGATCAGATTCACAGATAAATCGGAATTAATCCCTAGCAATGCTTGTGAGTTATGACGCTGGCAAAATTTGAAAATGGGGGCAAATAGATCCATTCAGAAAACTAGGTGCATCAAAAGATGGCATAATAGCTGTCCTCTGTTCAGAATAATCTGTTTGAGAAAATAGAAAAAAAGCAAAGAAAAAATAACAGAAATCATGTGCTTCTGCGCTAGACTTTGAGATGGCACGCGTTTGTAGTCTTCTGCGCTAGACTTTGAGATACCCGACCTGGAAAAAAACTATTAAAGTCTCAGCAGACAATCCAAAACCTATCATTTGGGTAATTAATTTATTCAAATAGTTATGTGCTATGAAATGATACAAAAAAACTATAGATAAATAGTCACACAAGTCTATAATCTATTAATTTAAAATTTGGATGTTCACTTGACAGTTATGGATTATAATTCTTTTTAAAATTTGAAGAACTCTAATTTTCGATGAAAGTAGTTGCAATGATCACCATGCCTCCGTTTGACAACCAAACTCGATGTGTTTAGTGTCCCTAAAAAGCTATGAGATTCAGCATTTCATTGTCACCCTTCTTGACCCTCGACTCTCCCTCTACCATTGCCGACGAGATCACACAATACTAGACTCATGCCAACCATAAATAGAATATATGTTTCGGGAGCGAATTACAATGGCCTTAATGGCCAACATTGGCTGAGAAAAGTTATGTAGTCTCTCTATGGCCTCAACTTTCCACCATTAGCCTCATACAATTTATGTAAGTATAGAGGTATAATTAAATTTGATAAGTTCAAATTTCCTTTAGAAATAACAAAACTGAGTAAAATGAACATTGCAGGTGGTCCATACCTCCATTTGAGGTGGTTCAAGTTGCCACTAACTCCTTGGAGAGGCAGCTTTCTAACTACACTTGTGTCATCAATCGAAACATCGTCTCCAGTGAGTTCCCAGCCTTGAACCGACTCTTACTTGTTAAATTCTTAATTTACAATTAAATTTGATCATTACTATTTCGATCGAAGAGAGTCTACGATAGCCTAAGGAAAGCCATAGAGGACCTCATACCTAAGTTTGAGAATTTTTGGAGGTGTTTTTGTTAGGGAGCAAAGGTCAATGAGTAAAATGTAAATAAGAAAGTGTTAGATGACCCATTGGTGAATAAGTTTTCTATGGGATATTCTTAAGGGTCTAAATGAAGTTTTAGGACCATTTGAAAGGATTGATGAGGTTTTGGAATTATATTAGCATGTTTGGAATGCTTAAGGACCTAAATATAATAAAATTGAAAGTTTAAGTACTAAAGTAAAAATAAAGAAATTTGGGAGATCCAAGTTCCTAAATAAGACTAAGTAAAGTCTAGGGGACCTAAATAGAATAATAAAATGTACCGGAAAGATAAGTTTTAAGGAATAGGGGCAAAATGATAATTTTGCCCTAGTGGCCTTATTTAGTCTTATTTTGATCAACTGAAGGACCATTTTGTAAATAATGAAAGATAAGACTTAGAAAATATTCTAAGGCAATTCAGGGACCATAAGATGATTTAAGGGAACTTGGGAACCCAAATAAAATAATTAGTAAAGTCTAAGGTGCAAAAGGAAAAACTTTAAGACCATAAAGAGAAAAATAGTAATTTTGCCCAATTTGGGGACCAAAATGTGAATTGTGAAGAGTAAGGCCACTAGGTGGTAAACAAGAGAATTCTGAGTATTTAGGCAAGTATAATCTTGAGAGGTTATGACCTTAAGACCCTATGGACTAACCTTAGAGAAGGTTAGTGAAATGATAGTTCCTCGACTAGTAAGTCGAGTAATTCGAGCCCGAGGGGTGAAACCATAATTTCTTAGGAAAATTATAGTGTACTAGTTTAGGTGTACTGAGGTGCTTGAACTAATCTTCTCGTCTTTCTTTAAAACTTGTAGAAGGAACACAAGATCACTCAAGCTAGGACTACGAGAACGAGAGTAAGGAAAACCTACCATAATGAACAAGTTCCAAAAATCAAGGTGAGTGAGAGTAATGACAACGAGTTCAATTGGACCAACCAGAGCTCCTTGTTTGTTTTGAGTGTTGCACTGAAAAGAATGATAAGCTTGATTTTGGAAACTCATATAAGAAGTGCAAAATGACATAAGTGCATATCCACTAAAAAAACTCTTTAAGAGATTAAGAAACGTGGAAAGATTGTAAGGACGAGAATAATAAAATATAGTGGTATGTTAGAAATATGCATTGGGGCCTTGTTCCCATTATGTCTAATTGATTGGAGTTGTTTGAGTGATGGACCCAATTCCGATGTGTGAATCTTGTCATTTATTTGAATAGAGATGGTTGGAATATGGACCATGTTCGGGAAATATCGAGATAGGCTCAAGTATTGCCCACAAATATGATTATTATGCTTTTCTTATGATATTGTAATACTGGTATGAAGTGGGGGCATTGACGGGACACCTGCCGAGATAATGTCTACGTCGAGGGAGATTGAACTATTTATTCCAAATTTCCTAGGACACCCAGTTGATGTATGAGTATCGTTCCAGTTATACCACTACGATAAAAATAAGATGAGATTGAGTCGCATGTGTAAGGGGTATGCACAATGTTATCGTTAGGTATGTTGGCCATGACTATCACACTGTATTTTTAGTAACCCAAAATTTCGGTCAGAAATTTTTCTGGAATTGTATTATAAGTTTAAAATTCAATTGATATAATTGGAATAAATTTGATTTAAAATAAAATGAAAAATATTGTTTTAATAGAAATAAATAACTCGATGGAATAGATAGGATAAATACTTAGTAAATTCTTTTATGTGAATAATGAGATAATTATTTGAATTTAGTTTAATAGGAAACTATTATCATTTTTTAGTATTAGTCCTATGCCCCTACCATAAATACTCATAAATTAATACTTACATTTAATTATTTGAATTAATACCCATAAATTAATACTTACATTCAATTATTGAAATTAATACCCATAAATACCCATAATGTAGTAATAAATCTTCCCCATTTAACAAATAATTTTATAGCTATATAAGGATCTTAGAACAATTTATCGACACCTAAAAACTCAATTTCTCTCTCAACTGCTCCATTTTCCAATGAAGCTCGGACCAGAGCTCCGACTTGGGCAGTTTTCTCAACCTTAGAAGATGAGGCCATGTTCTTTAGACTCCGGAGGAAGTCAGCTATATGATAGCAACCTCCGTTTGATCGGATGACCGCTAGAGAAGCACCGATAGAATCAAACAGTGAAGTTGCTCCGACGAATCGAAGCTGCCATGTTTCGGTTGAGCTGAATTCGACCAAATTCAGCCCTTCTCCGGCCAAACCAAGCTCTCCTAACATCCTCACAACTCTCATACGACCTCAACGAAGCTGAAAGGTCAATTATAGGAATTTTTTATCCTAGAAGGTACTTTAGGAAGAGAGCTACCTTTCCTGATAGAGAGCTCGGATTGTTGCACCTCCGAAGGGACAAGTGTGACCGTAATGCTAGTAAGAGAAAACTCGCATCAACTTGGAAAACCAACCGAGGATGAACATGTCACGGTTAATGGGTGAGTGGGCTAATTTACACTTCATACCCGATTGAGATGATGAGCACCTTTTCTAAATTGGAAGCCATCGTGAGTGGGTTTATTCATGTTATACTCGGTTGGGATGATTAACACCTCAAAAATTATAAACCACTTATATGTGAGATTTAAAACATCACACACGGTTGGAGTGATGTGAGAAGTAAGTGGAAAAACTACTTACCAGTTGTAAGTAGAGAGATCATACCTAATCGGTATGATGGAATTCCTGGAAGGAAGGAGAAAACCTGCTTGCCGATTGTAAGTAGAGATGTCATCACACCCGATTGGTGTGATGAGTTAAAAGATTATTTTGTTAGAAGTCTTCTCCCCTGACTGTGTGCCAATGCTTAAAATATTTGGGAGACCTTCTTGACGAGAGCTAGAATAACTCAGATAGGCTAGAGGCCTCAGTTTTGGAACTTATGGGGCTAAAATGCCCAATTTTGGAAAATCACGTACAGTGGGCCCAAGGCCAATTGGCACAAGCAGTAGCTCATAAACAAACATGGTATGTTAAGCCATAAAATTTCTTAATGAATGGATTATGTGATTTTGCCATGGTACCGAGACAGGACTGACATCAATGGACTGGTGGCAGTGCATCAGGGCTAGGTTGAAGGACCGACCTAGACAAATAGCTGCAGGTCGGTGCCATTGGACTAGTGGCACCAAAGATAAATGGCTTTGTTGAAAATTATTGTTTGTTCATGCACTTGAGGTTCGGGACCATCAAGACGCGCAAGAGGGGTAGTGATGCGTCATGGGGTCTATTGGACAACATTGTGGAGATAAAGGTATTTTGTCATGCTAGCAGTAAGGGAAGCTCGACGTAGCTTTATGCGCATGGGACCGGGATGGGATCGGGATGAGGTTTCCGTCCTCATATGGACATAAAGTATTTTGGGTCTAAGGGTTGAACATCTAAAATGTTCACTCAAACTCCAGGCAGAAGTCAGGGACTTCTATTAGGGTGGATGGTAAATACGCTATGATCCACAAGTAGGTGCAGTCAGTGTAACTTCATCTCGCGAATGTGTGTACCCTTCCTAATGAAGGGCATGTGTTGCTTGTGAAACACATCTAATATAGAAATGGCAAAAAGGTTTGAGAACCTTGGAAAGGATTTGAAAATCCTTGGATAAAGAATTGGTAAACCTTGGAAAAAGGTTTTGGAAAAAGAGATATAAATTTGAGGAAAAACCTTTTTTAAAAGAAAATGTTGCCATTGGCAGGGTAAAAGTTTTGAAAACTGGAATTTGAGGAAAAAACATCCTTAAAGGAAATAATGAGTTTGACACACTCCAATTAAAGCTATCTTGTTTTATGAAAACTCACTCCCAACACCCATTCACTAAGTTGTAGAACTCACCCCTCCCTTTTACCCCTTTCAAGTAACCAAAGGATAACCAAACATAAAGACCTCCCTATATAGAAACTGTAAAGACAGGTATGTTTGTTTAAAAGATTTTCAGTTTTGCTAGGTGGAGTCACAAAACCCCTCAAAATTTTTTGGGGTAAAAACAAATCCATATGGAGTAGTTCTTGATTCTATCCAATAGGAAATTGAATGTATAATTTTTAGGCATTTTTTTTCAAGAATTGGTCGGGAAGGGGGTGAACCAAGCCCAAAACTAACTAATTAGCTGAGAAATTCGTCGAAAATCAGTTTGTTACCGTGCAAACTGGCTGTGTATAACGCAGGGGGCACGTAGGTGTTGCACGTGTGGCCACATGCGCAAGTGTCATCTTCATTGCCAAACTCGCAGACCCGGATTCCCTATCGCCCAAAAACTCACCATTGACCACCGGCTCCACTGCTTGGAAAAATTAATTCATTGCCAGCCCCATAGTCTATGGATTATTGAGAGAAGGATATGGATAGATAGCCACTTAAGTTTATATCATAACAATATACATTGGGGTTGTTCACTCATCGAATTTTGCTCGAAATTCTCTCTCAACCACCGACTGCTCCTAACTCTGATGACCTTGCTACTAGAAAGCATAACTCCTCCATCTAACCACCTCTAACACCTTGAAAGCTAAGGAGCTCAACTTTCCATTGCCACCTCTCTCAACCCTCAACTAGCGCCGATGAGTTCGTATAGTAACTGATCTCCGGTAACTCGAAACATGGCAGATGTTTCATAGTTGAAATTGGATGGCCCCGATGGCCCTCGTGAGCTGATAAAACTTCAGTGAGTCCTTTGTACCACCAGCATTCCATATCCACCGACCTTGCTCGATTTGGGCAAGAATTGAGGGAGAATTAAATTGTTTAAGTCTCAGATTGCAGGCTTAGTGGTTGTGCATACTAAAACTTAAATTTCAGAAGCTACAAACAACCAATTGAGGTGATTCAAGATGTTATATACTTCTAGAGGAGTCAGCTTTTAGACTCCACCAACCTCGATGGTTGATGAGCCTTCTCTAGTGAGTTTCCAACTTTGACCCTACATATACCTATATGTGCATGAGTTTCTGATCATGCCTGAAAAGAGAAACTCTATCTAACACCAGCCAAACTAATCTTATGATAGGGCAGAGGGAGGCTAGGGGGACATCCGCACTTAATATTATAATGTTTAGATATAATTTGTTAGTGGGTCAAAGGTCGAAGGCTAAATTGGAAAGATTTGAAATTTAGTTGACCCAATTGATATTAAGCTTTTAATGGGGTCTTCCTAAGGGTAAAATAAAAGTATAGGAGCTTATTGGAAAGTTTGGTGGCCGTATTTGGCTATTTTGAAAGGTCTAGGGATCTATTTGCAATAAAGGCAAAGTTAAGATCAAAAGTGCATATGCAAGTATTTGTGCGACCAAAGGAGGACCTTTGGGAAATCCAATGACCTGAACATAAATTAAAGAAGTTTAGGGGGTCAAATGAATCTCAAAGTCTAAGTTCTCCCAAATAGGGGCAAAATGGTAATTTTGGCAAAACTTAGGGGCTTGCGAGGAATTCATGGAAAGTAGGGCTTGAGATTGTTCTAATGCCCACTTAGGACTATAATGGGACTTAAGGTAACACGAGGGACCCAATTGGTAGACTTGAGAAAGTCTAGGGTGAAAGTTAAGAAGATGAAAAAAGTGAAAAAGGGTAAAATGGTAATTTTGCCCAAAGTATGGACTAAATAAGATTTTAGAGAGAATGAAACCATTAGGTGGTGAGTTGGGAAATGTGGGCCCGCTAGTAGGTGCCCAGTGAACTTAGGCCCAAGAGGTTAACCTTAGATAATGTTAGATTGAGGCCAGGTTACCGTTTAGTGTGTCGGGTGACCAAGGACATAAGGGCTAAACCATAAAGCCGTAGAAAGAACACGATCGATGAAATAGTGAAATGGTCAGAAGTGGAACTGGCCCTAGATTATTGAAATCCTTGCATAGAATGCAAGAAGACTGGAGCGGAATCAAGAGTGGATTCCAAAAACTCCTGTGAAACCAACGAGTTTCATTTTGTGAGGTGAGTGAGCATTAATGGCGAGTCCCATTGGACCGGCCTTATCATTTCATACATGCTTGAGTGGATTGAATGCTAGTCTTAGAACTCATATAAATAGTTTAAAATGAATAAGATCATGATAATTAAAACAAATGTGATTTTAATGGTTAAATAAAGAACCAGTCCTGAATACCGAGGTATATAACATAATTTTTGTTCTACATTACTAAAAAAGTGCTTTGGACCTTGTGCCTTGTTGTGACTTAGGGGAGATGGTCGAGTGACTGATTGGGCTCCCCAACATATCTTATAGTTAGGTCCATGAGTTGAACTAGTGACCGAGGCACGGGGTATGTCATGTGTTTGGGGCTTGATGTGCACTTTCTGATGTGAGGAAACGTCCGAGAGACCGGCCGAACTCTGGAGATATATTGAATTATTTGGGGAGATGGTCCATTGAAGGATCAAACTCTTGAGGATATCCCTATCTTTATACATGTTGATTGTGCATTGTTATGATGTTTAAGAACGGGAGTTGGGTGGGGGATGCACCCAGTTATTGAGTAATAAGATTCGTTAAACACCATTAAGTGACCTAACCATGAGTGCTAGGGGCCATGACCTCTAGTCATGAGATTTTTTGTTTGAAAACTAGTATAAGTGAGTGGGGGCAATGGATGGAGGCCTGTGAGGTTGTGTCATTGTCCAAGGGAAAAAGGGGAAGTAGATCAGGGAGAATTGTGAAATATCCCATGTTTCCCCTGGATACCCAGGTGATGTACAGGTACCATCCGTGTACACCGTTATGACGAGACAAGGGCGAAAATGAGTTGCAAGTGTATCGACATTGGCTGGTGAGTGGCGGTAATGCAACTATGATCTAGGTGCTATAGACACCTAATATCAAGACGACACCTAAAGTGCCACTTGTGGTAAGAGTTATCAGGTGACTCCTATACTCTAGTTCATGGTTTAGTATCATACCAGAGGCAGTGTACTATGGATGACATATAATTGTGGGGCCCAAGTAGCCCAAATTATGTGCGGCCTTGAGTTGTCCATTGTTGTGTGAGGGAGTGGCAATGTCAGAAAGGCCTCGTCAGCAAAGACCGACCAATGAGAAGTTAACACGTGGCAAAAGTGCCATGTCAGCATCCGACAAGGATGTCAGAGAAACGAATGACCAATTAGAGGTTGACATGTGACAGTGCCACATCAAATGGCCCCAACCATTTAGAGGCCAACACGAAGCTCGCATGCGTAGAACATTGACATCTTAAACCTTAGGCTTATAGACGATCCGCAACCGCTGGAGGAAGACCGAATCTTCAACCTTAGGAAAATCTACCACCATGGATGGAATAGGGTGAGTTAGATGCCGAAACCACTGGTAGCCGGTAGGCTTGTCAGTTGCTGAGCTCCTTATATAAGGAGCACCCTCCGACTCAACCTCCCCACTACTTGAGCGCCCCTTGAAGACTAACAGCCCATTTTTCGGTGAAATGTAGATTCGAGCTTCGACGATGGATATTTTCTCAACGAAAAGAGCTCTGGTCAGTGGCAACAGAGCTGGGGAGGAGTCCTCCAGCTAGCAGAAACCTCAACCAAACTTGAGGACTCCTAAAGGAGCACCAGAGCAATCACACAAGGAAGCTGCTCCGATGACTCGAAGTAGCGAAACTCGGACAAGCTGAAATCGGGACATCTCCGACCTCATGTAGCTAGAATCGACTTTCCTCAACTTCCCCAAGGTACTTTCTGACCTCTTCTAGTTCCAAGGTAAGCCATTTTGCCCTCAATTCACCTGAGTCTAACAATCGCGCCTCCATCGATATGAACCGGAAGCTCTCTCTCTCTCTCTCTCTCTAAGTCTATTTTCTGACGAAGCTTCAATAAAGCTTGAAACTTAGTCAATTTCAGAAATTCAAAGTGTCGGATGATCGATGGGAGCTAGAGAAAATGAATAGCAGCACGAGAGGAAGAAATTAAGGAGGTTTTAGGCAGTCAATTAGATGAGCTAAGGAATCGGAGATCAAAAGCTCAATTTGGGAAGAATTTGGGGAATTTTTCAAAATATGAGGGTTTTTGTGCAATTTTTTGAAATATGAGGGACAATTTGATAACTTTCATTAAATAGGTGCATTTTGATAATTTTGGGAAAGTTGGAGGCGATTAAGAAAATTTTAGAAAATTAGGGCTGTTTGGGGGCAGTTTTGGAATAATTAAGACTAAAATTTGAAATTTGTGAATAATTGCAAGCTCAGATCGTGTAGGATGGGCCGCACAAGGACTTACGCCATGAAGGACACCACTAAATTTCCAATTTAGAAAATTTTGGAAAAATAGGGCCGTTTGGGGTAGTTTTGGAACCTAATCGGGCGAACGCGTCACAACTATCAGGTGAGTAGGAATTTACAGCCTTGGTACCGATTGGGACGATGGTCTTGCTCTTAATGCAAAACCGTTTTCTTAGAATTAGCCTCTCTTGACTGATTGACTTTACTTAAATGATTTGGGAGCTAATTTCGGGACTTGGACTTGATAATACAAGTGGACCTCAATTAGGAGTTAATTTCATGAAATCCCCCAAATTTATTTAAATTATAATTCGGCCCCTAATTTTCCAAAAATTTCCAAATTGCCCAATTTTTCAAAATTTGCCATTTGGTCTCTGAATCATCATTTCTTTCAATTGATCACCAAAACTTGGTTAATTGTCCCAATTAGTGATTTGAATCACCTTCCCTATGTCTCCCTCGTCATTTTGAGCTTTGAAGCACTTCATTTGGCTTAGAAATGAGTTTAAACGAGGCTTCGTTGGAAAACTAAGTCTTGAGAGAGAAAGCTTTGATATCTTACTGGTGAAGGTGCGACGATCGAAGCTCTTACTTTCTCTAAATTGCTTTCTTCTCGGGGATCCTTCTTGGATCAAACCATGCCTCAATCGGTGGCCTAAGCAGTGCAAATTTCTCAGTTTAAGTTTTAGCATAAATGCATTGTGAATAGTATTTTTTGACGAGGGGCGGCAGTGCGGACTTTTCGTCCTAGCTTAGGGAAGGTCGAGGCACCTCTCGGCGTGGTCTATGGAGCTTGGTTTGGTCGGACTTGGTCTAGGGATGGCTCGAATGGATCTCAAGTAGCTCGGGTTGTGGACCGCCAAGGAGCAGTGGTACTGTGCGTGCTTCACAGCTCTTCTCTGTGGTCCTCGGACTGAAGGGAGGGTGCAACTGGGTAGAGGACTTCCTTCTAGTTCTAAAGACACCGAATGCAAATTCAAAGATTGAGAAAAGTCTCAATATTAGAGCTCTGGTTTGCTGCTCACCGAAAAACTGAGCACTTCCCATTATTCGGTCATTTGTGAGATGCTGAGAACGAATGGAGGGGTGCTCTTTATATAGGGAGCTCGACAACTGATGGGGCTACTAGCTAGCATAGGACTCAGCCTCTAACTTGGCCACTGGCAATCATATCGGAACTCTTCCTAGGTCATCGAAGGAATCACCCTCCCTCTCTCTCTATCCTTTCTATTAGCTGAATGAAGAAGACAACAATGACGTGGTGGGTGTGCCACGTGGCACGTTGTGATTGGTTGATTTTTTGAATGTTGCGTTCCAACTCAACCGTTGCATCAACCATTGACCGGTTGATCGGACACATGGCAGCCTCCCATTGGGTGCTCATGTCTTCGTGGCAGGCTGACCGGTCGTCCATTGGGTGCTTGTGTCTTCGTGTATCCGGATAAAAGGTGAGTGAAATTTCTAGTATCGGTATCGATTGGATCGATGAAGCAATGTTATTCAAATTTTATTTTCCTAAATAATTACAATATTTTCAAAATATATTTCCCCTTAATTGTGTAAGCCCAACTTAAAACTATTTTTGGGGAAATATATTATTTGTATGAATTATGATGCTCCAGTGGGCCCAAGGCCACAATTTTTAAACAGAATTGAGTTCAAGGCTGTGTTTTGGAAATCTCGTCAATGTGGGCCCAAGGCCAATAGAAACGGCTACTGTCCCATAAATAATATGAGTTATGAGCATGATAAAAAATGATCAAAATTTGATATTGTGTGTTTAAGCCACTCAGCCAAAGTTGGGTCGTCGAACTTGTTGGGCTAGTAGCACAAACATGAAAGGTTTAAATAAATGTCTTTTGATTGTGGATGTTGAGATATGGAACTATCAATGGGCACATTACAGGGGTAATGTTGATTCTAAGGGCTGCTGCACAACTCGGGGAGCATGAGGGAAGCTTTGTCGTTCTAATATGTCAAGGAGCTCTGGGAGCTTCGTGCACATTAAGACAGAGGAAGAATGGGGAGAGGTTTCGTCCTACAATAGAGAACACGAAGATTCGGCACATTACAGAGGAAGAATGGGGAAGGTTTAAATAAATGTCTTTTGATTGTGGATGTTGAGATATGGAACTATCAATGGGCACATTACAGGGGTAATGTTGATTCTAAGGGCTGTTGCACAACTCAGGGAGCATGAGGGAAGCTTTGTCGTTCTAGTATGTCAAGGAGCTCTGGGAGCTTCGTGCACATTAAGACAGAGGAAGAATGGGGAGAGGTTTCGTCCTACAATAGAGAACACGAAGATTCGGTTAAAGTTTGGGGATTGGGCTAAGGTGCTCACACAGACGATGTGGAGGAGGTTGTGGCCTCTCACCAGGGTGGATGATAAAGACGCTATGGTCCACAAGTGGAACAGTCCGAGACTGTTCCGTGAACAAATGATCCCTTTAATGAGAAATGACGTTTGATTGTTTGTTAAAACAAATTCATTGAAATATGATAAATGTAAAATTTATCCCTTATAGGGGAAGTTGTGAAACCTTATATGTTTGAAAAGCATTTTTTATTTTGATTTGAGTATATGCTGAGTTGTGGACTTGACGTCACAATGTCAGCTACCCAGCTCACTGAGCTGTTGAACTCATTCCACTCCAAATATCCCTTTGAAGAAATAATGATGATAAAGGAAAAATGGACAATGGAAAGAGCCATCCAAAACCAAAGGTACACTTTACATTCAATACATAGTCCAGGTGTGGTTTATAAAGTTTACTTCTCAAAATTTTATTGAATATTTTGGAAAATAAATTGAGTTGTTTTATTTTACGCCTTACACAATGTCAGAATTACAATGATAAGGCACCTATTGTTGTAAAGCCGATAGGATGTGGCAGGTTGACTATAGGTCCGACTGGGGAAATCGGGTTGGGGCATGACACTCGGATAGGGGTCTGAGGTTCACGTCTAGATTCTGACCAAGTCTGCAAACGTTTCTTGGAACAAAGATTCACATTAGAGCGGTGTTCCATCCCCTAACTAACGGGCAGTTAGAGAGGACATGCATAGGGCATGCCTCTTCAACTTTGGGATAAAGTGGGGAAATGCAAGCTGCAGTGAATCCAAATTATTCAAGAATGAAACAAAATTAATGTTATTCCATTAAAGGTACAGGTTTAAAGGACACCTTACTCCTCACGGTTGAAAGAAGGGGAAAACCCTTAATAAACCGGGAGAGTGGCGAGTTGATCACAGGGATCTCACTAAACTGGGTCGGAGCGTGACAACTTGAGTGGTATGAGAGCATGTTTACTCGAATACATTATCAAGACTATATAACATAGTAACTAAGAAAAAGTTTCAAAAATTTTCAGATGGCTCCAAGGAGAGGAACCAAGAAAACTAGGACCAACTCTACTCAACACCCTATCCTCGTAGGAAGATCATCCTAAAAAGCTCCTCCATATCCGAGAAGTCCCAAGGAACCAAGAGACGTTAGTGAGAAGTATCCAAGAATGTGGATCCAGGAATTATTGAGGTCACCATCCTAAGTACGAAGGGAGCCAAGCCTAAGACCATGAACACCAAGCCTAAGTACGTAGCTCCCCATCTATTTCGTAACCACTTATTGTAACAGGGCTAAGACCCCAAAACATTGTACTGTTTCTCCCCTAATAAAGAACTCCAAGTTCCGAAAAACTATATCTTTAAAAAATAATGTGACCTTACGCCTCAACTGTAGAAAGATTGCCCAAGAAAAGTAACCAAACAAACCAGTGTAACCCTAGACACCACAAAGGCCAAGGAGATTCCTATCGTGAATAAAGGAATGAATCAAGGAAATTATTAGGCAAAGAAGGCATGACAGGAAAACCGTCAAGGTAAGGAGTCTAGGAGAAATCTTTGAGTAACAATTCAGCAAGGAAACGACCTATTGCAAGGTGCAAAGGAAATGGGACATGAAGTGAAGGACTGTCCCACACCACTAGGATTTAAAATAATATTTTCCAAGAATAACGCCCCTACAACTATAGGAAATTCGAAAGGATACAATCCCAAGAAACATGACTCCAACTTGTAATTTCAACCATAGTCAAGAGGAAGCTCTTCAAGATATTAGCATAGTGGTAGGAAGGGAAAAGAGCTAAAGGTAGGAACCCGATAAACCACAAACAGAACAAGAGATAGCTGAAGAGAATTCTCCCTTAAAGAAAAAATTTCCAGCAATTTAGGAGCAAAGAAGGGAGTGCATCCACAAGAGAAGACAAGCCGAGCATTTGATGACAAATGGGATGTCTTGAGATTGCAAGTACAACTCCCTTTGGAAAAAGTAGTGAAGCCAAATAGGAGTTTCAGACCAATATGGCAGAAGGAAGCAAGTCGTAACAACAAGATAGTCAATGAGAATAAACTACGCCCTAAAGAAGACCAAGAAGTAGAAAGGACTACACTCTAAAAGGGCAGTAGGATGGACACTAAGGAAAAGAAGACTCGAGAAACAACTGCCCTAAGATAATTAGAGCAAGGGAATGGTAAGGATGAGGTAGTTAACAAACCGATACTCGTGAAGGTCATAATTTAAACTCCAGCAAAGAAGGGAGAGGTGGAAAGGTCAAATATTAGGAAAAAGAAGGATGAAAGAAATCCTTAAAAAGACTAATGGCCAAATTAATGACTAAACTCAAGCCAAGAAAGGAGTAGGCAAGCCTCTCACATAATGGTCAAGAAATATTGAAATAAGGAAGATTTGAACTCTCTCTAAAATAAATAGACATGTACTGTGGTACAAGTGGGGATGAGGATAGGGTACAAAAGATGTACCCACAAGATTTCAAGAGAAAGGGTAAACAGAAGATGATGACATCAAATGATGTCATTTAAGGATAGATATTCCCTCGGGTGAAAATGGGAGAGTACTACCAAGGAAAGAAACCTTGGAAAGACATATCTATACCAAATAAGAGGTAATGGAACCAAGTGAAAGGGATAAAGAGATAAACTTGCAAATGAAGCGCAAGCTAAGGTGAAAAAACCAAGGAAGCATACTAGGAGGACCCAAGGAATAAGTTAAACCTAAGGAACGGATAAATAGGAAATTAGCATCAAAAGATGTTGTGCGAGGTAAGAATGAGTGGACTACCCATAATAAGGAAATAAAGGAAAGAACGTCCGAGAAATGTTGGGAAAGTAAGCCCTCCAAATAAGATGTGGCTAAGGAGGAATAACTAGAAATAGTAAGATAGGTCGTAGTCCACGCGCGCATAATGGAGCCTAAAGAGTGGATGGTTGAGTATAGTGTGGAGTGCATGAAATAAAACTGATAATCAAAAGTATCTCAAGTAAGGAATAAGGGATGAAACAGAAGTTGTGGATATAGAAGGATCCAAATCGGGCAAATGCCATAACATAGAAAGGGGTGTGAAGAAAGAAGAAACAACCCTTCAAGGGATGATAAGAAGGTTGAGCATGTAGCTCCTAAGATGAAAGTCCATATTGTGAGGGATATAGTAGAGAATGAAATCGAAAGAAGGGAACTTTCACAAGCAAAGGAATCGACACATGGACCGAAAGTAATTAATTTGGAATAAAAAATAATGAAATGATCACGAGTAAGTAAAAGTGGATTAAAGAAAAGGAAAATCCTTGAATAAAGAATGCCAATGACTTAAGAATGAAAGAATCCCAACTTGTCGGTAAACTATCGGGAAACCAAATAATTAGAACCGTAAATACCCAATAAGGAAATTGGGAAAGGATGAGTGGGTAAGGAAAATTGACACGGTTATGTAAGTTGATTAGATAATGGTAAAGGTAGTCGAGTAATACTACCAAACGAAGAGAGGGATGAAGTTATACATTCCTTGAAAGGTTGGAAAGTTGAGAACGACCCTCAAGGAAGTGTTCTAGCAATCGAATGGACAGAGACAAGTTCTAGAAAATGTCATGCTATAAGGGGCATGTAAGCCCAACAATCTCAAGGAAAATATGATTCAAAGTAAGGAAGAGTCAATTAGTAAGCATGACAAGGTCAAACATAAAAGTTGAACTGAAGTTATAATAAACAACAGATGAAGGAAGGGTCGAAATAGGATAAAAAGGTGATAACACCGAAACCTGTGAAAAATAAGTATGTAGCTCTTATAAGGAAACTAAGTTAAGGGTTTTGATGATAAAGAGAATAACTGGATACAAGAATGATTGGACATCTTGGACCTCCCAATCCTAAAATTTTGAGTAAAGAACCTTAAGAGAAAGGGTTATGCTTTAAGGATAGAGGGGCGCGAAATTAAAGATATAGCCTTAAACCCTCGAGTAAGGTATGCCTAGCTTAAGTGAGCTCCATGGAATGGATAATGAAAAGGAAAATAAAATTTATAAGCGTGTGTTATACCGAGACTAAATAAAAGTAATTGAGAAGGTTGTATGTTAATAAACAACAAGTTGATACAAAGGAAAGTCCTTTCCAGTGTGAAGCATGTTGGATAAGTTTTGGGAAAAAACTCTTGAAAGGAGGGGAGAGTTGTAAACCCCGCCCTTTGAAGCTAAGGAAAACTGAGAAAAGAACATGTCGAACCATGTGAGAAAACCAAACCAGCTCACGAACCTCGACCACTAGAGAATGGGCAAATCGGAAAATTTACAACTCCTAAGTGACCCAAATAGTCATAAAAAAAATGGAAAGGGATTTTAGGACAATTTGGGAAGAAAACCAGACTAGTTCAGGTGAACTGTATCCAAACCGGATTGAAACGGTTTGGATCGGTTTGAACCACTGTTAAACTAGATGCTAAATTCATTTTTCTAGCTGGCTTAGAAAATTCAAATTGGAGAAATGAGGCCATCATTGGATAGAGAATTAATTTAGATGAATTTACAAATTTTTAATTTTGAAAAACTCTATCGAATCAGGCCTAAACCGACCAATTTAAACATTGATCCCAGTTCTGACCAGTCCGGTTCAGTTTAGAACAATGACATCTTCTTCCTTCATATGACAACACTGTTCACTCGTTGAAAAATCGAGCAGTGCCGTTGAAGATGAAAAGTCTTCAGCTAGAGAGTTTCAAGCAATGAATGATTGCCATTAAGACGCCGATCAGATGATCAAGAAGTCCCCAAGCTTCCTATATAAAGAGCCCCTTCTCATTCATCCTCCTCACACCTAAAATCTCCACTCTCTCACTACGGCTCCATTTTTCGGTGAAGCTTGAACCAGAGCTTCAAATTAGGCCTTTTTCTAAGCCAAAGAAGGCATGGTCGGGTTCTTTAGATTTGGGGAGAAGTCAGCTACACGATTGTAGTCTCTATTTGCTTCGAGGGTCGCCGGAGAAATGCCTGCGTGATAGAAAAGTGAAGCAACTCTGACAGACTAAAGCTGCCCTATTTCAGCCGAGCTAAAAATGGCTAATTCAAGCCCTTATCAGGCCAAACCAAGCTCTCCCAACACTTCATCAGCCCTCATACGACTGAATTAGAGCAAAAAGGTAAGTCAATTTGGCTTCCCTATGTGAATTCCAATCGGTGCAAGAGAGAGTATCGACAGATTTTTTCTGAACAAATTCTCCATCAATTTGAAATGAATTGATGCAATTCTTGATCCTAGAAGGAACATCAGGACAAGAACTGTCTGCCCAGATCAAAAGCTCGGACCACCGCACCTCCGATAGTAAGCTTTTGAAGCTTTCTCTCTCTATGTCAAAATTTTCGTCGAAGCTACATTTGAGCTAATTCTGACATCAATTAATGCGATTCAAAGTGCAATTGAATCGTATCGATGTGTGGGAGCTCAAATACACCTTCAATTTCAATAGTTAACTTCAATTGATTGGTCAATTTGATAAAATCCAATCTGGTTAGGTTGGAAGGTTGAAATTGGGGGAAAATTTGGGAAAATTTTAGGGATTTCAAAAATTCGAGAGACTAAAGTGCAATTTCCTAAAATTGAGGGCCAATTAGGCATGAAAAAGATGTTGGAGGACCAATTGGTCAATTTTGGAATTATTTGGGTCAATTTTACCATTTTTGTAAAGTATGGGCAAAATGGTAATTTTTGAAAAGTTGGGGACCAAATTGGAAATTTGGGAAACTTTACCCCTTTTTGTGATTTGAATAAATTGACGTCCCAAAGTGAATTTTAGAAGTTTCGGGACTCAATTTAGGATAAAATATGCATTAGGGACCTAAAGTTAAAGAAAAAGAACTTGAGGGACCTAATTGTAAATAATTGAAAAGTTTGGGTATTTTATCCATTTGTGATAAATGAAGGCTATTAGGCCAAATGATAATGAACAATAATATTTATATCGTGTCAGAACACGAAGTACTGGGAACGCCAGCCAAGTCAAGCTCATGTGAAGGTAAAAAGCTGGTTAAGAGGAAGTCATTGCATTAATGGGTGAGTGGGATTTTCAATTCATACCCGGTTGGGATGATGAGCATCTCGATAATGAAAACCCACTATTATGTAGTATTTTAACATCACACTAGAATAGGGGGATGTGAGAAAACACTCAGCAAAAAAACTACTTACCGGTTGTAAGTAGATCATACCTGGTTGGTATGATGAACTTTCTAAAATGAAGTAGAAAACCCGTTCATCGGTTATGAGTAGAGATGTCCTCATACTCGATTGGTGTAATGGACAACTGAAAAGTGATTTTTATCAGAAGTGCTCTTCGTTGACCGTGTGCCACTGCTTAAACTTTTTGGGAGACATTCTTGACGGGAGCTCGATTAGCTTAGATAGGCTAGAGACCTCGATTTTGGAACTTGGAGGTTAATATGCCCGATTTTGAGAATCTCGTACTATGGGCCCAAGGCCAATTGGCATAAGCAGGAGCTCATAAACAAATATTAGATTAAGCCATGAAAACTTTAATGAATTATGTGTTTGGCTATGGTAACAAGACAAGACAAACATACTCGATGGATTGGTGGTAGTGTGATGAGACAAGTAGACGAACCAATCGAGACAAACAACTACAGGTTGAGTCGAGGGTCGGGGCCGTTGGACTAGTGGCACCAAAGATTAAATGGTTTAAGGCATTTGCCTACTTTGAATCCTTCCTCATCTTAAATTTCCATTTCATCCCTTATTCCTTACCTAAGGAACTTTCGATTATTAGTCTTATTTCGTGTACTTCATCCTATGCCAATCACCCACTCTTTATGTGAGTGTAGACCACAACCCATCTTGATATTTGTGGCTATTTCCATTAATCATTTCTTAATTGTAGGGCTTACTTCTGCATGGTTTCTCAAATGTTATTTCCTCATTTTCCTTATCATGGGCAGTCCACCCCTTTCTTACTTGTACGATATCTTTTGATGTTATCTTCATACTTACCCATTTCATTGGGTTCAACTTGCTCTTTGGGTCCCCCTAGTATGCTTCCCTTAGTTCTTTCACCTCAGCATGCACTTCATTTGCAAGTTCATCTTCTCATCCTCCGTCACCTGGATCCATCCTACTGCCCTTTTTACTATAGTCCTTTCTACTTCCTGGTCTTCCTTAGGGTATCATTTATTCTCCTTGACTATCTTGTGGTTAGGACTTGCTTTCTTCTGCTATATTGGCCTGAACTCTTATTTGGCTTCACTACTTTTTCCAAGGTGAGTCATACTTGCAATTCCAAGACAACCCATTTGTCATCAAATGCTCAGCTTGTCTTCTCCTATGGAGGCACTCCCTTCTTTGCTCCCAAATGGCTGGGAATTTCTTCTTAAGGGAGAGTTCTCTTGAGCTACCCTTGTTCTGTTTGTGATTTATTGAGGTCCTACCTTCAGTACTTTTTCCTTCATGCCACTATGCTAGGATCTTGAAGATCTTCCTCCTGACTGTGGTTGAATTTACGAATAGGAATCATGTTTTGTAGGATGGTATCCTTTCGAATTCCTATAGTTGTGGGGGCGATTTTCTTGGAAAAATATTGTTTTAAATCCTTGTGGTGTGAAATAGTCCTTCACTTCATGTCCCAATTCCTTTACACCTGGTAATATGTTGTTTCTTTGCCTAGTTGTTACTCCAAGAGTTTCTCTTATGGATCATCTTGCCATAATACCTCAAAGCACGGTCCAAGTAGCATCTACTTTGATGATAGATATGATAATTACGGTCGAAGTAGCTCCAGCTTGTCTTCAGAATTGTATGGGAAGCAACCAGATACTTTTGTCTATGATTCGGGTCAAAATGACTTGTACGGGGATGGTGTGTATGCTTACCAAGGTGGAAAAGTGGAGCCATATGGTGCTAGGGGTGGTGTTGATACGTCAATCCTAGTTTTCTTGGTTCCTCTCTTGGGATCCATCTAAAAATTTTGGAATCAACTCCTATTAATTACTATCTTTTCTATTCTTGATTATGTATTTGAGGAAACAGACTCTCATACCACTCAAGTTGTCATGCCCTGACCCGATTTGGTCAGATCCCCATGATCAACCCGCCACTCTCCCGATTTATTTAAGGGTTTCTCCTTATTATAATCTGCAAAGAGTAAGACGTACTTTAACCTGTACCTTTCCTAGAATAACATAAATCAAAACTGCATAAAAAATTTTAATTTATCATACCTGTCTTATAGGCGGGTTAGTTGGTTGTCCTTGAGGGTAGGCTTTCCAGGATTTTTCCTGAAAAGGGATATGAGGGAGGGGGTGAGTACAACGACTCGGTGAATGGGTTTTCTAAATTTGCCTTTTTTGGAAAAAAAATTGTTTGGAGTGTGCTAGACTCCTTATTTCCTTTAAAAAATCCTTTCATTTCAAATCACTTTGTTTTATCACCATTTCTTATTAATCATGGTGTGTCATCACCCAACACAAATCCTTCAGCATGAAGGTCAATCACACAATCGCAGGCCCGTACGTCCACTAAACACATTTGTGATGTCGGAGTGGCTTTACTAACCACCTAGATAGAAGCACATCCACTTCTACCCTGAGAATGAGTGGATGTTCATGATATCCGACCCTCAATCCCTTAAGAGCATTGCAAGGTCACCAGGTCCGACGAACTGCCCTTATACCCACCAGGTCGTCGAGGGCCCTCGGACATATTACTACCCCTTTTGGGCGTCTTGAAGGTCTCGTAAATACAGTGCATCTACAATCAGCATTTTCACATCATGTCATATAATCTATGGTGCCACTTGCCCAACGGCCTCGAGCCTCAACTCAACCTGCAGCTATTTGTCTTGACTAGTTCGAAGACCTGTCATATCGCACTACCACTAGTTGACTGAGTAAGTCAGTCCTGTCTTGGTACCATGGCCAAACAATTCAATTATTTAAAGTTTTATGGAATATAACTCATGTTTATTGATGAGGTCCTACTCATGCCATTGGCCTATGGCCCACTGTTCGAGATTTTCAAAATTGGGCATATTAGCCCCCAAGTTCCAAAATCAAGGCCTCCGACCTAATAGAGCTATTCGAGCTCCCGTCGAGAAGGTTTCCCAAATTGTCTAAGAAGTGGAACATAGTTAGAGGAGAGCACTTCCAACAAAAATAATCTTTTCATTCATCTATCACACCAACCGGGTGTGATGACATCTCCGCTTACAACTGGTAAATGGGTTTTCCACTTCCTCCGAGAAAGTTTCATTATACCAACCGGGTATGATCTACTTACAACCAGTAAATAGTTTTTTCGTGTCATTTTCACACCACTCCTCTAAGTTGTGATGTTTAAAATACCACTAAGTAGTGGGTTTTCATTTTCGAGATACTTATCATCTCAACCAGGTATGTTATAAAATCAGACTCACCCGATCGTGTAGTGAAATTCCTCTTAGCCGGCTTGTTGTCCTTACTCGAACTCGTCTTAGCTGGCGTTCTCGATACTTCTTGTTCCTACAATGTTATTGTTCATTATTCTTTGGCCTAATAGCCCTCATTCATCCCAAATGAATGAGAAAACCAATTTTTCCTTTATTTGCAATTAGGTCCCTAAAGTGATTTTTCTTTAACTTTAAGTCCCTAATTCCAGTTTTTCCTCAAATCGAGTCTCGACACTTTTAAATTTTATCTTAGAACCTCAATTTATTCAAATTCACAAAAAGGGGTTTAATTTCCCAAATTTTCAATTTGGTCCCCCAACTTTTCCAAAAATTACCATTTTGCCATTCCTTTACAAAAATGGAAAGTTTTACCCAAAAAGTCTAAAATTCCTCAAATGGCCCTCTACCATTCTTATCATGTCCAATTGACCCTCAATTTTATAAATTGCATTTTGGTCCTTCAAATTATCGAAAACCCCTAATTTCCCCCAATTTCAACTTCCTAACACAACCGAATTTGATTTCATCAAATTGACCGATCAAATACTTCTAATTGTTGAAATTAAAGTTAGATTGGGGTTCCTACACATTCATATAATTCAATTGCACTTTAAATCGTGCAATTTGGTGTCGGAATGAGCTCAAACGGAGCTCCGCTAGAAAACTGGACTTAGAGAGGAAAGGTTTGAAAGCTAACAATCGGGGGCGCGGTGGTCTGAACTTTTGATATGGACAGATAGCTCATGTCTTGAGATTTATCATAGGATCAAGAATTGCATCAATTGATGCTGAATTGAGTAAGAATTTCATCATCGAAGTTCTATCGGTTCTCTCTCTAGCACCGGTCGAAAATTGTAGAGGGGAGCTGAATTAGCTTACCTTTCAGCTCTAATTCAGCTGTTGGAGGGCTGTGGGGGTGTTGGGAAGGCTTGGTTCGGCCCGAGGAGTGCTCTCATTGGCTGATTTTAGCTTGGACAAAACAGGGCAACTATGGTCCGTCGAAGCTACATCACTATTCGATCACGTCGGCGCTTCTCCAGTGGCTCTCGAAGCAAATGGAGACTACATGTGTGTAGATGACTTTTTCCTATTTCTAAAGAACCCGACCTCACCTTGTTTGGCTTAGAAAAGTGCTCAAGTTGGAGCTCTGGTTCGAGATTCGCCAGAAAATGGAACAGTTGAGAGAGAATGAAGTTTTTAGGTGTGGAGAGGATGAACGGGAAGGGGCTCTTTATATAGGAAGCTCAAGGACTTCTTGGTCGTCCGATTGGTACCTTAATGGCGGTCATTCAATGACTGAAACTCCCTAGCTGGAGTCTTTTCAGCTACACCGGCGCTGCACGATTTTTTAGCGAGTGAACAGTGATGTTATCTAAAGAAAAAAGACGATATTGTTCCAAACCGGACCGGACTGGTTCGAATCGGGTTCAATGCTTTAACTAGCTGATTCACCCCAATTCGACGAAAATGTTCAAATCTAAAAATGTCTAAATTCATCTAAATTCATTTTCTATCCATTAATAGCCTCAAATCCCAAATTTAAATTTTTTAAGCCACTTACAAAAATAAATTTAGAATTCGGTTCAATAGTGGTTCAAACTGGTACAAAGCGGTTCTATTCGGTTCAGATCCGATTCACCTGAACCGGTTTAGTTTTCATCTCCAATTCATTCTCAAGTCCATTTCCATGAATTTTGGGACTCTTTGGGTCACTCAGGAACCATAAATTTCCCGGTTTGCCCTTTCTCTATCGATTATGTCACGCTCCGACCCGATTTGGTTAGATCCCCGTGATCAACCCACCACTCTTTCGATTTATTAAAGGATTTCCCCTTATTATAAACCATAAATAGTAAGACGTCCCTTAAACTTACACCTTTTCCTGGAATAACATAAATCAAAACTGGATAATATTTTAAATTTATCATTCCTATCTCACAGTGGTCTTAGTTGATGGTCTTTAAGGATAGGCTTTCCGAAATTTCCTGAAATGGATATAAGGGAGCGGGACGAGTACAATGACTCAGTGAATGGGTTTTCAAATTTTTTAACCTTTAGGAAAAAGAATTGTGTTGGAGTGTGCCAGACTCCTTTCTTTCAAAAATCCTTTCATTTCAAATCTCGGATTTTACCACCATTTCTTATTAACAACGGTGTGTCATCACCCAACACACATCTTTCATCATGAAGGTCAAACACACATTCACAGGCCAATACGTCCACTAAACCCACTTGTGGCATCGGAGCGACTTTACTGGCCACCTAGATAGAAGCACGTCCACTTCTACCCTAAGAATAAGTGGATGTACGTGACATCCGACCCTGAACCCTGAAATCAATTCTCTGTGTACGTATGAGGATAGAAACTTCATCCCGTCCCCACCCCGATTTCATGCACTTGGTGCTACTCCAAATTTCGCACACTCACCTAGTACGACAAATTGCCCTTAAAATAGGTCAGATAAATCATGTGAATTAAATTTGTATTTAGAAACCCCGAAAAGAGAAATTATATTAGATGGTTTAAAAGGGGTGCATGAGTTCTAAAATATTTAGTGGTCCAATTTTAGTGTCATATTAACTAAAATGTGAGTTCACACTCCCATAAATAATTATACTTAAAAGTCGAATAGACTAGATGCGAAAGTTGGAAAACCTCCCCAATACAATTGTTGTTTAATATAGCACTTTAAACATTTATACGAAATTTTGATTAATTTTCTTATTAACTAAAAAAGAAAAGAGAGACTTCTTCAACCTCTCGGATGAAGTTGACCAACGGAAAGCATGGGGAAAAGCCTCAACCAAAGAGAAGACTCCTTGTAGAAGAAAAGAGGAAAGAGTCATTGAAGAAAAAAAACTTATGTCATTTCCACGAAAGAAAGAGCAAATAAGGGTTTGGCTATTATTTGGGTAGGGAGGCATAAATGTACGTTTGAACGGTTTATGGTTCTTCAACAATAGTCCGAGTGGATCTTGGACAAAGAATTATCAGCAAGGCGAGACCTTTTCGATCTACTCACAGCCTTGCTCTATATGGGTCCTAACTTTCTCGATCAACTAAGTGCGGAAGAAATAGAGTTACTTTTTTCAATTCTTGTATTATATCTTTCCTTCGTTACACTGAACACACCAAGTGCATCCCCATTCAAGATGTAGTCGAAACTCAATCATTCAATATGAAAAGCGGGAATAACGGCTAGTATCCAACATGTGTTACCATTTAGATCTTATTATTTTTAAGATTTTCTCGAGTTTAATGATTAATATCAAAGAGAGTTTATTAATTGTTTCTGGTATATTTATTTAAATTATTTTGACTTCGAACGCCAAATTAAAAAAGAGTTTCAATTTTTCACACTAAATACAGATGAGTTTTTATGAAAATACTTTTTTTGCTTAATAAAATAATTATTAAAATACTTATTATCTCCATTTTCAATTAAAGTACTCATAACGGTGATGTATAATAGATTAGCCAAAGTTACGGAACTACAACAGATGAATGGGGATAGTGGGCGACAAGTTCAATAAATTTTATATAGTAGATAGTTAAATAAACTAATTATTATTATATTTACTAATTTTAAAATTAATTATTAATTTAATTTTTATTAATTTTAGTACAACCCCAATTTTCATTGAAATCTCTCCTTCCTATCTTTTGCTTGAATACATTATTTACTCTTATTGGTAGAGATCAGCTCGCATTTTTCCTCAATCCTCTACTTCTCGTATCCGGCTTTTCATTTCTTCGGGCACACCTCCCTGCGACAAGAGACACGTCCGGACATGGCGGAAATTTTATCCTCCTCGTCATGCAAGTCTCCACCTTCTTGGCCACCGCGGTTGTATCCGTCGTCCCAGCCTTCGGTATACCACCACAGTACCAAACCCTGATATTAACCGCCCTCCCTTCTGCACCCACCCTGTCATGGCAGGAGATGGAGTCGTTACCCGAGTCCTAGTCCGATTCCTCCGCATCCATCCTCTCCTTGCAGCTCCACCATATAGACGCGTTATCTTCGAAAGCCACCCCGGAGGCCCTCTTCGGCCTGCGGCTCCATCGAGACACCGCCAGAGTCGAGGCCCTCTCGTCGCTGGCGGTTGCCTCGGCTCCCGGTGTCGCTGGCTTCGTGAACGCCACTCGTGTCGGTTTCAGTAGCTCCGTCATCTCTGGCCTCGCCGAAGGCAGGGGCAAGTACTTCCGCGCCTCCGCTATTTGTACAAGGGTTTGGTCAGGGGAAGAAAAAAATTTGTCCCTCCAGAAAAAAAAATTAGACCGGTCACTAGCATCTAGCCGGTGGCAGCTGACCACAGGATACAACCAAGAAAGTCCATATCCGGTCATCGGATCGGGGCTATTTCCGGTAGGCGGGGCTCTTGATGAATGGGATCGGCTCATTGCCAAGTCTAACCGGATCCATTTTTTTAAGTGTATTAATAGTTTCATTTCTCAAAAGATAGGGAAAACACAGAGATATCTGGAACATTTTTTTCAATAAAAAAATTCCTGAAATAATAGAGCTTTATCTTTAAGGAATTTTATTGAAAAAAATATTAAGTAATAGCTCATTTATATTCCCGATATAAAATTGTTAATGTATTTTTTAAGTACTGTGATAAATATTTTTTTTATAAAGAATTAATAAAAATTTTCAAATTTACAATTTCAAATATTGATTAACCCTAAACAATGCATATTTTAAAATATAATATAAGAAAAGTTTGTATATATAATATAATATTAAAATAAATCTTTAAAATATAAATAAATAGGTATAAAGATGAATATGTATATACTGTTGTAAATTACATATCATATGATTAGATAGGTGCACGAATCCGTTGCAATATTAGTCATATATTCTATATTAATTTACATGCTTTTATTTTATTTTATATTATAATTCAACCATTTATATACTTATTTATATTTATAATATTTATTTCATATTTAATATCAAGTATGTATTATTGATAAAATTCTCATTATTTAGTTCTTGACATTATTGAGAAATAAGTATATAAAATTATTTTGACACAAAGACCTATTTTAATAATTATTTACCATAATAATAATAATTGAGTGGCCCGAGGTTCACCTTTCTATATATATGGAGCAAAGGATAAGGTTGTTTCTGGCAGGCATGAAAGGAGAGGGTTCAATAGATGAGATAATAGCACCACGTGGAGCCATTCCTGCTGAAGTTCTTACATACTTCCGGGTGAAATCCGATTCTTGCGCACAATTGTTAGAGATGATCGTATGACGGTCCTCCCTGAGGAGGAAAAGAAGAAGACACCATTAAAAAGTTGATCTTATTCTATGGCTTATGCAATTTTGGGTGGACCGGACCTCCTGCTCCTGCTTAGTCTGAGATTTTTTAAGGGCATTCATTTCTCTTTTCGATGGTCATTCAGAATTGGCTGTTTGTCCATTAGAGAAGATGGGGCTGGATTACTATGAGATACTGAACGTGAACAGGAACGCCACGGACGATGATCTTAAGAAGGCCTACAGGAAGTTGCCCATGAAATGGCACCCCGACAAGAACCCCACCAACAAGAAGGAGGCCGAGGCTCAGTTCAAGCATATCTCCGAGGCCTACGAGGCAAACAAAAACTCTCTTTTTCTCTCTGTTTGTCTGGGCATCTTGTCTATATCGCAGCCATGCAGAAGAAGAGATCGCTGAGTTTGGGGATTACATGTTTATCAATTTTATGATATTGTTCATTCGATTTAGTGAACATAAGATTTCGATTAGGTTATCCTACTTGTCTCTTCTTGTTTTTTAAACAAAAATACATAATAGTCTTGTGGGCATGGCCCACAAAATACTGCAAAATATTGTGTTTAGCTAAAATATGCTTGGCTGACTTTGTGGACAATGGCATTATAAGTGCTACTAACCCACGTATATATTTCCAAGAAATAAAATGATCACGAAATTTCCAACTTTTCAACCTGAATCCAGGTTTTGAACGATCCCCATAAGAGATCAGTTTATGACCAGTGCGGCGAGGAAGGTCTCAAGGACATACCGCCTCCGGGTAGCAGCGCCGGCGGCGGTGGGGGAGGGTCGAGCGGCTTCAATCCTCGGAATGCGGAGGACATCTTTGCGGAGTTCTATGGAAGCAGCCCCTTTGGGTTCGGGTCATCGGGGCCAGGCCGGGCGAAGAGGTTCCAGTCGGACGGGGGTGGAATGTTCGGCGGGGGATACAGCGGAGCTGCCGGCGCAGATAACATATTCAGGACATACAGCGAGGGGACCAGCGCCATGCCGAGAAAACCGCCACCGATCGAGAGCAAGCTGCCCTGCAGCCTCCAGGAGCTGTACGCTGGATCCACCAGGAAGATGAAGATTTCCCGAACCATCATGGATAGTAGCGGGTCAGTGAGTGACTTACTAGTTTCTCTTCTGTGAACCTCTAAGCCCTTGTGCCATTCCATGCCTAACTTCATAAATGAAGCACACTTCAAAACTGGCTGAGTGAAGCTTGGGCAAATTCGATGAAATGATTTATCACCAAATATAGTATATTTTTATAGGGTTTTTTTTTATTACTGTTAAATAATATTTCTAATCTAAAATTTTACATTCGTATTTTATGAATCGGTATGATTTTTTCGATTTGTTACACGTAGTAGTAATAATAATATCCAATTTAATATTTTTTATCATAAATATCACCGGATACACATTATATCCCAATAGCTATTATTGTACTGATAATAGGTAGTGATTATTTATACTTAAAATTTATTATTTATACTTAGTTTAATATTTTTAAATTTATAAACTAATCATAATTCTATATTTTATTTTATTTTATTAAAAATTATATTCTAAACCGATATTAATTTTTTTAAAAAATAAATTAAATTTTTGATAAAATAAATTTATTTAATATCATAAGTAAAAATTATTTATATTACTAAATGATTCTATTTTATCAAATATTTAACATATAAAGTGCATTTAAAATACTTATAACCAACCAATGAATCTTTTTGAATATTAGGCGGGCAGTTCGTGAGAAAGAGATACTAGCCATAGACGTGAAGCCAAGGTGGAAGAAAGGGACCAAGATCACCTTCCCCGACAAAGGCAACGAGCAACCTAACCAGCTCCCAGCAGACCTCGAGTTCGTAATCTACGAGAAGCCCCATGACTTGTACAAGCGGGATGGCAATGACCTCCTAGTGGGGCACCGTGTCTCACTGGCAGAGGCGCTTGGAGGCGCGACCGTGAGCCTGACCACCTTGGACGGCAGGAACCTATCGATCCCAGTGACTGATGTGGTGAGTCCCGGGTATGAACTAGTGGTTGCAAAGGAAGGGATGCCCATCGTGAAGGAACCGGGCAATAGGGGCGACTTGAAGATCAAGTTCGACGTTATGTTCCTACCAGGTTGAGCCCCGAGCAGCGGGCGAGGCTCCAGCACGCCCTTGATGGTTAAGTAATTACAGTACATATCTATAGTAGTAGTTGCTGCTTTTTTCTCTCTTTTTTTTTTCTTTCTACTGTGGGTGATGTGTGAATATTTTAACACAACTAATCCACAGAGGTCGTGTATTGTACAGCATCGAACCTCTATTAGATTCCAGAGGTTATATTCAGACATGGCACAAGTTGCGAGTTGAGTTGTCTGCATATTTTCCGGCGGGGTCGCCCTTAGGATGTCCTTGTATATGTAAAGAAACATGGTATCCAGTTAAGGATTATAGCAGGCAGAGTTTCTTCTGCTTCTTCTTTGTTGGAAAACCAATTCATGATTCTAAGTATGCTATAAATTGCTTAAGGTGAAGAAAGAACTCCGTATATCGATTCAACAGATGTATGCTGACTAAACTGATGATGCTGTAATCTCACTCTTTGAAAAAGGAAGTGAAAAAATCCAGCAATTATGGTGGGGTTATGCTTTCCCCCTTTTAAGTGATAGATAGCACTTTCTCCATCACTCGCAGTGTATCATGATGAACTTTTTCATTTGTTCATTCCTATCTACTTTGATAAGCAAGTGAATGATCATAACAGAAAGCAATATTTCTGGAGAAGTTTTCCTCTTTCCTTGTTAAGTTTTGAGGAAGGGATCCGTACCCAAAAGTCAAGATTCCATATGGAAAAAACGAAACCTGTGCCGACATGAACCTCTGTTTTATTCTCGAGAAATTCCTTGAATCCTTAAAGCCAAGGTAGTTGATAGCTAGGTCCCATGGGTCCCTCATTTGAAAGACCAGCGGGCATCTTTTATTGAAAAAGCGCACACAACCTGCAGCAGCATGATCACAACTATTATCCCAACACATCTAGAGCAGCATATTGATTCCACTAAACCGAATAAAAAATAGCAATGGAATAGATTTCTGTCAAGTTTCTATTTTTAATCAATACCGAAGTTCTAGCATCTTTCAGTTGGTACAGCTAGGCTTCTGGGCAAGGCAGTCACGAGGAAGATCAAACCATGGGATAGACAAATGGAAAAACATCATCATCATCTAAGAACGGACATCACAAAGCAGCTAAGAGAACTTTATTACACGTCTAAAGAGCCCAAAATTAGCCACTCAAAATTTACATGATCAGAACAGCTTCAATATCCACCACCTCTGTGCCCATCTTGCCGCCATGAAGATGCTGCCCTCCCTTGTGGTTGCCCATAACTCTGGTTGACCCGGTCACTGGGAGAAGATGACCAAGAACCATGCTGCTGCTGAGCTGCCATCAACCTACCAACCTGTCCTGCTGTCGATGGGTAGTCAAGCCCCCGATCCTGTGAGAACTGGTGCCCTGCAAGATTGCTTGGAACAGAAGATGATTTGATCCTCTGACCCCCAAGGCCATCAGGCCGCCACTCTGGGATATCATCATCGTCATCCTCATCATCATTCCATGGCTGGAATTGAAGACCTGCTTTAAGAGAGCTGGGTTGGGCACCTGGTTGGCCATACTTGTGTATAAGCTCTCTTATCTTATCAACAGGGCGTGAGGCACGAGATGGACAAGACCCACCCTGTTGGTGCCCCTGTGCTGCTGCCCTAGGGTTTGACCCACTGCTGGAGAAGGTAAACTCCGGAAGGTCATCCATGTCCTGGCTGGCTCCAGGGGGTGGGCCAAAACCAGGCGGGACATCATCGTCATCATTATCATTGTCATCAACACCAGTGCTGTTCGCATTATACGATGAGGGCACACGGGCGCTGGATGAAAATCGCGAATGATAGGGAATTGTCAAACTAGGGTCAAACCTACTATCCTGTTTGTGCCTACTTTTAGATGTAGAAGTGGTGCGGAGCTGCTTTTTGGAGGCAGGATGTTCAGTTGCAGTGGAAGTAGTAAATTGAGGTCTTCTCCAAATAACAACACCAATCAGGCCACTATCTATAGCATCAAGCGCTTGAATTTGCTCCTTGGGGAGGATCTTGCTGAGCATCTCTCGAGTCCTTGGGTGAGGCGGGCAGAAGTACAGCTCTACCCCATCAGATGGATAAGAAACTCCCACTCTCTCATCAAGAACGTACGAGTCCACTAACTGCAGACAAAGGCAGGAAACAAAATTAAACATCCAAAGAATCGGGAAGAAAAAGGATAAAACTTATTAGGGGATAAACAAGAGGTAGAGAAGAATGAAAAGGCCAGCAAAAATATTTTCTAATTAAGGTTTAATGTTTCCTCAATGGAGTTGACAGTAACTCATCAACTTTGAACCCAATAGATACCTCACAAATGCTTGCACGCTCATTTTCAGAAGATCCCTCCTTGCAAAGGAAATGAACCACCTGCAAGAAGAAAAGTATATTTGTCAACAGAATCAATAACTGTACAGATTTAGGTTAGTCCAATGTCCACATTGACCGAATCTGCAGTGGTTAAAATCTCAGGTTATCATAATAAACCATTCTGCATTGTGAATGTCCTAGGAATCAATATCTGTCAAATCTGTTACTACTGAATGGAAGGTAGTTTCTTCATTGATAAATATCTAAGGCTATTATTGAGCCAAATATTAATTATGTTATTATTATGATCATGTTTCTTATTTGAAATCAACTTCTAGTAAATTCTAGCAATTTCTCCATCAAATAACAGTTGGTTTCTCTACTTCATGCAATTAGAAAAACTATCAAATTCCAATATCCAGTTATCCAAATATCGACTTTAGATCAGTATATAAAAAATATCAAAACGGTCAATAAAAAGGTCTCCACAAGACATCTGTGGTTTACTGAAAAATGGACAGAAAATGGATGCACAGGCAGATTGTAAATCATGGATGTATTTTTCATTGTTTCAGTTGTACAAGCAGCACTTGAAGCCTGCAGTCAAACTACTGCACCTAGTAAGAGTGCAGTAGACATGGAAGTCCAAGGCCCTTGGGAAGGAAGCCAACACAAATTCCCCAAAGGGACTATCAGTAATCTGAAAGAATAAGAAACATTTTACATTGTGAAAAGGGAGATTGCTTAGATACCATGATTGCACGCTTCTTAGACATCCGAAGATCTTGAAGGAACTTCTCAAATGCATCAAGCTTTACTCTTCCTTTAATTTCTATAGCACTGGTCCATTGCTTTGCACTTGTTCTTTCACCACTGAAAAAAATGTGAAGAATTTATCAAAAGTTTCAACAGACATGCTACTAACAACTTCCCAAGATTCCTGATCAAAAGGCAAGAGAAAATTTCTTTTATCAAATGGAATAAATTTCAATAGAACACAATGTTGAAAGTCATAATGTCAGAATGACTGAGGTATAGAAAAGTAGAAATGTGCATAGATAACTTAGTCAGGTAAGCCTATGAAACTATGTTGTTTCCAACAGAAAACTTATCAAAAAGATACTACGAAGCTTTCACAAAAACTATCTTTACAGGATGAAAATTTCATCAGTATCTATGTAGAATAACTATATGCGGAGAAGAATGTAACAGAGATGTCATATCAAAACTGCAAATCAATATATACCTCTCTTAAAACTTTGCGAAAAAAACATATACCTCTTAAAACCACCAAGGATTGAAACTGTAGAGGATACACTGAGCTGCAGATATCCCTCCCAAACCTCTTCATCTTTAGATATGACAGGAGATGACCTACTCTCGGATCTTCCTAAACTTCTAGATTTCTCATCAACTCTAGTTGACAGATTTTCATCAACTTTACCAGACTTGTCCGAGACATCACCATCTGCAACTTCTGGACTTCTTCCAATAGATTTTGAAGCTGTATCAGCCTCTAAGTCCTTTACAGGAGATTGTGACTCTATCTTCTCAGAGTTAACTTGTAGATCCTCAAATGGTGGTTCTGAATCAAGAGACTCCATAAATTCATCTAGTGTGACAATTGGAGGAAGATTACCAACAGCATCATCCACCATAATATCCACCTCAGATTCTTGATCATCAGATGGAATAGTCAGAGTATAATTTGTGCCTTTGTCAGCTATTTTGGTCCTTCCACCTTCAGCATTCCCTTCATTGATTTCATTTGCTTTGCGCTGTGGTGATTTATTCTTAGGTCTAGACCTACTCTGTCTAATTGAACTACCACCAAGAGAAACCTCCACTGAGATGCTATCATCCTGTTCTACTTCTACCTGGAACTCACCTTTATGTGTTTTTTTCACCAGGCGCCTCATATCGACCTCAGAATCAGGTAATACAACCATCTGTGCAAGCTCCTCAGCTTTTGCCATTCGCCATTCTGAGAGCTCCTTAGATGCAAGTTCCTCTGCAGTCATGGAACAGAGCCTTTCTGGTGGAATTTCTCCAGACACAACTCTTTCTCTGAGTTCTGGATTATTAGGATCCTTCAAATTAAATAAGAGTGACCTTCCCTTTTCCTTGTACTTCTTATTCACCCCTCCAAATAATTTATAGAGTTCAGCCTCAATTTTAAAAGCTAATTCTTCCGATGATGGAATGACAGTTTTTATCTCATCAACTTGCTGATGTATACAGCCTTTCCCCTCTACAGATCGAATAATATCATTTTCCACAACACCTATGTTGGGCTCCAATACCCAAGAGAGCCCATTCCCCTGTAGAAGCTCATCTTTGACAAAGAAGAGCTCCCCAAAAGGAACGTCATCTGTGGACAAGGTATTGTCAGACTGAAAATCCTGAATATTAGATGCTAGGGCCATTGTGGGACCAGCATCATCATTGATACCAGGAGCTTCTTGAGAAATTAACTTGTCCCCAATCAAATTTTGATCATTAGATCCTTCATGACAGATCAATATATCCTTCGATTCTTCATATGGAAGCCCAACACCACCAGGGGCATTTGTTGGATTTTGTATAAATAAAGCCTCAGCCTGGGAGCTTTTTCTCGAGATTGGAGGCTTGCTAGCCTCACTAGAAACCAAGGCCAGTGCAGATGCTAGAGACTCCCTCATCTTGGATCTAACTGTATCGAACGACACACCCTTAGCGGAGGACTGCACAGAGAATTGACTCTTGTGAATTGGTGCATGCTGACATGTGGGTCTTGGGGAAATAGAATCCATATGTGCTAGCTTCTTAGCTTGTCCAGGCATCTGCCTGACTCCCGGAACCTGCTGGATAGAGTGAATGGGCACGACCCTTCCACTTGATGCAGATTGCTGTACCATCCATGGCCTATGCTCCAGTAGTTGTGAGGATCGTTTGAAGGGAATTGATGAAGACCGGGGAGAAAGATTCTCAGTAACCACCATAGGAGCCTTTCTCTTATTCGTTGCCGATAAGTGCAATGATTCTTTACTATCCAACATGTTAATCACCTCCAATGTTTCAGAAGATATGATGAAATGTTGTGAGCCCACAACTTTGTCTCTGTTCTGATACTGTCCATCACAATTACCTAAACTCGACAACTTCTGCACCCCAAAACCTTTAGAAGCAGATCCAGAAAATCCTGTTTGCTGTATGGGGGTTGAATGTGGTTCAGAGATAGGATTATCTGGAACATACCCCATCAGACCCACCTGCATCACTGATGTCTGAGGCTCCAACTTATTTGGCAGCTCTAACTGACCTTTTTGTGTACCTGATATTGATAATGGCTGGGATACTAGATGGTTAGACATCATTATACTCCACCAATATCATATACAAATATCCAAACAATGTCCTACTTCTCCAATTACTTGTGGCAGCTTGATGTCAGTCAGGTCAGTGGAGCTTTATATCAGATGTCCCTCAGTGGACCCTAGGTTTAGAATTTAAAAAAGTTTAAATTAGTTCATTAAAAGAAAAAACACTTGTCTATAAAACAACTAGGACTTCAAGATGTACAGTCTTCAACACAATGCATGACCCACAACATAATAAACTACGTTGCATTATCTATGTAACATCACAAGACTTTCAATCCATACTAGAATATCACCATTCACATATAGATCTCAGTTAAGAAGGGAGAAAAGGTCACAAGAAATTAACATAACATTAAGTGTCAAGAAACCAATAGAATTTTTTTGTTAATTGAAGGTCAGTTCAAGGTTGTCAAAAGCACTAAGCATACTCAAGTCACAAATAGTCCTACATTACCCAAGGAACATTGTGGAAGAAATGCAAGTTTCACCAAACTAAAGTGCACATTTATAAAGACAATTTCATTATATTATCAAACCATAAATAAGTTTATGTGCAGTATAAAAATCAAACTAAAGCCTGTAAAGGCTGAAGAGAGTGCTGAAGTTAGAGGCAGCAAGGAATTGATGTCTGACTATTATGTCTAATGAATGTGTCCATCTACCCAAATTAGCACTTTATTTTTAAAGGTCTAAAATGGCACAGGTGTATATGTGAAAGCCCGAAAAGATTAACTAAGGTTCTGTTTGGCAAAAGATAGCTTATTTCGAGTTGAAGCTGAATCTGAATTTTATGTTAATGCTGAATTTACAAGCTAAAATATAAAACCTTATCTTTAAAGGTGTTCAGTATAACATAGCTTATCAATGATTAATTTATGTGTAAAATTACAATGAAAGACATAATTGTTTTTTTTTGGAATTTCAGCCCTTGTTTTTCTTTCATTCGTCTTCAAATTTGTCTCTCTTTCCACTCTTTCTTAGGTACATACTAAGTATGTATAAAATATCCATAAAGTATTTGATGAAATTCTTGTGAGAATGGATGTTTCTTTGCTGGAGAAAACAAAAAGTTTGAGAAAAAGGAACGAGGGGCAAAACTGAAAAAATGTCAGATAAGTCTGATAAGCTTTGATAAAATTGGGGGTATAAACTTAATTTTTTAAGCCAAATTTCCACTCTGATAAGTTTCGATAGTAACTTGTTTTTTAAAATAGGCAGCTCGGTAGAAGGGAACCTAAATCTTCGGTTTAATGAAAACTTCAGTGAAGCGCAAAAACCATGAGCATTGGACTTTAATAAAATCTGCAAAAAGGCTAAAGGTGTGCGCCTGGTTAAAGGGCGGGCCCCAAGAGTAAAAAAATCCAACAGGTTTCCAGTTCTGCCCCTGAGAGTTTTTGATAATGCTGGGTTAGTTGCTGCATTGTATATCTAAACATAACAAATAAATATGAAGAAAGGGAGTCAGAATAACAGCAAAATTTGGCCCAGGAAACACCACAGAGTGAACTTGCAGCATATTTACTGTTCACTCCGTCAGAAATAACACACTAATGCTAAAATTGATAACCAACAAAACAATGGAGACTCTATTCCAGCAGAAAGGCGGGAGGACCCAGCATGCATATCCACTTCTTTTTTGCCAGAAGCTAAGCAAATAAAATATAAGAAGCAATAATTAATCATTCCTTTATTTTCTAGGAATGAATATAGCGGATAAACAGAGAAGAAAAAGTGCTATTGTAACCAGGAAAATTCATGAAACCAAAGGCCATCTAGGAAAATTAGTATGCTATACATTATATCTTTATTGAAGAAAAAACAAGAACCCGACATTATAAACTATGTTTAAAAAGTCCGTGGAGAGCCCTGATTCACAATCGGAGCGTTGTCAGCACATGAAGGGACACCCACAACAGAAATATCAGATAATAATTAGCAGAAATGAAGCAAATGAAGACAGCTTCCTCCAAAGATATCCGAATTTGTAAACAAATATTATCCTTTCAAGGCAAATAAATTCTACCCCCAAAGAACCCCCACAACATAAGACGGCAGGAATCAGTGGAAAAATAAATCTGTAAAAAAAGCGCAAAACTCAGAATAAGAAATACAGAAGAAAATTCGAGCAAGCGTCACTTACATGAGCTAAAAGCAAACAAGAATTTCCCATCGGATTTCCGAAGAGATCAGTGGGACTCGGCTGATTTAGGGAAGACATCTGCATACCTGATTAAAGAATCCGACGAGGCCGACGAACAACTCGGAGCAGAAGAGGACAGCTAGACAGGGAAGAGGGGAGGAGAAAGGCACTCGGAGCAACAAGAGCAGAATAAAAACCCTAGACAGGAGAAAACGATAGGTTTCGGTGAGAACCACGACCAAGCTCCTCTCAAGCGGCGGTTCTAGACGCAAGGGATGGCTGAGAACGTGGAAATTGATAAGCCGTCAGATCTAATCCTCATTAAGACATTCTTCACCGTTGATTTCTTCCCTCTTATTTTCCTTCTTTTTTGCACTTCTTTATTTTCTCAATTCCTTCGTGTATACATATATATAGTCCGGTGGATTTGTACTTAACACGGGTGCACTTGTAGTTAGTTATTGATTATGCGAGATATCAATTTCCACCAAGATTTATTTTTAGCCAAATTAATTCTCCTATCATTAATATATCCAACAATTTAATTTAACTAAACTATAAATATATAATGTGTAATATATTTGGCTAACTCAAAAACCTTTTTGTTAATTTATATGGATTGAGTTAAACGGCCGAAATATATATGTATATGTATTGCCTTTTTAATTATAACAAAAGATAAATAATGAGGATAATAGGATAGAAGGTGAATGAAATTAAAACACATTTTTTAGATAATTATATATTATCACTTACTAAGTTTGTATATTAATATATAACATATAATATCATTACATTAATTAGGCAAGGGCCGATTCCAATTCTATATTTAGGTAAGAGCATTATATAAGAGAAGATAATATATAGCATTTAATCACATTTCCCTCCTATACAATTATTTCTTAATGTATAATGATTTGCTATTACCCACTATTACCTTCATTTATTATTTATGTTATTATTATTTATTTATTTTTATATAATTTAAATAAATTTATATATTAATAATATTTTATATAAAATTATATAATATAAATATATAATACAAATAAAAAATTATTATGTAAAATGTATTTAATTATATAGAATAACTAATAAATTATTTAAGTTAATTAAAAATGTAAATTTTTATTTTTATTTTTTAATTAATAATTATTTATCTCATTTAATTTATATTCAAATAACGAATTATTAAAAAAATTTTATACCTCAAAATACTTAATTTACACTCCTAAACTATTAACATTTTAACTTCCAAATCTCTACCAATTATTTAATACAAACATAACCTTTGTCTACTATTAGTCACTTTTAAGATAGATTAGAAAGATACTATTGGGCAAAACAAATATTATATAAAAAAAAAGTTGAAGATAAAATTAATTTTAAAAGTTTATTTTTAAATGAGTTTGGTATAATATAAATTATTAGTATTAAATATATATATAATTATAAATTATTTTTATCTTTTTCTTTATGAATATATTAATTTTTTTATAAAATAAAAACAAAAAATAAAAGGTTAAATAAACTACGCAAGTTCAATAATTTTTTTGATAAAATTTTAATATGATAAGATTAGATAATCTTTTTTGTGGAACAATAGTTTTAAATTTTAATTTTAAAAATAAATTTCACAAATATAAAATAATCCAAATAACTTACCAAATTGATCCGCCTAAGATTATGTTGAAGGTGTTAGGCGGCCTGAGAATGTTTCATTCGAGGTGGGTGATGTGGAAACGAGGGCGTGGTAAGTGCCACGCTGGATGAAAATCACCAATAGTTTGTTCACGTAATTGATTTTTGGATAAATAATATTTTTTTACCATTAACTTGTTGCAAAATTTTAAATAAATTATATTTTTTTCGGAATTAAATTATATATTTTATTTCACATGTAAATCGTTTTTTTCAAAATTTACCACTAGATGAATGTAAAATACCATAAATACCCTTTTATTGTCATTTTCATAAAATGTATTAAAACAAATATTTTAATAATATAAACCAATAAAATTGAGAATAATTAAATCAATAAAATTTAATTTATTTATTTAATAAAATTGAGACCTAATCTATGAGTAGTAGAAATAACAAGAGATATTAGACCAAATTCTTCATTCCTTTAATTAATGGTAACACTAAAACTTGGTGTAAATATTTAATATTACGCCTCCATTCATTCCAGGTTAAAATGGTGAACAATTTGTTGTACAGCTTATTATTTTATACCACCTAATACTTTAACATCCACGAAATACAAAATTTATAATATAAAATATATCCAATTTTTAATAAAAAATTTTAAACATTTCATAAATATAATATATAATTTTATAAAATATTTAAAATTATAAAAAAATTATATAACACCTAATAAAACACTTTCGTGATTTCTATTCGAGTATTTTTAACTCATCTCATGCTTGTTGATATATATGGTAACAATATAACTTTTGTTACTAGAATTAAGGTTAAAATAATATTATATTAAGAACAAGAATCTAGATTAATAAATATGATCTCAAATTGAGAATAACAACTGAGAATAAAATACTTAAATGAGTATGAAAAATTAAGAATGGAATCCCGAATTAGGAATATAACCTAAGTCGTGATTGAAAAGATAAATTGAATTATAACCTAATTTTGAAAATGAAAAAGGGAAGCCAATACTATAAATAGGGATACGGTCAGATTAGAGATAAGATTCCTTAGAACTAAAACTAAGGTTATTGGAAAGAGTTAATTTTCGTTCGAAAGGGGCTAGAATTTTGGATTAAATCGTGGAGTGGACCTAAAAAATGAAAAAAATGGTAATTTAATTTGTAAAAAGAAAAAGGAAAAGAAAGGAAGTCAATTAGTTCTACTAGACTCCGTGAGCACCCCATGAAAATGATGACAACACAACATTAACAATATCGCTTTAATTGAGACAATTTTGGACTAAATTGCACACCTCCTAGGGAGTTAATTCCATTAACTCCTCTCGAACAAATAGAATTTTGGATCAAAATTTAGAAATCCTTATATGAGAACCCTAACCAATCCCGACGATTGAATGAGCAATTTTCTCTCGTCCGATCACCAAATAAAGTGATATTAGTGTCAAAATATCGTTTATGGACTACTCTTTAGTTTTGTGGTCAGATCCCAACTTGTTAATGGTTGGATCCTTGCGAGAAAACCTACTTTACACCAAATTCTCTAAGTGCGAATTTTGGCTATTGGTGGGCTTCTTGGGGCATATAATGCCGAAAGACGGAGTGAAGGTGAACCCAACAAAGATAAATACTATCTCAAATTAGAAAGCTCCCACCAACCCAACCAAAGTATGTAATTTCCTTGGCCTCGCTGGGTACTACCAGAGGTTTGTGGAAAACTTTTCCAGAATTGCAGCTCCATTAACTCGCCTCACGAGGAGGGGGTAGACTATAAGTGGGACGCTAAGTGCGAGTAGTCCTTCCAGGAGCTCAAATCTCAATTGATGATGGCCCAATGCTAGCTTTACCTGATTCGGATGTCGGGGAGTACACCATATACAGTGATGCATTTGAACAGGGATTGGGATATGTCCTAATGCAACAAGGGAGAGTCATCGCCTATGCCTCACGACAACTAAAGCCCCATGAGAAAAACTACCCCACCCATGACCTGAGCTGGCCGCAATAGTGTTTGCGCTCAAGATATGGCATCACTACTTATACAGAGTAAAGTGCCGCATTTACGCTGACTATAAGAGCTTGAAATACTTTATAACGCAAAAGGAACTCAACCTGCGACAGGAAAGGTGGCTGGAGTTAGTTAAGAATTACGACTTGGTGATCGAATACCACCATGGAAATGCCAACATGGTAGTCGACGCACTCAGTCACAAGTACCACACGGGGGTGGCCTCGGAAAGGACTAGCTTACCTACCCTTGTTAAGCCTGTTGTGTAGCTTGAGAATGGACCTCAAAGTGGACTAGAGCCGAGGTAACCTAATGGCGAACCTAGTCATACGACCTAGCCTCATAGACCAAATACTGACCATGTAAAAGGAGGACAAGGAGCTTTGTTCCCATTAGAACCAGCCTGTTTATGGCCCAACCCAAGATCTCGTGTTAAGGAGCGACAGGATAATGACCTTCAAAGGGAGGGTTTGGGTACTAAACAATCCAGAATTGAAAAGAGGGATACAAGAGGAGGCGCATGACTCAATATATGCCATGCATCCTATCAGCACAAAAATGTATCACACCCTAAAACAAGGTACTGGTGGGGGGGGGGGGGGGGGGTGAAGAGGGATATCATAGAATATGTGGCCAAATGCTTGTCATGCCAACAGATTAAGGCCGAACACCAGAAACCCTCCAGACTACTGTAGCCCCTCACGATTCCTAAATGGAAGTGGGAGCATATCACAATGGATTTTGTAATGGGACTACCAATGACAAAATGGTGTCGAGATGCGATATGGGTCATCATGGACCGGCTGACAAAGTTCGCCCACTTGCTACCCATCCAGGTGATGGACTGTCATGCCCCGACCCAGTTTGGTCGGATCCCTGTGAACAACCCGCCACTCTCCTGGTTTATTGAAGGGTTTTCCCTTCTCTAAGCTGTGGGGAGTAAGACATCCTTTTTCACCTGTACCTTTCCTAGAAGAACATTAATCAAAACTAAATATACAAATGGAACCTAACCATACATGTCCCCTAATTATATCTTCCAAATTATCCACACTAACAATCCATCCTTCTCCTCTAAAGGACGATTTTAGTAAATAACCAAATATAACACTTGGGCTAAGGGTCAAGTTGGTAATTTTTCGTACATCTCCCCCTTTAGGAGCCTAAGTATCATATACGCCTCCAAAATAAAGAGCCTTGAATACTAGAAGAAAAGCACCTATACCTAACAAGATTAAATGAATACCCGAAATGGTGGTCATTTCATTTCTATCTTTCCATACATAACCAAATAATGGAAAAGATTCTTCAAGAGTCTCAGGTCCCAGAAGTGCATGATTAACCTTACATACCTGTCTTGCAGGTTCAACTTTAGGTGGATTTTCCCTTGGTTACCTGAAAAGGGGGTAAAGGGAGGAGGTGAGTTCGACAACTTAGTGGATGGCTGTTGGGTGAGAATTTTCACAAAATCAATTTTAATTGGAGTGTGCTAGACTTCTCATTTCATTAAAAATGCTTTTATTCAAATTGCAGTTTATCAAAACCTTTTTCTAAGGATTCTCAAATCCTTTTCACGGTTTTCATAACCATTTTCCCATTTCCATATTAGGTGTGTTTCACAAACAACACACACCCTTCATCAGGAAGGGTTCACACACATTCGCAAGATGTAGTTACGCTGATTGCATCCACTTATGGATTGGAGCGTCTTTAGCATCCACCCTAATAGAAGTCTCTGACTTCTACCTAAAGTCTGAGTAAACGTCTTCGACGTCCTACCCTCATACCCAAAATACTTCGTGTCCATATGAGGACGAAGATCTTATCTTGACCCCACACCGGTTTCATGCGAATGAAGCTACATTAAGCTTCCCTGACTGCTGGCATGACAAACTGCCCTTATCTCCACCATGTCGTCTAGTAGCCCCTAGGACACATCACTACCCCTCTTGGGCATTTTGATGGTCCTGAACCTCAAGTGCATGCACAAAAACAGTTTTCCAATAAGCTAATAATTTTTGGTGTCACTAGTGCAACGGCCTCGACCCTCAACTCGACCTGCAGCTGTTTGTCTAAACCGACCCATCGACCTGGTCCTGACGCACTACCGCCAGCCCATCGAGTATGTCGGTCCTATCTTAGTACCATGATGAAATCACATAATCTAATTATTAGGAATTTTCATGGTGTATAAATAATGTTTGTTTACGAGCTCTTGCTCGTGCCAACTAGCCTTGGGCCCAATGTACATGATTTTCCAAAATCGGGCATTTAGCCCCACAAGTTCCAAAATCGAGACCTCTGGCTTATATGAGCTATTCGAGTTCTTATCAAGAAGGTCTACCAAAATTTTTAAGCATTAGCACATAGTTAGGGGAGAGCACTTCTAACAAAATAACCTTTCAACTTGTCTATCACACAAATCGGGTGTGATCACATCTCCTCTTATAACCGGTAAGTAGTTAAATTCCACATAGAAGTGGTTTTTCATTTTAGAAGTACACATTATCCCAACCGGGTATGATGTGAATAATCCCACTCACCCAATATTTGTAGTGTATTTCCTCTAAATCGGCTTTTTACCTCCACACGAGTTTATTTTTGCTAGCGTTCCAATCCTTCGTGTTCCTACATGATTTCAACATTCTTGTTTATTAACATTTGACATAATAACCTTCATTATTCACGTATGAACAAAATGCCCAAAATGTTCAATTATTTACATTTAGGTCTCTAATGTTTTTTTCTTTACCTTTAGGTCCAAAATACCAATTTTTTCCCAAATTGAGTCCCAAAACTTCTAAAATTCGCTTTGGGACCTCAATTTATTCAAAATCACAAAAGGGGGTTTAAGTCTCCCAAATTCCCAATTTGGTACCCAACTTTTCAAAAATTACCATTTTGCCCATACTTTATAAAAATTACAATTTGACCACAATAAATACCAAAAATTGACCAATTGGTCCTCCAACATCCTTTTCATGGCCAATTGGCTCTCAATTTTGGGAAATTGCACTTTGGTCCCTCAATTTTATGAAACCCCCAATTTCCCCCATAATTCCCCCTTTTAAACTGACTGAATTTGATTTCATCAAATTGACCATTCATTCGGGGTTAATTGATCCAATTGAAGGTATGAATCAGTTCCTACACTTCCACATGATTCAATGGAGCTTTGAATCATGTCATTTGAGTCCGGATTGAGCTCAAACGGAGCTTCGTCGGAAACTGAACTTAGAGAGAGAGAGCTTCGAAAGCTTACCGTCGGGGGTGCGGCGGTTCGAGCTTTCGATCAGGGCAGGTAGCTGTCATCTTGAGGTTCCTTCTAGGATTAAGAATTACATCAATTCATGTTGAATTGAGGGACAATTTGCTTAGTGAAGTTTTATCGGTTCTTTCTAACACTGTTTGGAAATTGTAGAGGAGAGCCAAATTGGCTTACCGTTCCACTTTAATTCAGTCGTATGAGGACGAGACCTCATCCCACACCCTCCACGATCTCAATGTGCAAGAAGCCCCAACACAGTAACTTCATGACTAACTGTCATGATGAGGAAGCCGTAACATAGTAGCTCCTCACTTCCCTTATCACCACCATGTCGTCCTGTAGCCTTGGGAATCCATCACTACCCCCTTGGGCATCTTAATGGTCTTGAATCAAAAGTGCATGCACAAACAATAGTTTTCATATAATTAGCTTGTCACGCCCTAACTCGGTTTGGTCAAAAATCCGTGAGCAACCCGCCACTCCCTTTGGTCTTAAGAAGGATCACCCCTTCTCAAGGCCACGAGGAGTCAAGTGTAACTTCTAACCTTGTTTCCTAGAATAGCATTATACAAATATAAATAATTAAAAACCTTAAAGCATACTTGATTTAGGATTCTGCTTTGAGATTTCATTAAGGTTTAGTCTCCTTTCTAAGAAAAGGATTTAAAGGGAGGGGGTGAGTTTCTACAACTCAGTGAGCAGGTGTTAGGGAATGAGTTTTCAAACATACAGTTAATAAAAACATTTAGTACATCATTATTTAAAACCTTTCATCCTTTTCAAAGCCTTTGTGTGTTTAGCTATTTTAGCACATCTCCTTTTATCACGCCCCGGCCTGGTTTGATCGGATCCCTGTGAGCAACCGGCCACTCTTCCGGTTTATTAAGGGGTTTTCCCTTCTTTAAACCGTGAGGAGTAAGCCGTCCTTTTTATCTGTACCTTTCTTAGAATAACATTAATCAAAATTGAATAAATTAGATTTACATACCTATCTTACAGGTTTAGCTAGCGGAATATCTGTAGGTAGTTTTTTTTCCCTCGGTCACCTGAAAAGGGTAAAGGGAGGGGATGAGTTCGACAACACAGTGAATGTGTGTTGGAAGCATGAGTTTTTGTAAAATAGTTTGAATTAGAGTGTGCCAGACTCCTTATTTTCTTTAAAACCATTCTTTCCTTGAATTCCCGGCTATTCAAACCAATTTCATCACAATTTATGTGTTTAACAATCAACACACGTCCTTCATCTATAAGGCATCACACGTTTGTAGGGCAGCCCGTCCACTACACCCACTTGTGGCGTCGGAGCGAATTTATCGGCCACCTAGATAGAAGCTCGTCCACTTCTACCCTAGAAATGAGTGGAAGTTCGCAATATCTGACCCACAAATTCGAAAAGAAACTCTATTTTTGTATGAGGACAGAGACTTCATCTCGACCCCACCGATCTCATGCGCATGAAGCTACGTGGAGGTTCCCTGACTGTTGGCATGACAAACTGCCCTTATCTCCACCATGTTGTCTGGTAGCCCCTAGGATGCATCACTACCCCCATTGGGCATCTTGATGGTCCCGAACCTTAGTGCATGCACAAACAAAGTTTTCCATATAAGCCATTAATCATTGATGCCACTGGTTCAACGACCCCGACCCTCAACTCGACCTACACCTTCTTGTCTAGACCGGTCTGTCAATCGGGTCTTGTCACATTGCCTCCAACCCATCGAGTATGTCAATCCTGTCTTGGTACCATGGCCAAATCACTTCATTCATTTAAATTTTCATGGCTTATCATCATTTTTGTTTACGAGCTCCTGCTCATGCCAACTGGCCTTGGGCCTAGTGTAAGAGTTTTTCAAAACATGACATTTTAGCCCCCCAAGTTCCAAAATTGAGGCTTTTGGCCTATCTAAGCTTTTCGAGTTCTCGTTAAGAAGGTCTCCCAAAATTTTTAAGCAGTGGCACACAGTTAGTGGAGAACACTTTTGACAAAATAACTTTCACATCGTATATCACACCAACCGGGTGTGATGACATCTCTACTTACAACCGGTAAGCGGGTTTTCTACTTCCTTCTAGGAAGTTCATCATACCAACCGGGTATGATCTACTTACAACTACTAAGTAGTTTTTCCACGTAGTTTCCACATCACCCCAACTAGGTGTGATGTTAAAATTCCACATAGTAGTAGTTTTTCATTTATGAGGTACTCATCATCCCAATTAGGTATGATGTGAAAATTCTCACTCACTTGATAAGTGCAGTATTTTCCCCTAAAGCGGCTTTTTGCCTCCACGCGAGCTTATCCTTGCTGGCATTCTCGGTCCTTCATGTTCCTACATGATATGAACATCCTTGTTCGTCAACATTTTTCCTAATAGTTTCATTCCTCACGAATGAACAAAATGCTGAAACTTTTAATTATTTGCATATAGTTTCCTAAAGTTTTTTTTCTTTAACTTTAGGTCCCTAATGCTAATTTTTCCCCAAATTGAGTCCCAAAATTTCTAAAATTCACTTTGGGACCTCAATTTATTCAAAATCAGAAAAAAAGGGTTCAAGTTTCCCAAATTTCTTATTTGGTCCCCAACTTTTCAAAAATTACCATTTTGCCCCTACTTTACAAAAATGGTAATGTGACCTCAATAAATTTCAAAAACCAACCAGTTTGTCCGCCAACATCATTTTCTTGGCTAATTGGCCCTCAATTTTAGGAAATTGCACTTTGGTCCCTCAATTTTATGAAATTCCCAAATTTCCCCTAATTTTCCCCATTTAAACTAGTCAAATTTGATTTCATCAAATTGACTATTCAATTGGGGTTATTCGATCCAATTGAAGGCATGGATAAGTTCTCACACTTCCATATGATTCAATTGAGCCTTGAATCGCATGAATTGACACCGAAATTAGCTCAAATGGAGCTTCATCAGAAAACTAGACTTAGAGAGAGAAAGCTTCGAAAGCTTACCATCGGGGGTGTAATGGTTCGAGCTTTCGATCAGAGCAGGTAGCTCTCATCCTAAGGTTCCTCGTAGGATCAAGAATCGCATAAATTCATATCGAATTGAGGGAGAATTTGGTTAGTGAAGTTTCACCGGTTCTCTCTCTAACACTGATCGAAAATTACAGAGGGGAGCCAAATTGGCTTACCTTTTCGCTCTAATTCGGTCGTATGAGGGCTGTAGAAGTGTTGGGAGAGCTTGGTTTGGCCTGAGAAGGCTCAAATTGGCCATTTTTAGCTTGACCAAAATAGGGCAGCTTCAGTCCATCAGAGCTACTTCATAGTTTGATAACACCGACGCTTCTCTGGTGATCCTCGGAGCAAATGGAGTCTACTGTTGGGTAGCTGACTTCTCCCCGAATCTAAGTAACCTGACCTCACCTTCTTTGGCTTAGAAAAACCCCAATGTCGAAGCTCTGGTTTGAGCTTCACCAAAAATTGGACCAGTAGAGGGAGAGAGATGTTTTTAGGTGTGAGGAGAATGAATGAGGAGAAGCTCTTTATATATGAAGCTTGGGTACTCCTCGACTGTCCGATTGGCGCCTTTCTAGCAATGATTCATGAACAAAAATGCCCTGAAGAGAGACTTTTCATCTTCACTAGTGCTGTTAGCTTTTCCGACGAGTGAACAGTGCTGTCATTTGAAGGAAGAAGATGACACTATTCTGAACTGGACCGTATCGGTTCGAACCAGGTTCAATGCATAAACCGGCTGGTTCAGGCCCGATTCGACTGAGTTTTTCAAAATTAAAATTTACTGAATTCATCTAAATTCATTCTCTATCCAATGTTGGCTTTAATTGTCCAATTTGAATTTTCTAAGCCATCTAGAAAAATGAATTTAGAAACTAGTTCAATAGTGGTTCAAACTAGTTCAATCTGGTTTAGGTCCGCTTCACCTTAATCGGTTTGGTTTTCTCTTCTAATTCCTCCTAAAATCCATTTCCATGACTTTTGTGACTCTTTAGGTCACTTGGGATTTATAAATTTCCTGGTTTGCCCTTTCTCTACCGGTTACGGTTTAAAAATCGACTCAGATTTCTATTTGAAAATGACCGGTTCCTTTCTCGATTTTTCTTATTATCAAAGACGAGGTTTACAACTTTCCTCGGAGGCATTTAACAATCATACACATGCACTTTATCATAAAGGGTACAAATGTTCACCGATACAGCATGCCCACTGCACCCACTTGTGGATCAGAGCGTCTTTACCGTCCACCATGATAGCAGTCTCTAACTTCTACCTTAAGTGTCATGCCCCGACCCAGTTTGATCAGATCCCCTTGAGCAACCCGCCACTCCCTTTGGTTTATGAAGGGTTTTTCCCTTTTCTAAACCACAAGTAGTAAGGCGTACTTTTTCTTATCTTTCCTGGAATAACATTATACAAAACTGAAAATCTTTTAAACACACATAACTGTCTTTATAGTTCCTACACAAGGGAGGTCTTTAAGTTTAGTTTTTCCATTAGTTACCTAAAAAGGGTAAAAGGAGGGGGTGAGTTCTACAACTCAGTGAGTAGGTGTTAGGAGTTAGTTTTAAAAATAGCCATACCAAAGTTATCATTTCTTTAAGAATAATGTTTTTCCTCAAAGTTTGGTTTTCAAAACCTTTACCCTACCAAGAGTGTCATTTCCTTTCAAAAGGATTTTAATTTCTTTTCCAAACCTTATTCCAAGGGTTTACCATTTCTTTTTCCAAGGATTCTCATCATCCTGATCGGGTATGACATTAGTAAGCCCACTCACCTTTTATCTAGAGATATGTTCATCCTGTAGGGATTCCTAGGTAACTGTCCCTGATTGGTCTTATTGGTATTTCTCTCCTTCGATACTTCTCCATTTTCCTTAAATTTGGTTATTTCATGGTGGATATTGAGAATTTCATAGGTAGGGGGTATTAATTTGGTAGATCTAATGTGATCATGGCAAAAATGATATTTGAGGTGTGAAAAAGGACTAGTGGACCAGGTAGCTCTCTTCTACTCAAATTGCTCTCTTAGCTCAGTTGGTGTCGTTGTGATAAATTGTTCTAAGCTCCTTATATAGTTGTAAACTTACTTGTTAAATGGGGAAGATTTATTACTAAATTATGGGTATTTATAGGTATTAATGTTGTTAGTTATTCTCATTAAATTGAGAAATTGATGTGTATTTATGGGCATTAATTTGAATAATTTAATATAGGTATTAATTTATGGGTATTTATGGTAGAGAGTAAGACTAATACTACAAAGTGCTCATAGTTTGGTACTAAACCAAATTCACATAATTATCTCATTATTTTTACCAAAATAAATTTATTAGGTATTTACCCTATCCATTCCATCGAGTTATTTATTTTGGTTAAAACAACACTTTTCATTTTATTTTAAATAAAATTTATTCCAATTATATAAATTGAATTTTAAAGTTATAATACAATTCTAGAAAATTTTTTTACTTCAATTTCGGGTTACTAAAAACATGGTGTGACAACTATTCCCCACCTTTTTAGTAGTTTTGTCTCCAAAACTCATGCATCATTAGTCTCTACTTTTTACCCTTTTTGTGCACTTTTGTGGTTTCATTTTCAATAACTTTCTACAGAGACATTTGTTTACTTTACCAGAATAACTTCTCAAGATAATGTTATCTTTTCTCAAGGCTATTTATTTTTTCAGTGGATAATTTTACTCAGGTTCTCTTATTTAATTCATCCAAAGCAAATTGGGTATTCAACCATACATTCTTATTAGTAAAAATTTCCAATTCGGGCTTCCTTATAACATTGAATTTCACACCAGGTTAATGGTATCTTTAGATCTTAATCGATCACTTAGTGTTTACATAAAACTTTTGCCCTCTTAAGCAAGCATTGTTTATATACCATTCAAAAGGAAATATCACTTTTAGAGTATTTTCAAATACCTATCTCTCATTAGAAATTTGATGTTCTATGATCAAATTATCTTTATATTTACTAGTTGTTCATTTCATTTAGGAGGTTCGTCTAACAACTTCTAATCCAACAAAGCTTCTAAAAATCTTTAACAAAATTTCCTCCACCGGTTAATGCATCTATCATTAGACTATATCCTCCCATCTTAGAGTCATTTTTCCACAAAGATTGTACCAACTTATTGGGTCTACGATACCATGTACATTTTTATTTACTCCATTGTCCATCATCATGCCCTTCCTCATGTAATGGCATGTTGGTATATCATTCTCAAGATTTTCCATTCTTCACATACTTTGGTATTGAGATATTTGTTTATAACCATTTCGTTGTTCTCTATTATGACTTATTACTTTATAAGTCGTTCTATTTTTTAAGACTTTCATCTCATTGGACTTCTTTTTTACATTTGAGTATATTGCTTTAGAAAATTTTATCTCAGTCATATGCGACCGCCTTTCCTTTAATGAACTCCCAAGGAATTTCTCACTTTAGGAACTAACTTCATTGGTACTTAAGGATTTCACTCTCATTCGAATTTGTTATTGGTTGCATCCATTAATCAAAATCAAGGTACTCTATGTGTATTGCATGAGTGTTTGGTTTATTAAACCTTTGTCTCACATTTCCTAGAACCTCTTATTTTAGACTCATGCTTTAGATCCGTTACATCTCATTAATTGGATTAGGCTCTTATAAGTTTTCCACAACATCCATGCAATTATCATTGGTAGTCAAGCAAGTTTCTAATTACTTGCAATAAAATTTCCCTTCATGGGTTTCATTTAGTACAAAATTTTGGTAATTCAAATGAAAGTAGTTATATTTATGGTGTTCCATATGTAAAGGTTTAAGGTAAGGAAATTACATATTTCTTTTTATTTCCTTTGGCTCCTTTTCTAAGTATCATTCATAAGGTTTCTTGTATATTTTTTCAGCTTTCCAATATTTTGATGAATCCTTTATAAGGATATTTTCTGATTTCTCCCTGAAACACACATATCACATTCTTAATAACACTCATGTTACTCTTGTGGATGTTTGGCTTATCACCGACAATCTGTTCAGGGTTCCAAACTCAATAGTGGCAACTAAACACAAGGTTTGTGCTCGTTGCGGGACTTAACACAACACCTTAAAGCATGAGTTGACGACATCCATACACCACTTGTGTCCGCGTTCCCGAAGGCACTCCTCTCTTTCAAGAGGATTCATGGCATGTCAAGCCCTGGTATGGTTCTTCACTTTGCATCGAATTAAACCACATGCTCCACCTGTTGTGCGGGCTTCCCACTATAGGTTTCTCAACATCCCTTTCCATTTTCCCTTGAGTACATCCAATCTTAAATGACATCCTTTGATGCTATCCTCTCCTTCTTACCTTTACTCTTGAAGCCTTGTGGGCACGTCTTTTGTACCCCATCCTCATTCCCACTTGTACCCTAGTACACGTCTATTTCTTTTAGGGAGAGCTCAATTTCTTCTTGTTTCAAGATCTCTTGATTATCCTTCAATAGGCTTACTTAACCTTCTCATGGCTTGAGTTTGGTCATTAATCCGGTCTTGGCCATTAATCTCTTTAAGTATTTCCTTCATCCTTATTTACCAAATGTTTGGCCTTTCCACCTCACCCTTCTTTGCTGGAGTTTAAATTTATGACCTTCCTGAGGGTCAGTTCGTTAACTGCCTCGTCCCTACTATTCTCCTTGTCTAATTATCTTGAGATAGTTGTCTCTTGAGTCTACTTGTTCTTAATGTCCATCCTATTGCCTATTAGGGTGTAGTCCTTATTACTTTCTAGTCCTTCTTAGGGCGTGGTTTATTCTCCTTGACCATCCCGTTGTTATTGGTTGCTTCCTTCCGCTAGGTTCGTCTGAAGTCTCTTTTTGACTCCTCTGCTTTTCCAAAGTCGGTTACACTTAGCCATCCCAATAAATCCTTAACCACTTATGCCCCTTTATGAGATTCCATATTTCGGGTTAAGCCTCTTATGATCCATCCGTCGGTTCCTTAGCTTGGGAATTTCCTCTCCTTTTTTTTGGTCTCACTTCCCACCTTTATCCTTCTACCTAGGGACTTCCATCCTGTGAGTTTCACGTTCAACCTCCCTAACACTCCTTGAAGGCTTTTCTTCTTCCCTTTCTTACACCCATCAGTCATTCACCCTTAATCCTTCACAGTCCTCCAATTCCCTTTTTGTTCCTTATTCTTCCTTCGAGGAGTTGTTGATTATGGGTTAGTTCCTTGCACTCCACATTATGTCCAACCGCCCATCAATGGTCCCTTCAAGGGATACTTAGTCATATACATCCCCTCTAGGGTTCCCTTTCCTAACACATTTCTTCCCTCTTCTCTCTCCGCGTTTGCCCTTTTTGAGGGGGTTATAGGTGTACTTTCCATGAACTTTACCTCAATTCTTATGGTATTCCTCCCTTGTTTGACCTTCTTGAAAAGAAGTTTGAATTTTTTTCTTTTTATCCTACTATTTCTTGACCTCCTTGTGAACAACTTTCTTAACCTACTCCATGGTTTTGGTCACTGGTCCTTCCTTGATACTTGCATTTCTCATCCAAGACATTCTTCCTACTTCTCTTTTCCTTTTATCTATATTCTACTTCGTTGTATTTCCTTTGGTCCTTCTTATCTTCCGTGACTCCTCCTCATATAGCCGTGGTATGAGAACGCGACTTTGTTTGAGGGATAGAGTTTTGGAAAAATTAGAATTTTATTAATTAGGGCTACAATATGTTTTGGGCATTATCCCTATTACGAGAAGTAGTTTCAACTTGTGGAACTACTATACTAGGTTCTTAATAATCATCCTTCTTGGTTATAAGTCCCTTACGATGTCCTTGGTGTTAGGTTGGCTCTCCTCTTATTCATGGATGTGACCTTAACAAGTGCTAGCCCCACATTCCTTGGTGGCATTGGGTACTTTCCCATAATTTCTCTTGGTCCTTTGTGACTTCTACTACACCTCAGGCATTGGAGAGCTTTTAGGGTGGTCTTTATGGGGATAGATTGTTGGGTAATGTTAGTGACATCAGTCCTAGTTTTCTTGGTTCCTCCCTTAGGAGCCATGTAAAAATTTTAAAACTTTCTCTTAGATACAATGTTATATAGTCTTGATAATGTATTCGAGAAAACATGCTCTAATATCACTCAAGTTGTCATGCCTCGAACCGGTTTGGTTGGATCCACATGAGTAACCTGCCACTCCCTTTGGTTCATGAAGGGTTTTGCCCTTTTCTAACCCGTGGGAAATAAGGCATCCTTTTTCCTGTCTTTCGTGAAATAACATTATTCAAAACTAAAAATCTTTTAAACAGACATACCTATCTTTATAGTTCCCATACAGGGAGGTCTTTAAGTTTGGTTTTTCCCTTGGTTACTTGGAAGGGGTAAAAGGGAGGTGGTGAGTTCTACAACTTAGTGAGCGGGTGTTGGTAGTGAGTTTAAAAAATAGCCACACCAAAGTTATCATTTCTTTAAGAAGAAGGTTTTTCCTCAAAGTTTGGTTTTCAAAACCTTTACCTTGCCAAGGGTGTCATTTCCTTTTTAAAGGATTTTAATTTCTTTTCCAAACCTTATTCCAAGATTTTACCATTTCTTTTTCCAAGGATTCTCAAATCCTTTACAAGGTTTTCTTAACCTTTTCTCATTTCCCCATTATGTATGTTGAGCAAACAACAACGCCCTTCCTCAGGAAGGGAATCACACATTCGTAGGGTATCCTGTCCACTACACCCACTTGTGGCATCAGAGCAACTTTACCGACCACCTAGATAGAAGCCCATCCACTTCTACTCTAGGTCTAAGTGGATGTTTGCGACATCCGACCCTCAAAACCAAAATCAACTCTGTGTCCGTATGAGGACAAAGACCTCATCCCGACCCCACCCTGGTCTCATGTGCATGAAGCTACATCGAGCTTCCCTAACTACTGGCACGACAAATTGCCTTTATCTCCGCAATGTCATCAAGTAGCCCTTAGGACGCATCACTACCCCTCTTGGGCATCTTAATGGTCCTGAACCTCAAGTGCATGCAAAAACAATAATTTTCTACAAAGCCATTTATCTTTGGTGCCACTGGTCCAATGGCCTCGACCTCAACTCGACCTACAGTTGTTTGTCTAGGCTAGTCCGTCGACATGGCCCTGACACACTACCGCTAGTCCATCGAGTATGTCGGTCCTAACTTGGTACCATGGTGAAATTAGATAATTCATTTATTAAGAATTTTTAGGGCTTTAACATATCATGATTGTTTACGAGCTCCTACTAGTGCCAACTGGCCTTGGGCCCACTGTTCATGATTTTCCAAAACCGGGCATTTAGCTTCATGTTCCAAAACCAAGGCCTTTGGCATATTTGAGTAGTTCTAGCTCTCGCCAAGAAGGTCTCCAAAAAATTTTAAGCATTGACACACAGTTAGGGGTGAATACTTTTGACAAAAATAACCTTTCAACTCATCACACCAACTGGGTGTGATGACATCTCTGCTTTACAATCGGCAGGTAGATTTTCTCCTTCCTTCTAGGAAGTCTATCATACCAATTGAGTATGATCTCTCTACTTACAACCGGTAAGTAGTTTTTTCACTTAGTTTTCACATCACTCCAGCCGGATGTGATGTTAAAATCCCACATAGAAGTGGTTTTTCATTTACGAAGTGCTCATCATCCCAACCGAGAATGATGTTAGTTAGACCACTCACCTTTTATCTAAAGATATGTTCATCCTGGAGGGGTTCCCAGGTACTCGTCCCTGATTAGTCTTATTGGTGTTTCTCTGCTTAGATACTTCCCCATTTTCCTTAAATTTAGTTGTTACATGGTGGATGTCGAGATTGAGAATTTTATAGGTAGGGAGTATTAATCTGGTAGATCTAATGTGATCATGACAAAGATGATGTTTGTGGTGTGAACAAGGACTAGTGGACCAGATAGCTCTCTTCTACTCGAATTGCTCTCTTAGCTCAGTTGGTGTCGCTATGATAAATTATTCTAAGCTTCTTATATAGCTGTAAAATTGTTTGTTAAAAGGAGAAGATATATTACTACATTATGGGTATTTATGGGTATTAATATGGTTAGTTATTCTCAATAAATTGGGAAATTGATGGGTATTAATTCTAATAATTGAATGTAGGCATTAATTTATGGGTATTTATAGCAGGGTCTTAGGACTAATATCCAAAGTGCTAATAGTTTTGTACCAAACCAAATTCACATAATTATCTCATTATTTTCACCTGAAGGAATTTACTAGGTATTTACCCTATCCATTCCATCGAGTTATTTATTTTAGTAAAAATAACACTTTTCATTTTATTTTAAATCAAATTTATTCCAATTATATCAATTGAATTTAAACTTTTAATACAATTTCAGAAAAATTTTTGACCAAAATTTCAGGACCTACATGTCCCTTACAACATGACATGTTCTAGAACTTGTATTTGTCCATTATAATTCTAGAGCATTTTCTTGATGCTTGTTCTTGACTTTCCAATCTTTTGGGGGTTGTATGATTTCATCCCTTATTATCATTTGGTAGTATTCATCAACTACCTTTAGCATTATCCTATCATGCCTTTACCTTTGACGTCATGTCTTTCATGATCGTGTTGATTTTCCTTATCTACTCATCTCTTACCAACTTCCTTATTGGGTTTTCCCGGTTCCAATCATCGGGTTTCCTGATCACTTCATGAATTATCCACGTGTTGGGATTTTTCTTCCCTTATGCCCTTCCTCATATCCAATGGTGTCATTTACTTAAGGATTTTTTTCTCTATTCTATCCTTACTTGCTCGTGACCATTTCACGGATCTTTATTCCGAGTTGATTCCTTATGGTTTACTTGTCCATTCCTTGAAGGTTTCCTTCCTTCATATCCTTACACCCTTTTGTATTGGTTCTTTTGTTCACCTTTAATCCTTCACCAACTTAAATTCCCCATCCCACCCTTTCTTTCCTATCTGAGTAATCTTTGATTTGGGAGTCTTATTTCATGTCCTTTACATTAGGCCCAAACATTAAATTTTATGTTTCATTAAATGGGTGTGGACCAGAAATAGTCTTGGTGTCTGCCCTTATTCTTTTATATCCTATTATGACTCGAGTCCATCGTTTCCCAAGGCTCTACTTCCTTCGGGATTTGTTTCCTTATTCTTTTATTTGGGATATGCCATTCATCCCCACTTGTTATGACATGACTCAATACTATCTTCGTGCTCACCCGTTCCTTGGGGGTTTAACTTGCTCCTTGGACTTTGGGTACACTTCCCTTATAATTGGTCATTTATCACAATTTGCATTCCATTTGCAAGTTTACCTTCTATTCCACTTCAATTAGGTTCATTACATCTTCGTTGGGATATGTATGCCTCTTAAGGGCTCCCTTCCTTAATAGGCTTTTTCCTCAATAGGCTTCTTCCTCTTTTCCCCAGGATTCCTTTTTTTTTTTTTTGTAATTGTGGGTATCTGTCATTAAATCAATTCCATGACGTCCTTTGATGCCATTCTCTCCTGCTTACCCTTACTTTGGGGGTCCCACATGCATATCCCTTGTATATGGTCCTTATTCCTACTTGTAATCACTACAAGTTCATTTTATTAGGGAAGAGTTTCGATCTCTTTTCATTTTGAAGTTTCTTGACCTCCTTCTGATATGCTTACTTAATCCTCCTCGCGGCATGTGTTCGGTCATCAATCAATTTTTGACCATTGATTTCCTCAAGGATTTTCTTAATCCTTGTTTTCCAACGTTTGGCCTTTTCACTTCTCCTTTCTTCACAATGTTTAAGTCTAAAATTCTCACGAAGGTTAGTCCGTTAATTGCCTTATCCCTATTATTCTCCTTGTCAATGGTTTTAAGATGATTGTTTCTTAGGTTCACTTCATTCTTGATGCCCATCCTGCTGCCATTCAGCGTGCCTACAGTTATTACCACTTCCAAGTCCTCCTTGGGGCACCATTCCTCCTCCACATTTACAATGTGGGTTAAATTTATTATTCCGAGACATTCCGTTTGGCATCCCACATTCAGGGTATGCCTTCTCTTGCAGAGATGCTTCCCTTCTTGTACCTAAATGGCTTGTGATCCTCCAAGGAAAATTCCTCCTTGTCTCTATGTTTTGTTCCATTTGTAGCTTCTCAAGGTCCTTCCTTCGATCTTTCTTTTTCTCGTGACCCTTCCTCATTTTAGTTGAGGCACACAATCACTTTATCATTGGGGGACAAAAAATATTTTTTTGAAATAAGGATTTTCTTTATTTATTATCGAAGTAGGAATACAATTTGGGGTTTTAACTCTCCTCAAAGGGAGATTGTTATGATGATGGGTCGGGAAATACCAACTACTATACTACGGTGTTAAGGAATTTCCTCCTGGGTGAAAATGAAATCCCTAGTTGGAATCATGGTTCTTGTGGTGGTATCCCTTCAGACTTCTGTAGGTGAGGAGGTGTCATTCTTGGAAGGTATTGCTCTAAATCCTTGCGATGTGAGGCAATCCTTCACTACATGTCCTATTGCCCTGCACCTACAACAAGTTATTTTGATACATGTCCTTAGTAGTGTTGGGCGCTTTCTCATGTAGTGTCCCCATTGTCCACACATGTAACAGGTCATTTCATTGCATGGACCTTTTTGGTTCCTCCAATACTTCAAGCATTAGGGAGCCTTTCTATGGGATTGCTGGTAGTTTTGTGCTTTGCCATCCTTGAGCCTGAACACCTTGACAATTTTCTTGTCGAGTCTTCTTTGCCCAGTAGTTACTCCAAGAGTTCTCCTAGACACCTTAGTTACCTTTAACGATTTTCTTACCGAGTCTTATTTGCACAATAGTTACTCCAAGAGATCTCCTAGACTCCTTAGTTCCCTAGTTCATTTCCTTATTTGGGATGGGATTCTCCCTGGTCTTCGTGGTGTCTAGGGTAATGCGGTTTTGTTTGGCCATTTGTCTTGGAGCCATCTTCCAATAGTTGAGGTGCAAGATCACATCATATTTGAGAGATAAGGTTCTAGGAATTTGGAGTTCTTCATTAATGGAGAAGGAGTACAATACATTGGGGTTTTAGCCCTATTACAAAAAGGTGGTTACATAATAGATTGGGAGCTGCTGGTTCTTGATAAGCGTCCTCCTTGGTAAGGTTATAAGCCCTTGCTATTGTTCTTGGCTTCAGGCTTGGCTCCCTTCGTACTCGGGGCTGTGACCTCAACCTATCCTAACACCATATTCCTTGGTGGTACTAGATACTTCCCCATAATATCTCTTGGTCCTTTGTGACTTCTATTATACTTCGGGCATTGGAGAGCTCCTAGCGTTGTCTTCCTATGAGGACAGAGTGTTGGTGACGTCAGTCGTAGATTTCTTGGTTTCTCTCTTGGGAGCCATTTGAAAATTTTGGAAGTTTTTCTTTAGTTCTTATGTTATATAGTCGTGATAATATATTTGAGGAAACATGCTATGGTACTATACAACTTGTCATGCCCCGACCCGATTTGGTCTGAACTCTATGAGCAACCTGCCACTCCCTTTGGTCTTAAGAAGGATCACCCCTTCTTAAGGCTACGAGGAGTGAGGCGTACCTTTTGACCTTGTTTCCTGGAATAGCATTATACAAAACTTAATAATTAAAAACCTTAGCATACCTGATTTAGGATTCTGCTTATGGATTTCCTTAAGGTTTAGTTTCCTTTCCTGAAAAGGGATTTAAAGGGGGGGGGGTGAGTTTCTACAACAGAGTGAGCGGGTGTTGGGGATTTAGTTTTCAAAAATACAGTTTATCAAAATAGTTATCACATCATTCTTTATAACCTTTCATCCTTTTCAAAGCCTTTGTGTGTTTAGCTCTTTTAGCACATCCCCTTTCCTCAGGAGGCATTTAGTAATCATACACATGCCCTTTATCATAATGGGTACACACGTTCGCCGATGTAGCATGCCCGCTGCACCCACTTGTGGATTGGAGCATCTTTACTGTCTACCAAGATAGAAGTCCCTAACTTCTACCTTAAGTCTAAGTGATGCACCTGGCCCCAGACCCTCATACTCAACATAACTTCATGTCCATATGAGAACAAAGACCTCATCCCGTCTACACCCTAGTCTCAATGCGCAAGAAGCCCCAACACAGTAGTTTCATGACTAATTGGTTCGACGAGAAGCCCAAACACAATCGCTTCTCCTTCCCTTATCACAACCATGTCGCCCTACAGCCCTTGGAACCCATCACTACCCCTTTGGGCATCTTGATGGTCCCAAATCAAAGTGCATGCTCAAATAATAGTTTTCATATATAACAATTATCTTTGGTGCCGACGGTGCAACGACCCCAACACTCAACCCGACCTGTAGCTATTTTCTTGACCGATCCGTCAACCTAGTCCTAGCACATTGCCACAAGCCCATTGAGCATTGTCGGTCTTGACTTAATTCCTTGGCAAATCACACAACCAATTGCATTTTATGAGAGTTTTAATGGCTCTTGTTATTCATGTTTGTTTACGGGTTCCAGCTCGTGCCCATTGGCCTTGGTCCCACTTCATGTGTTTTTTTTTTCAAAATTGGGTCTTGAGCACTATGAGTTCAAATTTGAGGCCCCTGACCTGTTAAAGCATTTATAGCTCTTGTCGAGAAGGTCTCCCAAATAGTTTAAGCAATGGCACACAGCTAGGGGAGAACACTTTCGACAGAAACCTCTTTCAGCTTAAGGTACTCATTGCACCAATCGGATGTGATGATAGAGGTAGGTCTGCTTACAACCGGTAAGCATATTTTTCCTTTCTTAAAAGTGCCCATCATCCCCACCAGGCATGATGTATAAAAAGTCCCACTTACAACCGGTAAGTAGGTTTTCAGTTTAATAAAGGTATGTCCATCACCCCAATCGGGAATGACATTTAATCTGTCCCACTCACAACCGTTTAGTAGGATTTTCCCATTTCAAAATAGTGCTCACCACACCAACCGGGTATATTGTGTAAAATTTCCCTCTCACCCTATAACTGTAGCGTATTCTTCTCCAGTTAGCTTTCCAAGTCCTGCTCGAGCTCATTTGCTCACGTCCTTATCCGAATTCATTCCTACAGGGTTTGAGTATCTTTATTAGGAATGTCTTGGCATGAATAGCCCTTATATTTCCATGTATTTACTTTTATGCCTTTATTTTTGCCTTATAGAAATTAGGTCCCTAAAGTCCATAATCTTTGACTTTAGGTCCCTAGAGGCTCAATTATTTTCAATCAAGTCCCTAGGGTTTCCCAATATTCCACTTGGTCCTTAATTTTCTCAAAATGGTATATGGGGCTAAAATTTCACAAATTTCCAATTTCGACCCACAAATTTTACAAAATTACAAAAAATGGCCAATTTGTCCAAATTCTTTAAAAAATTGAACAACTAGTCCTCCAACATCTTTCTCACTACCATTTGACCTTCAATTTTGAGAAATTAATTTAGGTCCTTCAATTTTTTTTGAAATTCTCAATTTCCCCGAATTTCCCCCTCAATTTCAACCTTTATTCTGACTGAATTTGATTTCTTCAAATTGGCCATTCAAATGGGGTTAATTTCTCAAATTAGTAGCTAGAATCAGTTCCTATATGTCCATACAATCCAATTGAGCTCTAAATTGCAGAATTTGGGTTCGAAACGAGCTCAAACGGAGCTTTGCTGGAAAATTGTATGTAGAGAGAGAAAGCTTCGAAAGTTTACCGTTAGGGGCACAACAATCCGAGCTCTTGATCTGGGAAGTTAGCTCTTGTCCCCAGGTCCTTCTAGGATCAAGAATTGGAACAATTGCATTCAGGATCAATGGGAATTGATCAAAGAAATTAATCACTTTCTCTCTCTAGAATAGAATTGCACCGGAGGAGGGCCAAATTGGCTTACCTTTTTCCTTGGGGAGGTTGAGTGCAAGTTGTCAAGGCTAGGGGGAGGCTCGAATTGGCTGTAAGAGGTCTGAATTGGCTGTAAGAGGTCTGAATTGGCTGAATTTCGATCGACTAAAATAGGGCAGCTTCGGACTGATGGAGTTGCTGCACTGTTTGATCTTGCTAGCACTTATTTGGCAATCCATGTGTCGAGGGGAGTTATTGTTAGGTAGCTGACTTCCCCTAGAGTCTGTAGGACCTGAGTTTACCTCATAAGGCTAAGTCAGAGCTCTATTTTGAGCCTTGCTGGAAAACTGTTCACTTTGGATTGGGAGGTGATTTGAGGTGTGTGGTGGATGAATGGAAGGGAGCTCTTTATATAGGAAGCTTAGGGACCCTCTGCTCTACTAGTTTCCATATTGGTTGAGCTTATCCTCTTCAAAAAAGGCCCAAATAGGAGGGAATATTCTCTCACTAGAAAAGGAAGGTTTTTCTACCATATGAACATTGCTGTCAACCCAAGGAAGAAGACGACACTATTCGGGACTGAACCAGATTAACCCGACTAGGTTTTGTGATGAAAATAGGCTAGTTTAGGCTCAATTCCACCGGTTTTCTCAAAAATATAAATTTATAAATTAATCTAAATTCATTTTTTATCTAATGGTGGCCTCAATTTTCCAATTTGAGATTTTCAAGCCACCTAGAAAAATGAATTTTACAATCCAGCTCATTATGTTTCAATCTGGTTGAATCCGGTTCAAGTCCGATTCACCCAGAACCGGTCTGGTTATCCCATCCAATTTATTTTATGGCAATTCCCCATGATTTTCATAACTTTTTGGTCACTTGGGATTTTCCAATTTCCCATTTTAACCCCTGTTTATCATTTTTGGTTCCTTAAGTGGTTTGATTTTCTCATTAAATTGACCGGTTCTTTCCCAATTTTCCTTGATCCGATATGATGGGTTTTCCAACTCTTCCCTTCTTTTAAGAGTTTTGTCCCCAAAACTTGATTACGTTTATATCGAGAATAATTTCTTTTGATGTCAACTTGGGCTTTGCTTGACATGATACCACTTTGGTTGTTTCTTCACTTAACCCTTAAACCATGCGTTTAAGGAATTTCTATTCCTTTATATTATCTAATCATTCCACAGAGTTTATCATTATTAGGCATGTCTAACCCATTAGTTCAAAGGGACATCCTTAGGTCCACTACTTACTCTACTTAGGGTAAGACTCTTCCACTTGAAGGTTCTTGTCTAGAATATCAAAATTGGGAGTTCCAAAATGTCTGACTGGCCCTATGTCCATTTACTCCCCTGGTCATTGCAATTCCTTAGCTCGATGTCCTTTCGAGCTTTTCGTACTTGTTTTCATTGGTTTCGACGTTATCACTTTTTTGTCCTATATTGTTCCTTCCTCCATCCTTTGTTTATTATAACTCCGGTCCAATTTTATGTTTGACCTTGTCATGCTTAATTGACTGACTTTTTCTTACACGAGTCACATTTTTATGGGACTGTTAGTCCTACATGTCCCTTATAGCATAACTTGTTCTAGAACTTATCTTTGCCCATTATAATTCTAGAACATTTCCTTGATGGTTGTTCTCGACTTTCCAACCTTTCGGGGATCGTATAATTTCGTCCTTTCTTTTCATCATGTAGCATTCCTTAACTACCTTCACTGTTATCCAATTATCCTTTTACCTTTGTTGTCATGTCTTTCATAATTGTGTCGATTTTCCTTATCTACTCATCCCTTACCAACTTCCACATTGGGTCTTCCCGGTTACATTCATCGGGTTTCCTGATCACTTCATGACTTAGTGACATGTTGGAATTTTTGTTTCCTTCCTTATGTCCTGCCACATCTCCAATGGCGTTATTTACTCAAGGATCCCTTCCCTCATTCCTTCCTTACTCACTCATGACCATTTCACGGTTCCTTATTCCAAGTTGGTCCCCTTCGAGCTACGTGTCGATTCCTTTGTTTGGGGAGTTCCTTTTTGATGGTTTCATTCTCTACTATATCCTTTAAAGTAGAGACTTCCACCTTAGGAGCTACAAGTTCAACCTTCTTACCATTTCTTGAAAGTTTTCTTCCTTCATATCCTTACACTCTATTTACATTGGGGCTTTTGCCCTCTTTTGATCCTTCATTCTCTTAAAATCCCATTCTATCCCTTATTCCCTATCCAAGAAACTTCTGATTATCGGGTCTTATTTCATGTACTACACACTATGCCCAACCACCCAATCTTTAGGTTCTATTAAGCGAGTTTGGACCACAACTAGTGGTTGTTTCCCTTAATCCCTTCTCAATTGAAAGGTTTACTTCTCCAAGGGTTCTAACATATCCTTTTCTTTATCTCCTTATTATCGATATTTTACCCATTCTTACTTGTTACAATATCTTTTGATGCTATCTTCCTACTTATTGTTCCTTAGGTTAAACTTACACCTTGGGCTCTCCTAGTACGCTTCACTTGGTCTTTTCACCTCAAAATGCATTTCATTTGCAAGCTTATCTTGTCATCCCTCTTCACTTGGTTCCATTACCTCTTAGTTGGGATATGTATGCCTCCCAAGGGTTTCCTTCCTTGGGACGATTCTTCCCCTTTCTCCTGGAATTCCTTTTTCATTTGCCCTCGAAGGTATCTAACCTTAAATCTACTTCATGACATCATTTGATGCCATCCTCTCCAACTTACCCTTACTTTTGAAATCTTGCAAGCATGCCATTTGTTTCATATTCTCATTCTCACTTGTATCCCATTACAAGTTTTCTTCTTTGGGAAGGGTTCAAATACTGTTTGTTCCAAGATTTCTTGACCTCTTTGTGCGAGGCTTACTTAATCCTCCTCCTAGCTTGAGTGTGGTCACCATTCTATTTTTGGCCATTAATTTCTTTATGGATTCCCTTCATCCTTCTTTTCCCACATTTGGCCTTTCCACTTCTCTCATCTTCACCGGGGGTTCGAGTTCATGATTCTTACGAGGGTTAGTTCATTAATTGCCTTGTCCCTACTACTCTCCTTGTTTAATTGTCTTGAGATAGTTGTTTCTCGAGTCTACTTGTCCTTAATGCCCATCCTATTGCTCTTTTTAGGGTGTAGTCTTTTCAACTTCCCGGTCCTTCTTAGGGTGCCTGCTTGATCATTCTATATTTACTAGTTGCTTATTTCCTGTAGGTTCATCTGTAACCCTACTTGGCTCCTCTACTTTTCCAAAGCAGGTGATACTTTGCTATCTTAAGACATTCCCTTTGTCTTTCAATGTTCAAGACTTGTCTTCTCTAGTGGGGGTACTTCCTTCATTGCTCCTAGAGGGCTTGTAGCTCTCCTTAAGGGAAAATTCCCTTCATCTATATTCTGCTTTGTTTGCGGTTTCTCAAGGTCCTACCTTCGATCCTTCCTACCATCCATGACTCCCTAGTCACTTGGTTCATTCCCTTATTTGGGATGTGATTCTCTCTGGTCTCTGTGGTGTCTAGGGTAACGTAGGTTTGTTTGGATACTTTTCTTGGGGCCATCTTCCTATAGTTGAGACACAAAATCACATCATATTTGAGTGATAGGGTTTTAGGAATTTGGAGTTCTTCATTAATGGAGAAGGAGTACAATACATTGGGGTTTTAGCCCTATTACAAAAAGGTGGTCACAAAGTAGATTGGGAGGTACTGGTTTCTTGATAAGTGTCTTCCTTAGTAAGTTTATAAGCCCTTGCTGGCGTTCTTGGCTTCATGCTTGGCTCCCTTCGCATTCGGGATTGTGACCTCAATAGGTCCTGGCATCACATTCCTTGGTGGTACTTGATACTTCCTCCACCGTCCACATCCAAAACAAGTTACTTCCTGCATTGTCCTTTGTGGCTTCTACCATAACTCAAGCATTGGAGAGCTTTTAGGGTCATCTTCCTATGGGAATAGGATTTTGGGCGGTGTTGGTGACGGTAGTCATAGTTTTCTTGGTTTCTTTTCTTGGAGCTATCTGAGAAATTAGGTATTTTTCTCTTAGTTCTTATGTTAGATAGTCTTGATAATGTATTCGAGGAAACATGCTCTGATACCACTCAAGTTGTCACACCTCCTTGGGTGTCTTGATGGTCTCGAATAAAAAGTGCATGCACAAACAATAGTTTTCATATATTTAGCCATTCTCTTTGATGTCAACGGTCCAAGGGCCCCGACACTCAACCCGGCCTACAACTATTTGTCTGGTAAGTACGTCGACCTGACCTTGACGCACTCACGCTAGCGTATCGACCATTGTCGGTCTTGTCTTGGTACTAATGCGGATCACACAAATATTTCCACTTTTAATGAGAGTTTTCATGGCTCTTCCTATTCATGTTTGTTTATGAGCTTCACCCTGTGCCCACTAGACTTGGGCCCACTTCACACGTATTTCAAAAACTGGGCCTCGAGCCCTATGAGTTCAAATTCGAGGCTATTGGCTTGTTAGAGCTGTTCTAGCTCTCATCAATAATATCTCCCAAATAGTTTAAGCAATGGTACACAGTCAAAGGAGAACACTTTTGACAAAATCTCTTTTTAGCTTAAGGTAATCATCATACCAATCGAGTGTGTTGATTGAGGCAGGTCTGCTCACAACTAGTAAGCAGTTTTTCCATTTTTAAAAGTGCCCATCATCCCCACATGGCATGATGTATAAAAATTTATACTTACAACCGGTAAGTAGGTTTTTAGTTAATAATGGTGCTTATCACCCCAACCGGGTATGACGTTTAAAATATCCCACTCACAGTGGCTTTTAAATTTTAAAAGATGCTCGTCACCAGAATCGGGTATGACATTAGAAAGCCCACTCACCTGATGATTGTGACATGTTTGTCCTCAGTCAGCCTTCCAAATCTTGTTTAAGCTCCTTTGCTCACGTCCTTATCCGAATTTGTTGCTACATGATTTGAGTATCTTTATGAGGAACAACTTGGCATGGTTTGAGTATCTTTATGAGGAACAATTGGGTATGACATTAGAAAGCCCACTCACCCGATGATAGTGACGTGTTTGTCCTCAGTCAGCCTTCCGAATCTTGTTTGAGCTACTTTGCTCACGTCCTTATCCGAATTTGTTGCTACATGGTTTGAGTATCTTTATGAGGAACAACTTGGCATGAATAGCCCTTCTATTTCCATGTATTTACACTTATGCCATTATTTTTGCCTTATTGCAATTAGGTCCCAAATGCTAAATTGATTATAATTAAGTCCCCGGGGCTTCCAATATCCCTCTTGGGTCCTTAATTTTCTCAAAATGGTATATGGGGCTCAAATTTCCCAAATTTCTAATTTGGTCCCTTAACTTTTACAAAATTACTATTTTGCCCCTAACTTCCAAAAATGGCCAATTGGTCCCAATTCTTTCAAAAATTGACCAATTGGTCCTCCAACATCTTTCTCATTGCCAATTGACCTTCAATTTTAAGAAATTGCATGGAGGTCCCTCAAATTTTCAAAATCCCCAAAATTTGCCCAATTACTACCCCTCTCTAGTGACTAAATTTGATTTCTTCAAATTGGCAGTTCAAACGTGGTTAATTACTGCAATTGATGGCATGGATCGGTTGCTACACTTCCGTACAATTCAATTGAGCTTTGAATTGCAGCATTTGGGTCTAAAATGTGCTAAAACAGAGCTTCACCGAAAAACTATACGTAGAGAGAGAAAGCTTCGAAAGCTTACCGTTGGAGGCGCGATGGTCTGAGCTCTCGATCTAGAAAGATAGCTCTTGTCCTTAGGTTCCTTCTAGGATCAAGAATCGCTACAATTGATGTCAAGATCAGTGTGAATTTGGTTAGTGAAGTTCCGCACTTTCTCTCTCTAGAACCGATTTGCAATGACGGTGGCCTTGGGGGCTGAGGGATGACTTGGTTTGGCCATAGGAAGTCCAAATTGGCAGAATTGAGATTGGCCATAACATGACAGCTTCAAATCGATGGGGCTGCTTCACTATTCGATCCCATCGGCGCTTCTTCGGTGATCCTTGGGTCGAATGGAGGTTGCTCTCAAGTAGCTAACTTCCCCCGGAGTCTGTAGGACCCGAGTTTCCTTCTAAGTATGAGAAAATTGCCCAAGTCAGAGCTCTGGTTTGAGCTTTGCTAGAAAATTGAGCACTTTGTAGAGTAGGTGATTTGAGGTGTGTGAAGGATGAATGGAGGGGAACTCTTTATATAGTGAGCTAAGGGACCGTCTACTCTACCAGTTTCCATATTGGTCGAGCTTATCCTATTCAGAAAATGCCCAAATTGAAGGGAATACGGTTCATGGGTTGTCCTAATAACATACTTCATGATTTCATAAAAACTATAATCCCAAAAAGTTTAAGTAGTTTCATACAGTCATGGGATTATATTTTTAGAAATCTGATTTCAAAGTAAAGCATGATCTTAAGTATGCTTATAAGTGGTCCAACTGGTCCCAATGTCAGAAATCTCACTCACCTATATTCCGAAACTTGTCCGGGGGATTTCCGAGCATGGCATGCCTTTCATTTGCATGAACTTGTAGGTGGTTCATCCTAACAATAGATTGGGCAATAAAGCCCTAAATAATAAGGTAATTACACTAAAGTCCAATAACTTTACAATAACTACGATTTAGACTTTAAGGTATACCTTTATTCTAATTAGGTCCCTCAGATTGTCAAATCTTCCATTTAGGTCCCTAATTTCTCTAATTTTCAATTGGGTATAATATTTCTCACAAATTACAGAAAATCCCCATTTTTTCAAAAAATATAATTAATTCACCAAACTTTCAAAATTTTAATTTAGTCCTCCAAATTAATTTTCATCAATTCAACCTTAATCCTTTCCAATTGACTCCTAACATTATTCTGATCATCTTCCCTATGTCCCATAATCATTTCATTCTTTAAATCACTAAAATTGGTTGAGAAATGAGCTTAAATGGTGCTTCATCTAAATATTATTCTAGAGAGGGAATGCTTTGATTACTTATGAACGAGGGTCTGATAATCAGAGCTTTTGATTCCAATTTGTTTCTCTCTTCCTAAGGATACTTCCTAGATCAAATTGCACTTCAATTGGTGGCATGAGTAGTGCGAATTTCTTAACTTAGTTTTTGGGCAAAAACATAGTGTGAATAGTAAATTTCGGCAAAGGGCAGTAGAGGGAACTTACCACGATGGCTCAGGGAAGGTGTTGAATCCTTTAAGGAAGGTTTGGAGGGGCTCGAATTGAGCTTGATCAACTCTAGTTGCAAACTGTGGTGGGAGTGATGGTACCGTGCGATCTCGTCGATGATCCTCGAGGTGAATGGTGTATGCAATTATTTAGCAAACTTCCATAGGATTCTAGGAAAACTAAATTCTCCTTCAGAGGTGCAAGAAAGTGCCCAAGTTAGAGCCTTGGTTTATGCATGATCAACAAAAGGAGCAATTTGTGTTCTCCTAGCTTTCAAGGTGTGGAGAGGATGAATGGAAGGAAGCTCTTAATTAGGAGCTCAAAAATTCTGTTCCTATCCGATCATACATCAACCAACCATTAACTCTCCTATTTACTCCCTTGTCGGAGAGATATATTTGTAGTAAGAGTAATGCAAACTTCCTTCTCCTTTATTATTCAAAATTCTAAAGGAAGAATAAGATACTGTGTGCGTGCATGCGAGCTGATATGTGGCATACTATAATTGGCTAGTTTTGATGTAAAGGCTATCGACTTAGCATCCGAATCATCCGTTGGCTTGTTGACTTAACGTGTGGCGACCTCCCATCGGTCGCTCGTTCCAACATGGCCGTTGATAAAATTTGACCATCCGTTGACTATGACATGTGGCTTCCTCTGATTTGGCTAATTTGAATTCTTCAGCTTTCCCTCCTAACGTACTATACCATTTCCATGTATTAGCTTCTTGTTGGCTGTGATTATCCGATGTGTGTTTGGCACATGTTGACCTCTAATTGGTCGACTATTTTTTGACAACCTTATCGGTCGTTGACATGACACCTTTTCCATATGTCAACTCCTCATTGGTTAGCCCTGTTGACTAGGTTTCTCCTCCGTTGACTGATGACACATGTCACTCTCCCATTGGTTAGTTATTGATGATGTGGATTTTCTTCATCTGACTGTACTAGGGACATATGTCACACTACTATTGGTCTGTGCTTTTAGGTGTTGATTGAGCAGCTGACTCATCACACTTCACCATGCATCGCACACTAAATGGTCACGCGTACTGACTAGGTCCTAACCTGGGAGGCAATTTGTTGACCGACTGGACCGTTAATTAGTTTGGTCGTACCAGGTTCAGTGATCCAAAATAAAAAATCAACTGGTTTAGGCCCGATTCGACTGGTTTTCTTAAATATAAAAAAATTCTAAATTCATCTAAATTCTTTTTTTACACAATGGTGATTTCAATTTCCCAAATTGATGTTTTTAAGTCACCTAGAAAATTTAATTATTGAACTCATTCTTCCTAGTTCAATCTAATTTAATTTAGTTCAGGTTTGGTTAACCTTGAACCGGTCCAGTTTTCTCATCCATTTCATTGCATGGTTAATTTCCATGATTTTTGGATCTTCATTGATCACTTAGAAATTTCCAAATTCCAGTTTTATTTATCTTTACAAATTTTAGGTTTACTTGAACGACGGTTTTCTAATGAAATTTTTTGGTTCTTTTTTTTTTGCTTTCTTATTTTGAGGAAGCATGGTTTACAGCTAAATTTAGTCGTGGTTGGCTAGGGTAAGGCCCCCACTCCTTCCATGAGTCATTAGAGTATGATAAGATTAATTTTGGGTAAACTATGAATATAGAAGTTCATTTGATTTATATTCCAAAGTTTTGGACTAAATTGCTATTATAAAAAGTTTGGAGACCAAATTGAAAATATGTGAAAATTATGGAAAATGTCCCAAAGAGTAGTCTAAGGGGATTAGAAGTGAGTTTAATACATATAGGGATATTTAAGGTCATTTTCGGGAATTCAAGGGAAAATTTGTAAATATGGTGTAAAGGAGTGGCAAAATTGTAATTTTGCCCAAATAGGAACCAAATTGTCAAATTTCCCCAAAGTGATATCAAATAGTTTATTTTGAACCATGGAGGGCAATTGGTAATTTTTGCAAAGTAATTTTGCAAAAATATATATTTTTGAAAATAATGGAAAAATGGTAATGTTGCCCATTTGTGTAACCAAAATGTAATTAATATATTTTTGGGGCCCAAGTGTGTTTAAAGGAGTTATGACGACCCAAATAAGAGACTTGGGAAGTCTAGGGTCCAAATTGAGTAGCTTTTGATGTGTAAGGGCTAAAATGGTAATTTTGCCCCACTTAAAGACCAAAATGATAACTTTGGGAAAGTTAGGTTATCTAAGTGGGGAGACTTAAAAATGTTTGGGGCATCTTGGTAAATAAAACCTAATGTGGTCTAACCTTGATTTGATAGTAAATCATAGGTGGGAATAGAAATTCTGACGAGTAATTAACACTTCGACTGTTGAGAAGTAGCTGAAAAATTTGAGTTGAATTTCGGCCACCTTGAAACTTCTCAGGCCATGCCAACTCTCCCACGACCGAGCCTAGTCCTCTTTGAGCTATCGAGGTAAGCAATTGTCACCACCATCATTGAAATAGTGAATTTATAGAGAGAAAACTGCTTAACATTGTTGATTGAATTCTCCATGTTAAAAGGACCAATTATGGTGAAATTTGATCCCAGGAGGATCCTCTCGATGAGATTTAGCTCCCCAAATCAAGAGCTCTGACAATTGCATCATTCCTGGTAAGAATTCAAATCTTTCTATATCTAGAAGTGTTTTCCGATGAAGCTTCATTTGAGCTCGTCTCTAGGACAAATTGAATGATTTAAAGTCTGAAGTGATCGTTGAGATATAGGGAACATGATTAGCATAATGATAGGAGGTAATTAATCGAGTTTAATTGGTTAATTTGATGAAATGAGATTTTGGGAGTCAAATTGAAAATTTGAAAAAATTGGGCGATTGGGGATAATTGGAAAATTGAGGATTTTTGGCAATCGAATTAAATTAATGGTCTATTGAGGATTTCAATGAAATTGGAGGATTAATTGCAATTAAAATGATTTTTGGAAATTTAATTACAATTAAAAGTGGATAAAATGATTTTTTGTAATTTTTGATAATTTTATATTAAATAAAATTATTTAGGGATAAAAAAGAAAATAAAGTAAATTGAGGAAATTATGTGAAAACCCCATCCTTTGACAATAAGAAAACCGGGAAAGTAACTGGTCATTTCCAAAGAGAAAACCAAGTCGATTTATAATTTGGAACCGATAGAGAAAGGGAAAATTGGAAAATTTATGTATACCGAGTGACCGAAATAGTCATAAAAGTCATGAAAAAGGACTTTAGGATGAATTGGAGATGAAAATATAACCGGTTCAGGTGAACCCAACCTGAATCGGATTGGACCAATTTGAATCACTATTGAACTGATTTCTAAATTCATTTTCTAAGTGGCTTAGAAACATCAAATTGGAGAATTGAGGCTATCGTTTGATAAAGAATGAATTTACAAATTTTTAATTTTGAAAAACTCGGTCGAATTGGGCCTAAACTAACTGGTTTAAGTTTTGAACTCGGTTTGGATTGATTCGGTCCAGTTCGGAATAGTGTTATCTTCTTCCTTTAGATGAGAGCACTATTCACTTGCCGAAAAATCGAGCAGCACGAGTGAAGATGAAAAGTCTCTGGCCAGGGAGTTTCAAGTAATGAATGACCGCCATTAATGTGCCAATCGGACGGCCAAGAAGTCCCCGAGCTTCCTACATAAAGAGCCCCTCCTTATTCATCCTCCTCACACATGAAAACTTCACTCTCTCCCTACTGCTCCATTTTTCGATGAAGCTCAAACCAGAGTTCCGAGTTGGGCATTTTTTTGAGCCAAAGAAGGTGTGGTCAGGTTCTTTGGATTCAGGGAGAAGTCAAATACATGCATGTAGTCTCTATTTGCTTTAAGGGTTGCTAGAGAAACATTAGCGTGATAGAAGAGTGAACCAGCTCCGGCGGACCAAAGCTGCTTTGTTTTGGCCGAGCTGAAATCGGCCAATTCGAGCCCTTCTCAGGCCAATCCAAGCCCTCCTAACACTTTAACAACCCTCCTAAAGCTGAATTGGAGCAGAAAGGTAAGCCAATTTGGCTCCCCTCTGTGAATTCAGATCGGTGCTAGATAGAGAATTGACAGAACTTTACTGACCAAATTGTCCCTCAATTTGACATAAATTGAGGTGATTCTTGTTCCTATGAGTAAACTCAGGATGAGAGCTATCTTCAGATTGAAAGCTTGGACTGTCACGCCCCCTACGATAAGCTTTCGAAACTTTCTATATCTACACTTAGTTTTTTGGCAAAGCTCCATTTGACCTCGTTCCGGTGTCAAATCGTGTGATTCAAAGTACAATTGAATTATATAGATCTGTAGAAACTCAAATCTACCTTCAATTTCAACAACTAACATCGATTGATTAGTTAATTTTATGAAATGAAATCCGGTCAGGTTTGAAGGTTAAAATTGGGTGAAAAATAGGGGAAAATTTGAGGGACTAAAGTGCAATTTCCTGCAATTGAGGTCTAATTAGGCATGGAAAAGATGTGAGAGGAAAATCTTGTATAGTGGGCCCAAGGCCAGTTGGCACGAGCAGGTGCTCATAATCAAACATGAGTTTAAGCTATGAAAAATTTAAATAAATCATATGTTTGGCCATGGTACCAAGAGAGGACCGACATACACGATGGACTAGCGGCAGTGTGACTTGACAGGTCGATGGGTTAGTCGAGACAATTAGTAGTAGGTCAAGTTAAGGATCGGGGCTGTTTGACCAGTAGCACCAAAGATTAAATGGTTTATGAAGAAAATTGTTGTTTTGTGCATGCACTAGGGTATGGGATGTAAACCCTGCCCTTTGGAGTTAAGGAAAACCGAGAAAAAAATTGGTCAAACCGAGTGAGAAAAACCGAACCGATTCACAAATTCGATCATTAGAGAATGGGTAACTTGGAAAATTTACAACTCCCGAGTGACCCAAAGGGTTCATAAAAACCTTGGAAAAGGACCTTAGGATAATTTGGAAGAGGAAAGCAGACCAGCTTAGGTGAACCGGATCTGAGTTAGATTGAACTGGCTTATGAACCAAGTCGGTTTATGAACTAGAACCGATAGAGGAAGGGAAAACCATGTAATTTATGGATCCTGAGTGACCTAAATAGTCACAAAAGTAATGAAAAAGGGCTTTAGGATGAAAGGGGGATGAAAACCAAATCGGTTCAGGTGAACCAGATCCGAACTAGATAGAACCGGTTTGAACTACTATTGAACCGAATGCTAAATTCATTTTTCTAGGTGCCTTAGATAATTCAAATTGGAGAATTGAGGCCACCAATTGATAGAGAATGAATTTAAAATTTTTTAATTTTGAAAATCTCGGTTGAATCGGTCCTGAACCGATCGATTTAAGCTTTGAACCCAGTTCAGACCGGTCCAATCCGGTTCAGACTACTGTCGTCTTGTTCCTTCAGATGACAACACCGTTCACTTGCCAGAAAATAGAACTAACACCGACGAAGAGGAAATGTTTCTATTTAGTATGTTTTAGGCCATCAATGACTGTTATAAAGGTGCCAACAGATGGCCGATGAGTCCCCAAACTCCCTATATAAAGGGCCCCTCTCCATTCATCCTTTCTACACCTGAAAACCTCACTCTCTCTCAACTACTCAATTTTGTGGTGAAGCTCAAACCAGAGCTTTGATATAGGGTCTTTTATGATCCAAAGATGGCATGGTCAGGTTCCTTAGACTTGGGGTGAAGTCAGCTACACTGTGGTAGTCTCCAATTGCTACGAGGGTCATCAAAGAAGTGCCAGCGTGATCGAACAGTGAAGCAGCTCCGGCGGACCAAAGCTGCCCTATTTTTGTTGCGTTGAAATCAACTAATTCGAGTCTCTCTCAAGACAAATGTTATGCCCCAACCCAGTTTGGTCAGATCCTCATGATCAACCCGCCGCTCTCCCGGCTTACTTAGGATTGTCCCTTCTTTATAAATAGAAAGGAGTAAGGCATCCTTTAAATATACACCTTTCCTGGAATAACATAAATAAAAATTGCACAAAATTTGAATTTATCATACTTGCCTAAAGGTGTGTTAGCTAGTGGTCTTTGGGGTAAGCTTTCCGAGGTTACTTGAAATGGGTATAAGGTAGGGGGTAAGTTCAATGACTTAGTGAATGGGTGTTTGAAGTTTGACTTTTAGAAAAATAATTTGAATTTGGAGTGTACCAGACTCCTTATTTTTCATTTAAAAATATTTCATTCTCAATTCTTGGTTTTCATAACCATTTCTCATCATAACAGTGTGTTTATCAACCAACACACGCCCTTCATTATGAAGGAACACACAATAGCAGGCCAGCCTGTCCACTGTACCCACTTGTGGCATCGGAGCGAATTTACCGACCACCTAGATAGAAGTACGTCCACTTGTACCATGAGAATTAATGGATGTTCATGACATCCAACCCTCAATCCCATAATAAAACTCCTTGTCCATATGAGGACAGAGACCTCATCTCATCCCCACCCCAGTCTCATGTGCATGAAGCTACGTCGAGCTTTGCAAGACTTCTGGTACGACTAACTGCCTTTCTTTCCACCAGGTCATCGAGAGCCCTGGGACGCATCACTACCCCTCTTGGGCATCTTGAAGGTCTAGTAACACGGTGCATGCACAATCAACAATTTTTCACATAAGCCATATGATCTTTGGTGCCACTGATCCAACGGCCCCGACTCTCAACTCGACCTGCAGCTGTTTGTCTTGACTGATCCGTAAACCTATCATGTCACATTGCCGCTAGTTCATCAAGTATGTTGGTCCTGTCTCAGTACCATGTCTAAACAACATATTTACTAAGTTTTAATGGCTTAATAATCATGTTTGTTTACGAGATCTTGCTCGTGCCAACTACCCTAGGGCCCACTATTTGAGATTTTCAAAATCGAGCATATTAGCCCTCAAGTTTCAAAATTGAGGCCTCTAGCCTAACATAGCTATTCGAGCTCCCATCAAGAAGGTCTCCCAAAACAATTTAAGTAGTGGCACACAGTCAGGGGAGAGCACTTCTGATAAAATAATTTTTTTGACTGTCCATCATACCAATTGGGTATAAGGACATCTCCGCTTAAAATCGTCAAGCGGGTTTTCCACTTCCTTCCAAAAAGTTTCAACATACCAACTGGGTATGATCTACTTACAACTGTTGAGTAGTTTTTCCATGTGATTTTCATATCACTCCTCTCTGGTGTGATGGTTAAAATACCACTTAGGAGTGGGTTTTCATTCCCGAGTTGCTTATCATCACAACCTGGTATGATATTAAATATTCCACTCACCCGATAATGTAGTGAATTTTCCTCTTATCCGGCTTGTTGCCTTTACGTGAACTTGTCTTAGCTGGCATTCTCGGTTCTTCGTGTTCCTACATGATATGAAAATCCTTATTCATTATCCTTTGGCCTAATAGCATTCATTCATCACAAATGAATGAGAAAACCAAACTTTTCATTTATTTGCAATTAGGTCCCTAAAGTTATTTTTCTTTAACTTTAAGTCCCTAATGTCTGGTTTTCCTCAAATGGAGTCCCAAAACTTTTAAAATTCACTTTGGGACCTCAATTTATTCAAATTCTCAAAAAGGGGTTAAATTTCCAAAATTTCCAATTTGGTCCCCAAATTTTCCAATATTACCATTTTGCCCCTACTTTACAAAAATGGTAAGTTTTGTCCCAAAAATTCTAAAATTTTCCCAATTGGTCCCCCAACATCTTTATCATCCCTAATTGGCCATCAATTTTATGAAATTTCACTTTAGTCCCTCTAATTTTTGAAATTCCCAAATTTCCCCCAATTTCAGCCGTCTAACTCAACCGAAATTGTTTTTACCAAATTGACCGATCAAATGAGTTTAATTATTGAAATTGATGTTAGATTGGAGTTCCTACAACTTCATATGATTCAATTGCACTTTGAATCACACGATTTGATGCCGGACTAAGCTCAAACGAAGCTTCACCGAAAAACTAGACTTAGAGAGAGAAAGCTTACCGTCGGGGGCGCGGCGGTCCGAGCTTTCAATCTGGGCAGATAGCTCTTATCTTGAGCTTTCAATCTAGGCACGCGGCCGAATTGAGTGAGAATTTTATCATCGAAATTTTACCGGTTCTCTCTCTATCATCGAAATTTTGGGGAGCCAAATTGGCTTACCTTTCAGCAGTAATTCAGCGGTGGTCCGAGCTTTCAATCTGGACACGGAGTGCTGTTTATGGGATTGAGGGTTGGATGTCGCATACATCCTGTCACGCCCCGACCCAGTTTGGTCGGATCCCCGTGATCAACCCGCCACTCTCCCGGTTTATTAAAGGGTTTCCCCTTATTGTAAACCGTAAAGAGTAAGGCATCCTTTAACGTGCTCCTTTTTCATGGAATAGCATAATCAAAACTGCATGAAATTTAAAACTTTACATACCTGTCTTACAAGCATCTTAGTTGGCGGTCTTTAAGGGTAGACTTTTCAGGATTTCCTGAAAGGGATATAAGGGAGAGGGTGAGTACGACTACTCAGTGAATGGGTTTTTAAAAACTTTTGACTTTTAAGAAAATAATTATTATTGGAGTGTGGCAGACTACTTTCTTTTTCAAAAATCCCTTTGTTTAAAAAATTTAGTTTTTCCACCATTTCTTAGTTACCGGTGTGTAATCACCCAACACACATCCTTCATCATGAATCTTACACATATTCGCAAGTCAGTATCACTACTGAACCTGCTAGTGGCTTCGGGGCGACTTTTCCTACCACTCGGATAGAAGTACGACCGCTTCTACCCTAGGAATGAGTGGATGTACGTGACATCCGACCCACAATCCCAAAATCACTTCTTCATGTCTGTATGAGGACACAGACCTCATCCTGTCCTCACCCTGGTCTCTTGTGCTTAGTGCTACTCCAGATTTCGCATAGACACCTCGAACAACGATCTGCCCTTATACTCATCGGGTCATCATGGGCCCTTTGGACACATCACAACCCCTCATAGGCGTCTTGATGATCCCGTACTCATAGTGCATGCACAGACAATGTTTTCTTATCAAGCCATGTAATATGTGGTGCCACTAGTCCAACGGCCCCGACTCTCAACTCAACCCGCAGTTGTTTATCTTGACTAGTCCATTGACCTGTCATGTTGCACCGCCGCTAGTTGACTGAGCATGTCGGTCCTATCTTGGTACCATGGCCAAAAAATTCACTTATTAATTTTTATGGCACATATATCATGTTCGTTTACGAGCTCCTGCTCATGCCAACTGGCCTTGGGTCCACTGTACAAGATTTTCAAAAAAACTGGGTATTTTAGCCCACAAGTTCCAAAATCAAGGACCCCGACCTATAAGAGCTATTCGAGCTCCCATCAAGAATGTCTCCCAAATAGTTTAAGCATTGGCACACAGTCGGGGGAGAACACTTCCAACAAAATAGGTTTTCACTATCCATTATACCAACCGGTATAAAGACATTTCCCGATGAACAGGTTTTCAACTTCCTTTGAGGAAGTCTCATCATACCAACTGAGTATGATCTACTTACAACCGGTAAGTAATTTTTCGCATAATTTTCACATCACTTTCTCTAAGTGGTGATGATTAAAATACCACTAAATAGTGGGTTTTTATACCAAGGTACTTATCATTCCCTACCGGGTATGATATAAAATTTACACTCACAAACGGTAAGTGGTTTTTATCTTTAAGATGTGCTCATCATCCCAACCGGGTATGATGTTAGTAAACCCACTCACCCGTTAATGCCGTGAATTCCACTAGACCGGTTCTTGGTATTCACACGAGCTTGTCCTAGTTGGCGTTCCCGGTACTTCGTGTTCCTACACGATATGAACATCTCGGTTCATTATCCTTCGGCCTATTCGCCTTCATTCATTCCAAATGAATGAGAAAGTCAAACTTTCATTTATTTGCAATTAGGTCCCTAAAGTTATTTCTCTTTAACTTTAAGTCCCAAATGCTGGTTTTTCCTCAAATTGAGTGCCGAAACTTCTAAAATTTATCATAGGACCTCAATTTATTCCATTTCACAAAAAGGGGTTTAATTTCCCAAATTTACAATTTGGTCCCCCAACTTTTCCAAAATTACCATTTTGCCCTTCCTTTACAAAAATGGTAAATTTTGCCCCAAAAATTTTAAAATTCCTCAATTGGTCCTCCAACATTATTTTCATGCCCAATTGACCCTCAATTTCATAAAATTTCATTTTGGTCCTTTGAATTTCGAAAATCCTCAATTTTCCCCTAATTCCAACTTCTTAACACAGTCGAATTTGATTTCATCAAATTGACCAATCAAACGTTTCCAATTGTTGAAATTGAAGTTGAAATTGAGTGTATACATGTTCATACGATTCTTTAGAAATGTGAATCGCAAGTTTTAGAGAGAGAAAGCTTCGATTACTCACCGGTGAAGGCACGACAGTTCAAGCTTTCGATCTAGGCAGATAACTCTCATCCTGAGGTTTATCCTAGAATCAAGAATCGCATCAATTGATGTGGAATTGGATTAGAATTTCATCATTGAAATTCGGTCGACTCTCTCTCTAGCACCGATCGAAAATTGTAAAGGGGAGCCGAATTGGCTTACCTTTCGGTCCTAATTTGGCTGTGGAAAGCCTGAGGAAGTGTTGGGAGGGCTTGAAATGGCCGATTTCAGCTTGGTCAAAATTGGGCAGCTTCGGTCCGCCGGAGCTGCTTCACTATTCCATCATGTCGGCACTTCTCCAACGATTCTTGGATTGACTGGAGTTTTCTATCAGATAGCCGTCTTCTCCCCGGTTCTAAAGAGCTCAACCTCTCCTTCCGAGGCTAAGAAAAATGTTTAAGTTGAAACTCTGGTTTGAGCTTCACCGGGAAATGGAGCAGTAGAGAGAGAGAGAGAAGTGTTTAGGTATGAGGAGAATGAATGGGGATGACGAGAGAAGTGTTCAGGTATGAGGAGAATGAATGGGGATGACCTCTTTATATAGGTGTAAAATTTTCCAGGAGGTCACCCATCCTCACACTATTCTCGAGTAAGCACGTTTAACTTTAAAGTTCTTATGAAATTTGGTTCACCTGAACCAATTTGGTTTTTGTCTTTTATTTTGTTTTAAGTTTCTTTTCCAAGGTTTAATGAACTCTTTGGATCACTCGAAAGTTGTAAATTTCCAAATTGCTTGTTCCCATATGATCAGGTTGGTAAACCAGCTCAGTTTTTCTTACTCGGTTTGACCGGTTCTTTTCCCGGTTTTCCTTAACTCAAAAGTGTGGGGTTTATAACTCTCCCCTCCTTTTAGGAGTTTTGTCCCCAAAACTTAATTAACATCCTTGCATGAGCAATCATTTCCTTTGATGCCCCTTTGGTGTTTGCTTAAGAAACAAACTTTTCTCTCGTCCTTGAAATTAGTCCCTTTTACAACCTTCACTTAAGAAATTCCTTTTCCTTAATATTATTTACTCCCTCCATGGAGTTTGTCATAACTAGACATACCTTACCTCAGGGTATGTTCTTAGATTTTATCTATCTCTTTGCTCAGAGCAACATTCTTCTCCTTAAGGTCCTGTACTCAAGATTGGGAATTCCAAGATAACTAACCATTTCCATGTCTAGTTAACCGCTTGATCATTGAAACCCTTAGCTCGTCGTCCTATAGAGCATTTTGTACTTATTTCCACGGATTTCTTTATCACCACCTTTTTCGTCCCATTTTGACTCTTCGTCCATTATAATAGTTGTCAATTATAACTTCGGTCCAAATTGTTATATTTGACCTCATCAAGCTTATTAGCCGACTCTTCCTTACTTTGAGTCATATTCTCCTCAAGTTGTTGGGCTTACATGCCCTTACAGCATGGCATTTTCTAGGACCCGTCTCTGTCCATTTGATTTCTAGAACATCTCCTGAAGTGTCTCTCTTAGCTTTTAGACCTTTCTGGGATCGTATAACTTCATTCCTCTTTTCTTTTGATAGTATTCCTCAACTATTTTTTTTACCATTATTAACTCCACTTACTCAATTGTGTTGGTTCTCCTTACCCACTCGTTCCTTTTCGACTTCTTTATTGAGTATTTCCGGTTCCAATTAATTACCGACATGGTGGGTTTCCGGTTCCAATTAATTTCCAATTAATTACCGAAATAGGCCAAATTAACAATCATTCCGGTTCCCAGATGTTTTACCGACATGGTGGGTTTCGTCCTTTCTTAGATCCATCATCATTCCCAATGATATCCTCTTTTCAAGGGTTTTCCTTTGGCCTTAATCCCCTCTGATTTGTTTGCAACCATTTCACAATTCTTTATTTTTCTGGTTCAATCGTCTGGGCAGCTGTATCACTCGTTCTTTATGCCCATGCTATTGTCCATCATAGAGTGTAGTCTTTACTATATCTCATTCCTTCTTAGGGTTTTGTTTATTCTATTTGGCTGTCTGTCGTTATTAGTTTTTCTCTTTCTACATGGTTCTCCTATTCCCTCCAGACAGGTCAGCCTGGGCCATTACGATACTTCCTTCCTGGGAAAAATTTCCTAATTAAGGGTTGGTTCCTTTCACTCCACATTGTGTCCATCAGCCCATCAATAATTCCTTTAGTTTAATTTCCTTCTTAGGACCTCATTTTTCCTTGGTACTCAACTTTTCCATCTCAACCAACATGTCATTTGTGAGCTTATCATTTCTTCTATTTCGGTTGGTTCCATTTCCTCTCAATTGGGATACACATGTCTTTGCGGGGCTTCCTTCCTTTGTAGAATTCTTTCCCTTTCTCCGAACATTCTTTTTTTTTTTTTTTTACATTTGCTCTGGGGGATTTCTACTCTTGATGTTGTCTTCTCTTGTTTACCTTTACTCCTCAGGTCTTGCATGACATCTTTTATACTATATTCGCATCCTCATTCATACCCAATACCTGTCTATTTCCTTAGGGAGCGTACAATCTTCCTTGTTTCAAGATTTCTTAATCATTATGTGAGAAGCTTGCCTATTTCTTTCTTGGCTTAAGTTTGGTTGTTAATTTGGCCTTTTGGTCCCTTTAAGGATTTCTTTTATCCTTCTCTTTTAGAGTATTTGATCTTTCTACCTCTCTTCCTTGTCGGAACTTACATCATGGTTCTTCCGCATATTAGCTGGTTAACTACCCCGCCTCCACCAGTCCCTTGGTTTAGGTCTTCTTAGGGTAGTTGTCTTCTTGAGTACTCCTGTCCTTAACGTCATCTCACTGACCTTTTTTGGGTGTAGTCCTCTCTACTTCCCAGTCTTCCTTAGGTATGTTGGTCAGAGACTTCGATTTTTTACTTTTCTGCTTTTTCCAAAAGAGGTAGTACTTTAAAATTATATCACTTTTCCAAAGTAGGTTAGTCTTGGCCTCTGATACTTCCTTCCTTCAAGTAGTTTATAATGAGGGGTTGGCTCCTTGCACATCCGCCAACCAATGATTCCTTTTTCACAGCGTATTCCTTCTCTTCTTCACTCTCACTGTGTCATTCCCTAGAGTTTCAGGGGACATTTTTTTTTTTTTGTGTTTGCCCCTTATGAGAGGGTTCTAAGTATGCTTCTCATGTACCTTATCCCTATTCATGAGGTATTCTTCTTAGTTTGACCTTCTTAAGAATTTTTTGTATTCACCTTGTCTTTTCTTAACCTCCTTTTGAATTGTTTATGTAACCTGCTCTATGGTATCGGTCTCCAATCCTTCATGTCCTTCGTGACCTTTGAGGAGGTATTGCTCTGAATCTATGAGGTGTGGAACCCCTTCTTTCCTTACACCTATAATAGTTCAACTTGGTACTTGTCCTTAGTAGGGTTGGGCACTTCTTCAAGTAATATCTCCATCATTCATACTTGTAATAGGTTATTCCCTTATATGGATTGTTGTGGTCCCTTCTTTCCTTCGAGTAGGGCATTTCCAGAGTTACTATTGGTTTGGTGCTCTACCGTTCTTGAGTCTGATCACTTTGACAATTTTCTTACTGAATCTCCTTTGCTAGAGGGTCATGGTAAGATTCCTCCTAGGTTTCCTGATTCATCTCCCATTACTGGGATGTGACTTTGTGGTTTTGTTTTATTTTCCTTAGGCCATATTCCTAGTAAGATCACATCCTCAGAAGATATAGTTTTGGAGAATTTGAATATTTTATTAACATGTGAATACAAATGGTTGGGCTCTCAGCCCTATCATAGAAAATGATCACAAATTAACTAGGAAGCTATGAGATTCTTGATAAGCATCCTCCTTTATACTTAGGGTTGTGCCATCAATAGGTCCTAGCACCATTCTCCCAGATACTTTCCATTTGGTCCTTCAACATTTTTGCCAGGTCTCCAGCATTTGGAAAGCTTCTAGGGTTGTCTCCCTATGAAGGTACCGTGTGTTGAGTAGAGCCCTTCCAAGTTTTCTTGGTTTCTCTCATGGGAGCCATCTGTAAATTTCAGAATAAATCCTATTAGTTACTATATTTTCTAGTCTTAATTATGTATTCGAGGAAACAGGCTCTGATACCACTCTAGTTGTCACGCCCCGACCCAGTTTGGTCGGATCCCCGTGATCAACCCGCCACTCTCCCGGTTTATTAAAGGGTTTCCCCTTATTGTAAATAGTAAAGGTCGTGTGTTGGTTGATAAACACACCGGTATTTATTGAGAATTGAGAAATGACTGTAAAAACTAAGACTTCAAGAATTAGATATTTTAAGAAATTAAGGAGTTTGTCATACTCCAATCTAAAAACTATTTTTATTGAAACTTTATTTTTGAAAATACCCATTCACTTAGTTGTAGAAACTCACATACCTTTTTATCCCTTTTCAAGATGTAGAAAGATGACTAGGGATAACACCAAGCCTTACCCTTTGTCAGGTATGCTTAATTTTCTTAAGCTTGTATTTTATTTAATATATGTTAATCTAGGGAACAAGGTTAAGCTTACGCTTGGATTCTCTTAAATTATAGAAGGGGAAACCCCTATTGAACCAAGAAAGCGATAGGTTGTTCACTAGGATCTGACTAAACTGGGTCAGGGTGTAACAACTTGAATGGTATCGTAGCTTAGTTCCCTTGAAACATTATCAATATTATGCCCTGACATTAATCAAACTTTAAAATATCGTGCAGGAAGGAGAATCCCTTGGAAGTTTACGGTGAAATCCAACCCTCCACCCATAACCCTAAAAAAGATACTCAACCCAAGGGAGGAAGCTGTTCAAAGGTTCATAAAGGGTGAGAAAAGAGTACCCAAGAACATGGTGGAAGACTACCAAAAACTAGTAAGAACCTTATTGGAACCAGAAGGCATCACATATCCTCCTTCAAGACAAGAGGAACTTGTACCTCCTCCTAGGAATCCGTTCTCTAGCCCCACAACAACCAAAGAGGAATTCAACCAAGATAGAGGCCCGAGATAACTTCTGGGATGTGTATGCCACCTTCATGAAGGTACACCAAGTACCTCCACCTACTCAACTCGACTTCAATCCCTCCCAATGGATGAGGTGGACCTATGAGTGTGAGGTCGAGGTACTAAGGCCATACGGATTGGAGGTCATACATGAGATTTATCCTAATAGGGAATACGAATGGACACCAACTAGTTCCTCTGAGCCCTCTGATCAAGAATCCCACAAGCGTTCTATGGTTAATTCCTAGTCTATGACCCCAAGGGATTAGGGGGTAGAAAATTTCTGTAATAAGCCAAGTATGGCAATAAAATATTTCTTGAATGAATGAAAGTGAAATTTTTTTATAAAACTTCTTAGTTCCTTGACAAATTCAAAGCAAAAAAAAAAAGAGCGTGATAATAAAGATTAAAGTAAAAGGTAGGAAATCACCTAAGGAAGGAAACATGGGTTATTTATAGTTAACCTCAAGCCTTAAGATTTTCCCTCGGAAGTATAATAAGTTTGGAGAGAAAGAGTTCATCTAAGGGAGATCTCAACTAAAAAAAGGAAGAATAAGTTGGAACAAAGGGAAGTAAACATCAAAGAGTATGTAATTATGGAGAGTTCAACGAGTTAGGGAAAGACTCAAAGAATAAGAGTAAGGAAAAACAAGAAGGAGTAGATTATTCCAAAGGGAACCAAAGGAATGGAAGCTGATCAGGAAGAAAGGAAGTAAGTTATGGGAGAACATTTAGGATGTCAAGACCACTAGGGTAGGATAAGAAGAAAATCTTATAGCAAGAAAGCCCATGTATAAAACTACTTGTAAAGAACTAAGACATAATTTCTTAGGAACTACATAAAATAAGGAGACTTGTGGAAAGCAGAGGTATGGAACCAAAAAGGAAGAAAAGCTAGAGTGAATGAACCATATAAGATCCTTAAGTATAAGTGAAGACAAAAAGGGTTACTTCTAAGGAATAATAGGGAGATCAAACGTAAGAATGCCAGAACAGGAGACATTAGAAGAAGGATGAGAATAGGAAGTTGGATCATGAAAAGAGAAAGCTCCAGGTAAAAAAAATCAATCGAGGAAATGTTATAGAGACTGGAACCGAAATAAGGATCTCAGTAAGAAGTACAGGTGGTTAAGTGAGTGTTTGGGGAGGTTAAGTATGATCTACTTCAATAAAGCAAGGAAATCCAAGTAAGGATTTTAGACAGATTCGATTTAAGGAGATAACCCATAATAACCAGATCATCCAAGAAATAGACAACACTCCAAGAAGGATCGGAAAGTAATAAGAATCATTCCCCAAATTAGGGTAAATGAATGGATACCAAAGACAACAAGATTTGAGAGACAATCCTCTTAAGATAAATAACTAAGAGGAGAAAACGAGCAAGACAATTAACCAATTTGATCCTTGTGGAGGTCATAGTCCCAGTGAAGAAGGAAAAGATGGAAAGGTCAAAACCTTTGAGAGGTAAGGGCAAAGGAAAACCTTAAAGAGATCAAAGATTAAGATCGAAGTAACAACCCAAACGCTATGAAAATGTTAAATAAAATTCGGTAGGATGAATGAAAGATTTTGACACAGAAGGGGATGTAAAATCTATCTCAAAGGAATAGATGAGTACTGGGAGCAAGTGAGAATGAGGTAAAATAGACGAGAAGTGCTTGTAGGATCTCAAAGGGTAAAGGTAAGTGGGAGAAGATGGTACCAAGGAATGTCATTCAAGGTTGGATATTCACAATGATAAAACTAGAAGGAGATTTCGGGAAAAAAAGGGAGTGTAAAACCTACCAAGGAAGGGAATCTTGGAAAAACATAGGTGTACTAATTAGAAGGAAATGGAACCAATGGAATTGGAAAGAAAATAAGCTCCTCAAAGACAAGCTGCTGGAGATGAAATGATCAAGTACAAAGGGAAAGTAATCGTGATGGTTCAAGGGATAAGTCAAACCCAAGTAACGGGTAATTAGGAAGACGACATAAAAATGCCATAAGAGTAAGAATGGACTAAGAAAGAGAAGTGGCCTTAAAAAGGAAGGATGCCATTGAGAATCAGGAATGAAGTAAGAAAGGAAGAGTTTAAGTATGTCAATAAGTTATCGGGAAGATCAAGGACTTGAAAGTTGAATGACCAAATAAAGAATTCTGAAAAAGACAACTACATATGGAAACCAATATGGTTATAGGGATGTGAAGTCAAAAACATGTTCTGAAGAATGTCATGCGATAAGGGACATGTAAGCCCAAATGTTCCAAGGAAATATGATTTAGGTAAGGAAAAAGTCTATGAGTAAAGCATGATGAGGTCAAGCGTTAAAATGTGGAACGAAGAAGTAATAACCAAAGAATGAGGAAAGGATCCATATAGGATGAAAAGGTGATAATGCCAAAAATTGTGGAAGAAAATAACTAGAACTCCTAGTCCTGAAGTCATAAGTAAAGGAGTTGGAATGGAGAAATAGTGCCTTGGGAAAAGAGGGATGTAAATTTAAGGATATGATCCTAAGTCTTCTAGGGAGATATTCTTAGCTAAAGTAAGTTTCATGGAATGTGAAAGGGATATCATTGAAATGAAAATCTTAGGTATGTGATGTAAGGGATAAACGGAAACAACAAAGAAGATTGTAGGCCTATAAACTACAAATATTTATATCAATTAAGGTTCATTCCAGTACAAAGGATGTGGAATATGTTTTGGGGACAAAACTCCTAAAAGGTGGGGAAAGTTGTAAACCCTGCTCCTGGGAGTTAGGGAAAATCGGGAAAAGAACCAGACAAACCGAGTGAGAAAAACTAAACCGGTTCACAAATTCGATCATCAGAGAAAAGGCAACTTGGAAAATTTACAACTCATGAGTGACCCAAAGGGTTCATAAAAACCTTAGAAAAGGACCTTAGGACAATATGGGAGAGGAAACCAGACCGATTCAAGTGAATCGGATTCGAGATGGATTGAACCGACTTATACACCGAGTTTGTTTATAAACCGGAACTGATAGAGTAAGGGCAAACTTGGAAATTTATGGATATCGAGTGACCTAAAGAGTCACAAAAGTCATGAAAAAGGACTTTAGGATAAATGGGGGATGAAAACTAAACCAGTTCAGGTGAACTGGATAATCGGTTTGGACCAGTTTGAACCACTAATGAATTAGATGTTAAATTCATTTTTCTAGGTGCCTTAGAGAATTCAAATTGAAGAATTGAGGCCACCATTGGATATAGAATGAATTTAAATAAATTTAGAAATTTTTAATTTTGAAAAACTCAGTCGAATCAGACCTGAACTGGCCGGTTTAAGCTTTGAACTCGGTTCGGACTGGTCTGATCTGGTTTGGAACAGTGTCGTCTTCTTCCTTCAAATGACATGACTATTCACTTTCTGAAAAATCGAACATTCACCGGCGAAGAGGAAACGTTTCTGGTCAGTACATTTCAGGCCATGAATGACTATCATAAAGGTGCCAAACGGACGGCTGACAAGTCCCCGAGCTCCTTATATAAAGAGCCCCTCTCCATTCATCCTCTCTACACCTGAAAACATCATTCTCTCTAAATTACTCAATTTTCCAGTGAAGATCAAACCAGTGCTCCAATACAGGGTTTTTCTAATTGAAAGAAGGCGTGGTCGGGTTCCTTAGACTCAGGGAGAAGTCAGCTACACGGTGGTAGTCTCCAATTGCTTTGAGGGTCACGGGAGAAGCACCGGCATGATCGAACAGTGAAGTAACTCCATTGGATCAAAGCTGCCTTGTTTTTGTTGGGCTGAAATTAGCAAATTCGAGTCCTTCTCAAGCCAAACTAAGCCCTCCCAATAGTTCCACAACCCTACTACAGCTGAATTAGAGAGGAAAGGTAAGCCAATTTGGTTACACTCTGTAATTTTCGATTAGTACTAGAGAGAGAATCGACGAAATTTCATTGACTAAGTTCTCACTTAATTCTACATCAATTGATGCAATTCTTGATCCCAGGAGGAACCTTGGGATGAGAGCCATTTGCCAAGATCGAAAGCTCGGAATGTTGCGCCCCTGATGATAAGCATTCGAAGCTTTCTCTCTCTACAATCAATTTTTTCGGCGAAGCTCCATTTGAGCTCATTCCGGGGTCAAATCGTGCGATCTAAAGTGCAATTGAACCATATGAATGTGTAGGAACTCCAATCTAACTTCAATTTCAACAATTAAACTCATTTGATCAGTCAATTTGATGAAATCAAATTCGTCTGAGTTAGAAGGTTGAAATTGGGGGAAACATTGGGGATTTTGAAAATTTGAGGGACTAAAATGCAATTTCATATAATTGAGGGCCAATTGGGCATGATAAAGATGTTGGAGGACCAATTGGGCAAATTTTGAAATTTTGGAGAAAAACTTACCATTTTTGTAAAGTAGGGGTAAAATGGTAATTTTGGAAAAGTTGGGGACCAAATTGGAAATTTGGGAAACTTGAACCCCCTTTTTGTGATTTTGAATAAATTTAGGTCCTAAGGTGAAATTAGAGGTCTCGTGACTTAATTTGGGGGAAAATCGGCATTAGGGACCTAAAGTTAAAGAAAATTAACTTTAGGGACCTAATTGCAATAAATAAAAAAGTTTGAGTATTTTATTTATTCGTGGTGAATAAAGGCTAATAGCCCAAAGGATAATGAACAAGTATGTTCATATCGTGTAGGAACATGGAGTACCAGGAACGCCAGCAAGTATGAGCTCACGTAGAGGCAAATAGCCAAATAAGAGAAAGTCACTACACGATGATGTGAGTGGGAACATGAAGTATTTTCTGACGAATCTTTATTTGAGCTCGTTTCTAGGAAAAATTGAATGATTCAAAGTATGAAGTGATCGTGGAGATATAGGGAAGATGATTAGCATAATGATAGGAGATAATTAATCGAGTTTTATTAGTTAATTTGATGAAATGAGATTTTCGGAGTCAAAGTGAAAATATGGAAAAATTGGGCGATTGAGGATTATTGGAAAATTGGGGATTTTTGGAAATTGACATAAATTAATGGTCATTTAAGAATTTAAATGAAATTGGAGGCTTAATTACAATTAAAATGATTTTTGGAAATTTAATTACAATTACAAGTGGATAAAATTCTTTTTTGTAATTTTAGATAATTTTATATTAACTAAAATTATTTGGGGTAAAAAAGAAAATAAAGTCAATTGAGGAAATTATGTGTAAACCCATTCGTTGATAATAAGAAAACCGAGAAAGTAACTGGTCATTTCCAAAGAGAAAACCGAGTCAATTTATAATCTGGAACTGATAGAGAAAGGGCAAATAGGGAAATTTATGTATCCCGAGTGACCTAAATAGTCATAAAATTCATGAAAAAGGACTTTAGGATGAATTGTAGATGAAAACTAAATCGGTTCACGTGAACCAAACCTGAATCGGATTGAATTGATTTGAACCACTATTGAACCGGTTTCTAAATTCATTTTCTAGGTGGCTTAGAAACATCAAATTGGAGAATTGAAGCCACCATTTGATAAAGAAAGAATTTAGATGAATTTACAAATTTTTAATTTTGAAAAACTCGGTCAAATTGAGTCTGAACTGATTGGTTTAAGCTTTGAAGTTGGTTCGGATCGATCCAGTCCGGTTTAGAACAGCGTCGTCTTCTTCCTTCAGATGATAGTATTGTTCACTCGCTAGAAAATTGAGCAGCGCCGATGAAGATGAAAAGTCTCTGGCCAAGGAGTTTCAGGCAATGAATGACTACCATGAAGGTGCCAATCGGACGTCCAAGAAGTCCTTGATCTTCCTATATAAAGAGTCCCTCCTCATTCATCCTTCTCACACCAAAAAACTCCACTCTCTCCCCACTGTTCCATTTTTTAGTGAATCTCGAACTAGAGCTCTCACTTGGGCATTTTTTTGAGCCAAAGAAGGTGTGGTTGGGTTCTTTGGATTCGGGGAGAAGTCAACTACATGCATGTAGTCTCCATTTGCTTCGAGGGTCGCCGGAGAAACACCAACGTGATATAACATTGAAGCAGCTCCGACGGACCAAAGCTGCCCTATTACGGCCGAGCTGAAATCGGCCAATTTCAGCTCTTTTCAGGCTAAACCAAGCCCTTACAACACTTCCACAGCCCTCCTATAGCTTCATTAGAGTGGAAAGGTAAGCTACTTTGTCTCTACTGTGTGAATTCCAATCAGTGCTAGTGAGAGAACCGACATAACTTTACTGACAAAATTCACCCTCAATTAGACATGAATTGAGATGATTCTTGATCCTAGGAGAAACCTCAGGACGAGAGCTATCTGCTCAGATCGAAAGCTTGAACCGTTGCCCCCCCAACGGTAAGCTTTTGAAACTTTCTCTCACTACACTTAGTTTTTCGGCAAAGTTCCATTTGAGCTCGTTCCGACATCAAATCGTGCAATTAAAAGTGCAATTGAATCGTATCGATGTGTAGGAACACAAATCTACCTTCAATTTCAATAATTAATTTCAATTGATCGGTCAATTTGATGAAATCAAATCCAGTCTTGTTGGAAGGTTGAAATTTGGTGAAAAATTGGGGAAATTTTGTAGATTTAAAAAATTCAAGGGACTAAAGTGCAATTTCCTAGAATTAAGGGCCAATTATGCATGGAAAAGATGTGGGAGGACCAATTGGTCAATTTCAAAATTATTGGGGTCAATTTTACCATTTTTGAAAAGTAGGGGCAAAATGGTAATTTTAGAAAAGTTGGGGGACCAAATTGGGAATTTGGGAAACTTGAAGCCCTTTTGTGATTTTGAATAAATTGAGGTTACAAAGTGAATTTTAGAAGTTTTGTGACTTAATTTGGGGAAAAATTGGCATTTGGGACCTAAGTTAAAGAAAAAGAACTTTAGGGACCTAATTGTAAATAATTGAAAAGTTTGTGTATTTCATTCATTCGTTATGAATGAAGGCTATTAGGCCAAAAGGATAATGAACAATGATGTTTATATCATGTAGGAACACGAAGTACCAGGAACGCTAGCCAAGATAATTTTGTGTGAAGGCAACAATCCAGTTAAGATGAAATTCACCGTACTATCGGGTGAGTGAGATTTTTATATCATACCCGGTGGGGATGATAAGCACCTCGGAAATGAAAACTCACTATTAAGTGGAATTGTAAACATCACACTTGAAGGGAGTAATGTAGAAATTACATGGAAAAAACTATTTATCAGCTGTAAGTAGATCATACCCGGTTGGTATGATGAACTTTCTAGAAGGAAGTAGAAAACCTGTTCATTGATTACGATCGGAGATGTCCTCACACCCGGTTGATGTGATAGACGACTAAAAGATTATTTTTGTCGAAAGTGCTCTCCCATTACTATGTGCCACTGCTTAAACCTTTTGGAAGACTTTCTTGATGGGAGCTCGAATAGCTCAGATAAGCCGGAGGCCTCAATTTTGAAACTTGGGGGCTAGAATGCATGATTTTGAAAATCTCAAACAGTGGGCCAAAGGCCAGTAGGCACGAGCATAAGCTCATAAAAAAACATGAGTTTAAGCCATGAAAACTTTAAATAAATGATATGTTTGGCCATGGTAACAAGACAAGACCGACATACTTGATGGACTAGCGGCACTGCGATATGATAGATCGATGGACCAGTCGAGACAAATAGCTGCAGGTCAAGTTGAGGGTCGGGACCATTGGACTAGTGGCACCAAAGATTAAATGGCTTATGAGGAAAACTGTTGTTTTGTGCATGCACTGAGGTGTGGAACCTTCAAGATGCCCAAGATGGGTAGGGGCTACTGGACGATATGGTGGAGATAAGGGCAGATCGTCATGCCAGCAGTCAGGGAAGCTCGACGTAGCTTCATGCACATGAGACCGGGGTGGGGTCGGGTTGAGGTCTCTATCCTCATACGGACATAGAGTTTCTTTACGGGATTAAGGATCGGATGTCATGTATATCCACTCATTCTTAGTGTAGAAGTGGACGGACTTCTATCTAGGTGATTGGTAAAGTTGCTCTGATGCCATAAGTGGGTGCAGTGGACGTGCTTCCTTATGAATGTGTGTTCCTACATGATAAAGGGTGTGTTAGTTGATAAACACACCGGTTGTGATTAATGTTGAGAAATGACTATGAAAATTGAGATTTGAGGACAAAATGTTTTAAAGGAAAAATGAGGAGTCTGATACACTCCAATATAGACTATTTTCTGAAAGTCATATTTTTAACACCCATTCACTGAGTCGTTAAACTCACCACCTCCCTTATACCCCTTTTCAGGTAACGTAAGGAAAGCCTACCCAAAGACCACAAGTTAATCAAACTTGTAAGACAAGTATGATAAGTTTAAATTCCATGTAGTTTTGATTTATGTTATTTTAGGAAAGGTACATGTTTCAAGGACGCCTTACTCCTTGGAGTTTAAAAGAAGGAAAAATTCTTAATAAATCAGGAGAGTGGCGGGTTGATCACGGGGATCTAACCAAGCCGGGTCGAGGCGTGACAACTTGAGTGGTATTAGAGCCTAATTCCTTGAATACATAATCAAGACTAGAAAATATAGTAATTAATAGGATTGATTTTAAAATTTTCAGAATGGCTTCCAAGAATGGAACCAAGAGAACTAGAGCCACAATCTCCAACACTGCCCAACCACCCCTACTTGTGGAAACTCCTAGAGGAGCCCAGACAACCCCTCCTAGACTTAGCTCGGAACACCAAAGGTTGTATGAGGAGTTCACTCGTGTATTTGGGCAATCTAACCTCATCTTTGAGGTAGGCACCAATTCTCAGGTTGAACCAAAGAAAGTAAATGCTCATCCTCCACCTGTTAACCATCCCCCTCCAGTAGACATCCCCAGAAATCTCAAGACTCTCTATCAACTTGGGTGTAAACCTTTCCATGGTGAGAAAGATGCTTGTGTCACCATGGATTGGCTGACAAACATTAAGAAGCTGATGGGAATCATCACGTTACCACCAGAGGACATGGTGATCTCGACAGAATTCTTCCTGAAAGGAAGTGCTAAACGATGGTGGGACAATGTCCAAAACTTGCATACTTCCACACCCACCTAGGAGCAATTTGAGGAGAGGTACGCAAAGGAGTACCTGGCTCCTCATTTGATTAATGAGAAGAAGTAAGAGTTCATCCGACTTCAGCAAGGGCTTAACTCCATAACGGAGTACGAAACAAAATTCAACAAGTTTAGACCCTTTGCTCCTGACCTAGTTGGGCCAGTAGATATATGCCAGTGGTTTGTGGATGGTCTCAATATGGACATACGAGTCCGTATGAGAGTACTAGGATGCCCCACGGATCTAGCAGTAGTAATCAGTATGGCTCATAAGTGTGCGTGATTGGTGCATACCCGACACCATCAGTGGAGCAAACGACCCGGAAGGAAAACAAGTATCAAAATTGTCTGGGAGGACGGAAAGAGCATAATGGTCTAAAGTGGGGAAATAGAATGACATTTCAAAGAAGAAAGGATATGCCACCACCTCTCCAGAGAGTAGTCCCCACCTTGTTTCAAGGAAACCCTTGTTGTCTAAGGTGTCAAAGGAACCTTGAGGGAGCATGCTTGACCTACTTTGCATGCGAAAAAGTGGGGCACTTTGTAAAGGAAGGCCTCACTCTCTAGGAGAACAAGAAGAGGAATACCCTTGGACCACCTTAAGGAAACCCCAAGAACCCCAGGCCATACACTACAACATGAGTACCGGCTAGGGTATACAACCTCACCTAGGAAGAGGCTAGAAGAGACCCTAGCATTGTATCGGGTACATCCCAAAGCCCTCCCAACTAGTTCAAGAGAATCTTGTAATTGAAAATTTTATTTAATAAAGAAAAGCCTTTCCTCTAAAATACATGTTTCTTCAAATCAGGGTATATAAAATTATGGGGATAGAAAGTCTATGCCCTCTTTGACTCACGAGCCAAGAGATCCTTCATCGAGGAAGATTTGATTTCAATTGTACCTCAAGAACTTACTCCATTAGAACAAAGTCTCAACATCGTCACATCCTTAGGAGAGGGGTTAAATAGGAATAAGCAATTAAAAGGATGTGAGATAAAGATTAGAGGAATCAAACTTGAAATGGATTTGATTTCATTACCCTGGAAGGAGGTAGAGGTAATCCTTGGGATGGATTGGTTATAGATGGTGTCCTATATCAAAGCCTAGAAAATGATACAAAATGGTTGTATGGCTTTCCTAGGCATGGTCATCCACAAAGAGTCTGAAAAGAAGAAAATCGAAGACATTTCGCTGGTTAAATATTATTCGGAAGTATTTCTAGAAGAATTACCTGGGCTACCTCCAAGTTGACAAGTGAAATTTACCATAGAGATTATTCCAGGAACTAACCCCATATCCCAAGCCCCTTATCCCTTGGCTCCAGCGAAATTGAAAGAATTGAAGTAGCAATTGGACGAATTATTGGATAAGGATTTTATACATCCTAGCCAGTCTCAGTGGGGTGTGCCCATCCTATTCGTAAAGAATATAGGAAGTTGAACTAGGTCACCATCAAGAACAGATACCCACTCTCGCGTATTGATGACCTATTCGACCAATTGAAGGGAGCAGCTTACTTTTCCAAAATAGACATTTGGTCAAGCTATCACCAACTCAGGATCCGAGAGGAGGACACTCCCAAGATGACATTCCGATCCCGATACGGACAATACGAGTTCAGAGTAATGCCATTCGGATTAACAAATGCCCCTACAACCTTTATGGATCTAATGAATCGTGTGTTCCAACCACACTTGGATAGATTCGTGATAGTATTCATAGATGATATTCTTATAGACTCATGAACTAGGTTGGAGCATGAAGAACACCTAGCAATCACCTAGGAGAGATTAAAGGAAAATCATTTATATGCAAAATTCTCCAAGTGTGAGTTTTGGCTGCATGAGGTGGGATTCTTAGGACATATAGTGTCCAAGAATGGAGTCAAAGTAAATCCAGCAAAGGTGGAAGCCATATCTCATTGGAAGGTACCATGGAACCCTTCAGAGATACAAAGTTTCTTAGGTCTAGCAAGATACTACAGATGGTTCATGCAAGACTTTTCTAAAATAGCAACTCCTCTAACTAAGCTCACTAGAAAAAGGAGTTGAGTATACGTGGGATGAAAGCTATGAGAAGTCCTTCTTAGAGTTGAAGACTCGATTGACAACCGCACCAATACTCTCCCTACCTTACCCTAATGCAGGAGAGTACACTGTCTATAGTGATGCATCCGAACAAGGAATCGGATGTGCATTGATGCAATAAGGGAAGGTCATTAATTATGCCTAGCGACAACTTAAGCTATATGAGAGAAACTACCCAACCCACGAACTAGCATTAGCTACGACGGTGTTTTCCTTGAAGATTTGGCGATACTACCTCTACGAGGTTAAGTGTAAGATATACAGTGGTCACAAGAGTATTAAGTATTTCCTGACTCAGAAAGAGTTAAATCTCCGACAGAGGAGATGGCTGTAATTGGTGAAGGATTATGATCTTGTGATAGAATATCACCCTGGAAAGGTGAATGTGGTAACATGCCTTAAGTCATAAATATCGAACTGAGGCAGCACAAATAAAGATGAGCTACATACCCTTGTTGCAACAATTGGGAAGGATGGAGGTAGATCTAAGGATAGACAAGTGGGAGAAGTGCTTGTTGGCCAATGCGGTGGTAAGGCCCAGTCTAAACGAGCAGATTAAGGATCAACAGAAGATTGATATGGAATTCCAAACCTATTTGGATCCGGTTAATAGAGAAACAATACCGGACTATGACTTGCAAGGTGATGGAGTGCTTACCTAAAAGGGTAGGGTTTTGTGCCTCACAATAAGGTGTTAAAGATGTTAATTATGGAAGGGGCACATGATTCGGTGTATGCAATGCATCTAGGTAGTACAAAGATGTACCGCACCCTCAAATAAGGATATTGATGGAAGAGCATGAAGAGGGACATTGCGGAGTATGTAGCTCGAAGCTTGTCCTATCAGTAGATTATAGCTGAGCATCAGAAACCATCAGGACTATTGCAACCCTTACTAATTCTGGAATGGAAATGGGAGCACATTACCATGGAATTTGTCACCGGACTACCTGTGACAAGAAAGGGTTGAGATGCAATCTAGGTCATCATGGATAGATTGACCAAATCAACTCATTTTCTCCCTATAAGAGTGATGGATATAGTGGAACAACTAGCCATCTTATACATGAGGGAGATATGAGACTCCATGGTATTCTAGTGATTATAGTATTAGACAGAGACCCAAGATTTAATTTAAGGTTCTGGCCAAGCTTACAAAGTGCCATGGAAACCAAACTCCACATGTGCACGACATTTCATCGTCAGACTGATGGATAGTTTGAGCGAACTATTCAAACCTTGAAGGATATCCTAAGAGTGTGCGTACTCACCATGAACAAAGGCTAGGAGGAATACTTGTGCTTAATGGAATTTGCTTACAATAATAGCTATTAGGCCAGTATTCAGATGGCTCCATATGAAGCCCTTTATGGACGACCATGGCGTACCCCTCTATTTTGGGAAAAAGTGGGGGAAAGGAAGCTAGAAAGGGCAGGGCTAATTGAATATGTCATGGAGAAAATAAAATTAATTAGGAGTCGCCTTAAGACCACACAAGACAAGCAACAGAGTTATGCTGATCATCGAAGGAAGGATCTAGAGTTTGATGTGGGAGATCAAGTGTTTCTCAAGGTATCCCCATGGAAGGGAATACTTAGGTTTCAACAATGGGGAAAGTTGAAACCAAGGTATATTGGTCCATATCCCATCATTCAAAGGATAGGACCGGTGGCCTATAAATTGGAACTACCTCCAGATTTGCAGAGAATACACGATGTATTCCACATCTCTATGCTTCAAAAGTATCAGCCTGATCCTAGCCATGTATTGGACCAAGCTCCACCATAGCTGGAAAAGAACTTAACCTATCAGATAGAACTGGTATGAATCATCGACTGGAGGGATAAGAACTTAAGGAATAAGAGGATTCGTATGGTTAATGTTTTGTGGCAAAACGTACCCATGCAAGAAGAGACATAGGAAACTAAAAGTTTAATGAGGGATAGTTACCCGCAATGATTTGAAATGTAATTTTTTTGGGGACAAAACCCGTAAAAAGAGAGGAGAGTTATAAACCCTGTCCTTTGAAAATAAGAAATTCGGGAAAAGAACCAATCATTTCCAAAGAGAAAACTGAGACGGTTTATAAACCGTAACTGATAGAGAAAGGGCAAACCGGGAAATTTATAGATCCTGGGTGACCTAAATAGTCACAAAAGTCATGAAAAATGACATTAGGATGAATTGGAGATGAAAACCAATCTGATTTAGGTGAACCGTACCTGAACCGAATTGAACTGGTTTAGATCAGTTTGAACCACTATTAAACTAGACGCTAAATTCATATTTCTAGGTGGCTTAGAAAATTTAAATTGGAGAATTGATGCCATCATTTGATAGAGAATGAATTAAGATGAATTTAAAAATTTTTAATATTGAAAAACTCGATTGAATCGGGCCTAAACCGATCGGTTTAATTATTGAACTCGGTTCGAAAAGGTCCAGTCCGGTTCGGAACAATGTTTTCTTCTTCCTTCAGATGACAACACTGTTCACTCACCGAAAAATATAACAACTCTGGAGAAGATGAAAAGTCTCTGGCCAGGGAGTTTCAAGAAATGAATGACTGCCATAAAGGAGCCAATCAAACAACCAAGAAGTCCTAGAGCTTCCTATATAAAGGGCTCCTCTTTATTCATCCTCCTCACACCTAAAAACTCCACTCTCTCCCTATTGCTCCATTTTTCTAGTAAAAATCGAACCAGAGCTCCGACTTGGATATTTTTCTATGCCAAAGAAGGTGAGGTTGGTTTCTTTCAATTCGGGGAGAAGTCAGGTACACAACGGTAGTCACCGTTTGCTTTGAGGATCGTCGAAGAAATGCCAACATGATAGAATAGTGAAGAAGCTCTGATGAAATGAAGTTGCTCTGTTGTAACTGAGCAGAAAATGGCCAATTTGAGCCCTTCTTAGGCTAAACCAAGCTCTCCCAACACTTCTCCAACCCCCATACAACTGAATTGGAGGGGAAAGGTAAGCCAATTTGGCTCCCCTCTGAAAATTTCAATCAGTGTTAGAGAGAGAACCAGTGAAACTTTACTGACCAAATTCACCCTCAATTCGACATGAATTGATGTGATTTTTTTTATCCTAGGAGGAACCTCAGTACAAGAGGTATCTGCCCAGATCGAAAGCTTAGATCGTCGTGACCCTGACTATAAGCTTTCGAAGCTTTCTCTCTCTAAGTCCAATTTTCCAACGAAGCTCCGTTTGAGCTCATTCCGGCGCCAATTCATACAATTCAAAGTGCAATTCAATCATATGGATGTGTAGAAACTCAATTTCACCTTCAATTTCAACAATGAACCTTGATTGATTGGTCAATTTGATGAAATCAAATTCGACCAATTTGAAAGGGGATTGGGGGAAATTGGGAATTTAGAAAATTCAAGGGACTAAAGTGCAATTTACAAAAATTAAGGGCCAATTGAGCATGGAAAAGATGTTGGAGGACCAATTGGTTGATTTTTGGAAATATTGGGGTCAAATTTGCCATTTTTGTAAATTAGGGGCAAAATGGTAATTTTTTAAAAGTTGGGGACCAAATTGGAAATTTGAGAAACTTGAACCCCTTTGTGTAACTTTTGATAATTTGAGGTCCTAAGGTGAATTTTAGAAGTTTTGGGACTCAATTTGGGGGGAAATTGGCATTAGGGATCTAAAGTTAAAGAAAAATAACTTTAGGGACCTAAATGCAAATAACTCAAAGTTTGGGCATTGTATTCAATTGTGGTGAATGAATAAGGATGTTCATATCATTTAGGAACACGAAGTATTGGGAACGCCAGCAAAGACAAACTTGCGAGGAGGCAAAAAGCCGGTTAAGAGGAATTCACTATATTATCGAGTGAGCAGGATTTTCACATCATACCTGGTAGGGATGATGAGCACCTCAATAATGAAAACGCGTGACTATGTGGGATTTTAACATCACACCTGGATGGGGGTGATGTGAGAAAATGCATGAAAAAACTACTTAGCAGTTGTAAGTAGATCATACCCTATTGGTATGATGAACTTCCTAGAAGGAAGTAGAAAACCCACTTATCGGTTATTAGTGAAGATATCCTCACACCCGATTGGTGTGATGGACAGGTGAAAAGATTATTTTTGTTGGAAGTGCTCTTCTCTAACTGTGTGCCACTACTTAAACCTTTTGGGAGACCTTCTTGACAGGAGCTCGAATAGATTAGGTTGGCCGAAGGCCTCAATTTTGGAACTTGTGGGCTAAAATGCCTGATTTTAAAAACCTCGTACAGTGGGCCCAAGGCCAATTGGCACGAGCAAGAGCTCATAAACAAACATGAGTTTAAGCCATGAAATCTTTAAATGAATGATGTGTTTGGCCATGATTCCAAGACATGACTGACATACTTGATGAAATGGTAGTAGTGCAACAAGACAGGTCGACGGACCAATTGAGACAAACAGTTGCAGGTCGAGACGAGGGCAGGGGCCATTGGACCAGTGGCACCAAAGATTAAATGGCTTATGAGGAAAACTATTGTTGTGTGCATGCACTGAGGTACGGGACTCTCAAGACACCCAAGGGGGGTAGTGATGCATCCTATGGGCAACTGGACGACATGGTGGAGATAAGAGCAGTTTGTTTCTGTCCAGACACAGAGTTTCTTTACGAGATTTAGGGTTGGATGTTGAGTACATCCACTCATTCTTAGGGTAGAAGTGGACGGGCTTCTATCTAGGTAGCTGGTAAAGTTGCTCTAACGTCACAAGTGGGTGCAGTGGACGTGCTGCCCTACGAATGTGTGATCCCTTCATGATGAAGGGCGTGTGTTGATTGTTAACACACCGACTATGGTTAATGAGGAATAATGGTTTTGAAAACCGAGATTTGAGGATGAAATGTCTTAAAGAATATTAGGAGTATGGCACACTCTAATTCAAACTAGTTTTCTAAAAGTCAAGTTTTAGACACCCATTCATTGAGTTGTTGAACTCACCCCCTCTCTTATATCCCTTTTCAGGTAACCAAGGGAAATCCTAGCCAAAGACCTCCAGTTAACTACACCTGTAATATAGGTATGTTAACTTTAAATTTCATGTAATTTTGATTAATTTTATTCCATGAAAGGTATAGGTTTAAAGGGCGCCTTACTCCTTACAGTTTAAAGAAGGGGAAAACCCTTAATTAACTACTCTTGTTTATAAACCGTGAAGAGTAAGACATCCTTTAAACCTGCACCTTTCCTGGAATAACATAAATCAAAACTGCATAAAGTTATTTGAATAACAAAAATCATCACCCAACACACATCTTCATCATGAAGGTCAAACACACAATCGCAAGCTAGTACGTCCACTGAACCCACTTGTGGCGTCGGAGAGACTTTACCGGCCACCTAGATAGAAGCACACCCACTTCTACCCTGAGAATGAGTGGATCTTCATGACATCTGACCCTTAATCCCATAACGATTCTCCATGTCTGTATGAGGACAGAGACCTCATGCTGACCCACCCTAGTCTTGTGCGGTTGAAGCTATGTTGAGCTTCGCAAGACTTCTTGTACGACTAATTGCCCTTATATCCGCTAGGTCGCCTAGGGCCCTAGGACACATCACTACCACTCTTGGGTGTCCTGAAGGTCCCATAAACACAGTGCATGCACAATCAACAATTTTCACATGATGTCATATAATCTGTGGTGCCACCGGTCCAACGGCTCTGACCCTCAACTCAACCTGCAGATATTTTTCTTGACTAGTCCGGAGACCTGTCATGTCGCACTACTGCTAGTTGATTGAATATGTTGGTCCTGTCTTGGTAACATGGCCAGACAATTCAATTACTTAAGTTTTCACGGCATATAAATGATGTTTTTTTACGAGCTCCTGCTCGTTCCAATCGGGCTAGGGCCCACTATTCGATATTTTCAAAATTGGGTATAACAGCCCCCAAGTTCCAAAACCGAGACCTCCAGCCTAACAGAGCTATTCGAGCTCCCGTCAAGAATGTCTCCCAAATTGTTTAAGTAGTGGCACACAGTCAGGGTAGAACACTTCTGACAAAAAATATATTTTTAACTTTACATCATACCAACCGTTAAATAGTTTTTTTCCACATAATTTTCATATCACTCCTCTAAGTTGTTTATAAACCAGAGGTATACGGAGAAAACCAAGTTGGTTTATAAACCGGATCCGATAGAGAAAGGGTAAAGCGGGAAATTTATGGATCCCGAGTGACCTAAAGAGTCACAAAAGTTATGAAAAGAACTTTAGGATGAATTGGAGGTGAAAACCAAACCGGTTCAGGTGAACCGGATCCGAACCAGATTGAACCGATTTGGACCGGTTTGAACCACTATTGAACTATATGCTAAATTCATTTTTCTAGATGGCTTAGAAAATTAAAATTGGAGAATCGAGGCCACCATTGGATAGAGAATGAATTTAGAAATTATTAATTTTGAAAAACTCAGTCGAGTCGAGCCTGAACCCGTCGGTTTAAGTGTTGGACCTAGTTCGGACGGATCCGGTCCGGTTCAAAATAGTGTTGTCTTCTTCGTTTAGATGACAACACTGTTCACTTGCCGAAAAATTGAGCAGTGCCGACAAAGATGAAAAGTCTCCAAACAGGGAGTTTTAGGCAATGAATGACCACCATTAATGTGCCAATTGGCTAGCCAAAAAGTTTATGAGCTTCCTATATAAGGAGCCTGTCACACCGTGTTTTTAGTAATCCGAATTTTCGGTCAAAATTTTTTCTAGAATTGCATTATAAGTTTAAAATTCAATTGATATAATTGGAATAAATAAAATGAAAAGTGTTGTTTTGATCGAAATAAATAACTCGATGGAATGGATAGGGTAAATACCTAGTAAATTCCTTTAGGTGAAAATAATGAGATAATTATGTGAATTTGGTTTAAAACTAAACTATTAGTACTTTGTAGTATTAGTCCTACACCCCTACCATAAACATGCATAAATTAATAACTACATTTAATTATTTGAATTAATACACATTAGTTAATACCTACATTCAATTATTGGAATTAATACCCATAAATTAATAAATACATTCAATTATTGGAATTAATACCCATAATTTAGTAATAAATCTTCCCTATTTAATAAACAATTTTACACCTATATAAAGAGCTCATCCCCATTCATCCTCCTCACACCTGAAAACTCCTCTCTCTCTACTTCTTCATTTTTCGGTGAAGCTCGAACAAGAGCTCCGACTTGGGCATTTTTCTCAACCTCAGAAGGAGAGGTCGGGCTCTTTAAACTCAGGAAGAAGTCAACTATCTGATAGCAACCTCCATTCGATCCGAGGATCGCCAAAGAAGCGCTGGCGTAATCAAACAGTGAACCAGCTCTGGCAGACCGAAGCTGCCCTATTTCAGCCTAGCTATAATTGGTCGAATTCATCCCTCCTCCAGCCAAACCAAGCTCTCCCAACATCCCCACAACCCTCATACGACCTAAACGAAGCTGAAAGATCAATTGTAGGAATTATTGATCCTAGAATGTACTTTAGGAAGAGAGCTACCTTTCCCGATAGAAAGCTCAGACCGCCACACCTCCGATGGGACAAGTGTAATCGGAACAACAGCAATAGAAAGCTTGCATCAACTTGGAAAACCATCAGAGGACGAGCACGTCATGGTTAACGGGTGAGTGGGAATCTTATACATCATACTGGTTGGGATGATGAGCACTTTTATTTAAGGAAAACCTACTTACCGATTGTGAGTGGGCTAATTTACACTTCATATCCGATTGGGATGATGAGCACCTTTTCTAAATTGGAACCCACCATGAGTGGGACTTTTAACATTATACCCGTTTGGGGTGATGATAAATTAAGTTAAAAACCACATACCAGTTGTGAGTGGGAAATTAATATCACACCCAGTTGGGATGATAAGAACTTCGAAAATGAAAACTCACTGCTAACTGTATTAATCATCACATCTAAGAGGAGTGATATGGAAATCACACGAAAAAACTACTTACCGGTTGTAAGTAGATCATACCTAGTTGGTATGATGAAACTTTGTGGAAGGAATTGGAAAACCCGCTTATCGGTAATAAGCAGAGATGTCCTCATACTCGGTTGATTTCATGGACGACTAAAAAGTTTATTTTGTCAGAAGTGCTCTCCCCTAACTGTGTGTCATTGCTTAAACATTTTGGGAGACCTTCTTGAAAGGAGCTTGAATAGCTTAGTTAGGCTTGAGGCCTTAGTTTTGGAACTTGGGGGCTAATATGCCAGATTTTGAAAATCTCGAACAGTGGGCCATAGGCCAGTTGGCACGAGCATGAGCTCGTAAATAAACATGATTCTAAGCCATTAAAACTTATGTAAATGAATTTTTTGGCCATGGTACCGAGACAAGACAGACATACTCGATAGACTACCAGCAATGCGACATGATAGGTTGACGAACCAGTCGAGATAAACAGTTGTACGTCGAGTTGAGGGTTGTGGCCATTGGACAAGTGGCACCAAAGATTAAATGGCTTTTGAGGAAAACTTTGCTCGTGCATGCACTTGAGGTTCGGGACCATTAAGACGCCCAAAAGGGGTAGTGATGCATCCTAAGGGCTGCTAGATGACACGGTGGCTATAAGGTAAAAGAGAAGCTACTGGATTTGTGTTTCTCGTCATACCAATTAGTCATGGAGTTCTGTGTTTGTATTCCACGGAATTACTATTTTGGGACTCTATGGAGTTTCTGTGTTTGGACTCCACGAAGCAACTGTGTTTGACCAAAATAAAAAACTCGATGGAATGGATAGGATAAATACCTAGTAAATTCCTTTAGGTGAAAATAATGAGATAATTATGTGAATTTGGTTTAATAGGAAACTATTAGCATTTGTAGTATTAGTCATACGCCCCTACCATAAATACTCATAAATTAATACATACATTCAATTATTGGAATTAATACCCATAAGTTAATACCCACATTCAATTATTGGAATTAATACACATAAATTAATAACTACATTCAATTATTGGAATTAATACTCAAAAATACCCATCAATTTCCCAATTGAATGAGAATAATGGCAACATTAATACCCAAAATGTAATAATAAATCTTCCCAATTTAATAAACAATTTTACACCTATATAAAGTGCTCATCCCCATTCATCCTCCTCACACCTGAAAACTACTCTCTCTCTCTCTACTGCTCCATTTTCCGGTGAATCTCGAATGAGAGCTCTGACTTGGGCATTTTTCTCAACCTTAGAAGGAGAGCTCGGGCTCTTTAGAATCTGGGAGAAGTCAGCTATTTGATAGAAACCTCCATTTGAATCGAGGATGCTAACGTAATCAAACTATCATGCCCCAACCCAATTTGGTTAGATCCCCGTAAACAACCTGCCGTTCTCTCGGTTCAAGAGTAGTTTCCTCCGACTTTAACTCGAGATGAGCCAGGCGTTTAAGGAAAATTTTGACCTTGTTCCCTGGAAAGACATATATCCAATATAATGTAAGCTTAAGAAAAATTTAAGCATACCTGATAGAAGGTAAGGCTCGGTATTATTCTTAGTCATTTTTCCTTTTCCTGAAAAAGGGATAGAAAGGAGGGGGTGAGTACGACTACTCAGTGAATGGGCTTTCAAAAGTATACTTTAGCTTTTAGGAAAACATTTGTATTGGAGTGTACCAGACTACTTTCTTTCAAAAATCCTTTCATTTAAAATCTCGGGTTTTATCACCATTAAATCATAGTGTGTCATCACCCAACACACAACCTTCATCATGAAGGTCAATTACACATTCGTAGGCCAACACGACCACTGAACCCACTTGTAGCTTCGAAGCGACTTTACCGGCCACCTAGATAGAAGCACGTCCACTTCTACTCTGAGAATGAGTGGATGTATGCGACATCCGACCCTCAATCTTGAAATCAATTCTTTGTGTCCATGTGAGGACAAAGACCTCATCCCGTCCCCACCCCGGTCTCATCTGCTTAGTACTACTCCAAATTTCGCACAGTCACCCGGTACGACTAACTGCCCTTATACTCATCGGGTCGTCTAGGGCCCTTAAGATGCATCACTACCCCTCATAGGTATCTTGATGATCTCGTAATCATAGTGCATGCACAAATAGTAATTTCTTATCATACCATATAATATGTGGTGCCACTGGTCAAATGGCCCCTACCCTCAACTCAACCTGCAGCTGTTTGTCTTGACTAGTTCGGAGACCTATCATGTCGCACTGTCGCTAGTTGACTGAGTGTGTCGGTCCTGTCTTGGTACCATGGCCAAAAAATTCCTTTATTTAAAGTTTTATGGCATATAACTCATGTTTGTTTTTGAGCTCCTACTCATGCCAACTGGCCTTGGGCCCGTTGTATGAGATTTTCAAAATCGAGCATATTAGCCCCCAAGTTCCAAAACTGAGGACCCCGACCTATAAGAGCTATTTGAGCTCACATCAAGAAGGTCTTCCAAATCGTTTAAGCATTGGCACACAGTCAGGGGAGAGAATTTCTGACAAAAATATATTTTCAACTATCTATTATACCGACCGGGTATAAGGACATTTCCGCTCACAACCAATAAACGGGTTTTCAACTTCCTTCGAGGAAGTTTCATTAAACCAACTGGGTATGATCTACTTACAATCGGTAAATAGTTTTTTTCGCATTATTTTCACATCACTCCTCTAAGTTGTGATGTTTAAAATACCATTTGGTAGTGGGTTTTCATTTTGAGGTACTTATCACCCCCAACCAGGTATGATATAAAATCCCACTCACCTGTCAATGTAGTAAATTCCACTAGACCAGTCCCTTATTTTCACGAGAGCTTGTCTTTGCTAGCGTTCTCGGTGCTTCGTGTTCCTACACGATATGAACATCTTGGTTCATTATCTATCGGCCTAATAGCCTTCATTCATTCCAAATGAATGAGAAAAACCAAACTTATATTTATTTGCAATTAGGTCCATAAAGTTATTTTTCTTTAACTTTAAGTTCCTAATGCCGATTTTTCCTCCAATTGAGTCCCAAAACTTTTAAAATTCCCCTTGGGATCTCAATTTATTCAATTTCACAAAAGGGGTTTAATTTCCCAAATTTCCAATTTGGTCCCCAAACTTTTCCAAAATTACCATTTGCCCTTTTTTTTTTACAAAAATGGTAAATTTTACCCCAAAAATTCTAAAATTTCTCAAATGGCCCTCTAACATTTTTATAATTCCCAATTGACCCTCAATTTTAGAAAATTGCATTTTGGTCCTTCAATTTTCAAAATTCCCCAATTTTCCACAAAATTGAGGCGGCACAAGTAAAGACGAGTTACATACCCTTGGTGCAACAATTGGAAAGGATGGAGATGGACAAGCGGGAAAGATGCCTAGTGGCTAACATGGTAGTGAGGCCCAATCAAACTGAGCAGATCCAAGCTTAACAAAAACCGAATAAAGAGCTTCAATCCTATCTCGATCCAATTAATAGAGAAACGAAATGAACTACAACCTATGAAGTGATGGAGTGCTGACCTATAAGGGTAGGGTATGTGTGCCTCAAATTAAGGAGTTGAAGAGGTTAATTCTGGAATATGCACACGATTCGGTGTATGCAATGCATCTAGGCAGTACCAAGATGTACCACACCCTCAAATAAGGATATTGGTGGAAAGGAATGAAGAGGGACATTATGGAATATGTAGGTCGATGCTTGTCCTATTAGCAGATAAAAGCGGAGCATCAGAAACCATCAAGACCGCTGCAACCCTTACCAATTCCGAAATGGAGATGGGAGCACATCACCATGGACTTTGTCATAGGACTACCTGTGACAAGAAAGGGTTGAGATGCAATTTGGGTCATCATGGATAGATTAACCAAATCAGCTCATTTTCTTCCTATAAGAGTGACAGATACAGTGGAACAACAGGTCGTCTTATACATGAGGGAAATAAGGAGACTCCATGGCGTTCTATTTAGTATAGTATCAAATAGAGATCCAAGATTTACTTCAAGGTTCTGGCCAAGCTTACAAAGTGCCATGGGAACCAAGCTCCACATGAGCATGACGTTTCATCCTCAAACTGATGGGCAGTTTGACAGAACCATTCAAACCTTGGAGGATAAGTTAAGAGCATGCGTACTCACCATGAACAAATGTTGGGAAGAATATTTGTGCATAATGGAATTTGCTTATAATAATAGCTATCAGGCCAGTATTCAGATGGCTCCTTATGAAGCCCTTTATGGACGACCATGTCGTACCCCTCTATGTTTGGAAGAAGTGGGGGAAAGAAAGTTATATAGGGAAGAACTAATCGAGGATGCCATGGAGAAAATAAAACTAATAAGGAGTCGTCTTAAGATCGCACATGAAAGGCAAAAGAGTTATTCGGATCATCGAAGGAAAGATCTAGAGTTTGAGGTGGAAGATCAAGTATTTCTCAAGGTGTCCCTGTGGAGGGGAAAACTTAGGTTTCAGCAAAAGGGAAAGTTGAAACCGAGGTATATTGGCCCCTATCCCATTATTCAAAAGATAGGACCGGTGGCCTATAAATTGGAACTACCTCCAAACTTGTGGAGAATACACAATGTATTCCATATCTCTGTGCTTCGGAAGTATCGCCCTGATCCTAGCCATGTATTGGACTGACCCCACTAGAGCTTGAAGAGAACTTGACCTATCAAAAAGAACCAGTATGAATCATCATCCAGAGGGATAAAAACTTAAGGAATAATAGGATTCTTATGGTCAAGGTTCTGTGGTAGAACAAATCCATGCAGGAAGAGACATGGGAAACTAAAAGTGTGATGAGGCATTGTTACCCTCAACTATTTGACATGTAATCATTTTGGGGACAAAACCCCTAACAGGAGGAACAATTGTAAACCCCGTCCTTAGATAATAAGAAAAATCGAGGATAGAACCGGTTATTTCCAAAGAGAAAACCAAGTCGATTTATAATCTGGAACCAATAGAGAAAGGGTAAACCGATAAATTTATGGATTATGAGTGACCTAAAGAGTCACAAAAGTCATGAAAAATGACTTTAGGATGAATTGGAGATGAAAACCAAACTGGTTCAGGTGAACCAGATCCAAACCGGATTGAACCGATTTTGACTGGTATGAACCACTATTGAACTGGATGCTAAATTCATTTTTTAAATGGCTTAGAAAATTCAAATTGGAGAATTGAGGCCACCATTAGATATAAAATGAATTTAGATGAATTTTGAAAATTTTAATTTCAAAAAACTCGGTCGAATCGAGCCTAAACTGGCCGGTTTAAGCGTTGAACCTCATTCAGACTAGTCCGGTCCGGTTTAGAACAGTGTCATCTTTTTCTTTTGGATGACAGCACTGTTCACTTGACGGAAAATCAAGCAGCACTGATGAAGAAGAAAAGTCTCTGTCTAGGGAGATTTAGGCAATGAATGACCGCCATTAAGGTGCCAATTGAATGGCCAAGAAGTTCTAGAGCTTCCTATATAAAGAGCTCCTCCTCATTCATCCTCCTCACACCTAAAAACTCCACTCTCTCCCTAATGCTCCATTTTTCAGTGAAGCTCGAACCAGAGCTCCAACTTGGGCATTTTTTTAAGCCAAAGAAGTCATGGTCGAGTTCTTTGGATTCGGGAAGAAGTTAGCTACACGCCTGTAGTCTTCAATCGCTCCAAGGGTCACTGGAGAAAGGTTGGCATGATAGAATAGTGAAGCAGCTCCAATAGACTAAAGCTGCCCTATTTTGGTCGAGCTGAAATTGGGCGATTCGAGCACTTCTGAGGCCAAACCAAGCCCTTCCAACACCTCTACAGCCCTCTTACAGCTTAATTAAAGCAGAAAGGTAAGTCAATTTGGCTCCCCTCTTTAAATACCGATCGGTGCTAGAGAGAGAATCGATAGATTTTTACTGATTAAATTCTCCCTCAATTCGACATCAATTGATGTGCTTCTTGAACCTACCTCAGGACAAGAGTTATTTGCCCATATCAAAAGCTCGGACCGCCGCACCTCCGACAGTAAGCTTTCGAAGCTTTCTCTCTCCACGTTCACTTTTTCAATGAAGCTCCATTTGAGCACACTCCGACATCAAATCGTGCGATTCAAAGTGCTATTGAATCATATGAAGGTGTAGGAACTCCAATATAACTTCAATTTCAATAATTAAACTCATTTGATCGGTCAATTTGATGAAATCAAATTTGACTGAGTTAGAAGGTTGAAATTGGGGATTTCAAAAATTCAAGGGACTAAAGTGTAATTTCATAAAATTGAGGACTAATTGGGCATGATAAAGATGTTGGAGGACCAATTGGGCAAATTTTGGAATTTTGGGGGCAAAACTTACCATTTCTGTAAAGTAGGGGCAAAATGGTAATTTTTGAAAAGTTGGGGGACCAAATTGGAAATTTGGGAAACTTGAACCACTTTTTGTGATTTTGAATAAATTGAGGTCCTAAGGTGAAATTAGAGGTTTAGGAACTCAATTTGGGGGAAATCGGTATTAGGGATCTAAAGTTAAAGAAAAAAAGAAATTTTGGGACCTAATTGCAATAAATCAAAAAGTTTTAATATTTTATTTATTCGTTTGTAAGTAGATCATACCCGATTGGTATGATGAACTTCGTCGAAGAAAGTAGGAAACCCGTTCATCGGTTATGAGTGGAGATGTACTCACACCCGATTGGTGTGATGGACATCTAAAAGTTTATTTTTGTTAGAAGTGCTCTCCCCTCACTATATGCCACTGCTTAAAATTTTTGGGAGACCTTCTTGATGGGATCTTTAATAGCTCAGATAGGCTGGAGACCTCAGGTTTGGAACTTGGAGGATAATATGCCCAATTTTGAAATTTTCGTACAATGGGCCCAAGGCTGGTTGGCACGAGCAGGAGCTTATAAACAAACATAAGTTAAGCCATGAAAACTTTAAATGAATGATTTGTTTGGCCTTTGGTACCAAGACAGGACCGACATACTTGATGGACTTGCGGCAGTGCGACATGACAGGTCATTGGACCAATCGAGGCAAACAATTGCTATTCGAGTTGAGGGTCGGGACCGTTGGACCAGTGGCACCACATATTAAATGGCTTATGTGGAAATTTGTTGTTTTGTGCATGCACTGAGTTATAGGACTTTAAAGATGCCCAAGAGGGGTAGTGATGAGTCCTAGGGCTATCGAACGACATGGTGAAGATAAGTGCAGTTAGTCGTGCCAACAATCTTGGAAGCTCGATGTAGCTCTATGCGCATGAGACTAGGGTGGGGTCGGGATGAGGTCTCTATCCTCATACAAACATGGAGTTTGTTTATGGGATTGAGGGTTGGATGTTGCGTACATCCACTCATTCTCTAGGTAGAAGTGGACATGCTTATATCTAGGTGGTCGGTAAAGTCGCTCTGACACCACAAGTGGGTGTAGTGGATGTGTTGCCCTGCGAATGTGTGTTCCCTTTATGATAAAGGGCGTGTGTTGAGTGATAAATACACCATTGTAATGAGAAATAGCTATGAAAACCGAGATTTGAGGATGAAATGTTTTAAGGGAAAATAAGGAGTCCGGCACACTCCAATTCAAACTATTTTCTAAAAGTCAAACTTTAAACACCCATTCACTAAGTCATTAAACTCACCCCTCCTTGATATCCCTTTGAGGTAACCTAGGGAAAACCTACCCATAGACTACGAGTTAAACTACACCTGTGAAACAGGTATGATAAGTTTAAATTTTATGCATTTTTAATTTATGTTATTCCAAGAAAGGTGCAAGGTTATAGGACACCTTACTCCTCTAAGGTTAAAGAAATGGGAAACCCTGAATAAACTGGGATCATGGTAGGTTGATCACGGGGATCCGACCAAATCGGGTCGGGGCATGTCATGCCGGACCTGCAGACATTTGCCAATGATTTGTGAAGGATCTCAACATGGACATACAAAACTGAATAGGGGTATTAGGATGCCCCACAAATTTGGTAGCCATAATCAATATAGCTCATGAATGTGAACATCTGGTGCAGACCTTACGCCACCAGATGGAGCAGGCCAACAGAAAGGAGGAAAAAGGCCAAAATCGCCGTGGAGGGTGTAAGGAGCAGAGTGGTCCTAGGTGGGGAAACAAGATGGGTTTCCATAGGAGGAAGGAAATGTACACCACGAAGGGAGGTAACCGCTGCTATACTATAGAAGGGTCCCACTGTCCAAGATGTTAGAGGAACCACGAGGAGGCATGTCCAACATGTTTTAGATGTGGGCAAGTGGGACACTTTACAAGGGACTGCCCCACTCTTAGGGGGAATATGCAATGAAACACACTTGAACCACTCCAAGGGAACCTAAGGACATTAAGTGTAAGGCAAGACGTAACCACCATAACAAGGGTACCAGCTAGGGTGTATAACCTCACACAAGAGGATGCTCGAAAAGATCCTAGTACTGTAGTTGTTCCCAAACCCTCCTTGACCAAAGTTAGACAAATCGTGTATTTCAATCCTACAAAATAAAGAGATTCGAATTTTTCTAAAAGCGTGCATTTCTTCAATCAGTGTACATACAACTATGGGGGAGAAAAGCCTACGTTCTCTTTGACTCATGAGTAGAGAGGTCCTTTATCAAGGAAGATATAGTTTCATGTCTTCCGCTAGAACTTACCTCCCTGGAACAAAGTCTCAACATCCTCACACCCCTAAGAGAAGGGCTTGATAGAGAAAAATAGTTAAAGGGATGTGAGATTAAGATTTGTGGACTAAAATTGGAGGCAGACTTGATACCATTACCGCTAAGAGAGGTGGAAATAATATTAGGAATGGATTGGCTAAGTGCACACCAAGCTAATATGGAACTGTGGAAAGAAGGTGATCACTTTCCACACTCCTGAGATACTCAGACTTTGTTTTCAAGGAGATAGGAGGAAGGGAGAAATGTACTTGGTGTACCATATGAAAGCACGCGAGATGATGTAGAATGGTTGCAAGGCTTTTCTCGCAATCATTATCAATGAGAAGTTAGAGAAGAAAGGATTAGAGGGCATCCCGGTGGTTGAACACTACCCAGATGTATTTCATGAGGAACTACCAGGATTACCCCCAAGCCATCAATTGGAATTTACCATAGAGGTAATTTTCAAGATACATCCCGTCTCTCAAGCCTCCTATCATGTGGCTCCAATAGAACTAAAGGAGTTAAAAGAATAGTTAGACGAATTATTGGAGAAGGGTTTCATATGCCTTAGCCAATCTTCATAGGGTGCACCAGTACTATTCGTGAAGAAGAAGGATGGGAGTATGAGACTATGTATAGACTATCAGAAATTGGAGCAGGTCACCATAAAGAATAAGTACCCACTTCCATGAATAGATGACCTGTTCGAGCAACTAAAGGGGGCGACCTATTTCTCCAAGATAGATCTTTGGTATGGATACCACCAACTTAGGATCCGAGAGGGAGATATACCTAAGATCGTATTTCGGTCCTAATACGGACACTATGAATTTAGAGTGATGCCTTTTTGCCTGACAAATGCCCCTGCAGCCTTTAAGGATCTAATGAACCTATTGTTCCAACCTCACTTGGACAAGATCGTGATTGCATTCATAAATGACATACTTATATACTCACAAACTAGGATTGAGCACGAGGAACATCTGGCCATCACATTGGAGACACTATAGAGCAATCACTTGTATGCAAAGTTTTCCATGTGCGAGTTCTGGCTGTAGGAGGTGGGGTGGTTGGGGCACATAGTGTCCAAGGATGGAGTCAAGGTAGATCCGGCAAAGGTAGAAGCCATATCTGACTGGAAGGCACCCAAGAACCCCTTTAAGATACGTAACTTCTTAGGATTAGCAGGGTACTACCAATAGTTTATACAAAACTTCTCCAAGATAGCAACCCCTTTTACCTACCTCACCAGGAAGGGAGTGGAGTATAAGTGGGATGAAACCTACAAGAAATCCTTCTAGGAATTAAAGTCCCATTTAACAACAACGCTTATACTCACTCTGCCCAATACAAGTGCGAGAGAGTATACCATCTATAGTGATTCATCCGGACAAGGACTCAGGTGTGTATTAATGAAGTAGGGAAAGATGATCACCTATGCCTAACAACAAGTAAAGACACGAGAGAAGAACTACCCTACTCACGACTTAGAGTTAGCTGCAATAGTGTTCTCCCAAAATATTTGGCGACACTACCTATACGGGGTTACGTGCTGAATATATACATATCACAAGAGGCTTAAGTACTTTCTAACTCAAAGGGAGTTGAATCTCTACCAAATGAGATGGCTGGAATTGGTGAAGGACTACAACTTTGTGATAGAATACCATCCTGATAAGGTTAATGTGGTGGTGGACGCTCTGAGTCGCAAATATCAAACTAAGGCATCTCCAATAAAGATGAACTACCTGCCCTTGCTACAACAGTTGGGGAAAATGAAAGTGGACCTCAAGGTAGATAAAGAAAAGAGATGTCTAGTGGCTAACATAGTTGTAAGGGCCAACCTACTAAAGAAAATCAAGGTCCGCCAAAAAGAAGACAAGGAATTCCATCTCTACTTGGACTTGGCCAACAAGGGGACAACCCCGGACTAAAAACTTCAAGGCAGTGGGTTGCTGACTTATAAAGGTAGGGTGTGTGTGTCTCAAGGTAGTAGATTGGTGGGAAGGGATGAAGAGGGACATCACGGAGTATGTAGCACGATGCTTGTCCTATCAATAGATAAAAGCTAAATACCAGAAACTCTCAGGATTGCTATAACCCCTACGAAACACATCACTATGGACTTTGTCACGGGACTATCAGTGGCAAGGAAAGGGTGAGACACGATTTAGGTCATTGTGGATAGGTTGATCAAATCTGCCCACTTCTTACCAATAAGTGTGACTGATTTCATGGAACAACTAGTTGCCCTATACATAGGAGAAATTGTGAGACTCCATGGTGTCCCAATAAGAATAGTGTCAAATAGGGCCCTAGGTTTACCTCAAGGTTTTGGCCTAGCCAACAAAATGCCTTGGGAACCAAACTCTACATGAGTACGACATTCCACCTCTAGACTGATGGACAGTCTAAGTAGACAATCCAAACATTGAAGGATATGCTACGAGCATGCGTACTCATCATAAACAAGAGTTGAGAGGAATACTTGTGCCTAATGGAGTTTGCCTACAATAACAGTTACCAGGTCAGTATTCAAATGGCTCCTTATGAGGCTCTTTATGGATGACCATGTCGTACCCCCTTATTTTGGGAAGAGGTGGGAGAAAGGAAGCTCGAAAAAGTCGAGCTAATAGAAGACGCCACCAAGAAAATTATGATAATAAGGAGTCAACTTAAAGCAGCTCAGGACAGACAAAAGAGCTATGCAGACCATCGGAGAAGAGACTTGGAATTTGGAGTGGGAGACCAAATATTCCTTAAGGTATCCCCATGGAGGGGAATACTTTGGTTCCAACAATGAGAAAAGTTGAAACTGAGGTATATCAGTCCCTACACCATAATCCAAATAGTAGGGTGAGTGGCTTATAAACTTGAACTGCCTCTAGACATACAAAGAATACATGATGTATTCCATGTCACAAAACTCCAAAAGTACAAACCCAACCCCAGTCATGTGTTGCACCGACCCCCACCTGAGTTAGAAGATAATCTGACCTATCAAGCAGAATTGGTGCAAATCATTGATCAAAGAGGAAAGAACTTGTGGAACAAGAAGATTCCCATGGTCAAGGTTCTTTGGCAGAACGGACTTGTACAAGAGGAGACCAGGGAAACTAAGAGTCTTATGAGGAATGTGTCCCCCCAACTATTTGAAATGTAAATGTTTTGGGGACAAAACCCCTAAAAGGAGGGGATTGTTGTAAACCCTGTTCCTTCAAGAATAAGAGAACCGGGAAAAGAACCGGTTGAAAAGTGCTCCAACATCTTTTCCATGGAATATTGGCCTTCAATTTTGGAAAATTACACTTTAGTCCCTCGAATTCTCAAATCCCTAATTTCCCCCAAAAATTTCCCCTAATTTCCCACTTTCAAACGGGTCAAATTTGATTTCATCAAATTGATCGATCAATTGAGGTTAATTGTTGAAATGGAAAGTAAAATTGAGTTCCTACACTTCCACATGATTCAATAAAACTTTGAATCGTGTCATTTGGATCAAAATTGAGCTCAAATGAAGGTTCTTCGGAAAATTGGACTTAGAGAGAGAAAGCTTCGAAAGCTTACTGTCGGGGGTGCGACGATCCGAGCTTTCGATCTGGGCAGATAACTCTCGTCCTGAGATGCCTCCTAGGATCAAGAATTGCATCAATTCATGCTAAATTGAAGAAGAATTTGGTGAGTGAAGTTTCATCGATTCTCTCTCTAACACTGATTGAAAATTATAGAGGGGAGCCAAATTGGTTTACCTTTCCACTCTAATTCAATTGTATGAGGGATGTGGAAGTGTTGGGAGAACTTGGTTTGGCCTGAGAAGGGATAAAATTAGCCATTTTTAGCTCGACCGAAACAGGGCAGCTTCGGTCTACCAGAGCTGCTTCATTATTCTATCATGCTGACACTTCTCCAGCAATCCTTGGAGCAATTGGAGACTACTGTTGGGTAGCTGACTTCTCTCCAAATCTAATGAACCTGATCTTACTTTCTTTGTCTTAGAAAAATGCCTAAGTTGGAGCTCTGGTTCGAGCTTCACCGAAAAATGGAGTAGTAGGGAGAGAGAGAGAGGGAGTTTTCAGGTGTGAGTAGGATGAATGTGAAAGTGCTCTTTATATAGGAAGCTCGGTGACTTCTTGGCTATCCGATTGGCACATTTATGGCGGTCATTCATTGTCTAAAACTCCTTAGTCGGAGACTTTTCATCTTCACCAGCGCTGCTAGATTTTCCAGCGAGTGAACAGTGTTGTCATCTAAAGGAAAAAGACAACACTATTCTGAACCAGACCGAACTGGGTACAACACTTAAACTGGTTGATTCAAGCCCGATTCAAACAAGTTTTTCAAAATTAAAATTTTTTAAATTCATCTAAATTCATTCTTTATCCAATGATGGCCTCAATTCTCCAATTTGAATTTTCTAAGCCACCTAGAAAAATGAATTTAGTATCTGGTTCAATAGTGGTTCAATCCGGTTCACCTGAACCAGTCTGGTTTTCTTTCCCATATTTTCCTAAAGTGCCTTTCCAAGGTTTTTATAACTCTTTGGGTTGGTCGGGAGTTGTAAATTTCATGATTTGCCCGTTCTCTAGTGATCGAAGTTCGCGAACCGATTCAGTTCTCTCTCTTGGGTTGACCGATTCTTTCTCTAGTTTTCTTACCTTGAAGGGGCGGGGTTTACATCTCTCCCCTCCTTTTAGGAGTTTTATCCCCAAAAATTTATGAGTATATTCCACATTGGGAATAATTTCCTTTAATGTCAACTTAGGTTTGCTTGACATGCTAACACGTCGATTATTCTTTCAATTAGCCCTCGTAAATCATTCATTTAAGGAATTTCTTTTCATTTACATTGCTTACTCCTTCCATGGAGTTTATCATAATGAGGCATGTCTTGCCCATTAATCCAAATGTATATCCTTAAGTCCACTTCTTCCTCTACTTAGGGCAAGATTCTTTATCTTGGTCATTCAAACCCTTAGCTTGGTGTTCTTTCGAGCATTACTTACTTGTTTTCATGGGTTTCTATGTTATCACCTTTTTGTCTTGATCTGACCCTTCGCTCATCCATTATTTATTACATCTTGGGTCCAAATTCGATGTTGATCTTATTATGCTTAACTAACTATCTCTTACTTAGTTGAGTCATATCCTTCCTTGGGTTGTTGGGCTTGTGTGCCCCTTACAGCATGACAATGCTCCAGAATCAGTCTTTGACCATTTAAAATTTTAAAACACTTCCTTATTAGGTGTTCCCAACCTTCCAACCTTTCAGGGATTGCATAACTTCATCCCTCTTTTTATCGGGTAGAATTCCTTTACTACCTTTACCGTTATCCAGTCATCCTTCATGCCTTGACAAAATCTCTTACACAACCATGTCGACTTTCCTTACCACTCGTCCTTTCCCAACTTCTTTATTGGGTCCTTCTAGTGCCAATCATTGGATTTCCTAATGACTTACCAACACGCTGGGATTTTTCCCCTTTTATGTCTTTCTTCATTTCTGGTGACGTCCTTTACTCAAAGATTTTCCTCTCCCCTAAACCCACTCTTACTTTCTTGTGACCATTTCACTATTTTGTTGTTTTGAGGAGTTCTCCTTTAACGATTTTTCATTATCTACTATGTCCTTCAAAGTAGGGATTTTGCCCTTTAGGCGTTATATATTCGAATTTCTTACTACTCCTTGAAGGTTTCCTTCCTTCGCACTATTACACCCTTTTCATTTAGGGCTTTTGTGCACTTTTAATCATTTGTTGATCATAATTCCCCAGTTCACCTTTTCCTTTCCTAATCAAGGTATCTTCGTTCATTGGGTGTTATTTCATGCACTCACACTATGCCCACTCCATTTCCCTTCTTTAGAGTGTAGTCTCCACTACTTCTTATTCCTTCTTAGGGTCTCGCTTATTTCCTTGACCATCTTATTGCTACTAGTTGCTTCCTTCTGCTAGGTTCATCGAAAATCCCTAATTGGATTCTTTGCTCTTCCAAAAAAGGTAACACTTGGCAATCCCGATATACCTTCAGCCACTTATGGTTCTTTATGAGGTTCCTTATGTCAAGTTAAGCCTCTTAGGATCCATCTAGTGGTTCCTTAGCTTGGGAACATCCCTTTTTAAGGTCCCACTTCCTACTTTTATCCTACTACTTAGGGACTCCCATCCTAGTTCAACCTCCTTAACGCTCCTTGGAGGCTTTTCCTTCTTTCCTTTCTTACACATTTCTGAGTTCGATATTGTTGCCCGTTCTTTATCCTTAACTGTCCTCCATTTCCTTTTTGTTCCTTATCCTCACTTCAAGGAACTCATGTTCATAGGTTGGCTTCTAGCACTCTATTTTATGTCCAGCCGTACACTCCTTGGGCTCCATTAAGCGAGTGTCGACCACGACCAGTCTTGATGTCATTGGTTGTTTTCCCCTTAACCACTTCTGAATTGGAGTGCTTACTTATCTAAGGTTTTCCAGATGTTCTTTCCTTTATTTCCTTGTTATGGGCAGACCATCCATTCTTACTTGTAACCACATCCTTTGATGCTATTTCCTACTTATCTGTTCCTTGGGTTTAACTTTCTCCTTGGGTCCTTCTTGTATGCTTCCCTCGATTCTTTCACTTTTGCATGCACCTCATCTCCTCATCCTTCGTCACATGGTCCATTACTTCTAAGTTGGGACTTGTAGGCCTTCCCAGGGTCTCCTAGCTTGGGAATGGTTCCAACAATATTTGCTCCAAGACCTACTTGCACGAGTCTTACAAAATCCTCCTTATGGCTTGAGTGTGATCATCATTTCATTTTTAACCATTTATTTCTTTAAGGATTTCCTTCATCCTTCCTTTCCACTATTTTGGCATTTCCACCTCCCCCTTCCTTACTAGGGTTTAGATTTATGACCTTCTCGAGGGTCAGTTCGTTAACTATCTCATCGCCACTATTCTCCTAGTTCACTTGACTCGGGACAGTTGTCCTTTGATTTTATTCATCCTTGATGCCTATCCCATCATCCTTTTGAGGGTGTAATCCTTACTATTTTCTGGTTCTTCCTAGGGTGTCTTCTCCCAAAGTTTCTAGTTACACCTTTTTGCTAGGTTAGTTTACAACCCTACTTGACTCCTCTGTTTTTTCCAAAGTAAGCCACACCTTGCTATCTCGAGACATCCTAGTTGTCTTTCATCGTTCAGGCTTGTATTTTATGGAGGGGGTATTTTCCTTATTTGCTCCTAAGTGGCTTGTAGTGTTCCTTAAGGAAAATTCCTTGTATCTACATTTTGCTATTTCAGGGATTTCTTAAGGTTCTACCCTTGATCTTCCTCTCGTGATCCTTTCTCATGTAATTGAGGCATACAATCATACTATTGTGGGACTGAGAAATTTTCAGGAACTCAAAATTTTATTCATTGAGGTAAGAATACAATTTTGGGATTTTAATATCTCTTGAGGGGGATTGTTATAATGACTATTTGGGAAGTACTCATTACTATGCTAGGGTCTAGAAGGATTTTTTCCTGAGTGAAATTGGGATCCTCAGCTAGAATTGTGGTTCTTGTAGTGTTATCCCTTTGGGCTTCTATAGAGGTGGAGGTGTCCTCATTGGAAGGCATCACTTTGATTCCTTGTGGTGTGGGACAGTCCTTTGCTATGTATCCTACCCTTCTACACTCATAACTAGTTCTCTCGGGTCCTGTCCTCCGTAATCTTGGGCACCTTCTCATGTAGTGTCCCCATTGCCCATATCTATAACAAGTCCTCTCCTTGTGTGGACCCTTGTGGTTTCTCCCATTCTTTGAGCATTATGGGGCCTTTCTAAGGGATTGTTGGTAGTTTGGTGCCTCACCATCCCCGAGTCTGAACACCTTGAAAGTTTACTTATCGAGTCCCCTTTGACCCAATGTTACTCCAATAGTCCGCCTATACTCCTGGTTCAATTCCTCATCTAGGATGGGATTCTTCCAGGTTTCCAGGGTGGCTAAGGTAGCATGGGTTTGTTTTAATTAAATCCTTATGTTATATAGTCTTGATAATAATGTATTCGAGTAAATAGGCTCTGATACCACTCAAGTTGTCACGTCCCGACCTAGTTTGGTTGAATCCCCGTGAGCAACCCGCCACTTTCCTGATTTATTAAGGGTTTCCCCCTTCTTTAAACCGTGAGGAGTAAGGCATTCTTTAAACCTATACCTTTCTTAGTATAACATTAATAAAAACTACATAAATTTTAAACTTACATATTTATCTTGCAAATTTAGCTAACTGAAAGTCTTTAGGTAGGTTTTCCCTTGGTTACATGAAAAGGGGTAAAGGGAGGGGGTGAGTTCGCCAACTCAGTGAATGAGTGTTTGGAACATGATTTTCAGAAAAATAGTTTGAATTGGAGTGTGCCAGACTCCTTATTTTCTTTAAAACCATTTCCTCAATTTCTCAGTTTTCAAATCCATTATTCCTAATTAACCACCGTCGATGTGTTTAACAATCAACACACGTCCTTCATCATGAAGGGATCACACATTCTTATCTCCACTGAGAATGAGTGGATGTACGTGGCATCCAACCCACAATCCCAAAAAGATACTCCAAGTCTGTATGAGGATAGAGACCTCATCCCGACCTCACCCAGGTCTCATGTGCATGAAGTTACATCGAGCTTTCCTGATTGTGGCACGACAAACCGCCCTTATCTCCACCATGTCATCCAGTAGCCCCTATGACACATCTCTACCCCTCTTGGGTGTCTTAATGGTCTTGAACCTCAGTGCATGCACAAAACAATAGTTTACCTCATAAGCCATTTAATCTTTGGTGACACTGGTCCAACAGCCCCAACCCTCAACTCAACCTACAACTGTTTGTCTCGATTGGCCTATCAATTTGTCTTGTCGCACTATTGCCAGTCCATCGAGTATGTTGGTCCTATCTTGGTACCATGGCCAAACACATCATTCATTAAAGTTTTCATGACTTAATCTCATGTTTGTTTCTAGCTCCTACTCATGTTAACTAGCCTTGGGCCCACTGTACGAGATTTTAAAAAATCGGGCATTGTAGCCCCCAAGTTCCAAAACTGAGGCCCCTGGCTTATCTAAGCTATTCGAGCTCCTGTCAAGATGGTCTCCCAAAAAGTTTAAGCAGTGGCACACAGTTAGGTGAGAGCACTTCCAACAAAATAATTTTTTCATTCATCTATCACACCAACTGAGTGTGATCATATCTTCGCTTATAACTAGTAAACTAGTTTTCCACTTCCTTCGAGAAAGTCCATCGTACTAACCGGGTATGAACTACTTACCACCGGTAAATAGTTTTTTTCGCATAATTTCTACATCACTATATCCTGGTGTGATGTTAAAAATTCCACATGATAGTGGGTTTTAAGTTTCGAGGTACTCATCATCCCAATCGGGTATGATGTGAAAAATCCCGCTCACCCGTGAATGCAGTGAATTCCTCTTAACAGGCTTTTTGCCTCTACACAAGCTTGTCTTGGCTTGCGTTCATGGTACTATGTGATTCTATACGATATGAACATCTTTGTTCATTATTCTTTAGCATGATAACCTTCATTCATCATGAATGAAAAAAATACCCAACTTTTCAATTAATTGCAATTAGGTCCCTAAAGTTCTTTTTCTTTAACTTTAGGTCCCTAATGCCAATTTTTCCCAAATTGAGTACAGCAACTTCTAAAATTCACTTTGAGACCTCAATTTATTTAAAATTACAAAAAGGGGTTCAAGTTTCCCAAATTTCCAATTTGGTCCCTAACTTTTCCACAATTACCATTTTGACCCTACTTTACAAAAATGGTAAATTTGACCGCAATAATTCCAAAAATTAATCAATTGGTCCTCCAACATCTTTTTCATGGCCAATTGGCCCTCAATATTGGGAAATTACACTTTAATCCCTCAAATTTTCAAAATTACTCCAATTTCAACCTTTCAACCTGACCGGATTTGATTTCATCAAATTGACCGATCAATCGAAGTTAATTGTTGAAATTGAAGGTAGATTTGAGTTCTTACACATCCATATGATTCAATTGCACTTTGAATCACACGAATTGATGCTAGAACAATCTCAAACGGAGCTTCGCAGGAAAACAGAAAGCTTCGAAAGCTTACCGTTGGAGGTGCAGCGGTCCTCATCAACCAACTCCTATTTAGATTTCTTGAAAGGGGCCAAAGGAGGGGAATGGGTATACAACTCAGTGAGGGAAAATTTTCAACAACAATCGATTTTATAAATTTATTTATTTTCCCCTTTTCCATCATCCACACGGGTTTCATACACCGACTGCCCTTTTATCATAAAAGGGGATTACACGATTGCAGGAGAGTCCCCAACGGTTCTACTTGTGGACCGTAGCGCCTTTACTGTCCATCCTGAGAGAGGCACGTGACCTGTACCCTGAGTTTGAATGGACATCAATTGTCTGACCCTCAAACCCTATTTATACTTCGTGTCCATGATGTGGGATGGGATCTCTTCCCCCTCTAACCCCAGTCTCAATGCATAAGAAGTTCTTGGAGCATCTCGACATATTGGATGACGGACCACCCTTATGCTCCCTAGGTCGTCCAACAGCCCTTGGAACCACCACTACCCCATTTCGGGCAACTCGATGGTTCCACATCTCATGCATGTACAATCAAAGTCTTTTCATTAAGGTTGTTATCTTTGTCCCACTAGCCCCCAGCTTGTCCCACTAACCTAATTTTGCAAGAATTACTGTATTGCCCCTATTTTGACAAAAGTTATCAAATTTGCCCTCAAAATTCCTTAAAACTACCTATTGGCCCTAGATTTCCTCACTTTTTCCAATTGGCCCTCATATTTTAGAAAATTGCATAAAATCCCTCTTATTTTTGAAAAATCCCAAATTGCCCACAAATTTACTCCAAATGACATTCTTGATCCTTGATTTCTTACCTCTTCCAATTGACTGCTTGAACATCTTTAATTTCTTCCTCATCTGCTACTATTCACCTCCTCCAGCTCCCTTCGATCATCCGGCACTTTGAATTTCCTAAATCGACTGAGTTTCGAGCTCCACCGGAGCTTCAACAAAAAATAGACTTAGAAAGAGAGCTTCTAGTTCTTACAATGGAGGGCGGTTGTCGGGGCTTCGAGTTCATGGAGTTAGCCCTCGTCGAGAGGATCCTCGGGGGATTGAAGTTCACCCCAATTGATGTCCTAGGTAGGGGAATTTTGATCAGTAATCTATAACCACTTTCTCTCCCTAGAAGTTCTAGAATTTACGAATGGAGATAGAATTGCTTACCCGGAGGATGAAGGGGGGTCGGGGGTTGACTCAAGAGAGTTGGGGGAGGTTGACTTTAACTGTATGAGGTCGGAGATGTCCTGAATTTCATTGGTCAGAGGTGAGTTGCATTGAGCCGTCGGAGCAGCTTCATTGTATGATTACTCCGATGCTCTTCAGGGAGTACTCAAGTCAGGTTGAGGGTTTGGCTAGTTGGAGGGCTTCTCCTTGGTTTTGTTGCCATCCATTGAAGCTCCTTTGGTTGAGAAATGTCCTGTCGCCAAAGCTTTGGTTTGCACTCATCGAAAAGTGGGTCGTCAGTCTTTAGGGAGCGCTCAAGCAGTGGGAAGGCCGAGTGGGTGGGTGCTCCTTAGATAGGGAGCTCGACAACTAGCAAGGCTACTAGCAGGCATCGGTTTTGGCATTTAACTTGCCCTATTCTATAAACCCCGCTCTTTGGAGTTAAGGAAAATCAAGAAAAGAACCAGTCAAACTGAGTGAGAAAACTGAACCGGTTCATAAACCCCGATCACTAGAGAATGGGCAAATTTGTAAATTTACAACTCCCGGGTGACCCAAAGAGTCATAAAAACCTTGGAAAGGGACCTTAGAACAATTTGGGAGAGAAAACCAAATTGGTTCAGGCAAACCAAATCCAAACCGGTTTGAACCACTATTGAACTAAATGCTAAATTTATTTTTCTAGGTGGCTTAGAAAATTCAAATTGGAGAATTGATGCCACCATTAGATAGAGAATGAATTTAGATGAATTTACAAATTTTTAATTTTGAAAAACTAGGCTGAATCGAGTCTAAACCGGCTGGTTTAGGCGTTAAACCCGGTTTGGACTGGTCCGGTCTAGTGTGGAATAGTGTCATCTTCTTCCTTCAGATGAAAGCACTGTTCACTCGCCGGAAAATTGAACAACACCGACGAAGAAGAAAAGTTTCCATTCAGTACATTTCAGGCCATCAATGACTGTCATTAAGGTGCTAAATGGATGATTGGAGAGTCCCCAAGCTCCCTATATAAAGAGCCCCACTCCATTCATTATTCACACACCTAAAAACCTCACTCTCTCCCTATATCCCCGATATAGGGTCTTTTCTAAGACAAAGAAGGCATGGTCAGGTTCTTTAGACTCGGGGAGAAGTCAACTTTCCGACGGTGGAATCCAATTGCTTTGAGGATCACCGAAAAAATGTTGGCATGATCGAACAGTGAAGTAGCTCTAGTGGACCGAAGCTGCCCTATTTCTATCGAGCTGAAATCAACCAATTCAAGCCCTCCTCGGGCCAAACTAAGCTCTCCCAACACTCCCTCAGCCCTCCAACGATCGAATTAGAATAGAAAGGTAAGCCAATTTGGCTCCCCTCTATGAATTCCGATCAGTGTTAATGAGAGAACTAGTGAATATTTATTGACCAAATTCTCCCTCAATTCAATATGAATTGAGGTGATTCTTCATTCTAGGATAAACCTTAGGACAAGAGCTATCTACCTAGATTGAAAGCTCGGACCACCACACCCACGACAGTAAGCTTTCGAAGCTCTCCCTCTACATCTAGTTTTCTAGAAAATATCCGTTTGAGCTCATTTCGGCATCAAATCATATGATTCAAAGTGCAATTGAATCGTATGGATGTGTAGGAACTCAAATTCTCCTTCAATTTCAACAATTAACTTCGATTTATTGGTCAATTTGATGAAAACTAATTCGGTCAAGTTAAATGTTAAAATTGGGGAAAATCTTGGGGATTTCAAAATTTTGAGGGACTAAAGTGAAATTTTCCAAAATTAAGGGCCAATAAGCCATGGAAAAGATGTTGGAGGACCAATTGGTCAATATTTTGAATTTTTGGGGTGAAATTTACCATTTTTGTAAAGTAGGGGTAAAATGGTAATTTTGGAAAAGTTAGGGACCAAATTGGGAATTTGGGCAACTTGAACCCCTTTTTTCAATTTTGAATAAATTGAGGTCCCAATGTAAAATTTTGAAGTTCTTTGACTCAATTTGGAGGAAAATTGGCATTAGGGGCTTAAAGTTATAGAAAAAGAACTTTAGGGACCTAATTGCAATTAATTGAAAAGTTTGGGTATTTTAGTCATTTGTGATGAATGAAAGCTATCAAGCCAAAGGATAATGAACAAGTATGTTCATATCATGTAGGAACATGAAGTACCAGGAACGCCAGCTAAGACAAGCTCGGGTGGAGAGAAAAAGTCGATTAAGAGGAATTCACTCCATTAACAGGTGAGTGGGATTTTTACATCATACCCGGTAGGGATGATGAGCATTTCGATAATGAAAACCCACTACCATCTGGAATTTTGACATCCCACCTGGAAGGGGTGATGTGAGAAAACACACGGAAAAACTACTTACTGGTTGTAAGTAGATCATACTCGGTTGGTATGATGAACTTCTTCAAAGGAAGAAGAAAACATGCTTATCGGTTATGAGCGGAGATGTCCTCATACCCGATTGGTGTGATGGACCGCTGAAACATTATTTTTGTCGGAAATGCTCTCCCCTAATTGTGTGCCACTGTTGAAACTTTTTGGGAGACCTTCTTGACAGGAGCTCAAATAGCTTAGATAGGTCGGAGGCCTCAATTTTGGAACTTGAGGGCTAGAATGCCCTATTTTTTTGAAAATCTTGTACAGTGGGCCCAATGCCAGTTGGCACGAGCAGAAGCTCGTAAAAAAATATGAGTTTAAGCCATGAAAACTTTAATTAATGAATGATGTGTTTGGCCATGGTACCAAGACAGGACCGACATACTTGATGGATTGGCAGCAATGTGACAAGATAGCTCGACGGGCCAATCAAGACAAACAATTGCAGGTCGAGTTGAGGGTTAAGGCCGTTGGACTAGTGGCACCAAAGATTAAATGGCTTAAGAGGAAAATTATTGTTTTATGCATGCACTGAGGTACGAGACCTTCAAGATGCCAAAGAGGGGAGGAATAGTGATGCGTCCTAGGGGCTACTAGACGACATGGTGGAGATAAAGGTAGTTTGTCGTGCCAGCAATCAAGGAAGCTTGACCTAGCTTCATGCGCATGAGACTAGGGTGGGGTCGAGATGAGGTCTCTGTCCTCATACAGACATGGACTTTTCTTTTAGGATTGAGGGTCAAATGTTGCATACATCCACTCATTCTCATGGTAGAAATGGACGGGCTTCTATCTAGGTGGTGGGTAAAAGTCGCTCCGACACCACAAGTGGGTGCAATGGATGTGCTGCCCTATGAATGTGTGATCTCTTCATGATGAAGTGTGTGTGTTGGTTGCTAAATACAACGTTTGTGTTTAATGATGAGAAATGGCTTTGAAAAACCAAGAAACCAAGTAAGAAAGAATTTTAAAGAAAATAAGGAGTATGGCACACTTTAATTCAAAAAGTATTTTATTGAAACTTTATTTTTTTTTAAAATACCCATTCACTAAGTTGTAGAAAATCACCCACCCTTTTTACCCATTTTCAGAAAATAGAGATATGACTAGAGATAACACCAGGCCTTACCATATATTAGGTATGCTTAATTATCTTGAGCTTGCATTTTTATTGATATATGTTATTTCAGGGAACAAGGTTAAGATTATGCATGGCTTCTCTTTAATTAAAGAAGGGTGAAACCCTCTTGAACCAAGAGAATGGTGGGTTGTTCATGGGGATCCAACCAAACCGGGTCGGGGCATAACATATTCCGTTGGCGTTGGCTGATTTTCCGGTGACGGAAGACCTAGTCTTCCTTCGGCGGTTACGGATCGTCTATTTGCCTAAGGTTAAAGATGACACTATTCTGCGCGTGCGAGCTTTACACATGTGGATTTGCCACATGACACGCTGTGATTGGTTGGGGTTGTTGACGTAGCATCCTACTTAACAGCCTATTCAGCCTTTGACTCGCTAATTAGACATGTGACAGCCTCCCATTGGTTGCTCCCACTTACATGGTTGTTAACCGATATGTTGAACACTGACTGTGACACATGGCATCCTCTGATTGGTTATTTTAAATTTATCATATTTCCCTCCTATTGCACAATGCCACTACCACTTGTTGGCCTCTGATTTTCTAAGGCCATCCGACAAGGCGCTTCCATGTGTCGACCTCAAATTGGTTGGTTGTTTCTCTAACATCCTTATCGGATGTTGACATAGCACCTTTGCCACATGTTAGCATCTCATTGGTCAGTCTTTGCTGACTGGGCCTTTCTGTCAATGATCATTGATCGGGACATGTGTCGCTCACCTATTGGTCGCTTGTTGCAAAAGTAGGTTTTCATCCTTGGACAGTTGACCGAGGACACATGTCGCCTCCTAATTGATCAACGCTTACGAGCGTTGACTAGGCGCACTTTGCCACGTGTCGTGCGCTGATTTGTCGTGCATGTTGACTAGGCACTAAATGGGCAATGGTCCATTGATTAGCTGGACCGTTGACCGGTTCGGTCCGACCGAGTCCAACGACCCGAAATCGTAAATCGATTGGTTCAAGCATGATTTGACTGGTTTTCCAAAACTTAAAATTTTCTAAATTAATCTAAATTCATTTCCTATCCAATTTTGGCTTCAATTTTCGAACTTGGTATTTTTAAGCCACTTGGAAAAAATGATCTTTAAACCAGTTATTCACGGTTCAACTTGGATCACTCTTGTTCAAGTCTAGTTCACCCCAAACTAGTCCGGTTTTCACATCCAACCGGCTTCCTGGTTCTTCCCATGATATTTGGGTATTTATTTCTCACTTGGAATTTTTCAAATTCCATTTTTACCCCTTCTTGACTAATTCCGGTTCGTTTAGACTCTCAATTTTCCTATTGAAAACTTTCGGTTCTCCTTTCTGATTCCTTTGATCCTAGAGTATGGGCTTTACAACTCTACCCACCTTTCAGGAGTTTTGTCCCCAAAACTCATTTCTCATGAAGGGAGTGATTTCCTTTAAGGTCAACCTAGGACCAATTCTGATATGATGCTTGGGGGCACATCTCAATCTCAACTACATCCCCCATGCGTGCCCGACTTTGATGCATCTTTCTTTCTCCCAAACTTGGTTGTTTATCATCTCATTGTCTATTTCTCCCTCTTTCCTAACAATATGACCTATCCCTATCATGTGATAAGGAAATTTTGGAATGATGGGGCCTCCCATTCACCTTCATTTGGGCATTTTCTTACACATTCCCTTTTCTTTGGCAAAATATCCTTAAGGTTACTTCTTCCCTAAATTCTTTAGGCAACAAGCATAATGGTGTTCCCTTTTGCCCCAAATGTCCATCCAATCCCTGGGACCATACTAAGCGGCTGGTCTTACCCATTTACTCAAGGTATTTCCTTGGCCCTAAGTCATATGTCTCCTGAGGTAGAGCTCTCCTTCTTGGGGTTTTGTCCAAATTTTCTTAACCCATATCATAGGATTGGTGGTTCTGAGAGGTTTATTTGTATCATTGGTAACCAAAAGTCTTTAGCTCGAGGTCCTTTCAAGCTTCTCGTCCCTGTTTCCATGGGTTTTAATGTTACTTTCCTTTGCTCTATTCATGTCTTGTATTGGTGCTTTAATTATTTATTTACTACTACAAAGGTCCACCCTACCTTTCATTTAGCCTCATCATGTTTAGATAAATTACTCTTTTCCCTGCGAGTCATACCTCCCCGAAAATTTTGGACCTACATGCCCTTGGTAGCAAAGTATGTTCCAAAAATATATTTGTCCACTATACTCCTAGGGTGTTCCCTTGCCACAACTCTTTAATTTCTAGTCCTTTAGGGATCGTGGGACTCTGTCCCTCCTTACCATCAGGTAGTGTCCCTTAACTACCTTGGGCGTTATCCAAGCACCCAATATATACATAGATGATTGGTCATTTCCTCCTTGCCTTATGGGTCTCAATTTCTTGTAATTTGGAATTTTTCATTACCCAATCCTCACCATTAGATGATATTCCTTATGCTTTTATTCTTATGTTGGTAGAATGTTCCAGCATTTGTTTCTTGGTCTCCATGAGTACCGATTTTCTCCTTATATCGTACTTCGACCAAACTCTATTGTTGGCTCCATGCTTGTTCTCCCAATCTCCTTTGTCGTTTTAATGACATTTTTGGTTTTCCAAGAATCCTATGCATGGACTATTTGCCTATCCTTTACTAGTCTCTTGATGGATCATTCCTGATTCCAATTGTTGGATTCTTCGGTCACTTCGCAACTGGCTTAACTCGCCTCTTACTTCTCCGCTTGTTTGGAAATTTTCCATCACATTCTTTGGTCGACACGTACTTGTTCGTGACCATTCCATGAACATTCCTTTTGTTATTCACAAGGGGTCCTTTATGGCAGGGGAATTTCCCTTTTTTGGTTCATCCTCAAGAAGTATCTTTTTCTTGTCCTATTCTCCACTCTTGTATTTTGAAGTTGAGACTTCCATATTTATATCTAGGCACCCAGCCTTATTGTCACTCCTAGAAGGTTTTCTTCCTTCATATCTTCACTTCATTTGCCGATGCATTCTTAGTTCCAACCATTGGTTCCTCCATCCCTACTCTATTTACCGAAAGCACCGCGCACTTCCTTCTATTGATGGCATCCCTAAGGGTTTTCATTCCCTAGTCCATCATCGCTTGCTTGTGGCTATTTCATGGTACTTCATTCCAAGTGATCCTGTAAAGTTTACCCATTAACTCCTTGGACCCACCGGGAGTGGTTGCTTCGTTGGTCTAGTCTTCTACTACCATATTTCGGAGTAGCGATGTCTATCACTGAAGTTTTGTGTCTAAACCTTCTTTGCCATCCTCGGGGAATCTCTCTCAACATCCTCATACCCCCTTTCGGCCTCATTATCTTAAGGTACTTCCACTCCTCACGATCTCCCCTTGGCAATATGTATTGTGTCCCATTATTATGAACTTCATTAAACTGGGATGGACTAATTCATCCTATGTTTATTTCTTGACTGAGGTCTACCACTATATTCTCGTGCTCCTACAGTGCTGGGTTTTTCTTTGTCTAGGAGTACCTTGTAGGCTAAGTTTGTCCTTTACATTGAAGAATATCAACTTCCAGACCTTTCATCCTTTCTTGGGTACTCGACTTCTCGAGGGATTTCTTGTATTGATGGTCACTCTTTCCCTTTTATTTTCTTTTGTACGAGAGTGTAATCAAAAGGAATTTTATTCATTAACCGGTTGTGCCTCGATTGTGGCTTATTATAGTAATTGAATAAAAAACTCCTCATATCGCCCTCAACCTAGTCTCTCATGTTAACCGACCTAGAGTTTTACATTGGCGGGTTGTGGGACTCTACATCAGCCAGCCTGACACGCCTACTTGATCTCTAGGGTGGGTAGGCACCTTCGTGGTATCTCTCACACCTAGGATAAGGGTTCAAGCTAGGTTCCTCATATTTCAAGGAAGATGGCATGCTTGCTGCTCTTCTTACTCGTACTTCGTGTGTGACATCGACCCCAAACTTATTCAGAATTGTGGCTTCGTACACATAGGCGCATTGCATGTGGTTTACCATACATGCATTACCTTGGATTGGGGGTAGTCTACGGAAGACTCTCACATATTTAGCATAGGCCTCCCAAAAGTTCCTTTTCGCCTCTTCCCAAGCCTGGGTTTGGTCTAGACCTCGAGCTGGAGAGGTCTCACCTTCCACCAAATGGTGGGGGGTCCTCCTTCGGGGTTCCCTCCACAAAATGTACTCCTCCTCATCTTCCCTCATTAGTTCCATAGTATTCCTCCAGGGGATATACTCTCCGTTTGTATTTCCATTCATGTTTCTCTAGAAAGGTATTAGGGGTTAGGGTCTAAAGTTTTCATGGACTCGTTAGGAAATCAATGCTCTGATACCGCTCAAGTTGTCACATCCTGACCTGGTTTGGTCGGAGTCCATTGATCAACCTGCCACCCTTCCCTGAATCATCTTGGTATTCCTACGTTGATGATTTGAGGAAGGTAAAGGCATACCGATACACGTTTTCCATATTTGGAACTCATATTATGGGACTTACCTTGAGGGTCCGAGCCTTCACTTGGACTTCAATTATACTTGATCCGACTACTCTATAGTTTTCCTAAAAGGGGTGAAAGGAGGGGAATGAGTATACAACTTGATGAGGGGAAATTTTAAATGATGATCAAGTTTATAAATTTATTTCCTTTTCCCTTTTTCCATGATCCACACAGGTTTCATACATTAACCTTCCTTTAATCATAAAAAGGGATCACACAGTCGTTGAACTATCCCCGACTATTCCACTTGTGTACTGTAGTGCCTTTACCATCCACCTTGATAGAGGCTCGTGACCTCTACCCTGAGTTTAAGTGGACATCAATTGTCCGACCCTTAAACCCTAGCCATGCTTCATGTCCGCGATGTGGGTCGAGACCTCTTCCCCCTATAACATCGGTCTTAGTGTGCAGGAAGCTCCCAGATCATCTCAACATACTGGACGACAGACCACCCTTATGCTCCCTGGGTCATCCAACAGCCCTTGGAACCACCACTACCCCATATCGGATGACTGGATGGTTCCATATCTCATGCATGCACAATCAAAGTCTTTTCATTAAGGCTGTTATCTTCGGCCCACTAGCTCTACGATCTGTTGACATGGCTTCGGCCCCTTCTGTATTAGAATAACAAGTTTGATGACTCGGCTTCGGCATAGCATCAATTTGGCCCATCAAGCCTAACATCCCGACCATGGCTCGGAATGTATCACACACAATTATCCATTATAGTGACTTTTAATGGCTGATGACTTGCTAGTTTTCAATGTGTCTGTACCCATGCCCATCAGCCTTAGGCTCACTTGCATTATCTAGCCCACTACCGGAACTAGCTCCCAAATCATATGAGCAGAGTCACTCAGTCATGGGAGGCTAATTTTGGGAAACAGATTTTTAAATTCAAATGAATGACCACCATCTTAACCGGGACCGATGCTCAAAATTCCAACTCACCCGATAGTCACAACACGTTCGCCTAACTAGGTTTCGATCTGTGGCATGCTTCCTAGCGAAGGTTCTTGTGCGACCCATCCTACACAATCTGAGCTTTCAATTATTCATAAATCGAAATCCAATCATAATTTTTTTGAAACTCCGCAATTGGCCCCAATTTTTCAAAAATTACCAAATTGCCCCTATTTCACGAAAGTTGTCAAATTTGCCCTCAAATTTCCTTAAAAACTCTAATTGGCCCTTGATTTCCTCACTTTCACCAATTGGCCCTATATTTTAGAAAATTGCACAAAAGCCCTCTTATTTTTGAAAAATTCCAAATTGCCACCAAATTTCCCCCAAATATCACTCTTGATCCCAATTTCTTACCTCTTCCAATTGACTACCTGAACTTCTTTAATTTCTTACTCTTGTGTTGCTATTCACCTCCTCTAGCTCCCTTTGATCATCTTGCATTTTGAATTTCCTAAATCAAGTGTGTTTCGAGCTCCACCGGAGCTTCGTCGAAAAATAGACATACAGAGAGAGCTTCTAGTTCTTACAAATGGAGGGGCAATTGTCGGGGCTTCAAGTTCGTGGAGTTAGCTGTCATCGAGAGGATCCTTAGGGGATCGAAGTTTTCCCCAATTGATGTCCTAGGCAAGGGAATTTTGATCAATAATCTATGATGACTTTCTATCTCTAGAAGTTCTAGAATTTATGAATGGAGGTAGAATTGCTTACCCGAAGGCTGAAAAGGGGTCAGGGTTGGCTCAGAAGAGTAGGGGGAGGTCGACTTTAGCTGTAGGAGGCCGGATATGTCCTGAATTCTGTTGGTTGGAGGTGAGCTACATCGAGCCATCGGAACAACTTTAGTGTGTGATTACTCTGGTGCTCCTTAGGGAGTCCTCAAGTCAGGTTGAGGGCTCGGCTAGCTAGAGGGCTTCTCCCCGGTTCTATTGCCACCATCGAAGCTCCTTTGGTTGAGAAAAGTCTCGTTGCTAGAGCTTTGGTTTGCACCTCATCAGAAAGTGGGACGTCAGACTTCAGGGGGGCGCTCGAGCAGTGGGGAGGCCGAGTGGGAGGGTGCTCCTTATATAGGGAGCTCGACTACTGATAGGGCTACTGGCCGGCGTCAGTTTCTGCATTTGAGTTGCCCCATTCCATCAGTGGTGGATGATATTTTGGAGAAGGAAGACCTGGTCTTCCTTCGGTCGTCGCAGATCGTCTATCAACCTAAGGTTGAAGATGACACTATTCCGCGGGTGCGAGCTTTGCACGTGCGGGTTTGCCATATGGCACACTATGATTGGCTGGCATTGCTGACATAGCGTCCTACTCTGTAGCCTAGTGAGCCTTTAACTCGTTGCCTGGACATGTGGCAGCCTCCCATTGGCTGCTCCCTCCTACGTGGTTACTGACCGGATTTTGTTGACCGCTAATCGTGACACGTGGCATCCTCTGATTGGTTTTTATAGTGCCACTACCACGTGTCGACCTCTAATTGGTTGAGGCTATCCGACAAGGCGCTTTCACGTGTCAACCTTGGATTGGTCAGTCGTTTCTCCGACATTCTTGTCGGATGCTAACATGGCACCTTTGCTATGTGTCAGCTTCTCATTGGTCAATCTTTGCTGACTTGGCCTTTCTAACATTGACTGTTGACCGAGACACATGTTGTTATCCTATTGGTCGGTTTTTGTAGATGTGGGTTTCCATCCTTTGACCATTGACCGAGGACATGTTGCCTTCTGATTGGTCAGCGCTACGAGGCATTGACTGAGTGGCTAACTAGGCATGTTTCGCCACATGTTGCACGTTGAATGGTCCTACCTATTGACTGGGCACTGATCGGGCAGTGGTCCGTTGACAGGCTAGATCGTTGACCGGTCCTATCTGACCAGGTCCAACGACTCAAAATCGTAAATCGACTAATTTAGGCCCGATTCGATTGGTTTTCCAAAAATTAAAAATTTGTAAATTTATCTAAATTAATTTCCTATCCAATGGTGGCTTCAATTTTCTAATTTGTTATTTTTAAACCACTTAGGAAAATAGATCTTTGAACTGGTTCTTCATTATTCAACCTGGTTCACTCCAGTTCAAGTCTGATTCACCCCGAACTGGTCCGATTTTCATATCCAACCGGCTTCCTAGTTTTTTCCCATGATATTTGGGTATTTATTTCTCTCTTGGAATTTTCAAAATTCTCGTTTTATCCCTTCTTGACTAATTCTTGTGCGTATAGATTCTCGGTTTTCCTCTTGAAATCTTCTGGTTCTCCTTTCTGGTTTCTTTGGTCCTAGAGGATGGGCTTTACAACAAGCCCTATTTCTCATTAATTGCCAAATGTCCCCTGTATTTTGGTAAAATTACTATTTTACCCATCTTCTTTATAACTTATCCTTCATGACTCCATTTCCCTTCATTTTTCACATATAGGTCCCTAAAGATTTTTTAATTATGTTTAGGTCCTTGGAATGCCCAAAAGTTTCCTTTTGGCCACCCAAACACACCTATTTGCATTTTATCCCTTAACTTTCCACTTATTGCAAATAGATCCCTATGGTAATCTAGTCCCAAAATTTTATCAAACTTTCAAATCTGTCCCCACACGTTAGTTACGATCTTAGTAAGATCCCATAAAAAGCTTATTCTCAAATGGGTTCCCCAACTTTGGATTATTTGCATGTTGGTCCTCGACCATTCACCATCTACTTAGTATCTCTAAAAATTGTCAAACTAAGTGTCAAGGTCCCCTGGTCTCCCTCTTGGCCATCGTAAACTTAGTTTGGTTGGAATCAGCCTGCATTGCTCCGATCAGGCTTGATCATAAGTTTTAACAAAAATGGGTAACAATAGGGTCAAAGTCAATAACTCATCAAATATGGCACGTCGATAATCGAGTCTAGTGTGGTTAGGAAGCTAACTTATTTAGGAGTTTGTGATCACTAGAATCAGCTTGATTGGTGGTCTGTAGCTCCTGCATGGTCCATTTTAGTCGACCATTAAACCCAAGTTTTTTAAATTAAAAGATTTAATTCTCTATCAAAACTTACTCAAATTTGGAAAGGCCGGTGGCTATGGAAAACTTTGGAGTGTGAGGAACTTGTTGAATTTTTCTTAGCTTCAGAGGGTCGTCGTAGCTATCCAAATTGGCCTCTGAAACAAATATTTTGTTTCCGGTCACCAAAATTTATGTACTATGTGATCTTGTCAATAACTGTAGAGGTGGAGTTGAGGGTCGAAAGGGGTGGCGATGGAAAACTAACATGCTTAGATTTCCATTGATACCAAGATCATCGTCGGACGGAGGAGCTATGCTCCCTAGTAGACTACTTGCCGGAGTTGGGAGCAGTCGAGATTTAGAGTGAATTTTGAGAGATTTCTGACAATGGGGACATTCATGCCTTTTATGGACATGTTCTAGACTCCCTTGACTACCTATCTGGAGACTCTTTATGCCATTACATAGTTGGTGGCTCACTACATGGATTAATTGCTCAATATGTTACATTTGGGTTATCTGTCGAGGTCTATCGGGTTTTCTAGGTGAATTTGGGTTGGAACTTGAGTGAGGAAAATGACATGTGCATGTAGTCACGTGTGTTGCGCTTGCATGTGTCCGGTGTCACATGTCGACCGGTCTGCACTATAGTGAACCGGTTTCTGGTAAATTTTTCGGTCGGTTCAATAGTTTTTTTTACCTATTTCACCCATTTTTTGACAAGTTCATGGGAAAATAAAATATTAAAAAATTCTATATTTAATTTCCTATTAAATGGATAAAAGAACCATTAAATTACATTTTATTTTACACCCTTAAAATTGGGAGGGGATGTGTTGTGACACTTCTAGTATGAACGTGGTTCAGGTTGGTTCTTTCCATGTGTTTCTCCCAATCTTCGACTTTGTATTTTGTGACGCTTCTAAAGGTACTTATGACCCCTTTTCCCTCCCATGACCTCTCCATCGATCCATTCTCTCATTTTTCGATTTTATTTTCACTTTGTAGTATGGTTCTACTTTCCTCATTTTTTGATTCAACCCGATTCGATTATCAAATTAGGAATTTTTGGTGTTAATTTATGACTCATGGTATGTGCATATATTTTCCTTGAACGAATAAATAGAGCTTGAAGTTTCTACAATGTGTTTTGTTTCCTAATAAAAGGATTGACCGGATAACAAACCAAATTTTTAATTATGTGATAGTACCATATAACATCATCTGTATAACATCATTGTATAACATCATTTTATAACATCATTTGTATGATATTGCATCAAGATAGTAATAAAGGGAGAATGATATTGTATATAAGGATGGGATATAAGGTGATGATATAATTGTAAACTAACGACGGTGAAAAAGGGTGTATCATGTTCCATACGAGAATGGGAGATAAGTGTGACACTTACGAAGACCTAGATGTATTAAATCATGTTGTTTAATTTGAATTCTCATAATAATCACAAATCTACTCATGAATTTAGCATAATCTCAGTATAATTGAATGATGGGTTGAGTTGAATACATCATGAGACTCACCTTTTTAAAGATATTTGGTTGTATTAAATATAATAAAAGATAATAGTAAAATTCTCTGAGCTAACCTATGAAGGAATAACAAATGGGTGTCACCGACACCCAGTTTGTTGGTAGGGGAAGAGCATACATCTACCAATGTTAAAAAATATATAGAAATGGCAAAATTATTATAGATAACGGTTTTTGAAAGATAGTGTGGTAGGAAATAAGACTTAAATAATTTTAAAAAAGAACAGTAAAAAAATAAAATATTATAAAAATTATGTTTTTATCATTTTTATAGCGACTCCATCAACAACTTATTACTAAGTAGTTGTTACTCATCCTATTACTTTCAATAAATATTTTAAATATTAGAAGGCACAGAAAAGTCATATACAAGTATCTATTAAGAGACCGATATCAAGGTAGTAATTTTCAAATAAAAGTGAATGAAAACTTTTCATTTAGGATAATATTTTTTCCAGTAGTTCTAAATATTTACGAATATATAAAATATAAAACGTATAAATTTTTACTAAAAATGGTATATTTGTATAGGTAAGTAATAGTTTAATTAATATACTCAACGTCATAGTTTTGAGAATATTTGTAGTATTATTATTGTATATTAATCCTAAAAATCGATTGTGTGTAACACTTCTAATTTTATACATGGTAACAACGCTATTGTTTAAAGGTTTTTACTAACTATAATACTCACAACTGTGAGGTCGGACGGTAATTGTGCCTGAGCTCAAAGTAATCCATTCCCCTTTTGGGGCATATAGTAGATCAATACTATAATTTTCACCACTTTTCTCTAATTTTTAGCAACAAGGGAAAACATAACAGTAAGGGTTCAAGAAACCCTCCACGTTCTAACAATGGTTTTAGTATTAATTTTTTAATTTATAACATAGATTGAGTAACAGAAAATAAATAATATTTTAGATATAATAAAAGGTTTGTACCATTAGTTCCAATAGATATTAACCACTCATATACTAATAGATTCTATTTATATATATTATAAAAATTGAAACTAATAACAATTGTCAATTCTTTGTGTAGAGGGCCGCCATCTCTAATTCTCAAAGTGAGATACTACTGGAAATACAAATAATAGCAATATCTTAGATAGAAATAATATCGGGAAAATATTAATCAATTTGTCTAATGCTTACTTTAAATTTTGAAGGTATTATAGGAAACCCACGTCCTTCACCGGTTTTGAGTGTGGGGCTAGCCATTATACAAGTCATCCATGTATAAGCAGTATAAAATGTCTTTCTCCAGTCATCCATGTATAAGCAGTATAAAATGTCTTTCTCCCTTCTACACAAAAAGGTACCGTCGCTTGCACGCGGCAGTAACATTTGCATTGATGAACTGCTCAACTCAGTACAGACCGTGAGCTGAGCTGTTGCTGTTGTTAAGATGCCTACCCCTCAATCACCTCTATCCTTATCCAGTCTTCTACCCTTTTCCAATATGTTACTCCTAATCTCACACACATTATCTCTCCCATACACTTGTATTCATGTAAATTAAAAGTATGAGCATATCCGTCATTAAATAAAAAAGAAATACAAAAGTAATAAGAAGAAAACCTAAAATTTACACATAAAAATTATACTATATATTATTCAAATTAATTGATCTCGTTCATATAAATTATTATTCATAATTTTTTAAATATATATTTTTAGTTTTATTTTTATTAAGTGATGGAGATATTGTTGGTGATGATAAATATTTCTTATATTTTACTTTTTAGAAAGAAAATAAGGTACTGGGATAATAATAAATATAGTAAAGTGTGCAACGTTAGAAATCATGTTCTGTTATTTTAATTTAATAATTGGTAGGAATATACATAAATATGAAAAAAATTATTTCATAATCAAGCTTAAATGTCATTCTATTTTAACAAGCTGCTATAAAGTTATATTTTCAATTTGTAAAGGTGAAGAGCATTTCATATCCATCATGCATGAGACAATGCAGCTCCCTTTCTTTCTGCTGCTCCAATGCATGCTACTCATCCTTCCAAGTTGCATATGCGTGGATTATATTAGCTCCAATGCATGTTACTCATCCTTCCAAGTTGCATCTGCATGATTAATATTAGATTGGCGATTATCTGTTGCACCAGTCATTTGATGATGAGGGTGACAACACAAAAGTTTCTAAAGTACTTGCTATGTGGAATTATATCCAAGTTTGCAATTTACTTTGGGTTGACATAAAAGACATATCCCTCACATTCATTTTTTTTATTTTTATTAATTTTATTGCAAATATTTTCTTGTAATTTAAAAATTAACACTCTATTTATAAAAAAGTTCACATATAAATAATTTTATAAAAAAAATGATATAATAAGTATATATAATAAAAATTATAAAAAATTTAGCAATATTATTAAAAATTTACTTACATCAAAATACATTCATTGTAAATGAAAGGTACATGAGAGTCATCTTACTTTCCATACAACTAATTTTAAATTAATTTTTCTCTATAATAAATTTAAATTTTCAATTTTCTCCATTTTAATTTTTTTATCATGTTTGAGCTTTTTAAATAGTATAATTTTAATTTTTCAAATGACCAACTTTTTTAAATGTAACCCTCATTTTGGATAATTTTTCATATTTATTTAATTGGCTAAATTGTTTAAAAGTATATTTTACTTTTAGCAATTAACGAGTTTTAATATCAGGCTACCTTTTAGTTGATCCAATATTTTAGAAAAAAATTTAGTGATGAGAGTAAATAAACAAGAGATCAATGAGTTTTTTTACTTTAAAGCTCTATTAATTTTGAAATACCCATATAAGTCACAATTTCGCATTAGATTCACACACTTTATTAAGTATTTGTATGGTATCCATCCCTATATCACCTCCCTCCGTTCTCAATTTTTCCCCTTATCCTTCTCTCTCAAATAAGACAACAAAACCATTTTATATAATTTATAGTAATAATATTTAGGCAAACAATTACACAATGTCAAACATTGACACTAATTAATATTGTACCACGAAATATTTCAAAATTTCACTTTTAGAAGAAAAATTTTACAACCAATATTTGTTGTGAATTTTAATTTATGTTAAAAAATTATAATATACATTTAAATTTTCCCTATATAAGTTTCATATAATTTTTTGATGACATAAGTATATTGGCATTACATTATAATATTGGTAAATGAAGAATTTAATGATGGGATGAGAATTTTGCCAAGTGTTTTGGTTCTTAATCTGGTCTGACATGCATGTATGTTCACTCTCTACTATTATTCTGTCCTAATTTAATTATAGGGTGGGGCAGATGGGACCACGCTCACATATCGCCATCTTCCTTTTTCAACGATACATAAAATCAACATATACACAAATGTGATATGGAGAAGGACATCTGGTTACATATACATAAATGTGATAGGCAGAAACAAATGTGACAGAGAAGGACACCTGGTTGGGAGACCTTTAGTCTTCCACCGTCCATTTCATGCATTGTAAGTGAATAAACTAAAATTTGCATAAATTTTAGTCTGCATTCTTACTTAAAGTATGATATTAAATAAAAGAAATTTGCATTTCTTTCCCTTTGTCCTAGTTTTAATATTACCTCCATATTTCCTCTATTTAAAACTAGTAAATTTTTCTATGGCCACCTTTAATTTCTCATTTATTTTCCCAACTTTTTTACTATTTTTCTTCTGATTTTTCTATGAGTTGAATTTTCATTATAAAGAACTCTAGCTACTTGAATTGCTAACCCGTTTTGTCGTGTAATACTTCAGTTCAAATTGTTAGTTCAATGTCAATATGGGGATAGGTGGACCATTTTTGTGTGCTCTGGTTCGAGAAAACTTTAAGAAATCTGAAAAAAAATTGAAGCCCACTTTTGAGTTTGAGGTGGTAAGTCAACAACTAGTTTTTAAAAGAGAGGTGACCTAGATACCTGCATTTTTTTTTGCTGATAAGAGTGACACGTTCTCTTGTTATAATAGTGCAAAATTTATTCACATGAATTCATGAGCTCAAAACATGTCAAACTCAATAATATTAATACCTTTATACCATAATAAGCATAGTTTACTTGAATAACTGTAACTTTAATACCTTTTTACCATAATAAGTTTACTTGAAGAAAGGTAATTTCCTGCCCAACATATTCATGACACTCTTTACAATGACACTCTTTACAACTACACTCCTTTCATATTTTTTTCAATATCTACTACTTGTAATATATTTCTTTAAGTATTTAATGAGTTATATTTGATATTACATGCCCTCAATAATTCTCAACCTTAGATCTTACGGTGATTATTGTACTTTAGAACAAATGGTACAAATAAACTAGTTGTATTGCCAATAAATATATTATTGTAGGTAGCTCAACCAATCTAAAAAAATGTAGTAAATTTAATTTTTTTTAAATATTTATTGAATTAACTTACTTTTTTTCCTATAATAACACAATTCATTATATCCATAAACAAACTTGTAAACTCACCATCTACATATTAACTAATTGTTTATAAAAATTTTAAATGAATTTAGAGTAAACACTCCATTTAAAGGAAAATTTAATCACTAATTTTTTTGAATTTGTAATGATTATAATTGTTTTATTTAAAATAACTCTAATACCATTTTAGATGTTTTATTTTCATCTTTATTTATCTTTTTTATTATTCTAATTTTATTTTTAGTATTATATCTTTTTACTTCATACTTATTAATAATACTTTATAATATCTTAATATCCCGTTCGAACTCCCATTTGTATGGGGATAGAAAATAGTGCTCATGTGTAAACACATCCCCAAATTACTTTGTAAATTGAGCCATAATTTGGATGTGAATGGAGTATTTCATTTCGATTCTATAGACACTGATTGACGCGCCTGATCCGATCTAGAGGCCGGGGGAAAATGATTGTGATAAGATATTATGAACTAATAAAAACTTGGGTACATTCTACTTAAAAGTCATAACTTGTAATTAGTGAAATATTTACAACCATATAAACTCACAACACTTCTCTATTTTATCCAACGTGCGATTATATTCTCAACATCCGTCCTGGCGAACAACACTGATACATTTGTCACGTATAATTTTAAACCCATCCTCAACAACTATATACGAACAATGGTCTCAATTTGGATATTTTTACTCCATACCCGGGCAGACCACAAGCCAGATTTTCAGTCTCGTGTCGGGTACGTGTGTGGGTCCACTGTCTCTAATCCCATATGAGAAGGTATTATAGACCAATAAGTGATTAGATATATATATATATATATTTAAAAGTCACTACTTGTAAGTTGTGGAAAATTTCCAATATTATAAACTCACAATAACTCACTCAACAACGATAATAATTTATCACATCCACTAGATACTAAAATAGTTAATATCCTCACAAAAATAGAATGGCATAACCAAAACTCATAATAAGAACTCTTCATAATTTACAAAAGAAATTTGAACTTTCTTTCATAAGTAGAGAGCCCAAAATTGTATACAAAAATCTCTAGAATAAACAACTGATAAAAATATATGGAAATATTTGTATGTGTACTTAGAGATGTATACCATAAATTTTTACAAATAATGTAGATGATATCCATAAATACTTTCTCGATAAACCTCTAATTTTACCTGAAGTTTGTTTGGGGAGTGGACTGAATTCATAGTTTAATGAATGAGTTTATTAACGTTGAGCCACTACATTAATTCAACCATAACCTCTACTCAAGTATATATCACTTAGAGTTTTATCAGTTTTGTCACATATATTTAACATATATCCCTTAGTAATTTAACCAATTTTTTATGTCTTAACACAAGGTTTATATTGTTGACACTCATGTAAACGAGCAACAATATGTTAAACAAACAAAATGGGCCTAACATGTCTTGAAGGTCCTTCATCAACCATTTGAGTTCACCGAGGCTATGTGCTAAATCATGCACTCGCAAAGCCCTACAGAGTCATCACCTCGATCAGTATTTCTTAGGGTATGTGCACATCGGCTACTCGCAAAGCCCTACATAAGAGACATCCCTATCATAGCCATCAAACACCGAACACTGACCAAAAGTTTCTATTGCATCGCTTTAAGATTTGGCGCTAATTAACTTGATTTTTTTCAAATTGAGTGCTACAAATTAGATAGATTTGCTAGGAAGTCACCTAAAAACCTCCGTATGTTGTTAATTACATTAGCTCCTCATGGATATCTTTATATTGTCATTAAAAATGAGAAATCTTGTCCTTGGATTGCTCCCCGACCTCCGATTAGTAAAATGAGCATATCTCTCTCCTCTGATCACCAAATGAGGCGATCTTGGTGTCAAATGGACGATAATTGAGTCATCTAGAGATCCATGGCTGGCCATCACCTGGTAGTGTATGAAAAAGGCTGCAAAATGGTTGTTTTGTCTTATATGTTTCTAGATAGTAGAATCGGATGTCAGCACCGACCCTTTTGTGGGCCAATTCACCATCCACCAACCCCCACCAGTGCCTAATTGTCGACCTCCCTCCCCTATACACCTCCATGGCTAGAGCCAAACTCGGGCAAGGGAGAAATCAGCTAGTAGGAGTTGTTTCCACAAGTGGGTATGTGCAGTTCATCCCGATTACGGTTAGTCGATGGCTAATTTCTCCCAACTCCAACAACCACTTGGCCGACCACCACTACTGAAAGTTTCACCTGGATCTTGGCAACAAAACGCCTAAGGTTTGGTAAGCTCTTTGGCCACCTCCGGTGAGAATTTCTATCAACATCATTTATTGCTCGGTTTTGGACAGTTTTGGCAAACAGACAAATTCATATGTGGTTGGTCAGGGTAAGGCCCCTACTCATTCCACGAGCAATTATGAGTATGGTAAGTGTAATTGGGGGTAAATTTTGAATTTAGAAGCTCATTTGATTTAAATTTCAAAGTTTAGGGAGTAAATTACTATTATGGAAAGTTTGGAGACTAAATTATAAATATAAGAAAAATATGAAAAATGTCCGTAAGAGTAGCCTATGGGGCTTATAAGTGATTTTGAGACATATGAGGATGTCTAAAGTCATTTTCGAGAATTTAGTGGCAAAATCATAAATATGGTGTAAATGAGGTGCAAAATGGTAATTTTGCCCAAATAAGGGTAAATTGTCAATTTTACCTAAATTGATGTCAAATAGTTCATTTTGACTATGAAGGGCATTGAGAAAAAAAAAACTATGGAGGGAAAAAATTGTAAGTTTCCAAAATAAATATGCAAAAATGAATATTTTTACAACTACGGGGCAAAATGGTAATTTTGCCTATTTTAGGGACTAAAATGTAATTAATATATTTTTGGAGGTCAAGTGTATTTAAATGAATTATGAGAACTCAAATGAGAGAATTGAGAAGTCTAGTGTTCAAATTGAGGAACTTTTGATGAGTGGAGGCAAAATGGTAATTTTGTCCCACTTAAGGATCAAAATGCAAATTTTAGAAAAAGTTAGATTATCTAAATAAAAGACTTAGAAACTTTTAGGGAATTTTGGTGAATAAGACCTAATGTGGTTTAACCTTAATTTTGAAGAAAATCATAGGTGGTGTTAGTAATCATAAAGAGTCGTCAACACGTTAGTCGAGAGAACCTAGCCTGAGGGACAAAATCGTAATTCATGGAAAATTACAAGATAACAGTTATGAGTATTTATTAGATCTCTTAACTGACTCAGATATGCAATTTGATTCATGTAGAATAAATCTTGCAGCCGATTACACGAGGATCACACAACCAGCGATAGAGTAAATAACGGTTGAGATGAACAAGTCCCGATGAAAATGTAGGTGAGTTTTTTACGGCTAGTCCTATTGGATCAACCAAGATTTAATTAACTTGCTTATGAGATTGTCGATAGTGGTGCTCACACAAGCAATATGTTCTTTGAGACATGTGGTGTGTAAAGGCAATATAGGCCACAAGTGTAACAAAAGGAAGTTCTGTTCTATGATAGTGCGATCCCTCCATGATGGAGCAAATATGTGTGAAGCTTGTTAGATATAACCCATATGCTTAAACCTCAAACCTTCTGAAATAAACCATATGAACGACTTAATAATGTAAGCATGTGCTATCTGTAAACCCTATTTCCACATAATGAGAAAGTCGGGCTGGAAGAACAAGAAATTTTGAGTAAGAACCCAGGCTGAGCCTAAACAAATATCGATAACCGAGAGTCAAAACAGGAAATTTGAAAACCTCAAACGACCTATAAATACCCAAAAAATCATGGGAAGGAACCATGGATGAAATGGGGTGTAAGAACTAGACTGGTTCAGGGTAAATTGGACCTGAACTGAGATGAAAATATGGAATTGGTTCAAAGATACATTTTTCTATGTGGCATAAAAATATCAATTTGGGAAATTGAAACCACCATTAGTTAGAAAATGAATTTACAAGAATTTAGAAAATTTTAAATTTCAGAAAACCGGTCAAATCGAGCCTGAACATGCTGATTTTTTTATTTCGGGTCACTATATTCGGTTGCACCGGACTAGTCAACAGTCCAGCCTATCAACGAACCACTACTAGGCCAGTGCCTAGTCAATAGGCACAACCAATCAACATGCGATGCGTGGCGAAGTGCACCCGGTCATCATCCAGTTAGCACCTAGAAGCGCTGACCAATTAGGGAGCGATATGTGTCCCTAGTCAATTATTACAGTTAGATAAGCCTAGTCAGCTAGGCCGACAAATGGGAAGTGGACATGTGGCCAAGGTGCCACGTCAGCATCCGACTAGAATTTCGGAGAGAGAGTCAATGAATCAGAGGTTGACACGTGACAGAGTCACATCGGATAGCCTCAGCTAACCAGCGGTTGACACGTGGTAGTGGTGTTGTACGTCAGGAGGGAAATCTGACGTATTTAAATTGGCTAATCAGAGGACACTATGTGTCATGGTCAATAGTTGATAGAAATATGGTCAGTAGGGAATGAGCGACCAATGAGAGGCCGCCACATGTCCAGTCAGCAAGTCAAATGTTGCTGAGTGGGATGCTGCGTTAGCAAAGCTAGCCAATCACGTAGCGCCACGTGGCAATCCCACATGTGCGACACAGTGTCGTCTTCATCAATGGATGGCTGAGAGGAAGGGATAAGGAAGAAGGAGGTGGTCTCTAGCGACCAGGAAAATGCACCGATCTAACCGTCCATGAGCGGGGCAGAGGTCGAGTCCTATGCCGACTGGTAGCCCTCGTAGTTATCGAGCTCCCTGTATAATGAGCACCCCTCCTCTAGCCTTCCCCATTTTGCCAACGAGTGAAGAAGAGGAAGCACTTAGTTTTTCGATGAGGAGTAGACTAGAGCTCCAATGTCGGGTCTTTCTTCAACCTCGGGAGCTTCAGTTGGTGTCATTAGAACCCGAAGAAAGTTCCCCACCCAACTACACCTTTCGTTCGACCTGAGGACCCCTGTTAGAGCATCGACAAGCTCCAATAGTACCATTTCTCCACTAGTCATGAGGAAGCCGAAGTACTCCAAGCATTCTTACAGTCGCCCCCGATCTTTTGTGACTAGGCTCACACCTCCTCAGCCCTCCTCGACCAACTTTCGACTCCCTGTAACCTCCAAGGTAAGATAATTCCTCCCTGAGTCGCCGAAATTTCGAAGTTGCAAAAGTTAGAACTCCTGGACTTTTCTCATCAAATTAACTGTGCTCCGACAGGCAATTGGACTGCAATTGAATCCTAGAAGGACCCCCTACAAGAGCACTTGTTGTCCACATTGAGAGCTCTGATTGTCCCACCCTCACCGGTCAGAAAACTAAGCTTTCTCTCTCTAGAAATTTTTTTTGATGAAACTCCATTTGAGCTTAAAAATGGACCAATTGATGTCATTCAAAAGCCAGAATGATCGTATAGAGATGAGGAGGGTGATTAATATCATACGAAGGGGCAATTAATTGGATTCGTGAGGTAAATTTGATAAATTTGGATTTCGGGGCAAAAATGAGTAAATTGAAGAAGAAATTTGAGTGAATTTGGGGATTTCTAGAAATTGAAGAACTTTTGTGCAATTATTTTTGCAATGGTAGGGATGGGCAATTTTAAGAAAATTGGGGACCAATTGACGAATTTTGGGAAATTAAGGCCCAATTGGTAATTTTGGAAAATTATCAAGTAGTCTAGGACTTAATATTCCCTATCCGAACTAATATAGGTATGAACGGAGTACGTCGACCTACAATCGTAGAACGCCTCAGGAGTACCAACAAGCCAGTCCAAGAAAGATGAATCACTACATGCCAGGTGAGTAGGAACTTCCAGCATCAATCTTGATTGGGATGATAGTCATACTTTTAAATTTGAAAACCATTTTTTTGGAATTAGTCTTCCCTAACTGCGTGAACCTGCTTAAACGATTTGGGTACTAATTCTGGGGTGAGTTAGAATTGCTCTAGTACACTAAGGCCAATGGGCATGGGTTACAACCGTAGACAAGTAAAGTCTATATGCTTAAAAGATTACCATAATCATATTATTATTAAGTTTAGCTACTGAGCCAAAACCAAGTCGTCGAACTAGTTGGGTTAGTAGATTTTGAGCCGAAGTTGGGTTGTTGAACCTGTTGGGCTAGTAGTTACGGAGCCGAAGCCGGGTTATCGAGCTAGTAGCACCAAAGATAATGACTTACTAATAAGACTATTGATTTTGCATGCCATAAGTTCGGAACCATCGAGGCACCCGATAAGGGTGGTGGTGGTTCTAAGGGATGCTGGACGACCTAGGGAGAATAAAGGAAGATTGTCATCTAGTATGTCGGGAAACTTGGGGAGCTTCATGTGCACAAAGACCTAAGTCGAAGGCGAAGAGGTCTTGTCCCATGTATGCAGACATGCATTATGATGCATGTTTGAGGGTCGGTTATTGATGGTCACTCAAACTCTTGGTAGAAGTAGTGGACTTCTACTAGGGTGGATGGTAAAGGCACTCTGGTCCACAAGTGAGATAGTTACATGCTATTCTGCGAACGTGTGATCCCTTTTGCTGATAAAAAGGGTGTGTGTTGTGTGACAACCTAGTTTTAAGAATAGAACACCCCATGACAATATGAGGAAAAGGCAGAAAACATGAGTACGAATGCAATGAAATGAAAAAGACCAATCAAACTCATCCCTACAATACCCACTCACTAAGTTGAAAGACTCACACCCCCTCCCCTTTTTATTTTTTTTCAGGAAGGGAGGCTTCGATAGAAATCGATCATCGAATCCTTTAAACCCAGGTACTCTCTTAATCAAGATTTTATTTTGACACAATAGTTTTGATAGTGTCATTCTAGGAGAAGCCATGATACGAAGTACACTAACTCCCTATGGTTTTAGGGAGTGTAATCCCTCCGGATAGAGTGGCGGATTATGCACAAGGTTTTGACCAAACTAGATCGGAGTGTGGCATTATCCCTCCCGGATGGAGCATTATAGTGAAAGTTTTCTAAACACCAAACCCATATATAAGAACCTACAAATACCTTGATTAAACCCTATGACTATTTCCTAAAAGTTTGGTATATTTTAAGCATGTGCTGACTTGTCGACATGATGTTGTGATGTTAGTTAATCCTATTCACTAGGTTATCAAGCTCACCTCCACCAATTCCTCCATTTTAGGTAACTAGAGCATGAAGGAAACCAACCTAATGTGCTAAGAAGCCAAATAAACTAAGGTATACTTAGTCCTAGTGTTTCCTACCATAAATTATTTTCCAAATTTGAAAGGATCTTTTTAAAGAGTTATTAATGTGTTTTCCTTATCCGAGCCTTAAGTCCTGTCATGTTTACAAAGGTGAGGTACCCACTGTTATAAGACTAAGAGAATGTGGTGGTTGTGTGCAATTCTAGTCGGGAAAGCCGAACTAGGGTGTGATACACCACCTGTATGCATTCTCTTCTAAGAAGAATTCTATCATGGTGACTATTTCTATCTTAGGTACTTTCACCATGTGTAAGAACTTCTTGGTAGTTTGCAGCTAGTTTATTGCTACAATAACATCATTCTCGCTAGAGAAGCTCTTACATCTCAACACTGAGCTTTGAGATTTATGGGAAAATCGAAATCTCATATATTCAGGTCATGGGCTGGATCTATCACATGTGGTGGTGCTGCCTCAGGCACCTTCTCTTCAGGAGGTAAGATAGGAAGGGACTCTCTAATTGATTTTGGGTTCATCCCGAAGTCATTCATGAAACCATTAGTGTATTCCATGATCTATAGAAAGTTTTTCACATAATTAGTATCTAAAGAAATCTTACTACTTTAACAAATGCCATATTAGTGTAATTCCCATTTTCTATCAATTCCAAAATGTTTCATTCCCAAAAATCTTATGTTTTGAAAATAATAGCTCTAATACCACTAAAAATTATCACACTCCGGCCCGATTAACAGTCGATGGTTCTATGCAACTCATCAATACCCTTGATATTACAATGGTGGGTACCATCACCAAAGTAAAACCCGAGGGACTAAGACTTATAATAAATATGATACCTCGAATTTTAGTGAAAACTTGAATTTTTTTTCATAAATAGTGAAACCAAAAACATTACATAATTACCTAGGAATACAACAATTGATAAGAAATAACTGAAAAACCTTCGTATGCAAATCTTGGTACCACTACCACAAGTGGTGTAAGTTCTATAGGTGATGTCCCAACTTGTACAACATGAAACTTGTTTAAGGGAGGAGGCAAGCTCACAACTTAGTGAATGAGCTACTGATGTTGGACCATTACACGACTTATAACTTCAAATTTCACATAAAAAAATATACACATAGAGATTTTATTCATGATTTCACAAATTTAATTACTTTAACAATTTTACCCAGCTATTAAGACTCATGTCTTGGGCCTCCCGCAATCGTATAATAAATATGTCGGGTCAAGCTCTCACTCCCTAGATCATATTAACAACAATTCATATATGCATAAGATTGTTCATACTAGCAATTCATGGCCATTGGCATGCCCGAACATCATGTCATTATCCCAATCGGGTAAATATAACAGTGTGTGAGTCACGTGTACTCTACAGAAGTGACACCCCTTGGTTTGTTCCTTCATTTGGATGACTTACCGTCCTGAGAATATGAGATTAATTCGTCCAACAACATGTACATACCTCTACACACATAAGCCACATCCCACCATACCCTCGACGTAGAGGTGCACCACACATGGGACTACACCCATATATCAACCAGGGGTCCTGGGTAATATGGAAGCACGATTTCGATCTACCCTTATCCACCACTTCCAATATACCTTGGTCGTCGACATTACCTCAATAGGTGTCCTATCGACCCCCCAAATTTCCACCCGATATATATATATATATATATCACATAGTTTTCTCCTCAATCCAACCAATTCAATATCTCAGATGCATGCACAATAGTTAGTAAGCAACATGCATATCCAAATCATATTCTAAAAAATCTTGGTACTTAATCTGACCAACTATATTGAGCAAAAAAAATCTGATCAACTTGATATCTCATATGCATGTGCAATAATAAGCAAGCAACATGTGTGTTGAAATCATAATCACGAGGAGCTTGGTCCTTAACCTGACCAACTCCATAACTCATATGCTTGCACAACAACTAGCAAATAACAAACATGTTCAAATCTCAATCATGAGTAGCTTGGTTCTAAACTCGATCAATTTCATATAAGAGAATCAATCTCGATCACAATGCTCTTACTTGCGTAGTCTTGGGATGCGACTATAGTTTTCTCATATTGTGTCGACCTTATCCCATTTAGTCATTTAAAAATGGTATTTCTTAGTGAATATACATTTATTTAGTTTCATATCAATTTTCAAAGGATTTTACAAAATATACCTCATGCATTTCACGATATTATACAAAAATAGTCAAGTGCATTGGTTGGTCCAATCGAACTCACCATCATTACTCCCACTCACAATTTTTAATGTAACTTGTTCGTTTCGACTAAAATTTCACTTAGCTTGGGTTGTGAGATCCATGTGTGATCAACTATTTTATTCTCTCTACAAGAGTCGTATTATAGATTCATGATCAATTAGACTACTTAATTAGCATATACATACTACCCTGTAAGTTTCCTAAGAAATTATGATTTTGCCACACGGTTTCAGTTTGCTCGACCTATGTGTCAATGAATCATTTTTTACAAATCCATCTATAAAGGTTAATTGTACTTACTTATGATTATAACATTTTGTGATTATACTTGCCCAAATTCTTAAAAATTCCTATGCTTTCACATAGTTACCTTATTTTCCCAAAATTAAATTTTGGTTGCTAAGTTGGGCAAAATTACCATTTTACTCTTTATACCTTAAAACTTATCCTTTTGGACGCTATAATTTTTCTTGGGTTCTCAAATTTCTTTAGATCTCATTCATGACCCAAAATTCCTTAAAATATCTCGTAAGTCCTAAATTTTTACTATTTGCACAATAGTTCTTAAGTTGGACAAAATTAGCATTTTGTCCCTATACTTAAAAATATATCTTTTTGGGACCCTATATTCTCCAAATCTTTTATTTTGGTCCGTAAGACTCCCTGTAGTCTTATTTAATCCTTAATCTTAAAAAAAATCTCTTTTGGGCACCAAAATCTCTTTGTTTATACTTTACTCCCTAAACACTCTCTTTTATCCCATTTTGGTCCTTAAGCATTCAAAACTCATCATCCAAATTTCAAATATTTACCAATCTTTCAAAATGGTCTCTAAACCTTCTTTAGCATTAATAAACACCACCAATAAACCTTACTATTGAATGAGTCATTTAACTTATCCATATTTACTTTTTGGTCCCCAACTTTTGCTCCCCAACAAAATAATTCACAAAAATTCTCAAATTCATATATGATGTTCCTAGGGACTCTCCCTAGGCCATTGTGGTCTCTGTCTAGTCGAGGTTAGCTGTAATAGTGATAATTGGGACCAAATCTAAGGTAATAGTTTATTGAGTAAAAGTCGAGTTAAGGTCAGGTTCTCAATGGAGACGATGAGTAAGTCGATGACATAGGGTTTTAAAGTTGAATACTAGAGGAGTACATTGACACATGAATCGCCTCAAATGAAGGTTTAAGCATCCCACAAAATCTATTTTATTCTACTTTGTTAAGAGTAGAGATTAATTAGGAATTCTCTAAATTTATTCAAACTCCATACTAGGTCGGTGGAGTTGGAAAATTGGGACCAAGAGGCGTCTGTATATTTTTCGCAATCCTTGTTAGCCGTCAAGGCCATTGGAAATGTCTTGAGAAGGAATTACTTTATTTCTTGTCGACGAAGCACATGTACTATTTGATAAATCCAACACGAGTACTTTAACATAAGAGGCCAAGAAGGTGACATTAGAAAAATGGCTCGAGTAGCTTTTCAGTGACACTTGAATCACTAATTTTGGTGGTCGGGAGAGAAATTTGTACTCTATGCAAGTTCAGTAATAGAAAAATAGAAGTATATGGATTTTAGAGAGAATTTCGATAAGTTGATGAGCAGGGAAAATCCAAATCTTATATGATCGTAAACTAAACTTAATTTGTTATCTAATCATAATTACTTTTCATTATTTAATAGCAACTGACTATTTGAAAGAAATAATTAGTTATGATGGGTTTTGGAATGCAACGAGTGATTAAATAAACTTTTATTCGGGTTTCGGACCCATAGTCGGGCAGAGGGTACATCGTGCGCATGTGGCATGTGGTACTGTCACATGTGTTATGCCCATTCGATCGGTTTAGTACTATTTCAAACCAGTTTTCGATAAATTACTCGGTCCATTTAACCACTATTTCAAACTAGTTTCCGATAAATTACTCAATCCATTTAACCAATTTTGGTAGTTTTTTTGTTAGTTCATCCTTAATTTCTGGTTATTGCCTCCCATAAGATTTTTCTAAACATTTCTTGTTAGATTTCATATATAATATGTTCAATAATTACTAAATTATTTAAATAATTTATTAATTTTATATAAATTCACGATTATATAAATTTATTATTTAAATATTTTAATAATATTACTAGATTCTACATATTATTCTTCTATTGTCTATACTTACATTCTTTTCATTTATATAACTTTATTTCTACCTAAGAATTAAATAAGGACCTTATGTTGCCCTCCTAATATAAACTTTAGTGTTTTAAGGTAATGTATATTTTATTTAGACGCTCTTGCATCCTCACCTCGTGGTCCTAAGATTTTACAATTGGTTAAAAGATACTGTTATTGAAATGAAATTCAGATAGATCATATAGAATTTTCTTTTGACCAGTAATTTTGTATCCATACACTTGGACATATAAGTGATTTAATATTTTTCAACCATGCATGTGTATTTTTAGACGGATTATTCATTTTTATAAATACTTTTTTTTTATAGATATGCATTATTGTTTTACTAGGAAATATAAAAGAAGATTGAGGTAGGAGTCATAATAATAAGTCATCAAAAGTTTATTAAAAAATTTTAATCTATTTTGGAAAAATGGGCTGGGGCAAAGAGATTTAAGTATGAATTTGGGGGAATTATTAAAGCTTTTCAAATCTATTTGGAGGGAGAGTACGAGAAATTAATAAAAATTAAAAACATTAATGTGTTACTTTTAATTAATTTATTAAGTAATTTTGTATTTATAAATTAATTAAATTTTATTATTAATAATTATGACATATAATTAAATATTAATATTAAAATATAGAATATTATATTATATTATATAAAAATTATATATAGTTATATTATATATATGTGATATATTATATTTTTTTACCTTTTATATAAACTCTTCTAATCTCTGTAAATATGAAAAAAAAAGTAAAAGAATAAGAGAAAGAGTCTATCTGAGCTTATCTCACTCACGGCCTCCCCCCTCTTTCCCCACTATATATACTCCCCGCCTTCTTTTTCCCACTTAAGAGTCAATACACTTCTACATCTTTCAGTACCGACGTCATCGTCTGCCATTCAAGATTTTACAGTTGAAAACATTGAGAAAGATACTTCTTTCTTAAAGAAAAAAAAAAGATGGGTTCTTTCAAGTTGCCACAGGATCAGCATGGCCCAGAGGAGGACCTGAACTCACAGTGTGAGCGCATCCACTTCAACGGGCCCATCATCGTTGGAGCTGGTCCATCCGGCCTTGCCGCAGCCGCTTGCCTATCGGAGCACGGCGTCCCCTCGCTGATCCTCGAGCGGAGCGATTGCATAGCGTCCCTCTGGCAGTACAGGGCCTATGATCGCCTTAAACTCCACCTCCCCAAGGACTTCTGCCAGCTCCCCTTCCTGAAATTTCCAGAGGACTACCCCAAGTACCCTACAAAGCACCAGTTCGTGGCCTACATGGAGTTCTACGCCACCCATTTCTCCATCAGACCTCTGTTCAATCAGTCTGTCATCGCCGCCCGCTTCAAGGACGGGCTATGGCGGCTCCGGACGGCTGCCGATCACGAGTACGCGTCCCCTTGGCTCATCATCGCCACGGGAGAGAATGCAGAGCCCGTGATGCCGGATATTGTAGGGCTGGAAAAATTCGGCGGGAAGATCATCCACACGAGTTCATTCAAGTCTGGTTCGGAATATCAGAACGAGAGGGTCCTCGTCGTCGGTTGCGGGAATTCCGGCATGGAGGTTAGCTTAGACCTCTCCGGCCACAATGTTACCCCTCACATGGTTGTGCGGGATACGGTGAGTTGTTTTATTTTCTCTTTTTGGGTCACAATAGAAATATTCCATATTTCTATGCATGCATGGAATATTTAAATAAAATATGTATTAAAATAGATAAATTATTTTAGGTATATAAAATAGGTTTATAAGAATTTCTCACGTTATTTTAGAAGAATTTTAAAGTGACTGGGTTGGGATAAAGAGCTAACTTTTAAAAAATTAATTTTTTATTTATGAAAATAAAAATATTACAAATATATAATATTAAAATTTATATATTATATTTTTAACTTTATATAATTTTAAACTCTTATACTATTTTCATGTATATTTTATAGAATATAACGGTTGAAAATATAATTTTATATTAAATAAAATAAATATCGTTTATTTATAAAATTATAAATATTTTACACTATCCGTCCCCATTAATTTATTACATAAATGTTTTATTGGTCCCCGTTACCTTATTTCATGAACCTTCAAGTTGATGATTCAATTTATTTTAATTCTCTTTTTTTTCCTAACCAGTTTTCTGCGAGTTCTCATGAGTTACTGTCATTATCTATGTAGGTTTTTTATGCAAATATTTTTTGTTCTTTTAATTGGTATTTAATGTTTCATTTTGGGGCTAGTTTAGTACACATCCCTAAAAACGGGGTGGGGTTGCGTTGGATTGCAGGTTCATGTGCTGCCTAAGGAAGTGCTTGGGTTATCGACCTTCGGGATAGCAATGGCACTCCTCAAGTGGTTTCCCTTGAAGCTGGTCGACAAGTTCCTCCTCTTTGCGGCTAGCGTGACCTTGGGCAATACGGAGCAATTGGGTCTTAGGCGGCCCAAAATGGGGCCCTTCGAACTCAAGAATGTGGCTGGAAAGACCCCAGTGCTCGATACGGGAGCTCTGTCCCAGATTAGGGCAGGGAAAATCAAGGTAATCCAGGGATGCCTTTTTGGGTCGAATGATCAACTTGCTTTTTGAAGTTTCTACAGGTTAAGATGTCTTGTTAGGGACTAAGCCTTCTCCCTAATTTTGTGGTTCAATGTTAGAAGGTAACGGAGGGGGTGAAAGAGATAACAAAGAATGGAGCTAAGTTCGTGGATGGACAGGAGGAGGAGTTCGATTCCATAATCTTAGCAACTGGCTACAAGAGCAATGTCACTAGTTGGTTCAAGGTAAACTTGGAAGCTCACTTGTAGGAAAGCTATGCTTATGTTTGTGCATCCCTTGTAGTTTCAATTTATACCACTTTTTTTTTTTTATCTTGAAAGCTAGGTTTAGTTTTTAGCTCTATCCTCTCATTCTGGGCTTTGGACGCATGCAAGTGGATATGCAGGAAATCTACAAATCTCTTATTTTCTTCATGCAAAGAAGAATAAGATCAGCTATGACTTGTTGGGTCATTCCTTTTTCTAAACAATTTGCCTTTTCTAAGTTGACAAAAATTGTATTCTCTGCGCCTGCCACACCCCATCATGTGTTACTGTCAGGACAATTCATAAATGGACTTGCCAAACCCCAAAATAGATATACAAATCTTTCATTTCCAAAATCAATCCTACACCACCTCGACCAACAAACTGGGTCCTTCAATGTCGGTGTAATTTGTATATGGGTCGTTGATTCATGGTTTTGGTTTGGTTATTTAAATGCAGAGGGCCGAGTTCTTCACCGAGAAAGGGATACCCGAAGTACCATTCCCCAATGGGTGGAAAGGGGAGAATGGACTCTATACCGTGGGCTTCACAAGGGGAGGCATTCTGGGGACATCATGTGATGCCATTAAGGTTGCCCAAGACATTGCTGATCAGTGGGGAGCAATTAAGAATAAGCAAGCCCAAACTTGTCTCTCATTCCCGCAAAATTCCAGTCAAAAGACCATACATGATAAATATTCACTTTGAAAGGAGAAGTTTACAAGGATGGAAAGCAGTAAAATGATGATTGGCAAGCAAGGGCACTGGGTGTTAAGCATGTTTCTGAATTCAGCAGTTATATTGTATTATTCTTCTATGTAGAATTCTATGTGTACTGGTTTTCTTTATGTTTTCTTCCTCATTTCCGCTTGTGAGTTTTTCAATGCAGGTTCTCACTACATCAGTTAGGCAATGTGATAAGCTACTACTTTATGGGAGTAAAACTTATATTAATATCCATATAATCACTTTTGAATTATTAGAATATTGAGTAAAAACAATTATTAGAAAAAAAAAATTGTAACATAATTATTATTGAAAAATAGAGCACAAGTTCTATAAATGTAATTTACATCAATATAAATTTTGATTTATATTAACAAATTGGTCCCCGTGAAGGTTATAGTTCCAGTGTTCCAGTGAAGAAACAAAAGATGGAAATGTCAAAATATTTGAGAGGTAAGGATAGAGGAAAGTCTTAAAGAGATAATCGGAGTAACAACCCGAACACTATAAAAATGTTAAATAGATTTATGTAGGATGAAAAAAGGATTTTGACACAAAAGTGGATGTAAAATTCATTTCAAAAGAATAGATAAGTAATGTGAGAAAGTGAGAATGAGGAAAAATAGACGAGAAGTGCTTGTAGGATCTCAAATGGTAAATGTAAACAGGAGAAGATGATGTTAAGAAATGTCATTAAAGGTTGGATATTAATAATGGTAAAACTAGAAGGAGATTTCGGGAGAAAAGGAGTGTAAAACTTATCAAGGAAGGGAATCTTGGAAAAAAATAGATGTACCAATTAGGAGGAAATGGAACCTACGAAATTGAGGAGAAGATAAGCCTCAAGGACAAGCTACGGGAGATGAAATGATCAAGTGCAAAGGAAAAGTAACCGTGAAGGTCCAAGGGATAAGTTAAACCCAAGTAACGGGTAAGTAGTAAGACAATGTTAAATGATACTGTACGAGTAAGGAAGGAATTAAGTCAAAAAGGAGAATTGTGAAATGATCACGAGTGAGTAAGAATAGATTTAGAAAGAGAAGTGACCTTAAAAGAAAGGACGCTAGCGGAAATGAGGAATGATATAAGAAAGGACGAGTTTCAGCATATTATCGGGAACTTTATAGATTTGAAAGTTGAATGACCTAATAAAGGAGTTTGAAAAGGACGAGCAAGTGAGAAAACCAATACGACTATAAAGATGTAAAGTTAAAGATAAGTTCCAAAGAATATCGTGCAGTAAATGGCATGTAAGCATAACTATCCTAGGGGAATATGAATTAGGAAAAGAAGAGTTTAAGATTTGAGCATGATAAGATTAGACATTAAATGTGCAACGAAGTTGTAATAACCAACGAATGAGAGAATGATCAATGTAGGAGGAAAAAGGGTGACAACATCAATACCTATGGAAGTAGGTATGTGGTTCTTGAATGGACATTGAGCTAAGGTAGTCGACAAGTAAAGAGAATAACCGAAAGCAGAAAGGATTGGGTATTTCAGAACTTCCAACTCTAAAATTTTATGTAAAGATTCTTGGAATGGAGAAATAATGCTTTAAGGAACGAAGGAAGTGAATCTAAGGATATGACCTTAAAACATCCAGCGAGATATGCTTAGCTAAAATAAACTCCATGAAATGAGAAAATGATAGAAAAGAAAAGGAGATCTCGACTGTATGTTATATAAGGGAGAGATGAAAATAACTGAAGGGATTATATGTCGAGAACTACAAGTTGATATCAAGAGAAGTTCATTTTGGTACAAAAAGTGTGAAATAAGTTTTGGGGACAAAACTCTTAAAAGGAGTGTAGAGTTGCAAACTCCGCTCTTTGGAGTTAAGGAAAACTGGGAAAAGAACCAGTCAAACCGAGTGAGAAAAACTGAATCGGTTCACAAACCCGATCATTAGAGAATGGGCAATTTGGGAAATTTATAACTCCTGAGTGACCCAAAGGGTTCATAAAACCTTGGAAAAGGACCGTAGGACAATTTGGGAGAGAAAACCAGACCGGTTCAGGTGAACTGGATTCGAGTCGGATTGAACCGGTTTATGAACCAAATCGGTTAATGAATTGGAATTGATAGAGAAAGGGAAAACCAGGAAATTTATGGATTACAAGTGACCTAAATAGTTACAAAATCATGAAAAAGGACTTTAGGATGAATTGGAGATGAAAACCAAACCAGTTTGGGTGAACCAGATCCGAACCAGATAGAACTGGTTTGGACTGGTTTGAACAACTATTGAACCGAATGCTAAATTCATTTTTCTAGGTGGCTTAGAAAATTCAAATTGGAGAATTGATGCCACCATTTGATAGGTAATGAATGTAGATGAATTTGAAAAATTTTAATTTTGAAAAATTCGGTCGAATCGGGCCTAAACCGGCCTATTTAAGCTTTGAACCTAGTTCGGAATAGTATCGTCTTCTTCCTTCAGATGACAACACTGTTCACTCGTCGAAAAATTGAGCAGCATCGACGAAGATGAGAAGTCTCCACCTAGGGAGTTTCAAGCAATGAATGACCATCATTAAGGTGCCGATCGGACGACCAAGAAGTCCCCGAGCTTCCTATATAAAGAGTCCCTTCTCATTCATCCTTCTCACACCTAAAAACTCCACTCTCTCTGTAAACCCCGCCCTTTTGAGCTAAGGAAAACTAAGAAGGGAACCGGTCAAATCGAGTGAGAAAACGGAACTGGTTCACAAACCCGATCAATTATGAATGGGCAATTTAGGAAATTACAACTCCCAAGTGATCCAAAGGGTTTATTAAACCTCGAAAAAGAAAAATAAGACAAATTAGAAGACAAAAACCAAATTGGTTCAGGTGAACAAGATTCCATAAAAACTTTGAAGTTAAGCGTGTTTGCTTGAGAGTAGTGTGAGAAAGTATGATTTTTTTTTGTAACCCGAAATTTAGGTAAAAATTTTTTATGCAAATGTACACATTATCATAAATAGCCATAAATTAATATATATTTAATTATTATAACTAATACTAATAATTTAATAACTAAATTAAATTATTGGAATTAATAAAAATAATTTAATACTGAAATTAAATTATTGGAATTAATACCAATAATTTATGTTAATATTAATACTAGTAATAAATCTCTCCATTTTAATACACTATTTTACACCTATATTCATTTTCCTCACACCTAAACACTTTTCTCTCTCTCTACAGCTCCATTTCTCGATGAAACTCGAAACAGAGTTTCGACTTGAACATTTTTCTTAACCTCGTAAGGAGAGGTTGAGCTCTTTAGAACTAGGGAGAAGATAGCTATCTAATAACAAACTACAGTCAATCCGATAATCACTGTAGAAGCGCCGACATGATGGAACAGTGAAGTAGCTTCGGCGGACCGAAGTTGCCCTATTTCGGTAAGCTAATTAGGACTGAAAGGTAAGCTAATTCGGCTCCCCTTTGCAATTTTCAGCCTGTGCTAGAGAGAGAACCGATAGAATTTCAATGATGAAATTCTAACTCAATTCGGTATCAATTGATGTGATTCTTAATTCTAGGATGATCATTAAGATGAAAGCTATCTACCTAAATCGAAAGCTCGGACTGTCGTGCCCTCACCGGTGAGAAATCGAAGCTTTCTCTCTCTACAATCTATTTTCCGGTGAAGCTCCGTTTGAGCTCGTTCCAACGTTAAAATCTACGATTCAAAGTTCCTTAGAATTGTATGAACATGTATGAACTCAATTTCAACTCCAATTTCAACAATTTGAGGTGTTTGATCGGTCAATTTGATGAAATCAAATTCGGCAGTGTTGAAAAGTTGAAATTGGGGGAAAAATTGGGGATTTTTGAAATTCGAAGGACCAAAATGAAATTTTATGAAATTGAGGGCCAATTGGGCATGAAAATAATGTTTGAGGACTAATTGAGAAATTTTAGAATATTTGGGGCAAAACTTACCAGTTTTGTAAAGGAAGGGCAAAATAGTAATTTTGGAAAAGTTGGAGGACCAAATTGGAAATTTGAGAAATTAATCCCCTTTTAATGAAATGGAATAAATTGAGGTCCTATGATAAATTTTAAAATTTTTGGGACTCAATTTGTGGAAAAACCGGCATTTGGGATTTAAAGTTAAAGAGAAATAACTTTAGGGACCTAATTGCAAATAAATGAAAGTTTGACTTTCTCATTCATTTGGAATGAATGAAGGTGATTAGGCTGAAGGATAATGAACCAAGATATTCATATCGTGTAGGAACATGAAGTACTGGGAACACCAGCAAGGACAAGCTCGTGTGAATACCAAGAACTAGTCTAGTGGAATTCACGACATTAACGGGTGAGTGGGTTTACTAACATCATACCCGGTTGGGATGATGAGCACAACTTAAAATTTTAAAACCACTTACCGGTTGTGAGTGAAAATTTTATATCATACCCGGTTGGGAATGATAAGTACCTCGGTATGAAAACCCACTATTTAGTGGTATTTTAAACATCACTACTTAGAGGAAGTGATGTGAAGATCATGCGGAAAAACTACTTATCGGTTGTAAGTAGATCATACCTGGTTGGTATGATGAGACTTCCTCGAAGGAAGTTGAAAACTCATTCATCGGTTATGAACGGAGGTGTCCTTATACCAGGCGGTATAATGGATAGAGAAAACATATGTTTATCGGAAGTGCTCTACCCTGACTGTGTGCCAATGCTTAAACAATTTGGGAGACCTTCTCGATGGGAGCTCGAATAGCTCTGATAGGCCGGGGGCCTCGGTTTTGGAACTTGGGGCTAAATGCCCGATTTTGAAAATCTCATACAGTGGGCCCAAGACTAGTTGGCACGAGCAGGAGCTCGTAAACGAACATGATATATGTGCCATAAAACTTAATAAGTGAATTATTTGGCTATGGTACCAAGATAGGACTGACATGCTCAGTCAACTAGCGGCAATGCGATATGACAGGTCGACGGACCAGTCAAGACAAACAACTGCAGGTTGAGTTGAGAGTTGGGGCCGTTGGACCAGTGGCACCACAGATTACATGGCAATATGAGAAAACATTGTTTGTGCATGCATTGTGAGTACAGGATCATCAAGACGCCCATGAGGGGTAGTGATGCGTCCTAAGGACACTGAACGACCTGGTGGCTATAAGGGCAGTTTGTCGTTCTAGGTGTCTGTGCAAAATCTGGAGTAGCACCAAGCGCATGAGATCAAGGTGGGGATAGGATGAGGTCTCTGTCTTTTTATGGAGACGAAGAAGTGATTTCAGGATTGTGGGTCGGATGTTGCGTACATCCACTCATTCCCAAGGTAGAAGCGGTCGTACTTCTATCCGGGTGGCAGGAAAAGTCGCTCCGAAGCCACTAGCGGGTTCAGTAGTGATACTGACTTGCGAATATGTGTAACCTTCATGATGATGGATGTGTGTTGGGTGATGACACACCGGTAACTAAGAAATGGTGGAAAAACCCAAAATTTTAAACGAAGGGATTTTTGAAAAAGAAAGCAGTTTGGCACACTCCAATAATAATTATTTTCTTAAAAGTCAAAAGCTTTTAAAAACCCATTCACTGAGTAGTCGTATTCACCCCCTCCTTTATATTCCTTTCAGGAAATCCCGGAAAGTATACCCTTAAAGACCGTCAACTAAGATGCCTGTAAGATAGGTATGTAAAGTTTTAAATTTCATGCAGTTTTAATTATGCTATTCTAGGAAAAGGTGTAGGTTAAAGGACGCTTTACTCTTTACAGTTTACAATAAGGGGAAACCCTTTAATAAACCGGGAGAGTGGCAGGTTGATCACGGGGATCTGACCAAATTGGGTTGGGGCGTGACAACTAGAGTGGTATTAGAGCCTGTTTCCTCGAATACATAATCAAGACTAAAAAATATAGTAACTAATAGGATTTATCCTAAAATTTTCAGATGGCTCCCAGGAGAGGAACCAAGAAAACTTAGAAGGGCTTTACTCAAAACCCTACCTTCATAGGGAGACAACCCTAGAAGCTTCCCAAATGCCTGAGACCTAGCAGAAATGTCGAAAGACCAAATGGGGAAGCATCCTAGAGAATGGTGCTAGGACCTATTGATGGCACAACCTTAAGTATAAAGGAGGATGCTTATCAAGAATTCCATAGCTCCCTAGTTAATTTGTGACCATTTTCTTTAATAGGGTTGAGAGCCCAACATTTTGTATCCCCATGTTAATAAAAGATTCAAATTCCCCAAAACTTTATATTCTGAGGATGTGATCTTACTAGGAATATGGCCTAAGGAAAATAAAAAAAACCTACACTATCCTAGAAACTAAGGAAGAGTCGCATCCCAGTGATGGAAGATGAATCAGGAAACCTAGGAGGACTCTTACCATGACCCTTAGCAAAGGTGATTCAGCTAGAAAACTGTCAAAGTGATCAGACTCAAGAACGGTAAAGCACTAAACCAATAGTAACCCTAGAAAAAGCCCCACTCGAAGGAAAGGAAGAACCACAACAATCCATGTAAGGGAATAACGATGGGACATTACCTGAAGAGATGTCCAACCCTACTAAAGGACAAGTACCAAGTTGAACTATTATAGGTGTAAGGAAAGAAGGGGTGTTCCACACCTCATAGATTCAGGGCAATACCTCCTTAAAGGTCACGAAGGACATGAAGGATTGGAGACCAATACCATGGAGCAGGTTACATAAACAATTCAAAAAGAGGTCAAGAAAAGACGAGGTAAATACAAAAACTTCTTAAGAAGGTCAAACCAAGAAGGATACCTCATGAATAGGGATAAGGTACATGAGAAGCATACTTAGAACCCTCTCATAAGGGGCAAACATAGAAAAATGTCCCCCAAAACTCTAGGGAATGACATAGTGAGAGTGAAGAAGAGAAGGAATATGATGTGAAAAGGAATCATTGGTTAGCGAATGTGCAAGGAGCCAACCCCTCATTAGAAACTACTTGAAGGAAGGAAGTATCAGAGGCCATGACTAACCTGCTTTAGAAAAGTGATATAATTTTAAAGTACTACCTCTTTTGGAAAAAGTAGAAAAGTAAAAAATTGAATTCTCTGACCAACATACCTATGGAAGACCGGGAAGTAGAAAGGACTACACCTTAAAAAGGTCAGTGAGATGATGTTAACAACAGGAGTACTCGAGAAGACAACTGCCCTAAGAAGACCTAAACCAAGGGACTGGTGGAGGCGGAGCAGTTAACCAGCTAATACGCGAAAGAACCATGATGTAAGTTCCGACAAAGAAGAGAGGCGGAAAGGTCAAATACTCTAAAAGAGAAGGATGAAAACAATGCTTAAAGGGACTAAAAGGCCAAATTAACAACCAAACTCAAGCCAAGAAAGAAATAGGCAAGCTTCTCATATAATGATCAAGAAATCTTGAAACAAGGAAGATTTGTACGCTCCCTAAGGAAATAGACAAGTATTGGGTATGAATGAAAATGCAGATAGAGTATAACAGATATCCTGCAAGACCTGAGAAGTAAAGGTAAATAGGAGAAGACAACATCAAGAGTAGAAATCCCCTAGAGCAAATGTAAAAAGGAATGTCCGGAGAAAGGAAAAGAATTCTACAAAGGAAGGAAGCCCCAAAAAGATATGTGTATCCCAATTGAGAGGAAATGGAACCAACCAAAATAGAAGGAATGATAAGCTCACAAATGAAATGTTGGTTGAGATGGAAAAGTCGAGTACTGAGGAAAAATGAGGTCATAAGAAGGAAATTAAACTAAAGGAATTATTGATGGGTGGATGGACACAATGTGGAGTGAAAGGAACCAATCCTTAATTAGGAAATGTTTCCAAGGAAGAAAGGATTGTAATGGCCCAGACTGACCTGTTTGGAGGAAACAGGAGAACCAAGTAGAAAGAGGAAAACTAATAACAACAGACAACCAAATAGAATAAACAAAACCCTAAGAAGGAATGAGATGTAGTAAAGACTACACTCTATGATGGACAATAGGATGGGCATGAAGAACGAGTGATATAGCTGTCCAGACAATTGGACCAGAAAAATAAAGAATTGTGAAATGGTTGCAAACAAATCAAAGGGGATTAAGGCCAAAGGAAAACCCTTGAGTAGAGGATATCATTGGGAATGATGATGGATCTAAGAAAGGACGAAACCTAGCATGTCGGTAAAACATCTGGGAATTTAATTAATTGGAACCGGAAATACTCAATAAGGAAGTCGAAAAGGAATGAGTGGGTAAGGAGAGCTAACACAATTGAGTAAGTGGAGTTAATAATGGTAAAAAAAAGGATAGTTGAGGAATACTATCAAAAGAAAAGAGGAATGAAGTTATACGATCCCTGAAAGGTCTAAAAGCTAAGAGAGACACTTTAGGAGATCTTCTAGAAATCAAATGGACAGAGACGGGTCCTAGAAAATGCCATTCTCTAAGGGCATGTAAGCCCAACAACCCTAGAGAATATGACTCAAAGTAAGGAAGAGTCGGCTAATAAGCATGACGAGGTCAAATATAACAATTTGGACTAAAGTTATAATAGACAACGAATGAAGGAAGAGTCAAAATGGGATGAAAAGGTGGTGATAATGAAATCCGTGGAAATAAGTATGAAATGCTCTATAGGACGATGAGCTAAGGGTTTCAATGATCAAGCGGTTAACTAGACATGGAAATTGTTAGTTATCTTGGAATTCCCAATCTTGAGTACAGGACCTTAAGGGGAAGAATGTTGCTCTAAGTAAAGAGAGATAAAATCTAAGAACATAACCTGAGGTAAGGTATGTCTAGTTATGACAAACTCCATGGAGGGAGTAAATAATATTAAGGAAAAGGAATTTCTTAAGTGAAGGTTGTAAAAGGGACTAATTTCAAGGACGAGAGAAAAGTTTGTATCTTAAGCAAACATCAAAGGGGCATCAAAGGAAATGATTGCTCATTCAAGGATGTTAACTAAGTTTTGGGGACAAAACTCCTAAAATTAGAGGAGAGTTGTAAACCCCGCCCTTTTGAGCTAAGGAAAACCGGGAAGGGAACCGGTCAAACCAAGTGAGAAAATCGAACTAATTCATAAACTTGATCAATTGTTAATGGGCAATTTAGGAAATTACAACTCCCAAGTGATCCAAAGGGTTCATTAAACCTTGGAAAAGAAACATAAACAAATTAGAAGACGAAAACCAAATTGGTTCAGATGAACGAGATTCCATAAGAACTTTGAAGTTAAGCTTGTTTGCTCGAGAGTAGTGTGAGGATGGGTGACCTCCTGGGAAGTATGATTTCTTTGGTAACCCGGGCGGACCAAAGCCGCCCTATTTTGGCAAAGCTGAAATTGGCCATTTCGAGCCCTACTCAGACCAAACCAAGCCCTCCCAACACTACCTCAGCCCTCCCACGGCCGAATTAGGACTGAAAGATAAGCCAATTCGGCTCCCCTCTGCAATTTCCGACAAGTGCTAGAGAGAGAACCGACAAAATTTCAATGATGAAATTCTAACTGAATTTGGAATCAATTGATGCGATTCTTGATTCTAGGATGATCCTCAAGATGAGAGCTATCTACCCAGATCAAAATCTCAGACCGTCCTGCCCTCATCGATGAGAAATTGAAGCTTTCTCTCTCTACAATCTGTTTTCCGGTAAAGCTCCGTTTGAGCTCATTCCGACGTTAAAATCTACGATTCAAAGTTCCTTAGAATCGTATGAACATGTAGGAACTCAATTTCAACTCCAATTTCAACAATTAGAGGTGTTTGATTGGTCAATTTGATGAAATCAAATTTGGCAGTGTTGAAAAGTTGAAATTGGGGGAAAAATTGGGGAAATTTAGGGATTTTCAAAATTCAAAGGACCAAAATGAAATTTTATAAAATTGAGGGCCAATTGGACATGAAAATAATGTTGGAGGACCAATTGAGAAATTTTAGAATTTTTGGGGCAAAACTTACCATTTTTGTAAATGAAGGGCAAAATGGTAATTTTGGAAAAGTTGGAGGAACAAATTGGAAATTTGAGAAATTAATCCCCTTTTAGTGAAATGGAATAAATTGAGCTCCTATGATAAATTTTAGAAGTTTCGGGACTGAATTTGAGGAAAAATTGGCATTTGGGACTTAAAGTTAAAGAGAAATAACTTTAGGGACCTAATTGTAAATAAATGAAAGTTTGACTTTCTTATTCATGGCATTAACGGGTCTAGTGGAATTCACAGCGTTAACGGGTGAGTGGGTTTACTAACATCATACCCGGTTGGGATGATGAGCAAAACTTAAAATTTTAAAACCACTTACCGGTTGTGAGTGCAAATTTTATATCATACCCGGTTGGGAATGATAAGTACCTCGGTATGAAAACTCACTATTTAGTGGTATTTTAAACAGCACTACTTAGTGTAAGTGATGTGAAAATTATGCGGAAAAACTACTTACCAGTTATAAGTAGATTATACCCGGTTGGTATGATGAGACTTCCTCGAAGGAAGTTGAAAACCCATTCATCGGTTATGAATGGAGGTGTCCTTATACCGGGCAGTATAATGCATAGAGAAAACATATGTTTTGTCGGAAGTGCTCTCCCTTGACTGTGTGCCAATGCTTAAACAATTTGGGAGACCTTCTCGACGGGAGCTCGAATAGCTCTGATAGGTCGGAGGCCTCGGTTTTGGAACTTGGGGCTAAATGCCCAATTTTGAAAATCTTGTACAGTGGGCCCAAGGCTAGTTGGCACAAACAGGAGCTCGTAAATGAATATGATATATGTGCCATAAAACTTAATAAGTGAATTGTTTGGCCATGGTACCAAGATAGGACCGACATGCTTAGTCAACTAGCGGTAGTGCGACATGACAGGTCAACGGACCAGTCAAGACAAACAACTGCGGGTTGAGTTGAGAGTTGGGGCCGTTGGACCAGTGGCACCACAGAATATATGGCAATATGAGAAAACATTGTTTGTGCATGCACTGTGAGTACGGGATCATCAAGACGCCCATGAGGGGTAGTGATGCGTCCTAAGGGCACTGGACGACCTGGTGGTTATAAGGGCAGTTCGTCGTTCCAGGTGTCTATGTGAAATCTGGAGTAGCACCAAGCGCATGAGACCGGGGTTGGGACAGGATGAGGTCTCTATCCTCATATGGACACGAAGAAGTGATTTCGGGATTGTGGGTCGGATGTCGCATACATCCACTCATTCCCAGGGTAGAAGCGGTCGTACTTCCATCCGTGTGGCAGGAAAAGTCGCTCCGAAGCAACTAGCGGGTTCAGTAGTGATACTGACTTGCGAATATGTGTAACCTTCATGATAAAGGATGTGTGTTGGGTGATGACACACTGGTACCTAAAAAATGGTGGAAAAACCCAAATTTTTAAATGAAGGGATTTTTGAAAAAGAAAGGAGTGTATCACACTTCTATAATAATTATTTTCTTAAAAGTTAAAAGCTTTTAAAAACCCATTCACTAAGTAGTCGTACTCACCCCCTCCATTATATCCCTTTCAGGAAATCCCGGAAAGCCTACCCTTAAAGATTGTCAAGTAAGATGCATGTAAGACAGGTATGTAAAGTTTTAAATTTCATGCAGTTTTAATTATGCTATTCTAGGAAAAGGTGCACGTTAAAGGATGCCTTACTCTTTATGGTTTACAATAAAGGGAAACCCTTTAATAAACCGGGAGAGTGGCGGGTTGATCACGGGGATCTGACCAAACCGGGTTGGGGCATGACACTCTCCCTACTGCTCCATTTTCCGTTGAAGCTGGAAGCAGATCTCTGCCTTGGGAATTTTTTCGAGCCAAAGAAGATGTGGTTAGGTTCTTGGATTAGGGGAGAAATCAGACACACATATGTAGTCTCCATTTGAGGGTCACCAGAGAAACGCCGGCATGATAGAACAGTGAAATAACTCCGGCGGACCCAAGTTGCCCTGTTTTGGCCGAGCTGAAAACAGCTAATTCGAGCCCTTCTCAAGCCAAGCCAAGCCAAGCCCTCTCAACACCTCCACATCCCTTCTACAGTTGAATTAGAGTGGAAAGGTAAGCCAATTTGGCTGCCCTCTTTATTTTCTGATCTGTGCTAGAGAGAGAAGCGACGAAACTTCACTGACCAAATTCTCCCTCAATTCGACATCAATTGATGCAATTCTTGATCCTTAGAGGAACCTCAAGACAAGGGCTATTTGTCTTGATTGAAAGTTCGGACCACCGTGCCCCCGACAGTAAGCTTTCGAATATTTCTCTCTCTACGTTCAATTTTACGACGAAGCTTCATTTGAGCTCATTTCGACATCAAATCGTGCGATTCAAAGTGCAATTAAAATATATGAAGGTGTAGGAACTCCAATCTAACTTCAATATAAACAATTAAACTCATATGATCGGTCAATTTGATGAAATCAAATTCGGTGAGTTAGAAAGTTGAAATTGAGGGAAAATTAGGGAAATTTCAAAAATTTGAGGGACTAAAGTGCAATTTCATAAAATTGAGGGCCAATCGGGCATGATAAAGATGTTTGAGGACCAATTGGGCAATTTTTGAAAATTTTGGGGTAAAACATAACATTTTTGTAAAGTAGGGGCAAAATGGTAATTTTGAAAAAATTGGGGACCAAATTGGAAATTTGGGAAAATTAAACCCCTTTTTGTGATTTTGAATAAATTGAGGTCCTAAGGTGAATTTTAGAGTTTCAGGACTCAATTTGGTGGAAAACCGACATTAGGGAGCTAAAGTTAAAGAAAAATAACTTTAGGAACCTAATTGCAAATGAATGAAAAGTTTGGTTATTTTATTAATTCGGGATGAATGAAGGTTATTAGGCCAAATGATAATGAACAAGGATGTTCATATCGTGTAGGAACACAAAGTACCGGGAATGCCAGCTAAGACACATTCGAGTGAAGGCAACAAGCCAGTTTAGAGGAAATTTCCTACACTATCAGGTGAGTGGGATTTTTATATCATAACTGGTTGGGATGATAAGAACCTTAGAAATAAAAATCCACTACTAAATGGAATTTTAAACATCACACCTGGATGGAATGTTGTGGAAATTACATAGAAAAATTACTTACCGGTTGTAAGTAGATCATACTTGGTTGGTATGATGAACTTCCTAGAAGGAAGTAGAAAACCCGCTTATCGGTTATAAGCAGAGATGTCCTCATACCCAGTTGGTGTGATGGACGACTAAATGTTATTTTGTCGGAAGTGCTCTCCCATGACTATATGCCACTGCTTAAACTTGTTAGGAAACCTTCTTGACAGGAGCTCGAATAGCTTAGATAGGCCGGAGGCCTTGGTTTTGGAACTTGGGGCTAATATGCTCGATTTTGAAAATCTCGTATAGTGGGCTGTAGGCCAGTTTGCACAAGTAGGAGCTCCTAAACAAACATGAGTTAAGCCATGAAAACTTTAAATGAATGACTTGTTTAGCCATGGTACCAAGATAGGACCGACGTACTCGATAGACTAACGGTAGTGTGACATGACAGGTCGATGGATCAATTGAGACAAACAACTACAAGTCGAGTTGAGGGTCGGGGTTGTTAGACTAGTGGCACCACAAATTAAATGGTTTATGTGGAAAACTATTGTTTTGTGCATGCACTCAGTTACGAGACCTTCAAGATGCCCAAGAGTGGTAGTGATGTGTCCTAGGGCTACTAGACGACATGATGGAGATAAGGGCAGTTAGTAGTGCCAGCAGTCTTAGAAGCTCGACGTAGCTTCATGCGCATAAGACTAGGGTGGGGTTGGGATGAGGTCTCTGTCCTCATATAGAAACAAAGTTTTGTTATGGTATTGTGGGTTGGATGTCACGTACATCCACTCCTTCTTAGGGTAAAAGTGGATGTGCTTCTATCTAGGTGGCCAGTAAAGTCGCTCCGACGCAACAAGTGGGTACAATAGACGTGCTAACCTGCGAATGTGTGTTTACTTCATGATGAAAGGCATGTGTTGGTTGATAAACACACCGTTGTAATAAGAAATGGCTATAAAAAAGCGAGATTTTAAAGATGAATTGTTTTAAAAGAAAATAAGGAGTCTAGCACACTCCGATTTAAACAGTTTTTCATGAAAGTCTAACTTAAAAAACCCATTCACTGAGTTGTAGAAACTCACCCACCCTTCTTTCCCTTTTTATGAAATAGAGAAATTACTAGGGATAACACCAAGCCTTACCCTCTGTCAGGTATGCTTAATTTTTTTTAAGCTTGTATTTTATTTGATATATATTATTCTAGGGAACGAGGTTGAGATATACGCGTGGGTCCTCTTGAATTAAAGAAGGGGGAAGCCCCTCTTAAACCTAGAGAGCAGCGCATTGTTTATGGGGATCTGACCAAATAGAGTCGGGGCATGACAAACCTCATCCTGACCCTACCTCAGTCTCATGCACATGAAGCTATGTCGAGCTTGCCTGACTGCTGGGATGAAAAATTGCCCTTATCTCCACTATGTCGTCCAATAGCCCTTAAGATGCATCACTACCCGTCTTGGATGTCTTAATGGTCCCAAACCTCAAGTGCATGCACAAACAATAGTTTTTCCACAAAGCCATTAATCTTTGGTGCTACTAGTCCAACGGCCCCGACCCTCAACTCGACCTGCAACTGTTTGTCTAGACTGATCCGTTGACATGGTCCTGTCGCACTGCCGCTAGTCCATCGAGTATGTCAGTCCTGACTTGGTACAATGACCAAATCACATAATTCATTCATTTAGAATTTTCATGGCTTATCATCATGTTTGTTTATGAGCTCCTACTAGTGCCAACTGGCCTTGGGCCCACTGTAGGAGATTTTCCAAAAACCTAGCATTTTAGCCCCAAGTTCCAAAACTGAGGCCTCTGGCCTATCTAAGCTATTCGAGCTCTCGTCAAGAAGGTCTCCCAAAATTTTTAAGTAGTGGCACACGATCAAGGGAGAACACTTCTAACAAAATAACTTTTCACTTATTCATCACATCAACCGGGTGTGATGACATCTATGCTTACAACCGGTAAACGGGTTTTCTACTTCCTTTGAGGAAGTACATCATACCAATCGGGTATGATCTACTTACAACCGTTAAGTAGTTTTTCACGTAGTTCTCACATCACCCCAACCAGGTGTGATGTTTAAAATTTCACATAGTAGTGGTTTTCATTCCTGAGGTGCTCATCATCCCAACCGGGTATGATGTGAAAAATCTCACTCACCCGATAAGTGCAGTGTATTCCTCTTGATCGGCGTTTTGCCTCCACATGAGCTTATCTTTATTGGTGTTACAGTCCTTCGTGTTCCTACATGATTTTGGACATCCTTATCTATTAACATTTGGCATAATAGCCTTCGCTCATCACGTATGAACAAAATGCCCAAACTTTTAATTATTTGCATTTAGGTCCCTAACGTTCTTTTTCTTTAACTTTAGGCCCCTAATGCTAATTTTCTCCAAATTGAGTCCCGAAACTTCTAAAATTCACTTTGGGTTCTCAATTTATTCAAGATCACTTAAAGGGTTCAAGTTTCTCAAATTTTCAATTTGGTCCCCACTTTTCAAGAATTACCATTTTGCCCATACTTTACAATAATGGCAATTTGACCCCAATAAATTTCAAAAATTGACCAATTAGTCCTCCAACATCTTTTTTAAGGCCAATTGGCCCTTAATTTTTGGAAATTGCACTTTGGTCCCTCAATTTCACGAAATTCCCAATATCCCCCAAAAGTTTCCCCAATTTTCCCCTTCTCAAACTAGCAGAATTTGATTTCATCAAATTGACCATTCAATTGGGGTTTATTGATCCAATTGAAGTCATGGATTAGTTACTACACTTCCACATGATTCAATTGAGCTTTGAATCGCGCCATTTGGGTCCAAATTGAGCTCAAACGGACTTCGTCAAAAAACTAAACTTAGAGAGAGAAAGCTTACCGTAGGGGGTGTGACGGTTCGAGCTTTCGATCGGGCAAATAGTTCTCATCCTAAGGTAACTCCTAGGGTCAAGAATTACAATAATTCATATCGAATTGAGGGAGAATTTGGTTAGTGAAGTTTCGTTGGTTCTCTCTCTAACACTGATCGGAAATTATAGAGGGGAGACAAATTGGCTTACCTTCCCATTCTAATTTGGTCGTATGAGGGCTGTGGAAGTGTTGAGAGAGCTTGGTTTGGCCTGAGAAGGGCTCTATTTGGATATTTTTAGCTTGACCAAAATAGGACAGCTTTGGTCTGTCGGAGCTGTTTCAATGTTTGTTTACGCCAACATTTCTCTGGTGATCCTCGGACTGAATGGTGACCACCGTCGGGTAGCTGACTTCTCCCCGAGTTTAAGGAACCCAACCTTGTCTTCTTTGGCTTAGAAAAATGCCCAAGTCGGAGTTCTGGTTCGAGCTTCACCAAAAATTGGAGTAGTAGAGAGAGGAGTTTTTAGGTGTGAGGAGGATGAATGAGGAGGAGCTCTTTATATAGGGAGCTCGGAGACTCCTTGGTCGTCCGATTGGTGCCTTTATAGTGATCATTCATGGCCTAAAATGCCTTGAACAGAGATTTTTCATCTTCGCTGGTGCTGCTAGCTTTTCTGGCGAGTGAACAGTGCTATCATATGAAGGAAGAAAATGACACTGTTCTGAATTAGATTGGAGTGGTCTGAACCGGGTTCAATGTTTAAACCGACCGGTTCAATCCCAATTCAACCGATGTTTTCAAAATTAAAAATTTCTAAATTTATCTAAATTCATTCTCTATCCAATGGTGGCTTTAATTCTCTAATTAAAAATTTTTAAGCCACCTAGAAAAATGAATTTATAAATCGGTTTAATTTGATTCACCTTAACCGGTCTGATTTTCACTTCCAATTCATCCCAAAGTCCTTTTCCATGACTTTTATAACTCTTTAGGTCACTCACGATTTTTAAATATTCCGTTTTTCCCTTTCTCTAACGGTTGGGGTCCGTGAACCGGTTCGATTTTTTGACCCAGGTTGACCAGTTCTTTTCTCGATTTCCTTGTATTTAAGATACGAGGTTTAGACCAGTCCTACTTGAGCTTCGAAGAAAGCAATTACTGACGCCCTTTGCCAGAATAGTGAATTTACAAAGATAAAGTTGCTTAAATTTTGCTAAACGAATTCTCACTGTTTAGGTCACTAATTCAGGATAAATTTGATCCTAGAAAGATCCTCTAGACGAGAGCTATCTCCCAAAATCAATAGCTCCAATAACCATGTCCTTTCTGGTAAGAATTCGAAACTTTCTCTCTCTGGAAGCATTATCCGCCGAAGCCTTGTTTGACCTCAATTCTAGGCCAAATTGATTGATTCAAGGCTTAAAATGATCGTGAAAAGATAGGGAAGATGATTAGTATGATAGGAGGCAATTAACAGAGTTAATGGGCAAATTTGATAAAATGAGATTTCGGGGGCCAAAGTGAAATTTTGCAGAAATTGGGCGATTTTGGGATTTTTGTGCGATTAACATAAATTGATGGTCAATTTTGGATTTAAGTGACTTTGGAGACATAATTGTAATTAAAATAAAATTTTGAAAATTTAATTGCAATTAAAAGTAATGAAAATGCTTTATTTGTAATTTAAAATAATTTTATATTAAATAAAATTATTTGTGGAGAAAATTACAAATAAAGTAAATTAAGGAAATTATGGCAAATATTTTGGACTTTATTTGTCAAGAAAAATTACTTAGGGACTTATGTGTAATTAAAAAAATATAAGGATATAAGTGTAAATATTAGATAATTGATGGATTAGTTATCCCTGATAATTTAGGTACGAAAGAAAGTCCCTCGCCTACAATTGAGATTCCAATCCGAGTTATTGGATTTATGTCTGAGACAAATAAGTCATGGATCTCAGTTGATTGGGATTAATGACATCGAGTCCAATTGGACCGATGACATATACTTAAAATCATGTTTTATTTTGAGCTAAAATTTCCATAAGTATAATCCTCTCAATGTGCGAAACTACCTAAACCTTTAATATTACATTTATAAAGATAGCATGAAGTATGTTAATAGTATAACCCTTGTATAGTGTATGGGTACACTTCAAATGATATGGTCTAGTACGACCGTCAAAGCCAGAAATGGGCGAGGCCAATGGTCGATAATGGTGGGCTAGATCAAGTTCTGTGCAAGTGAGCCCAAAGCTACAATTTTGGAAAGTGGAGTGGTCCCAAGGCCATGTTTTGAAAACTCATACAAGTGGGCCCAAGGCCAATGGAAAACAAATCTAGTCCCGTAAATAAGTTGTAATTTAAGAGATTGTTAAAATTATGAAAATTTAATAATGCTTGTTGAATCTTGTTAGCCGAAGCCAGGTCACAACTTGTTGGGCTAGCAACGCAAATATAAAATTCTTAAATCAAAATATTATTGTACGTGATTGCAATCATGTTGAACCAAATAGACACTCGTTATGGGGTAATGTTGCTTCTAAAGGCAATTGGATAGCAAGGTTGACACAAGGGCGATTATGCTGTTCCATTGTGTCATGAAGCTTAGGGAGCATCATGTACATTGAGATCGAGGAAGAACAGAGAGGTCTCGTCCCTCAATAGCGGATAAAAGAAGTGATGATGTTTGGGGGTTAGGCAATGGTGGTCACATAGACAATGTGGTGAAGGTTTGTGGCCTCTTCCAAGGGTGGACGGTAAAGTTGCTCTGGGCCACTATTGGAACAAATCGAGATTGTAACATTTGAGGGTCTATTCTAAGATTGTTTGATCCCTTTATTGAGAAAATGATGTTTGTGTGTTTGTATGATACAAATTGTGGTAGGTCTACCATAAATAAATTATGAAAAATCTTTAAACTGGGAAGAAACCTACCTTGAACTTGTGGGAACAAGCAGTAAACTTAAATGAGAATCCTTTTCTAAAAAGATAAGATAAGTCATTGTTTTTTAATCATATTATACAAATCCCTTTTGTTTAAATAAAAGGAAAAGTTCTCTCGGGTAGGAAGGAACCAATTTTGGCTTATAAGACACAAGGCGTGAAAATCGTTTAACCAAGAAAAGGTAAATGAGGTTTGTCATATAAAAACTCATGGGAATCTATATAAATCTTGAAATTTCTTGCAAGTAGGAAGGAAAAGCATTTTTCTTATCGGATACAAGCTGAGAAATCTATTCGAAAACTATGAGAAAAGTTTTCAAAAATTAAACAAGTCGTAGCTTGTTTTAAACTGGTTAACCATAATCCTTGGTTTACGAAGAAAATGAATTCCTTGTATATTTTGGAGTATATGCTAAATCGTGTACATGAACTCACGATGCTAGTAAACCTCACTCATTGAGTTATAGACTCACCCCTTATCCATTTCAGGGCACAAAATGTGAAGAAGGACATTTGAAGGTGAACTACCAAATAGATACAATAATTCTTTTTACAAATTTATGTATAACACTATATATATTTTGATATATTTTGGAAAACATATATGATGTGATATTTTCCCCATTGATTTACTTCTTGCTCCTGCCGATACTATGGTAATGGAGGTGACCTCTCCTATAGTACTGGGAGAAGTGGCGGGTTGTTAAGAGGGTTCCGATCGAATCGGATATGATGTGACATTCAGGTTGTCTTTCCCTGACCTGATTTGGTTGGATCCCTGTGAGCAACCCGCTACTCCCTTTGGTTCATTAAGGGTTTCACCCTTTTCTAAACCGCGAGGAGTAAGGCATCCTTTTTTCTGTCATTCCTTGAATAGCATTATAAAAAACTAAATATTTTAAAATAGACATACATCTCTTACAGTTCCAATATAGGAGGGTCTTTAAGGTTTTTTTTCCTCGGTTACCTGAAATGGGTAAAAGGGAGGGTGTGAGTTCTATAACTTAGTGAACGGGTGCTGGGAGTGAGTTTTCAAAATAACTTTAGTTCATCCAAACCATGCCAAGGTTATCATTATCTTTAAAAAGGATTTTCCCTCAATTTCAGGTTTCCAAAATATTTTCCATTTTCATATTAGGTGTTTTTAGCTTTCTTAGCCCACCCCCTTGCTCGGGAGGCGTTTAGTAAACAAAAACATGCCCTTCATTAGGAAGGGTACACACATTCAGAAGTGCAGTCCATCCACTACACCCACTTGTGGATCAGAGCATATTTATCATCCACCAAGATATAAGCTTGTCCACTTCTACCCTTGGTCTAAGTGGATGTCCTAGACATATGACCCTTAGACCCAAATGCCACTTCATGTCTGTATGAGGATGGAGCCTTCATTCCGTCCCCACCCCGGTCTCATGTACAAGAAGCTTACAAAGCTTCAAGACTGACTGGCATGACGAACTGCCCTTATCTCCACCATGTCATTTAGTAGCCCTTAGGACCCATCATTACCCCTAGGGTGTCTTGATGGTCCAGTACGAAAAGTGCATGCACAAACAAGTTTTTTTTCACATAATAGCCATCATCTTTGGTGCCAACAATCGAACAGCCCCGACGCTCAACCCGACCTGTAGTTGTTTGTCTAGGCCGGTCCATCAACATGGCCCTAACGCACTGCCACCAGTCCATCAAGCACTGTTGGTACTAACTCGGTAGTGTGGCGAAATCACATAACCAATTTCATTAGAAATTTTCATGGCTCTTCTTAATCATGTTTTTTTATGATCTTCTGCTCGTGCCCACTAGCCTTGGGCCCACTGCATGCGTTTTTCCAAAACTGGGCATTTAGTTCCATGAGTTCAAAAACCGAGGTCCATGGCCTATCTAAGTTATTCTAGCTCCTGTCAAGAAGGTCTCCCAAATGTTTTAAGCATTGGCACATAGTCAAGGGAGAAAACTTCTGACAAAAATTCATTTTTAACTCATTACACCAACCAGGTGTGATGATATCTCCACTTATAACCCGTAGGTGGGTTTCTCCTTTCCTCAAGGAAACTCATCATACCTGTCATGCCCCGATCCGGTTTGATTGGGGTCTGTGATCAACCCCTACCCTTTTCTGCATCATATGAGTATTCTTACATGAATGAGACAGGGAAGGTGAAAGCATGTTTACGTTCAAACCCTTACTTCAGTTTAGGGGTAGGAAGCGTACCTTGAGGGTCCAAGCACGTCAAGGAACTTTCCGTCTGGGTGCTAGACCTGAAAGGGTGAGAGGAGGGGAATGAGTACAAAATACTTAGTGAGTGAAACTACTATAATGTTTACTTTAGTTCATTTATCTATCCATTAAAATTTTCCATTCGTCGTTATTCACACACTTCACATGATCAACAACTGCCCTCCCATCATAGGAGGGATCACACGTTCGTAGAACGGTTCTCAACCATGCCACTTTTAGACCGGAGCTCCTTTACCGTCCACCCTGATAGAGGTATTGTAAACCCCATCCCATAAAGACAAGGAAACTGGGGAAAGAACCGGCCAACTCGGGTAAGAAAAACTAAACCGATTCACAAACCTCAACCGTTAGAGAAAGGAAAAACCGAGAAATTTATAAATCTTGAGTGACCTAAAGAGTCACAAAAGTCATGAGAAAGGACTTTATGAAGGTGAAAATCAAACTGGTATAGGTGAACCGGACCTAAACCGGATTGAACCAGTTTGAAATGGTTTGAACCACTATTGAACCGGTTTCTAAATTCATTTTTCTAGGTGGCTTAGAAAATTAAAATTGGAGAATTGAAGCCACCAATGGATAGAGAATAAGTTTAGATGAATTTACAAAGAAGGTGAACCAGAGCTCTGACTTGGGTATTTTTCTAAGCCAAAGAAGGTGTGGTTGGGTTCTTTAGATTCAGAGAGAAGTCATCTACCCGACGGTAGTCTCCATTTGCTCAAAGGATCGTAGGCATGATAGAATAGTGGAGCAGCTCTGACGGACCCAAGCTGCCCTATTTCGGCTGAGCTAAAATGGTCAATTCGAGCCCTTCTCAGACCAAACCAAGCTCTCCCAACAGTTTCACAGCCCTCACACAATAGAATTAGTGTTGAAAGTGAGACAATTTGGCTCTCCTTTGTAATTTCTTATTAGTGTTTGAGAGAGAACCGACGAAACTTCACTGACCAAATTCTCCCTCAATTTGGTATGAATTGATGCGATTCTAGATCCTAGGAGGAACCTCAGGATGAGAGCTATCTACCTAGATCGAAAGCTCTGAGGACTCAATTTGAAGTTTCAGGACTCAATTTGGGGGAAAATTAGCATTTGAGACCTAAAGTTAAAGAAAAAGAACTTTAGAGACCTAAATGCAAATAATTAAAAGTTTGGGCATTTTACTCATTCGTGATGAATGAAGGCTATTAGGTCAAAGGATAATGAACAAGGACGTTCATATTGTGTAGGAACACGAAGTGTCGGGAATGCTAGTAAAGATAAGCTCGCGTTGAGGCATGGAGCCACATAAGAGGGATTCCATGTACTATCGGATGAGTGAGAATTTTCACATAATACCTGGTTGGGATGATGACCTCAGAATTAGAAACCTCTACTAAGTGGCATTTTAACATCATACCTAGATGGGGCATTTTAAAAACTAGTTACCAATTTTAAGTAGATCATATCCGATTGGTATGATGGACTTCCTGGAAGTAAGTGGAAAACCCGTTTACCGATTGTAAGTGGAGAAGTCATCACACTCAGTTGGTGTGTTAGATGAAGAAAAAGATTATTTTGCCAGTAGTGCTCTCTCCTGACTATGTGCCACTACTTAAACTTTTTGGGAGACTTTCTTGATGGGAGCTCGAATAGCTCAGATAGGTCGGAGGCCTCAGTTTTGGAACTTGGGGACTAAAATACCCGATTTTGAAAATCTCGTACAGTGGGCCCAAGGCCAGTTGGCACAAGCGGAAGCTCATAAACACACATGATATTAAGCCATGAAAACTTTAATAAATGATGTGTTTGGCCGTGGTACCAAGATAGGACCGACATACTCGATGGATTAGCGACAGTGCGACAAGACTGGTCGATGGACCAGTCGAGACAAACAGCTGCAGGTCAAGTTGAGGGCCAGGGCCGTTGGACCAATGGCACAAAAGATTAAATGGCTTATGAGAAAAACTATTGTTTTGTGCCTTCACTAAGGTTCGGGATCATCAAGATGCCTAAGAGGGGTAGTGATGCGTCTTATGGGCTACTAGATGACATGGTGGAGATAAGGGCATTTTGTCGTGCCAGCACTCAAAGAAGCTCGACATAGCTTCATGCACATGAGACTGGGGTGGGGTTGGGATGAGGTCTCTGTCCTCATATAGACACAGAGTTTCTTTTCAGGTCTGAGGGTCAGATATCCCGTACATCCACTCATTTCCAGGGTATAAGTGGACAAGCATCCCACAATCGAGCGAAAAAGAAGAAAAGTGCATTTTTCGGCGAGCTGCAAACCAGAGTTCCTACGATAGGTGAATTCTCCACCAAAGAAGCTCTTAAGGGTGGCATTGGAACTGGGGAAGAGTGCTCTAACATCAGACACTCTCAGAACGACCAGAGGATGCCCCAAGAAGTGTACAAGGGATAGCACAGTGAAGTCGCTCTGGTGCTCGAAACAGCGAGCTCCTGCCCGACCCAACATTGACCCTCTCGACCCTTCCGCTGCCCACATTAGCCATCTTTGGCTGCCTAAGACCCTCCACAACATCCTATAGACCCCGATAAGCTCAATTTTGCCTTTACTTGTCAAAATTTCTAAGTTTTAGAGCCGCATGCCCTGAAACTTCTCTCTTCAAATTCTCACAGGATAGCGGCGAATTGCAGTAGGATTCAGTCCTGCTAGATTCCTCTCGACTAGCTCTAGCTGCCCCCACCTCAAGCACTGGCCACCGCCCCTTCGTCAGTAAGATACACAAGCTTTCTCTCTCTATTGTAAATTTTCTAGCGAAGCTTCAACGAGGCGTAAAAGTTAACCAAATTAAGAAATTCGAAGTATATGACGATCGAGGGGAGCTGGATAAGACAAATAGAGGCAAGAATCAAAGAAATTAAGGACTTACAGGCCGCCAATTGGATGAGGTAAGATCTGAACATCCATATGCTTAAATTGGGGAAGAAGATGAAGTTCAATTTGGGGATTTTGGGGACTTTTATGCAATTTTCAAAAAATTATAGGAACAAATGACAATTTCACGAAATTGAGGGTGTTTTCATGAAATTCACCTCAATTGAGGGTTAATTGGGCAATTTGGGAAAAATAGGGGCAAATTAGAAATTTTGAAAAGTTGGGGACCAAATTGCTATTTTGGAAAATTATGGACTAAAGGGCAATTTTAGTAAATTAAGGGCCATGGGGTGAAATTAAAAGAGTTAAGGACCCAAAAAGAATAATTGGAAACCCAAGGGGGCTTAATAGAGATTAAAGAGAAATCAGGAATCCATGTGCAATTTAAGCAAAGTACGGGGCTCTAGGTACAAATATGAGAGAGTGTGATTACTTTCTAATACGAACACTCGCACCTTACAGGAATAAATTATGTCGAAGCCAGGTTGTTGAACCTGTTGGGCTAGTACGCGTGGATCGATCGAAGCCAAGCCAACAGACCGTTACGCTAGAAGGCTAAAGGTAAAGGCTATAATTTAAAAAGACTAATGATTGTGCATGCACTGTGATGTACGGGCCATCAAGACACTTGGCATGAGGTAGTGATAGAGCCCAAGGACTGCTGGATGACCCAGGGTGCATAAGGGCAGTTCTGTCATTTAGTAGGTCGTGAAGCTCGAGGAAGCTTCCTACGCACTAAGACCGAGGTAGTAGGGGAAATGAGGTCTTGTCCCACTATGTAGACATGGTGATGTGATCAGGGTTTGAGGGTTAGACTATTGATGTCCACTCAAACTCCGGGTAAAAGTAGTGTACTTGTCACGTCTCAACCCGCTTTGGTCAGATCCCTGTGAGCAACCTGCCACTCTCCCAGTGTATTAAGGGTTTTCCCCTTCTTTTAAACCATGAGGAGTAAGGCTTCATTTAAACATGTACCTTTCCTAGAATAACATTAATCAAAACTGTATAAAATTTGAACTTACATACTTGTCTTGCAAGTCTAGCTAGCTGAAGGTCTTTAGGTCAGTTTTACCCTCAGTTTCCTGAAAAGGGGTAAAGAGAGGGGGTGAGTTCGACAACTCAGTGAATGGATGTTTGAAATATGAGTTTCAGAAAAATAGTTTGAATTGGAGTGTGCCAGACTCCTTATTTTCTTTAAAACCATTTCTTCCTCAATTTCTCAGGTTTCAAAACCATTATTCCTCATTAACCACAGTCGGTGTGTTTAAAAATCAACACATACCCTTCATCATGAAGGGATCACACATTTGCAAGGCAACCCATCCACTGCACCCACTTGTGGCATCGGAGCGACTTTACCAGTCAAGTCATGTGCCTCTTCAAGAATTAACCTCTTCAGTTCCTTATCTTGAGGCGCACACACTCTACACTTGTAGGTTAGTACTCTGTCGCCTCGAAGGTCATAGTCTAGTTTTGTTCCTTTGCTGACCTGGTCCAAATAGGGTTAGATTTCTTTATCTACATTTTGTTGGACCTTATTTTGCTATGTTAGGCTAGGTCTCACCATTACATCAGCCAGCAAGCATTTCTCCCTCATGTCCATCTTAAGGTCCACCTTCATTCTTCCCAATTGTTGCAACAAGGGTAAGTAGCTTGTTTTTATCTGTGTCGTCTCGGTTTGGTACTTGCACTTAGGGCATTTGCCACTACATTGGCCTTTCCAGGGTGATACTCTATCACAAGGTCATAATCTTTAACCAATTCTAGCAATCTCCTTTGGCAGAGGTTCAACTCCTTTTGTGTTAGGAAATACTTAAGACTCCTGTGATCAGTATATATTCTACACTTAACACCATATAGGTACTGTCACCAAATCTTTAAGGCAAACATTATTGCAGCTAATTCCAAGTCATGGGTAGGGTAGTTCCGCTCATGTACCTTAAGTTGTCGTGAAGAGTAAACTATAAATCTTCCTTGTTGCATCAACACACATCCAGGTTTTTTTCCGGATGCGTCACTATAGATAGTGTACTCTCCTGCACTTGGATCTTGTAGAGAGAGTACATGTGCTATTGTCAAATAGGTTTTCAACTCCAAGAAAGTTATCTCACAGCTTTCATCCCACTTATACTCTACTCCTTTCCTGGTGAGATGAGTCAAAGGGGCGGCTATCTTAGAGATATCCTGCACAAACTGTGTGTAGTATCCTGCCAAGCCTATGAAACTTTGTATCTTTGAGGGATTCCTAGGTGCCTTCCAATGAGATATGGCCTCCACCTTTTTTGGGTCTACCTTGACTCCATCCTTGGACACTATATGTCCCAAGAACCCTACCTCCTACAACCAGAACTCACACTTGGAGAATTTTGCATAAAAACGGTTTTCTCTTAGTATCTCTAAGGTGATCGCCAGATGTTCTTCATGCTCCAGCCTAGTTCATAAGTTTATAAGAATGTCATCTATAAATACTATCAGAACTTGTCCAAGTGTGACTGGAACACTCGGTTCCTTAAGTCCATAAAGGTTGTAGGGGCATTTGTCAAGCCAAAAGGCATCACCCTAAAATCATAATGTCAATATCGGGACCAAAATGCGGTCTTAGGAATATCTTCCTCTCAGATCCTGAGTTGGTGGTATCCTAATTGAAGGCATATCTTGGAGAAGCAGGCTGGTCCTTTTAGTTGGTCAAACAGGTTATCAATCCATGGAAGTGGATACTTGTTCTTTATGGTGTCCTGGTTCAACTTCCTATAATCTATGCACAGTCTCAAGCTCCCATCATTTTTCCTTACGAATAGGACCGGTGCACCCATGGAGACTGGCTAGGGCGTATGAAGTTCTTCTCCAACAGCTCGTCCAGTTGCTCCTTCAATTCCTTTAGTTCAGTTGGAGCCATGCAATACGGGGCTTGGGATATAGGATGTGTTCCTAGGATAACTTCTATGGTGAACTCCAATTGTCAACTTGGGGGTAATCCCAGTAATTTTGCCAAAAATACATCTAGGTAATATTTAACTACTGGAATGCCATTGGGTCCCTTCTTCTCAGACTTCTTGTTAATGATCATTGCCAGAAAAGCCTTACAACATTTTTATATCATCTTTTGTGCTTTTATGCGGGACACTATTTGAACTTCTCCCTTCCTCCTATCTCCTTGGAATTGTAGTCCAAGTATTTTGGGAGTGTAGAAAGTTACTATCTTCTTCCCACAGTTTATCTTAGCTTGATGGGTACTTAACCAATCCTTTCCCAAGATTATTTCTACCTCCTTTAGAGGTAATGGGATCAAATCTGCTTCTAGTTTGATTCCTCCAATCTTTATCACACGCACCTTCAAATGTTTGTCCATATTTAACAATTCTCCTAAGAGTGTGAGGATGTTGAGACTTTATCCTACAAAGTTGAGTTCTAGAGGTAGACTTGGGATTAAATCTTCTTTGATGAAGGATCTTTCTACTCCTGAGTTGAAGAGGACATAGACCTTTCATCCCCACAAGTGTATGTACCATATTGACGAAACACATTTTTTTAGAAGAAAAGATTTCCTTTATTGAGTGAAATTCAAATTATAGGTTTTTCTCAATCTTAGTTGGGAGGGTTTTGGGAAGTACCCTTTATGGTACTAGTGTCTTTCCTAGCCTCTTCCTAGGTGAGATTATATACCCTAGCTGGTACTCTGGTTATGGCATCGTGCCTGGGAGTCCTGGGGTTCCCTTGGGGGGTCCAAGCATGTTCCATTGCTTGTTCTCCCTAAGTGTAGGGAATTCCTTTGCAAAGTGCCCCACTTGTCCAGATGCAAAGCAGGACAAGCAAGATCCCTCATGGTACCTTTGGCACCTAGGACATCGAGTGTTTCCTTGTGGTGGGGTGAGGATTACTCTTTGGGAGGTGGTGGAACATCCTTCCTCTTTTGAAATCCCACTATATTTCCCCATCTTGGACCATTATGCTCCTTGTCCTCGGGTCTATACTAGTCACTCACATTCATGAGCCATACTGATCACCGCCGCCAGATCTGTGGGGCGTCCTAATACCCCCATCCAATCTCGTATATCGAGTTAAGCCCTTGTCGGAGTGGGAGGAAATCCTACTTCTTCTCATTAATCAGATGAGGAGCCATGTACTCTTCCGCATACCTCTCCTCAAACTGTTCCCAGGTGGGTGTGGAGGTATGTAGGCTCTGGACATTATCACACCATCTTTTGGCAGTACCCTCTAGGAAAAATTCTGTTAGGATTACCATGTCCTCTGGTGATATCCTGATTATCCCCATCAGCTTCTTGATGTTGGATAGCCAGTCCATGGCGGCTTCAACATCCTTCTCTCCCAAGAAAGGCTTACACCTCAATTGACGGAGAGTCTTGATGTATTTGGGGATGTCAACTGGAGGAGGATGGTTATCAGAAGGAGGATGAGATTGTACTTACACTAGTTCCGCTCTAGAGTTGGTGCCTGCCTCAGGGATGAGGCTAGGTCATCCAAATACTCGAGTGGATTCCTCGTACAATCTCTGGTGTTCCAAACTTAGTCCAAGTGGGGTTGTCTGGGCTCCTCGGGGAATTTCCACAAGAAGGGGTAGTTCGGCAGTGTCAGAGACTATAGCTCTGGTTCTCTTGGTTCCTCTATTGGGAGCCATCTATAATTTTAAAATTTATTCCTATTAGTTACTATGTTATATAGTATTGATAATGCATTTGAGGAAACAGGCTCTGATACTACTCAAGTTGTCATGCCCCGACCCGGTTTGGTCGGATCCCCGTGAGCAACCTGCCACTCTCACGGTTTATTAAGAGTTTCCCCTTCTCTAAACCGTAAGGCATCCTTTCACCTGTATCTTTCCTGGAATAACATTAATCAAAACTGAATATATCAAATCTTACATACCTATCTTGCAGGTTCGGCTACAAGAAAGTCTTTAGGTTTGTTTTCCCTTTATTACCTGAAAAGGGATAAAGGGAGGGGGTGAGTTCGACAACTCAGTGAATGGGTGTTGGGAGAAAATTTTTATAAACAAGGCATCTTTAACCGAAGTGTGCCAAACTCCTCATTTCTTTTAAGAATGTTCTTTCCTCAAATTGTGGTTTTTCAAAAAAAACCTTTTTCCTCATTTCCACATCAGGTGTGTTTAACAGTTAACACACACCCTTCATCAGGAAGGGATCACACATTCGTAGAGTAGCTCATCCACGGCACCCACATGTGGCTCGGAGCGACTTTACCGGCCACCAAGATAGAAGCTCGTCCATTTCTACCCTGGGTGTAAACCCCATCCTTTAGTAATGAGAAAATTGGGGAAAGAACCGGTCAATTTGAAACTTTAAATTGAATTGGTCTAAAAACCCTATTGTTAGGGGACGAGCAAATTTAAAAATTTATAACTCCCATGTGACTCAAAAAGGTTCATAAACTTGGGAAAAGAACCCTAGGATGGAATGAGGAAGAAAGACCGAAGCAGTTCAAGAGAACCGGGTCTAAACCGGATAGAACCGGTTTATAAACTGAGTTGATTCATGAACCGAAACTGACAGGGAATGGGTAAGCTAAGACGCTTATGGATCCCTTGTGATTCAAAGAGGTTTATAATCCTTGGGAAGGAACCTTAGAAAAATGTGGGAGAGAAAAACCATATCGGTTCGAATGAACCGGATTATACCAGTTTAAGAACCGAGCTAGTTTTTTAACCGAAATCGATTATGATATGGTAAACCGGTAATTTTATGGACCCTAAGTGACCCAAGGAGTCACAAAAGACATAGAAATGGACTTTTGAAGGAATTGGGGATTAAAACCAAACCGGTTCAGGTGAACCGGATCCAAACCAGTTTGGACCGGGTTGAATCACTATTGAACTAGATCCTAAATTCATTTTTCTAGGTGGCTTAAATAATTTAAATTGGAGATTTGAGGCCACCATTGGATAGAAAATGAATATAGATAAATTTAGAAATTCTTAGATTTGAAAAACTCAATCGAATGAGGGGTGAACCGACCGATTTAAGCTTTGAACCCTGTTCGGACCGGTCCGGTCTGGTTCAGAACAGTGTCATCTTCTTCCTCAGGATGACAGCACTATTCACTCGCCAAAAAATTGAAGCAACGCTAGCGAAAAAGAAATGTTTCTGTTCGGTACGTTTCAGGTATTCAATGCCTGTCATAAAGGTGCCAAATGGATGGCCAATGGGTCCCCGAGCTCCTAATAAAAAGAGCCCCTCTCCATTCGTCATCTCCACACTTGAAAAGCTCACTCTCTCTTAATTGATTAGTTTTTCGGCGAAGCTCCAACCAGAGCTCCAATACAGGGTCAATTTTGAGCCAAAGAAGATGAGGTCAAATTCATTAGAACCGGGGGAGGGGGGGGGGGGGTCAGCTACATGGTGGTGACATCCGTTCGTTCCGAGAGTCGCCAGAGAAGCGCCGGTGTGATCAAACAGAGAATGAGCTTTGGCGGGCCGAAGCTCCCCTCTTTTGGCCGAGTTGAAATTGGCCAATTTGAGCCCTCCTTAGGCTAAACCAAGCTCTCCCGACACCTCCTCCGCCTTTCCACGGCCGAATTAGGACCGAAAGGTTAGCCAATTCGGCTCCCCTTTACACTTTCCGATCAATGTTAAAGAGAGAGTCAGTCGAATTTCAATGATGAAATTCTAATCCAATTCAACATCAATTGATGTAATTCTTGATCCTAGGAAAAACCTCTGGAGGAGAGCTACCTGCCCAAATAGAAAGCTCAGACTGTCGCTCCCTCATCGGTAAGAAATCGAAGCTTTCTCTCTCTACAGTCCGTTTTCCAGCGAAGCTCTGTTTAAGCTCGTTCTGGAGTTAAAACCTGCGATTCAAAGTTTCTTAGAGTCGTATGAACATGTAGAAACTTCATTTCAACTTCAATTTCAATGAATAGAGGTGTTTGATTGGTCAGTTTGATAAAATCAAATTCGAATGTGTTAAAGAGTTGAAATTGGGGGAAAATATTGGGAAATTTGGGGATTTTCAAAAATTTGAAGGACCAAAATGTAATTTTCTAAAATTGAGGGTCAATTGGTCATGATAAAAATATTAGATGGCCAATTGAGAAATTTTAGAGTTTTTGGGGCAAATTTTACCATTTTTGTAAAAAGGGTAAAATGGTAATTTTGGGAAAATTGAGGGACCAAATTGAAAATTTAGGAAATTAAACCCCTTTTTACATAATTTAATAAATTGAGGTCCCAAGATAAATTTTAAAATTTTGGGGACTCTATTTGAGGAAAAACCTAGCAATAGGGACTTAAAGTTGAAGAAAAATAACTTTAAGGACCTAATTGAAAATATATATAAAGTTGGGTTTTCTCATTCATTGGAACGAATGAGGGCAATTAGGCCAAAAAATAATGAAAAACTATGTTCATTTTGTGTAGGAGAGCAAGACATCGAGAATGCCAGTTGAGGTCCAGCATGCAAGGGACGGAACTTGACTAAGTGGAATTTCATTGCATGATCGGGTGAGTGTGATTTTATGTCATACCCGGTTGGGGATGATAAGCACATCGAAATGAAAACCCACTACTATGTGGTATTTTAAACATCATGACTTAGAGTTGTGATGTGAAAACCATGCAGAAAAACTACTTACCGGTTGTAAGTAGATCATACCCGGTTGATATGATGAAACTTCCACAAAGGAAGTTGAAAACTCGTTCATCAATTATGAACAGAGATGTCCTTATATCGAATCGATATAATGGACAGTGAAAACATATTTTGTTGGAAGTGTTCTCCCCTGACTCTGTGCCAATGCTTAAACAATTTGGGAGACCTTCTCTACGGGAGCTCGAATAGCTCTTATAGGTGGGGGCCCAGGTTTTGGAACCTGGGGGCTAATATGCTCGGGTTTTTTGAAAATATTGAATAGTGGGTCATAGGCCAATGGGCACGAGCAGGAGCTCGTAAACGAACATAATATATGTGCCATAAAACTTTAATAAGTAAATTGTATGGTCATGGTATCAAGGTTGGTCCAACATTCTTAGTCAACTCGCAACAGTGCAATATGATCGATCTCCGGACCAATCAAGACAAACAGCTGCAGGTTGAGATGAAAGTTGGGATTGTTGGACTAATAACACCACAGATTACATGGCATATTAAGAAAACATTGTTTGTGCATGCACTATGAGTACAGGATCATCAAGATGCCCATGAGTGGTAGTGATGCGTCCTAAGGGCCCTAGACGACCTAGTGAATATAAGGGCAGTTTATCGTTCCAGGTGACCTTGCAATATTTGGAGTAGCACCAAGCACATGAGACCGGGGTGGGGACAACATGAGGTCTCTATTCTCATATGGACACGAAGAATCGACTTCGGGATTGAGGGTCTCATGTCACATACATCCACTCATTCTCAAGATGGAAGTGGTCGTACTTCTATCTAGGTGGCCGGTAAAGTCGCTCCAAAGCCACAAGTGGGTTCAGTAGTCGTGCTGATCTGCGAATGTGTGTAACCTTCATGATGAAGGATGTTGTTGGGTGATGACACACCTGATAATAAGAAATGGTGAAAAAGCTAAATTTTTAAATGAAGGGATTTTTGAAAAGCGAGGAGTCTAGCACACTCAAATATAATTATTTTTCTTAAAATTTAAAAGTAGACTTTTGAAAAAATCATTCACTGAGTAGTTGTACTCACCCCCTCCATTATATCCCTTTCAGAAAGTCACGAGGAGCCTATCCTTAAATACCTGTAAATTTAAACGCCTGCAAGACAGGTATGATTATTTTAAATTTCTACGCAGTTTTGATTTATGTTATTCCTGGAAAAGGTGCAAAGAACGTCTTACTCTTTATAGTTTATAATAAGGGGGAAACCCTTAAATAAACTGGGAGAGTGGCAGGTTGTTCATGGGGATCCGACCAAACTAGGTCGGGGCATGACACTGGGTCTGAGTGAATGTTCATGACATTCAACCCTCCGACCCGAAAATAATTTTGTATCCATATGAGGACAGGGACCTCATCCCAACCCCACCCCGGTCTCGTTCACATGAAGCTACGTCGAGCTTCTCTAACTACTGGTATGACAAACTACCTTTATCTCCACCATATCGTCTAATAGCCCTTAGGATGCATCACTACCCCTTTTGGGCATCATAATGTTCCCAAACATCAAGTGCATGCACAAACAATAGTTTTCCACAAAGCCATTTATCTTTGGTGCCACTAGTACAACAGCTCCGACCCTCAACTCGACCTATAGTTATTTATCTAGGTCGGTCTGTCAACTTGGCCCTGATGCACTATCGCCAGTCCATCGAGTATGTCGGTCCTATCTTGGTACCATGGCGAAATCACATAATCAATTCATTAAGATTTTTTTTTCATGGCTTTCATATCTCAAGTTTGTTTACAAGCTATTGCTCGTCCCAACAAGCCTTGGGCCCACTGCATGTGATTTTCCAAAAATCAGACATTTACCACCACAAGTTCTAAAACCGAGGCCTCTAGCCTATCTGAATTGTTCTAGCTCCTGTCAAGAAGGTCTCCCAAAACTTTTAAGCATTGGCACACAGTCAGGGGATTGCACTTCTCACAAAAACACATTTTCACTACATCACACCCGTGATACCTCCGCTTACAATAGGTAAGCAAGTTTCTCCTTCCTTACAGGAAGTCCATCAGACCAATTGGGTATGATCTCTACTTACAACAGGTAAGACAATTTTCTCTCAATTCACACGTCACTCCAACCGAGTGTGATGTCAAAAATCTCACATATAAGTGATTTTTCATTTTTAAAGTGCTCACCACCCCAACAAGGTATGATATGAATAAACCCACTCACCCGTTATCCGTGATGTGTTCGTCCTCGGTTAGTTTGCCAAGTTGACGCGAGCTTTCTCTTGTTGGCATTACGATCACACTTGTCCCTACATGAATTGGGCAGCCTTTTCACTTAAGGTTTGGCATAATAGCCTAGGGTCATAATTTATCAATAAATTACATTTAGGTTCTTAAAGTATATTTTTCTTAACTTTTGGTCCCTAATGCAAACCTTTGCACAACTTGACTCCCCAAAGTTTCTAAAATTCTCTTTGAGTCCTCATTTTACTCAAAATTGTACAAGGGGCTCAAGTTTTCCAAATTTCCAATTTGATCCCCAACATTTCAAAAATTACCATTATGCCCCTACTTTCCAAAAATGGCAATTTGACCCCAAATGTTCCAAAAATCAACCAATTGGTTCTCCAACATCTTTTTCATGGCTAATTGGCCCTCAATTTTGGGAAATTACAAAATGGTCCCACAATTTTACGAAATCCCCAAATTTCCCCCAATTTCCCCTTTCAAACTGGTCGAATTTGATTTCATCAAATTAACCATACAATCGGGGTTAATTGCTCCAATTGAAGGTATGGATCAGTTCCTACACTTCCATACGAGTCAATTGAGCTTTGAACCGCGTCATTTAGGTTAGAATTGAGCTCAAATGAAGCTTCGCCGGAAAAATGGGCGTAGAGAGAGAAAGCTTCGAAAGCTTACCATCAAAGATGCGGTGGTCTGAGATCTCTATTTGGGCTAGTAGCTCTCGTCTTGAGGTTCCTCCTAGAATCAAGAATCGATACAATTCACCCCGAATTGAGGTAGAATTTTGTGAGTGGAGTTTTACAGTTTCTCTCTCTAACGTCGACCAAAAATGATAGAAGGGGCCAAATTGGCTTACCTTTCAGCTCTGTTACGGTCGTGTGAGGGCCATGGGAGTGTTGGGAGGGCTTTGTTTAGCCAGAGGAGGGCTGACTTTGGCCGAATTCAGCTCAGCCGAAATAGGGCAACTTTGGTCCGTCAGAGCTACTTCATTGTTGGATTCTGCTGATGCTTCTTCGGCAGTCCTCAGATCAAATAGTGGTTCCTATTAGATAGCTGACTTTCCCCGAAGTCTAAAGAACCAGACGTCACCTTCTGAGGTTGAGAAAATTGCCTATGTCGAAGCTCTGGTTCTAGCTTCACCAGAAAATGGACAGTTGAGAGAGAATGGAGTTTTCAAGTGTGAGGAGGATGAATGAAGATGAGCTCCTTTATATAGGGAGCTCAGAGACTCTTTGCCCGACTATTTAGCATCTTGGTCACACTCATTCATGACCTGAAATGCCCTGAATGGAGGCGATTCATCTTCGTCGGCTCTATCCGTTCTTCCGTTGAATGAACAGTGTCATCATCTAAAGGAAAAAGACAACACTGTTTCAAACCGGTCTAATTGGGTTCAATGCTTAAACTAGTTGGTTCTAGCCCGATTTGACCGAGTTTTTAAAAATTAAAATTTTCTAAATTCTTTCTCTATCCAATGGCAGCTTTAATTCCCCAATTTGATTATTTTAAGCCATCTAGAAAAATAAATTTAGCAACTGGTTTAATGATGGTTCAAACCGGTTCAATCTAGTTTAGGTCCGGTTCATCTGAACCGGTTTGGTTTTCTCTTCCAATTTGTCCCAATGTTCCTTTCCAAGGTTTTTATTACTCTTTGGGTCACTTAGGATTTGAAAATTTCTCAATTTACCCTTTCCTTCTCGATTAGGGTTTGTGAACCAGCTCGATTTTCTCTTTTGAATCGACCGGTTCTTTCCCAAGTTTTCTTATTTGTAAAAAGACAGGGTTTACACCCAATATGTTAGTAAGTCAAGAAGTGGATGGGAAAACTGATAGTTGGAAATAGGAAAATTCAATAAGGAAGTGGTGTAGGACAAATAAATACGAAAAACCCAAACACTTATAAAAAGCCTTTTATCAATATAAAAAGGACATTATGTGCATGGAAGAGACGTATGAACTGGAATCAAGTAATGAAGCATTGTGACAACCCAAGAGGAAGAATAAAGGAATACACTCTAAGGAGGGGAGTAGAAGAACTCAGTATGAACCTAAAAGTAAGAAGGACTTCGAGTCTAAAGAGAAATAACCAAATGCAAGACTCATGCTACAAGGGACACATAGGTCTCATAGTCTGAATAAAAAAGGGACTCAAGTATAAAAGAACGGATTAACCGACCAAAAGGGCGACAACATCAAAACCCATGAAAAACAAGTACAAAAAGCTCGAAGGGACAACGAGCTAAGGAGTTTCAACGACCAAGATAATAAATAGACCCGGGTACGGTTAGGCATTTTGAAACTCACAATTCAGGACAAAACCCTCAAGCGGAAAGGTATGACCCCAAATGACAAGAAGCATTGGATCTAAGAAATTACATGGACACAAGGGATAAGACAAGTCAAAGGAACTAAATCTAAGGGAGTAAATGAGTGAGTGAAAAAGGGGCAACCAAGGCAGTAGGGTATCAAATCGAACCCCAGGTTTACCGCAATGAAATTCATTCCTAATGTAAAGGGTGAACAACCAAGTTTTGGGGACAAAACTCCTAAAAGCAAGTGAGAGTTATTAAATCCATCCTCTCTGACCAAGGGAAACCGAGAGAAAAACTAGCGATTTTCATGAGAAATCTAAGTCGTCAAGTGAAGAAAAAATGGAAAAGAATGGTTAAAATGAGAAATTGAAAAATCCCAAGTGACCAAGAAGTCATAAGAATCATGGGGAAGAACCATGAGTGAATTGGATGGGAAAATCAAACCAGTTTGGGGTGAACTAAACTTGAAGCGAATTGAATCATGGTAAACCAATTCAATAATTCATTTTTCTAGGTGGCTTAAAAATGTAGATATGGAAAATTGAAGCCACCATTATATAGAAAACAAATTAAGTTTAATTTAGAAATTTTTAATTTTTAGAAAACCGGTTGAATCGATCCAAAACCAGCCAATTTTCAAATTTGGGTCAACGAACCTGGTCGAACCAGACTAGTAAACGGCCCAGGCGGTTAATGGACCGAATCGGTCAGCGGGTGCCTAGTCAGCAGCCACACAGACACGAGAAACCAATGGGAGGCTGCCACATGTCCGGTCAATGAGTGCCTGGTCAGCAGCCACGCACACACGAGCAACCAATGGAAGGCTGCCACATGTCCAATCAATAGTCAGCGGACACCCGGTCAGCATGCCATGAAGACACAAGCAGCCAATGGGAGGCTGCCACGTGTCTAGTCAACTGGTCAATGGCTAACGTGGCGGCTGAGTGAGAATTCTATGTCAAAAAAATTAATCAATCACAGCGCGCCACATGGCACGTCTGCCACGTGATGTTTTTCCTTAGTTAGTTGATAGAAAGGAGAGAGAGAAGGAAGGCGAGTCCGACGACGGCCTAGGAAGAGCTCCGGTATGACCGCCAATGGACGAGTCTGGTGTCGAGTCTTATGTCGGTCGGTAGCTCGGTTAGTTGCTGAGCTCCCTATATAAATAGCACCCCTCCAATTGTCTTCCCCATCCCACAAGCGAGCGAAGAAGGTGAAGTACTCCATTTTTTGGTGAGCAAACCAGAGCTTCGATAGCGGGGCTTTCTTCAACCTCTGAAGTCGCATTTGGTGTCCCTAGAACCAGGAGGAAGTCCTCTATCCATCTGCACCCTCCCTTTAGCCCAAGGACGACCGAAGAAGAGCTGGGAAGCTCGTATAGAACCGTCGCTCCTCGATGATTGGCAACCTGAGCTACTTGAGCTCAATTCGAGCTGTCCCCTAGACCACACCTAGAGGTGCCCCGACCTTCTGTAATCTAACATGATAAGTCCCCTCCGCTGCCCTTCGTCAAAAAATACTATTTATAGTGTGTTTATGCTAAAATTTAAATTGAGAAATTCGCACTACTTAGGCGACCAATTGAGGTGTGGTTTGATCTAGGAAGGATCCCCAAGAGGAGAGTGATTCAGATAAAGCAAGAGCTCCGATCATCTTACCCTCACTAGTAAGATATCGAACCTTTCTCTCTCTAGACTAAATTTTCTAGCGAAGCTTCATTTGAGCTCAGTTTTTAGCTAAATAAAGTGTTTCAATGCTTGAAATGACGAGGGAGACATAGGGAATATGATTCAAATCACGAATGGGGACAATTAACCGAGTTTTGGTGATCAATTGAACGAAATGATGTTTCGGGGACCAAATTGTAATTTTTAAAAAATTAGGCAATTTGGGGATTTTTGGAAAATTATGCGTCGAATGGTAATTAAAGAAAAATTGGGGCATTTTTATGAAATTAATTCCCAATTGAGGTCCAATTGGGCAATTGGATGAAATGGAGGGCCAATTGACAATTTTTGGAAATTTAAAGGACCAATTGGAAATTTTGGAAAAATTGAGGGCCAATTGGTGATTTTGGAAAAACTAAGGACCCATGAGGGATAATTGGAAGTCCTAGGGACTTAATTGAGATTAAATGAAAATTTGGGACCTAAATGTAAAGTTATAATCTTTAAGGGACCTAAAAGCAATTAAGGCATAGTGTGAGTAGCTATGCATTAATACATGAAAGTATAAGGTCCCTTACATCAATTCTCCTGATGTGAATGCTCGAATCAAATAGGAGCTGGTTGCCCAAGTAAAGTTATAATCTTTAAGGGACCTAAAAGTAATTAAAGCATAGTGTGAGTACCTATGCATTAATACATGAAAGTATAAGGTCCCTTACATCAATTCTCCTGATGTGAATGCTCGAACCAAGTAGGAGCTGGTTGCCCAAGTACCTGTGCAAGGAGTGCACCACAAGTCGGGATCTCATCGGGACGGCCACATCACTATTATCGACTGAGTGGGAAATCTATAACATCGATTCCGATTGGGACGATGGCTTTGCTTCGAAATTGGTTTTCCCGGAATTAGCCTCCCCTGATTGGGTGCCTCTGCTTAAAATATTTGGGAGCTAATTATGGGGAATAGGCTCAATGATATAAGTGGGCCAAATGTTGATGGATACGAGTACAGACCCATTAAGAATGAGCATGTTATGAACTGCTAAAAGTTCTGATAATGGATAATGTTGTGTGATACCCACCGAGCCAAGGTTGGGATGTTGGGCTTGTTGAGTCAAATAGTTGCTAAGCCAAAGTCAGATCATCGAACTCATTGGGCTGGCACGCATGGGCCGAAGTCGTGCCAACAGACCCTTTAGCTGGAGGGCCAAAGATAATAGCAATAAATGAATAAGATTCTTAATTGTGCATGCTTGTGATGCAAGACCATTGAGATGTCCGGTATAGGGTAGTGGTTGTCCCAAGGGCTGCTAAACGACCCAGGGAGCATAAGTGCAGTCTGTCAAGAAGCTCTGTGGGCTTCCTACATATGCAAATTGAGGCAGTAGGGTATTACAGATGCTCTATTTCATGTCACTAGAGATCGATTACAGTGTGATCTCGTCGGAGTTGGTCGATGCAGAATTGAGGGTCAAGAGTGCTGGCACTAGAAAGTCGAGGTCATTGGATTTCCAACGGTACTTGGATAATCATTGGAGGTGGTCAGATAAAGGAGCTATGCTCTTTGGTAGCAAGGTCTTTAGAGTTGGGAGCAATTAGTGGTTGGAAGAGGATTATGAGCAAATTCTAGTGAAGGAGCAACCCCAATTTATATGGTTGTGATCTAAACTTGTGTGGATATCTATCCATAGCATTGTTTCATTAATCCATAGTCTATGGTGCTAAAAATGAATTAATTTCATCAAGCGGTAGAGTCGGTGGGTCAATGATGCACTGTCGGGTTAAAACAAGGCATTCGAAACTAAGAGTCGGGCGAGGAAGACGACACGCGTGCACATGGCCACATGTGCATTCACCCAATTCATAGTTTCTAATGAATTTCTCGGTCAGTTCAATGGTTTTTTCCTTGTTCACCCCCTTTTCGGTCGATTCTTAAAAAATAAGAATAACTAAAATTTCTACATTCAAAATCCTATTGAATAAATTCAAGCACTGGTCAATTTGTATTTGTTTTGTCCCCTTATAGATTCGGAGGGGGGTGACTCCACCTAGCTTAGACCCAGTTCAAATCGGTTCTCCCCCGGATTTCTCCCAATCCATAACTTTGTGTCCCGAGACTCTACTAAGTGCTTATCATGACCCTTTCTCACCGCTCTTGGCTACTCATTCAACCCCTTCCTTCTTTCTGATTCAACTTTATTTCCTAGTTCGATCCCACTTCCTAGTTCGACTCATTTAGGTTACTAAGTTGAGATTTTCCGGTCTTACACTACTAGACTTTTCTTATGGTTTCACAGTTTATCCCTTCTGGACCCCGGTTACCCGACTCAGTAATCGGTAACCCGACCCTCAGTCAAACCATCTCTATGGTTAATCTCCTTGGCTTAAGCTCATTCTCCTTTCACATAACACTGACTAAAATAACAATATTTCCTTTACAGGCCACCTAGTGGTTCCATTTTCCACAAATTACCATTTGGTCCATAACTTGGGCAAAATTACCCTTTAATCCTCATACTTTACAACTTCCTCTTTTTGGACCTTAGACTTTCCCAAGTCTTTCAATTGGGTTTCTCAAGTTTCCTTGAGCCCCATTATGCCCCAAATAGGCATTGGAACAATTCTAAGCTCTATTTCTCATTAATTGACTAATGGCCCTTAAGTTTTGGCAGAATTACCATTTTGACCCTCTTCTTGAGAACTTAGGCTTCCGTATTCATTTGATCTTCAAATTTCATATTTGGGTCCCTAAACTTTCTTTAACTAAGTTTAGGTCCTTGAACTGCCCAAAATTTACATTTTGGACGCACAAATACTCATATTTATAATTTAATCATTAACTTTCCTTTTATTAAAAATATGTCCTTAGACCTTTCACAATAGGCATATTCGGTCCCCAACCTTCACAAAACTTTCCAATCAACCCCAAAGATATATTTTGTCCCATAGGAAGACCCCACAGAAAGCTCAATCAAATTTTGGCCCCCTAACTTTAAATCTTTGCATTTTAGTCCTCGACTGTTTACCCATAACAAAAGTATCTCTAAAACTTACCAAACTAAGTGGAGAGCTCCCCCTTGCCTCCCTCTAAGTTGTCATAACCATAGTTTAGTTGGGATTATCTAGAGTTGTTTTGATCAGCCTTGATCGGAAACATGCATGTAGACGAGTAAAAGTCGAGTCAAGGTCGGGAACTCACCGGAGGTAGCACGTCGACCATCAAGGATGGTGTGGTTCGAAAGTTGAATCCTCTAGGAGTTTGTGGCCACTTGAATCACCTCTATTGTTGATTTGTAGCTCCTACCATTTGCATTTTTTATCATCTTAGCCACTTACCCTACAATCTAAGAGTTAAGTGATTTAATTCTCACTCAAATCATGCTAATTTGGCAAGGCTGAAGACTATGGAAAGTTAGTGGTACAAAGACTCACCAAATTTTTCTCAACTCACGAGGGTCATTAGGGACATCAAAATTGGCCTCTAAATAGATGTCATGTTTCTGGTTGTCAGAGATCAGGTACTGTGCAATCTTGTCGGCTATTGTAGAGCCTGAGTTGAGGGTCGAGAGAGGTGATGATGGAAAGCTAATGTTCTCACCTTTCCATGGGTACCTAGATCATCATCGGAGGTGGTCAGATGGCGGAGCTAGGCTCTATGGTTATCAAGTCACACAGGTGTTGGGAGCAATCTCACTTTTAGAGCAAATTCGGATGATGGAACACCCAAGCTTTATATAGACATATTCTAGACTTATCTACCAATAACCTTCTTTCTTCATAAAATATCGGGTGGCTCTAGGAATAAATTAATTTTCCCAAGCAGTAGATTTAGATTATTTGGATGACTCGCCGGGTAAAAATAGAAAAATACGGGTAAATTGTCGGGCGAGAAAGATGACACGTGCGTGCATGCACCTTGTGCTACACGCCAACTAGTCTACACGGTAGAGAACTGGTTTCTGGCGAATTTTTCAGGCAGTTTAGTGATTGTTTACATGGTTCACCCTTTTTCGACTGGTTATTAAAAAAATAAAAATACTAAAAATTTTACATTTAATTTTCTATTGAATGTACCTAAGAACTGCTCAATTTGGATTTGTTTTGCACCCTTAAAAATTTGGGGGGTTTTTGTGATTCTCCCTAACCTAAACCCGGATCAAACATGTTCTCTCTTGGTTTTCTCCCAATCTTTGACATTGTGTTTTTAGATACTCCTAAGAGTTTCTCATGACCCTTTTCACCCATTATAGCCTCTCCATCAATCACCTCCTTCTTTCTAGTTTAATGTCGCTTCTTGGTTTAAGTTCTGTCTCCCGGTTCGATCACAATTTCTAGTTCAACTTGGACCGGTTATTGAGTTGGGATTTCCTAATCTTACATGAGCACTTGTATTTTCTGGTATGCACTGTTGGTTTAGGAAATGGGTGACCTACTATAGTAAATAATTGATTGAATTTCCATTGTTTTGGTAATGTTTGATTTAGACATTTTAAACCTAAGAGAAGGACTAAAGCTGGATTTTCTGGCAAGGATGCTTAATTCATATTGATTGGAAACATTTTACTGCCCTAAAATATTGGAGCGCAATTGGTAAGTGTGCATCTTTATGTCCAATTGTGCATAATATGTTTATTACTTTTCCTTAGCTATTTAATTCTTCCCACTTTTTTCCTTTTGTTTAATTTAGAAAGGTTCAGTGATATGCTTCCTAATATGTCTATGCCTAATTTTATTATGCTTGCAGTATTAACAGCATATTTGTTTCTCTGGATAACTTGGGAAGAATTTAATGGCATGTTTACTATCAATATAACACTAAGTTAAAATGGAGTAGTGTCCCAGCTTCATGAGGTAAATGGTTGCTTTCCCCTTTAATTATATATCCATTCTTGATTTCCAGGGTAAGCTTTCGGGTCTTCAGGAAAACTTTATTCATTTAGCCTTACTTTTCATAACATGTTCATTTGGTGTTGGATGATAACTTAGAGGTTTTATGGAACGGACTTCATGGTTGGGATTATCCTTATAATTTGGCAAAGATGCCGTCTAAAGGTGAATCTACTTGAGTTGCTCAATTAAACCCATGGTGAAGGAGGAGGACGAGCGTGGATGAGCTTGCCATTTTCCCATGAGTTTGCAATCTATGCTAGTCCAATTATTCTGGAGACTTTAGGAGGTTCCTTTTTTTTATTGAAGGTCTTTGATTTTAGTTTGTTACTGGCCCATACTTAGCCTTACCGTACCTTTTTTCTTTGTATGTTGGGATCTTAATGTCTAGGGTTGTTTAAATGAAGCTGGTTATACTTGATGCTGGGTTTTGGTCAGTTAGTTAGGATGGTTGGACTTTATTTATATCCCGATCTGTTTGGGCCTTCTAGATTTTACATATTTATAACTTTAGAAATCAATGTATGTTTCAATGGTGATATTAAAAAATTATAGAAAACATCATTATAAATATTATGAAAATTTTGAAAAAGGGCTAATGCCCTAGTTGGAAATCCAACTAGGGCAAACCTTAATAAATGGGTGAAAGCTCTATAATTATTGAAAATTCAACCAAAGTCCACGATGTTTATGAAATGAATAATGCTCGATGTTTTTCAATTGGCTAAGACCTAATTTTTATTAATGGGCTAAGGTTAATATTTAAAAAATAGGTAAATGTCCAATGTTTATGAATAGGATAATGCTCAATAATTAAGAAAGGAAAAAATCTTCAATATTTATAAGCTATGGCTGAATTTTTAAGAGAAAGGGATGAAAATCATCATTTACAAAAAGGGCTAAGGCATAATATTTTAGAAATTAGTGAATATTCAAAGTTTATAAATGGGATAAGACTCAATTTTTAAGAAAATGATAATATCCAATTTTTAAGAAATGGATAAATACTTAATATTTATAAAAGAGTTAAAGACACAATATTTAAAAAATGATGAAAGTCCAATGTTTGATAAAAGGTGTAAAACCTAATGTTTAAGAAAATGACAAACACATAAGATTTAGGAAAGTGGCTAAGGTGCAATACTAATGAATGAGTTACAACCAAACTTTTATGAAAGGGAGTCACATTGTGTAATAAATGGGTTTTTTAGGGGCTAATGGGCTAATGTCAACTTTTAGATTATATCTAAAAGTTAAGAATTGATAAAGAAGGGTAATGGTCTATGAAAAGAAAAAAAATGATGGGCCTTAACTCAATATAATTTCAAAGACAAGGAATGATTCAGTATTTTTACAAGTGAATGAGATATGTGTATTATATTATAATTTTCAATGTCAAATTGATGTTGATATCAGTAAAATGGGATAGCCAGTTAACAAGTCAATCCTTAATCAATGACTACATGTATGAATCACTTGATCAAGTCAGTTTATTTTAAACATATGTGCATCATTGTTGTAATTATGGTGGGTGAATATGATCTGCATTTTAACGAGTGCCTATCATGAGGTCATGACAACTACTAAGGGTTATCGAAAAACGGAGTTAATGAGGGGGAGTGCAATTAGATTTTCCAGTATAATATGATCAAAATAGTCATAATGTGACTAGGAGTAAGTGGAGTATAGTTACATGAATAATTGATAATAAGATATTAACATTTAGATTAGTGGTCTAGTCTATAATGAAAATTTGAAATATACAATCATGCGTAATCATGTGTTTGATTAATTGTATTGCTTGAATGTACTAAGTTTCGTACTTTCAATTGATAAATAAATTATAGAATATTTTGAAAACATATATTCTTTCTAAAGAAAGATGAATTATACTTTAAAAGTTGATAAATACTTAATATTTAAATTTTAAATATAGTTTAAAATCAACATTATGAAATGTCATTCACTAAAATTTTAATTCATCCACTTTCTAACCACCATTAGGTGGTTCTTGAAGTGAGAAAGATGAGACTATTAAAAATAATACAAAAAATCTAATGTAGTTAATAATTCACAAAATAGTTTTTAGACAACTAAATGTATTTTAAAATTATAAAAATATTTTAAATTTATATTAAATTTTGGAACTACTTCATTATTCTAAATTTTTTCGGTATATTAGTTTTACATTTGTGTAACATCCACTACAGTATCAGAGTACGTTATTATGTGACCCCATCCTGAGTGGTGAATGAAATTCACCCTCTACACATGGAAAGCTTTGAATCCACTAGAGTTCGTTACTAATTCTCCACTTTGGGCTCAAACCCTCTCTTGCTCTCCACCTCGAGTTGCCTGCACCGGTCTCTCCGTTCGCATTCTCTAATTGCTTCACCTCTAGTGATTACCTTTTTCGTGCCACTGCGCATATCTTAGGTGTGAAGTTTCTTCTCATTTTTCTCCAAAAATGGTGGTGGCGCACATTAAATTTGTAGGTGCCGATGCAATGTGAGTGCAACTATTGAAATAATTTATCACCTATTTAATAAAATAGAATTAAATTTTGGGTATATAATTTTAAAAGTGTTTCATAATTTATATATTATAAAATTTAAATAAATATTAGTGTAACTAATTATTAACTCATAATACTTTATTACATGTTATTTAAAGTTTGCACTTATACTTAAATTTAATTGAAAAAATATACTTATAATATATTCAAGTATATAAAAAAATACAATTCATCAATTTTGTCAAACGAATAAGAGATCAAAATAAAAATACTCGAATTATAAGTATATATTAATAGTAAATTTAAAATTATATATAATAATTATATATATTATATATATGAGTAAAAGTATTGAGAGAATTAATTATATATTAAATAAAATAGAAAAAATTATAAATATATAGCGTTAAAAACTTACACGAATCACAAGTTAGTATTATGAGTATAATCACTAGAAACCCATGGTTGGATTGCTTGTAGCAAACCTGTTGGGTATGCAAGAGATTGACGACACACATCAAAATAAAGTGAATATTCTCTTCAAGTTTGTAACGTTTAATTATAAAACTGGTTATAATATGAGATAAAATACATATTTAAAACAAATACACTTCTTTAGAAAATTAACTTACAAGTTATTTTCATTTATTTAAAAGAATTTATTGAGGATTCAGTTAAAAGACAATTTTACTTTTCCCCATAAATGGACAGATTTAATTGTAATTATTAAAAATATTTTCAACTAATTTAGAATATATTAAATGCATTATATTCTAAAAATTCAAACTAATAAAATTATAATTTTACATTTATTTATTATTAAAATTTGGGTAGCAAGTGGCCACACATATAGCAACATGACTATCAATTTCCATGAGGTGAGATGATATATTACCTGTTTAATTGGTGATCATGAGAATTTTACTGACTGGTGATGATATTAGATCTCATCCAAAACTCTCTTTAGTAAGGGTAAATTCATTTTTAATTAATTCAAAACATACCAAACTTATTATATTATAAAAATTGAAACTAACAATTGTCAATTCTTTCTATATGGGGCGGCAATCTATGCAATTCTCAAAGTGTGATACTCTTCCAAATCCAAATAATAGCAATGATTTAGATAGGGGAAAATATTAATTTTTTTGTCCCATGTTAAACCTATCTATAGTCCATCAGATAGGAATGTGGGGCTGGCTATTGATACATGACTAATGCATGTGGAAGTATTATAAAATGTCTTTCTCTATATGGCATAGTGGCTTGCATGCAGCAGTAACAATTGCACTGGTAGACTGCTAAGCTCAATGGGACGGCCATCTATGGCTGTACTGCTCAATCATCAATGTTCTAAGCCTTCTAGTCTTTTTTCCATCATGTCAGCCCTAGTATCTCACAAATTCTCTCCCTATTTACTATTCAAAATAGGAGCATATCTCTCATTAAAGAAAAAAATTATACTAATAATAGAAAAGTAACAAGAAGAAAAACTAAAATTCACATATAAAAAAATATGTTATATATTATTCAAAAGAATTAATATCCTTCATATTAATTATTATTCATAACTTTTCTAATATATTTTTTGTTTTATTTTTATTAAATAATGAAAATATTATTGATGATGATAATTATTTCTTATATTTTACTTGTTAGAAAGAAAATTAGGTGTGTGAAAATAATAAATATAGTAATGTATGCAATATTAGAAACCCTATTTGAGATTTCAATTTAATAATTATAGGGATATACATGTATATGAAAAAGATGATTTCATAATCACACTTAATTGTGATGTTATTTTAACAAACTGCTATAATGTTATACGTTTAGTTTTACAAGGTTCCTTCCTCTAAGTCATTTGATGATGAGGGTGACTAAACAAAAGTTGATAGAATAACTTGAGATGAGGTAACTGCTTTGTTTTCCTTTCAAGAAATACCTTTTGCATCCATATGCTTTGAAAAACATATTTGAACTTTAACTATAAAAAATCTCAATGAGTAAAAAAAACTATAAAAGGGCTCAAATTAGGAAATGTATTTACCCTTAGGCAAAAAAAATGTGTTTACCTACAATGTGTCCCATATCTATACTTTCATAACACAAAATTATTCTATAAAATATATTGGTATTTATTGAAGTATCCAAGTACTTTATGTTGGCATAAACATGTTCCTTCCTTTATTTTTTATTTTTATTAATTTTATTGCAAATATTCACTTGTAATTTAAAAATTAACACTCTATTTATAAATATATATATATAATTTTATAAAAATTAATATAATAAGAATATATAATGAATAATTTTAACAAATTTCGTATTGTTAAAATGGAAATTTTAAAAGTGAATATTCAAAATTGACTTAAATCAAAACTCATCCATGTGTTATGAGAGTAATATTTCTTTTTTATACAATTAATTTTAAATTAATTTTCTCTATAATAAAATTAAAGTTCTCAATTTTCCCTCATTTACTTTTTTGAGCATTTCATTTAGATACTTTTAATATCTTAAGAATATATTCTACTAATATGATGTATCAAAGAACATTTTAGAGAGAAAATTAATGGTAAAATTAAATAAATAAGATATTAATGAGTCTTATTGCCTTAAACCTATATTAATTATAAATTCTCCCAGAAATATTATTTATAAGAACGGAACCAATTGATATATAAATGGATATAATAACTCGAATTAATTTTTCCTTTAAAACATTTTTTCTCATAAATAATTGATTGCATGATTTATTCATTAAATTCCCACTCTCTATTATATATTTGTATCATCACCCCGTATCACTTCCTTTCATTTTCAATATTTCTTTTCACCTTTGGATAGATATCTATTTTATATAATTTATAGTAATACTCTTTAAGCAAAAAAATACAAATAATGTCAAACATATATTTCAAAATGTCATTTATGAAAAAACTTTTGATAATAAATATTTAATATGAATTTTAATTTTAATTAAAAATATAATATACATTTAATTTTTCCTAAATAAGTATAATATCATTTTTAATTATATGCTGTCATGATTTAATGCGGACTTGATATTGGTAAATTAAGAATTTAATGATTACATTATTAATTTTACATCAATATTAAAATTCATTGACATACTAAAATATGATGTGACAAACATATTGGAGGAAATTATCCTTATTTGAATTTTTAAGAAAAATTAAAAATAACATCAATTTTTATATTTTATTAAATTTAAATAGAAAAAAAATTATTATTTTCAAAATTTTGATATCAAAATTTTATTTAGTTCAAAATTTTGATATCAAAATTTTATTTAGTTCAAAATTTTGATATGTATATTATAATTTAGTTAAATTATTATATAATTACTACGATTCAATATAATCTTTTAGATATAATCCATCAATATATTTTAAAATTAGTTGAATTATAAATATTATAATAGGGTAGAATTTTTACAATTTATATAATTTATATTTAATTAATAAATTTATCGTGTAAATTATAGCAGTATCCTAAATAAATGGAGTAAACGTCATGTTCCTATTAAAAATTTGAAAATGTTATAATTTAATATTAAAAGTTTTACAAAATTAAAATATTTGTGATAATTTTAACTTTTGTTAAAATAACTTGAATCTGTCAAATCATTTTTTACTAATGTTAAATTTATTTGTTGATGTAACAAATTATTAAAGATTATAAAATTGAATTTTTAAAATTTATATAACTTTTAGTTGATTAATAAAAATCTCCCACTTATATTATATTATTAAATTGACATTATATATATGTCAATAAATGTTATTTGTGAATACTTGATTACTTAAATATTATATTTATACAAAAGAAAATTAATAAAATGATTTAGATTTAAGATATAATAATTCATAAATACATTTATTTTAATATGAAAATATTTATTTAAATATGATAATTTTTTTCTAACATAAAATATATTATCTTATTCAATATATAGAAATAACGGAATGTGGTATGTACAAGCCCTCTCGAGCGTGTTTGTATACTATCCCTACTTATACAAAGAAGAGATCATCTTGCCTCTTACCTCTTGCACACCTAATTATGTATTAATATCTTTTTACCATAAAAACCTTAGTTTACTTTTTTTTTTGCTCATCCACCTTAGTTTACTTGAAGAATGGTAACTTTTCACACAACATAATTATATCACTATATGTTTTTTAATTTTGGAAAAAAAAAATTTAGTATATTATAATATTATAAATTGACTCTCAAAATACTTAAATAAAGTTAATGACATATTATATATAGTATTCACAATACAAATGCATATAAGTTGTTTCATTTTCTCATTTTTTTATCTATTTGTAATCCTTTTTAGTCATTATGAAACCACTATTGGGTATTCTAATAAGATATACACATAATATTATAAACTCAATAAATATCTACATTAATCTTAATTGATTGTTGTTATTATCGTATTTTAGAACAAATGGTACACATAAATTAATTATCCAATAAGAAAATGTGTGGTAGTTTCATCCAATTTAAGAGAATAAATTATAATTTTATATAAAATATTTCAATTAAATGTTAATTTTGAATTAAACTATTTATATATTATAAGTTATCATTAAAATAGTAATACTATACAAATGTATAATTAAACTATATTATAATATATATACTTAAAATTTTAATTAACATTTATTTATAAATTATATTAAAACCAAATTACATTTTATGAAATTTATAATATTTTGTTTAACTAAAAAATATATTTAAAATAAATATTAAATAAATATATATTTTACATAATAAAATTATAAATAATATATAAATAATTAATATTTAATTTAATTTAATTTAAACAATAATTTAAAAATATTAAACATATACATATGCTATTATCTATAATAATATAATTTTGTTAATAAATTATATAATTTGAGTGATTCAAATTTAATTTATGTATTTGTATAATATAATAATTTATATATACATATTTTATTTAAATTAAATTATATGTAATTTAACTTATCTATATTAATTTATTGGTAATAATTACATATAATTTAAGTTAAATAAAATAAGTATATATAAATTATGATATTATACAAATATATAACTTAAAATAAATATTTTAGTTATATTATAATTATATAATTTCCTAACAAAATTTTATTATCATAAAAATAAGAGATATATTTTTTTAACATATTTATTTTATTATTTCAAATTAAATAAATAAAATATTATTTATATATAATTTTAACAATTAAAAAATATATAATTTTATTTTTAAATATATATAAAGTTAAATGAAATATTATAAATTTCACAAAATATAATTTATCTTTAATATAATTTATGTTATAGCAGAATTAGATTAAGAGTGAAAGCATGACATAATAATTGATATGAGAATTTGTTAAATATATATAAACATAATTTAACAAAAGTTAAATTTTTTACAAAAATAACTATTTTATGAAAAATATGAGATTAAATGTAATATTTGCTAAAATGATCCTTTTATAAAATATTTGATACTAAAGTTTAATATTGAAAAGATTTAATGCGAAAATAACATTAAATTGAAAATTTTTATGTAAAATTATAATTTAGTCCAATATAAAATGAACGGTGGGAGAAAATGGAAGTGTAAGATAGATTGATTTTTATACTAAATTGGTGAATTAATCTGTAATAAAATTAATATATAATTTTTAAAAAATTGTGATCTATAAAAGAATTTAAATATATTGTTAATTATTTAATAAATGTGTTAAATATACTTTAAATTTAATAAAAATATGAAATAAAAATATTATTAGAAAAATTCTAAATAATAAAATCTCAATATACGAAGAAAATAAAAAATATATATTGATTAAGAAGAGATAGATATAGGATTTGTTGGATTTAGTACAGTTGCTATTTGTTGGATTGAGATGAAAATACGAAGAGATAGAGGAAAATTAAAGTGATAAAAATCTGAATATTAGAAAAAGTAAAATAATATTTTAAGATTGAGAAATAATAATTGAATTAAATAAAATTTAAATAAAAATAATCAACATCTAATAGTATTCGAGTTGAGTCTCCTAGGAGGAGACGTTGGTTAAAGTGACTAGATTATTAAAAATATGTCATGGGTGATATATATGTATTAAAAAAAGTAAGCTCGGAATATATTACTAATTTGAGAATATAAAAACTTTTGATAGTAAATACATTATTGAGTTAGAATAACATATGGGAAAAGATGAAATGGAAGTTATTGATGAATGGTGAGATGTTTGAGAAATATTGATCGTGGTTAGATATAAAATTTTATATAATAAAAAAATGGATGAAATTATTAAAAAAGTTATAATAATAATAGTTTTTATTGAAAGTTACATACTCACATACAAACACGTTATATTATTCATCAATATTTCTTAATTTTTATAAATTATCATAATTTTAAGATGGATTTGTGTTGAATTTATCACAACTCAATATTTTGCTTTAATATCCCACATGTCAAGAGAATAGAAGCTAAGGAGTGAAATGGTCTAAATTATTGATTTTGACTTATCTTATTTTTTTTTAATCAATGGAGATCTTAAACCTACTATTTAAACTAGTTGATTACTCTGGAAATAAAATCTTAAGTAAGATGTGTAGTTATACATTATATATTGGCATGAGTTGTTTTATGTGTCATGAGCCTATCTATCCTGCCTTAACGTGAAATTTGCGAGCTTAGGTAACAACCTGCGGAATCATGTCTATACTACAACTATTCATATTACTGTAAAATATCAATTAATACTTAAATCTAGTTATCTCATACATATTTTTTTTATCAAATATATTTATAATTCTATAAAATAATTACTTTTATTTATATATGAAATAAATAAAACTTCATTCCAAAATATTTTCACATATAAAATCCAAAAATAAATACTTTCACCGTTTAATATATCATCATCATAATAATATTTTTCAAATATGTGATTGATCTTTCTTAATTGTATTAAAAAATAGTATAATATGCTACATGTTGTCATTAACACGTAATTTCTTTGGTTGGTCTTTTAACTACATTATCGTGAAAAATGTTATAAGTGAGTGTGCCACATATAGCATGATTAGTGAGAGAGGACTAAAACTAGAATAAAAGTCAAATCCCATTTCAACTTAAAACGTGAAAAATACACTTTAACTATTAAAAACACCTATTCAGCATTTCATCAAAAAAACATTTATCAAAAAACAATATTCCACACCAAATATAAGTGCCCTACATAGTTACATCTTTAGGAAAAAATATTTTAAAATAAAAATATTTGAATATTTCACATCTAGATCCCTTTAGAAAAACAATATATTTTGTAAAATTTTTAATAAACATTTATATGAGTGCACATTAATCCTTTACAAATCACATAATATTTATTTTCTTTGTAATAAATAATATTATCTATTTTCTTACCTAAATTATTTTCTAGCTAATAGACTTCCCATAATAACTGTTTCTATAGTATTTCACATTTTTGTAAAATATTATCAAAATTTACAATTTAATTATCCAATATAGAAAATCTCTCCAATCAATTTAAAATTTTTCAAACCCTTTTAACACATGCATCTCATAAGAGCTCATTTTTTCCAAACCCCTTCAACACATTTCCATGTATATGAGAAGAGCTCGTTTGAGCATTTGAGTGTTTTACCTTAACAAAATTTGACTAACTTTAGTAGTTTTTGGTTAAAATCGTGATACCAGTCGTGTGGCAAAACATACCACCGGAGAAGAGACGACTGATGGATGGAATGGAGGTAAAATGAAGCCAATGTCCAACAAATCGATCTATGGTGGTTGTTGGTGAGGGGTCACTGTAGTTGTTCAAATTTTGAGCTCGAGTAGTAGCAATTGTGAGGTGCTAAACGAACTCATTGTCGAAAAATAACTTGAGGTAGCCGAAGGTTAGCTTATTGGAGCTAGGGCAAGACTTGTGAGAGGTAAATATTAGGTAGGTGGTACTTTTTACACTTTTTTTTATTCGAGAGATAGTTGAAGGTGACAAAATTTGGCTTCGAAAGGTTTTCGGTATCACACAATTTTTTAGTACCGAATATAGAGTGATATAAAGGACTGGTACAGTGGTTTTCAGCCACTTTTGAGTTGGGACTTGCTCACTAAACTCAATGGAGTCCATTAACATTTTTTGAGATAAGAATTAGATCATTTGGTGGTTGGGTGAGTAATAATTTGGAGGTAAATCGTTTGGTAGTAGGAGGCGTGTCTAGAAACGATTTTTTTTAACTTTAAAAGAGACATTTGATATGATTGTGAGGAGAAAAATAAATTAATATTAAGGAGGCTGGTAAAAGAGTTTTTAGCTTAATCAAGGTCTTTGATGTGTGCAATTTGACCAAAACTTTTAGTTTGGTGTGTTTCTAAATGGTAGCATGGGACATAAATTCTTAGAAAGTAATTGCTTGGGGCGCTTAGGCGAGGAATATGGGTCCCGAATAATATTTTATTATGTTTCATATTTTACTATTGGATCTCCAATCACTTTCTAGACTATATTATTAAATAAGTTATCATATTTTACTATGTTTCCTTCGTAATGCCCTGGTTATGGCACGTCTCCTAACACCCAGGGCTGATTCTTATTTTTTCTATTCGACTCTTAAGCCTTAATGTTCGATACACCAATAGGCTAATTTCAGGTGTTATTTAATTGTGTATTATTATCTCTTGGTTTTTCGTATGAAGAAGATTACCACATTTCCTTGATACTCATTGTTGGGTGGTGTCTTTCTATACCACCTATCAATTTAAGGTCTACTTCTAGTAGATATCTCCCTATCAAGTCCCCACACATCCAACATGTAAGATCCCTTTACATTACTTGTGTGACATTTCATGTTCCTTAATTATCAGTTACTATATGGATTCTATTTGTACTGTTTCACTTGGGACATTTGCCCTTTTCGATTATTAAGAGATTGATACCCCTTCTTGACAACCGAACTTTCCATATGTTTACTTATAGAAAATTAATTTCCAAGAGGATAACTTACATCCTATTTTGAATAGGAACTAAGGTCTATATCGATTACTGTAATCCTAACTTAAGCCTTACAAGTTCTCGAAGCACTTATCTATTCTTGTCATTACACACATTGGTGCATATATTATTATCATAAATTGATTGTTTATGGCAACATGTTTGTTAGTTATTTCTTAAGTGTACTTATATTTATTCTCGAACCTTTGGGGTCCTAGGCTTTAATTATATAAAATTTTGTCTTGTTTGTTCATACTTACTCGTTAATCATTTACTCCATAAATGGTTGTCCTACCGTATTCCAAAATACACCTTACTTCAAGTTAGCTTTTATAAGATAACTCTCTTATCAAACATGTTTCACTACATACATTAATATAGCATGTACCCACTAATACTATTAGCACAACTTCATGTCATGCCTCATTTACTCAACTTGTCACACCTTCATTGTGACTATTGATCTTCTCTTCCAATGGTCTAACTTTCATCTTTTTCTAGTATGGTTCCTTTTCCACCTTTTGAACTTATATTTTGGACTTTTCATTTTTTCTTGGTAGGGTCTCATCTTGTCCTATGTCGGTGTTCCTTCTGGTAGCCATAAGAATTTCGACATTTTCTTACATGAATGTTTATGTATTTAGGGTTCTCCTATTTTCTAAGGCAAGTTACATATAACCTTTTACGACATTCATAACTTAAGCCTCCCTCTTCTTACTTAAATAACTTACGACACCATTCCTTTCTTTAAATATATTTCATTAAGAACCTCACAATACATAATAGATCTTATATAAGCCTTCATACTAGGACTTAGGTACAAATGTGGTGGTAATATCACCTTGTTACAAAAGTTGATACTTCTACATTTCAAAAATGTTAGGAATAACTCTAAACTAGAGTCTTGTGGGGTTTCACTTCTTACTTGAGTCTATCTTAGTTCATACCTGTTACACCCCGACCTAGTTCGATTGGAGTCCTATGATCAACCAGCCACCCTTCCTCATACTAATTTAGTATTTCTACCAAATATACCGAGTAAGGTAAAGGCGTCAGAGTATACCTATTTTCCATAAAAAAAGTTACAAAACATCTAAATAATAGTTTACCTGGTTGTGGTACCTTTGGCTTTTCCCCTAGCTTTTGCTCTTCTTAGCGGGACATTTCTCTTGAAAAAGGTTTAATGGGAGGGGATGAGTTTCTACAACTTAGTGAGTGGGGGTTGGGAAGTGAGTTTTTAAAACAATTCATTTATCAAACATTTTATACTTTTAGTTTATTGTAATATGAGTTCATCCCTTCCTTAACACTACCCCTTGCTCAGGAGGTGCTTCAACAAACAATCACACGCTTTACAGAACAGTCCTTGACTGTTCCACTTGTGGTTCGGTGTGTCTTTACTGTCCACCCGAATAGAAGTCCCAAACTTCTACCATGAGTTTGAGTGGACATCAATAGTCCGACCCTCAAACCCTAATCATGTCCACTTTGTGGGATGAGACCTCATTTCCCCTTTGGCCTCAGTTTTAGTACTTCATCATGTCCACTTTGTGGGACGAAACCTCATTTCTCCTCTGGCCTCAGTCTTAGTGCGTAGGAAGTTATCAAAGCTTCATGACTAACTGGAACAACAAACCCGCCCTTATTACATCCAGGTTGTCTAACAGCCCTTAAGACCCATCGACCCCCCCTCTTAGGTGTCTAGATGCTTCTATATACTCATGCATGCATAACAATAGTTTTGAATCATTAACCATGATCTTTGATGCCAACGGTCCAACGACCTCGACACTTGATCTAGCCTGCAGTTGTTTGCCTTGACCGGCTCGTCGACCTGGTCCTGACGCACTGCCACTAGCCCATCGAGCCTTGTCAGTCTTGTCTTGGCCTCGTGGCAAGTCACACAACAATTCCAGTTTTATGAGAATTTTTCATGGTTCTTATAATCGTGTTTGTCTATGGGTTCCATCCTTTGAACACTAGCCTTGGGCCCACTTCATGAGTTTTCCAAAACTGGGTCTTCGACCCTATCATTTTCAAATCTGAGGCCTTGAGCTTGTTAGAGCAATCCTAGCTCCCATCAGGAATGTCTCTCAAAATGTTTAAGCAGTTTCACGTAGTTAGTGGAGACCATCTCTAGAAAAATGATTTTTGAATTTAAAAGTAGTTCTCATCACCCCAGTTGGGTATGATGCTAGAATTCTTCACCCGGTGATAGTGACGTGGCCGTCCTAGAAAAATCTCGATGCGTAGTGCGCTCCTACATGGTTCGAGTATCCATATCAGGAGAATTGATAAAATGGACCTCATACTTTTAGGTATTTACGCATAGGTCCTTACACTATGCTTTAATTGCATTTAGGTCCCTTAAAGTTTATACTTTACATCTTGGTCCCTAATCCTCATTAAATCTCAGTTAAGTTCCCAGGACTTCCAATTATTCATCATGGGTCCTTAACTTTTTCAAAATTACCAATTGGTCCTTGAACTTTAAAAAATGGCCAATTTGCCCTCCATTTTAACCAGTTGCCCAATTGGGCCCCAATTGGAAGTTAATTTCATGAAATTGCCCCAATTTTCCTTAAATTACAATTCAGCCCCCATTTTTCCAAAAATCTCCAAATTGCCCAATTTCATAAAAATTGCAATTTGGTCCCCAAATCACCATTTTATTTAATTGACACCCAAAACTTAGTTAATTGCCCCCATTCATGACCTAAATCATCTTTCCTATGTTTCCCTCATCATTTCAAGCTTTGAACAGCTCGATTTAGCTCGAAAATGAGCTCAAATGGAGTTTTGCCGGAAAATGCAGTCCATAGAGGGAAAGCTTCGATATCTTATCAGTGAGGGTTCGATGACCGAAGCTCTTGCTTTCTCTGAATTGCTCTTCTCTCGGGGATCCTCCCTGGATCAAACTGCTCCTCAATTGGTAGCCTAAGCAATGTGAATTCCTTAGTTTAAGTTTTTGTGGAAATGCGCGGTGAATAGTATTTTTTGGGGAAGGGGCTTACTGTCTTAGCTTGGGGGAATGTCGAGAACCTCTAAGTGGAGTTTGGGGGGACTTGGTTTGGCTAGAATTGGCCAGGGGATAGTTCGACTTGAGCTCGAGCAGATTAGGCTACTGATAGCCAAGGAGCGGTGGCATTGTTTGAGCTTCATCGCTCCTCTACGTGGTCCTCGTATTGAAGGGAGGGTGTAGTCGGGTAGAGGAATTCCTTCCGGTTCCAATGGCACCAAATGCAGATTCAGAGGTGGAGCACTTCACCTTCTTTGATCGATTGTGGGATGCTAAGAACGAATTGAGGGGTGCTCTTTATATAGGGAGCTTGAAAATTGATCGAGCTATCGGCTAGCGTAGGACTCGGCCACCGACGACCTGATCGGAGCAATTTCTGAGTCACTAGAGACTCCCCTTCCCTCGCTCTCTCTCCTTTCTATTAGTAGACTGAGGTTGAAGATGATGACATGGTGGGCGTGCCACGTGGCGCACTGTGATTGGTCAGTTTTTTTGATATGACATTCCAACTCAATTATCGTGTCAACTGTTGACCAGATACATGGCAGCCACCCATTGGCTGCCTGTGCTTGTGTCACTGCTGACTAGGATCTACTAATCATTGACCGGTCTTGTCTATTGACTAGTTGGACCATTGATCAGTCTAGTTCGTTGATTGGCTGGAGCATTGACCGGTCCAGTCTGATCGAGTTCAGTGACCCGAATTTGAAAATTGATCGGTTTAGGACCGATTCGACCGATTTTCTAAAATTTTAAAATTTTAAAATTTATTTTCTATATAATGGCAGCCTCAATTTCCTAAACTGACATTTTTAAGTTATCTAGAAAAATGAAATATTGAACCAGTTCACTATGGTTCAATTCGGTTGGGGTCCGGTTGACCCTGAACCGGTCTGGTTCTCCTATCCAATTAACTTCATGGTTCTTTCCCATGATTTTTGTTAATTTTTGGTCACTTGGGATTTTCCAATTTCCATAATAACCCTTCTTTATTATTTTTTGTTCCTTTAACAATTTATTTTTCTCAAAATCATCGGTTCTTTCCCCGATTTACTTGGTCTGGGGGATGGGTTTCACATTTCCCCTGACAAATGGCTTTTCCATATACACATCTTGTCTATCATGAGGCATCACAATGTATTGCTCTTTAGGTCCTTATTTGGAGTAAATCTCTAACTCATGTAAGGCCATGTCCTATCAATGGGCGTGGAGGGTAGTTTATGGTAGTTTATAGTTAGGGTTTGCACATTGTGCAATTACGAAGGCAATGTCTAGATTGTCCACAACCATAGATGATTATAACCTTCTTGCATAGCCCTTTGTGTCTCTTCTGACATCTAAAGCATATTTTGGTCTTGCTTCATAGGTTTGCATTTTTCATAATGCCCAAAGTCACTCTTAGGGTTAGCATAGTTTGTAGTTACAAAACATGTGTTCAAGTTCACCGTAATTGTAGTAGGTGGTCTTCCGACAAAACCCCTAGTGGAACTTACAACGACACTAGGGTTGTCACGTCCTGACCTGGTTTGATCGGGGTTCGTGATCAACCCACCACCCTTTCCTGCATCAATAGGGTATACCTACCCGAATGAGACAAGGAAGGTGAAGACGTGTTTATATTCAAACCCTTACTTTAAGTTAGGGGTAGGAAGCATACCTTGAGGGCCCAAGTATGTCCGAGAACTTTCCGTTTGGGTGTTATCCTGAAAAGGGGTGAGAGAGAGGGTGAGTAAAATACTTAGTGACAGAAACTACTAAAATGTTTTACTTGAATTCATCTTTTATGTCCTTTAAATTATTTCTTTGTCATTTCATACATTTCACATGATCAACAACCGCCCTCCTATCATAGGAGGGATCACACATTCACGGAACAGTCCTCGACCGTTCTACTTATGGACCGGAGCGCCTTTACCATCCACCCTGAGAGAGAGATACTGCCTCTACCCGGAGTTTGAGTGAACATCAATAATCTGACACATCAAATGTCACACCCCAACCTAGTTTGGTCAGATCCCTATGAACAACCTGCCGCTCTCTTGGTTCAAGAGGGGTTTCCCACTTCTTTAACTCAAGAGAAGCCAGTTCAACCTTGTTCCCTAGAATAACATATATCAAATAAAATGCAAGCTTAAGAGAAATTAAGCATACTTGATAGAGGGTAAGGCTTGGTGTTATCCCTAGTCATTTCTCTATTTTCTGAAAAGGGATAGAAAGGGTGGGTGAGTTTCTATAACTCAGTTAATGGGTATTTTCAAAAATGAAGTTTCAATAAAATAGTTTTTAAATTGGAGTGTGCCGTACTCCTTAATTTCTTAAAAATTTCTCATATTCAAAATTTCGGTTTTCATAGCCATTTCTCAATCCACAATCATAACCGGTGTGTTTATCAACCAACACACACCCTTCATCATTAATGGAACACACATTCGCAGGCCAGCACGTCTACTATCTATACTCACTTTTGGCGTCGGAGCAACTTTATCAGCCACCTAGATAGAAGCACGTCCATTTCTACCCTAAGAATGAGTGGATGTACGTGATATTTGCCCCTCAATCCCGTAGCAAAACTCCATGTCCATATGAGGACAGAGACCTCATCTTGACCCCACCCTAGTCTCATGTGCATGAAGCTACGTCGAGCTTCCAAAACTGCTAGCACGACTAACTACCCTTATCTCCATCATGTCGTCTAGTAGCCCTAGGACACATCACTACCCCTCTTGGGCATCTTGAAGGTCCCGTAACTCAGTGCATGCACAAATCAACAATTTTTCACATAAGTCATATAATTTATGGTGCCACTAGTCTAACGGCCTCGACCCTTAACTCGACCTGTAGCTATTTGTCTCAACAGATCCATAGACTTGTCATGTCGCACTGCCGCCAATCCATCGAGTATGTCGGTCCTGTCTTGGTACCATGGCCAAATAATTCATTCATTTAAAGTTTTCATGGCTTAAACTCATGTTTGTGTACAAGCTCCTACTCGTGCTAACTGGCCTAGGGCCTACAGTACAAGATTTTCAAAATGGGGCATATTAATGCCCAAGTTCCAAAACCGAGGCCTCCGGCCTATCTGAGCTATTCGAGCTCCCATCAAGAAGGTCTCCCAAAAGTTTTAAGCAGTGGTACATAGTCAAGGGATATCACTTCCAACAAAATAAACTTTTCATGTGTCCATCATACCAATCGGGTATGAGGACATCTCTACTTATAACTGATAAGCGGGTTTTCTACTTCCTTAAAGGAAGTTCATCATACCAACTGGGTATGATCTACTTACAACCGGTTAGTAGTTTTTCGGCATAATTTCCACATCACTCATCTCAGGTGTGATGGTTAAAATACCACTTAATAGTAAGTTTTCATTTCCGAGTTACTTATCAACCCAACCGGGTATGATATTAAATATCCCACTCACCCGATAACACAATGATTTTCTCTTATTTGACTCTTTGTCTCCACGCGAGCTTGTATTTGCTGGTGTTCTCGATATCTCATGTTCCTACACGGTATGAACATTTTTGTTCATTATCCCTTGACTTGATAGCCTTCATTCATTATGAATGAATAGAATTTTCCAACTTTTTGAATATTTGCAATTTGGTCTCTAAAGTTCTTTTTCTTTTACTTTAGGTCCCAAATGCCAATTTTCCCCTAAATTGATTCCAAAAATTCAAAATTATTCACACCCGACCATATGGTCACATCATGTTATCACGGGGATGTTTACTTTTCAAAAGAGGAAATCAGGTTAGTACTTATCTTTTGGAAAACGTGCACCATAGACCTTTCCTTGTAAACAATTGGGTCCTAACCCCTTTCATAAACATTGGGTTGTAGCCTCTTTCATAAACATTGGGTTGTAGCCTATTTTATAAACATTGGGCCTTAGCCCCTTTCATAAATGTTGGGTCGTAGCCCCTTTCATAAGTGAAAAACTAATAGAGAATAAAAATTTATCTCATATATTCAAGATAGATGGTGTACAATATATAAGTAGAAAATTAAATACGACATATTAATGAAATTGTAACCACTATTGTTTCGTTTTCTCCATTATAACTACTATCTCTTCATTTGCTATTCTTGTATTCAATATTATCTCTATTATTTCCCCGCAATCTCAATAGAGTTAGTTATATTGAGATTGTATCTTAATCTGAAGTCAGAAAATAGGTTGAAACTGGTTGGATTTATTCACTCGCTTCGACCCGAGTTAGCAAAAAGTGAAGAAATGTCAAGGTATTGGCATAAGAATGATTTCTTGCATGTTGAACTACACAAAAAAACACAAGCAAAGGAGAAAGCCAAAAGTGGACTAATTAATAGAATGATATATTGATGTATATACTAAATTTATGGGTTATATATACAATAAAATCATCATAAATCCTTGAAAAAAGTTTGATCTGCAAAATAAAGGTAAGCATATTGCTATTTGTTAGGTAAATATGCCAAATAGACTTTGTGATTAATAAAAATATGGGATGAGAGTATCATAGAGAGTGATGTAGTGTTTGTTCGAATGAGTGCAAGTGCACCAGACATGAAGAGCGAGAGAGATAAGGGGAAACTAAGACATCCACTCTAGTGGAGACAAGATTGAAGGGTGGAAAAAGGGAAATGACATTGGAGGAATGAGCAAGGGGCCGTAGCCAAGCCAACAGACCCATGGGGCCTGTAGGCCAAAGATAATGGCCTTAATTAATAAGACTTTGAGTGTGCATGCATGAGATGTGGAACAATTGAGTTTTCCGGTATGGGGTAGTGGTGGTTCTAAGGGATGCTTTACGACCCAAGGAGCAAAAGGGCGGTTCGTTGTCTAGTATGTCAGGAAGCTCCGAGAGCTTCATGCACACTCTGACCGAGGTCAGAGGGGGAAGAGGTCTCGTCCCACATTGCGGACACGAAATGTTGTTAGGGTTTGAGGGTCGGACAATTGATATCCACTCAAACTCCGAGTAGAGTCACCGACTTCTATCAAGGTAGACGATAAAGGCCCTCCGGTCCACAAGTGGAGCAGTGGGAACTGTTTTGTGATGGTGTGATTCCTTTTTATCATAAAAATCGTCAAAAAACAAAAACGAATAAATATATGATTAATCAACTGATGAAGAAGTTTTCCCCTGACTAAGTTATATACTCATTCCCCTCCTTTTTCCCCCTTATAGGAAAAGAGTCGAATAAGGTAAAACCAAAAACTAAACGAAGGCTCAAACCCTCAAGGTAAACCTCATACTATGGAATTCCAAATTTTAAATTGTTTTGGAAAACTTGTATAGGTACGCCTTTACCTTACTGAGGCCATCGAGGTAGAGATACCAAGATGGTTCACGGAGGTTGATCACATGACCCTAACCAAATCGGGTCGTGGTGTGACATATACTTCCTAATATGTTTATGTCCAATTTAATTATAATTGTGGTATTAATGGCTTATTTGTTTCTTAGAATAACTTGGGAAGAATTTAATGACATGTTTACTACCAATATAATTGGGTTGATGACATACGGTCTCAAGGTGAATCTAATTAGGTTGTTCAATTAACCCTATGGTGAAGGAGGAAGAGTAGGAATGTGGTTGATCTATGTCACGCCCTGACCTGGTTTGGTCGGATCATGGTGAGCAACCCGCCACTCTCCCGGTTTATTAAGGGTTTTCCTCTTCTTTAAACTGTGAGGAGTAAGGCGTTCTTGATACATGTACCTTTACTAGAATAACATTAATCAAAACTGAATAAATTTAAACTTACATACATATCTTGCAGGTTTATCTAGAAGAAGATCTTTAGGTTGGTTTTTCCCTCGGTTACCTAAAAAGAGGCAAAGGGAGGGGTGAGTTTGACAACTAAGTGAATGGGTGTTTAGAGAGATTTTACCAAAGATATTAAATTGGAGTGTGCAGACTCCTTATTTCTTTCAAAAATATTATTTTCCTTTTATTCTTGTTTATTCAAAACCATTTCCTCATTTCTATATCTGGTGTGTTTAACAATCAACACACGCCCTTCATCATGAAGGAATCACACATTTGTAGGGCAGCCTGTTCACTGCACCCACTTGTGGCGTTAGAGCAACTTTACCAGGCACCTAGATAGAAATTCGTCCACTTCTATCCTAGGAATGAGTGGATGTTCGCGACATCCGACCCTCAAACTCAAAATCATCTTTATGTCCATATGAGGATAAAGACCTCATCCTGACCCCACCCCAGTCTCATGCGCATGAAGCTACATCGAGCTTCCCTGATTGCTAGCACGACAAATTGCCCTTATCTCCACCATGTCCTCTAGTAGCCCCAAAGATGCATCACTACCCCTTTTGGGTGTCTTGATGGTCTCAAACCTCAAGTGCATGCACAAACAATAGTTTTTCATAAAGCCATTAATCTTTGGTGTCACTAGTCTAAAGACCCCAACCCTCAACTTGACAAGCAGCTATTTGTCTAGATCGGTTTGTCGACCTGGTCCTGTCGCACTGTCGCCAGTCCAACGAGTATGTCGGTCCTATCTTGATACCATGGACAAATCACATAAATCATTCATTTAGAATTTTCATGGCTTATCATCATATTTGTTTACGAGCTCTTGCTCGTGCCAACTAGCCTTGGGCCCACTGTACGTGATTTTCTAAAAATCGGGCATTTTAGCCCCCAAGTTCCAAAATCGAGGCCTCTGGCCTATATGAGCTATTCGAGCTCTTGTCAAGAAGTCTTCTAAAATTTTTAAGCATTGGCACACAGTCAGGGAGAACACTTCTGACAAAAATAAATTTCAACTCGTCCATCACACCAACCAAGTGTGATGACATCTCCACTTACAATTGGTAAGCGGGTTTTCTACTTCATTCTAGGAAGTTTATCATACCAACTGGGTAATCTACTTACAATCGGTAAGTAGTTTTTTCGCGTAGTTCTCACATCACCCCAACTAGGTGTGATGTTAAAATTCCACTTATTAGTAGTTTTTCATTTTTGAGGTACTCATCATCCCAACCGGGTATGATGTGAAAAATCTCACTCACCCGTTAACGATGACGTGTTCGTCCTCAGTTGATTCTCCAAGTTGACATGAGATTTTCTTATTGGCTTTTTCAGTCATTCGTGTTCCTACATGATTTGGATATCCTTTTTTATTAAAATTTGGCATAATAGCCTTAATTCCTCACATATGAACAAAATGCCTAAACTTTTCAGTTATTTACATTTAGGTCCCTAAAGTTCTTTTTCCTTGACTTTAGGTCCCTAATGCTAACTTTTCCCCAAATTGAGTTCTGGAACTTCTAAAATTCACTTTGGGTTCTCAATTTATTCAAAATCACTTAAGAGATTCAAGTCCTCAAATTTCTAATTGGGTCCCCAACTTTTGAAAAATTACCATTTTGCCACTACTTTACAAAAATGGCAATTTGACCCCTAATAAATTTCAAAAATCAACCAATTGGTCCTCCAACATCTTTTCATGGCCAATTAGCCCTAAATTTTGGGAAATTGCACTTTGGTCCCTCAATTTTATGAAATCCCCAATTTTCCCCTTTCAAATTGGTCGAATTTGATTTCATAAAATTGACCATTCAATGGAGGTTAATTGATCTAATTGAAGGTATGGATAAGTTTCTACACTTCCACAATATTCAATGGAGCTTTGAATTGCATCATTTGCATATGAATTGAGCTTAAACGGAGTTTCGTCGGAAAACTAAACTTATAGAGAGAAAGCTTCAAAAGTTTACCGTCGGGGGTGCGGCGGTCTGAGCTTTCAATCAGGGCAGGTAGCTCTCGTCCTGAGGTTCCTCCTACGATCAAGAATTACAACAATTCATTTCAAATTGAGGGAGAATTTGGTAAGTGAAGTTTCACCGATCAGAAATTATAGAGGAGAGCCAAATTGGCTTACCTTTCCATCTAATTTGGTTGTATGAGGGCTGTGGAAGTGTTGGGAGAGCTTGGTTTAGCCTGGGGAGGGCTCAATTTGGCCATTTTTACCTCAGCCGAAATAGGGCAGCTTCAGTCCGCCGAAGCTGCTTTACTATTAGATTACACTGGTACTTCTCTAACGATCCTCGGATCGAATGGTGACCACCGTCGGGTAGCTGACTTCTCCTCGAGTCTAAGGAACTTGACCTCACCTTCTTTGGCTAAAAAAAATGCCCAAGTCAAAGCTTTGGTTTAAGCTTCACCGTAAATTGGAGCAGTAGTGAGAGGGGTGTTTTTAGGTGTAAGGAGGATGAATGAGGAGGAGCTCTTTATATAGAAAGCTCTAAGACTACTTGGCCATCCGATTAGCGTCTTTATGTAGATCATTCATGGCTTGAAACATCCTGAACGGAGACTTTTCATCTTTGTTGGCGCTGCTCACTTTTTCGATAAGTGAATATTGTTATCATCTGAAGGAAGAAGACGACACTATTCTGAACCAGACCAGACCGGTTTGAATCGGGTTTAATGATTAAATCGGCCGGTTCATGCCCAATTCGACTGAGTTTGTCAAAATTAAAAATTTTTAAATTTATCTAAGTTCATTATCTATCCAATGGTGGCTTCAATTCTTCAATTTAAATTTTATAAGGCACCTAGAAAAATGAATATAGAAACCAGTTCAATAGTGGTCCAAACCGGTTTGATCCGATTCAGGTCCAGTTTAACTGAACTGGTTTGGTTTTCTCTTCCAATTCATCCTAAAGTCCTTTTCCAAGACTTTTGTGACTATTTAGGTCATTCGAGATTTATAAATTTCTCGATTTGCTATTTCTCTATCGATTACGGTTTATAAACCGACTCGATTTTCTCTTTGGAAATAACCAGTTCTTTTCCCGATTTTTTTTCTTATTATCAAAGGACGGGGTTTACAATCTACTTGTCATTTTCCCAAGAGGTTGCAATCTATGCTAGTCTAATTGTTCTAGAGAATTTACGAGTTGATCCCACTTTTTGGAGGCCTTTGATTTCAGTTTGTCACTAGCCTACACTTAGACTTGCCATGCCTTTTTTCTTTGTTATGTTGGGATTCAAATGTCTAAGGTTGTTCATAGAAATTACTACTTGGGATTGTTAAACATTATGTTGGGTTTTGGGTTGTTAGTTTGAAATATTGGACTTTGTTTATGTCTCAATCTATTTGGGATTCCTTGTATTGATTTTGGGTCATCCTCAATTTAATCCATATTGTTTTAAATTAATAAAATTATTTATCCCAATATATTGGATTTTATTTCTTATTTTCCCATTAATGGGTTATATATTATGAGCACATCTCTTAAGTCTAATTTCACCTCTAAATATATATATAATTAATTAATTATAAAATAATAATTAACTTTAATAATTTAAATGAACACATTCTAATTCATTTCACTAGAAGATTAAATTATATTATGGTTCAAATTTTAATCAGAATTTTTAGGTTACTAAAATGAGGTTTTATATATTTACAACTTTAGAAATCGTGGTATGTTTCAAACATGATATTAAAAAATCATAGAAAACATTATGGATAAATGTTATGAAAACTTTGAAAAAGGGCTAGTACCCTGGTTGGAAAATGAAAATGAACTAGAGCCAAGCCTTGAGAAATGGGCTAAGGCCCCATCATTATAGAAAATAATGCCACAATGTTTATGAATGGATAAGGTCTAATATTTATCAATGGATTAAGACTCAATGTTTATGAATGGGCTAAGGCTAATGTTTAAGAAAGTGGCAGATGTTTAATGTTTATGAATATGATAAGGCTCAATGGTTAAGAAAGGGGTAAAAGCCCAACGTTTATGAAAGGAATAAAACACATTATTTTCGAAATGGGTGAATGCTCAATGTTTATGAAAGGGTTAAGAATTGGGAAAATGTCCAATATTTATGAAAAGAGTAAGACCTAATTTTTAAAAAAGGGGCAAATGCCCAATATTTATGAAAGGGCTAAGGAACAATGTTTCAAAAATGATGAAATCTCAATATTTTATGAAAGGTGTAATATTCAATTTTTAAGAAAAGGGTAAACACATAAGATTTAGGAAAGTGGCTAAGCTCTAATATTTATGAAAGGGCTACAACCAAACTTTTATGAAAGGGATAGAGACACATTGTGTAAGAAATTGGCTAATGTCAACTTTTATAAATAATCTAAAAGTTAAAAATTGAGAACGAAGGGTATTGATCCATGAAATGAAAAAAATGACGAACCTCGACTCAATATAATTTCAAAGACGTGGCATGACATGACATTTTGAGAAGTGAATGAGATTTGTGTATTGTATTATGGCCTTCAAGTTCAAATTGATATTGATATTAATAAAATTGAGTAGCTAGTTAACAAGTCAATCCTTAATCCATGAATGCATATGTGAATGACTTGATCAAGTCAATTTATTGTAAGCATACATGTATCATTGTTGTAACTATGACAGATGAGTATGATCGATAGTTTAACAGGCGTCTGCCAAGAGGTTGTGACAACTACTAAGGGTTAACTAAAAACAGAGTTAATAAGGGGGAGTGCAATTATATTTTCTAGTATAATAGGATCAAGAGAGTCATATGGTGTAGTCTATAAATGTGACTAGAGTTGGTTGAATATGACCACCTAAATGATTGATGATAAGACATTGACATTCAGATTAATGATCTAGTCTATGATAAAAATTGACTCCTGTTTCCCAAGTTACATACGTCTGTGTAGCAAAAACCATGTGTTTTTTATTAATTGTGTTGCTTGAATGTATTGAATGAGAGTGACAATAAGCACTTTTGATTGATAAACAAATTATATAATATTTTGAAAAGATATATCATTTCTAAAAATTATGAATTATACTTTGAAAGATGATAAATACTCGATGTTTGAATTTTAAGTAGAGGATAAAATCAAGGTCATAAAATCTCGGTATTAGTAATCTCAGTCACTCGGATTTTAGTTCACCCACTCCTTAACAACCACTTTGTAGTTTGTAGAGAAATGAATAGATGTGAGACTCTTGAAAATAATATAAAATAAATTCAACATAGTTAATAATTCACAAAAGAGTTTTTGGACAATTAGGTCTATTTCAAAGTTGTTATGAAAATATTTTAAATTCATATTGAATTTTAGAACTATTTCATTATTTTAAATTTTTTTGACACATTAATTTTATATTAATGTGAGATCCACTACGATAAGATCAAGAGTGCGTAATTCTTATTATGTTACCCCATTACAAGGAATTGGATCAAAGTGTGACAAGAGTGGTTAAGTCACCCTCTACACATGGAAGCTTCTAATACACTAGAGTTCATTCGACTAATTCTCCACTTCGAACTTGAACCCTCTCTTGCTATGCACCTCTGATTGCTCCACCCATGGCCTCTCCATTCACATTCTCTAATTGCTTCTTCTCTTGTGATAGCCTTTTTCGTGCAACTATGCATCTTTCAGTTGAGAAGTTTCCTCTCATTTTTCTCCTACTATGGTGGTGGTATACATTAAATTTGCAAATGCAAGTTGCAAATAAGTAAAACTATTAAGATAATTGAACGTAAATATAATAAAATAGAGTTATATTGTGTATATATATTTATAAGTGTTTCAAGTAATAAATTTTAAGTGTATATAAGTAATTATCTTGTCAACTAACAGGACTTTTGCACATATTATCTAAGTAAATGGGTCAGCACTTGTATAACCTTAAATTGAAATATTAGCTTACACCTGAGTATAAAAAAATATTCTAACTCCTAATTGTTGTTTTACGATATGAAAATAATTATACTCATATTATAAACAAATATTGAGATAAAAATACGTTATAATTATATTTATATAGCATATGAATAAATGTATTAAAATAATTGATAATATCTTAAATAAAATAAAGAAAATTTATAAGTATTTAGAGTTAGAAACTTCCCCTTAAAATTTAGTATTTTAAGTACATAAATGTAGAAAGTTTCAATATTTATAATTATAAGTATATAAATGTAGAAAGTTTCAATATTTATAAATTATAAATATGTATTATAGGTAGAAAGTTTCAACATAAGGGTAACTCTTACTCTCTTGCTAGCCGTAGTGTCGTTCCTCCTCTCTCATATTTTTATCATTTTAACTTTTCTCTTTTGGTAGGAGTATAGTAGGATTTGAATGAATTGAATGAATTGATTAGTATTGGTTAGTAAGCTTATTCATATTTTGGATAGATCATACCTGTGTTTAATGAAATTTTAAAATAATTAGTATTTTTTAATTAACTTAATTAACTTAATTAATATTATATTAATTTATATATAATTATAATATATTATTAAGAATTACGTCATATAATGAAAATAAATATTAATATATAATAAAATATAACCAAATAATATATAATTATATTATATAGGATAAATGGTATATATCACATTTTTATCTTATAATCCAAATAGATAATTAATATAAATATAAAATAAATAAATATTATATCATCTGGAACTTATTATATCATAAAAATTGAAACTAAGGGTAAATTCATTTTCAATTAATTCAAAACATACAAATCTTATTATATCATAAAAATTGAAACTAACAACAATTGTCAATTCTTTCTATATAGGGCCGCAATCTATGCAATTCTCAAAGTGTGATACTCTTCTAAATCCAAATAATAACAATGGTTTAGGATAAGGAAAATATTAATCTTTTTGTCCCATGTTAACTCTGTCTATCCTCCACCAGCTTTGAGTGTGGGGCTGGCACTAATGTACGTGGAAGTATTATAAAATGTCTCTCTGTATACGGCAGAGTGGCTTGCATGCAACAGCAACAATTGCAGTGGTGGACTGCTAAGCTCAATCCGGCTTCCATCACCGATCTCCTCATCCAGCCTTGTAGCCTTTTTTCAATAATGTCACCCCTATCACACACATTCTCTCTCCATTTATTATTCAAAATAGGAGCATATCTCTCATTAAAGAAAAAAAATCATATTAAGATTAGAAAAGTAATAAGAAGAAAAATTAAAATTCCATAAAAAATATGTTATATATTATTCAAAAGAATTAATATCCTTCATATTAATTATTTTTAAATATATATTTTTATTATTTTTATTAAATAATAGAAATATTATTTATGATGATAATTATTTCTTATATTTTACTTTTTAGAAAGAAAATTAGGTATGTGTAATAATAATAAATATAGTAATGTATGCAATATTAGAAACCCTATTTTAAGGTTTTAATTTTATAATTAATAGGGTTATACATGTATATGAAAAAGATAATTTTATAATCACACTTAATTGTGATGTTATTTGAGCAAACTGCCATACTCACAAAATTATTCTATAAAATATATTGTTCTATATCGAAGTATCTAACTTCCTTTATATTGGCATAAATATGTCTCATTGTTCCTCCTCTTATTTTTTATTTTTTAATTTTATTGAAAATATTCACTTATAATTTAAAAATTAACACTTTATTTATAAAAAATTATATTTGAATAATTTTATTAAAAAATAATATAATAAGAATATACAATAAATAATTCTAACAAATTTAACACTGTTAAAAGGGAAGTGTTAAAAGGGGTGGTATACAAAATTGACTTAAATCAAAACTCATCTATGTATCTATGAGAGTAATCTTACTTTTTATACAACTAATTTTAAATTAATTTTCTCTATAATAAAATTAATGTTTTCAATATTCCCTCATTTATTTTTTTTAGCCTTTCATTTATATACTTTAACATAATAAAAATATATTCTACTAATATAACGTAGCAAAGAGCATTTTAAAGAGAAAATAAGTGTTAAAAATAAATAAATATTAAAGAAATTGCCTTGAACCTATATTAATTTTGAAATGCCCAAAGAATATTATTTATAAGAAGTGAAACAATTTAGATATAAATTAATATAATAACACGAATTTATTTATTATTTAAGACATCTTTTCTAATAAATAAGAGATTAAACCTTGGTATTATAAAATGAGTGTTAAAAATAAATAAATAAGAGATTTATTTATTAAATTCCCACTTAATATTATATATTTGTATAATTTCCCATATCACTTCCTTTCGTTTTTAACATTTCTTTTCACCTTGGTAGCTACAACTATTCTATATAATTTATATTAATACTGTTTAGGAAAAAAATACACATAATGTCAAATATTTGTATTAATTTATATTTTAGTATATAATATATCAAAATTTTATTTCTAAAAATTTTTTGATAGTAATTATTTTATGTGAATTTATATTTCTTTTAAAAATATAATATATATTTAATTTTTCCCTAAATAATTTAATATCATTTTTAATTACATGATGTCATAATTTAATACAAATATGATATTGGTAAATTAAGAATTTAATGATAACATTATCAATGTCACATCAATATTAAAACACATTGACATACTAAAATAAGATGTGACAACATATTGTATAAAATTTTCATTCTAATTTTTAAGAAAAATTAAAAACAACATCAAATTGTATATTTTTATTAAATTTAAATAGAAAAAAAATGATATTTTCAAAATTTTGATATCAAATTTTTATGTAGTTCAAAATTTTGATATATATATTATAATTTAGTGAAATTATTATATAATTACTACGATTCAATATAAACTATTAGATATGATATATCAATATATTTAAAATTAGCTGAATTATAAATATTATAATAGGGTAATAATGTGATTTTTTTACCGTTTATATAATTTATATTTAATTAATAAAATTATTGTGTAAATTACAGTAGTATCCTAAATAAATGGAGTAAATGTTATGTTCCTAAAATTTTAAAATATTATAATTTAATATTAAAAGTTTTATAAAATTAAAATATTTGTGACAATTTTAACTTTTATTAAAAAAATGTTAAGGTGAATCTATCAAATTATTTTTTACTGATGTTACATTTGTTTGTTGACGAAATAAATTATTAACTATTAGAAAATTAAAAATTTATATAACTTTTAGTTTATTAATAAAATTCTCCCATTTATATTATATTATTAAATTGACATTATGTATATAACAATAAATGTTATTTGTGAATGATTAATAAAATATTATATTTATACAAAAAAATCAATAAAATAATTCAGATTTAAGATATAATAATTCATAAATACATTTATTTTGATATGAAAATATTTATTTAAATGAGATAGACAATTTTTTTAAACCTAAAATAAATCCTCTTATTCAATATATAGAAATAATGGCATGCATGCCCTTCTTGCCTCCTATGTCTTCCATACCTCATTATATGTGTAACATAAAATCAATATATACACAAATATGATATGGAGGACATCTTGTTGCCAACTTTGATTCCTCCACGTTACATTTGATACACTTCAAAACATGAATATTTTACTCTCCTATTTTTGTATTTTTTGGTATTACTTTTATATTTTCTTTATTTAAAACTACTAAAAATTTCTATTATAAGTCACCTTTAATTTGTCATTTAATTTACTAATCTTTTTACTATTTCTCTTTTGATTTTTCTATGTGTTGAATTTTCATTATTCTCTTCATTATTAAAGAACTCTAACCAATTGAATTACTAACAGGTTTTATCTTATGTTCAAAGTTTTGTTAAATATTAATTTGGGACTTGTAGACCATAAGAAAAAAAGTTGAAGCCAACGGATTGAGATAAGAACTCATTTATACTTAAGTGACTTCTTCATTATTTAATAATGAAGATAATAATTGCTAAAATAACTATTTTATAAAGAAAATATGAGATTAAAGTGTAATGTTGGCTAAAATTAATATTTTATAAAATATTTGATAATAAAGTTTAATATTGAAAATATTTAATGTGAAAGTGGCATTAAATTGAAATTTTTTATTTAAAATTATAATTTAGTCCTGTATAAAATTAACGATGGGAGCAAATGAAAGAAAATATAGATATATATAGTAAATTTACAAGTATAAATAAACAAACTAATACAGGTGGATATAATGGTTAACTTTTAAGCACATACAAAGAATTTGTAGACACATTATATGTTAATCACTACATTTAAACTAAAATTCAATCACTTATTTTTTTGGATTGAATATATATATATATATATATATTACTTAAAATAAGTGTAATACTCTTTTATGTATTTATTTTTTATTCATTTTCTTTATTATTCCAATTTGATTTTCATTCTTAAATTATTTAAATTAATTCATGTATTAATAATATTTTCTATATAATTATATAATAAAAATATTATATATAAATTATATATCATATATTTTATTATATACATATATTATTTATTATTATATATATTTCTATATAAATATTATTATACAAAAATCATTAATATTCACAATAGTTATATATTAATTATTAATATTTAAAAGTGAATTAATATAAATTATGTACCAGTGATAAAAATTTAAATATAGTACATTGATAATATAACATTGTCCCATTCTTTTCTCGTTGTAATTGCTATCATTTTATTTATTATGATTTTGTTTAATATTATCTATATTATTCTACAATATTTTTAATAAATAACGATATTAAAATTAGATTTTAATATGAAGTAAGAAAGAGTATGTAATTGATTGTAGTTAAGTTAGAAAAAAAATTAATAAGTATTGAAAATTTGAAAGAATAATGTATTCTTGTGTAGTAAATGGCTAAAAAAATTAAATTAAAAGAAAAGTTTAAAATGAACTTAATAATAAGAAGATAGACGGATTTGTATATGAGATTGGTGAATTATATTTTTAATAAAATTATTATAAAATCTCAAAATTAGTGTGATTTAAAATAATATAAATATATTACTAATTATCTGATAAATTTGTACAATTTATTTTAGGTTTAATAAAAATATGAGAAAAAAGTGATGGAGAAAATTTAAATAATAAAATTTTAATATGGAAAGAAAATAAAAAAATGGGTTGAATAAGAATATCTAAACTTAGGTCTATTGGAATGAGTAGAGAATGATGGTAGGGACCAAATCTAATAGTTAGAAAAAGAAAAATAATTTTATAGCAATAATAAATGTTAGTTGGATAAAATAAAACTTGAATAAAAATTATTCTGATATGCTGTATAGGGAAAGTGATTGAATTATTAAATTCACATGTCATGGATTATATATATATATATATATATATATATATATTTTTTTTGATAGAAAAGTTACGGGAAAACTTAATTTAGAATAATTCAATAAAATGAAAATTTTTTATGGAGGTGTTATTGAACGAGAATAATAAATTTGGAAAAAATGAAAGTATAATTTTGATTATTTCATTAACTTCATGAATAAAATTGATTTTGAGTTGGGAATATTGATCCCGATTTAGATATAAAATTTTATATAATAGAAAAATACATAATATTATACATATATTATTAATAGATTATATTGAAAGTTGCCTGGACATATATAAAATAAAACTTTATACAAACACGTTATATTATTATTATTTAATATTTCTTAATTTTTATAAATTATAGTAATTTTAAATTGGATTAGTGTTAAATTTATGGTAACTCAATATTTGTTAACTTACTCACATTTAACACATCGTCATTTAATATCCCACATGTCAAAAGAAAATAGAAGCTAGAGACGGAAATGGTCAAAATCATTGATTTTGGCTTATCTTATTTTTTTATCAATGGAGATCTTAAACTTATAAGATTATTTTATTATTAGGACTCATTGTAGTAGCTACTATTTAAACTAGTTGATTATTCGTGAAATAAAATCTTAAGTAAGATGTGTAGTTATACATTATAAGTTGGTATGAGTTGTTTTTAGTGTGATGAGCCTAGATAACAACTTGCCAAATCATATCTATCCTACAAATATGCATATTACTATAAAATATCAATTAATACTTAAATCTAGTTATCTCATACATATTTTATTTATCAAATATATCCATAGTTGTATAAAGTAATTACTTTTATTTATATATGAAATAAATAAAACTTCATTCCAAAATATTTTTACATAAAAAATCCCAAAATAAATACTTTCACCATTTAATAGATCATCATCATAATACTATTGTGATTGATCTTTCTAAATTGTATTAGAGAAAAAAAATGGTATAACATGGTTGTCATTGAGACAAGTAATTTCTTTTGTTGATCTTTTAGCTATTATTATAGTGAAAAATGTGTGAGTGTGCAACATATAACATTATTAGGCCTAAAACTAGAATAAAAATCAATCTAATCTCAACTTAAAACCTGAAAAATACACTTTAAGTATTAAAAATACCTATTCAACATTTCATTGAAAAAAGATTTAATAAAAAAAATATTTCACACCAAATATATGTGACATCTAGAGCTTAATAATGACCAATTGACCTTCAATTTTAGAAAATTATATTTTGATCCTTCGAATTTTCGAAAATCCCTAAATTTCCCCCCAATTTCAACTTTTTAACCCATCCGAACTTGATTTCATCAAATTGACCGATCAAATAAATCTATTCATTGAAATTGAGTTTTTACATATTCATACGATTCTAAGGAACTTTGAATCGTAGGTTTTAATGCTGGAACGAGCTCAAACGGAGCTTCACCAGAAAATAGATTGTAGAGAGAGAAAGCTTTATTTCTCACCGGTGAGGGCGTGTCGGTCCGAGCTTTCTATCTCGGCAGGTAGCTCTCTTCCAGAGGTTATTCATAGGATCAAGAATGATATCAATTGATGTCAAATTGAATTAGAATTTCATCATTGAAATTTGGCTGACCCTCTCTCTAACTCTAATCGAAAATTGTAAAGGGGAGCTGAATATGTTTACCTTTCGGTCTTAATTTGGCTGTGGAAGGGCTGAGGAGGTGTCGGGAAAGCTTGGTTTGGCCTAAGGAGGGCTCGAATTGGCCGATTTCAACTCAGCCGAAACAAGGCAGCTTCGGCCCATTGGAGCTGCTTTACTATTCGATCATGCTGGCACTTCTCCGACGACTCTTGGAACAAACGGACGTCACCACCGTGTAGCTGACTTCCCTCCAGTTCTAATGAACCTGACCTCACCTTCTTTGGCTTAGAATTGGCCCTATATCAGAGCTCTAGTTTGAGCTTCGTCGAAAAACTAAGCAACTGAGAGAGAGTGAGCTTTTCAGGTGTGGAGAGGACGAATGGAGAGGGGCTCTTTATATAGGGAGCTCGGGGACCCGTTGGCAGTCCGTTTGGCACCTTTATGACAGACATTAAAGACCTGAAAAGTACTGAACATAAATGTTTCTTTTTTGCCCGCACTGCTTTGATTTTCCGGTGAGTGAACAGTGCTGTCATCCTGAGGAGGAAGAAGACACTGTTCCGAACCGGACCGGATCGGCCCGAACTGGGTTCAAAGATTAAACCGGTCGGTTCACCCCTCATTCGACCGAGTTTTTCAAATTTAAAAATTTAAAAATTTATTTAAATTCATTTTCTATCCAATGGTGGCCTCAAATCTCAAATTTGAATTATTTAAGTCACCTAGAAAAATGAATTTAGGATTCAGTTCAATAGTGGTTCAAACCGGTCTAAACCGGTTCACCTAAATCAGTTTGGTTTTCATCCCCAATTCCTTCACAAATCCATTTCCATGTCTTTTGTGACTCCTTGGGTCACTTAGGGTCCATAAAATTTCTAGTTTACCATCTCTTAATCGATTCCGGTTCATAAACTGGTTTAATCTGGTTCGGGTCCGGTTCATCCGAAGCGATCTGATTTTTCTCTCCCTCATTGTTCTAAGGTTCCTTCCCAAGGATTATAAACCTCTTTGAATCACAAGGGATCCATAAGCATCTTGGTTTACCCATTCTCTATCGGTTCCGGTTAAATGAATCAACTCGGTTCATAAACCGGTTCTATTGAACTGCTTCGGTCTTTCTTCCTCATTCCGTCCTAGGGTTCTTTTGCCCAAGTTTATGAAACTTTTTGAGTCACATGAGAGTTAGAAATTTTCAAATTTTCTCGTCCCCTAACAATCAGGTTTTTAGACCAATTTAGTTTAAAGATTCAAATTGACCGATTCTTTCCTCGGTTTTCTCATTACTAAAGGATGGGGTTTACAACTCTCCCCTCCTTTTAGGGGTTTTGTCCTCAAAACAATTACATATTAAATAACTGAGGATAACTATCTCTCATCATAGACTCGGTTTCCCATATCTCTTCCTGCACGAGACCGTTCTACCACAACACCTTGACCATAGGAATTTTTCTTGTTCCTCAAATTCTTGTCTCTCCGATCGATGATTCATACCGGCTCTGTCTGATAAGTCAGGTTCTCTTCTAGTTCCATTGGAGGTCGGTCTAATACATGACTAGGATCAGGTTGATATTTTCGAAGTACTAAAATGTGGAATACATATTGTATATGCATATTAGAAGACTGTCCTATCCTTTGAACAATGGAATATGGACCAATATATATTGGTTTCAGCTTTCCTCTTTTCCAAAACTTAAGTTTTCTTCTCCATGGAGATACTTTGAGGAATACCTTATCTCTCGCATTGAACTCTACATCTCTACTCTGATTATCCGCGTAACTCCTTTGTCTGTCCAGTGCGGTCTTAATACGACTCCTTAGTAGTTTTATCTTCTCCGTGGCATCCTCAATCATTTCTGCCCTTTCTAACTTCCTTTCCCCTACTTTTTCCTAAAATAGAGGGGTACAACAAGATTGTCCATAAAAGGCTTCATAGAGAGCCATCTGAATACTGGCCTGATGACTATTATTATACACAATTCCATCAGGCAGAGGTATTCTTCCTAACTTTTGTTCATGGTGAGCATCCATGCTCTCAACATGTCTTCCAAGGTTTGGATGGTTTGCTCAGACTATTCATCTGTTTGTGGGTGAAATGCCATACTCATGTGGAGCTTGGTCCCCCATGGCATTTTGCAGACTCGACCAAAAACCTGGAAGAAAATCTCGGATCTCTATTTGATACTATACTCACCGGGACACCATGAAGTCTTATTATTTCCTTTATGTATAGGACGACCAGCTGTTTTATTGTGTCTGTCACTTTTATAAGGATGAAACGAGTGGATTTGGTCAATCTATCCACTATTGTCCAAATCAGCATCTCGACCCCTTTTAGCCACCGATAGAATCCGTGACGAAGTTCATGATGATGTGCTCTCATTTCCTTTCGGGAATTGGTAATGATTGTAGTAGTCTTGACGGTTTCTGATATTTCACTTTTATCTCTTGACAGGTCAAACATTGGGCTGCATATCCCACAATGTCCTGCTTCATACCCTTCCACCAGTATTCTTGTTTGAGAGTGCGATATATCTTAGTACTACCTGGATGCATAGTATACACCGAACTGTTTGCCTCTTCCAGAATTAATCTTTTTAACTCCTTATCTCGAGGGACACATATCTTACCCTTATATGTCATTACTTCGTCACTTCGCATGTCATAATCTGGTTTCCTTTCTTTGTTAGCCAGATCCAAGTAAGATTGAAGTTCTTTATCCATCTTTTGTTGAGCCTTTATATGCTCGTTAGACTAGGTCTTACCACCCCATTAACCACCAAGCATTTTTGTTGCTTGTCTTTCCTCAGGTCTGCCTCTATCCTTCTCAATTGTTGTAACAGGATATGTAACTTGTCTTTACTTATGTCGTCTCAGTTTGATACTTGCGATTCTAAGCATCTACTACCACATTAGCCTTTCCGGGTGGTATTTTATTGTAAGATCATAATCCTTCACCATTTTCAGTCATCTCCCCTGACGAGGTTTAATTCCTTTTGAGTTAGGAAGTACTTATAGCTCTTGTGATCTGTATATATCCTGCACTCAATCCTATAAATGTAGGGGCACCATATACTTAGGGCCAACATTATTGCAGCTAATTCTAAGTCATGAGTCGGGTAATTTCCTTCTTCGATGAGCTTTCCATTCTCCTTCCCTCCGTATTACCTTCTAATTATACCATTGAACTCCTTAAATTTTAGGAGTGTATTTTTTCGATATCTTTACGAACTTATTCTTGCTCTTTGGATCTAGTAGTACCTTTAGTTGACCTTGCTTTATTTCCACTCACTTCCATATTTGCCTACTCCCTTGAGGTGGGTCTCTTATCCTTATCATTTTCAAAGCTTTTGTACCTTTATATCCCTAGTGTTTCCCTCTTTGTGTTGGTTGGGGTGTATTCTCCCACTATTCCCCATCTCCGGTTAGACTTTATTTATTCCTCCAAATCGTTTGGTCCAATTAAGTTATTTCCTTACATAATATTTCTTTGACATTCCTAATTCAAGTTTTCCAGGCCTTCTTGTAGTGGATCATGCTCAACCCCCTAATACTCTTACTTAACCACTCGTACTTTCTGGTGTTTGATCGCCTTATTCATTGGAAAATTCTCTCCTATCTTGTAGACTTGGTATGCTTCATCTGCTCTTGTTTTTCTTTGACTCACACTTTACCTTCCATATGTTTCTTATCCTCTTAAATTTCTAAGGAATTTGTTACACTTGGGGCTTCCTATTGTTGCACTTTCTCTTCATCTTTCCAGGTGAAATCTTAATCTCTTTTCCCTATCGATCAGCTTCTATTCTTGTGGTTATACTTCCTCTTGGGTCTCTTGAAAGTTATGTGCTCTTGAATGGTTGCTCCTCCAACTCCCTTTTCCTTTCCTTAGGATCTCCACCAGATGAATTTCTCCTTTTCTAAGTTCTAAGGTTTGAGTTTAACTATCCATAAGCTATTCTCCCTTAGGAGGATTTTCTTCTCTTAAACTTTTATCTACTTAGATTTTTTTTCAAAGAACTCAGGAGTTTTAATAACCTTCTAATTCATTCGGTAAATATTCTCTTGCCAAAAATTTGGCTTATTACATGACTTCTCTACCCCCTAATCCCTTGGGGTCATAGGACTAGAGTTAATCCTATAATGATTATGAGACTCTTGGTCAGAAGGCTCTGAGTAATTGATTGGGGTCCATTCGTGCTCCTCAATAGGACGAATTTCATGTGTGGCCTCCAACCCATACTGCCTTAGTACTTCTACCTTGCACTCATATGTCCATTTCATCCATCGAGACGGATTGAAGTCAGGTTAAGTGGGTGGGGGTACTTGGTAGACCTTTATGAAGGTGGCATAAGCATCCCAATAATTATTCCAGGCCTCCTTCTTGGTGGGGTTTCTCTTTTGTGGTTGTGGTATTGGAGGAGGGGTTGGACTTCTAGAAGGTGGTGATGGTTCCTCTTATCTTGGAGGAGGGTATATGATGCCTTCTGGTTCCAGTAAGGCTCCAACTAGCTTCCAGTAGTCCTCCACCATGTCTTTGTGTACTCATTTTTTGCCTCTCAGGGACCTCTGAACGGCTTCCTCCCTTGGGTTGAATGTTTTTTTCAAGCTTATAGGGGAAGGACTAGATTTTCTTGCAAATTTCCTAGGGATTCTCATTCCTACAAGATAGTTTAGAGTTGGATTAATATCGGGGCATATTATTGATAATGATTCAAGGAAATTAGGCTTTGATACCACTCTAGTTGTCACGCCCCAACCTGGTTTGGTTGGATCCTCGTGAATAACCCGCTGCTCTTTTTCGGTTTAAGAGGAGTTTTCCCCTTCTTTTACTCGAGAGGAGCTAGACGAAATTTCAACCTTGTTCCTTGGAAGACATATATCAAATAAAATGCAAGCTTAAGATAAAATTAAGCATACCTGATAAAGGGTAAGGCTCGGTGTTACTTCTAGTCATTTTCTCTTTTCCTGAAAAGGGGTAGAAAAGAGGGGTGAGTTTCTACAACTTAGTGAATGGGTTTTTCAAAAATCTACTTTTAACTTTTAAGAAAAACATTTGTATTGGAATGTGCTAGACTCTCCACTTTTCAAAAATCCCTTCATTTCAAAATTTGGGTTTTTCACCATTTCTTATTATCACGGTGTGTCATCACCCAACACACATCCTTCATCATGAAGGTTACACACATTCGCAGGTCAGCACGACCACTGAACCCACTTGTGGCTTCGGAGCAACTTTATCGGCCACCTAGATAGAAGTACGACCACTTCCATTGTGAGAATGAGTGGATGTATGTGACATCCGACCCTCAATCCCAAAATCGATTCTTCGTGTCTTTATGAGGATAGAGATCTCATCCTGTCCCCACCCCAGTCTCATGCGCTTGGTGCTGCTCCAAATTACGCACGGTCACCTGGAACGACGAACTGCCCTTATACTCACTGGATCGTCCAGGGCCCTTAGGACGCATCACTACCCCTCGTGAGCATATTGATGATCCCGTACTCATAGTGCATGCACAAACAATATTTTCTTATTATGCCATGTAATATGTGGTGTCATTAGTCCAACGATCCTGACTTTTAACTCATCCTGCAGCTGTTTGTCTTAACTAGTTTGGAGACCGATCATGTCGCACTATTGTTAGTTGATTGAGAATGTTGGACCAGCCTTGGTACCATGACCATACAATTTACTTATTAAAGTTTTATGGCACATATATTATGTTTGTTTACGAGCTCCTACTCATGCCCATTGGCCTATGGCCCACTGTTCGAGATTTTAAAAAACTGGGCATATTAGCCACCAAGTTCCAAAATTGAGGCCCCCATCCTGTAAGAGTGAGCTCCCGTCAAGAAGGTCTCCTAAATTGTTTAAGCATTGGTACACAGTCAGGGGAGAACACTTCCGACAAAATATGTTTTCACTGTCCATTATATCGATCCGATACAAGGACATCTCCATTTATAACCGATGAATGGGTTTTCAACTTCCTTCGAGGAAGTTTCATCATACCAACCGTGTATGATCTACTTACAACCGATAAATAGTTTTTTCGCATAGTTTTCACATCACAACTCTAAGTTGTGATGTTTAAAATACCACATAGTAATGGATTTTCATTTCGATGTGCTTATTATCCCCAACTAGGTATGACCTAAATTCCCACTCATCCGATCGTGTAGTGAAATTTCACTTAGTCAAGTTCTGTCCCTTGCACGTTGTACCTCAATTGGTGTTCTCAATGTCTCATTCTCCTACATGAAATGAACATATTTGTTCATTATTCTTTGGCCTAATATCCCTCAATCATTCAGTGAATGAAAAAATTAAACTTTATATATATTTGCAATTAGGTCCTTAATGTTATTTTTCTTCAACTTTAATTCCCTATTGCCAGGTTTTCCCCAAATTGCGTCCCAAAACTTTTAGAATTTATCTTGGGGCCTCAATTTATTAAATTCCGCAAAAGGGGTTTAATTTCCTAAATTTTCAATTTGGTCCCTCAATTTTCCCAAAATTACCATTTTGCCCTTCGTTTACAAAAGTGGTAAATTTTGCTCCACAAATTCTAAAATTTCTCAATTGGCTCTCTAATATTCTTATCATGACCAATTGACCCTCAATTTTAGAAAATTACATTTTGGTCCTTCAAAATTTTGAAAATCCCAAAATTTCCCCCCAATTTCAACCTTTTAACACATTTGAATTTGATTTCATCAAATTGACTGATCAAGCACCTCTAATCGTTGAAATTAAGTTTCTACATATTCATACGATTCTAAGTAACTTTGAATTGCAGGTTTTAATGTGAGAACGATCTCAAATGGAGCTTCGTCGAAAAATAGACTGTAGAGAGAGAAAGTTTTGATTTCTCATCGATGAGGACGCGGCGGTCCGAGCTTTCTATCTGGGCAGGAAGCTCTCTTCCATAGGTTATTCCTAGTATCAAGAATGACATCAATTGATGTCGAATTGGATTATAATTTTGTCATTGAAATTCGGTTGACTCTCTCTCTAACACTGATCGAAAATTGTAAAGGTTAGTCGAATTGGCTTACCTTTCGGTCCTAATTTGGCCATGGAAGGGCTGAGGAGGTGTCAGAAAAGCTTGGTTTGGCCTAAGGAGGGCTCGAATTGGTTGATTTCAAGTCAACCGAAACAGTGTAGCTTCGACCCGTCAGAGCTGCTTCACTATTCGATCACGTTGGTGCTTCTCCGGCGACTCTCAAAACGAACGGATGTTGGCTCAAAATTTACCCTATATCGGAGCTCTGGTTTGAGCTTCACCAGAAAACTAAGCAACTGAAAGAGAGTGAGCTTTTCAGGTGTGGAGAGGATGAATGGAGAGGAGCTCTTTATATAGGGAGCTCGGGGACCCGCCGTCCGTTTGACACCTTTATAATAGACATTAAAGTCCTAAAATGTACCGAATAGAAACGTTTCTTTTTCATCAGTGCTGCTTTGATTTTTTGATGAGTGAACAGTGCTGTCATCCTGAAGAAGAAGATGACACTATTTTGAACTGGGTCGGACCCGTCCGAACCGGGTTCAAAGCTTTAAACCAGCCGGTTCACCCCTCATTCGACCGAGTTTTTCAAATCTAAGAATTTCTAAAGTCATTTTCTATCCAATGGTGGCCTCAAATCTCCAATTTAAATTATTTAAGCCACCTAGAAAAATAAATTTAGGATCCGGTTTAATAGTGGTTCAAACCGGTCCTAACCGGTTTGGTTTTCTTCCCCAATTCCATCAAAAGTCCATTTCCTTGTCTTTTGTAACTCCTTGGGTCACTTAGGGTCCATAAAGTTCCTAGTTTACCTTCTCTTAATCGATTCCGGTTCATAAACCGACTCAGTTCTTAAACCGATTTAATCTGGTTCGGGTCTGGTTCACCCGAACCGATTTGATTTTTCTCTCCCACATTATTCTAAGGTTTCTTCCCAAGGATTATAAACATCTTTGAATCACAAGGGATCCATAAGCATCTTGGTTTACCCATTCTCTATCGGTTCTGGTTCAATGAATCAACTCGGTTCATAAACCAGTTCTATCCGGTTCATACTTAGTTCTATTGAACTGCTTCGGTCTTTCTTCCTCATTTTGTCCTAAAGTTCTTTTGCCCAAGTTTATGAACCTTTTTGAGTCACATGGGAGTTAGAAAATTTCAAATTTTCTCGTCCCCTAACAAACAGGTTTTTAGAGCAATTCAGTTTAAAGATTCAAATTGACCGGTTCTTTCCCTGCTTTGCTCATTATTAAAGGACGAGGTTTACAACGACCTTACGATAGAGTATCACCTCGAAAAGGAAAATGTGGTGGCAGATGCCTTAAGTCACAAATACCATATTGAGGCAGCACAAATAAAGACAAGTTACATACCCTCGTTGCAACAGCTAGGGAGAATAGAGGTGGATTTGAGGATGGACAACAAATGAAATGTTTGTTGGCTAATGTAGAGGTAAGCCCCAGTCTAACCGAGCAGATCAAGGCTCAATAAAAGGCTGATAAGGAACTCCAATCTTATTTAGATCTAGTTAACAGAGGGACGAAACTAGATTACGACTTGTGAGGTGATGGATGCTAACTTACAAGGGCATGATATGTGTGCCTCAAGATAAAGAGCTGAAGAGATTAATCTTGGAAGAAGCACACGTTTCTATGTATGTAATGCATAAGGGCAGTACTAAGATGTACCGCACCCTCAAACAAGGATATTAGTGAAAAGGGATGAAGAGGGAGATTGGGGAATATGTAGCCCGATGTTTGTCCTATCAACAAATTAAAGCTGAGCATCAGAAACCATCAGGACTATGACAACCCTTACTAATCCCATAATGGAAATGAGAGCACATCACTCTGGACTTTGTCACGGGATTACCTGTGACAAGAAAAGGACGAGATGCAATATGGGTCATAGTGGACCGATTAACCAAGCCCGCTCATTTTCTACCAATAAGAGTGACGGATTCAGTCGAACAACTGGTCATCCTATATATGAGGGAGATAATAAGACTCCATGGCATTCCAGTGAGCATGGTATTGGATAGAGACCCTAGATTTACTTCAAGGTTCTGGCCCAGTTTACAAGGTGGCTTGGGAACCAAGCTCCACATGAGTATGACGTTTCATCCTCAGACCAATGGATAGTCTGAATGGACAATTCAGACCTTGGAGGATATGCTGAAGGCGTGTGTACTCACCATGGATAAAGATTGGGAGTAATACTTGTGCCTAATGGAATTTGCTTACAATAATAGCTATGAGGCTAGTATTTAGATGGCTCCTTATGAGGCCCTTTATGGATGACCATGTCGTACCCCTTTATTTTGGGAAGAATTGGTGGAAAGGAAGCTAGAAAGGGCAGAACTAATTGAAGACGCCACATAAAAGATCAAATTAATCAAGAGTCGCATTAAGGCAACTCAGGACAGGCAAAAGAGTTATGCTAACCACCAGAGGAAAGATATGGAATTTGAGGTGGGAGATCAAGTATTTCTAAAGGTATCTCCATGGAAGAGAATACTTAGGTTTCAACAATGGGGAAAATTGAAACTGAGGTAAATCGGTCCTTATTCCATTATCCAAAGGATAGGAACGGTGACCTATAAATTGGAACTACCTCCACACATATAGAGAATACACGATGTATTCCACATTTCAGTACTTCATAAGTACAAGCATGATCCGAGCCATGTGTTGGACCGACCTCCCCCAGAACTGGAAGAGAACTTGTCCTATCAAACAGATTCGGTACGAATCCTCAACCCATGCAAGAAGAGATATGGGAAACCGAAAGTGTAATGAGGGAAGGTTACCATCAATTATTTAACATGTAATTATTTTGGGGACAAAACCCCTAAAAGGAGGGGAGAGTTGTAAACCACGTCCTTTGATAATAAGAAAACTGGGAAAAGAACCGATCATTTTCAAAGAGAAAACCGAGTTGGTTTATAAACCGAAATCGATAGAGAAAGGGCAAATCGGGAAATTTATGGATCCCGAGTGACCTAAAGAGTCATAAAAGTCATGAGAAAGGACTTTAGGGTGAATTGGAGGTGAAAATCAAATTGGTTCAGGTGAACTAGACCTGAACCAGATTAAACCGATTTGAACCACTATTGAACCGATTCCTAAATTTTTTTCTAGGTGGCTTAGAAAATCCAATTTGGAGAATTGAGGCCACCATTTGATAGAGAATGAATTTAGTTGAATTTACAAATTTTTAATTTTTAAAATTTGATCGAATCGGTCTTGAACCGGTCGGTTTAAGCATTGAACCGGGTTCAGACCGGTCCAGTCCGGTTTAGAACAGTGCCTTCTTCTTCCTTTAGATGACAGTATTGTTCACTCGTTGGAAAATTGAGCAGCGCCGGCAAAGATTAAAAGTCTCCAGACAGGGAGTTTCAGGCAATGAATGACTGCCATTAAGGCACCAATAGGATGACCAAGAAGTCCCCGAGCTTCCTATATAAAGCTGCCCTCCTCATTCATCTTCATCACACGTGAAAACTTCTCTGTCTCCATGCTGCTCCATTTTTCGGTGAAGCTTGAACCAGAGCTCTGACTTGGGCATTTTTCTAAGCCAAAGAATGCGTGGTCAGGTTCTTTAGATTTGGGGAGAAGTCATATACACGATGGTACCCTCCATTTGCTCTAAGGATCACCGAAGAAACGCTAGCGTGATAAAACAGTGAAGCAGATTCGACGGACCAAAGCTACCCTATTTGGGCTGAGCTGAAAAGGGCCAATTTGAGCCATTCTCAAGCTAAACCAAGCCCTCCCAACATTTCCATAGCCCTCATACAGATGAATTAGAGCGGAAAGGCAAGCCAATTTGGCTCCCCTCTGTAATTTCCGATCAGTGTTAGAGAAAGAACTATCGAAACTTCACTGACCAAATTCTCCATCAATTTGACATGGATTGATGCAATTCTTGATTCTAGGAGAAACCCCAAGATAAGAACTATTTGCCTAGATCGAAAGCTCGGACTGTCGCGCCCCTAACAGTAAGCTTTAGAAGCTTTCTCTCTCTACATCCAATTTTTTGGCGAAGATCTGTTTGAGCTCATTCCGACGTCAATTCATGCGATTCAAAGTACAGTTGAAACGTATGGATGTGTAGGAACTCAAATCCACCTTCAATTTTAACAATTAACTTCGATTGATCGGTCAATTTGATGAAATCAAATCTGGTCAAGTTGAAAGGTTGAGATTGGAGGAAATTTGGGAATTTCAAAAATTCGATGGACTTAAGTGCAATTTCCCAAAATTGAGGGCAAATTGGTCATGAAAAGGATGTTAGAGGACCAATTGGTAAAATTTTGGAATTATTGGGGTCAATTTTACCATTTTTGTTAAGCAAGGACAACATGGTAATTTTGGAAAAGTTGGGGACCAAATTGGGAATTTGGGTAACTTGAACCCCTTTTTGTAATTTTGAATAAATTCAGGTCACAAACTAAAATTTTGAAGTTTCGGTACTCAATTTGGAAAAAATTGGCATTAGGGACCTAAAGTTAAAGAAAAACAACTTTAGGAACATAATTGCAAATAATTGAAAAGTTTGGATATTTTATCCATTCGTGATGAATGAAGGCTATTAGGCCAAAGGATAATGAACAATGATGTTCATATCATGTAGGTACAGGAAGTACCAGGAATGCCAGCCAAACTCACGTGAAGGCCAAAAGTCGGTTCAGAGGAATTCACTATATTAATGGGTGAGTGGGATTTTCACATCATACATGGTTGGGATGATGAACACCTCGGTAATGAAAACCTGCTACTATGCGGGATTTTAACATCACACCCTGATGGGGTGATGTGAGAAAACACATGAAAAAACTACTTAACGGTTGTAAGTAGATCATACCCGGTTGGTATGATGTACTTACTGGAAGGAAGTAGAAAACCTATTCATCGGTTATTAGTGGAGATGTCCCCACACCTGGTTGGTGTGATAGACAACTAAAAAGTTATTTTTTTCAGAAGTGCTCTCCCCTGACTATGTGCCACTGCTTAAATTTTTTGGGAGACCATCTTGACGGGAGCTCGAATAGCTCAGATAGGCCGGAGGCCTCAGTTTTGGAACTTGGGGGGCTAAAATGTCTGATTTTGAAAATCTTGACAGTGGGCCCAAGGCCAGTTGGCATGAGCAGAAGCTCGTAAACAAATATGAGATTAAGCCATGAAAACTATAATGAATAATGTGTTTGGCCATGGTACCAAGATAAGACCAACACTCTCGATGGACTAGCAGTAGTGCGACAAGTTAGGTCGACGGACCAGTCGAGACAAAATGCTGCAGGTCAAGTTGAGGGTCGGGGCCGTTGGACCAATGGCACCAAAGATTAAATAGCTTATGAGGAAAACTATTGTTTTGTGCATGCACTGAGGTTCGGGACCATCAAGATGCCCAAGAAGAGTAGTGATGCGTTCTAGGGGCTATAGGACGACATAGTGGAGATTAGGGTAGATTGTCGTGCTAGCAGTCAGGGAAGCTCGACATAACTTCATGTGCATGAGACCGGGGTGGGGTTGGGATGAAGTCTCTGTCCTCATACAGACATGGAGTTTCTTTTTAGGATTGAGGGTTAGATGTCATGTACATGCACTCATTCTCAGGGTAGAAGTGAACGGGTTTCTATCTAGGTGGCCGGTAAAGTCGTTACGACGCCACAAGTGGTTGTAGTGGACGTGCTACCCTACTAATGTGTGATCCCTTCATGATGAAGGATGTGTGTTGATTGTTAAACACACCGACTATAGTAAATGAGGAATGTTAGTTTTGAAAACTAAGAAATTGAGGAAAATGGTTTTAAGAAATTAAGGAGTCTAACACACTCCAATTCAAACTGTTTTTGTAAAAATCAAGTTTTAAACACCCATTCACTGAGTTGTCGAACTCACACCCTCCCTTATACCCCTTTTCAGGTAACCGAGGGAAAACCTACATAAAGACCTGCAGTTAGCTACACCTGCAAGACAGGTGTGTAAGTTAAAATTTCATGTAGTTTTAATTAATGTTATTATAGGAAAGGTACAGGTTTAAAGGACGCCTTACTCCTCACAGTTTAAAGAAGGGGAAAATCCTTAATAAGCCAGAAGAGTGGCGGGTTGCTCACGGGGATCCGACCAAACCAGGTTGTGGCATGACATATAGGCATCTACTCAGTTTTGAATCTTCTCATTGGAGGGATCAAAATCACCCCAAGAACCACTAGAGATTCCCAACTTTGAAATCGTTGCTCCCCTTACTCTTTGGTTGGATTGGTACCTTCGTTTTGTTCCCTTTCTATTGTTTCAGTTATGAGTCGAAATCCCCATATTTATTTGCTTCATCATTTACTCCCTATTACATGTTAAATATCTATTTACAATTTGGCTCTCTCTTTGGCACCACCTGAGGGAATTCCTGTAGTTTCCATCTAATACGTTGGGATTTTGGGTAGTGTCGGTAACAGCATTCCTAGTTCTCTCGGTTCCTTTTCTAGGAACCATCTTGATAAATTAGGTAGTTTTTCATTTAGTTCTTATGTTATATAGTCTTGCTAATGCATTCTATGGAACATGGCTCTGATACCACTTAAGTTGTCATGCCTCGACCCGGTTTGGTCGAAACCCCGTGAGCAACCCGCCACTCCTATTGGTCTAGTGAGAGTTTCCACTTCTCATACCATGAGAAATCATGCATACCTTCTGTCATTTTTTTCCTTGGAATAACATTATACAAAACTGATAGCTTAAAATTTAATTACCTAAATTGAAGGCTTGGCAGTGAGACTTTTTGAGGGTTGTCTCCTTTCCTGAAAAAAGTTTAAAGGGAGGGGTGAGTTTCTACAACTCAGTGAGTGGGTGTTAGAGTGAGTTTTGAAAAAAAAAACTTTCATATCATCATTTTAGTTTACTAGTAGGTAAATTCAGCTCTTTTAACCCTTCCCCTTGCTTGGGAGGTATTTAGCAAACAATCACATGACCCTTTATCATAAAGGGCTCAAACATTCGTGAGATTCAATTACGCCGACTGCACACACTTGTGGATCAGTACGTCTTTACCATCTAGGACTGCACACACTTGTGGACATCGACCATTCGACCCCCAGACCTAAATATACTTTGTATTCGCTATGTGGGATGAGACCACATCCTGACCCCACCCTGGTCTCAATGCGTAGGTTGCTACTCTGAGCTTCATGACTCATTGGAACGACAAAATTGCCCTTATTGCATCTTGGTCATCCAACAGCCCTTAGAACCAACGCTACCCTAATTGGGCATCTCGATGGTTCTATATCACAGTGCATGCACAAACAATAGTCTTAGGATTATGATCCATTATCTTTGGTTCCAACGGCCCAATGGACCTGACTCTCTGCTTTGGCTCCATAAATGTTAGCCCAACTAATTCGTCGACCTAGCCTTGGCTCAATTGCTACTAGCCCATCGAGTCTATCGGTCTGGATTCGACACTGTGGCAATTCACACAATTAGACGATTATGAAAATTTTTCATGACTTTTTAAACATATTTGTCTACGTGCTCTAGCTCGTGTCCACTAGCCTTGAGCTCACTTTACGAGTTTTTCAAAACTAGGCCTTAGACCCTATAAGTTCAAAACTGAGGCCTTCGCCCTGTTGGAGTTGTCCTAGCTCTTATTAGAAAAGTCTCTCAAAATGTTTAAGCAGTTGCACACAGTAATGGGAGATCTTTTCTAGAAAATGGTTTTCAATTTTCAAAGAGGGCATTCATCACCCCAACCGTTTATGATGCCGAAAACCTCCACTTATAGTGGTTTTTAATTTAGAAAAGGTTTTCATCACTCAACTGGGTATGATGTTGGAAAATCCCACTCACCCAATAACTGTGACACATTCATCCCAGCTGAATTTCCAAAAACTCGGATGTGTTTCCGTGCACAAGTACTCGTGCAACCAGGTCATAGATGGTCCAAGTATTCCCATAAGTATGGTTTGGCATAAAATGGCCCTTAATTTTGCCTTATGGCAATTGAGTCCTTAACTTACCAAAAATTATCAATTGGCCCTCAATCTCATTTAATTACCCAATTGGACCACAATTGGGAGTTAATTTCATGAAAATCCCCAAATTTCCTTGAATTAGAACTCGAGCCCTAATTTTTCCCAAAATTCCCAAATTGCCCAATTTTCTCAAAAATTTCCATTTGACCATGAAAACTTGTTTCATTTAATTGATCACACAAACTTGGGCAATTGTTCCCATTCATGATCGAAATTATCTTTCCTATGTCTCGCTCATCATATAAAGCTTTGAAACACTTCATTTGACATAGAAATGAGCTCAAACGAAGCTTCGTTGGAAAATAGTTCTAGAGAGAGAAAGCTTCAATTATTCACCAGTAAAGAGACGGTTATCGGAGCTTTCGATTCCAATGGATTACTCTCTTCTTGGTGATCCTTCTTGGATCAAACCATGCCGCAATGTGAATTTTATAATTTATATTTTTTTACAAATGCATTATGAACAATATTTTCCGGCGGAGGGCGGCAGAGGGGACTTACCAACTTAGCTTAAGGAAGGTCGGGGCACTTCTAGGGGGTGGTCTAGGGAGCCCAGTTTGGTCGAAATTGGTTTGGGAATGACTCGAATTGAGATCAAGCAACTCGGGTGTCGACCGTTGTGGAGTGACGGTATTGTGTGAGCTCGCTAGAGCTTATCCGGTGATCGACGAGTATAATGGAGGTTGTGGTCGTGTAGTTGACTTCCTCAAGATTCTAATGAACCTGAATTCGCTTTCTGAGGTGGAGAAATGTCTTCTTCTCCAAGCGTTTGCAGCATGAGTAGGATGAACGGAGAAGAGCTATGTATATAGGGAGTGTAAACCCCGCCCTTTTGAGCTAAGGAAAACCGGGAAAAGAACCGGTCAAACCGAGTGAGAAAACTTAACCTATTCACAAATCCGATCATTTGTGAATGGGCAATGTGGGAATTTACAACTCCCAGGTGATCCAATGAGTTTATAATACTATGGAAAAGAACCTTAGGATGAATTGGAAGAGAGAAACCAGACCGGTTTGGATGAACTGGATCCAATTGGATTGAACCAGTTTATGAACCGAGTCGGTTCATGAACCGGAATCGATAAAGAAAGGGTAAATAGGAAATTTATGAATCACTTGTAACCCAAAGAGATTTATAAACCATGGGAAGGAACCTTAGAACAAAGTGGTAGAGAAAAACCAGATCGGTTCGGGTGAACCGGATCCGAAACGGATTGAACTGGTTTAAGGACCGAGTTGGTTTATGAACCGGAATCGATAAAGAGATGGTAAACCAGGAATTTTATGGATCCTATGTGATCCAAGGAGTCGCAAAAGATAGGGAAATGGACTTGTGAAGGAATTGGGGATGAAAACCAAACCGGTTCAGGTAAACCGGATCCGAACCGGTTTGGACTGGTTTGAACCATTATTGAACATAATCCTAAATTTAATTTTTTAGGTGGCTTAAATAATTTAAATTGGAGATTTGAGGCCACTATCGGATATAAAATGAATTTAGAAATTTTTGGATTTGAAAAACTCGGTCGAATAAGGGGTAAACCGACCGGTTTAAGCTTTGAACCTAGTTCGGACCGGTCTGGTCCGGTTTGGAACAGTGTCATCTTCTTCCTCAAGATGACGACACTATTCACACGCTGGAAAACCGAAGTAGCACCGGCGAAGAAGAAACGTTTCGAGCCATCAATGGCTGTCATAAAGGTGCCAAACGGACGGCCAACGGGTCCTTGAGCTCCCTATATAAAGAGTGGGGACCGGGGAGAATCCCATCCCAAATAAGGAAATGAACCAAAAGACTAAAGAGTCTAGGAGAACTTTTAGGGGAAACAAGTAGGCAGAGAAGGCTCGATAAGAAAATTGACAAGGAGACTAAGGAGTGAGAACTCTGGTAATAACTACTGGGAAAGGAAATGACCTGTTACAAGGTGAGAATAATAGGAACACTACTCAAGAAAGTGCTCAACACTACTAAGTACAAGTATCAAGATAACCTTTTATAGGTGTGAGGGAAATGGGGCATGAAGTGAAGGATTGCCCCACATCGCAAGGATTTAGAACAATACCTTCCAAGAACAACGCCTCTACAGCTACATGAATCCGAAAAGTATTCCACCCCATGAAATATGACTCCTGCTAAAAAATTCAACCATACTATGAGGAAGCTCTTCAAGATCCTAACATAGTGGTGGGTACTTCCTGACCCAACTCCTTTAAGAAAAGCTAAAGCCCCAAGTTGGTACTCGTATTTCGAAAGTAAATTTTGAGTTCTTAAAGCTTTTTGTCCCTCAATGATCGTATAATGGTGTGCCTCAACTAGATGAGGGAGGAAAAGGACTAAAGGTAGGACCTTGATCAGCCACAAATAAAACAAAGGGTAGATGAAGAGAATTCTTCCTTAAGAAGAAATTTCCAGCCATCTGGGAGTAAGTAAGGAAGCACCTCTACAAGAGAAGACAAGCCGAGCATTAGATGACAAATGGGATGTTTTGGGATGATAAGTACAACTTGCTTTGGAAAAAGCAGAGAAGTCAAGTTTCAGACCAACATAGCGGAAAGAAGCAAACTGTAACAACAAGATAGTTAAGGAGAATAAACGATGCCCTAAGGAAGACCAGGAGGTAGAAAGGACTACACCCTAAAGAGGTTAGCGAGATGGATGTTAGGGATAGGAGGACTCGAGAAAACAACTGCCCTAAGAAAACCTAAACCATAGGAAAGGTGGAGGCGAGGCAGTTAATGAACTAATACGCAAAAAACCATAATGTGAGTTCCGACAAAGAAGAGAGAGGCAGAAAGGTCAAATACTTAGGAAAAGAAGGATGAAAGAAATCCTTAAAGGGACCAAAAGGCCAATTAACGACTGAACTCAAGCCAAGAAAGGAATAGGCAAGCCTCTCACATAATGGTTAAGAAATCTTAAAACAAGGAAGATTTGTATGCTCCCTAAAGAAATAGACAGGTACTGGGTATGAATGAGGATGCGGATAGAGTATAAAAGATGTGCCTGCAAGATTTGAGGAGTAAAGATAAATAGGAGAAGATGACATCAAGGGATATCATTTAAGGGTTGAAATCCCCTAGAGCCAATGTAAAAAAAATGTCAGGAGAAAGGGAAAGAATCCTACCAAGGAAGGAAGCCCTGGAAAGACATGCGTATCCCAATTAAGAGGAAATAGAACCAACCGAAATGGAAAGAATGATAAGCTCACAAATGAAATGATGGTTGAGATGGAAAGATCGAGTAGCAAGGAAAAGTACTCATGAGGTCTTAAAAAGTAAGTTAAACCAAAGGGATGGATAAATGGCATGGTAACATAAAAGAATGCTTATAACAAATAGGAGTGGGTGGACTACAATAATAAGAGAGTAAAAGAAAGAATATATGAGGAATTTTGGAGAAGTAAGCCCTCAATAAAGAAATCAATTAGGGAAAATGATTACTGACATCAGGACGAGTTGTGGTCCATGCTCACTTAATTGAGCCTAAAGAATGGATAGATGAGCATAGTGTAGAGTATCTGAAATAAGACCAACAATTAGAAATTTCTTAGATAAGGAATGATGAAAGGAAATTTTAAGACGAATAAGGATGTTGAAATAAGACTGATAATCGGAAGCTACTCAAATAAGGAATAAGGGATGGAATGGAAAATTTAAGACAATGGAGGACTAAAAGCGGGCAAATGCCCCAATATAGAAAGGGTGTAAAGAGATGAAGAAAGGAAACATTCAAGAAATGGTAAGAAGATTGAACATGTAACTCCTAAGGTGAAAGTCTCTACTTTGAAGGAAATAGTAGAGAATGAAACCGTAAAAAAGGGAAACTCCTCAAACCAAGCAAATTGACATGTAAACTAAAAGGAATCAACTCGATATAATGAATTGTGAAATGATTACGAACAAGTAAGAGTGGATTAAGACCAAAGTAAAATCCTTGAGTAAAGGATGTCATTGGGAACGAGGATGGACCTAAGAAAGGATGAATCCCAGCTTGTCGGTATAGTATTGGAAAACCCAATGAATTGGAACTGAAAAGACCCAATAAAGAAGTTGGGAAAAAATGAGTAGGTAAGAGGAATCCATGCCGTTATGTGAGACATAACTTCAAAGGCATGATGAAGGAGAGGATAATGGTAAAAATGATAGTTGAGGAATGCTATCAAAAGAAAAGAGGGATGAAGTTATACGATCCCTAAAAGGTCGAAAAGCTAAGAGAGACCCTCAAGGGGATGTTCTAGAAATCTAATGGATAGAGATAGGTCCTAGAAAATGCCATGCTGCAAGGGGCATGTAAGCCCAACCATCTCGAGGAAAATATGACTCAAAGTAAGGAAGAGTCGATTAATAATCATGACAAGATCGAATAAAAAATGTTGGACCGAAGTTATAATAGACAACGAATGAAGGAAGGGTCAAAATAGGGCGATAAAGTTATAATAAAGAAAAACCATGGAAACAAGTACGTAACGCTCGAAAGAAAATTGAGCTAAAGGTTTCAACGACCAAGCGGTTAACTAAACACGAAAATGGTTAGTTATCTTGGAATTTCCAGCTTGAGTATGGAACCTCAAAGGGAAGAATGTTGCTCAAAACAAAGAAAGAGATAAAATCTAAGAATATGCCATGAGGTAAGGTATGTCTAGTTATGATAAACTTCATGGATGAAGTAAATAATATAAAGGAAAAGGAATTCCTTAAGTGAAGGTTGTAAAAAGGGCTAATTGGAAGGACAAGAGAAGAGTTTGCATGTTAAGCAAACACCAAAAGGGCATCAAAGGAAATGATTACTCATACAAGGTTGATAATTAAGTTTTGGGGACAAAACTCCTAAAAGGAGGGTAGAGTTGTAAACCTCGCCCTTTTGAGCTAAGGAAAACCGGGAAAAGAACTGGTCAAACCGAGTGAGAAAACCAAACCGGTTCACAAACTCGATCTTTTGTGAATAGGCAATGTGGGAATTTACAACTCCCAGGTGATCCAAAGGGTTTATAATACTATGTAAAAGAACCTTAGGATGAATTGGAAGAGAAAAACCAGATCGGTTTGGATGAACCGGATCCAATTGGATTGAACCGGTTTATGAATCGAGTCGGTTCATGAACCGGAACCAATAGAGAAAGGGCAAACAGGAAATTTATGGATCCCTTGTGACCAGAAGAGATTTATAAACCATGGAAAGTAACCTTAGAACAAAGTGGGAGAGAAAAACCAGATAGGTTCAGGTGAACCGGACCCAAACTGGATTGAACCGGTTTAAGGACCGAGTTAGTTTATGAACCGAAATTGATAAAGATATAGTAAATTGGGAATTTTATGGTCCCTAAGTGACCCATGGAGTCACAAAAGACATGGAAATGGACTTGTGAAGGAATTGGGGATGAAAACCAAACCGGTTAAAGTGAACCGGATCCGAATCGGTTTGTACCGGTTTGAACCACTATTGAACTGAATCCTAAATTTATTTTTCTAGGTGGCTTAAATAATTCAAATTAGAGATTTGAGGCCACCATTGGATATAAAATGAATTTAGATGAATTTAGAAATTTTTAGATTTGAAAAACTCGATTGAATGAGGGGTGAACCGGCCGGTTTAAGCTTTGAACCTAGTTCGGACTGGTTCGATTTGGTTCAGAACAATGTCATATTCTTCCTCAGGATGACAACACTGTTCACTCGCCAGAAAATTGAAGCAGCATCGATGAAGAAGAAACGCTTCTGTTCGATACATTTCGAGCCATCAATGGCTGCTATAAAGGTGCCAAACGGATAGCCAACGGGTCCCCGAGCTCCCTATATAAAGAGTCCCTCCCCATTCATCGTCACCACACTTGAAAACTCAATTCTTTCTCAACTGCTCCATTTTCCGGTGAAGCTCAAATGAGAGCTCCGATATGGAGTCTTTTCTAAGCCAAACAAGGTGGGGTCACTTTCTTTAGAATGGGGAGAAGTCAGCTACATGCATGTAGTCTTCGTTTGCTCCGAGGGTCACCTGAGAAACGTCGGCGTGATGGAATACTGAAGTAGCTCTAGTGGACCGAAGCTGCCCTATTTTGGCCAAGCTAAAATTGGCTATTTCGAGCCCTCCTCAAGCCAAACCAAGCATTCCCAACACTTCCTCAGCCCTCCCACGGCTGAATTAGGACTGAAAAGTAAGCCAATTCGGCTCCCCTCTGCAATTTTTCATCTGTGTTAGAGAGAGAACCGATGAAATTTCAATGATGAAATTCAAACTCAATTCGGCATCAATTGATGTGATTCTTAATCCTAAGAAGAACATCTAGAGGAGAGCTACCTGTCCAGATAGAAAGCTCGAACCGTCGTGCCCTCACCGGTGAGAAATCGAAGCTTTCTCTCTCTATAGTCTGTTTTCCAGCAAAGCTCAGTTTGAGCTCGTTCCGGTGTTAAAACATGCCATTCAAAGTTCCTTAAATTGTATGAACATGTAGAAACTCAATTTCAACTTTAATTTCAATGAATAGAGGTGTTTGATTGGTCAATTTAATGAAATAATATTTGGCTGTGTTAAAAAGTTAAAATTGGGAGAAAAATGGGAATTTTCAAAAATTCGAAGGACCAAAATGTAATTTTCTAAAATTAAGGGTCAATTGGTAATGATAAGAATATTAGAGGGCAAATTGAGAAAATTTAGAATTTTTTGGCCATAATTTACCATTTTTGTTAACAAAGGGCATAATGGTAATTTTGGGAAAATTGACGGACCAAATTGAAAATTTGGGAATTTAAACCCCTTTTTGCAGAATTTAATAAATTGAGGTCCTAAGATAAACTTTAAAAGTTTTGGGACTCAATTTGAGGAAAAACCCGGCAATAGGGACTTAAAGTTAAAGAAAAATAACTTTAGGGACCTAATTACAAATATATATAAAGTTGGGTTTTCTCATTCATTGGAACAAATGAGGGCTATTAGCCCAAAGAATTATGAACAACCATGTTCATTTCGTGTAGGAGAACGAGATATCAGGAACACTAGTTGAGGTCCAGCGTGTAAAGGATGGAACTCGACTAAGTGGAATTTCACTGCACAATCGGGTGAGTGGATTTACAAACGTCATACCCGGTTGGGATGATGGGCATAACTTAAAGTTAAAAATCACTTACCAGTTATGAGTGAGATTTTATATCATATCCGATTGGGGATGATAAGCACATCGAAATGAAAACCCACTACTATGTGGTATTTTAAACATCACGACTTATAGTAGTGACGTGAAAACCATGCGGAAAAACTACTTACTGGTTGTAAGTAGATCATACCCGGTTGGTATGATGAGACTTCCTCGAAGGAAGTTGAAAACCTATTCATCCGTTATGAATGGAGATGCCCTTGTACTCGAGCGATATAAGGGTCAGTGAAAACATATTTTCGTTGGAAGTGCTTTCCCCTAACTGTGTGCCAATGCTTAAACTATTTGGGAGACATTCTTGACGGGAGCTCGAATGGCTCTAATAGGTCGGGAGCCTTGGTTTTAGAACTTGGGGGCTAATATGCCCGATTTTGAAAATCTCGTACAGTGGGCCCAAGGCTAGTTGGCACGAGAAGTAGCTTGTAAATAAACATGAATTATATGCCATAAAACTTTAAATAAAGGAATTGTTTAGCTATGGTACCAAGATAGGTCGACATACCCAGTCAATTAGCGTTTGTGCGACATGATAAGTTGATGGACCAATCAAGACAAATAACTGCGGGTTGAGTTGAGGGTCAGAGCCATTGGACAAGTGGCACCACATATTATATGGCATGATAAGAAAATATTGTTTTGTGCATGCACCATGAGTATGGGATCATCCAGATGCCCATGAGGGGTAGTGATGCGTCCTAATGGCCATGGACAACCTGGTGAGTATAAGGGCAGTTTGTCGTTCCTGGTGACTGTGCGAAATTTGGAGTAGCACCAAGAGCATGAGACCGGGGTGGGGACGGAATGAGGTTTTTGTCCTCATAACGGACATGAAGAATTTATTTTGGGAATGAGGGTCGAATGTCATGAACATTCACTCATTCTTAGGGTAGAAGTGGACGTACTTCTATCTGGGTGGCCAGTAAAGTCGCTCCGAAGCCACAAGTGGGTTCAGTGGTCGTGCTGACCTATGAATGTGTGTAACCTTCATGATGAAGGATGTGTGTTGGGTGATGACACACCATGGTTAAAAAGAAATGGTGATAAACACGAGAATTTGAATGAAATGATTTTTTAAAAGAAAGGAGTCTGACACACTCCAATAATAAATGTTTTCTTAAAAGTCTAAAATTTTGAAAACCCATTCACTGAGTAGTCATACTCACCCTCTCCCTTATATCCCTTTCAAGAGATTTCAGAAAGCCTACCATTAAAGACCATCAAATAAGATGCCTGTAATACAGGTATGATAAATCTAAATTATTATGCAGTTTTGTTTATGTTATTCCTGGAAAAGGTGTAGGTTTAAAGGACGCCTTACTCTTTACGGTCTATAATAAGGGGAAACCCTTTAGTAAATCGTGAGAGTGGCGGGTTGATCACGGGGATCCGACCAAACAGGGTCAGGGCGTGATAGGGAGCTTGGGGATTGACAGACTGATCCATTCACCAATCACTCGGCCTCAATTGCTCCATTTATGGCCGAAATTGAAGGCATTTATTGGTCATCGAATTTCCTGTGGCCATCATATCATTCCTCTCTCCTCTTAGATGCCAGGTTGAAGATGAAACTATTCTACATGTGGCGCCTCATGTTTAGCTATCTTTGCTGACATGGCTTCCTACTCAGTAGCCTAGTCAGCCTTTGACCCATTGACTGGTCATGTGGCAACCACCCATTGGTTGTTCGTGTCTACGTGGGTGTTGACTATATTTATGCTGACCGTTGACCATCACATGTGTCACTCTCCTATTGGTCGGTTGGTGATAACATGGGTTTCGTTCTTTAACCATTGACCAAGTACACATGTCATGCTCTGATTGGTTAGCACTTCCAGGCACCGACTGAGCGGCTAACTGGGTGCACTTTGCCACATGTTGCACACTAATTGGCCATTGACATGGCAGCAGTCTGTTGACCAGCTTGACCACCTGTCTGGTCCAACAGGGTTTCGTGACCTGAAAGTGAAAATTGACCTGTTCATGCCCAATTTGACTGGTTCTCTAAAATTTAGAAATTTCTAAAATTATCTAAATTTATTTTCTATCTAATAGTGGCTTCCATTTCTCAATTTAATAATTTTAAGCCTCTTAGAAAAATGAATTATTGAATCGGTTTTTTACAGTTTAGTCCGGTTCATCCTAAATCGGTCGTGTTTTCACTTTTAATCTCTTCATGGTTCCTTTCCATGGTGTTTTAGGTGTTTCTTGGCCACTTGAGATTTAAATTTCCTAGTTATAACCCTTCTTTATGATTTCTAGTTCACTTAGGTTCTTAGTTCTCTCATGAAATTGGCCTGTTCTTTTCCCAATTTTCTTATTCAAAGAGGACGGGGTGTACATTACTGACTTGGTAGCGGTTTGTTGACCGGTTGAACCATTGATCGATCCGGTCCGATCGGGTTCTATGACCCGAAAATGTAAAACGACCGGTTCAAGCTTGATTTGACTAGTTTTCCAAAAAATTAAAAATTTCTAAATTAATTTTCTATCTAATGGCGGCTTTAATTTCCCAATTTGATATTTTTAATCTACCTAGAAAAATGAATGTTTGAATCGGTTCTTCTCGGTTCAATCTGGTTCAAGTCTAGTTCACTTTGAACCAGTCCAATTTTCACATCCAATCCACTTCATGGTTCTTCCCCATAATTTTTGTGATTTATTGGTATACTTGGGATTTTCCAAATTCCCATTTTAATCATTATTTATCATTTTCGGTTCACTTGGATCCATTGGTTTCTTCTCGAAAATTTCTAGTTTCCTTTTCTAGTTCTTTAGTCCGAGAGGGTAGGGTTTACAAAATCTATGATATATCAGGCCTTACGATGTGCTACAAAGGGTTGGCCTAGTATCCTACAAAACTACAACTTTCACCCAGGTTGCAAATGATTCAAAACATTTTTTATGTGTCCGTACTAAGGAAGTACGAACCCGACCCAAAGCACATGCTAGATCAGCCACCATTCGAATGGGAAGGGACTATGTATTACATAGTAGAACCTGTAGGCATCATGGATCGCCAAAAGAAACACTTGTGGAATAAGGAGATTTCTATGTTAAAGGTGTTGTGGCATAGTAACTAGATAGAAGAAGAAACCTAGGAGCCCGAAACAGTCGTGAGGGAGAAGTATCCCTATTTGTTTTAGTTATATATATATTTAAACTATGGCACTTTGGAATGGATAAATAATGACAATTTTGGGGACAAAACTCCTAAAAGGAGGGGAGAACTTGTAACACCAAAAATTTTTAAATTGGGACTCAAGCCGATTGGACTGGGAACCAATATTAAACTAGGAAATGGGATTTTGAATTGATAATGTGAACTGAAATTGGGAATGAAATGCCAAACAAAGGATGGTACCTCAACCCGGGAATGGGATCCTTAACCTATGACAAAAACTTAAACCAAGAATGGAACCTGAGTCATGATTTGGAAAGTTAAAATCAAATCATAACACAATGTTCGAAATGGGAAAGTGAACTCGATGCCAGGAATAGGGATATGAATGGAATGAGGATTAGATTCCCAAGCATGAAAATCGAGATATTTGGAAAAGGCTAGTTTTCCCTCGAACGGGTGGGATTTTGGATTAAATTATCGAAGGGGCCTAAAATGGAAAAAATGTAATTTAATTTATAAAAACAAAAAGGAAAAGAAGGGAAGTCAAGTTAGTTCGACCCAAGTCGGGTCATCCCGACTCACTCGTGCCCTCCCCTCCCCTTCAGCTAACCAAATTTGTAGTCCCACATCATTGTAAATATCCCTACAAATCATCAACTATTAATCAAATTGCATACCACAAATTGTAGAGATTAGAAGATAACTGAGCTGCCGGTCTCCCTATGAAGCTAATTGCATGCCACAAAATGTAGAGATCAGAAGATAACTGAGCTACCAGTCTTCCTATGAAGTTAATTGCATGCCACAAATTGTAGAGATTAGAAAATAACTGAGCTACTGGTCTACCTATGAAGTTAATTGCATTAACTCCTCTAGAATAGATTAAAATTTGGAATTATAGTTTTAAATCTTGATATCATAAATCTAACTAACCACTCCCTAACGATTTAATGAACAAATCTCTCTTGTGTTATCACAAAATGAAGTGATCTTAGTGTCAAAATTCCACTTGTTGACATCTCTTGAGATCTGTGGTTGAGTGCCGACTTGTTAGTGTCCGAAAAAGGTCGCACGAAGGTCGTTTTTGCCGATCCAAATCAAAGGTAAAATTTATCTTACCACTAATGAACTTGTGGAACCAAATTTGGCCACCTCCAGCCACCACACGGTAGCCACATGTTCTAAAGTGATTGCCTGCCTCTCCTCTACCTCTCCATAGCAAGGGCTAACCTCTACCAAGGGGAAAATTGGTTAGCATGAGACGATATCCACCGGTGGCCCTATCAGGTTCTACTCAATCACTACTAGTTGAAGACAAAATTCTTCCAACTCTGACGACCTCTTGGCTGGCCACCACCATAAAATGTTTCACCTTGATTATGGCTACAAAACCCCTAGGCTCTGACTACCTCTCCGGTCATCCTAGGAGAGAATTTCCAACAACTCCCTTAATAGCTATGTTACGACCAATTTTGGAAAATGGCCAAATTTGCCTGTGGTTGGCAAGGGTGAGACCCCTCACTTCTCCCATGAGCTATTAGGAGTATGATGATATTATTTAGGAGTGATTTTTGAATTATAAGTTTATTTGATTAAATTTCAAAGTTTTGGAACTAAAGTGCAATTATGAATAGGGGACCAAATTACAAATATGGAATATTTTACGAAAAATATCCCTAAGAGTAGTGTAAGGGGCTTAGATATGATTTTAAGACAAATATCCATTTCAAAAGTGATTTTCAGGAGTTTAGGAGAAAACCGTAAATTTTTGTAAAGGAGGGGTAAAATGTTAATTTTGCACAAATAGAGGCAAAATGGTTATTTATGGATAAAGAGAGATCAAATAATTCATTTTGAACTATGGAGGGTGAAATGGTCATTTTTGCCGAAGTAAATATGCAAAATTGGGTATTTTTGCAAGTGAATGACAAAATGGTAAAATTTGCCCATTTTATGGACCAAAGTGTAATTAATACATTTTTTACCTAAATGTATTTAAAAAGGTTTTGGGGACCTAAATGAGAGATTTGGGAAGTTTAGGGTCCAAAATGATGAACTTTTTTATGAGTATTGGTAAAATGGTAATTTTACAAAACTTAAGAACCAAAATAAAAAAAAATGGAAAGGTTGAGTTATCTAAGTAGAAATCTTAGAAGATTTTGGGTATTTTGGTAAATAAGACCACATACGACTTTAACCTATGATATGTGAAATGAAATCATAGATGTGAGTTAGTAACACTAATGGCTCATCAATATGTTGATTGGGAGAAACAAGCCCGAGGGACAAAAATCATAATTTATGGAAAGATTATGGAGTAGTATATATATATTGAGTTAAAATATAAACTAATACCAAATATGTAATTTAATTCATATAGAACAAATACTTCAGTTGATCATATGTGGATCACTAGTTTTGTGTCAAGGAAAATATAGTCAGGACGAACGAATCCTGACAATAGCAATGAGTTGGATTTCCGACTTTGTGTCTGATTGGACCGATTATTATCAATTTTTACTAATTTATACATTTCATAGTATGAATATACTAGAAATGGTTGTTAAGAAAATACCCACATAAAAAGAAGAAGAAACAGAAAATAGCTCTTAGAGGGAGAAAGCTTTGAAATCTTACCATTTGGGTCTCGGTTGCCAGAGTTCTCGATTTGGGAAGTGTGTGCTTGTTGGGAGTGTCATTCTAGGATCAACAATTTCTTCAATGGATGTCCTTATCATTGAGAATTCGATCAGTGTAGCTTCAGACACTTTCACTCTCTAGCATTTTACTCTTCCGATAAGAGGAGGAAGATTGGACTTACTCTCGAGCTTTAGAGAGGTTGGGTGTTAGTCGAGAAGAGTATGGGAGGGTTGGTTTAGCTGTAGGAGGTCAAGAGTGACCGAAATTTGGCTCGACATGATTAAGATGTTTTGTGACCTTCAGAGTTGAGGTACTATGCAGGCTCCCTAATGCTCCTCCTATGGTCTTCGAGCCAAGTGTGGACTATAGCAAGGTAGACGACCCCCTCCTGGTTCAAGGTACTTCCAATTCATCTCCTGCGGTCTCAAAAAGTCCCCTTGCCAGAGTACTAATTTGTGCCTCACTGAAAAATGGAGTCGTAAGTCTTCTAGGGCCACTAGAGTGATGGGGAGGATGGGTGAGGAGGCGCCCATTATATTGAGGGCTCAACAACTGCTAGGGTTACTAGCCGGTAGAAGACTTGGCATTGGACTTGCCCAATTGCGGCGGCGATGGCAGATTTTTTGGTCGTCGGAGAATCGGTCACTATCCGACGATCGCACGATATTCATCTGCCCAAGGTTGAGGACAACATTGTGTTGCGCGTGCGAGCTGTCATGTGGCATGCTATGATTGGTTGGCTTTACCGACTTGGTGTCCAACTCAGCATTTTAGTCACCCTTTGACTCGTTGACTAGCCACGTGGAGACCTCCCATTGGTCACCAGTTCAGCATGGCTGCTGATCATACTCGGTCAGTCTTTGATCGTGACACGTGGCTTCCTCTGATTAGCTAATTTAAATGAGTCAGATTTCCCTTTTCGTGCACTGCACGATTGCCATGTGTCAACCTCTAATTGCCTTATCTAAATAATCCTATGTGCTATGCAACTTCCATGTGTCAACTACCAATTGGCTAAGTCCATTCGACATGGCTCAGCCACGTGTCGACCTATGATTGGTCAACTGTTTCTCCGACATCCTTGTCGGCTACTAACGTGGCATCATTGCCACATGTGGCATCTCTTTAGTCGACCTTGACCGAGGACACATGTCACTCTCCTATTGGTCGGTTGTCGATGTCACTAATTTGACAGTTGACTGGAGACACATGTCACGCTCTGAATGGTCAGCGCTTCCTGGTGTTGACTGAGCTGATGACTCAGTGTGTTTCGCCATGTGTCACTTGATGATTGGTCGCACTTGCTAACTGGGCACTGATCTGGCAGGCGGTCCATTGACCAGTTGGACCATTGGATTCAGTTAAGCAGGTTCGGTGACCCGAAATTGAAAAGTGTCGGTTCAGGCCCAATTCAACCAATTTTCTCTAAGTTTATAATTTCTAAATTTGACTAAATTCATTTTCTATCTAATGGTGGCTTCAATTTTCCCAATAGATGTCTTTAACCCACCTAGAAAAATGGATCTTTAAACCAATTTTTCATGATTCGATCTGGTTCAACTCCGGTTCACTCAGAACCCGTCCGATTTTTTACATCCAATTCACTTCATGGTTCCTTTCCATGATTCTTAGGTCTTTATTGGCCACTTGTGATTTCTTAAATTCCCATTTTGACTCTCCTTTACCAATTTCGGTTCACTTAGATTCTCAGTTTTCTCTCAAAAATATTTGGTTATCCTTTCTAGTTCCTAATTTTGAGAGGACGGGGTTTACAAATACTCTCTACCTTTAAGGAGTTTTATCCCTAAAACTCATTTCATGTTGCTTAAATAGGGGACACTCTTCTCCCTCATTTCTTCCTTAAAACTCCTCCCCTTTACCTTGGGGATTTTCCTCATCTCATGGCCATATGGGGATCCTCCCATTTTAGCTTGACCATTGTTCTCATTTTGGTGTAGTCCGTGCACTAGTATCCATCTAAGTCGCATAACCCTAGCTTATATCGTCATTATGATGATGTGATCCTTAAAAAATGCTTGGGTTTTCTTTCCTTCCATTTTCACTCATTGGATATGACTACCATCTTGTTACTATTGATCTTAATGCCTTATCCCTCTAAAGGGTTGGCTGTTCAACTCGCATCATCCTTGGTTGAAACTCTTTTTATTTCTTAGATGGTATTCCTATACTCTTCTTCTTATATTGTTAGAGTGTTTCACCACTTGTTTCTTGTTGGTGCATCTCATCCATACATATCAATTTCATTTACTAGGACGTCATGCCTCTCATGACCATTTGGGTTTTCCTATTTACTCATCCATTACCAACCTCCTTATTGGTCATTCTAGGTTCCAACTATTGGGTTTCCTGATCACCTCACACCTAGTTTACTAACCTAATATGGATTTACCTCACTCATACCATTCCTCCTGTTGGACTGCATCCCTACTTATGGATCTTCGTTCCCTAGACCATCCTTACCTGTTTGTGACTGCGTCATGGTTGTCTTCCCTTTACTACAATTTGATCCCTTGGACTTACCTTGGGTGTAAACCCCGCACATTTGAGTTAAGGAAAATCGGAAAAAGAATCAGTCAAACTGAATAAGAAAACCAAACCGGTTTACATTTGGGAATAAGTAATAGGATTTATTAAACATTGGAAAAGAAACTTAAGACAAACTAGAAAACAAAAACCAAATTAGTTCAGGTGAACTAGATTCCATAAGAACTTCAAAGTTAAGTGTGCTTACCTAAGAGTAGTGTGAGGATGGGTGACCTCTTGGGAAGTATGATTTTTTGTAACCCGATATTTCGGTCAAAATTTTTTATGAACATACGGCTTATCATAAATAGCAATCAATTAATATATATTTAATTATTGAAATTAATACCAATAATTTATGACACGGGTTTACGACTATATAAAGAGGTTATCCCCATTTCATTCTCCTCACACCTGAACACTTCTCTCTCTCTCTACTGCTCCATTTCCCGGTAAAGCTCGAACTAGAGTTTCGACTTGAATAAAGGTTGGGCTCTTTAGAACCGGGGAGAAGACAGCTATCTGATAGCAAACTCAAGTCAATCTGAGAATCGTTGGAGAAGCGTCGACATGATGGAATAGTGAAGCAACTCCAACGGACCGAAGCTGCCCTATTTCGGCCAAGCTGAAATCGGCCATTTCAAGCCCTCCTCAGGCCAAACCAAGCCCTCCCAACACTTCCTCAGCCTTTCCACGGCCGAATTAGGACCGAAAGGTAAGCCAATTCGGCTCCCCTTTATAATTTTCGATCGGTGCTAGAGAGAGAGTCGACTGAATTTCAATGACGAAATTCTAATCCAATCCTGCATCAATTGATAAAATACTTGATTTTAGGATGAACCTCAGGATGAGACCTATCTGCCCAGATCGAAAGCTCGGACTGCCGTGCCTTCACCGGTGAGTAATCGAAGCTTTCTCTCTCTATAGTTTATTTTCCGGCAAAGCTCCGTTTGAGCTCGTTTTGACGTTAAAATCTGCGATTCAAAGTTTCTTAGAATCATATGAACATATAGGAACTCAATTTCAACTCCAATTTCAATAATTAGAAGTGTTTGATCGGTTAATTTGATGAAATCAAATTCGGTAGTGTTGAAGAGTTGAAATTGGGGGAAATTTTGGGGATTTTTGAAATTCAAAGGGGCCAAAATACAATTTTATGAAATTGAGGGTCAATTGGACATGAAAATAATGTTGGAGGACCAATTGAGGAATTTTGGAAATTTTGGGGAAAAACTTACCATTTTTGTGAAAGAAGGGCAAAATGGTAATTTTGGAAAATTTGGGGAACCAAATTGGAAACTTGGAAAATTAAACCCCTTTTTGGTGAAATTGAATAAATTGAGATCCCATGATAAATTTTAAAAGTTACGGGACTCAATTTGAGGAAAAACCGACATTAGGGACTTAAAGTTAAAGAGAAATAACTTTAGGGACCTAACTGCAAATAACTAAAAGTTTGGGTTTTCTCATTCATTAATGAATGAAGGTTGTTATGCTGAGTAATAATCAACAAGGTTGTTCATATCGTGTAGGAATGTTAAATACCGGGAACGCCAGCAAGGACAAGCTCGCGTGAATACAAAGAACCAGTCTAGTGGAATTCACGGCATTAACGGGTGAGTGGGTTTACAAACATCATACCCGATTGGGATGATGAGCACACCTTATAATTTATAAACCACTTACCGGTTGTGAGTGGGTTTACTAACATCATACCCGATTGGGGATGATAAGTGCCTCGATATAAAAAAAAACCCACTGTTTAGTGGTATTTTAATCATCGCTACTTAGAGAAAGTGATGTGAAAGTTATGTGGAAAAACTACTTACGGGTTGTAAGTAGATCATACCCGGTTGCTATGATGAGACGTCCTCGAAGGAAGTTGAAAACCCATTCATCGGTTATGAACGGAGATGTCCTTATACCGGTCGGTATGATGGATAGTAAAAACCTATTTTTGTCGGAAGTGCTCTCCCCTGACTGTGTGCCAATGCTTAAACAATTTGGGAGACCTTCTTGACGGGAGCTCAAATAGCTCTAATAGGCCGGGGGCCTCGATTTTGGAACTTGGGGGCTAAATGCCCAATTTTGAAAATCTCGTACAGTGGGCCCAAGGCCAGTTGGCACGAGCAAGAGCTCGTAAATGAATATGATATATGTGCCATAAAACTTAATAAGTGAATTGTTTGGCCATGGTACCAAGATAGGACTGACATGCTCAGTCAACTAGCGGCAGTGCGACATGACAGGTCGACGGACTAGTCAAGACAAACAGCTGCGGGTTGAGTTGACAGTCGGGGCTGTTGGACTAGTGGCACCACAAATTACATGGCAATATAAGAAAACATTGTTTGTGCATGCACTGTGAGTACGAGATCATCAAGACGCCCATGAGGGGTAGTGATGCGTCCTAAGGGCACTGGACGACCTGGTGGCTATAAGGGCAGTTCGTCATTCCAGGTGTCTGTGCGAAATCTGGAGTAGCACGAAGCGCATGAGACCGGGGTGGGGACAGGATGAGGTCTCTATCCTCATACGGACATGAAGAAGTGATTTTGGGATTGTGGGTCGGATGTCACGTACATCCACTCATTCCCAGGAAAAGTTGCTCCGAAGCCACTAGCGAGTTCAGTAGTGATACTGACTTGCGAATGTGTGTAACCTTCATGATGAAGGATGTGTGTTGGGTGATGACACACCGTGGTAACTAAGAAATAATGGAAAAATCTGAATTTTTAAATGAAGGGATTTTTGAAAACAAAGGAGTTCGGCACACTCCATATAAATATTTTTCTTAAAAGTCAAAAGCTTTTAAAAACCCATTCACTGAGTAGTCGTACTCACCCCCTCCCTTATATCCCTTTAAGGAAATCCCGGAAAGCCTCCCCTTAAAGACCGTCAACTAAGATGCCTGTAAGACAGGTATGTAAAGTTTTAAATTACATGCAGTTTTGATTATGCTATTCCAGGAAAAAGGTGCAGGTTAAAGGATGCCTTACTCTTTACGGTTTACAATAAGGGGAAACCCTTTAATAAACCGGGAGAGTGGCGGGTTGATCACGGGGATCCGACCAAACCGGGTCGGGGCGTGACATTGGGGGTTCCTTTTTGTTGGTCCATTTCTCTACCCTCGAACTTCAAAGTTGAGACTTCCATCTTTAGAATTTTGTATCCAAACTTTTTACCATTCCTTTAAGGTCCTCTTCCTTCATATCCTTATACCCTTTTACCGACATTGAATTTACTATTCGAAATTCTATCTAAGGAATTTTCAATTACCATGGTCTCATTTTAGGTACTTCGTGCTATACCCGACTATCTTAAGCTCCATGAGGTTGGGGTGGGCTAACCCATCCTCCTTAATGTCTATTTGGCATGATCATCATTTCTTAACTGAGGTCAACTACGTTTATTCTTGTCCCTAGTGCTCCTCCCTTCACTACTTAAGAAATATTTTCTCTAAATCAGTTCTTATAGTTGTCTAACCCATCCAATATTATGGCATCCTTTGTTGTCACCCTCATGCTTACCCATTTCCTTGTGAATAACCCATCTTGTCTCCTTAGACGACAAACTTCCCTTATGCTCCATGGGTCATCCAGTAGCCCTTAGAACTAGTACTACCCCATACCGGGCACCTCGATGGTTTCGTAAGTCAACATGCACAATCAAAAGTGTTTTATTTTAAGACCTTTATCTTTGGGCTACCAGCCCCACGTGTTTGTTGGCCTGACATCGGCCTAATTTCCACCAGCACAATGTCCTCCATCCCAACGAGTTCAACGATTAGGCTTCGGTGTTGTAGCTTCTAGCCCAACAAGCTTAACAACCTTTTATGGGTCTGATGCCGGAATTTTACCTTTTATGGGAATCTTTCATAGGCTCATTACTCGTCTAATTATCAATGGGTTTAAAACCATACCCATTGGCCTTTGGCCCACCCAAGAAACTCCAGCTCTACTTAGAATTAGCTCCTAAAAAGTTTAAGCAAGTTCACACACTCAGGAGAAACTACTTTTGAGAAATAGTTTTAAATTCGTAAAGGTGCTCATCACCCCAAATGGGTCTGATGTCGGAATTTCCACTCACTAGGTAACCATGTCACGTTTTTCCCAACTAGATTTCTGATTCACAATGTGCTCCTCTGCACGAGCACTAACACGCTCGGTTCCGATAGGATTCGAGTAATCACATAAGGGGATTTGCTATGCGAGACATCCTTCTGGCACATAGGTCCTTCAATTTTTCCTAAATTATATTTAGGTCCCAAATTTCTTAAGGTTGGATGTTCTCAAGGGCAAATGAAGAGGGATGTCGGGAAAATTATAGTGGGAAAACATCCACAAGAATAACATGAGTGTTATTAAAAATGTGATATGTGGATTTCAGGGTAAAATCGGAAAATATCCTTATAAAGGATTCATCAAAAGTTTGGAAAGCTAAAAAGACATACAAGAAACTTTATGAATGATACTCAACAAAGGAGCCAAAGGAAAAAGAAAGGAATATGTAATTTCCTTACCTTAAACCTTTACATATTGAATGCCATATATATAAGCACTTTCATTTGAAGTGCCAAAATTTTTACTAAATGAAACCCATGAAGGGAAATTTTATTGTAATTCTCTACTATGTCCCTCATGGTAGAGACTTTCATCTTAGGAACTACATAATCAACCTTCTTACCATTCCTTGAAGGTTTCTTCCTCCATTTCCTTACCTTTCCTTCTATTCTGGGACATTTGCCCACTTTGAATCCTTCCTCATCTTAAAATTCCATTTCGTCCCTTATTCTTTATCCGATAAACTTTTGATTATTAGTCTTATTTCGCGTACTTTACCTTATGCCCAGCCGTCCACTCTTTATGCGAGTGTGGACCATGATCCATCTTGATATTAGTGGTTGTTTCCCCCTTCAACCACTTCTTATTGGGAGGGCTTACTTCTTTAAAGTTTCTCAGATGTTCTTTCCTCTCTTTCCTTATTTTGGACAATCCACCCTCTCTTATTTGTATGACATTTTTTTGATGTTATCTTCTTACTTACCTATTCCTTGAGTTTAACTTACTCCTTAGGTCTTTCTAATATGCTTTCCTTGGTTCTTCCACCTTAACATGCACTTCATTTGTAAGTTTATCTCCTTATCCCTCTTCACTTGGTTCCATTTCCTTTCAGTTGGGATTACATATGCCTTTCTAGTGTTTCCTTCCTTGGTAGGACTTTTTCCCTTCCTCCTGAAATTCTTTTTCATTTGCTCTAAGAAATATATACCCTTAAATGACATCCTTTGATGTTGTCTACTCCTATTTTACCTTTACTCTTGAAATCTTGCGGGCACATCTTTTGTACTCTATTGTCATCCTCACTTGTACTCCAGTACATGTCTATTTCTTTTAAGGAGAATTCAAACCTTCCTTATTTTAGGATTTCTTGACCATTATGTGACAGACTTGCCTACTCCTCTCTTGGCTTGAGTTTAGTCATTAATTTGGCCATTGGTCTCTTTAGGGATTTTCTTTCATTCTTCTGTTTCTCAATATATGGCCTTTCCATCTCTCCCTTCTTTGTCGGAGCTTAAATTGTGATTGTCATCAGTATTAGTTCGTTAACTGCCTCATCCCTACCATTCCTTTGGTCTTAGGGTAGTTGTTTCTCTAGTCTTCTTATCCTTAATATCCAACTTGCTGCTCTTTTAGAGTGTAGTCCTTTCTACTTCCCAGTCCTCCTTATGACATCATTTATTCTCATTGACTATCTTGTTGTTACAACTTGCTTCCTTCTGCCATGTTGGTCTGAAACTCCTATTTGGCTTCACTACTTTTCCCAAAGTGATTCATACCTGTAATCCCAAGACATCCCATTTGTCGTCAAATGCTCAACTTGTCTTCTCTTGTGGATGCTCTCCCTTCTTTTCTCCTAAATTATTGGAATTTTCTTCTTTGTCCTACCTTCGACCCTTTTTCCTTCCTGCCACTACGCTAGGATCTTAAAGAACTTCCTCTTGACTATGGTTGAAATGACGAGATGGAGTCGTGTTTCTTGGAATGGTACCCTTTTAGATTTCTATAACTGTGGGGCATTTATTCTTGGAAGGTATTGTTCTAAATCTTAGTGGTGTGGGACAGTCCCTCACTTCATGTCCCATTTCCTTTACACCTTGTAATAGGTCATTTCCTTGCCTAGTGATTTCTTCAAGAGCTCCCCTAAACTCCTGACCTTGACGGTTTACTTGTTATGCCTTCATTGCTCAACAATTTCCTTGATTCATTCCTTTATTTGGGATGAGAATCTCCTTGGTCTCCATAGTGTCTAAGGTAATGTGGGTTTGTTTGGTTACCTTCCATGGGAAATCTTACTACAACTGAGATGCAAGGTCACATTATTTTGAGAGATATGGTTTTAGGAACTTGGAATTCTTTATTATTGGAGAGGTAATACAATAGGTTGGGGTCTTAGTCCTCATTACAAAAACTGTTTCTGAAATAGCTGGGAAGCTACTAGGTTCTTTGACAAGTGTCTTCCTTAGTAAGGTTATAAGCCCTTGATGGTGTTCCTAGCCTTAGGCTTGGCTTCCTTCACACTAAGGATTGTGACCTCAACAGATCTTGAAACCATCCTTTTGGATACTTCCCACTAATGTCTCTTGGTTCTTTGGGACTCCTCGGGTATTTTAGGGCGATCTCCTTACGGGGATAGAGTGTTGAGTGGTGTTGGTAATGCCAATTATAGTTTTCTTGGTTCCTCTCCTCGGAGCCACCTGAAAATTTTAAAATTTTTCTCTTAGTTACTATGTTATATAGTTCTAATAATGTATTTGAGGAAACTGGCTCTAATACCACTCAAGTTGTCACGCCCCAAACCGGTTTGATCGAATCCCCGTGATCAACCCGCCACTCTCCCGGTTAACTAAGGGTTAACCCTTCTTTATAAACGAGGAGGAGTAAGACGTCCTTTAAACCTGCACCTTTCTTGGAATAACATAAATCAAAACTGCACAAAATTTTAAATCTATCATACCTGCCTTATAGGTGCGTTAATTGGTGGTCTTTGGGGTAAGCTTTTCGGGGTAACCTGAAAGAGATATAAGGAAGGGGGTGAGTTTAACGACTCAGTGAATGGGTGTTTAAAGATTTATTTTTAGAAAAAATAGTTCAAATATAGAATGTGCGAGACTCCTTATTTTTCTTTTAAAAACATTTCATTCTCAATTCTTGGTTTCCATAACCATTTCTTATCATAACAGTGTGTTTATCAACCAACACATGCCCGTCATCATGAAGGAACACACAATCGCAGCCCAGCCCATCCATTGTACCCACTTGTGGCGTCAAAGCAACTTTACTGGCCACCTAGATAGAAGCATGTCGACTTCTACCTTGAGAATGAGAGGATGTTCCCGACATCCGACCCTCAATCTCGTAACAAAACTTCATGTCCGTTTGAGGATAGAGACCTCATCCTATCCCCACCCGAGTCTCATGCTCTTGAAGGTACGTCGAGTTTCGTAAGACTTCTGGTACTACAAATTGCCCTTATATCCACCAGATCGTCCAGAGCCCTAGGACGCATCACTATCCCTCATGGGTGTCTTGAACGTCCCGTAACATAGTGCATGCACAAATCAACAATTTTTACATAAGCCATATAATTTGTGGTGCCACTGGTCCAACGGCCCCAACCCTCAACTCAACCTATAACTGTTTGTCTTGACTAGTCCGAAGACCTATCATATCGCACTGCTGCTAGTCGACTAAGTATGTCAGTCATGTCTTGGTACCATGGCTAAACAACTCATTTACTCAAGTTTTCATGGTTTATTAATCATGTTTGTTTATGAGCTTCTTCTTGTGCCAACTGGCCTAGGGCCCACTGTTCGAGATTTTCAAATTCGGGCATATTAACCCCCAAGTTCCAAAACCGAGGTCTGCAACCTTTATGAGCTATTTGAGCTCATGTCAAGAAGGGCTCCCAAAACTTTTAAGTAGTGACACACAGTCAGCGGAGAGTACTTCCAACAAAATAAACTTTTCATATGTCTATCATACCAACTAGGTATGAAGACGTCTCCTCTTATAACCGATAAGCGGGTTTTCCACTTCCTTTTAGGAAGTCTCATCATACCATCCTGGTATGATATCTACTTACAATTGGTAAGTAGTTTTTCCGCATGATTTTTACATCACTCCTCTCAAGTGTGATGTTTAAAATACCACTTAGTAGTGGATTTTAATTTTTGAGGTGCTTATCATCCCAACCGGTTATGATATTAAATTCCCACTCACGCAATAGTGTAGTGAATATCCTCTTTTCCGGCTTGTTGTCCATACTCGAACTTGTCTTAGCTGACGTTCTCAGTACTTCGTGTTCCTACATGATATGAACACTCTTGTTCATTATCATTTGGCCTAATAGCCTTCATTCATCCCAAATGAATGAGAAAACCAAACTTTTCCTTTATTTGCAATTAGGTCCCTAAATATATTTTTCATTAACTTTAAGTCCCTAATGCCGATTTTTCATCAAATTGAGAACCGAAACTTTTAAAATTCATCTTGGGAGCTCAATTTATTCAAATTCACAAAAAGGGGTTTAATTTTCCAAATTTTCAATTTGGTCCCCCAACTTTTCCAAAATTACCATTTTGCCCCTACTTTACAAAAATGATAAGTTTTGCCCCCAAAATTCTAAAATTTGCCCAATTGGTCCTCCAACATCTTTATCATGCCCAATTAGAACTCAATTTTATGAAATTGCACTTTAGTCCCTCAAATTTTCAAAATTCCCAAATTTCCCCCAATTTCAACCTTATAACTCAGCCAAATTTGATTTTATCAAATTGATCGATCAAATGAGTTTAATTTTTGAAATTAAAGTTAGATTGGAGTTCCTACACCTTCATACGATTCAATTACACTTTGAATCGCACGATTTGATGCTAGAATGTGCTCAAACGGAGCTTTGCTGGAAAACTAGGCTTAGAGTGTCACGGCTCAACCCAGTTTGGTCGAATCCCCGTGAGCAACCCACCACTCTTCCTAGTTTACTAATGGTTTTCCCCTCATTTTAAATCTTGGAGGAATAAGCCGTCCTTTCAAGTTGTACCTTTCCTGGAATACATAAATCAAAACTGTATAAAAAAATTTAACTTACATACCTACCTATCTTGCAGGAGTGACTAACATGAGGTATTTGGGTAGGTTTCCCTTGGTTACATGAAAAGGGATATAATGGAGGGGGTGAATTCAATGACTCAGTGAATGGGTGTTCAAAGTCTTACTTGTAGGGGAAAATATTGAAATTGGAGTGTGCTAGACTCCTTATTTTAAAATTTCTCATTTTCAAAATCTTAGTTTCATTTCCATTACTCACTTCTCAACTATAACCGGTGTGTTTATCAACTAACACACACCCTTCATCATGAAGGGAACACACATGATTAAGACTCGGTGTCCATATGAGGATAGAGACCATATCTCGGTCTCATGCACATGAAACTCAAACACATAAGCTTTAGGAAGTCCCAAACACAACAGCTTAGCAGAGTCCAAACACAGAGACTCCGTGGAGTACAAACATAGAACTCCGTGGAGTACAAAGACAAAACTCCATGACTAACTGGTATGACGAGAAACACAAACCCAGTAGCTTTTCTCTTCTCTTATCACCACCATGTCATCCAGCAGCCCTTAGGATGCATCACTACCCCTCTTAGGCATCTTAATTGTCTCAAATCTCAAGTGCATGCACAAACAAAATTTTCCTCAAAAGCCATTTAATCTTTGGTGCCACTGGTCCAATGGCCCCGACCCTCAACTCGACCTGCGGTTGTTTGTCTCTACTGGTCCGTCGACCTATCATGCCACACTACTGCCAATCATGTCTTGGTACCATGACCAAACAATTCATTTACTTAAGTTTTCATGGCTTTGAATCATGTTTATTTACGAGCTCCTGCTCGTGCCAACTGGCCTAGGGCCCACTATTCGAGATTTTCAAAATCTGGCATATTAGCTCCCAAGTTTCAAAACCGAGGCCCGATTCGACTAAGTTTTTCAAAATTAAAAATTTCTAAATTCATTACCTATATAATGGTGGCCTCAAATCTCAAATTTGAAATTTCTAAGCCATGTAGAAAAATGAATTTAGCATCCGATTCAGTAGTGGTTCAAACTGCTCCAAATTGGTTCAATCCTATTCGGATCCGATTCACCTGAACTGGTTTGGTTTCATCTCCAATTCAACATAAAGTCCTTTTCATGACTTTTGTGACTCCTTAGGTCACTTGGGATCCATAAATTTCTTAGTCTGTCCTTTCTCTATTGGTTTCGGTTCATAAACCGGTTCAATCTGGCATGAATTCGGTTTACTTGAACTGGTCTGGTGTTTCTCTCCCAAATTGTCCTAAGGTCTTTTTCCAAGATTTTATGAAACCTTTGGGTCACTCGAGAGTTGTAAATTCCCCAAATTTCCCATTCTCTAATGATCAGGTTTGTGAATCGGTTCAGTTTTTCTCACTCGGGTTGACCGGTTCTTTCCCTGGTTTTCCTTTTTTTAAAGGGACAAGAAAAGAACCGGTCAAACTGAGTGAGAAAATCGAACTGGTTCACAAACCCGATTATGAGTAAATGGGCAAATTTGAGAAATTACAACTCCCAAGTGACTCAAAATGGTTCATAAACCTTGGAAAAAAATCTTATGAGAAATTGGGGGAGAAAAACCTAACCGGTTTGGGTGAATCGGATTCGAACCGGTTTATAAATCGAGCCAGTTTATGAACCAGAACTGATAGAGAGAGGGAAAACCGAGAAAATAATGGATCCCAAGTGACCCAAAGAGTCACATAAGTCATGAAATAGGACTTTAGGATGAATGGGGGATGAAAACCAAACTGGTTCAGGTGAACTAGATCCGAACCGAATTGAATCAGTTTGGACTAGTTTGAACCACTATTGAACTGGATTCTAAATCTATTTTTCTAGGTAGCTTAAAAATTTTAAATTTGAGATTTGGCCCCCCAATGGATTGAAAATGAATTTAGAAATTTTTAGATTTAAAAATTTTGGTCGAATTGTGGGTGAATCGACTGGTTTAAGCTTTGAACTTGGTTCGAACTGGTACAGTCAAGTTTGGAACAGTGTCGTCTTCTTCCTTCAGATGAAAACACTGTTCACTCACTGGAAAATTACGCAGCGCCGGCGATACTAAAAAGTCTCCGGCCAGGAAGTTTCAAGTAATGAATGACCACCATTAAGGCACTAATCTGTCGGCCAAGAAGTCCTCGAACTTCCTATATAAAGAGCCCCTCCTCATTCATCCTTTCCACACCTAAAAACTCCATTCTCTCTCAGCTGCTTAGTTTTCTGGTGAAGCTCAAACTAGAGCTTCGATATAGAGTCATTTTTTAGCCAAAGAACGCATGGTCGGATTCTTTAGAACCTAGGAGAAGTCAACTACATGCTTGTAGTCTCCATTTGCAACGAGAGTCACCGGAGAAACATCGGCATGATCGAATAGTGAAGCAACTCCAGCGGACCGAAGCTTTCCTATTTCAGCCTAGCTGAAATTGGCCAATTCGAGCCCTCCTCGGGCCAAACCAAGCTCTCCCAATACCTCCTCAACCCTCCTACCACCGAATTAGGATTGAAAGGTAAGCCAATTCAGCTCTCCTCTGCAATTTTCGACCAGTGCTAGAGAGAGAACCGAAAAATTTTTGATGAAGGAATTCTAATCTAATTCTGCATTAGTTGATGCAATTCTTGATCCTAGGAGGAATCTCAGGACAGATTGAAAGCTCGAACCGCCACGCACTCAACAGTGAGCAATTGAAGCTTTGTCTCTCTATGTTCTGTTTTCTGGCGAAGATTTGTTTGAGCTCGTTCCGACGTCAAAACTTACGATTCAAAGTGCTATGGAATCGTATGAAGATGTAGAAACTCAATTTCAACTTCAATTTCAACAAATATAAGTGTTTGATTGGTCAATTTGATGAAATCAAATTCGGTTGTGTTAGGAAGTTGAAATTTGTGAAAAATTTGGGAAAAATTAGGGATTTTCAAAAATTGGAGGGACCAAAATGAAATTTTGTTAAATTGAAGTCAATTAGGCATGATAAGAGTGCTAGAGGACCAATTGAGCAAATTTTAGAATTTTGGGGGTAAAACATACCATTTTTTTAAAGGAAGGGCAAAATGGTAATTTTTGAAAATTTGAGGACCAAATTGGGAATTTGGGAAACTTGAACCCCTTTTTATGAAATTGAGTAAATTGAGGTCTCAAGAGCAATTTTAAAAGTTTCAGAACTTAATTTGGGGGAAAACTGACAATTGGGGCCTAAAGTAAAAGGAAAAATAACTTTAGGGGCCAATTTTTGCAAGTATTAGAAAAGTTGTGAATTAAGTTAAGTTATTCATACTGAATGAAGTGACCAAGTCAGATGATAATGAACAATGATGTTCATTTTGTGTAGGAACACGAGACATCGGGAATGCCAACTAAGGTTAAGCTCTCAAGGGATGAAAACCTACTTAGTGGAATTTCACTGCACGATCGGGTGAGTGAGATTTTTATATCATACCCGGTTGGGATGATAAGCAACTCGAAAATGAAAACCCACTACGTAGTGGTATTTTAAACATCACAACTTAGAGGAGTGGTGTGAAAATGACATGGAAAAACTATTTACTTGTTGTAAGTAGGTCATACTCGGTTGGTATGATAGTCATACCAGGTGACCTTGGGAAGCTCGACGTAACTTCAAGCGCACGAGATCAGGGTGGGACGAGATGAGGTCTTTGTCATCATATGGACATGGAGAATTGTTACTAGATTCATGGTCAGATACTGTGAACATCCACTCATTCTCAGGGTAGAAGTGGACGTGCTTCTATCTAGGTGGTTGGTAAAGACGCTCCAACGCCACAAGTGGGTTCACTGGACATACTAGCATGCGATTGTGTGATTGACCTTCATGATGAAGGATGTGTGTTGGGTGATGATCCAATGTGGTTAATAAGAAATGGTGATAAAAAACTAAAATTTGAAAGGAAAGGTTTTTAAAAGAATATAATGAGTCTGACACACTCCAAAAAAATTAAACATTTTTTCTAAAAATAGGCAGAGTGGCCGGTTGATCATGGGCATCCGACCAAATCGGGTCAGGGCGTGAGCTCAGATAGCGCTTGGAAGCACTGACTAATCAAAACGTAACATATGTCCATAGTCAACTATCAAATCCACGTCTTCGATGACTGACCAATAGGAGAGCGACTTGTGTCCTCCATAGGTCAACTGAGGAGAAACCTCGTCAACCAGGCTAACCAATAAAGAGCTGACACGAGGCAAATGTGCCACATCAGCAGTCGAGTAGGACATCGTATGTCACATCATCTTTTTAGTAACATGAAATTTCAGTCGGAAAATTTTTCCCTTGAATTTAAGTAGAAATTAAATATTATATACATAATTGTTAATTATGTATATATATATATATATAAATGTTGAAGATATGTTTACATACAAGGGTATATATATATACATGTACAAAATTAATTTCCAAACAAATATAAAGGAGAAAGGGATTTAAAATTTGAGCAATTAATACCTACATTAATTTATTGGAAATAATACGCATAAATACCCATCAATTTCCCAATTTAATGAGAATAAATACCCACAAATACCCATAATGTAATAATAAATCTTTCCAATTTAAAAAATAATTTTTACAGCTATATAAAGAGTTTTTCCCCATTCATCCTCCTCACACCTAAAAACTCCTCCCTCTCTACTGCTCCATTTTCTAGTGAAGCTCGAACTAAAGCTCTGACTTAGGCATTTTTCTCAACCTCAAAAGGTGAGGTTGGGCTCTTTAGATTCCAGGGGAAGTCAGCTATTTGATAGCAATTTGCATTCAATTTGAGGATCACCGGAGAAGCGCCGACATAATCAAACAGTGAAGCAGTTCCGACGGACTGAAGCTGCCCTATTTTGGCCGAGCTGAAATCAGCCGATTTCAGCCCTCCTCCGACCAAACCAAGCTCTCCCAACACTTCCACAACCCTCATACGACTGAATTAGAGGGAAAGGATGAACCTCAGGGCAAGAGCTACCTGCCCTAATCGAAAGCTCAAACTGCCGCACCCTCGACGGAACACAAAGGACTAGAATGCCAACAAGAATAAGCTCGCGTGGAGTGAGTGAGATTATTGATATCATCCCCGGTTGGGATGATGAGTACTTCAAAAATGAAAAACCACTTCTACGTGGACTTTGAACATCACACCTAGTAGGAGTGTTGTGGAAAATACGTAGAAAAACTACTTACCAGTTGTAAGTATATCATATCCGATTGGTATGATGAACTTCCTAGAAGGAAGTAGAAAACCCGCTTTCCAGTTGTAAGCGGAGATGTCATCACACCTAGTAGGTGTGATGGACAAGTTGAAATGTTATTTTGTTAGAAGTGCTCTCCCATTACTGTGTGTCAATGCTTAAAAATTTTGGGAGACCTTTTTGACAAGAGCTCAAATAGGTCAGAGGCCTCGATTTTGGAACTTGTGGGGCTAAATGCCCAGTTTTGGAAAATCACGTACAGTGGGCCTAAGGCCAGTTGGCACGTGGAGGAGCTCGTAAACAAACATAATGTATAAGCCATGAAAATTCTTAATAAATGGATTATGTGATTTCATCATGGTACCAAGACAGAACCGACATACTCAATGGGCTGGCGGCAGTGCGTCAGGACTAGGTTGGTGGACCTATCTAGACAAATAGTTGCAGGTCGAGTTGAGGGTCGGGGCTGTTAGACCAGTGGCACCAAAGAATAATGGCTTATTGGAAAACTTTGTTTGTGCATGCACTTGAGGTTTGGGACCATCAAGACGCCCAAGAGGGGTAGTGATGCGTCCTAGGGGCTACTGGACAACATGGTGGAGATAAGGGTAGTTTGTCATGCCAGCAGTTAGGAAAGCTCGACATAGCTTCATGTGCATGAGATTGGGGTGGGGTTGGGATGAGGTCTCCATCCTCACATGGACACAAAGTATTTTGAGTATAAAGGTAGGATTTTGGAGACATTCACTCATACTTTGGGTAGAAGTCAGAGACTTCTATTAGGGTGGATGGTAAAGACGCTCTAATCTACAAGTGGGTGCAGTCGGCGTAACTGCATCTCTCGAATGTGTGTGAACCCTTCCTAATGAAGGGAGTGTGTTATTTGTGAAACACACAATATGGAAATGGGAAAGAGGTTATGAAAACCGTGGAAAGGATATGAGAATCCTTGGAAATAAATTGGTAAACCTTAGAAAAAGGTTTTGATAAACCGTAATTTGAAGAAAAGCATTTTTAATAAAATGGGGAGTTTGGCACCCTTCGATTAAAATTAATTTTGTAAAAACTCTCACCCAACACCCATTCACTGAGTTGTCGAACTCACCCCCTCCCTTTACCCCCTTTTAGGTAACCAAGGGAAAATCCACCTAAAGCTAAACTTGAAAGACGGGTATGTAAGGTTAGTATATTTAGTTTTGATTAATGTTATTCCAGGAAAGGTACAGGTGAAAAAGGACGCCTTACTCCCCATGGCTTAAAGAAGGGGAAAACCCTTAATAATCTGGGAGAGCGGCGGGTTGTTCACGAGGATCTGACCAAACTAGATCAGGGCGTGACAACTTGAGTGGTATTAGAGCCTGTTTTCTCGAATGCATTATCAAGACTATATAACATAGTAACTAAGAGGAATAAATATAAAAATTTTAGATGCCTCCCAAGAGAGGAACCAGGAGAACAAGAGCAGTACTTTCTGACACTGCCCAACAACCCCTCCCAGTAGAAAAGACCCGAGAAACTCATATAGTTCCACTTGGAGTAAGGTCAGAACACCATAGATTGTAAACGGAGTTCACTCGAGTATTTGAGTAACCTAACCTCATCCCTGAGGCAGGCACCAACTCTCGGGCTCAACCGGGTGAAGTACAATCTCATCCTACTCCTATTAATCATCCCCCTCCAGTTGATATTCCAAAGTATCTCAAGATTCTCTATCAATTGGGTGTAAGCCTTTTCTCGGAGAGAAAGACGCTGGAGCCGCCTTGGACTGGCTAGCTAACATCAAGAAGCTGATGGGGATAGTCAGGATATCACCAGAGTATATGGTGATCCTGATAGAATATTTCCTGGAGGGTAGTGTTAAAACATGGTGGGACAATGTCCAGAGCCTGCATACCTCCACACCCTCCTAGGAGAAGATTGAGAGGAGGTACACAGAAGAGTACCTCACCTTCATCTAATTAATGAGAAGAAGTAGGATTTTCTCCAACTTTGACAAGTGCTTAACTCTATATCTGAGTATGAGAGTAAATTTAATGAGCTAAGACCTTTTTCTCTAGACTTAGCCGGACCAGCAAATATCTGCCAACGGTTCATGGACAGTCTCAACATGGATATAAGAGACCGGATGGGAGTACTAGGATGCCCCATGGATTTGGCTGCCCTCATCAGCATGGCCCATGAGTGTGAACGTCTTGTACAGACAAGACGCTGTCGAATAGAACAAGCCAGCCTGAAGGAAGAGGAAGGATAGAACAACCAGAGAGAGCAAAAGGAGCCTAGTGGGAAAAAATGGGGGACAAGAATGGGGCCATGTTGCCCATAGGGAGACAAGTAAAACCCCACAAAGGAGAAACCCCTATTGCCCTAGGTGCCGAAAAAGCCATGAAGGGTAGTGTCGAGCATGATTTAAATGTGAACAGCTCACACACTTTGCATAGAGTTGTCCAGCCCTTCGAGGTAATACACAACGAAGTGACCATCAACCACCTCAAGGAAACCCAAGGGCACTAGATGGAGGACAAGACATTGCCACTACGTCGAGGGTACCAACTCGAGTATACAACCTCAACCTTGATAAAGTATGTGATGAACCTAGTACTATAGCTAGTACCTACCATAGCTCCCCTAGACCAATATAACTAAAAACCCAGTAATTCGTTATAGTAAAAGTTCCATTTCTTATAAAACTTGTGATGAAATACAAGTAAAAGAAAATCCTAAGGTCCCTAAGGTCGTATCCACCAAACCTCTAAAGAAAGGTGAAGCTAGAAGGATGGCATCCGAGGATATTAGGAAAGTTAAGGTTGGATACCCTCAAGGACGAATAAAAAGGAATTCCGGGAAAGAAGGGAACGGATTCTCCTAAAGAAGGAAACCTTGAGGGGGCATACATATCTCAACTAAGAAGTAATGGACCAAGTGACGTAGGATGATGAGATGACATGCATACTGAGGTGAAATAATCAAAGTAAGCATATTAGGAAGACCCAAGGAGTAAGCTAAACCCAAGGAACTGGTGAGTAGAAAGATGGCATCAAAGGACGCCGTGACAAGTGGACTACCCATAATAAGGAAATAAAGAAAAAGCCTCCAAGGAGCGTTATGGAGGTTGAATTGGGTCAGGAGTCCCTGGGGAGAAGGATAAAGGTAGGAAGGGAGACCTTAAAGGGGGGAATTCCCAAGCTAAGGAACCTAATAAAGAAGCATAAGTGGATGAGGGTATACCGGGACAGCCAATTGTGACATGTTTAGGAAGAGCAAGGAAGCCAAATAAGGACTTCAGATGAACCTAGCGAAAGAAAGAAGCTAGTAACAATGGGATGATCAAGAAATTGAAGAGAGAACTTGCAGGTCGAGTTAAGGGTCGGGGTTTGGACCAATGGCACCAAAGATTAATGGCTTATTGGAAAACTTTGTTTGTGCATGAACTTGAGGTTCGGGACCATCAAGACAATCAAGAGGGGTAGTGATGCATCCTAGGGGCTACTGGACAAGATGGTTGTGATAAGGGCAGTTTGTCATGCCAACAGTCATGGTAGCTCAATGTAGCTTCATGTGCATGAGTCCAAGGTGGGGTCAGGATGAGGTCTCAATCCTCATATAGACACAAAGTATTTTGGGTCTGAGGGTAGGACGTTAGAGACGTTCACTCAAAATTCCGGTAGAAGTCAGAGACTTCTATTAGGGTGGATGGTAAAGATGCTCTGATGCACAAGTGGGTGCAGTCAGTGTAACTGCATCTTGCGAATGTGTGTGAACCCTTCCTAATGATGGGCGTGTGTTGTTTGTGAAACACACCTAATATGGAAATGGGAAAGAGGTTATGAAAACTTGAAAATGATTTGAGAATCCTTCGAAATGAATGGGTAAACCTTAGAAAAAGGTTTTGATAAACCACAATTTGAAGAAAAGCATTTTTAATGAAACGAGGAGTCTGGCACTCTCCGATTAAAATTGATTTTATGAAAACTCTCACCCAACACCCATTCACTGAGTTGTCGAACCCACCCCCTCCCTTTACCCCCTTTTTAGGTAACCAAGGGAAAACCCACCTAAAGTTGAACTTGTAAGACATGTATGTAAGGTTAATATATTCAGTTTTGATTAATGTTATTCCAGGAAAGGTATAGGTGAAAAAGGACGCCTTACTCCCCATGAATTAGAGAAGAGGAAAACCTTTAATAAATCGGGAGAGTGGCAGGTTTTTCACGGGGATCCGACCAAACCGGGTCGAGGTGCGACATCATAGAAAGGGCACATGCTTAAGGTCGTAGACAAATAGATAAGAAATGATCCCATGAAAAACTCATATAAATGCTAAGTTGTGTGAGATAGCTACTGTGCCAAGGCTAGGGTTTTCCAAACTCGTTGGGTCGGTGGCTACTAAGCCGAAGCCAGGTCGTTGAACTAGTTAGGCTGGTAGTTTCTGAGCCGAAGTCGAGTTAACAAGATTTTGAGGCCAAACAACACCAAAGATAAAAGTCTTAATTAAAAATATTTGTGTTTGTGCATGCTGAGATACAAAACCATTGAGTTGCCCGGTATGGGGTAGTACTAGTTCTAAGGGCTACTGAACGACCTAAGGAGCATAAGGGAAATTTGTCATCCAGTGAGTTAGGAAGCTTAGAGAGCTTCATGCGCATTGAGACTGAGGAAGCAGGGGTAGAGGCCTCGTCCCACTATAGCCAACACATAGGAAATTAAGGTCTGAGGGATGGGTGGTATTTCTCACTTATACTGAGGGTAGAAGATGTGACCTTCGATTAGGGTGGTCGGTAAAGGCACTCTGGACCATAAGTAGAGTAGTTGTAGACTACTCTACGAATGTGTGAAATCCTTTGATGATAAAGGGCGATTGTTGTGTGTTAATACTCATTAAGAAAAATGACAGAAAATGATAAAAAGTAACCCAACAAACCCTTTTTCTTCATTTTCGACACCCCTACTCACTAAGTTTTAGAATTCACCCCTCCCCCTTTCCCTTTCCATGAAGAGAATACTCAATCTCACACAAGGCACCAATCGTCACCCAATATAAGGTACAATCAACATAAAGCCTTGCTTTTAAGTTAGTTTTTATAATGTTGTTCTAGGGAAACCAAGGAGATCTGAATCACACCTTACTCTTAACGTTGACTAGAGGGAGAGTATCCTTCTATATCTGGAGGAGTAGTTGGTTGATCACGGGGATCCAACCAAACTGGATTGGGGCATGACAGGGAGGGTACGAATGTAGGTGTACGATTAAACCTAATGTTATGGTACAAAGCGAATACATCACATGCCACTAGGATGACTCATGGCTCTTAGCAAGGTTAAATATCTTAGCAGTAGAGCCTTAAATCCTCACAAAGTAATAAAGTTATATTACAAAGAATATGAAGAAAAATAATGTACATATTATGTGTATGATAACCAATAGACTAGGTAGGAGGATATCCTGGCGGGGGGGGGGGGTAAATAAGGCAAACTACTACTAAGATGGTGAGTTATTCTTAAGAAGGAAAAATGTCATGATATTTAAGAAGGGGTACATCATGGGCAAGCATTGCAACTCTTGAGGGAGGAAAATATAGTATAAAGTGTAGAATGGCTAAGTAAGAAAATGCTTTAGTATATTCCAATACGATAAGAACACTCCTCTACCAAGTGAGTATATGAGGTATGGCATGTACTATCATAAACTATTAAGGAAACAAGTTGCTAAAGCATAAAATACTGATAAGTTGTCATGTCCTGATTTGGGTTGGTTGGATCGCCATGATCAACCCACCAATCTCCTAATTTATTAAGGGTTTCCCCTACTTTTGAACTATGAGGAGTAAGGTGTTCTTTAAACCTATGTCTTTCCTAGAATAACATTAATCAAAACTGCATAAAATTTAAACTTTCCATACCTGTCTTGTAGGTGTATTTAAATGGAAGTCCTTGGGAAGGCTTTCTGAGGTTACTTGAAAGGGATATAAGGGAGGGATGAGTTCAACGACTCAGTGAATTGGTGTTTTAAGGTATGACTTTTAGAAAATAGTTTGAATTGGAGTGTGTCAGACTTCCTATTTTTCTTTTAAAACATTTTATTCTCAAATTTTGGTTTTCATAACCATTTCTCATCATAACGGTGTGTTTATCAATCAACACATGCACTTCATCATGAAGGGTACACACATTCACAGGTCAGCACGTCCACTGCACCCACTAGTAGCATCGAAAACTCCCTAGTAAGAGACTTTTCATCTTCGTCAGCACTGCTCGATTTTCCAGTGAGTGAACAGTGCTATCATGTGAAGGAAAAAGATGACATTGTTCCAAATCGAACCGGACCGTTCCGAATCAGACCAGACCGATCCGAATCGGGCTCAATACTTAAACCAGTCGGTTCAAGCGTAATTCGACCAAGTTTTTCAAAATTATAAATTTGTAAATTCATCTAAATTCATTCTCTATCAAATGGTGGCATTAATTCTCCAATTTGAATTTTCTAAGACACCTAGAAAAATGAATTTAGAAACCAGTTCGATAGTGGTTCAAACCAGTTCAAGTCCAGTTCACCTAAATCGGTTTGGTTTTCTCTTCCAATTCATCCCAAAGTCATTTCTCATGAATTTTGTGACTCTTTAGGTCACTTGAGATTCATAATTTTCCTAGTTTGCCCTTTCTCTATCGGTTACGATTTATAAATCGACTTAGTTTTCTCTTTGGAAATGACTAGTTCTTTTCCCATTTTTTCTTATTATCAAAGGACAGGGTTTACATATGTACTCCTCTATGGAAGGTCTAGAGGGCTTCGTTTGGCCATGATTGGCATAAGAGTGGCTAGAATTGAGCTCAGATTTCTTTAGTTGTAGACAACCGATGGAGCAATGATATTGAGCGAGTTCGTCGACGCTTCTCAAGTAATCCTCAATGCAATTGGAGAGTGCAGCTATGTACATGACTTATCTAGGAATCTAGGGAACCCAAATTCACCTTCTAAGGTAAAAAAAAGTGCCCAAGTCGGAGCTCTGGTTCGAGGGTGATCTGAAAATGGAGCAATTCATCTTCTTCAATCTTTCAAGAGATGAAAAGGATGAATGGGGGGGGGGGGACTCTTTATATAGGGAGCTCAGGGACTTCCACTCCTATCCATCCATCCATTGCCTGACCATTAACTCTCCAATTTACTTCATTGTTGAAGAGGTTTAATGCCCGCGAGAGTTATGGCGACCTTTAGCCTCCTCCCTTGCTCAACTATCTAAAGGAAGAAGATGACATTCTGCATGCGCGTGCAAGCTACCACGTGGAGTGCTATGATTGGTTGGCTTTACTAATACAACCTCCCACTCAGCGTTAGAGTCATTCGTTGACTTGTTGATTGGACACGTGGTGACTTCCCATTGGCCGGTCTCTCAAATGTGGTAGTTGATGGAATCTGTCCGTCTGATGACCATGCCACGTGTCACCTCTAGTTTGTTGATTTAAATTCACCAATTTCCCACCTGATGCACTGTGTAATTTCCATTTTTGAGCTTTTGATTGGTTGTGGCCATCTGATGTGGCTTTGCCTTGTGTCAACTTTTGATTAGTAGACCATTCTCGGACATCCTAGTCGGTCGTTGACCTAGCACCTTTGCCATGTTGATCGACTAGACCATTGATTACTTTGGTTGGACCGGTTTTTATAACCCGAAATAAAAAATCGCCCGGTTCAGGCCCTATTTGATCAGTTTTATGAAAATTAAAATTTTCTAAATTCATTTTATACATAGTGGTGACTACAATTTACCAAATTGACATATTTAAGTCACCTAAAAAATTAATATTTGAACGTGTCATGCCCTGACCCAGTTTGGTCGGATCCTCGTGAACAACCTGCCACTCTCCCGGTTTATTAAGGGTATTTCCCTTCTCCAAACCATGAGGAGTAAGGCACCCTTTTTACTTGTACCTTTCTCGGAATAACATTAATCAAAACTGAATATATGAACCTTACATACCTCTCTTGCAGGTTCAGCTATTGTAAGGTCTTTAAGTAGGTTTATCCTCACTTACCTGAAAAGGGGCAAAGGGAGGGGATGAGTTCGACAACTCAGTGAATGGGTGTTAGGTGAGAGTATTCAAAACATCTTTAATCGGAGTGTGCCAAACTCCTTATTTATTTCAAAAATATTCTTTTCCTTAAATTCTCGTTTATCCAAAACCATCTTCCTCATTATCCACAATTGGTGTGTTTAACAATCAAAATATACCCTTCATCATGAAGGGATCACACATTCGCAAGGCAACCCATCCATTGCACCCACTTGTGGCATCAGAGTGGCTTTACCAGCCACCTAGATAGAAGCCCGTCCACTTCTACCCTGGGTTTGAGTGGATGTTCGTGACATCTGACTGTCAAACCCGAAATGAACTCCATGTCCGTATGAGGACATAGACCTTATCTCGATCTCGTGTGCATGAAGCTCAAACACAGTAGTTTCATGGAGTCCAAACACAGTAACTCCATGGAGTCCAAACACATTAACTCCATGACTAACTGGTACGATGAGAAACTCAAATATAGTAGCTTCTCTTTCCCTTATCACCACCATGTCGTTTAGCAGCCCTTAGGACGCATCATTACCCCTCTTGGGCGTCTTGATGTTCCTATTACTCAAGTACATGCACAAACAATATTTTTTTCCACAAAGCCATTTATCTTTGGTGCCTATAGTCCACTGGCCCCAACACTCAACTCGGCATGCAATTGTTTATCCGACTAGTCTATCGACCAAGCCCTGATGCACTGCCGTTAGACCATCGAGCCTTGTCGATCCTGACTTGATACCATGGCAAATCACACAGTAAATTCCTTTTTTTAATGAGAGTTTTCATGCATCTTCCTATTCATGTTTATTTACGACATTCTGCTCGTGCCCACTGACCTTGGGCCCATTGTACATGATTTTCCAAAACAGGGCATTTTAGCCTCCAAGTTCCAAAACCGAGGTCTCTAGCCTATCTGAGCTATTCCAGCCCTCGTCAAGAAGGTCTCCCAAAAGTTTTAAGGTTTGGAACATAGTCAGGGGAGAACACTTCTAAGAAAATAACCTTTCAACTCGTCCATCACACCAATCGAGTGTGATGACATCTTTGCTTATAACCGATAAGCGGGTTTTCTACTTCCTTCCAGGAAGTTCATCATACCAACCAGGTATGATCTACTTACAATCAGTGAGTAGTTTTTTCGCGTATTTCTCATATCACTCCAACCAGGTGTGATGTTAAAATTCTAAATAATAGTGGTTTTTCATTTTCGATGTGCTCATCATCCCAACGAGGTATGATTTGAATAAACCCACTCATTCGTTAATCGTGATGTGTTCTTCCTCGATTAATTTTCCCAAGTCGATGCGAGCTTTTCTTACTAGCGTTACGGTCCTTCATGCTCCTACATGATTTGGACAACCTTATCTATTAATACTTGGCATAACGGCTTTCGTTCCTCATGTATGAACGATTAAACTCAAAATTTTCAATTAATTGCACTTAGGTCCCTAAAGTTCATTTTCCTTGACTTTAGGTCTCTAATGCAAACTTTTCCCCAAATTGAGTCCCAAAACATCCAAAATTAACTTTAGGTCCTCAATTTACTCAAAATCACTTAAGGGGTTCAAGTTTCCCAAATTTCCAATTTGGTCCCCAACTTTTCAAAAATTACCATTTGTCCCTACTTTACAAAAATGGCAATTTTACCCCAATTATTTTCAAAAATCAACCAATTGGTCCTCCAACATCCTTCTCATGGTCAATTGACCCTCAACTTTACGAAATCCCCTCATTTCCCCAAAATTTTCCCTAATTTTTCCCCTTTCAAACTGGTCGAATTTTATTTCATCAAATTGACCATTCAGTCAGAGTTAATTACACAACTTGAAGGTGTGGATCAGTTCCTACAGTTTCATACGATTCAATTGAGCTTTAAACCGCGTCCTTTGGGTCCGAATTGAGCTCCAACGGAGCTTCGCCAAAAAACAGAACTTAGAGAGAGAAGCTTCGAAAGCTTACCATCGGAGGTGCTGCGGTCCGATCTCTCTATCAGGGAAGATAGCTCTCTTCCTGAGATATCTTCTAGGATCATGAATTCCTACAATTGACCTCGAATTGAGGGAGACTTTCTTCAGTGAAATTCTATAGTTTCTCTCTATAACCCCGACCTGCAACAACTGAGAAAGGCTAAATTGGCTTACCTTTCACCTCAGTTGAGGTCGTCTAAGGGTTGTAGAGATGATGGGAGGGCTTGGTTTGGCCAAAGGAGGGTTGAATTCGGCCGATTTCAGCTCGGCTGAAAAAGGGCAGCTTCGGTCCGCTGGAGTTGCTAAACTATTTGATTACGTCGGCACTTCTCCGGCGATCCTCTGATCGGATGGAGGTTGCTATCAGATAGTTGACTTCCCTTGGAGTCTAAAGAGCCCAACCTCACCTTCTAAGGTTGAGAAAAATGCCTAAGTTGGAGCTCTAGTTCGAGCTTCACCGGAAAATAGAGTAGTAGAGAGAGGAGTTTTCAGGTGTGATGAGGATGAATGGGGAGGAGCTCTTTATATAGGGAGCTCATGGACTCTCTAGACATCCGATTGGCGCCTTTTTGGTGATCATTAATGGCCTGAAATGCCCTGAATGGAGACTTTTCACCTTTTCTGGCACTGCTCATTTTTCTGGCGAGTGAACAGTACTATCATCTGAAGGAATAAGACGGCATTGTTCCGAATTGGACCAGACTAGTCCGAACCAGGTTCAATGCTTAAATCAGACAGTTCAAACCCGATTCGACCAAGTTTTTCAAAATTAAAAATTTTTAAATTCATCTAAATTCATTCTCTATCCAATAGTGGATTCAATTCCCCAATTTGAATTTTTTAAGCCACGTAGAAAAATAAATTTGGAAGCAAGTTCAATGGTTGTTCAAACCTGTTCAAATCGGTTCATGTCCGATTCACCTAAACCGATTTTGTTTTCTCTTCCAATTCATCCCAAATCCTTTTCCATGACTTTTATGACTCTTTAGGTCACTTAGAATTTGTAAATTTCTCATTTTGCCCTTTCTCTAACAGTTGGGGTTCGTGAACTAGTTCAGTTTTCTCACCCGGGTTGACCAGTTCTTTCCCTAGTTTTTCCTTATCTTTAAGGGACGTGGTTTAAAGAATGGGTTCTTCCCATTTCATCCTAGTCCAGGTTCAGTTTAGCATGAACCAGGTTCCCTTATCCAATTTGCTCCATGATCCATTTTCTTGAACATTGGATCTTCATTGGTCATTAGGATTGTTAAAACTCCCATTTTGGTTACTTTTTACTAATTCTGGTTCAATTTGAACCACGATTCTTCTCCTAAAATTTTTTTAATTCTCATTTACGAGTTTCTTGTTTTGAGGAAACAGGGTTTACAACTACTCCCCTTCTTTTAAGGAGTTTTATCCCCAAAATGTGTTACACATTAATAAATTGGGGTGCCCTTCCCTTATCACAAAGTCTGCGTTTTCCCCCATTTTCTTTCATAATCTGGCCATTGAGCTAGAATACAATCACCATTAGAATCTTTTTGCACTTAAGATTCTTTTCCTACTGATTCATGATTCGATCAAGCTCCATCTCATAAGATATATTCTTATTCCATTTTCATTCTTTATTTTTTTATTTATCTTCAAATTCCTCATTTATATCTTGGGAATCTTCTTTATACCTTTCACTCGGTAATTACTTGAAGGTATTTTAAATCTTGAGATGTCCTCTTAGGATCTTCTCATACCAATTTTGTCTCATGGTCACATTAGGACCCCTTCTTAAGACTTTACCGGTATTTTCTATACGGGTGCTATTTGCGTATCTAGTCCATCTAGAGTTGCATTGTCTGATCTTACACCGTTATCCTAATGGCATGATCCTTAGTCAATGTTTAGAATCTCCCCCTTCTATTTTCACCTTTTTGGTGTGAGTAGTGTCTTATTTACTCTTAAATTTCATGCCTCATCCAAACTTAAGGCTTTGGTTATCCAGCTCGAATAACCCATATTTGTAATCTCTTTTTATTCAAGTGTCCCTCCTTCGGGAACTCTTAACATATCACTTTGCCCACTTTTAGCTTCTCTACTCTAAGGCAGCTTATCACTTACATGTCCTTCGCACAGTATGGTGCTTTCACCCGATATATTTTTGGAACATTTTCCTAACAAATGTTCACATTTCAATCCATAAGAAATTATGGGACCTTATCCATCTTTCTTGTTTGGTAGTATTGCTTGACTACCTTGAACATTATCTAAACATTTGATGTATACATCTCCTTTATTTAGTCATTCCCATCTTACTTTGTAAATCTCCATTTTTTATTCAGACTTTCTCAGTATTGAATCCTCACTATGTTATTCATTAAATGATACTTTTATGAAACTTTTCTCTAAGGCATGGTGTTTACTCTTTCAAGCACTTCTCTTTACTCTGCTAGAGTGTTCCATCACTCATTTTTCATCAGAATATTCTTGTGGAAATATTGATTTCCTTTGTTCTAAAGCCCATCCTCTCATGAGGTAAATGTTATGTTTAACGAGAAGTTCTCTATGACCCTTCTCATTTCCACTTTATTAACATCATCTAACCACTCATTCTAAGTGGCTATCAACAATTTCTAATAACCATGTTTGTTGGAGCATTTTGAATGCTTCATGCCATTTTCAATTGGTACCATTCTTATCATACTTCGTATCTTCGTCATCTCCTTTAGGAGTACCATTCGTGCCACTTCTTCCTTTGGACTTTTAACCCTTCATCCCCATATCTTAGGATGTTCTTTATCCATCAAATATTTTATTGACATTTTTAATGGCATGTTTGGGCATCTGAATGCAAGATGTAGAATTCTAGTGAGTTAACCCCTCATTTCCTTTGCGTTGAGCATTCCTTCATTCATCTCTCTACCTTAGTGATATATCACTATGAATACTCTTTTCCTTCATCCTTTAGTGATTTCCTCAATAGGGTCCATCTTATTTTTGGGGTACCCATTCACTCAATGGAACTCGTCATGAGTAGGTTCTCTTACCTAAATACTCAAGGAAATTTTATTTATTCCAACTATGTGTCTCTTATGGGTAGGCTTTTTAGTTGGAGTTTCCTATTTTAATATCAATCCTGATCACAAGGTTGTGATCCCTATACTGTTTAGCTAATCCTTTGGTGGTTGGCATTTGAGATTTCCTTTGCCGACATACTCCTCGACAATTCATCCTTCAAATTTGTAAATTTTCATCCTCTTGTGTCGGTGTCCTTATTTTTGCCCCTCTAGTTTGTGATGGTCTTTAGAACCAACATTTAATATTTTTTTATTATGATTATAGCACAACTCCTCATAAGGATCGCTCGGTCATTCCATAGCAAATCTTTTACTTCCTCCTTTATTAACAATTTTGATCTTTCCATAAACCATTCCCATCATATAATCCACCATTTTATACTCCATTGGGTTGTCCATACCTAGTCTAATGAGGATGGCGAAGATTCCTTTCATTTTCCTAGTCCTCATTATTTCTTTACTATTATCGACAATCTTGCAATAACTTTCTCATTGATCCATTTCAGATGTTGTGTGCATTACCTAGAGACCAATTGTCTCTTTTAGTTTGGGTGGTCATAATAAAACTTATCTTGGTAACGCATTGTCCTTGCACATTTTTCCTTTATTTAAACGTCATTTCTTTCATGACCGTTTGTGTTTCCAAGAATTTCCTTAATTGTTAATGGATTCTCTTCACATTTTTCGTGTGTCTCCTAGAACGAGTTTACAGTCATTCCTTTAGGATTTCTTTCATCCATCCTCAATGGGTATGTTACTTGTATATTATTCCCACTTTATCCTATGGAACATTCTTCCATGGATTTTTGTAACTCTGTTACGGTTTGCCAAACCACAAACACATTAGTATGTCTTACTAGTTCTTATCATTCATCATTATATCTCCTAGCATGGAGGGCCCTTCATTCCTAGAAGTTCCTCACCTCATTCCTCATACTTACACCTTTTCAATGTGTTTGTCTATAGACATTCCATCATTGCATTTAGGCTTATCCATTATACATAATTCCTTGACAAGGAATTCATGTTATTGGGTCTTATTTTTATTCTATGTACTATGCTCTGTTGTCCATATTGAGCTTCTCTAAGTGGTGGTGAAACATAACCAATCCTCCTCGATGTACACAAATTCTCATCTCCATCGTTCCTTTAATTCAATCGGATGACTCATTTATTGGAGTACATAATTCTCTAGGATTACCTTACACGGTACGTCTCATTCTACATATTTGGGAGTCTCTTCCTTTGATTCATGTTTATGGGTACATGTCCCATAGAATGTTTTATGACATCTTTTGATTTCTCCTTCCCGTTTACCCATTCTTTTTAGGGTTAGTTCCCTTTAGGAATCTCATAAATATGCCAATATACAGATCTTCATCTTCACATTCCATTTACAAGCATATTCTTTAAGATGAAGGTTTTGAGTATTCTTTCTCATGTCTTCATTTCTCGACTTCCTTGTCAAGAATATTAGAATAGTTTATTGAATCTTCCTCGAATCATAAAATCGTATGCCAAATTTTATTTCTTCTAAAATATTTGTTGTAGTGGGTTTTATCTCCTAATACTTAGGCACTAGTCCTTAGGGTAATTGACTTATTTCCTTATCAATCCCTTTTTATGACTTTGTTGTTACTGAGGATCTCCTTCATACTTCTCTCCCTCATACTTTGACTTTCATAACCATTTTACTTAAAGGTTTTTCCTTCCTTTACTCAAATTTATGAGTTTTTTGGTTAAAGTATGAGATCATAAAATTTTTGGAGCATAAAGTTTTATTCATTGATTTCATTAGTCATAAATATGGCTTAGTACATAGACAAAGAAATTACACCAACTTCCTCACTATCTATTACTCTAGCCACAATTATTGACTAACTCAAAGTTTATCACCGGTAGATAACGAGATTCTTCCTTTGAAGGTTCAGGAGTTGGTGTTGGTTCCTTTGGGGGACATGGTCCTCTATGGTATCTACCGCACTGGATAAAACAATTCACGTTGGCTTCTTTATGCTCTGATGAAGAGGTTTGACTCTAGGAGTTTGAAAAGTTGGCTCTGCTTGAAATTCAGATTCCATATCTCCTCATTACTATAGCTTCACACTCGTAATCTTATTTTAGGAGAGTTTCAAGTCTAGACTCTTGGTTGGTTTGCACAGGTGGAAGTCTTTTAAAGACCATTACATAATTGGCATAAGCTTCCCAAAAGTTGTTCTTAGCCTACTTCTAAGTAAGAGTTGGGTTAGGATTTCCAATCCCCAAGTCCAGTTGGTTCTCAGGTTGTGGAGTTGTTTCATCCTCAATTGACTTTGGCGGAGTTCAATCCTCCGCTTGGGGATTCTCCTAAATGATTGGTCTTCCTATTAGTTTAATAATATATATATATATATATATATATAGCAAAACATCCAACATTTGATTATAAACTCTTTCCCAAGACTTCCAAATTTTTAAAGCTCATTTTCCTTCCAAAAAATTCAAGTTTGAAAATCTTATGCTATGATACCACTTAAATTGTTATACTCCGACCCGATTTGAAAGTAACCATGTGAACAACCCATCACTTCTTCCAATACTATAATAGAGGCTACCTTCGTTATCATAGAATTAAAGAAGCAAAGCTTAAGACATCGAGGAAAACAAAGAAACATACATGTTTTCCAAAAAAAATATGAAATAATTCATGCAGTACATAAACATTATAAATAAGGTTTTCATACCAAGTTAGTAGTTCATGCTCTAACGTCCTTCTTAACATATTTATAACCTGATAGGGTAAGGGATGGGTGAGTTTATAACTCACCGATGGTTTTTATGGACATTATGACTTTCTATACACAATTTAGCATGTACTCAAAATATAAGAAATTTCCTTTTCTTTAAGCAAAGGATTTGCATATTATAACTTGTTATAACTTGTCTTATCTTTTAGAAAAGAGTTTTCTCATTTAAATCCATAGCTTGTTTCTCACAAGCTCGAGATAAGTATTTTCCTAGTTGTAAGACTTTTCATAATTCATTTATGATGGATCTACCATTGGTTTGTATCACACAAACACACAATCACCTTTTCTCAATAAAGGGATCAAACAATCTCATAATAGACCCTGAGAAGCTACAACCTCAATATGTTACACTAGTAACTTGGAGCGTCTTTATTGTCCACTCTGGCAAGAGACCACAACCTCTAGTTCATCGACTATGTGAGCACCATGGCCCAACCCCTAGTCAATATCGATTCTTTTGTCAAATATTGAGGGATGAGACCTCTCCCCCTACTTCCTCGGTATCAATGCGCACGAAACTCCTAGAGCTTCACGATATACTGGAACAACATAACTTCCCTAATGCCAACCTTGTTGTCTAGCAACCCTTAGAACCAACACTACCATGTATCGGGTGTCTCCTTGGCTATGCATGATTGCAATCACACACAATAGTATTTTTATTTAAGACCCTTCTCTTTGCACTACTAGCCCAACGAACTTGGACCCAGCTTTGGCTTAGCAGCTTAAGCAAACATTATCAAATTGTGATAATTATATCATACTCTTAAATCAAAACTTATTTACTAGATTTGACCCGTTTTCCATTGGCCTTGGGCCCACTTCACTTTTCAAAATAATAGCCTTAGTCCCACTTTCACAGAACTATATCTAACCGACCCTTTTGTCGACCATGGGTCTCACACATATCCTGCATCAACGATCTATATTAGATCGTACCCTAGATGTGTATCCATACACCATTCAAGGGTAGTCCTATAAACATGCTCCATGTTTTCTTCAGAAATGTATCCCAAAATGGTTTGAGCGGTTTCACACAATTAGGGGATTACATTTTTGGAAAAATAGGTTTTCTAACTAAACATACTTTCAATTTGCGAGTAGTAACACATCATCAGTCCAATTGGACTCGATGCCAGAAAGCCCACTCACTCGTATTCCAATACTTGTTCCTCCCTAGAGATTTTCAAGCTTTACGTGTCTTTCATTCGCACAATGTTGCAAATGATTGGTTTTTATATCAAATTGGGCAATCAAGTCCCAAATTATAAGGTATTTACACTTAAGACCCATAACTTTCCATTAATTACGATTTGGCCCTTAAGTTATACCTTAATTCCAATTAGGTCATTAAGATTCTCAAATTTTTCATTTGAGTCCCTAATTTCTCATAATTTCCAATTGGGTACATAATTTCTCATTAATTGTAGAAAATCCCCAATTTTTTAAAATCGTAATTAAGTTTGCAAACTTTCAAAATTTGCAATTTAGTCCTCCAACATTGAATATCATCAATTCGATCTTAAACCTTCCTAATTGAGTCTTAACATGATTTTAATCATCTCCCTTATGTCCCTAGGATCATTTCAAGCTTTGAATCACTCACATTGGCTTAAAAATGAGCTTAAATAGAGCTTCGTTGGAAAATCGTTCTAGAGAGACAAAGCTTTAATTACTCACCGATGAGGGTCTGGTTGTTGGAGGTTTTGTTCCAATAGATTGCTCTCTACCTAGAGATCCTTCATGGATCAAACTACACCTTAATTGGTAGCATGAGAAGTGCAAATTTCTTGACTTAGTTTTTGGTAAAAATGCACTATAAATAGTAAATTTTGGTGAAGGGCGGTGGAGGGGACTTACCACAACGGTTCATGGAAGGTCTCCAAGGCTTGGTTTTAGTGTGGTTGGCCCGAGAGTGACTCAAATTGAGCTTGAATTTCTTTGTTTGTAGATAGTTGAGGGTGCAGTGGTACTGTATGAGCTCATCGATGCTTCTTTGATAATCCTCAATGCATTTGGAGAGTATAGCTGTGTAGAGGATTTTTGCAGGAATCCAGGGAACACAAATTCACATTATAAGGTGAAAAAAAGTGTCGAATTTGGAGTTCTATTCGAGGGTGATAAAAAAAATGGAGCATTTCATCTTTTTCAATCTTTTGAGTGATGAAGAGGATGAATAGAGGGGAGCTCTTTATATAGGAAGCTCAGGGACTTCCGTTCCTATCCAGCCATCCATTGTTTAGCCATTAACTCCTTGATTTACTCTGTTGTCGAAGTGGTTTAATGGCCATCAAAGTTATGGTGGCTTTTGACCTCCTCCCCTGTTCAACTATCTAAAGGAAAAAGACAACATTGTGTACGTGTGTGTGAGATTCACATGTGCAAGCTGCCACATGGCTCACTATGATTGGCTGACTTTACTAATGTAGCCTCCCATTGAGCGTCCGAGTCATCTGTTGACTCATTGACTAGTCACATGGAGACCTCCCATTGGTCACTTTCTCATATGTGGCAGTTGACCAAATTTGTCTGTTCGATAATTTTGTCACATGGCATACTTTGATTGGCTAATTTAAATTTGTTAATTTCTCATCTGGCGCACTGTGCCATTTTCACGTGTCGGCTTTTGATTGGTTGTGCCCATCTGACGTGACATTGCCATGCGTCAACTTCTAATTGGAGGGTTGTTCTTGTACATCTTAGTCGGTCATTGACTTGGCACCTTTGCCACATGTCAGGTTCTCATTGGTCAGCCCTACTGACGAGGCTTCTCCTTAGTTGACCATTGATTGAGCACACGTTTCACGCTCTCGTTGGTCAGTTTCCATTGACGTTGATTTTCTTTGTCTGACCATTGACCAATAACACGTGTCATTCTATGATTCGTCAGCGCTTTTAGACACTGACCAAAAGGCTGTCTGGGCACGCTTCACCACGTGTCATGAACTAATTGGTCACACGCGCTAATTGGGCACTAATCTGGCATGCGGTCTATTGACTGACTGGACCATTAACCAATTCAGTTGGACCAGGTTCAGTTACCCAAAATAAAAAAATTGGTCGGTTTAGACTCAATTCAACCATTTTATAAAAATTAATTTTTTTTAAATTTATCTAAATTCATTTCCTACATAGTGATTACTTCAATTTTCCAAATTTACATCTTTAAATAATCTAGAAAAATGAATTTTTGAACCGATTGTTCTCGGTTTAGTTTAGTTCAACCCAGTTTAGGTCTGGTTCACTCTAAATTGGTCTGGTTACTTATCCAATTTGCTTCATTATCCATTTTCTTAACTTTTGGATTTTCATTGGTTATTTGGAACTTTTCAAATTTCTATTTTGGTTTCTATTTACCAATTCCGGTTAAATTTGTACCACAATTTTCTAATGAAAATTTTCAATTCTCATTTTCATTTTTTTTATTTTGAGTAAATGGGTTTATATTTAAAGAGAAGAGGCCTTGTAATATAGAATTGAGAATATAGAGAAGAGGAAGAGCTAACATTGGTGGCTTTCCTTGATATTTGATGAAGGGTGATGAGACCCACTAATTAGGCTACGTGGAACTATCAAAACTTTGATAGCATAAAAAAGAGTGAAACGTATAGATGTAAGGTAATTTGAACGCGTTGTCGTAGAGACAAATATATTAAAGACAAATTACATGCTACAACCATGAGTGTTTGTGATGTAATGGTGGAGTAGTTGATGCTTATTGATCAAGGTGAGGTGTATTAGTATTAATTGATGTGGTTTCAAAAAATAATGTGCATAGAAGGAGTTTTTTTTGTAATGTAATGGTGGAGCAATTGATACTTGTTGCTGAAGGTGTGATGCCATTGGTAGGTATTAGTTGATATTGTTTCCAAAGATAATGTGCCCTTATAATGTGTAGTTGTGGTGTCTTAGGTGAGTCGTCCTAGGGTGAGTTTAGTTGGACAACCTTAAAGGTTGGTATAGAATTATAGGGTGAGTTTAGTTGGATAAACTTAAAGGTTAGTATAGAATTATGATTGTTAGGAATTTTTTATTATTCAAGCAGCACACCACTTATCATATAATCTCTTACCATTCAACCATTTTATATATTAAATAAAAAAAACTACACATCTATTAAAACTCTTTATACATTATATTTATCCTCGTGCTTTTCACTCTTCTCGTTACTATTTTATTGAGATGAAAGTGGCTATATTTTTTTGCTCATCCAATGTGGCTATAAAATGATTCCTTACTTACTAAAAATATTCATACATATAAAAAATCATTTTAATGACTTAGATGGGAAGTTCGCCTAGATGCATAATTATATTGCTTCCATATTTAAAAGTACTTCCCATATGAGCGTGTTCATCATAGTTCATGGGGTCAACTTTAACATTAGTAATATTCCTCTTATTATGACAAATATTATTGTGGTACTAATTTGGAATGTTTAAGAACAATATGATATGTCTCAATTTCCATCATTATAATTTCACTTATAAGATTATTTCTAGGATTATTGCTAATTGTGTGAAAGAGTTCCATCTTTACTAAGTATGTTGAATAAAGTTAGTAATTAAGGATTGTTTAATGATTACCCTAAAGCTCTTATATTATCTTTCAATCCAATGCAAGAGATTGGAGTAATGGGACATGTCAAAAGGGTTTGAGACAAATTTTGAATTTTCCCTACAAAGTCACAAAGATGTGTTGGAAGCGGGTGGGATGAGGACTTGCCATGTTGCATACACGTATATATACATACATATTAATATATATATATATAAAATAATAAGACAAATTATACCCTAAAAACTTTTTAAAATCTAATTTTTAGTTTAAATTTTTTAAATATATTTTGTTTGGTAGCAAATGATCAAATTTTGACTAAAAACCTAAAATAATGCTAATGTAGCATTCTTACTTGCCATTTGTATGTCAACTTTAATTTTTACTTTTATTATGAATTAATATCACTTTTAATATTAATTAAAATATCATGCAACAATATTAGGAGAAACAATAATGATGTGTTCAGCCAAAATTTAACCATTTATATTCAAAGATAATATTTTTATAAATTTTGTATACTAAAAAAAATACTATGTAATTTTATTTCAAACTTTATCAATAATGGTGTCCAACATTTGTTCAGTTGGCCTAATTATACAAATTACTTTAAATATAAGAAGTTTAGTGGGTTGATTGGTACTTGTAGAAAGAAAAATGATTGAAGTTCAAATATTTTGGGTGAGAAATACAAAACATTGAAAACATTTTTTCTATATAAATTGTTAAATATTTTATTAAAAATATTAGTTATTGATGTAATATTTTGTGTGATATTATTATTATTATTAGCTAATACAATGTAATCTTGACATCTAAAAATTTATTTATATTTTATATAGATAGTTTTCCAATATCTCTAATATCATCCCATTGAAATATTTCACTCCATAATCTATTATATAAATGAGATATGTTATTAAACATTAACTATTTATTAAATTCATTGAATTAATAATATGTATACAATTGCACTTGACACCTAAATATTTCATTTCCCAAGTTTTTAATAAGTACATTTGACAAATTTCTAGCACTTAACATCAATCAAATTTTTAGCACTCTTTAATTTTCCAATAATAATTATATTGTAAAAAATATTATAATAATTCAAAAGACATTATATGGATATGAATATAAGTTTACTCCCATACAAATGACACAATAATTAAAAATAATAACGTGTCCCTTATGACATATACATAAAATGGTAGCTTATCACGTGCATAACTGATGTATTGACCATAGTGGACATTTAAAAACTAACAACGTGAAATGAGGAAGAAGCCAAAAAGAAAACCGGGTGCACAATACAATATAACTACTGAATTCAGAAGAAGATGCTTAACACCTACCTCCCTTGCAGCCAATATTATTTTTGTGCTTTCCATCCTCTCAAACTTTCTCATTTCAAGGGTGAAAATATATCGTGCATGGCATTTTCACTGGAATTACGCGGGAATCAGAGACAAGTTTGGGCTTGCTGTTTCTTAATTGCTCTCCACTGATGAGCAATGTCTTGGGCAACCTTAATGGCGTCACAGGATGTCCCTAGAATGCCTCCCCTGATGAAGCCCACCGTATAGAGTCCATTGTCCCCTCTCCACCCACTGGGAAATGGCACTTTGGGCATCCCTTCTTTGGTGAAGAACTCGGCACTCTGCATTTAAATAACCAAACCAAAGCCATGAACCAACGCCCCATATACAAATTACGCCGGAGATTCAAGGACATAGTTTGTCCCTCGATGTGGTGTGGGATTGATTTTTTAAATGAAAGATTTGTATCTCTGTTTTGGGATTTTGGCACGTACATATACGCAGTGTTATGATAGTAACACATGATGGAGTGTGGCAGGCGGAGAGAACACATTTTTTTGTCATCTTAGAAAAAGGCAAATTGTCTAGTAACAAAAATGACCCAACAACCCATAACTGATCTTATTCTTCCTTGTATGAAGAAAAGAAGGGATTTGTAGGTTTCCCAGCATATCCATTTGCATGCGTCCAAAGCCCGGAATGTGACAAATGATGCACAAAAGGGTTGATCTAAAAACTAAACCTAGTTTTCAAGATAAAAATAGTGGTATAAATTGAAACTACATGGGATGCACATGCATAAGCATTAATAACCTAGAAACATGGAATAGCTTTCCTACAAGTGAGCTTTGAAGTTTACCTTGAGCCAACTAGTGACATTGCTCTTGTAGCCAGTTGCTAATATAATGGAATCGAACTCCTCCTCCTGTCCATCCACGAATTTAGCTCCATTCTTTGTTACCTCTTTCACCCCTTCCATCACCTTTTAACATTGAACCACAAAATTAGGGAGAAGGCCAACATCCCTAACAAGACCTCTTAACTTGTAGAACCTTCAAAAAGCAAGTTGATCATTCGAACCAAAAGGGCATCCCTGGATTACCTTGATTTTTCCTGCCCTAATCTGGGACAGAGCTCCGGTATCGAGCACTGGGGTCTTTCCCGCTACGTTCTTGAGTTCCAAAGGCCCGGTTTTGGGCCTCCTGAGACCCAAATCGTCCGTATTGCCCAAGGTCAAGCTAGCCGCAAAGAGGAGGAACTTGTCGACCAGCTTCAAGGGAAACCACTTGAGGAGTACCGTCGCTATCCCAAACGTTGAGAGCCCAAGCACTTCCTTAGGCAGCACATGAACCTGCAATCCAATGCAACCCCACCCTGTTTTTAGGCATGTTTACGAACCTAGCCACAAAATGAAACATTAAATACCAACTTGAAGGACAAAAAGCATTTGCACAAAATAAAAAACCTACACAGTTAATGACATCAACTGATCAGAACTGGAAGAAACTGATCAGGAGAAAAGAGGCTGGCAACCAAGATCATGAAATTTAATGGTCAAGTTAATGATTGATAACCAACTGGTCAACCAGCCCAAAAAAGGAAAATAAAAGAATAACTCACTGTATCCCGGACAACCATGCGAGGGATGACATTGTGGCCGCAGAGGTCCAAGCTCACCTCCATGCCGGAATTCCCGCAGCCGACGACGAGGACCCTCTCGTTCTGATAATCCGAACCAGACTTGAATGAACTCGTGTGGACGATCTTCCCGCCGAATTTATCCAGCCCGACAATATCCGGCATCACGGGCTCCGCATTCTCTCCCGTCGCGATGATGAGCCACGGGGACACGTACTCGTAATCAGCGGCCGTCCGGAGGCGCCATAGCCCGTCATTGAAGCGGGCGGCAATGACAAATTGATTGAACAGGGGTCGGATGGAAAAGTGGGCGGCGTAGGACTCCATGTAGGCCACGAACTGGTGCTTTGTAGGGTACTTGGGGTAGTCCTCTGGGAATTTCAAGAAGGGAAGCTCGCAGAAGTCCTTGGGGAGGTGGAGTTTAAGGCCGTCGTATGTCCTGTGCTGCCAGAGAGACGCTATGCAGTTGCACCGCTCGAGGATCAGCGAGGGGACGCCGTGCTCCGATAGGCAGGCGGCGGCGGCAAGGCCGGATGGCCCAGCTCCAACGATGATGGGCCCGTTGAAGTGGACATGCTTGCACTGTGTGTTCAGGTCCTCCTCTTGGACATGCTCATCCTGTGGCAACTTGCAAGAATCCATCTTTTTTTTTTTTCAGTGAGAAGTATCTTTCTATGTTTTCAACTGTGTTGCAGGTGAGGAAAATCTTGAATAGCTGATAATGACGTCAATATTGAAAGATGCAGAAGTATATCGACTATAGAGCACGTGAGAGAGAGGAAGGGTTTAGGTGATGGAATATATATATATATATATATATATAAAGTTGGAAAACAAATACTTGATAATATAATATAATTTTATTTAAATAGTTGTTACCACAATGAATACTAATAGTAAAACAATTTTATAATTTCAAGATCCGCATTCATAAAAAAATAAAACAAGTCAAAACTAATAATCAAGACTATTTTCCTTGTAACTATCATTTGAAATGCCACAATAGATTTCTGTAGTTTGTTAATACCGTATTAGATTAGGTGGGATGTTCTCTAGAAGTACCTTCTATTGTATGGAGATTTATGATGTTAGAGCATTATTGAATGTATTTTATTAGTGTCCAAATGATCACAAAATTTTAATCCACATTATGAGATTGGGTGCTTGATGCCCAATTTCTTTCAAGGATCATGACACTGCATATTATTGTTCGAGCTTATCCTCACTAGAAAATGTCATAATTGGGGTGAATATTCCCTTCTCGAAAAATGAAAGTTTTTTTACTATTGATAACAGTGTTGTCGTCATAAGGAAAACGATAATACTATTCATTGACCGGTCGGACTATTGACCGGTTCGGCCGACCGAGTTTGGTGACGAATATCAACCGGTTCAAGCTCGAATCAATCAATTTTCTCAAAATTAAAAATTTCTAAATTAATCTAATTTTATTTTCTATATAGTGGTAGTCTCAATTCTCCAAATTGACATTTTAAGCCACAAAGAAAAATAAATTATCGAATCTGGTTCACCATAGTTCAACCTGGTTCGATCTGGTTCACCCTAAATCAGTCCAGTTTTCTTATCCAATTTACTTCATGGTTCTTCCCCATGAATTTTACGACTTCTTGGTCACTTAGGATTTTCCAATTTTCCATTTTAATCTTTCTTTATCATTTTTTGTTCATTTAATGGCTTGATTTTCTCTTGAAATTTGTGGGTTCTTTTCCTCATTTCATTAGTCCAACAGGATAGGTTTCACAACTTTCCTCTCATTTTAGGAGTTTTGTCCCCAAAACTAAATTACTTATTTTTTACATTAGAATAATTTCCCCTGATATCAAGTTGGGCTTTACTTTGACATGCTACCACTTTCGTTGTTCCATTACTTAGCACTTTAAACCACGTGCTGAAGAAATTTCTCTTCCTTTCCATTATCCACTTACTCCATGGAGTTTATCATAAATAGGCATTACCCATTAGTCCAAAGCTACATACTTAGGTCCACTTCTTACTCTACTTAGGGTAACACTCTTCCTTTTTAGGATTCTTATCCAAGTCACTGGGTTGGGTGTTCCATAAATATTTGATCGTCCATGTTTCCCTTTATTTACTTGGTCATTATTACTCTTTAGCTCAACATCATTTGGGGCTTTTCGTCCTTAACCCTATGAGTTTTGATATTATCCCATTTTTATCTTATTTTGGTCCTTCCTCCATCTTTTGTTCACTACAACTCTATTCCAAGTTTTTAGGTTTAACCATGTTATGCTTAACTAACAGACTCTTTCTTACATGATTCACATTTTCCTAGGACTGTTGAACCTACATGTCCCTTACAGCCTGACATGTTCTAGAATTGTCTTTGTCCATTGTAGTTTTAGAACATTTTCTCGATAAGAGTTCATGCCTTTCCAATCATTTAGGAGTCGTGTGGCTTCATTCCTTCTAGTTACCTTGTAGTGTTCCCCAATTACCTTTGGTGTTATCCAATTGTCCCTTTACCTTTGATATCATGATTGTGTTGATTTGTCCCTATCTACTCATCCCTTACCAACTTCCTTATTAGTTTTTCCCTATTTCCAACCATCGGGTTTCCCGATCACTTCATGACTTATCGACATTTTGTGATTTTTCCTCCCTTATGTCCTTCCTCATCTCTAATGGTGTCCTTTACTTAAGGATTTCCTTTCTTCAATCCATCCTTACTCACTCGTGACCATTTCAAGATTCTTTATTCCGAGTTGATCCCTTTTGATCTAAGTGTTGTTTCCTTTTGATAGTCTCATTCAATACTATATCCTTCGAAGTAGAGACTTCCACCTTGGGAGCTACACGTTCAACCCCCTTACCATTTCTTGAAGGTTCCTTTCCTTCATATCCTTACCCCTCTCTTTTGTTTTTATAATGGTGCTTTTGCCCACCTTTAATCCTTTACCGACATTAATTTCCCATTTCACCCTTTATTTTCTATCCGAGGAATCTCCGGTTGTTGAGTATTATTTTGTGTCCTTTACATTAGGCCCAAACATCCAATATTACGCTTCTATTAAGTGGACGTGGACTAGATTTAGTCTTGGTGTACCTTATTGTTCTTTTTTATTACAATTCAATTGGGGTGCAGCCTTTCCTAAGGCTCTACTTTCTTCGAGATTCGTTTCCTTATTCCTTTATTTGAGGTATGCCACTCATCCCCATTTGTTATGACATGAGTTGATATTATCTTTGTGCTCTCTTTTTCCTTTGGTTTAACTCGCCCCTTGGACTTTTGGTATGCTTCTCTTGTAACTAATCCCTTTTATCCCAACATGCCTTCCATTTGCATGTTTACCTTCTATTCCATTTCAATTAGATCCATTACATCTTCGTTGGGATACGCATGTCTCTCTAGGGTTCTCTTCCTCGGTAGGCTTCTTCCTCTTTTCCCCAAAATTCCCTTTTGCATTCGTATTCAAGGGTATCTGACCTTAAATCAGCTTCATGACATCCTTTGATGCCATCATTTCCTACTTACCATTACCTTGGGAATCTGGCTAGCACATCCTTTGTATTTTATTTTTATTCCTACTTGTAATCACTACGATTTTTATTTCATTAGGGAGGAATTTCGATCTCTTTTGTTTCAAGGTTTCTTAACCTCCTTTTGAAGGCTTGCTTGATCCTTCACGTGGCTTGAGTTTGGTCGCCAATCCATTTTCGGCCATTGATTCCTTTATGGATTTCCTTCATCCTTCTTTTCCAACGTTTGGCCTTTTCACTTTTCGCTTCTTCGCCTGAGTTTAAATCCATGATTCTTACGAGGGCTAGTTCGATAACTGCCTTGTCCCTATTACTCTCATCGTCCAATTATCTTGAGACAGTTGTCTCTCGTGTTTACTTTTCCTTTATGCCCATCCTATCGCCCTTTTTAGGGTGTAGTCTTTACTACTTCCCGGTCCTTCTTAGGGCATCTCATTGATCATCCCATTATTACTAATTGCTTCCTTCTGCTAGGTTCATCTGTAACCCAACTTGACTCCTCTATTCTTCCAAACCAGGTTACACCTTGCCATCCTAAAACATCTTGTTTGTCGTCCCACATTCGGGCTAGTCTTCTCTTGTGGTAGCGCTTCCTTCCTTACTTCTAGATGGCTTGTAGCTCTCCTTAAGGGTAAATTCCCTTTCTATACTCTACTTCGTTTGTGGTTCCTCAAGGTCCTACCTTCAGTCCTTCTTGCCTTCCGTGATCCCTCCTCTTATAGATGAGGCACACACTCGCATTATTATTTGAGATGTAGAGTTTTAGGTACTTAGAATTTTTTTTATTAGTAAAGAAAGAGTACAATATGTTAGGGTTCTATCCCTATTACAAAGAGGTGGATACGAATTAAGTTGGGAAACTACTATACTATGTTCTTGATAAGCATCCTCCTTGATAAGGTCATAAGCCCTTGCTGGTGTTCATGGCATCCAGTTAGCTTTCTTTGTACTCAGGGCTATGACACCAACAGGTCCTAGCACCACATTCCTTGGTGGTACTGGACACTTCCCCCTCTGGTCCTTCATGACTTCTATTATACCTCGGGCATTAGAAAGCTTTTAGGGCCATCCTTTTACGAGAACCGAATTTTAGGTAGTGTTGGTGATGACAATCCTAGTTTTCTTGGTTCCTTATCTGGGAGCCATCTAAAAACTTTTAGGTAGTTTTTCTCTTCGTTCTTATGTTATATAGTCTTGATAATGTATTTGAGAAAACAGGCTCTAATACCACTCAAGTTGTCACGCCTCGACCCGGTTTGGTCGGAACCTCGTGAGTAACCTACCACTCACTTTGGTCTAAGAAGGATTACCCCTTCTCAAGGCTGCTAGGAGTTAGGCGTAACATATGATCATGTTTCCTCGAATAGTATTATACAAAAATTAATAATTAAAAACATTAAAACATGCCTAACTTAGGATTTTGCTTCAATATTTCTTTAAGGTTTAGTCTCCTTTCTTGAAAGGGGTTAAAGGGAGTAGGTGAGTTCCTACAACTATGTGAGCGGGTGTTGGGGAATGAGTTTTCAAAAATATAGTTTATCAAAATATTTAATACGTCATTCTTCAAAACCTTGCACCCTTTTTACTTATTATGTGTGTTTAGCTCTTTTTAGCACTTCCCCTTGTTCGGGAAGTGTTTCACGTACAATCGTTCGTGCCCCTTTATCAAAGGGGTTCACACATTTTCCTCTTACTCGGGATTTGGTTTTCAATAAACATTCACCTGCCCTTTATCATAAAAGATCCAAGCTAACACTTCCCCTTGCTCGAGAGGTGTTTAACAAACAACCACACGCCCTTTCTCATAAAGGGTTCAAGCACTCACGAGATGCAATTACTACTACTTCACCCACTTGTGGATCGGTGCATCTTTACCATTTACCCTAATAGAAGTTCGATCACTTATACCTAGAGTTTGAGTGACGCCCCTGGTGCCCGACCCTCAAACCCGAAATCACTTCATATCCGTATGAGAACAGAGACCTCATCCTGTGTCTACCCCAGTCTCATGCGCAAGAAGCTCTGATCAGCTTCATGACTAACTGGCACAACAAACTTGCCCTTATCGCAACCAGGTCATCTAGCATCCCTTGGAACTTATCACTACCTCTCATGAGCATCTCGATGGTCTCAAATCATAATGCATGCACAAATAATAGTTTTCACATAATAGCCATCATCTTTGGTGCCAACGGTCCAATAGCCCCGACACTCGACTCAGCTTGTAGTTGTTTGTTTGGTCCATCTACCTAGTCCTAGTGCACTACAACTAGCCTATCGAGCCTTGTCGGTCCTCACTTGTTACTGTGGCGAGTCATACAGAATTTCAAGTTTATTGAGAGTTTTAATGGCTCTTTTACTCATTGTTGTCTACAGGCTCTAGCCCATGCCCACTGTCCTTTGGCCCACTTCAAGAGTTTTCCAAAACTTGGACCTTGAGCCCTATAAGTTCAAAATCGAGGCCCCCGGCTTGTTGGAGCTGTTTTAACTCTTGTCAGAAAAGTCTCTCAAATATTTAAGCATTTGCACACTGTAAACCTCGTCCCTTTATAGATAAGAAAATCGAGAAAAGAACCAATCATTTCAAAAGAGAAAATTGAGCCGGTTCACGAACCATAACCGATAAGGAAAGGGTAAAATGGGAAATTGAAAAATCTCGAATGACTCAAAGAGTCATATAAATCATTGAAAAAAACATTTGGGATAATTGGGAAGGGAAAACTAGACCGGTTTAAGGTGAACCAGACTGAACTAGATAGAACTGGTTTCTAAATTCATTTTTCTAGGTAGCTTAAAATATTCAAATTAGAGAATTGAAGCCACCATTAGATAGAGAAAGAATTTAGATGAATTTTGAAATTTTTAATTTTGAGAAAACTGATCGAATCAAGCTTGAACTAGCTAATTTACACTTTGAACTGGTCAGACCGGTCCGGTCCGGTTCAGAATAGTGTCATCTTCTTCCTTCAGATGACAGCACAATTCATTCAATGTAGAAACAGATAATGTCGGTGAAGGAAAAACAGATCCGATCAGGCCAATTCATGGCTAGGATAAGGTTGACCAAAATGGAAAATGGTCAGGTAGAGGGTCCCCAAGCTTCCTATATAAAGAGCTCATCTCCATTTATCCTCAATACAACTCAAATCTCCATTCTCTCTCAACTACTACATTTTTCAGAGAAGCTCAAACTAGAGCTCCAACTTGGGAAGTTTTCTTAGCCTCAGAAGGAAAGGTTAGGTCCTTTAGATTCTGGGGGAAGTCAGCTACCTGATAGCATCTTCCTATCGACACGAGGACCGCTGAAGAAGCACTGACAGAATTAAACAGTAAAGCAGCTAAGATGGACCGAAGCTGCCCTTTTTTGGCTGAGCTGAATTTGGCCAATTTCTACCCTCCTTTGGCTAAACCAAGCACCCCCCCATCACCCTCACAACTCTCATACGACCTCAACGGAGCTAAAAGGTAAGCCAATTCGGCCTTACTCAGTCGTTGCAGATTGGAGTTAGAGAGAGAAAGTGCTAAACTTTACTGACAAAATTTCCCTTTTGACTCGATATCAATTGTAGCAATTATTGATCCTAGAAGGAACCTCAAGACAAGAGCTACCTTCCCCGATCGAGAGCTCGGATCACCACACCTCCGACAATAAGCTTTCGAAGCTTTCTCTCTCTACACACAATTTGTCAGCAAAGCTACATTTGAGCTCAATTCGGACCCAAATGACGCAGTTGAACGCTTAATTGAATTATATGGAAGTGTAGGAATTGATCCATACCTTCAATTGGAGCAATTAACCCCAATAGAATGGCTAATTTGAAGAAATCAAATTCGGTCTGTTTGAAGGGGAGAAATTGGGGAAATTTTTTTGGGAATATTGGGGATTTCATAAAATTGAGGGACCTTTTTGCAATTTCCCAAAATTGAAGGAAAATTGGCCATGAGAAAGATGTTGAGGGACCAATTAGTTGATTTTTGAAACATTTGGGGCTAAATTGCCATTTTTGGAAAGTAGGGACAAAAGGGTAATTTTTGAAAAGTTGGGGACCAAATTGGAAATTTGGAAAATTTGAGCCCTTTATACAATTTTGAGTAAAATGAGGATTCAAAGGAAATTTTGGAACCCTTGGGACTCAAATTGGGCAAAAATTGGCACTAGGGACCTAAAGTTAAGAGAAATGAATTTTAGGGACCTAAATGCAATTAATCAATAATTACGAGCCTAGGCTTTTATGCCAAACCGTAATTAATAAGGCTGCCCAAATTATGTAGGGACACATGTGACAAGAACGCAAGCAAGAGAACACGTCACGGTTATCAGGTGAGTGGGCATAATTACATCATACCTAGTTGAGATGATGAGCACTTTAGAAATGAAAAACCACTTGTAAGTGGGATTTTAACATCATACCTAGATGAGGTGATGGGCAATTTAGGCTAAAAACTACTTACTAGTTGTAAGTAGAGGAAAATCATACCTGGTTGGTATGATGAACTTCTTTGAAGGAAGGAGAAACTCGCTTGCCGGTTGTAAGCGGAGATATCATCACACTCGGTTGGTGGGATGAAGTGAAAAGATATTTTGTCAGAAGTATTTTCCCGTGACTGTGTGCCAATGCTTAAACTCTTTGGGAGACCTTCTTGACAGGAGCTGGAATAGCTCAAATAGGCTAAAGGCCTCGGTTTTTGAACTTGTGAGGCTAAATGCCCGGTTTTGGAAAATCACATGCAGTGGGTCCAAGGCCAGTGGGCACAGGCAGGAGCTTATAAACAAACTTAAGTTATGAAAGCCATGAAAATTTCTCATGAAATGATTATGTGATTTCTCCATGGTACTGAGTTAGGACTGACTCAATGGACTAGCGACAGTGCATCAGGGCCAGGTTAACGGACTGTCCTAGACAAATAGCTGCAGGTCGGGTTGAGGGTCGGGGCTGTTGGACCAGTGGCACCAAAGATAAATGGCTATATGAGAAAACTGTTGTTTTGTGCATGCACTTGAGGTACAGGACCATCAAGATGCCCAAGAAGGGTAGTGATGGGTCCTAAGGGCTACTAGACGACATGGTGGAGATAAGGGCAGTTCGTCATGCCAACAGTCAGGAAGCTCGGAGTAGCTTTCCGTGCATGAGATCGAGATGGGGTTGGGATGAGGTCTTTGTCCTCGTATGGACACGGAGTGGTATTCAGGTCTAAGGGTCGAATGTCGAGAACATCCATTGAGACCTAGGGTAGAAGTGGACGAACTTCTATCTTGGTGGGCGGTAAAGACATTCCAAGCCATAAGTGGGTGCAATGGGCAGGCTGCACCTGCGAATGTGTGTTACCCTTCCTGATGAAGGGCGTGTGTTGGTTGCTAAACACACCTAATATGGAAATAGGAAAATGGTTTTGAAAACTGGAATATGAGGAAAGTTCCTTCTTAAAGAAAAGAAAATCTTGGCACACTTTTGAACACACTTTTTCTTGAAAACTCGCTCCCAACACTTGCTCATTGAGTTGTAGAACTCACCCCTCCCTTTTTACCCCTTTTAGGTAACTAAGGAGAACCAACCCTAAAGACCCTCCTGTAGTTGAAATATACGACAAGTATGATCAATTTAACATATGTAGTTGTGTATAATGTTATTCCAGGAAAAACGGGAAAAAGGATGCCTTACTCCTCGCGGTTTAGAAGAGGGTGAAACCCTTCATAGACCAAAGGGAGTGGCAGATTGCTCACGGGGATCCAACGAAACTGGATCAGGGCATGACGACTTGAGTGATATCAAAGCATGTTTCCTCGAATACATTATCAAAACTATATAACATAGTAACTAAGAGGAATAAATCTTAAAATTTCAGATGGCTCCCAAGAGTGGAACCAAGAGAATAAGAGTCGTAGTTTCGAACACTAACCAACAACCCCTTCCTGTGGAAACTCCTTGAGAAGCCCAGACAGTTCCACCTAGACTAAGCTTGGAACATCAGAGATTGTACGAAGAATTCACTCGAGTGTTTGGATGACCTAACCTCGCCCTTGAGGTGGGTAACAACTCTCGAGCTGAGCCAGAGGAAGTACAATCTCAACCCCCTCCTGTTAACAATCCTCCACCAGTTGACATCCCCAAATACCTCAAAACTCTCCGTCAACTGGGATGTAAGCCTTTCCTAGGTGAGAAAGATGTTGGAGCCGCTATGGACTGGTTGGCCAGCATCAAGAAGCTTATGAGGATAGTCAAGATTTCACCAGAGGATATGGTGATCTTGGCAGAATTTTTCCTATATGCCAGTGCAAAAAGATGGTGGGACAATGTCAGGAGCCTGCATACCACCACCCCCACCTTGGAATAATCTGAGGAGAGGTACGCGGAGGAGTATTTGGCTCCTCATCTGATTAATGAGAAGAAGCAGGATTTCCTCCAACTCCGACAAGGGCTTAACTCCATTTCGGAGTACGAAACTAAGTTCAATGAGTTAAGACCCTTTGCCTTTGACTTGACCGGATCGGCAGACATATGCCAACGATTTATGGACAATATCAACATGGACATATGACACTGGATCTGAGTACTAGGATGCCCCACAAATATGGCAGCTGTAATTAGTATGGCTCGCGAGTGTGAGCGTCTGGTACAAATCCGATGCCGTCGGATGGAGCAAGTTAACTGGAAGGAAGACAAGGGCCAAGGCCGTCATGGAGGACGAAAAGAACAAAATGGTCCAAGATGGAGAAATAGGATGGGTTTCCAAAGGAGGAAGGATGTACCACCACCCCCACGAATAGTGATCCCCACCTTACCACAAGGAAACCCTTGCTGTCCTAGGTACCAAAGGTACCGGAGGGAGCTTGTTTATCATGTTTTACATGTGGGCAGGTGAGGCACTTTGCAAAGGAATGCCTCACTCTTAGGGAGAATAAGTAATAGAACATGCTTGGACCACCCCAAGGGAACATAAGGACTCCCTAGCAGGACACCACGACAAGGGTACCGGCTAGGGTATACAACCTCCCACAGGAAAATGTTTGAAAAACCCTAGTACCGTAGCAGGTACTTCCCAAAACCCTCCCAACTAAGATTGAGATAAACCTGCAATTTAAATTTCAATCAGTAAAGGAATTTTTCTTCTAAAAACATGCATTTCTTCAATAAGGGTATGTATACTTGTGGGGAAGAAAAGTCTACGCCCTCTTCGACTTGGGAGGAGAGAGATCCTTTATAAAGAAAGATCTAAACCCATGTCTTCCCATAGAACTTATCCCCCTAGAACGAAGTCTCAACATCTTCACATCCTTGGGAGAAGGGCCGAAGAGGGACAAACAGTCAAATGGATGCGAGATTACGATTGGAGGAATTAAACTAGAGGCAGATTTAATCTCATTACCTCTAAGGGAGGTAGAAATAATATTAGGAATGGTTTAGCTAAGTACCCATCAAGCCAAAATAGACTGTGGAAAGAAGGTAATAACTTTCCACACTCCCGAAACACTTGGATTATGATTCCAAGGAGACCCGAGGAAGGGAGAAGTACAGATGGTGTCCCACATAAGAGCCCAAAAGATGATACAAAAAGGTTGTAAAGATTTTCTGGCAATGATCATTAATGGAGAGTCTAAGGTGAAGGGACTAGAAGGCTTCCCAGTAATTGAACACTACTCAGACATATTTCCAGAAGAATTACCCGTATAACCCCCAAGCCAACAACTGGATTTTACCATAGAGATAATCCTTGGAACACATCCCATATCCCAAGCCCCTTACCGCATGGCTCCAGCAGAGTTAAAGGACTGGAAAGAACAGCTAGACGAGCTATTGGAGAAGGGTTACATACGCCCTAGTCAATCTCCTTGGGGTGCACCAGTCCTATTCGTAAAAAAAAAAGGATGGGAGCATGAGGTTGTGCATTGATTACCGAAAGTTGAACCAGGTCACCATAAAGAATAAGTATCCACTTCCACGGATCAACGACCTGTTTAACAAACTAAAAGGAGCAGCCTACTTCTCCAAGATAGACCTTTGGACAGGTACCACCAACTCAAAATTTGAGAGGAAGATATTCCTAAGATTGCCTTTCGGTCTTGATACGGACATTATGAGTTTAGGGTGATGCCTTTTGGCTTGAAAATTCCCCTACAACCTTCATGGATTTCATTAACCGAGTGTTCCAGTCGCACTTGGACAAGTTCGTGATAGTATTTATTGATGACATTCTTATATACTCGAACTAGGCTGGAGCACGAAGAACTTCTGGCTATCACATTGGAGATACTATGAGATAACAACTTATATGAAAAATTCTCCAAGTGTGAGTTTTGGTTGCAGGAGGTAGGGTTCTTAGTGAACATAGTGTCCAAAAATGGTGTTAAGGTAGATCTAGCAAAGGTGGAGACCATATCCGATTGGAAGGCACCCAAGAATCCCTCGAAGATACGAAGTTTCTTGGACTTGGCAGGATATTACAGACGGTTTGTGCAAGATTTCTCTAAGATAGTTGCCCCTTTGACTCATCTAACAAGGAAAGGAGTAGAGTATAAGTAGGATGAAAGCTGCGAGAAATCCTTCCAAGAGTTGAAGACTCATTTAACAACAGTACTTGTACTCACTCTGCCTGACCCAAGTGCAGGAGAGTATACCGTCTATAGTGATGCATCCAAATAGGGACTCGTATGTGTATTAATGCAACAAGGCAAGGTCATCACCTACACCTCACGACAACTAAAAGTACATGAGAGGAACTACCTTACTCACGACTTGGAGTTAGCTGCAATAGTGTTCGCCCTTAAGATTTGGCGACACTACCTATACGGGGTTAAGTATAGGATATATACCGACAACAAGAGTCTTAAGTACTTCCTAACTCAGAAGGAGTTAAACCTCCGCCAGAGGAGATGGTTGGAGTTAGTAAAGGATTATGACCTTGTGATAGAATATCACCCCGGTAAGGCTAATGTGGTTGCAAACGCTCTAAGTTGCAAATATCAAACCAAGGCGGTGTAGATAAAGACAAACTACTTATTCTCGTTGCAGTAGCTAGGAAGAATGAAAGTGGACCTTAAGGTCCAACAAAAGAGGGATAAGGAACTCTAACCCTATTTGGACCCGATCAACGGAAGGACAAAATTGGACTATGACCTTCAAGGCGATGGAGTACTAACCTAGAAGGGTAGAGTGTGTGCCTCAAGATAAGGAACTAAAAAGATTAATTTTGGAAAAGGCACATTACTCTGTTTATGCAATGCATACGGGCAGTACTAAGATGTGCTGCACACTCAAACAAGGTTATTGGTGGAAAGGGATGAAGAGGGATATTGTAGAATATATAGCCCGCTGCTTGTCCTGTCAGCAGACTAAAGTTGAGCATAAAAAACTATCAAGACTAAAGTGCATGAAGCAACGTTGAGCTTATCCTAACCCCACCCAAGCCTCATGTGCATGAAGCAACGTTGAGCTTCCTTGACTGTTGGCACAGAAAACTGCCCTTATCTCCACCATGTCGTCAAGTAGCCCTTAGGATACATCACTACCCCTCTTGGGCATCTTGATGGTCCTGAACCTCAAGTGCATGCACAAACAATAGTTTTCCATAAAACCATTTATCTTTGGTGCCACTAGTCTAATGACATCGACGCTCAACTGGACCTACAGCTATTTGTCTAGACCAGTTTGTCGACCTGGTCTTGACGCATTACCACCAGCCCATCAAGTATGTCGATCCTGTCTTGGTACTATGGCAAAATCACATAATCCATTTATTAGGAATTTTCATGGCTTATACATCATGTTTGTTTACGAGCTCCTTCTCGTGCAAACTGGCATTGGGCCACTGTATGTGATTTTTCAAAATCAGGCATTTTAGCCCACAAGTTCCAAAATCGAGGCCTCTGGCCTATCTGAGCTGTTCTAGCTCTTGTAAAGAAGGTTTCCCAAAAATTTTAAGCATTGACACACAGTCAGGGGAGAACTTCTGAAAAAAAATTAACCTTTCAACTAATCACACTAACCAGATGTGATGACATCTCCACTTACAACCAGTAGGCAGCTTTTCTCCTTTCTTCCAAGAAGGTCATCATACCAACCAGGTATGATCTCCCTACCTACAACCGGTAAGTAGTTTTTCCATGTAGTTCTCACATCACTCCAACTGGATGTGATGTTAAAATCCCACATTGAAGTGGTTTTTCGTTTATGAAGTGTTCATCATCCCAACCGAGTATAATGTGAATAAACCCACTCATGGTGGATTCCAATTTAGAAAATGTGCTCATCATCCCAATCAGGTATGAAGTGTAAATTAGCCCACTCACCTTTTATCCAAAGATATGTTCATCTTGGAGTGATTCCCAAGTACTCATCACCGATTGGTCTTATTGGTGTTTCTCTACTCCGATACTTCCCAATTTTCCTTAAATTTGGTTGTTATGTGGTGGATGTCGAGATTGAGAATTTCATAGGTAGGGAGTATTAATCTGGTAGATCTACTGTGATTATGGCAAAGATGATGTTTGAGGTGTGAAGAAGGACTAGTGGACCAGGTAGCTCTCTTCTACTCGAATTGCACTCTTAGTTCAATTGCTGTCGCTCTGATAGATTGTTCTAAGCTCCTTATATAGTTGTAATTTTTTCTGTTAAATGGGGAATATTTATTACTAAATTATGAGTATTTATGGGTATTAATGTTGTCATTTTTTCTCATTAAATTGGGAAATTGATGGGTATTTATGGGGTATTAATTCAAATAATTGAATGTAGGTATTAATTATGGGTATTTATGGGTATTAATTCTAATAATTATATGTAAGTATTAATTTATGGGTATTTATATAGGGGCGTAGGACTAATGCTATAAAGTGTTAATAGTTTGTGCTAAACTAAATTCACATAATTATCTCATTATTTTTATCTAAAGGAATTTACTAGGTATTTACCCTATCAATTCCATCACGTTATTTATTTCGGTCAAAACAACACTTATTATTTTATTTTAAATAAAATATATTCCAATTATATCAATTGAATTTTAAACTTATAATACAATTCCAGAAAACTTTATGACCGAAATTTCAGGTTACTAAAAACACAGTGTGACAACTACTTCCCACCTTTTTAGGAATTTTGTCCCCAAAACTCATGCAACATTAGTCTCTACTTCTTACCCTTTTTTGTGCACTTATGTGGTTTCATTTTCAATAACTTTCTATAGAGACATTTGTTTAATTTACCACAATAATTTCACAAGATAATGTTATCAAACTATTTATTTTATCAATGGACAATTTTATTCAGGTTCTCTTATCTAATTCATCCAAAGCAAATTGGGTATTCAACCATACATTCTTATCGGTTAAAATTTTCGATTAGGGCTTCCTTATAAGGTTGAATTGCACACTAGGTTAATGGTATCTTCATATCTTAATCGATCACTTAGTGTTTACATAAAACTTTTGCCCTCTTAAGCGAGCATTGTTTATATACCATTTAAAAGGAAATATCACTTTTAGAGTATTTTCAAATACACGTCTCTCATTAGAGATTTGATGTTCTATGATCACATGGTCTTTATATTTACTGGTTGTTCATTTCCTTTAGGAGGTTCATTTGACACCTTCTAATCCAACGAAGGTTCTAAAAAATATTTAACAAAATTTCCTTCACTGGTTCATGCATTCATCATTGGACTATATCCTCCCATTTCAAGGTCCTTTTTCCACAAAAATTATACCAACTTAATGGGTCTACGATACCATGTACATTTTTATTTACTTCATCATCCATCATCATGCCCTTCCTCATGTCATGACATGTTGGTATATCATTCCCAATATTTTCCATTCTTCACATACTTTGGTATTGAGATATTTGTTTATAACCATTTTGTTGTTCTCCATTACGACTTATTACTTTATAAGTCATTCTTTTTTTGAAGACTTTTATCTGATTGGACTTGTTTTGTACATTTGAGTTTATTGCTTTAGAAAATTTTATCTCGGGCATATGTGACTGCCTTTCCTTTTATACCATCCCAAGAAATTTCCCACTTTAGGAACTAATTTCATTAGTATTTGAGGATTTCACTCACGTTTGAATTTATCATTGGCTGCGTCCATAAATCCAAATCAAGGTACTTTATGCGTATTGTATGCGTGTTTGGTTTATTAAACCTTTCTCTCACATTTCCTATAACCTCTTATTTTAGACTCATGCTCCAGATCTATTACATCTCATTAACTGGGTTAGACTCTTATAAGTTTTCCACAACAACCCTACGGTTATCATTGGTAGTCAAGCAAAGAAGTGAATTCCCTGAAAAAAAAAAACAATAGACAAATAGACCGAAAGGGATCAAACGGGAATAATGAGTTATGAAATGATTACAAACAAGTAAGAGTGGATTAAGGACAAAGGAAAATCCTTGAGTAAAGGATGTCACTAGGAATGAGGACGGACCTAAGAAAGCAAGAATCCCAGCATGTCGGTAAATCATCTAGAAACCCAATAATTGGAACTAGAAAGACCCAATAAGGAAGATGTGAAAGGATGAGTGGGTAAGAAAAACCGACATAGTTATGTAAGTTGATTGGATAATGGTAAAAATAGTCAAGGAATACTACCAAATGACTAGAGGGATGAAAGTGTACGATCCCTGTAAGGTTGGAAAGTTAAGAACAACCATTATGGAAGTGTGCAAAAAATTTAAAATGGTCAAAGACATGTTCTAGAGTATGTCATGTTGTAAGGGGCATCTAAGTCTAACAATCTCGAGGAAAATGTGACTAAAGTAAAGAAGAGTCAGTTAGTAAGCATAACGAGGTCAAACAAAATGTTGACTGAAGTCATAATAAATGACGGACGAAGGAAGGGTTAAAATAGGATGAAGGGATAATAACACTGAAACCGGTGAAAACAAGTACGTAATACTCGAAAGGACATCGAGTAAAGGGTTTCAATGATGAGGGGAATAACTATACACAGTAACGATTGGGCAACTTGAAACTCCCAATCCTGAAATCTTGAGTAAGAACCTCAAAAAGGAAGAATCTTACCCTAAGTAAAGGGAGATATGAACCTAGGGATATAACTTTGCATTCACGGGCAAGACATACTAGTTATGATAAAACTCCATGGAAGGAGTAAACAATATAAAGGAAAAAAATTCCTTAAGTGCGTCATTCAAAAGGGCTAAGTGAAAGAATAACCAAAGTTGGCATGTCAAGAAAATCTCGAGTTAAAATTAAGGGAAATTATTTTTGATGCAAAGGATGTTGATTTAGTTTTGTGGACAAAACTCCTAAAAGGAGGAGAGAGTTGTAAACCTTGTCCCTTTAAAACAAAGGAAAACTGGGGAAAGAACCGATCAACTCGAGTGAGAAAAAATGAACCGATTCAAAAACCCGATCATTAGAGAATTGGCAATTTGGGGAATTTACAACTCCCGAATAACCCAAAGGGTTCATAAAATTTTGGAAAAAGAAATTAGGAAAATTTTGGAGAGAAAAATCAAGTCGATTCAGGTAAACCGGATCCAAGCAGGATTGAACCGATTTATGAACTAAGCTAGTTTATGAATCGAAATCGATAAAGAAAGGACAAACCGGGAAATTTATGGATCTCGAGTGACCTAAGGAGTCACAAAAGTCATTAGAAAGGACTTTACGATGATTTACAGATGAAAACCAAACCAGTTGAGGTGAACTAGATCTGAACCGGATTGAATCAGTTTGGACCGGTTTGAACTACTATAGAACCGAATGCTAAATTCATTTTTCTAGGTGGCTTAGAAAATTCAAATTTGAGATTTGAGGCCACAATTGGATAGAGAATGAATTTAGAAATTTTTAATTTTAAAAAAATTGTTTGAATCGGGCATGAACCGGCCGGTTTAAGCTTTGAACCTGGTTCAGACTGGTCCAATTCGGTTTAGAACGGTGTTGTCTTCTTCCTTCATATGACAGCATTGTTCATTCACAGAAAAATCGAGCAGCACCGGCGAAGTTGAAAACTCTCTCGCCAGGGAGTTTCAGGCAATGAATGACTACCATTAAGGCACAAATCGGACAGCCAAGAAGTTCCCAAGCTTCCTATATAGAGACCCCCCTCCTCATTCATCATCTCCACACCTGAAAACTCCATTCTCTCTCAACTACAATTTCCGATGAAGCTCGAACCAGAACTACGATATCAAGTCTTTTCTTAACCAAAGAAGGTGTGGTCAGTTTCTTTGGATTTAGGGAGAAGTAAGCTACATGCCTGTGGTCTCCAATTGCTCCAAGGGTTGTTGGAGAAGCACTGGCGAGATCGAACAGAGAAGTAGCTCTGACGGACCGAAGCTGCCCTATTTCGGCCGAGCTGAAATAAGCCAATTTGAGCCATCCTTGGGCCAAACCAAGCCCTCCCAACACCTCCACACCCTCTTACAGTTGAATTAGAGTGAAAAGGTAAGCCAATTTGGCTCCCCTCTTAAAATTTTGATCGGTGCTAGAGAGAGAAGCGGCAGAACTTCGATCACTAAATTCTCATTCAATTGGGCATCATTTGATGCAATTCTTGATCCTAGGAGAAACCTTGGGATGAGAGCAATCTACCCAAATTGAAAGCTCAGACCACTGCATCCCCAACGGTAAGCTTTCAAACTTTCTCTCTCTATGTAAACCTCGTCCCTTTAAAACAAGGAAGCCGCGAAAAGAACCGGTCAACCCAAATGAGAAAAATCGAACAGGTACACAAACCTGATCATCAAGGTACGGGCAATTTGGGGAATTTATAACTCTTGAGTGACCCAAAGGGTTCATAAAACCTTAGAAAAGGATCTTAGGATAATTTGGGAGAGAACACTAGACCGGTTCAGGAGAACCGGATCCAAACCAGATTGAACCGATTTATGAATCGAGTTGGTTCATGAACCGAAACCGATAGAGAAAGGGCAAATCGGGAAATTTATGGATTTCGAGTGACCTAATGAGTCATAAAAGTCATGAAAAAGGACTTCTTAATGAATGGGGGATGAAAACCAAACCGGTTCAAGTGAACCAGATCTGAACCAGATTGAACCGGTTTGAACCACTATTGAACCGGATGCTAAATTCATTTTTCTAGGTGGCTTTAAAAAAATCAAATTTGAGATTTGAAGCCACCATTGGATAGAAAATGAATTTAGATGAATTTAAAAATTTTTAGATTTGAAAATTTTGGTCGAACTGGGGGTGAAGTGGCCGGTTTAAGCTTTGAACCCGGTCTAATCTACTTCGGAACAGTGTCGTCTTCTTCCTTCAGATGACAACACTGTTCACTCGCCGAAAAATCGTGCAACGCTGGTGAAGCTGAAAAGTCTTCGGCCAAGGAGTTTCAGGCAATGAATGACTACCATTAGGGCGCCAATCGAACGGCCAAGAAGTCCTCGAGTTTCCTATATAAAGAGCCCCTCCTCATTCATCCTCTACACATCTGAAAACTCCATTCTCTCTCATATGCTCCATTTTCTGGTGAAGCTCGAACCAAAGCTCCAACTTGGGCACTTTTCAAAGCCAAACAAGGCAAGGTCAGATTCTTTAGAAGTGGGGAGAAGTCAATAATTTGTGACCGATGCTAGAGAGAGAACCGACATAAGTTTGATGATTAAATTCTCACTCAATTTGGCATCAATTGATGCAATTCTTGATCCTAGGAGTAACCTCAAGATAAGAGTTATTTGCCCAAATCGAAAGCTTGGACCGTCGTGCCCCCGATGGTAAGCTTTCAAAACTTTCTCTCTTTAAGTCCAATTTTTTGGCAAAGCTCTGTTTGAGCTCATTTCGGTACTAAATCGTGCAATTCAAAGTGCAATTGAATAGTATGAAGGTTTAGGAACTCTAATCTAGCTTCAATTTCAACAATTAAATTTATTTATTATATCTATTTGATGAAATCAAATTTGGCAAAGTTAGATGGTTGAAATTGGGGGAAAATTGGGGAATTTCGAAAATTCGAGGGACTAAAGTGCAATTTCATAAACTTGAGGACCAATTGGGCATAATAAAGATGTTAGAGGTCCAATTGGGCAATTTAGGAATATTTGGGGTAAAACTTACCATTTTTGTAAAGTAGGGGTAAAATGGTAACTTTGGAAAAGTTGAGGAACCAAATTGGAAATTTGGGAAATTGAACCCCTTTTTGTGAAATTGAATAAATTGAGGTCTCACGGTGAATTTTAAAAGTTTCGGGACTCTATTTAAGGAAAAATCGACATTAGGGTCTTAAAATTTAAGATAAATAACTTTAGGGACCTAATTACAAATAAATCAAAAGTTTGGCTTTCTCATTCATTTGGAATGAATGAAGACTATTATGCCAAGGGATAATGAACAAGGATGTTCATATTGTGTAGGAACACAAAGTACCAGGATTGCCAGCAAGGACAAGCTCACGTGAATACAAATAATCGGTCGAGAGGAATTCACTACATTAATGGGTGAGTGGGATTTTTAATATCATACCCGATTAGGATGATAAGCACCTCTAAAATGAAAACCCACTGCTAAGTGGTATTTTAATCATCACACCCGAGAGGGGCGATGTGCAAACCATGCAGAAAAATGACTTACTATTTGTAAGTAGATCCTACCCGGTTGGTATGATGAAACTTCATCAAAGGAAGTGGAAAACATGTTCATCGGTTATGAGCAGAGATGTCCTCATACTCGCTAGTATGATGGATAGTTGAAAAATATATTTTGTCAAAAGTACTCTCCCCTGACTATGTGCCACTACTTAAACAATTTAGTAGACCTTCTTGACAGAAGCTCGAATAGCTCATATAGGTTGAAGGCCTCGATTTTGAAACTTGGGGGGCTAATATGCCTAATTTTGAAAATCTCTAATAGTAGACCCTAGGCCAGTTAGCACAAGCAGGAGCCAGTAAGTAAACATGATTCAAAGCCATGAAAACTTAAGTAAATGAATTGTTTGGCCATGGTACCAAGACAGGACTGACATACTCAATAGATTGGCAATAGTGCGACATGATAGGTTGACAAACCAGTCGAGACAAACAGCTGCAGGTCGAGTTAAGGGTCATGGTCATTCGACCAGTGGCACTAAAGATTAAATGGCTTTTGAAGAAAACTTTGTTTGTGCATGCACTTGAGATTCGGGATAATTAAGATGCCTAAGAGGGGTAGTGATGCGTCCTAAGGGCTGCTGGATGACATGGTGGTGATAAGGGAAGAGAGAAGCTATTGGATTTGTGTTTCTTGACATACTAGTTAATCATGGAGTTTTATGTTTGTACTCCACGGAGTTCTATGTTTGTACTCCACGGAGTCTCTGTGTTTGGACTCCACTATGTTGTTGTGTTTAGGACTTCCTAAAGCTTCTGTGTTTGAGTTTCATGTGCACGAGACCGAGATATGGTCTCTGTCCTCGTACGGACACCGAGTCTTAATTATGTGTGTTCCCTTCATGATGAAGGGCGTGTGTTAGTTGATAAACACACCGGTTATGGTTGAGAAGTGAGTAATGGCAATGAAACTGAGATTTTGAAAATGAGAAATTTTTAAATCAGGAGTCTAGCACACTCCAATTTAAATATTTTCCCCTAAAAGTCAAACTTTAAACACCCATTCATTGAGTCATTGAATTCACCCTCTCCATTATATCCCTTTATGTATTCCAAGAAAGGTACATGTTAAAAGGACGTTTACTCCTCCCAGGTTTAAAATGAGGGGAAAACCCTTACTAAACTGGGAAGAGTGGTGGATTGCTCACGAGGATCCGACCAAACTGGGTCGAGGTGTGACACTCTAAGTCTAATTTTCCAACGAATCTCCGTTTAAGTTCATTCTAGGATCAAATCGTGCGATTCAAAGTGTAATTGAATCGTATGAAGGTGTAGGAACTCCATTCTAACTTTAATTTCAAAAATTAAACTCATTTGATCGGTCAATTTGATAAAATCAAATTTGGCTGAGTTAGAAGGTTGAAATTGGTGGAAATTGGGGAAAATTCTAGAATTTTGGGAATTTTGAAAATTCGAGGGACTAAAGTGCAATTTCATAAAATTGAGGTCCCATTAGGCATGATAAAGATGTTGGAGGACCAATTGGGAAAATTTTAGAATTTTTGGGGCAAAACTTACCATTTTTGTAAAGTAGGTGCAAAATGGTAATTTTGGAAAAGTTGGGGACCAAATTGAAAATTTAGAAAATTAAACCCCTTTTTGTGAATTTGAATAAATTGAGGTCCCAAGATGAATTTTAAAAGTTTCGGGACTCAATTTGATGAAAAACCGGCATTAGGGACTTAAAGTTAAAAAAGATAACTTCAGGGACCTAATTGTAAATAAAGAAAAAGTTTGGATTTCTCATTCATTTTTTATGAATGAGGGCTATTAGGCTAAAGGATAATGAACATGAGTGTTCATATCGTGTAGGAACACGAAGTACCGAGAATGGCAGCTAAGATATGTTCGAGTAAGGACAACAAGTCGGCTAAGAGGATATTTGCTGCACTATCAGGTGTGTGGAATTCACTATCATACCGGGTTAGGATGATAAGCACCTCGAAAATGAAAACCCACTACTAAGTGGTATTTTAAACATCACACTTGAGAGGAGTGATGTAAAAATCATGCGGAAAAACTACTTATCGGTTGTAAGTTGATCATACCAGGATGGTATGATGAGACTTCCTAGAAGGAAGTGGAAAACTCGCTTATCGGTTATAAGAGAAGACGTCTCCATACTTGGTTGGTATGATAGACATATGAAAAGTTTATTTTGTTGGAAGTACTCTCCGCTGACTGTGTGCCACTGCTTAAAATTTTTGGCAGACCTTCTTGATGGTAGCTCAAATAGCTCATAAGGGTCGGAGGCCTCAGTTTTGGAACTTGGGGCTAATATGCCCAATTTTGAAAATCTCGAATAGTGGGCCCTAGGCCAGTTGTCACGAGCAGGAGCTCGTGTAAAAATATGATTATTAAACCATGAAAACTTAAGTAAATGAGTTGTTTGGCCATGGTACCGAGACAGGACCAACATACTCAGTCGACTAGCGGTAGTGCGACATGACAGGTCTTCAGACTAGTCAAGATAAACAGCTGTAAGTTGAGTTGAGGGTCAGGGCCGTTGGACTAGTGGCACCACAGATTATATGGCTTATGTGAAAACTATTGATTTGTGCATGCACTATGTTACGAGACCTTCAAGACGCCCAAGAGGGGTAGTGATGTGTCCTAGAGCTCTAGGTGACCTGGTGGATATAAGGGTAGTTTGTCATACCAAAAGTCTTACGAAGCTCGATGTAGCTTCAAGCGCATGAGACCGGGTGGGGATAGGTTGAAGTCTCTGTCCTCATACAGACAAGGATTTTTGTTATGGGATTGAGGGTTGGATGTCACAAACATCCACTTATTCTCAGGGGAGAAGTGGACATGCTTCTATCTAGGTGGCCGGTAAAGTCGCTCCGACACTACAAGTGGGTATAGTGGACGAGCTGGCCTGCAATTGTGTGTTCCTTCATGATGAAGGGAGTGTGTTGGTTGATAAACACATTGTTATGATGAGAAATGGTTATGGACACCAAAAATTGATAATAAAATATTTTTAAAAGAAAAATAAGGAGTTTGGCACACTCCAAATTTGAACTATTTTTTCTAAAAATAAATCTTTGAACACCCATTCACTGAATTGTTTAACTCACCCCCTCTCTTATATCCCTTTTGGATAACCCCGGAAAGCTTACCCCAAAGACCACTAGTTAACGCACCTATAAGGCAGGTATGATAGGTTTAAAATTTTGTGCAGTTTTGATTTATGTTATTCTAGGAAAGGTGCAGGTTTAAAGGACGTCTTACTCCTCACGATTTATAAAGAAGGGATAACCCTTAGTAAATCGGGAGAATGGCAGGTTGATCACGAGAATCTGACCAAATTGGGTCGGGGCGTGATAGGTTCACCCTGAACCAGTTTGGTTTTCACCTTCAATTCACATCATGGTTCTTCTTGATAAATTTTGAGTCTTTATTGCCTCCTTGGGACTTCCCAATTTCCCGTTTTTACATTTATTCATTTATTTCGAACCACACTTACCCTTGGTTTTCTTTTAAAATTTTCTAGTTTCCTGTTCCGGCTTTCTCATTATGAAGAAACAAGGCTTACACTCCTTATATCTCAGGATCATTTGGACTCATTACTACTCAGGTTCTTCCCAACCAAACTTATTAGAGCAAGCATTGTATTTTATGGGTACTTTGTTTCTTTTCAAAATGCATTACTACTTTATTATGGCGTTGACCCCTAGTTTTCTTACATGTGTGGGTGTCATCCCTGGTTTGCTTAATTAAGGAAAAAACCCTAACCCAATTAAGGTCTTGAGTTGTACTAGTTGGTTATCCTTGTCATACTGATTTCTCACTAAATTGGGTTGTATTAATTTCCTCCTCTATACCCCTTTCTATCGGTACATGTCACTTTCGACGATCTATTATTTGACCCACTGCCCTAATTATTTATTATAGAATTTATAAGGACTCGACCATGCTAATCGACTTGGCCAATGGTACTCTTAAGATGTGTCTATGTCATTTCAATTCCACGGTCATCTATCAATGTATCTACATCCTCCTATTTTTTGAATGATTCACAACCTAAATCAAATAGGGGACCACATACCTAAGTAGATGAGAGTAGGGTCCATCTCAGTTTCATATCGGGCATTGATATAGGTAGCATACACCCTTAGTAGCTCCTCTTCAATTGCTTTGTCTACAATGACATGCTATTTCCTATTCCTCGCGGAAGGGGTATGTCATAAGTTTCTTATACTATTAGAGTATAACCCTAATGAGGGGATTTCCTTAACCCAAGTCTTTATATGATTTCCCAAACCTCATGCTTATCATTCTTCCTACACTTTACTTCTTAATAACACTTTCATCTAATAAGGTGATTTATCCAGTTATACCCTGTTGTTGATTCCGGTTCGACTGATTTTTGTCATTTATTCGGTTCACCTATAATATGATTGTCGTTGCACCATTTGGACTTGAGAAATACCTCCTTAGTAAGTGGGAGCACATGCTAGAGTCTTCTAAGACTTCTTGGACAACCATCGGCGCCATCCTTTTCTCACACTTGTATCAGGTAGTTAAAAACCAAGCAATATCAATAGACTCAGTGTTTACTCAAGTAAATTAACCTCTTAACAATTTGATCTAGAAGTTGGGCATGGACTGGATTTGGAGAAGAGCTAACATACCTCTTTGAATATGTAGTTAATTATTTTTAAATATTGCTCAACCTCAACCTCCCATAAATTTGGAATTCATATTTGGAAATAGCTTAAATAGAGTCCAACAATATTATTTTGATTGATAACATTACTTGACCTATAAGGCTAAAAGAAGAGTTGGGTTGGACATGGGCTAATCTATTGGGTTGGGAAAAGGATGAACAATCTCAATTTAGCTATAAGTGAACCTTGGAGAGAAGTCCATGAATGCCCAACCTTGTACCAATTGTTGGAGTCCTAATCACTTAGCTTCATTCTTGGAAATAATTTTATCCGTAAATGGATGAAATCTCACCTATAATTCAAGTCACATAATTAAATGACAATTCCCTAAATTAATCAAAGAAAGATAGAAAGAGCAATCAGCCTTGTAACCACCTAAAGGAAATCAATATATGACAGAAAAATAAATTGCAAGAAAGGGAAATATAAACCTCTCTTACCAATTTTAATTCCAGAATGTGAACATTAGGCACACTTGGATGCTAAGGAAAACTATTCCATTGGGGAGAATGAATGCATAAACCTCTCTTACAATCAATCGATTAGCAAGGAATACCAAATTAGAAAGAGTACGAAAATTACCTAACAAAACTTTAGCAGCCATGCCCATGAAAACGAGTCCTAGAGCCAAATTTGTTGCTTAGCATTCACACATCCGTATTAGTGCATGGTTCCTCTTGACATTCTCGGATATGCACATGTTGTTTGAATACAATACCGTGTGATGTGAATTTGTTATTCCAATAGATTTTGTTATTCCAAATTTAAGTCATTCCAATAAATTTTTGTTTGAATACAATACCAAATTTAAGTTTTCAATATTAATATTTACATTTCTAAATTTTCCAATATTTAACCTTAATTCTCTAAACATTCTAATATCCTTATTTAATAAATAAATTTCCAATAACTACAATTGGTTTATCTAATTTATCCTAATTTGCATACACTCTACCGAGTACAAACTGCATTGTAAGATGTTTAACTACAAATGGTATGCTCATCTTTGAAATGTTGACCTTATTCATCTTAATTTATGATACCATAAGGATTTATCGATTTTGCTGAAGTCTACTGAAAAGGCTAAAATTTCAAACCATTAACAATGGATCTTACCAATATTTTTGAAAGGTGGTTTATGCTCATTTTGATCATTACTCTTATCAAGATGGAAATGTTGTATCTGAAAATAATGTCTTGTTTCCAGAAGAAAGAGTACTAACAACTAATTAGTATATAAAAAACATGTATTTGATAACTTGATCCATTTGAAGGGTGGAATCCAGAAAGCCATAACGATATTCTTCTGCAGCATCTTTATCTCTTAAGTTGTCATTATATTTGTAGAATCTCTTGAATTAATAACTCATACTCCAAGTAATAATATGCTAAAATGATGTTTATGCATTGGTGATTCAGCCGATGCCCGTTTGAGGATCGTATATGAGCGAGTCAACATAATTGACAACCTTGTCATCTCTGTCAAGTGGTAATAACTACCAGCAAAGAGCTTATGTTCTTAATGAAGTATAATATGCCTTAGAAGCTCCTTGGTATTGTCTATTGGTTGCAGGTAGGTCCTCCAAATTTCAAGATTATAAAATCCAAGGACAAAAGCTCCTGGACTGCAAAAGATGTTGCTGACTCTATATTAGCTGATAAATCTGCTCTGGTAATTGTAGTGTTTACTCATTAATAAATTTGTGAATTTAGAGTAAATGCTTAATTCCATAGTTTTGGAATAAAAAGTATCCAATTTTTTATAGGTTTTCCCTTTATGAACAATAATGCAACCCTGTCGTTGCATCTTAGCCCTAAAGTTCTACACATAATTTATGAAATCTACAAAATGTATTAACTATTAACAGGATATGAAAAGCCGTTTACTTTGTATGGTATCCCAGAAGTAGCATTCACATTCTCACCATGTTCCTAAGCCAATGAATAATGGCTAATGGCTTGGTCAGTTTCTTTCCTTATCAAATTGATATAGCCTGTGTAAGGACAAGTGAAAAAAGTACATGACCAAAAATTTCTGGTTGACCCAAAAAACATGGTATCCATGCACCAAAGTTTGGATCCACCTGTTGTAATCAGTTCCTCTAATAGCTTCCCAAGATCATAAGTATAACTATTGAGGGATTGGGATTCGAAGCATTAATCTATGGCATCTAACTTATGGTCATGCAATCTGAGGAGTCATCCTTCCCATTTTAAATTGAACTACATCATTTAATCTATGGCATCTCACCTATTAATGCTGAAGCTTTTAACTATACCCCCTAATATAAGATTGTGGAGAGGAAGATGGCACAACAGCTAGTAATGTTCAACTTATAAAACCTAGTCAAATATCCTAAAGACAAAAGAATCTATATTGTGAAGTGGAGATGGTGATGCTGAGCAGTTACAGAGGAAACTTCAACAATTTCCCGAAGTTCCTAAAACATCCTGGATCTAACCATCTATATGCACAATCTACATGATCAAACTGATCCAAACAATGGACAACTTTAACACACTTTCACTTTCCTAATGCCATTGGAATCTGAAGGAAAGAAACCTGAGATTGCAATAATGAACCCAAAAAGCATGCCATGAGTCTTAATTGATTGAATATGTATATGGTAGAATGTAACCAGTTGCCATCCTAGAAAGTAATTGTCAGTGAACAAAAAAGAAACAACAGTCCTATTGAATTTTATAAGTCAGACAAAACTAGTCTTTCCATCAAAATAGAGCAACTCAGAGGAAAATGGTTCTCCCTGCTTTCTTCAAAAACCATCTATTTCTCTTGCAGTTGTATGAACATAACCGAGTACATAAGCTAGTAATAAATAGTGTTTACCGAAGAGGCTGTTGGTTGTAATGGTTCTTCTCTTTTTTCTTTGCAGCTGCAAGCTCTGCACTCCTTGTGGCAGCCTCTTGTGAAGCAGCTCTGGCAGCAGCATCCATCTCCTTGCTTGACTTCTTTTTCTTCAATGATGCCAGCTTCTTAAGCCTCTCTTTCACATGAACAGAAGTGGAATCTTCTTCCTCAGCCGGTTCAGGTGTTGTCTTAGTTTTTGGCCCACATAGGACATCTTCTTTGGCTTCCTTGGAAGATGATTTATCCTTCTTACCATGGCAAAAGTCCGCCAAAATTTTGACAACTTACCATGGCTAAACAAAGTAGGATCAGATTTGTAATACCTGTTTACTAACAAGATAGGCAAAATAATATTTAGATTTAAAGAGAGAAATGGCTACCCAACCAATGAAGGTAAACTGAGAAAGAACCTGAATAATATGCTGTGCTTAATGTGAGATAAGCTCATAAGTATAACTATTGAGGAATAGGGAAACAAAGTATTGAATATAGAATAAGCATCTATATCCCGAGAAAACAATTCTTTTACTTTACATGAACTGGTAGATGTGCCTATTTTGAAAGAAACTAGTTGATGACCACCTGACTCATCTTGGTCATCATCTTTCACTGCAAAATCAGCCAAAAGAGCCTCAAGTTCAGCGAGCTCTTTTTTCTTCCTTTCCTTCTTGGAAAGCTGCCTTTCTGTTTCTTTTGTTGCAATATATGTACAGACAGGCTTCTGTGACACAGGCTCTGGCAGAATGGGAACTTCTATTTCATGGTCATGCTCTTCCTCTATGTCTTCCTCTATGTCTTCATCACCTTCATCAAGTATATCTTCCTCACTTGAGTATCCTGTGATAAAATTAAAAAAAAAAAAAAAAAAGAGGACAAGATTTATTATGGTCTCACCCTTTGAGGTAAACTAGTTTTTAGGCATAACTCTGTATATTTTGTCACTTCTCATGGAAGTTGAAAATTCCAAAGGTTATTAGCACACAAAAGCAGCAAGAGTGCAATTCCTGATTCATTTAAAATTAAATGCTGCTTTAGAAATCTCATTGGCAGCATGCTTGAATCTTATTACTGTTCATGATAGATTGTCCATTGCCTCATTCCATGTGTGCCATGACTACATCTTCATTTACATATTACTGCTCTTGTGGGGACTTAAACAGTGATAGATGGCTCCAAACAGCATGCTAAATACAGTGATATCACAAATACCATCATTTTCAGCACCTGCACTACACTGTAAAGCAATCAAACTATATCATTGACCTTCAAGTCATCCACCAATCTATATATCGCAGAAGCGAGAGAATCGAAATGGCGCTAGCCTCATCGAAAGTGCTGTCTTGCTCCTTGCATTGCGGAGGCTCAGCCCACGCTGTCTGCAGAGGTTCAGCAGTCGCATAGTAGTCATCGTCATCATCATCATCAACATCCGCCCATGACTTGTTGTTCAGGGGGGCAGGGGCCCAGAAAACTGGCGCCACCTCGAGATCCTTAAGGGCCGTCTTTGTGGTCGCCTTGCTGGAGCTCCTGGAAGCCTTGTACTTGTCGGACTTCTTCTTCTTCCTCAGAATCTCAAGCGCAGCAAAGACGTTGCCGTTGTTGATGGCGAACGATCTCTCGTCTCTCCTGCTACCTCCTCCACCCATCATCCTGCCCGAGTAGAGGCCGCTGTACAATGAGGATCCTCTCTTCGGTTTGGGTACCGAGTGGAGATCAGTAGATTAAGCTGGTTGCAATCTAGGGCTCCCGGGGATTAGAGAAGAGGAAGAGAGTCGCAAATGCAAGGGAGATTGGAAATCGAATCGATGGAGAGATGAGACTATCTGGAGGGACCCTGTCTAACCCTCTTTATATCATACGATCATGAGATGAATATCTGAGTTTGGGAATGGAGGGGGTGGCGGCGGCGGCTGCGGAAGCCAAAAGAAAGATAAAGTTAGCGCGGGAAGAGGCGAGAGCCTAGATGACCAACACGTGTCATCACCAAGCAGCTCGACTCCATCCAGCAATGCAGTAACACAAACACTTCTACAATATTGTTTGTATGGATTTTTTTTGAAGTGGATCCAATGTGAGGTGTTCTGAGCGTGGGTGGTGTTATAGGTTTGTAGAGCGTATAAAAGTTAAGGTAATTAGAGGATTGTTAATTAAAAATTACAAAAATAAATTTATTTTATATATAATTATATTATATAATATAATTATATATTAAGATACATATAAAATTTTATTATATAATTAAATCAGGTAAAATAATTAATTTATTATTATTATTATAAAATAAATTAATATTAATAATATAATAATTATAATAAGAACATTAATATAAATATATGTAATAAATTATATTATATATTTGATATATTATTTTTATTATATAATTTTATATAAAAAATTATTAATATATAAATTTATTTAAAATATATAAAAATAAATAAGAAAATTATAACATAGATATATTAAAATAATAACATTAAAATATCTAAATAATAAATAATACAAATTATTCAAATACTTATAAAAGTGTATAGTTTACATTTTATTGTAAATGAATTTGTTTGGAGGTTTTAACCCTCCAAATCCCACTAATATGATGCAAAAAGGAAAATTTTAATAATAAAGTGAGTTTTATTCTTAATTATTGTATGTATGGAAATGAAATGCCTAAATAATTTATTTTATTATTGTACAAGATAATTTATTATTTAATTTAAATTTGATAAGTTTTAATCCAAAAAATCATAGACAAATAAATACTTTTTTTGACCAAATTTTATTTAATAAAATCCATTCCATTTGGACAAAAATGGTTAAGTTTTAAAAAATTAAGAATATAAAGTATCAGTATATTTACAAATTTAAGGGAAATGGTTATTAGAACAAATCAGGTGTCCTAGTTTTGAATCTAATAAACTTTGAAAGCAAACTTGTTATTGCACTAGTACATTCAACCTTTGTTTAGTTTCCGTTCTCTTTAATTATATATCAATTTTGTAGAAATAGATAGAGATTAAAAGAAAAACTAATGACAAATTCTTAAGGGTTAGTGGTTTAAAAATAAATCAAAATTACCTAATTTTATATTTATACAATATTTTAATTGATTTAGTTGATACAAAACTTTTAATTTCTCACATTTATTGTGATACTCAATTTTTTATTTGAATATAACAATAATACCTATTTAATAGACTAGTGTGAAATTGTATTTTTTTTTACCCAACTAGTAACTTCATTCAACATGTAACATGTTTATATGTTTATAGAGTTAAAGTAAGAAAAAATACTCGCTAATTATGATAAAAAAAGTTGAAAAAAATGTATTACTTAATTTTCAATTCACTCTAAAGTTGTGTGCAATATAATCTCATATATGTTATTAAAACAAAATAACATGCTATTAAAAACTTAATGGATATAGCTCTCAAATAGCTCAACATTTGAACTTCTTAAGACTTTTGCAATAACTAATTAGTCCACCTGCACCTATACTTGCATTCATCCCCATGCAGTTTCATATATCATATAGTTATAGTTGCACATGTTATACCGTTATATCATATGTCATATAGTTATAGTTGCATATGTCATACCGTTATTATTGCACATACATAAGTGGAGAGTTGCACTTCGCATTCACCTCTCTAAATTAGTAAACGTGTTTTTTCAACACTCAGTCACTTAATGGCTTGACCCTTATACTCTACCTAAAATATCTTACATTAAAGAATATTATTATAAATTTAATCATAATAGTATAGGTGTATTTATATATATATATATATTTAATTCATCATTGATTAATTATCACATCTGACCTACTCAAAATATCTTACATTAAGGAATATTATTATAAATTTAGTCATAATAGTATATGTGTATTTATATATATATATATATATATTTAATTCCTCATTGATTAATTATCACATCCGACCTAGTTTGATTAGAACCAGTAAATATTCTTCGAAAAATAATAATCACAAAACAATCATATTTATTGAATAATAATAGTTTTATGTACCTTGCTTTAGGATTGAAGTATCCTTTTTATTAGAGGATTTCACCATTGTTCCTGTATGAATTTAGGGAAAAGAGGTGAGTAGGTTTTAATTAAAAGACTTAAAGAGATAATATGATATCCTCATATCACTAGTAAAAGAAATTTTGGATATTAGATCCTTTCTCTTTAAGCTGCTAGTACAACGTGCTTCGACCCGACTCTTAGCTTTATAGCTTAAACACACATTATCCATTTGAGATAATTTATCAGGATGAAAACTCAAGTTTATCTACGGGACTAGGCCCGTTTCCATTGGCCTTGGATCTATTTTACGAGTGTTCAAAAATGCGGCATTGGACCCACTTCTCTTTTCAAAATCGTGGCTTTGGGCCCACTGTGATAAAATAGATTTATCAAAATTGAATATATAGGATTTATGCTTCATGCTTCAACAAAAATAACTCCAAAAAATTATTTTGAGCAGTTTCACACATTTATGGGAGATTATTTTCTGCAAGGGGTTTATAAGCTTTTAATCAACGTTACATGAGCCTAACCGAGCCTGATATCAAAAATCTCACTCATCCAAGATCCGTGACTTGTTTGTCCCGAATGAATTTCCACTTGTCATAAAATGGTATTACTAGGTAGAAGTCTTCCTTTCACACCTATATTATCACGGATAATTAATTACTCAATATACAAAATTTCCACTTAGTACCCTATGGTTTCTCCTAATTACATATAAGTCCCTAAGTTTATTTCTTTGGCAATCAATTCCCAATTAATTACAACAATTTTCTAATTTTACTTTATTTGTAATTTCATTCCCCTATATAATTTTATCAAAATAAAATTATTAAAATTTGTAAATAATTCCTTATAATTATGTTTAATTGAAATTAAATTCCCAAAAATTATTTTTAGTTGCAATTAAATCTTGAAACTCTTCTTAATTACAAATTGATCCTCAATTGATGTCAATTTCACAAAAATCCCTAAACATTAAAAGATTCTCAATTGCCCAATTTTCCAATAATTGCACTTTAGGCCTTAGATCCTTGATGCATCAAATTGAATATTTAAACCTTGTTAATTTCCTCATATCATGCTACTAATCATCTTCTTCATCTTTCTATGTCCATTCTAAGCTTTAAATCACTTTATTTGACCCAAAATCGAGCTTAAACAGAGCTTTGTCGAAAAATCTTTCTAGAGGAAGAAAGATTCAATTTTTTTACGGTGAAGGGACGATTGTCGGAGCTCTCAGTATGGAGGAAAGATCTCATCAAGGGGGTTCTCCTAGGATCAAATTTCACATTAATTGATAAAATGGGCAATGGAATTTCATCAGCAAAATTTTAATAATTTATGCTTTGTAATTTCACTATTCCGACGAAGGGAGGTGGAATTGAATTACCATACAAGTTTTGAGAGGTCAAGGCTCAGTCGTTAGGAGTTGGGGGAGGGTTGGCATGCTCTTAGGAGGGTCGGAGGTGGTCGAAATTTGGCTCAAAAGTTTCTGCCCAAATTCGATCGTCGAAGTGCCTATATTGTGCAGACTCTCTAGTGCTTCTCCGATAATCTTCAAGCTAAATGAAGTATGCAGGAAGACAAAGTACTTACTAAGGATTCTAGATAACTAAATTTTATAATTGGAGGTGGAGAAAATGGTCGATGTCGAAGTTTTGGTTCGAGGATGGTTGGAATGTGGAGCTGTTCAGGTTCTATGATAAATGGAGAAGTGTAGACAACAAATGGATAGTAACTATTTATATAGGGAGCTTAGGGACTGACCGTTCTAGCCATCCATCCATTGGAAACCATTAACTCATCGATGTAAGGCCTTGTCGAAGCCATTAAAGTCTCACCATAATTATTGCATTAGTCTTTCTCACTTCTTGTTCAGAAATCTCAAGGAAGAAGACGATACTGTGAGCTTTGCACGTGCAAGCTACCCCATGTCACATTGTGATTTTCTGGCATTGCTAACACGACCTCTCACTCAGCGTCCAAGTCACCCGTTGACAAGACACGTGGCAACCTCTCATTGGTCGCCTAAACCGACGTGGCCATTGAGCGAATCTAGCCCTCCGTTGACCATGACACATGGCGTCCTCTAATTGGCTAATTTAAATTCGTCAGTTTTCCCACCTGATGCACTCTACCATTGCCACGTGTCAACCTCTGATTGACTGTGGCCATACGACATGGCTTTGCCATGTGTCAACCTCTAATTGGTTGACCATTCTTTAACATTATAGTTAGTTGCTGATGTGGCACCTTTGCCACGTGTCAACTCCTCATTGGCCAACCCTACTTGTCACACCCCGGGCCAGTTTGGTCGGATCCCCGTGATCAACCCGTCACTCTCTCGGTTTACCAAGGGTTGCCCTTTGTTTAATAACCGTGAAGAGTAAGGCATCCTTTAAACATGCACCTTCCCTGGAATAACATAAATCAAAACAGCATAAAATTATAAATTTATCATACTTATCCCATAGGCATCTTAGTTAATGGTCTTTAAGAGTAGACTTTCTAGAATTTCCTGAAAGGGATATAAGGGAGGGGGGTGAGTACAACTACTCAGTGAATGGATTTTCAAAAATAATCTTTTAGGTAAAAGATTTGTATTGGAGTGTGCCAGACAACTTACTTTCTTTCAAAAATACTTTCATTTCAAAACTCTATTTTTATCACCATTTCTTATTAATCATGGTGTGTTATCACCCAACACACATCTTTCATCATGAAGGTCAATCACACAATCGCAGGCCAGCCCGTCCACTGAACCCACTTGTGGCATCGGAGCGACTTTACCGGCCATCTAGATAGAAGCACGTCCACTTCTACCTTGAGAATGAGTGGATGTACGCAACATCCGACCTTCAATCCCAAAATCAATTCTTCGTGTCTGTATGAGGACAGAGACCTCATCCCGACCCTACCCTGGTCTCGTGTGCAATGAAGCTACATTGAGCTTCGCAAGGTCACCTGTTCCGACGAACTGCCCTTATATCCACCAGGTCGTTCAGGGCCCTAGGACACATCACTACCCCTCTTGGGCATCTTGAAGGTCACGTACACATAGTGCATGCACAATCAGTATTTTCATCTCATGCCTTATAATCTATGGTGCCACTAGCCCAACGGCCCCCACCATCAACTCAACCTACAACTTTTTGTCTTGACTAGTCCAGAGACCTGTCATGTCGCACTGCCACTAGTTGATTGAATATGTCGATCATGTCTTGGTACCATGGCCAAACAATTCATTTCCTTAACATGTTATGGCATATATCTCATGTTTGTTTACGACCTCCTGCTCGTGCCAATTGGCCTATGGCCCACTGTTCGAGATTTTCAAAATCGGGCATATTAGCCCCCAAGTTTCAAAACTGAGGCCCCCGACCTATAAGAGCTATTTGAGCATCCGTCAAGAAGGTCTCCCAAATTTTTTAAGCAGTGGCACATAGTCAGGGGAGAGCACTTTCGATAAAAATATGTTTTTAGCTGTCCATCATACCGACCGGGTATAATGACATCTCTGTTCATAATTGATGAACGGGTTTTCCACTTCCTTCGAGAAAGTTTCATTATACCAACCGGGTATGATCTACTTACAACCAGTAAGTAGTTTTTCCGCGTGATTTTCACATCACTTCTCTAAGTTGTGATGTTTAAAATACCACTCACTAAGTAGTGGGTTTTCATTTCGAGGTACTTATCATCCCCAACCGGATATGATATAAAATCCCACTCACAACCGGTAAGTGGTTTTTAATTTTAAATTGTGATCATCATCCCAACCGGGTATGACGTTAGTAAGCCCACTCACCCGTTAATGTAGTGAATTCCACTTGACCGGTTCCTTGTATTCACACGAGCTTGTCCTTGCTGTCATTCCCGGTACCTCGTATTCCTACATGATATGAACATCCTTGTTCATTATCCCTCGGCCTAATAGTCTTCATTCATTCCAAATGAATGAGAAAACCAAACTTTCTATTTATTTGCAATTAGGTCCCTAAAGTTATTTTTTCTTTAATATTCAGTCCCTAATGCCGTTTTTTCCTCAAATTGAGTCCCGAAACTTTTAAAATTTATCTTAGGACCTCAATTTATTCAAATTCACAAAAGGGGTTTAATTTCCCAAATTTCTAATTTGGTCCCCGAACTTTTCCAAAATTAGCATTTTGCCCTTCCTTTACAAAAATGGTAAGTTTTACCCCAAAAATTCTAAAATTCCTCAATTGGCCCTCTAACGTTCTTATCATGCCCAATTGACCCTCAATTTTAGAAAATTACATTTTGGTCCTTCGAATTTTTGAAAACCCTTAATTTTTCCAAAATTTCCCTCAATTTCAACTCACTAACACAACCGAATTTGATTTCATCAAATTGACCAATCAAACACCTCTAATTGAAATTGTAGTTGAAATTGAGTTTCTACATGTTCATACGATTCCATAGAACTTTGAATCGTAAGTTTTAACGTCTGAACGAGCTCAAACGGAGCTTCACTGGAAAATAGACTATAGAGAGAGAAAGCTTCGATTGCTTACCGGTGAGGATACGACGGTCTGAGCTTTCTATCTGGCCAGGTAGCTTTCATGCTGAGGTTCATCCTAGAATCAAGAATCACATCAATTGATGTGGAATTGAGTTAGAATTTCATCATTGAAATTCTATCGGTTCTCTCTCTAGCATCGATCAAAATTTGCAGAGTGGAGCTGAATTGGCTTACCTTTTGGTCCTAATTCGGTCGTGGGAGGGCTTAGAAAGTGTTGGGAAGGCTTGGTTTGGCCTGAGGAGGGCTTGAATTGGCCGATTTCAGCTCAGTTGAAACAGGGCTGCTTCGGTCCATCAGAGCTACTTCATTGTTCCATCTCGCTGTCACTTCTCCGACAACCCTCAAAGCAAATGGAGACTATAGCCGTGTAGCTGACTTCTCCCTAGTTCTAAAGAACCTGACCTTTCCTTGTTTGACTAAAAAATAACCCTATATTGGAGCTTTGGTTCGAGCTTCGCCATAAAACTAAGCAGCTGAGAGAGTGTGAGCTTTTCAGGTGTGGAGAGGATAAATGGGGAGGGGGTCTTTATATTGGAAGCTCGGGGACTTCTTGGCCGTTCGATTGGCGCCTTAATGGCAGTCATTAATTGCCTGAAACTCCCTGGTCAGAGACTTTTCAGCTTCGCCAGCGCTGCGCAATTTTCCAGCGAGTGAACAATACTGTCATCTGAAGGAAGAAGACGACACTTTTCCGAACCGGACTGGACCGGTTTGAATCGAGTTCAAAGCTTAAATCGGCCGATTCACCCCATTCGATCGAATTTTTCAAATTTAAAAATTTCTAAATTTATCTAAATTCATTTTCTATCCAATAGTGGCCACAAATCTCAAATTTAAAATTTTTAAGCCACCTAGAAAAATAAATTTAGAATTCGGTTCAATAGTGGTTCAAACCGGTCCAAACCGGTTCAATCTGGTTCGGATCTGGTTCACCTGAACCGGTTTGGTTTTCATCTCGAATTCATTCTCAAGTCCATTTCCATGACTTTTGGGACCCCCTTTGGGTCACTCGGGATCCATAAATTTCCTGGTTTCCCCTTTCTCTATCGGTTCCAGTTCATGAACCGACTTGATTCATAAACCGGTTCAATCTAGTTGGATCCGGTTCATCTAAATCAGTATAGTTTTTCTCTTCCAATTTGTCCAAGGTTCTTTTCCAAGGTTTTATGAATTCTTTGGATCACCTGGGAGTTGTAAATTTCCAAATTGCTCGTTTCTTGATAATCGGGTTTGTGGACCGGTTCGATTTTCTTACTCGGTTTGACCAGTTCTTTTCCTAGTTTTTCTTAACTCAAAAGGGTGAGGTTTACAACTCTCCCCTCCTTTTAGGAGTTTTGTCATCGAAACTTTAATTAGCAACCTTGCATGTGGAATCATTTCTTTTGATGTCCATTTGGTGTTTCCTTAACATGCAAACTCTTCTCTTTTTCTTTCAACAAGCCCTTTTTACATCATTCACTTAAGAAATTTCTTTTCCTTTATATTATTTACTCCCTCTATGGAGTTTATCATAACTAGACAAACCATACTTAAGGGTATATCCTTAGATTCACATTTGCTTAGAGAAACATTTTCCCTTTGAGGTCCTATACTCAGGATTGGGAGTTCCAACATACCAAATCATTCACGTGTCTAGTTTACCTCTTGGTTGTTGAAATCCTTAGCTCGATGTCCTTAGAGCATTACATACCTATTTCCATTCTATTTCGACTCTTCCTTCATTCGTTGTCCATTACAATTTCATCCAAATTTTATGTTTGACCCTATCATGCTTACAAACGGACTCTTTCTTATTTTGAGTCATGTTCTCCTCGAGACTATTGGGTTTACATGCCCCTTATAGCATGAAATTTTCTAGATTTTGTCCCTATGTCCATTAGATTTCCAGAACACCTCCTTTAGGGTTATTCCCAACTTTCCAACCTCTCAGGGATTGTATAACTCCATCCCTCTTTTCTTTTGGTAGTATTCCTCAAGTACCTTTACCATTATCTAATCAACTTACAAAACTGTGTGGGTTCTCCTTACTAACTCGTCCTTTCTCAACTTACTTATTGAGTCTTTTCGGTTCCAATTATTTGGTTTCCAAGTGATTTACTGACATGCTGGGATTCTTTCCTCTTAAGTTCTTGGTGTTCTTTATCCAAGGATTTTTTCCTTAATCCACTTTTACTTACTCGTAATCATTTCATGATTCTTTGTTCTCATTTTTAATATATGTGTCGATTCCTTTGCTTGGGAAGATTCCCTTCTTCCGGGTTCGTTCTCTACTATGTCCCTCGCAATAGAGACTTCCCTCTTAGGGGCTACTTGCTCAACCTTCTTATTATTCCTCGTAGGGTTCTTTCTTCTTTTCTTTGCACCCCTATCTATGTTAGGGAATTTGCCCGTATTGGATCCTTCTTAATCCACAACTTCTGTTTCATCCCTTATTCCTTACTGTAGATACTTTCGATTTTCGATCTTATTCCGTGCACTTCACACTATGCTCAGTCGTCCACTCTTTAAGCTTCGTATGCGCGCGTGGACTATGACTTGTTTTGCCAATTGTGGTTATTCCTCCTTAACCACATCTTTATTTGGAGGGCTTACTTTTCTAATGTTTCTCAGATGTTCTTCATTACCTTATTATGGATAGTCCACTCATTCTTACTTGTCATAACATCTCTTGATGCTGACTTCCTACTTACCCTTTTCTTGAGTTTAACTTACTTCTTAGATTCTCTTAATATGCTTCCCTGGGTTTCTTTCACCTTAGCATGCATTTTATTTGTAAAATTGTCTCCTCACGTCTCGTCACCTGGTTCCATTTATTCTTTATTAGGTCAAGTATCCTTCTTAGGTTTTCTTTATTTGGGAGGATTCTTACCCTTTTCTGCCATAATTTATTTTTCATTCATCTTTGAAGGCACATAACTTTAAATGATGTCCCTTGATGCCATTCTTTCATGCTTACCTTTACTCTTGAGATCCTACGGGTACATCCTTCGTACTCCATCCTCATTCTCACTTGTACCCTAGTATATGTCTATTTCTTTATAGGGACAGCTCACATCCACCTAGTTTCAAAATCCCTTGATCATCCTTCGAGAGGCTCGCTTAACCATTCAAGACTTTTAATTATAAATCCGGTCTTGGCCTTTGATTTCTTTAAGGATTTTCCTTCGTTCTTTTTTTTTTCCCAATGTTTTGGCTTTTTCACTTCTCCCTTCTTTGTCGTGGTTTAAATCCATGGTTCTCTCAAAGACTAGTTCTTTAACTAACTCCTTCTCACTATTTTTTTGGTCCAATCGTTTGGGCAACTGTATCACTCGCCCTTCATGCCCATCCTATTGTCCTTCACAGAGTATAGTCTTTACTACATCTCAACATTTCTTATGGTTTTGTTTATTCTCTTTGGCTGTCCTGTTGCTACTTGTTTCTTCTTTCTATTGTTTCTCATGGAATTAATATTTGGTTCTTCTGCTCTCTCCAAACAGGTCACACTAGGCCATCATGATACCTCTTTCCTTTGAAAAGTTTTCTAATGAAGGGTTGGTTCCTTGCACTTCACATTCTGTCCATCCACTCAACAATGTTTCCTTCAAGGGTACTTAGTCGTATGTATCTCTCTAAAGTTTCCTTTCATAGCGTATTTCTTCTCCTCTTCATTCTTACTGTGTCATATCCCTAGAGTTTTGGAGGGATGTTTTTCTGTGTTTGCCCCTTATGAGAGGGTTCTAGGTATACTTTTTTACCTCCATTCTTGTGGTATCCTTCTCAGTTTGACCTTCTTAAAAAAAGGTTTAAATTTGGTTTTTACCTCATCATCTATTGACCTCTTTTTGAACTGCTTACTTAACCCGCTCCATGGTTTTGGTCATCAGTCCTTTATGTATTTCATGACCTTTGAGGAGGTATTGCCCTAAATCTATGAGGTGTGGAACATTCCTTCTTTCCCTTACACTTATGACAGGTTTGGTACTTGTCCTTAGTAGAGTTGGGTACTTCTTCACGTAGTGTCCCCATTGTTCATACTTTTAATAGGTTATTCCCTTGTGTGGACCGTTATGGTTTCTCCTTTCCTTCAGGTGTTGTGGGGCCTTTCTAGGGGTTACTGATAGTTTGGTGCTTCACCGTCCTTGAGTGTGATCACCTTAAGAGTTTTCTTGTTAAGTCTTATTTTCCAAATGGTCACTCTAGGAGTCCTCCTATATTCCTTGATTCCCTCATTCAGCTTACTTAACTGGAATGGGATTTTCCCTAATTTTAATGGTGAAGGAGTTTGTTTGTTTACTATTATTGGGACCATCTTCCTAGCAAGATCACTTCATTGAGAGATAGTAATTTAAGAATTTGAGTACTTCATTAATAGGGGAATACAAAAGGTTGGGGTTTTAGCCATATCACAAAAGTAGTCACAGAATAGATAGGAAGCTACGGTTTTCTTGGCAAGTATCCTCCTTGGTAAGATTATACGTCCGTACTAACATTCCTAGCTTTAGACTTGGCTCCCTTTGTACACAGGATTGTGACCCTAACATGTCCTGGCACTATACTCCTTGGGGGTACTGGATATTTCCCCATTTGATCCTTTGGGGCTTCTACTATACCTCGGACATTGGGAAGCTTCTAGAGTTGTCTTCCTACGAGGACAGGTGTTGAGTACAGTCATTCCTAGTTTTCTTGGTTACTCTACTCGGAACCATTTGAAAATTTTAAGATAAATCCTGTCACGCCCCGACCCGGTTTGGTCAGATCCCCGTGATCAACCTGCCACTCTCCTGGTTTATTAAAGGGTTTCCCCTTATCATAAATCGTAAAGAGTAAGGCGTCCTTTAACTTGCACCTTTTTCCTGGAATAGCATAATCAAAACTGTATGACATTTAAAACTTTACATACCTGTCTTACAGGCATCTTAGTTGACGGTCTTTAAGGGGAGGCTTTCGGGATTTCCTGAAAGGGATATAAGGGAGAGGGTGAGTACGACTACTCAGTGAATGGGTTTTTAAAAGCTTTTGACTTTTAAGAAAAAACATTTATATGGAGTGTGCCAGACTCCTTTGTTTTCAAAAATCCCATCATTTAAAAATTTGGATTTTTCCATTATTTCTTAGTTACCATGGTGTGTCATCACCCAACACACATCCTTCATCATGAAGATTACACACATTCGCAAGTCAGTATCACCCGGATAGAAGTACGACCACTTCTACCCTGGGAATGAGTGGATGTACATGACATCCTACCCACAATCCCAAAATCACTTCTTCATATCCGTATGAGGACAAAGACCTCATCCTGTCCCCACCTCGGTCTCATGCGCTTCGTGCTACTCCAGATTTCGCACAGACACCTAGAACGACAAACTGCCCTTATAGCCACCAGGTCGTCTAGTGCCCTTAGGACGCATCACTACCCCTCATGGGCGTCTTGATGATCCCGTACTCACAGTGCATGCACAAACAATTTTTCTTATATTGCCATGTAATTTGTGGTGCCACTAGTCCAATGGCCCCGACTCTCAACTCAACCCGCAACTGTTTGTCTTGACTAGTCTGTTGACCTGTCATGTCGCATTGCCGCTAGTTGACTGAGCATGTCGGTCCTATCTTGGTACCATGGCCAAACAATTCACTTATTAAGTTTTATGGCACATATATCATGTTCATTTACGAGCTCCTGCTCGTGCCAACTGGCCTTGGGCCCACTGTACGAGATTTTCAAAACCGGGAATTTAGTCCCCAAGTTACAAAATCGAGGCCTCCAGCCTATTAGAGCTATTCGAGCTCCCGTCGAGAAGGTCTCCCAAATTGTTTAAGCATTGGCACATAGTCAGGGGAGAGCACTTCCGACAAAAATAGGTTTTTACTATCCATCATACCGACCGGTATAAGGACATCTCCGTTCATAACCGATGAACAGGTTTTCAACTTCCTTCGAGGAAGTCTCATCATACCAACCGGGTATGATCTACTTACAACCCGTAAGTAGTTTTTTCGTATAACTTTCACATCACTTTCTCTAAGTAGTGATTATTAAAATACCACTAAACAGTGGGTTTTTATATCGAGGCACTTATCATCCCCAACCGGGTATGATGTTAGTAAACCCACTCACAACCGGTAAATGGTTTTTAACTTTAAACTGTGCTCATCATCCCAACTGGGTATGATGTGAATAACCCACTCACCCGTTAATGCCGTGAATTCCACTAGACTGGTTCTTTGTATTCACCCGAGCTTGTCCTTGCTGGTGTTCCCGGTATTTAACGTTCCTACACGATATGAACAACCTTGTTCATTATTACTCGGCATAACAGCCTTCATTCATTAATGAATGAGAAAACCCAAACTTTTAGTTATTTGCAGTTAGGTCCCTAAAGTTATTTCTCTTTAACTTTAAGTCCCTAATGTCGGTTTTTCCTCAAATTGAGTCCCGTAACTTTTAAAATTTATCGTGGGACCTCAATTTATTCAATTTCACCAAAAAGGGGTTTAATTTTCCAAATTTCCAATTTGGTTCCCCAATTTTTCCAAAATTACCATTTTGCCCTTCTTTCACAAAAATGGTAAGTTTTTCCCCAAAATTTCCAAAATTCCTCAATTGGTCCTCCAACATTATTTTCATGCCCAATTGACCCTCAATTTCATAAAATTGTATTTTAGCCCCTTTGAATTTCAAAAATCCCCAAAATTTCCCCCAATTTCAACTCTTCAACACTACCGAATTTGATTTCCTCAAATTAACCGATCAAACACTTCTAATTATTGAAATTGGAGTTGAAATTGAGTTCCTGTATGTTCATACGATTCTAAGAAACTTTGAATCGCAGATTTTAACGTCGGAACTAGCTCAAACGGAGCTTTGCCGGAAAATAGACTGTAGAGAGAGAAAGCTTCGATTACTCACCGGTGAAGGCACGACAGTCCGAGCTTTCGATCTGGGCAGATAGGTCTCGTCCGGAGGTTCATCCTAAAATCAAGTATTGTATCAATTGATGTGAAATTGGATTAGAATTTCGTTATTGAAATTCAATCGACTCTCTCTCTAGCACCGATCGAAAATTATAAAGGGGAGCCGAATTGGCTTACCTTTCAGTTCTAATTCGGCTGTGGAAAGGCTGAGGAAGTGTTGTGAGGGCTTGGTTTGGCCTGAGGAGGGCTTGAAATGGCCGATTTTAGCTTGGCCGAAATAGGGCAGCTTCGGTCCACCGGAGTTGCTTCACTATTCCATCATGTCAACGCTTCTCCAATGATTCTCGGATTGACTGGAGTTTGCTATCAGATAGCTGTCTTCTCTCCGGTTCTAAAGAGCCCGACCCTTGTTCAAGTCGAAGCTCTGGTTTGAGCTTTACCGAGAAATGGAGCAGTAGAGAGAGAGAGAAGTGTTCAGGTGTGAGGAGAATGAAATGGGGATGACCTCTTTATATAGTCGTAAAACCGTGTAGTGTGAGGAGGTCACCCATCCTCACACTACTCTCAAGTAAGCACGCTTAACTTTGAAGTTCTTATGGAATCTAGTTCACCTAAACCAATTTGGTTTTTACTTTCTAGTTTGTCTTAAGTTTCTTTTCCAATGTTTAATAAATCCTTTGGATCAATTGAAAGTTGTAAATTTTCATATTGCTTATTCCCAAATGTAAATCGGTTTGGTTTTTTTATTCGGTTTGACCGGTTCTTTTCCCGGTTTTCCTTAACTCAAATGTGCGGGGTTTACAAATCCTATTAGTTACTATATTTTCTAGTCTTGATTATGCATTCGAGGAAATAGGCTCTGATACCACTCAAGTTGTCACACCCGACCTAATTTGGTCGGATCCCTATAATCAACCTGCCACTCTTCCGGTTTACTAAGGGTTGCCCTTTGTTTAATAATCATGAAGCGTAAGGCGTCCTTTAAACATGCACTTTTCCTAGAATAACATAAATCAAAACTGCATAAAATTCTAAATTTATCATACTTGTCTCACAGGCGTCTTTGTTGATTGTCTTTAAAGGTAGGCTTTCTGAAATTTCCTAAAAGGGATATAAGGGAGTGGGTGAGTATAAATACTCAGCGAATGAGTTTTCAAAAATAAAATTTTAGGAAAAATATTTGTATTGGAGTGTGCTAGACTCCTTATTTTCTTTCAAAAATACTTTCATTTCAAAACTCTATTTTATCACCATTTCTTATTAATCACAATGTGTTATCACCCAACACACATCCTTTATCATAAAGGTCAATCACACAATCGCAGGCCAGCCCATCCACTAAACCCACTTGTGGCATCAGAGCGACTTTACCGGCCACCTAGATGGAAGCACGTACACTTCTACCTTGAGAATGAGTGGATGTACGTGACATTTGACCCTCAATCCCGAAATCAATTCTCTGTGTCCGTATGAGGACAGAGACCTCATCCTGACCCCACCTCGGTCTCGTGTGCAATGAAGCTACATCGAGCTTCGCAAGGTCACCTGTTCCGATGAACTGCCCTTATATCCACCAGGTCGTTCAGGGCCCTAGGACACATCACTACCCCTCTTGGGCTTCTTGAAGGTCACGTACACATAGTGCATGCACAATCAGTATTTTCATCTCATGCCTTATAATCTATGGTGCCACTAGCCCAACGACCCCCACCATCAACTCAACCTACAACTATTTGTCTTGACTAGTCCGGAGACCTGTCATGTCGCACTGCCACTAGTTGATTGAATATGTCGATCATGTCTTGGTACCATGGCCAAACAATTCATTTCCTTAACGTTTTATGGCATATATCTCATGTTTGTTTACGAGCTCCTGCTCGTGCCAATTGGCCTATGACCCACTATTCGAAATTTTCAAAATCGGGCATATTAGCCCCTAAGTTTCAAAACCGAGGCCCTAGGCTTATAAGATCTATTCGAGCTCTTGTTAAGAAGGTCTCCCAAATTGTTCAAGTAGTGGCACACAGTCAGGAGAGAGCACTTCCGACAAAAATATGTTTTCAACTGTCCATCATACCGACCGGGTATAATGACATCTTCGTTCATAATCGATGATCAAATTTTCCGCTTCCTTTGAGGAAGTTTCATCATAGCAACCAGTATGATCTACTTACAAATGGCAAGTACTTTTTTCTCATGATTTTCACATCACTTCTCTAAGTTGTGATGTTTAAAATACCACTAAGTAGTGAGTTTTCATTTTGAGGTACTTGTCATCCCGAACCGGGTATGATATAAAATCCCACTCACAACCGGTAAGTGGTTTCTAACTTTAAATTGTGCTCATCATCCCAACCGGGTAAGACGTTAGTAAGCGCACTCACCCATTAATGTAGTGAATTCCACTTGACCGGTTCCTTGTATTCACGTGAGCTTGTTCTTGCTGGCGTTCCTAGTACCTCATATTCCTATACGATATGAACATCCTTGTTCATTATCCCTCGGCCTAATAGCCTTCATTCATTCCAAATGAATGAGAAAACCAAACTTTCTATTTATTTGCAATTAGGTCCCTAAAGTTTTTTTCTTTAACTTTGAGTCCCTAATACCGGTTTTTCCTCAAATTGAGTCTCAAAACTTTTAAAATTTATCTTAAGACCTCAATTTATTCAAATTCACAAAAGGGGTTTAATTTTCCAAATTCCAATTTAGTCCCCGAACTTTTCTAAAATTATCATTTTGCCCTTCCTATACAAAAATGGTAAGTTTCACCCCAAAAATTCTAAAATTCCTCAATTGGCCCTCTAACATTCTTATCATGCCCAATTGACCCTCTAACATTCTTATCATGCCCAATTGACCCTCAATTTTAGAAAATTGCACTTTAGTCCTTCGAATTTTTGAAAATCCCCAATTTCCCCAAAATTTTCCCCAATTTCACCTCACTGACAAAGCTGAATTTGATTTTATCAAATTGATCGATCAAACACCTCTAATTGTTGAAATTTTAGTTGAAATTGAGTTTCTACATGTTCATACGATTCCATAGAATATTGAATCGTAAGTTTTAATGCTGGAACGAGCTCAAATGGAGATTTGCTAGAAAATAGACTGTAGAGAGAGAAAGCTTCGATTGCTCACTAGTGAGGGCGCGACGGTCTGAGCTTTCTATCTTGGTAGGTAGCTCTTGTCCTGATGTTCATCCTAGAATCAAGAATTGCTTAAATTGATGTCGAATTGAGTTAGAATTTCATCATCAAAATTATGTCGGTTCTCTCTTTAGCACCGATCGGAATTTGCAGAGGGGAGCAGAATTGACTTACCTTTCTATCCTAATTTGACAGTGGGAAGGCTGAGGAAGTGTTAGGAAAGTTTGGTTTGGCTAGAGGAGGGCTCAAATTGGCTGATTTCAGCTTGGCTGAAACATGGCAGCTTCTATCCGTCGGAGCTGCTTCATTGTTCCATCACGCTGTCGCTTTTCCGGCAATCCTCGGAGCAAACAGAGGCTACAGCTGTGTAGCTGACTTCTCCCCGGTTCTAAAGAACCCGACCTTGCCTTGTTTGGCTAAAAAATGACCGTATATCAGAGCTCTGGTTCGAGCTTTGCCGGAAAATAAAGCAACTGAGAGAGAGTGAGCTTTTTAGGTGTGGAGAGGATGAATGGGAAGGGGGTCTTTATATTGGAAGCTCGAGGACATCTTGGCCATCCAATTGGCACCTTAATGGTAGTCATTCATTGCATGAAACTCCCTGGCCGGAGACTTCTTAGCTTCGCCAGTGATGCACGATTTTCTGACGAGTGAACAGTGTTGTTATCTAAAGGAGGAAGATGACACTGTTCCAAACCGAATCGGACCGGTCCGAATCGGGTTCAAAGCTTAAACCGGCTGGTTCACCCCCCATTCGACTGAATTTTTCAAATATAAAAATTTCTAAATTCATATAAATTCATTTTCTATACAATGGTGGTCTCAAATCTCAAATTTGAATTTGTTAAACCACTTAGAAAAATGAATTTAGAATTCGGTTCAATAGTGGTTCAAACCGGTTCAATCCGATTCACCTGAACATGTTTAGTTTTCATGTCCAATTCATTCTCAAGTCCATTTCCATTACCTTTGGGAATCCATGAATTTCCCGGTTTGCCCTTTCTCTATCGGTTCTAGTTCATGAACTAACTCGGTTTATAAACCGATTCAATCCAGTTGGATCCAATTCATTTAAACCGGTCTAGTTTTTCTCTTCCAATTTGTCCTAAGGTTCTTTTCCAAGGTTTTATATACACTTTAGATCACCCGAGAGTTGGAAATTTCCAAATTGCCTATTTCCTGATTATCAAGTTTGTGGACCAATTCGGTTTTCTTACTCGGTTAAACTAGTTCTTTTCCCAATTTTTCTTAACTCAAAAGGGTGGGATTTGCACTACTAATGAGGCTTCTCCTTAGTTGACTATTGAATAAGGACACATGTCGCTCCCACATTAGTTAGTCTTCGGTGACATGGATTTTCTTCATTTGACCATTGATCGAGAACACGTGTCACACTTTAATTGGTCAACACTTCTAGACATTGACCGAGCAGCTAACTAGGCTCACTTCGCCACATGTCGCACACTAATTGGTCGCGTACGCTTACTTGGCACTGACTTGGTAGGCGGTCCATTGACCGGCTGGACTGTTGACTGGTTTGGTCGGATCAGGTTCAATTACTCAAAATTGATAATCGGTTGGTTGAAGCCCGATTCAACTAATTTTCTAAAAATAAAAAATTTCTAAATTGATCTAAACTCAATTCTACACATTGGTGACTTCAATTTCCCAAATTGATATTTCTATGTCACTTTGAAAAATGAATATTTGAACCACTTCAACCTAGTTGGGGTCTGGTTCATCCTGAACCAGACCAATTTTCACATCCTTTTTGGTTCATGGTTCATTTCCTTGGTGTTTGCATCCTTATTGATCACTTGGAATTTTCCAAATTCCCATATTGTTTTCCCTTTACAATTTCTGGTTCACTTTGATTCATAGTTTTCTCTTTGAAAACTTGGGGTTCACATTTTCAGCTTCTTTATTTTGAGAAATATTTTTTACAAATTCTCCCCAACTTTTAAGTAGTTCTATCTGCAGAACTTGTCACGTCCCAATCTGGTTTGGTCAGATCCCCATGATCAACCCGCCACTCTCCCAATTTATTTAGGGTTTTCCCTTCTTTTAAATCAAATGGAGTAAGACGTCCTTTAAACTTGTACCTTTACTATAATAACATAAATCAAAACTGCATGAAATTTACACTTATCATACCTGTCTTACAGGTGTGACAAACTTGTGGTCTTTGGGTAGGATTTTCCCTAGGTTACCTGAAAAGGGGTATACAGAGTATGATCTACTTACACTCGGTAATTAGTTTTTCTGTATAATTTCCACATCACTCTTATTTAGGTGTGATGTTTAAAATTTCACTCAGTAGTGGGATTTCATTTCCGAGGTGCTTATCACCCCAAATGAGTATGATATAAAATCCCACTCACCCGATAATACAGTGATTTCCTCTTAACTGGTTCTTTGTCTTTACACGAGCTTGTGCTTGCCGGCGTTCCCGGTACTTCGTGTTCCTACATGATATAAACATCCTTGTTCATTATCCCTTAGCTTAATAGTCTTTATTAATCATGAATGGATGAAATACTCAAACTTTTCAATTAATTCCAATTAGGTCCCTAAAGTTCTTTTTCTTTAACTTTATGTCTCTAATGCCAATTTTCCCCCAAATTGAGTCCCGAAACTTCTAAAAATCACCTTGGGACCTCAATTTATTTAAAATCACAAAAGGTGATTCAAATTTTCTAAATTCCCAATTTGGTCCTCAATTTTTTCAAAATTACCATTTTGCCCCTACTTTACAAAAAAGGTAAATGTTACCCCAAAAATTAGCCAATTGGTCCTCCAACATATTCTCTATGCCCAATTGAACCTCAATTTTAGGAAATTGCACTTTAGTCCCTTGAATTTTTGAAATCCCCAAATTTCCCCCCAATTTCAACCTTCCACGACCAAATTTGATTTTATCAAATTAATTGATCAAATGAGCTTAATTGTTGAAATTTAAGTTAGATTTGGGTTCCTACACCTCCATACGATTCAATTGCACTTTGAATCACACAATTTGACGTCGGAACGGGCTCAAACGAAGCTTTGCCGGAAAATTGAATGTAGAGAGAGAAAGCTTTGAAAGCTTTCCATCGGGGGTGCGGTAGTCCCATCTTTCAATCTAGATAGATAGCTCTTTTCCTGAGATTTTTCCTCAATTCATATCGAATTGAGGAAGAATTTGATCAGCAAAGATCTGTCAGTTCTCTCTCTAGCACCGATCGGAATTCATAAAGGGGAGCCAAATTGGCTTACCTTTCCGCTCTAATTTAGCTGTAGGTGGGTAGTGGAAGTGTTGGGAGGGCTTGGTTTGGCTTGCGAAGGGCTTGAATTGGCCATTTTCAGCTCGGCCAAAATAGGGCAGCTATGGTCCGCCAGAGCTGCTCCACTGTTCTATCATGCCGGCGTTTCTTCGGTGACCCTCGGAGCAAATGGAGACTTTAGGAGTGTAGCTGACTTCTCCCCAAATCCAAAGAACCTGACCATGCCTTCTTTGGCTCATAAAAATGCCCAAGTCGGAGCTCTCGTTTGAGCTTCACCAAAAAATGGAGCAGTAGGGAGAGAGTGGAGTTTTCAGGTGTGAGGAGGATGAATGGGGAGGGGCTCTTTATATAGGAAGCTTGGGGACTTCTTGGTCGTCCAATTGGAGCCTTAATGGCAGTTATTCATTGCCTGAAACTCCCTAGCCAAAGACTTTTCATCTTTGTCGGCGCCGCTTGATTTTCTAGCGAGTGAACAGTGTTGTCATCTAAAGGAAGAAGATGACACTCTTCCAAAAAAGATCAGACCGGTCCGAACCGGCTTCAACGCTTAAACCGGCTAGTTCAGGCCCAATTCGATTGAGTTTTTCAAAATTAAAAATTTGTAAATCCATCTAAATTCATTCTTTATCAAATGGTGGCCTCAATTCTCCAATTTGAATTTTTTACGCCACCTAGAAAAAATAAATTTAGAAACCGATTCAAGAGTAATTCAAACTAGTTCAATCTAGTTCAGGTCCGATTCACATGGACTGGTTTAGTTTTCATCTCCAATTCACCCTAAAGTCCTTTATCATGACTTTTGTTACTCATTAGATTACTCGAGATCTATACATTTCCAGTGTTGTCCTTTCTCTATCGGTTTCGGTGTATAAATTGGCTCGGTTTTTTCTTTAGAAATGACCAGTTCTTTTCCTATTTTTTTTATTATCAAAGTACGGGGTTACAAAACTAGTCATATATTAAATAAATAGGGATACTTTTTCCTAATTACAAACTCCATTTCCCATGTCCCTTCTTCTATCTAGTTATTATGCTAGAGCACCTTAACTAAAGGGATTTTCTTATTCATGAGATTTTTCCTCATCTATGCATGATGTGTATAGGTTCCACTTCATAGGTTATATTTTCTTCTAACTCTAGTGGGGGACTTGTTAGCACATGACTAGGGTTGGGCTCGTACTTCCTCAATACTGATACATGGAACACATCATGTATTCTATACAAATCTGGGGGTAACTCTAGTTGATATGTGACCAGTCCAATTCTTCGGATAATAGGGTAGGGGCCTATATACCTCGATTTCAATTTTCCTCTTTATTGAATCCTTAGAATTCCTCTCCATGGTGATACCTTTAGGAATACTTTATGTAAACCCTGCTTTCCAATGCCAAATAATCTAAACTAGAGGATCGAAAATTTATGAAAGGAAATCATGGTTCAAAGTGAACCGAAATACCGAAGAGAAATCAAAACAGGGTATGAAGTGATCCAAAAGGTCAACTGAGGTTCACGAAATCAAGGATAACCATGATATTTCAAATTGAAAGTGAGAACTGGATCCGTTTAGGGTGAACCAGACATGAATCGGATTAACTAAGAAGAACCGGTTAAAAGATTTATTTTTCTAGGTGACATAAAATATCAATTTGGGAAATTGATGTTATCAATGTTTAGAAAATTAATTTAGATAAATTTGGAAAGTTTTAATTTTTATAAAACTAGTCAAATCGGGCCTGAACCAACCGATTTTCAATTTCGGGTCATAGACCTCGGTCCAACTAAATCGATGAATGGTCCATTCGGTCAACGGATCGCTTGCCAGGTCAGTGCCTAGTTAGTGCTTGTAACCAATCAGCACACGACACATGGAGAAGCTCACCCAATCAGCCTCACAGTCAACGCATGAAAGTGCTAATCAATCAGAGTGTGACATGTGTCCTCGATCAACGGTAAGATAAAGAAAATGCACATCATTGAAGGTTGACCAATAAGGGAATGAAACATGTTCTTAGTTAACAGTCTATGAAGGAGAAGCCTTGTTAGCAGGGCTGACCAATGAGGAGCTCACATGTGGAAAATGTGCCACGTTAGTGGCCGATTAGGATGTCGAAGAATAATCGACCAATTAGCAGTTGTCACATGGGAAAGCCACATCATTTAGCCACATCCAATTAGAGCCTAACAAATGGCAATAGCAGAGTGCATCAAGTGTGAAAATTTATGAATTTAAATAAGACAATCAGAGGATGCCACGTGTCATGGTCAACGGAGGACTAGATTCGGTCAGTGGCCACGCTAAGTTCAGTGACCAATGAGAGGCTGCTATGTGTTTGGTTAATGAGTCAATGGGTGACTCGGACGCTGAGTGAGAGGTCGCGTCATTAATGCCAGCTAATCATAGCATGACACGTAGTAACCCGCATGTGTTAAGCTCGCAGCGTGCGCATAGTGTTATCTTCTTCCTTCAAATTTCTAAATAGGAAGGGAGAAAGACTGTTATGCCCCGACCCGGTTTGGTCGGATCCCCGTGAGCAACCCGCCACTTTCCCGGTTTATTAAGGGTTTTCCCCTTCTTTAAACCGTGAGGAGTAAGGCGTCCTTTAAACCAGTACCTTTCCTAGAATAACATTAATCAAAACTATATAAAATTTAAACTTTCCATACTTGTATTATAGGTGTAGTTTAACTCGTAAATCTTTTGGTAGGCTTTTTCTCGGGTTGCCTGAAAGGGATATAAGGGAGGGGGTGAGTTCAACAACTTAGTGAACGGGTGTTTAAAAGTATGACATTTTAGAAAAATAGTTTGAACTGGAGTGTACCAATCTCCTTATTTTTCCTTTAAAAAAAATAATACATTCTCAATTCTCGATTTTCATAGTCATTTCTTATCTCAATGGTGTGTTATCACTCAACACATGCCCTTCCTCATGAAGGGAACACACAATCGTAGGCCAGCCTGTCCACTGTACCCACTTGTGGCATTAAAGCGACTTTAACAGCCACCTAAATAGAAGAACATCCACTTCTACCTTGAGAATGAGTGGATATTTGCGACATCCGACCCTCAATCACGTAATAAAACTCCATGTCCGTATGAGGACAAAGACCTCATCTCGTCCTCACCCCGGTCTCATGCGCATGAAGCTACATCAAGCTTCACAAGACTTCTGGTACGACTAACTGCCCTTATTTCCACTAGGTCATCCAGAGCCCTATGACGCATCACTACGCCTCTTGGGCATCTTGAAGTTCCCGTAACATAGTGCATGCACAATCTATAGTTTTTCACATAATGCCAAATAATTTGTGGTGCCACTGGTCCGAAGGCCTCGACCCTCAACTCGAGCTGCAGCTGTTTGTCTTGACTAGTCCGAAGACCTGTCAGGTTGCACTACCACTAGTCTATCGAGTATGCTGATCCTGTCTCAATACCATAGCCAAACAACTCATTTACTTATGTTTTCATGGCATATTAATCATGTTTGTTTCAGAGCTCCTGCTTGTGCCAATTGGCCTAGGGCCCACTATTCGAGATTTTCAAAATCGAGCATATTAGCCCCCAAGTTCTAAAACTGAGGCATCTGACCTATGTGAGCTATTTGAGATCCCGTCAAGAAGATCTCCTAAAAATTTTAAGCAATGGCACACAGTCAAGTGAGAACACTTCCGACAAAATATACTTTTCTATCGTCCATCACAATAAACGAGTATAAGGACATCTCCCCTTATAATCGATAAGCGAGTTTTCCACTTCCTTCTAGGAAGTTTCACCATAACAACAAGGTATGATCTACTTACAATCGATAAGTAGTTTTTCTGCGTGATATCAACATCACACCTCACAGGTGTGATGTTTAAAATACCAGTTAGTAGTGGGCTTTCATTTTTAAGGTACTTATCATCACAACCAAGTATGATATAAAAATCCCACTCACCTGATATTGCAGTGAATATCCTCTTAGTCGGCTTGTTGCCTTTATGCGAACTCGTCTTAGCTGCCGTTCCCGATACTTCGTGTTCTTACACGATATAAACATCCTTGTTCATTATCATTTGGCCTAATAGTCTTCATTCATCCCAAATGAATGAGAAAACCATACTTTTTCTTTATTTGTAATTAGGTCCCTAAAGTCATTTTTCTTTAACTTTAAGTCTCTAACGCTGGTTTTTCAGCAAATTGAGTCCTGAAACTTTTAAAATTTACCTTGGGACCACAATTTATTCAAATTCACAAAAAGGGGTTCAATTTCCAAAATTTCCAATTTGGTCCCCAATTTTTCCAAAATTACCATTTTGCCCCTACTTTACAAAAATGGTAAGTTTTGCCCCAAAATTTCCAAAATTTGCCTAATTGGTCCTCCAACATCTTTATCATGCCCAATTAGCTCTCAATTTTATGAAATTTCACTTTAGTCCCTCAAAATTTTGAAATTCCCAAATTTCCCCTATTTCTCCCCCAATTTCAACCTTCTAACCCAACTGAATTTGATTTCATCAAATTGACCAATCAAATGAGTTTAATTGTTGAAATTAAAGTTAGATTAGAGTTCCTACACCTTCATACGATTCAATTGCACTTTGAATCGCACGATTTGATGCCAAAATGAGTTCAAATGGAGCTTCACCGAAAAACTAGACTTAAAGAGAGAATGCTTCGAAAGCGTGGCAGTCCGAGCTTTCAATCTGGGCAGATAACTCTCATCCTGAGGTTTCTCCTAGGATCAAGAATTGCATCAATTGATGTCGAATTGAATGAGAATTAGTCATTAAAGTTCTGCCGGTTCTCTCACTAAAACCTTTCTGCTCTAATTCAACTGTAGGATGGTTATGGAGGTGCTAGGAGGGCTTGGTTTGGCCTAAGGAGGGCTCAAATTGGCCATTTTCAGCTCGGCCAAAATAGAGTAGCTTCGGTCCGCCAGAGCTACTTCACTGTTCTTTCACGTCGACGTCTCTCTAGCGACCCTTGGAGCAAATGGAGACTATTGTCGGGTAGCTAAATTCTCCCCGGTTCTAAAGAATTCGACCATGCCTTCTTTGGCTCAAAAAAGACCCTATATCAGAGCTCTAGTCTGAGCTTCACCGAAAAATGGAGTAGTTGAGAGAGAATGGAGTTTTTAGGTGTGGAGAGGAAATGAGGAGGGGCTCTTTATATAGGAAGCTCAAGAACTTCTTGGCCGTTCGATCAATGCATCAGTGGCTATCACTAATTGCCTAAAATGCCTTGGCCGAAGACTTTTCAGCTTTGCTAGCGCTACTGGATTTTTTGGAGAGTGAACAGTGCTATCATCTAAAGGAAGAAGACGACACTATTTTGAACTGGACCAGACCGGTATGAACCAGGTTCAAAGCCTAAACCAGCCGGTTCAGGCCCGATTCAAGTGAGTTTTTCAAAATTAAAAATTTTCTAAATTCATCTAAATGGATTCTTTATCCAATGGTGGCCTCAAATCTCAAATTAGAATTTTCTAAGCCACCTAGAAAAATAAATTTAGCATCCGGTTCAATAGTAGTTCAAACCAATTCAATCCAGTTCGGATTCGGTTCACCTCAACGGGTTTGGTTTCCATCTCCAATTAAACCTTAAGTCCCTTTTCTTGACTTTTGTGACTCTTTTGGTCACTTGGGATCCTTAAATTTCTCAATTTTCCCTTTCTCTATTAGTTTCAGTTCATGAACTGACTTGGTTCATAAACTTGTTCAATACAGTTGTATCTTGTTCATTTGAACCGGTCTAGTTTTTCTCTTCAAATTTGTCCTAAGTTTATTTTCAAAGGTTTTATGAACCCTTTAGATCACTTGGAAGTTGTAGATTTCCCAATTGCCTGTTCTCTGATGATCAGGTTTGTGAACCGGTTCGGTGTTTCTCACTCGATTTGACTGGTTCTTTTTCCTGGTTTTTCTTAACTCAAAAGGGCCGGGTTTACAACTCTCCCCTCCTTTGTAGGAGTTTTGTCCCCAAAACTACATTAGCATTTTCACTCTGGGATAAACTTCCCTTAATGTTAACTTGAACATGTTAACACTTCGGTTGTTCTTTCACTTAGACCACTTTAAATTATGCGCTTAAGGATGTTCCTTTCCTTTATATTGTTTACTCCTTCCATGCAGTTTATCATAACTAGTATGTCTTGCCCGTGAGTTCAAAGATATTTCCCTAGGTTCACATCTTCCTTTGCTTAGGCAAGATTCTTCCCCTTGAGGTTCTTACTCAAGATTTCTAGATTGGGAGTTCCAAGGTGCCCAATCTTTACTGTGTCTAGTTATTCTCTGCATCGTTGAAACTCTTAGCTCGGTGTTTTTTCGAGCATCGTGTACTTGTTTTTCATAGGTTTTAGCATTATTACCCCTTCGTCCTCTTTTGACCCTTCCTTCATCCATCATTTATTTCAACTTCGATCAAAATTTTGTTTGATCTCGTCATGCTTACCCACTGACTCTTCCTTACTTGAGTCACATTTTTCCTCAAAACTAGCGGGCTTACATGCCCCTTATAGCATGGCATACTCTAAAACATATCTTTGACCATTTTAAATTCTTAGAAGACTTTCATAATGGTTATTCTTCCTTTCTTAGGCCCTTTCTCATTCATAGTGACATCCTTTACTCAAGGATTCTCCTTTTCCCTTAATCCACTCCTACTTGCTCATGACCATTTCACGATTCATTATTTTGAGTTGATCCCTTTTTGGTCTACGTGTTGATTGTTTTGTTTGGGGAGTTCCCTTCTTACAGTTTCATTCTCTACTTTGTCCCTCGAAGTAGAGATTTTAACCTTAAGAGTTATATGTTCAACCTTCTTACCATTCTTTGGAAATTTCTTCCTTCATTTCCTTACACCTTCTTCTATGTTGAGGCATTTGTCCACTTTGAATCCTTTTTCAACTTAAAATTCCATTTCATTCCTTATTTGAGGAATTTCTGATTATTGGTCTTATTTCGTGTACTCCACACTATGCCCACCCGTCCATTCTTTAGGTCCCATTAAGTGTGCGTGGACCACGACTCGTCTTGATGTTAGTGGTCGTTTCCCTAATTTATGTCCTAATTGAGGGCTTACTTCTCCAAGATTCCTCAAGCATTCCTTCTTTTATTCTCTTATTATTGTAGTCCACTCATTCCTACTTGTTACATCATCTTTTGATGCTACCATCCTATTTACCCATTCCTTGGGTTCAATTTACTTCTTAGGCCATCATGAGTACTTTTCCTTGGTACTTGATCTTTCCGTCTCAACCAGCATTTCATTTGTGAGCTTATCTTTCTTTCCATTTTAGTTGGTTCCATTTCCTCTTAATTGGGGTATGTATGCCTTTCCGAGGCTTCCTTACTCTGTAGGATACCTTCCCTTTCTCCCGAAATTCCTTTTTCATTCGTTCTTTGGAAGTATCTAATCATTAAATTACATCCTTTGATGTCGCCCTTCACATGCACCCTTCTTGGGAAATGTAGTGGTACATCCTTGTACCATTTTCCTTAATTCTACTTGTATCTTGCATAAGTTTTCTTACTTGGGAAAAGTTTAGACATAATTTGTTTCAAGACCTCTTTGTGCAAGGTTTACTTAATCTTTTTCTAGCTTTGAGTTTGGTCATCAAATTGGTCTTGGCTATTAATCTCCTTAAGGATTCCTCCATCCTTCTTTTCCAAATGTTTGGCCTTTCTAACTTGCCTTTCTTTACTAGAGCTTAATCTATGATCCTTACAAGGGTTACTTCGTTACCTGCCTAGCCTTTACTATTCACCTTATCTAATTCTCTTGAGGTAGTTGTCTCTCGAGTCTTCTTGTCCTTAATGACCATTCCATTGCCCTTTTTAGGGTGTATTCTTTACTATTTCCTAGTCCTCTTTAGGGCATCGTTCATTCTCCTTAACCATCTTATTGTCACATTTTACTTACTTCTGCTATGTTGGTCCAAAACTCCAATTTGACTTCTCTACTTTTTCCAAAGGAAGTTGTACTTGTAATCTCAAGACATCCCATTGGTCGTCAAATGCTTGACTTGTCTTCTCTTGTGGATGTACTCCCTTCTTTGCTCCTGAATTGTTGGAAATTTCTTCTTTAAGGGAGAATTCTCTTAAGCTACCTTTTGTTATGTTTGTGATCTTATCGAGTTCCTACCTTTAGCCCTTTTTCTTTCCCGCCACTTTGCTAAGATCTTGAATAGCTTCCTCCTATCTGTGGTTGAAATTACAAGTGGGAGTCATGTTTCTTGGGATGGTATCCTTTCAGATTTCCTATAGTTGTGGGGGCATCATTCTTGGAAAGTATTATTCTAAATCCTAATGGGACAGTCCTTCATTTCATGTCCCATTTCTTTTGCACCTTTTAATAGGTTGTTTCCTTGCTCAGTTGTTACTCCAAGAGTTCTTCTAGACTCCTTACCTTGATGGTTTTATTGTCATGCCTTCTTTGCCTAATAATTACCTTGATTCATTCCTTGATCCTTGGTCTTCGTGGTGTCTAGGGTATCGCGGTTTTGTTTGGTTACTTTTATTGGGGCCATCTTCCTAGCAAGATCACATCATTTGAGAGATAGGGTTTTTAGGAATTTGGAGTACTTTATTAATAGAGGAGTACAATATGTTGTGGGTTTTAGCCCTATTACAAAAAGTGGTCATAGAATAAATAGGGAGCCCTCCTAGGTAAAGTTATACGCCTTTGTTGGCGTTTATGGCTTAAGGTTTGGCTTCCTTCATACTTAGAGTTGTGACCTCAATAGGTCCAAGCATCATTCTCCTAGGTACTTCCCTTCTTTGGTCTTTTGAGACTTCTATTATGCCTCGAGCATTGAGAAGCTTCTAGGGTTGTCTTCCTACGAGGATAGGGTGTTGAGTAGAGTAAATTCTAGTTTTCTTGGTTCCTCTCCTGGGAGACATCTGAAAATTTTGAAATTTCCTCTTAGTTACTATGTTATATAGTCATGATAATGTATTCGAGGAAATAGGCTATAATGCCACTTATGTTGTCACGCCCTGACCCAGTTTGGTCAGATCCCTATGAGCAACCCGCCACTCTGCTAGTTTATTACGGGTTTTCCCCTTCGTTAAAACGCGAGGAATAAGGCATCCTTTAAACCTATACCTTTCCTGGAACAACATTAATCAAAACTGCATAAAATTTAAACTTTTCATACATGTCTTACAAGTGTAGTTTAACTCATAGATCTTTGGGTAGGTTTTTCCCCGAGTAACCTGAAAGGGATATAAGGGAGGGGGTGAGTTCAACAACTCAATGATTGGGTGTTTAAAAGTATGACTTTTAGAAAAAATAGTTTGAACTTGAGTGTGCTAGACTCATTATTTTTCCTTTAAAAAAACATTACATTCTCAATTCTCAATTTTCATAGCCATTTCTTGTCTCAATGGTGTGTTATTACTCAACACACACCCTTCCTCATGAAGGGAACACATAATCATAGGCCAGCCCGTCCACTGTACCTACTTGTGGTGTCAGAGCCACTTTACCCTCCACCTATATAGAAGTACGTCCACTTCTACCCAGAGAATGAATGGATGTTTGCGACATCCGACCCTCAATCCCATAATAAAACTACATGTCCGTATGAGGACAAAGACCTCATCTCGTCCTCACCCCGATCTCGTGCGAATGAAGCTATGTCGAGCTTCGCAAGACTTCTGGTATGACTAACTACCCTTATTTCCACTAGGTCGTCTAGAGCCCTATGACACATCACTACCCCTCTTAGGCATCTTGAAGGTCCTGTAACATAGTGCATGCACAATCAACAGTTTTTCACATAATTTCATATAATATGTGGTGCCACTGGTCCGACGGCCTCGACCTTCAACTCGACCTGCAACTGTTTGTCTTGACTAATCTGAAGACCTGTCAGGTTGCACTGCCACTAATCTATTGAGTATGTCGGTCCTGTCTCGGTACCATGGCTCAAATAATTCATTTACTTAAGTTTTCATGGCATATTAATCATGTTTGTTTACGAGCTCCTGCTCGTGCCAACTATTCTAGAGCCAACTATTCGAGATTTCCAAAATCGGGCATATTAGCCACCAAGTTCCAAAATCAAAGCTTCTGGCCTATATGAGCTATTCGATATCCCGTGAATAAGGTCTCTCAAAACTTTTAAGTAGTGGCACAGAGTCAGGGGAGAACAATTTTGACAAAATAAACTTTTCTATTGTCCATCACACTAACCGAGTATGAGGACATCTCCGCTTATAATTGATAAGTTTGATTTTCACTTCCTTCTAGAAAGTTTCATCATACCAACTAGTTATGATCTACTTACAACTGGTAAGTAGTTTTTCCGCATGATTTCCACATCACTCCTCACAGGTGTCATGGTTAAAATACCACTTAGTAGTGGGTTTTCATTTTTGAGTTACTTATCATCCCAACTAGGTATGATATAAAAATTCCACTCACCTGATAGTGTAATGAATTTCCTCTTAGCCGACTTTTGGCCTTTACACGAACTCGTCTTTGCTAGCATTCCCGGTACTTCGTGTTCCTACATGATATGAACATCCATGTATATTATCCTTTGGCCAAATAACCTTCATTTATCCCAAATAAATGAGAAAACCAAACTTTTCCTTTATTAACAATTAGGTCCCCAAAGTCATTTTTCTTTAACTTTAAGTCCCTAATGCTGATTTTCCTCAAATTAAGTCCCAAAACTTTTAAAATTTACCTTGGACCACAATTTATTCAAATTCACAAAAAAGGGGTTCAATTTCCCAAATTTCTAATTAGGTCCCCATCTTTTCCAAAATTACCAATTTGCCCCTACTTTACAAAAATGGTAAGTTTAGCCCAAAAAATTTCCCATTGGTCCTCCAACATCTTTATCATGCGCAATTGGCCCTCAATTTTATGAAATTGCACTTTAGTCCCTCGAATTTTCAAAATTCCCAAATTTCCCCCAATTTCTCCCTCAATTTGAACCTTCTGACTCAGCCAAATTTGTTTAATCAAATTGACTGATCAAATGAGTTTAATTGTTGAAATTGAAGTTAGATTGGAGTTCCTACACCTTCATACGATTCAATTACACTTTGAATCGCGCGATTTGATGCTGGAATCAGCTTAAACGGAGCTTCGCCGGAAAACTAGACTTAGAGAGAAAGGTTCGAAAGTTTACTGTCAGGGGCACGACAGTCAAGCTTTTGATATGGGCAAATAGTTTTCGTCTTGAGGTTCCTCCTAGGGTCAAGAATTGCATCAATTGATGCAAATTGAATGAGAATTTAGTCATCGAAGTTCTGTCGGTTCTCTCTTTAGAACTGATCGGAATTTACAAATGGGAGCCAAATTGGCTTACCTTTCCACTCTAATTCGGCTGTAGGAGGGCTGTGGAGGTGTTGGAAGGGCTTGGTTTGGCCTGAGGAGGGCTCAAATTGGCCGTTTTCAGCTCAGCCAAAATAGGGCAGTTTCGGTCCGTCAGAGCTGCTTCACTGTTCTATCATGCTGGCGTCTCTCCGACGACCCTCAGTGCAAATGGAGACTACTATCCAGTAGCTGAATTCTCCTTGGTTCTAAGGAACTAGACCACACCTTCTTTGGCTTAGAAAAGACCCTATGTAGGAGCTCTAGTTTGAGCTTCATTGGAAAATGGAGCAGTTGAGAGAGAATGGAGTTTTCAGGTGTAGAGAGGATAAATAAGGAGGGGCTCCTTATATAGGAAGCTCGGGGACTTCTTAGCCATTCGATTGGTGCCTTAATGGTGGTCATTCATTTCCTGAAACTCCCTGGTCGGAGACTTTTCAGCTTTGCCAGTGCTACTCGATTTTTCAGCGAGTGAACAGTGCTATCATTTGAAAGAAGAAGACGACACTGTTTCGAACAGGTCTGAACTGAGTTCAAAGCTTAAAATGGCCGATTCAAGCCCGATTCGACTAAGTTTTTCAAAATTAAAAATTTTTAAATTCATTCTCTATCCAATGGTGGCCTCAAATCTCAAATGTGAATTTTCTAAGCCACCTAGAAAAATGAATTTAGCATTCGATTCAATAATGGTTCAAACCATTCCAAACTGGTTTAATCCGGTTCGGATCCGACTCACCTAAACTGGTTAGGTTCCCATCTCCAATTCATCCTTAAGTCCTTTTTCTTGACTTTTGTGACTCTTTAGGTCACTTGGGATCCATAAATTTCTCAATTTTCCCTTTCTCTATCGGTTCCAATTCATGAACCGACTTGGTTCATAAATCGGTTCAATCCAATTCTAAACCGGTCTGGTTTTTCTCTTTAAATTTATCCCAAGTTTCTTTTTCAAGGTTTTATGAACCCTTTGGATCACTCAAAAGTTGTAAATTTCCAAATTGCCCGTTCTCTGATGATCGGGTTTGTGAATCAGTTTGGTGTTTGTCACTTAGTTTGACCAATTCTTTTTCCTGGTTTTCCTTAACTCAAAAGGGCGGGGGTTACAAAGACCAACCCCATAACTCTGATGAGATTTTAATGGCTCTGACAAGTCTTTAAATTGGAGAGTTAATGGTCGACCAATGGATGGATGGCTAGAACGATCAATCCCCGAGCTCACTTCATAAGGAGCTACTCTACATTCGTCCTCTATACTACTCGATTGATCAAAGAACTCAAACAACTCCATATTCCAATAATCCTTGAACATGGGATTTGATATCGACCCTTTTCTCGACCTCTGACTACAAAATTTATTATCTAGAATCCTGGGGAAGTCCTCCACCTTCCTGCATACTCCATTCAGCTTGAAGATTACTAGAGAAGCTCTGGTGAGGCCACAAAATACAGACACTTCGACAACTGAATTGAGGGAGAAGCTTTTGAGATAAATTCTGGCCACCTCCGCCCCTTTGAAACCAGGTCGACCCACCCTCGACTCCTTACGACCGAGCCTTGACCTCCATGAACCTGTGTGGTAAGCCAATTCCACCTCCATTCGCATGAATAGTGAAATTACAAAGCATAAATAGTGAAAACATTACTAATGAAATTCCCATTACCAGGTTGTCAATTGAAGCAAAATTTGATCCTAGGAGGATCCCCTTGATGAGAGCTAGCCTCCATACTCAAAGCTCCGACAACCGTCCCTACGCTGGTAAGAAATCAAAACTTTCTCTCTCTAGAAAGATTATTTAGCAAAACTTCGTTTGATATCGATTCAAGGTCAAATTAAGTGATTCAATGCTTAGAATGCTTATAGGAAGATGAAGAAGTTGATTAGTAGCATGTTAGGAGATGAATCAAAGATTTAGGGGCTAAAGTGCAATTTTTGGAAAATTGGGAAAATTGGAAATTTTTGAAAGTTTGGTGGGTTTTGTGAAATTGACATCAATTGATGGTCAATTTGCAAATAAGAAAAGTTTTGGGATTTAATGACAATTAAAAAATAATTTTTGGGAATTTAATTGCAAGTAAACATAAATTATAAGGAATTATTTGCAATTTTGAAAAATTTTTATTTTGATAAAATTATATAGGGGATGAAATTTCAAATATAGTAAACTTATAAACTTTTTTTAATTAATTGGGAATTAATTACCAATAAAAAAACTTAGGAACTTATATGTAATTAGGAGAAACCATAGGGTACTAAGTAGAAATGTTGTGGGCATGTTGCGTGGGGCTCGCAGTACTTGTACTATTGTGGATCTAGGGGAGTCGGCAAAAAACCCTCACATAATTAGTGTATGCCTCCCAGAAATTCCTCTCAGATTCTTCTTGAATCTAGGCTAGGTCAGGTCCCTAGGTGGGGATACTTCAACTTCCATCGAGTAGGGTGGGGTCCTATCTCAGGGTGCATCCCATGGGATGGGCTCTTCTAATGCATCTACTCGTTGTTCTAGGGCGTTCTAGGGGATATACTCTTTTGGGGCATTCTAATTCATGTTTTCTACAATGGGTGTCGAAAATCAAGGATTGGGGTGGGTTGGGGAAAAACTTATCAGGAAAGTAATGCTCTGATACCACTCAAGTTGTCACGCATTTACCCGGTTTGGTCGGGGTCTGTGATCAAACCGCCACCCTTTCCTACATCATCTGGGTATTCCTACCCTAATGATACACGGGAGGTAAAGGTGTGTCTCTGTTCAAACCCTTACAATAAGTGGGAGTAGGAAACGTACCTTGAGGGTCCAAGCTCGTCCGATAACTTTCCGTATGGGTGCTAGACCTGAAAGGGTGAGAGGAGGGGAATGAGTACATAATACTCAATGAGGGATACTACTATAACATTTATTTTAATTCATTTCTCCATCCATTAAATTATCCATTTGTCGTTATTCACATGTTTCATGTGATCAACAATCGCCCTCCTATTATAGGAGTGATCACACGTTCGTAGAACGGTCCTCAACCGTGTCACTTGTGGATCGGAGCGCCTTTACCATCCACCCTGATAGAGGTGCACTGCCTCTACCCAGAGTTTGAGTGGACATCAATAGTCCAACCCTTAAACCCTTATCACTTCACCTTGTTCGTTTAGTGGAATGAGACCTCATTTCCTCTACTGCCTCGGTCTGAGTGCACAAGAAGCTTCCTCGACCTTTACGACCTATTTTACGACAAAACCGCCCTTATGCACCCTAGGTCATCCAGCAGTCCTTAGGCTCCATCACTACCTCATGTCAGGTGTCGTGATGGCCTGAACATCATAGTGCATGCACAATCAACAGTCTTTTTAAATTATAGCCTTTATCCTTAGCCCTCTAGCGCAACGGTCTGTCGACTTGGCATCGGCCCACGCGTACTGACCTAACAAGTTCGACAACCTGGCTTCGATAGAGTAGTATTTCAGCCCAACAGGCTCGATAACTCAAACTTGGCTTGATGGGTATCACACAAAGTTCCCATTATTTGGATATTATAGCATCATTTATCACTTATTCATTATGGACAGGTCCATGCCATATCCATCGGCCTTGGGCCAACTGGCATCTCATGCCTAAGCTTGAAATTAGCTCCTAAATGTTTTAAGTAGAGTCACCCAGTCAGAGAAGGCTAATTCCAAGAAAATTGTTTTCAAATTTGAATTGTCCTTCCAACCAAAACAGACGTTATAGTGATTCCCACTCACCCGATGATTTTGACGGGGTAGCGCCAGTGGAGTTTGTCTCCTTGGTGCACTTCTAAGGGCCGACGCTCGAGAAATCCGTTCCTGTAGGGTACGAGTATTCGTATTAGGACATGGTGACGAATAAGTCACACACTCTCTCATATTTCCACCTAAGGCCCCGTACTTTGCTTAAATTACACATGGGTCCCTAATTTCTCTCTAATCTCTATTAAACCCCATGGGTTTCCAATTATTCTTTTTGGGTCCTTAACTCTTTTAATTTCACCAATTTGCCCTTAATTTACTAAAATTGCCCTTTAGTCCTTAATTTTCCAAAAATTGCAATTTGGTTCCCAACTTTTCAAAATTTCTAATTTGGCACTAATTTGCCCAAATTACTTAATTGGCCCACAATTAGAGTAAATTTCAAGAAAACACCTTCAATTTCAAATATTTACTCTTTAGTCCTTCAATTTTTTGAAAATTGCACAAAATTCCCCAAAATCCCCAAATTGAACATCATCTTCTTCCCCAATTCAAGCATATGAACCTTCAGATCTTACCTCGTCCAATTGGCAGCCTATAAGTCCTTAATTTCTTCAATTCTTGCCTCAATTCATTTAAACTCAGCCCTTTGAAGTTAAGGAAAAACTGGGGAAATAACCGATCAAACTGAGTGAGAAAAACCGAACCGATTCATAAACCCCGATCATGAGAGAATGTGCAAATTGGGGAATTTACAACTTCCGAGTGACCCAAAAAGTCATAAAAACCTTGGAAAGCGACCTTAGAACAATTTGGGAGGGAAAACCATATCGGTTCATGTGAACCGGATCCAAATCTGATTGAACCAATTTGGATTGATTTGAACCACTATTGAATCGGATGCTAAATTCATTTTTCTAGGTGGCTTAGAAAATTCAAATTGGAGAATTGAGACCACCATTTGATAGAGAATGAATTTAGATATATTTACAAATTTTTAATTTTGAAAAACTCGGTCGAATCGGGCATGAACCGACCGGTTTAAGCGTTAAACCCAGTTTAGAAGACTATCGTCTTCTTCCTTCAGATGAAAGCACTGTTCACTCGCCGAAAAATTGAATCAGCACAGGTGAAAAAGAAATGTTTCCATTTAGTATGCAGGCCATCAATGACTGCATTAAGGTGCCAAATGGATAGTTGGAGAGTCCCCGAGCTCCCTATATAAAAAGTCCCTCTCCATTCATCCTCCACACACCTGGAAACCTCACACGCTCTCAGCTACTCAGTTTTTTGATAAAACTCGAACCAGAAATCCCACATAGGGTCTTTTATGAGCCAAAGAAGGCGTGGTTAGGTTCCTTAGACTCAGGGAGAAGTTAGCTACACGGTGGTAGTCTACAATTGCTCTAAGGATAGCTGGAGAAGCACCGGTGTGATCGAACAGTGAAGCAGCTCCAACGGACCAAAGCTGCCCTATTTTGGTCATGCTTAAATCAGTCAATTCGATCCCTCTTCAGGCCAAACTAAGCTCTCCCAACACCTCCTCAGCCCTCTTACGACCAAATTAGTGCGAAAAGGTAAGCCAATTTGGTTTCCACTATGAATTTCGATCAGTGCTAGAGAGAGAACCGGAAGATCTTTGTTGTCCAAATTCTCCCTCAATTTGACATGAATTGAGGTGATTAATGATTCTAGGAAGAACCTCAGGACCACCGCACCCCCGGCGGTAAGCTTACGAAGCTTTCTCTATCCACGCTAAGTTTTTCGACAAAGCATTGTTTGGAAAAATTGGGGACCAAATTGGGAATTTGGGAAACTTGAACCCCTTTTGTGATTTTGAATAAATTGGCATCCCAAGGTGAATTTTAGATGTTTCAGGACTCAATTTGGAGGGGGGAATCGGCATTAAAGACCTAAAGTTAAAGAAAAAGAACTTTAGAGACCTAATTTTAATTAATTGAAAAGTTTGAGTATTCCATCCATTCATGGTAAATGAAGGCTATTAGGCCAAGGGATAATGAACAATAATGTTCATATCGTGTAGGAACACGAAGTACCGGGAAAGCTAGTAAGGAAAAGCTCACGCGAAGACAAAGAAATGGTTAAGAAGAAATCACTGCGTTATCGAGTGAGTGGAATTTCTATATCATACTCGGTTAGGATGATAAGCATCCCAGAAATGAAAACCCTCTACTAAGTGAAAATTTTAACCATCATACCTTAATGGAGTGATGTGGAAATTATACAAAAAAACTACTTACTAGTTGTAATTTATTAAAACTTTATTTTTTAAAAACATTTCCCATTCATTGAGTTGTAGAAACTCACCCACCCTTTTATCCCTTTTTAGGAAATAGAGAAATGACTAGGGATAATACCAAGCCTTACCCTTGTTAGGTATGCTTAATTATTTTGAGTTACATTTTTATTGATATATGTTATTCCAAGGAACAAGATTATCATTACGCCTGTCTCCTCTTGGATTCAAGAAGGTGGAAACCTCTCTTGAACCAATAGAGTGGTGGGTTGTTCATGGGGATCTGACTAAACCGGGTTGGGGCATGACAATTCATCTCCTCTAGCTCCCCTTGATCATCCTACACTTCAAATTTCTGAATTTAGTTGAGTTTTAAGCCTCATCAGAGCTTCGTCATAAAATTTACTGTAGAGAGAGAAATCTTGCATATCATATCGACAAATGGGCGGTGGCAAGAGCTTGAGGTGGGGCCAGCTAGTGCTAGTCAAGGGGAACCTAGCATGCCTAAATACCACTATAATTCGCCGTTGTCCTGCGGGAATTTGAAGAGAGAAGTTTTGGGGGTGCAGCTCTAAAACTTAGAAATTCCGATGAGAAGAGGCAAAATTGAGCTTACCGGGGTCTCTAGAGGTGTTGTGGGGGGGATGAGGTGGGGTATTAGGTGGTCAAAGATTGCCAATGTGGACAGAAGAAGGGCCGAAACGGTCGAGGTTGGGTCAAGCAGGAGCTCTCTGTTTTGAGCTCCAGAGCGACTTTAGTGTGCGATACCTTGTACACTTCTCGGGGCATCCTCTGGTTGTTCTGAGAGTGTCTGGAGCTAGACCACACTTCCTCGGTTCCAATGCCACCCTTCAGAGTTTTTATGGAGATTCCGCCCATCGTTGGAGTTCTGGTTTACTACTTGCTGGAAAATGTACTCTTCTTCTTCTTCTTCGCTTAATTGTAGGATGCTAAGAACGAATGGAGGGGTGCACTTTATATAGGGAGTTCGGAAACTACTTAGGCTACCCGCCGGCATAATTCTCAACCTTTGACTCAGCCATCGACAACCAGATTGGAGAGTTTTTCGTGTCATTGCAGACTCCAGCTTTTCTAGCATTTCTCTCTCCTCCATTCTCTTTCTTAGCATCTGAAGGTTGAAGATGATGACATGGTAGTCGTGCCACATGGCGTGCTATGATTGGCTAGTTTTTCTACAGTGGATTTCCAACTTGGCTATCGCATCAGCCATTGACCCATTGACTAGACATGTAGCAGCCTCCCATTGGTCGCTCGTGTCTACGTGGCATGCTGATGGGTCACTAGATGGCCTATGACCGGACATGTGGTAGCCTCCCATTGATTGTCCGTGTCTATGTGGCTGCTAACGGGGCATCATTGACCATTGATCGGTCTGACCGTTAACCAGTCCTATTCATTAGCTAGTCCAGTCCAACCAAATTTGTTGTCCCAAATTCAAAAATTGGCCAATTCAGACCCGATTTGACCGGTTCTCTAAATTTTGAAAAATTTTTAAATTTATCTAAATTTATTTTCTATCTAATGGTGGCCTCAATTTCCCAAATTGATATTTTTAAGCCACCTAGAAAAATAAATTTGTGAACCGGTTCACTATAGTTCATCCCGGTTCAGTCCAGTTCGAGTCTTGTTCACCCCGAACCGGTTCGTTTTGGTCCTCAATTCCACTTCCTAGTTCTTCCTCACAATTTTTGTGAATTTTTTGTCACTTGGGATTTTCCAATTTCCCTCGTTAACCCTTCTTTCCTATTTTCTATTGATTAATTTTTCCCGATTTTTTGACAATAGTGTCGAATCTCCTCCTAGTTTCCTTGGTCTGAGGGATCATGTTCCACATCATCACCCTAACTGGATATGATGTTATAAGTTCCACGCACATCTGGTAAGTAGGTTTTTAACTTCTTAAAACGTGCTCATCACACCCAACCAGGTATAAGTGTAAATTTCCCACTCATGGTGGCTTTCAACTTTGAAAAGATGCTCATCACCCCAACTGGGAATGACATTTAAAGTGCCTCACTCACAACGAGTAAGTAGGTTCTTTAACTTTAGAAATGTGTTCATCATCCCAACTGGGTATGCAGTGCAATTAAGCCCACTCACCCATTGACTATGACGAGTTCATCCCCGGTCAATTTCCAAGTCTACACTAACTCTCTCTTGCTTGCATTCTAGTTCTAAGTGTCCCTACACGGTTTGGGCATAATTATCAGTACGGGCTTAGAATGGCAGCCGTCGTTTTCTCACGTATGATCAACTATGCCCAAATCTTTGGTTTATTGCCTTTAGGTCCCTAAAGTTCATGTTTCTTGACTTTAGGTTCCTAATGCTAAGCTTTCCCCAAATCGAGTCCCAAGGTATCAAATATCCTCCTTGGGTCCTCAATTTATTTAAAATTGTGTAAGGGATAAATTAGAAAATCCCAAGTGACCAAAAAGTCATGAAAATTATGGGGAAGAACCATGGAACCAATTGAAAAGGAAATTCGGACCGGTTCAGGGTGAATCGGACCCGAACCGGATTGAACTAATTTGAACTATACATGAACCAGTTTCTAAATTCATTTTTTATTGTTGCTTAAAATGATCAAATTGGGAAATTGAGGCCACCATTGGGTAGGAAATGAATTTATAAAATTTTAGAAATTTTTATATTTGAGAAAACCGATCGAATTGGGTCTGAACTGATCGATTTTTACCATTGAACCCGGTTGGACCAGACCAGTCTAGTTAGTAATAGTGTCATCTTCTTCCTTGGATTGATAGCACTGTTCATCGATTCAAAAAAACATTCCATTTCCAGCAAGAGGAATATTCCTCCGATTAGGGCATTTTTGGGCAAGGATAAGCTCGACCAGAATGAAAACTGGTTGGTCAGAGGGTACTTGAGCTTCTTATATAAAGAGCTCCCTTCCAATAATTCTCCACACACCTCAAGTCATCCTCCTCTCCAAAGTGCTCCATTTTCCGGTGAAGCTCAAACCAAAGCTCTGACTTGGGCACTTTCTTTGCCTCAGAAGGCAAGGACGGGTCCTATAGACTCTGGGAAAAGTCAACTACCTAACAGCAACCTCCCTTCGACCCAAGGAATGCAGGAGAAGCGCTGGTGGAATCAAACTGTGAAGCAGCTCTAATGGTTCAAAGCTGCCCTATATTGGCTGAGCTAAATTCGACCAAATTTAGATCTTCTTTGTCCAAACCAAGCCTCCCAAAGTCCCCACGGCCCTCACACAACCTCCATAGAGGTGAAAGGTAAGTTAATTTGGCCCTCCTCCGTTGTTACAGATCAATGCTAGAGAGAGAAAGTGCCAAATTTCACTAACGCAATTCCCATTCATATGGACTTCAATTGTAGCGATTCTTGATCATAGGAAGACCTTAAGAATGAGAGCTACCTCCTCATATCAAGAGTTGGGACCACACACCTTCGACGGTAAGCTTTCAAAGCTTTCTCTCTCTACGAACAGTTTTCTGGCGAAGCTCTGTTTGAGTTCATGTTGGACCAAAATTCTACAATTCAAATCTCAATTTGATCGTATGGAAGTGTAGAAACTAATTCATGCCATCAATTGGAGCAATTAACCTCAATTGAATGACCAATTTGAAGAAATAAAATTTATTCAGTAAAGGAGGTAGAAATTGGGGGAGGAATTGGGGATTTCAAAAAATTAAGGGACTTCCATGCAATTTCACAAAATTGAAGGGAAATTGGTAATGAGAAAGATCTTGGGGGACCAATTGGTCAATTTTCGAAAGAATTGGGGTAAGTTGGCTATTTTTGGAAAGTAGGGGCAAACAATAATTTTTGAAAATTTGGAAAACTTTTTACCCCCTCTTTATCATTCTCGGTTCCTTAAGGGTTTCAATTTTCTCATTTAATTGACTGGTTCTTTCTTGGTTTTCCTTGATCCAAGATGACGGGCTTGACATAGTAACTCCTCCTTTAAGGAGCCATGCTATCTTCTTTGTTAGCCTGATGGCCTTCCCTTCTCCTAGGGAACCCCATCCTTACCCCCCTCAACCCGCCTTGCTCCTTTCAGCCTCCCTAGCTACTTCGTTCCCTTTCCTCTACCCGGCAGTGTCTCGTGTGTACTAGATGCTCTCACTCATGGGCCATGCTGATTATGGAAGTCAGGTCTATGGGGCATCCCAGTACCCTCATTCGGTCTCGTACATCCATGTTGAGACCGTCCACGAACCGTTAACAGATGTCGGTTGGTCCGGCCAGGTCTAGAGCAAAGGGCCTTAGCTCATTAAACCTAGTCTTGTATTCTGAGATGATGTGGAATCCTTATTGAAGCCGAAAGAATTCCTTCTTCTTCTCATTGATTAGATGAGGGGGCCAAGTATTCCTCCGAATACATCTCCTCAAATTGCCCCATGTGGGAACGGTTGCGGAGAAACTGCTTACGTTGTCCCACTACCTCTTAGTGCTGGCCTCCAAGAAAAACTCAGCTAGGGTCACCATTTCCTCCGGAGGTGTCCTTACTATTCCCATGAATTGCTTAATGCTAGCCAGCTAGTCCATAGCTGCCCAAGCATCCTTTTCTCCTTAAAAGGACTTACAACTCAATTGACAAAGTGTTTTGAGATACACGGGGATGTCAATTAGGGAAGGTATATGGACGGAGGTGGGATAGGGATTGTACTTCCTCAGGTTCGACATGGGAGTTGGTATCAGCTTTGGGGGTAAGGTTAAGTCTCCCGAACACCAGTTTAAACTCCTTGTACAACTTCTGGTTTTCTAAGCTTAGTCCTAGCGGGGTTGTTTGAGTCCTTTTGGACTCTCCTACGAGGATACTGTTTCAGGTAGCGTCGGTGATTGCAACATTAGTTCTCTTGGTCCATCTTTTGGGAGCCATTTGTAGAGGATTAGGTAGTTTTCATTTTAGTTTTAAGATGATATAGTCTTGATAACGCATTCGAGGGAACATGGCTCTGATACCACTTATGTTGTCACGCCCCAACCTAGTTTGGCCGAAACCCCGTGAGCAACCCGCCACTCCCATTGGCCTAGGAAGAGTTAACACTCTCAAGACCACGAGGAGTCAAGCGTATCTCCTGTCATTGTTCTCTAGAAATAACATTATACAAAATTGATAACTTAAAATAAATTACCTGGATTTAGTGGCTTGAAAATCACTAAAGGTCATCTTTTTCCTAAAAAATATAAAAAAAAAGGGTGGGTGAGTTCTGCAACTCAGTGAGCGGGTGTTAGGGTGAGTTTTCAAAATAAAGTTTATAATATATTTCTTGTTTGCGGGTCTATGAAAAGAACTTTTCAATGTTTCCCCTTGCTCGGGATTGGTTTAGCATACAATCATACTTGCCCTTTATCAAACAGTGTTCACACATTCGTAGAGTAGTCCCCGACTACTCCACATGTGGTCCGAAGTGTCTTTACCGACCACCCTAATAGAAGGTTGCACCTTTAACCACAAGTCTGAGTGAGCCTTACCGCCCATCCCTCATACCTCGATATCCTATGTATCCGCTATAGTGGGACAAGACCTCTCCCCCTCCGACCTCGGTCTCAGTGCGTACGAAGCTCTCAGAGCTTCTTCACATGATGGATGACATTCTCCTCTTATACTCCCTGGGTCATCCAATAACCCTTGTAACCAACACTACCCCATACTAGGCACCTCGATGGTTCCGAACTCATAGCATGCACAAAAAATAGTCTTAGGAGTTATGTTCATCATCTTTGGTGCAACCAGCCTAACAAGTCCGACAACTCGGCTTCGGCTCCATAACTGCTAGCCCAACAGGTTCGACGACCTGGCTTCAGCTCAAAGATACTAACTCATCGAGTCTGATGGCCCAATTTTGGCACAATGGTGGTTCACACAATTAATCGGTTATAAAAGATTTTCATAGCGCATATGCTTATTATCTACGGGCTTCAGCCCATGCCCATTGGCATTGGGCCCACTTCACGAGTTTTTCCAAAACTAGGCCTTGGGCCCTAACATTTTCAAAATCGAGGTCTCAAGCCTTCTAGAGCAATTCTAGCTCTTAGAAACGTTTCCCAAAATGTTTAAGAAGTTTCACGCAGTTAGGGGAGATCATTCATGGAAAATGGTTTTCAAAAGTAAAGCGGTACTAATCACCCCAACCGGGTATGATGTTGGAAATCTCACTCACCAAATAACTATGACGTGTTCGTCCCAGCTGGATTCCAATCGGTGATGTGCTCCTCTGCACAAGTAATTATACAACCAGTTCTTGCATGTTTCGAGTATTTCACATAAGGAAAGTTTGGCATAAAAGATCTTTTACTTCCAAGTATTTACGTATCGGTCCTTAATTTATGCCTTAATTTACTTAGGTACCTAAAGTTAATAATTTTGACTTTAGCTCCCTAATACTCCATTTATTTTCAATTAAGTCCCTAAGGTTTCCAATATTCCTCTTAGGTCCTTAATTTTTCCAAAATTTCCAATTGATCCCTCAATATTCCAAAAATCACCCATTGACCCTCAATTTCATCCAAATTGACAATTGGCCCTCAATTGGGAGTTAATTTCATAAAAGTCTCCCAATTTTCCTTTAATTGCAATTCGATCCCTAATTTTCAAATAATCCCCAAATTTCCCAATTTTCAAAAATTGTAATTTGACCCCCTAAATCCCATTTCATTCCATTGACCCCTTAAACTTGTGTAATAGCCCCCCTTTAATGATCTTATTCATCTTCCCTATGTCTCTCTCTTCATTTCAAGCTTTAGTACGCCAAAAACGACTTAAAAATGAGCTCAAATGAAGTTTCTCCGGAAAATTGGTCTAGAGAGAGAAAGCTTTGATTACTTGCCGGTGAAGGTCCAGCGATGGGTGCTTTTGATTCTAATGGATTGCTCTCTTCCTGGAGATCCTTCCTAGATCAAACTGCACCTCAATTGGTGGCCTAAGCAGTGTGAATTTCGTAATTTATTTTTCAGGAAAAACTAAGTGTGAACAGTACTTTCTAGCGAAGGGTGATAGAGGGGACTTACCATCGTAGTTCGTGGGAAGCTCGGGGCACCTCTAGGGGTGGTTTGAGGAGCTTAGTTTGGCCAGAATTGGCCTAGGGGTTAATCGAATTGAGCTCAAGTTGTTTGGGTTGTAGACCGCCGAGTAGCGATAGTACTATGCGAGCTCGTCGGTGCTTCTCCAGTAATCATCGAGCTGAATGAAGTATGAAGTCATGTAGCTGACTTCTTAAGGATTCTAGAGAACCTAGATTCACCTTTGAAGGTGAAGAAAAGGGTCCAAGTCGAAGATATGGTTCGAGCTTTATCAAGAAATTGAGCACTTCTTCTTCTTCGAGCATGTCTCACCCTGACCAAGTTTGGTCGTGGTCCTATGATCAACCCGCCATCCTTCCTAAAACCACCATGGTATTCCTATCTTGATGATTTAAGGAAGGTAAAGGCGTACCGACACATATTTTCTATAACAATTTAACATATTTAGGATCCATAGTATTGGACTTACCTTAAAAGTCCGAGCCTTCGCTTGGACTTCGATTATACCTAACTCGACCCCTTGTTAGTTTTCTTGAAAGGGGTGAAAGGAGGGGAATGAGTATACAACTCAGTGAGGGGGGAATTTCTACAACATTTGATTAGTCATATAGATTCTTATTTTTATTTTTTTCTTTTTCCCACGATCTATGAAGGTTTCATCCAACAATCACCCTTTTTATAATAAAAAGGGATTACATGATCATAGAACAGTACACGACTACTGCACTTGTGGATCAGAGCGCATTTACCATCGCATGCATGTACAATCAAGAAAATTTATCCATTATGGCCATTATCTTTGGCCCACCGGCTCTACGGGTTTGTTGCCTCGGCTTCGGCCCCGTGCATACCATCCCATTAGGTTCAATGACTCGGCTTCGGCTTAGTAGTTTTTTGGCCCAACGAGCCCAACAACCTGACCTTGGCTTGGTAGGTGCAACACACAATTATTTGTTATGAAAGTCTTAATGTACTCATTACTCGCTAATTCTCAATGGGCCTGTACCCATGCCCATCGGCCTTGGGCCCACTTGCATCATCTAATCCAAGTCCTAAAAATAGCTCCCAAATTGTTTAAGCAGAGTCACCCTATAAACCCCATCCTTTAGTAATGAGAACTAGTCAATTTGAATCTTTAAACCGAATTGGTCTAAAAACCCAATTGTTAGGGGACGAGCAAATTTGAAAATTTCTAACTCCCATGTGACTCAAAAAGGTTCATAAACTTGGGAAAAGAACCCTAGGATGGAATGAGGTAGAAAGACCGAAGTAGTTCAAGAGAACCGGGTCTGAACCAAATAGAACCGGTTTATGAATCGAGTTGATTCATGAAACGGAACCAATAGAGAATGGGTAAACCAAGATGCTTATGGATCCCTTATAATTCACAGAGGTTTATAATCCTTGGGAAGGAACCTTAGAACAATGTGGGAGAGAAAAACCAGATCGGTTCGGGTGAACCAGACCCAAACCGAATTAAACCGGTTTATGAACCGGGCCGGTTTATGAATAGGAATCGATTAAGAGATGGTAAACCGGGAATTTTATGAACCCTAAGTGACCCAAGGAGTCACAAAAGACATGGAAATGGACTTGTGAAGGAATTGGGGATGAAAACCAAACCGATTCAGGTGAACCAGATCCGAACTGGTTCGGACCAATTTAAACCACTATTGAACCGGATCCTAAATTCATTTTTCTAGGTGTCTTAAATAATTCAAATTTGAGATTTGATGCCACCATTGGATAGAAAATGAATTTAGAAATTTTTAGATTTTAAAAACTCGGTCGAATGAGGGGTGAACTGGCCGGTTTAAGCTTTGAACCCGATTCGTACCGGTCCAGTCCAGTTCGGAATAGTGTCATCTTCTTCCTCAGGATGACAGCACTATTCACTCACCGGAAAATCGAAGCAGTGCTGGCGAAAAAGAAATGTTTATGTTCCATACGTTTCAAGTCTTCAATACCTGTCATAAACGTGCCAAACGGAAGGCCAACGGGTCCCTGAGCTCCCTATATAAAGAGCCCCTCTCCATTCGTCCTCTCCACAACTGAAAAGCTAACTCTCTCTCAACTGCTTAGTTTTTCGATGAAGCTCAAACCAGAGCTCCAATATAGGGTCAATTCTGATCCAAAGAAGGCGATGTCAGGTTCATTAGAACTATGGAGAAGTCAGCTACACGGTGGTGACATCCGTTCATTCTGAGAGTCGCCGGAGAAGCGCTAGAGTGATCAAATAGTGAAGCGGCTCCGACGGACCGAAGCTACCCTATTTCGGCCGAGTTGAAATCAGCCAATTCGAGCCCTCCTTAGGCCAAACCAAGCTCTCCCGACACCTCCTTAGCCCTTCCACGGCCGAATTAGGACCAAAAGGTAAGCCAATTCAGCTCCCCTTTACGATTTCCGGTCAATGTTAGAGAGAGAGTCAGTCGAATTTCAATGATGAAATTCTAATCCAATTCAACATCAATTGATGTCATTCTTGATCCTAGGAGGAACCTCTGGAGGAGAGCTACCTGCCCAGATAGAAAGCTCATACCGTCGCGCCCTCACCGATAAGAAATTGAAGCTTTCTCTCTCTACAGTCTATTTTCTGGCGAAGCTCCGTTTGAGCTCATTCCGGCGTTAAAACCTACAATTCAAAGTTCCTTAGAATCATATGAACATGTAGAAACTCATTTTTAACTTCAATTTCAACGAATAGAGGTGTTTGATCGGTCAATTTGATGAAATCAAATTCGCCTGTGTTAAAGAGTTGAAAATGGTGAAAATTGAGAAAATTTGGGGATTTTTGAAAATTCGAAGGACCAAAATGTAATTTTCTAAAAGTGAGGGTCAATTGGTCATGATAAGAATATTATAGTGCCAATTGAGAAATTTTAGAATTTTGGGGGCAAATTTTACCATTTTTTGTAAAGGGAGGGCAAAATGGTAATTTTGGAAAAATTGAGGGATCAAATAGAAAATTTGGAAAATTAAACCCCTGTTTGCGAAATTTAATAAATTGAGGGCATAAGATAAATTTTAAAAAGTTTCGGGACTCAATTTGAGGAAAAACCTGGCAATAGGGACTTAAAGTTGAAGAAAAATAATTTTAGGGACCTAATTGCAAATATGTATAAAGTTGGGTTTTCTCATTCATTTGGAACGAATTAGGGCTATTAGGCCAAAGAATAATGAACAACTATGTTCATTTCGTGTAGGAGAACGAGATATCAGGAATGCCAATCGAAGTCTAGCTTACAAGGGACGAAACTCGACCAAGTAGAATTTCTCTGCACGATCGCGTGAGTGGGATTTTATATCATACCTAGTTGGGGATGATAAGCACATCGAAATAAAAACTCACTACTATGTGGTATTTTAAACATCATAACTTAAAGTAGTGATGTGAAAACCATGCCAAAAAAACTACTTACCGGTGGTAAGTAGATCATACCCGGTTGATATGATGAAACTTGCTTGAAGTAAGTTGAAAACCCATTCATCGATTATGAATGGAGATGTCCTTATATCGGGTCAGTATAATGGACAGTGAAAACATATTTTTGTCAAAAGTGTTCTCCTCTGACTATGTGCCAATGCTTAAACAATTTGAGAGACCTTCTCGACAGGAGCTCGAATAGCTCTTATAGGCCGGGGGCCTCGGTTTTGGAACTTGGGGGCTAATATGCCCGTTTTTTTGAAAATCTCGAACAGTGGGCCATAGGCCAATGGGCATGAGCAGGAGCTCGTAAACAAACATAATATATGTGCCATATAACTTTAATAAGTAAATTGTATGGTCATGGTACCAAGGCTGGTCCGACACTCTCAGTCAACTAGCAGCAGTGCGACATGACCGGTCAAGACAAATAGCTGCAGGTTGAGTTGAAAGTCGGGACCGTTGGACTAATGACACCACAGATTACATGACATAATAAGAAAATATTGTTTGTGCATGCACGATGAGTACAGGATCATCAAGATGCCCATGAGGGGTAGTGATGTGTCCTAAGGGCCCTGGACGACCCGGTGAGTATAAGGGCGGTTTGTCGTTCCAGGTGATCGTGCGAAATATGGAATAACACCAAGCGCATGAGACTAGGGTGGGGACAGGATGAGGTCTCTGTCCTCATATGGACACGAAGAATCGATTTCGGGATTAAGGGTCGGATGTCACGTACATCCGCTCATTCCCAGGGTAGAAGTGGTTGTACTTCTATGTAGGTGGTCGGTAAAGTCGCTCCGAAGCCACAAGTGGGTTCAGTGGTCGTGCTGACCTGCGAATGTGTGTAACCTACATGATGAAGGATGTGTGTTGGGTAATGACACACCGTGATAACAAGAAATGGTGAAAACCCCAAATTTTTAAATGAAGGGATTTTTTAAAAGTGAGGAGTCTGACACACTCCAATATAATTGTTTTCCTAAAAGTTAAAAGTAGACTTTTGAAAAACCCATTCACTGAGTTGTAGAAACTCACCTCCCTTTTATATCCCTTTTCAGGAAAAGAGAAAATGACTAGGAGTAACACCGAGCCTTACCCTTTATCAGGTATGCTTAATTTTTCCTTAAGCTTGAATTTTATTTGATATGTCTTCCAGGGAACAAGGTTGAAATTTCGTCTGGCTCCTCTCGAGTAAAAGAAGGGGGGAACTCCTCTTGAACCGAGAAAGAGCAGCGGGTTGTTCACGGGAATCCAACCAAACCGGGTTGGGGCGTGACACACCCAGTCAAGTGAGGCTAATACTGAGAAAATGGTTTTAAATTTAAGAGTATGACCATCATCCCAATTAGAACGGATGCTGTAAATTTCCACTCACACGGTAGTCGTGACGCGTTAGCCTGAATAGGTTCCAATCCGTGGCGTGTTCCTCGGCACAGGTCCTCGTGTGACCCGTCCTACATGATCTGAGCTTTCAATTATTTAGAAATTGACATTTGGCCCTAACATTTTTTTGAAATTACCGAAATGCCCTAATTTTTCCAAAATAATCAATTGGCCCTCCAATTTCTTTGAAATTTCATATTAGCCCTCCAATTTCCCGAAATTTGCACTTAGATCCTAACATTTATGAAAATCCCCAAAACTTTCCCCCAATTTATCACCTCTTTGCCCCAAGATCAATTTTTCCAAATTGACAGCCAGTACTCTGCCAATTGCCTCCTAACATGCTTTAATCGATTTCTCTACCTTCCCAGGATCATTCTAAGCTTTGAATCACAGTTTTTGGACCCAAAACGAGCTTAAACGGAGCTTCACCGAAATCAAAACTTAGAGAGAGAAAGCTTAGCATGCTTATCGGAGGAGGGGCGGTGGTCGAAGCTCTGGGTATGGGCAGCTAGTACTCATCGAGGGTCTACTACCAAAATCGAGTCCTGCAGTAATTGACCGTCAAACAACGGGAATTAGAAGATAGAAGTTTATCATGTGTAGAGTTCTGCAATTTCACTATTCTGATGGGGAGGGGTGAAATTGGCTTACCTGGTGACTTGGAAGGATCAAGAAGTGTCTAAAGGGTGTTGTGGGAGGTCGAGTTTAGCTGTAGGAGGTTAGAGATGTCCTAGATTGGGTTAGTCGGAGGTTAGCTGCTTCGAGCCGTCAAGATAGCTTCATTGTGCGATCACTCCAGCACTTCTCAAGGAGCTCTCAGGTCAGGTTGACGGTGCGACTAGCTCGAGGACTTCTTCTTGGTTCCATTGCCACCAGTTGAAGCTCCTTTGGTTGAGGAAAGATCCGTCATAGGAGCTTTGATCTGCACTTCATCGGAAAGAGAATTATTTTTCTTTAGGGAGTAATTGAACGGTGGAGAGGCCATGTGGGAAGGTGCTCTTTATATAGGGAGCTCGGCAACTAATAGAGCTACCTCCCGACATCAATTTTGGCATCTCACTCACCCTATTCCATCGGCGGTGGCCAATTTTTCGGAGGTAGAAAATCTAGTCTTCCTCTGGCGGTCGTGGGTCGTCTATCAGCCTAAGGTTGAAGATGACATTGTTCTACGCGTGTTCGCACGTGAGGATTTTCCACATGGCATGTTGTGATTGGTTGGCATTACTAACGTAGTATTCTACTCAACAGCCTAGTCAACCTTTGACTCGTTGACTGGACACATGGCAACCTCACATTAGATGCTCCGTCCTACATGGTTGCTGACTGGATTTTGTTGATCGTGACACATGGCACCCTCTAATTGGCTATTTTAAATTCATCGGATTACCCTCATGATGCATAGAACCACTGTCACGTGTCGGCCTCTCATTGGCTGAGGCCATTTGACGTAGCACTGCCACGTGTCGACCTCTACTTTGTTGGTTATTTCTCCGACATCTTTATCTGATGCTGACATGGCACCTTTGCTACGTGTTAGCTTCTCATTAGTCGATCTTTGCTAACTGGGCCTTTTTGGCATTGATCATTGATCGGGACACGTGTCACTCTCCTACTAGTCGATCATCACTGACATGGGTTTTCATCCTTTGATCATTGACCGAGCACACATGTCGCCTCTTGATTGGTTAGTGCTTCCTAGCACTGACTGAGCGGTTGATTAGGCGCACTTCGTCACATGTCGCGCGTTGATTGGTCATGCCTACTAACTGGCGCTTACATGGCAACGGTCCGTTACCGGTTGGACCGTTAACCGATCTGGTCCAATTGGATCTAGCGACCCAAAATTGTAAATTGACCTATTTAGACATAATTCGGTCAGTTTTTTAAAAATAAAATTTTCTAAATTCATTTTCTACCTAATAGTGGCTTTCATTTTCCAATTTGATATTTTTAAACCACCTATAAAAATGAATATTTGAACTTGTTCTTCACGGTTCAACCCGGTTCACTCCGGTTCACTCTGGTTCACCCCGAACTGGTCCAATTTTTACATCAAATCAGCTTCATGGTTCTTTTCCATGTTGTTTGGGTATTTATTGCCCACTTGGAATTTCTCAAATTCTCATTTTGCCCCTTCTTGACTAATTTCGATTCATTTAGACTCTCAGTTTTTCTCTTAAAAACTTTCGGTTGTCTTTTATAGTTCCCTTGGTCCTAGAGGACGGGATTTACAGAGTGTTTGAGGGATGAGGAGAACGAATGTGGAGGAGCTATTTATATAGGGAGCTCGAGGACTAACAGTTCTATCGATTCATTAATCGTTCAGCCTCAATCTTGCTCATTTATGGCCGTAATGAAGGGATTTTTAGGTCATAGGGATTCAGGCGGATAGCCTGTGGGCCTTATTTCCTTAGGTCAAAGGTAGAGGACGACATTGTGCCGCGCATGCGAGCTTCACATGTGCAGACTTTCCATGTGGTGCTCTGTGACTAGTTGGCTTTGCTGATGCAACTTCCTACTTAGCAGCATAGTCAGCATTTGACTCGTTGATCAAACACGTGGTGGCCTCCCATTGGCCGCTCATTCCAACTTGGCTGCTAATCGTGTTCGGTCAGCCGTTGACCATTACACATGGCATAACCTAATTGTCTAATTTAAATGCAACATATTTCCCACCTAATACCACTGCCACGTGTTAGCCTCTAATTGGCTGAGGCCTTCTGATGTGGCATTGCCACATGTCTACCTCTTAATGGTTGATCATTTCTCTAACATCCTTGTCCAATGCTGACGTGCCATCCTTGCCACATGTCAACTCCTCATTGGTCAACCTTGCTGATGAGGCTTCTCTAACATTGACCAAGGATACATGTCACTCTTCTATTGGTCGGTTTTCGTTGATGTGGATTTCCCTCTTCTAATTGTTGACTAAAGACACGTGTCGCCTTCGGTTTGACCAACGGTGATTGTATGCTGACGGGGCGTGCTTTGTCATCCGTCGCGCACTGATTGGTCACGCCTGCTAACTGAGCGTTGACGTGGCAGCAGTCCGTTGACTGACTGGACCGTTGACCGGTCCGGTCTAACCAGGTTTGATGACACGAAAATGAAAATCGGTCGGTCCAGGCCCGATTCGACCAGTTTTTCCAAAAATTAAAAATTTCTAAATTTATCTAAATTAATTTTCTGTCTAATGGTGGTTTCAATTTCTCAATTTAATATTTTTAAGTCTCCTAGAAAAATGAATTATTGAACCAATTCTTCAGGGTTTAATCTAGTTCGGGTCTGGTTTACCATGAATTAGTCCGGTTTTCACCTCCAATCCACTTTATAGTTTTTTCCATAGTGTTTAGATGTTTATTGGCCACTTGGGATTTTCAAATCCCCAGTTCTTACCATTTTTTACCATTTTTTGTTAACTTAGTTTCTCGGTTTTCCCATGAAAATTACCGGTTCTATTTCCCAGTTTTCTTATTCCGAGAGGACAGGGTTTACAAAACATGTTTCGTGAGTAGCCTGGAAGTGACAGTCAATTGTAGGTCATCCCTTTTGTGCGGGACATGAGTTCACGGTGTATGCATAATGTCATAATGCATTTCTGATTAGGAAAAACAAAAAATGAAAAAACCGAATATATCCCGACAGTAGCCTAGACAATGAGTCGGATGACCCGAGACCGGTGTTTCTTGGGACAAAGTAAACCACGAGACTCAAAATATTAAGCACGAGTAATGAGATAGAAGATCATTCTAGGTGGTTTATGAGAAATATATAGGTCGTAAACTATGTAATGGCACGATATCAATGTCTCATTCACTGAGTTGTGAGTTCACCCCCTCCATTTAACATAGATGAAACTACACGTCTAACTACGTACAATTTAATAACTAATTTTCAGTAAATTTTTTAGTTGGTTTAATAATTTTTTTACTGAAAAAATAAAAATAAATAAAATTTTTAATTTAAAATTTCTATTAAATATCTTAATAATGACTTTAATTTATTTAATAGCTTAATTTAAATTTATTTAGTCTACTTTAAAAAAACTAAGTAATTTTGTGATTATACTCCTTCAAACACGGAAACATTTACTAAATTCTCTTATAAATATTTCTACCAATATCTATTAAATGTTTCTCTCAATCTAGTTTGATTTAAATTTTCTAATTAGTTTTTTTCCCATCTTTTTCTAGTTCAATTCAACTAGATTTTCCCATTTAAAATTTAACATTATTTCAGCTCAGCTCAATTTCCAGCGTTATACGTAGTAAAACCGTGTATTTGTAAATGACCAAATGATATACATGAATTCAAGAGAATCAGGGACAGTGCCATATAAAAAAAAAAAAGCGGACGTCTTCCTTTATGCAGAAATTCCCTCATAGTCAAGATCTCACGTCATTGGTCATTTAGGAACAGGAAAAATTATAATAAACCAAGAGACCAACAAACCTAAAGCAAAACTCGTCCTCGAAACATAGGTGAAACAGTATTAAAACAGCAAGATACCATCTCAGATCATGCCAAAAATGTACAAAGGATCACCCGTGGCTGCAGAATACCAAACAGCTCTTTTTGTTGACGGGGTATCACAGAATTTGGCTATCTCAAGTTTTTTTTCTGCAGTTGGTGGCGCCTTCTTATGCTAATAATCCATAATATCTGCTTCTGGGAAATGCCTTACACACTCTGTCTCAATCAAGTTATTACCCTCATTGTCATTCAGAATCGCTCTTGATCGGCACTCTGTGCTGCAAAAGGCTTTCTCACCTCTGCGTTGATTTGAACAAATCCAAGATTTAGCTATATAATTCAGGCTAAAGCTATACCATATCCACCAAAAAATGTACCAGCATAAAATTTCTGTTTTAGTTCTCCATAAGCTTTTCTTTAGGCATCCTTTGTTAATGGTATTTTCATTCCCACAAATAGGGAAAACATCAATCACCGTGGCTACTTTACCCCCAACAATGTGCCCATCAATCATGGCATTCCACAGAAACTACAGCAGAAAATTAGACTAGATGCAAACATTTTGTGGGAGTGCATGCAATTTTTTTAGTGACATAAGAAGCATTCCCCAATAATGCCCCCATCAGTTATGGAATTCAACAAAAACTGCATCAGAATAAAGACCAGATGCATACATTTAGTGGGAATAAATGCAATTTTTCCAATGACATGAAGTATTTCAAACCTGTACATATAGATATCACTGTCAGCGGCCAACATCTTTTTGCACATGGCACACCTGGTCAAGAAGTCAGAGGGATGCCAATTCGAAGTTGCTAAGTTCATATCAAGAAGAGATGGTACCACAACAGGCTGTTCCACCTTATTATTCAGAGAATCATAACTTGGGTTGATGGTGTTGCAAACTATAATGCAGTCACCATAGATGTGTGTTGTCTTTGGGTTAGGACCATGAACTGTCACACAAGTATAGTCCTCCGAGAGTTTTATCTCAGCTTCCAAGGTAGGAATAGTGCAAGAGAAGTTGCCCATTCTTGAACTTCCTTGACCCGATTGAGGGGAGTTCAGTGGACATGTTGAGGGTTTGGAATCAGTTGGAAAATCATTGATTTCAAAAACCAGATTAGAGACCTCATTTCCAAGGGAAGACTTAAAATGGACACGTGAGAAGGAAAAGTTTTTAGGAAGGGATCTTGGGGTCTCATGAGAAGGAAAAGAGTCACTAAATCTTGGGCTATTAAGGGGACTTTTGCCATTTGATGATCCAAACAATTTCTTGGGAAAATATTTTCCAGTTTCATCAAGAGAGCCAAATGATTGAATACATTTTGGATCTCTCATTCTCAACTGTGGCCTGAAAACAATGTTCTTGAAATCAGATGACTCGGTAGGTCTATCATCAAGAGAGTCAATAATACCCAACCCAATCTTATCACAGTCCCACATCTTTTCACAGGGTGATCTAGGAGATCTACCGGGGTTAGGGAACACCAAAAAATCCAGTGGAGATGTGGGGCTGTTAGTTGAATAATTGGAGTAATCTGATAAATTCTTGGCCTTTAGTCCTACAAAAAGACCAGGGAGACTGGAAAACGATCTCTTCTTGTGGACCTCCGGTAAAGCAGAAGAACCATAAATTGTTATTTGACATATCTGTTGGTCATGCTGCATTGGACCAGTCATCTTCTTCGACATCTGATCTCAAAGATCAAGAGATCCTTCAAGAAATAAGTAGAAATAAAACAGGTGACCACTGCAAAGAGAGAGTAAAGGAAATATTGATTAAAAACATCTCTGGAAAACCGACCCGAATGGTGTTCGGGTAGCACACTAACCCGCACGCACACAAGCAGAATAGTTACTAAATATGCTCACAATGTGAGCAAAAGAACTAACATAATCGGTGGGAACTGAGTTAATCGCTGAAGTGGGATAAAAAAAGCTTTAAAGGAAAGACATTACAAGATGCAAAATTTCCCCGAGTAAATTAACTGCATCGGTGCAAGCATAGGAAGAAACCCAAATACTGAGGAAAATAGAAAATGCAACAAAAGAGCAAAAGGAACAACGCAAACTTAAGCATTAGTGCAGAAGAAAAAAAAAAGCATCAACAGGAAGAAGGGAATGGAGGGATCTATGAAGAAAACGGATCAAAGTAATAGCTGAAACAAGCAGTGAATCTGAAAGAAATAAAATATGAAAGAGCACAGAGGGAGATAGAAATGTAAAAGATCCAACCCACCTTCTGATTTGCTCTGCCACTTCCTCCGTGGTCTCTCTTATCAGCGGTTAGGAAATGCTGTATAGTGCACAGTGGTTAGATGATTTCATGTAGCTCCTGCTAGTGCTGCTCCAGAGAAATGTGACCCACCAAAAATGAAAACAAAAGCAGCACCAACTATGTACTACCCCTGATCAATCACAGGGCTTTTATGAGATGGGAGAAACTTGCTGTGTACTTTCTCTCTCTTTCTCTCTCATTTGTCTTATGATCAACTAGCAGTCAACTTCTAATGCATCATGCAGGCCACCAATGAATTAATAATTTTTTTCATTAATAAAAATATTAATAAATTGGAATCAAATTACATTTATTGATCCAAAACAACCAATAGCTCATTGTGATGATTTATTTATTCTCTTCACTTTTCAACAATGAATTCTAAAAGCATTGCCATTTCACTGGTTGCTCTTATCTTTCTTCATAGGATTTTATCATTTGATCAATCAAATGATTCATCCAACAGCTGAGATTTTTCTTTTTATGACTTATTTCCTTCTCAATATTTGTTTACTTTTTTTCTAGAAGAATACTCATGCATCCAAAAAAAAGAGTAGTCCCTCTCTTTACTCTACATTGATGGTAGTAATCTTTTAATCAATTTAAATTTTAATATAACAAACCACTGAATAACTTCTTCATTCTTACTATATAACTTATATACATAAATAAAAAATTATATATATTTTATTTTAGAATGGTCATTTTAGTATTATGTTTATTAGGATTTATTAATTATCTAAAAATAATATTAATTTAATAGCTTTTAAAGTTTATTAATCCATTTTACATTTATTGAATATTTTAAAAAAGTTTTAGGATTTAAATCCCTTCAATTTATTCTATATTTTGTAGATTTGTTTTTTCTGATTTATTAATTCATTTATAATTCTTTATATAATATATATTTAATATTTATAATTTTTAGGATTTACTAATACTCAGAGGTATATTAGTCTTTTTCGGATTTACATTATTTCAGTATTTTCAAATTCATGTATGTTATTTTAACAATAATTTTTAAGTCTTTTGATTGCCTTTTTTATTTTTTTATTTATTAAAATATTAAAAAACTATAACTTAATTAATCAATGAAAATATATTTATAATATATAAAATATTTTTATATTTTATTTTATATATCTAAAATAAAATTATTATTGTAGTTTATAATATAATTATAGAATTTATTGTATAGTAAGAAATAAAGGGTAATTTTGTATTAACAATTATAATATATTATTAATCATAATATAATTCAAGTAAAATAAATATTAATGGTTTATCATTTAGAGTATGGAATAAGAAATATTTTATATATTTGTCATTTTAATGCTATTAATTTTTTTGGCACGGTTGTTCACTCAACCATATTTACCCACAATGTAATTAAAATATTAGTAAATAAATTTAATAAAAAATAAAAAACGTAAAATCATATTTAAAAGAAAAAAAGTTTGGAGAAAAAATGGTAGCTATAGTAGCTTCTCTCCATTAATTATAGTTGGTTAGATATTTTTAATTTTTAAAAAATATGCATTTGTCTTTAGAATTATTTTTTATTTAATCACTATAATTGAAAAGGTGACTAATTTTTAATTTGGTATAATATTTATTAAATTATTTTTACCAAAATATTATTTTAATTAAAAAATTTATACCGAGCCTTATATTTTTTTCTTATTTAGATATAAAAGCACTATACGCTTTTTTGCACATAATTATATGCCTTAAAACCTTTTAAATATGTACAAATATAGTCGCTCAAAATAAACCATATTTGATTTAATAAATTATAAAATATGATAAATCTAAATCGTAAAATTGTCAATTTTTTCGCCCTCCATAAAATTGTCCATAAGTGTTGTTTTTTTTTTGCACTTAAATTAAAAAAATATATATATATTAGTTTGGGTATCTAATTGTAGGGTACTGCAACTGGGGAAAGATATCTCACAAACATGTCAGTATTTAGTCAGTGATTGGCCCCTTTTTCATTCACTAAACGACAAAAAAAAGAAAATGGGTGCACTTACTTTTATTTCTTTAAGATAATAAAAAATGGATGACAAATAAATCAAGTGGACTGAATTTGTGGAGTTGGACTGGTTAATCATGGTATTGAATATGTAAAGAAACCATGTATAATTATTTAATTCTTTAATTAAAGCCCGATTCAAAAGGGAATTTGAACCGTTTTTTGGCTTCGCATAGTACCGTGGAGTATTGTTCTTGCCCCAAATTAGGGTTTTTTTTTATTTCTGCCGTTACAATTTGTTGGAACTGATTTCTGGCCGCATGGGAGACCTAGACTCAAATTTTAACTTGACACATCACTCAATCACTGAAAAATTGTTGGGGGGTAATGGTAGATCATTGCAACACATAACCCAACCCAACGTATACTCCTAGGAGAGTTTTTGTATGCATCATCATCAAAGCTTTTAGTTTTATTTGTGTTTTTCCTTTTCCTTTTTCAATTTTACTTCAAATGGGATGATTGCTTTCTTCTCACGAAAAAATGGATCATTATTCTTAACCCTCCATTTTTTTGCACACAATAACCCTCCAATTAATTACCACTGTCACGGTAAGTGCAAAAAAAAAATACCATTGTCAGCCCTTAATCTTTTTAGTCATTCTCACATGATCGTACTGTTTCTCATCCTTTAATTTTTGTTAGACAGTAACTGAGCTTGCACCACAGATACAAGGGTGATTGGATCTTTATACTGATTAAGAATCCAAGACCCTCTCGCTCTAATTGATGGAACTAAGCAATTGCTCGAATTGAATTTCTAAAGTCCAAAATTGATTTTAGTTGTCTACATAATTAGGATTTAATGTATTATTGGAACATTACCAACGGAAATTCAAAATTAATTAGATCAAAAAATGAGTATTGAATCATGTTTGTAAATTAAATTGTATTGAAATTGATTCGAATTAAATTTTTTTATAATTGATAAATTAATATGAAATACTTCAAATTAATCTATTTCCAGTGTTAAGAAAATAAAGTGTTAAGAAAATTTTGATTGAAAAGCACAAGCTATTCAAATTGTAATCAAACTATAAAATTGCACAATTTTTAGATATAGTTGTGTAAATTGTAAAATAGAAAATTTTTAATCAAAATATTATAGAATTGCATAAGTTATTTTTTAAAAAATAATTAGATTAAAAAACAATCATTAAACGACAAAAAATAATCGAATCAAACAAAAAATTAACTCAAAATCAATTTGTAATAATGTCAAATCTACCTAACCGTTGAGTGAACCATGATACATGTGCACGTCACACAAATCTCATCCCCTCCACCCAACAAACCACATGTTCTTGCCGTATTTTTAAAACTCACTGCTAAAAAATTTTAATTCGTGTTGGGATAATTGTGCTATAATTTGATAGAAAAATTATTTTTAGATAACTAATTATGTTTGGACCATGTACATATAAGAATTGATCCCTCTCTTGTTAGTGACTCATTAGAATTTTATTTGAAAGTGACATCACTCTATTTTTTTTACAATATGACTTTTAAAAACTATAAGTTTTTGTCCAATCACAAAATGAGTGTTTCAAATGTTATTGAAAAATTATTTGAGTAAGTTTTTCAACACTACTCATTTTGACAAGATGTGCACTTATTGATATTGACTTGATCAAACAATATATATGTTATTGGTGTGAGAAATAGAGCATTTATTTCTTAGGTTATTTTCGATTTCCTTGATGGATAAATACAACTGTAAAAAATAGTACAAATTTACCTAGGTTTCATCTTTTTTATTCCACCATTCTTATAAGTTTTGGCTAAGTATTAAGGTCAAATAAATTAAGGAAATTCTAATTAGGATTAAGTCATAACATAATATAATTAAATGGAATTTGTGGATTACTAGACCTCTGTTTCAAGTGGTTGTATACTATTCAAGTGCCACCCTTGTATCACCTCCTTCCCAGCAACATAAATTCACCCCCTTTTTACTATTATTAGTTTATAAGTAGCATATCTCCCTTGTATCTGGTACATATATTTAATATGATTCTCCACTTATACCTCATGCAAATGCCATTCAAATGATTTTATGCAACATATTATGTAATTACCGTAACTTTCTTAATTTAGAAATTTCAATTTGGAGATTTGAACCAAGAAAAAATTATGTCAAGAATGGGATTGATTAGTTGTGACTTTAGAAATAATGGTTCAATTATTCAAATAAATACTTGTTCTAAAAATCGAAATTAAATTGAACTTGGTTTGTGAGATTGATTATATTAAGTATAAGTAATTAAATTTATGTATGCATATAAATATATGTGTATATATTAAATAAGAAAAAAATCCAATTGAGAATTAAAATTCAAATGATCAAATTTAATCATTAAATAAAGATATATATAAATATGAAATGTAGTAATAAACACAATTGGGCCTAATGTAGACCTTAAAAACAAAAGGATAAAAGTTAGGCTAATGGACCTCTTAGGACTTGGGTTGAAGACATACCATTGAAAATTGTACCATTATTGAACATAATAGAAAACTCCAAATAGATGTGTTACCCACATGGAACCCAATACTAAACCCATCTTAAACTAATAGCCTAAATAGTTAACTACAAATACAAACAACCCACCTAAGACTTAGTAAAATTCTGTAGAGGCGCAATGAGACTCAACCTATAGGCCAACCAATATTGATATTAGTTGAATGGCTTCCAGTAATTTTAGTTGAAGTCCAACCTATTAATTGGGAAAACAAATAGAAAGATATTAAGACTAGATAAAAGGAAAACATAAATGGTGATTGAACTATGGACATGAACCCTAATCTTAATCAACATGAAACTATATCCATAAAAAGGGACTTAAACTCACCTATACTTGGTATCTGTCGAGATGTTGGAATTGAAGAACACTCCCACAAATTTTGGCATAAACTGGACCATGCTTGGAAGGGAGAGGGCCACCTCTCATCCATCCATTCATTCTAAAGTGCCAATGGATCCTACAAAAGGTGTGGTAAACATGAATGATTAGAGGACTACAATTGCATCTATTAGATAGATGGAGGGAATAAAGCAATTACCTGAACAAGCTCATTGTCATGCTTCTATTTCCTAAGCCATGCTCGTAGATTAGCTGTTGTTGACCATCTTACTCAATAAAGACGTCATTACCAATTAACGAAATAAACTACCCTAGTTTCTCTACAAGTCAACTACTTTACCTATAAATTGCCAAGGAGAAGGATATAACACTTACAAACTATTAGAAGCAAAGGGGAAAAGGAAAGCAAGGAAAGGGAACTATCTAAACTCCCCTAGCTAAAATATAATATGAGTAGTGATAATTAAGGGAAGCTAGACTTGGGAAACTCTTCATGGGGGCTTTTAAAAATCGAAACTTGCAATAAATTAAAATCCACATCATAATTACCAACTAAGTAATCAATGAGTTGGAGAAAAATGAAAGAAATGCCTATTTTAATCTCTAACATAGTTTAATTTACTGAAGTGATAAAATATTAACATAACATGTGAGCTTGAGATGGATTAACTTATTGGATCGAATTCTCAGATCCAATATGAGTAGAGCTCGAGAGAAGCACAAGGAAAGCCAACACCAATGCATTCCTCGACAAGAATTAGGAAGTTTCACATGCATAGAGAACAAAAAAATTTAATTTAATGGGTGAATGAATGAAAGAGAAAAATAAATTAACCTTGCCATTAAGGGTGACATGATTGGGAATGATGAACAATTGGATTCTTTCTATTTATAAAGATGAATGTAAGCAAAGGAATCTCATCAGGTTACAAAACTTACAAAAAGGATATCAAAGAGAAGTAATGAGGAAATACAATTACCTCCACATGATCAAGCAATCATGCTCCTATATAAGAGCTTCGAGCAGCCCTATAAGAACACACACATCAATTAAGCTAAAAGGAGAAATAGTGAGAGGGTTACTTGATTAGCCGAGTGGAAATCTTTCAGATATCTTCAAAGACCTCCATGCCAACCCTTGAAGTTAACTCAATCCTGTGATAGGAGTTTTCTAATATGTCTTAAGCACGTGATCCTTTCATGTGATGTCATTGTGTCCTTCCCATTCTTGCAAACATCCTCCATTCTCCCTTGATTGATTAATGGGTATTAGTTGGACCTAGAGATGTCCAATTCTCCTTTGAGAGAGACCTACAATAAACACCATTCATTAAGACATGAAGTGAAGGATCAATAGACATTAGAAATCTACCTAGAAGGGACGACCCATTCGAGATTCATTGTTAGGAGCCAATAAGGCAAATGGTGGCTTAGATAGTTATAGGAAATTGGGTGTAGAGCTTACCTGAGGGAAACTAACACTTGACAGCCACCTCAAAAACTCAATTCAGTGAAATTGAGAGCATACATAATGAAACAAAAGTAGAACGAAAATACTTAGGCAATTGTCGGGGTTGGAAACTAACATCAAACTTAGGCGAGCACTAATCGAGCTAACCGAGGGTGAAGTGTAACTAAAGATGGAACAACAAGATCGAGATTACATGAGGGTGTAATTTCCATAAGGAGAGACCGTCACCAACACTGATTGATGCTCCGTCGGACCTTTGAGCCAAGGAACCAATTACAGGTTGCAAATGGGATGAAGTGATGATGTTGGGGAATCATCGGAAAAACTCATCAGATATCCGAATAGAAAAGGGAACTTACATGGAGACATATAAAGAATGAATACCTTTAATTTGGTGCTCAGACGTTGGAGGGTGAAGCGGAATATACCAAGGCCAAAGAGGAGTGTCAAGAGGAAACACAAAGATAAATAACCTTAGGGATCAAGGACCCCGATCATCAAATGAGGAAACTGAAGGGCTTTTAGCCAAATTACAATAATACCCTTATACACACATTGACAATAACACCTTGACAGTTGTACAAAATTAAGATCATGCCAGTGAGGGCATGTTTAGTAAAACAAATAAATGAGGCACAATAAGGCCTTGTTTGGTCGAACAAAAATTAAAAATGTAGAAATTACAAAAATAACCCTACCCCGAGAATTTAATGGAACACCATACAACCAATTTGGAATGCTCCAAGAACAGGATTTCGACCGGAAGGAGTAGATCATACGTCATCGTGTAGCAAGAGCATGATGACTCCAGAATCACTCCAAGACAAATATGTCCCCGAATAACTATGAGTGGGATTTCTGGCATTGAGTCGGATTGGATCAATCACCCGATAATACTCGCACATCTAATAGTTTGAATTGATTGAACATATTATTATGGAATATATTCACATTGATTGTCTGAACCCTACTGAAACTATTTTTTAGAATATATTCTTGATGAGAGCATGAATCTTGCTTAAGAAAGTTTATTGTTTGATTTTATGACATGAATACAAATTTCAAGGACGTAATATTGATCCATTTCCCGATGCATGAAATGGGCTGAGCTTATGGTTGAGGAAAATGGGTTAAATCCATAATTTGAGAAGTGGGCCCAAGGCAAGCGTTTTTTCAAAATAGCGACCCAAGACTATGTTTTGAAAACTTGTAAAAGTGGATTCAAGGCTAATGAAAATGAGCTTTGTCATGTAAATAATCTTGATGGTAAATTTTAAGCATGTTAAAATACTGACACATGTGATTTTGTGTGAAATGAGTTATGCCCACTAAATACTATTGAGCTGGAGGCATGTCTTATCACATAGGGTTGATAGTACAAATATAATTATTTTAAGTTAAAACACTTGTATGCGAGTGATTAGAAACAGGACCATGAGACGCATGATACGAAGTAATGATGGTTCTAATTACTAATGGTTAGCAAGGTCGATACACGAGAAATTATAGTTGAATTGATACATCAAGGACTGTGGGGGGTCCTATGCACATTAGACCTGATGAATATGGAAGGTCTAGTTCCTTTATAACAAACAATTTAATTAATATGTCTGGGGGTTGGGTGATGGTGCTCACACAAACAATATGATATGGACATCATAATCCGATCAATTATGTGATCGAGGTTGTAGTCTCATACCAAGGTAGTTAGTAAAGTCGCTTTGAACCACACATGTAGTATATGAGATGTTTGTTCTACGCATGTGTGTTATTTTCCATGAGAAAAAATTATGTGTTGCATAAAATACTTGTACAAAACAAGTTTATTAAACCTGAAGCTTGTTACGGATAAACCTAGTGACATGTTATAAGCTTGTCAAATACAAGCACACATATTATAACATTAAAATCTTTTCATGGTTTGATCTTGTGAAAAGTTTCCTAAAACCTTCTCTTATAACTATTTAGAGTATGTGCTGAATTGTTAACATGATGTCATAATGTCAGCTAACCCTACTCACTGAGTTGTGAACTCACTCTCTTACAATACCCATTTTAGGAAACCAAGATGTTCTTAGGACACGACAAAGAGGTAGAAAGCTACAAAATTTCCAAAGGAATGCCATATGTTCAGTACTTGATCGTGATATTGTTTAATAAATTTATTTTCCAATTCACATCAATAGTTTTGGAAAATATCCTAGTAAATTTTATTCCAAGCCTTCAATCTTGTTGGGCTTATAATGATGAGATGCCCATCGTTGTAAAATCGGGAGGATGTGATGGGTTGTTCATAGGTTTCAACCAGACAAACCGGGTTAGGGCGTGACCTATAATAACAATTTAAGGATTGGCTTTGTGAAACCTGACCCTCGGACCAAGTAAACTGGGGGAAGAACCAGCAGTTTTGAGAAAACCGAGCCAAAAAAGGAACAAAAAATGACAAAGAAGGATTAAAATGGGAGATTGGAAAATCCCAAGTGACCAAAAATTCACAAAATTCACGAGGAAGAATCGGGAAGCGAAATCAATGGGAGAACTAGACCGGTTCGGAGTGAACCATACCCAAACCAAACGGAACCAAGATAGACCATAATGAACCAGTTCACAAATTCATTTTTCTAGGTGGCTTAAAAATATCAATTTGGGAAATTGAAACCACCATTAGATAGAAAATAAATTTAGATAAATTTAGAAAATTTTAAATTTTAGAAAACCGGTCGAATCGGGTCCGAACCGGCCAAATTTTGAATTCGGGTTACCAAACCCAATCGGAGCAGACCAGTCAACGAACCAGTCAACGGTCAATGGTCAACGATCAACAATGCCATGTCAATAGCCACACAAGCATGGGGAACCAATGAGAGGCTGCCACGTGTCTGGTCAACGGATGACCAATTAGCATGCCACGTAGACATGAGCAATCAATGGGAGGCTGCCACATGTTTGGTCAACGGGTCAACGACTAACGTGGCCATTGAGTTGGACCTCCATGTCAGAAAAATCGGCCAATCACAGCACGTCACGTGGCACACCTACCACATCATCATTTCCAACCTCTAGCCGCTGACAGAGAGAAGAGAGAAGAAAGAGTCACTAGAAAAGTTGGGGTCTCTGGCGACTCAAAAAAATGCTCTGGTCAGGCCGTCGAGGAACGAGTCTAACGCTGGCGGGTAGCCTAAGCAGTTGTTGAGCTCTCTATATAAAGAGCGCCCCTCCATTTGATCTCAGGATCTCACAATCGACCGAAAAAGAAGAACTGCTCAGTTTTCGGTGAGTAGCAAACCAAACTCCGATATAGAGGCTTTTCTCAACCTTTAAGGCTGCATTCGGTACCATTATAATCGAGAGGAAGTCCTTTACACAGTTGCACCCTCCGTTCTGCCCGAGAGCCACCGTAGAAGAATGAGGAAGCTCAAAAGTAATATTGCTTCTCGGCAGTTAACAGCCTGAGCTGCTCAAGCTCAACTTGATCTGTCCCCGTGCCAATTTTGGCCAAACCAAGCCCCCCAAACACTACCTAGAGGTGCCCCGACCTTCCCCTGAGCTAGCACGGTAAGCCCCTCCACCGCCCCTTTGCCAGAAAATACTATTCATGATCAATTTCTACAAAAAATTTAACACCGAAATTCACACTGCTCAGGCCACCAATTGAGGCGCGGTTTGATATAGGGAGAATCCCTAGGAGGAGAGCAATCTAGAGAAAGCAAGAGCTCCGGTCGCCGGACCCTCACCAGTAAGATATCGAAGCTTTCTCTCTCTAGACTGAACTTTTTGACGAAGCTCTGTTTGAGCTCATTTTTTAGCCAAATCGAGCAATTCAAAGCTTAAAATGAAGAGGGAGACATAGGGAAGTCGATTCAAATAAGCAATTGAGATAATTAACCCCGTTCTGAGGGTTAATTGAACAAAATTATGATTCGAGGACCAAATTGTAATTTTTGAGAAATTGGGCAATTTGAGGATTTTTGGGAAATTGGGGGCTGAATTGTAATTTAAAGGAAAATTGGGGCATTTTCATGAAATTAACTTCCAATTGGGCAATTGGATGAAATGGAGGGCCAATTGGCAAAATTTGAAAGTTAAGGACCAATATGAAATTTTTGGAAGGACCAGTTGGTAGTTTTAGAAAAACCGAGGACTAATTAGTAAATTTAGAAAAGTTAGGGACCCGTGAAGGGTAATTGGAAGTCCAAGGATTTAACGAAGATTTAATAAAAATTGGGGACCAAAATGTGAGGTTATAAACATTGAGGGACCTAAATGCAATTAAGATATAGTACAAGGACATATGCGTAAATACCCAAAATTAGGAAGTCCCTTATGTCGATTCTCCTAATAAGAGTACTCGAACCATGTAGGAGCTGATTGTTCATGTACCGGTGCAAGGAGGTGCACCACGAGTTAGGATCTCACCAGGACGACCACATCACTATTACCGAGTGAGTGGGAACCACTATTACGTCCATTCCGTTTGGAATGACAGTTTAGCTTTGAAAATTGTTATCTCAGAATTAGCATCCCTTGACTAGGTGACTCTTCTTAAAACATTTGAGAGCTAATTCTGGGCTTAGGCTTGAAATGTGAGTAGGCTCAAGGCCGATGGATATGGGGACCCGTCCAAAACAGACATGTGATATATGAGGCTAAAAGACCTAAATAATGGGAACCTTGTGTGAAACCCTTCGAGCAAAGCTAAGTTGTCAAACTAGTTGGGATGAACCACTACTCTGCCAAAGCCAGGTTGTCGAACCTGTTGGGCCAGTACGCATGGGTCAATGCCAAGATGATAGACCGTTGTGCTAGAGGGCATAAGATAAATGTTATGATTTAAGTGATACCTATCGAGACAAGCTGAGTTGTTGAGCTTGTTGGGCCGAATCGCTGCTCTCTCGAAGCCAGGTGGTCGAACCTATTGGGCAAGTACAAGTGGGTCGGGGCCAAGCTGACATACCATTGTGCTAGAGGGCCAAAGATAAAGGTTATAATATGAAAAGACTGCTGATTGTGCATGCACTGTGACGTTCGGGTCATTAAGACACCTAACAAGATGTAGTGATAGAGCCCAAGGACTGTCGGACGACCAAGGATGCATAAGGGCGGATCTATCGTTCAATAGGTCGTGAACCCGAGTAGCTTCCAACACACAGAGACCGAGGCAGTAGGGGAAATGAGATCTCATCTCATTGAGCGGACATTGTGAAGTAATTGGAGGTTTGATGTGTCAGACTATTAATGTCCACTCGAACCTCGGGTAAAGGCAATATCCCTCTATTAGGGTGGACGGTAAAGGCATTCCGATCCACAAGTGGCGTGGTTGAGGACCGTTTTGTGAATGTGTGATCCCTCCTATGATAGGAGGGCGATTGTTGATGTGAATTTAGAAAACTGCTGAAATATCATATAATAGAATTAAACCTTCATAAAAGATTTTCCCCACTCATTGAGTTATCGAACTCACCCCTCTCCCATTAACCTTTTTAGGAGAAACACCTTTCCACGACAAGTATAGGTTGGAGAAGAGGTCAATGGTACCACCATCAGATAACTTTTATGTTTTGTTAACTTTATTATGGAAAACAAGTACTCCAACACCTTTACCTTCCTCGAACTATTAGTACAAGGAAGGGTGGTGGGTTGTTCACAAAACCCCTACCAAACCGGGTCGGGATGTAACAACTTAAGTGGTATCAGAGCAAGGTTTTCCAAATAAAGCTTCAAAACTAGAAGCCCTAGAACACTAACCCACGATAAACTTCTGTCAACAGATATGTCCAACCCTATAGAAATCAAACGGACACACTCTATCATAGACACCCCGAAACTAGGCAGAAATCCTGCCTCGCACGAGGGAATTAGCTTGAGAGTTCAACAGCCTAGGTGGACCCAACCCCTAAGACCAAGGATGTCTCTTGAGCCAAGAAGACATTACGAAGAATTAGTCAAGGTATTCGGAGAACCTTGCTTCACACTTAGGAACGGAGACCGTTCCATGGGAAGTGCGCACCCGGGGATGGAGACCCGTGGAGGCCTCCAACAAGCACAAAGAAAAACTTCCCAAATCCTAGGATGGATTAGAAGCTATAGAGATCCACGCAAGGAAGTAACTTGCTACAATTATGGACAGAAGGGACATTACGCCCAAAGGTGCCCAATACCACTAAGGAATGTGGTACCCACTCCTGGGAGCACTACCTCCACAAGTAGGGAAGGACATTAAGAAAGGGAAAGAGGATAGATGAAGCCTCTCCTCCGTGTAAATACCGATGGACCCACATAGGAACTGGTGTAGGGATAACCTACTATAGGTGTGGAGCAATAGAACACATGACGAGAAAATGTCCCACGCCACTAGGATGGATGGCAATACCTCCCAAAAGAAATATCTCCCCGAATACCGGAGCCCCAAAGGATGGAAGGCAGGAGGCCATCCTAGAAGCCACAATTCAAAATGAGGATTTCAAACCCACCCCGGATATAATTCCTCAAAATTCTACCATAGAGCTTCCCAACCTTTCTTTTAACCATCTCCCTTAGAGGAAAGAGGTCCCCAAAATGTATTGTATTCAATTCCCAAGAAATAAGATTTTTAATTTCTCATAACAATTTTGTTGCCCCGACTCGTAATCTCGTGCCCCAGGACAAATTAGGAACAAAAAGGGACAAATCTAATAAGGACAAATAACACCTTTAAATGAAGTCAAGGTATTCTGACCTCCTCGAAAGAGAGAGGAAAGGTAAAATCATGTATAGTGCTAAACCCAAAGAACGGGCGAACAAGGAGGCAGTAGGAAAGGCAATAACTCAAGTAGGATAGGCATGTTGATTATAACCCGAAGGCGAAGGAAGAAGTTTTCAAGGAGAAAAGGGATCTTGGAAGAGTACATCCACTAACTAAGAAACAATGAACATCAAGACTAGTCTCTAACTCCGCCTACTTGAGGAAACCTAGAATTAGACAACAAGGAAAAATCGAGAATGTGCAAGATGAAGATGAGAACTAGAAGTTACTCGGGTAAGAACATGGAGTTAGGGATGGCAAAGTGTAACTGTTTGGGAAAAGTAGAGGAGCCAAGTAGGGTTGCAGACCCACCCAGTAAAAGTAGACAACTAGTAACTATGGGATAACCAAAGGAGACAAAAATGACACCCTAAGCAGGAGCGAAAGGAGTGGTGACAACCACACCCTGAAGAAGGTGATAGGATGGGCATTAAGTGAACTCGAGAGACAACTATCTCGAGACTAAGAGAGTAATTGGAACATGGCGACTAAATAAATCGTCCCTCGTGAGACTCATGGATTCAGACCCCAATGAGGAGAGAAAAGTAAAGATGGACAAACGTTAGAAGAGAAGGATGAAGGAAATCCTTAGGATGATTCATAGCCAAATGAAAGTTGGCGATCATCCTCGCACCACGAGATGGACCAAGTGTACCTTTCGTGAGGCGGCTAGGAGACATCGACATAAAGAGAACTTGGACTCTCCCGAAATCAAGTAAACTTGTAGGAATAAGGAAAGGATACAAAGGAAGGGCAAGCAGAAAAGAAAAGATGGGATCGAAGGATGTTACGGAGTCGGTTAAAGGCCTGATACATCCAGGACGAATGACAAGGAGAGTGTACCCAAAGCCCAAGGAGTGAAGCGAAACCCAAGGAGCAGATAATAGGATAACCAACTCAAGTGATACCATAACACGTGGGAATGGGTGGAATACCCATGATGGAGTAACCTAGGAAAGGCTACCCGAGAAACCTTGGAAAATACGACCTTCCACTAAGAGGTGAATACTTAGACACATGGGTAAAAGCAAGTTCAAAGGAATAAATGAATGAACAAAAAGGGAGAACTAGAGCCATAAGAAGCCAAATCAAACACCGAGTTGACCACAAGAGAATCCATTTCCGATGTCAAGGATGGACGACTACGTTTTGAGGACAAAACTCTTAAAAGGAGGGGAGAGTTGTGAAACCCAACCCTCGGACCAAGTAAACCGGGGGAAGAACCGACGATTTTGAGAAAACCGAGCCAAAAAAGGAATAAAAAATGAAAAAGAAGGGTTAAAATGGGAGATTAGAAAATCCCAAGTGACCAAAAATTCACAAAATTCACGAGGAATAACCGAGAAGCGGAATTGATGAGAGAACCGGACTGATTCGGAGTGAATCGGACACGAACCAAATGGAACTGTGATGGAGCATAGTGAACTGATTCACAAATTTATTTTTCTAGGTAACTTAAAATTTTCAATTTGGGAAATTGAGGCCACCATTAGATAGAAAATGAATTTTTAAAATTTTAAATTTTAGAAAATCGATTAAATCGGGTCCGAAACGGCCAAATTTCGAATTGGGTCATCGAACCCGGTCTGACCGGACCGGTCAACGATGCAGTCAACGGTCAATAGTTTATGGTCAATGGCACCACATCAATAACCATGCAAGAATGGGTAGCCAATGGGAGGCTGCCACGTGTTCGGTCAACAATAAATGGATGACCAGTCAACATGTCACATAGACACGGGCAACCAATAGGAAGCTGCCACATGTCTGGTTAACAGGTCAACGACTAACATGGTCACCAAGTTGGACCTCCACATTAGAAAAATTAGTCAATCACAGTATGCCACATGGCACAACTGCAACGTCATCATCTTCAACCTCTAGCCATTGATAGAGAGAAGAAAGATTCACCGAAAAAGCTAGGGTCTCTGGCGACTAAAAGAAATGCTATGCTTAGGTTGTTGGCGGCCGAGTCGGAGGCAAGTCTTTCGTCGATGGGAAACCTAAGCAGTTGTCGAGCTCCTTATAAAAAGAGCACCCCTCCATTCAATCTCATCATCCCACAATCGACCGAAGAAGACGAACTGCTCAGTTTTTCAGTGAGTTGCAAACTAGAGCTCTGATATCGAGGCTTTTCTCCACCTCTGAGGCTGCATTTGGTACCATTAGAACTGAGAGGTAGTCCTCTACACAGCTGCACCCTTCGTTATGCTTGAGAGCCATCGTAGAAGAATGAGGAAGCTCAAACAATAATGCTGTTACTTGTCGGTCAGCAGCTCGAGCTGCTCGAGATTAACTTGAGTTGTCCCCAGGCCAATTCCAGCCAAACCAAGCCCCCCAAATACCACTTAGAGGTGCCCCAACCTTCCCCTAAGCTAGCATGGTAAGACCCTCTATCGCCCCTTCACTAGAAAACACTATTCATGATCGATTTCTGCAAAAACTTTAACACTAAAATTCACACTACTGAGGCCACCTATTAAGGCGCGGTTTGAACCAAGGAGAATTCCCAGGAGGAGAGCAATCTAGAGAAAGAAAGAGCTCTATTCATCGGACCCCCACCAGTAAGATATCGAAGCTTTCTCTCTCTAGACTGAACTTTCTAGCGAAGCTCCATTTGAGCTCATTTCAAAGCCAAATCATGATTTGGAGATCAAATTGCAATTTTTGAGAAATTGGGCAATTTGGTAATTTTTGGAAGTCATAGGGACTTAACAAAGATTTAATGAAAATTGGGGATTCAAATGTGAGGTTATAAACATTGAGGAACCTAAATGAAATTAAGGTATAATATGAAGAACTATGCGTAAATACCTAAAATTAGGAAGTCCCTAATGTCGATTCTCCTAATAAGGGTACTTGAACCATGTAGGAGCTAATTGTTCATGTACCGTTCAAAGGAGGTGCACCACGAGTCAGGATTTCACCGGGATGACTTGCGTCACTATTACCGGGTGAGTGGGAACCACTATGACATCCATTCCGGTTGGAATGACAATTTAGCTTTGAAAACTATTTTTTCGGAATTAGCATCCCCTGACTTGGTGATTCTACTTAAAACATTTGAGAGCTAATTCCGAGCTTATGCTTGAGATGCTAATGGGCCCAAGGCTGGATACGAGCATGGACCCGTCCAAAATAGACATGTGATATATGTGTCTAAAAGACCTAAATAATGGAAACCTTGTGTGATACCCATCGAGCCAAGCCGATTTGTCAAATTGGTTGGGCCGAACCGCCAGTTTGCCGAAGCTAGGTCGTTGAACCTGTTAGGCTAGTACACGTGGGCCGAAGCCAAGGCGACAATCTATTGTGCTAGAGGGCTAAAAATAAAGGTTATGATTTAAGTGATACTTATCGAGCCAAGCTGAGTTGTCGAGCTTGTTGAGCTAAATCACTGCTCTACCGAAGCCAGGTTGTCGAACCTATTGGGCCAGTACTCGCGGGTCAGGGGCAAGTCGACAGACTCTTGTGCTAGAGGGCCAAAGATAAAGGTTATAATTTGAAAAAATTATTGATTGTGCATGCACTGTGACATTTGGGCCATCAGGACACCTGGCAAGAGGTAGCGATGGAGCCCAAGTACTGCTAGGCGACCAAGTATGCATAAGGGCGATTTTGTCACTTAGTAGGTCTTGAAGCCGAGTAGCGTCCTGCGCACGGAGACCGAGGTAGTAGAGGAAATGTGGTCTCGTCCCACTGAGCCGACATTTGGAAGTAATTGCGAGTTTGATGTGTTGAACTATTGATGTCCACTCAAACCCCAGGTAGAGGCAGTATCCCTCTATCAAGTGGACGGTAAAGGCGCTTTGGTCTACAAGTGGCACATTCGAGGACCGTTCTATGAGTGTGTGATCCCTCTTGTGATAGGAGGGTGGTTGTTGATGTGAATTGAGAAACCTAAGAAGAAAACTACTAAAATATCAAATAATAGAATTAAACATTCATAAAAAATTTTCCCCACTCACTAAGTTGTCGAACTCATCCCCCCCCCCCCCCCCCCACCATTAACCTTTTTCAGGAGAAATACCTTGCCACGACATGTATAGGCTGGATAAGAGGTTAATGGTACCACCATCAGGTAACTTTTATGTTTTGTAAACTTTTTTTTTTTATGGAAAACAGGTATTTCAATGCCTTTACCTTCCTTGGACTATTAGTACAAAGAAGGGTGGTGGGTTGATCACAAAACTGGATGTGACATGCTTGCTATATGGACAATCCTTCTATCATGAAAAATACAACACATATTAGGCTTTCAAGCTTTATTTCATCATGCACAGAAGACAATCATACTGAAACACCCTGACCCAGTTTGGTTGGAACCCTGTAAACAACCCACCACTATTCCTAGTATTTAAAAGAATGACCATCACTGTGTTACAGACAAGAGTCACGCATAACCTAAAATGATTTCAAAACAATTCAAAGAAAATATATTTCCATAAAAATAAATATATTGGAATATGATTAATGCACTAGACTTACCTAGAAGTTAATTCTTCATACATGTTCCTCTTCATGATTTACCTGGAAGGGTTCAAGAGAGGGGTGAGCTCGAAAACTCACTAAGTAGATATTAAGTTGATTTATTGAAGGATATAAAGGATGGTTCCATTTATCAACTTATATCACCATTATCCTTTTTGGTTTAAACAACCACACACCTTTAATCATTAAAAGGTATATTTTCACCATTCTCCTTCATTAGTTTGGTTTAAAAATCATTCACATGCCCTTTTATCATAAAAAGGATAATACTTTCATGGAACTGTCCCCAAATATTCCACTTGTGGACTGGAGCGACTTTACCATCTACCCTAGTAAGAGGTTGCAACCTCTACCACAAGTCTGTGTGAGCACCATTGCCCAACCCCTAGACTTTATCTAAATCTTTGTGTCCGCTATTGTGGAATGAGACCTCTCCCCCTTCTTCCACGATCTCAATGTGCACGAAGCTCCTAGAGCTCCATGACATATTTGAATGAAAAAGCTTCATTTATGCTCCTTAAGCCGTCCAACAGCCCTTAGAACCAACACTACCCTTGTAATGGGTGCCTCAATGCTTCTGTTTCTCATTAATCACAATAAACAGTCTTTTCTTAAGAAATTTATCTTTGTGTTAGTAGCCCAACGAGTTCGACTACACGACTTCGTTTCGGAAGCTTCAACACGCAATTTTCCAATTATGATAATTTTTAAAAGAATCAATAATAAGAATTTATCTATGGGATTCGACCCGTTTTAAGTAGTTTCACGTAGTCCAAGGACTCTATTTAACTTTCAGGAATTTGAAAGTACTTTCATCACTCCAAATGGGCATGACGTCGGAAATCCCACCCACCTGAATTTCGTGACTTGTTCGTCCCAAATGGATTTTCTATGTCTCTAGATTATGTTGCGGTTGTAGGTGGAAGTCTCCTTTTTGTACCTAAATTATCATGGATAATGAATTATTCAATTATCCGAATTTTCCACTTATGTCCCTAGGTTTTCTGCTAATTACATAGAAGTCCCTAGGTTTATTTTATTAGAAATTAATTCCCAATTAATTAACAAAATTCCTAACTTCACTTTATTTAAAATTTCACCCTTTATATAATTTTATCAAAATAAAAGTATTTAAATTGCAAATAAATCCCTTAAATATTTTTAATTGTAATTAAATTCCCAAGATTATTTTTTAATTGCAATTAAGTCCATAATTTCTTCTTAATTACAAATTGACCCTCAATTGATGTCAATTTCAAAAAAATCCCCAATTTTCTGAAAATCCTCAATTTCCCAATTTCATAAAAAAATTACATTTTAGTCCATGGATCATCAATTTGTTAATTGATCATCTAAACCTTGTTAATTTCCTCCTATCATGCAACTAATCATCTTCTACATCTCCCTATGAGCATTCTAAACTTTGAATTACTTAATTTGACCTAGAATCGAGCTCAAATGGAGCTTCGTTAGAAAATCTTTCTAGAGAGAGAAAGTTTCGATTTATTACCGATGAAGGGACGGTTGTTGGAGCTCTAGGTATGAATGGCTAATGCTCGTCAAGGTGATCATTCTAGGATCAATTTCACATCAATTGACTACACAAGTAAGGAGAATTTCATTAGCAAATTTATGTTGATTTCGCTCTATAGTTTTACTATTCCCGCAAGGGAAGGTAGAATGGACTTATCACAAAGGACAGGGAGGCTGAGGATCAGTTGTGGGGAGCTATGGGATGGTTGAGCTAGTCGTAGGGGTCGGTGGTGGTTGGAATTTAGCTCGAAAGTTTTCGCTTGAATTCCATCACTGAAGTGAGTGTACTATGCAGTCTCGCTGGAGCTTCTCTCGTGACCTTCAGGCTGAATGAATTATACAAGAAGGTAGAGGACTTCATCAGGATTCTAGGGAACTAAATTGCAACTACTAAACTCATTTGATTGGTCAATTTGATAAAATCAATTTTGTCTGAGTTAGAAGGTTGAAATTAGGGGAAATTTGGGAATTTCAAAAATTCGAGGGACTAAAGTGCAATTTCATAAAATTGAAGGTCAATTGGGCATGATAAAGATATTGGAGGACCAATTGGGCAAATGTTGGAATTTTTGGGGCAAAACTTACCAATTTTGTAAAGTAGGGGCAAAATGATAATTTTTGGAAAGTTGGGGACCAAATTGGAAATTTGGGAAATTATACCCCTTTTTGAGAATTTAAATAAATTAAGGTTCCAAGGTGAATTTTAAAAGTTTCATGACTCAATTTGAGAAAGAACTGACATTAGGGACTTAAAGTTAAAGAAAATTGCTTTAGGGACATAATTGCAAATAAAGGAAAAGTTTAGTTTTCTCATTCATTGGGATGAATGAGGGCTATTAGGCCAAAAGATAATGAACAAGAGTGTTCATATCGTGTAGGAACACGAAGTACTGATAATGCCAGCTAAGCGGATATTCACTGCACTATCAGGTGGGTGGGAATTTAATATCATATCTAGTTGGGATGATAAGCAAATTGAGAATGTGAACCCACTACTAAGTGGTATTTTAATCATTACACTTGAGAGAAGTGATGTATAAATCAACTGAAAAAACTATTTACTGGTTGTAAGTAGATCATACCTGGTTGGTATGATGAAACTTACTCGAAGGAAGTGAAAAACCTGTTCATCGGTTATGAGCAGAGATGTCCTCATACTCGGTTGGTATGATGAACAGTTGAAAAGAATATTTTTCTGGAAGTGCTCTCCCCTGACTGAGTGCCACTGCTTAAACATTTTGGAAGACCTTCTTGATAGGAGCTTGAATAGCTCTATTAGGTCGGAGGCCTCGGTTTTGGAACTTGGGGGGCTAATACGCCTGATTTTGAAAAATCTCGAACACTAGGCCCTAGGTAAGTTGGTACGAGTAGGAACTCGTAAACAAACATGATTAATATGCCATGAAAACTTAAGTAAATGAGTTCTTTGGCCATGGTACCAAGACATGACCGACATACTCAGTCAACTAGCGGCAGTGCAACATGATAGGTCTTCGGACTAGTCAAGACAAACAACTGTATGTCGAGTTTAGGGTCGGGGCCGTCGGACTAGTGGCACCACATATTATATGGAATTATATGAAAAACCATTGATTGTGCATGCACTGTGTTTACAAGACCTTCAAGATGCCCAAGAGGGGTAGTGATGCGTCCTAGGGCTCTGGACGACCTGGTGGATATAAGGGCAGTTCATTGTACCAGAAGTCTTGCGAAGCTCGACGTAGCTTCATTGAGCATGAGACCGGGGTGGGGTCAGGATGAGGTCTCTGTCCTCATACGGGTAGGGAGTATTTTTGATATGAGGGTAGGATGTCAGAGACGTTCACTCAGACTTCAGGTAGAAGTTAGAGACTTCTATCAGGGTGGATAGTAAAGACGCTCCAATCCACAAGTGGGTGCAGTCGGTGTAACTGCATCTCGCGAATGTGTGTGATTCCTTGATGATGAAGGGTGTGTGGTTTGTGAAATACACCAAATATGGAAATGAGAAAAAGGTTATGAAAACCTTAGAAAGTATGTGAGAATCCTTGGAAAATAATTGGTAAACCTTGGAATAAGGTGTTGAAAACCAGAATTTGATGAGAGAATATTTTAAAAAGAAAATAAGAAGTCTGGTACACTCCAATTCAAACTCTTTTACAAGAAACTCATTTTTCAAACACCCATTCACTAAGTTGTCAAACTCACCTCCTCCCTTTACCCCTTTTCATGAAACCAAGGAAAAATGAACCTTAAAGATTTATCGGTAGCCAAACCTTAAGGCAAGTATGTAAAATTTATATTCAGTTTTTATTAATGTTATTCAAGGAAAGGTACAGGTAAGAAGGATGACTTACTCCCCATGGTTTAGAAGAGGGGAAAACCCTGAATAAACTAGGAGAGTGCAGTTTGTTCACGGGGATCCAACCAAAACAGGTCGGGGCATAACAACTTGAGTGGTATCAGTGCCTGTTTTCTCGAATACATTATCAAGGCAAGATAACATAGTAATTAATATGGATATTTTCAAAATTTATAGATGGCTCCCAAGAAAGGAACCAAGAGAACAAGAGCTGCAATCCCCGACACTACCCAACCACCCCTTCCAATAGAAACTCCCTGAGAAACCCAAACATTTTCACCTGGACCAAGCTCAGAACACTGGAGGTTGTATGAAGAGTTCACTCGAGTATTTGGGCAACCTAACCTCATCCCTGAGGCAGGCACCAACCCTTGGGCTGAACTAGAGGAAGTACAAACTCATCCTCCTGTTAATCATCCCCCTCTAGTTGATATTTCCAAGTATCTCAATACTCTCCGTCAATTGGGGTGTAAGCCTTTTCTCGGAGAGAAGGATGCGGGAGCCACCATGGATTGGCTGGCTAACATCAAGAAGCTGATGGGGGTAGTCAGAATATCACCAGAGGATATGGTGATCCTGACAAAATTTTTCTTGGAGGGTAGTGCCAAAAGATGGTGGGACAATATCTGGAGCCTGCATACTTCCACACCCTCCTGGGAGCAGTTTAAGGAGAGATACGCAGAGGAGTACCTGGCCCCTCACCTAATCAATGAGAAGAAGTAGGATTTCATCCGACTACGACAAGGACTTCACTCTATATTGGAATATGAGACTAAGTTTAATGAGCTAAGGTCTTTTGCTCTAGACTTAGTCGGACTGGCAGATATTTTCCAACGGTTCGTGTACGTTTTCAACATGGATATAAGAGATCGGATGGTAGTACTAGAATGCCCCACAAATTTGGCTGCCATCATTAGTATGGCCCATGAGTGTGAACGTTTGGTACATACAAGATGTCGTTGGATAGAGCAAGCTAGCCAAAAGGAACATGAAGGACAGAGAAACTAGAGAGGTAAAAAGGAGCATAATAGACAAAAATGGAGGAAAAGAATGGGGTCCTTTAGGAGAAATGACAGTTACCATGCTCAAAGAGAGACACGTACAACCCCACAAAGGAGAAACCCCTCTTGCCTTAGGTGCCGGAAAAGGCATGAAGGGTCGTGTCAAGCCTGTTTCGAATGTGGATAGCTCGGACACTTTGCTAGGAGTTGTCCAGCCCTTTGAAGTAATACCCAACAAAGTGACCATCCATCACCTCAAGGAAACCCAAGGGCATTAGACGGAGGATAAGACATAGTCACTACGTCAAGAGTACCAACTCGAGTATACAACCTCAACCGAGAAGGAAGCACTAGATGAATCTAGTACTATAGTTAGTACTTACCATAGCTCCCCTAGACCAATATAACCAAAAACCCTGTAATTCATCATCATTATAATAAAAGTTCCATTTCTTATCAAACTTGTGTTGAAATACGAATAAAAGAAAATCCTACGAACATATCCACCAAACCTCAAAGGTGAAGCAGGAAGGATGGCATTCGAGGATATCAGGAAAGTTATAGTTGGATACCCTCAAGGAAAAAAATAAAAAGGAATTTCGAAAAAGGAGGGAAAGGGTTCTCCTAAAGAAGGAAATCGTAAGGAAGCATACTAGGAAGACCCAAGGAGTAAGCTAAACCCAAGGAGTGAGTAAGTAGGTGGCATCAAAGGATGCTGTGACAAGCGAACTACCCATAAAAAGGAAAGAAGGAAAAGCCTCCAAGAAGCATTAGAGAGGTTGAACCAGGACAAGAATCCTTAGGTAGAGAATACAAGTAGGAAGTGAGACCTCAAAAAGGGAAGTTAAAAAGTTAAGGAACCACTAGATGGATCTTAAGAGGCTTAAACTAACATAAAGAACCTCATAAAGAACCATGAGTGGTTAAGGGTATGTCGGGATAGCCAAGATATTACCTAATTGGAAGAGCAAAGAAGCCAATTAGAGATTTTCGACAAACCTAGAAAAGAAGAAAGCAACTAGTAGCAACAAGATGGTCAAGGAGAATAAACGAGACCCTAAAAAGGACCGAGATGTAGTGGAGACTACACTCTAAAGAAGGGTAATAGAGTGGGCATGGTGAGGAGTCTACGAAATAAGACCCAAAAATTGGAGATACCTCGAATAGGAAAGTAAAGGGTGAACTAGGAAATTAAGGTCGGTGAATGATAAAAGGTAGTCAAGAAATACTACTAGACGAAGAGAGGAACAAATCTATACAATCCCTAAAAGGTTGGAAAGTTGGGAACAACCCTAAAGGAGTTGTTGTAGAAGTCTGATGGACAGAGACAAGTTTTGAACTATGTCATGTCATATGGGACATGTAAGCACCAACAGTCCTGAGTAAAATGTGACTCAAGTAAGAAAGAGTCAGTCAGTAAGCATAACAAGGTCAGACATAATTTTGACCGAAGCTATAATCAATGATGAATGAAGGATGGGTCAAATTAGGACGAAGGAACAATAACACTGAAACCTGTGAAAACAAGTACATAATGCTCAAAAGAATGTCGAGCTAAGGGTTTCAATGATGACAAAAATTACTAGACAAAGGAACGATTGGACACCTTGGAACTCCCAATCCTAGAATCTTGTGTAAGAACACCAAAAGGGAAGAATCTTGCCCTAAGTAAATGGACATGCGAACCTAGGGATATACCTTTGAACTCATTGGCAAGACATACTAGTTATGATAAAACTCCATGGAAGGAGTAAACAATATAAAGGAAAACAAATTCCTCAAGTGCGTGATTCAAAAGGGCTAAGTGAAAGAATAACCAAAGTTGGCATGTCAAGCAAACCCAAGTTAACATTAACAAAAAGTATTTCTAATGCAAAGGATGTTGATTTAGTTTTGGGGACAAAACTCATAAAAGGAGGGGAGAGTTGTAAACCCTGTCCCTTTAAAACAAGGAAACCAGGGAAGGAACCGGTCAACCCAAGTGAGAAAAATCGAACTGGTTCACAAATCCGATCATCAGAGAACGGGCAAATTGGAGAATTTACAACTTCTGAATGACTCAAAATGGTTCATAAACCTTGGAAAAGAACCTTGGGACAAATTGGGAGAGAAAACCTAGACCAATTCGGGTTAACTGGTTTGGATCGGTTTGAACCACTATTGAACCAGATGCTAAATTCATTTTTCTAGTTGGCTTAAAAATTCAAATTTGAGATTTGAGGCCACCATTGGATAGAAAATGAATTTAGTTAAATTTAGAAAATTTTAATTATGAAAAATTCGGTCGAATCGGGCCTGAACCTGTCAGTTTAAGCTTTGAACCCAGTTCGGACTGGTCCGGTCCAGTTCAGAACAGTGTAGTCTTCTTCCTTCTGATCAAAGTACTATTCACTCGCTGTAAAATTACGTAGCGCCGACGAAGCTTAAAACTCTCCATCCAGGGAGTTTCATGCAAATGACCGTCATTAAGGCACCAATCAGATGACCAAGTAGTCCTCGAGCTTCCTATATAAAGAGCCCCATCCTCATTCATCCTCTCCACACCTAAAAACTCCATTCTCTCTCAGCTGCTCCAATTTATGGCGAAGCTCAAAATAGAGCTCCGATATAGGGTTTTTTCTGAGCCAAAGGAAGTGTGGTCAGGTTTTTTAGAACCGAGGAGAATTTAGCTATACGCCTGTAGTCTCCATTTGCTCCAAGGGTCACCGGAGAAGCACCGACATGATCGAATAATGAAGCAGCTCCGACAGACCGAAGTTGCCCTATTTTGGCTGAGCTGAAATTGGCCAATTCAAGCCATCCTCAAGCCAAACCAAGACCTCCCAACATCTCCACAGCCCTCCTACAACTGAATTAGAGCGAAAAGGTAAGCCAATTTGGCCCCCCTTGTAAATTCTGATTAGTGCTATAGAGAGAACTAATAGAACTTTGATAACTAAATTCTCATTCAATTCGGCATTAATTGATGCAATTCTTGATTTTAGGAGGAACCTCAGGGTGAGCCTATCTACCCAGATCCAAAGGTCAGACCACCGCGCCCTCGATGGTAAGCTTTCGAAGCTTTCTCTATCTCTATCCAATTTTTCGACGAAGCTCCGTTTGAGCTCATTCCAACATCAAATTGTGCAATTCAAAGTGCAATTGAATTGTATGAAGGTGTAGGAACTCCAATCTAACTTCAATTTCAATAATTAAACTCATTTGATCCGACAATTTGATGAAATCAAATTCAGCTGAGTTAGAAGGTTGACATTGGGGGAAATTTGGGAATTTCAAAAATTGGAGGGACTAAAGTGCAATTTCATAAAATTGAGGGCCATTTTGGCATGATAAAGATATTGGAGGTCCAATTGGGTAAATTTTAGAATTATTGGGGTAGAACTTACCATTTTGTAAAGTAGGGACAAAATGGTAATTTTGGAAAAGTTGGCGACCAAACTGGAAATTTGGGAAATTGAACCCCTTTTTGAGAAATTTAAATAAATTGAGGTTCCAAGGTGAATTTTAACAGCTTCGGGACTCAATTTGAGGGAAAACCGACATTAGGGACTTAAAGTTAAAGAAAAATAACTTTAGGGACCTAATTGCAAATAAAGAAATAGTTTGGTTTTCTCATTTGTTGGAATAAATGAGGGCTATTAGGTCAAAGGATAATGGACAAGAGTGTTCATATCGGGTAGGAATACGAAATACTGAGAAAGCCAACTAAGACAAGTTTTAGTAAGGACAACAAGCCGACAAAGAGGATATTCACTGCACTATTAGGTGAGTGGGAAATTAATATCATAACTGGTTGGGATGATAAGCACCTCAAAAATGAAAACCCACTACTAAGGGGTATTTTAATCATCACACCTGACAGGTGTGATGTAGAAATCAAGCGAAAAAACTACTTACTAATTGTAAGTAGATCATACCTTGTTGGTATGATAAAACTTCCTCAAAGGAAGTGGAAAACACATTCATCGGTTATGAGTGGAGATATCCTCATACTCGGTTGGTATGATGAACAATTGAAAAGTATATTTTGTCGGAAGTGCTCTCCCCTGATTGGGTGCCACTGCTTAAACATTTTGAGAGACTTTCTTGATGGGAGGTCTAATAGCTCTGTTAGGCCGGAGGCCTCAGTTTTGGAACTTGGGGGTTAATATGTCCGATTTTAAAAATCTCGAATAGTAGGCCCTATGCCAGTTGGCACGAATAGGAATTCATAAACAAACATAATTAATATGCCATGAAAACTTAAGTAAATGAGTTGTTTGGCCATGGTACCAAGACATGACCGACATACTCAGTCAATTAGTGGCAGTGCAACATGACAGGTCTTCGGACTAATCAAGACAAACAACTGTAGGTCGAGTTGACGGTGAGGGCCATCAGACCAGTGGCACCACAAATTATATGGCATTATGTGAAAAACTGTTGATTGTGCATGCACTATGTTTACGGGACCTTCAAGACACCCAAGAGGGGTAGTGATGGGTCCCAAAACTCTGGACGACCTGGTGGATATAAGTGTAGTTAGTCGTACCAGAAGTCTTGCGAAGCTTGACGTAGCTTCATTACACATGAGACTGGGGCGGGGGTCTGGATAAGGTCTCTGTCCTCATATGGACATGGAGTATTTTTGGTTTGTGGGTAGGACGCCAGAGACGTTTACTCAGACTTCGGGTAGAAGTCAGAGATTTCTATCAGGGTGGATGGTAAAGACGCTCCGATCCATAAGTGGGTGCAGTCGGCATAACTGCATCTCACGAATGTGTGTGATCCCTTCATGATGAAGGGTGTCTAGTTTATGAAACACACCGAATATGGAAATGGGAAAATGGTTATGAAAACCATGGAAAGGATTTAAGAATCCTTGGAAAATAATTGGTAAACCTTGGAAGAAGATGTTGAAAACTAGAATTTGATGAAATAATGTTTGAAAAGAAAATAAGGAGTCTGGCACACTCCAATTCACACTCTTTTATAAGAAACTCATTTTTCAAACAACCATTCACTAAGTTATCAAACTCACTCCTCCCTTTAGCCCTTTTCAGAAAACCAAATGAAAACCAACCTTAAAGATTTGTTGGTACCCAAACCTTAAGGCAGGTATGTAAAATTTATATTCAGTTTTTATTAATGTTATTCCAGGAAAGGTACAACTAAGAAGGACACCTTACTCCCCACGATTTAGAAGAAGGGAAAACCCTGAATAAACTGCGAGAGTAGCAGTTTCTTCATGGGGATCCGACCAAATCAGGCTGGGGCGTGACATCCACTGTACGAGATTTTCAAAATCGGGCATTTTAGCCTCCAAGTTCCAAAACCAAGGCCTCCAGCCTATCTGAGCTATTCGAGCTCTTGTCAAGAAGATATCCCAAAAGGTTTAAGCAGTGGCACACAGTCAGAGGAGAGCACTTCTGACAAAAATCACTTTTCACCTGTCCATCACACCAACCGAGTATGAGGATATCTCTGCTCATAATCGATAAGCAGGTTTTCTACTTCCTTCCAAAAAGTTCATCATACCAACCGGGTATCTTCTACTTACAACCGGTAAGTAATTTTTTCCACGTGTTTTCTCACATCACCCCAACCAGGTGTGATATTAAAATTTCACATATTAGTGGGTTTTAAATTCTGAGGTCCTCATCATCCCAACCGATTATGATGTAAAAAAATTCAACTCACCCGATAGTGCAGTGAATTCCTCTTAAAGCGGTTTTTGCCTCCACGCGAGCTTAGCCTTGCTGGCGTTCCCAGTACTTCATGTTCCTACATGATATAAACATCATTGTTCATTATCCTTTGGCCTAATAGCCTTCATTCATCACGAATGAATAAAATGCCTAAACTTTTTAATTATTTGCATTTAGGTCCTTAAAGTTCTTTTTTCTTTAACTTTAGGTCCCTAATGCCAATTTTCCTACAAATTGAGTCCAGAAACTTTCAAAAATTCACTGTGGGTCCTCAATTAATCCAAAATCCCAAAAAGGTTTCAAATTTCCAAAATTCACAATTTGGTCCCTAACTTTTCAAAAATTACCTTTTTGCCTCTACATTACAAAAATGGTAATTTGACACCCAAAAATTCCAAAATTTGACCCATTGGTCCTCCAACATCTTTTTCATGGCCAATTGACCCTCAATTCTGGGAAATTATACTTTGGTCTCTCAAATTTTTGAATTCCCCAATTTCCCCTTTCAACTTGGCTGAATTTGATTTTATCAAATTGACCGATCAATTGAGGTTCATTGTTGAAATTGAAGGTAAAATTGAGTTCTTACACATCCATACAATTCAATTGCACTTTGAATATCATGAATTGACGCCAGAATGAGCTCAAACGGTGCTTCGCCGGAAAGATAAATCTTCGAAAGCTTATCGTCGAGGGTGCGGCGGTCCGAGCTTTCAATTTAGGCAGATAGCTCGTGTCCTAAGGTTACTCCTAGAATCAAGAATCACCAGAATTCATGATGAATTGAAGGAGAATTTAGTCAGTTAATTTTCATCGGTTCTCTCTCTAACACCGATCGGAATTTATAAAGGGTAGCCAAGTTGGCTTACCATTTTGCTCTAATTCGGTCGTATGAGGGCTGAGGAAGTGTTGGGAGAGCTTGGTTTGGCCTAAGTAGGGCTTGAATTGGCCAATTTCAGCTCGACAGAAACGAAAATGTTTCCTTTTTTTGGTGCTGTTCAATTTTCCAACGAGTGAACGGTGATGTCATCTAAAGGAAGAAAATGACATAATTTCGAACTGGACCGGATCAGTCCAAACCGGGTTCAATGCTTAAACCGGTCGATTCAGGCCCGATTCGACCAAGTTTTTTAAAATTATAATTTTCTAAATTCATTCTCTATCCAATTATGGCCTCAATTCTCCAATGTGAATTTTCTAAGCCACCTAGAAAATTGAATTTAGCATTCGGTTCAATAGTGGTTCAAACTGGTCTAAACTGGTTCAATCCGATTCGGATCCAGTTCACCTGAACCTATTTGGTTTTCTTTCCCAAATTGTCCTAAAGTCCCTTTCCAAGATTTTTATGACTATTTGGGTCACTCGAGAGTTGTAAATTCCTCAATTTTCCTGTTCTATAATGATTGGGTTTGTAAACTGGTTTTGTTTTTCTCACTCGGATTGACCAGTTCTTTCCTAGTTTTTCCTTAACTCTTAAGGGCGGGGGTTACAACTCCCCCCTCCTTTTAGGAGTTTTATCGCCAAAACTTAATCAACGTTCTTCGCATTAAAAGGAACTCCCCTTAATGTCAATATGTTGTTCATAGACATTCAACATTCTCAATTATTTTCATTTATCCCTTATAAAACATATACTTGATATTTTCTTTTCCTTCCCTTCACTTTCTCATTCCATAGAGCTTACTTTAGCTAAGCATATCTCACTGGAAGGTTTAAGGTCATATCCTTAAATTCACATCATTCGTTTCTTAAAGTAAAATTTCTCCATCCCGAGAACCTTTACTTAAGATTTCAGGATTGTGAGTTTTAAAATGCCCAATCATTACTGCATCTAGTTATTTTACTTATTGTTGACCTCCTTAGTTTCGTGTCCATTCAAGCAACACGTACATGCTTCCACATGTGTCGGTGTTTCACCTTTTTATCCTATATTATTCCTTCCCTCATTCGTTGGTTATTACAACTTCGTTCCAAATTTAATGTCTAACCTTGTCATGCTTAACTAATGGACTCTTCCTCACCTCAGTCATATTTTCATGGGACTGTTGGACTTACATGTCCCTCAGAACATGACATTCTCTAGAACCTATCTTTGACCCTTTTAACATTTTTCAACACTTCCATAATGATTGTTCTCAACCCTCCTATTTTTAGGGATAGTATAACTTCATCCTTTTTTCGTCTGGTAGCATTTCTTGACTATCTTTACTATTTTTCAATAATTCATTTTGCCTTTGATGTCATTTCCCATATAATCATATTGGTTTACCAAACTTACTCGTCTCTTCCCAACTTTTTATTGGGTCTCTCCAGTTTCAAGTCTTTGAGTTTCCCGACAACTTACTAACATGTTGAAACTTACATCATTCCTCATTTCTAGTGGCATTCTTTCCTCAAGAACTTTCTTTTTTCTTAATCCACTCTTACTTACTTGTGTTCATTTCACGATTCTTTATTTTGAGTTAGTTCCTTTCTTACTTGTGCGGCATCTTTTTGATGTTATCTCCATAATTACCTGTTACTTGGGTTTAACTTACCCCTTGGACCTTCACAATTACTTTCCCTTTGCACTTGATCCATTCATCTCCAACAGCTTATCTTTGAAGAGCTTATCTTTTTTCGAATTCTGTTGGTTCCATTACTTCCTAATTGGAACATATATGTTTTCCCAAGGTTTCTTTCTTGGTAAGTCTTGTACTCTTTTTCTCCCAAATTCTCTTCTAGTTTTACCATTGCAAATATCTAACCTTAAATGATATTCCTTGATGCCATCTTCTCTTGCTTACCTTTACCCTTGAGACCCTATGAGTACTTCTTGTCTATCTCATTTCATTCTCACTTGCTACAGGTACTCATCAATTCCTTTAAGGTATCGTTTACATCCCATTTTTTTCACAATCTCTCGTTCGTCCTGCAGAAAGCCTATTTAACATTCTCATAGCTTTTGGGTCGTTACTCCTATCTTAGCCATTGATCTCTTTAAGACTCTCCTCTGTCCTTATTTCCAAAGGTTTTGGCCTTTCCATCCTTTCCTTCTTTACTTGGATTGTGACCCTCACAAGGGTCCATTCATTAACTGCCTCTTCTGTATTATCCTTTTAGTTTAAATTATTTTGAGATGGTCGTCTCTCAAATCTTCTTGTCCTTAGTATCCATCCATTTGCCCTATTAAGGGTGTAGTCCTTACTCCCCAATCCTTCTTAGACCATAGTTTATTCTCCCGAATGATCTGATTGTTATGGATTATTTCCTTCAACTGGTCCATCTAAAATCCCTATTTGGTTTCCCTGCTTTCTTGCAAGTAGAGCACACTTAGCATCTATAAATACTTACTTAGCCCCTTATACCTTTTAATGATGTCCTTATTTCAGTTCTAGTTTTTGTGATATTTCCTCGGTTGATTACCTTAGCTTGGAACTTTCTCCTTCCATGATCTCACTTCCTATTCTCATCCTATTTCTCGGGTCTTCCATTTTGAGATTTTTATGATCAGTCTTCCTATTGCTCCTTGAAAGTTCTTCTTTTATTCTTTTCTTATTTTTACTAACCTTTGTATGGTTATTCACTCTGGATTTCTCCCTTCTTATTCCATTCTTTCCTTTCCGCAATCTCCTTACTTTCATGGAGTTTCTAAGAACATGTATCCTAACTCTTTCCAAAAAGGTACTATTCATGGAATTCTCTTCCTATCGTACTTCTTTCCCTTCCCCTTTTTTCCTTGTGTTATCTTATTCGACTTAGCCTCTTCACTGCTCCCATTTCATTTTTACCTTCTTCCTGGTCAACTTTCATTCCTTTGGTTTTCCTTGGGATAGTCTAATCTCTTTTGTTTCCTTACTTTTATTCCTTAAGTCTTCCCTTAACCTTTAGACTCTCACTAGTCCCATGCTCTTTGATGTTCACTTCCTTTGCTCCAAACTTCTCTTTCTTTTCCTTAGTTAGGATTTATCTTCCTTAGGTGAACTCTAGGAATTTCTTTTTTACCAAGTCTTATTGTCCCTTCGAGGGAAATCTTACTTTAAAGGTTGAGGTTGACTTGAAATGACCTGTTTTCCCCTTCTTAGGTGACTTCTTCCCTTTACTTTGATCCTTTATTAGCATACTTTTATTGCTTGAATTCATCAAGGAGACTTAGAATTTTATCAGGAAAATTAGACTTTCATTCATTCACGAAATATTTTCTTGCCATAATTGGCTTATTACATAAATTTTCTACCCTCTAGAATGGTTGTGGGACTCTTGATAAGATGGCTCTGATGAACTAGTTGGGGTCCATCCGTATTCCCTTATGGGACGAACTTCATGTATGGCCTCTAGTTCGTACCGCCTCAATACCTCTGCCTCACACTCATATGTCCACTTCATCCATTGGGAGGGATTAAAGCTGGACTGAGTAGGTGGGGATACTTGGTGGACCTTCATGAAGGTGGCATACACATCCCAGTAGTTGTCCCATACCTCTTTCTTGGTTGGATTCCTTTCCAATTGTTGTGGGACTAGAGGAGGGGTTGGGCTCTTGGGAGGAGATACAAGTTCCTCTTGCCTTGAAGGAGGGTATGTAATGCCTTTCGGTTCCAGTAAGGCCCCCACAAATTTTCGATAATATTCCACCATATCCTTGGGTACCCTTTTCTCGTTGAATAGCCGCCTCTCTTGGGGTAAGTGTCTTTTTCAGGGTTATGTGGGGAGGATTGGATTTCACAGTGAAATTCCTGAGAATTCTCCTTCTTACATGGTAGTTAAAGTTTTATTAATGTCAGGGCATAGTATTGATAATGTCTCAAGAGAACTTAGCTCTTATACCACTCAAGTTGTCATGTCCCGACCCGGTTTGGTCGGATCCCCGTGAGCAACCCACTGCTCCCTTGGTTCAAGAAGGGTTTCCCCTTCTTTAATTCAAGAGGAGCCAGGCAAAATCTCAACCTTGTTCCATGGAATAACATATATCAATAATAATGCAAGGTTAAGAGAATTTAAGCATACTTGATAGAGGGTAAATCCTGTTGTTATCCTTAGTCATTCTCTATTCTTGAAAATGGATAAAAAGGATGGGTGAGTTTCTACAACTCAGTGAATGGGATATTGAAAAACATTTTCAATAAAATAATTTGGAGTGTGCCAGACTCCTTAATTCCCTTTCAAAAATATTCCTTTCTCATATTCTCGATTTTGAAACAAAACCATTTCCACATTTTTCCACATTTAGTGTGTTTAGAAATCAACACACACCCTTCATCAAGAAGGGATCACACATTCGCAGGGCAGCCCATCCACTGCACCCACTTGTGGCATTAGAGCGACTTTACCGTTCACTTCTACTCTAGAAATAAGTGGATGTACGTGACATCCGACCATCAAACTCAAAAAGAAAACTCTGTGTCCGTATGAGGATAGAGACCTCATCCCGACCCCATCTCGGTCTCATGCGCATGAACCTACGTTGAGTTTCCCTGATTGCTGGCACGACAAACTGCCCTTATCTCCACCATGTCGTTTAGTAGCCCCTAGTACGCATCACTAGCCCTCTTGGGCATCTTGATGGTCCCAAACCTCAGTGCATGCACAAAACAATAATTTTCAACATAAGCCATTTAATATTTGGTGCCACTAGTCCAACGGTCCTAGCCCTCAACTCGACATGCAACTATTTGTCTCGACTGGTCCATCAACTTATCTTGTCACACTGCCGCTGGTCCATTGAGTATGTCGGTCCTGTCTTGGTACCATGGCTTAAAGTTTTCATGGCTTAACATCATATTTTTTACGAGCTCCTACTCGTGCCAACTGGCCTTGGGCCCACTGTACAAGATTTCAAAATCTGGCATTTTAGCCCCCCAAGTTCCAAAACCGAGGCCTCCAGCCTATCTAAGCTATTCGAGTTCCCGTCAAGAAGGTCTCTCAAAAAGTTTAAGTAGTGGTACACAGTCAGAGGAGAGCACTTCTGACAAAAATCACTTTTCACCTGTTTATCACACCAACCGGATGTGAGGACATCTCTGCTCATAATCGATAAGCAGGTTTTCTTCTTCCTTCCAAGAAGTTCATCATACCAACTGAGTATCTTCTACTTACAATCAGTAAGTGGTTTTTTCCATGTATTTTCTCACATCACCCTAACCAGGTGTGATGTTAAAATTCCACATAATAGTGGGTTTTAAATTCTGAGGTACTCATCATCCCAACCAGTTATGATGTAAAAAATCCAACTCATCCGATAGTACAGTGAATTCCTCTTAAAGCGGTTTTTACCTCCACTTGAGCTTAGCCTTGCTAGCATTCCCAGTACTTCGTGTTCCTAGACGTTATGAAAATCATTGTTTATTATCCTTTGGCCTAATAGCCTTCATTCATCATTAATGTATAAAATGTCCAAACTTTTTAATTATTTGCATTTAGGTCCCTAAAGTTTTTTTCTTTAACTTTAGGTCCCTAATACCAATTTTCCCACAAATTGAGTTCAGAAACTTTCAAAAATTCATTGTGGGTCCTCAATTTATCCAAAATCCCAAAAAGGTTTCAAATTTCCAAAATTCACAATTTGGTCCCTAACTTTTTAAAATTTACCATTTTGCACCTACTTTACAAAAATGGCAATTTGCCCCCAAAAAATTCTAAAATTTGACCTATTAGTCCTCCAACATCTTTTTCAAGGCCAATTAGCCGTCAATTTTGGGAAATTATACTTTGGTCCCTCAAAATTTTGAATTCCCCAATTTCCCCCTTTCAACCTGGCTGAATTTGATTTCATCAAATTGACCAATCAATCGATGTTCATTGTTGAAATTAGAGGTAAAATTGAGTTTCTACACATCCATATGATTCAATTGCACTTTGAATCACATGAATTCACGTCAGAACGAGCTCAAACGGAGCTTCACCGGAAAATTGGACTTAGAGAGAGAAGGCTTCGAAAGCTTACTGTTAGGAGTGTGGCGGTCCAAGTTTTCAATCTGGATAGATAGCTCTCATGTTGAGGTTACTAGAATCAAGAATCACCTCAATTCAGGAGAATCTGGTCAGTAAAGTTTCGTCAGTTCTCTCTCTAATACCGATCGAAATTTATAGAGGGGAGCCAAATTGGCTTACCTTTCCACTCTAATTCGGTCATATGAGAGGTGAGAGAGTGTTGGGAGAGCTTGGTTTGGCCTAAGGAAGGATCAAATCGGCCGATTTTAGCTCAACAGAAACAGGGCAGCTTCAGTTCGTCGAAGCTGGTTCAATGTTCGATCACGCCGACGCTTTTCCGACGATTCTCGGAGCAATTGGAGACTACCATTGAAAAGCTGACTTCTCCCCGAATCTAAAGAACCTGACCACACCTTCTTTGGCTTAAAAAAAACCCCTATGTCGGAGCTCTGGTTCGAGCTTCATCAAAAAACAAAGTAGCTGTGGGAGAGTGAAGTTTTTAGGTGTGTAGAGGATGAATGGAGAGGGGCTCTTTATAAAGGGAGCTCGGGGTCTCTCCCGTCATCCGTTTGGCACCTTAATAACAGTCATTGTTGGCATGAAACGTACTGAATGAAAATGTTTCCTCTTCGTTGGCGCTGTTCGATTTTCCAGCGAGTAAATAGTAGTGTCATCTGAAGGAAGAAGATGACACTGTTTTGAGCCGGACCAGACTAGTCTGAACTGGGTTCAACGCTTAAACTGGCTGGTTTAGGCCCGATTCGATCAAGTTTTTTAAAATAAAATTTTCTATATTCATTCTCTATCTAATGATAGCCTCAATTCTCCAATTTGAATTTTCTAAGCCACTTAGAAAAATTAATTTAGCATCTGGTTAAATCCGAGTATGATCTGGTTCACTTGAACTGAACGGGTTTTCTTTCCCAAATTGTCTTAAAGTCCCTTTCCAAGATTTTTATGACTCTTTAGGTCACTCAAAAGTTGTAAATTCCCTAATTTGCCCATTCTCTAATAATCAGGTTTGTGATTCGTTTCAATTTTTCTCACTCAAGTTGACTGGTTCTTTCTCGATTTTTCCTTAACTCCATAGGGCGGGGTTTTTAGATAGCATAATGAGGGATGGGTATCCTTAGTTGTTTGACATGTAATTGTTTTAGGGACAAAAATCCCTAAAAGGAGGGGATAGTTGTAAACCCTGTCCCTTCATAGATAAAAAAAATTGGGAAAAGAACCGGTCATTTCAAAAGAGAAAAATTGAGCTGTTTCACGAACCACAACCGATAAGAAAAGAGTAAATCGAGAAATTTACAAACACCAAGTGACTCAAGTAGTCATAAAAATCACAGAAAAGGACTTTGGGACAATTGGAAGAGAAAACCATACTAGTTCAGATGAACCAAACTTGAACTGGTTTGAACCATCATTGAACCAGGTGCTAAATTCATTTTTCTAGGTAGCTTAAAATATTAAAATTGGGGAATTGAAGCCACCATTGAATGGATAATGAATTTAGAAATTTTTAATTTTGAGAAAATTGGTCGAATCGGGCCTGAACCAATCAGTTTAAGCATTGAACCCAATTGAACCAGTATAGTCCAGTTCGGAACAGTGTCATCTTCTTCCTTCTAATGATGACACTATTCATTCATTGTAAAAACTGACAGCACCAGTGAAGGAAAAACATCTCCGTTCAGGGCATTTTAGGTCGAGGATAAACTTGACCAAGATGTTAAACAATCAGGGAGAGAGTCCCCAAGCTCCCTATATAAAGAGCTACTCTCCATTTATCCTTCTCACACCTGAAATCTTCATTCTCTCTCAACTACTCCATTTTCCGGTGAAGCTCAAACCAGAGTTCCAACTTGGGCAGTTTTATCAACCTCAGAAGGCAAGGCCGGGTTCTTTAGACTATGGGAGAAGTTAGCTACTTGACAGCAACCTCCGTTCGATCTAAGGACCGCCAAAGAAGCACCGTGGAATCAAACAGTGAAGCAACTCTGAAGGACCGAAGCTGCCCTATTTTGGCAGAGCTAAAATCGGCCAAAAACAACCCACAACCATTATACGACCTCAACTGAGCTGAAAGGTAAGCCAATTTGGCCCTCCTCAATAGTTGTAGGTCGGAGTTAGAGAGAGAAACTGCAAAATTCACTAACAAAATTCTCCCTCGATTCAAGGTTAATTGTAGGAATTCTTGATCCTAGAACGTAACTCAAGAAGAGAGCTACATTCCCCGATAAAGATCTTGGACCACTGCACCTCCGACTATAAGCTTTCGAAGCTTTCCCTCTCTACGCATAGTTTTTTCAGCGAAGCTCCGTTTGAGCTCGTTTAGTCCTCAATTCATGCGATTCAAAGCTCTATTGAATCGTATAGAAGTGTAAGAATTGATTTACACCTCCAATCGAAGCAATTAACCTCGATTGAATGGTCAATTTGAAAAAATCAAATTCGACCAATTTGAAAAGGGGAAATTTTTCAGAAATTTGGGGATTTTGTAAAATTGAGTGACTTCTTGGCAATTTCCCAAAATTAAGGGCCAATTGGCCATGAAAAAGTTGTTGGAGGACCAATTGGTCAATTTTTTGAACAATTGGGGCCAAATTGCCATTTTTGGAAAGTAGGGGCAAAATGGAAATTTTTGAAAAGTTAGGGACCAAATTGGAAATTTGGAAAACTTGAGTCCCTTATACAATTTTGAGTAAAATGAGGACTCAAAGGGAAATTTTGAAAACCTTGGGACTCAAATTGGGCAAACATGGGCATTAGGGACCTAAAGTGAAGAGAAATGAACTTTAGAGACCTAAGTGCAATTAATCAAAAATATTGAGATTAGGCTTTTGTGCCAAACTATAAATGATAAGGCTGCCCAAATTGTGTAGGGACACATGTGACGAGAACTCAAGCAAGAAAATGCTCGCGTAAAATTGGAAAATTGACCGAGGACGAATACGTCACGGTTATCGAGTGAGTGGACTTATTTACATCATACCCAGTTGGGATGGCGAGTACTTTAGAAATGAAAAACCATTTGTAAGTGGAATTTTGACATCATAGCCGATTGGGGTGATGAGCGAACGAAACTAAAACATACTTACCGGTTGTAAGTAGAGAAAATCATACACGATTGGTATGATGGACTTCTTTGAAGGAAGGAGAAACCCACTTACCGGTTGTAAACGGATGTATCATCTTACCCGGTTGGTAGGATGAAGTGAAAATTATATTTTTGTCAAAAGTGTTCTCCCCTGAATGTGTTCCAATGCTTAAACTCTTTAGGAGACCTTCTTGACGGGAGCTAGAATAGCTCATATAGGCTAGAGGCCTCAGTTTTTAAACTTGTGGGGCTAAATGCCCGGTTTTGGAAAATCACATGAAGTGGGCCCAAGGCCAATGGGCATGAGGAGCAGCTCGTAAACAAACATGAGATATGAAATCCATGAAAATTCTTAATGAAATAGTTGTATGATTTCGCCATGGCACCAAGTCAAGAATGACAATACTCGATGGACTAGTGGTAGTGCATCAGGGCTAGGTCGACGAACCAGCCTAGACAAACAGCTGCAGGTCGGGTTGAGGGTCAGGGCCGTTGGACTAGTGGCACCATAGATAAATGGCCAATTGTGAAAATTAATGTTTTGTGCATGCACTTGAGGTTCAGGACCATCAAGACGCCCAAGAGGGCTAGTGATGCATCCTAAGGGCTACTGGACGATATGGTAGAGATAAGGGCAAATTGTTGTATCAGCAGTCGGGATGCTCGACGTAGCTTCTTGCACGTGAGATCGAGGTGGGGTTGGGATGAGGTCTTTGTCCTCATACGGACATGGAGTTACTTTCGGGTTAGAGGGTCAGATGTCACGAACATCTACTCATACCAAGGGTAGAAGTGGACGGGCTTCTATCTTGGTGGTCGGCGCCTAATGTGGAATTGAGAAAAAAGAGATTTTGAAAAACCAAAATTTGAGGAAAGATGTAAACCCCGTCTCTTAAAAATAGTCATAAAAATCATGAAAAAGGACTTTGGGATGAATTGGAATTGAAAAGTAGACCGATTCAAGTGAACCGGACCTAAACCTAATTGAGCTGGTTTGAACCACTATTGAACCGATTTTTAAATTCATTTTTCTAGGTGGCTTAGAAAAATTCAAATTGGAGAATTGAAGCCACCATTGGATAGAGAATGAATTTAGATGGATTTAGAAAATTTTAATTTTGAAAAACTTGGTCGAATCAAAACTGAACCAGCTGGTTTAATAATTGGACCTAGTTCGGACCAGTCCGATCTAGTTCGGAATAGTGTCGTCTTCTTCCTTCAGATGACAACACTGTTCACTCACCGAAAAAGTGAGCAGCATCGGCGAAGATGAAAAGACTTCGTTCAGGGTGTTTTTGGCCATGAATGATCACCATAAATGCACCAATCGAATGACCAGAGAGCCTCAGGCTTCCTATATAAAGAGCCCCTCCTCATTCATCCACCCCACACCTAAAAACTACTCTCTCCCTCTACTACTCCAATTTTCAGTGAAACTCAAACAAGAGCTCTAACATTTGGGTTTTTCTAAGCCAAAGAAAGCAAGGTTGGGCTCTTTAGATTTGGGGATAAGTCAGCTACCCGACGGTAATCTCCATTTTCTCCGAGGATCACCGGAGAAGCGTTGGCGTGATCAAATAATGAAGCAGCTGTGGTGGACCGAAACTGCACTGTTTTAGATGAGTTGAAAATGGCCAAATTGAGCCCTCGTCAGGCCAAACCAAGCTCTCCCAACACCCCCACAGCCCTTACACGACCGAATTAGAATTGAAAGGTAAGCCAATTTGGCTCCCCTTTGTAAATTCCTATCAGTGTTAGATAGAGAACCATTGAAACTTCACTGACCAAATTCTCCCTCAATTCAATATGAATTTTTGTAATTCTTGATCTTAGGAGGATTCTCAGGATGAGAGCTACCTGCCCAAATTGAAAGGTCAAACCGCCACATCTTCGACAGTAAGCTTTTGAAGCTTTCTCTCACTAAGTCCAATTTTCTGATGAAGCTTCGTTTGAGCTCAATTCGAATTCAAATGACATGATTAAAAGCTCCATTGAATCATGTGGAAGTGTAGAAACTCAATTTTACTTTAAATTTCAACAATTAAAGCCAATTAAATGGTCAATTTAATGAAATCAAATTCGACTAGTTTGAAAGGGGGAAATTGGGGGGAAATTTGGGAATTTCATAAAATTGAGGGATCAAAACACAATTTCCCAAATTTGAGGGCCAATTGGCCATGAAAAAGATGTTGGATGACCAATTGGTCAATTTTTGGAATTTATTGGGGTCAAATTGCCATTTTTGTAAAGTAGGGGCAAAATGGTAATATTTTAAAAGTTGGGGACCAAATTAGAAATTTGGGAAACTTGAACCCCTTAAGTGATTTTGAATAAATTGAGGACCCAAAGTAAATTTTAGAAGTTTTGGGACTCAATTTGGGGGAAAGTATGCATTAGGGACCTAAAGTTAAGGAAAAAGAACTTTAGGGACCTAAATGTAAATAATTGAAAAGTTTGGGCATTTTGCTCATACATGAGGAATTAGGGCTATTATGCCAAATGTTAATAAACAAGTATGTCCAAATCGTGTAGGGGCACGAAGGATCGGAAACGCCAGTGAGGATAAGCGCGCGTGGAGGCAAAAAGCCTATCAAGAGGAATACACTGCACTTATCGGGTGAGTGGGATTTTCAAATTATACCCGATTGGGATAATGAGTACCTCGGATATCAAAAACCACTACTATGTGAAATTTTAACATCACACCTGGTTGGTGTGATGTGGAAACTACGCAGAAAACTACTTACTGGTTGTAGGTAGATCATACCCAGTTGGCATGATGAACTTCCTAGGAGGAAGTAGAAAACTCGTTTACCGGTTCTAAGCAAAGATGTCATCACACCCGGTTGGTGTGATAGACGAGTGAAAAGTTATTTTTTCAGAAGTGCTCTCCCCTGACTGTGTGCCAATGCTTAAAAATTTTGGGAGACCTTCTTGACGAGAGCTCAAATAGCTCAGATTGGCTAGAGGCCTTAGTTTTGGAACTTGGGGGCTAAAATGCCCGGATTTGGAAAATCACATAGAGTGGGCCCAAGGCCAGTTGATAAGAGCAGGAGCTCGTAAACAAACATGATGATAAACATGAAACTTCTAATGAATGAATGTTGTGATTTGGTCATGGTACCAAGACAGGACCGACATACTCGATGGACTAGCATCAGTGCGATAAGACCATGTTGATGGACCGGTCTAGACAAACAGCTACAAGTCGAGTTAAGGGTCGGGGTTGTTTGACTAGTGGCACCAAAGATTAATGGCTTAATGGAAAACTTTGTTTGTGCATGAACCTGAGGTTCAAAACCATTAAGATGCCCAAGAGGGGTAGTGATGCGTCCTATGGGCTACTGGACGATATGGTGAAGATAAGGGTAGTTTGTCATACTAGCAATCAGGGAAGCTCGACGTAGCTTCATGCGCATGAGACCGGGGTAGGGTCGGGATGAGGTATCCATCCTCATATGGACACGAAATATTTTGGGTTTGAGGGTAGGACATCGGAGACGTTCACTCAAACTTTGGGTAGAAGTTATAAACTAATATCATGGTGGATGGTAAATACGCTCCGGTCCACAAGTGGGTGCAGTCGGCGTAACTGCATCTCGTGAATGTGTGTACCCTTCCTGATGAAGGACGTGTGTTTTTTGTGAAACACACCTAATATGGGAATGGGAAAAAGATTTGAAAATCTTGTAAAGGATTTGAGAATCCTTGAAAAAGAATTGGTAAACCTTGGAAGAAGGTTTTGAAAACCAGAACTTAGGCAAAGAATGGTTTTAATGGAAATAAGGAGTTTGGCACACTCCGATTAAAATTTTTGTTGTGAAAACTTGAACGCAACACCCATTCACTGAGTTGTCAAACTCACCCCCCCCCCCCTCCTCCCTTTACCCCTTTTTAGGAAACCAAGGGAAACCAGTCTTAAAGATCAGTCGGTAGTTGAACCTTAAGACAGGTATGTAAGGTCAATATATTCAGTTTTGATTATTGTTATTCTAGGAAAGGTATATGTAAGAAGGATGCCTTACTCCTCATGGTTAGAAAAGGGGAATACTCTTAATAAATTGTAAAAGTGGTGGGTTGTTCACGGGGATCCGACCAAATTGGGTCGGGGCGTGACAAAAGATCATTCTTAAAAGAGATAAAGATTGTGGCACACATTGATTAAAGTTGTTTTTGTGAAAACTCACTCACAACACCCATTCACTAAGTTGTAGAACTCACCCCCTCCCTTTACCCCTTTTCAGGTAACCAAGGGAAACCAACCTTAAAGACCTTTCGGTAACCAAACCTTAAGACAGGTATGTAAGATTTAATATATTCAGTTTTGTATAATGCTTTTCTAAGAAAAACAGGAACAAGGACGCCTTACTTCTCACGGTTTAGAAAATGGTGAAATTCTTCATAAACCCAAGGGAATGGCAGTGTCACGCCCCGACCCGGTTTGGTCAAATCCCCATGAGCAAACTGCCACTCTCCCAGTTTATCAAGGGCTTTCCCCTTCTTTAAATTATGAGGAGTAAGGAGTCCTTTAAACCCATGCATTTCCTGGAATAACATTAATAAAAATATGCATGAAATTTTAAACTTTACATACTTGTCTTACAGGTGTAGTTAACTGAAGTTCTTTGGGTAGGTTTTCCATAGGTTACATGAAAAGGGGTATAAGGGAGTGGTGAGTTCAATGACTCAGTGAATGGGTGTTTAAAATTGGACTGTGACAAACTCCTTATTTTCTTTAAAACATTTCATCCTCAAAATCTCGGTTTTCATAGCCATTTCTCATCATTAACCATAAACGGTGTGTTTATCAATCAACACACGCCCTTCATCATGAAGGGAACACATATTCGCAGGGCAACACATCCACTACACCCACTTGTGGCATCGGAGCAACTTTACCGGCCACCTAGATAGAAGCTCGTCCACTTCTACCTTGAGAATGAGTGGATGTACACGACATCCGACCCTCAATTCCATAAAGAAAACTCTGTGTCCGTATGAGGACAAAGATCTCATCCTGACCCCATCCTAGTCTCTTATGCATGAAGCTACGTCAAGCTTCCTTGACTGCTGGCACGACAATCTGCCCTTATCTACACCATGTCGTCCAATAGCCCCTATGATGCATCAATACCCCTCTTGAGCGTCTTAAAGGTCCCGTAACTCAGTGCATACACAAAACAACAGTTTTCCTCATAAGCCATTTAATCTTTAGTGTCACTATTCTAACGACCTGCAGCTATTTGTCTCAACTGGTCTGTCGACCTGTCATGTCGCACTACCACCAGTCCATCGAGTATGTCGGTCTTGTCTTGGTACCATGGCCAAACATCTCATTCATTTAAAGTTTTCATGGCTTGAACTCATGTTTTTTTACGAGCTCCTGCTCATGCCAACTGTCCTTTCGCCCACTGTATGAGATTTTCAAAATCGAGCATATTAGCCCCAAGTTCCAAAACCAAGTCTTCCGGCCTATCTAAGCTATTCGAGCTCCTATCAAGAAGATCTCCCAAAAAATTTAAGTAGTGGCACACAGTCAGGGGAGAGCACTTCTGACAAAATATTCTTTTAGCCGTCCATCACACCAACCGTGTGTGAGGACATCTCCGCTCATAATCGATGAACGGATTTTCTACTTCCTTTTAGGAAGTATCATTATACCAACCGGTTATGATCTACTTACAACCGATAATTAGTTTTTCCGTGTAATTTTCACATCACTCCATTCAGGTGTGATGTTTAAATTTCCACTTTATAGTGGGTTTTAAATTCCTAGGTGCTTATCATCCCAACCGGGTATGATATAAAAATCCCACTCACCCATGAATGTAGTGAATTCCTCTTAACCGGCTTTTTATCTCCACGCGAGCTTATCTTGGCTGATGTTCCCGGTACTTCATCTTCCTACATGATATAAACATCCTTTTTCATTATCCTTTGGCTTGATAGCCTTCATTTATCATGAATAAATGAAATACCCAAACTTTTCAATTAATTGTAATTAGGTCCCTAAAGTTCTTTTTTCTTTAACTTTAGGTCCCAAATGTCAATTTTCTCCCAAATTGAGTCCTGAAACTTTTAAAATTCACCTTGGGACCTCAATTTATTTAAAATCACGAAAAGGGGTTCAAGTTTCCCAAATTTCCAATTTGGTCCCCAACTTTTCCAAAATTACCATTTTGCCCCTACTTTACAAAAATGGTAAGTTTCACCACAAAAATTCCAAATATTGACCAATTGCTCCTCCAACATCTTTTCCATACCCAATTGGCCCTCAATTTTGGGAAATTGCACTTTAGTCCCTCGAATTTTTTAAATCCCCAAATTTTCTCCCAATTTCAACCTGACCATATTTGATTTCTTCAAATTGACTGATCAATCGAAGTTAATTGTTGAAATTGATGGTGGATTTGAGTTCCTACACATCCATATGATTCAATTGCACTTTGAATCGCATGATTTGATGCCAGAATGAGCTCAAATGGAGCTTTGTCGGAAAATTAGACTTAGAGAGAGAAAGCTTCGAAAGCTTACCGTAGGGGGCACGACGGTCCGAGCTTTCGATATGGATAGATAGCTCTTGTTTTGAGGTTTCTCCTATGATCAAGAATTGCATCAATTGATGCTGAATTGAGGGAGAATTTGGTCAATGAAGTTTCATCGGTTCTCTCTCTAGCACTGATCGGAAATTACAAAGTGGAGCCAAATTGGCTTACCTTTCAGCTTTAATTCAGCTGTATGAGGGTTGTGGAAGTGTTGGGAGGGCTTGGTTTGGCCCGAGAATGACTTGAATTGGCTGTTTTTAGCTCGGTTGAAACATGGCAGCTTCTATCCGCCGGAGCTGCTTCACTGTTCTATCACGCCGGCGTTTCTCCGATGATCCTTGGAGCAAATGGAGACTACACTCGTGTAGCAGACTTCTCCCTGAATCTAAAGAACCTGACCTCGCCTTCTGAGGTTGAGAAAAATGCCCAAGTCGGAGCTCTGGTTCGAGTTTCACTGAAAAATTGAGCAGTAGAGAGAGAAGTTTCCAGGTGTGAGGAGGATGAATGAGGAGGGGCTCTTTATATAGGAAGCTCGGGGACTTCTTGGCCGTCCGATTGGCGCCTTAATGGCGGTCATTCATTGCTTGAAACTCCTTGGCCAGAGACTTTTCATCTTCGTCGGCGCTGCGCAATTTTACGGTGAGTGAACAGTGTTGTCATCTGAAGGAAGAAGACGACATTATTCTGAATTGGACCGGTCTAAATCGGGTTCAATGCTTAAACCGGCCGGTTCAGGCTCGATTCGATTGAGTTTTTCACAATTAAAAATATCTAAATTCATTATCTATCCAATGATGGCCTCAATTCTCCAATTTGAATTTTTTAAGCCACCTAGAAAAATGAATTTAGCATTCGGTTCAATAGTGGTTCAAATCGATCCAAACCGATTCACCTGAACCGGTCTAGTTTTCTTTCCCAAATTGTCCTAAAGTCCATTTCCAAGGTTTTTATGACTATTTGGGTCATTCAGGAGTTGTAAATTTTCCGATTTGCCCATTCTCTAGTGGTCGGGATTCGTGAACCGGTTCAATTTTATCACTTAGTTTGATTGGTTCTTTTCCCGGTTTTCCTTAACTCCAAAAGGCGGGGTTTACAGGCAGGTTGCTCACGAGAATCCGACCAAACCGGGCCAGAGCGTAACACTAGGTCTCAACGTATCTTTTGTAAATGTTCAGGTCTTAACTTGTGTTTCATAAAATTATTAGATTTCAGGTTGTATTTCTCAAACGTTCGAGTCTTAGCACGTGGTTCATAAAATGATGGGGTCTTAGCCTATCTTTATCAAAATTTTGGGTCTTAGCACATGTTTCATACAATGATCAGGTCACAACACATATTTCTCAAAAGTTTAAAATGCATCTCATGTTTCATAAAGGGTTGGGTGTGACCCATATTTCAAAATTAATAAATACAACCCATTTTCACAATAGTTTGGGGAATGATATGTCTTTTGATAAATTGTTAGATTTAGGTCCATCTTTCGAAAATTTCTAGGAGATATCCCATCTTTTAATAAAATGACCTTTGTATTGTTTTTAATGTGTTTTTATACACTCTTTTACAAGCAATGCACACATGTAGTTGATTAAGCTTGTAAAAATATTCATCCGTACAATCATACATACTATTAGTAATTGCACTTATTATAATCAGGATCGGTTTGTCCTTGTTAGTTATATGATTTGTGTTATTTTGCACGAACGTCTAATGTGTAGACCTAAAAATAATATATACTCAATTATAACTTACAGAGTATTTAGGTCAATCTCTATTGGAATATCTAGTATCATCTTATTACTTTTTCACAAATTATAATTTTGCCCTTATAGTTCGATTCGCTTAATTCAATTATCGACAAACCCAATTTCATTACTCAGTTCTTAACTTTCTCATATTTATCAAATTTTCCCAAATATTTCTCTTACTTCTAGACAAGTCGCTAAACATTTTTTATAATTGTAATTTGATCCCTACACTTTTTCATAATTATATTTAGATCCCTGTACTTTTCCAAATCACTCATCTAGGTTCCTAGACTTTCCAAGTCATTTATTCAGATCCCTAGACTTCTCAAGTCTTTTATTTAGGTCCATTAACTTTTCCTTTATTCCATTTGGGGTTCTATACTTTCCTTATTTACAATTTAGTCCACAAGCTTTCCAAAAATTTAATTTTTGTCCCAAATCTTTATACTTTTTCAAATCAAAACTTTAATAATCTTAATCATATTTCCCATATTCTCACAACAAATTTCAATACTCACTTGGCCACAATTGGTCATTATTAACCCAAATTCTAAAGTTGTTGGAAATCTATATAGTTGAGAAAATGAATGAAATATCACCATGGTGAGGTATCTAGAGTGGAGGATACTTAGAGGTTGTTAAGCCTCTTAAATTCTTGCATGGATTGAGAGGTTAGTTCATTGTACATGAAACTCCAACTAGATTGAGCTCAGTCAAAACTGTAAGATGAAATTTCATGTTAGTTAGAATCTAATTGAGTGTTTGATGGTCACATAAGAGGATAGGTTGCATATTGATGATCACGTGGGAGTTTTCTCAACATTTTTTTTTGTGTTGGAGGTGATATAAATGGCTCTGTGAGTTAATGCTCTTTTTTCGAGTTATCAAATAATATTACAATTTCATCTCACAAGTTGTGCTCCTTCTAAACGTAAGGTATACCATTTATTTAGAAGAGATCGATACAGTTCTATATATCTTAATAGAGGTAATTTGGTAATCAAAATATTGTAAAATAATGGTTTGAAGGGAAGTTGCCCAAAAATGAAGTTCAACTTTTAAAGCTAATTTCTATCAAACGTCGATAAATAAATGATTTTTTTAGTGGCCCATTAAAGAACAAATAGCTCATTTTTTGTCATAAAGATAAGGAAATGGGTTGAAGATTTTTTTATAAAAATAACTATTCTAAAATGTTTATAAGAAACATTTTAGAAAATGTTTATAAGAAACATTTTAGAAAATATTTATAAGAAACATTTTAGAAAATATTTACTTAGTTCAACCATAAAAATAAATTAAAGTTTCAATTTATAGGTTTATTTTTTGTCAAGTATACATCACATCACACACATTTATTCAATTATTAAAAAATTATACAGCCAGTAAAATATAAATTATATTTATTCTACCTGTGGTTCATAAACTTTTAAATTTTTTATATTAATAAACATTTTATAACAATGCAATTTGCCGTTTTATGCTAAAGTTTAAAAGGTCTGGTCTTCCCTGCAGCCCCTGCAGCCTGAGAGATAGGATTTGAGAAAATTGGAGACATCACCACAAGAACCTCATCATGACAATTTATTTTAACCTGGGAGAGATGTTCCTGCTCCAACTCCCATCATTGAAAAGATTGGCAGAAATCCAATGAAATGAAGGTGAACAAGAACCATTGGAGATGGACGTCATGCCAAAGCAGGGGCAATATCAAACAATGTTTCTATACGGCAGAGTGTAAAACCGTCTTTTCCTTGATGACTAATCCATTCTGCATCAAGGGAGAACCTGCTGTTACTCTCCCCCTTTAGGACCGGATGCATTCAAAGGCTAAAACTTGAATATGACGACTGCTGATGAAGTGGTTGAGTGAATGAATAAACAAAACCTCATGTTGTCAGCCGGAACCTAAAAATTACACTGGGCCAACCATTGCTTACACATGTCCAGCACGGGTAGTGCATTAGCATGCAATGCCTGCAAGTTACAAGGAAGTTGTGAGAGTGAACGTCCGATCCAAAGACAAATCCAGCTATTAAAAATGAAAAAGGAAAGTTTAAGACCAAAGAAAGCCTCTCTCAATTAGTTAACAAGTAAATGTTACATGAAACACATTAAAGATATCACATCTGTTCAATATATTAATTAGCCAATCCTAATAGAAATGGGAAAAACCTGATGTGCCACATATTGCACGTCAGCAACACTCCCACTTCTGGAAGCAATTTGGAATGCACTCTTGAGACGACCGCAAACCACACAAGCCAGGACCTTTCTGTCAACACAAACCAAATATAGAGTTTAAATTCTATGCTTTTCTATACACAAATGGAACATACTCAGAAAAGGTAGTAATTCTCTTTAATTACAAAAATCCAGTAGAATTGACTCTTACAAAGTAAGATTTCATCTTACAATAAAGTTTGAATCGTAAGTTAGGTGCCCTGCTCGCTTCATATGTAGATTAGCATATATAAACATGTAGAGCATAAAAAATGTCACTCCATACTGCCTATATCAATAACGCCCTGAGAACTCCCAGTTTATGAAGCTCTCACAATGAATAATACAATTCACTGATGAAATGGCACAGTTTGTGCCATTTCATCATTGATGAGGAATGCATACTTGCAAGGGTAAAACCAGCAAGTTGTCTGGAAATATATGGAAATAATTATCAGAATTTTCCTGGATTCAGTATCCAATGATACGATTGGAAGCAAAAACAGTTTTCATGATGGATAATGGAATGAATTGCAATAATAATTTGAATTCAATAGCCCAATTTACCAACAAATCAGAACTAAACTGGACATTCTGATATTGTTAGACTGGACTGGAACCATTAACCCTATGCAAAGGCTACATAATGTCCTGGGTTAGATTGTTCAAAGATTTCATTATTCCAATTTCCAGTTGCACAAACTGAACTGGATTTATTACCTGTGACTGCTAGTTAACATGTCTATGAGACGATCAGGCCGCTCCTTATGTTTATTAGCATATACATTGATTGCAGACCCCAACACCTGCAAAATTTCACAAATATTTACAATTTTCAAGTTTATACATTAGAAAATACAAAGAGTCGCATTGGTTTTGTTCTTGTATTCAAACTAAGAATGCTGAAGCAGTTGGTTGTTTTTGAAATTACTAAACTGGACATGAATACAACCATATTCTTTAAGTTGAGCAGAAAAATCAACAAGGCTAAAATATCTAGTAAGTTTACAAACAATGTAAACTATGTACATTAGAACCATAAAGCACTGGACCACTCACTCACAGCTTTCATCCTCACTGTACCATGACAATCAAATTAGACCAGCTGCTTCAGCGGTCCAACAGGAAAAATGGCCATAAATCAGGTCTGGCTCTTTGAAGTAAACATGCAGACATAAATAAGTGCAGATAGACTGGTTCACCATCTTCCGTCAATTATGATAAATGGTCATTTCTTCAAATAAATTAGGTAAAGAGAAACTTAACATATCTTAAATTAATACCAGGACCATTTTTCCATGCTTTGCCGAAGCCAATAAGAACACATCCACTTTCTAAACAACAAAGTTGACTTGTTCTTTCAGATATAACAGGTTTTACAATATCAGCAAGCCCTCTCATTAAGCAGCAACTTTGATGAGATCGTTGAGCAGGAGAGTTGTTTTAGAAAAGTAATTCTCCCAACTTTAAATGATAAATCTCCTACAATACAGGGTGGCTATCAAAGTTTCCTCTCTTATAAAAATTATGGATGAGATAGATTGCCCACACCATAGGCAGGAGATCTAATGAAGTTTGACACCAGATACACTAAGAAGGCGCTTTATGGAGCCTATCACAGATTTTCCTTTCATATATTAAATTTATTTCTCAAATACAATTACCATAGGCATTTAAAGGAACAACCCCTTTCAACACATAAACCAATGAATCAACTACTCCGAGTGCTGATTTAGTTTTGCCTATTGATCAATGTCCGGCAATGAAGTACTTTGATGCACGTGACAAACGGCCTAGTGCACTATCAGTGAACTCTTAGGTTACATTTTTTATGAATAAAATGGAAAGTAATATATTGAATGACTGTATAGAATAAAATGCAAAAGTAAATGAATAAATAAATAGAGGTCATTCAAGTTATTTTATAAATATGAAACAATAGATTTGTAAGAAATGATGTGATGGCTATAATTTTTTTATAAAGCATTCTAGCAATAGGACAACGAAATTCAATAATTCTCTATGCATTCCACTAATTTTGATTCCGCCCTATCAAAAAATGAGGTAATAGTCCAGGTTACCTGATCCCAGTCCTCATCATCAATAGTCCCTTTGATGTTTCTAAAAAAATCTGTCAGTTGACCTCCTTTTTTCCGCTCAGCAAGCAATGCAGCTACCCCAGCATATATATCAACAGCTGCATGATATAAGTCCCAAAAATGATGTAAGTATGATTAAATAATCTAAATCTTGAATCCATCAGTTGAAAAGAAAAAGTGATAAAATATTGATCACCAGGAAGATTGAATTCATATATCACTTGAAAGGCCAGATCAAAGTTCTTCTCTGCAAGTGTCTCGGCAATCTCGCACCTCCTTCTGTGAAAGCAGGAGAATAGAAGATTTTACTTTAAATATTAGTTTTTTCATTACAGAAACATATTCATCGTGTAAGACAAGAGAAAATAAGTAACATCACATGCATTAAGATAAAACATCTTTAGCAGACAACATTAGAATTGCATAAAAGTTTAAAGGGATGATATCATGAAAAAGCAGGAACTTTAGATTGAGAATTATATTGCAAATTTTTTTCATCGATCTAAAATCCATAAATTTTATACATTTAGATTGAACTGAATTTTAAGCTAGAAATGATAACTACAGCTGTGCATTCCTAGATCAAGGAAAAATATTCATAAGATTGTAAATCACCTAAAGTTCATGGTTTTTCGTACCATAAAGCCATATATAGAAACATCTATTTTTGTCAAGAATGAAAAAACATTTTCTCAATATCAACTTAATGGGTACTTCCACCAAGTAAACCATAATCTATGGTCAATGCAAACCTGAATGTTTCAGGGTCATTTGGATTTCCAAAAAGTGAATGTTTCCACTGAGGCCCTTCTGAATCATTGAATGACTTGACGACATCCATCTGGATACAATATAAATTCAAAGAAAAAATATATTACTGGTAATTGATCATTTTTCTCTTGCATTCCATTTCATTATCTAAAAACTATATTAATCCAGTATAGTAACATCAATTACTGAGTATGTAGTTAATACTCCAAAAGGAAATTTCTCCAAGTCAATATTTTCCCCTAAAATATGAAGGTATTGGACTTGATCAATCAAGGTATTTTCATCTTGTTCGTTCCTTTCACCCATGACAAATCAATTCATTGACAATTTCCTGTTTATTATATTCATCCTGGCATTATCTTCTCTCTCATAATTTTCTGCACTATAAAATGTGGCGAGATCTGGGAAAGTAATATCTCTCAGTTCTGAATGGCTTTTGTATTCATCAACAAGAATATTTCCAAAAATATATATTGCATCTATAATATTGGTTGCCCTAGTTATAAAGAAGATGATGCATGCAACATGTCATCTTATAGATAACATACTTGAATGGCAATCCGAGCAGTGAACTTGACAAACCCTTCTTCAGAAAGTTTCTCAGAAGCACTCTTTCCTCTAAGACCCTTAGTAACAAGCTTAGTGGAATCACCGCCTTTGTGTCGAGCAGATAGGCCTTCATCAAAATGCATCTACAGGCAAGGAAAATCAATCTTGATATTATTGTGTGCACATTGATAAAAGATTAAGGCATGTATATCATATGAACAGAAATGAGGATTTTGTCAATGTGCAATGCTAGAACCACTGAATTGGTTATACTAATTTTATGAAATGATCATCTGCTATGAGAAAAACTTATTGTAGTTGACAGGGATCAATTCAGCCAATCTACTGCCAGTTCTCTTGGGAGTTGTCTTGGCCTCATAAATTAGTTTCAGAGTGAGAAAAACAAATGAAAGTGTACCTTCGCCTTTTCTAAATGCTTGATAGCCTCGTCTTGTGTAGAAGAATTCATGAATAACTGAATACAACACAAACCAGCAGCAACATGGTCCTTTTTAATAACCTATTATAAAAAGAGAATGGCAATGTTAGTTGTCAACATCTGAATCATGTTCATACAGAAGCACAACAATTACTTTACACTATTTGGATTTAATTCCTCAATACTGGAACATATCCTGGTACAAGATCACTCCAAAAAGTTAAGGTTGTCATTTAGACCAGTGAAATATTATTCCAAACCCCCAAATTTGTGTTCAACTGGGTACTTTAATATTTGATAAGGTATTATCACACAATCAACAGATGACCTCAAGTCACCATGTTAAAATGCTTTCTCAAAGCTTAATACAAATATATGTTTCACAAAGCCTCCACAGAGTAGCATTTGCGAAATTATATTTTAGGAGTGGCATACTAAATGTTGGAGATTAGTACCAATAAAAAATACCAAGGACAGAAATATATACCTGAAATTTGTATAGACAGTTGAAATGTTTATGCACCTCACAGTAACTGCATATCCGGGCAAGAGCTGCCAATGAATGCTGATATACTACAGTATCCTGTGGGTTGGTAGATGACATTCTGGTTGAGATCACCTCTTCAAGAATGGACATGGCACCATGACCAATACAAAGGTCACACAAGTCATCAATTGTTCCATAATCAGATGCTAGAGGATCCGGCCTTTGCGGCGATGAAGAGGAAGAAGAGGCAACTCCATAAAGGGATGGTTGAGGAGGAGGGGGGACAGCATTTGGTGGGAAGAACAAAGTGCACGCATCGTGGTAACGACCGTGCCTAAACATAAAGTCAAGTAAATGTTGTCGAGAATACTGAATATTAAACAAAAGAGAAGAGATGAGCAGTCTGTTGTGTGGACTATAACAACCTAAAATGGATCAAATAAATTAAGGAAAACTAAAATAATGTTAATATCACTTGGAAAGATAAAGAAAAAAAGAGGAAACAATATAGAATTGTCAAAAAAGAGATGATAGTAGGCAAAATGACCAAATTTGATGGGAATGAAATTGCAAAACCAATTGTTACATGTCTGAAATTTTATAGACACAAAAACTAGTCCAAACAATGGGTTTATAATCAAATGAAGGCATCTTATTCATAACTCTTATTCTTGCCAGCTCAAATGATTATGAATGCCCGACTCAGGAAATGAACTATGTGGGAGACCAATAAGCAGGTGCAGAATTTGAAAGTAACTACCTGGCAACATACCAAAAAACTTAATAGGGTTAAAGTTGTGTGCATAATAAACAGCATTCTTAAAATTAGTAAATTTTCATTCCAGTAGAGTGAAAGAAAATTTTTAATGAGCATAACCCAAAAGAGCACAAAATAGCATGGATCAACATTAATTTTCCTAAAAATAAAAATAGAATTTCAGCATACCTCTTGTAGATAGGTAACACATTCAAGATACCGAATGCTATCTAAATTACTGCGAGGTCCATCATCATAATCAGCACTACGAGCAGAATTTTCTGAAAATACAGGTGACCGTCTAGAGCCCTCAGAACGTGGAAATGTAGTTGGCATGTACAAAACATTTAGATAGGAATCAGTAGAAAGTGAATCATCCATAATTGCTGGTGCACTTTTGGCCAAATGTTCATACCTGCAAAACAAGTTCAATTAGACTTTGCCAACTAAGCAGCATTGCTACTAAGGATGTGAAAAGTATGCTTCGACTATCATCCCATTATTTATGTTTATGGGAATGGGGTCTTGTCGTAGATGTCCTACAACCATGAAAATGTGCACCACCAGATTTGCCCACAAAATTTGCACCAGTGAACTAAACCATGGGAATTTAACACATATCAAAATGCACAAGAAATAAAACTATGATCAATATATGAGTAAAAGGAAGCCCTTCAGGTACTCTAAGAGCTTCTAATCGAAGTGCATGGATCAGATCTCAAGATAAGGTGAGACTTTGGTTCTTTTAATATGGATTAAAAGGATTGAAATATGCCCCAATCAAAAGTCACCAAATGCAGACTCCAAACCATTTAATGAGTCATTTATCCATCACATGTGGTGTGAAATAATGTCCTAAATCTCCAAACATCTCCTAGTAATCTTACATGGACCGAACTGCTGAGACATCGACCGGAGGGCTTCCTTCAATTGTATTGATTATCTCTAGAATGACCTGAGCAGGATCAGCCTTGTACAATTGAAGAGCTTGCCTACAAAAGCATACAGAGACAGAACTCAGATATTTAGGTACCAAAAGAATCCCGACAGAAATATAAACTATTGAACTATTTCACCAGGATTTCATATATAGAAGGAAGCCTAACTTGAATTTTACTCGAGCTTGTGCATAGCGCTCCATTCTAAGCAAAGCATGTCCCCAGGCATTCCAAACAGGAAAAATGTCAATCTGCATCAGGATCCAGAAGGCTTACGCATATAGCACTTAATGCACTTATTAGTGATATTTTCTTACACACACATCCATTTTTAACTTGTCATTCAAGCATCTAACCACAGAAAGAAGAACTAGCTATCTTATCATTGTAATTAATGTGCATTTACAGCCTAAAAGCTATGTTGGAGCTAGAATTGTAAATTTCCTAAACCATGCACCCCTTTCCTCAAAATTCTAGCCTTGCAAATTACCAAACATGGATAATCAATAGTTCAGAAGTATAAAACATCTACCTTGCACTTCCTGCAGGTGTAAACAGCCATACTATAACGTTCATCTGCAGTCAGCCTATCACAAAGCCGTTCAGAGGACTCATTGTCTGCAATATCATCAACAGAAACTGCTATTCCAGAACCTAAGAGGCTCTGAAGCAGCTCTGCACGACCCAACCACACATCTGCCTGTAGCAGAAGTTCAGAGAGTTCATCTGTGGGTTGGCTACCCACACTTGAACTACCAGCATCAGATGAAGTATCATCAGTATCCCTATTTCTTTCAGATGAAACAGGCAATTCACTGGTATCACCAAGTTTCCTCAGAAGCGATTTGGCATAAAATAAACCCTGTACCCAAAAACACACTTCAACATGCATAAGAATTCTGATATTATTAATTTTTTGTAAAGGTGCATCTGACTGATATTCCTAGAAAGAAGTAACTAGAAAATTAAAGCAGATAGTATTATGAGTATAGATCTACATTGAGAAGTTCAATGAAACTTTGAATTGGATTGTTCTTCAGCATATTATGTTTATCAAGGATGTGCATCTCTGGACTTGGACCAAACCTGAACAAATGTCTCTGTAGCACGATACGCCCGCCCAATCATTTCCATGGATGAATTTTCTGGCACCTGTTGGGAGTTCAGTACATTCTTCATCTGGTTAACACACAAGTCCACAGCACTTCTGGCAGATACCATCTCATCAGTGCACAAAGAAATCAGTGCCTGAAAAGTATAAATATTAGTTAGCCCAAAAGTTAGTAACTGAAGCCGCTGGATGGAGTCTTCATGAGAGCAGCTTGCAACTTTTCCCAATCAGTGATCATGCTAAGATAAAATCCCCGTAAGAGAGGGAACAAGAGAGGTGGTGTAAATATACCTGAATCCAATATCTTGGATGGCAATAACAAAGGAGAAATGTTTCAAGATGTGATATTCCTCCAAAAAAATACTACTTTCCTCTTTTGAAGGACAGTTTCATGCATACTTAAGAAAAGTCATTCCGATTGTTTCCATTTTCACTGTCTAAAATCATAACCAAGCAATAATAAAGGGAGCAAACCTGAACTAAACCATATAAAAACCTAAATATTTCATTCTGCTTCAGTCATCTGATTTTGTTCCTCTTTCTGTTTCTGCTTCTGATTTTGGAGAGTAAACAAACAAGGCCTAAGACCTTCCAATATGTGCTCATGATAAGAGTGTTGATAAACAAATAAATTAATATGGTCCTTTATCATTCATTTGATTGAGACCCGCTTCAATGTAATTTTAAAGAGGAAAATTTTTGCATGAGCTTGCATTGTTTATTTTAGGTATTCAGAACAGTGTATCAACACAAGCAACTGATATCTTTGAAAAACATCAATGCAGATAGCATTTCAAGGACCACCAACAAAACAAGAAATATATAAGGCAATGCAAGCAGTGAACCTTAAACAGAGTGATGTCAGGAGCTGTTTGATATCGATGTGAAGCCCTAACAGCCTCATCTTTAATAGGATCCCCAGTAAGCATCCATTCATCAGCTATTGAAACAGGTGGAAGCCGCTCTTGCCCATCAGTAGAAAAAGATGCAATAGAATCTTCTTGTATACCTGCCATTGCTTCCCAAGCATTTTTCTCAGATGGAAACAATCCAGAATTTTTTCTCTTCCGCTGATTATCTTTTGAGGCACCCTTTTCTCCTCCATTTCGAGGGCCCCAAGAAAAAGCTCGCCGTGCCTCTTTTTGCAGGTTACTTAGACTGCTAGAGAAAGATGACTTAACCACACCACCAGATCTTGTTTTAGGCTTTGGTCTTGATACTGAAGTACGAACTTCCCTGGAGGGAGAGTTGACACTAACAGCAACAGCTTTAGCAGCATATGTGACAATCATTGCATTATCTCTTAGTGAAGGGAATTCCTTGAATATCTGTCAGAAGCATTATCGATTAACTTCACAAGTATATAAATAATGCATTATTCATACTATTGGTCAAAACCAGAAAGAAAAGCTGTTTATAAAAATTTGATATGCAAAGGGCTGTCATTTTCCACTTCCTAATATTCTCCAGGTATTTTTATGGCAACAAAAAAATTGGGGCCAAAATTACTATAATGACAATTTTTGGTACTTTATGTTAATGAAAAGTGATATGGCCAAAATTGGGAATGACCCTAATTATGTCCTTTTTTACTATTGTCCATTTTTATAATAATAAGCCTAAAATGATAATCTAAAATGATTCTTAAAATAATATGCTGCAATTTTTTTCATAGGACATTCAGAAAATTGCACCTGCTTTCATGACTACAGTACTCTCTCCAACCATGGAGCAGGTGAAAAAAATGGAAAATAGGCCATTTTCTCCCTTCCAAACAAAATATTATCCTCATATATTAGGTTACTAAAAACCAGTTTCTTCAGGTAAAACTGTGCCATAGTATAGAATACTATTGCTCATTTTCAGAATGTATGCTACCTGCGAGACGGATTGGAGTTGCTTCCCCATTAGAAGAACTTCAACTATCAGGGCGGGGTACTCGTGCAGTGAAGAACATCTCTGTTGCCACGGTAATGGCAAGGCAGCTAGAACACGAAGACCCAAGGCCCATGAGTTGAGCCTAGAAACCTCAACATATGATAGATGTCCATCTTTGCGCTTAAGAAAGAAATGGACCTGCATAGAAGCGGGGGGGAAAGAATAAGGAATAAGGGGAGTCAACAGTATCACCAAGCCCAATTACATAAGGCAGAAAAAGAGAAATTACAAGGTGCTGCTTGGACCGCAGATTGGGTAATAGCTGCATAGCACCCATGGCAACGGGTAAAGCGTCCTTGGAATCACTTAATGAGGAAAGAAAGCATGAAGCTTCTGCCGGACCACCTCCACTCAGAGGGTCAGCAGTAAGAAGCTTCACAAGTTGCTGACCCTGAAGCTCTCTCCGCAGATCCCTAGATAATCCTGCACTCTCAGCTACTTCTAAAGCAGCAGAAACAGCTCCTTTCTCAGCAAGTCTAAGAGCCAATCCCTCTGGATCAGCTGTACATGCTAATTCAACCTGCAAGACAGGTAAAATGTTACAAAGAAGTAACTGAGAGAGCAAAAGCATTCCTATAATTTATTCTAGATAATATTTTCCCAGTTTTTTTAGTCAATATGATCCAAGATCAATATTTTCTGGGAAAAGCAAAATGACCTGAGATACAGCAACACATCTTTAATGTTTATACTTATGACTTCTCACTTTCACAACTAACTAGCAGAAATATCAAGAGGGAACGCTACCTGCTGCCAGCTGCTGTAATAATCATCAGCACTCAGTATGTGATTGTACCTCTGCAGAGCTTGTCTCATATGCAAAATCTGAATAGCAAAAATAATTACAGCTTGAAGCAGATAAAATAATTTACAAATAAGAACATGAAAAAAAATCAACTTAGTTATGAGTTAGGTTGAGTTACAAGAAATTAAAAGTAAATCTAGAACCTCATTCCTGATTGGATCACTTTGAGGCACATGACAGCTGCACATGGTAAGAATGTCCAAAGCAGCACCAAGTTCCCATCTATGAATGTACCTGAAACAGTTTCACCAATAAAAAAAGGTGGGACAAGTTATAATTACATAAAGAACTACAAGATGCTAAGAGTGCAAAAAGAATAAAAGGAAAAAAGGGAAATTTGATACTGTTATTCACTATTTGCTTCAAGCAAACACCGGCTGTAACAATAGAACCAAAAAAAGAATCTCATGCACATATACCTGAGGGCAAGTCTAGCAGCTAACTGCTTATCCTTCAACCGCAGGCAATATTGCCAGCTGTTACTCCAAATACCATGGCCTCCATAGTTTTGACCTTGACCAGTCGTAGAATGATTTTCCTCCCCACGTTCAATCAGAAGCTGAAGCAAACGGTCTGAGGCTCCATTTCGTAGAAAGCGATCCGAAAGTGCAAGAGCATCCATCAATTTGCCTTCATCAATCAATCTATTCATAGTGCATGAGAAAAAAGTCAAAAAACAATCTCAGTAACATCAGTAATAAAAAAAGTTTCATGCATCTTATTATGCTCAAAATCAATAGTTCAATAAACATGAAATCCACCAGCTAAGACACTCAAAATGTAACCTCCATTATAGATAGATAAAGTGAGCAAATTGTATAAATTTAAGTATCAGTATCCTTGAGCTAGTTAGGTACTAGTTGGAATTAATGGAAAACATGTAATGGGAAGACAAGAGGAAGCAATTGCATCAATGATAAAGCATGATCCTTACTTGTCAACGGCTCTCTCATAGGGCTCTTCATTCTCCCAGTCAAAAGAAAGGAAGGCTGTAGGACCCAAGTAAGTATATTCAGACTTTGGAAAGCCGCCACAGTGTTCAATCATTTCACCGTGATGATCTACTAAAGTAGCTGAGATACTGCTATTTGCATTATTATCATCAAGTTCTGACTCCGTATCACTGTCAGGCACATGGGATCTCTTGATTGCATTTCTGGCTTCATGTTCACCTCTTCCACCACCATCATATTTTTGCAAAGACATTACAGCAAACTCTGTAACTCGATGAAGGTTTGTCTGGGTTTGGATCCACCGGTTTAAGGTTGGAAACCTATTCGTCAAAAAAGCCCAAGTTCATCAGTGAAGACTCTATTATATCAATTAGTGCATCAAGCAGATATCACCTTATTGCCTAAGGATGGAAAAATCAAGATCATCAGTGAAGACTCTATTATATCAATTAGTGCATCAAGCAGATATCACCTTATTGCCTAAGGATGGAAAAATCAAGATCAGTGGGATTATAAGGTCAAATAAATTTATGATTATATAACCTATCAAAACTACGAGAGAGCGGAGCTGCAAGACTGCAGAAATCTAAAACCAAGAACCACAGATCAGTAGAAAAGTAACAATACTGACCAAAACACCAACCTCTCAGATTGATCAAGGGCAAACTCATAGAACATATGATCTGTATCAGTAGTCTGCAGCAACCCATTGTTCAGAGAACTGGAAATGGAAGAGTCACTCCCACTATATAATATACTGCTACCAAATACACATGCTAAGATAGCCCGCACTGGAGATATCTTAACCAGATGTTTTACAAGATCCAACTCAAGAGGGTAGAGTGGGAAACCAGGTGTTGAAGAGGAGCAACTGTAGGAGCCAGGTTTTGCTTCCTTTGAGGAGGGACTCAGTACTTTATTCTCAGAGAGATTTTTGGAAGAGCCATGAATGATAGGAATGCATGCCCATCCACGACCAGAGCGTGGAGGGTAAACTGGTGGTACACATGCAGATATAGCTTCATGCACAAAATCGGCATGCATAATCTCTGCAACTTTTCCGGCAGCATCCGTGTTACCTCGATCAAAGACTAGACGAGTCAATAGCTACATGGAAGAAATAACAAGTGAACATTTTATTTAGACAAATGAGTTTTTCTTCAAAAGTCACTTGATCATGTATGCAGAATCCATCCCAAAAGCTTCATATTTAGTAAGGAAACCAGACCAACAAAACCAAATGAGTCATAGCTACTAAGAGATACTGAAAACCATCAAGAGACCAGAAGCAACAGAACAAATCAAGCCAATAAAATAAATATCTTCTTTCAGAACGTTTAAAAATGTTCAAATTACTCCCTTTCACTTAGCAAACCAGTAATATAAATATCCATAAGAGATACAATAATCCCCTAATAAATATAGATCCAAGAAGACTATTGACAATAGTACAAGGATAAACTTCAACATGAGGAATCTTTTTAAGAAGAAAGAAGACATACATCTTTTGGCCATTCATACACAACAGAGAAAAAGTTGAAATCATGGGTTGTATCTGTTCCATCAACTATATCACCGATGGCAGCTATATGAAGGATAAACTGTGATAAGTATGTAGTTGGCTTTGAAGTTAATGAACCAATATATCTCTTTCCAGATTCTTTTACATCATAATCAGTGAGCTCTGAATTATTTTCTCCAGATCCTGAAATCATAGCTGTCTGTTTCACAGCTCTCAGTCCAATCCCATGAAAATGATTACTGTCTTGGATAAAACCTTTGTGATCTGCATTTATGAAGTCCCTTCTACTAGAATCATGTTCTGTTTCTTCATCAGAAATAGCTCTTGCCAAATTGTGAAGCTTACCTGAAGAGTATGGAAGAAGAATAATTTGTAAATCGAAACATGAAAGATGAGCTTTTTCTTTTACATTTTTTCCTTGGGGAGGGAGAGGGGTTGGACACTGAGCATTTGCTTTCCTTTTTGTACATATGTTAAATAAATGCTCCAACCCGTTATCACTTTACTGATGTTTCTCCATTTACCCAGGAAAAAAATAACATGATTCTTGATAAAATAAGTACCACTCAGAAACTGTCGCTTGCCCTTGTGGGCATCATCTACCATCTGATGCAGCAAAGCAAGAGCACGTTCCCTTTGTCCTTGCCTCTGAGACTCCTTTGATGATGACATGACAATTTCCCCAGACAAAATGGCGTGTAGTGCAGGTGGATTATCCTGGGACAGACCAAATAAAAAACCATTGGGATAGATCAGTCCTACATCTTTCCCTTCCACATTAATCTATGCAAAAATAGTTGGTTCTATAATAATAAATAAATAATTTAATCATAGCCCAGGTAAGAGCCAAAATTAATAAAAAATGTGGATTCTGTAAAAATATCATCAGGACAACAATCAATCATGTTCACAAATCCACAAGCACTACCACTATCATTTTGCCTATACCAAAAATATGCATACTTTGCAATCCAAGGCTCTACACAAATATATTGGAGTTTCTACTATTCATTCATTGTGAATTTAAGGGCTAACCTGTTCCAAGAAATCATGGCAGCGCTTTAGGACACGGCGGGAGACATAAATAATGCCAACATCGTGAATTTGATCCCAATAGCTGGGTCCGGATTTTGGAGGCCCTCCAGGATATATTTCTGATAAAATTGCCTGAGCCTGCAGAAAAAAGTCAAATATTAAATAAAGACTACATTATCAATTGCACAATCATAAAAGAGTACTCAAGTTAAATTATATTGACATGTAAACAAAAAGAAGACCATGAGCCAGTTAACAATTCAGGCTCCATGAATAATGATAAGGGCGAAGTCCATACAAGCTTCTCAAATTTCATTGTCAGAAGAAACTTCTATTTTCCACCTCCCTTGCCAACAAAAAAGTTATTTTATGTGCATTAAATGTAGTACTACTATTAAGTTTAGGAGGAGCCAATTGTAAACCAAAAAGGTAGAAAAGAGATGTGCAAAAGTTGGATAATTGTGTAAGGAGAAATGAAAAAAAGACTGCAAATTATCCATGACACGAGATATATATCTTTTACTTAAATAAATGATGAAGTTACCTGATTCAAAAGCTGCTGACACATTTGTGCGGGTTTTGCTGATGATGCAGCAACATCAATACATAAAAGAGTCTGGAAAATCCACAGCACCATTTCAGAACTAGTAGGACAATTATTCAAGCATGCCATCCAAAATTAACACAAGTTGAGGTTCTAGTACTTACAGCAGCTAGAGGACCTAATTTGGAACGCAGTGATGCAAAATCCAAAGCATGTATAGACGTACCATCTGCAGCACAAGAAACCACATCTTCCATCTATTTGAGAAATAACAAGGAAAAAACCTACTATCAGAATTTAACTGAAAATAATAAGGATCTAAATATGAAATCAACTCGGAATGGATTCTACAGATGCCTTCCCACAGGTGCGATCAACCCATTCAGTTAGTTCTAATATAGCTTTATCTTCTGCGGATAATGCAAATCTATGTATAGCTTCTTTGCCAATGTCATACTTTGCTCTTTGCAAACAACTGCATAAAGTAGAAGTAAAAACATCATGAATTGAAAAAATATTTCATTTGTAACATTAACTATATCATAAGGAACCATGATCCACAATACAATAATATTACACTTAACTGAGCTCTCATCCAAATACCATAACATTGACATAGGAGTTTAACAACCGACATCTACTAAATTTCTGATATATTACGAGATAGGAAAAAACCTACAATTAGATACAAGAGGATATCTGTGAAATATATTCTCACTTTGCCTTCTATATTAATTATTGTGGTTTCTGCAGTGTTGCTCATAGTAGAAGTATTTCAGTTTGATGATATTTATGGAAATTTCACTGAACGAAATGATAAATCAAGCAAATTCCCCAAAAGGAAAATGACCCTTTACTGCTTCAGCACAAAAATGTCACAAATGGTAGCATGTTCCCCGAGCTCTTGCCTAATAAACAAATCTTTTGGCACCATATTATGAAGTACAGTTCACAGAGAAAAGAGAGTCTACTCACAGGTTAAGTAATTTAGATGGTGTGGCACGTAACACTATTAGTGCCTCCCTCCATCTCCACTGGCATTCATAAAGTGGAAGAAGACGCTGCAAGATGGACAACCGCCATTCCCAATCTTCAATAAAGTGCTTAGCTATGGAAATTCTCCAGTCTAAGGCCTGCCTTCCAGAAGGGCTTTCACTACCACTAAAATTTTCTTGATCATATCCTGTTGATAATAGGTTGCATCTTAGAGTTTCAAGTAACAACCCTGTAAATGATATAACCATCTGATGTCCCCCTTCACCAGCAGTAGTATCAGTAGACTCCCAAATACTAGTGTTCAGTGATCCAGAATAACTTTTCGGGGAGGAACAATGTGTCAAATTGAAAGGAAGGGCATCCATGTGAAGAACTGAGATAATAACATTCACCATATATATCTGCATAAATGAAAAAACCAAAAAGAGTCATGCTTTCAACTTTTAGTGCCAATTTTAATGTGATTAGAATTTTTTTTCTGAGAAGGCCATGGTAGGCTTCCCATATTTTTATAAATTTAGATCCTCATTATAAAGTTATAAAGAAAATTTGCCTATTTGAGATCTGATTAGATAACTAAGCGCAATATCAGGGCATTATTGCAATTCAAGGCAACCAAAAAATCCAGTAATTGGAACAGATATGCTGCCAAAAGTTGAAAGAGGAGAAAGCTAAAAAACCTTTCGAGGAACATCATTAATCGCCTCCAAATGATTCCGCAAGTCTTTCAAGTGACAAATGGCATCGTGTTGGTAGCTTTCTTTTTCTTCATTTGAGCTCTTCTCCATAGCTCCAAGAGCAAGGACAATGGATTCCAGAGCATATCGCATATGCATAAGCTCAATATCTTTCACCCTAAACAAGTACGAGAAAATTTCAGGAGAATTTTTCATAAAAGTAAAATCCATAAAATTAGAAAAAAAAATCCATTACAGTAACGAGATATAAGATATGAAGGGAAAACAAAGAAAAATGAGAATAAATGAAGAAAATAAAGGGGTTAGTGGGAGAGATAAAACACTCCTAAGAGAAGGCATAAGATGCCCTCCTGTCAATCATTTCATTAATTTGACAAAATAACCAAAGAATTTGATATAGCCCAACCTGGATCATAAATAAGACAGTATAATTTCATCAGTAGACTTCAAGATGGTAGATCCTATACAATTTTTTATCAAAAGGTTCCAACTTTAAACAGAGAATAAAAGTAAATATGCTAAACTTCGTTTCTGAAAAACAACACTTGTAACCCAGCAATGGAGATAAATGTTGAGAAGAAACCTAGAATAACTAAAAGGACCTTCTTTTCCACTCATTTGTCTATTGTCACTAAACAGATATAACCTCTTCTGACCACTAAAACCTACCTATATACTGTCTTGAAAAGATTAACTGATTAAAACTAGTTCCCAAACCTCTTCAAGATGACCTGTTTCATTGTTAATGCAATCCTACAGCCCCCAGAACATTAGGGATTGGCCTTTTCCCTTAATAAATTCCTAATTAACCCATTAACTTATAAAGTCTAGTTTTATTTACCCTGAGAAACAGACACTGGGCAACACATGGATGAAGTCAGATTAGGGACATGACTTCAACTTTTTTTAAATTAGACGTTTTTTTACAACAAATATCAATGACATAAAATAACCTTAGGTTGAATAGCAGATGAAATATATAATATATATACAAACACACCAAAAGCCACCAAGGGAAACATTAAAAAGAAAAGCCAAATATGTATAAAACTCTCATAAACATGGGATAATAATTTACATAAATTAAATCCATGATTGGCTTAAAATAGGGTACATATGAAGGGATCACACAATAGAGAACTTGCAGCCTATATAAACTATTTTTCATAATTACTAATGAATGAGGTGTTTCAAAAATTAGAATATCATTTATCCAAAAACAACAAGCATTAGAGTATCAAACAAGGACCAAACAATAGATAAAGGCAGTCATATTACTATAATCGCCCATTCTTTCAGAACAGGAAAGTATTGTTGCAGCTATTTCCTTTAACAATGAATTAAAATTAATGTGCAGTTCAACCCACTGGCCATCATAAAAAAATGTTTGTTACCATTGAATGATCTTTGGTATTCAGCTTTGTTTTGCATTGACATAAAGAAACAAGTTTGAACTCTCAATAACGAAATTTATTTCATACCTCACCAAAAAAGCCAATAACGGCATGTACATTGATGTGAAAAAATATAAACAAGACAAAATATTAGATTGCAGTTAACTAATGCATCTAAGCATCCTATATTCCTCAATTATGCAAGCATTCATTTACACCAAGAAGAAACCATTCAAATAACCCCATAAACAAACCATTCATGAATAGTAAGATGATTCCATGATTTGCACAGCCAAACTCATTTCTAGAACTAAAAGATTCCGCAACACATACAAAATGTATTATCAACCACCAGGAAAGGGCAGTGTAACTCAAATTCGAATAAGTCAAGCTTGCACCTCTTCCAAGTAGTTATATTTGAAGCAATTGGCTGCATGTTGATTAATTTGATAGCATCTGGAAATTTTATACCTGGAACAACATCAAATAACACCTTCGGAGAAGGTATTGTGTCAACAGTAAGCACAAAATAGAGGTAAAAACTTGCCAACAGTGACTGAACAATACTTCCATAGGAAATAAATGAGAAAAAGGATTAATTGACAGATTTTCCAATGATTTTTTTGTGAATGATTAACCAGCTTGGATCACATTTTTTTTATTTTAATGAAAACCGGCCAAATAGGAAAACCAATCAAACAGGCTACAATTACTGAGTCAAAAAGCAAGTCTTACCCTAAGAGGACTTTGAACAGAAAGTCTTTCCAGGACATAGTTCTCAACAAAGGGATCCACACAAGAATCTTCATCTGTAAATGGAATCTCTTCTTTAACAGACAAAAGTATTGAGGATTTTGAATCCCATGGTTGGCCAGAATTTACACAGGCAACAAAAGATGCCAGATCCAGCTGATAACACAGTGAATCACAAAGATGCTCCACACATGATGTCTGCAAGAATATATATACATATAACAAAAAAGATAAAGGAGAATAAGATGGAATAATCAAAATCTAAAATTCCCAAAAATACGGAAATATAAAATATAGAGAATGGTTTCAGAATTTGCAACTACCTCACCAGACTGACTGCCATAAAGAGATGATTCTTCTAGATGAATTACTTGAGACGAACTTCCGCACAATAGTCGCATCAAATTGCGGCGTCCCGTTGTATTACCATGCAGCAAATCCCAACTCATAGCAGCTACTAGAGGTTGAAGTTGAGGAAATAGCATAAGAATCTGTGGCATATGTGAAGGAAAGTAAGATAATTAGTATATAAAATATTAAAGAATCTAGTTGACTAGCAGCAAAAGCTATTATAGCAGTACTCACATATGTAGCTAAAGTTAAGACTGCACACATACATTGCTAGCTTCTTCAATGCATTGCTCCTTTACAGCTGCTAATGATGTATCCATAATACATTCCAGAACATGCAATCTACAAACTCGAGCATAATGGTACATCTCCCTCAAGCAAGCAGTGATGGAAGTCTTTGCGGGCAACATCTTTTGAGATGACCCAATATGTTGTTTTGATGCATAAAGAAGTTTCTTGAAATTGTCCAAAGGTGGTGGAATGTTCTTATTATCAAGTGCTCTGAACTTCTCAATGTCCTCAGAAAGTAGATCATCCTGAATAAGCTACATCATGCAAGAAGCAAAAACCAACTTCATGAGACTCTTGCATTACACCATTCCACCTATCATGAAGGCGATATTATGATTTTTTTTGTGAGAATGATGCTACCTCAATCATTTGGACAAGATGGACAGAATCCGATGAAAGAGCTTCTTCATACACGCGGAGCAATTTTTCTCGCACAACATGCCAGGTATCACTGAAGCCCTCCCTACTTGACAAAAGCATCTTGACCATGTCTCGGAGGACCATGCTATCATATAATGAAATATGAGTGTCATGAGCTCTATGTACACAACAAAATAGAAGAAGCACTGACAGATTATTGTTGAGGAAAGACGAAAGATGAGGGCATTGCTTCGTGGAACAAATACAAATAAAGAAAGTTACAGTTATATAGGCCTTTGACCTTTTCACTAAGAAATATGAATTATAGTTTTTTCTTCCCATGACAAGAGAAAAATCATAACTATAGGAAAGGACAACAAAAAACTCAAGTAGATCTGGAATATGTCAAACAATAAAAAACACATTCAGAAGTTAAGCATGCTCAGAAGGGAAAATGCAGACTTGCAAGAAAGGAAATTCAGTACTTCAAGGTTGAAGTTATATTGATGTTCTAAAAAAAAAGTTCAAAATACAAGAACTGGCATGGTCTTATGGGTTTTTACTAATCCCCATGTTCAGAGAGAAAAATCTTATGGGTACAAACAGAAAGATAAGCAGACATATAGATATAAAAGCACTAAGTTACCCTAGCAAAGGATGGATCTATAGATATAGAGGATCCATTTAACGAGTGTTTACAGCTGACTGAACCAATTATTGGCAATAGTACTACAATTTAATCAAGAGTATATGCAAACATACTATGGTAAAATCGACTATGATAAAATAGACATCTCAAGTTAAAGTCTATATTGCCTCCATTTGTATTGCATATTGTAAGCTGTGGAGTGCAAAAGATAGCATAATAATACCGGTACTCTTCCTCTTTGATATTATAATCAAAGTGGAGATAACGGAGACAGTTAATTGCTCCTTCCTCATCATTTTTATCAACACAGTCCTTGATTGCATCCAAGTGACATAACTGAACTCTATTCAGTATGAAGCCCATCACTTTTGCATCCTCCTCCTCCTGCACGTAGTTGATTCTCATTTTTTCATCTCTATGCAACGTCAGGGCTAGCCCCGAATCATCAACCGCACAACTCTGCAACTGTTGCTTCACATTAAAACACAAAGCATCCAATATGTCCGCATGTTGCCCCACCACCTCTCTCAAGCATGTCAGTTCTGACTCCCCTATAGACACCACAACAGTTTTCTCCCTATCGTCACCGCCTAAGTTCCCACTGCCACCATCCTTTGCTACATCAGCCTTCAACCTCCTGACCCCCAATTCCATCAACTGGCCTAAAACCTGACGGCACCTGTTCAGTTCGTCACTGACATGCCCAAATTCCTCGCTTTTCTCTTCATTTGTGCTTGGAACACTCCGGATTCTATCTGATACCCCATCAAACAAAATTTGCACGTAGAGAAGAAATTCAACACGTAACCTCAAGGTGTCGGAACCAAAACTCCACAATGAGCAAGCATCATCATGCTGCAGCAGCTCAAGTGCCGATAAGTACGTCAGGTGGGTTGGCGTAGAGCATGCGCGCGACCACAGAACCTTCTCAAACCTGCCCGAGTTGGCAACGATTGTCTGGAGAAATGACCGGGAAAGGCCAGGGTTCTTGGCACGGAGGGTGAGGAGAACAGCGCGGAGGGGTTCGAACTGAGCGAGATAGAGGTGGTTCGCAGCCAGGCGGATGAGCAGCTCCGTCTCTTCGTCCATTCCCAGGATCTGAACCAGAGATTGAAAATTTAGAGGTCTCAAACACCAAATCAATGGAGTCGGTTGGGGACCAGCCCCACTGTCGTATGAATCTGTGGTATTTGCATAACAGGGACACCGCGAAGATCTTGATCCAATGGGAAAGACAAGAATTTTGAGATAATTGATTAGTCCGAGACCCAGTTTCTGCTACAGTCCACAAATTCCGTTTAGGTTTATACATTCCCAGAACAGCAAAAAAAAATACATATACCATTTTGAGCGAAAAAATACAACTGACATTTACATCACACTCAAGAAAGTTTTAGGAAAATTTTTACTAATTAATTAAATTTTTTCTCTAGTGGGTACAGTCTCCCATTACAATTGGCGATCCTAAACTTCTAATAATTTTTTACATTTATTCCTTTAAAAATTGCCACTAATTTATCTCTATTATTAATTACAATGATATTAATGTCTTTCAAGTAACACAATTCAATTTGAGCATATTTATAGGTGGTTTTACTCATGCCGAGGAACTTTCCTTTCCTAAATTTTGCCTACATTTTCTTTCACAAATCCGTTTACTCACTTTTAAGATTTGTACAACTCTATTATTAGCATTGTATTTTGTTACCTACCCAATGAATATATAGATTTCTTTTCTTCCAAAATTATCAACATGTTCTCGCTATTTGAGCTAGTGCATAGACTCTTGTATTGGGGCATATTGTCATTTATATCCACACTTTGAGAAAGTAATGTTGTAGTAAATTAGACAAAGCATGTCCATTAACATTCCAATAACATATGCTTCACTATTTCCTTACTATCACAGAAAAAATAGCTAAAGTAGAGATGTCCGAAATAAAGTAGCTATTCTTTAATTTATAGGTAGGACATTTAAAATCTCCATCCATACAAAATGTATAATTTTTGGTAGGCAATCAAAATGCCACACATATTTTCCAAAGGGACTGCGTTGGCACAATCCAAGAGGATGCCTCCATATTTAATGTCATTACATCTTGTTCTTTTAGAAAAGCATAAGGTGATTTTGTAGTAAGAATATCATTTTTTTACCCAATTTCATATTATTTTATTCCTAACACTCACATTAGGTATAATATACTAAGTATCACTATAGACTCATCATCAATTAAAAGATTAGTTATACAGCCTAGATTCCACTCATCCCGACCTATCCTCTAGCAACTCCTTCACCTAGATGTTTTGTCTACTATATGTGGGAGGGGTCGACAAGAGCTTGTAATTGTTGAGGGAGGGGATCCATCTATCCTTCTACACCTTGGTGTCCGCTCCATCCCCTATCTCTCATATTAGTCTCGTTTTGAGGAGTTGGACACCATTGTAGATCCCCCTCCAATGCCATGATGGTATGGACCCTAATTTTATCTCCAATATGGAAGTATATTTGAAATATCTTCCCTTGAGTACTCTTGCCCATAGTGAGTCTAGTTGTGTTTGGAGTTTCCATGCTCCCTTCGGTAGTAGAGCCTTGTTGAAAGTTGCTAGGTTCTTGAAGCCTAGTCCTCCTTTTTCCTTTAACTCAGTTAATTTCGACCATTTGACCCAATGTATCCTTCGAGTATTACCTGCATCATTCCACCAGAAGTGAGCTATCATAGCATTTATCTCATCACACCAATATTTTGGAAGATTAAAACATGCTATAAAATAAGTTGGAATTGAATTGATAACAGATTTGATAAGGATTTCTTTGCCTCCATGTGAAAGGTAGTAGGTTGTCCACCCATTAAATTTTCTCTATATTTTCTCTTTGGGAAAATTCAAGTACCTCTTCTTGCTTCTCCCCCCAATAGATGGGCATTCCCAAGTACCAATCCTGCTTGCTTCCCATTTCTATATTTAGGTAATTTGTCACTCGTTCATGTGTAGCTCGACTAACATTTGAGCTGAAGTAGATAGCTGACTTGGTTAGGTTGATTAGTTGCCATGTTGTAGAACAATACAATCACAATAGGCTTTGTAGTTTGGACACATCCCTTTTATAGGCTTTTATAAAAAAAATAGCATCATTAGTGAAAAATAAGTGAGATATAGTTGGACATGACTTACACATTTTAAGTGTGTTTAGTTGTTTCTTATGGCAAGCATATGTTATAAGTCATTAGAGAGAATGTGCAATAAGTGTAAATAAGTAGGGGGAGAGGGGGTCTCCCTGTCGTAACCCACACTTCGGTTTCACCTCTCATGTTCTCTTCCCATTTATAAGTAGCATGTAACACACAAAAGAGACACATGACATTATCCAAGAAATAAACTAAGGGTCAAAACCGAGTCGAATTAGTAGTTTCTTTAAGAAGGTCAATTCCATCTTGTCATAGGTTTTTGGCATGTCTGTTTTGATTGCACGCCACTCTTTTTTCCCTCTTTTTTCCTTTGTAAATATGAAAGCACCCATGGACTATCCATATATTATTATGTATTACTCGACCCAATACAAATGCACTTTGTTGGCAAGAGGTGATACCTGACATAAAATGTTTAAGATGATTGACTATGATTGAGGAAATAATTTTGTAATAGAAATTGCAAAGAGATATAGGTATGTAGTGTGCTACTTCCTGTGGCTCCTAAACTTTGGGAATGAATACGATATCCATCTCATTGAAAGTCTCTAGCAACCTACCTATATGAAAGAATTCAAAGACAGAGTTTGTTATATCAACACCAAACAAGTCCCAATAAGACTGGAATAATTTGTCATGGTATCCATCTGGCCTTACAGCCTTGTTAGCCCCTAGTTTAAATGCAGCTTCCCATACTTTTTCCCTGAAAATTTCCTTGAACAACTCGGCATTCATCTCCATTGTAACAAGGGGCTTTACTGCCCTTAAGGCCTCCTCCTCTCTGCTAGTCCCTTTTGTTGAAAAAGTCCTCACAAAATGTTCCCTAAAGCACTCTTGAATTTGATTATGCTCTATGAGATAGTTCCCAGTTGGGTTATACAATCTCATAATATGATTCTAGGACCTATCTTGCCTTACTGTCTGATGTAAGAAGATTGTGTTCTTATCCTCTTCATTTATCCATTTTAGTCTAGCTTACCAATGCCACAATATCTCCTCCTCTTGCCAAGCTTTGCTCAACCTCTAAGATAACTTTTTCTTCTTTATGTGGTACTCAAGGTCTTCCACCTGGAACGCGTTGATTTTGGATGTAAGCTTCTCAATTTCCTGACATGTAGGTCTCACATTTTTCCTACTACATTCCATTAGGTTTTGTGTAGTGTGAGTCATTGCCAATTTTGCTTGAACTTGAAAATCTACTAATTGTAATGTCCAAGTTTTTTCAATTTCTATCCTACAGCCCTCTTGTAATATCCATTTATTCTCAAACCTAAATGTTCGCATTCTCCTCACTCCTTCTCATTTAGAGTCTATAACCAAGGGGGTGTGGTATGATCCTACCCATAATCCATGGAAGACTCGTATTTGTGGAAACACTTGAAACCAACCAACTGAGGCAACTGCCCTGTCCAATCGTTCATAGACTATATTTGGTGGTTCCCTACTATTTCTACACATGAAACATTGTCCATGGAAATCATAGTTTACCAGTTTTGTTCCAGACAACATCCGTTGGTAATCAAATATGCTTCGTTCCTCTTTTGGTCCCCCTCCGAGCTTCTCACTTTGTCTGCCTATAGTGTTTAGATCCCTCATCACCAACCACATGTATGTGTTTTCCTCTCCTATCTTGATTAGTTCGTCTTATACCATTGCTTGCTCCCCAAAATCACACGGGCCATACATACAAGTCATTATGAGCCACTGATTCTTTCCTTAATGCCATATTAAAAAATTCATCGTAGGGTTCGTCTGTGAAAGGATCTTTATTTTATTGTCCTTCTACAATAGTGTTAATCCTCCTCCTTGCCCCATAGGAGGGACAACACTACCTTGGGCCTATTTAAACTTTCTCTACAACTTCGTCACCCTTCCAAACGTATTTTTTGTTTCCATTAGAAAGATAATGTCTGACTTATTATTTCTAATGAGGTTGCCTAATGCTCTCCTTGTCAAGAGGGATCTAATCCCTTGGTAGTTCCATGAGAGTAGCTTCATGACCCCTATGTGGCTGAGTAAGGCTAGCCACCACCGCCATTTTCTTTAAATTCACTTCTCGTCAAGCATTTTCCTAATTTGATCTCCCACCGCCTCTAGTCCCTCCCTTCATATGGGGAGTAATGACTCCTTGTTCTCTAATAAATGATCAGATTCCTTTACTTTCCTAGGGTGCCTTTTGAAGTATCACTCAATCCCCCTGTTAGATGCTCAGTAGGAGCCATCTTTCTCCACTCAATCTCTCCAGCTTCCTTAGGATCCAGTCTACTCTGTGTTTTCTCCCTTTGTTCTTAGATTGCCATATGGTTCTACTCCTGTTTTGATCCATTCCTTGACTCGATTCCAATGCTTGGGATTTGAGGACTACCCTTCACACGGGCAATTTTTCACCTCTATCTTGCTTCCTGCCAATGAATTTTGTTTAGTTCTTGATCCCTTCGCTTGCCAGAGTGGTCTCATTTGATGCTTGAGTGTGGTGCTCAGCCACTTGATCCCCTCTACCTAGTTTGAGGATCCTGCTATTTGCAGACAATCATTTGAGGGTCTGTTAACTAGTCTTAAGGAACTAGTATTTGATTTATTGATAGTAGTTGACTTCAACTTCTACAGTGACACTCTCATCCAAGGGCCATAGGTTTGATCATTCTCTGAGGCTTCAATGCAGTGTTTCTTAGCATGGCCTAGTCTGCCACACTTATAATAGACCACCGTGATTCATTCATACTGAAATTGCACACATGTCTCTTCCCCTAATGGTATTGTTACCCATGTACCTGTCACTAGTGGCTTTGTGATAGGCTACCTATACTAGTTCTGGTATTATCCACTTGGAGTAATTGACCTGCTAGGTTGCCCCATCTTTCTACCCTTGCTTTCAAGTAATTGTTTTCGAGCTAGCCCATGAATTTGCAACCAAATTGACCACTTGTTAAGGTTTAGGTCCTCCAGCCTTTTCTCATCTGACCATTATGCTAGGAACATATTATACCCCTCAATTGCCCATGGAGAGCTCTAAATTAGTTGATCAGTCGTGTGCATATTAGGAACTTCAAAAGTAAATGTATTGTGATCTATTTCCTTCACTTTGATCTCTCCTTTATTGCTCCATGCTCATTTTAGAATTCCTATTAGCGTTCCCCAACTTATGCTCTTACTTGTCAGGATCACCCCTACCAATGCTACATTTGTGCTAGGGGCATTACAAGGCTCTAGGTCGAGATGATGTACATTGGCCTTTTGCTTTCACTTATTAGGGGGTTTATGGGGTTGGTCTATCTTTGAATTCATCAAAAGTTGGCTCCTAGGGACCTATAATGACAACAGAGAAGGGGTAGAAAAAAAATGAGCCAAAGAATAGGTGAAAACAAAGGAAGGAAAGAGTGACTCGGACCTTATGCAAAGCCCTCAAACCTTGCGATGTCGGGATACAAGCAGTTGCAACTTTGTGATGGAAGGTGGGGTTGCCTTCGACTACCGACATGAGACATGTGACAGTCGAGTATGTTACAACGAAGTTACACCCTTTGCTATGGGGTGAAGGAGTAGTAAAGCTTTTGACCTTAATGATCAGCTGTGCTGAAAGATGTAACCCCCAACTAGTGGGAGTTCCCAAAATAGGTTGTCTTCCCCTTATGCCTTCATTTCCGCACACTCAAAAACGCCATGTACAAGATAGTTTAGGGGAAGGAACAACTCTTGTAGATATCACCAGTACCTATTGATGCTAGCTCCTTGTACGAGAGTTGAGTAATGAGCTCACAACGAGATATCCCTAGTCTCAATTTGTTGTTTTGGTAGCAAGAAAAGGGGACGAGAAACCATAATTAAGGTTTGGAGAAAATGCCACACATAAGAACCCTGTGGAGAGAAAAAACAATTCAAGTTTTACAATCAAACTAGAAAGGATTAATAACTAGTCGAGGAGTGTCAATAGACTAAGATTTGGTCAACTTCAGATAGTGGTGAGAATAACAAGTGGAGGTTAAGTGTGAAAAAACTACTTATGAGTTAAAGGCACCTATGTTTTTTGGTGGTCCAGTGTTCATTAATGGCCCGTGTTCCAAATGGTTACAAGAGCACGAGTTTGGATAGACAATCACTACTCTTCTCCATATTTCGACAGTCGTCCAAATCATCATTATTAGTAAATGTTCCCATAACCTCAACAAGGGTGGCTTCAACTTTTCTCTTTGATGTTTGTGGCGACGACTCTAAATAGTCAACTCTCCTTGTCTTGTCATGCATGTGTTAACTACCACCATGCCACATTGATAATTGTAGGCAACCCTCCACTACATAACAAGGCTTTAGTCGCATATGTCACGCCTTGACTCAATTTGGTCAGATCCCCGTGAAGAACCTGCCACTCTCCCAGTTTATTAACGATTTTCCCCTTCTCTAAGCTGTGGGGAGTAAGATGTCATGCCCCGACCCGATTTGGTCAGATCCCCATGAACAACCCGCCATTATCTCGGTTTATTCAGGGTTTTCCCCTCTTCTAAACTGTGGGGAGTAACACGTCCTTCTTACCTGTACCTTTCCTGGGATAATATTAATCAAAACTGAATATAAATTTTACATACATGCCTTAAGGTTCGACTACTGATAAATCTTTAAGGTTGGTTTTCCCTTGGTTTCCTAAAAAGGGATAAAGGGAGGAGGTGAGTTTGACAACTTAGTGAATGGGTGTTAGGTGAGAGTTTTCACAAAAATCAATTTTTTTAATCGGAGTGTGCCAGATCCTTATTTCATAAAAATGCTTTTCTTCAAATTTTGGTTTATCAAAACCTTTTTCCAAGATTTCTCAATTCATTTCCAAGGATTCTCGAATCCTTTCCATGGTTTTCATAAACTCTTTCCCATTTCCATATTTGGTGTGTTTATCAACCAACACATGCCCTTTATCATGAAGGGATCACACACATTTCACAAGATGTAGTTATGCCGACTGCACCCACTTGTGGATCGGAGCGTCTTTATCATCCACCCTAATAGAAGTCTTTGACTTCTACTCGAAGTATGAGTGAACTTCTCTGATGTCCTACCCTTAGACCCAAAAATACTCCATGTCCATATGAGGACATATACCTCATCCCGTCCCCACCTCGGTCTCATGCGCAGTGAAGCTATGCCGAGCTTCTTAAGACTACTAGTACGACTAACCGCCCTTATCTCCACTAGGTTGTCCAGAGCCCTAGGACGCATGTAAACCCTGTGCTTTTGATGGCCGAATTAGGACCGAAAGGTAAGCCAATTTAGCTCCCATTTACAATTTCTGATCGGTGTTAGAGAGAGAGTCGACCGAATTTCAATGACGAAATTCTAATCCAATTTGGCATCAATTGATGAGATTCTTGATTATAGGTTAACCTCAGGACGAGAGCTATCTGCCCAGATCAAAAGCTTGGACCGTCGTGCCCTCACCGATGAGTAATCGAAGCTTTCTCTCTTTATAGTCTATTTTCCGGCAAAGCTCCCTTTGAGCTCGTTTTGACGTTAAAACTCGCGATTCAAAGTTCTATGGAATTGTATGAACATGGAGAAACTCAATTTCAAATTCAATTTCAATAATTAGAGGTGTTTGATCGGTCAATTTGATTAAATCAAATTCGGTTATGTTAAAGAGTTGAAATTGGGGGAAATTGGGGATTTTCAAAAATTCGAGGGATCAAAATGCAATTTTCTAAAATTGAGGGTCAATTGGATATGATAAAAATGTTAGAGGGCCAATTGAGGAATTTTAGAATTTTGGGGGGTGAAACTTACCATTTTTGTAAAGAAAGGGCAAAATGGTAATTTTGGAATAGTTGGGGGGACCAAATTGGAAATTTGGGAAATTAATCCCCTTTTTGTGAAATGGAATAAATTGAGGTCCTATGATAAATTTTAAAAGTTTCAGGATTCAATTTGAGGAAAAACCGGCATTAGGGACTTAAAGTTAAAGAGAAATAACTTTAGGGACCTAATTGCGAATAAATGAAAGTTTGACTTTCTCATTCATTTGGAATGAATAAAGGCTATTAGGCTAAATGATAATAAACCGAGATGTTCATATCATGTAGGAACACGAAGTACCGGGAATGCCAGCAATGACAAGCTCGCGTGAATACATAGAACCGGTCTAGTGGAATTCACGGTATTAATGAGTGAGTGGGTTTACTATATATCATACCCGATTGGGAATGATAAGTGCCTCGATATAAAAACCCACTGTTTAGTGGTATTTTAATCATCACCACTTAGAGAAAGTGATGTGAAAATTATGCAGAAAAACTAATTATCGGTTGTAAGTAGATCATACCCGGTTGGTATGATGAAACTTCCTCAAAGGAAGTTGAAAACTTGTTCATCGGTCACTTCTCTGCTAATAAATAACTCCAAGTACCTAAAACCATATCTCCCAGATGATGTGACCTTACGCCTCAGTTGTAGGAAGATTGTCCAAGGAAAATAATCAAACAAACCCATATTTCCCTTGACACCGCGATGACCAAGGAGATTCCCATCCTAAATAAAGGAATGAATCATGGGAATTATTGAGCAATGAAGGCACAACAAGAAAATCGTCAAGGTAATTAAGGAGTCTAGGAGAACTCTTGGAGTAACAACTAAGCAAGGAAATGACCTATTTACAAGGTGTAAGGGAAATAGGACATGAAGAGAAGGACTGTCCCACACCACAAGGATTTAGAACAATACATTCCAAGAATAACACCCCAAAGCTATAGGACATCTGAAAGGATACCATCCCTAGGAATACGACTCCTGCTCGGAATTTCAACCACATCTAGGAGGAAGCTCTTCAAGATCCTAGTATAGTGGCAGAGAGGAAAAAGGACTGGAGGTAGGACCTTGATAAAATTGCAAATAGAACAAAGTGTAGCTGAAGAAAATTTTCCCTTAAGAAGAAATTTTCAGCCATTTAGGAGCAAAGAAAGGAGCGCCTCCACAAGAGATAACCAGCATAGCATGTGATGGAAAGGGGATGCATCGGGAAGCAAGTTGTAACAACAAGACAGTTAAGGAGAATAAACGACGCCCTAAGGAAGATAGGGAAGTATAAAGGACTACACCCTAAAAAGGGCGATAGTATGGACATTAAGGATAAGAAGACTCAAGAAACAACTGCCCTAAGATAATTAGACCAAAGTAATGGTAGGGATGAGGCAGTTAACAAAATGATACTTGTGACAGTTATAATTTAGGCTCCAACAAAGAAGGGAGAGGTGGAAAAGCCAAATATTTGGAAAAGAAGGATGAAGGAAATCCTTGAAAAGACTAAAGGACAAATTAATGACCAAACTCAAGCTAAGAGAAGAGTAGGCAAGCCTCTCACATGATCAAGAGATCTTGAAATAAGGAGGGTTTGAGCTCTCCTTGAAAGAAATGGACTTCTACTGGGGTACAAGTGAGGATGAGGATAGAGTACAAAAGATGTGCCCGCAAGATTTCAAGAGTAAGGGAAAATAGGAGATGACGACATCAGAGGATACCATTTAAGGGTAGATATTCCCCAGAGTAAATTTAAAAGGAATTCTGGGAGAAAAAGGGAAGAGTCATACCAAGGAAGGAAATCCTAAAAAGGCATATGTATCCCAACTGAAAGGTAAGGGAACCAAGTGAAAGGGATAAAGAGATAAACTTGCAAATGACGCGCAAGCTAAGATGAAAGAACTAGGGATATATTATAAACCCTGCCCTTTTTAGTTAAGGAAAATCGGGAAAAAAACCGATAAAACCAAGTAAGAAAACCGAACTAGTTCACGTACCTAATCAACTGGGAACGAGCAATTTGGAAATTTACAACTCTCGTCTAATCCAAAGGGTTCATAAAACCTTGGAAAAGAACCTTAGGACAAATTGGAAGAGAAAAACTAGACTTGTTTAGATGAATCGGATCCAATGGGATTGAACCAATTTATGAATTGAGTCAGTTCATGAACCGGAACCGATAAAAAAAAGGGAAAACAGGGAAATTTATGGATCCCTTGTGACCCGAAAAGATTTATAAACCTACTAAAGGAACCTTAGAACAAAGTGGGAGAGAAAAACTAGATTGGTTTGTGTGAACCGGACCCGAACCGGATTAAACCAGTTTAAGAACCGAGCCGGTTTATGAACCGGAACCGATAGAGAGATGGAAAACTGGGAAATTTATGGACTCTAAGTGAACTAAGGAGTCACAAATGTCGTGAAAATGGACTTGTGAAGGAATTGGAGATGAAAACCAAACCGGTTCAGGTGAATTGAATCTGAACTGGTTTGGACCAGTTTGAACCACTATTTAACCAGATCCTAAATTCATTTTTTTAGGTGGCTTAAATAATTCAAATTTGATATTTGAGGCCATCATTGGATAGAAAATGAATTTACATGAATTTAGAAATTTTTAGATTTGAAAAACTCGATGGAATGAGGGGTGAACCGACCAGTTTAAGCTTTGAACTCAGTTCGGAACAGTGTCGTCTTCTTCCTTAATATGACAGCACTATTCACTCGCCGAAAAATTGAAGCAGCGTCGGCAAAGAAGAAACGTCTTTGTTCAATATGATTCTGGCCATCAATGCCTAACATAAAGGTACCAATCAGACAGCCAAGGAGTCACCGAGCTTCCTATATAAAGACCCACTCACCATTCATCCTCTCTACACCTGAAAAGCTCACTCCCTCTCAGTTGCTTAGTCTTCTAGTGAAGCTCGAACCAGAGCTCTGATATAGAGTCTTTTCTTAGCCAAAGAAGGAAAGGTCAGATTCTTTAGAACCGGGGAGAAGTCAGCTACACGCCTGTAGTCTCTGTTTGCTCCGAGGGTCACCGAAGAAGCGCCGACATGATGGAACAGTGAAGCAACACCGACAAACCAAAGCTGCCCTATTTCGGACGAGTTGAAATCGACCATTTTAAGCCCTCCTCAGGCCAAACCAAGGCCTCCCAACAATTCCTCAATCCTCCCATGACTGAATTAGGACTGAAAGGTAAGCCAATTCGGCTCCCCTCTGTTATTTCCGGCCGGTGCTGGAGAGAGAACCGGCAGAATTTTGAGGATGAAATTCTAACTCAATTTGGCATCAATTGATGCGATTCTTGATTCTAGGATGAATCTTAGGATGAGAGCTATCTTCCCACATTGAAAGCTCGGACCGTCGTGCCCCCAACGGTAAGCTTTCAAAGCTTTCACTCTCTACAGTCCATTTTCCGACGAAGCTCCGTTTGAACTCATTCCGACGTTAAAACTTGCGATTCAAATTGCTAAAGAATCATATGAACATGTAAAAACTCTATTTCAACTTCAATTTCAACAATTGGAAATGTTTGATTGATCAATTTGATTAAATCAAATTCGGCAGTGTTAAAAAGTTGGAATTAGGGGAAAATTGGGAATTTTTGAAAATTTGAAGGACCGAAATACAATTTTCTAAAATTGAGGGTCAATTGGGCATAATAAAAATGTTAGAGGGCCAATTGAGGAATTTTAGAATTTTTGGGGCGAAACTTACCATTTTTGTAAAGGAAGGGCAAAGTGGTAATTTTGGAAAAGTTGGGGGACCAAATTGGAAATTTGTGGAATTAAACCCCTTTTTGTGAAATGGAATAAATTGAGGTCCTATGGTAAATTTTAAAAGTTTTGGGATTCAATTTGATGAAAAACCGGCATTAGGGACCTAAAGTTAAAGAGAAATAACTTTAGGGACCTAATTGCAAATAAATTAAAGTTTGGTTTTCTCATTCATTTGAAATGAATGAAGGCTATTAGGCCGAATGAGAATGAAGCAAGATGTTCATATCGTGTAGGAACACAAGGTACCAGGACAGCCAGTAAGGATAAGCTCTTGTGAATACAAAAAACCGGTTTAGTGGAATTCACTGCATTAATATGTGAGTGGGATTTTTATATCATAACCGATTGGGATGATAATCACCTGAGAAATGAAAACCCACTACTAAGTGTTATTTTAAACATCACACCTGAGAGGAGTGATGTGAACATCACGTGAAAATACTAATTACCAGTTGTATGTAGATCATACCCAGTTGGTATGACGAGACTTCCTAGAAGGAAGTGGAAAACCGCTTATCGGTTATAAGAGGAGACGTCTTCATACCCAGTTGGTATGATAAACAAATAAAATGTTTATTTTTTCGGAAGTGCTCTCCACTGACTGTGTGCCACTACTTAAAATATTTGGGAGACCTTCTTGACGGGAGCTCGAATAGCTCATATAGGCAGGAGGCCTCGGTTTTGGAACTTGGGGGCTAATATGCCCAATTTTAAAAAGCTCGAACAGTGGGCCCTAGGCCAGTTCGAATGAGCAGGAGCTCGTAAACAAACATGATCAATATGCCATGAAAACTTAAGTAAATGAATTGTTTGGCCATGGCACCAAGATAGGACCGACATACTCGGTCAACTAGTGCCAGTGCGACATGGTAGGTCTCCGAACTAGTCTAGACAAACAGCTGTAGGTCGAGTTGAGGGTCGAGGCTGTTGGACGAGTGGCACCATAGATTATATGGCATTATGTGAAAAACTATTGATTGTGCATGCACTGTGTTATGGAACCTTCAAGATGCCCAAGAGGGGTAGTGATGCATCCTAGGGATCTAAACGACCTGGTGGATATAAGGGCAGTTTGTCATACTAGAAGTATTGCGAAGCTCGGAGTAGCTTCAAGCGCATGAGATCGGGGTGGGGATAGGATGAGGTCTCGGTCTTCATATGGACACTGTGATTTGTTATGGGATTGAGGGTCGAATGTCGCGAACATCCACTCATTCTTAGGATAGAAGTAGACATACTTCTTTCTAGGTGACCAGTAAACTCGCTCCGACGCGACAAGTGGGTTTAGTGGACGGGTAGGCCTGCGATTGTGTGTTTTACCTTCATGATGAAGGATGTGTGTTGGGTGATGACATACCGTGGTAATAAGAAATGGTGATAAAAGCTGAAATTGAAAGTGAAAGTTTTTTAAAAGAAAATAAGGAGTCTAACACACTCCGAATCAAAATTTTTTCCTAAAAGTAAAATTTTGAAAACCCATTCACTGAGTCATTGTACTCACCCCCTCCCTTATATCCCTTTCAGGTAAACCCGAAAAGCTTACCCTAAAGACCACCAGCTAACACACCTATAAGACAGGTATGAATAGTTTAAATTTTGTGTAGTTTTGATTTTTATGTTATTCTAGGAAAGGTGCAAGTTTAAAGGACACCTTACTCCTCACGGTTAATAAACAGGGGAAACCCTTTAATAAACCAGGAGAGTAGTGGGTTGATCGGTGGTTTATAATAAGGGGAAACCCTTTAATATACCGGGAGAGTGGTGGGTTGATCTTATTATAAACCATAAAGAATAAGGCGTCCTTTAAACCTGCACCATTTCCTGGAATATCATATTTAAAACTGTATAAAATTTTAAACTTTACATACCTGCTTTATAGGCATCTTAGTTGATGGTCTTTAAGGGTAGGCTTTCCAAAATCTCCTGAGAGGGATATAAAGGAGGGGGTGAGTATGACTACTCAGTGAATGTGTTTTCAATACTTTTACTTTTATGAAAAAGATTTGTATTGGAGTGTGTCATACTCATTTCTTTCAAAAATCATTTCATTCAAAATCTTGGGTTTTATCACCATTTCCTTATTTAATCACAGTATGTCATCACCAAACACACATCATTCATCATGAAGGTTTAACACACATTCGCAGGTCAGTATGTCCACTAAACCCACTTGTGGATTCGGAGCGACTTTACTGGCCACCCGGATAGAAGTACATCCACTTCTACCCTGAGAATGAGTGGATGTTTGAGACACTTGACCCTTATTCCCGGAATAAATTTTTCGTATCTGTTATGAGGACAGAGACCTCATCCAATTCCCACCCCGGTCTCATGCGCTTAGTGCTACTCTAAATTTCGCACAGTCACTTGGTACGATGAATTGCCCTTATACTCACTAGGTCGTCCAGTGCCCTTAGGACGCATCACTACCCCTCATGGGCGTCTTGATGGTCCCGTACTCACAATGCATGCACAAACAATGTTTTCTTATCAAGCCATGTAATTTGTAGTGCCAGTGGTCCAACGGCCCCGACTCTCAACTCAACCCACAGTTGTTTGTCTTGACTGATCCGTCGACTTGTCATGTCGCACTGCCGCTAGTTGCTGAGTGTGTCGGTCCTATCTTGGTACCATGGCCAAACAATTTTTTTATTTAAAGTTTTGTGGCATTAATTCATGTTTGTTTACGAGCTCCTACTTGTGCCAACTAGCCTTGGGCCCATTCTACGAGATTTTTCAAAATCGGGCATATTATCCCCCACGTTCCAAAATCGAGGCACCCAGCCTATCAGAGAGCTATTCGAGCTCCCGTCAAGAAGGTCTCCCAAATAGTTTAAGCATTGGCACACAATCAAGGGAGAGCACTTCTGACAAAATATATTTTCAACTGTCCATTATACCGATCGGGTATAAGGACATCTTTGCTCCTAACCGATCAACGGGTTTGCAACTTTCTTCAAGGAAGTTTCATCACACCAATCGGATATGATCTACTTACAACCGGTAAGTGGTGATAATTAAAATACCACTTAATAGTGGATTTTCTTTCCGAAATACTTATCATCCCCAACCGGATATGACATAAAATCCCACTCACAACCGGTAAGTGGTTTTTAACTTTAAGTTGTGCTCATCATCCCAACCGGGTATGGAATTAGTAAACCCACTCACCCGTTAATGTTGTGAATTCCACTAGACCGGTTTTTTTTGTATTCACGCGAGCTTGTCCTTGCTGGTGTTCTCGGTACTTCGTGTTCCTACACGATATAAACATCTCGGTTCGTTATCCTTTGGCCTAATAGCCTTCATTCATTCCAAATGAATGAGAAAGTCAAAATTTCATTTATTTGCAATTAGGTCCCTAAATTTATTTCTCTTTAACTTTAAGTCTCTAATGCCGGTTTTCCCTCAAATTAAGGCTCGAAACTTTTAAAATTTATCATAGGACCTCAATTTATTCCATTTCACAAAAGGGGGATTAATTTCCCAAATTTCCAATTTGGTCCCCCAACTTTTCAAAATTACCATTTTGACCTTCCTTTACAAAAATGGTAAGTTTCACCCCAAAAATTCTAAAATTTCTCAATTGTCCCTGTAACATTTTTATCATGCCCAATTGACCCTCAATTTTAGAAAATTGCATTTCGGTCCCTCGAATTTTCAAAAATCCCCAATTTTCTCCCAATTCCTACTCTTGAACATAATCGAATTTGATTTTATCAAATTGAACGATCAATCACCTCTAATTGTTGAAATTAAAGTTAAAATTGAGTTTTTCCATGTTCATACGATTCCATAGAACTTTGAATCGCAAGTTTTAACACCGGAACGAGCTCAAACGTAGCTTCACCGGAAAATAGACTATAGAGAGAGAAAATTTCGATTACTCACCGGTGAGGGTATGGCGGTCTGAGCTTTCTATCTAGGCAAGTAGCTCTCATCCTGAGGGTCATACTAGAATCAAGAATCGCATCAATTGATGCCAAATTGGATTAAAATTTCATCATTGAAATTCGGCTGACTCTCTCTCTCTAACACCGATCATAAATTGTAAAGGGGTGCCAAATTGGCTTACCTTTCAGTCCTAATTCGGCCATGAAAGGGCTGAGGAAGCATTGGGAGGGCTTGGTTTGGCATGAGGAGGGCTCGAAATAGCCGATTTCAACTCGGCCAAAATGGGGCAGCTTCAGTCTATCGGAGCTACTTCATTGTTTCATCTCATCGGCGTTTCTCCAACGACCCTCGAAGCAAACAAAGACTATAGGCATGTAGCTGACTTCTCCCCGATTCTAAAGAACCCGACCTCACCTTGTTTGGCTCAGAAAAGACCTCATATTGAAGCTCTGGTTTGAGCTTCACCGAAAAATGGAGCAGTTGAGAGAGAATGGAGTTTTCAGGTGTGGAGATAATGAATGGAGAGGGGCTCTTTATATAGGGAGCTTAGGGACCTGTTAGCCGTCCGTTTAGCACCTTTATGACAGAGATTGATGTCCTAAAACATACCGAATGGAAACGTTTCTTCTTCACCGGTGTTGCTTCAATTTTTTGGCGAGTGAACAGTGTCGTCATCCTGAGGAAGAAGATGACACTGTTCCGAACCGGGTTCAAAGCTTAAGCTAGCCAGTTCACCCCTCATTCGACCGAATTTTTCAAATCTAAAAATTTCTAAAATTATTTTCTATCAATGGTGGCCTCAAATCTCAAATTTGAATTATTTAAGCTATCTAGAAAATTGAATTTAGGATCCGGTTCAATAGTAGTTCAAACTGGTCCAAACCGGTTCAGATCCGGTTTACCTGAACCGGTTTGGTTTTCATCCCCAATTCCTTCACAAGTCCATTTCCATGTCTTTTGTGACTCCTTGGATCATTTAGGGTTCATAAAATTCTCAGTTTACCATCTGTTTATCGATTTTGATTCATAAACCGACTCAATGCTTAAACCAGTTTAATCTAGTTCGAGTTCGGTTCACCCGAATCGGTCTGGTTTTTCTCTCCCACTTTGTTCTAAGGTTCCTTCCCAAGGTTTATAGATTTCATTGGGGCACAAGGGAGTTGAATTTCTCTGATTTGCCCGTTCTCTATCGGTCCTGGTTCATGAACCGACTCGATTCATAAACTGGTTCAATCCAGTTGGATCCGGTTCATCTAAATCGGTCTGGTTTTTCTCTTCCAATTCATCCTAAGGTTCTTTTCCATGGTATTATGAACCCTTTGGATCACCCAAGAGTTGTAAATTCCTAAATTACCCATTCACAAATGATCGGGTTTTTGAACCGTTTCGGTTTTCTCACTCGGTTTGACCGGTTCTTTTCTCGGTTTTTCCTTAGCTTAAAAGGGAGAGGTTTACACGTGACATCCCGAGAGACCTAAAGAGTTACAAAAGTCATGAAGAAGGACTTTAGGATGAATTGGAGGTGAAAACCAAATTGGTTCAGGTGAATTGGACCTGAACCGATTTGAACCACTATTGAACTAGTTTCTAAATCCATTTTTCTAGTGATTTAGAAAATTCAAATTGGAGAACTGAGGCCAGCATTTGATAGATAATGAATTTAGATAAATTTACAAATTTTTAATTTTGAAAAACTTGGTCGAACTGGGCCTGAGTCGGTTTAAGCATTGAACCCGGTTCGGACCAGTACGATCCGATTCGAAATAGTATGGTCCGATTCGGAACAGTACGATCCAATTCGGAACAGTGTCGTCTTCTTCCTTAAGATGACAGCACTGTTCACTCAACGGAAAATTGAGCAGTGCCAACAAAGATGAAAAGTCTTCAGCCATGGAGTTTCAGGCAATGAATGACCACTATTAAGGTGCCAATCGGACTGCCAAGAATCCCTGAGCTTCCTTTATAAAGAGTCCCTCCTCATTCATCCTCCTCACATCTGAAAACTCCACTCTCTCTCTATTGCTCCATTTATCGATGAAGCTCGAACCAGAGCTCTAACTTGGGCATTTTTCTAAGTTAAACAAGGCGAAGTCGAGTTCTTTAGATTCAGAGTGAAGTCAGCTACACGACTGTAGTCTCCATTTGCTCTCAGGGTCATTGGAGAAGTGACAACGTGAAGGAACAGTGAAGCAACTCCAGTGGACCGAAGTTGCTCTATTTCAGCTGAGCTGAAAACAGCCAATTGAAGCCCTTCTCAGGCCAAACCAAGCCCTTCCAACACTTTCACAGCCCTCATGTAGCTGAATTAGAGCAAAAAGATAAGCCAATTTGGCTCCCCTCGGTAATTTTCGATCAGTGCTAGAGAGGGAACCAACGAAACTTCACTGGCCAAATTCTCCCTTAATTCGACATCAATTGATGCAGTTCTTGATTCTAGGAGGAACCATAGGACAAGAGCTATATGCCCAGGTCGAAAGCTTGGACCTCCGCACCCCCGATGGTAAGCTTTCAAAGCTTTCTCTCTCTAAGTATAGTTTTTTTCACGAAACTCCGTTTGAGCTCATTTCGGCGTCAATTCATGGGATTAAAAGTGCAATTGAATCGTATGGAGGTGTAGGAACTCAAATCCACCTTCCATTTCAACAATAAACTTCGATTGATTAGTCAATTGGATGAAAACAAATCTAGTCAAGTTGAGAGGTTGAAATTGGGGAAAAATTGAGAAAATTTTGGGGATTTCGAAAATTCGAGGGACTAAAGTGCAATTTCCCAAAATTGAGGGACAATTGGACATGGAAAAGATGTTGGAGGACCAATTGGTCAATTTTGGAATTTTTGGGGCCAATTTTACCATTTTTGTAAAGTAGGGGCAAAATAGTAATTTTAGGAAATTTTGGTGACCAAATTGGGAATTTGGGAAACTTGAACCCCTTTGTGTAATTTTGAATAAATTGAGGTCCCAAAGTAAATTTTTGAAGTTTTGGGACTCAATTTAGTGAAAATCGGTATTAGGGACCTAAGGTTAAAGAAAAGAACTTTAGGGACCTAATTGCAAATAATTGAAAAGTTTGGATATTTTATTCATTCGTGATAAATAAAAGCTATTAGGCAAAAGGATTATGAACAAGGGTGTTCATATCATATAAGAACATGAAGTACTTGGAACGCTAGCCAAGACAAACTCGTGTGAAGGCAAAACGCCAAACAAGAGGAATTCACTGCATTAATGGGTGAGTGGGATTTTTATATCATACCCGTTGGGATGATAAGCATCTCGGAAATGAAAACCTGCTATAATGTGGGATTTTAACATCACACGTGGATGGGGTGATGTGAGAAAACACTCGAAAAAACTACTTACCAATTGTTAGTAGATTGTACCCGGTTAGTATGATGAACTTCCTAGAAGGAAGTAAAAAACCCATTAATCGATTATGAGCGTAGATGTCCTCACACCTGGTTGATGCTGTGGATGGCTGAAAGATTATTTTTGTCGGAAGTGCTCTCCCCTATCAGTGAGCCACTGCTTAAACTTTTAGGGAAACCTTCTTGACGGGAGCTCAAATAGCTCAGATAGGTCGGAGGCCTCGGTTTTGAAACTTGGGGGCTAATATGCCCGATTTTGAAAATCTTGTACATTGGGCCCAAGGCAAGTTGGCATGAGCAGGAGCTCGTAAAGAAACATGAGTTTAAGCCTTGAAAATTTTAAATGAATGATATGTTTGCCCATGGTACCAAGGCAGGACCAACATACTCGATGGACTGGCGATAGTGCAACAAGACAGGTCAATGGACCAATCGAGACAAATAGCTGCAGGTCAAGTTGAGGGTCGGGGTTGTTGGACTAGTAGCCCCAATGATTAAATGGCTTATGAGAAAAATTGTTGATTTGTGTATGCACTGAGTTACGGGACCTTCAAGACACCCAAGACAGGTTGTGATGCATCCTAGGGGCTGATGCACGACATGGTGGAGATAAGGGCAGATTGTCATGCCAGTAGTCATGGAAGCTCGACGTAGCTTCATGCGCATGAGATCGAGGAGGAGTCAGGATGAGGTCTTTGTCCTCATATGGACACAGAGTTTTTCTTTACGGGATTGAGGGTCAGATGTCGTGTATATCCACTTATTCTCAGGGTAGAAGTGGATGAGCTTCTATCTAGGTGGTCGATAAAGTCACTCTGACGCCACAAGTCGGTCCAGTGGACGTGCTGCTCTGCTAATGTGTGTTCCCTTCATGTTGAAGGTTGTGTGTTGATTGATAAACACACCGGTTGTGGTAAATGATGAGATATGGTTATGAAAACCAAGATTTTTGAGGATGAAATATTTTAAAGAGACTAAGAAGTTTGGCACACTACAATTAAAACTATTTTCTAAAAGTCAAACTTTAAAACACCTATTCATTGAGTCGTTAAACTCACCCCTCCCTTATACCCCTTTTCAGGTAACCAAGGGAAAGCCTACCCAAATACCTCAAGTTAACCACACTTGTAAGACTGGTATGTTAAGTTTAAATTTCTTACAAATTTTATTAATGTTATTCTAGTAAAGGTACAGGTTTAAAGGACGGCTTACTACTCTCGATTTAAAAGAAGGGGAAAACCCTTAATAAACTGGAAGAGTGATAGGTTGATCACGGAGATCTAAGCGAACCGGGTCGGGGTGTGATATTTTGACTCTGGGGGAAGTCAACTATCTGATAGCAACCTCTCCTCGATTCGAGGACCATCAGAGAAGCGCCGATAGAATTAAACAGTGAAGTAGCTCTGATGGACCAAAGCTGCCCTATTTCGGTCGAACTAAAATTGGTCAAATTCAGCCCTCCTCATGCCAAAGCAATCTCTCCCAACAACCCTACAGCCCTTAGATGACCTCAACGGAGCTAAAAGGTAAGCCAATTTGGCCTTACTCGGTAGTTGTAGGTTTGAGTTAGAGAGAGTAACTACAGAATGTCATTCATAAAATTCTCCTACAATTCGAGGTCAATTGTAGGAATTTTTTATCCTAGAAGATACCTCAGGCAGAGAGCTATCTTCCCCGATAGAGAGATCAGACTGTTGCACCTCTGCCAATAAGCTTTTGAAGCTTTCTCTTTCTACGCTTAGTTTTTAGTGAAGCTTCGTTTGAGCTCAATTCGGACCCAAATGACGTGGTTCAAAGCTCAATTGACTCGTATGAAAATGTAGGAATTGATCCATACCTTCAATTGGAGCAATTAACCCTGATTAAATGGTCACTTTGATGAAATCTAATTCAGCCTGTTTAAATGATTTCGTAAAATTAAGAAACCAAATTGCAATTTCCCAAAATTGAGGGCCAATTGGCCATGAAAAAGATGTTGGATGACCAATTTGTCAATTTTGAAAATAATTGGGGTCAAATTACCATTTTTGTAAAGTAGTGAAAAAATGGAAATTTTTGAAATGTTGGGAACCAAATTGGAAATTTGGAAAACTTGAGCCCCTTAAACAATTTTGAGTTAATTATGGACCCAAAATGAATTTTTGGAAGTTTTGGGACTCAATTTGGGGAAAAGTTAGCATTAGGGACCTAAAGTCAAGGAAAATGAGCTTTACGGACCTAAGTGCAATTAACTAGAAATTTTGAGCCTAGTCGTTCATACATGAGAAACAAAAGTTATGTCAAATATTAATAGATAATGATGTCCACATCAAGAAGGAACATGAGGGACCGGAACGCCAGCAAGGATAAGCTAGCGTGGAAGTGGAACATGACTGGAGAAGGATACACTTCAGTTAGCAAATGAGTGGGTTTATTCACATCATACCCGGTTGGAATGATGAGCACCTTAAAAATGAAAAATCACTTATATGTGGGATATTAACATCACACCCTGTTGTAGTGATGTGAGAACTATGCGGAAAAAACTACTTACCGGTTGTAAGTAGAGAGATCATACACTGTTGGTATGATTGACTTCCTTGAAGGAAGGAGAAAACTCGTTTACTGGTTGTAAGTGAAGATGTCATCACACTCAGTTGGTGTGATGAATGGAAAGATTGTTTTGTCAAAAGTATTCTCCCCTGACTGTGTGCCAATGCTTAAAATATTTGGGAGACCTTCTTGACGAGAGGTAGAACAACTCAGATAGGCCTCGATTTTGGAACTTGTGGGGCTAAAATGCTCGATTTTGGAAAATCACATATAGTGGGCCCAAGGTCAGTTGGCACCAGTAGGAGCTCGTAAAAAAACATGATATGTTAAAGTCATGAAAATTCTTAATGAATGGATTATATGATTTTGCCATGGTACCAAGTCAGGATCGATATGCTCAATAGACTGGTGGCAGTGCATCAGGGCTAGGTCGACAGACCGGCTTAGACAAACAGCTGCAAGTCGAGTTGAGGATCAGGTTCGTTGGACCAGTGGCACCAAAGATAAATGGCTTTATGGAAAACTATTGTTTGTGCATGCACTTGAGGTTCAAGACCATCAAGATGCCCAAAAGGGGTAATGATGCATCCTAAGGGCTATTGGACGACATGGTAGGGATAAGGTCAGTTTGCCATGTCAGAAATCAAGAAAGCTCGATGTAGCTTCAAGCACATGAGACAGGGGTGGGGTCGGGATGAGGTCTCTATCCTCATACAAATACGAAATTGATTTCGGGTTTCAGGGTTAGATGTCGTGAACATCCACTCAGACCCGGGGTAGAAGTGGATGGACTTCTATCTAGGTGTTCAATAAAGTCACTCCGATGCCACAAGTGGATGTAATGGACAGGCTGCCCTACAAATATGTGATCCCTTCCTAATAAAGGGTGTGTGTTGGCTATTAAACACACCTAATGTGGAAAATGAGGAAAAAAGGTTTTGAAAACCTGAACTTGAGGAAAGAATTTGTTTTAAAAGAAATAAGGAATCTGGCACACTCTGATTAAAGATATCTTGTTTTTTTAAAACTCTCTCCTAACACCCATTCACTGAGTTGTCGAATTCACCCCCCTCCCTTTACCCTTTTTCAGGTAACCAAGGGAAAACAAACCTAAAGAACTTCTTGTAGTCGAACCTACAAGATAGGTAAATAAGGTTTAATGTATTCAGTTTTGATTAATGTTATTCTAGAAAAGATACATGTGAAAAAGGCGCCTTACTCCTCGCAGTTTAGAAAAGGGGAAACTCTTAATAAATTGGGAGAGTGGTAGGTTGCTCATGGGGATCCTACCAAAGGAGGTTAGGGCATGATAGGCTTCCTCTAATTGGCTGATTTAATTACATAGATTTTCCAGCTGACGCATGGTTCCAATTCCATGTATCTCAAATTGGCTATGGACATCTAATGTGGTCTTGTCACGTGTCGATCAATGATTGTTCAATCCTTCCCCTAACATGGTGCACTTTTCACGTATCACTCTCTCATTGGTCAATTCGACTGACGGGGATTCCCTTCAGTTGACAGTTGACAGTTGACTATGGACACATGTCACACTCTCATTGGTCAATTTCTAATGGCATGGATTTTCTTCAGTTGACCGTTGACGAAGGGCACGTGTCATGCTCTAATTGGTTAAGGCTTCTAGACCCTAACCTAGAGGCTGATAGGGCGTGCTTCTTCATGTGTCATACACTGATTGGTCGCATGTACTAATGAGGCACTAACATGGCAGGCGATCCATTGACTCGTTCAATTGGACTGAGTTTGTCGACTCGAAATCAAAAATTGACTCGTTCATGCCCTTTTTGACCGGATTTATAAAACTTCTAAATTCATTTCCTACATGTTTGTGGCCTTAATTATCCAATTTGACATTTTTTTATCACCCCAAAAAATAATTCTTTGAATCAATTCTTCTTGATTTGGTTTGGTCTAGTCCGGTTCAGTCCTAGTTCACACTGAACCAATCCGATTCTTACTTTAAATTTTCTTTTGAACTCTTTCCCTTAAAATTTGGAACTTTAATTATCACTTAGGATTACTTCAGATCCCATTTTGATTTCTCTTCAGAAGTTTGGTTCATTTATAACAATTGTTTCTTTTCAAAATTTTTGGTTCTCCATTTCGACTTTCTTATTTTAGGCAGACATGGTTTGCATAGATTGTCTATGTGAGCGCCATCACGTAACCCCTAGACACATTGATCGAGTTGCCCGCTATAGAGGGATAAGACCTTCTACCTTCATTACGTCTAATGTGCATATGACTCCAAGAGCCCTCGACGTACAATTTCAGCGATAGCTTCCCTTATACCAACCTTGCTAACATGACATCTTCAAAACCATCACTACTTCGTACCGAATATCCCATTGTTCATTTTATAATCATGCACAAACAATAGTGTTAAGTTAAGACCGTTGTCTTTATACTAGCAACACTACAAGACGAGACTCACCACCAACTCAATAGTATTTACAAGGCATGACCCATTTCATACGAAATCACAAGTTTAATTTTTTTTAACATGCTCAATATTTACAATCGAGATTATTTACGAGACAAAGCCCTTTTCCTTTGGCCATGGACCTACTTTCACGAGTTTTCAAAACATGGCCTTGGGCCCACTTCTCAAATCATGAATTTAGTCAATTTCCCTTAACCATGGGCTCAGCCCATTTCCTACATTAGAGAATAGACCTAGATTTCATCTTTGAAAATGATTTCACAACATAAAATCCATCTTAAATTTTCTAAGCAGTGCTCATGCTCTTATCAAGAATATATTCTCAAAAATAATTTCGGCGATGTTCATGCTATCAAAGGGAATATATTCCATAAAAATATTTTAAGCGGCTCATGAAATTAGGTATGTGAGTAACATCGTGTCATTTTTCCAACTAGACTCGGTGCCAAAAATGCCACTCACCATTATTTGGAGACATGTTCGCCCCAGAGTGATTCTCGAGTTTCCGTGTTGCTTCACACGGTCGTGTATAATTTGCTTTATGCATATCATATGCAGATTCATAAATGTGCTTCGGGTATGTAATTAAGGCATTTATATAATAACAATTTTAACCTTGGACCCTATTTTCATAATTAATAAAATTTTATTAAGTAAGAGGAAATCTGAATAATTTTCAATTATCTACCTTCTAGTCCGATTCCAATACTTGGAGAATCTTGGATCAGTTATTAAGGTTCAAAATTTCTTTGCACTCTAAATACTCCCTTAAGGGTACTTTTTAAATTTTGATCCCAAATTTATGTTCCTCCCAAACGTGACCTTAGGCACGTGGATTATCTCCTTGCCAAACATTCCCTTAGTGGCATTATTGTAAATTTATCCAATTTCTCGAGGTCATTATTGTCCTTGCATATTTAATTAATTACCTAAAAGTGTCGAGGATAATATGGTCCATTTGCCCTTACTTCCCTTCAATGATAGGAGTTCTATGGAAGACCAAAATCCCTTTGCTCATTTTATTTAGAAATTCCTCTCCACCAAAGTTCCTTCACAAGCAACTCCTCTCATCCCAAGCTCGATCTCTTGTCCACAATCAAGTTCATCTAAGGCCCTCACCATTTGTTGGCAACAAAAAATGTTACTCTTCATCCACTTCCAATTTCCTAGATTCGTCACTCGCTCAAGTTTGTGGTCCTCGCAGTGTCAGTGGATTCCCATCCTTGAGCTCATCAAGTTTATGGTTCTCATTTCTAGTAGTTTATGCATCGAAAAACCTCAGAGTTCATCCTAAACCAACTGAATTTTGCTTCGTGAAAGCTCTGTTCATGTTTTCTCATTTAGATGGTTGTGTTCCTTCATTCTAGAACATTGGATGATGATTGTTTCTAATAAAAGTTTTTATTTCCTCTCATTGTAACTTCATGTAGGGGAATGGCAGCGTGGTTATGGATGGTCGATAATTGTTGGTACTGTCACCTCTTGACTGGGTTTGGAAGTGACCACCTCTACTACATCTGACCAAGTGTTTATAAACTGAAATGGCCTTGAGTTCTACACATATATTGATTCGAAACAAGGGTTCTCTTGTCATTACCAATCCTTCTTCCTAGGTAGATAATTAGGAAGAGAAAACTAATCCTTTAATTCTAGCTTGCAAAAATAGGGGAGTAAGGTTTACCAAACTAGCTCAATGGCAATAAACTTCTTCAATCACTTGAACTATAGGTATCTCTCCTTCATATCCTGATATCTCTCCCACATTCGAATAGTTAATGTTTGTGTGTATATGTTGGAGTCCCTTTTTTTAGGGAATGAATGCCCTTTTAGTTTTTTTTGCTCAACAATGCCCTTTCATTTAATTCAACAATTTAAATGAAAGGCTTTTTAATGCCAAATGCATTAATTTGTTTGAGTAAATGCTCATTTGTTTGAGAAACTTGCATCCCTTGGTGTATTGAGGATATCATTTAGTCCCTTCCATTAAAAGAAGGAATGAAGAGGGTAATTTAAGTGAGTATACTTACTTTTCATAGGTAAATAAAATTCTTGCATTTCCTCTTAATTCATAAAGGTGTCCTTCTGTTTTTAAATGATAAAATTAACTTATATAACTTCTAATGCCCATTGAGTATTTGTTTATTGGTTTCAGTAGAGAATTTTTTTTAATTCACAATGGAGTTGTATCAACCCATAATTGTTATCTTGTATTTCATGAAATGAAATGGTAAAGGGATATGACCTTAATGGTCCATATATGGATAGAGAAATATCCATAATCATGATAAAGATTCACTACTAAGTAATAGGGAAGTCACTTATAAGAGTCCACACAAAATGGAACCCATAGCATCACACACCTTAATTAGATGAACCAAAGGCTCAGAAGGAGGTGTAAATCTAAGAAATGGGTCGATCGAATAAGACAAACACACAAAATCTAATAGACCATTTGAGGTTAAAGAATAGAAAAAATATACTAAAATGTATATTACTTCATTAGTGTGTTACAATGATGAAATTGTACTAAATTTATAATACATGTAAAGGTATAAATATTAGGCACATGTCTTTTAATATAGACATATCTTTTGGTTTGGACATATCTATTCATTGATTTTCTTGAATTCAACTAGACTCAAGTCTTTTACCAGAGGATGTGACTGAATCCGAAATAGTGTAATATGTAGATCTCTTAGTGTAATATATAAATCTCTTAGTGTAATCTGTAGATCTCTTGGTATAATCTGTAGATCTCTTAGTGTAATCTGTGGATCTCTTGTTACTCTCTCATAAGCACAATGGGAGGTCTCAAACATTGAGCTTGAAGTAAAGTATGTCAAATTGGTGCGAAGAGAGACCTTTAGTAAATATATCTATAATTTGAGTTTTTGTGCCAATGAAGCGAATGTGGAGTTCCCCGCGATTGACTCATACATGAACGAAGTGATAGTCTATTTCAATGTGTTTAGTACGAGCATTAAAAATTGGATTGTCACTGAGATAAATTGTTGACATATTATCACACTAGAGAGTTGGCGGAGATGAAGAATGGAATTTGAGTTCTTGAAGTAGTGACTGGATCCAAATGAGTTCAGCAGTTGCATTTTCAATATTTTATATTTCACTTCAATATTGGAATGGGCAACTGTGCGTTGCTTCTTAGCACTCCACGAAATCAAGTTATTTCCAAGAAATACTGAAAACCCACTCATGGAACGTCAATAATCAGGGTTATCAACCCAATTGGCATCAAAGAAACAATGGAGATGTGGTTGAGAGTTTTTATAGAAATATAATTCGTGACTGGACGTTCATCGGAGATAACGTAAATTTCTTTAGGTTGCAGCCTAATGAGTTATCGTTGGCTTGTGCATAAATTGACAGACCTGATTGACAGCATAGGAAATGTCTGGTCGAGTCAATTTTAAATATTGAAGAGAACTAACTACTTGCTTGTAGATTTGAGGGTTATCTAATGGAGTGCCATTATATAGAGATAGTGTAGACTAGGGGGTTACTAGTGTAGAGACAGGTTTGCAGTCAGTCATTGATGCTTTTGTAAGAATATCATAAATATACTTTTGTTGAGTTAATATGAGACCTCCAGAATGGGAATGTACCTCAATCCCAAGAAAATGATGAAGGGACCTAATATCCTTAATAGAAAATTCCTCTTTGAGAGCAGACATAATAGACGTTAGAGGAGCATTAGGTGAGCTAGTGAGAATTATATCATCTACATACACTATCAGTAATATGACAAATTGAGGGGTACAGTAAATAAAAAGAGAGGTTTCCATAATAGAATCTTTAAAACCAAGTGTTAACAAGAACACACTCAGTTAGATAAACCGGGGTCGAGGAGCTTGCTTCAATCCATATAACGAGTGACAAAGGAGACAGATGTGATTAGGATATGATGGATCTGTGTAGACTAGTGGTTGTGTCATATAAACTTTCTCATTCAAGAAATGCATTATCAACATCAAGTTGTCGAATGGGCCAATTATAGGAGACTGCAAGCCACAAAATAACCCGAATGGTGACTGGTTTAATTACCGAACTAAAAGTATCATCATAGTCGAGTCCTTCTTATTGAGAGAATCCTTGTGCAAATAAACGAGCTTTATAACATGCAAGAGTCCCATTTGGATGGTGTTTGAGTTTGTAGACCCACTTGCAACTGATAATATGTCTACCAGGTGGAGGGGACACTAAATCCCATGTGTGGTTCTTCAAAAGAGCTGCATATTCAGAATTCATAGCATCAACCCAGCAGGGATGTGTTTGAGATTGTTAAATAGTTTGTGGCTCCTGAATAGAGGAAACAAGGAACATAGTAGGATCAATTTTAAAGCGTAGTGGAGGTAAAGTGCCATCTTGAGACCTGGTGAACATGTGATGGGGTGGCAAGACGAGAGAAGACCCATCAACATCATACTTCTTGGAAGATATATGATCGTCTTTATTTATCCACAATTTTGGGATCCCTCACTACCCAAATTAATCTGTAGATCTCTTAGTGTAATATGTAGATCTCTTATTAGAGGTAAGAGATTATGACAAATTGTATAACTAGCATAAACTACCCCTAAGACAGTTATGAAACTGCTAAGATAAGAAATCCTAATGAATACAATCTAGGAGTATATTACTGGATCAAGCTTAAGTATGGTTATTGGATATAGTTAACATCGAAAGTGAAAGATGTAACCACAAGTTAAGGGTTGAGTGGGTTATAGTTAACAGAGAGAAATATCCTCAACGGAATGAAAATACTTGGCGATGTACCAAGTGGAACTCGAGAAGATAAGAAGGAATCTGAGTTTACCCCCCAAGATGTCCCCTATCAACCAATACAGTTTTGAGGACAAAACTCCCAAAAAGAAAGGGGTGGTTTAAACCTCGTTCTTCATAAAAGAAATAAATTGGAAATGAGTACTAGAAAATTTTAAAGAAAAATTAGAGGTCGGTTTGAACTGAATCGTGAAGAGTAACCCACAAGGCTTGGAAGTAATCCAAAATGAGATGTATTTCATGGGAAACTTAACCAATTAGAAATTGGAAGTGCGAACCACCCTAAATCGAAGTTAAATTGGCTTATATTGTACCAAACTAAGAAGAACCAATTTGAAAATTCATTTTTTGAGGTAATTTAAAAAGTAAAATGATAAATTAAGGTTGCCACTATGTAAAAAAAATGAATTTAGAAATTTTTTAAAATAAGAGAGTTAGTCGAATTGGGCCTTAACCGGCCAGAAAATTATTTCATCACTAGAATCCGATTTCGTTGGACATGTCAATGGTCAGATTGGGTCAATGTGGCCAACTCAAACGTCGAACTAGATTTCTAGGTCAGCACCACGTAGGTAGGTGCGATTAACCAGCATGTGCCATGTGGAAAGTGCACCCTAGAAACTGTCCCACTAGCATTTAAAAGTGTTGGCCAATCATCATGTCACATGTGGTGGTCATTAACGATTAGCGAAAAGGAATCTGCATCAACAAGTCATGTTATTCAAGTGGACCAATTAGAGAATGATATGTGGAAATGAGGTGAGTTAGCATACAACTAGGATATTTGAGGAAACTACCCAATTAGCATGTGACACATGGCAATGGCATGTCAAGAGTATATAGCCAATCTTGAGTGGACATGGAGCATTGGCACAAGACATGGGAAATCTGACATATTTAAATCAGTTAATCAAAGAAAATCACTTTACAAGGTGATAATAATAACCTAACGATCAAGTCTAACCAGTCGCCACATTGGATTAAGTGACCAATGGAAGGTCATGATGTGGTAGGACAAATAGTTAGAGGATGATTTATACCCTAAGTGGAATCCCGCGTTAGTAGCTCCAACAAATCTTTGTGTGTCATGTGGCAAGTTACACGTGCACACACAATGTCATCTTCAACCTCTAACACATGTGTTTTTAGATGAGTGCCTCCCTTGCTTTCTGAAACCTTCCATTCCGACGAGGGAATATTTGCACTAGAAGTGAGCATCACGGAAGTGTTAGTGTTAATAGGGTGAGGGATTAAATGCACATCGAGTCCCCAGGCTCCATATATAAATAGCTACTCCCCTCTTAGTATTCTCACACTTTAAACAAATAAAATATTTCTACTACCCAGTTTTTCGGTGAGCTACAAACAAGAGCTCTAATAGTGGCACTTTTTTCAACTAAAAAGTGTGCCCTTAGTTTCCTTAGATCCCTGGAAAAGTTTGTAACACCGAAATTTATGAAACTAGGATTTATGTATAATTGGACCATAAATCAATGTTGAACTAGGAATGAAAACTCAAAAACTGAAATGTGGAATCGAATATGATTGGAAAATGATCTAGACCATAAACTTAGACAATGGGTAAGTTCATGAAATTACCCTCAAAGAACCTTCATTGATAAGAAATCAAGGATCAGGAAAAGTCCGAGTGAAAACTGGTTCGAATCGGCTTGAGGTAAAAAAAAATACTAATTTTTAGGAGGGTTATACAAATTAGAAAATAACAGTTCTTGGACTTAATTTATATGTAATGTCATGCCCCGACCCGGTTTGGTCGAAACCCTATGAACAACTTGCCACTCTCTTTGGCCAAGAGTAGTTACTTCTCGTAAGACCGCGAAGAGTTAGGCGTACTTTCTATCATGTTCCCTAGAATAATATTATGCAAACTTGTGATGCTAAAAGCATTTAAGTAAAAGATACCTAGTTTTAAGGGCTTGGCAGATGAACCCTTAATGACCTTCCCTTTCTTGAGAAAAATTTTAAGGGACGGGGTGAATCTTTCACCTCAGTGAGCAGGTAATCTTAAAGGTAGGTTAGTTTGGACTTTCTCGTTTAAATTAGCTTATAGTGTGCTTCATCATTCTCTTATTGTCCTTAGCATATAAGCTTATTTGTCTACGAGCTCAGGCTCGTGCCCATTGGCCTCGAGCCCACTTAAGCATTTCTAGCTCTATTATTTCATGGTTCATGCTCTCGTTAGGACCATCTCCCAAAATGTTTAAGCTTGTTCAACTAGTCAGGGGAGAACGGCCCTGGAAAATAGTTTTTACTTTGGAAACACTAGTACTCATCAGTCCAACCAGACATGATGCTAAACCCACTCACCTTGGGTGGTGTGACTTGCTTCCAGCGGAATTTCGACCAACCATGCATTCTTGTGCACAATATTTGGCACTACCCGTCCTATATGGTCTGAGCATTCATGTTAGTACAAGGGGCATGAAGAACCACATACTTGCTCGTGTTGGCAATTAGGTCCTTAATTATGCCAAAATTACGGTTAGGTCCCTAAAGTTCCAAGTTTTGCCCATAGGTCCCTAATGTTCCATTTATCGTCACTTAGGTCCCTAAGGTCTTCATTTTTTCCTATTAGGTCCCTAATTCCCCTTTATTTCCATTCAATTCCTCAACTTTTTATTAATTTCTATTTGACCGCCAATTTTCCAAAAATCCCCAATTTCACCCAAATTCCCTCAATTTATTTCATTTTGACCCCTAAATCTTGAATTCATCAAATTGATAGCCCTAACTTAGGCAATTTCCTTCTATCATGCTTCTAATTGTTTCCCCAATCTCCCATGATAAATTTGACCTTTGAATTACCTCAATCGGTGTCGATTTGAGCTCAAACAAAGCCTCATAGGAAAAAATCTATAGAGAGAGAAAGCTTAGTTTCCTTACTGGTGAGGATGCGGTGGTCGGATCTCTTGATGTGGGTGGCTGGTGCTCTCCCAAGGGGTCCTTCTAGGAATAACTTGCTAGCCAATTGCCTTCTTGAGAATCGCGAATTTGATGAGAGAATTTCGGTCAAGTTAAATTCTGTAACTTCAAAATTCTAATGACATATGGCACAATTGGCTTACCTCAAAGGTTGTAGAGGGCCTGGTATGGATTGAAGGGGGTTGGGAAGGGGTCAGTTTAGCTACTAGAGTCAGAGGGTGACTGGAATGCAGCTCGAAGAGTTTGGCTTCCTCTTAGCCGAAGGAGCAGCGGTCTTGTGTGAGCTCGCTAGAGCTCTGGTGGTGGTCCTTAGGTCGAGCTGAGGTTATAGTTGAGTGGAGGACTTCTTCCCGATTCCAATGGAATTGAGGGAGCTTCAAAGGTTGAAAAAATGCTCAATGTCAGAGCTTTGGTTTAAGCTTCACTAGAAAAACAGACTTCTTCTCCTTCTTCGTTCACTTGTGGGATGTGAAATGTGAAGGGAGGTTGCTCTTTACATAGGGAGCTCGACAACTGTTCGGGCTACCGGCTAGCGTAGGACTCGGCCCCCTCCTCGCTCGCCGATGGCCAGACCAGAGTTTTTTAGAGTCATTGGAGACTCTCTCTATCCCCCTTATCCTCTTCTCTTTGTTAGCTAAGTGAGGAAGATGACACTATGTCGAGCGTGCGAGATTCACACGTGCGAACTTGCCATGTGGTGCTTTATGATTCGTTAGCTTTGCTGATGCATCATCCTACTAAGCATCCTAGTCAACCATTGACTCACTGACCGTACATGTAGCGGTCTCCCACTGGTCGTTCATTCCAATGTGGTCGCTGACCGTATCTGTATTGACAGCTAACTGTGACACGTGGCATCCTCTAATTGGTCCTTTTAAATTCATCAGATTTCCCTCCTAACTCATAATGCCACTACCACGTGTCAGCCTCTAATTGGTTGGGGATATTCGACATGGTCGGGGCTATCCGACATGGCTCTGCCATGTGTTGACCTTTAATAGGTCGATCATTCCTCAGACATCCCCGTCGGATGGTGATGTGGCACCCTTGCCACGTGTCTGTTCCACATTGGTCGGTTGTCGTTGAGGTGGATTTCTCCCTTTGACCATTGACCGAGTACATGTGTCACGCCCTAATTGGTTAGCGATTCCAGGCGTTGACTGTGCGATGATAGGGTGCGCTTCACCACGCGTCACGCATTGATTAGTCACACCTGTTAATAGGGTGCTAACCTGGCAGCGGGCCATTGACCATCTAAATCGTTGATTGGTCTGGTCCAATCGGGTTCGACGATCTGAATTTAAAAATCGGCTTGTTCAAGCCGATTCGATCGATTTCCCGAAATTTAACAATTTATAAATTCTTCTAAAATCATTTTATATATAATGATGGCCTCAATTTCTCATTTTGATGTTTTTATGCCACCTAGAAAAAATAAGTCTTTAAACCGGTTCTATATGGTCCATCATGGTTCAATCCCGTTCATATCTAGTTCAGTCTGAACTGATCCAGTTCTCACACCCATTTTAATTCATGGTTCCTTCTCATAATGTTTGGGTCCTTATCGGCCACTTGGGGTTTCATATTTTCCTATTTGACATTTACTCATCCATTTCGGTTAGGTCGAAGCTCAATTTTTACACAAAATTTCCCGGATCTCTAGGCCGATTTTCTTATTATGTGAATATGGGGTTTACATGTAATTTGACAACAAATTTTTAGAAAAAATGAATTAGGCCAAGAACTCGTTGAATCAAAGGTTAACTGACCAATATGTCAGAAATCGATCAAATTGGCTTGGAGAAGAAACCCCCACCCGCGATTATTAGAATGGACTAGATAAATAAGAAAATGAAAGTTCTTAAGTAATTTGTAGGGAATTGAACAAGTTATTAAGCAATGCAAAAAGTTACGATTGAACTAATCCCCTTAATCTTAATGGAAGAAAACTAAGGAAAATAGATAATTGAAGTCGAATTAGCTTACCACAAGAGCTTCCAAGCCATCGGAGGTATTGGAGATGAATTAAAGGATTCCAAGGAGCCTTTTGTGGTCATTTTTTGCCATCAAGAGAGGTCGAAGGGCCTCAAAGAACTTTCACCTCATTTTCTAATACTCAAGCAATGTTACTATTTGACATTTGTTGGTGTACTCCAATCATGGAGAGGTTCAGCAAAGTAGCATCATATGGAGGAGGTCAAGAAGAAATTTTAGCACTAAGGAGGGAGGATTTTTCATGCATGGGAAGGTACTTTGTCAGGCCCTAGCCCGGTTTGGTTGGAGACCGTATCAACCTACCACCCTTTCCTACATCATTCATGTATACCAACCTGGATGAGGCCAGGAAGGTGAAGGCGTATTTATGTTCAAACCCTTACTTTATGTTGGAAGGTGAAAGCGTACCTACCACCCTTTCCTGCATCCAAGAATTTTCTGTCTGGGTGTTATCCTGAAAAAGGGGTGAGAGAGGGGGTGTGTAAAACACTTAGTGAGGGAAACTACTATAACATTTTCCTAATTTTATTTTTTCTATTCAATAAATATTTCCATTTGTCATTATTCATGTATTTCACACGATTAGTGATCAACAACCGCCCTCCTATCATAGAAGGGATCACACATTTGTATAACAGTCCTCAACCGTGCCACTTGTGGACTAGAGCGCCTTTACCGTCCACCCTGATAGAGGGATGCTGCCTCTACCTGGGGTTTGAGTAGGCATCAATTGTTCAACACATCAAACCCCCAATAATTTCACCATGTCCGCTCAGTGGGACGAGATCTCATTTCTCCTACTGCCTCGGTCTCCATGCGTAAGGAGCTCCTCGACTTCACGACCTACTGAACGACGAAACCGCCCTTATGTTCCCTGGGTTATCCAGCAGTCCTTGGGCTCCATCACAACCTCATGTCAGGTGACCTGATGGTTCGAACATCACGATGTGTGCAAAATCAACAATCTTTTAAATTATGGTCATTATCTTTGGCCCTCTAGCACAACGGTATGTTGGCTTGGCTTTGGCCCACCATGTGTACTAGCCCAACAGGTTCGAGGACCTGGCTTTGGCAAAGCAGCAGTTAAGTCCAACAAGCTCAACAACTCAGCTTGGCATGATGGGTATCACGCAAAGTTCCCATTATTTAGGTCTTTTAGTGTCATATATCACATGTCTATTCTGGACGGGTCCATGCTCGTATCCACCGGCCTTGGGCCCACTGGCATTTCGAGCCTAAGCCTAGAATTAGCTTCCAAATGTTTTAAGCAGAGTCACCTAGCCAGGGGATGCTAATCCTGAGAAAACAGTTTTCAAAGCTGAACCGTCATTCCAACCGGAATGGACATCAATGCGGTTCCCACTCACCCATTGATCTCTATGGGGTCGCGTCAATAGAGTCTTCCTCCTTGGTGCGCTTGAGGGGTCGGTGCCCGAGTAGTCCCTGGAGGGTACGAGTGTTCGTATTAGGGAGAGGTCACACCCATTCTTATATGTGCACCTTGAGCTTCATACTTTACTTAAATTGCATATGGGTCCCTAATTTCTCTTTAGTCTCTATTAGGTCCTTTGGGTTCCCAATTATTCTTTTTTGGGTCCTTAACTCTTTCAATTTCACCAATGGGCACTTAATTCACCAATTTTCCCTTTAGTCCTTAATTTTCCAAAAATTGCAATTTGGTCCCCAACTTTTCAAAATTTCCAATTTGCCCCAAATCTGTCCAAATTGCCCAATCGACCCTTAATTGGGGTGAATTTTATGAAAACACCCTCAATTTCATGAAATTGTCGTTTAGCCCTCCAATTTTTGAAAATTTCACAAAAGTCCCCCAAAATCCCTAATTCGCCTTAATATTCTTCCCCAATTCAAGCATGTGGAACTTCGAATCTTACCTTGTCCAATCGGCAGCCTGTAAGTCCTTAATTTCTTCAATTCTTGCTTCTATTCCCCTCCTCTAGCTCCCCTTGATCGTCCTACACTTCCAATTTCTAAATTTGGTTGAGTTTTATGCCATGTCGGAGCTTCACCTGAAAATTCACAATAGAGAGAGAAATCTTGCATTTATTACCGATATAGGGGTGGCGGTCGGAGCTTGAGGTGGGGCTAGCTAGATATAGTCAAGGGCATCTAACAGGATTGAATCCTGCTGTAATTCGCTACTGTCCTACGGGAATTTGAAGAGAGAAGTTTCAAGTGGTGCAGCTCTGAAATTTAGAAATTCCGTTGAGGGGAGGTGGAATTAACCTTACTAGGGCCTGTAGGGGTGGTGTGAAGGGTCTTAGGTGGTTAGAGGTGGTCAATGTGTTTGGTGGAAGGGCCGAAAGAGCGAGGTGGCATCGGGCCAGAGCTCGCGGCTTGGAACATCGAAGCAGCTTCAATGTGCAATTCCTTGTGCACTTCCCCGAACGTCCTCTAGTTGTTTTGAGTAGGTCTGGAGCTAGAGAACTCTTCCATGGTTCCAATGCCACTTTTCGGAGCTCTTTTGGTGGAGGTTTTGCCCATCGTCAAAGCTCTGGTTTGTAGCTAGCTGGAAAACTCAATCTTCTTCTTCTTCGCTCGATTGTGGGATACTGAGAATGAATGAGGGTGTGCTCTTTATATAGGGAGCTCGGCAACCGTTCAGGCTACCCGACGATGTAAGACTCGGCCTCCGACTCGACCGTCGGTGGCCTGACATGAGCATTTTTTGAGTTGTCGGAGAATCCAGCTTTTCCGATGACTCTCTCTCTCTCTTCTCTGTTAGTGTCTAAAGGTTGAAGATAATAGCGTGGTGATCATGCCACATGGCGCACTATGATTGGTCAGTTTTTCTGATGTGGAGTGCTAGCTCAGCCGTTGCATCAACCATTGACCCGTTGACCGGACACACGACAGCCTCTCATTGGTTGTTTGTGTCTGCGTGGCGTGCTAATGGCGCCAGCTATCTGTTGACCAAACATGTGGAAGCCTCCCATTGGATGCCCGTGTCTACGTGGCAACTGACATGGCGTCAGCTAGCCATTGACTGTTGACTAGTTCGTTGACCATTGATCGGTCCGGTCCTACTAGGTTCGCTATCCAAATTTCAAAAATCAACCGGTTCGGACCCGGTTCGACCATTTTTCTCAAATTTAAAAATTTCTATATTCATCTAAATTCATTTTCTATCTAATGGTGGTCTCAATTTTCCAATTTGACATTTTTAAGCCACCTAGAAAAATGAATTTGTGAACCAGTTCACTATGGTTCATGCCTGTTTGGTCTGGTTCACCTCGAACCGGTTTGGTTCTCTCCTCAATTTCACTTCCCGGTTCTTCCTTGTCATTTTTGTGAATTTTTGGTCACTTGGAATTTTCCATTTTCTCACATTAGCTATTTTTCATTCATTAAATGGCTTGTTTCTTCGCGTATAAACTTATACCGGCCCCTTTTTCTCGGTTTTCTTTTATTCCAAGGGACATGTTTTACAACTCTCCCCTCCTTTTAGAAGTTTTATCCTCAAAACTCTGTCGCCTAATTTTTCTCTCTGAAGAGGTACTCTCTTTGCTATCCTTAAGGTGTAGGTTGATATCCTATCGGCTTAAGTTACTCGCTTTGCTTCACTTCCTCCACTCTCTGGGTTTCAGTCAGTTTGACTCGTCCCCTTTTTCTCGGCATTCATAGAGCCTCACCGGTCTGATACTTCTAGTAGCTTTTGGTCTGACTTTCATTTCTGAGGTATTATTTGGGTTTAGGGTTCCAATACCTCCCATCGTACCTAGGTTCGTTTACTCCTTCGTCGATCGGGCACCTTTTCCGACCGGCTATTGTGTTTGTCTTTCTCAACGTACTTTCCCTTTTTTAGCCCTCTAGCCCCTCCTTGGTTACTCTTGTTGATGATTAACTTAGTTATCTCTAGCAGTGCGACTCCTTAGCTTGTGGTTCCATTCTGGGCCTCAGGTCTAGCATGCCCTATGATTCGGATCGTGTCCCTCCGCTCTGGTCCTTAGGGCATACTCTCTCTTATTTTCATCCTTTGTAATGCCTAGATCACTTCGTTGCTAGACTCTCTTACTCTGGGGGTCCTGATTCCCTATGTCTTGCCCATGCTCCGTGGTCCTCGAGAACATGGGTGTCCGGCTCCTTATGTGAGTTTGGGGGTCATTGCGTTTGCCGATAGCAGTACTCCTTCGGATTTCTCTCCTTCCCATCGCAATTATCTTTTATGGAACTTTCTCCTCCTATGAAGTTTGTCTCCACATGGAACTGGTTTCCAAAGGTTTTCCTTACTGGTTTTGAGGTGTGGTCTTTGGTTCCATACTCGAGGACCCGAATCCTCCCTTGCTGATCCTCAGTTGCCTTGTCTAGATAGTCGTTTTAACTCAACTCGTCCTACTACCAACTCCTCCCTTGGGGTTGGTGGTTCTAAATGTTCTTCTTTCTTGGGTTTGTGTTCCTCCCTATGTGTTAGGGTTGGTGCCTCTCTTTTCATCCTACAATTGATTTTTCCTTTCAATTCGGTATTCTTTTCCAATTCCGAGTCTCTCGATGTGACTTCCTTATGTAACTGTCCCGTTTGACTTTAGAATTTCCATGCTCGATGGCTCCTCCCTTTTGCCTTTCCCTACTTCCTAGGGTCGGAATGTTTCATTCCTTCATCACGGCCTTGTTTTTTTGTCCCTCACCCTTGGGGTCCCTACTACAACCCTTTGGTTACCTTGGCTATCTGGTTAGGTCTATCCTTGGCCCATCCATGACATTTTCTTCATGTCTACACCTCTGGGTAATTCAGCCTTTGTCCTGCTGCGAGTTCCAATTCGTGTTCTTCTTCTCTATTTCTTTAGGATTGCCTTTCTTGATGTGGCTCTCCTTTGGTTCACCCTTTTTGGGTTCTTGCTAATTTGTCGGTGGCATCTAGTCCGTATGGTATCCTACTCTGCTTTTTGGGCTAGTCATGGGTTGCCCCAACTTTCCTTTGTCCTGCAAGGCACTTCTCGGGCCTCTTGTCATCCTAGCCCCATCCGGTGGGGAACAGGTGTGGAAGGGGACGACCAACCTAGGGTGGGCTTTGGTTTTACTCCTTTTAGGGTTCAAGGTATTTTGGGGCTTATGAACTCCCTTGTTCTAGGAATTGGTCATGAAATTTGGGGTTTTCTTTTTGAAAAAGGAATCTTCTTTATTCGTTGGACCAGAAAACCCCAGCCAAGATTTATTACAATGGACACTTCTAGAATCTACTACCCCTTTTCTATCTCCACCAGTTAACTGACCTAGAATTATACCTATACGGATTGTGAGACTTCGCATCTAGTGTTTGGAGGCGCCTTCTCCTTCTAGGTGGGCATTTGCCCCCATGGTACCTGCTATAGCAGGGGCACGGGTTCATACTCAGCTCCTTGAATTCTGCTGATGCTGATAAACTAGGGGCCCTCTTGGCTTGTACGGGAGGTGTTATATCTACTCTGTATCTGTGTAAGATAGCTCCATCGTGGGTGTGTTGGGTGGGACCTGTGGTACACGTACTGTTGTGGATCGGGGGGAGTCGGTGGAAAACCCTCATGTAGTTAGCATATGCTTCCCAGAAATTCCTTTCAGCTTCTGCCTGATTCCAGGCCAGGTTTGGTCCCTTGGGTGGGGACACTTCATCCTCCATCGAGTAGGGAGGGGTCATATCTCGGGGTGCATCCCATGGAATGGGCTCCTCAAGGGCATCTAGTTGTTGCTTCATAGTGTGGATCCAAGGAATGTATTCTTAGGGGGCTTTCTCGGGAACCGAGGATTAGGATGGGTTGGGGAAAAACTAATCCGAAAAGTTATGCTCTGATACAACTCAAGTTGTCAGGCCCCAACCCGATTTGGTCAGAGACCGTGATCAACCCGCCACCCTTTCTACATCATTCGGGTACACCTACCTAGATGATGCAAGGAAGATGAAAGTGTGTGTACGTTCAAACCCATACTTTAAGTTGGGGGTAGGAAGTGTACCTTGAGGGCCTGAGCGCGTCTGGGAATTTCCTGTCTGGGTATTATCCTAAAAAAGGGGTGAGATAGGGGGGTGAGTAAAACACTCAGTGAGGGAAACTAATATAATGTTTTCCTAATTTCATTTTGTACATTCAATAAATATTTATGTTTGTTGTTATTCACATATTTCACATTATTAGTAATCAACAATCGCCCTCCTATCATAAAAGGGATCACACATTTGTAGAACGGTCCTCGACCGTGCCACTTGTGGACCGGAGCACCTTTACCATACACCCTGATAGAGGGATACTGTCTCTACCTAGGGTTTGAGTGAACATCAATAGTCTGACACATCAAACCCCCAATTACTTCGCCATGTCCGCTTAATGGGACAAGACCTCATTTCCTCTACTACCTCGACATCCATGTGCAGGAAGCTCTTCGGCTTCACGACCTACTAAACGATAAAATTGCCCTTATACTCCATGGGTCGTCCAGTAGTCCTTGGCCTCCATCACTACCTTAGCCCTGATGGCTTGAACATCATGATGTGTGCACAATCAATAATCTTTTAAATTATGGATGTTATCTTTGGCCCTCTAGCACAACGGTCTGTCGGCTTGGCTTCGGCCCACCACACGTACTGGCCCAACAGGTTCGAGGACCTGGCTTCGGCAGAGCAACAGTTAAGCCCAACAAGCTCGACAACTCAAGTTGACTCAATGGGTATCACGCAAAGTTCCCATTATTTAGGTCTTTTAGCATAATATATCACGTGTCTGTTATGGATGGGTCCATGCCCGTATCCACCGGCCTTGGGCCCACTGGCATTTCGAGCCTAAGCCCTGAATTAGCTCCCAAATATTTTAAGCAGAGTCACCCAGTTAGGGGATCCTAATTTTGAGAAAACAGTTTTCGAAGTCAATCACCATTCCAACCGGAATGGACGTCATAGCGGTTCCCACTCACCTAGTGATCTCGACGGGGTCGCATCGGCGGAGTCTTCCTCCTTGGTGTGCTTTAGGGGTCAATGTCTGAGTACTCTGTCCCTGCAGGGTACGTGTATTCGTATTAGGGAAAGGTCACACTCGTTCTTCTATTTACAACTAGAGCCTTGTACTTTACTTAAATTGCACATAGGTCCCTCATTTCTCTTTAGTTTCTATTAGGTCCCTCGAGTTCCCAATTATTCTTTTTGGGTCCTTAACTCTTTCAATTTCACCAATTGGCCCTTAATTCACCAATTTCCCCTTTAGTCCTTAATTTTCAAAAATTGCAATTTGGTTCTCCAACTTTTCAAAATTTCCAATTTGCCCCAAATTTGTCCAAATTGCCTAATTGACCCTTAATTGGGGTGAATTTCATGAAAACGCCCTCAATTTCATGAAATTATTGTTCAGCGCTCCAATTTTTGAAAACTTCACAGTAGTCCCTCAAAATCCCCAATTTGCCCTTCATCTTCTTCCCTAATTCAAGCATGTGGAACTTCGAATCTTACCTCGTCCAATTGGTAGTTTGTAAGTCCTTAATTTCTTCGATTCTTCCTTCTATTCACTCCTCTAGCTCTCATCGATCATCCTACACTTCGAATTTCTGAATTTAGTTGAGTATTACGCCATGTCAGAGCTTCACCGAAAAATTCATAATAGAGAGAGAAAGCTTGCATTTCTTATCAATGGAGGGGCGGCGGCTGGAGTTTGAGGTGGGTGCAACTAGAGTTTGTCGAGGGGGATCTAGCATAACCGAATCCTGCTGCAATTCGTTGTTGTCCTACGGAAATTTGAAGAGAGAAGTTTATGGTGGTGCAACTCTGAAATTAAGAAATTTTGATGAGGGGAGGCAGAATTGAGCTTACCGGGGCCTGTAGAGGTGGTGTGGAGGGTCTTAGGTGGTCAATGTGGGTGGTGGAAGGGCCAAAAGGGGCGAGGTGGAGTCGGGCCAGAGTTCGCTGCTTGGAGCTCCAGAGCAGCTATACTATGTGATTCCCTATGCACTTCCCCGAGGGTCCTCTAACTATTTTGAGAAGGTCTGGAGCTAGAGAACTCTTCCCCTGTTCCAATTCCACCCTTCGGAGCTCCTTTGGTGGAGGTTTTGCCTGTCGTAGGAGCTTTGGTTTGTAGTTCGCTGGAAAACTCACTCTTCTTCTTCTTCACTCGATTATGGGGTGCTGAGAATGAATGAGGGGGTGCTCTTTATATAGGGAGCTCAGCAACCGTTCAAGCTACCCGCCGGCATAAGACTTGACCTCCGACTCGGCTTCTAGCGACTTGACTGGAGCATTTTTCAAATTTGCCGAAGAATCCAGCTTTTCCGACGACTCTCTCTCTCTCTCTCTTCTCTGTTAGTGTTTGAAGGTTGAAGACAATGACGTAGTGATCGTGCCACATGGTGCATTGTGATTTGTCAGTTTTTCTAATGTGGAGTGCTAGTGGCCATCGCGTCAACCATTAACCTGTTGACCGGACACATGATAGCCTCTCATTGGCTGCTTATGTCTACATGGTGTGTTGACGGGTGCCAGCTATTCATTGACCGGACATGTGGCAGCCTCCTATTGGATGCCCGTGTCTGTGTGGCAGTTGACATGGCTCTAGCTGGCCGTTGACCGTTGATTGGTCTATTGACCGATCCGGTCCGACTGGGTACACTGTCCAAAAATCGAAAATTGGCTAGTACAGACCCGATTCGACCGTTTTTCTCAAATTTAAAATTTTCTAAATTCATTTCTATCTAATGGTTATCTCAAATTTCCAATTTGAAATTTTTAAGTTACCTGGAAAAATGAATTTGTGAATTGGTTCACTATGGTTCATGTCGGTTCGATCCGGTTCGGTTCGGTTCACCTCGAACTAGTTTGGTTCTCTCCTCAATTTCACTTCTCGATTCTTCCTTGTCATTTTTGTGAATTTTCGGTCACTTGAAAATTTCCATTTTTCCACATTAGCTATTTTTCGTTCATTAAATGACTTGTTTCTTCACGTATAAACTTATATCGGCCCCTTTTTCTCGATTTTCTTTGATTCCAAGGATGGATTTTACATACTCGACAAAGTCGAAAGCTAGAGGTCGTCAAAAATTGGAGTACCTTGGACACAAGATTAAATTCCAATGAGTTGGGGAGGAGAGTAGGGCAGATTTTACAGTGAATAATTTCCTAGGTCGATAGTAATTCTAATAATGTGGGATTCATGTCATTTGGTGGTGATTTGCCACCATTTCGAAGAGAAATTTCATTTCCAAAAAGTTTCCAAAAATACGACAATGGAATCTAGTTAGGATTTTGTCAAAATCTATTAAGGAAGATGACACTTTGTGCACACGTGTGTGCTTCACTCGTGTGATGTGTCGCATGGCATGTGATGATTGGTCGCATTCATTGAGGTGTTTATCTAACTCACCCTTGGTATTTGTTAATCATATTTCTCACACCCTGATCCGATTTGGTTGGATCCCCGTGAGCAACTCGCCACTCTCCTAGTTTACTGAGGGTTTTCTCCTTCTTTAACCCAGGAGTAGTAAGGCGTCCTTCAAACCTATACCTTTCTTGTAATAACATGAATCAAAACTAAATAAAATTTTTTAACTTACATACTTGTTTTGCAGGTGTGACTAACATGAGGTCTTTGGGTAGGTTTCCCTCGATTACTTGAAAAGGGATATAAAGGAGGGGTGAGTACAATAACTTAGTGAATGGGTTTTAAAGTTTGACTTTTAGGAAAAATGTTTGAATCGGAGTCTGTCAGACTCCTTATTTTCTTGTAAAACCATTCATCCTTAAAATCTCGATTTTCATAACCATTTCTCATTACTATGGTGTGATTATCAACCAACATACGCCCTTCATCATGAAGGGAACACACATTCACAGGCAAGCATGTCCACTGTACCCACTTGTGGCGTCAAAGCGACTTTACCGGCCACCTAAATAGAAGTGCGTCCACTTCTACCCTAAGAATAAGTGGATGTACGCGACATCCAACCCTCAATCCCATAAATAAAACTTTGTGTCTGTATGAAAACAGAGACTATATACGGGTCTCGTGCACATGAAACTCAAACACAAAAGCTTTAGGAAGCCCCAAACACAGTAGCTCTGTGTCCAAACATAGAAACTTCGTAGAGTACAAATAAAGAACTCCATGACTAACAGGTACAACGAGAAACACAAACTCAGTAGCTTCTCTTTCCCTTATCGCCACCATGTCATCCAGCAACCCTTAGGACGCATCACTACCCCTCTTGGGCATCTTAATGGTCTCGAACCTCAAGTGCATGCATAAAAAAAGTTTTTCTCAAAAGCCATTTAATCTTTGGTGCCATTGGTCCAATGGCCCTAACCCTCAACTCGACCTACAGTTGTTTGTCTTCACTGGTCCGTCAACCTGTCATGTCACATTGCCACTAGTTTATCGAATATGTTAGTCTTGTCTTGGTACCATGGCCAAACATATCATTTATTTAAAGTTTTCATGGCTTAAACTCATGTTTGTTTACGAGCTCCTGCTCGTGCCAACTGGCCTTGGGCCCAATGTATGAGATTTTCATAATCGGGCATATTAGCCCCCAAGTTCCAAAATCGAGGCTTCCGACCTAACTTAGCTATTCGAGCTCACGTCAACAAGATCTCCCAAAAATTTTAAGCAATGGCACATAGTCAGGGTAGGGCACTTTTGACAAAAATACACTTTTAGCCGTCCATCACACCAACCGGGTATGAGGACATCTCCGCTTATAACTGATGAACGGGTTTTCTATTTCCTTCTAGGAAGTTCATCATACTAACCGAGTATGATCTACTTACAATTGGTAAGTAGTTTTTCCACGTAATTTCCACATCACTCCTCTCGGGTGTGATGGTTAAAATTTCACTTAATAGTGGGTTTTCATTTCTGAGGTACTTATCATTCCAATCGGGTATGATATTAAATATATCACTCAGCCGTTAATGTAGTGAATTCCTCTCTACTGCTTCTTTGTCTTCACGCGAGCTTGTCCTTGCTAGCATTCCCGATACTTTGTGTTCCTACACGATATGAATATCTTTGTTCATTATCCCTTGCCCTAATAGCCTTTATTCATCGTGCATGGATGAAATACTTAAACTTTTTGATTTATTACAATTAGGTCCCTATAGTTCTTTTTCTATAACTTTAGGTCCCTAAATGCTAATTTTCCCTCAAATTGAGACCCAAAATTTCTAAAATTCACCTTGGGTCCTCAATTTATTCAAAATTACAAAAAGGGGTTCAAGTTTCCCAATTTTCAATTTGGTCCCCAACTTTTCCAAAATTACCATTTTGCCCCTACTTTACAAAAATGGTAAGTTTTGCCCCAAAAATTCCAAAATTATCCAATTGATCCTCCAACATTTTATCATGCCCAATTGGCCCTCAATTTTATGAAATTGCACTTTACTCCCTCGAATTTTTGAAATCCCCAATTTTTCCCTAATTTCAACCTTCTAACTCAATCGAATTTGATTTCATCAAATTGATCAATCAAATGAGTTTAATTGTTGAAATTAAAATTAGATTGGAGTTCCTACACCTTCATACGATTCAATTGCACTTTGAATCACATAATTTGATGTCGGAATGAGCTTAAACGGAGCTTTGCCAGAAAACTTAACTTAGAAAAAGAAAGCTTTGAAAGCCTACCATCGGGGGCATGGCGGTCCAAGCTTTCAATTTAGGCAGATAGCTCTTGTCCTAAGGTTGCTCCTAGGATCAAAAATTGCATTAATTAATGTCGAATTGAGGGAGAATTTCGTTAGTGAAGTTTTGTCAATTCTCTCTCTAGCACTAATCGGAAAATACAGAGGGGAACCAAATTGGCTTACCTTTCCGTTCTAATTCAGCTATAGGAGGGTTGTGGAGGTGTTGAGAGGGCTTGGTTTAGCCTGAGAAAGGCTCAAATTGGCTGGTTTCAACTCGGCCAAAATAGGGCAGCTTTGGTCTGCCGCAGCTGCTTCACTATTCTATCACGTCGACATTTCTTTAGCGACCCTCTGAGCAAATAGAGACTCAGGCATGTAGCTGACTTCTCCTCGAATCCAAAGAACCCAACCACACCTTATTTGGCTTAGAAAAGACCTTATATCGAAGCTTTGGTTCGAGCTTCACCGAAAATTGGAGCAGTTGAGAGAGAATGAAGTTTTCAAGTGTGGAGAGGATGAATGAGGAGGGGCTCTTTATATAGGAAGCTCGGGGACTTCTTGGACGTCCAATTGGTGCCTTAATTGCGGTCATTCATTGCCTGAAACTCCCTGGCCGTAGACTTTTCAGCTTCGTCAGCGCTGCTCGATTTTTCCGGCGAGTGAACAGTGCTATCATCTAAAGGAAGAAGACGACACTATTCTGAACCGGTCCGAACCAAGTTCAAAGCTTAATCCGGTCAGTTCAGGCCTGATTCGACCGAGTTTTTCAAAATTAAAAATTTCTAAACTCATTCTCTATCCCATGGTGGCCTCAAATCTCAAATTTGAATTTTCTAAGCCACCTAGATAAATGAATTTAGCATTTGGTTCAATAATGGTTTAAACCAGTCTAAATTAGTTCAATCTGGTTCGAATTCGGTTCACCTGAACCGGTTTGGTTTCAATCTCCAATTCATCCTAAAGTCTTTTTTTATAACTTTTGTAACTACTTAGGTCACTCGGGATCCATAAATTTTCCAGTTTGCCCTTTCTCTATTAGTTTCGGTTCATGAACCGACTCGGTTTATAAACCGGTTCAATTCAGCTCGGATGCGGTTCTCCTGAATCGGTCTAGTTTTTCTCTCCCAATTTGTGCTAAGGTCTTTTTTCAAGGTTTTATGAATCCATTTGGGTCACTCATGAGTTGTAAATTTTCCCAAATTGTCTGTTCTCTTGATTATGAATTTTGTGAACTAATTCGATTTTCTCACTTGATTTAACTGGTTATTTTCCTAGTATCCTTATTTTTAAGGGACAGGATTTACAATATTGATGCCACATGACATGTGATTAATCGTGCTTGTCTAATTGTTTATTTTATCAGTGTTGCCACGCAATGTGTGGAGATTGATCGTGCCTGTGGCTGAATGACTAGTGTTAACTTATGTTTATTAGTCTAACCAATGCTGATTGGTTCAATTAAATTGAATTTCGATGACATTTGACGTTTTAGGTTGGTTCATGTTCGGTTCGATCGGTTTCTAATTTCTTTTATTTTTTAAAATTATTTACTTATATTTTTTAAACAAAATTACAATTTTACTCTTTTTGAGTCTACTTGAAAAATTAAAACTCTATTAAGTCAAATTTAGTTCGATTTAATTTAATTTGATCTTTCATTTGATTACTCATAATTCTTACTCTACATTTTAAATCCTTGGGTACCGAGCAAGCGTATTTCATAGTTTATCAACTTAATCAAATTGGTTCTAAAAATTTAATTTAAACTGATTTCTTATTTGATTCATTTCCAACCCTAGTTGAACTCAGAATTCTTGGTCTCGACTTATAGTAGAAAATTCATTCATTATAATAATAATAACATATCATTAATGATATAAATAATTATTTTTGGGAAATCAGGTCAAAAACCCAAGTCAACGCAGGTCAAAGAGCCTATCAAATGTCGTACGCCTACGTAAGAGATATGTGCAACATGAGACACGTGCAACATGTGTGATTAGTGCATACACGAACGCACATGATCATCTCCTTCAAGAGGGAGAAGCATTGTGCTTATGAAAATAAAAACCCTTCCCCTTTAGACATTTGAATAAGAATCTCTAGTGATAGAAACTAAATCCCCACAAATAAATAAGATCGAATTAAAGTTGGCTAAATGAAAGCCTATATGCACCTTCTCAATCTCCCTATAAATTGGCAGCATCTATCTCTCTTCTTCTCTTCAATCCCAATTTGTCCTTCCAAGATCCATTGCTCAGCTTCTAAACACCTTCAAACCAAAGCTCTAAAATTCTTCATTTGCCCACCAAAAATCCTCATTTTTTGTGTGTTGGAATCCTATAAACTTTCTCCATCTCTCTATGGAAATGTGAAAGCTGAAGAGTAAGTTTTGAGAGAGAATTTTGATTGTACAATAACCACGCTGGGAAGACTAGAAACATGAACTAACAATTTTTAGAGAAATTTCATCACATTAGAGGCTAATTGTGGTCTGAAATAAATATTTTTCAACAACAATTACATAATTTGATAAGTTGAACACCATTATTTAAATCTTTTACTCTCTATTTACTCGAAAACTCACTAAACTTTAATTAAGGTTCAAATTCAGGAGACCAATTACCAAGTCACTTGAGTCCATGGAAACCTTGTAAGCTCATATATTTCCAACAAACCACCGTATCCGACAATCAAGCCCCTCTAGTGAGTATTTATCGTGATATATGCATTGTTATACATTTTTCCAACAAACGATCCTGCTAGGGCTAATTTGCGGTCAAAACCTATTAAACTAGGCTTGAAATGATGGGTAAATCCTATGGGAGTCGAATAAAAATGTGTGAGGAAGAATTTTAAAGCTCAATGGAGAGAGCATCACAGTGAATAGTATTCGGGGGACAAAAATGCAAAAAAATAGAAGTACGAGGGACTGCATGGAAAATATGAAGAAATGAGTGATAAAAAGTATAATAAAAGAAAATGTAGGGACTGAAAAGAGGAGCTTTAGGAAGTTAAGGGTTTAAGTAAAATTAAGAGAAAATTAACGAATTAAAAGTAGATAATTAGATGTTTAGAGGCTAATCATAAGTAATAAGAATTTTATAATTTAATAATAGTTAATGAAGTGAGCTAAATACAAATGATTATTTAGATTTATAAACATCTTGGAATTTAACAGGGTTAGGATTAAATTGTAATCAATAAGAAATTTAGAGGATTGATTATGAATAATAGAAAACTTAGGGTACAAGTCGATCGATTTTGGAGTATAAGTAAATAAAAAAATATCAATACGTGTAGGATCATTGTGACTTGTCATAAAATCATAAGTAGGCCTAATAGAGACTACGAATCAGGGTGAATGAAATTTAAAAATCAAGTACTATTGCATTAATAATATTAATACTCGCTTATTACAAATATGTGTATTTTTATGAAATATGAATTCAAATATAAAAAAAATTAGAAATATAAAGTTTTCTTAATATTTCAAAATAAATGAGTTGAATTAATAAATCGAATATATATTTGTGTTAAAGTCTACTCAAACTAGGGTGAGATAGCCTAGGCTTGGTCCAAACCTGGTTGCCTCATCAACTCTATAAATCTTAGGAATCTTATTATTTGCATTGGAGAGTATTTTCTACAACCTGCACTATGCATCTTTTCATTTACCCTTTTGCTTGGATGTAGCATTCATCCCCTTTTGACTTTATTGTTTAAACCTGCATTTATCACTAATTTATCTTTAAACTGGAACATCATATTGCCTATTGCTTATAATTAACAATGAGGGTACATGTTATGGTTCAATTTAGTCAACATAAATTATTTTTGTAGGTGAATTCAACACTCCAACTTACTGAAACAGTGCAATCTCTAAAAAATCATGTAGGATGGATGGCTGTTATTTGTTTGTACAAGCATAAAATTTGACAACGAATATATCATCATTCTCTAAAAATGTTTACACTTCTACTATTTTTCAATCCGCCATCCCTTTCTTCTCCACTGACTAGAGCATTAAAATTGCTACTAGAAGTCACAATTCAGTTTGAGCTCTTGATATGAATCAAATTTAGAATGTATTTTTATCTAAAAATAATATTTTAAATAATGTCAGGATGGCCGAGTGGTCTAAGGCGCCAGACTCAAGTTCTGGTCCTCGTGAGAGGGCGTGGGTTCAAATCCCACTTCTGACATTTTTGTAACCTTTTAATTTCCAGGAATGACTTGAAACAATCTGACCAGACTAACATGGAAAAGTTGGATTGATCGACAAGATTAACTATTTTTATAGCTAGGCAGCAACATTCGACAAGATTAATAACTATTTTTATAGCTAGGCAGCAACATGGAAAAGGAGTATGTAGGAACGGAAGCCAATAGATTGTAACATGTGAACAACTACTTGTACTAATATTCCATAAAACGGGTCCAAGGTTGTTCAGAATTGCATATGGCATCCACGTACCAAAATTAAGCACCAAGAAAATTGAATGCGAATGCAAGGTGCATGGTTCTTACACTTGTAGCAGGGGGCGCCGCCTGCGGTGCCGTGGGACTAGTAAGAAAGTGAAGATCAAACTATTCAAAATTTCAAAATAGAGGCAAATAATATTAATATTACTTTAACAGATAAACCTGTCTGCATTATGCTTCCAATGACTAGTACTTTTACATCATCGAGGTCTATACATTGACCTGATAAAGCTCTTGCTCCTCGAGAAAGGACTTTACCCAGTTCTCTTTAACTCTACATTTTGCCTTTTTTCAACACTATCCTGATTTTAGAATATTCTTGAAGAAGGAATGGCTAAGGGCCTCTCGTGCAGTGAGCCGTTCTGATGGCTCGTACTTCAACAGACCATGCAACAAATCGACTAGGGATGAAGTCTCAGGTCCTGCATATCGTGATATCAATTTCTGCGGCCACACAATGACAACTTGTGAGAATATGCCTACTCATCAGAAAAAAAATGTTGCACTCCATCGACCTCAAAAGAGGAGGATGAAAGCAGCCGACCTGTAGAGAATCAAGCTTCATGACAGCTCTTATACTCTCCCGGGAGGTAGCCCCTCCAGGCCAATTTAATTGCAAGCGCCTCCTAAAATACTTATCCGCACTTTGACTGCAAATGCAAATTCCAAATAGATATGACTGCAGTTACAAATTCCAAATAGATATGAGGGAATAAGAGGAAGACTAATATACAAAGCTGATTAACATATTTCCTAAGAGTACATGTACCAATTAGGATCTCGACTTTAACATAAGTTCTCGGATCCTATTAATTACCAAGGAGACCTGGTCCTAGACCAGGTTGGTAAGAAAATTTTCAGGCCATGCTAGCAGTCCAGTACAAATCATCCCTATTTTAAAAAATATATTATAAATATCCTATTGTATAAATTGAATATAATTAACAAACTCTATCAACCAAAACACTATTCACAACAAATATAATAATAAAAAACTCAAATGATGGTACCAAATACAATAGACAACTCGCAATAAAAATCTGACAGTCTCTTATGAACTTCATGATTAAGAAGTGTGTTTCGTCATCATTACCAAACAGTCTACCACAAGCCCACTCCAGAAACTCAAAACATGCATCACAGGTTCAAAATAATTACTTTGACTGCCACTCTTCATTGAAAGAGGACAAGTATGTACTTTTTATATTTCACAAATATTTGACTAGTCATTATCCTCAATAATTCATCATCAGAATTGCACTAAACTTATGATAAATAAGAAGAGTTCAAGGAAAATAGATAATTTAGAATCTAAAAGGTGCCAAAAACTTGCATAATCTCTTAGGCTCAACCCATCAAAACAGAGAAATTGACATTATCTATGATTACTCGGCAGGAAATGTTGAAATACGCTCTGAAAAATGAATTGCACTTAAGTGGAGTTTACACCTTGTTGAAGCATCTTGCCTCATTTTATGTTCTTGGTACTAATAGCAGTATTATACATGTACAACAAGTAAAGCAAATATAGAAAGTAAAGAAAACTTGTCAAACAATGTATTTAATGTATTTCAACAGTATAACTATTCATACAGTGTTGTAATGTTGTAATCTATATGTTGATCTATCAGCAAATCAATGATTGGGAAGTGAAGTACCTTTTCTACAATTCTTTCAGGCACAGTGACAAATTCTTCGAATAATCAAGAAACTTCTCCTTTATTGATTAAAAACCTTTCACAAACTTACTAATTTTCCACAACTTTCTTATTAATAGGATTAATATCCTTATACTCTTGCACAATCAAATCCAAAATGTAGGCATAACATATAAGAAACAAATCAAACATTAACCAGAAGTGCTTTCTTGTAGTTCAACTTTGTTTTCAATAATGAAATACAGCATTCAATGGCACAGAAAAGATAATATTTCAGTAGCACTCCAATCAACTAAATCTCAGGGATCTCAGGCAGGAAATTCATACGACTCATGCACAACATAAACTAAATCTCATGGAGTACCTTGCTTATTACATTATTTCAATAGCATAGAAATCAATGACACAATGAATAATTGGAAAAATCTATTTTCTACATAGGAATCAATTCTTCTTATTTATGAGTTGGACTGGTATTTCACTGTTATAGTTCTGTATTTGACAGTTTAGTGAGCATTCGGTGCATTAAATTGGTGTCACTATTATCATTTGTTTTTTTTCTTCTCTTCCATTCTTGAGTCTAGATATATATATTTAATTTAATTCATTTTAGGATATTTATAATATGTTTTTAAAACAGAGGTAATTTTGTAGAAGTCCTTGAGGCCCAAGCAAAAATCCAACTCATGGCAGGGCCGATCAGTTCAGGCTGTCTAAGATGTCAAGCCATGCCTAGCCAATCATTTCAGGCCGCCTGAGATCTCAAACCTTTCTGGCATGGCCCCGATATTCAAAGCTGGCCAAAATTCACATGTCTAACATGGGACATATCCCTGATATATTACATTGTTAATTGGTAAAGAACAATCTCAAAATTTTACCCAAAAGTTACTTCAACTCCAATGGCATTACCTCTCTAGATAAATAAAGGATATCAAATGAAAAACTTACCAAGCCCCTCTAATCATATGCTCCGGAAGAGGTCCCAACACCCTCTCCATCATTGCAAGATGCTCTATGCTCTCATGAGTCTGAAAAAGGGCTTCCCCCTGAAATGAGAAAATGCAAAAAATGGTCAGTTATTAGTTAGATAACATATTTAAAGTCCACCTAAGCATTCAAGAAAGATGATACCGAGCAGAGCTCCACAAGTATGCAACCAACACTCCATAAGTCACAAGGATAATTCCAACCCAATCCTATAACAAAAGCAAAGCAAGATCATGCTGAGAAAAACAATACAACACATTAACTCTGCCAAGAAAATTTGAATCAGTTTCAAGTTTTTATTAAAACGAATTAATGAAATAATTTCTCACTGTTTTATAAAGATATAAATTTTCTGGATTTAATTAATACACAAGAATTTGCAACTTAAGGCTAAAATTCTATTAAAATCCATATATAGAACAATTTGTTGAGATAAAAGTGAAATCAAAATAAGATCTATTGAGATTCTACCTTAGCTTTTCCCAATATGAGATATTAACTTATTATCATCATAAGAGAAGACTAGTGAATGAGAAAATGGAGGGCGTGCAAGTGCACTAAGGTTTTCAAGCCAAAGGAGCACTTTGGCGAGCTTTGGGTCCTTTTGGACCTCCTCTTGCTGTTCCAGCTTTCTCGCCTACACTTGCTTGGCAAGAAAGAACAAGCTACTGATACAGCTCTCACACCTATGCACATGTTGTCTTTTGTTGCTAGCATGCCAACATTATCAAATTAATAATAAAAATCCTACAGGTTTGTCTTTAATATTTTTAGCATTAGGAATTGTTATCACAGTCAAATGTTTCTATAAAATCATTTTTTCACATAGTAGTTGCACTAGGGTAACTTTAATTAGGTGTGAAATAATGTACAAAGTCAAGTACAGCTGAGATACATTGTGGGCCAACTCCATCACTAATTACCTAATATGACCTCAGGTGCTCGGTAATGCCTAGTAGACACCATAGAGTTGTGTTTCTGATTACCAGATGTAGTACTACCAAAATCAATCACTTTAATAGCACTGGACTTCGGCAAGCACCTGAATTGTGTTTCCTTTGAAGATTTTCCCTGCATCATCCCAATCAACTTTTACCAATTGCATAACAGACATTGGAAAAAAGTTCTGGCATTATTATAAGTACCTTTCGTTGGGGAACATTTACACTTTCAGAGGACTCCAGAAGTATATTTTCTGGCTTGAGGTCAGTATGAATTAAGTGTAGATCGTGAATATCTGCATGATATGATGCATAACCAGAGAAAATCAATTAGATATTGATTATTACCCTGAAAGAAAAAAAATCTTATATACTGGGAAAAAATCCCGGTAAGATTATTATAAACAGGAAAAGTTAATAAAAACAATTCATAAATTGCATGAATGTCTGCTAAATAAGATTATGCAAAGGGTGGAGAAAAAAACAAAGCTAAGAGCAATCCACAGACATGCTACAGATTCCAAAAGCTGATGTCCAAATTCCCGAACAAGATCCACAGGAAATGGATGATATCTATTTCGCTTTAAAAAATCATATAAGCTTGGTCCAAGCTTCTCAAACACCTGATAAAACAATCCAAAACCATGCAACAAAGGGGTCTGTTCAGTTTCCAATCGATGAATTACAATGATAAACCACATTAACAGACTCCAGCCTAGACATGATCCAATGGCGATTATTCGTAAATCTCAAAGTTGGCCATTATGTACAAAAACAAAATGAGTTTCCTTCAATGTTTCTCATATGACATTAAAGGAATGGTAAAATTTTGAAAATATAGCCAAAATTTATTCATAATACTCACAATGCATACATGTCCACGATAGTCAAACCAGTTCTGTATATGCACACAGCTGTCCAGAGAATTACAGAAAAATTGACAGGAATTAATATCAGCATAATCTAAAAGATATGAAATCCAAAATTCTAAAGCAAGTTGAATGTACCGAGAGTTGCCACGATCATTCTTGGCAATGTGCTGAAGGATATTAACTTCAATCAATGCTGCATCACGATACTTTCCTATATTTCGAACTACCTTAATTGCTACATATTCTTGTGTTTGCTTGTCCCAACATTCTAAAACCCGACCAAATGTGCCTACAGCCAGCAACATGATGAATGACACAAGCAGAACTGCAAAACATAAGATCTCAAAGATGCCAAGTCTCCCTGTAGCTAACCTTCACCCATCTTGCTTAGAATCTTATCTGTTAAGAAAACAGCCAAAAAAGAGTCCATTTCTTTCAGTAACTGGAAAAGACAAAAGGATGTAAAAGCCACCACATGAAAAGATTGCAATCAGCCAATCACCAAAAATTGAGGTACCCAGTAATCAGAACTTGTTCGGATTGGTCAAAAGATGTCTATCTATTCAGCTGATTGACTCGTATGGATTACTTTCCCTCCTCCAATATGGATTACTCAACTTATCATAATCTCTTGATTTATTCAAACCTAACAAGCTACATTTATCTCCTCCAATATGGATTACTTGTCCACTTGCTTTTGAACTCAAGCCAGGATAATTTTGGCCGACATTGGTTAGCATAGTCAAGCAGTAAAAAGTAAGGCGTGCCACAAACGTATAAAACCAGAGGAACAAAGATTAATCAAATAAAATATCAGAAATATCCTCCAGTGTACGAGCGGCATATTTGGTACTGCTGCCTGAGAATACAAGGATATGCGAACGTACAATGAAGAAGAAATTCTTATAGGAGCACGATAGAGAATACCCACATCTTGAAGTGAGATTTTCTCCGAGGCCGAACACGTAATGACCTTCCCGATCATCGTCCCTAAGCGGAGGAGATACATGATGTTCCAAATGTTCATAACCAGTCACCCCGGGCAGCTCTGGAACCTATAAAGAACACCATATACGTAAAGTTCTATCAGATCGCCATCAACCCACAGATTCCTCAACAAACCCTCCAAAAGGTCGAAACCCTAATATCAGGGTCTTTGGGAGGACCATGATCAACAAACGGAAGGGAGCGTACCTCTTGCTCCGGCGGTGGGACGTCCCACGTGTGGCGAGGCCGCTTCCGGCTGCGCTCCTCCATGAGTTAAACTCGGTAGAGATGCAAAACGGGGGCTAACGGGGGCTAACAGGAGCAGATATACCCAAAAGAAACAGAAAAGCTTTTGTCTTCGGAGACTTGATTTTATTCCAGTTTTTTTTCTCAACGATTTTATTCCAGTTGGTATACCGATTTTTATATTAATTTCATTTTTATAGTTATTTTTTTACATTAATTTCATTACCTTTATAATAATTTTCCTCAATTTTCTTATTCCTTACCCTTAATTAAGTTTACACCATCTGTTAAATAAATTCGATCATAAAGCACAGTATATCATTTTACATTTTAAAATCTTAATATTTTAGTATAAAAGTTTTAAATAACATCATAATATATAATACTTTAAAACTATTATTTTACAATATAAATTATTAAATCTTACCTATATTGTTAATATTTATATATTAATAATTATATTAAAATAATATTAAAGTAATCATATTTTTTAATATATTTATTAAAAATTAAGGTCCCGGAAAATTTATTTTTTTAATTTAAATATTATTCTAATATCACATCATAAAAAAGTGTATAATGATATTTTTAAAAATATTATATATTATTTTATCATATTTTAAATAATATTTTGTATGCAATAAATTTTACAAGTTTTAATAAACATAACAAATAAAATATAATTCAAATTTTCAATTGATTCGATAAGGGATATTTATATCAGTGGACCTACTGTTGCTTTGGTGGTCATTCAATCCTCTTCCCCGATATTTGTAATTTTTGTGGGTGTCGATGACTATCAGATTTCGTTGGAATTTTATTCTACTTGGTTTTCTTAAGAGTTGATTTCAAAGTATCTCAATTTATTTTACGGCTAAAAACTTTTTTATTAACTCTAAAAATTCTAAATTATCAATCACTCTCATTTTATAATTTAGGTTAATCACCTTATAATTCCCTAATTTATCCATTTATTAATTAAAGTTTTTTTACATCATCATATACTTTTTATATTATATAATTTTAATATCATTTTTTTTTGGTATACCTCCCACGTTTTATTCAATTTTTTTATATTATATTAATCCCATATAGTTATAACTCATTCGCGATCACTTTTGTGAATACCCCAAATTGTTACTTTTAAATTGGATAAATCTTATATTTTTTCCACCCATTAGGTGTTCTTTATTATTCATGTTCCTTTTATATACTTATATACCAATTTGGTTTAAGACATCATGCATCCATCCATATTCATACTTACCCCTTATTTTTTTCAAAAGAGTGGTCACTATTTTGGTTTATCTTAATTTATTTATTATAATTTGAGAATCCCACATTTTCAACTTTTATATATCCTTAAAATAGTAGCTATTTACTTATAGCTTTTTCTCTCTTGTTATTGTATCTCTATCAAGATATTTACACCATTCATTAAACTTTTGTATTGTACTAATATTTTTGTTCGTCACCTACATGATCCTATAGTTGCTTAATCCTTTTTTACTTGAGTTCTTAACCTGAGCATAGTGTCTTCCCATATTACTAATTTTTGTACTTTTCTCCACTCTCATCATTGAGTGGCAAGAATCGTCGGGATTATGTCTATGTAGTTATATTGAACATCGTCTCAAAGTTTATTAAGCACTTCTTTCGTACTTAGTTGCTACTGACTTCTTTTTTAACTTCTTAAAGTCTTCTTGGTATGTCATAATACTAGTTATTTATCATTTTGTTCATAGATGGCACTCTTTGGGTAATGTATTGAGTTTTCCCTTTATTACTATTTTGAACCTCTCCACTCTCATCTTAGGCATTCCATCGTCATCTTCCTCTCGTCAAATACTATTTATAAGAAGATGTTGATTATATTCTTGTTTCGTAAGAAATTACTTTATGGTTCATTCCTTAATGTGATGATTCACTTATGCCACATGAATATATTTGTAAACCCCACCCTTTCGAGTTAAGGAAAACCGAGAAAAGAACCGATCAAACCGAGTAAGAAAAGTAAATCGGTTCACGTACCCGATCAATTGGAAAAGGGCAATTTAGAAATTTACAACTCTCGGGTGATCCAAAGGGTTCATAAAACCTTGAAAAAGAACCTTAGGATAAATTGGAAGAAAAAAACTAGACCGGTTTAGATGAACTAGATCCAATTGGATTGAATTGGTTTATGTATCGAGTTGGTTCATGAACCATAACCAATAGAGAAATGGCAAACAGGGAAATTTATGGATCCCTTGTGACCCGAAGAGATTTATAAACCTTGGGAAGGAATCTTAGAACAAAGTGGGAGAGAAAAACTAGACTGGTTCGGGTGAACTGGACCCGAACCGGATTAAATTGATTTAGGAACCGAGCTGGTTTATGAATCGGAACTGATAGAGAGATGGTAAACCGAGAAATTTATGGACCCTAAGTGACCTAAGGAGTCACAAAAGTCATAGAAATGGACTTGTGAAGGAATTGGAGATGAAAATCAAACCGGTTCAGGTGAACCAAATCCGAACCGGTTTGGATCGGTTTGAACCACTATTGAACCAGATCCTAAATTTATTATTCTATGTGGCTTAAATAATTCAAATTTGAGATTTGAGGCCACCATTGGATAAAAAATGAATTTAGATGAATTTATAAATTTTTAAATTTAAAAAACTCAGTTGAATGAGGGGCGAACTCGCTGGTTTAAGCTTCGAACCTGGTTCGGTTCAGAATAGTGTTGTCTTCTTCCTTCATATGACAACACTATTCACTCACCGGAAAATCGAATCAGTGCTGGTAAAGAAGAAACGTCTCCGTTTAATACGTCTCCGGCCATTAATGCCTGTCATAAAGGCACAAATCGGACAGCCAAGGAGTCTCCGAGCTTCCTATATAAAGACCCCCTCCCCATTCATCCTCTTCACACTTGAAAAGCTCACTCTCTCTCAGTTGCTTAGTTTTCCGGTGAAGCTTGAACCAAAGCTCCGATATAGGGTCTTTTTTGAGCCAAAGAAGGCGAGGTCGGGTTCTTTAGAACCGGGGAGAAGTCAGCTACACGCCTGTAGTCTCCGTTTGCTCCGAGTATCGTCGGAGAAGCGCAGACATGATGGAACAGTGAAGCAACTCCAGCGGACCAAAGCTGCCCTATTTCGGCCAAGTTAAAATCGGCCATTTTGAGCCCTCCTCATGCCAAACCAAGCCCTCCCAACACTTCCTCAGCCCTCCCCCGACCGAATTAGGACTGAAAGGTAAGCCAATTCGACTCCCCTTTGCAATTTTCGGCCTGTGCTAGAGAGAGAACCGATAGAATTTCGATGATGAAATTCTAACTCAATTCAGCATCAATTGATGCGATTCTTGATTCTAAGATGAACCTCAGGATGAGAACTATCTTCCCAGATTGAAAGCTCGGACCGCCGTGCCCTCAACGGTAAGCTTTCAAAGCTTTATCTCTCTATTGTCTATTTTCCGGCGAAGCTCTATTTGGAGCTCATTTCGACATTAAAACTTGTGATTTAAATTGCTAAAGAATCATATGAACATCTAAAAACTCAATTTCAACTTCAATTTCAACAATTGGAAACGTTTGATTGGTCAATTTGATGAAATCAAAATCAACTGTGTTAAGAATTTGGAATTGAGGAAAAATTGGGGATTTTCAAAAATTCGAAGGACCGAAATGCAATTTCCTAAAATTGAGGGTCAATTAGGCATGATAAAAATGTTAGAGGGCCAATTGAGGAATTTTACAATTTTTGGGGTGAAACTTACCATTTTTGTAAAGGAATGGCAAAATGGTAATTTTGGAAAAGTTGGGGGACCAAATTGGAAATTTGGGAAATTAAACCCCCTTTTGTGAAATGAAATAAATTGAGGTCCTATGATAAATTTTAAAAGTCTCGGGACTAAAATTGAGGAAAAATCGGCATCACGGACTTAAAGTTAAATAGAAATAACTTTACCGACCTAATTGCAAATAAATAAAAGTTTGGTTTTTCTCATTCATTTAGAATGAATGAAGGCTATTAGGCCGAGAGATAATGAACCGAGATGTTTATATCATGTATGAACATGAAATACCGGGAACGCTAGCAAGGACAAGCTCGTATGAATACAAGGAACTGGTCTAGTGGAATTCACTGCATTAACGGGTGAGTGGAATTTTATATCATACCTGGTTGGGGATGATACGTACCTCGAAATGAAAACCCACTACTAAGTGGTATTTTAAACATCACAACTTGGAGAAGTGATGTGAAAAATATGTAGAAAAACTACTTAGCAGTTGTAAGTAGATCATACCTAGTTGGTATGATGAAACTTCCTCGAAGGAAGTTGAAAACCTGTTCATCGGTTCTGAGCAGATATGTCCTCATACCCGGTCGGTACGATGGACAGCTGAAAATATATTTTTGTCGGAAGTGCTCTCCCTTAACTGTGTGCCAATGCTTAAACGATTTGGGAGACCTTCTTGACGGGAGCTCGAATAGCTTTATAGGTCGGGAGCCTCGATTTTGGAACTTGGGGGCTAATATGCCCGATTTTGAAAATCTCGTATAGTGGGCCCAAGGCTAGTCGGCACGAGCAGGAGCTCGTAAACAAACATGAGTTATATGCCATAAAACTTTAAATAAAGGAATTGTTTGGCCATTGTACTATAACTGGACCGACATACTCAGTCAACTAGCAGCAGTGCGACATGAAAAGTCGACGGACTAGTCAATTCAAACAACTGCGGGTTGAGTTGAGGGTCGGGGCCATTGGACCAGTGGCACCACAGATTATATGGCATGATAAGAAAATACTGATTGTGCATGCACTGTGATTACGAGACCATCAAGATGCCCAAGAGGGGTAGTGATGTGCCCTAAGGGCAGTGGACGACCTGGTGGGTATAAGGGCAGTTTGGTGTACTAGGTGACCGTGCGAAATTTGAAGTAGTACCAAGCGCATGAGACCGGGGTGGGGACGGGATGAGGTCTCTATACTCATATGGACATGGAGAATTGATTTTGGGATTGAGGGTCGGATAAATTTAAAATGTTATGCAGTTTTAATTTATGTTATTCTAGGAAAAGTGCAGCTTTAAAGGATGCCTTACTCTTTACGGTTTATAACGAGGGGAAACCCTTTAATAAACCGGGAGAATGGCGGGTTGATCACGGGGATCCGACCAAACGAGGTCGGGGTGTGACAATATTCCTTCATGACTTTTCATGTCATTTCCTAACAATTCCTTCCTGTAATGGGGTTACACCACCATGTGTCCTAGGTGACTAGTAGGATTATAATATAAATAGTATAGATGGTAAGGTCTAATGTCTTGCATCATATTTGTGGCCTCTTACTTCTGTACCTTGGACTTCAATAACTTGCTAAAAAGCATGACTTTTGTGTCTTTCCTTGAAGTGTCGACATGTTTGGGTCTTTATTGCTTTCTTTGTTATCTATTTTATCCATCTCACTCTAGCGTGACTTGTGCCTCTTAACAGTATGTATTCCATGGTTAAAATTTTTCTCCAATTTTCAATGTACCCCAAATGTGAGGTTCGACTGTCTCATATGGTTCCTTAGTATGTCATGTCCTTCTTATATCCCAACAATCATTCATTGCTATTCTTGTGTACCATTTCACAAGTCTTCAGTTCTTCTTGCCGTTTCATACATATTTTCTATAGTAGAGTGTGAATCATTCAACACCTAACCTTTAATTCTCTTAAATACCTTTTTTTTCCATGTTGTCCAAGATTTCTGCTCGACGTCATTCCCAATCGATGGGGTTTTCCTTACTTATCTTAATAAGGATATGGTAGATTTTTCCACTTACCTTCTCTACTTTATTTCCAAGAGATATTAATGACCTAACATTATTCTGTGTCAATTGTTCTTTTTAGGTTCGGATAGTTGTGGCTAAGCCTTCCTTACCAATGCTCTATCCTTCATAGTTTTCCCTTCATCTAGGTGTTATGGCTTTCCATCGATTAGGGGCTTCTGAGGTTTACTTGGTCATAGGTGAGTTTTACATCACTATTCGTAGTTAATACTTATCACAGTTTTCTTTAAGTGATTTCAGCCTCCTTATTTACCCATCATTTACCAATTCCTTATTGGTCCCTTTATTTTAATTATCAAGTTTCCCCATTACTAGTTTAATACCTCAGATCACATATCATTTGTCCCCAGTTATTCTTTAGGGATTTTATTCTTCTCGTATTGGTTTGTAATCGTTTTCACGATTTATCCCTTCTTAAAAGTTTATCCATTATGGTAAGGATTTATTTTCTTGGATTTTTTCCAAGTGACTCCATTCTCTACTCTTGTCCTTCAAGATTGAGATCTTAAGGGTTATATTCCCATACAAGTTTTCCTCCGTAGATACTTGTATAATCTTGGTTGAAATTTGAGTTTCCTCCAAATTCATTTTCTTAGTATGCCCTATTCATTCTTGTGAGAGAATTTGTTTTCAGAAAAAATAACTTTCATTACTTAATTTCACAACTGTAACTCAACTTTTATTACACGAAAATGATATAGAGAAATATTTTATTCTAATCTCTCTTGTTGACTGACTCAAAGTTATTCTTGACTGGAGTTTGAGACTATCCTTTTGGAGGTTCTAGATTAAGTTGTTTTGCTTTTGGTGGTGGGTATGGTACTCCATGGTATTTTCCACACCTTGAGCAGCTGTTCATACTTGGCTCTTCATATTATAATGAAAAGATCTCACTCCATGAACTCCCGAGTCTTGCCCTCCGAGTGACAAATATCCCGTACTTTTCAAGTACCATGACATCATACTCATAGGCTTGGCGCATGAAATTTGTTGGTTCCAGTTTGGTTTGTACAGGATGTAACTTTTTAAATGCATGTACATAGTTTGCAAAGGCTTCCCAAAAGTTATTCTCAGCTTCCTTTTGGGTTTGTGTTAGGGCATAATTGTAAACCCCGTCCTTTGATAATAAGAAAAACTGGGAAAAGAACCGATTGTTTCCAAAGAGAGAACCGAGTCGGTTTATAAACAGTAACCGATATGGAAAGGGCAAACTGGGAAATTTATCCCGAGTGACCTAAAGAGTCACAAAAGTCATGAGAAAGGACTTTAGGATAAATTAGAGGTGAAAACTAAACTAATTCAGGTGAACCAGACCTGAACTGGATTGAACCGGTTTGAACCACTATTGAACCGGTTTCTAAATTCATTTTTCTAAGTGGCTTAGAAAATTCAAATTGGAGAATTGAAGCCACCATTTTATAGAGAATAAATTTAGATAAATTTACAAATTTTTAATTTTGAAAAACTCGGTCAAATCAGGCCTGAACCGGTCGGTTTAAGCATTGAACCAGGTTCAGACCGGTACAGAATAATGTCGTCTTCTTCCTTCAGATGGGAATGGGGGAAAATTTGGGGAAATTGGGGATTGTCGAAAATTCGAAGGATCAAAATGCAATTTTCTAAAATTGAGTGTCAATTGGGCATGATAAGAATGTTCGAGGACCAATTAAGGAATTTTAGAAATTTTGGGGTGAAACTTACCATTTTTGTAAAGGAAGGGCAAAATGGTCATTTTAGAAAAGTTGGGGGACCAAATTGGAAATTTGGGAAATTAAACTCCTTTTTGGGAATTTGAATAAATTGAGGTCCTAAGATAAAATTTGAATTATGGACTCAATTTGAGGAAAAACCGGCATTTGGGACTCAAAGTTAAAGAAAAATAACTTTAGGGATCCAATTGCTAATAAATAGTCTCTGTTTGCTCCGAGAGTCATCGAAGTAGCGCTAGCGTGATCGAACAGTAAAGCAGCTCCGGCGGACTGAAGCTACCCTATTTCGGCCGAGTTGAAAGCAGATAATTCGAGCCCTCCTCAGGCCAAACCATGCCCACCCAACACTTCCTCAGCCCTCCCACGGCCGAACTACAACTACAAGGTAAGTCAATTTGGCTCCACTCTGTAATTTTCGATATTAGAGAGAAAGTCGACCAAATTTCAATGAAAGAATTCTAATCCAATTTGACATCAATTGATGTTATTCTTGATCCTAGAAGGAACCCTAGAAGGAGAGCTACCTGCCCGGATAGAAAGCTCAGACTGCCGCACCCTTACTGGTGAGCAATAAAAACTTTCTCTCTCTACAGTCTATTTTCCGATGGAGCTCCGTTTGAGCTTGTTCCGACATTAAAACTTATGATTCAAAGTTCTATGGAATTGTATGAACATGTAGAAACTCAATTTCAACTTCAATTTCAACAATTAGAGGTGTTTGATTGGTCAATTTGATGAAATCAAATTCAGCTGTGTCAGTGAGTTGAAATTGGGGATTTTCAAAAATTTGAAGGACCAAAATACAATTTTCTAAAATTGAGGGTCAATTGGGCATTATAAAAATGTTAGAGGGCCAATTGAGAAATTTTAGAATTTTTGGGGTGAAACTTACCATTTTTGTAAAGGAAGGGCAAAATGGTAATTTTGGAAAAGTTGGGGGACCAAATTGGAAATTTGGGAAATTAAACCCCTTTTTGGGAATTTGAATAAATTGAGGTCCTAAGATAAATTTTGAAAGTTTCGGGACTCAATTTGAGTAAAAACCGACATTTGGTGCTTAAAGTTAAAGAAAAATAACTTTAGGGACCTAATTGTAGATAAATAGAAAGTTTGGTTTTGTCATTCACTTGGAATGAATGAAGGCTATTAGGCCAAAGAAGAATGAACCATTATGTTCATTTTGTATAGGAAAATGAGACATCGGGAACGCCAGCTGAAGTTAAGCTTGATAGGGACGAAAACCCACTAAGTGGGATTTCATTGCACGATCGGGTGAGTGGGATTTTATATCATACCTGGTTGGGGATGTTAAGTACCTCGAAATGAAAACTCACTACTTAGTGGTATTTTAAATATCACAACTTAGAGGAGTGATGGAAAAATCACGCGGAAAAACTACTTACCGATTGTAAGTAGATCATACCCAGTTGGTATGATGAAACTTTCTCAAAAGAAATGGAAAACCTGTTCATCGGTTATGAGTAGAGATGTCATTATACCCGGTCGGTATGATGGACAACTAAAAACATATTTTTGTCGTAAGTGCTCTCCCCTGACTGTGTGCTACTACTCAAACGATCTAGGAGACCTTCTTGATGGGAGCTTGAATAGCTCTTATAGGTTGTGGCCTCGGTTTTGAAACATGGGGGCTAATATGCCCGATTTTGAAAATCTCGAACAGTGGGCCATAGTTCAATTGGCATGAGCATGAGCTCGTAAACAAACATGAGATATATGCCCTAAAACTTTAAGTCAATGAATTGTTTGGACATGGTACCAAGAGAGGACCGATATATTCAGTCAACTAGTGGAAGTGTGACATGAGAGGTCTCCGGACTAGTCAAGACAAATAGTTGCAGGTTGAGTTGACGGTCGGGGCCGTTGGACCAGTGGCACCACATATTATACGAGATGATATGAAAATACTGATTGTGCATGCACTATGTTTACTGGACCTTCAAGACGCCCAAGAGGGGTAGTGATGTGTCATAGGGCCCTGGACGACCTGGTGGATATAAGAGCAGTTTGTTGGACCAGGTGACCTTGCAAAGCTCGACGTAGCATCATTGCGCACGAGACTAGGGTGGGGTCGGGATGATGTCTCTGTCCTCATACATACATGAAGAATTGATTTCGGGATTGAGGGTCAAATGTCACGTACATCCACTCATTCTCAGGGTAGAAGTGGACGTGCTTCTATCTAGGTGGCCGGTAAAGTCACTCCGACGCCATAAGTGGGTTCAGTGGACGGGCTGGCGTGCGATTATGTGATTGACCTTCATGATTAAGGATGTGTGTTGGGTGATAACACACTATGATTTATAAGAAATGGAGTTAAAAACAGATATTTGAAATTAAAGTATTTTTGATAGAAAATAAGGAGTTTGGCACACTCCTATACAAATCTTTTTCCTAAAAATAAAATTTCGAAAACCCATTCATTTAGTTGTAGAAACTCACCCCTCTTTTCTATCCTTTTTTTAGAAAAAAAGAAAATAACTAGGAATAACACCGAGCCTTACCCTCTATCAGGTATGCTTAAATTTCCTTAAGCTTGCATTTTATTTGATATATGTCTTTTCAAGGAACAAGGTTAAAATTACGCCTGGCTCATCTCAAGTTAAAAAAGGAGGAAACTACTCTTGAACCGTGAGAGCGGCGGGTTGTTCACAAGGATCCAACCAAATCGGGTTGGGGCGTGACAACAAAACTCCCCAATGTTTAGAGAGGCTAAACAAATTGGAATGGAAAGGTTATTGGGTCCATCCAATAGGAAATTAAATGTAGAATTTTTAGGTATTTTATTTTCCCAAGCACCATACAAAAAGGGGGTGAACTAGACTAAATACCGTTGGTCCGATGAAGAAATTTGCCAAAAACCAGTTGGTTACAGTGCAACCCAATCGGCACACCACACAAAGGCACACACACTTGCTGCACACGTGGTCACGCACACACATGTCATCTTCTTTGCTCGAACAGTGACCCGAAATTTGAAAAAAACCTGGTAAGATTCATCCGACAGCCCAAAATTCACCACTTGGAGAATTAATTCATTCACAAAGCTACATGATATTGTATGATGCAAGGAAGCTATGGATAGATAGCCACACAAGTCTAGAATCTATTTATATAAAGCATGGATATCCCGTAGTCAGTTTTAGATCTGAATTCTCTCTAAAATCTAAGTTGTAAACCCCATTTTCTTATAATAAGAAAGTCATAAATGAGAACTGAAAAATTTCAACAAAAAACTAAGCTACAAAGAGAACCGGAATTGGTAAAGAGAAGTCAAACTAAGAATTGAAAAATCCTAAGTGTTGAATGAAGGTCCAAAAATGATAGAAATGGGTAATGGACCAAATTGAATGTGAGAATCAGACCGGTTCAGGGTGAACCATACCTAAACCAAGTTGAACTAGTTCAAATATTTATTTTTCTAATTGAATTAAAATTATCAATTTGGGAAATTGAAGTCATCAATGTGTAGAAAAGGAATTTAGTTTAATTTATAAATTTATAATTTTTAGAAAACTAGTCGAATCTGGCCTGAACCGACCGATTTTTGATTTCGGGTCATTGAACCCGGTCCAATTGAATCGATAAATGGTCTAGTCGGTCAAGGACCGCCTGCCAAGTTAGGGCCCCGTTAGTGTGCGTGACCAATCAATGCATGGCTTGTGGCAAAGCATGCCTAGTTAGCTGCTCGGTCATCGTCTGAAAGAGTTGGCCAATTAAAGTGTCACACGTGACCTTGATCAACCATGTAAATCCCATTCCTTTAAAGATAAGAAAATTGGAATAAGAACCGGTCGATTAAAAAGAGAAAACTGAGCTAGTTAACAAACCAAAACCAGTAAAGAAAGGGTAAAGTGGGAAATTTGAAAATCCCAAGTGACTCAAAGAGTCATAAAAATCATGGAAATAAAGCATGGAGCAAATTGAAAGAGGAAACCAGACCGGTTGTGGGTAAACCAGACCTGAACCGAATTGAACCATACATGAACCGAATTCTAAATTCATTTTTATTGCTGGCTTAAATGTCTCAAATCGAGAAATTGATGCCACCATTATATAGAAAAATAATTTAGAAATTTTTAATTTTAAGAAAACTGGTCGAATTGGGCCTGGACCGACCGATTTTCGCCATTGAACTCGGTTAGACCGGTCCGGGTCGGAACAATGTTGTCTTCTTCCTCAAGTTGAAAACACTGTTCGTCGGTTCAGAAACTTTCCTTCTCTGATGAAGGAATATTCGTTCTGATTAGGGCATTTTTGGGCGAGGATAAGCTCAACCAAAATGGAAAGTGGTCGGGCAGAGGGTCTCCAAGCTCCCTATATAAAGTGCTCCACCCCATTCATCATTTACACATGTTAAATCACCATTCTCTCTCAACAGCTCTATTTTTCAGTGAACCTTGAACCAGAGCTCCGACTTGGGCATTTTTCCTAGCCTCAAAAGGCAAGGTCGAGTCCTACAGACTCTAGGGGAAGTCAGCTACTTGACAACAACCTCCTTTCGACCCGAGGACCGCTAGAGAAGCACCGACGGAATCAAACTATGAAGCAGCTCTGACGGATTGAAGCTGCCCTATTTTGGACGAGCTGAATTTGGCCAAATTCAGACCCCTTCCGGCCAAATCAAGCCTCCCCAACACCCCCATAGCCCTCACACTGCCTCAACAGAGCTGAAAGGATAGCCAATTCAGTCCTCCTCCATCGTTACAAATCGGTGTTAGAGAGAGAAAGTGTCAAATTTCACTGATAATATTCACCCTCATTTGGACTTCAATTGTAGCAATTCTGGATACTAGAAGGAAACTCAGGATGAGAGCTACCTCCCCAGATTGAGGGCTTGTACCGCTGCCCCTCCGATGGTAAGCTTTCGAAGCTTTTTCTCTCTACAAACAGTTTTACAGCGAAGATCCGTTTGAGCTCATTTTAGACTCAAATCATGCAATTCAAAGCTCAATTGAATCATATGGAAGTGTAGCAACCTATCCATACCATCAATTGGAGAAATTAACCCTGATTTAATGGCCAATTTGAAGATATCAAATTCGGTCACTGTAAAGGGGAGAAATTGGGGAAAAATATTTGGGGCCAAATTGATATTTTTGGAAAGTATAAGCAAAATTATAATTTTTGAAAAATTTGAGACCAAATTGGAAATGTGGATTACTTGAGTCCCTTACATAATTTTTAGTAAATTGAGGATCCAAAAGGGATTTTGGAAACCTTGGGAATCAATCTGGGGAAAAAGTTATCATAAGGACATAAAGTTTAGGAAAAATGAAATTTATGAACTTAAGTGCAATAAACCAACAATTTTGAGCCTAGTCGCTCATATGATAGAAAACGATGGCCATCATGCCAAATCTTAATTTATAAGGATACCCAGATCGTGTAGGGACATGAGAGACTGGAATGCTAGCAAGGAAAAGCTAGCATGGACTTGGAAGCTGACTAGGAAGGAACACGTCACGGTCATCGGGTGAGTGGGATTATTAAACGTCATACCTGGTTGGGATGATGAGTATAGGTTTCAACGAATAAAACCTACTTACCGGTTATGAGTAGGAATAAATATCATACCCGGTTGGTATGATGAGTTTCCTTAAGGAAAGGAGAAAATTGCCTACCAGTTGTAAGTGGAGTTATCATCACACCCGATTAGTGTGGTGAGATAAAAATGAGATTTTTTCAGAAGTGTTCTCCCCTGATTGTGTGCCAATGCTTAAAACATTTGGGAGACCTTCTTGATGGGAGCTAGCATAGCTCAAATAGGCCAGTGGCCTTGATTTTGAAATCTTAGGGCTAATTGCCTAGTTTTGGAAAACACATGTAGTGGGCCCAAGGCCGGTGGGCACAATTAGGAGCTTGTAAACAAAATTGATTAAGAATAGCCATGAAAATTCCTAATGAAATTGTTTTTGTGTATGCCATGATACCAAGTTAGGACTGACAGGGCTCGATGAATTGGTGGTAGTGTGTCAGGGCTAGGTCGACGGACCAACGTAGACAAACAACTACAGGTCAGGTTGAGTGTTGGGGCCATTGGACCGTTGGCACCAAAGATGATGGCTATTATGTGAAAACTCTTGTTTGTGCATGCACTTGTGGTACGGGACCATCAAGACACCATAGACGTTAGTGATGGGCCCCAAGGTTGTTGGACGACATGGGAGGGGGGGGGGCGATAAGGGCAGTTTGTCGTGCTAGTCAGTCATGAAGCTCTGGGAGCTTCTTGTGCATGAGACCGAGATGGGGTCAGGATGAGGTCTCCATCCTCATACGGACACGAAGTGGCATTCAGGTCTGAGGGTCGGACATCTAAGACGTCCACTGAGACCTAGGGTAGATGTGAACAGACTTTTATCATGGTGGATGGTAAATACACTCCAATCCACATGTGGGTGTAGTGGACGGGCTACACCTATGAAGTGAAAATGTCAAACATTGGGAAAGAAGGATAATGGTAATCCTTAAGGAAATCAATGACTGAAAATGGACTAACAAGCAAACTCAAGCCATGAGAAGGATTAAGTAAGCCTCTCGCGAGGTGATTAAGAGACCTTGAAACAAGGAAGATTTGAACGCCTTCCTAAAAGAAATAGACTTGTATTAGGATACAAGTGGGAATGAGGATGGGCTACAAAACACATGCCCGCAAGATTTCAAGAGTAAAGGTAAACAGGAGAGGATGTCATCAAAGGATGTCATTTAAGGTTAGATACTCTCGAAGATGAATGAAAGAGTAATTTCGAGAGAAAAGGGGGAGAATCCCACCAAGAAAGGAAGCCCTAAAGGGGCATACATATCCCAACCAAGAGGTAATGGAACCTAGTGAAGTGGAAAAGAAGATAAACTCACTAATGAAATGTAGGTTAAGATGGAAAGATCAAGTATAAAGGAAAAGTACTCATGAGGGCCCAAGAAGTAAGTTAAACCTAAGAAACGGATAAATAGGAAGATATCATCAAAAGATGTCGTACAAGTAAGGAAGAGGTGGACTACCCATAATAAGGAAGTAAAGGAAAGAACATCTAAGAAACCTTGGAGAGTAAGCCCTCCAATTAAGAAGGGATTAAGGGAAATGACCACTGACATCAAGATTGGTCGTGGTCCACACTCGATTAATGGAGCCTAAAGATTGGAAGGTTGGGCATAGTGTGGAGTACACAAAATAAGACCCGATAGTCAGAAGTTCTTTGGATAGGGAATAATGGACGAAATGAGAATTTTAAGACAATAAAGGATTAAAAGTGGGCCAATCCCTCAATATAAAAAGGGTGTAAGAAGATGAAGAAATGAAACCTTTAAGGAATGGTAAGATGGTTGAACTTGTAACTCATAAGGTGGAAGTCTCTACTTTGAAGGAAATAGTAGAGAATGAACCGTGAAAAGGGAACCCCCAAAGTAAAGGAATTGACACGTAGACGAAAATGGAACAACTCGGAATAAGAGTGAGGAAGGACATATGAGAGGAAGAATCCCAACATGTCGGTAAGTCATCGGGAAACCCAATGGTTGGAACCGGGGAAGGCCAATAAGGAAGATGTTAAGGAATGAGTAGATAAGGAAAAACCAACATGATCATGACGTCAAAATTTAACGGAAAATTAGATAACACCGAAGTTAATTAGGGAACACTACAAGGTAATAAGAAAGGACGAAGCCACACGACCCCTAAATGGTTGGAAAGGCATGAACTATTATCGAGGAAAAATGTTTTAGAACTATATGGACAAAGACATTACTAGAACATGTCATGCTGTATGGGACATGTAGTTCCAATAGTCCCGGGAAAAAGGTGACTCAAGTAAGACAGAGTCCGTTAGTCAAACCTAAGAACTAGAACTGGAGTTGTAGCCAACAAAAGATGGAAGTAGGACAAAAATAAGATAAGGAGGAAATCATATCAAAACCCACGGGGTTAAGGATGGAATGTTCGAAAGGATGCTAAGCAAAGAAGCATCAACAACTAAGGGAATGATTGGAAACAAGGATAATCAGACGTTTATGGAATACCCAACCGAGTAATTTGGATAAGAACCCCTAAGAGGAAAAGTCTTACCCTGAGCAGAGTAAGAAGTGGACCTAAGGATGTACCTTGGGATTAGTAGGTATGTAAACCCCGTATTTTAAAAATAAGAAAACCGAGAAAAGAACCAATCAATTCAAAAGAGAAAATCGAGCCGGTTAAGGAACCCAAACTAGTAAAGAAAGGGTAAAATTAGAAATTGGAAAATACCAAGAAACTCAAACAGTCATAAAAATCATGGAAAAGAAACTTAGAACTAATGGGAAGAGAAAACCAGACTGATATAGGGTGAACAAGACATGAACTGGATTGAACCACACATAAACTAATTTTTGAATTTATTTTTCTTGGTGACTTAAAATGTTCAAATTGAGAAATTGAAGCCACCATTAGATAGAAAATGAATTTACATTAATTTAGAAAATTTTATTTTTGAGAAAATCAATCGAATTGTGCTTGAACCGACCAATTTTCGCCATTGAACCTGGTTGAACCAGTCCAGTCTGGTTCAGAACAGTGTTGTCACGCCCCGACCTAGTTTGATCGGATCCCCATGATCAACCCGCCACTCTCCTGGGTTACTAAGGGTTGCTCCTTCTTTATAAACCGTGAGGAGTAAGGTGTCCTTTAAACTTGCACCACTCCTAGAATAACATAAATCAAAACTACATAAAAATTTGAAACTTATCATACCTACCTTACAGTTGTGTTAGCTAGTGATCTTTGGGGTAAGCTTTCTAGGGTTACCTGAAAGGGATATAAGGGAGAGGATGAGTTAAACGACTTAGTGAATGGGTGTTTTAGGGTATGACTTTCAGAAAAATTGTTTGAATTAGAGTGTGTCAGACTTCTTATTTTCTTTAAAATTTCTCATTTTCAAAATCTCGATTTTTCATAACCATTTCTTATCTCAACGGTGTGTTTATCCACGAAAATACGGCCTTCATCATGAAGGACACACACATTCGCAGGCCACTGTACTCACTTATGGTGTTAGAGCGACTTTACCGACCACCTAGATAGAAGCACGTCCACTGCTACCCTAAGAATGAGTAGATGTACGCGACATCTGACCCTCAATCTCGTAAAAAAACTCCGTGTCCATATGAGGACAGAGACCTCATCTCGTCCCCACCCTGGTCTCATGCGCATGAAGCTACGTCGAGCTTCTCAAGACTTCTCATACGACCAACTGCCCTTATCTCCACCAGGTTGTCCTGAGCCTTGGGATGCATTACTACCCCTCTTGGGTCTCTTAAAGGTCCCGTAACATAGTGCATGCACAAATCAATAATTTTTCTACATAAGCCATATAATCTGTTGTGCCACTGGTCCAATGGCCCCAACCCTCAACTCGACCTGCAGTTGTTTGTCTTAACTAGTCTGAAGACCTGTCATGTCGCATTGCCACCAGTCTATCGAATATGTCAGTCCTGTCTTGGAACTTTGGCCAAAAAACTCATTCACTAAGTCTTCAGGCTTAAAATCTTGTTTGTTTATGAGCTCCTACTTGTTCCAACTGGCTTATGGCCCACTGTTCGAGATTTTTAAAATTGGGCATATTAACCCCCAAGTTCCAAAACTGAGGCCTCTGACCTATATGAGCTATTCAAGCTCTCGTCAAGAAGGCCCCCCACCCCCCCCCCCCCTCCCCAAAAAAAAGTTTAAGTAGTGGCACACATTCAAGGGAGAGCACTTCCGACAAAATAATCTTTTCACCTGTCCATCACATCAACCGGGTATGAGGACATATCCGCTTATAACTGATAAGCGGGTTTTCCACTTCCTTCTAGGAAGTTTCATCACACCAATAGGGTATGATCTACTTACAACCGTAAGTAGTTTTTTCGTATGATTGCCACATCACTCCTTTCAGGTGTGATGGTTAAAATACCACTTACTAGTGGGTTTTCATTTTTGAGGTGCTTATCATCCCAAGTGGTTATGATATTAAAAATCTCACTCACCCGATAGTGTAGTGAATGTCCTCTTAGCCGAATTATTGCCTTCATGTGAACTTGTCTTAGGTGGCATTCCCGGTATTTCATGTTCCCACACGATATAAACATTCTTTTTCATTATCCTCTTCATTCATCCCTAATGAATGTGAAAACTAAACTTTTCATTTATTTGCAATTAGGTCCCTAAAGTTATTTTTTATTTAACTTTAAGTCCCTAATGCCAAATTTCCCCCCAAATTGAGTCCCGAAACTCTAAAATTCACCTTAGGACTTCAATTGATTCAAAACCACAAAAAGGGGTTCAAGTTTCCCAAATTTCCAATTTGGTCCTCTAACTTTTCCAAAATTACCATTTTGCCCATACTTTAAAAAAATGGTAAGTTTTTCCCCAAAAATTCCAAAATTTGCCCGATCGGTCCTCCAACATCTTTATCATGTCCAATTGGCCCTTAATTTTATGAAATTGCACTTTAATCCTTCAAATTTTTGAAATCCCCAAATTTTCCACCAATTTCAACCATCTAACTAAGCTAAATTTGATTTTATCAAATTGACTAATGAAATGAGTTTAATATTTGAAATTGAAGTTATATTGGAGTTTCTACACATTCATACTATTCAATTGCACTTTTGATTGCACGATTTGATGCCAGAATGAGCTCAAATGGAGCTTCACTGGGAAACTAGACTTAGAGAGAGAAAGCTTCAAAAGCTTACCGTCGGGGGCGCGATGGTCTGAGCTTTCCATCTAGGCAGATAGCTCTTGTCCTAAGGTTCCTCATAGGATCAAGAATTGCATCAATTGATGCCGAATTGAGCGAGAATTTAGTCATTGAATTTCTATCGGTTCTCTCTCTAGCACTAATCAGAATTTATAGAGGGGAGCCAAATTGGCTTACCTTTTTGCTCTAATTCAGTTGTAGGAGGACTATGGAGGTGTTGGGAGGGCTTAGTTTAGAATGAGAAGGGCTTGAATTGGCCAATTTCAGCTCAGCCGAAATAGGGCAACTTCGGTTCGCCGGAGCTACTTCTTTGTTCGATCATGCTGGCGCTTCTCTGACGACCCACAGAGCAAATTGAGACTACTGGCATGTAGATGAATTCTCCCCTAATCTAAAGAATCGGACCATGCCTTCTTTGGCTCAAAAAATGCTCAAGTTGGGGCTGTGGTTCAAGCTTCACTGGAAAATGGAGCAGTTGAGAGAGAATGGAGTTTTCAAGTGTGAGGAGGATGAATGAGGAGGGGCTCTTTATATAGGAAGCTCAGGGACTTCTTGGCTATCCGATTGGTGCCTTAATGACGGTTATTGATTGCCAAAAACTCACTATCCAGAGACCTTTCATCTTCATCAGCGTTGCTCGATTTTCCGACGAGTGAACAATGCTATCATCTGAAGGAAGAAGACAACACTATTCCGAATTGGACCGGACTGGTCCGAACCGGGTTCAAAGATTAAACCAGTTGGTTCAAGCTCGATTCAACCAAATTGTTCAAAATTAAAAATTTCTAAATTTATCTAAATTAATTCTCTATCCAATGGTGGTCTCAATTCTCCAATTTGAATTTCTAAGCCACCTAGAAAAATGAATTTAGCATCCGATTCAATTGTGGTTTAAACCGGTTTAATCTGGTTCGGATCCGGTTCACTTGAACCGATTTAGTTTTCATCTCTAATTCATCCTAAAGTCCTTTTTCATGACTTTTGTGACTCTTTAGGTCACTCAGGATCCATAAATTTCTCGGTTTGCCCATTCTCTATCAGTTCTATTTAGTAAACTGACTCAGTTTTCTCTTTGGAAATGACCGTTCTTTCCCTAGTTTTTCTTATTATCAAAGGACGGGGTTTACAACTCTACTACCATTTTAGGGGTTTTGTCCCCAAAATAGTTACATGCCAAATAATTGAGGGTAACTATCCATCATCACACTTTCGGTTTCCCATGTCTCTTCCTACACGAGTCCGTTCTACCACAAAACCTTGACCATAGGAATCCTCTTATTCCTTAAGTTCTTATCCCTACGGTCGATCATTCATACCGGTTCTGTTTGATACATCAAGTTCTCTTCTATCTCCAATGGAGGTCAGTCCAATACATAGCTAGGATCAGGCTGACACTTCTGAAGCATAGAGATATGAAATACATCGTGTATTCTTTGTTGGTCTGGAGGTAGTTCCAATTTATACGCCACCAATCCTATCCTTTGAATGATGGGATATGGGCCAATATACCTTGGTTTCAACTTTACTCTTTGTTCAAACCTAAGTATTCCCTTCCATGGGGACACTTTGAGAAATACTTGATCTCCCACTTCAAACTCCAGATCTTTTCTTCGATAATCTGCATAACTCTTTTGCGTATCCTGTACGGTTTTAAGGTGACTCCTGATTAGTTTTATTTTCTCAATGACATCATCAATTAGTTTTACCCTTTCTAACCTTCTTTCCCCCACTTCTTCCCAAAATAGAGGGGTACGACATGGTCGTCCATAAATGGCTTCATAAGGAGCCATCTAAATACTGGCTTCATAGCTATTATTGTAAGAAATTTCATCAGGCACAAGTATTCTTCCCAGCCTTTGTTCATGGTGAGTACACATGCTCTTAGCATGTACTCCAAGGTTTGAATGGTTCACTTAGACTGCCCATCTGTCTGAGGATGAAACGTTGTGCTCATGTGGAGCTTGGTTCCCATGGCACTTTGTAAGCTTGGCCAAAACCTTGAAGTAAATCTTGGATCTCTATTTGATACTATACTCACCGGAATGCCATGGAGTCTCATTATCTCCCTCATGTATAAGATGGCTAGTTGTTCCACTGTATCTGTAACTCTTATAAGAAGAAAATGAGCTGATTTGGTCAATCTATCCACGATGACCCAGATTGCATCTCGACCCTTTCTTGTCATAGGTAGAGTCCTATGACAAAGTCCATGGTGATGTGCTCCCATTTCCATTCTGGAATTGGTAAGGGTTGTAGCAGTCCTGATGGTTTCTGGTGCTCCACTTTTATCTGTTGCATCAGGCTACATACTCCACAATGTCCCTCTTCATACCTTTCCACCAATATCCTTGTTTGAGGGTGCGGTAAATCTTAGTACTGCCCAGATGCATTGCATACACCGAATCATGTGCCTCTTCTAGGATTAATCTCTTCAGCTCCTTATCTTGAGGCACACATACCCTACCCTTGTAGGTTAGCATTCCATCACTACGCAAGTCGTAATTTGGTTTTGGGTCTCGATTGACCGGATTTAGATAGGATTGGAGCTCCTTATCCACTTTTTGTTGAGCTTGGATCTGTTCAGTTAGACTGGACCTCACTACCACGTTAGCCACCAAATATCCATCCTTAGGTCCACCTCCATCCTTCCCAATTGTTGCAACAGGGGTATGTAACTCATGTTTACTTGTGTCACCTCAGTTGGTACTTGCGACTTAAGGCATCTGCTACCACATTTGCCTTTTCGGTGTGATATTCTATCATAAGGTCATAGTCCTTAACTAATTCCAACCATCTTCTCTGGTGGAGATTTAACTCCTTATGAGTTAGGAAGTACTTAAAATTCTTGTGATTCGTGCATATCCTACACTTAACCCCATAAAGGTAGTGTTGCTAAATCTTTAGGAAAAACACTATTGCAGCTAATTCTAGATCATGAGTTGGATAGTTTCTTTCTTGTACCTTAAGTTGTCGCGAGGCATAAGTGATAACCTTCCCTTGTTGCATCAAAACACATTCGAGTCCTTGTTCGGATCCATCACTATAGATGGTGTACTCTCCCGTATTAGGGTCAGGTAGGGAGAGTACCGATGTGTTTGTCAATCGAGTCTTTAACTCTAGGAAAGACTTCTCATAGCTTTCATCCCACTTATACTCAACTCATTTCCTGGTGAGTTGAGTTAGAGGAGCTGCTACCTTAGAAAAGTCTTGCACAAACTGTCTGTAGTATCTTTCCAGACTTAAGAAACTCCATATTTTTGTGGGATTCCTTGGAGCCTTCCAATCTGATATGGCTTCCACCTTGGCTGGATCTACTTTGACTCCATCCTTGATCACTATATGTCCTAAGAATCCTACCTCCTGTATCTAGAACTCACACTTGGAGAATTTTGCATATAATTGATTTTCCTTTAATATCTCCAAGGTGATTGCCAAATGCTCTTCATGCTCCAACCTGGTTCGTGAGTATATAAGAATGTCATCTATAAATACTATTATAAACCTATCCAAATGTGGTTGGAACATACGGTTCATCAAATCCATGAAGGCTGTAGGGGGCATTCATTAATCCGAACGACATTACTCTAAACTTGTAATGTCCATATCTGGATCGGAATGTCGTTTTGGGAATGTCCTCCTCTCGAATACCAAGTTGATGGTAGCTCGACCAAAGGTCTATTTTAGAGAAGTAAGCTGCTCCTTTTAATTGATCGAATAGGTCATCTATCCGGGGAAGTGGGTATCGGTTCTTGATGGTGACCTGGTTTAGCTTTCTATTGTCTATGCACAGTCTCATACTTCCATCCTTTTTCTTGACGAATAGGATGGGTGCACCCCGTGAAGACTGGCTAGGACGTATGAAATCCTATAGTCTATGCACAGTCTCCTTTAATTCCTTTAGGTCCGTCGGAGCCATACGGTATGGGGTTTGTTCCTTGGATTATTTCTATAGTGAACTCCACTTGTTGACGTGGAGGTAGTCCATGTAGCTCTTCTGGAAATACTTTTGGGTAGTGCCTAACTACTAGAATGTCTTCAAATCTCTTCTCATCAGACTCTTCAGTGACGACCGTGGCCAGGAAATCCGTACATCCTTTATGTATCATCTTTTGGGCTTTCAGGTGGGACACCATCTGTACTTCACTTTTCCTTTGATCTCCTTGGAACTTTAATCCATTCATCTTGGGAGTGTGAAAGGTCACCTTCTTCTTTCCACAATCCATCCTAGCCTAATGGTTACTTAATCAATCCATCCCAAGGATTACTTCAACCTCTTTTAAGGGTAATGGAATCAAGTCATCTTCAAGTTTGATTCCTCCAATCTTTATCCCACATCCTTTTAATTGCTTATTCCAATTTAAACCTTCTCCTAAAGGTATGAGAATGTTGATGCTTAGTCCTAGTGGAGTAAGTTCTAGGGGTACATTTGAAATCAACTGTTCCTTGATGAAGGATCTCTCAACTCCTAGTTCAAAGAGGGCATAGACTTGTTGTCCCCATAGTTGTATATATCTTGGTTGAAGAAGCGTGTAATTTAGAAGAAATTTGTTCTTTATTAAATAAAAATTTTCAGTTTACAAGATTCTCTTGAACTAGTTTGGAGGGTTTTGGGATGTACCCGCTACAGTGCTAGGGTCTCTTCTAGTCTCTTCCTGGATGAGGTTGTATACCCTAGTTAGTACTCGTGTTGTAGCGTCTGGCCTAGGATTGCTAGGGTTTCTTTGAGGTGGTCCAAGGGTATTCCTCTGCTTGTTCTCCTTGAGAGTGGGACAATCCTTTGCAAAGTGCCCCACTTGCCCGCATGCAAAGCATATAAGGAATCCTCCCTCATGGTTCATTTGACACCTTGGACAACGAGGGTTTCCTTGAGTTAAGGTGGGTACCACTCTCTAGGGAGGTGAGGGCATGTCCTTTCTCCTTTGAAATTCCATTATATTTCCCCATTTTGGACCATTATGCTCCTTTCATCCTCCCTGATGGTTTGGACCCTTATCCTCCTTTCAAGTCATCTTGTAAACCCTACCCTTTTGAGTTAAGGAAAACAGGGAAAAAGAACCGGTCAAACCGAGTAAGAAAATCGAACCGGTTCACAAACCCAATCATTTGGGAACGAGCAATATGAAAATTTACAACTCCTGGGTGATCCAAAGGGTTCATAAAACCTTGGAAAAGAACCTTAGGATAAATTGGAAGAGAAAAACCATATCGGTTTAGATGAACCAGATCCAACTAGATTTAAGCGGTTTATGAACCGAGTCGGTTCATGAACCGGAACCGATAAAGAAAGGGTAAACCGGGAAATTTAGGTATCCCGAGTGACACAAAGGGTCCCAAAAGTCATGGAAATATACTTGATAATGAATTGGAGATGAAAACCAAACTGATTAAGGTGAACTAGATCCAAACCAGATTAAACCAGTTTGGACCGGTTTGAACCACTATTAAACCAGATTCTAAATTCATTTTTTTAGGTTGCTTAAAAAAATTAAATTTGAGATTTGAGGGCACCATTGGATAGAAAATGAATTTAGAAATTTTTAGATTTTAAAAATTCAGTTAAATGGGGGAGAGGAGGGTGTACCGGCTAATTTAAACTTCGAACCCAGTTCGGACCGGTGTTGTCTTCTTCCTTCAAATGAGATCACTGTTCACTCGTCGAAAAATTGCGCAGTGCTAGCGAAGCTGAAAAGTCTCTAGCTAGAGAGTTTCAGGCAATGAATGACTGCCATAAAGGCGCTAATCGAATGGCCAAATGTCCCCGAGCTTTTTATATAAAGACCCCCTCCCCATTCATCCTCTCCACACCTAAAAACTGCATTCTCTCTCAATTACTCCATTTTCCGGTGAAGCTCGAACCGAAGCTCCAACTTGGGCACTTTTTTGAGCCGAGGAGAAACAAGGCGAGGTCGGGTTCTTTAGAACCGAGGAGAAGTCAGCTACACGCATATAATCCCCATTTACTCCGAGGGTCAAAGCGCCGGCGTGATGGAATAGTGAAGCAGCTCCGGCGGACCGAACCTACCCTATTTCAACTAAGCTGAAATCGGCCAATCCGAGCCCTCCTCAAGCTAAATCAAGCCCTCCCAACACCTCTACAGCCCTCCTATAGTTGAATTAGAGCGGAAATGTAAGCCAATTCGGCTCCCCTCTGCAATTTCCTACTAGTGCAAGAGAGAGAACCACCAGAAGTTTGATGATAAAATTCTCATCCAATTTGGCATCAATTGATGCAATTCTTGAGTCTAGGATGAACCTCAGGATGAGAGCTATCTGCCCAGATCGAAAGCCCAGATCGCCATGCCCCCAACGATGAGTAATTGAAGCTTTCTCTCTTTATAGTTTATTTTCCGGCGAAGCTCCCTTTGAGCTCATTCCAACATCAAAACTTGTGATTCAAAGTGCTATTGGATGTATGAAGATGTATAAACTCAATTTCAATAGTTAGAAGTGTTTAATCGATCAATTTGATAAAATCAAATTCAACTGTGTTAGGAAATTAAAATTGGGGGAAAATTGGGGATTTTCGAAAATCAAAGGACCAAAATGCAATTTTATAAAATTGTGGGTCAATTGGGCATGATAAGAATGTTAGAGGGCCAATTGAGGAATTTTAGAATTTTAGAATTTTTTGGGTAAAACTTACCAGTTTTTGTAAAGGAAGGGCAAAATGGTAATTTTGGAAAAGTTGGGGGACCAAATTGGTAATTTGGGAAATTAATCCCCTTTTTGTGAAATTGAATAAATTGAAGTCCCAAGGTGAATTTAAAAGTTTCGGGACTCAATTTGAGGAAAAATCAACATTAGGGACTTAAAGAAAAATAATTTTAGTTACCTAATTGCAAATAAATAAAAAAGTTTAGTTTTCTCATTCATTCCAAGCTATTAGGCCGAGGGATAATGAATAAGGATCTCATATCGTGCAAGAATATGAAGTACCATGAACGCCAGCAAGGACAAGCTCGCATGAATACAAAGAACCGGTCTAGTGGAATTTTCTGCATTAACTAGTGAGTGAGATTTTATATCATATCCGGTTGGGGATGATAAGTACCTCGAAATGAAAACCCACTACTTTATGGTATTTTAAATATCACAACTTAGAGTAGTGAAAATGACGCGTAAAAACTACTTACATATTATAAGTAGATCATACCGGTTGGTATAATGAAACTTTCTCGAAGGAAGTGGAAAACCCGTTCATCGATTATGAGCAGAGATATCCTCATACTCGGTTAGTATGATGGATAGTTAATTTATTTTTGTCGGAAGTGCTCTCCCCTAACTATGTGCCACTACTTAAACGATTTGGGAGACCTTCTTGACGAGAGCTCAGATAGTTCTATTAGGTCGGAGACCTCGATTTTGGAACTTGGGGTCTAATATGCCCAGTTTTGATAATCTCGAACAGTGGGCCATAGGCCAATTGGCACGAGCAGGAGCTCGTAAACAAACATGAGTTATATGCCATAAAACTTTAAATAAATGAATTGTTTGGCCATGGTACCAAGATAGGACCAACATATTCAATCAACTAGTGGTGGTGCGACATAAGAGGTTGACGGACCAGTCAAGACAAATAGCTACAGGTTGAGTTGAGGATCGGGGCCATTGGACTAGTGGCACCACAAATTATATGGTATGATGTGAAAATATTGATTGTGCATGCAATGTATTTACGGAACCTTCAAGACACCCAAGAGGGGTAGTGATGTGTCTTAGGGCCTTGGACGACCTGGTGGGTAGTTCGTTGGACTAGGTGACCTTGCGAAGCTCGGAGTAGCTTGAAGCACATGAGATTGGGGTGGGGACAAGATGAGGTATCTGTCCTCATACGGACACAGACAATTATTACGGAACATCCGACTCATTCTCAGGGTAGAAGTGGACGTACTTCTATCTAGGTGGTCGGCAAAGTCGATCCAACACCACAAGTGGGTTCAGTGGATGTACTGGCCTGCGATTGTTGTATTGACCTTCATGATGAAGGATGTGTGTTGGGTGATGACACACTGTGATTAATAAGAAATAATGATAAAATAGATATTTGAAATGAAAGATATTTTTAAAAGAAATAAGGAGTTTGGTACACTCCAAATAAACCTTTTTCCTAAAAGTCAAATTTTGAAAACCCATTCACTGAGTCGTTGTACTAACCCCCTCCCTCATATCACTTTTCAGGTAAACCAAGGAAAACCTACCCAAGACCTCCTATTAGTTACACCTGCATGACAGGTATGAAAAGTTAAAATTTTATGTAAGTTTTGATTTATGTTATTTCAGGAAAAGTGCAGGTTTAAAGGATGCCTTACTCTTACCTGGTAAAAGAAGGGGAAACCCTTAATAAACCATGAGAATGGTGGTTTGCTCACAGGGATCCGATCAAACTGGATCGGGGCATGACACGTCTGCTCCATCCGACGGCGTCGAGTTTGCACTAGTTGCTCACAGTCATAAGCCATACTGATTACTGCTGCCAGGTCTATGGGGCATCCTAGTACCCCCATACGGTCTCGAATGTCCATATTGAGACCGTACATGAACCTCTAGCATATGTTTGTCGGTCTAGCTAGGTCAGGAGCAAAGGGTCTTAACTCATTGAATTTTGTTTCATACTCCGATATGGAGTTAAGCCCTTGCCGAAGCCGGATGAACTCTTGTTTCTTCTCATTTATCAAATGAGGCACCAAGTACTCATCCGAGTACCTCTCCTCGAATAATTCCCAAGTGGGAATGGTGGTATGCAGGTTTCGAACATTGTCCCACCATCGTTTGGCACTTCCCTGTAGGAAGAACTCTATCATGATCACCATATCCTCTGGTGGTATCCTGACGATTCCCATTAGCTTCTTAATACTTGCTAGTCAATCCATGGCGGCACCAGCATCCTTTTCTCTAAGGAAGGGTTTACACCCTTATTGACGTAGAGTCTTGAGGTTTTTGGAAATGTCTATTGGAGGGGATGGTTAATAGGGGGCGGATGGGATTGTACTTCCTCTGGTTCAACCCAAGAATTGGTGCCTGCCTCGGGGACGAAGTTAGGTTGCCCAAATACATGAGTGAACTCCTCGTACAGCCTCTGATGTTTTGTGCTAAGTCTAGTAGGAGTTGTTTGGGCTTCCCTGGGAGTTTCCACAAGTAAGGGTGGTTGGGCAGTGTTGGAGACTGCAGCCCTAATTCTCTTGGTTCCTTTCTTTGGAGCCAATATGAAAATTTTAATATCGATCTTATTAGTTACTATATGTTCTAGTCTTGATTATGTATTTGAGGAAACAAACTCTAATACCACTCAAGTTATCACGCCCGGTTAGGTCGGATCTCCGTGATCAACCCGCCACTCTCCCGACTTACTAAGGGTTGCCTCTTCTTTATAAACCGTGAGGAGTAAGACGTCCTTTAAACCTGCACCTCTGCTGCAATAACATAAATCAAAACTACATAAAAATTTGAAACTTATCATACCTTCCTTACAGGTGTGTTAGCTGGTGATCTTTGGGGTAAGCTTTTCGGAGTTACCTAAAAAGGATATAAGGGAGTGGGTGAGTTCAACGACTTAGTGAATGGGTGTTTTAGGGCATGACTTTCAGAAAAATTGTTTAAATTAGAGTGTGCCAGACTCCTTATTTTCTTTAAAATTTCTCATTTTCAAAATCTTGGTTTTTCATAACCATTTCTCATCTCAATGATGTGTTTATCAACCAACACACACCCTTCATCAGACATTCACAGACCAGCCCATCCACTGTACCCACTTGTGGTGTCAGAGCAATTTTACTAGCCACATAGATAGAAGCACGTCCACTTCTACCCTGAGAATAAGTGGAAGTACGTGACATCCGACCCTCAATCCCATAACAAAACTCCATTTTAGTATCCGAACAGAAACCTCATCCCGTCCCCACTACAGTCTCATGTGTATGAAGCTACGTCGAGCTTCTCAAGACTTTTGGTACGACTAACTACCCTTATCTTCACCAGGTCATCTAGAGCCCAAGGACGCATCACAACCCTTCTTGGGAATCTTGAAGGTCCGGTAACACAATACATGCACAAATCAATAATTTTTCCACATAAGCCATATAATTTATGGTGCCACTAGTCAAACAGCCGCAACCCTCAACTCGACATACAACTGTTTGTCTTGACTAGTGCGAAAACCTGTCATGTCGTACTACTGCCAGTCCATCGAGTATGTTGGTCCTGTCTTGGTACCAAGGCCAATCAACTCATTCATTAAGTTTTCATGGCTTAAAATCATGTTTGTTTATGAGCTCCTGCTCATTCCAACTGGCCTAGGGCCCACTGTTCGAGATTTTCAAAATCGAGCATATTAACCCCCCAAGTTCCAAAACTGAGGCCTCCGGCCTATCTGAGCTATTCGAGCTCCCATCAAGAAGGTCTCCCAAAAAGTTTAAATAGTGTAACACAGTCAAGGGAGAGCACTTCTGACAAAATAATCTTTTCATCTATTAATCACACCAACCGGGTATGAGGACATCTCCGCTTATAACCAATAAGCTGGTTTTCCACTTCCTTCTAGGAAGTTTTATCATACCAACGGGGTATGATCAATTTACAACGGTTAAGTAGTTTTTCTGTGTGATTTCCACATCACTCCTCTCAAGTGTGATGGTTAAAATACCATTTAGTAGTGGGTTTTCATTTCCTAGTTGCTTATCATCCCAACTGTGTATGATATTAAAAATCACACTCACCCAATAGTGCAGTAAATTTCCTCTTAGTCGACTTGTTGCCTTCAAGTGAACTTGTCTTAGATGGCATTCTCGGTACTTCATTTTCCTACACGATATGAACATTCTTATTCATTATCCTTTGGCCTAATAGCCTTCATTCATTCCAAATGAATGAGAAAACTAAGCTTTTCATTTATTTGCAATTAGGTCCCTTAAGTTATTTTTTCTTTAACTTTAAGTCCCCAATGCCGGTTTTCCCCCAAATTGAGTCCTAAAACTCTAAAATTCACCTTAGGACCTCAATTTATTCAAAACCACAAAAAGGGATTCAAGTTTCCTAAATTTCCAATTTGGTCCTCCAACTTTTCCAAAATTACCATTTTGCCCCTACTTTACAAAAATGGTAAGTTTTGCCCCAAAAATTCCAAAATTTGTGCAATTGGTCCTCCAACATCTTTATCATACCCAATTGGCTCTCAATTTTATGAAATTCTACTTTAGTCCCTTGAATTTTTGAAATCCCCAAATTTCCCCCCAATTTCAACCTTCTAACTCAGCCGAGTTTGATTTAATCAAATTGACCGATCAAATGAGTTTAATTATTGAAATTGAAGTTAGATTGGAGTTCCTATAGTTTCATACGATTCAATTGCACTTTGAATCACACAATTTGATGCTAGAATGAGATCAAACGGAGCTTCATCGAAAAACTAAACTTAGAGAGAGAAAGCTTCGAAAGCTTACCGTCGGGTACGCTGCAGTCCGAGCTTTCAATCTAGGTAGATAGCTCTTATTATGAGGTTTCTCCTAGGATCAAGAATTACATCAATTGATGCCAAATTGAGTGAGAATTTAGTCATCAAAGTTCTACCGGTTCTCTCTAGCATCAATCGGAATTTACAAAGGGAAGCCAAATTTGCTTACCTTTCAGCTTTAATTCAACTATAGGAGGACTCTGGAGGTGTTGGGAGGGTTTGATTTGGCTTGAGAAGGGCTCGAATTGACCAATTTTAGCTCGGTCGAAATAGGGCAACTTCGGTCCGCTAGAGCTGCTTCATTGTTTGATCATGCCAATGCTTCTTTGGTGACCCTCGAAGTAAATGGAGACTATATGCGTGTAGCTGACTTCTCCCCAAATCCAAAGACCCAACCACACCTTCTTTTGCTCTGAAAAATGCTCAAGTCGAAGCTCTAGTTCGAGCTTCACTAGAAAATGAAGTAGATGAGAGATAATGGAGTTTTCAGGTGTGAGGAGGATGAATGAGGAGGGGCTCCTTATAAAGGAAGCTCAAAGACTTCTTGGTCATTCAATTGACACCTTAATGGTGATCATTCATTGTCTGAAACTCCCTGGCCAGAGACCTTTCATTTTCATCACCGCTGCTCGATTTTCTTGCGAGTGAAGAGTGTTGTCATCTAAAGGAAGAAGATGACATTGTTCCGAACTGGACCGGTCCTAACTAGGTTCAAAGCTTAAACTGGCCGGATTAGGCATGATTCGACCGAATTTTTCAAAATTGAAAATTTCTAAATTCATTCTCTATCCAATGGTGTCCTCAATTCTCCAATTTGAATTTTCTAAGTTACCTAAAAAAATGAATTTAGTATTCGGTTCAATAGTGGTCAAATCGGTCCAAACCAGTTCAATCAGATTCAGATCCGATTCAGCTGAATTGATTTGGTTTTCATATCTAATTCATCCTAAAGTCCACTTTCATGACTTTTGTGACTCATTAGGTCACTTGGGATCCATAAATTTCCCATTTTGCCCTTTCTCTATCATTTCTGGTTTGTAAACCGACTCGGTTTTCTCTTTGTAAATGACCGGTTCTTTCCCCGATTTTTCTTATTATCAAAGGACGATGTTTACAAGTGTTATTTTCTTCCTCAGGATGACAACATTGTTCATCAATGCAAAAAAATTCCTTCTCCAACGAAGGAATATTGGCTCCGATCAAGGCATTTTCGGGCGAGGATAAGCTCGACCAAAATGGAAAGTGGTCGGGGACAGGGTCCATGAGCTCCCTATATAAAGAGCTCCTCTCCATCCATCCTCCACACACCTCAAATTTCCATCCTCTCTTAACTGCTCCATTTTCCGGTGAAGCTCGAACTGGAGCTCTGACTTGGGTATTTTTCTTAGTTTGAGAAGGCTATTGGGTCCTACAGACTTTGGGGGAAGTCAACTACCTGGCAGAAACCTCCTTTCGACCTGAGGATCGTCGAAGAGGCACCGGCGAAATCAAACAGTGAAGTAGCTCCGATAGACCAAAGCTGACCTATTTTAGCCGAGCTGAATTCTGCAAAATTTTGACCTAATCCGACCAAACCAAGCCTCCCCGACACCCCTGCGACACTCACATAGCCTCAACAGAGTTGAAAGGTAAGCCAATTCAGCCCTCTTCCGTCATTATCGATCTATGTTAGAGAGAGAAAGTGCCAAATTTCACTGATTAAATTCACCCTCATTTGGACTTCAATTGTAGCAATTCTTGATCCTAGAAAAAACCTCAGGACGAGAGCTACCTCTCCAGATCAAAAGCTCAAACTGCCACCCCTCTAAAAGTAAGCTTCCGAGGCTTTCTCTCTCTACGAACAAATTTCTGGTGAAACTTCGTTTGAGCTCTTTTCGAACTCAAATCATGCAATTCAAAGCTTAATTGAATCATATATAGGTGTAGGAACTGATCCATACCATCAATTTGAGCAATTAACCCTGATTGAATGGCCAATTTGCATAAAACAAATTCGGTCAGTTTGAAGGGGAGAAATTGGGGAAAACATTTGTGAAAAATTAGGGGTTTTGAAAAATTGAGGGACCTTCATGCAATTTCTCAAAATTTAAGGCCAACTAGCAATGAGAAAGATGATGGAGGACCAATTGGTTAATTTTTGAAACATTTGAGGCTAAATTGCTATTTTTGGAAAATAGAGGAAAATCGTAATTTTCAAAAAATTGGGGACCAAATTGGAAATTTGGAAAAATTGAGCCCCTTACACAATTTTGAGTAAATTGAGGAACCAAAGGGAATTTTGGAAGCCTTGGGACTCAATTTGGGGGAAAGTTAGCATTAGGGAACAAAAGTTAAGGAAAATGAACTTTAGGGACCTAAGTGCAATAAACTAACAAGTTTGAGCCTAGTTGCTCATAAGTGAGAAAACGATGGTTGTCATGCCAAATCCTAATTGATAAGGATGCTCAAATTATGTAGGGACATGAGAGACCGTAACGCCAGCAAGGAAAAGCTAGCGTGGACATAGAAAAATAACTAGGGATGAACACATCACGGTCATTGGGTAAGTGGGCTTAATTATAAATCATACCTGATTGTGATGGTGATCACTTTAGAAATGAAAAATGACTTGTGAATAGGCTTGAGTGTCAGACGTCGTGGACGTTCCATTCAGACCCAAGGTAGAATTGGATAGGCTTTTATCTTGTTGGACGATAAAGATGCTCCGATCCACAAGTGGGTGTAGTGGACGGGTTGCACCTGTGAATGTGTTTACCCTTCCTGATGAAGGGCATGTGTTTGTTTGCTAAATGCCTCCCAAGGCAAGGGGATGGGCTAAGAATGCTAAATACACCTAATATGGAAATTGTAAACCCCGCCCTTTTGAGTTAAGGAAAACTAGGAAAAGAACTTATCAAATCAAGTGAGAAAAACCAAACCGGTTCACAAACCCGATCATTAGAGAACATGCAATTTGAGAAATTTACAACTCCTGAGTGACCCAAAGGGTTCATAAAGTCTTGGAAAAGAACCTTAGGACAAATTGGAAGAGAAAAACTAGACCGGTTCAGATGAACTAGATCAAACTGGATTGAACCGATTTATGAACCGAGTCGGTTCATGAACTAGAGCCGATAGAAAAAGGGCAAACTGGGAAATTTATGGACCCCGAGTGACCTAAAGAGTCACAAAAGTCAAGAAAAATGACTTTAGGATGAATTGGAGATGAAAACCAAACCGGTTCAGGTGAACTAGATCCGAACCGGATTGAATCGGTTTGGACCGGTTTGAACCACTATTGAACACGATGCTAAATTCATTTTTCTAGGTGGCTTACAAAATTCAAATATGAGATTTGAGGATATCATTGGATAGAAAATGAATTTAGATGAATTTAGAAATTTTAGATCTGAAAAACTCGGTCGAATTGGGGGTGAACCGGCCGGTTTAAGCATTCAACCCAGTTCGTACTGGTCCGGTCCGGTTCAGAATAGTGTCGTCTTCTTCCTTTAGATGACAACACTGTTCACTCAAAGGAAAATCGCGCAGCACCGATGAAGCTGAAAAGTTTTCGGCCAGGGAGTTTCAGGCAATGAATGACTACCATTAAGGCACCAATCGGATGACCAAGAAGTTCTCGAGCTTCCTATATAAAGAGCCCCTCCTCATTCATACCCTTCACACTCGAAAACTCCATTTCCTCTCAGTTGCTCCAATTTTCGACGAGGCTCAAACTAGAGCTCCGATATAGGGTCTTTTCTTAGCCAAAGAAGACATGGTCGGGTTCTTTGGAACCAGCAGAGGTTAGCTACACGCTTATAGTCTCCATTTGCTCTGAGAGTCACAGGAGAAGCGCCGGCATGATCGAATAGTGAAGCAGCTCCGACGGAGAGAAGCTGCCTTGTTTCGGCCAAGCAGAAATCGGCCAATTCAAGCCTTCTTCAGCCAAACCAAGCCATCCTAACACCTCCACAACCCTCCTACAGCCGAATTAGAGCAGAAAGGCAAGCCAATTCGACTCCACTTCTATAATTTCTAACCGGTGCTAGAGAGAGAACCGATGGTATTTCGATGATAAAATTTTCACTCAATTCGACATCAATTGATTCCATTCTTGATCCTAGGAGAAACCTTAGTACATGAGCTATCTACCCAGATCAAAGGCTCGGACCGTCACGCCCCCAATGGTAAGCTTTCGAAGCTTTCTCTCTCTAAGTCCAATTTTCCGACGAAGCTCCGTTTGAGCTCATTCCAGCACCAAATTGTGTAATTTAAAGTGCAATTGAATCGTATGAAAGTGTAGGAACTCCAATATAACTTCAATTAAACTCATTTGATTGGTCAATTTGATGAAATCAAATTCGGCAGAGTTAGAAAGTTGAAATTGAGGGAGAAATTGGGGGAAATTTGGGAATTTGGAAAATTCAAGGTACTAAAGTGCAATTTCATAAAATTGATGACCAATTGGTCAAGATAAAAATGTTGGAGGATCAATTGGGCATTTTTTTGGAATTTTTGGGGCAAAACTTACCATTTTTGTAAAGTAGGGGCAAATTAGTAATTTGGGAAAAGTTGGGGGACCAACTTGGAAATTTTGGAAATTAAACCCCTTTTTGTGAAATTGAATAAACTGAGGTCACAAGGTGAATTTTAAAAATTTTGGGATTCAATTTGAGGAAAAATAGGCAATAGGGACTTAAAGTTAAAGAAAAATAACTTTAGGGGCCTAATTGCAAATAAATGAAAAGTTTGGTTTTCTCATTCAATTAGAATGAATGAAGGCTATTAGGTCGAGGGATAATAAACAATGATGTTCATATCATGTAGGAACATGAAGTACCGGGAACGCCAGCAACTACAAGCTCACATGAATACAAAGAACTGATCGAGAGGAATTTATTGCATTAACAGGTGAGTGGGAATTTAATATCATACCCGGTTGGGATGATAAGCATCTCGAAAAGGAAAACCCACTGCTAAGTGGTATTTTAATCATAACATCTGAGAGGAGTGATGTGGAAATGAAGCAGAAAAACTACTTACCGGTTGTAAGTAGATCATACCTGGTTGGTATGATGAAACTTCCTCGAAGGAAGTAGAAAACTCATTCATCGGTTATGAGCAGAGATGTCCTCATACTCGTTTGGTATGATGGACAGTTAAAAAATATATTTTGTCGGAAGTTCTCTCCCCTAACTGTGTGCCACTGCTTAAACATTTTGGGAGTCCTTGATAGGAGCTTAAATAGCTCTATTAGGCCGGAGGCCTTGGTTTTGGAACTTGGGGGCCATATGCCCGATTTTGAAAATCTGGAACAGTGGGCCCTAGGCCAGTTGGAACGAGGAGGAGCTCGTAAACAAAAATTATCAATATGCCATGAAAACTTAAATAAATGAATTATTTGGTCATGGTACCGAAATAGGACTGACACACTCAGTCAACTAGCGACAATGCGACATGATAGGTCTCCGAACTAGTCAAGATAAACAGTTGCATAGATTATATGGCATTATGTGAAAAATGTAGATTGTGCATGCATTGTGTTTACGGGACCTTCAAGACGCCCAAGAGGGGTAGTGATGCATCCCAGGGCTCTAGACGACCTGGTGGATATAAGGGTAGTTAGTCGTTCCAGAAGTCTTGCAAAGCTCGAAGAATCTTCAAGCGCATTAGACTAGGGTAGGGGACAGGATAAGGTCTTTGTCCTCATACGGACACAAAGAATTATTACGGGATTGAGGGTCAGATGTTGCGAACATCCACTTATTCTCAGGGTTGAAGTGGACGTGCTTCTATCTAGGTGGCATGTAAAGTCGCTTCGATGCCACAAGTAGATTTAGTGGACGGGTTGGCCTGCGATTGTGTGTTTTACCTTCATGATGAAGGATGTGTATTGGGTGATTACACACCGTGGTAATAAGAAATGGTTATAAAAACTAAAATTTATAATGAATGGTTTTTAAAAGAAAATAAGGAGTCTGACACACTCCAAATTAAACATTTTTTGTAAAAGTTAAAATTTGAAAACCTAGTCATTGAGTCATTGTACTCACCTCCTCCCTTATATCCCTTCTAGGTAACCCCAAAGACCACCAGTTAACACACCTCAAAGGCACGTATGATAAGTTTAAAATTTTGTGTAGTTTTGATTTATGTTATTCTAGGAAATGTACATTTTTAAAGGACGCCTTACTCCTCATGGTTTATAGACAGGGGCAACCCTTAGTAGATCGGGAGAGTGGCGGGTTGATCATGGGGATCCGACCAAACCAGGTCGGGGCGTGATAGAAATGAAAAAGGTTTCTGAAATAGAAATTGAGAAAAACCCTTTATAAAGGAAATGATAACCTTGGCATGGTTTGGATAAAAATATTTTGAAAACTCACTCCTAACATCAGTTCACTCACTGAGTTTTAGAACTCACCCTCTCCCTTTTACCACTTTTCAAGAGTAAAGAGATATAATGAAAGAGAATGAGAAGATGTACCCTCCATTAGGAATGATTAAAATTCCTTTTAAGTTTGCATTAGATTGATTTATGCTATTCTAGGGAACAAGGTTTGAAATTACGTATGGCTCCTCTTGATTTAAAAGAAGGGGAAACCCCTCTTAAACCAAGGGGGCGACGGGTTGATCATGGGGATCCCACCAAACCGGTTAGAGGCGTGACAACTTGAGTGGTATTAGAGCAATGTTCCCTTGAAAGTATTATCAATACTATGCCTTGACACTAACAAAAACTTAATTACCCTGTAGGAAGAAGAGTCCCAAGGAAGTTCGTCGTGCGAACCAAACCCACGCACGAAATCATGAAAAAGGCTCCTACCTCCAGTAAGATAGACGTTCAAAGGTTTATTGAAGTCGAGAAGAAAGTTCCAAAAGACATGGTTGGGGACTATAGGAAGCTTGTGGGGGGCATTGTTAGAGCTAGACGGCATAACGTATCCTCTCCCAAGGCAGGAAGAACCTATACCTCCTCCAGGGAGCCTGACACCCCCTCTAGTCCCGCGACAGCCAAAAAGGACCCCAGCTAGGAGGGAGGCCAGGAACAACTACTAGGATGCCCATGCAACTTTTATGAAAGTTCACTAGGTGCCCCCATTGACTCAATACAGCTTTAACCCTCCCTAATGGATTAAGTGGACCTATGAGTGCGAAGCGGGGGTGTTGGGAAGGTATGGACTCGAGGTGTTCCATAAAAACCGTCCCAGTAGGGAAGCCCAACAGGAGTATGAATGGACATCAACCAATTCATCGAAGCCCTCAGACCATGAATCTTGAAACAATTCAAAGGCTAACTCCCAGCCTAGGACCCCGAGGAACTAGAATAAGAAGTAGTGAGAAATTTCCTGTAATAAGCTGAGTGCAGCAAAAAACTATCTCCTTGAATGAATAAAGACCATTTTCTATTTAAAAGTTAGTCTCCCAATTAATGACAAGTACCATTAATAGATTAGAATCAAGACTCAGGGTAGTTTGTGGAGAAAAGGCCACCTGAGAAGGAAGACTATAAGTCACCTCTAGTTAATACTAACTGACAACCCTAAGATAGCCAATCTAAATATTTTCCACCATAAGAACAAAGGAACTCCCAACATAGAGCAATAAGGCAACAAGAAAAAAGACTAAGAAGGAACAAAGAGCCTACTTAGAAGGGGAATCATCGAAAGGGACATGCCCTAACCAAGAAACAATGAACCCAACTGAAAAGGGAAAAGTAAAGAGTATGCTCATAAAGGGGCCGAGTGTAAGGGAAGCAATAGTTCTACGGGGTCAAAGGATAGGATAAATCTGGGGAAAGGGAAAAGGAGAAGGTGGCATCAAGGGATGCGGTAGGAGTGGGAGGAGTAGTACTAGAAAGAAAACCTAGGGACCGACAAGGGATTAAGCGAGCTCTTCTAAAGGAGGCAAGAAATTCCGGAACAAAGAGGAGCTGAGCTTGCCTCTAAGAAGAACAAGTTGAAAGAAAGACAACAAAAAATATGGCACCTAAGACGTACCCGTGGGACTTCCCCAGAAAGAATTAAACCTGGAAAATGAAATAAAGAGGTTCTAGGATCGGTAGCTGCAGGAGCAAGGAGAGGAAAATAAGTATTAAGGAAAGAAGGAAAAGCCTTAAAGGAGCATTAGGGAGGTTGAACGTGAAACTCCCAGGATGGAAGTCACTAGGTAAAAAGGATAAAGGTAGGAAGTGAGACCACAAAAGGGAAATTCCCAAACCATGGAACCGATAGGTGGATCATAAGAGGCTTAACCCGAAATAAGGAACATTAAAAAGGGACATAAGTGGTTAAGGATGTCTCGGATAGCAAGTGTGACCTACTTTAGAAAAGGGGAGTAGCCAAGTAGGAAGCAACTAGTAACAACAGAATGATCAAGGACACTAAACGATGCCCTAAGAATGACCAGGAAGTGGTAAAGACTGCACCCTAAATAGGGTAATAGGATGAGCATTAAGAACAAGTAGACCCAAGGGACAACTATCTCGAGATAACCAGACAATGAGACCAGTAAGGACGAGGCAGTTAATGAACTGTCCCTTGTAAGAATCATGGACTCAAACCCCAACAAAGAAGGGAGAAGTGAAAAGGCCAAATGTTGGAAAAGAAGGATGAAGGAAATCCTTAAAAAAATCAATGGCCGAAAATGGAATGACGTACCGCCATATTTTTAAGGAAGGGTACACGGGAAGGATGATTACAAAGGATGCCATAAAGTTGCTCTAAGGTCGGATACCTGTATGGGTGCAGAAAGGAATAAGCCAATCAAGGAAAGAAGTCCTAAGGAAGTATATGCTCCAATGAAGAGGCAATGAACCTAATTAAATTAGGAAGAGAAGATAAGCTCGCAAATGCAATGCATGGTGAGGTGAAAAAGATCAAGTACAAAGGAAATGTACACATGAAGACCCAAGGAGTAAGTAAAACCCAAGGAATGGGTAAGTGGTGAAATAACATCAAATGATGCATAAATAAGTGGGAATGGGCGGTATACCCCAATTAAAAGAACAAGGGAATGAATTCCGAAGGAAATAAAGCCCTTAGAAAGGACGTACTCCAGTCAAAATGTGATTTAAAGGAATCATGATGGACATTAGGACTAATTCTGATCCATGCCCATGGAGCTTAAGATTGATTATCGAGGCCTAATGTAAAGGATACAAAATAAGACTCGACAATCGGGGATACCTCGGATAGGAAGTAAAGGGGTGAATTGGGAAATTAAGGTCGGTGAAGGATTAAAGTTGGGCGAAAGCTCTAATTCAAAAGGGTGTAAGAGTATGAAGGAAGGAAAGCTTCAAGGAATGGTAAGAAGTTTGAACGTAATGCTCCTAAGGTGGAAGTCTCTACTTTAAAGGATATAGTAGAGAATGAAATCATCAAAAGGGGAACTCTCTAAATAAAGGAATTGACACGTAGACAAAAAAGATCAACTCGGGATAAAGAATCGTGAAATGGTCATGAATAAGTAAGAGTGGATTGAAGAAAAGAAAGTCCATGAGTAAAGGATGTCATTGGAAATGAGGAAGGACATAAGAGAGAAAGAATCTCAATGTGTCGGTAAGTCATCAGGAAACTTGATGATTAGAACCGGGGGAAAACCAATAAGGAAGTTGGTAAGGAATGAGCAAATAAGGAAAAGCCGACACAATCCTGATGTCAAAATTTTAAAGGAGATGTCAAAATTTTAAAGGACAATTGGATAGCACCGAAGGTAGTTAGGGAACACTACCGAGTAATAAGAAGGAATGAAGCCACACGACTCCTAAGCAGTTGGAAAGGCATGAACAATCATCAATGATATATATTCTAGAACTATGAGGGACAAACATTTTAGAACATGTAGTTCCAACAGTCCCAAGAAAAGGTGGCTCAAGAAGACAGAGTTTGTTAGTCACATCTAAGAACTGGAACTAGAGTCGTAGTAAACCAAAGATGGAAGAGGGATCAAAATAAGATAAGGAGGAAATTATATCCAAACCCATGATGTTAAGGACGAAAAGTCCAAAAGGATGCTAATGTAAGAGCATCAACAACCAAGGGAATGATTGGAAATGGGGACGATCAGATATATATGGAACACCCAACCGAGTGATTTGGATAAGAACCCTCAAGAGGAAAAATCTTACCCTAAGTAGAGTAAGAAGTGGACCTAAGCATGTACCTTGGAATTAGTCAATAGGACATGATTAATCATGATACACTCCATGGAGTGAGTGGAAAATGGAAAGGAAGAAAGATTTCTTAAGTGTGTGGCTAAAGGACTAAGTGAGGGAAACAACCAAAGTAATTGCACGTCGAGCAAACCCCAAGAGGACATCAAGGGCAGTTACTCCTGATGCAAAAGATTTCTGACTTAGCTTTAGGGACAAAACCCCTAAAAAGAGGGGAGAGTTGTAAATCTCGTCCTTTAAAGATAAGAAAATCGGGAAAATAATCGATCAATTCAAAAGATAAAACTAAGGGGCTTAATGAACCCAAACTGGTAAAGAAAGGGTAAAATGGGAAATTAGCAAGTCCCAAGTGACTCAAAGAGTCATAAAAATCATAAAAAAGAACCATGTAACAAATGGGAAGATAAAGCTAGACCGATTTAGGTTGAATCGGACCTGAACAGGATTGAACAAGTTTGAAGCATGCATAAAAAAGTTTCTAAATTTATTTTTCTTGATAGCTTAAAATGTTCAAATTTGGAAATTTAAGCCACCATTGGATAGAAAATGAATTTAGATTAATATAGAAAATTTTAATTTTGAGAAAACCGATCGAATTGGGCCTGAACCGGTCAATTTTGGCCATAAAGGTAGGAAGTGAGACCATAAAAAGGGAAATTCCCAAGTTAAGGAACTGACAAATGGAACATAAGAGGCTTAACCCGAAATAAGGAACCTAAAAAAAGGGGAATAAGTGGTTAAGGTTATCTCAGGATGGCAAGTGTGGCCTGCTTTGGAAAAGGAGAGTAGCCAAGTAGGAAGCAACTAGTAATAATAGAATGATCAAGGAAAATAAACGACGCCCTACGAAGGACCGAGAAAAGGTATCAACTACACCCTACAAAGGGCGACATGATGTGCATCAAGGACGAGTGAATTCTAGAGACTACTGCCCCAGACAGTTGTACAAGAAAAATAGTAGGTACGAGGCAATTAACGAATTGACACTCGGGAGAACCATGGATTTAAACCCTGGCAAAGAAGGGAGACGTAAAAAGGTCAAATGTCGAAAAAGAAGGATGAAGGAAATCCTTAAAGAAATCAATGGCCGAAAACTGATCGACGACCAAACTCAAGCCACATGAGGGATTAAGCAAGCTCTTAGAAGGAGATTGAGAAACCTCAAAAGGAAAGAGATCGAAATCCCTCCCTAATAAAAAAAAAATTATAGTGAGTACATGTCAAGCCCTGACCCGGTTTGGTTGGATCCCTGTGATCAACCCGCCACTCTCTCGGTTTATTAAAGGGTTTCCCCTTATCGTAAACCGTAAAGAGTAAGGCGTCCTTTAACTTGCACCTTTTTCCTGGAATAGCATAATCAAAACTGTATGAAATTTAAAACTTTACATACCTGTCTTACAGGCATCTTAGTTGATGGTCTTTAAGGGGAGGCTTTCTGGGATTTCCTAAAAGGGATATAAGGGAGGGGGTGAGTACGACTACTCAGTGAATGGGTTTTTAAAAGCTTTTGACTTTTAAGAAAAACATTTATATGGAGTGTGCTAGACTCCTTTGTTTTAAAAAAATCCCATCATTTAAAAATTTAGAATTTTCCATTATTTCTTAGTTACCACGGTGTGTCATCACCCAACACACATTCGCAAGTCAGTATCACTACTGAACCCGCTAGTGGCTTCGGAGCGACTTTTCCTGCCACTCGGATAGAAGTACGACCACTTCTACCCTGGGAATGAGTGGATGTAGGTGACATCCTACCCACAATCCCGAAATCACTTCTTCATGTCCGTATGAGGACAGAGACCTCATCATGTCCCCACTTCGGTCTCATGCGCTTCGTGCTACTCCAGATTTCGCACAGACACCTGGAACGACGAACTGCCCTTATAGCCACCAGGTCGTCCAGTGCCCTTAGGACACATCACTACCCCTCATGGGCGTCTTGATGATCATGTACTCACAGTGCATGCACAAACAATGTTTTCTTATATTTCCATGTAATCTGTGGTGCCACTAGTCCAACGGCCCCAACTATCAACTCAACCCGCAGCTGTTTGTCTTGACTAGTCCGTCGACCTGTCATGTCGCACTGCCGCTAGTTGACTGAGCATGTCGGTCCTATCTTGGTACCATGGCCAAACAATTCACTTATTAAGTTTTATGGCACATATATCATGTTCATTTACGAGCTCCTGCTCGTGCCAAATGGCCTTGGGCCCACTGTACGAGATTTTCAAAATTGGGCATTTAGCCCCCAAGTTCCAAAATCGAGGCCCCCGGCCTATTAGAGCTATTCGAGCTCCCGTCAAGAAGGTCTCCCAAATTGTTTAAGCATTGGCACACAGTCAGGGGAGAGCACTTCCGACAAAAACAGATTTTTACTGTCCATCATACCGACCGGTATAAGGACATCTTCGTTCATAACCGATGAACGGGTTTTCAACTTCCTTCGAGGAAGTCTCATCATACCAACCGGGTATGATCTACTTACAACCCGTAAGTAGTTTTTCTGCATAACTTTCACATCACTTTCTCTAAGTAGTGATGATTAAAATACCACTAAACAGTTGGTTTTTTATATTGAGGCACTTATCATCCCCAACCGGGTATGATGTTAGTAAACCCACTCACAACCGGTAAGTGGTTTTTAACTTTAAACTGTGCTCATCATCCCAACTGGGTATGATGTGAATAACCCACTCACCCGTTAATGTCGTGAATTCCACTAGACCGGTTCTTGGTATTCACGCGAGCTTGTCCTTGCTGGCGTTCCCGGTACTTTGTGTTCCTACACGATATGAACAACCTTGTTCATTATTACTCGGCATAACAGCCTTCATTCATTTCCAATGAATGAGAAAACCCAAACTTTTAGTTATTTGCAATTAGGTCCCTAAAGTTATTTCTCTTTAACTTCAAGTCCCTAATGTTGGTTTTTCCTCAAATTGAGTCCCGTAACTTTTAAAATTTATCCTAGTACCTCAATTTATTCAATTTCACCAAAAAGGGATTTAATTTCCCAAATTTCCGATTTGGTCCCCCAATTTTTCCAAAATTACCATTTTGCCCTTCTTTTACAAAAATGGTAAGTTTTGCCCAAAAAATTCCAAAATTCCTCAATTGGTCCTCCAACATTATTTTCATGCCCAATTGACCCTCAATTTCATAAAATTGTATTTTGGCCCCTCGAATTTCGAAAATCCCCAAATTTTCCCCCAATTTCAACTCTTCAACACTACCGAATTTAATTTCATCAAATTGACCGATCAAACACTTCTAATTATTGAAATTGGAGTTGAAATTGAGTTTCTACATGTTCATACGATTCTAAGAAACTTTGAATCGTAGATTTTAACATCGAAACGAGCTCAAACGGAGCTTCGTCGGAAAATAGACTGTAGAGAGAAAGCTTCGATTTCTCATCGGTGAAGGCACAACAGTCCGAGCTTTCGATCTGGGCAGATAGGTCTCATCCTGAGTTTCATCCTAGAATCAAGAATTACATCAATTGATGCGAAATTGGATTAGAATTTCATCATTGAAATTCGGTCGACTCTCTCTCTAGCACCGATCGCAAATTGTAAAGGGGAGCCGAATTGGCATACCTTTCAGTCCTAATTCGGCCGTGGAAAGGCTGAGAAAATATTGGGAGGGCTTGGTTTGGCCTGAGGAGGGCTTGAAATGGCCGATTTCAGCTTGGCCGAAATAGGACAGCTTCGGTCCGCCGGAGTTGCTTCACTATTCCATCATGGCGGCGCTTCTCCAACGATTCTCGGATTAATTGGAGTTTGCTATCAGATAGCTGTCTTCTCCTCGGTTCTAAAGAGCCCGACCTTTGTTCAAGTCGAAGCTCTCGTTCGAGCTTTACCGGGAAATGGAGCAGTAGAGAGAGAGAGAGAAGTGTTAAGGTGTGAGGAGAATGAAATGGGGATTACCTCTTTATATAGGCGTAAAACCCATGTATTAAATGGACGAGATTTATTACTAGTATTAATATTGCCATAAATTATTGATATTAATTCCAATAATTTAATTTCGGTATTAATTCTAATAAATTAAATTTTGGTATTAAATTATTTGTATTAATTCCAATAATTTAATTTAGGTATTAAATTATTGGTATTAATTATAATAATTAAATATATATTAATTTATGATAAGGCGTACATACAAATTTTTGACCGAAATTTCAGGTTACAAAAAAATGCATACTTCCCAGGAGGTCACCCATCCTCACACTACTCTCGAGCAAGCATGCTTAACTTTAAAGTTTTTATGGAATCTAGTTCACTTGAACCACTTTGATTTTTGTTTTCTAATTTGTCTTAAGTTTCTTTTAGAAGGTTTAATGAACCCTTTGGATCACCCGAGAGTTGTAAATTCCAAACTTGCCCATTCAGAAATAATCGGGTTTGTAAACCGGTTCTGAATCCTCACTTGGTTTGACCGGTTCTTTTCCTGGTTTTCCTTAGTTCAAAAGGGCGGGTTTTACAGTACAAGTTGGAATAAAGACAAGGTACAAAGGATGTATCAGCAAGATTCCCAAAGTAAGTGTAAGCAGGAGAGGATGGCATCAAAGGACATCATGAGGTTGACTTAAAGATAGATACCCAAGAAGACGATGGAAAGAGGAAATCTGAGAAAAAAGGAGGAAGCCTACCAAGGAAGGGGGCCCTAGAGAGGCACTGTGAAATAGTCACGAGTGAGTAAGGAAGGAATGAGAAAAGGGATCCTTGAGTAAATGACGCCATTGGAGATGTGGCGGGACATAAAGAAGGAAAAATCCCAAGCATATCGATAAGACATGAAGTAATCGGAAAGCCCAAATATTGAACTGGGAAAATCCAATAAGGAAGTTGGTAAGAAATGAGTAGATAAGGAAAACTAACAAAATCATGATGTTAGAATGTGAAGGGACAATTGGATAACGTCGAAGGTATTTGGGGAACACTACCAAGTAACAAAAAGGAATAAAGCCACATGACTCCTAACGGTTGGAAAGGCATAAACGTTATCGATAAAATGTTCTAGAACTATAATGAACAAAGAAAATTCTAGAACACGCCATGTTGTAACGGACATGTAGGTCAAATAGTCCCAAGAAAATGTGACTCAAGTAAGAAAGTGTTCGTTAGTTAAACATGACGAAACCAAACCTAATAACTAAGACCAGAGTTGTAGAAAACAAAAAATTGAGGAAGGACTAAAATTGAGGAAGGACTAAACAGGAACTATCAAACGTTTATGGAACATCCAACCTAATGACCTAGATAAAAAAAAAACCCTCAAGAAGAAGAATTTTACCCTAAGCAGAGTAAGAAGTGGACCTAAAGGTGTACCTTTGGATTTGTGGGTAAAACATACCTAATCAGGATAAACTCCATGGAGTGAGTAAACAATTGAAAGGAAAAGAAATTCCTTAAACACATGATTTAAAGGGCTAAGTGAAGGAACAACCAAAGTAGTAGCATGTCAAGCAAACCCCAAGTTGATATCAAGGGAAATATATTCCTAATGCAAAGGATGTTGATTATGTTTTGGGGACAAAACTCCTTAAAGGAGGGGAGAGTTGTGAAACCCGTCATCTAGAATAAAGGAAAATCGGGAAAGAACCGATCAATTTAATGAGAAAACCAAACCATTTAAGGAACTGAGAATGACAAAGAGGGGTTAAAATGGGGAATTTGAATATCCCAAGTGACCCAAAAGTCATGAGGAAGAACAATGAAGTAAATTGGATGGGAAAAAAAGACCGGTTCAGGGTGAACTGGACCTGAAATAGATTTAACCAGTTTGAATCATACATGAACTGGCCTCTAAATTCATTTTTCTTGGTGGTTTGAAAATCTTAATTTGGAAAATTGAGGCCATCATTAGATAGAAAATGCATTTATATTAATTTAGAAATTTTTAATTTTGAGAAAACCGATCGAATCGTACCTGAACCGACCAATTTTTGCTGTTGAACACAGTCGAACCGGTCTTGTCCAGTTTAGAATTGTGTCGTATTCTTCCTTGGGATGACAAGACTATTCATATGGCAGAAAAACTTTCCTTCTATGGTGAAGAAATATTCCCTCCAATTTGGGCATTTTCTAAAGAGCATAAGCTCGACCAATATGGAAACCGATAGGGCAGAGGGTCCTTGAGCTCCCTATATAAAGAGATTCCTTCCATTCATCCTTCACACACCTCAAAAAATTGAGGGATCTCTATGCAATTTCTTAAAATTGAAGGCCAATTGGAAATGAGAAATATTATCGGGGACCAATTGGTCAATTTTTAAAATATTTGGGGTCAAATTGCTATTTTTGGAAAGTAGGGGCAAAACCAAAATTTTTGAAAAGTTGGGGACCAAATTAGGAATTTGGAAAAACTGAGCCCCCTTACACAATTTTAAGTAAATTAAATACCCAAGGAGGATATTGGAAGTCCTAAGTGCAATAAACCAAGAACTTTGGGCCTATTCGCTCATATGTGAGAAAACGAAGACTATCATGTCGAATCCTTATTGATAATGATACCCAAATCGTGTAGGGGCACGAGAGATCGGAATTTCAGCAAGAAAAAGCTAGCGTGGACTTGGAAGCTGACTAGGAACGAACATCATACCCGGTTGGGGTGATGAGCACATTTTAATTGAAAAGAAAAACCACTTATGAGTGGGAATTTTATACATCATACTAGATGGGATGTTGAGCACTTTTTCAAAGAATAAAATCCACTTACCAGATGTGAGTAGGCATAAACAAAAATCATCCCTGGTTGTTATGATAAGGTCCTTAAGGAAAGGAGAAAACCACCTACTTGTTGTAAGCGAATCCATCATCACATCCTGTTGGTGTGGTGGAATAAAAATATATTTTTTGTCAAAAGTGTTATCCATTGACTGTGTGACATCTACTTAAAATATTTGGGAGACCATCTTGACGGGAGCTAGAAAAGCTGAAATAGGCTAGGGGCCTTGGTTTTTGAACTCATAGGGCTCAAGGCCTAGTTTTAGAAAACACGTGCACTGAGCCCATGGCCAACGGGCACGAGCTGAAGCTCGTAAACAAACATTATTAGGAAGAGCCATGAAAAATCCTAATTAAAATGGAATTGTTTGTGTGATAAGCTACGGTATCAAGTCAGGACCAACAATGCTCAATTGACTGGTGGCAATGCTTCAGGGCTAGGTTGACAGACTGGCCTTGACAAATAGCTGCAGGTTGGGTTGAGTGTTAGGGCTGCTGGATCGTGGGCACCAAAGAGGATGGATAACTATATCAAAACTTTTGTTTGTGCATGTACTTAAGGATCAAGATCATTAAGATGCCCCAGGGGATAGTGATGAGTCCCAAGGACTGTTGGACGACATGGGGGCAGTAAGGTAAATTTGTCGTGCCAATTAGTCATGAAGCTCTAGGAGCTTCTTGTGCATGAGACCGAGGTGGGGACAAGATGAGGTCTCCGTCCTCATACGTACATGAAGTGGCATTCGGATCTGAGGGTCGAACGTCTATGACGTCCACTCAAGCTCATGGTAGAAGTGAACAGGCTTCTACCGGGGTGGACAACAAAGTTGCGCTAGTCCAGAAGTAGGTGCAATTTAGGACTGCCCTGCAAATGTGTATACCCTTCCCAATGAAGGGCGTGTGTTTGTCTGCTAAACGCCTCCCGAGGCAAGGGGATGGACTGAGAGAGCTAAACACACCTCATATGGAAATGGAAAAAGGTTTTGGAAATTTGAATTTTAGGAAATCCTTTAAAAAGGAAATGTTAATCTTGGCATGCTTTTGATAAACTGAAAATATTTTGAAAACTCACTCCCAACACCCGCTCACTAAGTTGTAGAAACTCACCCCTCCCTTTACCCCTTTTTAGGCAAAAGAGGAAGACCAACTATAAAGACCCCTCGTAGTTGAACCATAAATGCAGGTACAAAAATTTTAATATATTTAGTTTTGTATAATGCTATTATAGGAAAAATAGGGAAAAAAAAGCCTAACTACTCGTAGTTTAGAAAGGGGTGAAACCCCTCATAGACCAAAGGGAGTGGCGGGTTGCTCACGGGGATCCGACCAAACCGGGTCGAGGAGTGACACTTGTGGTACGAGACCATCAAGATGTTCTAGGGGGTAGTGATGGGTCCCAAGGGCTGTTGGACAACATGGGGGGAGATAAGGGTAGTTTGTCATGCCAGTCAGTCATGAAGCTTTGGGAGCTTCATGCGCATGAGACCGGGTGGGGTCAGGATGAGGTTTCTATCTTCATATGAACACGAAGTAACATTCAGGTCTGAGGGTCAAACGTTTAGGACATCCACTCAGACTCAAGGTAGAAGTGGACGATAAAGATGCTCCGATCCATAGGTGGGTGCAGCAGACAAGCGCATCTACGAATGTGTGTACCCTTCCTAATGAAGGGCATGTGTTTGTTTGTTAAATGCCTCCCGAGGCAAGGGGATGGGCTAAGAAATCTAAACACACCTATTATGGAAATGGAAAAAAGGTTCTTGGAAAAATTGAATGTGAGGAAGCCCTTTTTGAAAAGGAAATGTTAACCTTGGCATGGTAAACTAAAGATGTTTTGAAAACTGACTCTAAACACCCACTCACTGAGTTGTAGAACTCACCCCCTCCCTTTTACCCCTTTCAAGTAACTAAGGAAAAACTAACATTAAAGACCCTCCTATACTGAAACTGTAAAACATGTATGTCTATTTAAATATATATTCAGTTTTGTATAATGATATTCCAAGAAAAACTGGAAAAAGGATGCATTACTCCTAGTGATTTAGAAATGGGTGAAACCCTTCATGGACCAAAGGGAGTGGCAGGTTGCTCATGGGGATCCGACCAAACCGGGTCGTGGTGTAACAAATGTTCAAATGAAGAGAAATCACATCATTGGAAAATAACCAATCTGAGTGTGACACGTGACCTTAGTGAATGGTTAGCAGAGGAAAGTCCCCATTAGAAGGACTGACCAAAAGAAGACTGACATGTGGCAAGGATGCCACATCATTGACCAACAAGGATGTCTTAGAAGGGTAAACCATTCAGGAGTTGACACGTGACAAGGCCACGTCGGACGATCACAACCAATCAAAGGAGTACACATGGAAATGGCATAATGGGTCAGAATTTAAATCAACCAATTAGAGGATACCACTTGTCATGGTCAACAAAGTACTAGATTCGATCAACGGTCACATCGGTTTAGGCGACCGATGAAAGGCTACCATGTATCCAGTCAAAGGGTAACTTGGATGTTGAGAGGGAGGTCATGTGTCAACCTCTAATTGGTTGACCATTCTTTGATATCCTAGTCGGCCACTAACCTGGTACCTTTGCCATGTGCCAGCTCCTCATTGGTCAGCCTTGCTGAATAGGCTTCTCCTTGATTGGTCGTTGACTGAGGACACATGTCGCTCTCCCATTGGGTAGTCTTTAGTGATGTCGATTTTCTTCGTTTGACCGTTGACTAGAGACACATGTCACACTCGGATTGACCTATGCTTTCAAACGATGATTGAGTTGCTAACTAGGTGCACTTCACCATGTGTCTTATTCTAATTGGTTGTGCGTGCTAACTAAGCATTGACCTTGCAAGTATTCTTTTGAACAACTGGACTGTTGACCGATTCGGTCAAACCGAGTTAGGCGACCCGAAAGCAAAAATCGACCGGTTTAGGCCTGATTTAACCTGTTTCTAAAAATTAAAAATTTCTAAATTCATTTTCTACACATTGGTGACTTCAATTTCCCAAATTAATATTTTAAAGTCATTTAGAAAAATGAATCTTTGAACCGGTTCTTCCTAGTTCATACTAATTCAACTCGGTTTAGGTCTGGTTCACCTTAAGTTCTTCTTAGGACAACGTGTGCATGCATACTTAAATAGATAAATGTTTTAGTCTAAGCTCTCTTGTTGACTGACTGTAAGTTCTTCTTGACTAGAGTTCGAGACTATGCTTTTGGAGGTTCTAGATTAAGTTCTTTTGCCTTTGGTGGTGGGTATGGTCCTCCATGGTATTTACAACACCTTGAGTAGCTATTTATACTTGGCTCTTTATATTCTGATGAAAACATCTCACTCCATGAAGTCCCAAGTCTTGCTCTCCAAGTGACAGATATCTCATACTTTTCAAGTACCATGACCTCATACTCATAGGCTTGGCACATGAAATTTGTTGGTTCCAGTTTGGTTTGTTCAGGATGTAAATTCTTAAATGCTCGTACATAGTTTGCAAAGGCTTTCCAAAAGTTCTTCTCAGCTTCCTTTTGGATTTGTGATAGGGCATAATTGTTGGCCTCGTTCTTGGATTGAGGTTTTGATAGTGGTGTCTAATCTTTCACTGAAATTCAGGATGTTCTCTTATTTTTTAGAATTTTCCTACAAATATAGCCTTTCCGTAAGAAAAAATTTTCAAGAGATATTTTATGCTATAATAATTTATGATATTATTTTTAAAATATTTCTCCAAATTTCTATATTTTCAAAAATAGTTTATTTCAAAACTCAAGTTCGAAAATCTTTCATTCTAATACCAATTTAGTTGTCACACCCCAACTTAATTTGGTCAGAACCTTGTGAACAACCCGCCACTCTTTCTGTTATTTTAAAGAGTAGTTTATTTAAATCATACTGGTAGGAGTTATGCGTAACTCAAAAGAAATATTTCAAAATATTTTCAAGTAAATATCTTTTTATAAAATATACCAGAATATTATTAAAGCATAAAATGTACCATGTAGGTAATACTCTATACATGTTCCTCTTCATGGTTTTTCCTAGGAGGTTTAAGAAAGAGGGGTGAGTTCACAACTCAATAAGTTGTTTTCAAGGTATAAGGTTTAAAAAGATAATATGATATCTTTCATATTGCCATATTGTTTATTCAGTGGGTTTGTATTAGACAAATAACCAAACATCTTTATTCTCATAAAAAGGGATCACTCATTCGCAGAATAAACCATCTGAGTCTACAAACTCGGCTTGTTCCATTTGTGGTACGGAGCATCTTTACCATCCACCTTGGTGATAGTCTATAACATCTACTACGTTGGTGCGAGGCTACAACATTGACCAATTGTATTTGTTAGCACCATTATCCAACCCCAAACATTCTTCGAATATATTTGTTCGCTATAGTAAGATTAGACCTCTACTCCTTCACCTCGGTCTTAAATGGGCATAGGGACTCCCAGAACCACATGACATAATGAACTAGCTATGACTTCTCTTGTCCCAAACTTGCAGTCCAACAACCCTTAGAACTAACACTACCCCATACCAAATGTCTCTTTGGTTCCGCAAAAGGTTGCAATCACATACAAAATTAGTTTTGGATATTAGATCCTTTCTCTTTAGGCTGCCAGCCTAACGAACTCTAACCCGATTCCTGGCTATGCAACTTAAAGACACATTATCCGTTTGAGATAATTTTATTAGGATGAAAACTTAAGTTTTATCTACGGGACTAGGCACGTTCCCATTGGCCTTGGGCCCACTGTACGTGTCACGCCCCAACCCGGTTTGGTCGGATCCCCGTGAACAACCTGCCACTCCCTTTGGTTCTTGAAGGGTTTCGCCCTTTCCTAAACCTTGAGGAGTATGGCGTCCTTTCACCTGTATCTTTAATCAAAATTGAATATATTAAATCTTACATACCTATCTCACAGGTTCGTTGTCATGCCCCGACCTAGTTTGGTCGGATCCCCGTGAGTAACCCGCCACTCCCCCGATTTATTAAGAGTTTCCCCTTCTCTAAACCGTGAGGAGTAAGGAATCATTTTTCACATGTATCTTTTCTAGAATATAATTAATCAAAATTGAATACATTAACCTTACATACATGTCTTGCAAGTACAGCTATCAAAAAGTATTTAAGTGAGTTTTCCCTTGGTTACTTGAAATGGGGTAAAGGGACGTGGTGAGTTCGACAACTCAGTGAATGGGTGTTGGGAGGGATATTTCATAAACCAAAACATCTTTAATCGGAGTGAGCCAAACTCCTTTTTTCTTTAAGAATATTCTTTTCTCAAATTCCAGTTTTCAAAACTTTTACCCTCCCCAGGGTGACTTTTTCTTTTAAAATTTCTTTTTCAAACCTTATTCCATGGTTTTACCATTTCTTTTTCCAAGGATTCTCAAATCATTTCCAAGGTTTTTATAACCTTTTTCCCATTTCATTATTAGGTGTGTTTCACAAACAACACAAGCCCTATTTGCGAGAAGCAATTACGTCGACTACACCCACATGTGGATCGGATCGTCTTTACCATCCACTTAGATAGAAGTCTCTAACTTCTACTTAGAGTCTGGGTGAACATTTCTAACGTCCTACCCTCAAACCCAAAATACTTCGTGTCTATATGAGGATGGAGACCTCATCCCGACCCCACCTCGGTCTCATGCGCATGAAGCTACGTCAAGCTTTCCAAACTATTAGCATGACAAACTGCCCTTGTCTCCACCATGTCATCATGTAGCCCCTCGGATACATCACTATCCCTCTTGGGTGTCTTGATGGTTCCGAACTTCAAGTGTATGCACAAATAAAAGTTTTCTACAAAGCCATTTATCTTTGGTACCACTGGTCCAACAGCCCCGACCCTTAACTTGACCAATAACTATTTGTCTAGACCGGTCCGTCGACCAGGTCCTGTTGCACTGCCGCCAGTCCATCGAGTATGTTGGTACTGTCTTGGTATCATGGTGAGATCACAAAATTCATTTATTAAGAATTTTCATGGCTTAATCATCATGTTTGTTTAAGAGCTCTTGTTCGTGCTAACTGGCCCTAGGCCCCCTGTATGTCATTTTCCAAAACTGGGCATTTTAGCCCTCAAGTTACAAAACCGAGGCTTCTGGCCTATTTGAGCTATTTCAACTCTCGTGAAAAAGGTCTACCAAAAGTTTTAAGCATTAGCACATAGTTAAGGGAGAACACTTATGACAAAATAAATTTTTAACTTATCCATCACACAAATCAAGTGTGATGATATCTCTGCTTACAACTGGTAAGCAGGTTTTCTACTTCATTCCAGGAAGTCCATCATACCAACCGGGTATGATCTACTTACAACTGTTAAGTAGTTTTTCAGCGTAGTTCTAACATCAATCCAACCTGGTGTTATGTTAAAATTCTATATAGTAGTGGTTTTTTATTCATTTTCGAGTTGCTCATCATCCCAAACGGGTATGATGTGAAAAATCCCACTCACCCGATAAGTGCAGTGTATTCCTCTTAATTGGCTTTTTGCCTCCACCCGAGCTTATCCTTGCCGGCATTCCCAATCCTTCATGTTCCTACACGATTTGAACATCCTTGCTCATTAACATCTGGCCTAATAGCTTTTATTACTCACGAATGAATAAAATGGCCAAATTTTTAATTATTTGTATTTAGGTTGCTAAAATACTTTTTCCTTAACTTTAGGTCCCTAATGCTAACTTTTCCCCCAACTTAAGTCGTTAAACCTCTAAAAGTCACTTCGTGTCCTCAATATATTCAAAATCATTTAAGGGGTTTAAGTTTCCCAAATTTCCAATATGGTCCCCAATTTTTCAAAAATTACCATTTTTCCCCAACTTGCCAAAAATGGGAATTTAACACCAATAAAGTACAAAAATTGACCAATTGGTCCTCCAACATCTTTTTCATGGCCAATTGTCCATCAATTTTATGAAATTCCCAATTTTCCCCTTTCAAACTGGCCGAATTTGATTTCATCAAATTGACCATTCAATCGAGGTTATTTGATCCAATTGAAGGTATGGATTAGTTTCTACACTTCCAAGTGATTCAATTGAGCTTTGAATCACGTCATTTGGGTCCGAATTAAGCTCAAACGGAGCTTCGTCGGAAAAATAAACTTAGAGAGAGAAAGCTTCAAAAGCTTATCGTCAGGGGTGCGGTGGTCAGAGCTTTCAATCAGGGAAGATAGCTCTCTTCCTAAGGTATCTTCAATGATCAAGAATTCCTACAATTGACCTCGAATTGAGGGAGAATTTTGTTAGTGAAATTCTACAGTTTCTCTCTCTAACTCTGACCTACAACGACTAAGTAGGGCCGAATTGGCTTACCTTTCAGCTCTGTTGAAGTCATCAAAGGGCTGAAGGGACGTTGGGAGGGCCTGGGTTTGTTGGAGCAGGGCTGAATTCTGTCAATTTTAGCTCAACCGAAATAGGGCCGCTTTGATCCGTCGGAGCTACTTCACTGTTTGATTACACCAATGCATCTTCGGCGATCCTCGGATCGAATGGAGGTTACTATCAGAAAGCTGACTTCCCCCGGTGTCATGCCCTATCAGAAAGTTTGGTCAGATCTCCGTGAGTAACCCACCACTCTCCTAGTTTATTAAGGATTTTCCCCTTCTGTAAATTGTTAGAAGTAAGGCGTCATTTAAGCTTGTACCTTTCCTATAATAACATTAATCAAAACTGCATAAAATTTAAACTTATATACTTGTCTTGTAGGTTTAACTAGCTATAGGTCTTTAGCTAGGTTTATCCCCCGTTTACCTCCAAATGGGTAATGGGAGGGGAAGAGTTCGACAACTCAGTGAACGAGTGTTTGAAACACGAGTTTCTATAAAAAAAAATAGTTTGAATTAGAGTGTGTCAGACTTCTTATTTTCTTTAAAACCATTATTTCATTGAATTTTTGGTTATTCAAAACCAATTTCCTCACAATCGGTGTGTTTAACAATTAACACACACCCTTCATCGTGAAGGGATCACACATTCACAGGGCAGCCCATCCATTGCACCCACTTGTGGTGTCAGAGCGACTTTACCGACCACCTAGATAGAAGCCCATCCATTTCTACCCTGGGAATGATTGGATCTTCACGACATCTGATCCTCAAACCTAAAAATAAACTATATGTCCGTATGAGGACAAAGACCTCATCCCGACCCCACCCCGGTCTCATGCACATGAAGCTACGTCGAGCTTCCCTGACTGCTATCTTGATAAACTGCCCATATCTCCACCATGTCGTCCAATAGCCCCTAGGACATATCACTACCCCTCCTGCGCATCTTGATGGTTCTAAACCTCAATGCATGCACAAACACATTTTCCATATAAGTCATTAATCTTTGGTGCCACTAGTCCAATGGCCCTGACCCTCAACTCGACATTTATTTGTTTGTCTTGACTGGTCCGTCGACTTATCTTGATGCACTTCCACCAGTCCATCGACTATGTCGATCCTGTCTTGGTACCATGGGCAAATCATGTTATTCATTAAAATTTTCATGGCTTAACATCATGTTTGTTTACGAGCTCATCCTCGTGCCAACTGGCCTTGGGCCTACTGTACGAGATTTTCAAAATTAGGCATTTTAGCCCTCAAGTTCCAAAATCGAGGCCTCTAGCCCAACTGATCTATTCGAGCTCCCATCAAGAAGGTCTCCCAAAATGTTTAAGTAGTGGCACATAGTCATGGGAGAAAACTTCTGACAAAAATCACTTTTCATTCGTCTATCACACCAACCAGGTGTGATGACATCTCCGCTTACTATAGGTAAATGGGTTTTCCACTTCCTTCTACGAAGTTTATCATACCAACCGAGTATGATCTACTTAAAAATGGTAAGTAGTCTTTCTGCATGTTTCTCAGATCACCCCAACCAGGTGTGATGTTAAAATTCCACATAATAGTGGGTTTTCATTTCTGAGGTACTCATCATCCCAATTGGTATGATGTGAAAATTTCCACTCTCTCGATAAGTGCAGTGTATTTTTCCTCTTAACCGGCTCTTTGCCTCACGCGAGCTTATCCTTGCTAGCGTTCTAGGTATTTCGTGTTCCTACGCGATATGATCATCCATATTCATTAACATTTGGCATAATAGCCTTCATTTATCATGAATGAATAAAATACCCAACTTTTAATTATTTGCATATAGATTCGAAAAGTTCTTTTTCTTTAACATTAGGACCCTAATGCCAATATTTACCCAAATTGAGTCTTGAAACTTCAAAAATTCGCTTTGGTATCTCAATTTATTTAAAATCACAAAAAGGGGTTCAAGTTTTCCAAATTTCTAATTTGGCCCCCAACTTTTTAAAAATTACCATTTTCCCCTACTTTACAAAAATGGTAAATTTGACCGTAATAATTCCAAAAATAGACCAATTAGTCCTCCCATATCTTTTTCATGGTAAATTGGCTCTCAATTTTGGGAAATTGCACTTTAATCCCTCACTTTTATGAAATTCCCATATTTCCCAAAAATTTTCCCCCAATTTCCCTACACTTCCACACGATTCAATCAAACTTTGAATCACGTCATTTGGATCTGAATTGAGATAAAACGGAACTTCATCGGAAAATTGGACTTAAAGAGAGAAAGCTTCAAAAGCTTACCGTCAAGGGTGCGGCGGTCTGAGCTTTCGATCTAGGCAAATATCTCACGTCCTGAGGTTACTCCTAGTATCAAGAATCACATCAACTTATGCCGAATTGAGGGAGCATTTGATCAGTGAATTTTGTTAGTTCTCTCCCTAACATTGATCAGAAATTAAAGAGGGGAGCCAAATTGGCTTGCCTTTCTGCTCTAACTCAATTGTACGAGGGCTGTGGAAGTGTTGGGAGAGCTTGGTTTGGCTTGAGAAGGGCCCAAATTGGTCATTTTCTAGCTCGGCCGAAATAGGGCAGCTTTGATCCGTTGGTGCTGCTTCACTCTCCGATCACGCAGGCGCTTCTCCGGCAATCCTCAGAGCAAATGGAGACTACTATCGTGTAGTTGATTTCTCCATGAATCTAAGGAACCTGACCTCGCCTTCTTTGGCTTAGTAAAACCCCATTGTCGGAGCTCTGGTTTGAGCTTCACCAAAAATGGAGTAGTAGGGAGAGAGAGGAGTTTTCAGGTGTGAGAAGATGAATGAGGAGGGGCTCTTTATATAAGAAGCTCAAGGACTTCTTGGTCGTTCGTTTGGTCCCTTTATGGCGGTCATTCATTGCCTAAAACTTCCTAAACGAAGACTTTTTATCTTCGTTGATGCTGCTCAATTTTTCGGCGAGTGAACAATGTTGTCATCTGAAGGAAGAAGACGACACTGTTCCAAACGAGACCGGGCCAATCTAAACTGGGTTCAATGCTTAAACTAGATGGCTAAGGCTCGATTTGATAGAGTTATTCAAAATTAAAATTTTGTAAATTCATCTAAATTCATTCTTTATCCAATAGTGGCTTATATTCTCCAATTTGAATTTTTTAAGCCACATAGAAAAATGAATTTAGATATCAATTCAATAGTGGTTCAAACTGGTTCAGGTCCGGTTCACCTGAACTAGCTTGGTTTTCTCTTCCAATTCATCCCAAACTCCTTTTCCATGACTTTTATGACTCTTTAGCTCACTCAAAATTTGTAAATTTCTCATTTTGCCCTTTCTCTAACGGTTGGAGTTTGTGAACCAGTTCGATTTTTTAACCCAGGTTGACCGGTTCTTTTCCTAGTTTCCTTGTCTTTAAGGGACGGATTTTACAACTCTCCCCTCCTTTTAGGAGTTTTGTCCCAAAAACTTAATTAACAACCATTGCATCAGGAATAATTTCCTTTGGTGTCAACATGGGGTTTGCTTGACTTGCTAACTCTTCGGTTGTTCTTGCAATTAGCCCATTTTTATATCATTCACTTAAGGAATTTCGTTTCCTTTTCCTTTTTTACTCACTCCATGGAATTTATCATAATTAGGCATGTCTTACCCATTACTCCAAGTTACATCCTTAAGTTCACTTCCTCCTTTACTTAGGGCAAAATTCTTCCTCTCGAGGGTTCTTGCTCAAACTTTTAGGATTGGGAGTTCCAAGCTGCCCAATCATTCCCTTGTATAGTTATTCTATTGGTTATTGAAACCCTTATCTCTATATACTCTCGAGTGCTACATACTTGCTTTCACGGGTTTCGGTGTTATCACTTTATTTGTCTTATTTTGACCCTTCCCTCATTCATTGTACAACTTCGGTCCAAATTTTATATTTGACTTTATCATGGTTACTAACTGACTCTTCCTTACTCGAGTCACATTTTTCCTTAGAACTATTTGGCTTACGTGTTCCTGACAGCTTGACATGTTCCTACATCTATCTCTATCCATCAGATTTCTATAGCACCTTCTTTAAGGTCGTTCTCAACTTTCTAACCTTTAAGGGATCGTATAACTTCATCCCTCTTTTCGTTTGATAGTATTCCTTGACTACCCTTACAGTCATCCAATCATCCTTCATGCCCTTGACGTAATACCTCCCATAATCGTGTCAATTTTCTTTCCCACTTGTCCTTTCCCAACTTCCTTATTGCGTTTTTCTGGTTCCAATCATTTGAGTTCTTCGATGACTTATGGACACGCTGAGATTCGTCCTTTCTTATATCTTTCTTCATTTCTAGTGACATCCTTTACTCAAGGATTTTCCTTTTTCCCTAAACCCACTCTTACTTACACATGATCATTTCACGATTCATTTGTTTGAGGAGTTCTCCTTTAATGATTTCCATTCTCTACTATGTAGTTCAAAGTAGAGATTTTCCCCCGTAGGCGCTATATGTTCGAATTTCTTACAATTCTTTGAAGGTTTATTTCCTTTGCATTCCTACACCTTTTTGAATTAGGGTTTTTCCCACCTTTAATTATTCACAGACCATAATTTCCCCCTTCACCCTTTACTTTTCTACCCAAGGTATCTTCGCTCATCTAGTCTTATTTTGTGTACTCAACAGTATGCTCGTCCTATTACCCTTCTTTGTGTGCAGTATCCACTACTTCCCGGTCCTTCCTAGGGTCTCGTTTATTCTCCTTAACCATCCTGTTGCTACTAGTTGTTTCCTTCTTCTAGGTTCATCGGAAATTCTTATTTGGCTTCTTTGCTCTTCCAAAACAGGTAACACTTGGTCATCCCGATATACCCTCAACCACTTATGATTCTTTATGAGATTCCTTATGTCGGGTTAAGCCTCTTATGATCCATCTGGCGGTTCCTTAGCTCCGAAACTTCCCTTTTTAAGGTCACCTTCTCTACTTTCATACTTCTAACTTGCGACTCCCATCCTAGTTCAACCTCCCTAACATTCCTTGGAGGCTTTTCCTTCATTCCTTTCTTACACCCATATGAGATCGGTATTGTTGGTTCCTATCACGTTATTTTATGCCCAGTCATCCACTCCTTGGGCTCTATTAAGCGAGTGTGGGCCACGACCAGTCTTGATGTTATAGGATGTTTCCCCTTAACCACTTCCGAATTTGAGGGCTTACTTCTCCAAGGGTTTTCGGATGTTCTTTCCTTTATTTTCTTATTATGGGTAGACCACCCATCTTTACTTGTCATAGCGTCCTTTGATGCTATTTTCCTACTTACCCGTTCCTTGGGTTTAACTTTCTCCTTGGGTCTTCCTAGTATACTTCCCTATGTTCTTTCACCTTAGTATGCCCTTCATTTCCTCATCCTTTGTCCCTTGGTCCATTTACTTCTCAGTTGGGGATATGTACGCCTCCCTAGGGTTTCCTTTCTTGGAAAGGGTTTAGGCACTATTTGCTTCAAGACCTATTTGTGTGATACTTACTAAATCCTTCTCATGGTTTGAGTGTGATCACCATTTTGTTTTCGGCCATTTATTTCTTCAAGAATTTCTTTCATCCTTCTTTTCCACTATTATGGTCTTTCCACCTCCTCCTACCTTGCTGAGGTTTAAATTTATGACCTACATTAATGTCAGTTCATTAACTGCTTCTTCCCTACTACTCTCTTGGTTTACCTATCTCAAAACAATTGTACATCAATTTTACTCGTCCTTGATGCCTATCCCGTCATCCTTTTTAGGGTGTAGTCCTTACTATTTTCCAATTCTTCCTAGGGCATCTTCTCCCAAAGTTTCTAGTTACACCTTTGAGCTAGCTCAATCTACAACCCTACTTGGCTCCTCTACTTTTCCAAAGTAGATCACACCTTGTTATCCTAAGACATTTCATCATTAGAGGCTTGTCTTCGATGAAGGAGATGTTTCCTTCTTTACTCCTAGGTGGCTTGTAACACTCCTTAAGGGAAAATTCCCTTTTGTCCATATTCTGCTCTGTTTAGGTTTCCTTAAGGTCCTATCTTTGGTCTTCTTCCTATGATACTTCCTCATATAATTGAGGCACACAATCGTATTATTGAGAAACATAAAATTTTTTAGGAATTTAGAACCTTATTCATTAAAGTAAGAATATAGTTTAGGGTTTTTAACATCTCTTAAGGGAGATTGTTACAATGACAGTTTGGGAAGTATTCAAAACGATGTTATGGTCTATAAGGATTTCTTCTTGGGTGAGATTGGGATCTCTAGTGGGAATTGTAGTTTTTGTAATGTTATCCCTTCGGGCTTCTCTAGGGGTGGAGGTGTCCTTATAGGAAGGTATTGTTTTGATTCCTTGTGGTGTGGGACAGTCCTTTGCTATGTGTCCCACCCTCCTTATCCTAAGACATTTCATTGTTAGAGGCTTGTCTTCGATGAAGGAGATGTTTCCTTCTTTACTCCTAAGTGGCTTGTAACACTCCTTAAGGGAAAATTCCCTTTTGTCCATATTCTACTCTGTTTAGGTTTCCTTAAGGTCCTATCTTTGGTCTTCTTCCTATGGTACTTCCTCATATAATTGAGGCAAACAATCGTATTATTGAGAAACATAAAAATTTTTAGGAATTTAGAACCTTATTCATTAAAGTAAGAATATAGTTTGGGGTTTTTAACATCTCTTAAGGGAGATTGTTACAATGACAGTTTGGGAAGTATTCAAAACTATGTTATGGTCTAGAAGGATTTCTTCTTGGGTGACATTGGGATCTCTAGTGGGAATTGTAGTTTTTGTAATGTTATCCCTTCAGGCTTCTCTAGGGGTGGAGGTGTCCTTATAGGAAGGTATTGCTTTGATTCCATGCGGTGTGGGACAGTCCTTTGCTATGTGTCCCACCCTCTTGCACTCATAACAGGTCCTCTCGAGTCTTGTCCTCCGTAATGTTGGGCATGTTCTAATGTAGTGTCCCCATTGTCCACATCTATAATAGGTCATCTCCTTGCATGGACCTTTGTGGTTGCACTTATACTTTGAGCATTATTGGGCCTTCATAAGGGATTGATGGGGGTTCGATGCTTTGCCATCCTTAAGCCAGAACACCTTGGAGGTTTTATTGTTGAGTCCTTTCTGACCCAGGGTAACTCCAAGAATCCTTCTATACTCCTGGTTCATTTCCTTATTTGGGATGGGGTTCTCCCTCGCTTCTAGGGTGGCTAAGGTAGTGCGGGTTCGTTTGGCTACATTTCTTGGGGCCATCTGTAAATTTTAAAATTATTCCTATCAGTTACTATATTATATAGTCTTGATAATGTATTCGAGAAAATAGGCTCTGATACCACTCAAGTTGTCATGCTTCAACCCGGTTTGGTCGGATCCCTGTGAGCAACCGCCACTCTCCCGATTTATTAAAGGTTTTCCCCTTCTTTAAACTGTGAGAAGTAAGGCGTCCTTTAGACCTGTATCTTTCCTAGAATAAAATAAATCAAAACTGCATAAAATTTAAACTTACATACATGTCTTGTAGGTTTAGCTAGCTTAAGGTCTTTAGGTAGAGTTTTCCCTCGATTACTTGAAAAGGGGTAAAGGGAGGGGGTGAGTTCGACAACTTAGTAAATGGGTGTTTGAAACAAGAGTTTCTATAAAAATAATTTGAATTGGAGTGTGTCAGACTCCTTATTTTCTTTAAAACCATTCTTTCCTTGAATTCCCAATTATTTAAAACCAATTTCATCACAATCGGTGTGTTTAACAATCAACACATGCCCTTCATCATGAAGGGATCACACATCTACAGGGCAGTCCACCCACTACACCCACTTGTGGCGTCAGAGCGACGTTACCGGCCAGCTAGATAGAAGCCCATCCACTTCTACCCTAGGAATGAGTGGATATTTGCGACATGCGACCCTCAAACATGAAAAGAAACTTCATGTCTGTATGAGGACAAAGACCTCATCCCAACCCCACCCTAGTCTCATGAACATGAAGCTACGTCGAGCTTCCATGACTTAGCACAACAAAGTGCCCTTATCTCCACCATGCCATCCAGTAGCCTCTAGGATGCATCACTAACTCTCTTAGGCATCTTGATGGTTTCGAACCTTAGTGCATGCACAAACAAAGTTTTACATATAAGTCATTAATCTTTGGTGCCACTAGTCCAACGGCCTCAACCCTCAACTCGACCTGCACCTATTTGTCTAGACTGGTCCGTTGACTTGTCTCATCGCACTGCTACTAGTCCACCGAGTATGTCAGTCCTGTCTTGGTACCATGGCCAAATCACATTATTCATTAAAATTTTCATGGCTTAACATCATGTTTGTTTACAAGCTCCAGCTCGTTCCAATTGGCCTTGGACCCACTATAAGAGATTTTCAAAACCGGGCATTTTAGCCCTCAAGTTCCAAAATCGAGGTCTCTAGCCTAACTGAGATATTCGAGCTCCTATCAAGAAGGTCTCCCAAAATGTTTAAGTAGTGGCACACAATTAGAGGAGAACACTTTTGAAAAAATCACTTTTCACTCGTCTATCACAACAACCAGGTATGATGACATCTCCGCTTACTACCAATAAACAGGTTTTCCACTTCCTTTCAGGAAGTTCATTATATCAACCGGGTATGATTTACTTACAACCAATAAGTAGTTTTCCTGCATGTTTCTCACATCACCCCAACCAAGTGTGATGTTAAAATTTCACATAATGGTGGGTTTTCATTTACAAGGTACTCATCATCCCAACCAGTTATGATGTGAAAATTTCTACTCACCTGATAAGTGTAGTGTATTTTTCCTCTTAACTATCACTTTGCCTCACGCTAGTTGATCATTGCTGGCGTTCCTGGTATTTCATGTTCTTATATGATATGAACATCATTGTTCATTAACCTTTGGCCTAATGGCCTTCATTCATCGTGAATGAATAAAATGCCCAACTTTTAATTATTTGCATTTAGGTCCCTAAAGTTCTTTTTCTTTAACTTTAGGTCCATAATGCCAATTTTTCTCCAAACTGAGTCCCGAAACTTCAAATATTCACTTTGGGACATCAATTTATTCAAAATCACAAAAAGGTGTTCAAGTTTCCCAAATGTTCAATTTGGCCCCCTACTTTTCTAAAATTACAATTTTGCCCCTACTTTACAAAAATGGCAAATTTGACCACAATAATTCCAAAAATTCACCAATTGGTCCTCCAACATCTTTTTCATGGCCAATTGGCCCTCAATTTTGGGAAATTGCACTTTAGTCTCACAATTTTACGAAATTCCCCAATTTTCCCTTTCAAACTGGTCGAATTTGATTTCATCAGATTGACCATTGAATCGGATTTAATTGTTGAAATTGAAGCTAAATTAGTTCCTACACTTTCACACGATTCAATGGAACTTTGAATCGCATCATTTGGATCCAAATTGAGCTCAAACGAAGCTTTATCGGAAAATTGGAATTCGAGAGAGAAAGCTTCGGAAGCTTATCGTCGGGGGTGCGGCAGTTCGAGCTTTCAATCTGGGCAGATAGCTCTTGTCCTAAGGTTTCTTCTAGGATCAAGAATCACATCAATTCATGCAAAATTGAGGGAAACATTGGTCAGTGAAATTTCATCGATTCTCTATCAAATACTGATAAAAAATTAAAGAGTGGAGCAAAATTGGCTTATCTTTTCACTCTAATTCAGTCGTATAAGGGTTGTGGAAGTGTTGGGAGAGCTTGGATTGGCCTGAGAAGGGTTCAAATTGGTCATTATTAGCTCGGCCAAAATAGGGTAGCTTCGGTTTTCCGGAGCTGCTTTACTGTTCGATCATGTCGGTGCTTCTCCAATGATCCTCGGAGCAAATGGTGACTACCGTCGGGTAACTAACTTCCCCCCGAATCTAAGGAAACTAACCTCACCTTCCTTGGCTCAGAAAAACCCCAATGTCAGTGCTCTGGTTCAAGCTTCACTGGAAAATGGAGCAGTAGGGAGATAGAGGAGTTTTCAGGTGTGAAGAGGATGAATGAGGAGGGGCTCTTTATATAGGAAGCTCAAGGACTTCTTGGTCATCGATTGGTACCTTTGTGGCGGTCATTCATTGCCTAAAACTACCTGAATGGAGACTTTTCATCTTCGTTGGCGCTGCTCGATTTTTCGACGAGTGAATAGTATTGTCATCTGAAGGAAGAGGACGACACTACTCCGAATTGGACGAGACCGGTCCAAACCAGGTTCAATGCTTAAACTGGCTGGTTCAAGCCCAATTTGACCAAGTATTTCAAAATTAAAAATTTGTAAATTCATCTAAATTCATTCTCTATCCAATGGTAGCTTCAATTCTCTAATTTGAATTTTCTAAGTCACGTAGAAAATTGAATTTATAAACTAGTTCAAAAGTGGTTCAAACCGACTCAATCCTGTTCAGGTCCGGTTCACCTAAACCGATTTGGATTTCCATTCCAATTCATCCCAAAGTCCTTTTCCCTAACTTTTATGACTATTTAGGTCACTCGGGATTTGTAAATTTCCCGTTTTGCCTATTCTCTAATGGTGGACCGATTCTTCTCCTAGTTTCCTTGTTTTTAGGGGAGGGGGTTTACAATCGGAGTCTAAAGACCCCAAGCTCTGGTTCGAGCTTCACCAGAAATTGGAGCAGTAGAGAGAAAGATAGGAGTTTTTAGGTGTGGGAAGGATGAATGAAGAGGAGGTCTTTATATAGGGAGCTCGGGGACTCCTTGGTCGTCCGATTGGCGCCTTTATGGTGATCATTCATGGCAAAAAATGTCCTGAATGGAGACTTATCATATTCGTCGGCACTGTTAACTTTTTTGGTGAGTGAACAGTGCTGTCATCTGAAGGAAGAAGACAACACTGTTTCGAACTGGACCAGACCGGTCCAAACCGGGTTCAATGCTTAAACCGACCAGTTTAGGCCCAATTTGATCAAGTTTTTCAAAATCAAAAACTTCCAAATTCATCTAAAATCACTATATATCCAATAGTGTCTTCAATTCTCCAATTGAATTTTTTAAGCCACCTAGAAAAATGAATTTTGAAACCAGTTCAATACTAGTTCAAACCGGCTCAATCCGGTTCAAGTTCGGATCACCTAAACTGGTCAGGTTTTCACTTGCAATTCATCCCAAAGACCTTTTCCATGACTTTTATGACTCTTTAGATCACTCAGGATTTGTAAATTTTCTATTTTGCCCTTTCTCTAATAGGGGTTCTTGAACCGGTTGAGTTTTCTTACTCGGGTTTACCGATTATTTCCCCAATTTCCTTGTCTTTAAGGGACAGCATTTACATTCAATCACAGGAAAAGCTTTGGGTTTGTTTTCCCTTGTTTACCTGAAAACGGGTAAAGGAAGGAGGTGAGTTCAACAACTCAGTGAATGGGTGTTGGGTGAGAGTTTTCACAAAACAACTTTAATCGTATTGTATCAAACTCCTTATTTTCTTTAAGAATATTTTTTATTCAAATTCCGGTTTTAAAAACTTTTTTCCAAGGTTTACTATCACGCCCCGACCCGGTTTGGTCGAGTCCCGTGATCAACCCACCACTCTCCCGGTTTATTAAGTGTTTCCCCTTGTTTATAAATCGTAAAGAGTAAGGCATCCTTTAAAACTGTACCTTTCTTAGAATAACATAAATTAAAACTGCATAAAATTTAAAACTGATTATACCTATCTCATAGGTGTATTAGTTGATGGTCCTTAGGTAGGCTTTCCGGGATTTCCTGAAAGGGATATAAGGGAGGGGGTTAGTACAATAACTTAGTGAATGGGATTTCAAATTTAATTTTTTTAAGGAAAAATGTTTGAATTGGAGTGTGCTAGACTCCTTATTTTCTTTTTAAAACCTTTTATTTAAAATTCTAGTTTTTATCACCATTTCTTATTAGCCATTGTGTGTCATCACCCAACACACATCTTTCATCATGAAGATCAAACACACAATCGCAGGCCAGTACATCCACTGAACCCACTTGTGGTGCCGGAGCGACTTTATCGGCCACCCAGATAGAAGCACGTCCACTTCTACCCTGAGAATGAGTAGATGTTCGCGACATCCGACCCTCAATCCCATAACAATTCTCCGTGTCCGTATGAGGACAGAGATCTCCTCCCAACCCCACCCCAATCTCATGCGCTTGAAGCTACATTGAGCTTCATAAGTCTTCTTGTACGACTAACTGCCCTTATATCCACCAGGTTGTCCAGGGCCCTAGGACACATCACTACCCCTCTTGGGCGTCTTGAAGGTCTTGTAAACATAGTGCATGCATAATCAACATTTTTTACATGATGCCATATAATTTGTGGTACCACTGGTCCAATAGCCCCAACCCTCAACTCAACCTGCAGCTGCTTGTCTTGACTAGTCTCAAGACCTGTCATGTCGCACTGCCACTAGTTGACTAAGTATGTCGGTCCTGTTTTGGTACCATGGCCAAACAATTCATTTATTTAAGCTTTCATAGCATATAAATCATGTTTGTTGACGAGCTCCTACTCGTGCCAACTCACCTAGGGCCCACTGTTCAAGATTTTTAAAATCGGGCATAATAGGCCTCAAGTTCCAAAGCCGAGGCATCCGGCCTAACAGAGCTATTCGAGCTCTTGTCAAGAAGGTCTTCCAAATTATTTAAGTAGTGGCACATAGTCAGGGGAGAGTACTTCCGACAAAATATATTTTTAACTGTCCATCATACCAAACAAATATGGGGATATCTCTATTCATAACCAATGAACGGGTTTTCCACTTCCTTCGGGGAAGTTTCATCATATAACCGGGTATGATCTACTTATATCCGGTAAGTAGTTTTTTCGCATGATTTTCACATCACTCCTTTCAGGCGTGAAGTTTAAAATACCACTTAGCAGTTGGTTTTCATTTTCGAGCTGCTTATCATCACAACCGGGTATGATATAAAAATCCCACTCATCTGATAGTACAGTGAAATTCCTCTTAGCCGACTTGTTGTCCTTACTCGAACTCGTCTTAGCTGGTGTTCTTGGTACTTCATGTTTCTACACGATATGAACATTCTTGTTCATTATTCTTTGGTCTACTAGCCCTCATTCATCCCAAATGAATGAGAAAACCAACTTTTCCTTTATTTGCAATTAGGTCCCTAAAGTTATTTTTCTTTAAGTCCCCAAATGCAAGTTTTTCCGCAAATTGAGTCCCGAAACTTTTAAAATTTACCTTAGGGCCTCAATTTATTCAAATTCACAAAAAGGGGTTTAATTTTCCAAATTTTTTATTTGGTCCCCATACTTTTTCAAAATTACCATTTTGCCCCAAAATTCCAAAAATTACCCAATTGGTCCTCCAACATCTTTGTCATGCCCAATTGATCCTTAATTTTATGAAATTACACTTTAGTCCATCTAATTTTTGAAATTCCCAAATTTCCCTCAATTTTCCCCCCAATTTCAACCTTCTAACTCTGTTCAATTTGATTTCATCAAATTGACCAATCAAATGAGCTTAATTGTTGAAAATGAGGTTAAATTGGAGTTCCTACACATTCATATGATTCAATTGCACTTCGAATCGCACGATTTAGTGTCGGAATGAGCTTAAACGGAGCTTCGTTGGAAAACTAGACTTAGAGAGAGAAAGCTTCGAAAGCTTACCATCAGGGGCACGGCAGTTCGAGCTTTCGATCTGGATAGATAGCTTGTGTCATGGGTTCCTCCTAGGATCAAGAATTGCATTAATTGATGCCAAAATGAGCAAGAATTTCATCATCGAAGTTCTGCTGGTTCTCTCTCTAGCACTAGTCGGAAATTACAGAGGGGAGCCGAATTGGCTTACCTTTCAGCTTTAATTCAGCTGTAGGAGGGCTATGGAGGTGTTGAGAGGGCTCGGTTTGGCATAAGGAGGGCTCGAATTGCCGATTTCAGCTCGGACAAAATAGGGCAGCTTCGGTTCGCCGGAGCTGCTTCATTATTCTATCATGCTAATGTTTCTCTGGTGAATCTCGGAGCAAATGGAGACTACAAGCGTGTAGCTGACTTCTCCCCAGTTCTAAAGAACTCAACCTTGCCTTGTTTGGTTCAGAAAAATTCCCAAGTTGGAGCTCTAGTTCGAGCTTAGCCAGAAATTAGAGTAGTTGAGAGAGATTGGAGTTTTCAGGTGTGTAGAGGATGAATGAGGAGGGGCTCTTTATATAGTAAGCTCGGGGACTTCCTAGCAGTCCCATTGGCACCTTAATAGTAGTCATTCATTGCTTGAAACTCCCTAGCCAGAGACTTTTCATCTTCACCGGTGCTGCGTAATTTTCCGGCAAGTGAACAGTGTTGTCATCTCAAGGAAGAAGACGACACTCTTCCGAACCAGACCGGACCAGTCCGAACCAAGTTTAAAGCTTAAATCGGCCGGTTCACCCCCAATTCGACCGAATTTATCAAATCTAAAAATTTTATAAATTTATTTTCTATCCAATTGTGCCCTCAAATTTCAAATTTGATTTTTTTAAGTCACCTAGAAAAATGAATTTAGCATCCGGTTCAATAGTGGTACAAACTGGTCAAACCGATTCAATCCGGTTCACCTAAATCGCTTTGGTTTTCATCTCCAATTCATTCTTAAGTCCATTTCATGACTTTGGGGACTCTTTGGGTCACTCGGGATCCATAAATTTCCAGGTTTGCCCTTTCTCTATTGGTTCCAGTTTGTAGACCAACTCGGTTTTCAAATTAAAAATGACCGATTCTTTCCCCAGTTTATTATTATCAAAGGACAGTGTTTACAACTCTCCCCCTCCTTTTAGGGGTTTTGTCCCCAAAATAATTACATGCTAAATAATTTAGGGTAACTTTCCCTCATCACACTCTCGATTTCCCATGTCTCTTCTTGCACAGGTCTGTTCTACCACAGAACCTAGACCATAGGAATGCTCTTATTCCTTAAATTCTTGTCCCTCCGGTCGATAATTCGTATCGGTTCTATTTGATAGGTCAGGTTCTCTTTCAGCTCTAATGGAGGTCGGTCCAATACATGACTAGGATCATGCTAGGTACAAGCCCGATACAACCCATTTTCTCAAAATAAAAATTTTCTAAATTCATTCTATATCTAATGGTAGCTTCAATTCCCTAATTTGATCATTTTAAGCCAACAAGAAAAGTTAATTTAAAAACCAGTTCAAGTATGGTTTAAACCGGTTCAATCTTGTTCATGTCCAGTTCGCCTTGAATCGGTCTGGTTTTCTCTTCCCATTTGTCCCAAGGTTCTTTTCCATGAATTTTATGACTCTTTGTGTCACTTGGGATTTGTTAATTTCTCAATTTACCCTTTCTTTATCGGTTAAGGTTTGTGAACCAGTTCAGTTTTATCTTCTAAAATGACCGGTTCTTTTCTTGGTTTTTCTTATCTTTAAAGGACGAGGTTTACAACATGACTGGTCTTGAAACACTCCATGCAGTGAGTGGAAAATAGAAAGGGAGAAAGACTTCTCAAGTACGTGGCCAAAGGACTAATTGAAAGGAATAACCAGAGTGATAACAAACTGAGCAAACCCCAGGAAGTCATCAAGGAAAGTAACTCGCGGTGCAAATGATTGTTGACATAGTTTTGGGCACAAAACCCCTAAAAGGAGCGAAAAGTTGTAAACCCTGTCCTTTAAAGGTAAGAAAAAGTAGGAAAAGAACTGGTAATTTCAGAAAAGAAAATCGAACCGGTTCATAAACCATAACCGATAAAAAAAAGGGTAAAATGGGAAATTGACAAATCCCAAGTGACTCAAAGAGTCATAAAAATCATGGAAAAGAATATTGGGACAAATGGGAAGAGAGAACCAGATCGATTCAGGGCAAACCAAACATAAACCAGATTGAACTAGTTTTTAAATTCATTTTTCTTGAGGGCTTAAGATATTCAAATTTGGAAATTAAAGTCACCATTAGATAGAAAATAAATTTAGATTAATTTAGAAATTTTTAATTTTGAGAAAACTGGTCGAATCGGGCCTGAACCTGCCGATTTTCGCCATTGAACCCGGTCGGACTGGTCCGATTCGGTTCGGAAGAGTGTCATCTTTTTCCTCGGAATGACAACACTGTTCATTAATGCAAAAAATGTATAACTCTAACAAAGATGAAACTGCTCCATTCAGGTCGTTTATGGACGAGGATAAGCTCGACCAAAATGGAAAATGGACGAGCATAGGGTCCCCGAGCTCCATATATAAAGAGCTCCTCTCCATTCATCATCCAAACACCTCAAATCGCCAATCTCTCTCAATTGCTCCATTTTGGGCGAAGCTCGAACTAGAGCTCTGATATAGGCCTTTTTATCAGCCACAGAAGGCAAGGTTGGGTCCTATAGACTCCAGGAAAGTCAGCTATCTAATAGAAACTTCCTTTCGACCCAAAGACCACCGGAGAAGCACCGGCGAAATCAAACAGTGAAGCAGCTCTGATGGACCGAAGCTGCCCTATTTTGGATGAGCTGAATTCGGCCAAATTCAGCCCTCCCCCAGCTAAACCAAGCCTCTCCAACACCTCTACGGCCCTCACACGACCTTAACATAGCTGAAAGGTAAGCCAATTTAACCCTCCTTAGTCGTTGCAGATCGGGATTAGAGAGAGAAAGTACCGAATTTCATTGACTTCAATTATAGCGATTCTTGATCTTAGAAGGAATCTCAACACAAGAGCTACCTTTCCTGATCAAGAGCTTGAACCGTAGCACCTCCGACGGTAAGCTTTCGAAACTTTCTCTCTCTACGAGTAGTTTTCCGATGAAGCTCCGTTTGAGCTCAATTCAGATCCAAATGTTGTGGTTCAAAGCTTAATTGAATTGTATGGAAGTGTAGGAACTTATTCATACCTTCAATTGGAGAAATTAACCCCGATTGAATGGCCAATTTGAAGAAATCAAATTCGGTCAGTTCGAAGGGGAAATTGGGGATTTTGAAAATTTGAGGAACCTCTTTGCAATTTCCTAAAATTGAAGGCAAATTGGGCATGATAAAGGTGTTGGGGGACCAATTGGTCAATTTTTGGAACATTTCGGGTCAAATTGCCATTTTTGGAAAGTAGGGGCAAAATTGTAATTTTTGAAAAGTTGGGGACCAAATTGGAAATTTGGAAAACTTGAGCCCTTTATACAATTTTGAGTAAATTGAGGACTCAAAGGGAATTTTGGAAACCTTGGGACTCAATTTGGGGAAAAGTTGGCATTGGGAACCTAAAGTTAAAGAAAATGAACTTTAGGGACCTAAGTGCAATTAATTAACAATTTTGAGTCTAGTCACTCATACGTGAGAAAATAATGGTTGTTATGTCAAACTTTAATTGATAAGAATGCCCAAATCATGTATGGACACGTGTGACCAGAACACCAGCAAGAGAAAGCTCGTGTAAACTTGGAAAATTAACTGAAAACGAACATGTCATGGTCATCAGGTGAGTGGGCATATTTAACGTCATGCCCGGTTAGGATGATGAGCAAGTTTAAAAGTTAAAAACCCTACTTACCAGTTGTGAGTGGGATTATCTAACATCATACCTGGTCGGTATGATGAATTTCCTTGAGGAAAGGAGAAACCCGCTTACCGGTTGTAAGATGAGATATCATCACACCCGATTGGTGTGATTAAGTTAAAAATAAACTTTTTGTTAGAAGTGTTCTCCCCTAACTCCGTGTCAATGCTTAAAAGATTTGGGAAACCTTCTTAACGAGAGCAAGAACAGCTCAGATAGGCCAAAGGCCTCAGTTTTTGAACTATTGTGGCTAAATGCCCGATTTTGGAAAAACACGTGTAGTGGGCCCAAGGCTAGTGGGCACGAGCAGGAGTTCGTAAATAAACTTGATTAAAGAAAGCCATAAAAATTTCTAATGAATTTGGTTGTGTGATATCGCCATGGTACCGAGTCAGGACCGACAGTACTCGATGGACTAGCGGCAATGCGTCAAGGCCAAGTCGACGGACTGGCCTAGACAAACAGCTACAGGTCGGGTTGAGGGTCAGGGTCGTTGGACCATTGGCACCAAAGATAATGGTCATATGTGAAAATTGTTGTTTGTGCATGCACTTTTGGTATGGGACCACCAAGATGCCCTAAGGGGTAGTGATGGGTCCTAAGGGCTACTGGATGACATGGTGGATATAAGGGCAGTTCGTCGTGCCATTCAGTCGGGAAGCTCGGAGTAGCTTCTTGTGCATGAGACCAGGATGGGGTCAGGATGAAGTCTTTGTCCTCATACGGACACAGAGTGGCATTCGGATCTGAGGGTCATATGTCGAGAACATCCACTCATACCTAGGGTAGAAGTGGATGGGCTTCTATCTTAGTGGACAATAAAGACGCTCTGGTCCACAAGTGTGTGCAGTGGATGGGTTGCACCTACGAATGTGTGTACCCTTCCTGATGAAGGGCGTGTGTTTGTATGCTAAACGCCTCTCGATGTAAGGGGGTAGGCTAAAAGAACTAAACACACCTAATATGGAAATGAAAAAAAGTTTTAAAAACCGAACTTTGAGTAAACCTTTTTTAAGGAAATGATAACCTTGGCATGGGTTGATAAACAAAAGTTAATTTTTTGAAAACTGACTCCCAACACCTGCTCACTTAGTTGTAAAACTCGCCCAATTTTTTTTACCCCTTTCAGAATTAATGAGATATAACAAAAGAAAACGTGAAGATGTACCCTCCATCAGGTATGCTTGAAGTTCCTTTTAAACTTGCATTTGATTGATTTATGCTATTACAGGGGACAAGGTTTGAATTTATGTCTGGCTCCTCTTGACCTCTCTTAAACCAAGGGAGCAACGGGTTGATTACGGGAATTTGACCAAACCGAGTCAGGGCGTGACACCACATGTCTATAGACCATAATCATCTCTGTGAGAGGCAAATCATCCACCCAGTAAAACGCAACATAAAAGCAACATAATCAATGAATTTAACCTTAATGGCATACCTTAAATTATAATATAGATAATATTGAAGATAAGAATAACAAATGAATAGATAGCAGTTACACTAGAGAAAATGAAAAAGCAATCGTTACAATATTATTAACATGTCATATTTAAATTTATTCTTATATATTGTACACAATTTATATTGAATGAATAAGGTAAGTTGCGATTCTATATTTGTCTCTCTATTAGTTATTTCATGGTATTAGAATTTTTTTAGGAAACTTTGAATAGTATGATCCTTATGGGGTCGAGCGAGTAACATTCACCAAGCATCTCACCATCAATCTACTATATGCCGTCATTACCTCAGTCAAACTTTTGATTTCATCTCTTCCAAATTTATTTTTTGACTCAATAGCACATTAGTTCTCCTACTACCAAAAGTTCACAGGTTCTCAAATTAGTTAGATATACAAATCTTAGTTTCCTAGTATCAACTTCTCTATTAGCACATCTATTAGCACATTTATGTTATGTGTATCTCCATCCACAACATGTATCTTTCATAATAGAATCACCTTTATCGACCTCTCTTAATACATTGATCATTAGTCCCTACTCAAATCTTGTCACCTACCAGCGTTGCCACCTCAGTTTTCTCATTACCTTTTGCTCTCTTCATCTCAATGGAGGTTTCACGTTTTTTTTATTTTTCGCATATTGAATTTTATACTTGAACTTTCTCTTAAAGGCCTATATTACAATGATATATTCATCTCATATTTTTATTAAGCCCAAAGTATATTAGACAAATTTCACAATTAACTAGTAATATACTTACTTTTTTTTACAAATTAAATTTTTTTTCAATACTTTATAATGGTATTATTGCAGATATAGCCAACAAAACTAGTATATACACCAATCTATCATCCTATTCGTTAGTCAACTTTCGGATTTCTCCTTTACTTATATTGTTTATACAGTTCAACACGCAAAAAAATACTTTTCCTTCAAAACGTTGACACTTAATTCACTTTTTGCTAAATCGAGCCTGAGTTAATGAGCAACTTCAACTAATTTCATACTATTTTCGACTTCATATTAAAATTTAATTTTAATATCATTATTTTTCTTGATATTACCGTGAATAATGGAGATAATATTAAAAATAATAATAGTAAATAAAAAATAACAGATAAATCGAAAAAAATTGAATAAATAATTGTTATTATATAATTAATATGTCATATTTAAATTTTTATTTTATATATTATATATAATATATATTAAATTAATAAATTAAATTGTGATTCTATATTTTTATTTTTATTAATTCTTTCAAATTAAAATAAAAATATTTTTACAAGTAGAATTGGAACTTGAGAATTTTTCTACCACTCGTCTCCTTTGGAGAGAGCAAATCAAGAACAATGCCTATAATTCATGAGTGACCCTATAGGTCTTTGTTATTCGAGACCATCCACTTGTTTTCATAGAAGATGACAATGGGATTCAGTACTTCACGCCCCTGCCCTATCGCCTAAGGGACTCGATGAACCTCTTAAAGAATCCGACGGACAGGCTTATTAAGCCATTTATCCAAATCTCTTTGCTCTCATCTTGTTTACCAGCTCATAAGTACATCGATGATTGATCAGTCCAACATATGGAGTGACTAACGATCAGTAGCTTCTTGGTCCATGACCATGTGTGCACCACGAAGCCATCACTCTATCCAAACATGTCATCCACTTGCACGTCCCAACTGGTCGTCTTACGTCGATGGCCTCCACCATGATGGGATACAACACCTCAACTTGGAATTTGAGATAGTTGTTGCTTATATAGAGTATGGCACTTCTCGTCCTCCTTTCCTCGTGTTCAAGATTAATTTTAATCGATTAATATTAATCTTAACTGTCAAAATTAATCTCCATTGATTAATATTAATATTGATCAATCAGCAGTAATTTTAACTAATTATCTTAATTGAATTTTTAGTGGATAATTATTTGAAGTAATCAATTAATTCAGATAATATAATATACTTATACCAAAATTTTGATATTATATTTAATCAATATAAATTGGATAAATATCCGTATATTAATTTGTAATTAGCGGCAATATTTCGTGTATTACATGCCTACATTACAAATTTTCATTTACATAATTTTTAATTATGAACAAATGTATCAATTATTTCATATAAATATATTATTTTATGTATTTATAGAAATATATAGATTATTTTTATAAATTTATAAAATTTTGTATGTATAATAGTTTATAATTTGTATTATTTAAATTTATGAATTTTTGTATGTGTATAAAATTTTAAATTATTTTATATAAATTTACAATATTTTATAGCAAATTTATGAATTATTTTATATATATTATATACATTTTACATTTTAAAAATATTAATTTTTGTATGTGTATAAAATTTTAAATTATTTTATATGAATTTACAAAATTTTGTAGCAAATTTATGAATTATTTTATATATATTATATACATTTTAAAATTTAAAAACATTAGTTTATTTTTTTCTCAATTTAATTTAAAATAGATGTATTCTTTTGTGGCATATCATGTCAACAATTTTAATAATTTAACTGCATATATATATATATATATATATAATAAACATTTGAAGATCTAATGGGATAACATAATATTTGAGGGACGAAAAATGAAATTTTGCTTGGAGGAGTTGGGAGAAGGACCCTGCCGGTCTCCGTTTGTAAACTCCGCTCCTCTCACGGGCGGGTGACTTCATCAATGAATCGGGTCCGATCCTACTCTGCCCTCTGATCCGTTCACTTTACGTGCCTGCTTCGAGCCCGTCTTTTTCAGATCTCTCCCTTCCTCACATCAGTGTGGTTGATTTCTCATCAGCACTTCTCCGCGAATCCGGTGATGGCTCCCCCGGCTCATTCTTCCCGATCCCCATCGCCTTCCCAACCTTCAGGGTAATTCACTTAATCAGGCCTTATCTTACTGATTCTGGCTCTGAATGCTCACTTTGGGGCAGTTCATTGAATCAGTAGCGGCATTATTAGATCAACTGGATGCTGATCTATACTGTTCATATTTGAGGCGGTTTTATTGCTTGCATTTGGATTGCCAAATCGCCCTTTAAATTTTTGTAAATGGAGTTGGATTATTAATTGAAGAGTTTCACCTAGATTTTGTCTGTGAAACAGCAATATCTTTGATTGATAGTGGGTGCCTTTTATGAACTAGTTCCAAATAGGTATCTTGCATGGCAGTTGTACTAAAATTTGCTGCTGAAGTTAATACAAAAATCTGATATGTCATATCTCCTAGGCAGTTGTGATGACTCTGATGATTGTCTAGAAGGAAGAAGGTGGGGAGAGAACTCATGGGCTAGCAACTGGAATTGAATACCTGAACTATCATGTTCTGCTCTTGCTAACGGAAGCTGAACTACAGCTACTAACTATAATGAAATTGAGCCTAGAGAAAATTTGTTTCCAACATAAGTTCAAACTTTTTAATAATTCTGTGCTGCACGAGGGCACTGCAAAACCAAGCTTGACCTATACAGAATCCAGATTATGATGCATTTAGGGAGGGATGTCTAAATACACCTGGGGATTCATGCTGTTTCACCTTGTAACCAAAAGAACGTTCTTATTACATATGTTTTAAAAATAAATATTGCACTCCTAATTCGTATCTTTACTTTCCAGAAAGGGGGAGGTATCAGATTTGAAGTCACAGCTGCGGCAGTTGGCAGGCAGTCGAGCTCCTGGAGTTGATGACTCCAAGCGTGACCTATTTAAGAAGGTCATTTCATACATGACAATTGGCATCGATGTCTCATCTCTTTTTGGTGAAATGGTGATGTGCTCTGCAACATCTGATGTTGTTTTAAAGAAAATGTGTTATTTGTATGTTGGGAATTATGCCAAGGTAAACCCAGATCTCGCTCTGTTGACAATAAACTTCCTCCAAAGGGACTGCAAAGACGAAGATCCGATGATCAGAGGGCTAGCTTTGCGAAGCTTGTGTTCGTTGAGAGTTCCAATATTGGTGGAGTATTTGGTTGGACCTTTAGCATCAGGGTTAAAGGATAGTAATAGTTACGTAAGGATGGTGGCCGTGATTGGGGTTTTGAAGTTATATCACATATCATCTGTGACCTGTATGGATGCCGACTTCCCGGCTATTCTGAAGCATCTTATGCTTAATGACCGTGATACCCAGGTAGGGTTTTTTTTGTCTTTTTTAGTTTTAATTCTTATTAATGATCTCATAACAATTGATGTCAGCTCTTTGTGGTTCATATTTTATCCTGAAAAGTAAAAATGCATGTGTTTCCTTCAGTTGCAGCTTATAATTTTACCAAATGACTTTGACAGGTTCTGTAAGTATTTTTGTTTATCTTTGAAATTTAGAGAGAGGCTATGAAGTTACATAAGTGGTCCCATTTGCCTTTTTATGCTTGCAGTTCATTTGCTTTTGATCGTGCCCAATCTAGAAAACCTTAAGTTCATTGTTGGATGGTTAATGACTTTCATCTATCCTTGTTGTCAAATTAGGTAGTGGCAAATTGCTTATCGACCTTACAAGAGATTTGGACAGCAGAAGCAAGCAACTCTGGGGAAGCATCCCGGGAGAGAGATGCTTTACTTAGCAAGCCTTTGATATATTACCTACTGAATCGGTATTATTACATCTTTAGTTTTTGTCTGTAAGATTTTGCCTTAAAATTGGGATAAGGAGATTATCATTTTATTTCTGATTGATATTAAAATGCTGGTGTTGAAAATGATTGGAAAATGGAACTGCTTATGTTACTTCTACTTGCAAACATAATATATGTGTATAGTGTACAACTCCAACCTGCTTTTTACTTGATAATTATATCTACTGAGTAATTGTTTTTTTATGCATCATGCCTTATGCTATAATAAAAAAGCTTAATTATTACAAGCTGATAGATGGATGAGATATGTAAAAGTGAAAAACGTATTGTATGGGCCTTGATCAGAGTCCATAGAAATAATCATCTATTAGGTTTATCTTCAATTTTCTTGTCAATCAGATGCTGTGAATAGGGTGAATAATTTTTTCAGATGACAAATAAAAGTAATGAATGGGAAATTCTTAAATGCCTTACTGTCATAGGTTTAATCTTACATTTTCATATATATTCTATTGCAACCATGATTCTGTTTGTGCTTGTTCTATCTACTTAAAAGGGTAAATACGAATAATCCTCATGTGCAATTCTTAACATATGGATGGAACTTGATAGTTCCATTACCCCGCTATTTTGAAATACTTTATATCATGCATCTGTAGCTATTTGCTTGTATTGCCCAGTATTTCCCGTGTTAATAAACTGCTGAAAAAATGTGCAACATTTTGCCTTCAGGATTAAGGAATTCAGTGAATGGGCACAATGTCTTATCCTGGAGTTGGTGGCTAAATATGTGCCTTCAGACACTAATGAAATATTTGATATCATGAATCTCCTTGAAGACAGACTTCAGCATGCAAATGGTGCTGTGGTATTAGCTACTATCAAGGTTTTTCTGCATTTGACCTTGTCAATGACTGATGTGCATCAGCAGGTATTTACTCATTCTTGCATTCTTTTTTTGGTAAATAAGTAGCTCTCTCAATCTTGAAATCTGCTATAGCTAATCATGTTAGAAATTCCCCCTCTTAGTGATATATTATTCATAAAACCTTAAACAAGTTGTTTGAAGGTTTTGATTGTTCCTAAAGTCCATGGATTCTAAAATTGTATTTTCTGTGATTGCTGAATTGAAAAGCGAGAGCATGAGTTGATGGGGTAGTATTCAGATCTTCATGTCAATATCCTGCCTTAATTTATGGTTTAGGTTATTTCAGTTTAGGTATGTCATTTTTTACACGAACACATTTATTGCTTGTATTGATGGATATTACTTATTACTAAAAAAATTTGACTTATTTTATTCTTCTTTTTCTGATTTAGGTCTATGAACGTATTAAAGCTCCTTTGCTAACCTTAGTGAGCTCCGGCAGTCCTGAGCAATCTTATGCAGTTTTAGGCCATCTTCATCTCTTGGTGATGCGTGCACCAATGCTCTTTTCATCAGACTACAAACATTTCTACTGCCAATACAATGAACCATTTTATGTCAAAAAGCTGAAGCTTGAAATGCTTACAGCTGTTGCAAATGAGAGTAATACCTATGAAATTGGTAAGTGAAATCTCAGTCACATTGAACATGCAATTTAGAATTTCCTTGACCTGCCCAATAGCTATTTAGAGTATTCTTGACCTTTAGATCAAAGGCAATAGGGCGAAAGGTTTTTGTTCTATGTAATAAGATGAAAAGGTCTATTGATTCCTTTGTTTGACCTTATTGAGATTATTTCAGTGACGGAATTATGTGAATATGCTGCAAATGTTGACATTCCTATCGCAAGAGAATCCATCCGGGCTGTTGGAAAAATTGCACTGCAGCAATATGATGTCAATGCAATCGTTGATAGGCTCCTCCAGTTTCTTGAAATGGAAAAGGATTATGTGACCGCTGAAACACTGGTATGTTTTGTATTAGGCATGATTGATCGTGATACCCAGCTGCTTCATTGATGTGTGAGAATAGATATTAACTATTACAGTTGCTAGATGTAAATGAGGATGGATCCAGAACTGTTTTATTTTTTAGTGGCCTAACTATGTTAAGTTTTTTTATTTACTCAGGTTTTAGTAAAAGATTTGCTAAGGAAATACCCCCAATGGAGCCATGATTGTATTGCTGTTGTTGGAAATATCAGTAGTAAGAATGTTCAGGAGCCAAAAGCAAAGGCGGCTCTTATATGGATGTTGGGTGAGTATTCCCAAGACATGCAGGACGCCCCTTATATATTGGAAAGCTTAGCTGAAAATTGGGATGACGAGCATTCTCCTGAGGTAGTTAAATATTCTTTCCTTGTTTCTGAAATTTCTTTTCTTTTCTTTATCTATTAATGTTAGATTTGTATTAAGGAAAGCACAAAGTGTCTAATATGCACAATGTATTATTCAAAAGATACAAAAAAAATTAAAGAAAATACTCAAAAGGATAATTAAGTCTAATCTAATATGACTGGAACTGCAGCATCCCAATGATTATGACCGTTGATTGAAAATCTAAATATTCCAAAACATCTATTAAGCACTATTTTGATGGATTCTTTTGTGTAAAGCTTGACTGTTCTATTCCATTCAAATTTGCCAAAAGTAGAAAGTGGGATGCTCCTAAATGATTTTCCCCCTTTGTTGTCACATGAATTCTATATGCTAACTCATATGAGTGATGTTTTCGACACATTTCAGTCCTTGTGAACAAGATACTATAAAATTTGCACCCAAAGTTATCTATCACATCAGTTATAGTAGCATTAGTAGTTGAAACGTCTAAGTTAATCTACATTTTCCTTGTATTTTACATATGTATTCGTTTAGCATCAAAGTACAATTTTCATTTATCATTACATAATAAGATAATGGCCTTCATTACTGCTAAATTGTTGGGGTATTGTGACTTTGTTTACACAGGTTCGCTTACATCTTCTGACAGCATTAATGAAGTGCTTTTTTAAAAGATCACCAGAGACTCGGAAAGCCCTTGGGATAGCATTAGCTGCTGGGGTTGCTGATTTCCACCAGGTTAGATCTTCATATTTTGTCAAATTACACTTGTTTGATGGGAAAGAATTTTTTCACCGGATACTTGACTATGGTGTTTGATTGCAGGACGTTCACGACAGAGCCTTGTTCTACTACAGGCTTCTTCGCTACAACATTTCTATAGCTGAATGTGTGGTAAATCCACCAAAGCAAGCTGTTTCTGTTTTTGCTGATCCTCAAAGCAGTGAAATCAAAGATCGCATATTTGATGAGTTCAACAGTCTCTCTGTCTTGTATCAAAAGGTGATTACAATATTAATCTAATATAATATGGTCTTTGGCTCAGCAATGATCAGCAGATGCAAAATGTCAAATTTGATTGTGGCAATTTCCTCAATTTAGATCACACAGCATCCTGTGCAAGTTATTAGAAAATATGATGACCTTATTTTCATACATCTGACTGTGGCCCACTCTGGTGGAAGTGTGTTAATCATATATACAAAATTATGAGATTCTAATTTAGCTTTCATATTCAATTTCCAGCCATCTTACATGTTTACGGACAAGGAACATCGTGGACCATTCGAGTTTTCAGATGAACTTGGGAACCTATCTACTGAGGCAAATGTTTCAGCACAGAAGGTTGAGGCTGATGATAAGGACCTTCTCTTAAGCACATCAGAGAAAGGAGATGCTGGGTTTCCTGCTAATGGCTCTGCCTATAGTGCTCCATCTTATGATTCATCTAAATCTCTTTCTGCTTCAAGCACTTCGTCTGATCTAGTGATTTTAGAAACTGGTGTACTTCATCAGGCTTCTCCAAGTTTGGCTATAGATGATCTTCTTGGTCTGGGTTTATCCACTACACCTGCACCTGCACCTGCTCCTCCTTTGAGTCTTAATCCTAAGGCTGTCTTAGACCCAGGAACTTTCCAGCAGAAGTGGCGCCAGTTGCCTATATCTTTATCTCTGGTTAGGGATTTCTTCTTACTTGTCTGGGTCATAACTCCATTTGGTTATTATTTAAGATTTCATTTATCTTGACCAAATATTTGTTTGAAAAATGATTCCTAAAGTAGCAGAAGATTTCAAGTGTTTAATACAATGGACATAAACTTTCGAGATGTATGTGCTTCTTAATATAATTGTATAGTATAACTGGAGGAAAAGATGTATCTGAAATCATGTGTATGACAAATGAAACACATTAATCTCAATTGAAAAAGAGAGTGCTGCTCTATACCAGTGTCCATATGGACACTATCTTTTCCACGTTTGCAGCCATATGCTGAAGATCATGTATTTCTTCTTATCATGTGCTTGATTGATACCCCAATCTTTTGGAAGTAAAGAAAACAACTTTTATGGATCATCATCCTTTGTCCCATATCAAGTAGTAGTTGTGTTATGTATTCTGTGGTTGGGACTGCATAATAAATCAACAGAAAGGATTCTTTAATATTTCTGTTTGCTTAGAGAATGTTGCATCAAGTAGTAATTTTGAGTTACCCTTTTATTCCTTGTTATTGAACTATGATGAGATTTTAAATTGTTTTTTTTTCTGGATAATTCCCGCAGACTAATTAATAAGTAATTCTGTAGAAAGCAATCATGTGTTTATTTTTCAAGATAAAACATTTCTATCTTCTTGCATATGGATTCCTTACAGGGCTATATCAGTAACTCTCTGTTCAAGTTCCATTATGCCTCCTGTTAGGAATTGCTATCTCTTGTATTGATCATTCTCTTCTTCATTGAGTATGCATTCATCTTTACATTTTTCATATCATCTCTTATCAAGACCAATAATATATTCACATATGGTGCAGGAACTTCCTGTGAGTCCTCAAGGGGTGGCAGCATTAACTACACCTCAAGCCCTCATAATGCACATGCAGGGCAATTCCATCCACTGCATTGCAACGGGAGGCCAATCGCCTAATTTCAAGTTCTTCTTCTTTGCCCAGAAATCAGAAGAACTGTCAAAATTCCTTGTAGAGTGTATAATCAACACATCATCCTCAAAAGCACAGCTGAAAATCAAAGCAGATGATCAGAACTCGACACAGGCTTTCTCTGTCCTGTTCGAGTCAGCCTTGTCCAAATTCGGCATGCTATGATTTTCGTTTAGGCTATTTTGCTTCATCTACAGAGTAAGGGCATCTCTTATTGTTATATTATGCTGCAACTTAGGTCTCTTGTTTGAGGTGGAACCGTGGAACGTCTACGAGAACAGAAAGTGCACAGTAGGTTGGATATTTGGCTCCAATTTATGCGGATTCAGCGGCAGCGGAGCTCTATTGAGTTGGATGCTTCACTTGTCCAGTTAGGTTACATTTTAAACTATGTAACGTTGTCTACAGTTGGCTTGTAACTGAGTATAATGGATTGATTACATGTTATGAAGTTTGAAAAAACAAAATTCCTTTGGATCTGGTTGGCTGCCTACTGCAGTACTGGAGGCCCATCTAGGGCGGTACTAGAGGCCCATTTCGTGCATGGCAGAGTCCATGGCAAAGGGACACGGATTAGTGTAGGGATATTATCCTATAGAAAAATTACTCTATTTATCCACTTTATACGATATTTGCTAGCAAGGAGGTAATCTCCTCTACTTTGATGCCCTATGGAGGAGTTGTAATTGGGGGGTACTTGGTGGGCATGGAGTGTTGCCTCCAACCCTCCACCAGTCCTTAGTTACACTTTGATCTTTATTTGAATGCATTTATTTGAATTCAATTACTTTTCACTATCGCCTCATCCAATATTTTGATCTAATAATATCTCAAGTATTCATTTGATTGTCGATCTCATCTTTTCCTACATGTACCAAATAAATGAAGATTAACCACTATTTTTTGGGTGAACACATTTTCATCAGTTTTATTATTATTGATACTCAAGTTACTGATATTCTCAAGTACTATTAACCACCTGCTTCATGCCTCTCTCCTCTAAACTCAATGTTTGGTGTCTCTTTGAACTTGAAAGTAATAACATCACTTCCAAGGTCTATCAACACTAATACACCAATCCAGATGTCTCCCATAGACGGGCTATAGCTCTAAGATGGCTACCTTTGTATATATTCGTCCATGTATCTACTCTACTATGTACCTCATCTAGTTGTAGCACATTATTTTAAATCGCTCTATATGTACTTATAAAGCAATGCAATGGAATGTGGTATATCAGCAATTTCTTACTGTTCTATACTCGTAATTGAGTTGAAAAATAAGAGGAAAAAAACACTGCTACAAATGCATGATGATTCAGGATATGTTGTGATTCATACACAATGGACAACATGTTCCTTAAATGGGCATTATTATATATATGTGGACGGTCCATATTAAAGTAACATTTGGGTTTCCAGGCACACCCCACTTCATACATGTCAATTCTGTTCATCCTCCATATAAGTGTGCAGGAATAAAATCAATTATCCATATAATTCAATCTATGATTGATTGCATGATGACTGGTTAGGCCATAGAACATCACAATAACCATTATTCCTTTTTATTGTAGATGGACTAGAGAGCCCCAAGAAACTTCAGGCAGGCACGCTTCCTCGCACTGTACCCCTCTCGAATTTTCCTCTTGTTATAGAATTATTTTTCGCTGGTCGTGTTACATAGCTCCAATGTTGCACGAACAGAAGCCCTTTAAACATCCATATGATGCATGAAGCTTCCTACCTCGTATTTACCTCTAGTGACATGTTTTGGGAAGCCCCCTACTGGTCGGACCTTTCTATGATATTGATCATCGGCTTCAAGAACACGGCAGGAAATAGAATATTAGAGATGTCGACGAATATTTTTAAGTAATAATATAGGAAAGAAAAATTTAAAAAAAAATCTCCATCCTCTTCCAAATTGCCGACTGGCCTTTGCCACATGGAAGATAAGGTTGGATAAGCATCATCAAAGGCACGCAGAATCAGTTGAATAGGGACGTTGCCTTGAAGATGGAGCTGTCATAATTCAGCCAACTTGTGCAATTATTAATCAGAAGAAAGGTAGTCGACCGACCAATCGCAGTCATCCCGTTTTGACCACTAGGGCATTGATTCACTACAGCCAAAATGGATTCAAATACTCACTACCCACCCACCCTTCACCAAGGAATGGAATGGAGAAGCCAAAGTCATTCCTGGCCTCCAAACTTACAGACATCAGCCAGCGTACATCTGCTAGCGTGAAATAGCTAACCATGACAAAATGAGATGAAAACATTACTTCCAATCTCATATTTAGTAAATTAAAGAATCGTATCACTGTATCAAATCTCAATTTTCTCATTTGTATAGTTCAATATATCTTGTAGTAAAATTTGAATGTTATACTGTAGAAGAAAAAAAAAGTAGTAGAAAAACTTGACTAGTCCACCTTGGTTGGTACGAAAATGTGATATCATTTGGTTCACAAGTCAGATTCTTGTGCTTCCAATTGAGAAACGTGCTATTATAAAATGGTAGTACTAAGCCTTCTCACTTGGAGCCTCAATTTTCTAATGAATTATATTAAGGGGATCATCAATTTTGATGCCCTTTTGACTAAAACTAGGGTTTCCATATTGTCCGGCAAAAAATATACAATAATAACTTGCCATCAATTAAAGCAGCAAAGCAAAAAAAATCAAATACAAGTGGTAGGTCAATAATGGGGGGTGTTGTATAAAGGATGATTCAAATTGTTGACCAAAATAGCTGTGTTTAGGGTATTTGTGAAAAAGGGCTGCATTACTTTGAAAGGCAATGTAGAATAATGTTAAAATGAGCATGTCTTATCTTATATATGTCAAGGAACTTATCACATAAGCCTATAACATAGAACCCAACAATGCAATCGTTACAGCGGTTCATTTATTGAGCATCAGCCTTGGATTCCCACGACAAAGATGTAGCTGGCCGTTTTCACACTCATAGACAGCACCACGTTTCCTCTCTCCTGAACCCACTTTTTAAGTGTATCTTATCTACAATTTTCAATAGTATTTTGGAGGCACTTGATATATTTTAATATTTAATAAATTAATTTAATTTGCTTTTTTAAGTTTAATTTTATACTTTCTATATATATATATATCATATTATATACACATATATATTAATTAATAGAAGGTAAGAAAGAGCCAGGTGTCTTTTCTTTGGAGTTATATTACCCTTTTTGTCGTGTGCTCATCGATAGGGCAAGTGGTAGAAATCCATCATCAGCATCAGAAGGGGACAAGTACGTGAATAGCTCCGATAGCCTCGTATCACATCTTCCACATTTCGTGTATCCAATACCTGGTCATGGATTGCCCCTTGGACACCAAAAAGTCACGTGTCTTTCTCTGCCACCTGTGTGTATATGCCACCATGGAAGAAGATCATCATATAAATAGGTAATGTTGTATCTAAAATATACAACATCATTTTTAAGTATAAATAAATAAATTGTTGCCATGCTAACATGAGCAAGACGGATCATCAATAATTTGTATACTGAGCAAGTTCTCAGTTAAAAGAACTGAAAACAAAACCAAGACCACATGTGTTACCTTACTAGGTTGATTCGGGAAAAAACATAATGTTCCCGTCCCAGATTATGAAAATTACGAATGAAGGAATACGCAAACAAAGCAATTATGGTGAAGATAAGACCACGACAAACCATGATGGTGGTGGTCGTGAAACAGCAGCCCTATCTGTCAGTGTACAACACCAGCCAATTAATTAATAATAGAGCTTCACGTGATGCCATTGCCTACACATACATACCAGTGAGTCAGCCGTGATTAACTTTCATCTTTGACCTTGTATGGTTATCTAGATTAGAGGATAATGATCCTTATTTTTTGTTAAGAATATTATTTTATAGAGTATAAAATAGGAAAATATCATGTATTTATAATAATATGATTTATTACTCTTTATTAATTTAGTATTTTAAATTAAATATATAGGGATAAGCTCTTATAATTTCTTGACGAAAATATTTTATAAATTTTAGATAAATATATTTTAAAAAACTATGTTTTTATGATATTTTAAAATTTTGTATTAATAGTAAATTTATTACATTAATTTACAAATTTTTATCAAATAAAAACAAGTACGGGTTGATAGAGGAAGGGTAGGTCAGAGAATCAGAAAACGCTTGTCCTGTTATGTTCCACAGTTCGACGGTTGTTTCTGGAGAAAGCATTAATTTCTTTTGTTTGTTCCTCATCAATAAATGAAAATAAACCATTTATTATTTTATTTATTTCTTTAATTTTTTTATTTTCAACCAATATATTTGTAAAATAAGATTCAAGTAGTTAGAACTATAAATATGTGAAATGATACTTATTTAAATAGACGATAATACGATAATACGTATCAAAACGAGTCAAACTCAACCTATCCATGAGCGAGTCATAGGCCTAATTAAAAAGACTGTTGCAGATTTCAAGCTTACAGCGGATCTATGCCTAACAGCACAAGGCCGGCCAATTATTTGAAATCCGTCAATTGGATGATTGAATTCAATTCCATAGTCTTGATCATCAATAAGAGAGTGATTAAATGAGTCAAAACCATTAATCAAATTAATCGTCACTTGTCAATTAGTTAGGATTTTTCTACGTGGTGAAAATATAGGAAGTCACCTCGCCCCTCGTGCATGCCAGTGAGGAAGTTTCGAAGATTATCTTATGTCAAATTACCGAAAAGGACATGAACTTTACCTAAACTCTCTGGGGCTGTGCCTCTCTCTATTATATCCATAGTTCTCTTCGTATTCTTCGGTGGGTGGTTCTTCTTCTCTCCGCATATTCGGCTGTCTCAGTTACCCGGCTGAGGGCTAAGCCGGCGACTGATTGCGAAAACGTGAAGATTAAGAGCTTCATTTTCTCTCCCTTCAGAGCGGCGCGCAATCTTCTCTTCAAGTACTGGAATCCCCGTGCGGCCGCGTACTTTGTTGTTATCGTAGCTGGGATGAGAGAAAGGGGAGCCGTATTGCCGACAAAGTAGCTCAATTCGTTCGCGGTTTCTGGGGAGGATATTTGAAAGTGGGAACTTTTCTTTTCTCTGCCTTATACTCAGCTTTCAATCTCCTCACTGAACTCAAACGAGAACAAGGTCAGTTGAAATGGATATGGGCGCAGCAGCGAGAAAGAGGATCATGAGATCAGCTCCAATGATCGTCTTTCACCTCCTATTTGCTGTGTTTGCGGTCTCGGCCGAAAGAAGCTTAAAGTCGGCTGCCTCTGGAGTGAATGAAACATCGGAAACTGATACGGTTCCAGGTTTCCTTCTCAAAGCTGCAAATTTCTTGTGGGAGTCGGATGAAACAGGATATCGTCATGTTTGGCCGGTAATTGCCCCTGACATATTTGTTTTGCTATACCGCGCGTTCTTGTGTTGTTTAAGTTTTTAGGCTTTTGATAGTTCTCTTGCATCCATGAAGATTGAACATGTCTGCCAAGTTTGTATGAGATGGAGAAATTTCCCTGTAGATCAGGTCTCAAAAACGTGTGCAATTATTTTCTAGCAGATATAGGCACAATGTGGCTATTTTTGACATTTCGTTTGATGATATAAACTTCAACCAGGCAATCCAAAGCATAACCAAATTTCATGTTCTTTTATAAAATCCTGGATGTGATCAACCTTGTTAAACAGGAGCTCCCTCAAGCTCAGATTCCATCTCTGTCTAAAAGATGTCCCAGATACTTGGGACATCGGTTGTTCTTCAATGCTGACAAACACACGATGATCCATTGGTTGAATGGGAGTGCTTTCATGATAAGTTTATTTTATTCTATATGAATGGGCGGATAAAACTAACTGTCAAATTAATCTGACCTGATAATTGGACTTGCTATTATTTCATTAACCCAGTTTCAGGAAATCACAGGACTAATATATTAAGCTGTATTGTTTGCTGTTTTTTCCACATATGTGGTAACACAAACAGTTGGGTACCAATAAGTTTACCATATTATCTTTGCAGGATATGCAATTTGGTTGGAAAATCATCGCTGGTTCAATAATAGGATTCCTAGGAGCAGCTTTTGGTAGTGTAGGCGGTGTTGGTGGTGGTGGCATTTTTGTTCCGATGCTTAGCCTAATAATAGGGTTTGACCCAAAGTCAGCTACAGCTATATCAAAATGTAAGGAAGGAGTCTCTATTTCTTCTTAATTATACTTTTTGCATAATTTGAAAGCACCTGAATGGTTTTGGTTCTCAATAGACACATCTTTGTAAAAACTTTATCTTGTTAACATAAAACCCTTGTGAATTTCCGAGTAATGTCTTTTCATCCCTTTAAACAAGAGTTCCTTTATTAAAAAATCTAAAGACAATGAAATACTTGTATATTATTATTTTGGTGTTTATGAGAACAACTGAAAATTGTATATATGCATATATTTTTCCTTCAGGTGAAACAAGTAGATGATATATTTTTATCATAGTGACATGGGGATGATTCTAGAATTGATATTATAATTGCAGTTAAGGCTGTTCTATAGAAAATGTGCGTGCTTCAGTTGAGGATGAAATAACAGTAAATTTTATTGTCTGATTAGGAACTTTTAAGAATTTTTATCTTCAAACATTGCTGGCATGGCACTACCACACATTTCATGGTTGAGCATCAGATCTGTTGTTCTGTTGAACTAATTCAACATTATAGGATTCTTGTGGATATTTTTCTGCTCTGCTTTACTAGCACAAGGAATTTAGGAAAACTTAAAATGCTGTTTCCTTATTCGTCAGGTATGATCATGGGTGCTGCAGCATCAACAGTTTACTACAACCTCAAGCTGAGGCATCCTACCCTCAATATGCCCATTATTGACTATGACTTGGCTCTGCTCATTCAACCAATGCTCATGCTTGGTATTAGTATTGGGGTAGCTTTCAACGTGATATTTGCTGATTGGATGGTCACCGTATTACTTATCATCCTCTTTATAGGTAAATTTTTTACCACTGGAGATATCCTAGTAAGTTTATGAGTTTCCAATGGTGCATTTATGGAGCAAATAAATGTTGCAGGTACATCCACAAAGGCATTCTTCAAAGGCGTGGACACATGGAAAAAGGAAACTTTGTTGAAAAAGGTGCATTACTCTGCCCTACATCCTTGTCTTACCTTTTCCATGTTCATCTTCCCATATTTTTTTCCTTTTAAAGTACTGCATTTCCCCCCTGGTTGTCTATTCTATTTGAACTTAAATTGCAGCTACTCTAAAACCAACAAGGTTAGGAGGATTATTTTTATGTATCGATTGCAATGTGTATCTGCGGCCAATTTTAAGATTTCATGATTTTCCTTTGACCTTTTTATTTTTCGTTTTGCCCAATAACTGCAGGAAGCTGCCAAGCAACTCGAATCCAATGGTAAAGTTTAAACTCCAACTTTAAGTAACTTATTCAATGGTGACAATCTTTGTTCAAATTGTTTTTCAAGGTTATCTGAACTTCCTTTTTGGTTTTCAGGTAATGGAAACGCAGAAGTGGAATATAAAGCCCTTCCAAGCGGGCCTCAGGAAAAGGAACCAGAGGTGCTAACCTTACTGCATTTCAGCTGCTTCATAATTTTTTCTCTAAATGTATTAATATGTTTTTCTTTTGCCTTGTTCTTTGATACATTTGCAGGCCGGTGTTCTTGAGAATGTGTACTGGAAAGAGTTTGGGCTGCTTGTCTTTGTTTGGTTTGCTTTTCTTGGTCTGCAAATTGCCAAGGTGTGGTTTCCTTTAGTTTCTTAGAATCACATGTCAAGCTCATTTTTCCTTTTGACTATGAAACTGATGAGATTGATTCTTTTCTTGGAAACAGAACTATACATCTAATTGTTCAGTATCATATTGGGTGTTGAACTTGCTGCAGGTTTGTCTTGTTGCTCATAGCATTCTCATAGTTAATTGTTTTCCCATCTCTCTTGGCATATAATAATGTAAAAGAAAGATTTGCCATGGAGATGCTAACTGAACTGATCAGATCTAGAATTTAGCCATGGGAGTTCATTATCATAATTTCCATTTTGTATGCAGGTTCCAGTTTCTTTTGGGGTTTCCCTATATGAGGCAGTTGGCTTATACAAGGGAAGAAGAAAAATATCTTCCAAGGGAGAACAGGGAGGTAACCTTAAAGTGTACCAGCTTGCCCTTTACTGTGCCTGTGGTGTGCTTGCTGGAGTTGTGGGAGGCCTTCTTGGCTTGGGTGGTGGTTTCATCATGGGTCCACTCTTCCTGGAGCTGGGAGTTCCCCCTCAAGTACGTTTTTGTTTTCTCATATCAATGAACTATAAGATAAAGACATAAAAGATATAAGCTATCAAAAAATTAAAAAAAGAGGATCATGATGCATATTCATTGGATTCTTTTTCACTGTTATGCTGATATGAATTGTTATATTTTCAACTCAAAAGTTGGTTGAAATATCATTTTTCTTAGTTGAAATAAGTTTACAAGCTGAAATTATCTTCTCTCTTCATGTCTGCCTACACCATACGGTGGTTCATAGTTCCTCCATCTGGTGCCACCTTAGAATTGCCTAAATAACTGTGGAAGTGTCTTGCCATTTGTTAATGATAAACACATGTTTTTTTCAAGAAAGATGATATTATTTTGTGTAAAGCTAACTCCATTTTTATGTTCAAAGAACCATGCCTTCCATCTTTTCAAAATAGTTTCCTTCAAATCATCACCCCCTTTTCAATATGTTCAAACTATTGCAAGTGCTAAATCCTCTCTTTTGACCTCATGTACTGTTAACTTATATCTGGCTATTGGATGCACCTGAATCAGACTTGACAGCCTTTTGGGAAAAAATGCTTTTCAGAATTATTTTTTGACATGATTCCGGTACAAAATACTGCAAAGAATTCTGGCTAGCCTCAAAAGTTGGCATATTAGACAGCATCATGATGAGTTTGATTGTGAGCAAAAACAAAAGGATTACATGGTTTCTGCACAAAACCAATGAATGCATAAATCCAGAAGTTTCCATTCAAATTCCAGAATTCCTGACCTTTCTACCCAATGTTCTGTAGGTCTCGAGTGCCACAGCAACATTTGCTATGACCTTCTCTTCCTCAATGTCTGTTGTGGAGTACTACCTTCTCAAAAGGTTCCCTGTTCCTTATGGTGAGTCTAAAGGCCAATGAACGAGTCCTGTGCAGCTCTTATTGGAGTTACCGGAATAATTCCTTGACTTCTTATCTGTTTCTAATGCATATTGTGAATTTCTGCAGCCGTGTACTTTGTTGTTGTGGCCACAATTGCTGCAGTAATAGGGCAGCATATTGTCAGGAAGATGATCATTCTACTAGGGAGGGCTTCCCTTATCATATTCATTCTCGCTTTTACAATATTTATCAGTGCAATCTCTTTGGGTGAGACTTCATTCTCCACTTGGTCCATATATCCTATGCTTGCAGAGTAATTTTCTGGAAACTCGTAATCAGTTTCCTGACAAACTGTTAATGCAATTCCCCTTCATAATGTATAGGAAGTAGTTGTCAGTTTTCCACAAACTTGTCCTATGTTTTGGTCGTGATGCCAACCTAGCCAATACTTATAACGTACATTTCATTTTGCCTCATCCATTTCAGGTGGTGTTGGGATATCCAACATGGTAGGGAAGATTGAGAGGCACGAGTACATGGGATTTGAGAATCTGTGCAAGTACGGATAGTTCATGGGCTTAATCTAAATCTGGACATTGGATTTTGCTCCTTTCTTTTTTTTTTTCTTTACTTCTCATTCCCCATGGTTCTTCCTATTTTCCCTTGCTAGCTTTTCTTGGCATGTGCCGCGGGCTTGTCATTTATTTCGTTAGGGTTTCGAGAACCACAATTTTTATTCGGTGCATTCCAATAACCAAATGCCTTGTATTGTTCAAATGAAAATTTCTTCAAATAATTGATTATTGTGATACTTGCTTTTCAAGTAATGCCGTGCTTGGTGAAAGAATGGTTGCGCGTAAGAGGATAAAGTAGGCTTCTTATCCTCGTGGAATGTGCATGGAATCACCAAAACCAACCAAATATACATTTTTGAAAAATAAAAATGAAGACATCACCTTCTTCACCAGCTCCTCACTAGGATTAGAAAACGAAAAGGAGCATGCCAATAAGTCTGAGTGAGAATGGCATGGATCAAGGGCTTGGTCTACAATATGATGTGAGAAGTTTAACTAGGAAGGTGGTATATCTTAACGAAAGAAGCTAACTAAGATGACATGCTCTGGGTAAGACCACTAAAGAGGTCCCATGAACCGAGCAAATATCTCCTTAAATCTCAGGAATTCAGAATTGTGACCGTTTTTCATTGTGGATCCTCCTCTTTCTCATACAAGTTTCACCGTAGAAAGAAACTGTCAGCCAAAACACGAGCGCATATAAGGGAATCGTTTTGAAGATGACGGGGAGAAATGTTCTTCTTGGGAAGTAGTGTTGCTACTCCAGTTTATATTATATGGGTACATTCCACGTTTGACATGTGAATAGTAAATGATTGACTCGATATAAAATCATGACGTGCCTTGTGGTTCTTTGTGTTCACATGTTACATTTTAGATTTTTCTGAATTATATATGTATATATAATATATATAGTCAATCAATAAATTAATAATGAATTTCCACACAATTAATTAATTTTTTTCACCAATCACAATTAATTAATTAATCAACACATTTCCTATGACATCTATTATAAATCATTTTTTTCTATAATTTTTAAAAATAGCATAAACAATATATATATAACAAAAAAAATCTCATTAAGAATTTGATATAATAAAATAAAATTTTAGCACAAAATAAAGTACCATATCACATAATATATATAACTATAGTATAATTATATAATATATGGTAAACTATATTTTATATATACAACAAACTTTATATAATTACCAATTATGTCTATATAATAAATTATATACAAAAATATTGTTGTATATTACCATATTTTATAATAAAAAATGAATTGGTAATTAGAGTGAAAATGCCAATACTTTTGCAATTGGTGTGATCACATTAGATAATTTTGCAAGATTAGACGCATGAGATAAAAAAAAAGGCTAGTGATGATATCCAATACTTTTAAATTATCATTTAAAAATGAATTATGCGTACTTCTACCTAACCCATCAAATTCCATTACATTAAAAAAACTGAATACATATATTTGGTTGTTAGATACGTTAAAAATTAATTTCATCAATATTTTGTAGGTCAAATTCCTTTGTTTTTACATCAATTAGTTAGGATAAATACCAATTATATCTTATATACATAAGGTAGGTAACTTGTAAATCAATTACATAATATGTACATCAGTTTGATCATTTATACATATCTTAAATCATTCGTTCATCAATTAGGTAATTTGTATAGAAAATTTATTTTTCTACGTATCATTTAGGTCATTAGAGGCGTGAACATCAATTTGATGGGAAACTATACATAAATTTGGTTCCAACTTTCAAGAAAACACTAGAAATTAACGAAAAATAGAGTAAATATCTTTTTTTTGCTCGGTAAGTAAAAATCATGGTAAGGTCATTTTAAGTTAATTGACTGTCAACAATCTTTTCTAAGACTTGAAGCTATCTGTCATCCAAGTAGCCATGGTATATATAAGCACACCATGTTTCTTCTCCAAGATTCCATCTTCATTGATCTTAATCAACTAGGGCTTGGAGCCCCTATGGTGTTATCTTCAATGGCACTCTTTCTCTGGTCAGGGCAGATATTTCCATTTCCTTTTAGGCATCTGTTTTATTTGTATACACTAGGCTTATCAACGAGTATCTTTCATATACACCTTGAATTTTATACTTTGAAAGAATAACCAACTACAATTTCTACTGAGCACACTTGGGTTCACCATGGTTCGGACCATCTGCTCCTGCCACAAAATCACTCAGCTGCTATTGCCAAGGACCGAACCTGTGGCACTTTTCCTCCTGATCACTAATGGCATGGACTTCCGTTACCCCTGTCCCAATGGAAGAGGCCGAAGCCCCATAGAGAACACCATTCCCTCCAACCGGGGCATATCCGTGGTGCGTCATGCCGAGGCTTAGAGACACCCCGGTCCTATGTCCAATTGACGGATTTCAAATAATCTGTCCGCCTTAGTGTATAAAAGAGTATATTTAAAAAAATTAATTATTAAATTTAACAGGAGAGAAAGACACATGGCTTTTTGGGGTCCAAGGGGCAATCGACCACGAGGTATTAAATACACGAAATATGGAAGATGTGATAGAGGCTGTTCACGGACTTGTCCCCCGTGATGATGGATTCCTACCACTTACCCTCATTGATGAGCACACGACAAAAAGGGTAATATAACACCAAAGAAAAGACACCTGGCTCTTTCTTACCTTCTATTAATATATATATATATATGTATATAATATTAAACTTAAAAAAATGAATTAAATTAATTTATTAAATATTAAAATATATCAAGTACCTCCAAACTATTGATTGAAAGTTGTAGATAAGATGGCCAACACTTGAAAAGTGGAATACAAGGCCCATGCTTAATAAATGAACAGCTGTAAGGATTACATACATATATGCTCATATGTTGGGTTCTATGTTATAGGCTTATGTGATAAGTTCCTTGTCGGATATAAGATAAGACACGCTCATTTTGACATTATTCTACACTGCCTTTCAAAGTAATGCAGCCCTTTTTCACAAATACCCTGAAGACACTATTTTGGTCAACAATTTGAATCATCCTTTATACAACACCCCATGATTGGCCTACCACTTGTATTTGATTTTTTTTACTTTGCTGCTTTAATTGATGGCAAGCTATTATTGTATCTTTTTGGCCGGACAATATGGAAATCCTAATTTCAGTCAAAAGGGCATCAAAATTGATGATTCCCTTAATATTTCAACCGCAACAAGAAGAAAGGAGAGAGTTGAGATTGCAGGGGCCAAGCGAGAAGGCTTAGTACTACCATTTTATAATAGCACACTTCTCAATGGGAAGCACAATCTGACTTGTGAACCAAAAGATATCACATTTTCCTACCAACCTACGTGTACTAGTCAAGTTTTTCTACTACCTTTTCTTTCTTCTACAGTATAACATTCAAATTTTACTACGAAAAAAGTCTGTGTCGATATATTGAACTATATAAATGAGAAAAACGAGATTTGATACAGTGATACAATTCTTTCATTTGCTAAATATGAGATTGGAAGCAATCTTTTCATCTCATTTTGCCATCACCAGCTATTTTCCATATTTAATTTAAGCACTATTACATATGGAATATAAAATAGGAAAGTGTAATTTTAATAAGTATTTTACTTTTTTTTCTATTTTATTATTTAGTTGTTTATATAAAAAATAATAAAATTTTATTTTATAAAATTAAATTATTTAAAATGTAAAGTAAATGTTATTTATATAAAAAATAAATATCACTATTTATTACAATACTATAGTTGAATAGGATTTTAAAAATATTTTTATAAATACTATAAAAACGTGTATGATTTTATACTGTATTATGTCAACCTCAACTTTGACTTAATATTTTAAATAATAATTTTGAAAATTTTTATTTTACTTGTTAAATAAAACTCAATTCTCTTACGCTTTAAAATAATATTTTATAAAAAATTTTAATTTTAAATTTTTTTTCTTCCTACTCTATTTTATAAATTTTCATAATTATTTATTATATTAGTTAATTTAATCGTGGAATAGACACGAATATATGAGAGAACTACTCATAAATATTTTTGATCTTATATACTAAAGGTTTAAAATTTTATTTATTTATTTTAATCCTCTCTTTTTTTTACATTTTTATTTTCTTACTTTTTTTTACAATTCAAATGAAATTCTATCGTCAAAATTTTATAAGGTTAGATTTTCTCTTTTAAAATTTTAAAATTATTTAATTTAGAATTATATTCAACAAATTTTATTAATATATTATATGTTAATTGAGATAAAAAATTAAAATTTTAAATAATATCACAATATTTATACAAGATATACCTTTCTTTTTTCATATATTTTTTTACTTTTAAAACTATTATTTTATTATTATTATAATTTATTAAAAATTAATAAAAAAAATTATTATTAACTAGATTATTATTATTATTAAACTCATATTTTTTTTATTGAACCGGATATGAATTAGATCAAACTGGTTTAGATCAGTTTGAACCACTATTGAACCGATGCTAAATTCATTTTTCTAGGTATTTTAGAAAATTCAAATTGGAGAATTGAGGCCACCATTGGATAGAGAATGAATTTAGAAAATTTTAATTTTGAATAACTCGGTCAAATCAGGCTTGAACCGGCTAGCTTAAGCGTTAAACTCGATTTGGACTGGTGTGGTATGGTTCGAAACAATGTTGTCTTCTTCCTTCAGATAACAACACTATTCACTCACCGAAAAATTGAGCAGTGCCGACGAAGATAAAAAGTCTCCGGCCAGTTAGTTTCAGGTAATGAATGATCACCATTAAGGCTCCAATCGGACACCCAAGAAGTCCCGAGCTTCCTATATAAAGAGTCACTCCTCATTCATTCTCCTCACACTTGAAAACTCCACTCTCTCGCTATTGCTCCATTTTTCGGTGAACCTCGAACTAGAGCTCTGATTTGGGCATTTTTTTGAGCCAAATAAGGTGTAGTCGAGTTCTTTAGTTTCGGGGAGAAGTTAGCTACACGCTTGTAGTCTCCATTTACTCGGAGGATCGCCGGAGAAACGCCAGCGTGATAGAATAGTGAAGTAGCTCCAGCGGACTGAAGCTGCCCTATTTTGGCCAAGCTGAGAACGGCCAATTCGAGCCCTCATCGGGCCAAACCAAGTCCTCCCAACATCTCCACAACCCTCCTATAGCTGAATTAGAGTGGAAACATAAGCCAATTTGGCTATGCTCTGTAAATTTTGACTAGTGTTAGAGAGAGAACCGATAGATCTTTATTGACCAAATTCTCCCTCAATTCGATATGAATTGAGGTGATTCTTAATCCTAGAAAGAATCTCAGGACAAGAGCTATCTGTCCAGATTGAAAGCTCGGACTGTCATGCCCCTGACAGTAAGCTTTCGAAACTTTCTCTCTCTACGTTCAGATTTTCAGTGAAGCTCCGTTTGAGCTCATTCTAGTGTCAAATTGTGCTATTCAAAGTGCAATTGAATTGTATGTAGATGTAGGAACTTCAATCTAACTTCAATTTCAACAATTAAACTCATTTGATTGGTCAATTTGATGAAATCAAATTCGACTAAGTTGGAAGGTTGAAATTGGGAAAAATTTGGGGATTTCAAAAATTTGAGGGACTAATGTCACGCCCCGACCTGGTTTGATCAGATCCTCGTGAGCAACCTGCCACTCCCTTTGGTCTATGAAGAGTTTCACCCTTTTCTAAACTGCAAGGAGTAAGGTGTCCATTTTTTTCTATTTTTCCTGGAATAACATTATACAAAACTACATATATTAAATTGATCATACTTGTTGTATATTTTAACTATAGGAGGGTATTTAGGGTTGGTTCTCCTTGGTTACCTGAAAATGAGTAAAAAGGGAGGGGGTGAGTTCTACAACTCAATGAGTGGATGTTGGGAGTGAGTTTTCACGAAATAGCTTTGTTCAAAATGTGCTAATATTCTCATTTTGAGTTTATGAAAGATCTTTTCTCAAATTTTGGTTTTCACAATTCTCTTTCCCATTTCCATATTAGTTGTGTTTCACAAACAACACACACCCTTTTTCAGGAAGGGTTCACACACATTCGCGAGATGCAATTACGCTGACTGTACCCACTTGTATATTAGAGCGTCTTTACCATCCACCTTGATAGAAGTCTTTGACTTCTACCCGAAGTTTGAGTGAACGTCTCTAACATCCTACCCTCAAACCAAAAATACTTCGTGTCCATATGAGGACAAAGACCTCATCCCGACCCCACCCCGGTCTCATGCGCATGAAGCTAGTCGAGCTTCCCTGACTACTGGCACGACAATCTGCCCTTATCTCCACCATGTTGTCCAGTAGCCCCTGGGACACATCACTACCCCTCTTGGGCGTCTTGAAGGTCTCGTACCTCAGTGCATGCACAAAACAATAGTTTTCCTCACAAGCCATTTAATCTTTGGTGACATTAGTCCAATGGCCCCGACCCTCAACTCAACCTATAGCTATTTGTCTCGACTGGTCCGTTGACCTGTCTTGTCACATTGCCGCTAGTCCATGGAGTATGTCGGTCTTGTCTTGGTACCATGACCAAACACATCATTCATTAAAATTTTCATGGCTTTATCTCATGTTTGTTTACGAGCTCTTGCTCATGCCAACTGGAATTGGGCCAATTGTATGAGATTTTCAAAATCAGGCATTTTAGCCTCCAAGTTCCAAAACTGAGGCCTCCGGCCTATCTGAGCTATTCGAGCTCCCGTCAAGAAGGTCTCCCAAAAAGTTTAAGCAGTGGCACACAGTCAGGGGAGAGCACTTCTGACAAAATAAACTTTTCAACTGTCCATCATACCAATCGGGTATAAGGACATCTACGCTTATAATCGACAAACAGGTTTTCCACTCCCTTCTAGGAAGTCTTATCATACCAATAAGATATGATCTACTTACAACTGGTATGTAGTTTTTCCGCATGATTTTCACATCACTCTTCTTAGGTGTGATGGTTAAAATACCACTTAGCAGTGGGTTTTCATTTTCGAGGTGCTTATCATCCCAGCCGGGTATGATATTAACTATCTCACTCACCTTTTATCCAGAGACATGTTCATCCCGGATGGATTCCGAGGTACCGATCCCTAATTGGTCTTATTGATCTTTCTCTACTCTGATACTTCCCAATTTTCCTTGCATTTGGTTGTTGTAGGGTGGATGTCGTGTAAACCCTGCCCTTTTGAGCTAAGGAAAACCGAGAAAAGAACCAGTCAAACGAAGTGAGAAAACCGAACCGGTTCACAAACCCGATCATTTGTGAACGGACAATTTAAGAATTCACAACTCCCAGGTAATCCAAAGGGTTCATAATACTATGGAAAAGAACCTTGGGATGAATTGGAAGAGTATAACTAGACTGGTTTGAATGAACCAGATCCAACTGGATTGAATTGGTTTATGAACCGAATTGGTTCATGAACGAGAACCGATGGAGATCGGGAAAATAAGAGAAATTCAACTCCATTGTACTCCAAAGAAATTTATAAACCTTGGGAAGGAACCTTAGAACAAAGTGGGAGAGAAAAACCAGATCAGTTCAAGTGAACCGGACCTGAACCGGATTGAACTGATTTAAGGACCAAGCCAATTTATGAACCATAATCGATAAAGAGATGGTAAACCAGGAATTTTATGGACCCTAAGTGATCTAAGGAGTCACAAAAGACATGGAAATGGACTTGTGAAGGAATTGGGGATGAAAATCAAACCGGTTCAAGTGAACTGGATCCAAACCGGTTTGAACTACTATTGAACTGAATTCTAAATTTATTTTTCTAGGTGGCTTAAATAATTCAAATTGGAGATTTGAGGCACCATTGGATAGAGAATGAATTTAGAAATTTTTAGATTTGAAAAACTCGGTCGAATGGGGGGGGGGGTGTGAACCGACCGATTTAAGCTTTAAACCCGGTTCGGACTGGTCCGGTCCGGTTCAAAATAGTGTCATCTTCTTCCTCACGATGACAGCACTGTTCACTCACCGGGAAACTGAAGAAACGCTGGTGAAGAAGAAACGCCTCTGTTCGAGGCGTTTCAGGTCTTCAATGTCAGTTATAACGGTGCCAAACGGGTGGCCAACGGGTCCCCGAGCTCCATATATAAAGAGCCCCTCCCCATTCATCTTGTCCACACCTAAAAACTCCATTCTCTCCCAACTGCTCCATTTTTTGGCGAAGCTCGAACCAGAGCTCCGACATGGGGTCTTTTCTGAGCCAAACAAGGCGAGGTCGGGTTCTTTAGAACCGGTGAGAAGTCAGCTACACGTCTGTAGTCTCTGTTCACTTCGAGGGTCGCCGACGTGATGAAATAGTGAAGCAGCTCTGACGGACTGAAGCTACCCTATTTTGGCTGAGTTGAAATCGACCATTTCGAGCCCTCCTCAGGCCAAACCAATCCTTCTCAACACTTTCTCAGCCCTTCCACGGCCGAATTAGGATTGAAAGGTAAGCCAATTCAGCTCCTCTCTGCAATTTCCGGCCGGTGCTAGAGAGAGAACCGACAGAATTTCAATGATGAAAGTCTAACTCAATTCGACATCAATTGATGTGATTCTTGATTCTAGGATTAACCTCAGGATGAGAGCTATCTGCCCAGATCGAAAGCTCGGACCGCCATGCCCTCACCTGTGAGTAATCGAAGCTTTTTCTCTCTAGAGTCCGTTTTCCGGTGAAACTCCGTTTGAGCTCGTTCCGACATCAAAACTTGCGATTCAAAGTGCTATTGAATCATAAGAAGATGGAGGAACTCAATTTTAACTTTAATTTCAACAATTAGAGGTGTTTGATTGGTCAATTTGATACAATCAAATTCGGTTGTGCTAAGGAGTTGAAATTGGGGGAAAATTTGGGGAAAATTTGGGATTTTCGAAATTCAAAGGAACAAAATGCAATTTTATGAAATTGAGGGTTAATTGGGCATGAAAATGATGTTGGAGGACCAATTGAGGAATTTTGGAATTTTTGGGGCAAAACTTACCATTTTTGTAAAGGAATGGCAAAATGGTAATTTTTGAAAAGTTGGGGGACCAAATTGGAAATTTGGGAAATTAAACCCCTTTGTGTGAAATTAAATAATTTGAGGTCCTAAGATAAATTTTAAAAGTTTAAGGACTCAAATTTAGGGAAAACCCGTCAATAGGAACTTAAAGTTAAAGAAAAATAAATTTAGGGACCTATTTGTAAATATACGTAAAGTTGGGTTTTCTCATTCATTTGGAACGAATGATGGCTATTAGGCCAAAGAATAATGAACAATTATGTTCATTTTGTGTAGGAGAATGAGACGTCGAGAATGACAATCGAGGTCCAGCTTGTTAAGGACGGAATCCAAGTAAGTGAAATTTCACTACACTATCGGGTGAGTGGGTTTACTAACATTATACCCGGTTGGAATGATGAGCCCAACTTAAAATATAAAAACCACTTACTGGTTGTGAGTGGGATTATATATCATACCCGGTTGGGGATGATAAGTAGCTCGGTATAAAAACCCATTGTTTAGTGGAATTTTAATCATAACAACTTAGAGAAATTGATGTGAAAACTATGCAGAAAAACTACTTACCAGTTGTAAGTAGATCATACCTAGTTGGTATGATGAGACTTCCTCGAAGGAAGTTGAAAACCCGTTCATCTGTCATGAACGGAGATGTCCTTATACCGGTCGGTATAATGGACAGTGAGAAGCCATTTTGTCAGAAGTGTTCTCTCCTGAATGTGTGCCAATGCTTAAACAATTTGGGAGACCTTATCGATGGGAGCTCGAATAGATCTAATAGGCCAGGTGCCTCAGTTTTTGAACTTGGGGGCTAAATGCCCGATTTTGAAAATCTCGTATAGTGGGCCCAAGTCTAGTTGGCATGAGCAGGAGCTCATAAATAAACATGATATATGTGCTATAAAACTTAATAAGTGAATTTTTTGGCTATGGTACCAAAATAGGACCGACATGCTCAATCAACTAGCGGCAGTGCGACATGAGAGGTCGGCGGACCGGTCAAGACAAATAACTATGGGTTGAGTTGAGAGTCGGGGCTGTTGGGACAAATGACACCACATATTACAAGGCAATTTAAGAAATCTCTATTTGTGCATGCACTATGAGTATGGGATCATCAAGACGCCCATGAGGGGTAGTGATGTGTCCTAAGGGCCCTAGACGACCCGGTGAGTATAAGGGCAGATTGTCGTTCTAGGTGTCTGTGCGAAATTTGGAGAAGCACCAAGTGCATGAGACTCGGGTGGGGACATGGTGAGGTCTCTGTCCTCATATGGACACGAAGAAGCGATTTTGGGATTGAGGGTCGGATGTGACGTACATCCAGTTATTCCCAGGGTAGAAGTTGTCATGCTTCTATCCGGGTGGCCGTTAAAGTCGCTCCGAAGCCACTAGTGGGTTCAATAGTCATACTAACCAACAATTGTGTATAACCTTCATGATGAAGGATGTGTGTTGGGTGATGAGACACTGTGGTAACTAAGAAATGATGAGAAAACCTGAATTTTTAAATGAAGGAATTTTTGAAAAAGAAAGGAGTCTGACACACTCCATATAAATATTTTTCTTAAAAGTTAAAAGTAGACATTTGAAAACCCATTCACTAAGTAGTTATACTCATCCCCTCCCTTATATCCCTTTCAGGAAATCCTGGAAAGCCTACCCTTAAAGACCATCAACTAAGACACCTATAAGACAGGTATGTAAAGTTTAAAATTTCATATAGTTTTGATTATGCTATTCTAGGAAAAGGTGCAGGTTAAAGGACGCATTACTCTTTACGGTTTACAATAAGGGGAAACCCTTTAATAAACTAGGAGAGTGGCGGGTTTATCACAGGGATCCGACCAAACTGGGTTGGGGCGTGACAACTAGAGTGGTATCAGAGCCTATTTCCTCGAATACATATTTAAGACTAGAAAATATAGTAACTAATAGGATTTCTCCTAAAATTTATAGATGACTCCTAGGAGAGGAACCAAGAAAACTAGGGATGATTTTTCTCAGCACCTTGTCCTCATAGGAAGACAACTCTAGAAGCTTCCCAAATGCCTGGGGCATGGTATAAAATTTCCACTCACAACCGGTAAGTGGTTTTAAAATTTTAAGTTGTGCTCATCATCCCAACCAAGTATGATGTTAGTAAACCCACTCACAACCGAAAAGTGGTTTTTAAATTTAAGTTGTACTCATTATCCCAATCGAGTATAATGTTATTAAACCCACTCACAACTGGTAAGTGGTTTGTAATTTTAAGTTGTGCTCATCATCCCAACCGGGTATGATGTTAGCAAACCCACTCACCAATTAATACCGTGAATTCCATTAGACCGGTTCTTAGTATTCACGCGAGCTTGTCCTTGCTGGCATTCCCGGTACTTCGTGTTCCTACACGATATGAACATCTTGGTTCATAATCGCCTTCATTCATTCCAAATGAATGAGAAAGTTAAACTTTCATTTATTTGCATTTAGGTCCCTAAAGTTATTTCTCTTTAACTTTAAGTCCCAAATGCCAGTTTTTCCTCAAATTGAGTCCTGAAACTTCTAAAATTTATCATAGGACCTCAATTTATTCTATTTCACAAAAAGGGGATTAATTTCTCAAATTTCCAATTTGGTCCTCCAACTTTTCCAAAATTACCATTTTGCCCTTCCTTTACAAAAATGGTAAGTTTTGCCCCAAAAATTCTAAAATTTCTCAATTGGTCCTCCAACCTTATTTTCATGTCCAATTGGCCCTCAATTTCATAAAATTTTATTTTGGTCCTTTGAATTTCGAAAATCCCCAAATTTCCCCCAATTTCAACTCTTCAACACTGCCGAATTTGATTTCATCAAATTGACCAATTAAACACCTCTAATTGTTGAAATTGGAGTTGAAATTGAGTGCCTACATGTTCATACGATTCTAAGGAACTTGGAATCATAGATTTTAACGCCGGAACGAGCTCAAACGGAGCTTCACCGGAAAACTTTGATTTCTCATCGGTGAGGGCACAACAGTCCGAGCTTTCGATCTGGGCAGATAGCTCTCATCTTGAAGATCATCCTAGAATCAATAATCACATCAATTGATGTCGAATTGAGTTAGAATTTCATCATTGAAATTCTGCTGGTTCTCTCTCTAGCACCGGACGGAAATTGTAGAGAGGAGTCGAATTGGCTTACCTTTCAGCCCTAATTTGACTGTGGGAGGGCTAAGGTAGTGTTGGGAGGGCTTGGTTTGGTCTGAGGAGGGCTCGAAATGGCCGATTTCAGCTTCGCCAAAATAGGGCAGCTTCGATTCGCTGGAGCTGCTTCACTGTTCCATCATGCCGGCGCTTCTCCAGCGATTCTTGGATTGACTGGAGTTTGGTATTAGATAGCTGTCTTCTCCTTGGTTCTAAAGAGCTCGACCTCTCCTTCCGAGGTTAGGAAAAATGTTTAAGTCAAAACTTTGGTTTGAGCTTCACCGGGAAATTGAGCATTAGAGAGAGAGAAGTGTTCAGGTGTGAGGAGAATGAATGGGGCAGTAAAATTGTGTATTAAATGGGAGAGATTTATTACTAGTATTAATATTAACATAAATTATTGTTATTAATTTCAATAATTTAATTTTGGTATTAAATTATTTGTATTAATTCCAATAATTTAATTTAGGTATTAAACTTAGTATTAATTACAATAATTAAATATATATTAATTTATGGCCATTTATGATAAGGCGTACATTCGCATAAAAATTTTTCATCGAAATTTCGGGTTACAAAAAAAGTCATACTTCCCAATAGATCACCCATTCTCACACTATTCTTGAGCAAGCATGCTTAACTTCAAAATTCTTATGGAATCTCGTTCAGTTGAACCAATTTGGTTTTTGTCTTAAGTTTCTTTTTCAAGGTTTAGTGAACCCTTTGGATCACCCAAAAGTTGTAAATTTCCAAATTGCTTGTTCCCATATGATCGGGTTTGTAAACTGGTTCGGTTTTCTTACTCGGTTTGACCGGTTCTTTTCCCGATTTTCCTTAACTCAAAAGTGTGGGGTTTACAATAATGTTGGAGGACCAATTAAGAAATTTTAGAATATTTGGGGTAAAACTTACCATTTTTGTAAAGGAAGGGCAAACTGGTAATTTTGGAAAAGTTAGAGGACCAAATTGGAAATTTGGGAAATTAATCCCCTTTTCGTGAAATGGAATAAATTAAGGTCCTATGATAAATTTTAGAAGTTTCGAGACTCAATTTGAGGAAAAATCAACTTTAGGGACTTAAAGTTAAATAGAAATAACTTTAGGGACCTAATTACAAATAAATGAAAGTTTGACTTTCTCATTCATTTGGAATGAATGAAGGCGATTAGGCCGAAGGATAATGAACCGAGATGTTCATATCATGTAGGAACATGAAATACTGGGAATGCTAGTAAGGATAAGATCGCATGAATACAAAGAACCGGTCAAGTGGAATTCATGGCATTAATGGGTGAGTGGGTTTACTAACATCATAACCGGTTGGGATGATTAGCACAACTTAAAATTTAAAAACCACTTACCGGTTGTGAGTGGAAATTTTATATCATACCCGATTGGGGATGATAAGTAGCTCGGTATGAAAACCCACTATTAAGTGGTATTTTAAACATCACAACTTAGAGGAAGTGATGTGAAAATCAGGCGGAAAAACTACTTATCGGTTGTAAGTAGATCATACCGTGTTGGTATGATGAGACTTTCTTGAAGGAAGTTGAAAACCCGTTCATCGGTTATGAACGAAGGTGTCCTTATACCTGGGTGGTATAATGGATAAAGAAAACATATGTTTTGTCGGAAGTGATCTCCCCTGACTGTGTGCCAATGCTTAAATAATTTGGAAGACCTTCTCGACGGGATCTCGAATAGCTCTAATAGGCCAGGGGCCTAGGTTTTGGAACTTGGGGGCTAAATGCCCGATTTTGAAAATCTCCTACAGTGGGCCCAAGGCCAGTTGGCACGAGCAGGAGCTCGTAAACGAACATGATATATGTGCCATAAAACTTAATAAGTGAATTGTTTGGCCATGGTACCAAGATAGGATCGACATGCTCAGTCAACTAGCGGTAGTGCGACATGAGAGGTCGACAGACCAGTCAAGACAAACAAGTGCGGGTTGAGTTGAGAGTTAGGGCCGTTGGACTAGGGCACCACATATTACATGGAAATATGAGAAAATATTGTTTGTGCATGTACTGTGAGTATGAGATCATCAAGATGCCCCTGAGGGGTCGTGATGTGTCCTAAGGGCACTGGACGACATGGTGGCTATAAGGGCAGTTCGTCGCTCTAGGTATTTGTGTGAAATCTAGAGTAGCAGCAAGCCCATGAGACTGGGGTGGGGACAGGATGAGGTCTCTGTCCTCATACGGACCCGAAGAAGTGATTTTGGGATTCTGGGTCAGATGTCGCGTACATCCACTCATTCCCAGGGTAGAAGCGGTCGTACTTCTATCCGGGTGGTAGGAAAAGTCGCTCTGAAGCCACTAGCGGGTTTAGTCGTGATACTGACTTGCGAATATGTGTAACCTTCATGATGAAGGATGTTGGGTGATGACACACTGTTAACTATGAAATGGTGGAAAAACCCGAATTTTTAAACGAAAGGATTTTTGGAAAAAAAGGAGTCTGGCACACTCCAATAATAATTATTTTCTTAAAGGTTAAAAGATTTTGAAAACCCATTCATTGAGTAGTCGTACTCACCCCCTCCCTTATATCCCTTTCAGGAAATCCCGGAAAGCCTACCCTTAAAGATCGTCAACTAAAATGCCTGTAAGACAGGTATGTAAAGTTTTAAATATCATACAGTTTTGATTATGCTATTCTAGGAAAAAGGTGCAGGTTAAAGGATGCCTTACTCTTTACGGTTTATAATAAGGGGAAACCCTTTAATAAACCGGGAGAGTGGTGGGTTGATCATGGGGATCCGACCAAACTAGATCGATGCGTGACAACTAGAGTGGTATTAGAGCCTATTTCCTCGAATACATATTCAAGACTAGAAAATATAGTAACTAATAGGATTTCTCCTAAAATTTATAGATGGCTCCTAGGAGAGGAACCAAGAAAACTAGGGATGACTCTGCTCAGCACCCTGTCCTCATAGGAAGACAACTCTAGAAGCTTTCCAAATGCCTAGGGCATGGTAGAAATTCCCCCAAATGACAAAGTATCCAAGATGATGATGCTTGGACCTGTTGAGGTCACACCCCGAGTACAAAGGAAGCCAAGCCTGAGACCAGGAACACCAGTTAGGGCTTATAACCTTACCATGGAGGATGCTTAGCACACACCCTGTAGTCCTCTACCTATTTCATGACCACCTCTTTGTAATATGGTTAAGACCCTAATATATTGTACTCCTTCTCCATTAATGAAGAATTCTAAGTTCTTGAAACCATGTCTCTAAACAAGGATGTAAGCCTACGTCTCAACTGTAGGAAGTTTACCTCAAGAAAAGTAACCAAACAAACCCCGGGGACCGAGGAGAATCCCATCCCAAATAAGGAAATGAACCAAAAGACTAAAGAGTCTAGGAGAACTCTTAGGGGGAAATTATTAGGCAGAGAAGGCTCTCCAAGGAAATCGACATGGAGACAAAAGAGTGAGAACTCTGATAATGACTACTGGGCAAAGAAATAACATGTTATAAGGTGAGTGGAATGCTACTCGAGAAAGTGCTCAACACTATTAAGGACAAGTACCAAGACGAACTAGTATAAGTATAAGGAAAGAAGGGGTGTTCCACACCTCATAGATTCAAGGCAATACCTCCTTAAAAGTCACGAAGGACATGAAGGATTGGAGACCGATACCATGGAGCGGGTTACGTAAACAGTTCACCAAGAGGTCAAGAAATGACAAGGTGAATGCAAAAACTTTGTAAGAAGGTCAAACCGAGAATGATACCTCATGAATAGGGATAAGGTACATGAGAAGCATACTAAGAACCCTCTCATAATGGGCAAACACAGAAAGATGCCCTCAGAACTCTAGGGAATGACACCATTAGAGTGAAGAAGAGAAGGAATACACTATGAAAGGGAACTCTGGAAGGATCATTAAGGACAAGGAGATTAGAGAGATAACTGCCTCAAGAAAACTAAACAAGGTGAAAATTAGGGGCGAGATTGGTAACGAACTACTCTCTTGAGGGTCATAGAGTAAACTCTAACAAAGAAGGAAGAGGTGGAAAGGCCAAATATTAGAGAAAGAGGGATGAAAGAAATCCTTAAAAGGACCAAGGGCCAAGTAACGACTAAAACTCAAGCCAAGAAAGGAATAGGCAAGCCTCTCACATAACGGTCAAGAAAACTTGAAACAAGAAAGATTTGTACGCTCCCTAAAGAAGTAGATAGGTACTGGGTAAGAATGAAGTTGCAGATAGAGTATACAAGATGTGCCTGCAACAATTGTGGAGTAAAGGTAAACAGGAGAAGACGATATCAAGGGATGTCATTTAAGGGTAAAAATCCCCTTGAGCAAATGTAAAAAAAGGAATGTCAAGAGAAAAGGAAAGAATCCTACTAAGGAAGTATCGTGATGTCCCAGTATGACCTGTTTGGTGAAAGAGTAGGAGTATCAAGAAATAATTCCAAAAGAACCGAGTAGAAAGAAGAAACTAGTAACGGTGGACAATCAAAGAGAATGAACAAAACCCTAAGAAAGGATGAGATGTAGTATAGACTACACTCTCTGAAGGACAATGGGATGGGCATGAAGAACGAGTGATACAGCTGCCCAAGTAATTGGACTAGAAAAAAATAAAGAGAAGAAGACAGTTAAAGAACTAGGTTTCGAAAGAACCATGGATTTAAACCATAACAAAGAAGGGAGAAGTGAAAAGGCCAAAATGTAGGAAGAGAAAAATGAAGGGAAATCCTTAAAGAAATCGATGGTCAAAACCAGATTTATAGTTTAAAGTCTTAGAACGGTTAAGTGAGCCTCAAGAAGGGCAAACAAGAGATTTTGAAATAAGGAGGATGCAAAACCTCCTTAACAAAAATTATTTAATGGGTTAGCATTAAAAGATGCTGTGATAAGTATGAATGATTGGACAACCCATACTCGGGTAATAGAGGAAAAATGTTTGAGAAGATGTTGGGAAAGTAAGTCCCCTAATAGGGTGTGGCTAAGAAGGAATAACCACAATTGGTAAGACGGGTCATAGCTCACACACGCATACAAAGCTTAAAGAGTGGACAACCAAGCATAGTGTGGAATGCACATAATAAAACCAATAATCAGAAGTGTCCTATGTAAGGAACAAGGGATAAAACAAAAGTTGTGGATGGAGAACGATCCAAAGTAAAACAAAGACCCTAACACAAATAAGGGAACGAAGAAAGGGAGAAAAGGGAACCTTCAAGCAATGGTAAGAAGGCTGAACATGTAGCTCCTAGAACGAAAGTCTCTATCTTGAGGGGAAACATTAGTGAATGAAACGTAAAAAGGGAACTCCCCAAAACAAAACAATAGACTGAAAAGGGTCAAATGGGAATAACGAACTATGAAGTGGTTACAAACAATAAGAGCGGATTAAGGCCAAAGGAAATCCTTGAGTAAAGGATGTTATTGGGAGTGATGATGAACCTAAGAATGGACGAGTCCTAGCATGTCAGTAAAACATCTGGAGATTAAATAATTGGAACTAGAAATACTCAATAAGGAAGTAAAAAAGGGATGAGTGGGTAAGGAGAACCTATACAGTTGTGTAAATTGAGTTAATAACGGTAAAGGTAGTTGATGAATACTACTAGAGGAAAAGAGGAATGAAGTTATGCAATCCCTGAGAGGTTGAAAAATAAGGAATAAACCTAAAGGAAGTGTTTTGGACATCTAATGGATATAGAGATAAGATCTAGAAAATGTCATGGTGTAAGGGACAAGAAAACCCAACGATCCCGATGAAAACATGACTCAAAATAAGGAAGAGTCGGTTCATAAGCATGACAAAGTCAAACATAACTTGGACCGATTTATAATGAGCAACGAATGAAGGAAGAGTCGAAATGGGATGAAAAGGTGATGATAAAGAAATCTGTGGAAATAAGTACGAAATGCTCTATAGGACGACGAGCTAAGGGTTTCAATGACCAAGCAGTTAACTATGCATGTAAATGGTTAGTTATCTTGGAATTTCCAATCTTGAGTACAAAACCTCAAGGGGAAGAATATTGTTCTAAGCAAAGAGAGAGATAAAATCTAAGAACATACCCTGAGGTAAGGTATGTCTAGTTATGACAAACTCCATGGAGGGAGTAAATAATATAAAGGAAAAAAAGAATTCCTTAAGTGAAGGTTGTAAAAGTGGTTAATTGAAAAGACGAGAGAAAAGTTTGCATCTTAAGAAAACAACAAAGGGGCATCAAAGGAGATGATTGCTCATGCAAGGTTGCTAACTAAGTTTTGGGGACAAAAGTCCTAAAATGAGGGGAGAGTTGTAAACCCCACCCTTTTGAGCTAAGGAAAACCGGGAAGAGAATCGGTCAAACCAAGTGAGAAAATCTAATCAGTTCACAAACCCGATAATTGTGAATGGGCAATTTAGGAGTTTACAACTCCCAGGTGATTTAAAGGGTTCAAAATACTATGGAAAAGAACCTTAGGACCAATTGGAAGAGGAAAATTAGACCGGTTTGGATGAACCGGGTCCAACAGGATTGAGCCGATTTATGAACCGAATCGATTCATGAACCAGAACCGATAGAGATCAGGTAAAACAAAGGAATTCAACTCCATTATACTCCAAAGAAATTCATAAACCTTAGGAAGGAACCTTAGAACAAAGTGGGAGAGAAAAACTAGACCGGTTTGGGTGAACCGGACCCGAACCGGTTTAAGGACCAAGTCGGTTTATGAACCGAAATCGATAAAGAGATGATAAACCGGGAATTTTATGGACCCTAAGTGACCCAAGGAGTCACAAAAGACATGGAAATGGACTTGTGAAGGAATTGGGGATGAAAACCAAACCGGTTCGGACCGATTTGAACCACTATTGAACTGAATCCTAAATTCATTTTTCTAGGTGGCTTAAATAATTCAAATTGGAGATTTGAGGCCACCATTGGATAGAGAATGAATTTAGATGAATTTATAAATTTTTAGATTTGAAAAACTTGATCGAATGGGGGGGGGGGGGTGAACCGACCGGTTTAAGCTTTGAACCCGATTCGTACCGGTCTAGTCCGGTTTGGACAGTGTTATCTTCTTCCCCAAGATGACAGCACTGTTCACTTGCTGGAAAACTGAAGAAACGTCGACGAAGAAGAAACTGAAAATATTGTTGGAGGACCAATTGAGAAATTTTAGAATTTTTGGGGCAAAACTTACCATTTTTGTAAAGGAAGGGAAAAATGGTAATTTTGGAAATGTTAGAGGACCAAATTGGAAATTTAGGAAATTAATCCCCTTTTCTTGAAATGGAATAAATTGAGGTCCTATGATAAATTTTAGAAGTTTCGGGACTCAATTTTAGGAAAAACCGGCATTAAGGAGTTAAAGTTAAAAAGAAATAACTTTAGGGAGCTAATTGCAAATAAATGAAAGTTTGACTTTCTCATTCATTTGGAATGAATGAAGGCGATTAGGCCAAAGGATAATGAACCGAGATGTTCATATTGTGTAGGAACACAAAGTATCGGGAACGCCAGCAAGGACAAGCTCACGTGAATACAAAGATTCGGTCTAGTGGAATTCACAACATTAACGGGTGAGTGGGTTTACTAACATCATACCTGGTTGGGATGATGAGCACAACTTAAAATTTAAAAACCACTTACCAGTTGTGAGTGGAAATTTTATATCATACCCGGTTGGGGATGATAAGTAGCTCGGTTATGAATGAAGGTGTCCTTATACCTGGATGGTATAATGGATAAAGAAAACATATGTTTTATCGGAAGTGATCTCCCCTAACTGTGTGCCAATGCTTAAACAATTTGGGAGACCTTCTCGACGAGAGCTCGAATAGCTCTGATAGGTTGGGGGCCTCGATTTTGGATCTTGGGGGCTAAATGCTCGATTTTGAAAATCTTGTACAGTGGGCCCAAGGCCAATTGGCACGAGCAGGAGCTCATAAATGAACATGATATATGTGCCATAAAACTTAATAAGTGAATTGTTTGGCCATGGTACCAAGATAGGATTGACATGCTCAGTCAACTAGCGGTAGTGCAACATGACAGGTCGACGGACCAGTCAAGACAAACAAGTGCGGGTTGAGTTGAGAGTCGGAGCCGTTGGACCAGTGGCACCACATATTACATGGCAATATGAGAAAATATTGTTTGTGCATGCACTGTGAGTACGGGATCATCAAGATACCCATGAGGGGTAGTGATGCGTAATAAGGGCACTGGACGACCTGGTGGCTATAAGGGCAGTTCGTCGTTTCAGGTGTCTATGTGAAATTTGAAGTAGCACCAAGTGCATGAGACCGGGGTGGGGATAAGATGCGGTCTCTATCCTCATACAGACACAAAGAAGTGATTTCGGGATTGTGGATCGGATGTCGCGTACATACATTCATTCCTGGAGTAGAAGCGGTCGTACTTCTATCCGGGTGACAGGAAAAGTCACTCTGAAGCCACTAGCGGGTTCATTAGTGATACTGACTTGCGAATATGTGTAATCTTCATGATGAAGGATGTGTGTTGGGTGATGACACACCAGTAACTAAGAAATGGTGGAAAAACCCCGATTTTTTAAACAAAGGGATTTTTGAAAAGAAAGTAGTCTGGCACACTCCAATAATAATTATTTTCTTAAAAGTCAAAAGCTTTTAAAAACCTATTCACTAAGTAGTCGTACTCACCCCTCCCTTATATCCCTTTCAGAAAATCCCAGAAAGCTTACCCTTAAAGACTGTCGACTAAGATGCCTGTAAGACAGGTATGTAAAGTTTTAAATTTCATGCAGTTTTGATTATGCTATTCCAGGAAAAAAGTGCAGGTTAAAGGATGCGTTACTCTTTACGGTTTACAATAAGAGGAAACCCTTTAATTAACCGGGAGAGTGGCGGGTTGATTACGGGGATCCGACCAAACCAGGTTGGGGTGTGACAATCGATATCATAACCCTTATTTTACTGGTAGTTGAGAAATTAACATTATTATAGACTGGCATTGCCTATGATATTTAGTTGTTTGATGCTGGTTACTAGAAGTTGATTAGTTGTTTTGTTTGTAATGCATGATATCATAATGTACCATACTATTATAAAACTTTTTTATGTTTAGTTTCTATGTAAGCCACAATAATTGATAGATTGTTACCTCACCCTTTTCATACTAGTCTCTAAAAAAACATCTCTTGTTTTTCATTTCTATGCTCAATTTACTATTAAACCAACATGAGTACTTTAAAACTCTATGAAGTTTATACCATAGATCCTAACTTATACAATGTATGAATTTAATTACTTGGGTTGTTTGTCACTTTCATAAGTATATCAGACTTCAACTAAAATTGTTATCATACATTACTTTTCACTAAATCTTTCGAGAGAGTTAGTTGTCCTGTATAATTTTTTGTTTGCCTAAATTGTATGCCCTTGTGGATAAGGGATTCAAGCCATTTGCTTCAATCCTTTACACAAGTAACCACAAATAGGCAACTCTTGATCCTTGCAGTGATCATCATGGATGGATTTTCAAGGGTGTTTGCTATATACAAGGAAGGTCACATTTCAGATTCTAGGACAGTTAAGTCTGAAGTTTCCCATGGTCTTTATCAGTTTTACTAAAGTCTAACATTTCTGTTTATTTCGCCTTTACTTACTTTGCTTGTTAGGTATTCCGATTTTATGGCAATGGGTTGTGCATCCCCCTTTAGGAACACTTGTAAGTAGACTATAGACATAATTGTGCATGTACTTGAATATGTTAATACATTAATTAATTTATTTATTTGATATTAATACAACCTCAGCTCTCAAATCCCTTTCTCCTCTATATACATTTAGAAATTAATAATGTACATGTATATGTAGCTTTATATGTAAAAGTCTATTATTCATAATATATATATAATTATCTAATATATATATATATATAAATATGTATATATAAAAATATTTATTGTTCCCCTTAATTACAATAGAATTAACTCGATTCTATCGAGTTATTTATTTCCATGAAATTAGCCCTTATCATCTTATTTTAAATTAGTTTTGTTCTAATTATATCAATTGGGGTTTAAACTTAAATTAAAATTCTAAAAAATTTTCTAACTGAAATTTCGGGTTAATAAAGCACGGTGTTACAACTAAAGTGCAATTTCATAAAATTGAGGGCCAATTGAGCATGATAAAGATGTTGGAGGACCAATTGGCCAATTTTTGGAATTTTTGGGGGTGAAACTTACCATTTTTGTGAAATAGGGGCAAAATGGTAATTTTGGAAAAGTTGGGGACCAAATTAAAAATTTGGGAAACTTGAACCCCTTTTTGTGATTTCGAATAAATTGAGGTACTACAGTGAATTTTAGAAGTTTCAGGACTTGATTTGGGGGAAAATCGACATTAGGGACCTAAAGTTAAAGAAAAAGAACTTTAGGGACATAATTGCAATAAATCAAAAAGTTTTAGTATTTCATTCATTCACGATGAATGAAGGCTATTAGGCTAAGAGATAATGAACAATGATGTCCATATAGTGTAGGAACATGAAGTACCAAGAACACCAACAAGTACAAGCTCGCGTGAAGACAAAGAACCGGTAAAGAGGAATTCACTTAATTAACGGGTGAGTGGGATTTTTATATCATACTCAGTTGGGATGATAAGCACCTTAAAAGTAAAAACCCACTACAAAGTGGAATTTTAAACATAACACCTAAATGGAGTGATGGGGAAATTACGCGGAAAAACTACTTTCCGGTTGTAAATAGATCATACCCGGTTGGTATGATAAACTTCCTAAAATGAAGTAGAAAACTCGTTCATCAATTATAAGCGTAGATGTCCTCACATCCGGTTGGTGTGATGGATGGCTAAAAGATTATTTTGTCAAAAGTGCTCTCCCCTGACTGTGTGCCACTCCTTAAACCTTTTGGGAGACCTTCTTAATGGGAGTTCAAAATACTCATATAGGTCGGAGGCCTCGATTTTGGAACTTGGGGGCTAATATGCTTGATTTTGAAAATCTCATACAGTGGACCCAAGGCTAGTTGGCACGAGTAGGAGCTCGTAAACAAACATGGATTTAAGCCATGAAAACTTTAAATGAATGATTTTTTTGGCCATGGTACCAAGACAGGACCGACATACTCGATGGACTGGCGGCAGTACGACATGATAGGTTGACGGACGAGTCGAGACAAATAGCTGCAGGTCGAGTTGAGGATTGGAGCCGTTGGACTAGTGGCACCATAGATTAAATGGCTTATGTGAAAAACTGTTGTTTTGTGCATGCACTGAGGTACATGACCCTCAAGATGCCTAAGAGAGGTAGTGATGCATCAAAGGGGTTACTGGATGACATGGTGGAGATAAGGGCAAATTGTCGTGCCAGCAGTCAGGGAAGCTCGACGTAGCTTCATGCGCATGAGACCGGGGTGGGGTCGGGATGAGGTCTCTGTTCTCATATAGACACGGAGTTTTCTTTACAGGATTGAGGGTCGTATGTTGCGTACATCCACTCATTCTTAGGGTAGAAGTTGACGTGCTTCTATCTAGGTGGCCAATAAAGTTGTTTCGACACCACAAGTGGCTGCAGTAGATGTGTTGCCCTGCGAATGTGTGTTCCCTTCATGATGAAGGGCGTGTGTTGGTTGATAAATACACCGGTTATGATTGAAGATTGATTAATGACTATGAAAATGAGATTTTAAGGATGAATTGTTTTAAAAGAAAATAAGGAGTCTAGCACACTCCAATTCAAACATTTTTCCTAAAAGTCAAACTTTAAAAACCCATTCATTGATTCGTTGAACTCACCCCTCCCTGATATCCATTTTCAGGTAACCAAGGGAAAGCCTACCCAAAGATCTCAAGCTAACCATACCTGTGATACAGGTATGTTAAGTTTAAATTTCTTATAGTTTTGATTAACGTTATTCCAGGAAAGGTACAAGTTTAAAGAACGCCTTAATCCTCCTGGTTTAAAATAAGGGAAAACCCTTAATAAACCGGGAGAGTGGTGGGTTGATCACGGGAATCTTACCAAATCGGGTTGGGGCGTGACAACTTGAGTGGTATCATAGCATTTTTCCTCGAATACATTATCAAAACTATATAACGTAGTAACTAAGAGAAATTTTTAAAATTTTTAGATGGTTCACAGGAGAGGAACCAAGAAAACTAGGACTAGCATTACCAACACCACCTAATACTTTGTCCTTGTAAGAAGGTCACCCTAAAATACTCGATACATCCCAAAGAACCAAGAGACGTTAGTAGGAAGTATCCAGGAGGATGGTGCCAGGACCTATTGAGGTTACAATCTTGAGTACAAAGGGAGCCAAGCCTAAGGCCAGGAACACCATCAAGGGCTTATAACCTTACCAAGGAGGGCGCTTGTCAAAAACCCTATAGCTCCCCATCTATTTCGTAACCACTTTTTGTAATGGGGTTAAAACCCCAACATATCGTACTACTTCTTCACTAATAAAGAATTCCAAGTTCCTAAAAACTATATCTTTAAAAAAAATGATGTGTCCTTGCAGCTCAGCTATAGTAAGATTGCCCAATAAAAGTAACCAAACAAACCCTTGTTACCCTAGACATCACGAAGACCAAGGAGATTTCCATCCCGAATAAAGGGACGAATCAATTATGGGGCAAAGAAGGCATGACAAGAAAACTATCAAGGTAAGGAGTTTAGGAGAACTCTTGGAGTAACAATTGTGCAAGGAAACGACCTATTCCAAGTTGTAAAGGAAGTGGGACATAAAGTGAAGGACTGTCCCACACCACAAGGATTTAGAACAATACTTTCCAAGAAAAATACCTCTAGAGCAATAGGAATCCGAAAGGATACCATCCCAAGAAACCCAACTCTTGCTTGGAATTTTAACCACATCTAGGAGGAAGCTCTTCAAGATCCTAGCATAGTGGCGAGAAGGAAAAAAGACTAAAGGTAGGAACTAAATAAACCACAAACAGAACAAAAGGTAGCTGAAGAGAATTCTCCCTTAAGAAGAAATTTTTAGCCATTTGGGAGCAAAGAAGGAAGTGACTCCACAAGAGAAGACAAGTTGAGCATTTGACAACAAATGGGATGTCTCGGTATTGCAAGTACGGCTCACTTAGGAAAAAGCAGTGAAGCCAAATAGGAGTCTTAGACCAACATAGCGGAAGGAAGTAAGTCGTAACAACAAGTTAGTCAAGGAGAATAACGACGCCCTAAGGAAGACCGGGAAGTAGAAAGGTCTATAATCTAAAAGGGTTGTAGGATGAACATTAAGAACAATAAAACTTGAGAACCAACTACCCTAAGATAATTAGACCAAGGGAATGGTAAGGATGAGGCAGTTAATGAACTAACACTCGTGAAGGTCATAATTTAAGCTCCAGCAAAGAAGAGAGAGGTGGAAAGACTAGATATTGGGAAAAAGAAGGATGAAAGAAATTCTTAAAAAGACCAATGGACAAATTAACGACTAAACTCAAGCCAAGAGAGGGGTAGGCAAGCCTCTCACATGATGATCAAGAGATTTTGAAACAAAGAGGATTCTAACTCTCCTTAAAGGAAATAGACGTGTACTGAAGTACAAGTGGGGATGAGGATAGGGTATAAAGGATGTACCGGCAAGATTTCAAGAGCAATGGTAAATAGGAGATGATGACATCAAATGATGTCATTTAAGGGTAGATATTCCCCAGGGTAAATGAAAAAGGAATTTCGGGAGAAAAAGGGAAGAGTCTTACCAAGGAAGGAATCCCTAGAAAGGCATATGTATCCCAACTAAGAGGTAATGGAACTAAGTGAAGAGGGATAGGGAGATGAACTTACAAATGAAGCACATAATGAGGTGAAAGGACCAGGGAAGCATACTAGGAGGACCCAAGGAATAAGTTAAACCCAAGGAATAGGTAAGTCGGAAGATAACATCAAAGATGTTATACAGATGTTATACGAGTAAGAAATGGGTGAACCACCCATAAAAAGGGAATGTAGTACATTTAAGAAATCTTGCAAACATAAATCCTCCAGTTAAGAAGTGACTAAAGTAAATGACACTGACATCAAGACTAGTTATGGTCCATGCTCACTTGATGTAGCCTAAAGTGAGGACTGCTAAGCATAAGGTGGAGTACACTAAATGAGACCAATAACCAGAAGTCCCTTAGATAAGGAATGAGGGAAGAAATGGAAATTTTAAGACAATGTAGGATTAAAGGTGGGCAACTACGCAATATAGAAAAGAGTGTGAAGAAAAGAAGAAAGAAAGAAAGAAACTTTCAAGGAATGGTAAGAAGGTGGGGCATGTAGCTCCCAAAATGGGAGCCTCTAATGTGAGGGACATAGTAGAGAACAAAATCTGTAAGAAGGAAACTTCCCCAAACAAAGTAATCGACATATAGATCAAAAGAGAATAACTCGTGATAAAGAGTCATAAAACTGATCATGAATGAGTAAAAATGGAATAAGAAAAGGAAAGTACTTGAGGAAATGACACCACTAGAAATGAGGAAGTGTATAAGAAGGGAAGAATCCCTGCGTGTCGGTAAGTCATGGGAAAAACCCAATAATTGGAACTGGAAAGACCCAATAAAAAAGTTGGGGAAGGATGAGCAGGTAAGGGAATCTGACACGGTTATGTAAGACATGACATCAAAGGCAAGATGGATGAGTGAATAACAGTAAAGGTAGTCAAGAATATACTACCAGACGAAGTTATACAACCCTTAAAGGTTGAAAAGACTAGAACGACCCTCAAGGAAGTATTCTAGAAATCTAATGGACAGAGAGAGATTCTAGAAAATGTCATGACTGTAAGGGGCATATAAGCCCAACAGTCCCAAGGAAAAATGTGACTCGAGTAAGGAAGAGTCAGTGAGTAAAAATGATAAGGTAAAAAATCTGGACCGGAGTTGTATTAAACATCAGATAAGGGAAGGGTCAAAATAAGACAAAAAGGTGATAACACCAAAACCTGTGAAAGCAAGTTTGTAGCACTCGAGAGGACACAAAGATAAGGGTTTTAATGACCAAGAGAATAACTAGACAAGGAAACGATTGGGCAACTTGGAACTTCCAATCCTGAAATTTTGAGCAAGAACTCTCAAGAGGAAAAAACCTGCCCTAAGTAGAGGAGGAAGTGAACTTAAGGATGTAAATTGGAATAGTGGGTAAGACATGACTAATTATAATAAACTCCATGGAGTGAGTGAACAATGGAAAAAAAAAAGAAATTTCTTAAGTGAATGATATAAAAAGGGCTAAGAACAAACCGAAGAGTTAGTATAACAAGCAAACACCAAGTTGACACCAAAGGAATTTATTCCTAATGCAAAGGTTACTAATTTAGTTTTGAGAACAAAACTCCTAAAAGGAGTGGAGAGTCGTAAACCCCTCTCTTTGGAGCTAAGGAAAACCGGGGAAATAACTGGTCAAATCGAGTGAGAAAAACTGAACCGATTCACAAACCCGATCATCATAGAACGGGTAAATTGGGAAATTTACTACTCCCGAGTGACCCATAGGGTCATAAAAACCTGGGAAAGGGACTTTAGTACAATTTGGGGAAGAAAACCAGGTCGGTTCAAGTGAACCGGATCCGAACCGAATTAAACCGGTTTGAACCGATTTGAACCACTATTGAACTTAATGCTAAATTAATTTTTCTAGGTGGCTTAGTAAATAAAATTGGAGAATTGAAGCCACCATTGGATAGAGAATGAATTTAGAAAATTTTAATTATGAAAAAATTGGTCGAATTGGGCTTGAATCGACCAGTTTAAGCATTAAACCTGGTTCGGACTGGTCCGGTTCAGTTCAGAACAGTGTCATCTTCTTCCTTCAGATGATAACACTATTCACTCACTAGAAAATCAAGCGATGCCGACGAAGATGAAAAGTCTCTATCCAAGGAGTTTTAGGCAATGAATAACCGTCATTAAGGTGCTAATCGAACGGCCAAGAAGTCCCCGAGCTTCCTATATAAAGAGCCACTTCTCATTCATCCTTCTCACACTTGAAAACTCCATTCTCTCCCTACTGCTCCATTTTTCGGTGAAGCTCGAACCAGAGCTCTGACTTGGGGTATTTTTATGAGTCAAAGAAGGCGTAGTCAGGTTCTTTGGATTTGGGGAAAATTCAGCTACACACTTGTAGTCTCCATTTGCTTGGAGGATCGCTGAAGAAACGCCGGCGTGATAGAACAGTGAAGTAGCTCCAGTGGACCGAAGCTACCCTATTTTGGTTTAGCTGAAAAACCCATTCACTGAGTCGTTGAACTCATTCACTCCCTTATATCCCTTTTCAAGTAACCAAGAAAAAGTCTACCCAAATACCTCAAGCTAACCATACTTGTACAGGTATGTTAAGTTTAAATTTCTTGCAGTTTTAATTAATATTATTCCAGGAAAGGTATAGATTTAAAAGACGCATTACTACTCTCGGTTTAAAAGAAGGGAAAAACACTTAATAAATCGGGAGAGTTGTGGGTTGATCATGAGGATCTAATCAAATCTATACACTTAATATGTATAGTATGTACCCGCCAAATTTCTTTTGATCAATTTCCCCACTAACCACAATTAAGTTTTGTGTTGGTGGTTCACGGAGAATTGGAAGACTTGTCTTGTCCTTGTTGATGAATTTAGGAAACTCAGCGGATATAGCATAGAATTGGTAGTCCTCACTAGTATGGATAGTGCTTGGGAAAGTAAAGAAAAACTTAGCAACTTTCATAAGGAAAGTAGATAATTATAACAAGGTTAGATAATTATCTCACTTGTGAGAGTTTAACTTTAGAGAATACCTTTGTCATAGGGGTCTCCATTCCATTTAGAAGTGTAGTTCCACTCTCCAGCCATGTTTTCATCTTTTTTCCAGTAAGATATTCACATTTCAGAATCTACCAGAGCAGAAAACATCCTATTATTTAATATACAAAAAGATAAATCTAATTTCGTAATTAAACATTAAGAGAGACCCCATATATTTGATGCAACTTATTTTCTATCTAAATTTATACATCAAACTTTAACTTACACTTTATATAACTCTAATTATAGGTTTATTCAAAGCATTATCCCAAATTATTGAAAAAACATAATAAGCCAACTTTCCTCGAACAATTACCCAACATGGCTTTTACTTACCATCATTAACTTGAACTTACACTTTATATAAGGTTTTTACTTACCACCTATACAAATATAGTTAGATTTTTTTAAATATAGCATATTAAAAATTTATTTGTTTATTTGTTTTTATTTGTTATCATTATAACATTATTATTTATTATTTATAGTTATATTTTTTTAGTTCTATTTATTTAATTATTTTTGTCATTATTTATTATTATTATTAAATAATTATATATTATACATCATATATAACATTATAATTATTTATTATAATATATAATTATCTTAATAAATATATTATAATAATAATGATACAATAATAATATAAATAAATAAAAAAATATAATAATTTTAAAAATATGAAAAAAAGTTATTATTATTTAACTTATATAAGCTAAATATAATAATAACATACTTTTCTACCCTTATTTCAAAATTTTATTTTTAAAACTCATAATATCATTAACTTGTTCTAAATATGATATTTTTAGTTATTATCCTTATAACCTTATTATTATTTATTATTTTAATTTTATTATTAACTTTTCTTTATTTTATTATTTTCTTATTATTTGTTATTATTAAATAATTATTGTTTTTTTATATTGCGACCGAACTAATACGGTATTTATATTGCCAACCAACTGCCCTTACGTATTTTACGGTCGAACCCATATTTGAATTTGGTGGTTATTTATAATAGAACAATTTTCTTTAAAATTACATAATTTAATTGGGGTAAAAAAATTGATTAAACGTGCTTTGAAGAGAATATTTGTTTTTCTTCCCTCCCTTACTTGCTCCAGGAAGATGGTCCATATCTATCGATTCGATTATTTTCTACTTATGATACCGACAGATAGACTTGAATTCAAAAATAGATCATGAAATGTACACAGCTTGAACATTGACTTGATGATACCCATTAGACTTTGAGCGAAGGAAAAAAGTGAAGAAATAAATATCAATTTGATCGTTCCCACTAACGGAAAAAAAGTAGTGAAAGGAAGTGATTGTAGTGATCTTCAGAAAGTGCTCGGTTCCATGCTATAAACAGCTTTTCATTTTGTTCATTTTCGATGGGTATCTCAAAAATCTGCTTGAGTGTCTCACAAGTGAAATCATGCAGATTCCCACACCCTTCTACTTACCTTGTCCATGCATGTTGAAAGTTCTGCAGAAATAGCAATCACGCCATATAATTTGATGCCCTGTCAAATACATATATTTACGTCTTTGAGTTAGTGCATGGCTGAGATGTTAGCCCATGATTTAGTCGATTATGTGCAGATGCAACACATACATACGGATGCAACATGTTACTTGTATTTGGCTAAAACTTCAAGATAGCCCAACTTCACAACTTCTATGTAACTTTATATGCATTTTAGTATAACTTGATCGACATTCATCCACCTATCAATTTTATTTTTTTATTCTCCCCCAACAAAATTTCAGATCCATCCATACTTGATATTCTGCCAAAATGAGACGAGACGACACGAGACCGGAGGTGACGTGACACACGCAGACAAAAGGATCCCATATCGTACTGATAAAAAAAGGATCCCATACAGTGATAAACAGGTGTGCTAGACGTGGAGAGTCGGAATCACTGGATCAACTAGAGCACAATAGCCTATACTCCAGCCATGCAAGATGTTCCCTCAAGTATTTTCTCACTGTAATGGAGAAAAAAGAAAGAAGAACAAGGGATGGAAGATAATTTGCGCAATTTGCACACCTTTATAGACAGAGAATTTCGAACACTTTATCCTACGAGATATTTATTTTTTTTCCTTTTCTGGTTTGAGATAGGTTTCTTTTCTGTTCTTTTTACTAGTGATTTGAGATAGGTTTCTTTTTTATGTTCTTTTCACCAGTGATTTGAGATACGCTAGCTTCTTTCTATAGTGTAAGGAGATATAAAGTTAATGGAACAATTAAACAGTGCACGCATACTATTTGCCTGATGATCATCAAGGACAAGACAAGGTGTGCAGATAACAAGTTTGGTAAAAAAGTGTTGGCCTTTTAGGCTGGCATGTGCATGTGCATGTTCACTTACTTATTCCCATGGGATTATTGATTTCTTTTCGTCGACATTTCTTCCACTTTAGGAGTCCCCCTTAATAAGACTTTCAAGTTTCAATGGTTATAATAGTTTTGCTTCCAAATCAATGGTAGCATTTACGTAAGAAAAAAATATTGAAGACTGGGGCAGAAGATGTCTAATAATAATGCATGCCTTGTTTTTGTTTTGAGGCAATAAGTAATGATATCTTCTCAAGATTTACATGCTACTAAGTGAAAAGGGCATCAATCTATAACATCAATGTCTGGATGTCGTTATTTAAGAATTGCTGAAGAGATATTGGCGGTGATCAATTAAAGGATCAAGCTGCAACGATGGCTTTGCTCTCGGATTCATTCGAGTACTCGGTTCTCGTGGAACCTGGCAATGAAGATAGTAGCTATTTCGTCGATCCCCGGCTGGGCCACGTACCGGCCTTTGTCGTAGTCGCTGTGGCGCCAAACCTTTCCCGGGCTCGAGGCATCGTCATGGGCACATGTATCGTCCCTGCCACTTGTCGGGCGCCTCCTCAGTTTGAGGAAGCTCAGCAGGGAGAAAGCGGAGTGCTTCGATGAAGATGAAGAAGATGAAGAAGCTGATGAGGCCGCCTTCTTGTGGAACCTCGAGTTGCCTCCCATGGAGAAGAACGAATAAATTTTAATTTCAAGAAGAGAAGAGAGTAAAGACAATTCTTAGTTTTTGGGGAAGATGGTGAAGCTCTCTTGGGTTTTTCCAAGTGTAGTCGAGCATGTATTTATAGGGGCGCAGGGCACAAGAAACAAATTTCAGAACAAAAAAAAAGGAAGACTCAACAAGTGTAGTGAGAAGGAAGACTCCACTTAAATCTTATAGGGTAAACTAATATGTTACAAACAAATTTTAGTGGAGCCACCAATTTCATTCCTGGAATAATTTTATTCCAACAAATGCATTTCTTAGCAATGGGTACTGAGATGGAGAGCTAGGATATTCATACATCTCTCTATCCATTCCAGGAAACTTCCCAAGTCTTAGTCTCCCTCTTCCATTATCTTCCATCAAACTGTATTCACTTCGGTCTTCAGCAATGGCCACTTTTATTTCTCTTCTATCCACTTTTTCACAGAGACGTTGACGGGAAATTTCCACTATCTGCAGATGGAGGACAAAGATAAAATAAGGGGTTTGGTACTGTTGGAACTTCGTGGATCTTTATATGGTTTTTATAGAGTAGTACGGATGTATGAACGAGAGAGATAGAGACAGCCAAAGTAGTGTAAGTTCGGCATGGCATCACTTTAGTGGGAATATTACTTGAATATAACAATAACTAATTAATTTAATGTAGGGAAACCTGCAAAAAGGCATATTGGAATTAGCGTATTCTCTACGTGGTATTAGTTTAATCATTAATAGGACCTCGTCATGATACTGAACACGTTTTGCAGATGATTATCCGTGTCCATAATCATATGCACAAGAAAAAGAGAGCCAATCATCTTCTCATTACATGGGTTAACTAAGCAGAGAATCTCTTCTCAAATCCGAATCCTGTACGCTACATATATAGATGTTCAGCCATTGCTTGCTGAATTTAATTGGGTCCTGGAAAAGAAAAAAGAAAAAAGATAGTGAGATAGACACTAATGATGGAAGGAGAGGATGAAGCTTTTCATCAAGTAAGATCTAATTATATTAGGATATGCCAGTGGAAGTGTAGTAGAAAGAAATCTTTCGAGTAAATTCAGCTAGATCAAGTAGCTTCGGGATGGTGCAATTGTGATCAACAAGACAAATTATAAAATATCAAGGCATAGGAAAAGAGAGAAAAGGCGGTGATATTTACACGAGAGTACGTCCTGCCAGAGGGAAAAGCTAAAAAGGCACCAAAGGGATGAGAACTTACTGAATTTTACAAGGGTTCTCTAAGCTTTATGGTATTAAGCATCAGCCTCCATTTTGGCAACCTGTACCCCATAGATGGAATGAGACTTTATTCCATCTATCAATTATTTTCTTCAAATTAGTGGTGAATGATTTCCAGCTGTATTCACATCTTCGAATTACATTACCTTAAAGAGGCTCCAACTTATCATTTGATTAATAAGCAGGTGGAGTCAAATTCTTCCGGCTTCTTCCAGGGACCTTCCTTGTTTGTATTGTTTAGAACTACAAAATAATCCGATCCCGGAATACTCTTACGAGTTTCTCTCCCAAATGGAAACCAATCTGATTATTAGGCAAACAAATTTTATCAGAACTATCTTCTGCATGTTTGGATGTTTATGTGAGTGATGTGATAGAATGTACCATGAAAACAAGATCAAGGCAGTGGCTGAGTTTAGGTATCTAGTTAGACAGTGATAATGATAATTCCGCAGCAGAGATTACTGCAGGTTCTATAGGACACCTTTCACTCTTTGTCTAGACATTTTTAGACCCGGAGGGAAATCTCTTTATTTGGCTTCTCTGTTCATATCGATATTTGGCTTTTGCCCTATTTATAACATCTATTTTATTCAATCAAATAAGTAATATTTTGGTAAAATCCTTTTAACACTTTCATATGAAATATATAAATTTCGTAGTTACACTTGATTTTCATCTTCCATCAATATTATTTTTTATACTTTCATTTATTTAAATAGAAATTATCATATAAATAAAATATAAATTATTAAAAATAAAATAATAATATAAATAAATATTATAAATTTATAATATTTAAAATATACTACTATTTATAAGTTATAATTTTTAAATAAAAATGAGTTCGATCACTCATTATTTTACAATACCTTCTCATTAAAATAAGTTTTAAGTGAGAAAAAAATAAATAAATTATACAAGTAGAATATAATACACCCATTTACTCTTACACCTTATTTTCTCTAACTTTATTTTAAATAATACATGATATTGATTATTTATTCAAATGATATTTTAAAAATATTTACATGTCAGAGGGTAATATATACAATCATATTAATTTCAGCTATCATTTCATATAAAATTAGTAATAGATATTCAGTAGTTTGATTATTTATTCAAATAATATTTTAAAAATATTTCCATATTAGAGAGTAATATGTGCAATCATATATTCAGCTATTATTTCATATAAAATTAATAATAGATATTTAGTAGTTAACTAAACAAGTATGAGAGAATTTTTAGGATTTACCAAGGATTTACCGAGGGTTAGCTTGTGAGGATGATAAAAAATCTTTACTAAAAAAAATTCAATTATAAAAAACATGACAAAAATACCAAGAAATACTTATAAATTTGTTCTTGGCTTAGGATGCTCATAATCTAAATTAATGCACAAGCCAAAGATGTCAAAATACTCTTAATAAAATGGATACTTTAATATCATCTTATCCTCATCAATTTCCTTCAACCCAGTAAGAATGGGCAGATAATGAATTGGAGAATTGTTAGAAAAACAAGGATGATCACATTTACAGGTTTCATAGCTCTCATAGCTGAGTATGAGATAAACATATTTACGTAAATATAAAGTAATAAATTTTAATGCAAAAAAAAAAACAAATTATTCTTCATTTCTCATATTCTAAGAGCAGCATCCACATCAAACTATAGTAAAAAGAACTAAACATAACAACTTATCAGCTTTTGTTCTCCAGCAAAGTATATTTATATTTCCAAAATTATTGCTAGCAGAATAAATAGAAAATCGAGAAATACCCCCATTTTAAACGGTAGGCTTTAGCTATTCTCTAGCATCCTAAATCAGCCAAAACTCTCCCATAGAACAGAAAAATGGGGAAATTGTGTAATTTATTTTAAATTAATAATAATATATTATATATTAAAAAATAAATACTAAACCATTTAATAAATAAATAGTATATAAATTATTATTATTTAATTTTTCTATATAATTTTTAAAAATACAATTTTAATGGTACTTATAAAATATGTTAAATTTGACCCTAATTTATTTTCAAATATTATAAATATTTTTAAATTAAAAATAAGTAAAAGTTATTTATATAATTATTTAAGAAGGCTAAAATATTACGAAGATAGTTTATAAAAAACTTCTAATAAGTTATTTATGCTATAATTACTTTAAATTTAATAGTTTTAATTTTATAATATATTATATGTATATATTTAAATAATTATATTCTTTTTATTTATTATTCTTTTTTTAATTTAGATTTAAACTTTAATAACGCCAAGTATTATTAAGTAATCACTTTTATATTATATTATTTGATTAGATAATATTATAATTTTTTGCTAGAAATTTTAAGTTTCTTTTTGTATTAATCAAATATATATAATATTATATATACAATATATGTTATACTTTAATAAAAAAAATAAAGTACACTATTGATTGAATGAGTAAAATAGTATTTACTGAAATCAAGAAAAATACCGTAATTATAAATTGTAATTATTTTATTTCATTATAAATTAAAAATATATAAATAATTGAAAAAATGATTTATTTTAATAGATTATAAATTTATTAACGTATATATATTAATTACGTATTTTAATTCTTAAATTTAAATTTATCGAATAAAAATAATTTTAAAATTATATATTTTATATAATTATAGAAATATAAAATACTAAAAAATAAAATAATAATATTGAAATAATAGTAGTTAATAGATATTATTTTAATATATATAAATATTGTGATATTATTTAATATTTTAATTTTTTATCTTAATTAACATATAATATATTAATAAACTTTGTTAGATATAATTCATATTGAATAATTTAAATATTATTACCTATTCATTTAACTTATAATATAAAAAATAAAATATAATTTTTCAAAATCTTCACAATTCAATTCCACTTTAATTGTAAAATAGAGTAAAAAAGTTAAAAAGATAAAAACATTCAAAAATAGGGTATTTGTACTATAAATGCAAATATACTGTACAAATATAATATGTATCAGAAAAAAAGAAAATAAGCCCATGTAATTAATATATAGCATTACCTTATTTGGACTGTAATAACAAATATACTATATAAATATAATCTATATTATAAAAAAGAAAATAAACACATTTCATGGAAAATGTAAGTGAAATGTACTTACATTTTTCATGAAATGTCATTATTTATTATATTCATTTATTGATAATTAAATTGAATTTATTTTATATTTAATGGTAAAAGGAGATTCATATAATATAATAATTATAATGGCCAATAACATTAAATATTACCCACATCATATTTATTTATCTTATTTATATTATTATTATTATTAGAATAAATATTTATCTATATAATTATATATTATACACATGATTTTACAAAGATGTTCAAATTTATAACAAATAAAAAATTTTCATTATCAACCTCATTATAATATTTATTTAATAATAATAAATCAATAAAATAAAAAAACTCAATAATAAAACTAAAATAATAAATAATAATAATATTATAATGATAACAACTAAAAATAAATAAATAAAATTTTAATAGGTTATTATAATAATTTTAATACTAATTTTAAAAATATTTTTTTGACATAATATAAAATATTAGAAAAATATATTATTATTATATTTAACTTATAAAAGTTAAAAAAATTAATTTTTATTCATATTTTTTGTAATTTTAAAACTAATATTTTGTTATTATTATAACTTTTTAATATATAGTTTATTTATTTAATCATTATATTTATTATAAGTTTTAAAAATAAGCACATGTTATGAAAATATACTTAAATTTTCTATGAAATATACTTATTTATTATATTTATACAAGATATTTGTGATTACAAGATATTATTATTTTATCATTATTATTATAATATATATATTTATGAAGTAATATCAATCTATACATATTATTAATAACTAGATTCAATAATTATTTAAATATTTGTAACTTATAATTTATTTTATATTATATTAATAGTTCTATATTAATTTATTTACGTTTGTTTATCATTTTCTTATTATATAAAGGAGATGTTGTAAATGTAAAAATACAATATAATTTACACTTTTATATCTTTATAGTTTTGTACTCTTTCTATTCTATATTTCTTTATTTATTTTATGGTATCAGAGTATTTTTACTAATGCAATTCGATCCTACATCCTAGTTACTCTGTTTAGATTCATTTTCTTTAGTTATTATTTATATCAAAAAATTATCTAAATTTCTTCTGTTTTTATTATATCTCCATTATTATTTCACCATCAACCTCACTTGCTCACTTTCATATTTTTTTTCGAAACCTAAATAATCAACATGAGTTCTTCAGCTATAACAGTTCAACTTTCAAGCAATATTCCAGTACTTCCGATTAAGCTGGATGAAACAAACTATTTTCTATGTCGCAACAATATGATACCACTCTTGGAAATTTACGAATTGATGGGGTATACTGATTGAACCATCCCGACACCGCCAAAGTTCTTGCCTACTCAAAAAGATGATAAATCTACTCTTATTCCCAACCCATCCTACAAGACTTGGAAGATTTGTAATAGACTATGTCTCACCACTATCTTAGGATCATTAGACACTCAAGTTAATATACAGGTAATTGAAATTCACAATTCTGCAGATATGTGGGAGATATTAGAAGTTCTATTTACTCAACAAGTCCGAGCTCATAAAGATCTCCTTGACTCTCAATGGCGTGACACGGTTAAAGAAGATCGAACAATGGGAGTTTACCTAACGTCCATCGCCAGTCTCGCCACCAGCTATGCCTAGATTGGTCTTCCTAAACTTGAATCTGAAATCAAAGACAAAATTTTTGCTGGGTTAGGAGAACAATATCAGTCTCTTTGCATGGCCCTCACTCCTACACTCAAGCAAACAAGTTTAGATGAACTCAAATCCATGCTCATTTATGAAGAAGCCAAGCTCAATTACAAAATCAGTAGAGGAATCTTACTATCACCACTCATGAGTCCTTGCTTGTCCACAACATCGTCATTCGCCGGTGTCACTCGCCATTATCATCGTGGATCTACCAACTCCTTTTTCCCAAGGCGATTTTCGGAGCATCGACCCCATTTCTCACCTTTGATTCAAGGGTGATTCTCGAACCCTAGAATCATATCTATAAATCAAGAACGAGAGTATGTGTTAGGCTCTCGCATGAATAGTCCATCATCAGAATCTGAAAGGCAACATGTCATTCAATATGCGGGCTCTTATAACACTGTAAAAAACTGGGCATCATGGCAACCACAAAGTAACAATCGACAACAGCCTAATACGCATAAAATATATCATGGGTCAGTTTTCGGTGCATATAAGTCGGGCGCACACAATTATCAACAATGGGATTATCCTTCTGTTTGTCAAATATGTAAAAAAATCAGGCCACATTGCTCCTGATTGTCCTCAATTTCCAACAAACTACAGAACCCCTAAAGTTAACGTAGCCCACGACAATGATCTAGGAGCTCATACTCTTGACTGGTATATAGATTCTAGCGCCACCAACCATGTGACCAATGACATGACACATTTATCCATACAGGAAAATATAGCTCATCCTGAACAATTACTTATTGGAGACGGATCAGGTTTAAAAATTCTCTCTGTCGGTTCAATTTTCTTTTTAAACTCATTGAGACGATTTTCTTTAACTAAAGTATTATATGTTCCCACTATCTCCATGAACTTATTATCTGTTTCCCAATTTACTCAAGATAATCATTGTTATTTTGAGTTTCACCCTCATTTTTTTTGTCATAAATGATCATCTCATTAATTAGGAATTGTTCTGGGGAGCTCGTAAAGGAGGCTTGTACTGTCTGCGTGCAACACACTTATCATCAGTTAGTCCTCGCATTCTAAGTGTTCAGATATCTCGCAACATTTGGTATAATAGACTTGGACATCCTACATTTCCTATTGTATCTCAAATTTTATCCACAAATTCAATAGAAAGTAATTCTATTGGTACTATATTTTGTGATGCCTGTTCCTTGAGTAAAATTACTCAAAAGTCTTTTCCTCTTACTAATAATAAAAACACTCGTCCTTTTCAGCTAGTACATACTGATATGTGGGGACCTGCTCCAGTCCGATCTTCTACTGGATATATTTACTATATTCATTTCATTGATGATTATAGTAAATATTCTTGGTTTTTCCTTAAGAAAAATCGCTCAGAGGCTCTTCAAATCTTTCGTACATTCCGACTACGTGTTGAAAATCTATTTGACACCAAAATTAAAAATTTTCAATCAAATGGTGCTAAAGAATTTGTATCTATAGCCTTTCAAGTTGAACTTCAAAATAATGGGATCACTCATTGTCTTTCATGCCCCCACACACCCTAATAAAATGGATCTGCAGAAAGAAAATATAGACACATCATTGATATGAGACTCACACTTCTAAATCATTCTCATCTTCCCATCAAGTTTTGGGATTTTACATTTGAAACTGCAGTCTATTTAATCAATAGATTACCTACTCGTACACTTTAATCTCAATCTCCTTACCAAATTCTTTACAAAACTCCACCAATTTACACTCATTTACGAGTCTTTGGATGTTTGTGCTTTCCCTATCTTCGGTCATATCAAACTCATAAATTTCAACCTCGCTCCAAATCTTGTGTCTTCCTTGGGTATCCTACTGATTTTATTGGTTATCGATGTCTTGATCCACAAATAGGGTGTATCTATATTAGTCCAACTGTACACTTTAATGAGACTAACTTTCTTTTTGATAAGTGTTTGTCAACAGCTGATACAACTCCAATGACTCCGGGTAATTTTATTATTCCTTCTCTCTCCTCTTATTCTTTTTCCTCAATACCTGCATCTAATTCTCTAATAAAAATATCTGATGAGCTATCTCCATCTATTCACTCTACTGTTATTGAACACTCTAATGCTGAATCTTTAGCTTCTCCGAAGGATATTTCTACTTCATCCACACATCGCATGATTACTATGTCACAAGATGGTACATTACCCCCATGTCATTTTCAAATAACTTATAGGGCTTTTCTTACTATTTCTATTCAGGAACCTCAGACTCTCAAGCAAGTACAAAAATATCAATGTTGGGTTCATTCAATTAATGTTGAATATAATGCTCTTATAAAAAATCACACATGGGATCTTGTTCCTACTCCAACCAACAAGCATATTGTAGGGTGTAAATGGGTCTACAAATTAAAGCAACATCCTAATGGATCTATTGCTAGATGTAAAGCTCGTCTCGTAGCTCAAGGCTTTTCTTAACAAGAAGGTATCGACTATTATGCTACATTCAGTCTAGTCATTAAACCAGTTACTATTCGTATTGTACTCTCTATTGCTGTCAAACATAATTGGCATATTTGACAACTAGATGTTGACAACGCTTTTCTTCATGGTCATTTGAATGAAGAGGTTTACATGGCTCAACCGCCAGGCTATATTAATTCATCACGTCCTCATCACATTTGTCGTCTTTGTCGGTCCTTATATAGTTTAAAGCAAGCACCTAGAGCATGGTTTCTTCGTTTGAGTACGTTTTTACTCACCCTTGGCTTTGAACCATCACTGGCTGATACATCCCTATTCATCTACAAAACCCCAAATTTTGTCATTTTTCTTCTGGTTTATGTAGATGATATTATACTCACAGGATCTTGTAATGCTCCTATGGACTCCATACTTAGTGCCCTCAAACAAGTATTTTCTATCAAGGATCTAAGCACGCTACATCACTTTCTTGGCATAGAAGTACATTCACATTCCGGTGGGCTTATTCTAACTCAATAGAAGTATATTTATGACCTACTTACTCGAGCTACTATGGTTGATTGCAAACCTTCATTGACCCTTATTACTATGGGCTCTCACCTATCTATTTATGATGGAACTCCTCTGGATGATTCTTGCCTTTATCAACGGGTCGTTGGTTCTCTTCAATATCTCACATTGACAAGACTTGATATTTCTTATGCAGTTAATCAAGTATGCCAATTTATGCAACAACCAAGTACATCTCATTGGGTGGCAGTTAAGCGAATTGTGCGATATCTCAAAGGCACATCAAGTCATGGTCTTTATTTTTGGAATAATTCTCAATCTCAACTCCATTGTTTCTCTAATGCCGATTGGGCTGGTAATCCTGATGATCGACGTTCTATCAGTGGTTTCTCAATTTTTCTTGGTAGTAATTTAATTTCATGGAGTGCTAAGAAGCAACGCACAGTTGCACGATTTAGCACTGAAGCTGAATATAAAAATTTGGGAAATGCTACATCTGAACTAATCTGGATTAAATCTCTTATTTGTGAACTTGGATTCTCACCTTCAAATTCTTGTACTTTATGGTGTGATAATCTATCTGCAATTTATCTAAGTGATAATCTTGTTTTTCATGTGCGTACCAAAGACATTGAGGTAAATTATCACTTTGTTCGAGAAATGGTTGCTGTTAAAGAACTTATCATTCATTTTATTAGCACCGATGCTCAAATTGCAGATCTATTAACCAAGTGACTATTTTCTCATCATTTCTATATACTTCGTTTCGAGGGAGTAATAACTAGATTCAATATAGTTATTTAAATATTTATAACTTATAATTTATTGTATATTAATTATATTATATTAATAGTTCTACATTAATTTATTTACATTTGTTTATTATTTTCTTCCTATATAAACTAGATTTTGTAAATGTAACAATACAATACAATTTACACTTTTATATCTCTCTAGTTTTGGTCTTTTTCTATTCTATATTTCTTCATTTCTTTTAATTATAATAATAATAAAATAATATAAATAAGATAACTAAATTAACAAAAAAATAATTATTAAATAAATTATTTATATATATTAAAAATTATATTTATAACAAAATAATAATTTTAAAAATAAAAAATATTAAAAATGTTATTTTTATATAATTTGTATAAGCTAAAAATAATAATTTCATAAATTTTTAACGTATGTTAAAAAATATTTTTTTCATTATTTATTATTAATAAATAATTATTATAATGGATTGATAATAATAATTTTCTTATTTCTCATAATTTTTTAACCGTATTTCAAAAAAATATTTTTAAAACTTGTATATAAATATTTTTTATTTATTTTAATTTATTATCATTATAATATTATTATTTATTATTAATAAATAATTATTATAATGGGTTGATAATAATAATTTTCTTATTTATTATAAATTTGATGGTTAATATAATGTATAATATATAATTATTTTGATAAATAATAATAATAATAATAATAATAATAATAATAATAATAATAATAATAATAATAATAATAATAATAATAATAATAAATCAACAAAATTATACTGATTAAATAATAAACTATATATTAAAATTTTTAGTTAAAAAAAGTTAAAACCTGTATTAAAAATTATTATAATGATATATTAAAATTTTATTTGTTTATTTATTCTTAGTTATTATTATTATAAATTATTATTATTTAATATTTTATTTTTATTATTGAGTTTTCTTTACTTTATTGTTTTCTTATTATTTATTATTATTAAATAATTATTATATTATGTTTGATAATGATAATTTTTTATAAATTTGAATGTCATTAAATATATCATTATGTTGATAAATATATAATAATAATAATAAATATAATGTATAATATGTAATGTTGTTGGCTATGTTTATTATATTATGTGAATTGTGTGTGCCATTAAATATAAAATAGATACAATTTAGTTATAAATACAAAAATTGGTTAATAATATTAAAAATATATAAAAAAAACTTGACGAGAGAGTATGTTATACTAGTATTCTAATTGAAAATAATCAATAAATTTATAAAATAAGAAAATTGCATCATTATTTTAATATTAAAATGAAGGTACTCACTAAACTTATCATTCATAACTTGTATTTTTATTATTTATTTAAAAATATATATTTACTTTTATTTTTACTATTCAATGATGTAATTTATACTTAATAAAAAATATATAAATATAGAAAATAATAAAACAAAAATATTAGAACATATTTCAATATAACCGGTTGTAGCTATCAGTAATTTTATATACGAAATAATTTATAAAATTAAAGAAATCGATATTAAATTTATAAATGTATCATTTTATTTCAATATAATTATAAAATTAAATTTTATTATATGTTTATTAAATAAAATATTTTTTTATAATATTTTATTATAAAATATATGAAAAAACTTGCATAACTTACTAGTTAAATTTTTATACATCTTGTTTTGTCTTTAAATTAGTTGTCTCTATCACTATACCTATGTAAACCCCGCCCTTATGAGTTAAGAAAAATTGGGAAAAAATTGGTCAAACCGAGTAAAAAAAAATCGAACTTGTTCACAAACCCGAACATTTGGGAATAGACAATTTGGAAATTTACAACTCTCGGGTGATCCAAATAGTTCATAAAACCTTGAAAAATAACTTTAGGACAAATTGGAAGAGAAAAACTAGACCAGTTTAGATGAATCAGATCCAATTGGATTGAACCGGTTTATGAACCGAGTCAATTCATGAACCGGAACTGATAGAGAAAGGGCAAACCGAGAAATTTATGGATCTCGAGTGACCCAAAGAGTCCCAAAAGTCATGAAAATGGACTTGAGAATGAATTGAAGATGAAAACCAAACTAGTTCAGGTGAACCGAATCCGAAGTGGAAGTTATCTTGGAAGCGGTCCTAATTGAGGAATTACCATTAAGGGAAGTGGATTTACCATTAAAAATCAATTGCACCATTAAAAATCAAGGTTACATCATAACCTTGGAAGCGGTCCTAATTCCCCTACCAATAAGGGAAGTGGAAGTTATCTTGGGGATGGTATGGCTAAGCATGCACCAAGCTAAGGTAGACTGAGGGAATAAGCAAATAATGTTCCACGCTCCAGGGAAAGAGGGTGCGCTATTCGAAGGGGACAAGGGGAGAACCGAAGTGCACCTGGTGTCCTGCATAGAGGCACATGACTTGCTGCGAAAGGGATGTAAGTTGTTCCTCGCACAGATCACTTGCAAGGATACACATGGGAAGGGACTAGAAGAGATCCCAATAGTGAACCGATACCCAGATGTGTTCCCAGAGGAGCTACCTGGACTACCCCCAGATCAACAACTAGAGTTTGTAATTGAGGTAGTGCCAGGGACACACCCCATATCGCAAGCTCCCTACCGCATGGCGCCTACATAACCTAATGAGCTTAAGGAATAATTGGATGAACGATTAGAAAAGGGCTTCATATGCCTGAGCCAATCCCCATGGGGCACACTGGTCCTATTTGTCAAGAAAAAGGATGGGAGTATGAGGCTCTGCATCGACTACCGAAAGTTGAACTAGATAACCATCAAGAACAAATACCCTCTTCCCAAGATAGATGATATGTTTGACCAACTATTTGGAGCCACTTACTTTTCTAAGATCGACCTGTGATCGGGGTATCACCATGGTATGGACACTATGAGTTTAGGGTGATGCCCATCGGTTGAAAAATGTGCCCATGACCTTTATGGACCTTATGAACCGGGTGTTCCAGTTGTACTTGGATAAGTTTGTGATTGTCTTTATAGACGATATCCTCATATACTCTTGAAGCGAAGAGGAACACAAGGCACACTTAGAAACCACGTTGAGCACGTTACGAGAAAATTAACTCTAAGCCAAATTTTCAAAGTGCGAGTTTTGGCTGCAAGAGATGGGAAGGGTATTACATATGCCTCTCGACAATTGAAAACACATGAGAGGAACTACTCCACCCATGAACTTGAGTTGGCAGCAATAGTGTTTGCCCTTAATATTTGGCGTCACCACTTGTGTGGAGTCAAGTGCCGCATATACACAGACCATGAGAGACTCAAGTATTTCCTAACCCAAAAGGAGATCAATCTATGGTAGTAGAGGTAGCTAGAGTTGGTAAATGATTATGATCTAATGATCGAACACCACCCCAACAAGGCTAACGTGGTAGCAGACGTAGTTAACCGCAAGTGTCACATGAGAGTAGCCTCGATGAGGACTAACTACTTACCCTTACTAAGACAGTTGTGTAGTCTGAGGGTAAACCTCAGCCTGGATAGGAGCCAGAGAGGCCTAATGGCCAACATAGTCATGCGACCAAGCTTAGTAGACCAAATATGGATTATACAAAGGAAAGACAAGGAGCTCCATCCACATTGGGATCGACCTGCTAACGAGCCAACCCAAGACCTTGTGGTCAGAAAAGATGGGTTGATGACCTTCAAAGGGAGGTTCTGGGTACCAAATAACCAAGAATTGAAGAAGATGATATTAGAAGAGACACACGATTCGGTATACACCATGCATCTTGGCAGCACAAAAATGTACTGTACCCTAAAACTAGGGTACTGGTGGAAGGGAATGAAGAAGGATATTACGGAGTACATAGAAAGGTGCCTGTCATGACAACAAATCAATGATGAACATAAAAAATCCTTCGAACTATTGCATCCCCTACCAATCTTTGAATGGAAGTGGGAACACATCACATGGACTTTGCGACCGGACTGCCCATGACAAAATGGGGGCGAGACATGATATGGGTCATCGTAGACAGATTGACCAAGTCTGCCCTCTTCCTGCCCATAGAGGTAATCGACTCCGTAGAAAAGCTGGTCGCCTTGTATGTTGGGGAAGTTGTGAGGTTCCATGGGGTCCTAGTATGCATAGTATCGGATTGGGATTAGAGGTTCACCTTCCAATTTTGTCCTAGCCTACAAGCTGCTTTGGGGACTAAGCTCTACATGAGAAACACCTTCCATCCTCAAATGAATGGGCAGTCCGAATGGACAATCCAAACCTTGGAGGATATGCTTTGGGCATGTGTCCTAACAATGAACAAGGGCTGGGAGGACTATCTATGCCTAATGGAGTATGCCTACAACAACAACTATCAGTGTCACACCCCAACCTAATTTGGTCGGAGTCCTATGATCAACCTGCCACCCTTCCTCGTACTAATCTAGTATTTCTACTAAATAGTTCGAGGAAGGTAAAGGTGTTAGAGTAACTGTTTTACATAACAAAGTTTAGAAAACATAAAAGTTACCTAATGACGGTACCCTTGACTTTGTCTTCTAGTCTCGGCACATCGTAGCGAGATGTTTCTCCTAAAAAAGTTTAATGGGAGGGAGTGAGTTTCTAAAACTCAATGAGTGGGGGTTGGGAAGCGAGTTTTCAAAACAATCAGTCTATCAAAAAGTTTTATGCTTTTTAATTTATTGTAATATGAATTCATCTATTCTTGAGCCCTCCCCCTTGCTCGGGAGGCATTTTAGCAAACATTCACACGCCCTTTCTATCATAGAAAGTAATCACACATTTATAGAATAGTCCCCAACTATTCCACTTGTGGACCGAAGCGCCTTTACCATTAACCCTGATAGAGGTGCACTGCCTCTACCTTGAGTTAGAGTGGACATCAATAGTCTGACCCTCAAACCTTAATTATGTTCGCTTGGGACGAGACCTCATTTCCCCTCCGGCCTCAATTTCAGTACTTCATCATGTTCGTTTTGTGGGACGAGACCTCATCTCCCCTCTGGCCTCGGTCTCAATGCGCCAAACCAGCCTTATGTTTCCTTGGGTCATCCAACTACCCTTGGGACCCATCGACTACCCCACTTAGAAGTCTAGATGCTCCTAGATTCCTCATGCATGCATACAATAGTTTTGATCCATTAACGATGCTCTTTGATGCCAACGGTCCAACGACCCCGACACTCGACCTGACCTATAGCTGTTTGCCTTGACCGGCCCATCGACCTAGTCTAGGCACACTGCCACTAGCCCATCAATCCTTGTCATTCCTATCTTGGCCCCGTGGCAAGTCACACAACATTTTCTAGTTTAATGAGAGTTTTTCATGGTTCTTATAATTCACGTTTATCTACGGGTCCAACCCGTGCACAATGACCTTGGGCCCACTTCACGAGTTTTCCAAAACTAGGTCCTCGACCTTTCCATTTTCAAATCTGAGGCCTCAAGCCTACTGGAGCAATTCTGGCTCCCATTAGGAACGTCCCCCAAAATGTTTAAGTAGTTTCACAAAGAGGGGAGACCATTCTTGGAAAATATTTTTTTAAAACTAAAAAATGGTGCTCACCACCCCCAACTGGGTATGATGCTGAAAATCCCACTCACCCGATAATAGTGACGTGACCTTCCCAATGAGTTCTCGAGTTGTGGTGCGCTTCCTCGTGGCAGTACTAGAACAACTGGCTCCTGCATGGTTTGAGTAACTTTATAAGAGGAATCGACATAAGGGACCTCATAGTTTTGGGTATTTGCACATAGGTCCTCACACTATGCCTTAATTGCATTTAGGTCCCTCAAAATTTATAACCTTACATTTGGGTCCCCAATTTTCATTAAATCTCCATTAAGTCCCTAGGACTTCCAATTACCCTTCATGGGTCCTTAAATTTTCTAAAATCACCAATTGGTCCTCAATTTCCCCAAAATTACCAATTGGTCCTTAACTTTCTAAAAATTACCAATTAGTCCTTGAACTTTCAAAAAATGCCAATTGGCCCTCCATTTCATCCAATTTCCCAAATGGACCCCAATTGAAAGTAAATTTCATGAAATTGCTCCAATTTTCCTTAAATTGCAATTCAAATCCAAAATTTCTAAAAAATCCCCAAATTGCCCAATTTTCTCAAAATTTCAATTTGGTCATAGAATCTCAATTTTGTTTAATTGACCCCCAAAACGTGGTTAATTGTCTCAATTTGTGATATGAATCATCTTCCCTATGTCTCCCTCGTCATTTTGAGCTTTGAACTGCTCGATTTGGCTCGAAAATGATTTTAAACGGAGCATCACGAGAAAATTTAGTTTAGAGAGAGAAAGCTTTGATATCTTAACAGTGAGGGTCCAACGATTGGAGCTCTTGCTTTCTCTGAATTGCTCTCCTCCTGTGGATTCTCCATGGATCAAACCGTGCCTCAATTGGTGGCCTGAGTAGTGTGAATTTCTTAGTTTCAGTTTTCATAGAAATGCACCGTGAACAATGTTTTCCAACGAAGGGGCAAAGGGGCTTATCGTATTAGGTCGGGGGAAGGTCAGACACCTCAAGGTGGAGTTTGGGGGGCTTGGTTTGGCCGAAATTGGAATCGGGAGGGCTCAAGTTGAGCTCGAGCAGCTTAAGCTGTTGACAACCGAGGAGCAGTGTTACTATTTGAGCTTCCTCGCTCTTCTACAGTGGCCCTCAGGCTAGAGGGAGGGTGCAGCTGTGTAGGGGACTTTCTTCCGGTTCTAATGGTACTGAATGTAGCTTTAGAGGTGGAGAAAAGCCCTGATGTCGGAGCTTTAGTTTACTGCTCTTTAGAAAACTTAATACTTCACCTTCTTTGGACAATTGTTGGATGCTGAGATCGAATGGAGGGGTGATCTTTATATAGAACGCTCAACAACTGTTCAAGCTACCAGCTGGTGTAAGACTTGGTCTTCGACTCGGCTGTTGGTGACCTGACTGGAGATTTTTTCGAGTCATCGGAGACTTTAACTTTTTCGGCCTCTCTCTCTCTCTCTTCTCTATTCTCTCTATCAATGGCTGAAGGTTGAAGACGATGATGTGGAGGGCATGCCATGTGGCACGTTGTGATTGGTTAGCTTTTTATGACGTGGCATTCCAACTTAATCATTGCATCAGTCGTTGACCAGTTGACCAAACACGTGGCAACCTCCAATTTGTTGCTCATGTCTGTATCGTAGGCTGATCACTCATCAACTGACTGTTGATCGGACACGTGGTAGCTTCTCATTGGCTGCCCGTGCTTGCGTGGCTGCTGACTGGGCTCCGTTGACTGTTGATCGGTCTGGACCATTGACCGGTCTGGACCATTGACCGGTCTGGTTCAACCAGGGTTGGTGACTCGAATTCGAAAATCGACCGCTTCGAACCTGATTCGACCAGTTTTCAGAAATTTCAAAATTTCAAAATTCATCAAAATTCATTTTTTTATCTAATGATGGCCTCAATTTCCCAAATTTTTATTTTTTGGCTACCTAGAAAAATGAATTGTTGAACAATTCACTATGGTTCATCCCGGTTCAGTCCGGTTCACCCCAAACCGGTCCGTTTCTCTCATCCAATTCACTTTATGGTTCTTCCCCATGATTTTTGTGAATTTTTGGTTACTAGGGAATTCCAATTTCCCGTATTAACACTTCTTTATTATTTTTTGTTCCATTTTTGGCTCAGTTTTCTGAAAACCGCGGGTGCTTTCCCCAGTTTACTTGGTCCGGGGAACGAGTTTCACAACTCTCCCCTCCTTTTAGGAGTTTTGTCCCCAAAACTTAGCCGTCCATCCTTGATATCAGAAATTGATACTCTTGCAGTCAACTCGGGGTTTGATTTGACATCCTATCGCTCTGGACTTTGCACTCCTGCATATTCCTTCATTTACTCACTTGGACTTAGTTTTTTTTTACTTACCTTACCTCCATGTCCAAGTAATTTTTTAAGTCCAATGTTCCCCGTCGTTTGGGGTCAAACCTTTCCTCTTGAGGGTCTTATCCGAAATTGGGAGTTTCAAAATGTTTGATCGTACTTGTGTCTATTTACTTCCTTGGTCATGTAATCTCCTTAGCTTGTTGTTCCATCGAGCTTTTCTCGCTTATTTTCATGGGTTTTGGTGTTATCCCCCTTCTTGTCCTATGTTGGTCCTTTATTCTGTTCTTATATCATTTTCTTGTTTGGTTTCCCCGTTTCCAATTATTGGTTTTCCCATCCACTCCTCAACTTATCGACCTACTGATGGATTTCTTCCTTTTAGTCCTCCCTCACATCCAATGGCGTCCTTACTCAAGGACTTCCTTTTCTCAATTCCATCCTTACTCGCTCATGACCATTTCACGGTTCCTTTATTTCGAATGGATCCTTTTTTGGGCTTACTTGCCCGTTCCTGGAATTCACTTGAAGGAGTTCCCTTCATTGGTTTAATCTCCTACTCTCGTACTTTAAGGTTGAGATTTTCCATCCTTCGAGTTGCACATTCTTCCTTCTCATCCTTTCTTGAGATTTTCCCTTAATCACCTCTTAGTTGAAGGGCGTATTCTCCAAGGTCTCTCGGGTATCCTTCTCTAGGTTTCTTCATTACGGGTATTCCACTCATCCCCATTTGTTACGTCATCATCTGAGGTTATCTTTCTACTACCCATTCCTTTGGCTTTGCTTTGCTCTTTGGGCTTTGGGTACACTCTCCTTTGCATTTGTCCTTGGGGTATCAGACCCTTTAATCATCTCCATGACATCCTTTGATGCATGTCCTTTTTTGATTACCCTTCCTTTGTACCATTTCTTTATTCCTACTTAAAATTTTTACAAGTATACTTGATTCGGGGAAGTTCAAATCCTCCTTGTGTCGAGGTCTCATGATCGCCTCACGGGAGCTCTCTTATTCATTCTTGTGGCTCGAGGGTGGTCGTCAATCTCTTTTGACCATTGATTTCTCTAAGGGTTTCCTTCACCCTTCTTTTCGACGTTTGACCTTTTCACTTTTCTGTCGGGGTTTAAATTCATGATTCTCATGAGGGTCAGTTTGTTCAACCATCCTATTCCTATTATTCTCTTTTTCCAATTATCTTGAGATAGTTGCCTTTCGAATTCACTTGTCCTTAATGCCCATCCTATCGCCTTGTTTAAGGTGTGATTATCACCACCTTTTCGGTCCTTCTTAGGGCATCATTTAGTCTCCTTTGGTTATCCCATGGTTACTAGCTACGGTCTTTCGCTAGGTGGGTTTGTAGCCCTACTTGGCTCCTTTGCTTTTCCAAAGCAGGTTGCTCTTTGCCATCCCTAACTTCATGTTTCTACTTGATAAACTTTTGGTTCTTGTCCTCATCTTGTGCATTTCCGATTTTGCCTCATCGTCTGATCCTAGGTTTCCTTAAGTATGTGGGGTTAGAGACTAATCTTGATGTTCATCGTTTCTTAGTTAGTAGGCGTACTCTTCCAAGATTCCTCTTTCCTCGAAAACTCCTTCTTTTGTTTCCTGGTTATGGTTACCTATCCCAATTGGGTTATCGACTCCTTTATTGTTGGCTCCTTGTTTGCCTGTTCTTTGGGTTTAGTTCTATACGCGATCTTACCTTTCATTCTACATAGGCTTGCTCCTTTCAGGGAGGTCGGGGTACTTGACCTTCTAGTCTTGGGAATCCAAATGTGTTATTTATCCTTCCTAAGTTTTAAAGAGGTCGACAAAGTCTTTGGGTCTTAGTTCTCTGACTCTTCTTATCCGAGGTTTGTCCTTCTCGTTTCTTATTTGTTTTGAGGCACGAGAGCTTGATTGGGCACCTTATGATTTGGGCGACAGAAATTTATGGAAACTTGAAATTCTATTTATTGGCAATCGAATACAGTAGACTTGGGGACTTCTCCTCTTTATGGGAGATGGATAAAAGAAAGGCTGGGAAGCTCTATGCTAGAATTTTGAGGAACTCTCTTTAGGGTGGGTTTGAAATCCTCATTTGGATATGAGGCTCCTGGGGTATCCTCCTGTCTTTCATCCCTCGTACTCCGGTAGTTAGAGAGGTATTTCCACCAATCCTTGTGGCGTGGGACATCTCCTCACCATGTATCCTATTCCTCCACACCTTTAGCAAGTTATCCCGTCATTGGCTCCTGCTTAGGTCCCTCGGTATTTACGTGCTGGAGAGGCTTCCTCTGCCCTCTTTTCCTTTCTCTTCCTTTCTTCATGTCCCTCCATGCATGCGGAGGTAGTGCTCCTTGGAGAGGGTATCACATTCCTTAGTGGTTTTGGGCACTTTCGTGCGTACTATCCCTTCTGTCCGCAATTGTAGCAGGTTACTTCCTTGTGCAGACCTTTATAGCTCCACCCCGGACCTTGGGGAATTTTTCTTGGTGGTTGTTGGTGGTTTCTAGGTTTGATCGTCCTTGGGTCCGTATATCCTACGGAACAGTCCCCCTTCCTAAACGCGAAGCAAGGTTCCCCAAATACCTTGATGAATTCTTCATAAAGTCTCCTTGGCTCAAGAGACATCCTTGGTCTCATGGGTTGGGTCCTCTTAGGCTCTTAATCTCACAAGATAATTCCCTCATGTAGGGCAAGATTTCTGCCTGGTTTTGGAGTTGCTGCGGTAGTGTGGGTCCGTTCGGTTTCTCTAGGGGTGGTCATATCTGTTTGATAGAAGTTTACTGTGGGTTAGGCTTCTAGGGCTGTTAGTTTTGAAACTTTGTTTGGAAAACCTTACTTTGATACCACTTAAGTTGTCACGCCTTGACTTGGTTTGGTTAGAGTCCTGTGATCTACCCACCACACTTCCTCGTACTAATCTAATATTTCTACCAAATAGTCCGAGGAAGGTAAAAGCGTTGTTGTACCTATTTTCCATAATAATGTTTACAAAACATAAAAGTTACCTAATGGCAGTATTCTTGGCTTTCTCTTCTAGCCCGAGCTCGTCGTATGGAGATGTTTCTCCTAAAAATGTTTAATGGGAGGGGTGAGTTTCTACAACTCAGTGAGTGGGGGTTGGAAAGCGAGTTTTCAAAATAATTAGTCTATAAATTTTTTTTATGCTTTTTAATTTATTTTAAAATGAGTTCATCTCTTCTTGAGTCCTTCCCCTTGCCCGAGAGGCATTTCAACATGCCCTTTCTATCATAGAAAGAAACCACACGTTCATAGAATAGTCCCCGACTATTTCTCTTGTGGATTGAAGCGCCTTTACCGTCTACCTTGATAGAGGTGCATTGCCTCTACCCTGAGTTTGAGTGGACAACAATAGTTCGACCCTCAAACCCTAATTATGTCCATTTGGGACGAGATCTCATTTCCCCTTCGACCTCGGTCTTAGTACTTCATCATGTCCACTTTGTGGGATGAGACCTCATTTCCCCTTTGGCCTCGGTCTCAGTGGGACGCCAAACCACCTTTATGTGCCCTTGGGTTGTCCAGCGGCCCTTGGGTCCCATCGTCTACCCCTCTTGGGCATCTAGATACTCTCGAATTCCTCATGCATACGTACAACAATTTTGATCCATTAACCATGCTCTTTGGTGCCAACGGTTCAGTGACCCTGACACTCGACCTGTCCTACAACTATTTGCCTTGACCAGCCCGTCGACCTTGTCACGCCCCTACCTAGTTTGGTCGGATCCCCATGATCAATCCGTCGCTCCCTTGGTTTAAGAGGTGTTTCCCCGTCTTTAATCAAGACGAGCCAGGGGTAATTCAAACCTTATTCCCTGGAATAGCATAAATCAATCAACATAAAAGCTTAAAAGTGTCTTTAAGCATACCTGACAGGGGGTACATTTTCACATTTTCTTTTGTCATATTTCCTTACTATTGAAAGGGGTAAAAGAGAAGGGGTGAATTCTACAACTCAGTGAGTGGGTCTTGAGAGTGAGTTTTCAAGAAAAATAGCTTCATTTAAATTGTGCCAAGGTTATCATTTCCTTTAAAAGAAGGTCTCCTCAAAGTTCGATTTCAAAACTTTTTCCCATTACCATATTAAGTGTGTTTAGCAAACAACACATGCCCTTCATCAGGAAGGGGACACACACTCACAAGTGCAGCTCGTCCACTGCACCCACTTGTGGATCGAAGCGTATTTACTGTCCACCAAGATAGAAGTTCGTCCACTTCTACCCTAGGTCTGAGTGGATGTTCTAGACATCCGACCCTCATACTCAAATGCTACTCCATGTCCATATGAGGACATAGACCTCATCCCAACCCCACCCTAGTCTCATGCGCAAGAAGCTACTTTGAGCTTCTCGACTGACTGGCATGATTAACTGCCCTTATCTCCACCATGTCGTCCAGTAGTCCTTAAGACCCATCACTACCCCTCTTGGGCATCTTGATGGTCTTGTACCACAAGTGCATACACAAACAAAAATTTTCACATATAGTCATTATCTTTGGTGCCAATGGTCCAACGGCCCCGACCTGTAGCTGTTTGTCGAGGCTGATTCGTTGACTTGGCCTTGACGCACTGCCGCTAGTCCATTAAGTATTGTTGGTCCTGAGTTGGTACCATGGAAAAATCATACAACAATTTCATTAGAAATTTTTATGGCTTTCCTTTGCTCAAATTTGTTTACAAGCTCTTGTTTGTGCCCACTGCATGTGTTTTTCCAGAACTGGGCATTTAGCCCCATAAGTTCAAAAACTGAGGCTTTTGGCTTATATGAGCTACTCAAGCTCCTATCAAGAAGGTCTCCCAAATCTTTTAAGCATTGGGACAAAGTTAGAGGAGAACATTTCTGATAAAAAGATTATTGCCAACTTCATCACAACAACCGGGTGTGATGATATCTTCGCTTACAACCGTTAAGCGGTTTTCTCCTTTCCTCAAGGAAGTTCATCATACCAATCGGGTATGATGTTAGATAATCCCAATTACAACTGGTAAGTAGGTTTTTAACTTTAAATTTGCTCATTACCACAACCGGGTAAGATGTTAAGTATACCCACTCACCCGATGATCGTGACATATTCATCTCTAGTTGGTTTCTGACTTCATGCTAGCTTTTCCTTGCTGGCGTTCCAGTCTCTTGTGTTTCAACATGATTTGGGTATCCTTATCAATTAAGGTTTGGCATAGCAGCCATCGTCTTCTCACGTATGAGCGATTAAGCTCAAAATTGTTAATTAATTGCACTTAGGTCCCTAAAGTTCATTTTCCTTAACTTTAGGTCCTTAATGCCAATTGTTTCCCCAAATTGAGTCCCAAGGCTTCCAAAATTCCCTTTTGATCCTCAATTTACTCAAAATTGTATAACGGGCTCAAGTTTTCCAAATTTCCAATTTGGTCCCCAACTTTTAAAAAATTATAAATTTGCCCATACTTTCCAAAAATGGCAATTTGACCCGAAATGTTCAAAAAATTGACTAATTGGTCCTCTAATATCTTTATCATGGCCAATTGGCCTTAAATTTTGGGAAACTGCAAAGAGGTCCCTCAATTTTTTGAAATTCCCAATTTTTCCCCAAACTTTTCCCAATTTCCCCCTTTCAAAGTGAACAAATTTGATTTCTTCAAATTGGTCATTCAATTGGTGTTAATTGTTTCAATTGGAGGTATAAATCACTTCCTACACTTCCATATGATTTAATTGAGCTTTGAATTGCATGATTTGAGTCCGAAATGAGCTCAAATGGAGTTTCACTGGAAAATTGTTCGTAGAGAGAGAAAGCTTCTAAAGCTTATCCTCTTGAGGTGCGGCGGTCCGAGCTCTCTATCTGGGGAGGTAGCTATCCTCTTGAGGTTCCTTTTGGGATCAAGAAGTGCTACAATTGATATTGAATTGAGGGAGAATTTTATTAGTAAATTTTAGCACTTTCTCACACTAACTCCGACCGGCAATGACAGAGTAGGACCAAATTTGCTTACCTTTCAGCTCTAATGAGACCGTGTGTGGGTTGTGCGAGTGTTAGGGAGGGTTGATTTGGCTGGTGAATGGGTAAATTTGGCCAAATTTAGCTCAGCCAAAATAGGGTAGCTTCGGTCCGTCGGAGCTGCTTCATTGTTTGATTCTGACGGTGCTTCTCCGACGGTTTTTCTGTTGAAAGGAAGTTGCTGTCAGGTAGGTGACTTCCCCTGGAGTCTATAGGACCCGACCTTGCCTTTTAAGGCTGTGAAAAAGGCCTATATCAGAGCTATGGTTCGAGCATCACCAGAAAATGGAGCAGTTGAGAGAGATTGGAGATTTGAGGTGCGTGGAGGATGAATGGAGAGGAGCTCTTTATATAGGAAGCTCGAGGACCCTCTGTCCAACCACTTTCCATTTTGGTCGAGCTTATCCTTGCCTTGAAACGGTCTAATCAGAGCCATTATTCCTTCAGTGGTGTTATCTGTTTTCTTCATTACAATGCTATCATCCTTAGGAAGAAGATGACATTGTTCCAAATTGGACCGAACTAGTTCGACCGAGTTTAATGCGTAAATTGGTCGGTTCAGGTCCGATTTAATCATTTTCTAAAAATTAAAAATTTCTAGATTTATCTAAATTCATTCTATACCTAATGGTGGCTTTAATTCCCCAATTTGATAATTTTAAGCCACCAAGAAAAATGAATTTAGAAATCGATTCAAATATGGTTCAAACTGGCTTAATCCGATTCAGGTTTAGTTCACCCTGAACCAGTGTGGTTTTCTCTTCCCATTTGCCTCAAGGTTCTTTTCCATGACTTTTATGACTCTTTGTGTAAATCCCGTCCCTTAAAGATAAGAAAACTAGGAAAAGAACAGGTCATTTCCAAAGAGAAAATTGAGTCAGTTCATAAACCTTAACCAATAGAAAAAGAGCAAATTGGGAAATTTACAAATCACGAGTGACTCAAAGAGTCATAAAAGTCATGGAAAAGGACATTGGAATGAGTTGGAAGAGAACAAAACTGGTTTGGGTAAACCAAACCTGAACTAGATTGAACTGGTTTGAACCACTAATGAATTGGTTTCTAAATTCATTTTTCTAGTTGGCTTAAAATATTCAAATTGAGAAATTGATGCCACGTTAGATAGAGAATGATTACATTTGGGGTTTTATCTCCTCCTTAAAGGGAGATTGTTAAAACATGGGAAGTAATAGCTACTATATTAGGGCTTTGAAAAGTTTATTTTTGGGTGAGGTTGAAATCCCTAATTGGAGTCGTGGTTCTTAGGGTGGTGTCCCTTCGGACCCTGATAGTAGAGGAGTTGTTGTTCTTTGAAGGTATTGCCCTAGATACTTAGGGTGTGTGACATTCCTCCCCTATATGTCCAATTCCTCCACACCTATGACATGTTATTTGAGTACCTGCCCTTAGTAGTGTTGGACACTTTCTCACGTACTGTCCCAATTGTCCACACCTATAACAGGTCATTTCCTTGCATGGACCTTTGTGGCTCCTCCTACACTTTGAGTATTGGGAAATCTTTCTTAGGGACTGCTAATGGTATTGTACTTCATCATCCTTGGGGCATGTACTTCCTGCAGGGCAATCCCCCTTTCTTTGTGGAAAGTAAGGTTTTCCAAACACCTTAGCAAACTCTTTGTAGAGTCTTCTCTACTTTAGGGTTATTCCAAGTGTAATAACTTGAGTCCTCCTAGGCTTTTTAGTTCCCTAACTCAACTCCTTATTTGGAATGGGATTTCTCACAGGTCCCGTGGTGGCTGCAGTAGAATAGGTTCATTTGGTTCTTTTTCTTGGGGTCATCTTCCTACAGGATGGGCACTTTTCGTTTAGTTTTAAGTTATATAATCTTGATAATGAATTCTAGGGAACATTACTCTGATACCACTCAAGTTTTCGTGCTCCGACCAAGTTTGGTCGAATCCCCATGAGCAACATGCCACTCCCTTTGGTCTAAAAAGAGTCACCACATCCAAAATTGTGATGAATCAGGCGTACTATCTGTCATTGTTCCCTGGAATAACATTATAGAAAACTGATAACATTAAAAGTAAATTACCTGGATTTTTAGGCTTAGTGTAAGGATTCCCTAAAGGATCACATTCTTTCTTGAAAAAGGTTTAAAGGGAGGGGTGAGATTCTACAACTCAGTGAGCGGGTGTTAGAGTGAGTTTTCAAAATAATTCATAATATTTTTCTTATTCACAGATTTATGAGTTCAACTTCTCTTTGAAAAACACATAAATTCTTCCCCTTACTTGGGATTTGTTTAGCATTCAATCACATGCCCTTTATCAGAAAGGGTTCAAATATTCGTAGAGTAGTCCCTGACTACTCCACTTATGGACTAGATTGTCTTTACCATCTACCCTAATAGAAGTCCCTGACTTCTACCCTAAGTCTAAGTGGACATTAGTAATCTGACCCTCACACCCGAGAATGGTTCGTGTCTGCTAAGGGACGAGACGTCTCCCCCCTTCCACCTTGGTCTTAGTGCGTAGGAAGCTACTCCGAGCTTCGAGACATGCTAGATGACGTGATTCCATTATACTACCCCGATCATCCAACAACCATTGGAAGCAACACTACTCCAGATTGGGCGCCTCGATGGTTCTACAAATTGGTGCATGCACAAGTAATAATTTTAGATATTATATTCATTATCTTTGGTGCTATCGACCCAATTATCTCGACACTCGGCTTTGGCTCCATAACTACTATGCCCAATAGGTTCGACGACTTGGCTTTGGCTTAGCAACTACTAGTCCAATGAGTTGACGAACCAGCTTTGGCACGGTGGCAATTCACACAATAACTAGTTATGAAACTTTTCATGGCTTATAAGCTTTATTTGTCTATGGGCTTCAGCCCGTGCCCACTGGCCTTGGGCCCACTTCACGAGCTTTCCAAAACTAGGCCTTGGGCCCTATAAGTTTCAAAACCGAGGCCTTCGACTTATACAAGATATCTCAGCTCTCAACAGAAACATCTCCTAAAATGTTTAAGTAGTTTCATGCAATCAGGTGAGAACATTCCTGGAAAATGATTTTAAAAACCGAAAATAGTGATAATCACCCCAACTTGGTATGATGTTGGAAAATTCCACTCACCGAATAATTGTGACGTGTTCGTCCCAACAACATTCTAACCAGTGATGTGCTCCTCTACACAAGTACTCGTACAACCAGATCCTATATGGTTCGAGTATTTCTCATAAGGAAGGTTTGGTATAAAATACCTTTTACTTCCAAGTATATATGTATTGGTCCTCAATTTATGCCTTATTGCACTTTGGTCCCTAAAGTTCAAAATTTTGTCTTTAGGTCCTAAATGCTCAATTTAATTTCAATTAAGTCCCTAAAGTTTCCAATATTCCTCTTAGGTCGTTAATTTTTCCAAAATTACCAATTGGTCCCTTAACTTTCCAAAAATCACAAATTGAACCTCAATTTCATCAAAATTGTCAACTGGACCTCAATTGAGAGTTAATTTTATAAAAACATCCCCAATTTTCTTTTAATTACAATTCGGCCCCCAATTTTTCAAAAATCCCCAAATTGCCCAATTTTTTCAAAAATTGTAATTTGACCCCCTAAAATCTTATTTCTTTTAATGGACCCCTTAAACTTTGTTAAATGACCACTTTCATGATCTCATTGATCTTCCTTATGTCTCCCTCGTCATATCAAACTTCAGCAAGCCAAAAATGGCTAAAAATGAGCTCGAACGAAGCTTCACTGGAAAATTGGTTTAGAGAGAGAAAGTTTCGATTTATTACTTGTGAGGATCTAGCAATTGGAGCCTTTGATTCCAATGGATTTCTATCTTCCATGAGATCCTTCCTGGATCAAACTGTGCTTCAATTGGTGACTTGAATAATGTGAATTTCATAATTTAGTTTTCAGGCAAAACTGAATGTGAACAGTGAATTTTGGTGAAGGGCGGTGGATGGGACTTACCAATTTAGCTCAGGGAAGGTCATGGAACTTTTAGGGGTGGTCCAGAGAGCTTGGTTTAGCTGGAATTTGTCCGAGAATGGCTCGAATTGAGCTCAAGTAGCTCGAGTTGTAGACTGTCAAGGAGCGACGGTACTGTGCAAGTTCGCCGATGCTTCTCCGACGATCCTCGTGCTGAATGGAGGATATCTATGTGTAGTTGACTTCCTTAAGATTCTAGAGAACCCAAATTCAACTTCAAAGGTAGATAAAAAATGCCAAAGTCGGTGCTCTAGTTTGTGCTTCGTCAAAAAATAGACACTTCTTCTTCTCTAGGCGTTTGAGAGGAAAGGAGAATAAATGGGGAGGAGCTCTTTATATAGGGAGCTCGATGAGTGATCATTCTATCTGTTACCCTATTAATTGGCCATTAACTCTCTGATTTATGGCCTTGTCAGAGGAGTTTATCAGTTGTCGGAGAAGGGCGTCCGTTTTGGCCCTCTTCCACACCCTTGTCTCAAGGTAGAAGATGATCCTGTGTTGCACGTGCGAACTTCACACATGTGGACTTTCCAAGTGGTGCTCTGTGATTGGTTGGCTTTGCCGACGTGGCTTCCTACTCAGTAGCCTAGTCAGCCTTTGACCCATTGACCAGACACGTGGCAATCTCCCATTAGTTGTTCGTTTTGACATAGCTGTTGACTGTGTTCGATCAGCCATTAATTGAGTCCATTTATTGCTCTCATATTGGTCAATATTCACTAATGTGGATTCTCCTCCTCTGACTGTTGACCGATGACATGTGTTGCCATCTGAATGGCCAGTGCTTCCAAGTGCTAACTATATGCTGATAGGGCATGCTTCGCCATGCGTTGCTCACATTTACTAACTGGGCACTAACCTGGCAGCGGTTCGTTGACTAGCTAGACCGTTGACCGGTTCGATCCGACCAGGCTCGGTGACTCGAAAACATAAATCGGCCGGTTCAGGCCTGATTCGACCGATTTTCCAAAAATTAAAAATTTCTAAATTCATATAAATCCATTTTCTATCTGATGGTGGCTTCAATTTTCCAATTTGCTATTTTTTAAGCCACCTAGAAAATAAATCTTTGAATCGGTTCTTCACGGTTCAATCTGGTTCATAATGAACTGGTCTAATTTCCACATCCAATTAACTTCATGGTTCTTTTATTTGTCAATACCACGTGCCCTTTTAAGATTGGTTGGGGTTTTAATGTGGCAAGCCACATATCATTCACTAATTGGTCAATAGTTCTCTAATGTTTGAGTTGGTTGTTGATCTGTCTTACTTGCCATGTGTCATCCTCTCATAGGTCAATACCACTAACATGTAATTATATTAGATGACCATGGACATGTGTCACTCTCTGATTGGTCATTGCTTCCAAGCGATGATCTATCGACTTGTTTTGTGTGCTCACCATGCATCGTGCAGTGATTGGTCGTGTGTGCTAATTGGGCGTTGACCTGGCAAGCAGTCCGTTTACTTGACAGGATTGTTGACTAGTTCAATTAAACTAGGTTCGGTGACTCAAATTCAAAAATCAACTGATTCAGGCCCAATTTGATTAGTTTTATAAAAATTAAAAATTTCTAAAATAATTTTACACATGGTAGTGGCCTTAATTCACCAATTTTCCCTTTTTGAGTCACCCCAAAAAAATAAATTTTCGTATTGCTTCTGCTCAGTTTGATACGGTATGATCTTGTTCAAGACCGATTATCTTTATCTAGTCCGGTTCTAACTTCCAATTTCCAATTGGATCAATTTTATTTGAATCTTGGTAATTTAAATCATACTTGGATCACTTTAAATCAAGTTTTATTTTCCCTTCAGGATTTCGGTTCAATTTGAAACTCGGTTTTTCCTTTTATTTTTTTGGTTCTCGTTTCTGGTTATCTTCCTTGGGAAAAATAAGGTTTACAACTACTCCCACCTTTTTAGGCATTTTATCCTCAAAACTGCAGTAGTTGTTATCGTTATATGTTTAAATTAATTCGAGTATTTTCATGGTTTTCCCCTAATTCTACTTGGCTCATATCTAAGTGTCTCCTCTATTTAGGGTTAGCTTTCCCCCTCTGGGTGTACTATGTTAGCCCCTTTATGTGTCATTGCACCTTCTTCTTTGATATTTATCATGTTAAATCTTGTCTATATGGTTTGGTCCCTTTATACAACCTTTAAAGGTACATTGAGGGATTTCTTTTATCCCAATTATTTTGGAGTTTCCTTAAAGATGGTTTTAATTTATCATGAAAAACTTTCCTAGGGTTTTCACATATGCTTTAGTTCCTTGGTCGTACCATAATGATTCATTATAATTCGACCGTTGTTTTTGCATTACTATATTTTAGCTTATTTAGTCCATCTAGAGTCATGCTCCATTATTTCGTGATTACGTGATCCATGATTAATACTTGGGGTCCTTCCCATCCAATTCCAGATGTTGGTGCCTGTAGTATCTTAATTATTTTTGGATTTTATCATTGAATTTGAGTTTTACTTTGGCATTGCTTGATGATCACCAGTTTCATATTCAAACTTAAGTTTCCAAATGCCTCTCTTTTGTCCTTTATGCCTTGTGATAATTTAAGGCTTTGGTGTCTTACTTGAATAGTCAATATTTGTAGTCCCTTATGTCAACGTGTCCTTCATTCGGAGCCCTTGCTTTAAGACTTTGCCCATTTCTAATCTCATAGCGTAGAGACATTTCATGTCACTTATTTAATATTATTGTCATCATAAAATTTCTATGACATGGTCATGACTTGAAAGATGGTCATTCTTTAGCTAGGTTGACTCATCTTATTAGTTTAATGTCATTCTTTGATATTATGTGTCATTAGCACGAGTGGGATACCATTGCATAATATTCTTCTAGAACATCTTCCCGAAAATGTTTGTCCACTTATTAGTAAGGATTACTGGATCTCGTCCATCCTTTATGTAAGACGAAATTCCTCAGTACATGTCCTTCACTATTTATCCTTAAATGTCATTTGTTTTGAATTTTATTTTATGCTCCCTTTTTTACTTCCCTATGTGCTTTTTGTTTCTCTACTTTGAGTGTTTTTTCACTCGTTCTCATTTATGCCAGAGCATTACTTATGGGGATACCAATTTTCCTATCTTGTAGTAATTGCACTAAGGGTTCATCCTCCCACGAGGTAATTCTTTATATTGTAAGGGGAAAGTTCTTGTCACTTCCTAACTATTTTTGCCCGACATATAACTTACATAACCACACATCCTAGGTGGTTAACAATGATTTATTTATAACTATTATGGGTCCTAAGATCAATTACCCCTTATAGCTTAATTGACATCTTGCCTCCGTACTTCCTATCTCAACAATCTCTTAGTAAGCATAACCCTCTGTAGCTTCCCTTTGGATTTCCAATCCTTCATTCTTCCATCTTGGAGTGCATTATCAGAGGGTAACTTGTTTCCTTCCTTGATGTCATGGTCGAACATCTGAATTCAATGCAAGGGTTTCTAGCAATCTAGTTTCCCCCATCTCCTTTCCTTTGGCCATTCCTTCACTCACTTTCCCACTTTGGCAGTATATTACTATGGGAAATTCATTTCCTTATCCTATAGTGGTTGCCTTAGGAGTGGTTCATCTTTTATTCAAGGTATATGTTCTTTCATATGGAGATCATCATGAGTTGTTTCTCTTACCTATTTACTCAGGGGAGGATTCATAATTTCAACCATATGTCCTTTATAGTTATACTTTTTCCATATGAGCTTTTGTTTGAAGACAAACATTGTTTCCAAAGTTAGTGGTCTCTTAATGTTTAGTCAGTCCCATTGGTGGGTGGCATTATGACCGCTCTTTATAGGCATGCCCTTCTACAATCTGTCATTTGAATTGTCATTCTTAGCCTTCTTGGTCTTGGTATTCTTTACTTACATCCTTTAGTCTTATGATAATCCTTGTGTTCAACTTTTCATTTTATCTCTTACCGTGATCCAGTCACAACTCCTCATAATGAATGTTTGGTCATCCTACTACCAATCTTTGCTTCCTTGTTCCTTAGAGGTTTTGATCTTTCCCATAGATCCTCCCACATGTTTTTTCCAACATATTCCCCTTCCAATGGGGTTTTCTTTAATTAGGGTTGGGTATATCCTTTAACCTTCCTTGTCCTAATTATTTATTAAAGGCATTGATAACCTCGTTATTTCCTTCTCATTAATCTGTTTTCGGATAGGGTGTGCACTATGTATGCACAAAATATCTTTCTTAGGTTTAGATAGTCATAACCAAATCTTTCTTGGTCATCATATTTGTTTACGGGCTCTAACCTATGCCCATTGGCCTTGGGCCCACTACATGTGTTTTTCCAAAATTGGGCCTTGAGCCCTATAAGTTCAAAAACCGTGGCCCCTAGCCTATCAGTGCTGCTCTAGCTTCTTTCAAGAAGCTATTCCAAATATTTTATGCAGTTGTCACACAGTTAGCGGAGAACACTTCTGATAAAATCACTTTTTATCTCATCACACTAACTAGGTGTGATGATGGATCCGCTTACATCCGATAGGCGGGTTTTTCCTTTCCTTAAGAAAGCTCATTATAACAACTGGGTATGATGTTTGATTATTCCTACTCACAACCAATAAGTAGGTTTATCCTTTAAAAATAGTGCTCATCATCCCAACTAGTATGATATATAAAAGTCCCACTCACCTGTTGATTATGACGTATTCATCCCTAGTCAGTTTCTAGTCCACGTTAGCTCTCTCTGGTTGCGTTCTAGTCTCATGTGTTCCAACACGGTTTGGGTATCATTATCAATTTTGAGAAATTACATGGAGGTCACTCAATTTTTCGAAATCCCCAATTTCTTCCCCCTTTTCTGACCGAATTTGATTTCTTCAAATTGGCCATTCAATTGGAGTTAATTGCTCCAATTGATGGCATGGATCAATTTCTACACTTTCATATGATCAAATGAAGCTTTGAATTACAGAATTTGAGTCCGGAACGAGCTCAAATGGAGATTCGTCGGAAAATTGTTCATAGAGAGAGAAAGCTTCGAAAGGTTACCGTCGAGAGTTGGTGCTTGCCTCGGGGATGAGGTTAGGTCGTCCAAATACTCGAGTGAATTCCTCATACAATCTCTCGTGTTCTGAGCTTAGTCCAGGTGGGGTTGTCTAGGATCCTTGGGGAGTTTCCACATAAAGGAGTGGTTGGGCAGTGTCAGAGACTACGACTCTTGTTCTCTTGGTTCCTCTCTTGGGAGCCATCTAAAATTTCAAAATTTATTTCTATTAGTTACTATGTTATATTGTCTTGATAATGTATTCGAGGAAACAAGCTCTAATACCACTCAAGTTGTCATGCCCCGACCCGGTTTGGTCGGATCCCTGTGAGCAACCCGCCACTCTCCTAGTTTATTGAGAGTTTCCCCTTTTCTAAACCATGAGGAGTAAGGCATCCTTTTCACCTGTATCTTTCCTGGAATAGCTTTAATAAAAATTGAATATATTAAAGCTTACATACCTATCTTGCAAGTTCGACTACATGAAGTTCTTTAGGTTTGTTTTCCCTTGGTTACCTAAAAAGGGGTAAAGGAAGGGGGGTGTGTTCAACAACTCCATGAATGGGTGTTGGGAGAGAGTTTCCAAAAATAAGGTGTCTTTAATCGGAGTGTGTCAGACTCCTTATTTCTTTTAAAAACATTCTTTCCTTAAGATCTAGTTTTCAAAACCCTTTTTACTCATTTTCCACATTAGGTGTGCTTAACAGTCAACACATGCCCTTCACTAGGAAGGGATCACACATTTATAGGGTAGCCCATCCACTGCACCCACTTGTGGCGTCGGAGCGAATTTAGCATTTATCGAGATAGAAGCCCATCCACTTCTACCCTGAGTTTGAGTGGATGTTCATGACATCCAAACTTCAAACCTAAAATCAACTTTGTGTCCATATGAGGTCAAAGACTTCATCCCAACCTCATGCGCATGAAGCTATGTTGAGCTTCCCTGACTGCTGGCATAACAAACTGCCCTTATCCCCACCATGTCGTCCAGTAGCCCTTATGATGCATCACTACCCCTCTTGGGCATCTTGATGGTCCCAAACCTCTAGTGCATGCACAAACAAGAGTTTTCCACAAAGCCATTTATCTTTATTGTCATTGGTCCAACAATCTCAACCCTCAACTCGACCTGCAATTGTTTGAATAAAGTCGATCCGTCGACATGACCCTGATGCACTGTCGCAAGTCTATCGAGTATGTCGGTCCTGAATTGGTACCATGGCAAAATTACATAATCTATTCATTAAGAATTTTCATGGCTTTAACATATCATATTTGTTTACGAGCTCCTAGTTGTGCCCACTGGCCTTAGGCCTACTGTATGTAATTTTCCAAAATCGGCCATTTTAGCCCCTACAAGTTTTCAAAACTGAGGCATCTAGCCTATTTGAGTTATTATAGCTCTCGTCAAGAAGGTCTCACAAAATTTAAGCATTGGTACACAGTTAAGGGAGAACACTTTTCATAAAATAATCTTTCCATTCATCACACCAACGGGGTGTGATGACATCTCCGCTTACAACTGACAAACGAGTTTTCTTCTTCCTTCCAGGAAGTCCATCATACCAACTGGGTATGATCATTCTACATACAACCGTTAAGTAGTTTTTTCGCTTAGTTCTCACATCACTCCCAACTGGGTGTGATGTTAAAATCTGACATATAAGAGGTTTTTCCTTTCCAAGGTGCTCATCGTCGCAACCGGGTATGATGTAAATAAACCCACTAACTCGAAAACTGAAGTGTATTCCTTCTCTAGTCGATTTCTCCTTCCACGCTAGCTTATCCTTGCTTGCGTTTTGGTCCCTCATGTTCCTACACGATCCGGACATCCCTATCTATTAATATTTGGCATAACTACCTTCGTTTCTCACGTATGAACGACTAGGCTCAAAATTTACAGTTAATTGCACTTAGGTCCCTAAAGCTCATTTTCCTTAACTTTAGGTCCCTAATGCTAACTTTCCCCAAATTGAGTCCCGAAACTTCCGAAAATTCACATTGAGTCCTCAATTTACTCAAAATTATTTAAGGGGCTCAAGTTTTCCAAATTTCCAATTTGGTCCCCAACTTTTCAAAATTACCATTTTGCTCCAAATTTACAAAATAGAAATTTGACCCCAATTATTTTCAAAATTTGACCAATTGGTCCTCCAACATTCTTTCCATGGCCAATTGGCCCTCAATTTTGGGAAATTGAAATTTGGTCCCTCAATTTTACAAATTCCCCAAAATTTCCCCCTTTCAAACTAGTCGAATTTGATTTCATCAAATTGACCATTCAATCGAGGTTAATTTCCCCAATTGAAGGTATGATCTATTCCTACATTCCATACAATTCAATTGAGCTTTAAAACGTGTCATTTGTGTCCGAGTTGAGCTCAAATGGAGCTTCGCCAGAAAACTAAACGTAGAAGAGAGAAAGCTTCAAAAGCTTATCGTCGAAGGTGTGGCGGTTCGATCTCTCTTCACTGTTTGATTCTACCGATGCTTCTCCGGCAGTCCTTGGATCGAGTGTAGGTTGCTATCAGATAACTGACTTCCCCCGAAGTCTAAAGAACCCGACCTCACCATTTGAGGTTGAGAAAACTGCCCAAGTGGGAGCTCTGGTTCGAGCTTCACCAAAAAATGGAGCAGTTGAGAGAGAATGGAGTTTTCAGGTGTGAGGAGGATGAACGGGGAGGAACTCTTTATATAGGAAGCTCAGAGACTCTCTGCTCGTCCGTTTGTCACCTTTATGGCGCTCATTCATGGCCTGAAATGCCCTGAATAGAGATGATTCATCTTCATCAACACTGTCAGTTCATTCAGTGAATGAATAATGTCGTCATATGGAGGAATAAGACGACACTGTTCCAAACTGGACTAGATCGGTCCGAACGGGTTCAATGCTTAAACCAATCAGTTCAGGCCCAATTTGACCGAATTTTTCAAATTTTATAATTTATAAATTCATCTAAATTCATTATCTATTAAATAGTGGCTTTAATTCACTAATTTGAATTTTTTAAGCTATCAAGAAAAAATAAATTTAGAAACTGCTTCAAAGATAGTTTAAACTAGTTCAATCTAGTTGAGGTTCGATTTACCTGAACAGGTCTAGTTTTCTTTTCCAATTTATCCCAAAGTCCTTTTTCATGACTTTAATGACTTTTTAGGTCTCTCAGGATTTGTAAATTTTCCTTTTTGCCCTTTCTCTATCGGTTAATGTTGATGAACCGACTCGATTTTCTCTTTTCAAATGACCAATTCTTTTCCTGGTTTTATAATAAGAAAACCAGGAAAAGAAATGGACATTTGAAAAGAGAAAATCAAGTTGGTTCATCAACATTAACTGATCCGGGGTTTACATCTGTCATCCCAAGAAAGAAGATGACTCTATTGCGGACCGGACTGGTCCGTCCGACCGGGTTCATTGGAGAAAATCGGCGGTTTAGACCCGATTCGACCGATTTTCTCAAAACTAAAAATTTCTAAATTTGTCTAAATTCATTCTCTATTCTATGGTGGCCTCAATTTTCAAAATTGAGATTTTTTAGCCACATAGAAAAATGAATTTAGAGATTGGTTCATTTGTGGTTCAAACCAGTTCAGGTTTGATTAACCCTGAACCGGTCCGATTTTCTCTTTTAATCAGTTCCATGGTTCTTCCCCATGATTTTTATGACTATTTTATTCACTTAGAATTGTCCAATTTCCCATTTTATCCTTCTTTACCAGTTTCAGTTCGTTAAATGGCTTGATTTTCTCTTTTGAATTGACTGATTCTTTTCCTAGTTTTCTTATCCTTAAAGGAATGGGGTTTACAACAAAAGTGGCTTCTACAACTATATTAGTCTCGGTAGAAGTAAGGCTCAGAATAACATTATAATACCATATCATAATACTTTTCCAACATATGTCGAAATATATAGTGTTTAACATAAATCTGCAAAAGTAAAAACATACTAGGCTAGTAGATAGACTTCTAATGTTCTCTTTGACTTTCTACTGCCTGAAAGGAGTAAGGGTGAGTAGAATTGGCTGACATCATAACATCATATTCACGACTAAGCATATACTCTAAAATGGTTATAAGGATATTTCATATTGTTTTAATCATAAAAATGGGTTTAAAGTTTCTATGTATGTGGCATGTATTGGACAAGCAAAAAATATGTCTGGTTCATTATGAAAGGATTTTTCAATGGTTTTGATTTCATGGGGCTTGTATTGGACAAGCAAACAACAATTAACATGCCATTTCTATTGTAAACTATGTTCTCTCAAAATAAGAAGCCCGAAATGAGAACTGGGAAATTTTGAGAGAAAATCGTGGTTGAAAGTGAACCAACATTGGTAAAAATAAAACAAAAATAGGAATTTAACAATTCCAATTGTTCAAAGAAGATTAAAAAATAATGGAAATGTATCATGAACCAAATTGGATGCGAGAACTAGTTGGTTCATGTGAACCGGACTTGAACGGGGTTGAACCGAATTAAACTAGCAAGAACCAGTTCAAAGATTTATTTTTATATGAGACTTAAAAATGTCAATTTGGGATATTAAAGTCACCAATGTGTAGAAAAAAATTAGATAAAGTTTTAAATTTTAGAAAATGGGACGAATTGTGCTTGAACCAGCCGATTTTTTATTTCGGGTCACCGAACCTAATCCGACCAATACAGTCAACGGTCCAACCGGTTAATAGACCGCCTGCAAGGTCAATGACTAGTTAGCACACGTGACCAATTAGCATGTGACACGTGGTGAAGCACGCCCAATCAATAGCTAAATCAACATATCAAAGCATTGACCAATCAGAGCGTGACATGTGACACGTGTCCCTAGTCAACGATCACACTGAGAAAATCCACGTCAATGGAAATTGACCAATAGGAGTGTGACATGTTTCCTTAGTCAATGGTCAACTAAAGAGGATACCCATCAGCTGAGCTGACTAATGAGAGGCTAACATGTGGCAAGGGTGCCAAGTTAGTGGCCGATTAGGATGTTGAAGAACGGCCGACCAATAAGAAGTTAACACATGGCAAATTGATGTGAATTTGACTAAAGAGACTATAAATTCACAAGTCCAATCAACCGAACCTATAATAGAGCTGAACAGTTTGTCACCTGATAAGATAAATGATCATTTGAGATAGTAAAAGGGCCTAATTACAAGGTTAAGGGCTAAAAGATTCAAATAAGCTTTATATGTGCTAATTAAAGAGATTGTAGAAAATTTAATGGAAGTCTAATAGAAGAGCCCAAGAGACGGTTTAGATTTAATTAATAAGGAGAGATTTATAAATATAATAAATCTTTTAGGATATTAAAAAAATATTAGATATTTAATTAGTCAAATTCAGATTTTTAAAGCAATTATTAAAAATCCTAGTTATTTACATTAGATGAGAATTGACATGGATGACATGTAACCATAAGATATTTTCCCCTGTTTTTAGGCTATTCATTTGTTATTTATTTCTATAAAAGGATCACTCCACATCATTGGAGGGGACACTTTGAAAATTCAATTTTGTGAGCTTTTGTCTTCTTTCTCTCTTGAAAGAACGATATGATAATATGAAACATGAGAAATTCTTCCAACAAGGAAGGCACTTGTTTAAATGCTTGTATGAGACAAGTAGTAGATTTATCTAGAGGAAAACCTTTTTAAAATGATAAGACAAGTTTTAGCTTGGCATAGAGGATGTTAGAGGACGAGCTACCAACTTGGTACATGAATAGTTTCCTTAGAATATTTGTGTACTACAATATCTATTCCGACAAATTTTTGGAAAATTTATCTAATGCATTATTTTCCTTTCAATCTTGAGCCTTGTTTCTGTAAGTTCTATGAAGATAGAAATAGTTCATATTATAGTATTGGGAGAAGTGGCGGGTTATTCACAAGGTTCCATTCAAATCGGGTCGGGTGTGACAACTTAAGTGGCATCTGAGTAAAAAGGTTTTCAAACTAAATTTTTTGAAAGAAAATGAGTTTTGAAAACTTGGAATCTTGGGAAATACTTTAAATGTCACGCCCCGGCCCGGTTTGGTCGGGTCCCTGTGAATAACCCCCCGCTCTCACGGTTCAAGAGGAGTTTCCTCATTCTTTAACTCAACAGGAGCCAGGCGTACTTTTGACCTTGTTCCATGGAAAGACATGTATCAAATAAAATACAAGCTTAAGTTAAATTAAGCATACCTCATAAAGGGTAAGGCTTAGTGTTATTCCTAGTTATTTTCTTTCCTGAAAAGGGATAGAAAAGAGGGGTGAGTTTCTACAACTCAGTGAATGGGTATTTTAAAACTAAAGTTTCTATAAAAATAGTTTTCAACTTGGAGTGTGTCAGACTTCTTAATACTTTTAATTTTGTCACTTCAAATCTAGGTTTTCAAAAAAAAAACTCATTTCTTATTACCACGGTGTGTCATCACCCAACACACATCCTTCATCATGAATGTCAAACACACAATCACAGGCCAATCTGTCCACTAAACACACATGTGGCATCGAAGCTACTTTACCGGCCACCTAGATAGAGGTACGTCCACTTCTACCCTGAGATTGAGTGGATGTTCACGACATTTGACCCTCAATCCCGTAATTAATCTCCATGTCCGTATGAGGACCGAGACCTCATCCTGACCCACCTCGGTCTCATGCGCTTGAAGTTACGTCGAGCTTTGCAAGATTTCTGGTACGACATATTGCCCCTATATCCACTAGGACGTCCAGAGCCCTAGGACGCATCACTACCCCTCTTAGGTGTCTTGAAGGTTCTGTAAACACAGTGCATTCACAATCAACATTTTTCACATGATGCCATATAATCTGTGGTGCCATTGGTCCAATGGTCCCGACCCTCAATTTGACCTATAGCTATTTGTTTTGACTATTCCGGAGACCTGTCATGTTTCACTGCCGCTAATTGAATGAGTATGTCGGTCCTATATTGGTACCATGGCCAAACAATTCATTTATTTAAGTTTTCATGGTATATAATTCATGTTTGTTTATGAGCTTCTGCTCGTGCCAACCGGCCTAGGGCCCACTATTCGAGATTTTCAAAATTTGGCATATTAGCCTCCAAGTTCTAAAATAGAGGCCTCTGGCCTAATAGAGCTATTTGAGCTCCCATCAAGAAAGTCTCCCAAAATGTTTAAGCAATGGCACACAGTCAAGAGAGAGCACTTCAGACAAAAATATATTTTTCAACTGTCCAACATACCAATCGAGTATAAGGACATTTTCGCTCATAACCGATGAACGGGTTTTCCACTTCTTTCAAGGAAGTTTCGTCACACCAAGCATGTATGATCTACTTACAACCGATAAGTAGTTTTTCCACATACTTTTCACATCATTCCTCTTAGGTGATGTTTAAAATACCACTTAGCAGTGGGTTTTCAATTTCGAGCTACTTATCATCCCAACCGAGTATGATATAAAAATCCCACTCACCCAATTGTGTAGTGAAATTCCTCTTAGTCGGTTTTTGTCCCTTACGAGCTTAATCTCAATTGGCGTTCTCGATGTCTCGTGTTCCTACATGAAATGAACATTGTTGTTCATAATCATTTGGCTTGATCACCTTCATTCATTATGAATGAATAAATATTCAACTTTTCAAATATTTCCATTTAGTCCCTAAAGTTATTTTTTTCCTTTACTTTTCGCCCCAATTGACGGTTTTTCCCCAAATTAAGTCCTGAAACTTTTAAAATTCCCATTGGGACCTCAATTTATTCAATTTCATAAAAAAGGGGTTCAAGTTTCCTAAATTCCCAATTTGGCCCCCAATTTTCCCAAAATTACCATTTTGCCCTTCTTTACAAAAATGGTAAGTTTTACCCCCAAAAATTCTAAAATTTGCTCAATTGGTCCCATAACACTCTTATCATGCCCAATTGACCCTCAATTTCATACAATTGTATTTTGGTCCCTCAAATTTTTGAAATCCCCAAAATTTCCCCAAATTTCCCCCTAATTTCAACTTATTAACACAACCGAATTTGATTTCATCAATTTGATCGATCAAACATATTTAATTGTTGTAATTGATGTTAAATTAGAGTTTCTACATTTTCATACGATTCAATTGCACTTTGAATCGCAAGTTTTGATGTTAGAACGAGCTCAAATGGAGCTTCGTCGAAAAATAGAACGTAAAGAGAGAAAGCTTCAATTGCTCACCGTCGGGGGCACGGTGGTCCGAGCTTCCAATCTGGGCAGATAGCTCTCCTCCTGAGGTTCCTCTTAGGATCAACAATTGCATCAATTGATGCCAAATTGGGTGAGAATTCTATCATCAAAATTTTGTCGATTCTCTCTCTAGCACCGGTCAGAAATTACAAAGGGGAGCCGAATTTGCTTACATTTCAGTTCTAATTCGGTCGTGGGAGGGTTAAGGAGGTGTTGGAAGAGCTTGGTTTGGCCTGAGTAGGGCTCAAATTGTCCGATTTCAGCTTGGCCAAAATAGGGTAGCTTCGGTTTGTCGGAGCTGCTTCACTATTCGATCATGCCGATGCTTCTCCAATGACCTTCAGAGCGAATGGATACTACCACCATTTAGCTGACTTCTCCCTAGTTCTAGGGAACCCAACCACGCCTTCTTTGGCTGAGAAAAGACCCTATATCGGAGCTCTGGTTCAAGCTTCACCGAAAAACAAAGCAGTTGAGATAGAGTGAGGTTTTTAGGTATGGTGATGATGAATGGAGAGGGGCTCTTTATATAGCGAGCTCGGGGACTCTTCGATCATCCACTTGGCAACTTTGTGACAGTTATTAAAGGCCTGAAATGTACTAAATGGAAATGTTTCCTCTTCACCGGTGCTACTTTGATTTTCTAGTGAGGGAACAGTGTTGTCATTTGAAGGAAGAATACGACACTATTTTGAATCGGATCGAACCGATCCGAACCGGGTTCAAAGCTTAAACCGGCCGGTTCACCCACAATTCGACCAAAATTTTCAAATCTAAAAATTTCTAAATTCATTTTCTATCCAATGGTCGCCTCAAATCTCCAATTTGAATTTTTAAGCCAACCAGAAAAATGAATTTAGCGTCTGGTTCAATAGTGGTTCAAACCAATCCAAATTAGTTCAATCCGGTTCAGATCCGATTCACCTGAACCGGTTTGGTTTTCATCTCCAATTCATCCATAAGTTCTTTTTCATGACATATGTGTCTCTTTAGGTCACTTGGGATCCATAATTTCCTTGGTTTGCCCTTTCTCTATCAGTTATGGTTCATAAATCGGCTTGGTTCATAAACCGGTTCAATCCGGTTCACCCGAACCGGTTTGATTTTTCTATCCCAATTGGTTCTAAAGTTCTTTTCCAAGTTTTATGAATCTTTTTGGGTCACGGAGTTGTAATTTCTCCAATTTTCTCGTTCCTCAATAATCAGGTTTGTGAACTGGTTCGGCTTTCTCACTTAGTTTGACTGGTTCTTTCTCGGATTTCCTTAACTCTAAAGAGCGGGGTTTAGAACTCTCCCCTCCTTTTACGAGTTTTGTCCCCAAAAAATATTCCACACTTTTTGCGTATTGACTTAAACTTTTTATTGATATATAATTTTTTTTCTTTTTTATCGTCTTACAACCTTCTCGGTTGTTTTCGTTCATCCCTTACACCACATACCTAAGATTCTCATCTCCTCCTCATCCTTTTCTCATTCCATGGAACTTCCTTTTGCCTAGAATATCTTCCTGGAAGATCTAAGATCATCTCTTCTAGTTATATCCTTCCTCCCCAGGGCACCATTTCCCATTCCAAGCTTATTTTACCTAAGATTTTAGAACTATGAGTTCTGGTTACTTTTCTTCAACATGTTTTGGTGTTTATCAGCTTTTCATCCTGCATGGATCCCTTCTTCATCCTTTGGTTATCACTTTTATGCTTGATTTCGTTATGCCTTACTCATAGACTTTCCTAGCCTAAGTCATATTTCCCTAAGTCAGTGGGGTTTACCTGCCCCTTACTGCATGATAGTCTTCAGGATGTCTTTGACTTCACGTCTCTATAACCATATTGGTTTCCTGACTTACTCATCTTTTCCAAACCTCCTTATCCGGTCATTCAACCTTCAAATCCTTAAACTTCCTGATACTCGCTGACATATTTAAAACTCTTGATCTCATACTTCATTCTTCATTCCCACTGGCATCCTTCCTCTATAAGATCTCTTCTCTTTCAAAATCCATTCTTAATCTCATCAATGTTCCTCCCACTATTATTCATTCTAAGTTATTTCCTTTCTTACTCATATGGCATCTTTTGATGTCATTCTCCTACCTACATGTTACTTGGGTTTGACTTATCCCTTAGATCTTTACGATTTCCTTCCCCTTGTACTTAATCCTTTCATCTCCAACATCTTGTTCTTAAGTAGCTTATTCTCTTTCTTTTTCTATTGGTTCCATTTCCTCTTCATTGATACACCCATGTTTTCCCAAGATTCCTTTCTTTGGTGAGCTTCACATTCCCTCTCTCTCGGGATTCCCTTCTGGTTTCACCATTGCAAATATTTCATTCTGGAATATCTTTTGTCGTCATTTTCACCAGCTTACATTTTCCTCTTCGGATATATGAGTATTTTTTGTTTATCTTGCTCCAACATTTGTTTATTTCTTTGAGGTGGATCTTTCATCCTTATTGTGTCCAAACCTTCCGCTTCTTCATGTCCTTGGTACTACTCCCTTTGTCTTGATTAGGGTATATTATTTTACTACTCCCCACCTCTTTTTAGACCTCGTTTACTTCTCCTAATGATTTGGTCCATAGAAGTTATTTCCTTCAATCGAATTCGTCTAAAGTTTCTATTTAGGTTTCCAGGTCTTCTTGTAGTAGATCACACCTAACCTCCCAAAATACTCACTTAACCACTCGTAATTCTTACTGATGTCCTTATTTCTACTTCGATTTTGCCACATATCCCCATTTGATTTTTCTAGACCTGGAGTTTTCTCCTTCCTCGATCCAACTTCCTATTTTCATTCTCCTTCTATTATCTTCCATTCTGAGATTCTTTTTGTTTAATCACCTTACCATTCTTTAGAAATCCTCTCCTTTAAATCTTCACCTAACTTAAGGGTCTTGTATGGCTCATCCACTCTTGCTTTTCTTCCTCTTTTGGTCCATACCTTTTCCTTCCACAAGTCTTTCTATCTTACAAAGTTCCTAAGGAATTGTATCTTAGTTCTATATCAAGTAGTTGTAATGCCTGAGCCTTCCTGTTATTCTACTTTCTTCCCATCATTCCTTGGTGGTCTCTATACTTATTTCCTTTTCTTCTTGATCAGCTTCTATTCTTGTGGTTCCTTTTGGAATGTTCTACTCCTCATTTTTCCTTACTCTTCATTCCCTGATCTTATTTTTTAAATTTTTTTTAACTCCTTGGAGTTTCCATGATTTTGTACTCCTTGATGATTGCTTCCCTTTGTTCCACATCTTTTTCCTTTTCTTAAGATCTCCCTTAGATGGATTCTTCCTTATTGTATTCGCAAGGGTAAGTCTTTAAGGGTTGTGATTAACTATAAATAATCCATATTTTCTTCCTTAGGTGATTTTCTACCTTTTACTTAGATTTATATTATCATACTCTTTTGTTTTGATTATCAAAGAACTCAGAAGTTTTAACAAAAATTTTACTTTCATTCATTTAAGAAATATTTTCTTGCCATACTCGGCTTATTACAGGAATTTTCTACCCCCTAATCCAATGGGGTCATAGGACTAGAATTAACCCTATAACGGTTGTGAGACTCTTGATCAGAAAGCTCTAAGGAATTGGTTGGGGTCCATTCATGTTCCATAATAGGACGAATTTCATGTATGGCATCCAATCTGTACTGCCTTAGTACCTCAACTTCACACTCATAGGTCCACTTCACTCATTGGGAGGGGTTGAAACTAAGTTAAGTAGGTGGAGGTACCTAGTGGACCTTCATGAAGGTGGCATACCCATCCCAATAATTATCCCATGCCTCCTGCTTGGTTGGGACCAGAGGAGGAGGGGTTGGGCTTCTAGGAGGTGATACTAGTTCTTCTTGTCTGGGAGGAGGGTATATGATGCCTTTCGGTTCCAGTATGGCTCTTACTAGTTTCCAGTAGTCTTCCACCATGTCCTTGGGCACTCATTTCTCACCCTTTAGAAACCTTTGTACGGCTTCCTCTCTTGGGTTGGATGTCTATTTTAGGGTTATAGGTGGAGTACAGGATTTCACCGCGAATTTCCTAGGGACTCTCCTTCCTACATGACATTTTAGAGTTGGGTTAATGTCTGGGAATAATATTGATAATGTTTCAAGGGAACTAGGCTCTAATACCACTCTAGTTGTCATGCCACGACCCGGTTTGGTCGGATCCTCATGAACAACTTGCCGCTCTCCTGGTTCAAGAGGAGTTTTCCCCTTCTTTAACTTAAGAGGAGCCAAGCATACTTTTGACCTTGTTCCCTATAAAAACATATATCAAATAAAATGCAAGTATAAGAGAAATTAAGCATACTTGATAGAGGTTAAGGCTCAGTGTTATTACTAATCATTTTCTTTCATGAAAAGGGATAGAAAAGATGGGTGACTTTCTACAATTAAGTGAATGGGTATTTTAAAAATGAAGTTTCTATAAAAATAGTTTTCAAGTTAGAGTGTGTCAAACTCCTTAATTCCTTTAAATTTTCTCATCTTCAAATCTCATTTTTTTTTAAAAAAAAGTCATTTCTAATTACCACGACGTGTCATCATCCAACACACATCCTTCATCATGAAGGTTAAACATACAATCGCAGGCCAACCCGTCCCCTGAATCCACTTGTGGCATCGGAGCGACTTTACTGGCCACTTAGATAGAAGTACATCCACTTCTACCCTGAGAATGAGTGGATATTCGCGACATCCGACCCTCAATCCCATAATAAATCTCTATGTCTGTATGAGGACAAAGACCTCATCCTAACCCCACCCTAGTCTCATGTGCTTAAACCTACGTCGAGCTTCGCAAGACTTCTAGTACGAAAAACTGCACTTATATCCACTAGGTCATCTAGAGCCCTAGGATGTATCACTACCCCTCTTGGGCGTCTTGAAGGTCCCGTAAACACAGTGCATGCACAATCAACATTTTTCACATAATGCCATATAATCTGTAATGCCACTAGTCCAAATGTCCTAACCCTCAACTCGACCTGCAGTAGTTTGTCTTGACTAGTCCTAAGACCTGTCATGTCGCACAGCCGCTAGTTGACTAAGTATTCGGTCTTGTCTTGTTAACATGGCCAAACAATTCATTTACTTAAGTTTTCATGGCATATAATTCATGTTTGTTTACGACCTCCTTCTTGTGCCAACCGGCCTAGGGCCCACTGTTCGAGATTTTCAAAATTAGGCATATTAGCCCCCAAGTTCCAAAACCAAGGCCTCTAGCCTAATAGAGCTATTCGAGCTCCCATCAAGGTCTTTCAAAATGTTTATGCAGTGGCACACAGTCAGGGGAGAGCACTTCCGACAAAAATATATTCTTCATCTGTCCAACATACCAAGTGAGTATGAGAACATTTCCTCTCATAACTGATCAACAGGTTTTTCACTTCCTTCGAGGAAGTTTCATCAAACCAATCGGGTATGATCTACTTACAATCGTTAAATAGTTTTTCCATGTGATTTTGACATCATTCCTCTTAGGTTATATTTAAAATACCACTTAGCAGTGACTTTTCATTTTCATGCTGCTTATCTTCCCAACTGGGTATGATATAAAAATCCCATTCATACGATTGTGTAGTGGAATTCCTCTTAGTCGGTTTTTGTCCCTTACGAGCTTAATCTCAGTTGGCATTCTCGATGTCTCGTGTTCCTACATGAAATGAACATTGTTGTTCATAATCATTTGGCTTGATCACCTTTATTCATTATAAATGACTAAATATTCAACTTTTCAAATATTTCCATTTAGTCCCTAAAGTAATTTTTTCCTTTACTTGAGGTCCCAATTGACGGTTTTTCCCCAAATTGAGTCTTGAACCTTTTAAAATTCCCCTTGGGACCTCAATTTATTCAATTTCATAAAAAGGGGTTCAAGTTTCCCAAATTCCCAATTTAGCCCCCAATTTTCCCAAAATTACCATTTTGCCCTTCCTTTACAAAAATGGTAAGTTTTCACCAAAAATTCTAAGTTTTACTCAATTGGTCCCCTAACACTCTTATCATGCCCAATTGACCCTCAATTTCATAAAATTTCATTTTGGTCCCTTGAATTTTTGAAATCCCAAAATTTTCCCCCAATTTCAACTTCTTAACACAACTGAATTTGATTTTATCAAATTAACCAATCAAACACATTTAACTATTGAAATTGAAGTTAAATTAGAGTTTCTACATCTTCATATGATTCAATTGCACTTTGAATCACAAGTTTTGACGTCGGTACAAGCTCAAATGGAGCTTCGCCAGAAAATAGAACGTAAAGAGATAAAGTTTCAATTGCTTACCGTCGGAGGCGCGACGGTCCGAGCTTCCAACCATGGCAGATAGCTCTCCTCCTAAGGTTCTTCCTAGGATCAAGAATTACATCAATTGATGCCAAATTAGGTGAGAATTCTACATCGAAATTCTGCTAGTTCTCTCTCTAGCACTGGTAAAAAATTATAGAGGGGAGCCGAATTGGCTTACCTTACAGTTCTAATTCGGCTGTGGGAGGGCTGATGAGGTGTTGGGAGAGCTTGGTTTGGTATGAGTAGGGTTCAAATTAGCTAATTTCAGCTTGGTCGAAGCAAGGCAGCTTCGATCCACCGAAGCTGCTTCACTATTCGATCATGTCGGCGCTTCTCGATGGAATGGATACTACCACCGTGTAGCTGACTTCTCCCCAGTTCTAAGGAACCCGACCATGCCTTCTTTGGCTTAGAAAAGACCCTATATTGGAGCTCTGGTTCGAGCTTCATCGGAAAACTACACAGATGAGAGAGAGTGAGGTTTTCAAGTGTGGAGAGGATGAATGAAGATGGGCTCTTTATATAGGGAGCTTGGGGACTCTTCGATCATCCGTTTGGCATCTTTATAACAGTCATTGATGGCCTAAAATGTACTGAATGGAAATGTTTCCTCTTCATTGGCACTGCTTCAATTTTTCGACGAGTAAACAGTGCTGTCATCTAAAGGAAGAAGATGACACTATTCTAAACTGAACCGGACTAGTCCAACCAGGTTTAAAGCTTAAACCAGCCAGTTCACCCCCAATTCGACCGAATTTTTCAAATCTAAAAATTTCTAAATTCATTTTCTATCCAATGGTCACCTCAAATCTCCAATTTGAATTTTTGAAGCCACCTAGAAAAATTAATTTAGCATTCGGTTCAATAGTGGTTCAAATCGATTCAATCCGGTTTGGATCCGGTTCACCTGAACCGGTTTGGTTTTCATCTCCAATTCATCCATAAGTCCTTTTTCATGACTTACATGACTCTTTAGGTCATTTGGGATCCATAATTGACCTGGTTTGCCCTTTCTCTATCGATTGCGGTTCATAAACCGGTTTAATCCGGTTCGAATCTGGTTCACCCGAACTAGCTTGGTTTTTCTATCCTAGTTGGTTCTAAAGTTCTTTTCCAAGTTTTATAAATCTTTTTGGGTCACATGGGAGTTATAATTTCTCCAATTTGCCCATTCTTCAATAATTGGGTTTGTGAACCGGTTTGGTTTTCTCACTCAGTTTGACTAGTTCTTTCCTGATTTTCCTTAACTCCAAAGAGCGAGGTTTACATTAAATGTCATAATAATTACTATATAAATAGAATTAACTAAAGGAAAAGCCTGACATGTAGGAGGATTCTAAAAATAAGGAGAACCCAATCCAAGTTTTTTAAGGATGAAACAATTCCACCACCATAAAACAAACCAAACCTGGGAATGGCAAACACCAACCCAACCTTTACTCAGGAATATGTCGAGAACAATTTTTGGAAGGCCTATGAATATTACATGAAGGTGTTTAAGATGCTCCCACCCATTCAAACACACCAAGAATTTGGACATGCAACTCTCTTTAAACAAGCCTATGAGAGCGAAGCTATAGTGATGAGTAGGTATGGAGTATCAATCTCCTGGAGGGCGGAACTACCAAAATCTCAAGAACAAGGCTATTTCTCAAAATACAAGGAACCAAGCATGAATGCTTCTGAAAGGTGTGGGAAGTATCATGGAGGCCTATGTCCCTCTAAGAAGACAACATCAACTTCCAAGTCTTCGTAGGAGGAGTCTCGCCATCAACTAGTAGCCAACTCTAAGTCAGTCAATAAAATATGGCTAGAGTTGTGGGGAATGAGAAAATTTTCCTTTTCCTTTAATAAGCCATAATTATGGCTAATGAAATCAATAAAATAAAAACTTTATGCAATAAAAGTTTTGTCATTTCATAAAAAAATGAAGTAAAGTAAAGAATGTTGGTAATGTCAAGACATGAAGGATAAAGAAATCCTTGAGGCAACAAAAGTAGAAAAGAATTGATGAAAAAGATTCAATTACCTTAAAGGAAAAGAAAATAAAATCCCTTCTACAAATTGAGATTGGAGTTCCCTGATGAGTCAAACTCAACGAGCATGAGCGAAGGAACACTCAAGGAAAAAGGAAAGGAGGGGGCTAAGTCACTAGAAATCTGCATTTCAAAATTTGGATGCCCAAAATATGTCATTAAAAATGGTAGTAAATTAATTGATGGATAAAGGACACCATAGGATTTGGGGACAGAGGGTTTAAAAGCCCAAAGGGAGAGGTGGCTCAAAAAGTACTCCCAAGAGGGATGGCAAAGATGGTAAGAAGGGTGTCGTTTGGAAATGATAATGAAGTGTACCAAATATTTTGACAAAAAATGGTTATAAGAAATAGTTAATCACCACCTAGAAGTAGTGGTTAGAAGAGAAGAATGAAGAGGAGATGGGAGAAATCATGGAGAACTTCTCATTTTATGTGATTGTTACTTGAAGGGGGGAGAAAGTGCCTAAGAATAAAAGGAAATAAATATTTTCACAAGTAATACACTAACGAAAAAGGAGTGATGAAACACTCTAGCGGAGTAAGGACAAGAGTTTGGAAGTACAAGCATGAAGCCATGGATAAAGCTTCATAGAAGTGTCATTTAATGGATGCAATGGTAAAGAATTGGTATAAAGAAAGTTAGAAAAACAAAAATGAAGACTTACAAAGTAGGTCATGAATGATCAAATCATGGAGATGTATGTATTGAACATTCGGGTGATGTTCATGGTAGCGAAGGAATTTTACAAAAAGCCAAAAATGGAGAAAATTCCATGGTTTTATGGATTAGAAATTTGACATTTGATAGGGAAACATGTCCAAATGATATCATGCTAAAGTACCCTACTGTGTCGAGTACATGTAAGTCCAAACTGCTAAAAGGATATGACTCATGGAAGGAAGAGTTGTTCATCAAAGCACGGTAATGTCAAACAGAAGACTTGAAAATACCTTAATTATAAGAAGAAAAAGATGTCTCGAAGCTAAGAAGCTATAAATGGGGAAAAAAATAAATTTCAAGTTCCTAGAGGAAGGACCTTAAAACAAAAAGGACAATGAAAATGGATTACTTAAGTTGGATAACCAAAAGCCTTAAGTATTAATAAGGCATTAAGTTCAAGGATAAATAAGATCCTACTCACACTAGATGGGTGAAAACTGAAGGGATGGAATTCCAAATATTTATCAATAATCACGTCATCACGTTAACGGTACAATTAAGGGAATGTGACCCTGAATGGATTGCATACTCATATTACACCCTGTATAAGAGTACCGGTCAAGACTCAAGATCCCGATGTGACCATGAGACAAAAAGGGGTATAATAAGATCCTACGAGAGGATCTCGAGAATTTCAATATCTTAAGGTAACTCCAAAGAAAAGGAGATAAAGAAAACCTCCAAGGTTGAATGTGGAGTTTTGAAGGAGAACTTGTCTGGAACATCGATAGACAGGAAAAGAATCTTAGGAACGAAAATATTCTAGTGGTAAGTGTACTCCGACGTAGTGGCCAGATTGAGAAAGGAATAGAACAAAAATGGATCCTGTGAAAGGAGAAAATCATTTCTGGTTAAGTGATGCATAACGAGTGTTGGGGATAAAACTCCTTTCAAGGAGGGGAGTAGTTGTAAACTCTCTACTCTTAAAATAAGAAGCTGGAAATGAGAATTGGAAAATTTTGAGAGAAAAATGTAGTTCAAAGTGAATCGGAATTGGTAAAGTGAAAACCAAAGCAAGAATTTAACAATGCCACGTATTTAATGAAGATCCAAAACAATGGAAATGGATCATGAACCATATTGGATGTGAGAATCAGACCGGTTCAGGGTGAACTAGACTTGATCCAGGTTAAACAAAAAAGAACAGGTTCAAAGATTCATTTTTCTAGGCAACTTTAAAATGTCAAATTGGAAAATTAAAGTCACCAATGTGTAGAAAATGAATTTAGAAATTTTTAATTTTTAGAAAATTGGTCGAATTGTGCCTGAACCAATTGATTTTTTATTTCAGGTTACCGAACTCGGTCCGACCGAATAGGTCATTGTCTAGTCAGTGCATGCGATATGTGATGAAGTGTGTCTAGTTAGCCACTTGGTCAGTGTCTGAAAGTGTTTACCAATCAGAGCGTGACACGTATCCCTAATCAACGATCAAACAGAGAAAATGCACATCATTGAAAAATGGCCAATAGGAGTGTGACACATTTCCTTAGTCAACGTTAGTTGAAAAGGATCCACGTCAATTGCTAGCCAATAAGACACTGACACGTGGCAAGGGTACTAGGTCTGACTAGGATGTCAAACAACGGTCGACCAATAAGAAGTTGACACGTGGCAAAGCCACATTGGATGGCCACAACTAATTAGAGGCTGACACGTGGCAATGGCACAATGCGTTAAGTGGGAAAATTGACAAATTTAAATAAGACAATTAGAGGATACCACATGTCATGGTCAACTAATGGTTAGATTTGGTTAATTGTCACATTGGATAGAGCGACCAATGGGAAGTTACCACGTGGATGATCAACGAGTCAACCAATGACTTAGACGTTGAATAACACACTGTGTCAGTGAAGCTAGCCAATCATAGAGCTCTACATGGCATCTCGCACGTGCAAATCTCGCACACGTGTGCATAGTGTTGTCTTCAACCGCTAAATAAATAGGGAAGAGAAAGGCCAAACGATTGCAATTACTTCGACAGCCAATAAATCTCTCTGATAAGGACTTAAATTGGATAGTTAATGGTCGACCGATAAAGGAACTGATAGAACGATCAGTTATCGAGCTCCCTATATGAAGAGCTCCCCTCCATTCATCCTCTCCATCCTTGAAAGCCTGAAGAAGATGAACTACTGTAATTTTTTACCATCCCCGAACTAGAGCTCCCACATCGATCCATTTTTTCATCTCCGAATGCAAATTCGAGTTCCTAGAATTGGGAGTAAGTCCTCTACCTTGCTACATGCTCCCTCCAGCACGAGAATCATTGGAGAAGTGCTGGTCAACCCACACAGTACAGTAGCTCTAACTGTTGACTTTGAGCAGGAGCTTTTGAGTTGAATTTGGGCCACCCTTGGACCTTATAAGGCCAGACCGACCCTCTTATGACTCTCCATGATAGAGCCTAGTCTTCCTTAAGCATTTGAGGTAAGCAATTATCACCGACCTTTGCCGGAATAGTTATTTTATATAGAGAAAACTATGAAAACATTGATGATTGAGTTCTCCCTATTCAGGGAACCAATTGAGGTGAAATTTGATCCTAAGAAGATACTCTCGACAAGAGATAACTCGCTAAATCAAGAACTTTCTTTAACCAAGTCCCTACCATTAAGAAATCAAAGCTTTTTCTCTCTAGAAATATTTTTTAGTGAAGCTTCTTTTCAGCTCAATTATAGGCCAAATTAGACGATTAAAAGTTTTAAATGATCATGGAGAGATAGGGGAGATTATTAGTAGCATGATGGGAGGTAATTAACTAAGTTTAATTGGTCACTTTGATAAATTGAGATTTCGGGGGCAAAAGTGCAATTTTAGAGAAATTGGGCAATTTTGGGATTTTTGGAAATTTTGGGATTTTTGTGCAATTGACATAAATTGAGAGTCAATTGAGGAATTAAATGAAATTGGAGGCTTAATTGCAATTAAAATATTTTTTGGAGAATTTAATTGTAATTAAAATTGAATATTATGCTTTATTTTTAATTTTGAATAATTTTATATTAAATAAAATTATTTGGGGGTGAAATTGCAAATAAAGTAATATTGAGGAAATTGTGGCAAATAATTGGGAATTTATTTGTCAATAAAATAAACTTAGGGACTACTATGTTAATTAAAGAAAACATAGGGACCTAAGTACAATTATCAAATAATTGATGGATTCATTATTCGTGATCATGTAGGTGTGAAAGGAATGTCTTTATCTACAACTAAGAGTCCAACCCATGGTATCAGAATTTTGTTTGAGACGAATAAGTCATGAATCTCGAGTGAGTGGGATTGTTGGCATCGAGTGTGATTGGACCAATGACGCATACTTGAAAGCATACTTTATATTGAAATCAAATTTCTAGAAGTATAATCCCCTTACTGTGTGAAACCGCTTAAATCTTTTGGGATTATATTTTTGAAGAAAGCATGAATTATGATAATATGACAACCCTTGAATGATGTATGGATACACTTCAAGGGATATGGTCTAGTTCTGACTGTCGATGCTAGAAAAGGGCGAGGCCCATGGTCAAAAAAAGGTTGGCTCGACCTAGTTATGTGAAAGTGGGCTTAAGGCCATAGTTTTTTGAAAGTGAAGTGGGCCCAAGGCCAATGAAAATGGGTCAAACTAGTAAATTAGTTCTGATTTAAGAGCTTAATAAAATTATCAAAAATTGATAATATTTGCTAATGTTGCTAAGCTAGAGTCGGGTTGGAGCTCGTTGGGCTAGCATCGTAAATATAAAGGTCTTAAATCAAAAGACTTATGTATATAATTACAATTGTTCATAATTAAAGAGACGTCCGGTACGAGGTAGTGTTGGTTCTAAGGGCTACTGGAGAGTAAGGTTGGTATAACAGTACTTTTGATGTATCGATATGTCTTGAAGTTGTGGGAGCTTCATGTGCACTAAGATCGAGGGGATAAAAGAGTGAGTTTCACCCCCTCCATATGGGGATCGAAGTGTCATTAAGTCTAGGGGTTGGGCCAAGGTGCTCACACAAACAATGTGGTGTAGGTTGTAGTCTCTCACTAGGGTCGACGGTAAAGATGCTATGGGCCACTAGTAGAATAGATCAAGGTTGTATCTTCTAAGTGTCTGTTATGCGACTGTTTGATCCCTTTAGTGAGAAAGGGTGTTTGTGTGTTTGTATAATACAAACAATATAAATCTATCAAATATGAAAAATGAGAAATTCATCCAACTAGGAAGGCACTTCTTTAAATGCTTATATGAGACAAGTAGTGGATTTATCTTGGGGGAAATCATTTTTAAATGATAAAACAAGTTATAGCTTGTTTATCATAATATTTTTAACTTTAATGTTATGAAAAGGTTAAAATTTTGAAGTTATGAACTCACCTCCCCCGCCCCCCCTACCCCTTCCAGGTCCTAAACATGGCACAAAAGTTGTTAGAGGATGAGATACCAACTTGGTACGTGAATAGTTTCCTTAGAATATTTGTGTATTGTAATATCTATTTTCTGAAAAATTTTTGGAAAACTTAATGGATGCACTATTTTCCTTTCGATCTTGAGCCTTGCTTTTGTCAGTACTGTAAAGATGAAAATGGTTCCTATTATAGTATTGGGAGAAGTGGCTAGTTTTTCATAATGTTTTGTCCAAATTGGGTCGTAGTGTGACATCCATCATTGAAGGGATCACACATTTACATAATATGTCTCATATGTCCCACTTGTGGTCCAGAGCACCTTTACAGACCTTCTTGGTACATGGTTACAACCACAACCATGCATCTGATTAGATTATGATGTACATGTTAGAATGTTTATATGAGCACCACTATCTAATCCCTAGACACAATGATTGAGTTGTCCGCTATAGAGGGACTAAGCCTTTCACCTTCAATAGGTCTAATGGGCATATGACTCCCAATGCCCATGACATAATCGTTTAGTGATGGTTTCCTTGTACTAATCTTGCTGACCATTAGTTTTCAAAACTATCACTACCCCGTATCATGTGTCTTACAGTCACGTGTAAGATCATGCACAATCAAAACTCTTTAGCTTAAGACCTTCATCTTTCTACTATCAACCCTATGAGATGAGACCCACCTCCAACTTGATAGTATTAACTAGTGATGGCCCAATTCACACAAAATCACATGTTTTAGTATTTTAAACACGCTTAAAATTTACCAGCAAGATTGTTTACGTGACAAGGCCCATTTTCATTAGCCTTGGGCCCACTTATTTTGAAAATGCTAGCCTTGGGCCCACTTTCTCCAAACATGATTCTAACCCATTCTCATCGACTATGGGCTTGATCCATTTCATGCATTGATGTATGGATTTAGATCATACCTTTAAAAATATTTTCACACAACAATTTCGAAGAGAAATGCCTAAGCATGATTCATGCTCATAATAGAAATATATCTCCAAAATGATTTTTAAGCGTGGTTCATATAGTCATGGGAATATTTTTTTGGAAAAAGGGTTTTAACTAGTTAATGCTATCAAATGTGTAAGTAATGTCACCCCATCGACCCAATCGGACTCAATGCCAGAAATCCCACTCACCCATATACAATGACACTTGTTCGTCCCGGTTGATTTCTGAGTCTTTGTGCCTTTCCTTGCACATGTAAGTATGTGATCAATCCCTATAATAGATCACACTATTTAGTCTTATAACTTAAGGTAATTACACTTAAAACCCTATACTTTTCATTATTTGCATATGGGTCCCTAAGTTATACCATATTTCCAATTAGGTCCTTAAGATTATTAAATCTTTCCTTTGGGTCCCTAGTCTTCCTTTATTTTCATTTGGGTCCTTAATTTATCACCACTTGCAGCCTATTCCTCAATTTTCCAAAAATTATAATTTAGTCCCCAAATTTTCTAAAAATTGTAATTTAGTCATTGACCTTTGATTAGCATGAAATCAAGTTTAAACCTTCCTAATTTAGCCCTAACATAATACTAATCATCTTTTCTATGTCCCTACAATCATTTTCAGCTTTGATTCGTCCAATTTGGTTTAGAAATGATCCAAAATAGAGTTTTGCTGGAAAACATGTCAAGAGAGAGAAAGTTTTGTTTTCTTACTAACGAGGGCATGACGGTCAAAGCTCACTGTATGGAAAGCTAGCTCTCTTCCAAGTGATCCTTCCAAGATCAAGTGGTGAATCAAGTTTTTGGCTTGAGCTATTAAAATTTGATTAGGTAATTTTTTTTAGAAAAATCATACTGAAAATAAAAAATTTCAACGAACGGCGATGGTGGGGACTTACCATGTAAACCCTGTTCTTCGGAGTTAAGGAAAACCGAGAAAGAAGTGGTCAAACCTAGTGGGAAAACCGAACCGGTTCACAAACCCGACTATTGAGGAATGCGAAAATTGGAGAAATTACAACTCCCAAGTGACCCAAAAAGATTCATAAATCTTGGAAAAGAACTTTAGAACCAAGTAGGAGAGAAAAACCAAACTAGTTCGGGTGAACCAGATTCGAATTAGATTGAACCGATTTTTTAACTAAGCCGATTTATGATCCGAAACCAATAGAAAGAGAGCAAACTAGGAAAATTATGGATCCCAAGTGACCTAAAGAGTCACATAAGTCATGAAAAAGGACTTTAGGATGAATGGGGGATGAAAACCAAACCGGTTCAGGTGAACCAGATTCGAACTAGATTGAACCAGTTTGGACAGGTTTGAACCACTATTAAACTAGATGCTAAATTCATTTTTTTAGGTGGCTTAGAAAATTCCAATTTGAGAATTGAGGCCACCATTTGATATATAATGAATTTAGAAATTTTTAATTTTGAAAAACTCGGTCGAATCAAGCTTGAACCGGCCGGTTTAAGCTTCGAAAATGGTTTGAACCGGTCCGGTTTGGTTCAGAACAGAATTGTCTTCTTCCTTTAGATGATAGCACTATTCACTCGTCAGAAAATCGAAGCCGCGCCGATGAAGAGGAAATGTTTTTGTTCAATATATTTCAAGTAATCAATGACTGTTATAAAGGTGCCAAACAGATGGCTGACAAATCCCTAAGCTCCCTATATAAAGAGCCTCTCTTCATTCATCCTCTTCACACCTGAAAACCTCACTCTCTCTCAGCTACTTAGTTTTCCAATGAAGCTTGAACCAGAGCTCCAATATAGGGTATTTTCTAAGCCAAAGAAGGCATGGTCAGATTCCTTAGAACCGGGGAGAAGTCAGCTACACCGTGGTAGTCTTCATTCGCTCCGAGAGAAGCACCGACATGATCGAACAGTGAAGCAGCTCTCGTGGACCGAAGCTGCCCTTTTCCGATCAAGCTGAAATCGGCCAATTCAAGCCCTCCTTAGGCCAAACCAAGCTTTCCCAACACCTACTCGGCCCTCCTACAGTGGAATTAGAACTAAAAGATAAGCCAATTTGGCTCCACTATGTAATTTCTGACTAGTGCCAGAGAAAATCGATAGAATTTTGATCATAAAATTCTCACGCAATTCGTCATCAATTGATGCAATTCTTGATCTTAGTAGAACTTCAGGAGGAGAGTTATCTTCCCAGATTGGATGCTCGGACCATCGCACCCCTGACGATGAGCATTTGAAGCTTTCTCTCTCTACGTTCTATTTTTCGACAAAGCTCTGTTTGAGCTTGTTCCAACGTCAAAAATTGCGATTCAAAGTGCAATTGAATCGTATGAAGATGTAGGAACTCCAATTTAACTTCAATTTCAACAATTAAACTTATTTAATCGGTCAATTTTGATAAAATCAAATTTGGTTGTGTTAGAAAATTGGGGAAATTTTGGGGATTTTGAAAATTTGAGGGACTAAAATACAATTTTATAAAAATTGAGGATCAATTGGTATGATGAAACTTACTCGAAGGAAGTGGAAAACCCGCTTATTGGTTATAAGCGGAGATGTCTTCATATTCAGTTGGTATAATGGACATTAGAAAATTATATTTTGTCGGAAGTGCTCTCTCCTAACTATATGCCATTGCTTAAACATTTTGGGAGACCTTATTGACGGGAGCTCGCATAGCTCTGTTAGGCCAGAGGCCTCGATTTTGGAACTTGGGGGCTAATATGCCCAATTTTAAAAATCTCGAATAGTGGGCCCTAGGCTAGTTAGCACGAGTAGGAGCTCGTAAACAAATATGAATATTATGCCATGAAAACTTAAGTAAATGAGTTGTTTGGCCATGGTACCGAGACAAGACCGACATACTCAATGGGCTAGCGACAGTGCGACATGATAGGTCTCTAAACTAGTCAAGACAAGCAACCGTAGATCGAGTTGAGTGTTGGGGCCGTCGAACTAGTGGCACTACAAATTATATGGCCTTATGTGAAAAACTGTTGATTGTGCATGCATTGTGTTTATGGGACCTTCAAGACTCCCAAAAGGGGTAGTGATGCGTTCCAGGGCTCTAGACGACCTGGTGGTTATAAGGGCAGTTAGTCATACCAAAAGTCTTGTGAAGCTCAGAGTAGTTTCAAGCGCATAAGACCAGGATGGAGATAGAATGAGGTCTTTGTCCTCATACAGACACGGAGATTTGTTACTGGATTGAAGGTCAGATGTCGCGAACATCCACTCATTATCAGGGTAGATGTGGACATACTTCTATCTAGGTGGCCGATAAAGTTGCTTCGATGCCACAAGTGGGTTCAGTGGACGGGCTGGCCTACAATTGTGTGTTTTACCTTCATGATGAAGGATGTATATTGGGTTATGACACCTCGTGGTAATAAGAATTGATTTTGAAAAATTGAGATTTGGAAATGAGAAAAATTAAAAGAATTAAGGAGTTTGGCACACTCCAACTTTAAAACTATTTTTATTGAAACTTAATTTTTTCTAAAAATACCCATTCACTGAGTTGTAGAAACTCGCCTATCCTTTTATTCCTTTTTTAGGAATTAGAAAAAATGACTAGGGATAACACCAAGTCTTACCCTCTATTAGGTATGCTTAATTTCTCTTAAACTTGCATTTTATTTGATATATGTCTTTCCAAGGAACAAGGTTGAAAGTACGCCTAGCTCCACTTGAGTTAAAGAAGGAGGAAACTCATCTTGAACCAAGAGAGCAGCGGGTTGTTCACGGGGATCCGACCAAACTAGGTCGGGGTGTGACAACTTGAGTGGTATCAGAGCGTAGTTCCCTTGAAACATTATCAATATTATGCCCTAACATTAATCCAACTATAAACTATCATGTAGGAAGGAGAGTTCCTAGGAAATTCGTGGTGAAATATAGTCCTCCACCTATAACCCTGAAAAAGACACCCAACCCAAGGGAGGAAGTCGTACAAAGGTTTCTAAAGGGTGAGAAACGAATACCCAAGGACATAGTGGAAGACTACCGGAAACTGGTAGGAGCCATACTAGAACCAGAAGGTATCATATAACCTCCTCCCAAATAATAGAAACTAGTATCACCTCCTAGAAGCCCAACCCCTCCTCTTCCAGTTCCATAACAACCGGAGGGGAATCCAACCAAGGAGGAAGCCTAAGATAATTATTGGTATGCATATGCCACCTTCATGAAGGTCCACCAAGTACCTCCACCTACTCAATCTGGCTTTAATCCCTCCTAATGGGTGAAGTGGACCTATGAGTGTGAGGTTGAGGTATTAAGGTGGTACGGATTGGAGGCCATACATGAAATTCATCATATTAGGGAACACAAATGGACTTCAACTAATTCCTTAGAGCATTCTAATCAAGAGTCTCACAACCGTTCTAGGGTTAATTCTAGTCCTATGACCCCAAGGAATTAGGGGTAGAAAATTTCTATAATAAGCCACATGACATTATATGCCAATGTCATGTGTCCTCTTAGGATCGGGCGGGTGTTTCCGATGTGGCATGCCATGTGTCATTCGCTGATTGGTCATGTAAACCCCATACTTTTGAGTTAAGGAAAACTGGGAAAAGAACCGGTCAAACCGAGTAAGAAAACCGAGCCGGTATACAAACCCGATCATATGGGAACAAGCGATTTGGAAATTTACAACTTCTGGGTAATCCAAATGGTTCATTAAAACTTGGAAAAGAAACTTAAGACAAAAACCAAATTGGTTCAGGTGAATGAGATTCCATAAGAGCTTTGAAGTTAAGTGTGATTGCTCAAGAGTTGTGTGAGGATGGGTAACCTTTTGGGAAGTATGATTTTTTTTGTAACCCGAAATTTTGGTCAAAAATTTTTATGGGAACACCTTATCATAAATGATCATAAATTAATATATATTTAATTATTGTAATTAATACCAATAATTTAATACCTAAATTAAATTATTGAAATTAATACAAATAATTTAATACTAAAATTAAATTATTGAAATTAATACCAATAATTTATGTCAATATTAATACTAGTAATAAATATCTCCCATTTAATACATGATTTTACACCTATATAAAGAGGTCATCCCCATTCATTCTCCTCACACCCGAACACTTCTCTCTCTTTCTCTCTCTATTGCTCCATTTCCCGGTGAAGCTTAAACAAGAGCTTCAACTTGAACATTTTTCTTAACCTCGGAAGGAGAGGTCGGGCTCTTTGGAACCGGGGAGAAGTCAGCTATCTGATACAAAACTCCAGTCAATCCAAGAATCACTAGAGAAGTGCCGACATGATGGAATAGTGAAGCAACTCTCGTGGACCGAAGCTACCCTATTTCGGCCGAGTTGAAATTGGCCATTTCGAGCCCTCCTCAGGCCAAACCAAGCCTTCCCAACACTTCCTCAGCCCTCCCATGGCCAAATTACGACTAAAAGGTAAGCCAATTTGGCTCCCCTCTGCAATTTTCGATCAGTGCTAGAGAGAGAACCAGCAGAATTTCAATAATAAAATTCTAACTCAATTCGACATCAATTGATGCGATTCTTGATTCTAGGATGAACCTCAAGATGAGAGCTATCTGTCAAGATCGAAAAATCGGACCGTCGTGCCCTCACCGGTGAGAAATCGAAGCTTTCTCTCTCTACAATCTATTTTTCAGCAAAGCTATGTTTGAGCTCATTTCTGCATTAAAATCTATGATTCAAGGTTTCTTAGAATCGTATGAACATGTAGGAACTCAATGTCAACTCCAATTTCAACAATTAGAAGTGTTTGATTGGTCAATTTGATGAAATCAAATTCGGTAGTGTTGAAGAGTCGAAATTGGGGGAAAATTTGGGGATTTTCAAAATTCAAAGGACCAAAATGCAATTTTATGAAATTGAGGGTTAATTGGGCATGAAAATAATGTTGGAGGACCAATTGAGGAATTTTGGAATTTTTGGGGCAAAACTTACCATTTTTGTAAAGGAAGGGCAAAATGGTAATTTTGGAAAAATTGGGGGACCAAATTGGAAATTTGGGAAATTAAACCCCTTTTTGGTGAAATTGAATAAATTGAGGTCTCAAGATAAATTTTAAAAGTTACGGGACTCAATTTGAGGAAAAACCGACATTAGGGATTAAAAGTTAAAGAGAAATAACTTTAGGGACCTAATTGCAAATAATTAAAAGTTTGGGTTTTCTCATTCATTGGAAATGAATGAAGGTTGTTATGCAGAGTAATAATGAACAAGGATGTTCATATCGTGTAGGAACGTGAAATACTGGGAATGCCAGCATGGACGAGCTCGCGTGAATATAAAGAACCGGTACAGTGGAATTCACTGCATTAACGGGTGAGTGGGTTTACTAACATCATACCCGGTTGGGATGATGAGCACAACTTAAAATTAAAAACCACTTACCAGTTGTAGGTGGAAATTTTATATTATACCCAGTTGGGCAATGATAAGTACCTTGGTATGAAAACCCACTATTAAGTGGTATTTTAAACATCACTGCTTAGAGGAAGTGACATGAAAATCATGCAAAAAAAACTACTTACCGGTTGTAAGTAGATCATACCTGGTTGGTATAATGAGACTTCCTCGAAGGAAGTTGAAAACCCGTTCATCGGTTATGAACGGAGGTGTCCTTATACCCGGGCGGTATAATGGATAGAGAAAACATATGTTTTGTTAGAAGCACTCTCCCCTGATTGTGTGCCAATGCTTAAACAATTTGGGAGACCTTCTCGACGGGAACTCGAATAGCTCTGATAGGCCGGGGGCCTCGATTTTGGAACTTGGGGGCTAAATGCCCGATTTTGAAAATCTCATATAGTGGGCCCAAGGCTAGTTGGCACGAGCAGGAGCTCGTAAATGAACATGATATATGTGCCACAAAACTTAATAAGTGAATTGTTTCACCATGATACCAAGATAGGACCGACATGCTCAGTCAACTAGCGGCAATGCAACATGACAGGTCGATAAACTAGTCAAGACAAATAGCTACGAGTTGAGTTGAGAGTCGGGACCGTTGGACTAGTGGCACCATAGATTACATGGCAATATGAGAAAACATTGTTTGTGCATGCATTGTGAGTACGGGATCATCAAGACACCCATGAGAGGTAGTGATGCGTCCTAAGGGCACTGGACGACCTGATGGCTATAAGGGTAGTTCGTCATTCCAGGTGTCTGTGCGAAATCTGGAGTAGCACCAAGCGCATGAGACCGGGGTGGGGATGGGATGAGGTCTCTGTCCTCACACGGACATGAAGAAGTGATTTTGGGATTGTGGATCGAATGTCACGTACATCCACTCATTCCCAAGATAGAAGTGGTCGTACTTCTATCTGGGTGATAGGAAAAGTCGCTCTGAAGCCACTAGCGGGTTCAGTAGTGATACTGACTTGCGAATGTGTGTAACCTTCATGATGAAGGATGTGTGTTAGGTGATGACACACCAGTAACTAAGAAATAATGGAAAACCCTGAATCTTTTTAAAATGATGGGATTTTTGAAAAGAAAGGAGTCTGGCACACTCCAATAATAATTATTTTCTTAAAAGTCAAAAGCTTTTAAAAACCCATTCACTAAGTAGTCGTACTCACCCCCTCCCTTATATCCATTTCAGGAAATCCCGGAAAGCCTACCTTTAAAGACTGTCAACTAAGATGCATGTAAGACAAGTATGTAAAGTTTTAAATTTCATGCAGTTTTGATTATGTTATTCCAGGAAAAGGTGCAGGTTAAAGAACGCCTTACTCTTTGCGATTTACAATAAGGGGAAACCCTTTAATAAACCAGGAGAGTGGCGGGTTGATCACGAGGATCCGACCAAATCGGGTCAGGGCGTGACAGGTCAATAGTTCTCTAACGTTCGAGTTGGTTGCTAATATGACATACTTATTGCGTGTCATTCTCTCATTAGTCAATCCCATTGATGTGGAATTCTATCAGTTAATTGTTGATTATGGATATGTGGCGCTCTCTGATTGGTCAGCGCTTCCAAACGTTGATTTGTCAACTGACTAAGCATGCTCGCGATGCATCATGCACCGATTGGTCATGCGTACTAACTGGGTGTTGACCTGACAGGTGGTCCATTAACCCGACTAGACAGTTAACCAATTTAATTGAACGAGGCTTGGTGACCCGAAACTAAAAATTAGCTGGTTCATGCTTGATTTGACCGGATTTCTAAAAATTAAAATTTTATAAATTTATTTTCTACATGATGGTGACCTCAATTTACCAATTTGCTCTTTTTGAGTTACACAAAAAAATGAATATTCAAACTTATTTCTCTCGGTTCGATTCTATTTAAGCTTGTTTTATCTTATCCGGTCTACTTCTAACTTCCAATTTCCACTTAGATCAATTTCTTTTGAAATTTTGTAATTTAAATCTCACTTGGATAATGTTAAATCATGTTTTGATTTCTGTTCATGATTCCAGTTGAATTTAATAGTCGATTTTTCCTTGAAATTTCCCTGTTCTCCTTGTTTTGGAATAACGGGGTTTACACTTGGGATCGTGTTCCAACTCCCGCCAACCATAACATTATTAGTTACACATGGGTCTATAAAGTGAAATAAAATCTCGGTGGCAATATTGCTCGGTACAAGGTCCGCTTGGTTGCTCAAGGTTTTTTTCAACAAGATAGTCTTGACTACTATGAGATATTTAGTCTGATCATTAAGTTGGTCACTATTTGTAAAATTTTGGTCATTGTTGTCTCTCAAAAGTGGACGATCTGATAGTTTGATGTAAACAATGCTTTCCTACATGGGTATCTCTCTAAAGAGGTATTCATGATACAACTGTCTGGTTTCACTCATACTACTCACCCTGAACATATTTTTCAACTATGTCATTCTCTATGTGGACTTAAGTAGTCCCCTTCGGGCATGATTTCTTTGCCTAAGCACATTCCTCCTAATATTAGGATTTTATGCTTCATTAGCTAACAATTCACTCTTCATTCATTTGATGTTTGGATCAGCCATTTTTCTCCTAGTATATATGGATGACATTATCATCATTGACTCTCCCACAATCCCTTATCATTTATTCTACATGCTTTACATAAAAAATTATCAATGAAAGACCTTGGCCCCCTCCATCATTTTCTTGGGATTAAAGTTCAATTGGATGATTCTTGACTATTTCTTAATCAAAGTAAATACATTGGGGATCTTCTTGATTGTGCAACCATGAGTGGGTATGCCTCGGCCTACTTCGATTTCATTAGGTCTAGGTCTCTCCATCCATGATATGTCTCCTCTTCTTAACATTATTTTATATCCTCAAATTTCAGCTTATTATAATACCTTACTTTAACTCGTCCAGATATCTCGTGTGCGGTACATTAGGTTTATCAATTTATGCATCATCCATTGACCTTTTATTGGGTCACTATTAAACACATTCTGCATTTTCTTTGTGGGACGACTACTCAGGGGCTTTCTATTTGGCAGGACACTTTCTTATCACATCACTACTTCTCGGATGTGGATTGGGAGGGTAATGCCAATGACTATCGCTCGGTTAGGGTTTGTTATATTTCTTGGTCACAACTTGATTTCTTGGAGCTACAAGAAATAATGTTTAATTATTCAATCCAGTACTAAAGTCGAATACAAATGTTTAGGAAATAGTATTACTAAACTTATTTGAATCTAATCACTTCTTAGCGAGCTCATACTCACATCCACTATGACTCCCACTCTTTGGTGTGATAACTTGTTTGCAATCTATCTCACGGCTAATCATGTATTCCATGCCCATACGAATCTTATCAAAATTTACTACTATTTTATATGTGAATGGGTTCACGAGTGTCAACTTCATGTTCGCCTTATTAGCACAACCAACTTGTTGAGATAATTATAAAAGGTCTCTCCCAATGTAAGTGAACATCCCATGAACTTGCATGTGAGTAATAATAATTATTTACTCTATACAATAAAGTCACCCTTTCAAATGCATAAAAACTATTTGGAAATGACTCTTCAAGACCTAAGACATAAATGTATATTATCTAACATATTAGGACACTTATTAGAATACTCCATGTACAAACTCTACTCCTATATAAATAGTTTGTATAATGCTATTATAGATATGGATTAAAATAATAAAATAGTTTATATAATGCTATTATAGATATGGATTAAAATAATAAAATTAATCTATTTCTACAAGCTTATTTTCTACTCACTTTCTTTCAAATATTAATATTGTAGCATTGATTAAACATATAATATCTTTATTATTGAACTTAAATGGAAAGGCAAACACTAGTTATTTAGGGCTCTATCTAAAGCAAAATGGAAATGGAAGTGATATGGTCGATGTCAATTGTGATTGAGTTATTTAGGGCCCTATCTAAAGCAAAATGAAAATGGAAGTGATAGGGTTGATGTTAATTGGGATTGAGTTAATCTTAACTAGTGTTGAAAATTGTGATTCAATTTTAGTTAAATAACACATAATTTGTATTTTATAAATATGTAAATAATAATCAACAAAAAGATAATTTAATAAATTATTGACCTACGAACCCTCTTTTATGATCTTTTGATCAAAACAATGACATATATGGGTACTTTAGTTAAAGGTGTAGACTAGACTTAGAGCCAGCCACGAATGCATGCAATATCTCCTGTTATCAACAAATCATCATACACATGTTCATGTCTTTATGAATTAATTAAAATAAATAAATATTTTAATATTATAAGAAGATACTATTAAATTACTTATAATCTTAATTTTTAAGTAAATATACATTTAATATTTTATAATCACATAAATTTTTTTAAGTCATTAAACTTCTATAATTCTTTATGAGGTTGGGCCCAAAAATCTTATCATTACTTAATTTGTTCTAGTTGCCTCTCCTTATATAATATTAAAAAATATATTTAATTTATAGATAATTACTTAATATAAATTTATCATTAAATTGTTGATTATAAATATATAATAATCACAAACTACCAGAAATTAGATAAATATTGCGCTACTACTCAATTGTGAGATACTTTCTCCTATCCATTAATGAGAGAATATTATAATGTTTTCCATTTATTAAAATTGTGAGTGATTTAGATGTATTATCTAAAATGTTAAACTTAATTATTAATTTTTTGTATCAAAATTTAAATAATTTTGTCCTTGTAACAAATGTAATTTTTAAGTATACCCTTTTTAGGAATATTATTTAGCTGCAGTAAAACAAGCCTATTTATTCATCTTTATAAATTTTAAAATTACTTAATTAAGTTGTTAAAAATCCTCTAGTAAAGTTAGGTGATACAAAAATAATAAATGTGATATATGATTTGTTTTATAATAGTAATTATATAGATATTTTGCATACAAAAATTGAGTGTATGATTGACTCAACTATGTACTTTTTCCTTTTTGATAGAAAGCAATTGAATTGATGAAATTGCAAATTAAATAGGCCTGGAGTTTCTTCTTAGGAGGTGTTGTAGGGATGGGACACATCCCTTTCTCATCTTTTATTATATTTAGTTTCGTATTAATATTATATTAATTTACTTTCAATATTAAAATTATTAATTTTTTTGTCACAATACATTTTCAAACTTTAAATTGATTATCCTGGTAGAATACTTCTTAGTAAATGTGCTATATAAGTTTAAAAACTTTTAAAATGATATATTAAATGTAAAAAAATTATTAAATGTATCATTTTCTGCATATTTATTAAATGTGTCATTTAAATACAAAAATCTTCAAAACTAACCTATTAATAGGAATTTTATTGAGCAAAAAAAGTATAAGAATTTTAATTTCATTAGTCAAGTTAGTGCCAAACATGTAATACATAATATGTCATTTAAAACTTTTTGACATTTAAATAATATATTTACTACTTTCTAAATGACATATTTACCTAATTTCTTATATTTTGTACAATATTATATCTAATTAAAAGTAACTATTTAGTTAATTTAATTGTAATAGATGACAATGATTGTTTTATAAATTCCATTTATAATTTCTCAACGTATTGCTCCATGAAATCACGTGCAAATAGAGTCCAAGGAATCAAATTCGTCACGTGAAAAACAAAGGCATAGCAGAAGAAAAACGGTAAAGAACGCAGCTCGCCATTTTTTTTGTGAGGAAAAAACGAAGCTGGCGTGACGCCCATAAAAAGAAAAGCGTTGTAATTAATTCCATAGGAAAAGTGGGGAGGAGAAGGAGAAATGGATTAAAAAAAGAAAGAAAAATCCAATAAAACAGAAATTAATAATTATTGCCGATTGGTAGATTGCTGAATGACACCTCGACCAGACCATAGTCTACCGTCTCTCTCTTCAACCATCTCAAGTCTTTACTCCTTGGAGAGATCCCTCTTCCAATACAAACTTCAATCTCTAACCCACTTCCCATTTTGAATGGCTCTTTTCTCCAAGTAAAGACATGAACCTGTCAATGTCTCGGTCATGCTAGGCACAGAGGACAACAGATCGTGTGCTTTGGCCCCCTGTTGAGGGTTACTCTTCCGTAGTTTTGAACCGAGTTCGAGACTCTGGATCCGTATTTGAGCTGCAAAAGTGGCTCTTTTTCTTTTGATTAATTTATAGCGCTGATTGTTTCTCGATTCAGCTGGAGCTGCTGGTTGTTTCAGTGTCTATGAGTTGCCAGGGTTGTTTCATCATTCACTGTTTAGGAACTTGAGATTCTAGATGGAGAAATCGACCCATTAAGATTAGTTACTGCAGCTCCAGATTGCATAGAGGTAGAGCTGTGATAGTATATTTTCTGCAATGAATGCAGCATTGCGAGGAGTTGGAATTCAAGGATTTTGTGTTCGAGATGGGTAGCATTAAAATTTCAAAGTTACTGTAGTGGGGGAAGTTGTAGTGCTTTAAATTTATATCAGTTACTTTGCAATCCTAGAGTATTCTTTGATGCTCTTCTTCAGAGTTTAGGCTATTCAAGGAGGACGGATGGTTGCTTCCTGTATTTGGCATATGATTTAAGTCATGTACAAGTTAAGGCAGTGCATACGGGAGAAGATCCTTTAGTTTAAGTTTCCATTTTTTATTTCTTAGTACTGTGAGGGAGCATGGACGTTTCTAGTAATTTATAGGAGAATTATCAGATGGCATCTATTAGAAGAACACTATCCCCTGTTCCTAGAGCTGGGATTGCTCTCAATGGGGAGGCTTGTAATGTCTCTTCACCTCTGTCAAGATCATCATGCAGTGCCTCAAACTACTCTTCTTCAGGTGCATTACCTTCATCGCCCTTTGGTCTGGTTGATAAGAGATTGAAACACAAAGCACAGTACTCTTGGAGAAGAGGGGTTTTCCAGTTTTTCATTTTCTTTATGTTTGGGATGTTCATTGGCTGCACGCCCTTTGCCTCCTTGAGCCTCTCGACAAATATTACGTCTAATAAGCCTCAGTCATTTGTCCTTGACACAAATAGGACAATACTTTTAGAGGGTGAGCCTGGAGATAGCCATTTGATATTGGATCAACTGTCAAAAGATCAGGCAGGAGTAAAAGATCTGCTAGGTGATCCCAAGATGGACAATAATAGATCAGTAATGGAGAATATGTTTGTGGAGGTTAAGAATCCCTTGATAATCGTGACTGCAACTCAGACTGGACCCTTCCAGGCATTTTATTTGAATCGGTTGGCAAGCACGCTAAAGCTTGTGCCACCTCCTCTGCTATGGGTGGTGGTGGAGATGAATGCCCAATCCCATGAGTCTGCCAATGTTTTGAGAAAAACTGGTGTTATGTACAGACATGTCGTGTGCAATAAGAATTTGACTGACTTGACTGGTGTGAGAGTTCACCAACGAAATGCAGCACTGTCTCATATTGAAGTACACCGCCTCGATGGAATTGTTTATTTTGCAGATGAGGAGAATGTTTACTCAATAGATCTTTTTGAGGATATGAGGAAGATCAGGTACATAGAATATCTGCTTCTGCATGTAAAAGTTGCAATGTTACAACTCTTTATGTTATTTTTATCGTGTCATTTTACTGCTAAATGGACTAAGATATCTATATGGGTGTAAGCTTCAAAAAAGCAATATGCTAGACTTCGAAACTCCTAAGTTGATAGCAATGTCAATAACTAACATTAGATTGGGACATGGGGCCTGTAAGTGTGTGCAGGAAACATTTAGATCTGTTCATAAATTTTTAAGATGCTTTGTTTTTTGTCCACAGAATAGTCTTAGTATCTCAGATCCTCTTCCAATAGTATCAAGGGGCAAAGGGTTGGGCTTTGATGGTAGTGTATATATATTGGTAATAAACAACCATATCTAGCTAAGGACTGATTTATAAAATACACAGCTCAACAAGCCACATAAGCAATTTCCAACCTTTTTTTCTCTAACATTTGTTTATATAGTGTACCTCTAGTATGGCTTTGCTTCTCTCTACACATTTAAAAGGTGAGTTGCTTAACTTACTAAATGTGTATATTGGAAAGAAGAGAGGAATGCGTCTTATTAGGAACAATTAAGTCAACATCCATGTTAAATAAAACAGTTCATTGGTGTGTCTGGTGGTCAAGACTTCTCCCTCTTATTATTCTTCATGTCTTATTTCATATACTAAGATAATAAAATGGATTGAAGAATTTTTAGTTGCTTATGTATTTTCTGTCCTTACTATTTTTCATATCCATTAACTGATTAACTAATTTTCTTAATTTAGGCGGTTTGGTACATGGGTGGTGGGCAAAGTCAGCGAGAGAAGAAATGGAGCTGTTTTGGAGGGCCCTGTTTGTAATGGGACTGAGGTCATTGGTTGGCACTTGGACAGATCGAAGAGATGGGCTCGTGCTCGGCGATTCCAAATGGAGATGTCGGGTTTTGCATTCAATAGCACCATTCTTTGGGATCCTAAACGATGGCACCGGCCAACCCTTGAACCTATAAGGCAACTCGATACTGTGAAAGAAGGATTTCAGGTTATCCTTTTCAGTGCACACTCTTTCCATATTATAGAAGTAGATCTTTTGGAACTCAAGATAAAAGGTGTTATCTCTTTATTCTGCTCCTCTACGTGAAGATAGAATATGATTGTTGAGGTTATATTTCTAACCTGAAATGAAAGGTGATGAAGCTTCTCATTCTGTTTTTTATTTCAAAGATAAAAGGTGGTAAAGTTGGTCTTAGGAAGTAGAAAATAGTGTAAAGGGAGAATAGAACTTACTAAGTTTTTACTGAAACGAAAATGATTTCCATATTATATAATTGTACTCTGTTAATTGTTGTTATTTGCACTATCAGTTAATTTTTGTTGTTCATTTCCCAGTTTCTCCTTTTGTCCATTCTCGCACAACTCTATCCTCATGTTTGGTATTAATACAATTTTATTTTCACTACTTCTGGATCAGCAGGTGACTGCATTTGTTGAACAACTCGTGGAGGATGAGAGTCAAATGGAAGGTTTACCCTCCAGTTGTTTGAGAGTTATGGCATGGGAAGTTCATAGAGAAGACACATCCACTGCTCTTTATGCACAATATTTGTCAGCAACAAACAATCTTGACCATATCAACCCATTCTGATGGCATTTATGATGCTTAATGGAGCTTGTGTGGGCTATGAAAGGTAAGTTAAATATAGTTTCTCTTGTGCTATTTAAGGTTGCATCCAAATTGAAGCACTTGTGATGTGCGGAGGAGCACTGCTTGTTTTAGTTTGACAGATGCCTTGACAAGAGCTTTCCCAGGGATCCAGTTGATCCGCTATTTAGTTGTGAAGATCTGCTGCTAAGTTTATGAGGCCTTGAAGATACAAATCTTTTGGGTCTCCTAGAAATTTTTTTTTTACCAGAGTCCTAGAGATTACATTGAGCCAGAAGGAAAAACACTCTTTCTAGTCACAGTTCTTAGATGGTCATTTCTATTGGGGGCCATTTATAGCAAACCTCATTGATTGTGATGTAAGTAAATGATGTAATTGACTCCTAATGAATCCAATTGATCTGAGCTGGGCCAAGACTGGGTTATGTTGATGAGATGCACTCGAGTGAGCATCTTGGATAGCCTAATTTTCTTTCCTTTCGGATGGACAATTATGGAGGTCTAACATGCTTAGAATCTAGGAGTTGTCCTTGAAGATTCATGGTCACAGAGGTTTGCCATGCCCAAGCTTCATTTTTCAGGGGAAAGGTCTAATGTCATTTGTATTTCACTGTAGAAACTCGAGCACAAACTGCAAGATAGCCCTTTGAACTGTCAGTTACATTAGATGTCTTAAGGATGTTCGAAGCCTGTTTTGTGCCACCTCGAGTTTGCCCCCTGTACATACATTAAATGATGAAGCAAATGATGTAATGGTGCAATACTGCTATATCTCAAATGTCTTTCTGTTTTTGTTTGACTAATTTTATCTGTAATGTCTTATAATGAGCAAACACATTTATTCTCTTTGTTTCTATTAGAAAATTAAAGGAAAAATAGTCGATGGTCAATCTAACTTCTCCAGATTCATTGTGTTTCAGGTATCCATGTTCGAGAATCTCATCTGTGCATATGCTTCAGCACCTGCTTGGGACACCATTTCAATCTTCATTTCCATGATTAAGCAAATGCTGCTGAAGATTCCTTCAACGACCTCCAATTTTGTGTTCCATTTGCAAATGCTTATGTTTTCCTATTTGGAAGGCAATATGCTTGCTGCAATTGTACAGTCAAATGGAGCTGGCACATTGGTTTTATTGGCTTGGTGACCATTGGAAGGACTCTTGCGTCATCAGGGAGAATTTTACATGTCAAACCACCCAATTGCCTAAAAAACTCTCTTGTTCCACTTCCACTACACCATTTTTAATCTATACTCTAAATGGTACTCTCTGGACCCGTTTCCTTAATTTGAGTTCTACACCTCTCGTATCTCTACATCTCCTGTGGAAAGGCAAATCTAGCCTTCTCTTCAGCAAGTTTGTCAGCCTCCTCTTTTGTTCCAAAGCAAATAGAATATTATTAGTACTCATGATTTATATTGTATAGGATTTCTTACCATTATGAATGCTTCCAAAGTTAATGTTACTGAGATTACATTGATCTCTAAGATTATAGGACCTGGCATGCCTCTCGATTCATGTCTATTAGCTTGTGTAACAAACTTTGTACATAAAATAATTTGAGATTATGGTGAATATGATAAAAATATTTTTGTCTAAATAAAATCTCATCACAAAGTGAGTTTATTTGGAGATACAAAATAATATAGGGATTTCTTTCCATTTTATAAAAAAGAGTGAATAAATTTTGTTGTGCTCTAAAAATTTTAAAATTAGACATAAGATCTATGATCTTATAAATGGAAGTTATTTGACATAATAAGAGTTTAATAAGCACATGAATGTTAACACACTTTTCTTAGATCATTCACACTTTTCCGTAACAATAAATCATTCCTTCAATCATTATTCACTTCACAAGGACATCCACATTTCGTAAACTATGCTTCCTAATGACCCAACATCCCTTCCAACAAGTACAACATGATTTCCAACAAATAAAACACAATATAAAACTCATTTATACACTCAATAAAACAACCAAAACCAAATATTTTCCATTAAGCTAATGTGCAATTTGTAAAAAATTTATAATTTGATATAAATTCCATCTCTTTAATTTACATTATAGAATACTTCATTGAATAGCATTTAGGATCACTCATATTGTAACAGCAAGAATTTTTTAATATAGGAAACCGATAATAAAATGAGAATTAATACCTAAAAATTGAAAATTAAAATCGAACCGAATTAGAGACTGGTTCAAACCCTAAACTCGGATAATGTAAAAATCACGAAGTTATCTCCCGTGAATCTCGCTTGATCGGAAATCAAGTATTGTGAAAAGTTAAGTTGAAAATCAGTTCGAATTGGTATCAAACACATTTAAAGCTAAAGGCCCTGATTTTCTTAAAAATATTAAATAAATCAGAAAATGATAATTGTTGAGCTCAATCAACATATAAGGGGATTTTAAAAATTCGAGGGACTAAAGTGCAATTTCCTAAAATTGAAGGCCAATTGGCATGATAAAGATGTTAGAGGACCAATTGGTCAATTTTTGGGGTGAAATTTACCATTTTTGTAAAGTAGGGGTAAATTTGTAATTTTAGAAAAATTGGGGACCAAATTGGGAATTTGGGAAATTTGAACCTCTTTTTGTAATTTTAAATAAATTGAGGTTCCAAAGTAAAATTTTGAAGTTTTGGGACTCAATTTTGGGAAAAACTGGCATTAGAGACCTAAAGTTAAAGAAAAATAACTTTAGGAACCTAATTGCAATTAATTGAAAAGTTGGGTATTTTATACATTTATAATGAATGAAGGCTATCAAGCCAAATGATAATGAACAAGGATGTTCATATCATGTAGGAACGTGAAGTATCGGGAACACCAGCTAAGACAAAGCTTGTAAGGAGATAAAAGCCGATTAAGAAGGATTCACAGTATTCACGGGTGAGTGAGATTTTTACATCATACTTGGTTGGGATGATGAGCACCTCAAAAATGAAAACCCACTACTAAGTGGAATTTTAAACATCACACCACAAAGGAGTGATGTGGAAATTATGCGGAAAAACTATTTACCGATTGTAAGTAGATCATACCCAGTTGGTATGATGAACTTCCTAGAAGGAAGTAGAAAACTCGTTCATTGATTATGAGCGGAGATGTCCTCACACCCAGTTGGTGTGATGAACAGATGAAAAGAATATTTTGTCAAAAGTACTGTCCCTTGACTATATGTCACTACTTAAACTTTTTGGAAGACCTTCTTGACAGGAGCTCGAATAGCTCAGACAAGCCCAAGGCCAGTTGGCACGAGTAGGAGCTCATAAATAAATATGAATTTAAGCCATGAAAATTTTAAATGAATGATGTGTTTGGCCATGGTACCAAGTGAGGACTGACATACTCGATGGACTGGTGGTAGTGCAACAAGATAGGTTGATGGACTAGTCGAGACAAACAGCTACAGGTCAAATTGAGATTCGGGGCTGTTGGACCAGTGACACCAAAGATTAAATGACTTATGAGAAAAACTGTTGTTTTGTGCATGTACTGAGGTACAGGACCTTCAAGACACCTAAGAGGGGTAGTGATGTGTCGTAGGGGCTACTGGACGACATGGTGGAGATAAGGGCAGATTGTCGTGATAGCAGTCAGGGAAGCTCGACATAGCTTCATGCACATGAGACCGTGGTGGGGTTGGGACGAGATCTCTGTCCTCATAAGAACACAGAGTTTCTTTATGGGATTGAGGGTTAGATGTCACGTACATCCACTCATTCTCAGGGTAGAAGAGGACAGCCTTCTATCTAGGTGGCTGGTAAGGTCGCTCTGACGGCACAAGTGGGTGCAGTAGACGTGCTGCCCTACGAGTGTGTGTTCCCTTCATGATGAAGGGCATGTGTTGGTTGATAAACACACCGTTTGTGGTTAATGATGAGAAATGGCTATGAAATTCGTGATTTTGAGGATGAAATGTTTTAAAGGAAATAAGGAGTCTGACACACTCTAATTCAAAAACTATTTTATTGTAACTTTATTTTAAAATTTTCCATTCATTGAGTTGTAGAAACTCACCCACCCTTTTTACCTTTTCAGAAAATAGAGAAATGACTAGGGATAGTACTAAGTCTTACCCTTTGTCAGGTATGCTTAATTATCTTGAGCTTGCATTTTTATTAATATATGTTATCCAGGGAACAGTTGAGATTTCGCTTGGCTCTTCTTTAATTTAAGAAGGGGGAAACCCCTCTTTAAACAAGAGAGTGACGGGTTGATCACAGGGATCCGACCAAATCGGGTTGGGGCATGACAACTATCTAGAAGGATTTCTTGCTGAGTAAAATTTGGATCCTTAGCTGGAATTGTGGTTCATGTAGTGTTATGCCTTTGGGCTTCTGTAGAGGTGGAGGTGTCCTTATTGGAAGGCATCGCTTCGATGTAGGTGACATCTAACCCTTAATCCCATAAAGAAACTCATAAGAGGTTCTCTCAGGTCTTGTCCTCCAAAATGTTGGGCACCTTCTCATGTAGTGTCCCCATTGTCCACATCTATAATAGGTCCTCTCCTTGTGTGGACCTTTGTGGTTCTTCCCATTCTTTGAGCATTGTAGGGCCTTTCTAAGGGATTGTTGGTAGTTCTATGCCTCATCATCCTTGAGCTCGAACACCTTGAAAGTTTTCTTGTCGAGTCCTCTTTAGCCCGGTGTTACCCTAAGAGTCCTCCTATACTCCTGGTTCAATTCCTCATCTAGGATGAGATTCTCCCCAATTTCTGGGGTGGCTGAGGTAGCTCGAGTTTGTTTGGCTACATTTATTGGGGCCATCTTCCTATAAGGTAGGTAGTTTTAATTAAATCATTTATGTTATATAGTCTTAATAATGTATTCGAGGAAACAGGCTCTGATACCACAAAAGTTATCACACCCCAACCCGGTTTGATCGGATCCGTGTAAGCAACCCACCACTCTCCTGGTTTATTAAGGGTTTTCTCATTCTTTAAACTGTGAGAAGTAAGGTGTCCTTTAAACTTGTAGCTTTCCTTGAATAACATTAATCAAAACTGCATAAAATTTAAACTTACATACTTGTCTTGCAGGTTTAGCTATCTGAAGGTCTTTAGGTAGGTTTTCCCTTATATACCTAAAATGGGGTAAAGGGAGGGGGTGAGTTCGATAACTCAGTGAATGGGTGTTTAAAACCTGATTTTTCAAAAAAAAAATAGTTTGAATTGGAATGTGCGAGACTCCTTATTTTCTTTAAAACCATTTCCTCCATTTCTCGGTTTTCAAAACCATTATTTCTCATTAACCATAGTCGATGTGTTTAATAATCAACACACGCCCTTCATCATGAAGGAATCACACATTCGTAGGGCAACTCGTCCACTACACCCACTTGTGGCGTCGAAGCGACTTTACCGGCCACCTAGATAGAAGTACGTCCACTTCTACCCCGGGAATAAATGGATGTACGTGACATCCGACCCTTAAACCTAAAAAGAAACTCCGTATCCGTATGAGGATAGAGACCTCATCCCGACCCCACACTGGTCTCATGCGCATGAAGCTACGTCAAGCTTCCCTCATTGCTGGCACGACAAACTGCCCTTATCTCCACCATATCGTTCAATAGCCCCTAGGATGTATCACTACCCCTCTTGGGCATCTTGATGATCCCGAACCTTAGTGCATGCACAAAACAATAATTTTTCATATAAGCCATATAATCTTTGGTGCCATTGGTCCAACGACCCTGATCCTAAACTTGACATGCAACTATTTGTCTCGACTGGTCTGTCGACCTGTCTTGTCGCACTACTGCCAGTCCATCGAGTATGTCGGTCCTATCTTGGTACCATGGACAAATCACATCATTCATTAAATTTTAATGGCTTAACATCATATTTTTTATGAGCTCCTACTCGTGCCAACTGGCCTTGGGCCCACTGTATGAGATTTTCAAAATTAGGCAATTCAGCACTTAAGTTCCTAAACTAAGGCCTCCAGCCTATCTAAGCTAGTCAAGCTCCTGTAAAAAAGGTCTCCCAAAATGTTTAAGCAGTGGCACACAGTCAGGGGAGAGCACTTCTGACAAAAATAAATTTTCATCTATCCATCACACCAACCGGGTATGAGGACATCTCCGCTGATAATTGATAAGTAGGTTTTCTACTTCCTTCCAGGAAGTTTATCATACCAACCGGGTATGATCTACTTACAACAGGTAAATAGTTTTTCGTGTGTTTTCTTACATCACTCTATCTAGGTGTGATGTTAAAATGCCACTTAGAAGTGGTTTTTTATTTTGAGGTACTCATCATCCCAACCGGGTATGATGTGAAAATTCCCACTTACCCCATAATGCAATGAATTCCTCTTAAAGTGGTTTATGCATTTACGCGAGCTTAGCCTTGCTGGCATTCCCGTTACTTTGTATTCCTACACGATATGAACATCCTTGTTCATTATCATTTGGCCTAATAGCCTTCATTCATCACGAATGAATAAAATGCTCAAACTTTTACTTATTTTCATTTAAGTTCCTAAAGTTCTTTTTCTTTAACTATAGGCCCCTAATGCCAATTTTGCCCCAAATTGAGTCCCGAAACTTCTAAAATTCACCTTGGGGCCTCAATTTATCCAAAATCACAAAAAGGGGTGTCAAGTTTCCCAAATTTCCAAATTGGTCCCTAACTTTTCAAAAATCACCATTTTGCCCCTACTTTACAAAAATGGCAAATTTGACACCAATAATTCCAAAAATTGATCAATTGGTCCTCCAACATCTTTTCCATAGCCAATTGGCACTCAATTTTTGGAAACTGCACTTTAGTCCCTCGAATTTTTGAAATTCCCAATTTTCCCCTTTCAAACTGGTCAAATTTGATTTCATCAAATTGACCGATCAATCGAGGTTCATTGTTGAAATTGAAGGTAAAATTGAGTTCCTACACATTCATATAATTCAATTGCACTTTGAATCGTATGAATTAATGCTGGAATGAGCTCAAACGAAGCTTTGCCGAAAAACTAGACTTAGAGAGAGAAAGCTTCAAAAGTTTATTGTTAGGGGCGCAGCAGTCCGAGCTTTCGATCTGGGCAGATAGCTCTCATCCTAAGGTTCCTACTAGGATCAAGAATTGCATCAATTCATAGCGAATTGATGGAGAATTTGGTCAGTGAATTTTCACCAGTTCTCTCTCTAGCACTGATCGAAAATTACAAAGGGGAGCCAAATTGGCTTATCTTTCAACTCTAATCTAGTTGTATGAGGGTTGTGGAAGTGTTAGGAGAGTTTGGTTTGGCCTGAGAAGGGCTCAAATTGGCTATTTTTAGCTCGACCGAAACAGGCCAGTTTCGGTTCGCCAAAGCTGCTTCACTATTCTATCACGGTGACGTTTCTCTAGCAATGCTCGGAGCAAATGGAGACTGCTGTCGTGTAGCTGACTTCTCCCCAAATCTAATGAAGTCAACCTCACCTTCTTTGGCTTAGAAAAATGCCCAAGTTAGAGTTCTAATTCGAGCCTCACCGGAAAATGGAGGTATAGGGAGAGAGTGTAGTTTTCCGGTGTAATGAGGAGCTCTTTATATAGGAAGCTATGGGACTACTTGGCCGTATGATTGGAGTTTTTATGGTGGTCATTCATTGCCTGAAACTCCTTGGTCGAAGACTTTTCATCTTCGTTGATGCTGCTCGATTTTCCTGTGAGTGAATAGTATTATCATCTGAAGGAAGAAGATGACACTCTTTCGAACTGGACCGAACTAGTCCGAACCATGTTCAATGCTTAAATTGGCCGGTTCAGGCCCGATTCGACCAAATTTTTCAAAATTAAAAATTTGTAAATTTATCTAGATTTATTCTCTATCCAATGGTGGCCTTAATTCTCCAATTTGAAATTTCTAAGCCACCTAGAAAAATAAATTTAGCATCTGGTTCAATAGTGGTTCAAACCGGTCAAAACCAATTCAATCCGGTTCGGATCTAGTTCACCTGAATCGGACTAGTTTTCTTTCCCAAATTGTCCCAAAGTCTCTTTCCAAGGTTTTTATGATTCTTTGAGTCACTTAAGAGTTGTAAATTTCCCAATTTACTTATTATCTAATGGTCGGGGTTCGTAAACCAGTTTGGTTTTCTCACTTGGGTTGACTAGTTCTTTTCCCGATTTTCCTTAACTCCAAAGGGCGAGGTTTACAGTTTTGGACTACAACATCCTTGATAAAAGATCATTCAACTCCAGAATCAATTAAGGCAAATCATGATTGGTAGAGAGGAAGGCTTGTTATTATGTGAAAATAGATCATTTTATTATAAATAGAAGAAAGTACATTTCATTTAGAATTTAAAATTCCATTATAAGGAAATAACTTTAGGGGAGGGGTTTGGAAGTATCTGCTGCTACACTAGGATCTTTTTGAGCTTATTCATGTGTGAGGTTGTACACTCTTGCAGAGATCCTCTATGGTGTGGTTGTTCCTCAATTTCCATTGTATGTGGATTGAAATTTGGGGGATTTTGTTCTTAGGAGGCATTTTTGTGTTTTCTTCAGGTGTCGTACAATTCTTTGCATAATGTCCTATTTGCTCGTACTTGGAGCATGTTATCTCCTTTCATGTTTCCTCATGATTTCTCCTACATCTAGGATAGTATGGGCCTTTCTTTGAGGTATGTTGTTGCCCACTTCCTTGCTTAGTTTGGAGGGTCATACTCTCTTGCCAAACATTGGCTTTAGCCCCATTGAGGGATATTATAGCACTTGGATAATTCAGAGCTTTACGAGTATTGGTATTCTTATCTTCTTTCTTGTCGGCATATTCCATTCTTCAGCACCTCGCTTAGACTAGGCATTCATACTCATGTGCCATACTAATAATGGCAGCCAGGTCGGTGGGTCTTCCAAGTACTCACATTCGGTCTTGTATGTCCAGATTGAGATCATCCACAAATCTATAACCATTGCGAGATGGTCCGGCTAAGTTAGGAGTAAAAGGCTTTAACTCATTGAAACGAGTTTCATACTCCGACATAGTACTATAGCCTTATCAATGTCTAAAAAACTCCTGTTTCATTTTATTGATCATATGGGGGTCAGGTACTCCTCCGAAAATTTTCCTACAAATTCTTCCCATGTTAGTATGGTGGTGTTGAGGTTCCTCACATTTTTCCATAATCCCTTGGCACTTCCTTCCAAGAATAATTCCGCTATGATAGCCATTTCTTCATGTAGAACTATAATCAAACCCATCAACTTCTTGCTGCTAGTAAGCCAGTCCATGACAACTCCTACATCATTCTTTCCTTTTAAGGATTTACACCCCAATTGTTAAAGCATATTCAAGCACCTCAAAATATCAAAAAGGGGGAGGTCATAATTGGTGTAGCTTAGGATTGTACCTCCTCAATTTTCGGTTGTGAATTTCTAACATAATAAGTGATCACTTCAAATACGAGGTTGGGTTCCCCAAATACTTTGACAAACTCATGGTATAACTTTTGGTGTTCAGGGATCATTCTAGGTGGGGTTACTCCAGTCGGAGCCCTCTTTAGCTCTTGTTCTCCTATATCCATAACTCTTTCAAAAATGGGTTTTATCACCGACTCTATGATGTGTCCGATGGTAGCAGTACGAGTATATTTGGTTCCTCTATTAGAGGTCATATCTATAGTGCTAAGGAGAAATTTATTAGCAAGTTTAGCTGTTGGAAATTTTGGAAATTGCTTCCTAGTTTTAAAGTTTGGAAATTTTCTTTTGGAAAACTAGGCTATAATACCACTAAGTTTGTCACGCCTCGATCCAGATTGGTTGGTTGATACAAGTGAACAACTTGTCACCTTTCTCTATACTAAAATGGTATTAACTACCATGATAGACTAGACAAGAGAAAGGCTCAAAATATAATCCTATTAGATTTTTCAAAATATAAATAAAACTAATTCAGATAAAATGTATGAGATTTCCTTTGTACCTTGGTTGAGGTGTCGGTTGGGATTTTCTTCTCTTACAATTTCTAAAGTTCCTTAATGGATTTAGGGAATGATGGTGAGTTCGACAACTCAGTGAGAATGTATAAAAGTACATTTAATTACACAGTTTAAAAGATGGTTTAAACAATATTTGGTTCACACTGCACAAATGCCCTTCACCATCATGGTAGGGGTCAAACATCCATAGAGTAGATGTCCTGACGACCCTACTTGTAGTATGAAGTGCCTTTATTGACCACCTTGGTAAAAGGTTACAACCTCCACCACATTAGTGCGAGTCTACAACATCGACCATCATTCTGTGTGAGAACCACCGCTCAACCCCCAAACATTTTCTATGAATTTGTCTACTATTAGTGGGACGAGACGTTTCTCCTTCGTCGGGTATATTTGCGCATGGGACTCCTAGAGCAACGACACATACTAGACCAACAATATCTTCCCTTCTTTCATCCTTGTTGGCCAGCAGCCCTTAGAACCATCACTACCTCATATCGGACATCTCATGGTCCCAAACAATATCAATCGCAAGCATTAGTCTTTTATTTTAGACAATTTTCTTTGCACCACTGATCAAATGGGCTACAACCCAACTTTGGCTTAGTAGTTTTGTAAACCCCGCACATTTGAGTTAAGGAAAACCGGGAAAAGAACCGGTCAAACCGAATAAGAAAACCAAGCCGGTTTACATTTGGGAATAAGCAATATGGAAATTTACAACTTTCGGGTGATCCAAAGGGTTCATTAAACCTTGAAAAAGAAGCTTAAGACAAATTAGAAAACAAAAATCAAATTGGTTTAGGTGAACTAGATTCCATAATAACTTCAAAGTTAAGTGTGCTTGCTTGAGAGTAGTGTGAGGATGGGTGACCTCTTGGGAAGTATGATTTTTTGTAACCTGAAATTTCGGTCAAAAATTTTTATGTGAACGTATGGCTTATCATAAATAGCCATAAATTAATATATATTTAATTATTATAATTAATACCTAAATTAAATTATTGAAATTAATACAAATAATTTAATACCGAAATTAAATTATTAGAATTAATATCGAAATTAAATTATTGAAATTAATACTGAAATTAAATTATTGGAATTAATACCGAAATTAAATTATTGAAATTAATACCAATAATTTATGGCAATATTAATACTTGTAATAAATCTCACCCATTTAATACACGGGTTTTACGCCTATATAAGAGGTCATCCCCATTTCATTCTCATCACACCTTAACACTTCTCTCTCTCTCTCTCTCTCTACTGCTCCATTTCCCGGTAAAGCTCGAACCAGAGCTTCAACTTGAACAAAGGTCAGTCTCTTTAGAACCGGGGAGAAGACAGCTATCTGATAGCAAACTCCAGTCAATCCAAGAATCGTTGGGGAAGCTCCAACATGATGGAATAGTGAAGCAACTCTGGCGGACCGAAGCTGCCCTATTTCGGCCAAGCTGAAATCGGCCATTTCAAGCCCTCCTCAGGCTAAACCAAGCCCTCCTCAGGCCAAACCAAGCCCTCCCAACACTTCCTCAGCCTTTCCACGGTCGAATTAGGACCGAAAGGTAAGCTAATTCAGCTCCCCTTTACAATTTTTGATCGGTGCTAGAGAGAGAGTCAACCGAATTTCAATGATGAAATTCTAATCCAATTCTCATCAATTGATGCAATTCTTAATTCTAGGATGAAGCTCAAGATGAGACCTATCTGCCCAGATCGAAAGCTCGAATTGTCGTGCCTTCACCGATGAGTAATCGAAGCTTTCTCTCTCTACAGTCTGTTTTCTGGCAAAGCTCCGTTTGAGCTCGTTCCGGCGATAAAATCTACGATTCAAAGTTTCTTAGAATCGTATGAACATGCAGGAACTCAATTTCAACTCCAATTTCAATAATTAGAAGTGTTTGATCGATCAATTTGATGAAATCAAATTCGATAGTGTTGAAGAGTTGAAATTGGGGGAAAATTTTGGGGATTTCGAAATTCAAAGGGCCAAAATAAAATTTTATGAAATTAAGGGTCAATTGGGCCTGAAAATAATGTTGGAGGACCAATTGAGGAATTTTGGAATTTTTGGGGCAAAACTTACCATTTTGTAAAAGAAGGGCAAAATGGTAATTTTGGAAAAATTGGGGGACCAAATTGGAAATTTGGGAAATTAAACCCCTTTTTGGTGAAATTGAATAAATTGAGGTACCAGGATAAATTTTAAAAGTTACGGGACTCAATGTGAGGAAAAACTAACATTAGGGACTTAAAGTTAAAGAGAAATAACTTTAGGGACCTAATTGCAAATAACTAAAAGTTTGGGTTTTCTCATTCATTGGAAATGAATGAAGGTTGTTATGCCGAGTAATAATGAACAAGGTTATTCTATCGTGTAGGAACGCGAAATACTGGGAATGCCAGCAAGGACAAGCTCGCGTGAATACAAAGAATCAGTCTAGTGGAATTCAGGGCATTAACAGGTGAGTGGGTTTACTAACATCATACCCAGTTGGGATGATGAGCACAACTTAAAGATAAAAACCACTTACCGGTTGTGAGTGGAAATTTTATATCATACCCGGTAGGGGATGATAAGTACCTCGGTATAAAAACCCACTGTTTAGTGGTATTTTAATAATCACCACTTAGAGAAAGTGATGTGAAAATTATGCGGAAAAAGTACTTACCAGTTGTAAGTATATCATACCCGGTTAGTATGATGAGACTTCTTAGAAGGAAGTTGAAAACCCGTTCATCGATTATGAACGGAGGTGTTCTTATACTCGGGCGGTATAATGGATAGAGAAAACATATGTTTTGTCGAAAGTGCTCTCCCCTGACTGTGTGCCAATGCTTAAACAATTTGGGAGACCTTCTCGACGGGAGCTCGAATAGCTCTAATAGGTCGGGGGCCTCGGTTTTGGAACTTGGGGGCTAAATGCCCAATTTTGAAAATCTCGTACAGTGGGCCCAAGGCCAGTTGGCACGAGCAGGAGCTCGTAAACGAACATGATATATGTGCCATAAAAATTGATAATTGAATTGTTTGGCCATGGTACCAAGATGAGACCGACATACTCAGTCAACTAGCGGCAGTGCGACATGACAGGTCGACGAACCAGTCAAGACAAACAACTGCAAGTTGAGTTAAGAGTCAGAGCCGTTGGACCAGTGGCACCACAGATTACATGGCAATATAAGAAAATATTGTTTGTGCATGCACTGTGAGTACGAGATCATCAAGACGCCTATGAGGGGTAGTGATGCGTCCTAAGGGCACTGGACGACCTAGTGGCTATAAGGGCAGTTCGTCGTTCCAGGTGTCTGTGCAAAATTTGGAGTAGCACTAAGCGCATGAGACCGAGGTGGGGACAGGATGAGGTCTCTGTCCTCATACGGATACGAAGAAGTGATTTCGGGATTGTGGGTCAGATGTCACGTACATCCACTCATTCCCAGGGTAGAAGTGGTTGTACTTCTATCCGGGTGGCAGGAAAAGTCGCTCCGAAGCCACTAGCGGGTTCAGTGGTGATACTGACTTGCGAATGTGTGTAACCTTCATGATGAAGGATGTGTGTTGGGTGATGACACACCGGTAACTAAGAAATAATGGAAAAACCCAAATTTTTAAATGAAGGAATTTTTTTGAAAAAAAAGGAGTTTGACACACTCCATATAAATGTTTTTCTTAAAAGTTAAAAGTAGACCTTTAAAAACCCATTCACTGAGTAGTCGTACTCACCCCCTCCCTTATATCCCTTTCAGGAAATCCTGGAAAGCCCACCCTTAAAGACTGTCAACTAAGATGCCTATAAGACAGGTATGTAAAGTTTTAAATTTTATGAAGTTTTGATTATGCTATTCTAGGAAAAAGGTGCAGGTTAAAGGACGCCTTACTCTTTACGGTTTACAATAAGGGGAAACCCTTTAATAAACCGGGAGAGTGGCGGGTTGATCACGGGGATCTGACCAAACCGGGTTGGGGCGTGACAAGTTTAAACACATATCATCAACTTATGATATCTTTTTATCATGCTCATAAATTATAAATTATTTACGGGACTAGACTTGTTCCCATTGGCTTGGACCAATGTATGAGTTTGCAAAACATAGTCTTAGGCCCAATTATCTTTTAAAAATTATGGCCTTGGGCCCATTGGAGCATGAAAACTCATAAATGATCTATAGGGTTAACCCATCATGCATTCATCAGAAATGCCTCCAGAAAGTTATTTTAAGGAGTTTCACACTATCAAGGGTAAATATTTATGGAAAATAAGGTTTAGCTTTCTTGTATTATAATATTAACGTTCATCAACTTAATCAAGTTTGATGCCAGAAATCCCACTCACATGAGATCCTTGACTTGTTCATTTGGATGGATATCCGAAGTCTCTAATTGGGATTATGTACGTACGTACATAATGGTTTTTGTACCTATATTATTATGAACAATTGAAAACTTAAAATTTATACTTAGATTCCCATATGAGTCCCTAAATTCATTTTATTAACAAATAAATCCCTAAGTTTACTTTGTTTACCATTAGGCTCCTATATTTACATTATTTATAATTACATCCCCAAATTTACCTTATTTATAAATGAAACCTCTAAATTTCATTAATTTAAAAATAAATCCCTATATTTATTTTTAAAGTGAAAATAAATCCAAAATTTTATTTTTTATTAACAATTAAATCCCTAAACTCTCCTTATTTATAATTTGGCCTGTAATTCTCAATAATTTTACAAAAATCCTCAAATTTTCGAAAATCACAATTTTGCCTAATTTCTACAAAAATTACATTTTGGTCCCCGATTCTTAAATTATCAAATTGGCATGCTAAACGTCACCAATTTCCTCCTAACATGCTACTAATCATCTTCCCTACCTCCCTTCGAGCATTTGATGCTTTGAATAATCCAATTTGGCTTAGAATTGAGCTTAAATTGGGCTTTGCTGGAAAATATTCCTAGAGAGAAAGCATAGATTTCTTACCGGCGAGTGTATGGTTGATAAAGTTCTTATTTTGGGAAGTTAGCTCTCTTTAAGAGGATTATAATAGGATCATATTGCACATCAATTGATTGCCCAGGCAATGAGAATTTGATTTATTAAAAGTTCACGAATTTCATCGTGTATATTTAATATTCTAACGAAAGGCGGTGGTAATGACTTGCCTCTAGGACTCAAGGAGGTTAGAGCTCAGTTGTGGAGGGTCTAAGGAGGGTTGGCTAATCGTGGGAAGCTCGAAGGTGGCCCAAACTGAGCTCGAAGTCTCTGAAGAAATTCTCACATTGGTGCAGGTTCACTATACTATCTCACTAATGCTTGTTCGATGGTCTTCGAGTTGAATAAGGTGTAGGGGTAGGTAGAGGAATTATGTAGGATTCCAGAGAACTAAATTGCATAGTTGGAGATGGAGAAAGGGGTCAATGTCAGAGCTCTAGTTTGAGGGTGGTTAGAAAATTGAGTATTGTGCTTCTCTGAGCATTGGAGATGTGGAGAGGATGAATGGAGTGGGGCTCTTTATATAGGGAGGTCACGAACTGAAGGTTCTATCAGTTTCACCATCGACCAACCATTAACTCTCTGATTTAAGTCCTTTTCGGAGAGATTTATGGCTTGCTAGTGTTATGATAGTCCATCAACCTTCTCTTTGGTCATCCCTTCAATGGTTGAAAACGACACTGTGCACGCGTGTGTGAGCTTTATAGTGCGGGCTGCCATGTAGAGTGCAGTGATTGGCTAGCATTTGACACAACACCACACTCAGCATCCAGGTCATCTGTTGACCCATTAATTGGACATGTGGTGACCTCACATTGGTCGCTCAATCCGATGTGGTAGTTGACCAAATTTGATCATTAGATGTCCGTTGTTGACTTTGCCACGGGGTGTCCTCAAAGTGGTTGATTTAAATTTGTCCCCTTTCCCACTTGGCACACTGTTCCCTTGACATGTGCCATCTTCTAGTTGGTTGTGGCCATCTAACATGACTTTCCCAAGTGTCGATCACTAATTGGTTAGTCCTTACTGGTCATCCTAGTTGGGTGTTGATCTGGTGCACTTTCCACATGTCACCTTCTCATTGGCCAATATAGCTGATGGGGATTTTATTTAGTTGACCGCTAACTAAAGACATGTGTCACACTCCCATTGGTTAATTCTCAATGATGTAGAGTTTCTTCAATTAGACCATTGACAAGGAACATATCTTACACACTAATTGGATAACGCTTCCAAACATTTACCTAGTGCCTGATGGGGCACACTTCGCCATGCATCATACGATGATTATTTGCATGCACTGATGGGGCACTAACCTAGCATTCGGTCCATAGACCTTGCAGGACCGTTGACCGGTTCAATTGGACCTAGTTCGACAACCCAAAATCTAAAATTGGTCGATTTACATCTGATTTGATAAATTTTTTAAAAATTAAAATTTTTTAAATTTATCTAAATTTATTTTCTACATAATGGTGACTTCAACTTATCAATTTCGAATTTTTAAGTCTCTACAAAAAAATGGATCTTTAAATCAATTATTCTTTGTTCAATCCAGGTTCGCCCTGAATCGATATGTTTCTCTCTTCTAATTTACATTTGGATTCTTGACTTTTGGAACCTCAATCATCACTCGAGATTACTTCAGGTCCCATTTTTATTTCTTTTAACAATTTTGGTTCACTTTGTGCCACGATTTCCGTTTCAAAATTTTCTAATTCTCCATTATGGTGTTCTTGTTTTGGGAAAACAGGGTTTACATGATGAGATAGGACTCTCTATCCTTTATTTTTTATTTAATTTTCTTGTGAGCAAATGTAGAAAATCCTACTAAAAATTGAGTTATTTTCGAGTTTAGATCTTGTTTTTGAATTATGAGTTTAGTGAAGGAGATGACACACACTCGAATGTGCATGCATGAGTGTGCCCCCACGCTCCGCATGTGGAGCACGTGTGTGTGCTCGGTGTGGCACACTGCCCTATTCGCATTATAGTGAACCATTTTCTAACGAAATAATTAGTTGGTTCAACCAAACCTTTTCTTGGTCGATTCACCCCCAGTTCGATAGGGTTTTGGCCCAACTTATTTTTCTAAACCTTTTTCATCCAATTCCCTATCATTTAGTCGTAGAAACTCTCATTTTTCAATTTATATTGCCCCTTCAAAAAATTGGGGTGAGGGGGGAGGGGGTTTACTACTCTAAGTCAGTTCGATCAATTTTTGTCTTCCTTTAGTCGGTTCACTCTCAGTCTCACTGGTTCTTGTTCCAATTGTTGTTTTCTAAAAATCATTCATCATATTTCATGTTGATTGGGCTCAATAATTTTCATTTTCTAATTTATTTAATTACTCTTAAAATTAGGGTTTTTTCCTTAAACTAGTTTGATTCTGATTCGAACAATTTTTCACCTTAACTTCTCCCAATCCTTGATTTCTAATCAAGGGAGGTTCTCAGGGGATACTTTCGTGATCTTTTACATTATTCAAGTTTAGGTTTTGGTCCTCAATCCAGTTCGATTTCAATTCTCAATTTTCAGGTCTTCATTCCTAGTTCAACATCAGTTTTCTAGATTCAAAAATTCCGCTATTACAAGTTATGGAACATATCATAATAGTTTAAAGATATTAGGAAATAGTGGAGTAGTTCATTTTATATATCAAGGGTCCTAACCCCATTCATGCATACTGGGTATTATACCAATTTCATAACTAGTGCAAATAACAAATTTATAATTATGGGCCTTTGTACCATTTATATCTATTGGGCCTTAGGCCTCTTTAGTAAACATGTGGCCTAAGCCTTTTCATAAACATAGCTTTGGTCCATTTTTCAAGATTGTTAAGCCTAGTGTTCTATTCTTAAATATCTGACTATTTCATTTCTAAAACATGGCTCTAGCCTTGTTCCATAACCAAGGGCCTCATGCCCCTTCTTTGTAAACGGTAGCCATAAGCCCATTTTTATGAACATGTCTTAGTTTCAATTTTCCAAGATAAGACCTTAGCCTCTTTATCCTAAGCTTAGCCCTCATTGTAATAAATTGGTTATATGTCTCTTTTTATAAGCATTGTAATGAGTTGGGTTCCCATCACTCTCAATCCCTTAGGTTCTTACCCATCCATTTTATACTAGCAGTTCTTAGTTTTCTTTTCAAAATTGTCCCAGATATTTCCAATCTTTTAATAAAATCTTATATGTTTGCTTTTTTAGGTTTTATAGAAAATATTTTCCAAATATTAACATATGGATTTCATAAAATGAGACATAGGCTATATCGGTCCAATTGGACGCGATGACGAAAATCACACTCACCGTACTCAGTTCGATCGATTTTTACCTTCCTTTAGTCAGTTCACTCTCGATCTCACCAGTTCTTGTTCCAATTATTTTTCAAAAAATCATTCATCATATTTCATGTTGATTGGGCTCAATAATTTTTATTTTCTAATTTATTTAATTACTCTTAAAATCAGAGTTTTTTTCCCTTAAACTGGTTTGATTCCGATTCGAACTATTTTTCACCTTAACTTCTCCCAATCCTTGATTTCTAATCAAGGGAGGTTCTCAGGGGATACTTTCTTTATCTTTTACATTATTCAAGTTTAGATTTTGGTCTTCAATCTGATTTGATTTCAATTCACAATTTCCGGGTCTTTATTCCTGTTTCAACATGAGTTTACTGGATTCGGAAAGTCCACTGTTACATGTTATGGAGCATATCATAATAGTTTAAAGATACTAGGAAAAATATAACTCATAAAACACCTTAAAGCCCTACTTCATCATGCACATAAAACAAACGTAAATGTCATATTTTGAGAAGTGTTTTGTTGTGATTCCTTTTTAAAATTTCCACTTGACATATTCCAGTATTTTATAAATTTCACGGACTACTGCCCATTCTCACATTTAGACCATATTTCAATCTTCAATATTAGATCTTAACTTATTTCACATATGTTACTTTGGGGCTTTACCCGTCCACCTAAATTAGTGTCCCCAATTTATTTTTTGTCGTATGGTACCAGTCCATGTTCTAACAAGAGGCCCATCTATTTTTTTTTAATAAATAGTGGAGTAGTTCATTTTATAAATCATGGGTCTTGACCTCATTCATGCATATTGGGTATTATACTAATTTTATAACTAGTGTAAATTACAAATTTATAATTATGGGCCTTAGTACCATTCATATCTGTTGGGCCTTAGGCCCCTTTTGTAAACACATGGCATAAGCCTTTTCATAAAAATAGATTTGGTTCATTTTTCAAGATTGTCAAGCCTAGTGTTTTATTCTTAAATATCTCACTATTTCATTTCTAAAACATGGCACTGGCCTTGTTCCATAACTAATGGCCTCATGCCCCTTCTTTGTAAACGGTATCCATAAGCCCATTTTTATGAACATGTCTTAGTTTCAATTTTCCAAGATAAAACCTTAGCCACTTTATCCTAAGATTAGCCCTTATTATAATAAATCAGTTCTTTGTTTCCTTTTATGAGCATTGTAATGGTTTGGGTTCCCATCACTCTGAATCCCTTAGGTTCTTACATGTTCATTTTATACTAGCGCTTCTTAGTTTGCTTTTCAAAACTGTCCCAAATATTTCCCATCTTTTGATAAAATCTTCTATGTCTTCTTTTTTAGGTTTTTATAGAAAATATTTTTCAAACATTCACATATGGATTTCGTAAAATGAGAGCATAGGTTATATCGGTCCAATTGGACGCGATGTCGGAAATCACTCTCACCGTATTAGTCGGGGCTTTTTTGTCTCGATGGTTTTCCATCTATCTCGGGAGGTGGGATTCTTACATGATAGATGTCAAATTCCTCTACATAGTTAAAGGCTAATATAATGTCATTTTTTAAATGAAATCTAAACCTCGTTTGCTAACAACAAGTAAGTCGAAAAGGAGAATTTGAAATTTTTGAAAAAAACCATAAATCTATGTGAACCTGGAATTTGTAAGGATAAATAAAACGAGAATTTGGAAAATAACAGGTGGTTAAAAATATCCAAAATTATGGAAAAAAACCATAAATTTAATTAGATGTGAAAATCATACCGGTTTAGGTTGAACGGACTTGAATCGGATTGAACTAAGAAGAACATGTTCAAATATTAATTTTCTATGTGACTAAAAAATATCAGTTTGGGAAATTGAATTCACAATTTTGTAGAAAATGAATTTAGATAAATTTAATTTTTTTTATTTTTATAAAACTAGTAGAATTGGGCCCACACTAGCCGATTTTCGATTTCGGGTCACCGAACCCAATCCGACTGAACTAGTCAATGATCCAGCCGATCAACGGACTGCCTACCAGGTTAGCATCCATTCAGGGCACGTGACACGTGGCGAAGCTCGGCTAGTCAGTCACTCGGCCAGCATCTGGAAGCGCTAACCAATCAGAGCATGACACGTGTCCTCGATCAACAATCAAGCGATGAAAAGGCTACATCACCGAAGACTAGCCATTAAGGGAGTGACTAGTGTCCTAAGTCAACTGAGGAGAAGCCTCGTAAGCATGGCTGACCAATGAGGTGTTGACACATGGCAAAGGTGTCACGTCAATGGTCGACTAGGATGTTGGAGAACAGTCGACCTATAATACTGTCCTCTCAAACCAAGGAAACCGTGAAAGGAACCAGCCAATTTTCATGAGAAAACTTAGATAATTAATGAAGCAAAAATAGTAAATAAGGGTTAAAATGGGTCATTTGAAAATCCCAAATGACCAAAAAGTCGTAAAAATCATGGGGAAAAACCATGAAGTAAATTGGATGGAAAAATCGGATTAGTTTGGGTTGAACTGGACTTGAACCAGATTAAACTAGATTGAACCATAGTGAATCGATTCAATGATTTATTTTTCTAGGTGATTTAAAAATGTCAATTTGGAAAATTGAAGCCACCATTAGATAGAGAATGATTTTAGATTAATTTAGAAAATTTTAATTTTTAGAAAATCGGTCGAATGGGGCCTGAACCGACCGATTTTCAAATTCGGCTCACCAAACAAGTCAGACCAGACCGGTCAATGGTCTAGCTGGTCAACGGTCAGCGGGCACTCAGTCAATAGCCAATGGGAGGCTGCCACGTGTTTGGTCAACGGTAAGCAGACTCCCGATCAACATGCCATGCAGACATGAGTAGCAAATGTGAGGTTGCCACGTGTCCGGTTAACCAATTAATGACTGGTGCGGTGGTTGAGTGGGAATGCCACGTTAGAAAAATCGACCAATAACAGTGCACCACGTGGCACGTCCACCACATCATCATATTCTTCCTCGATTAGCTGATAGAAAGGAGAGAAAGAGAGGGGATGGTGATTCCTCTGACGACCTAGGAAGAGCTCCAGTATGACCGCCGACGGCCAAGTCCTACGTCGACCAATAGCTCGGTCAGTTTCCGAGCTCCCTATATAAAGTGCACCATTCCATTCATCTTCTCCATCCCACAAACGAGCAAAGAAGATGAAGTACTCCATTTTTCGGCAAGCAGCAAGCCAAAGCTCCAACAATGGGGTTTTATTGAACCTCTAAAGCTGCATTCGGTGTCCTCAAAACTAGGAGGAAGTCCTCTATCCAGCTGCACCCTCCCTTCGACACGAGTACCACCGGAGAAGAGCAGAGAAGCTCATACAGTACTACCACTCCTTGATGGACACTAGCTTGAGCTCAATTCAAGCCATCCCTGGTCCAATTCAGGCCAAACCAAGCTCCCTAAACCACACCTAGAGGTGACCTAACCTCCTCTGAGCTAAGATGGTAAGTCCCCTCCCCCGCCATTCATCGGAAAATACTGTTCACAATACGTTTATGCAAAATTTTAAATCGAGAAATTTACACTGCTCAGGCCACCAATTGAGGCGTGGTTTGATCCAGGAAGGATCCTTAGGAGGAGAACAACTCATAGAAAGCAAGAGCTCCATTCATCGGACCCTCACCGGTAAGATATCGAAGTTTTCTCCCTATAGACTAAGTTTTCCAGCGAAGCTTCGTTTTAGCTCATTTTTTTAGCCAAATGAAGTGTTTCAAAGTTTGAGATGATGAGGGAGACATAGGAAAGATGACTCAGATCATGAATGGGGACAATTAGCTGAGTTTTGATAATTAGTTAAAAGAAATGATGTTCGGGGACCACATTGCAATTTTTGAAAAATTGGGGACCGAATTATAATTTGAGAAAAATTGGGGCATTTTTATGAAATTAACTCACAATTAAGGCCCTATTGGGCAATTGGATGAAATGAGGGTCCAATTCATAATTTTTTGGAAATTTAAGGAACAATTGGCATTTTTTTGAAAAATTGAGGACTAATTTGAAATTTTGGAAAATTGAGGGCCAATTGGTGATTTTGGAAAAACTATGGACACAGGAGGGATAATTAGAAATCCTAGGGACTCAATTGAGATTAAATGATGACTAGGACCCAAATGTAAAGTTATAAACTTTAAGGGACCTAAATACATTTAAGGCATAATGTGAGAACTTATGCACTAATACATGAATGTATGAGGTCCCTTACATCAATTCTCTTTATGTGAATGCTCGAACCAGGTAGGAGCTGGTTGCCCAAGTACCTATGCAAGGAGCGCACCGCCAAATCGAGGTCTCACCGAGTGAGTGGGAAATCTTCAACATCAGTTCTGATTGGGGCATGGCTTTGCCTCTAAAAATGGTTTTCTCGAAATTTGCCTCCCTTGACTAGGTGACTCTACTTAAAACATTTGTGAGCAAATTTTGGGGGCTTAGGCTGGATGATATAAGTGGACCCAAGGCTGATAGGCATGGGTATGGACCTGTTAAGAATGAGCATGCTATGAACTATTAAAAGTCATGATAATGGATAATTGTGAGTGATACCCATCGAGCCATGGTTAGGATGTTGGACTTGTTGGACCGAATAGCTACCAAGCCAAAGTCGGGTCATCGAACCCATTGGGCTGGTGCGTGGGCCGAAGCCATGCCAACAGTCCCTTGGAGTGTAGGGCCAAAGATAATGGCTATAAAATAATAAGATACTTAATTGTGCATGCATGTGATGCGAGACTAACGAGATGCCTAGTAAGGGGTAGTGGTGGTCCCAAGGTCTATTGGACGAATTTGGGAGCATAAGGGCAGTCTGTCGTCCAGTATGTCAAGAAGCTCTAGGAGCTTCCTGCACACTGAGACCGAGGCAACGGGGGGAAAGAGGTCTCGTTCCACAAAGCGTACACGAAGTGTGATTAGGGCTTGAGGGTCAGACGTGCAAGGTCCACTCAAACTCAGGGTAGAGGCTATTAACCTCTATTAGGATGGACGGTAAAGGCGCTATGGTCCACAAATGGAACGGTCGGGGAATCTTCTGTGAACGTGTGATCCCTTTTATGATAGAAGGGCGGTTGATATGTGGATGCTATGTAAATGATGGCTAATCAATTAAACAACTAAATTAAAAGAAGTGATCGTTGTAGAATGTTTCCCTCACTGAGTAAATATACTCACCCACTCCTTTCACCCTTTAGGTATATTTGAAAGAATTGAGACAAAAGAGACTAAAGCTCCAAGTAAAGGCTCGGACCCTCAAGGTACGTTCCTCATCCTAATCTTATAGTAAGGGAACGAACGTAGGTACGCCTTTACTTTCCATGGATCATCAAGGTAGAAATACTAGGATGATTCAAGGAAGGGTGGCGGGTTAATAACAGGAATCCGACCGAACCAGATCGGGGTGTGACAGCTTGAGTGTTATTAGAGCATAAATTTTCCTAATGAATCCCCACAAACCATAGTTCCTAACCTCCGAAACCTTGTAGAAAATCATGAACTAGAATGCGAACGAAGAGTACATTCCCTGGATAAACACCATGGAGCAAAGGAGGAGCCCATCCCATGGAGAGAACCTCAGGAAAGGACCCCTCCTTGCTCGGTTGAAGATGAGATCTCTCTACCCCAAAAATTGGATCAGGCCCAGATCCGAGAAGAGGCTGAAAAAAACTTATGTGAAGCCTACACCAAGTATGTGAGAGTCTTTCACTAACTTCCCCTGATACATTATGACATGTGTAAGACAAACCATATGCAACGTGCCTACGCATACGAGGCCACGGTCCTAAACAAATATGGAGTCAAGATCGCACACGAGGTACGGATTAGGAGGTCTCCCAGTGCGTCGTCTTCCTTGGAATTTGAAGAGCCCGGCATGAATTTGTGCCCCCGATGTGGGAGATACCACGCAGGCGACGGTCCATCTAAGAGAAAGGAGGTGTGTCAGGGCAACCGATGCAGAATCTTGCAACCCACCCATGTTAAACTCTAGGTCGATTAACATGAGAGGTTAGGAACAATAAATTCCTTGAAATTGATTCATGTAATAAGCCATAACTGGGGCTCCATCGGTTAATGAATAAAAGATTCCATTTGATTTCACTCTCGCACAACGACAATATGAAGGATGAGAGTGACCCCCAGCACGAGGGACCCTCGAAAAAATTAAAGTACCCCATAAAAGGATGAAGAGAATGGAAAGATTTTAGCTTACCAAGCACTCGTAGACCTAAAAAACCCTAGAACTATAGGAACATCAAAAGTAGGAAGAAGCTACTCGCAAAAGGGAATACATTCCCATGCAAAGGAGGCCTGGGGTACAATGAAAACTTTAGGTTGCAAGGAGAAGTAATGAACCCTAGTTAAGAGACAAACTCAAGTAGGATTAGCCATCCAACCTCCCAAAGTTTAGTACGAACTACCCCTAAAGGAAGATGCAGGAACGGGAAACCCCTAAAATAGTAAGGCTAGAATGAGGGTAAGAGAACCTTGAGAGAGGTCCCTGAGAGGGGCAAGGGAGGTTCAGACCCAAGAATAAAGGGACTAATGGAGTAACCCCTCCGTAGTGGGTCTAGAAAGTCAAAGGAAAACCATACGAGATAAGCTAGAATAAAGTGCCTTGAGAGGGCCCCAACCGAGCAACATTGTACCGAAGGACGAGAACCCTAAGTAGGAACACTGTCAACCAAAGGAAGGGTAAGACACAGTTGACGAACCGAGTAGAGATCAAGGAGCCAATGGTGGGAACTACTGATAAGACCACAAAAGAGGGTGTGAAAATATGAAGGGAGGACACTGGCCAAGGATAACAATAGGATGAGTGCCTAGTCATGAAGGTGGAAGACCCAGCCTAGGATACACGAGCAGAAACTAGGGCAGGCCAAAGACCCCTCTTGAGGACAAAGTGAAAAGGGGCCTTCCCCGCCCCAAAGAAACCCTCATAAGCGACAACAGGCATAATCATGAAATGGCAATGAGACATCCAACCGAATGGAGAAGTGAGAGGTGAGTTAAGCTAGTGGTGAAGTGATAGGGAACCTCGGTAGTAGGAATTGAGAAAAAAAATCTGTCGGGAGATAGGTAAACGAGTAGGCAAAATAATCCATGCATGGGATTTCGAGACAACCAAAGACGTCAGTAAAACGACGAGGGAGATTTGGGAGAACAAGCGTGGAGCCTGCTTGGTTAAGGTGCGATATATGGGAGGCAATGAGGAGAAATTCAATACTCAAGGAGAACATGTTAAAAGAAACGAGGTGGGGATGGTATCCTACCCCCATAAGAAGGAAAGTGTAGGAAGATACCCTCTAATGGAAGAAATGGTAAGGATTCGATGCTTAAAAAGCACGAATTTTCAAGAAAATGGACTCCTATGAGGTTAGGGAGAAATGGTCAAATCATGGATGTATGCATTGGGTAACCGGATGACCCCAAGGTGGCAAAGGAATGCTATAAGGTGATAAAGAAGGGTGGAGCTCCACAATCCCTAATAAAGGAATGCGAAGGGGATATTCTAGAAGTATCATGGACGAGGACAAGTCTAGAACATGTTAGGTTTCTAGGGGCATGTAGATCATGAGTCTCCAAAAAGGGGTATGGCTTAGGGAAAGAAGAATCACCTACCTAGGCAGGACAAAGTCAAATAAGGGAGGGGGTGGATCCAAGAAATAATAAAGAAAGAATAGACTAAAGGAGCGATCGAGGATAAAAAGGGGGAGCCCTACTACAAGCAATAGAAGAACGAGACCCAAGACTGTATTATGGGACAAATAGGTAACTCCAAAAAATTAGTGTAAGTTTCATAAAGTGGGAAGATATTTGAAGGGAGGAGAAGTTCCTCAGGGATGAAATAAATAGGGATTAAGCGAAGGAGTAATCGTGGAAATTTAAGGGGTGAACACCAAATCTCGCCATTTAGGACAAACAAAAAAAATTAAGCCCCAAAGAAACTTGATTGTCAAGGACGAGTTGGTAGGATGGCCCAAAACAGGGGAAGAAGAGAGGAAAAATGAAAGGGAAAAACCCTTAGCTAGTCGAAGGACACCATTAGACAAAAGGACTGACGGAAGGGATGAAAACCCCTAGTATGTTAGTAAATGAAAAAGTGAATGGGAAATCTGACAGTTAGAAACAGAAAGACCCAATAAGGAAGCAGTGTAGGACGAATAAATACAGAAAACCCAAACGCTTACAAAAGGCCTAACGTTAATATAAAAAGGAAATTAGGTGCATGGGAGAGACGCATGATCCGGAATCGAGTAGTGAAGCATTTTAACAATGCAAGAGAAAGAATAGGGGAATACACTCTAAGGGGAGAGTGGAAGAATTCAGCTCAAACCTCAAAGTAAGGATGGCTTTGGGTCTAAAGAGAAATAACCAAATGTGAGAGTAATACTGCAAGGGACATTTAGGTCCAACAGTCCCAATAAGAGGGGGGATAACACCAAAACCCCTAAAAACAAGTACGGAAAGCTCGAAGGGACAACGAGCTAAGGAGTTTCAACGACTGAGAGAATAAATAGACCCGAGTACTATCATACATTTTTTAACCCCCAATTCCAGGCGAAACCCTTAAGAGGAAAGGTTTGACCCCAAAGGCAGTTAGAATTGGGTCTAAGAAAATACAAGGATATGGGGGGTAAGACATGTCAAGGTAACTAAGTCCAAGGAAGTAAATGAATGAGTGAAAGAGGGGATTCACTCCCGATGTAAAGGGTAAACAACTGAGTTTTGGGGACAAAACTCCTAAAAGGAGGGGAGGGTTGTGAAGCCTGTCCTCTTGGACCAAGGAAACTAGGAAAGGAACCGGCCAATTTCAATGAGAAAATCGATACAATTAATGAACCAAAATAGTAAAGAATGGTTAAAATGGGAAATTTGAAAATCTCAAATGACCAAAAAGTCATAAAAATCATGGGGAAAAACCATAAAGTAAATTGGATGAGAAAATCGGATCGATTCGGGGTGAATCAGATTGAACCATAGTGAACTAGTTTAATGATTAATTTTTCTAGGAGGCATAAAAATGTCAATTTGGAAAATTGAGGACACCATTAGATAGAGAATAAATTTAGATTAATTTAAAATTTTTTAATTTTTAGAGAATCAGCTAATTTTCGAATTTGGGTCATCGAACCTGGTTAGTCTAGACTGGTCAATGGTCGAGTCGGTCAACGTACCGGACCGGTTAATTGGTCAATGGTCAGTAGGTGCCCAATTAGTAGCCATGCATACATGAGCAGCCAGTGGGAGGCTACCATGTGCCCGATCAACAATAAGCGGATGCTCGGTCAACATGCCATGCAAACATGAGCAACTAATGGGAGGCTGCCACGTGTCTGGTCAATCAGTCAACGGTTGACACAACGGCAGAATGGGAATACCACGTCAGAAAAACTGACCAATCACGGCACACCACATGGCACGTTCGCCACATCATCATTATCTTCTTTGGTCAACTTATAGAAAGGGGAGAGAGAGGGGAGGGCAATTCCTCTGGTGACCCGGGAAGAGCTCCGGTATAACCATCAGTGACCGAATCGGGGGTCGCGTCCTACACCGACTGGTAGTCCGATCAGTTGTCAAGCTCCTTATATAAAGAACAACCTTCCATTCGTCTTCTCTGTCCACAAATGAGCGAAGAAAGTGAAGTACTCCATTTTTTGGCGAGCAACAAATTAGATCTTAGACTATGGGGTTTTTTTCAACCTCTAAAGCTGCATTTTGTTATCCTCAGAACCAAGAGGAAGTCCTCAATCTAGCTACACCCTCCCTTCGACCCGAGGACCACTAGAGAAGAGCGGAGAAGCCTGTAAAATACCGCCACTCCTCGATGAATAGTAGCCCGAGCTGCTTGAGCTCAATTCGAGCCATATCCAGACCAATTCCGGCCAAACCAACCTCCCTAGACATCATCTAGAGGTGCCCCAACCTCCTTTGAGCTAAGATGGTAAGTCCCCTCAACCGACCTTCGTCGGAAAATATTGTCCACAATATGTTTATGCAAAATTTTAAATCGAGAAATTTGCACTGCTTAGACCACCAATTGATGTGTGGTTTGATCTAGGAAAGATCCCTAGGAGGAGAGCAACTTAGAGAATGCAAGACTTCGGTTGTCGGACCCTCATCGGTAATATATCAAAGCTTTCTCTCTAGACTAAATTTTCCTGCGAAGCTTCGTTTGATCTCATTTCTGAGCCAAATGAAGCGTTTCAAAGCTTGAAATGATGAGGGAGACATAGAGAAGATGATTCAGATCACGAATGGGGGCAATTATCTAAGTTTCAATGATCAATTGAATGAAATGATGTACGTGGACCAAATTGCAATTTTTGAAAAATTGGGCAATTTGGGTATTTTTAGAAAATTGGGAACCTAATTGTAATTTGAGGAAAATTGGGGCATTTTTATGATTAACTCCCAATTTGGCTCAATTGGGCAATCGAATGAAATGAGGGGCCAATTGGCAATTTTTGGGGAATATAAGGACCAATTAGCAATATTTGAAAATTTGAGGACCAATTCGTAATTTTAGAAAATTGAGGGTCAATTGGTGATTTTGGAAAAACTAAGGACCCTTGAGGGATAATTGGAAATCCTAGGGACTCAATTGAGATTAAATGATGACTAGGGACCCAAATGTAGCATTATAAACTTTAAGGGACCTAAATACATTTAAGGTATAATGTAAGAACTTATGCGCTAATACATGAAAGTATGAGGTCCCTGACATAAATTCTCCTTATGTGAATGCTCGAACCAGGTAGGAGCCGGTTGCCCAAGTGCTTGTGCAAGGAGCACACCCCTAAATCGAGGTGTCACTGGGATGGCCATGTCACTTTTACTGAGTGAGTGGAAATCTACAACATCGGTTCAGATTGGGACAATGGCTTTGCCTCTAAAAATGGTTTTCTCGGAATTTGCTTCCCCTGAATAGGTGACTCTACTTAAAATATTTGGGAGCAAATTTCGGAGGCTTAGGCTCGATGATATAAGTAGGCCCAAGGCTGATGGGCACGGGTACGAACCTGTTAAGAATGAGCATGCTATTAACTATTAAAAGTCCTGATAATTGATAATTGTGAGTGATACCCATTGAGCTAAGGTTGGGATGTTGGGCTTATTGGGTTGAATAGATACAAAGTTGAAGCAGGGTCATTTAACCCATTGGGCTGGTGCACATGTGTCGAAGCCAAGCCAACAGACCTTTAAACTGGATGGACAAAGATAATGACTATAAAAGAATAAGATTCTTAATTGTGCATGCATGTCATGTGAGACCAACGAGATAGTGGTGGTCCCAAGGGCTATTGGATGACCCTCTGGGAGCTTCCCGCACACTGAGACCGAGGCAGCTGGGGGAAAGTGGTCTCGTCCCACGAAGTGCGATTGGGGTTTGAGGGTCGGACGTGCAAGGTCCACTCAAACTTAGGGCATAGGCTATTAACCTCTATTAGGGCGGACGGTAAAGGCACTCGGGTCCACAAGTGGAACGATCGGGGATTATTCTGCGAACGTGTGATATCTTCTATGATAGAAGGGTGGTTGATAAGTGGATGCTATGCTAATGAATTAAGCAACTAAATTAAAAGAAGTGATCATTGTAAAATTTTTCCCTCATTGAGTAAATATACTCACCCCCTCCTCTCACCCTTTTAGGAATATTTGAATGAATCGAGATAAGAGAGACTAAAGCTCCAAGTAAAGGCTCGGACCCTTAAGGTACGTTCCCATCCCAATCTTATAGTAAGGGAATGAATGTAGGTACGCCTTTACCTTCCATGGATCGTCAAGGTAGAAATACTAGGATGATTCAAGGAAGGGTGGGGGTTGATCACAAGACTCCGACCGAACCGGGTCGAGGTGTGACATGACCAATTAGAGGTTGACACTTGGCAAAGCCACATCGGATGGTCAAAACTAATTAGAGGCTGACACGTGGCAGTGACACGGTGAATCAAAAGGGAAACTTGACTTATTTAAATTAGCCAATTAGAGGATGCCACGTGTCATGATTAATGGAGGGTTAAATTTTATCAGCGGCCACATCAGTTTAGACAACCAATGAGAAGTCACCACGTGTCTAGTCAACGGGTCATCAGGTGACTCGGATGCTAGCCAATCACAACGTGACATGTCGCAACATGACCATGCTAAGCTCGCATGCACATGCATATTGTCGTCTTCTTCCTTCAATTTTCTGAATAGGGATGAAGAAGGATTGACACCATAAATCTAGTGAGTGTTTAATAGCTCTAACAATGTCTTAAATCAGTGAGTTAATGGTCTATCGATGGATGGATGGATAGAATGATTAGTCCCTAAGCTCCTTATATATAGAGCTCCTCTCCATTCATCCTCCACACTCCTTCATTGATCAGAGAACCTGAACTGCTCAATATTCTGACCATCCTCGAACTAGAGCTCCGACGTCAACCTTTTTCTCCACCTCTGACCACACAATTTAGTTCTCTAGAATCATGGAGAAGTCTTTCACCTTCCTTCATACTCCATTCAACTCGAAGGTTATTGGAGAAGCTCTGGCAAGGCTGCACAATACATCCACTTTGGTGACAAAATTCAGGCAAAAGCATTCGAGCAAAATTTCGACCACCATCCGACCCTTTGAGATAAGGTAAACCCTCCCACGGCTTCTCTCGACCAAACCTTGACCTCTCAGGACCTTTATGGTAAGCCAATTCTACCTCCGTTTGCCAGAATAATGAAATTATAGAGAAAATCATGAAAATAATTTTCTAATGAAATTATCCTTGCTAAGGAAGTCAATTGACATGAAATTTGATCATAAGAGGATACCCTTGACATCCCTAGCCACACACACTCAGAGCTCTAACAACCGTCCCTTCCCCGATAATAAATCGAAGTTTTCTCTTTTTAGAAAATATTTTTCTGGAGAAACTCCGTTTGAGCTTGTTTTGGGGTCAAATGAAGTGATTCAAAGCTTAGAATGCTCGTAGGAAGATGGAGAAGATGATTAGTATAATGTTAGGAGGAAATTGACAAGGTTTAAGCATTCAATTTGATTAATAAAGGATTTGGGGGCTTAAGTGGAATTTTAGGGAAATTGGGCAAATTGGGGATTTTCTAAAGTTGGGGGATTTTAGTGAAATTGACATCAATTGAGGATTAATTGGCAAATAAGAAGAGTTTTGAAATTTAACGGTAATTAAAAATATTTTTTGGGGATTTAATTGTAATTTTTTTATAAAATTATAAAAGGATGAAATTGTAAATAAAGTAATGTTAGGAAATTATGGTAATTAATTGAGAATTAATTGTTAATAAAATAAATTTAGGGACTTATATGTAATTAGGAGAAAACGTAGGAACCTATGTGAAAATATTTCGGATATTTGAGTAATTCATTATTCGTGATAACGTTGGTGCAAAAAGGAGACTTCTACCTACAATTGCAAGACCCTTCAATGACAAGTAGAAATCCATCATGGACGAACAAGTAACGAATTTTGAGTGAGTGAGATTTTTGACATCGGTACCAATTGGATCAATAGTGTGATATTACTCGCATTTTGTTGTTTACTAAATAATCAAAATATTTCCAAAAATATATTTCCCTTTTACTGTTTGAACCCAGCTTAAAACTGTTTTTGGAGATTATATTCTCTAGATGAATTATATTGTTCTAGTGGGTCAAGGCCATGGATTTGAACTAAAGTGGGCCCAAGGCCTTGTTTTGGAAAATCTCATGAAAATGGGCCAAAGGCCAATGGAAATGGGTATTGTCCCGTAAATAATTGTTAAGTTATGAACTTAATAAATGTTATGAAAATCTGATAAATGTGTGTTTAAACTACTAAGCCGAAGTCGGGTCATCAAACCCATTGGGCTAGTAGGACTAAAAGAATGTTTTTAATGAAAAGACTAATGATTGTGTTTCTTGAGATATAGAATCATTGAGGCACCCGGTATAGGGTAAGGTTGGTTCTAAGGACTACTGGACAACCTAGTGAGCATAAGGGAAGTCTAGTTGGTCTAGTATATCTACAAGCTCTAGGAGCTTCATGCACATTGAGATCGAGGAAGAAGGGGGAGAGATCTCGTCCCACAATAGCGTACATGAAGTTTTTGATAAAGTTTGGGGATAGGACAATGGTGCCCACATAGATTTGTGGTAGAGGTTACAGCCACTTACCAGGGTAGACGGTAAAGTCGCTCTAGGCCACAAGTGGAACAATCGGGGACTATTCTACGAAGGAATAAACCCTTTGATTATAGAGGGTGTGTCACACCCCGGCCCAATTTGGTTGGAACCCTGTGAACAACCCGTCACTTCTTCTAATATTTTAAAAAGGTTAACCACTACTATCGCACTAGCAGTAGTCAGGCGTAACCTAAAAATATTTTCAAAATAACTTTAAGCAAATATGTTTCCACAAAACATACCAGAATATGATTATTGCATAAGGCTTACCAAGATTTTAAATCTTCACCCGCATTCCTCTTCATATTTTTTCCTGAAAGGGATTAAGGGAAGGGGTGAATTCGACAACTCAATAAGCAAGTAATAAGGTGATTCATTCAAGGATATAAAGGGGTTGTTCATTCATCAACATATATCACCACTATCATTTAAGGGTTTTTATTTGTTTAATCTCACGTCATTTATCATGAAAGGAATATTTCACCATTCTCCTTTATAAGTTTAATTTAGCACACAATCACACACCCTTTATCATAAAAAGGGATCATAGTTTCGTAGAGCTGTCCCTGCCTATTCCACTTGTGGCCCGGAGCGACTTTACTGACCACCTTGATTGGTGATTACATCTTTTACCACAAGTTTGGGTGAGCACTACTGCCCATCCCCCAGACTTAAATTGAGCCTTTGTGTCCACTATAGTGGAACGAGACCTCTCCCCCTTCATCCTTGGTCTCAAAGTGCATAAAGCTCCTAGAGCTTCTTGACATACTGACACAATAAAGTTTCCCTTATGCTACCCAAGTCGTCCAGTAGCCCTTAGAACCAACACTACCCCAAATTGGGTGCCTCGATGGTTTCATATTTTAGCATGCATAAACAATAGCCTTTTAAGTGAGACCTTTATCTTTGGTGCTACTAGCCGAACGAGTTCAACAATATGGCTTCGGCTCGATAGCTTTATCACACAATTTAATCATTTATGAAAATTTTCTATCATGCTTATAATCAAGATTTTGTCTACGGGTTTAAGCCCATTCCCATTGGACTTGGGCCCACTTCCTAAGTTTTTCTAAAACATAGTCTTAGGCCATATTATTTTCAAAAATTGAAGTCTTAGGCTCACTAGAGCAATTCCAGCTCTAAGTAATACATGCTTCATGATCTCATTAAAAATATCTCCCAAAAGGTTTGAGCAGGTTCACGCAGTCAGTGGGTACTATTTTTGGAAAATGATTTTCTAACCTTATGTAATACGAAGGTACGCTGTGTAGTACCCTTCGAGCCAAGTATGAGTTGTTGAGCTTGTTGGGCCGAAATGCTACTCCGCCAAATCCAGGTCACCGAACCTGTTGGGCCAATACGCATGGGCCGAAGCCAAGCAGACAGACCATTGTATTGGAGGGACAAAGATAAAGGCTATAAGTAAAAAAAATTACTGTTGATTGTGCATGTACTATGACATTCAGGCCATCAGGGCACCTAACATGAGATAGTGATGGAGCCCAAGGACTACTAGATGACCTAGGGTGCATAAGGACGGTTTCGTCATTTAGTAGGTCGTGAAGCCAAGTAGCTTCCTACGCATGGAGACAAAGGTAGTAGGGGAAATGAGGTCTCGTCCCATTGAGTGAACATGGTGAAGTAATTAGGGTTTGAATGTTAGACTATTGATTTCCACTCAAACTCCGGGTAGAGGCAGTGCACCTCTATCAAGGTGGACGGTAAAGGCACTATGGTCCACAAGTGGCACGGTCAAGGACCGTTCTACGAACATGTGTTCCCCCCTATAATAGGAGGGCAGTTGTTAACCATGTGAAGTGTGTGAATAACGACAAACAAAAAATTAAATGGATAGATAAATAAATTAAAGCATATGTTATAGTAGTTTCCTTCACTGAGTATTATGTACTCATTCCCCCTTCTCACCCTTTCAGGTATAGCGCCAAGGCCAAAAGTTCTCGGACCAGCTTGGACCCTCAAGGTACATTTCCTACTCCCAACTTAAAGTAAGGGTTTGAACGTAAACACACATTTACCTTCCCTGTCTCATCCGGGTAGATATACCCGTATGATGCAAGAAATGGTGGTGGGTTGATCACGTACTCCGATCAAGTCAGGTCGGGGCGTGACATTACACCTTCTACCACAGGTCTAGGTGAGCACTACTACCAATCTCCGAAACTTAAATTAAGTCTCCGTGTTCGCTATAGTGGGACCCGACCTCTCCCCTTCATCCTTGGTCTCAATGCACATTAAGCTCCAAAAGCTTCTTGACATACTAGCACAACAAAGCTTCCCTTATGTTCCCCAAGCCGTCCAGTAGCCGTTAGAACCAACACTACCCCATATTGGGCATCTCGATGGTTCCATATTTTAGTATGCACAAATAATAGTCTTTTAAGTAAGAAATTTATCTTTGGTGCTACTAGCCCAACAAGTTTGACGACTCGACTTCGGCTCGATAGCTTTATCACACAATTTAACCATTTATGAAAATTTTCCATAAGGTTTATAATCAATATTTTGTCTATGGGTTTAAGCCCGTTCTCATTAGCCTTGGGCCTACTTTACGAGTTTTTCCAAAACTTAGCCTTAGGCCATATTAGTTTAAAAAATTGAGGCCTTGGGCCCACTAGAGCAATTCTAGCCTCTAAGTAATACATGTTTTATGATCTCATAAAAAATATCTCCCAAAAAGTTGAGTAGGTTCACGTAGTGAAAATGGTTTTCTAACCTTGGGTAATACAAATGTACGCTTATCATCCCATACGGGCATGATGTTGGAAATTCCACTTACTCGTATTTCACGACTCGTTCATCTTGAATGAATTCCCAATGTTTTTGGATTGTGTTGCGGTTGTAGGTAGGGCTTTACTTTTCGTACCTACATTATCACAAAATAAGGAATTATTCAATTATTCGAATCTTTTCACCTAGATCCCTAGATTTTCTCATAATTACATAGAAGTCCCTAGGATTAATCCATTGGAAATTAACTCCCAATTAATTACCAAAATTCCTAAGTTTACTTTATTTTCAATTTCCCCAATTATATATTTTTATTAAAATAAAATTATTTAAGTTGTAAATAAATCCTTATAAAAGCTTTTAATTACAATTAAATTCCTAAAAACTATTTTTAATTGTAATTAAGTCTCTAATTTCTTCTTAATTACAAATTCACCCTAAATTGATGTTAGTTTCACCAAAATCCCCAATTTTCCCAATTTTACTAAAACTTTCATTTTGGCCCTAAATTCTTGATTAATCAAATTGAGAGTTGAAATCATGTTAATTTCCTCCTAGCATGCTAATAATCATCTCCCCCATCTTCCTACGAGCATCCTAAGATTTGAATAACTTCAATTGGCCCAAAATTAAGCTCAAGTAAGGATTTTCCAGAAAAAGTTTCTTGAGAGAAAGCTTCGCTTACTCATCGGCAAAAGGATGATTGTCGAAACTCTGAGTATTTCGTCTAGTGCTCATCGAGAGAATCCTCCTAGGATTAAATTGTGTGTCAATTGGTATCCTGAGCAATGGGAATTTTATCAAAGAAGTTATCACGTTCTATGTTTTGTAACTCTACTATTCTGGAGAAATAAGGCGAAATTGGTTTACCATAATGGTTCAAGGAAGTTAAGGGTCAGTCAGGGATAAATGAGGGAGATTCGGCATAGTCGTAGGAGGTCAGAGGTGACCGGAATTCAACTCAAAGAATTCTGCTATTTTGTGACCGGTGGAGTGACAGTAATCTATGAGTTCAATAGCCCTCCTTTGGTGATCCTTGAGTTGAAGGGAGGTTGCAGCAAGGTAGGTGACTTCTTCCTAGTTCCAGGGAACCCAAATTCACCTTCGAATTTTTTAGGAAATGCCTAAGTTGGAGCTTTGGTTTGTGCCTCGCCAGGAAATGGAGTTGTTCTTATTCTTCAGTTAATTGAGGGATGAGAAGAATGGATGGAGAGGAGCTCGTTATATAGTGAGCTCGAGCACTAACAGGTCTATCCAGTTCAAACATTATTCACCTTGAATCAGTCTGTTTCTCACATCCAACTTGTTTCATGATCCATTTCCATCATATTTAAATCTAAATTGAACACTTTGGATTTTCTAAATTCCCATTTTGGCTTCTCTATACCAATTCCGGTTTACTTTGATACTTGGTTTTCACTCAAAAATTTTCAGTTCCTAATTCTGGATTCCTTATTATTGAAAATGGGGTTTACAGGGTGTGTGATTATTTGTTAAACAAAAACTTATGAAGGAGAATGGTGTTGATAAATAAATAATCCTTTAAACATTTTGAGTAATTACCTTATTACACACTCACTAAGTTGTATAACTCACCCCTCACTTAAAACATTTTAGGAAAATCATGAAGAAGAATTTGTGTGAGGAACTAGCTTTATGATATGTTTTATGCATTAATAAGATTCTGGTATATTATATGAAAAGATATTTCCTTTAAATTATTTTAAAATATTTTTATGTTACGCCTGATTTCTACCAGTACCATAGTGGTGGTTATCATTTTTATACTGGGAGGAGTGGTAAGTTGTTCATAGGATTCCGACCTAACCGGTTCAAGGTGTGACATTAATAAGTACTTGTAAGCTATTCTTTAATTTTCGCAAAAATTATGATCGTTGATTTGGCTTAGTTTGCTTGACTCCCATTTGTCGACAAATTTGTCACAACTAACACATGTTGATTATTTATTTTCACTCATCTAGGTTGACACTCATGTTGGATCATATTTACCAAAATACCCGAATATCTCTAAGTTTCTCACTTATATCCTTAACTTTTCCCTTTTTGCATTTGGGTTTCTAAACTTTCAAAAATTATCATAGTGCCCTTAAGCTTTCCACTTATCCATTTTGAAAAGCCTAACTCCTCAATGAATTCTTTTAAGGCCCCCTAACTCCCTTTGGTCTTATTTCGGTCTTAATATTCTCATAAATTACATTTTTTGTCAAAACTTCTCAATATTTACCATTAGGTTTATAAACTTTTCCAAACATTTTATTTGGGTCCCCAACCTCTTTCAAGCTTTCTCTTTATATCTCCAAGTTTTCTCATGATTTATTTTAGGTCCCTATTTTCCTTAAATTGAGGTATGACCCCAAACTTTTCAACATTATATTTTGGACCCTTATCTTTCTCCTCCTTTAAAAAACCTCCAAAAAATTCTTTTTATGTCCCTCATCTAATTTCCCAAGTCCCAACGGTCATGTTCCAACTAGCATCGATAAGAACAATGTCTTTTTGGCCTCGAATTGACCTTTGCCGACAAACTCACATAGATCTCAAAAGTGTCGAGAAATCACCAGAGACGACGAGTCAATCATCACCATGGATGGGTTGGAAAGTTGACTCCCTTACATGTTTGTGGCTACTTGAACCACCCTAAATGGTGGTATGAGCCTTCTGAAAAATATGATTTTATAATTTATGTTCAAAATAGGGTAGTCACTGTAGTTCTAATAATCATCTCACGAGGCTTACCTACATCTCGAATAACCAGTGGTGCTGGTCAAAGGGGACCTAGGGGAGTCTCAAGAATTATTTTAGATCATGGTTGGCCGTTAGAGAGGTCGGGGTAGGCTCGAGAAAGTTCTACTTTATTTTTTACTAAGGGAGTGAGGTTACTATTTGAATACGTCAGTGCTGGAAGAGGCAACATCGGCATTGATGAGAGGTGGTGTTTGAAATATGGCTCTCATAGGGTTCTAACATCACTTGAACGGTCAAGTTTTGTGGTGATATGGAGGTCACTAGAAAACTAAGTATTCTCATTTTTAGAGAGAATTTTGGGCATCGACTAACAAGGGAATGGTCGACGTCGGGGGGACCAACTGTCTATCAGACCATGTACATATCTAACTTGATACGACTTCATAGAACCCTTTTTTATTTAATTCTTCTCAAGGGTAAGATACTAGAATACACACTATGAATCAGTTTATTTCTAGGCCTGGGACAAGTAAATGGGTTTAAGTAGGGTGGAGACAATGATCACGTACATGCATGTATACACCCGACACAATATGTCGCCCAGTTCACACTGTAGCGAACTAGTTTCTGGAGAATAAATCGGGTAGTTTGGTCATTTCTTGATTAGTTCTCCTCTAATTCAATCGATTCTTAGCCCAATTTATTTTTTTAATAAATTCTTATTCAATGTTCTTGAAATTGGACTCCATAACTATTATTTTCTTATTTATTTAGCTCATTATAAAAATAGGAATCTGTACCGCTCTAAGCCGATTCAATTGGTTTTGGTCGTCTTTTGGTGAGTTCATGTTCGATTCAACCAACTCTTAGCCAAATTATTTTTCCTAAAAATAGTTCATCAAATTTCTTATTAATTAGGCTAAAAAATTACTATTTTTTAAATTTGTCTAATCACTATTAAAAATCAGGGGCTTTTCGCCTTAAGTTGGTCCCCAATTCGTATTTGTTGTCACTTGAAATTTTCTCAATTATTGATATCCGATCAAAGAATGTTCTTTGATGATACTTTCATGAACTTACACATTTTCCAATTTTAGGGTCTAAATCAGTTTCCAATCTAGTTTGAGTCCAAATCTTGGTTATTAGGATTTTTATTCTCAATTTAATATTATTTTCTTATCCAGTTGGACTTAAATCACAGTTTCAGAAATTCTAGTGTTACAATAACACAGTGGTCAGTTGAATTCATGTTATTATATTCGTATTGTTCTGAGAGTTCTATGTTTTTTGTTCCTCTTTTGTGACTCGGTTCGCTCGATATCAAGTAATGGAACCCTAATTGTGCCACCATTTTCTCATATATCCATAATTCATATAATTGTTTGCTCTATTTACCCATAAGCCTCTATTTCCTTACGCTTGCATATTCATAAATTCCAATTTTTTTAAAATTACTTTTTTATCTTTACATTTTCATAAATTACCTAACTACCCCTCTCTCTTTATTTTTTTTCTTTCTAAGGATTCAACTTTGAAAATTTCTCAATTTAATTCCTAAATTGTGTTTTAGTCACAATTGAGTGTCTGATTCCTTAAAATTACCATTTGGCCTCAAATGTTTACTCCATTTACCATTTTACCCATAAATTTTACAAAAGTTACATTTAAATCTCTAACATTTTTAAAACTACCAATTTAGGTCCCAAGTTTTCTAACTTTCTTTCTCAAGTTCTCATAGCCCCCTTAACTTCTTCTTGAAGTCCCCTCTTTACCGAAATTACCAAATAACCACCAAACTTTTAAAAAATTTTACTTTGGTCTCTAAACTTTTTTTTCTCACCAAAATATTTCCATAATTTTCACAAATATCTCTAACATGGTGTTAAGTGAATTCCATAAGGTCTCACTAGCCTCTTCTTACAGACTACTACTGTCGGAACATTGTCATTTTTTTATCGTTTTTAGACATTTGTCAAAAAGCAACACGGGGATGGGTTTAGGGTTATACCACAATAGAGAGATAGTTGTGTGATCGACACTAGTGGTTCTATAAAACTGATCTTCTCATAAGTCTCGGTTAGTTTGATCACTATTAGAGGGTGTAAAAATTGTCTGCAATACCTAATTTATAGAATGCGATAAAAATAAGATATTAATAAATATTTCATGATAAAATACGATCATTAGATTTATTTTTCACTCGTATAGCCACTCGGATTCAATTGTTCGAATACAAATGAGTTTATATATTTTTTTTTGTAGAATTTTAGGTTGCCTAAGTATGAGGGTGTCAATGGGTTTTCCCATTGACCAATAGAGATAGAATTTTGTACTTGTGATTCCACTTGCACCCAAATTAGGATGGCTAATAAATATATGTGCGAGACACTCATGTCTCATCCTCACTCGCATAACAACGTACTATTATCTTATATTCACCACAAACTCTTGATAAGAATTTTATTTATAATTTTCTAATCTTCAAACTCCAAGATGAAGGCACTGTATGTAATTATATCTTATTTGAATGATACTACCTCTCCACAAGATCAGTTTAGTGAGGCATTACTGTAATTATAAATTGTTATTTCAGCATGGAGGTATTTTAATGGCTTAATTAAATAATAAATTTAATCTATAGAATTGAGTGACCAAAGGGAAAGGGAAAGGGAATGGTGGGAATCTTGATGGTGAGTATATGTTGAACACAAGTTGATTGTAATTTCAACATTGAGGGACCACTTTAACGGCTTAATCAAATAATGAATTTAAACTATAGAATGTGATAACTATCTCGATTATCTTCTAAAAATAAAACTTCAAACCTACTCTAATACCCAGCACTACATCATCTGTCGAAAATGGTGCCCGGCGTGATGGTGGATGAGATAATCCTCAGTGTTAGGAGTGTCAAACGCAGTAGTCACACCCTGAAGATCAAAATACTGTTGATGTAGCTGCTCAGCCCCTTGAAGCTCCTTCTGGCGCCGGAGCTCGAGGACCTTCCGGTGCGAGTTGGAGTGCTTCGTCAGCGTAAATGTCGGACTGGCAGCAGGCCGGTATTCGGGCACAAGACGGCCTGACTTGTACCTTACCCCGCATGCATTGCATAGCGTCTTTGGGCCCATGGGCCCAGTCCGCCACTGCGGCGTCTTGTCAGTTGCACAGTGAAGGCACCTTCGAGCCTCTACAAGGGAGTCCCCTTCTGGTGCCACGAACTTCTTTTTTATACATCTAGCGTTCTTCTTTTCTGCCCGCAGAATCGCGCTTAGGGTAGACCCGTCATGCTCATCAAGGGAGGAGCTTTCCGACGACTCATTCAGGATGATGAACCGGGAGGCCCACTTGCATGGGACAGCTCGGGACCTCTTGCTCCGGGCCTTGGCAGGGACCGAAATGTCCGGTTTGAAGATCGGGGTGTTAATGTTGGGGGTACGATGGTGTTGGGTCGTCTTGAGCGGTTCGTGCTGGAAAGTGCATGTAGTCTCGGATTCTTCGTCGGCTCCATGCTTAATTCCGGATATCATCTCCAGCTTCTTCAGGTCCTCGGTGGAGAACGATTCCTCGACGAAATTCGACAGCCACTCGAGCTGGGCATCATACTGTTTGTTAATCATGAATTTATTAGGCCAAAAGAAAGTATCGATACCTTAGAAAATACATAAGATATTTAAAATAAAATGTAACCATATTGCCCCACGCATTTCCAAAAGTATTCAACAAAAATAATAAGTATAGGTAGTTTGGATAAATTATATAATTCATACATAAATAATTAAAATATTTTAAATAATTATAATAATTTTAAAATAATTTGTCCATTTTAAATAAAATACTCATTTCATGATTTTTGAATCAACACTACCAATTTATTTAGTGTGACTAATATAATTAATTATTTTAGTATATATTATTAGAAATATTATAAATTAATACAAATATATATTGTTTTTATTGGTATAAAAACTACTTAAAATATGCAAATTTAATATAAAACTATTTAAATTGCACCACATTTCTATTTTGGTGTGATTAATTATATGATTAGAATATAAATTATTTTAAATCTTCTAAATTAGTATAAATACAATTTTTTATTATTTATTGGTACAAATATATATTATTATCTTATTAAATTTTACTATTTATATTATAAATTTAATGAGTTTTTGTATATCAAAGTACGAAAAATAAGTATTTATTTCAATCAAAACATTTAAAATAATATATGTATTATATATAATTAAATTGATCAAAATTAATCTTTTATACTAAAAGAGGTGTATCTTCACGAGTTATTCCGCAAACGGATTACAAAAAAGAATATTTGTACCAATTTGAAATATGAGAAATAATTTATATATCAAGTAGAAAATTTATATTTTAGCGAATAAACGATCTTCAAATTTTCATTGAAATTCCATTGTTTGTGACATTAGGATAATGTCTCTGCATGTCTGCATAATATACGATCGTGCGGTGGGTTACCGGTACACACAGCTCGCTTGAGAAGTGGTCGTTTTCATCAAAACCCCCCTGCCCCCCAGCCATGCCGGCAACCGCAAAGCCCGTGCCGCATCCCGAGAACGTGGCCGAGGTGCAGCTGTCCACAGCCGTGACAGTCGACGAGTCGGTGGAGTTTCCACTGGCAGCACCATCAACCCTGCTGGCCATGTCATCTCCGACCAAACCCGCATCGTCCTTGGAGAAGTCCAGCAGGTCCTCGACCGCGAAATGCTGCTCCTTGCCCTCGAGCGCCACCACCCAGGGGTGCTGGTCAGGCGCCTCCATCGAATTCCCCACGTGTGTGTTTGCTGTATGAGGAGGGATTTTTGTCGGCAGTGAGCGAGCTGATCAGGGAGCTGCGTCCATGAGGTTAAATTATGCAGATGGAGTGAAGAGGAGAGGAGAGGAGAGGAGAGAAGAGAAGAGAGAGTGTAGCCTCTATATGGTGAAGGAGAGGGCTATCAGGCGACAACTACGGAGAGAAGTGAGGTCCGTTTGTGGCCACATTTGAAAGTCAGTAACGAGAGAAGGGGACAAGGGGGTAGAGGAAAATTACTGGTTTTGATGAAAATAATTGTGCTTTGCCATGGAAAAAGCGAGGTAAAAACAAAATTATCAAATGATTATTTTGAAAATGGGAATAGTGGTATTACTTAAATATTAAAAATACTTATTAAATATAAAATAAAATAAAATATGTTAATTAATTATAAACAATATTTAAAATGTTCTATTAAATATTAATTTAATATAATATCTGGTTGGGATGATGAGAACAGTTTAAATTTAAAAACCAATTATCGGTTGTGAGTGAGATTTAATATCATACTTAATTGGCAATGATGATTACCTCAAAATGAAAACCCACTATTTAGTGGTATTTTAAACATCACAACTTAGAGTAGTGATGTGAAAATCGCGCTAAAAATCTACTTATTGGTTGTAAGTAGATCATACCCGTTTGGTATAATAAAACTTAATTGAAGGAAGTGGAAAACTCGTTTATCGGTTATAAGCGGAGATATCCTTATACCCGATTGGTATGATTGATAGTTGAAAATATGTTTTATCGAAAGTGCTCTCCCCTTACTATGTGCCACTGCTTAAATAATTTGGGAGACCTTATTAACGGGGGCTCAAATAGCTCTTATAGGTCGGGGGCCTCGGTTTTGAAACTTGAGGGCTAATATGCTCAATTTTGAAAATTTCAAACAGTGGGTCATAGGCTAATTGGCACAAGTAGGAGCTTATAAACAAATATTAGATATATGCCATAAAACTTTAAGGAAATGAATTGTTTGTTCATGGTACCAAAACAGGACCGACATATTTAGTCAACAAGTGGCAGTGCGACATAATAGGTCTCCGGACTAGTCAATACAAACAACTGCAGGTTGGGTTGATGGTCGGGGCCGTTGGACCAGTGGCACCACATATTATAAGGCATGAGATAAAAATATTGATTGTGCATGCACTGTGTGTACGGGACCTTAAAGACGTCCAAGAGGGGTAGTGACGTGTCCTAGGGCCCAAGACGAACCGGTGGATATAAGGGCAGTTTGTCGGACCAGGTGACCTTACGAAGCTCGACGTAGCTTCAAGCGCACGAGATCGGGGTGGAGACGGGATGAGGTCTTTGTCCTCATACGGACACGGAGAATTGATTTCGGGATTGAGGGTCGGATGTCGCGTTCATCCACTCATTCTCAGGGTAGAAGTAGACGTGCTTCTATCTAGGTGGCCGGTAAAGTCGCTCCAATGTCACAAGTGGGTTCAGTGGAAGGGCTGGCCTGCGATTGTGTGACTGACCTTCATGATGAAGGATGTGTGTTGGGTGATGACACACCGTGATTAATAAGAAATGATGAAAAACTAAGACTTTTAAAGTGGAGAAAATCTAAAGGAAATTAAGGAGTTTAGCACACTCCAACTTGAAAATGTCACACTCGGTAGGGTAAAGGTTTTAAAAATCAGTATTTGAGGAAAGGATATTTTAAAAGAAAATAAGGAGTTTGGCACACTTCGATTAAAGCTGTTTTATTTATGAAAACTCACTCCCAACCCCCACTTATTGAGTTGTAGAACTCACCCCCTCCCTTATATCCCTTTCAGGAAACCAAGGAAAAATCAATCTTAAAGACTTTTTTGTATAGGAACTATAAAATCAGGTATGTCCATTTTTCAATTTTGTATAATGTTATTCCAGGAAAAGTACTAGTTTAAGAGACGTCATACTCCTCCCAATTTTAAAATAGGGGAAAACCCTTAGTAAACTGGGAAGAGTGGCGGGTTGCTCATGAGGATCCGACCAAATCGAGTCAGGGCGTGACATCCTCAATCTTCAAACGATTCAATAGCACTTTGAATCGCATGTTTTGATGCTAGAACGAGCTCAAATGAAGCTTCACTGGAAAACAGACTGTAGAGAGAGAAAGCTTACCATCGGGGGCACGATGGTCCGAGCTTTCAATCTGGGCAGATAGCTCTCATCCTGAGGTTCATCCTAGAATCAAGAATCGCATCAATTGATGTCGAATTGAGTTAGAATTTCATCATCGAAACTTTTTCGATTCTCTCTCTAGCACTGGTTGGAAATTATAGAGGGGAGTCAAATTAGCTTACCTTTTTGTTCTAATTCAGTCGTGGGAGAGATGAAAAAGTGTTGGGAGGGCTTGGTTTGGCCTAAGGAGGGCTCGAAATAGCCGATTTCAGCTCGGCCGAAATATGGCAGCTTCGGTCCGTCGGAGCTGCTTCACTGTTCCATCACGCCAGCGTTTCTTCGTTGACCCTCGGAGTAAACGGAGACTACAGGCATATAGCTGACTTCTCCCCAGTTCTAAATAACCCAACATCACCTTCTTTGGCTAAAAAATAACCCTATATCGGAGCTCTAGTTCAAGCTTCACCAAAAAATAGAGCTGTTGAGAGAGAGAGTGAGCTTTTCAAGTGTGGAGAGGATGAATGGAGAGGGGCTCTTTATATAGAGAGCTTGAGGACTCGTCGGTCATTTGTTTGGCACCTTTATAACAGATATTGATGGCCTGAAATGTATGGAACGGAGACCTTTCCTCTTCACCGACGCTGCTTCGATTTTCTGGCGAGTGAACAGGACTGGACCGGAAGAAGATGACATTGTTCCAAACCGGACCGGATCGGTCTGAACTAGGTTCAAAGCTTAAACCGGCCGGTTCACTCCCCATTCGACCGAGTTTTTCAAATCTAAAAGTTTCTAAATTCATTTTCTATCCAATGGTGGCCTCAAATCTCAAATTTAAATTATTTAAGCCACTTAGAAAAATGAATTTAGAATCCAGTTCAATAGTGGTTCAAACCGGTCCAAACCGGTTCAATTCGGTTCACTTGAACCAGTTAGGTTTTCATCTCCAATTCACCCTAAAGTCCTTTTTCATGACTTTTATGACTCCTTAGGTCACTTAGGGTCTATAAAATTCCCATTTTACTATCTCTCTATCAGTTCTGATTCATAAACCGACTCAGTTCTTAAACCGACTCGGTTCTTAAACCAGATTTAATCCGAATCGAGTCCGGTTCACCTGAACCGGTCTGGTTTTTCTCTCCCACTTTGTTATAAGGTTTCTTCCCAAGGTTTATAAATCTCTTTGGGTCACAAAGGAGTTGATGTCCATTTGGTGTTTGCTTAACATGCATACTCTTCCCTTGTTCTTTCAATTAGCCCTTTTTACATCCTTCACTTAAGGAATTTTTTTTTCCTTTATATCATTTAATCCCTCCATGGAGTTTATCATAACTAGATATACCTTACTTAAGGGTATATCCTTAGATTCACATCTCTCTTTGCTTAGAGCAACATTTTTCCCTTTGAGGTCCCGTACTCAAAATTGGGAGTTCCATGATACCTAACCATTCTCGTGTCTAGTTAACCTCTTGGTTGTTGAAACCCTTAGCTCTACATCCTTTAGAGCATTACATACTTGTTTTCACGAATTTCCTTGTCATCACATTTTGGTCCTATTTCGACTCTTCATTCATCTGTTGCTCATCACAATTCAGTCCAAATTTTATGTTTGACATTGTCATTTTTACTAACTGATTCTTTCTTATTTTGAGTCATGTTTTCCTCGGGACTGTTGGGTTTACCTGCCCCTTATAGCGTAATGTTTTCTAGATCTTGTCTCTATTTCCATTAGATTTTCAGAACACCTCCTTTAGTATTATTCCCAACTTTCCAACCTCTTAGGGATTGTATAACTTCATCCCTCTTTTCTTTTGGTAGTATTCCTCGACTACCTTTACCGTTGTCCGCATCAACTTACAAAACAGTGTCGTTTCTCCTTACCCACTCATCTTTTTTCAACTTCCTTATTGGTTCTTTCTGGTTCCAATTATTTGATTTCCAGATATTTTACTAACATGCTGGGATTCATCCTTTCTTAGGTCTATCCTCATTCCCAATGACATCCTTTACTCAAGAATTTTCCTTTGGCCTTAATCCACTCTTACTTGTTCGTAATCATTTCATAGTTCATTATTCCCTTTTAACCCTTTTTCAGTCTATTGTTTTGTTCTGGGAGTTCCCTAATTAGGATTTCATTCTCCAATGTGTCCCTCAAGGTAGAGACTTTCATTCTAGGAGCTACATGCTGAACCTTCTTACAATTCCTTGAAGGTTTCTACCTCCATTTTCCTTACTTTTCCTTCTATACTGAGGCATTTGCCCACTTAGAATCCTTCCCCATCTTAAAATTCCAGTTTGTCCCTTATTCTTTATTTGAGGAATGTATTAGTCTTATTTCGTGTACTTCATATTATGCTCAGTTGTTCACTCTTTAGGCTTCATTATACGCGTGTAGACTATGATCTGTCTTACCAATTGTGGTTATTCCTCCATAACCACATCTTATTTGGTGGGCTTACTTTCCCAACATTTCTCAAACGTTCTTTCCTTCATTACATTTTTATGGATAGTCTACTCATTCTTATTTGTCACAACATCTTTTAATATGCTTCCTTGGGTTTCTTTCACCTTAATATGCATTTTATTTGCGAATTCGTCTCCTTACCTCTCGTCACCTGGTTTCATTTCTTCTTTATTACGCATGTATCATTTCTTAGAATTTCCTTATTTGGGAGGATTCTTACCCTTTTCTCCTGTAATTTATTTTTCATACATCTTTAAAGACACCTAACTTTAAATGATGTCCCTTGTTGCTATTCTTTTATGCTTACCTTTACTCTTGAGATCCTATGTATACGTTTTTCGTACTCCATCCTCATTCTCACTTGTACCTCAGTACATGTCTAGAGCTAACATCCACCTAGTTTCAAAATCCCTTGATCACCCTTCGAGAGGTTCGCTTAACCGTGTCAAGACTTTTAATTATAAATTCGGTTTTGGCCATTGATTTCTTTTAAGAATTTTCCTTCGTTCTTCTTTTCCAATGATTTGGCCTTTTCACTCCTTCCTTCTTTATCGTGGTTTAAATCCATGGTTCTCTCGAAGACCAGTTCTTTAACTATCTCCTTCTCACTATTTTTCTGATCCAATCATCTGGGCAGCTATATCACTCATCCTTCATACCCATCCTTTTGTTCTTCATAGAGTGTAGTCTTTACTACATCTCAACCTTTCTTAGAATTTTGTTTATTCTCTTTGACCATCCTGTTGCTACTAATTTCTACTTGGTTCTCTTGGAATTGTTATTTGGCTCTATTACTCTTCCAAAGTAGGTCATACTTGGCCTCTGATACATCCTTTCAAGAAGTTTCTAACGATGAATTGGTTCCTTGCACTCAATGTTATGTCCATTTGACAACCAATGATTCCTTTGAGGTACTTAGTTATATGCATCCCTCTAGAGTTCCCTTTCATAGTGTATTCCTTCTCTTCTTCACTCTCACTGTTTCATTCCCTATAATTTCCGGAGGATGTTTTTTTGTGTTTGCCCCTTATGAGAGGGTTCTAGGTATACATCCCATGTACTTTATCCCTATTCTTGTGGTATCCTTCTCGGTTTGACCTTCTTAAGAAGAAGTTTAAATTTGGCATTCACCTCGCCATTTCTTGACCTCCTTGTGAACCGCTTACTTAACCTGCTCCATGGTTTCACTCTCCAGTCCTTCATCTCTTTCGTGACCTTTGAGGAGGTATTGTCCTAAATCTATGAGGTGTGGAATACACCTTCCTATAATAGTTTATCTTGGTACATGTCCTTAGTAAGGTTGGGCACTTCTTCACGTAATGTCCCCATCGTTCATACTTGTAATAGGTTATTCCCTTGCATGGATTGTTGTGGCTCCATCTTTCCTTCGAGTATTGTGGGGCTTTTTCAGGGTTACTAGTGGTTTGATGCTTTGCCGTCCTTGATTCTGAATACTTTGACAGTTTTCTTGCTGAATCTCCTATGCTAAAGGGTCATGGTAAGAGTCCTCCTAGGTTTCTTAATTCCATAATTCATCTTCTATAACTGAAATGTAACTTTTCCTTAATTTCTAGGATGGTGTGGGTTTGTTTGGTTATTTGCCTCAGGCCATCTTCCTAACAAGATCACTTCATTGGGAGATAGAGATTTAAGAATTTGAGTACTTCATTAACAGTGGATACAAAAGGTTGGGGTTTTAAACTTATTACAAAAATATATTCATAGAATAGATAGGAGGCTACTGTTTTCTTGACAAGTATCCTCCTCGATAAGTTTATACTTTTGTACTAGTACTCCTGACTTTAAGCTTGGCTTTCTTGGTACATAGGACTGTGACCCTAACATGTCCCAGCACGATACTCCTTGGTGGTATCAGATATTTCCTCATTTGGTCCTTTGGGGCTTCTACTATATCTCAGGCATTGGGAAGCTTCTAGAGTTGTCTTCCTACGAGTACAGGATGTTGAGTAGAGTTATTCCTAGTTTTCTTGGTTTCTCTCCTGGGAGCCATCTAAAAATTTTAAGGTACATCCTATTAGTTACTATATTTTCAAGTCATGATTATGTATTCGAGGAATCAGGCTCTGATACCACTCTAGTTGTCACGCCACGACCCAGTTTGGTCGGATCCCCGTGAACAACCTGCCTCTCTTCCGGTTTATTTAAGGGTTTCCCCTTATTATAAACCATAAAGAGTAAGGCGTCCTTTAAACCTGCACCTTTTCCTGGAATAACATAAATCAAAACTACATAACATTTTAAATTTATCATACCTGTCTCACAAGCATCTTAGTTGATGGTCTTTAATAGGAGGCTTTCCGAAATTTCATGAAAGGGATATAAGGGAGGGGGTGAGTACGACTACTCAGTGAATGGATTTTTCAAAACTTATAACATTTAGGAAAAAGACTTGTATTGGAGTGTGACAGACTCCTTTCTTTCAAACATCCTTTCATATCAAATCTTGGTTTTTACCACCATTTCCTTATTAATCATGGTGTGTCATCACCCAATACGTATCCTTCATCATGAAGGTCAAATACACATTTGCAGGCTAGCCCGTCCACTAAACCCACTTGTGGCATCGGAGCAACTTTACCGGCCACCTATATAGAAGCACGTCCACTTCTATCCTGAGAATGAGTGGATGTACGCAACATCCGACCCTCAATCCCAAAATCAATTCTTTGTGTCCGTATGAGGACAGAAACCTCATCCCATCCCCACCCCGGTCTCATGCGCTTGGTGCTACTCCAAATTTCGCACAGTCACTTGGTACGACGAAACTGCCCTTATACTCACCAGGTTGTCTAGGGCCCTTAGGATGCATCACTACCTCTCTTGGGCATCTTGATGGTCCCGCAATCACAATGCATGCACAAACAATATTTTCTTATTATGCCATGTAATCTATGGTGCCATTAGTCCAACGGCCCCGACCTTCAACTCAACTTGCAGTTGTTTGTGTTGATTGGTCCGGAGACTTGTCATGTCGCACTGCCACTAGTTGACTAAATATGTCTGTTCTATCTTGGTACCATAACCAAACAATTCATTTATTAAAGTTTTATGGCACATATCTCATGTTTGTTTATGTGCTCTTACTTGTGCCCACTAGCCTATGGCCCACTATTTGAGATTTTCAAAACTGAGCATAGTAGCCCCCAAACTATAAGAGCTATTCAAGCTCCCGTCAAGAAGGTCTCCCAAATCATTTAAGCAGTGGCACATAGTCAGGGGAGAGAACTTTTGATAAAATATATTTTCAACTGTCCATCATAACAACCGAGTATGAGGACATCTCCGCTCATAACTGATGAACGAGTTTTCCACTTCCTTCAAGTAAGTTTCATCATACCAACTGGGTATGATCTACTTACAACCAATAAGTAGTTTTTCTCTATGATTTTCACATCACTTCTCTACGTTGTGATGTTTAAAATACCACTAAGTAGTGGGTTTTCATTTTGAGATATTTATCATCCCCAACCAGGTATGATATAAAATCCCACTCACAACCGGTAAATGATTTTTAACTTTAAGTTGTGCTCATCATCATTTACAAAAATGGTAAGTTTTACCCCAAAATTTTCAAAATTCCTCAATTGGTCATCTAACATTATTATCATACCCAATTGACCCTCAATTTCATAAAATTGCATTTTGGTCCTTTGAATTTCAAAAATTCCCAAGTCTCCCCAATTTTTCCTCCAATTTCAACTTTTTAACACAACCGAATTTGATTACATCAAATTGACCAATCAAACACTTTTAATTGATGAAATTGAAGTTAAAATTGAATTCCTTCATCTTCATACGATTCAATAGCACTTTGAATCGCAAGTTTTGATGTCGGAACGTGCTCAAACGGAGCTTCGCTGGAAAATAGACTCTAGAGAGAAAAAGCTTCGAAAGCTTACCGTCGGTGGCTCGACGGTCCGAACTTTCGATCTTGGCAGATAGCTCTTATCTTGAGATTCATTCTAGCATCAAGAATTGCATCAATTGGTGTCAAATTGAGTTAAAATTTCATCATCGAAATTCTGCCAGTTCTCTCTCTAGCACCGGTCGGAAATTGTAGAGCTGAGCCAAATTAGCTTACCTTTCCATTCTAATTCAGTCCTAGGAGGACTGAGGAAGTGTTGGGAGGGCTTGGTTCGGTCTGCCAGAGCTGCTTTACTATTCCATCACGTCGGCATTTCTCCGGCAACCCTCGGAGCAAATGGAGACTACAAGCGGGTAGCTGACTTCTCCCCGGTTCTAAAGAACTTGACTTCGCCTTCTTTGGCTAAAAAATGACCCTATATCGGAGCTCTGGTTCGAGCATCACCGGAAAATGGAGCTATTGAGAGATAGTGAGCTTTTTAGGTGTTGAGAGGATGAATGGAGAGGGGCTCTTTATATAGGGAGCTCGGGTACTCGTCGACCGTCCATTTGACACCTTTATAACAGATATTGATGGCCTGAAATGTATTGAATGGAGACATTTCTTCTTCGCCGGCACTGCTTCGATTTTTCGGCGAGTGAACAGTGATGTCATATGAAGGAAGAAGACGACATTGTTCTGAACCAGACCGGACCGGTCTGAACTAGGTTCAAAGCTTAAACCGGCCTGTTCACCCCTCATTTGACCGAGTTTTTCAAATTAAAAAATTTTTAAATTAATCTAAATTCATTTTCTATCCAATGGTGGCCTCAAATCTCAAATTTAAATTATTTAAGCTACCTAGAAAATTGAATTTAGAATCCGGTTCAATAGTGGTTTAAACTGGTCCAAACCAGTTCAATCCGGTTCAGCTGAACCAGTTTGGTTTTCATCTCCAATTCACCCTAAAGTCCTTTTTCATGACTTTTATGACTCTTTAGGCCACTTAGGGTCCATAAAATTCCCACTTTACTATCTCTCTATCGATTTCGGTTCATAAGCCGACTCAGTTCTTAAACCGTTTTAATCCGGTTCGAGTCCCGTTCACCTGAACCAATCTGGTTTTTCTCTCCCACTTTGTTCTAAGGTTCCTTCCCAAGGTTTATAAATCTCTTTAGGTCACAAGGGAGTTGAAATTTCTCTAATTTGCCTATTCCCCAATAAACAGGTTTGTGAACTGATTCAATTTTCTTACCTATTTCACCGGTTCTTTTCTTGGTTTTCCTTAACCTAAAAGGGCAGGGTTTACATCAATTCTCCATGTCCATCTGAGGACAGAGACCTCATCCTGACCCCACCCTGGTCTCATGCGCTTGAAGCTATGTCGAGCTTCGTAAGGTCACCTGATCCGACAAACTGCCCTTATGTCCACCAGGTTGTCTAGGGCCCTTGGACACATCACTACCCCTCTTGGGCATCTTGAAGGTCCCGTACATAGAGTGCATGCACAATTAGTATTTTCACATCATGCCATATAACATGTGGTGCCACTGGTCCAACGGCCTCGGCCTTTAACTCAACTTGCAGCTGTTTCTTGACTAGTCAAGAGACCTGTCATGTCACACTACCATTAGTTGACTAAATATGTTGGTCCTGTCTTGGTACCATGGCCAGACAATCCATTTATTTAAAGTTTTATAGCATATATCTCATATTTTTTATATGAGCTCTCGCTCGTGCTAATTGGCCTATGACCCACTATTCGAGATTTTCAAAATCGAGAATATTAGCCCCCAAGTTCCAAAACCGAGGCTCTTAGCCTATAAGAGCTATTCGAGCTCATGTAAAGAAGGTCTCCCAAATCATTTAAGTAGTGGCACACAGTCAGGGGAGAGCATTTCCGATAAAATATGTTTTCAACTATCCATTATACCAACCAAGTATAAGGACATCTCCGCTCATAACCGATGAACGGGTTTTCCACTTCCTTCGAGAAAGTTTCATCATACCAATCGGGTATGATCTACTTATAACCGGTAACTAGTTTTTCCACGTGATTTTCACATCACTTCTCTAAGTTGTGATGTTTAAAATACCACTAAGTAGTGGGTTTTCATTTTAAGGTACTTATCATCTCCAATCGGGTATGATATAAAATCACACTCACCCATTAATGCAGTGAATTCCACTCGATCGGTTCTTTGTATTCACGTGAGCTTGTCCTTGCTGACGTTCTCGATACTTTATATTCCTACATGATATGAATATACTTGTTCATTATCTCTCAGCCTAATAGCCTTCATTCATTCCAAATGTATGAGAAAACCAAACTTTCTATTTATTTGCAATTAGGCCCCTAAAGTTATTTTTCTTTACCTTTAAGTCCCTAATGCCGATTTTTCCTCAAATTGAGTCCCAAAACTTTTAAAATTTATGTTAGGACCTCAATTTATTCAAATTCACAAAAAAGGGGTTTAATTTCCTAAATTTCCAATTTGGTCCCCCCAACTTTTCCAAAATTACCATTTGCCCTTCCTTTACAAAAATGGTAATTTTCACCCCAAAAATTCTAAAATTCCTCAATTGGCCCTTTAACATTCTTTTCATGCCCAATTGACCCTCAATTTTATAAAATTATATCTTGATCCTACGAATTTTTGAATATCTCTAATTTTCCCCACTTTCATCTTCCTAATACAGTCGAACTTGATTTAATCAAATTGACTGATTAAATACTTCTAATTGTTGAAATTGAAGTTAAAATTGAGTTTCTACATCTTCATACGATTCAATAGCACTTCGAATTGCAAGTTTTGACGTCGGAACGAGCTCAAATGGAGCTTCGCCAAAAAATAGACTATAGATAGAGAAGCTTCAATTACTCACTATCAAGGGCACGTCGATCCGAGGTTTTGATCTAGGCAAATAGCTCTCATCGTGAGGTTCATCATTGAATTAAGAATTGCATCAATTGATTCCGAATTGAGTTAGAATTTCATCATCAAAATTCTGTTGGTTCTCTTTACCACCGGTCGAAAATTGCCGAGGGGAGTTGAATTGGCTTACCTTTCAGTCCTAATTCGGCCATGGGAGGGGTGACAAAGTGTTGGAAGGGCTTGGCTTGGCCTGAGGAGGCCTCGAATTGGCCGATTTCAGCTCGACTGAAATAGGGCAGCTTCGGTCCATCGGAGCTACTTCACTGTTCCATCACGCTCGCGCTTCTCTGGCGACCCTTGGAGCAAAGGGAGACTACAGTCGTGTAGATAACTTCTTCCCGGTTCTAAAGAACCCAACCTCACCTTTTTTGGCTCAAAAAAGTGCCCAAGTCGGAGCTTTGGTTCGAGCTTCATCGGAAAATGGAGTAGTTGAGAGAGAATGGAGTTTTCATATGTGGAGCGGATGAATAGGGAGGGGGTCTTTATATAGGCAGCTCGGGGACTTCTTGGCCATCCGATTGGCACCTTAATGGCGGTCATTCATTGTCTGAAACTCCTTGGTCGGAGACTTTTCAGCTTCATCGGCGCTGCACGATTTTCCGGTGGGTGAATAGTGTTGTCATATCAAGGAAGAAGATGACACTGTTCCGAACCAAACCGGACCGGTCCAAACCCCCCATTCCACCAAAATTTTCAAATCTAAAAATTTCTAAATTTATCTAAATTCATTTTCTATCCAATGGTGGCCTTATATCTCAAATTTTATTTTTTAAGCCACCTAGAAAAATGAATTTAGAATTCGGTTCAATAGTGGTTCAAACCGGTTCAATCCAGTTCACCTAAACCGATTTAGTTTTCATCTCCAATTCATTCTCAAGTCCATTTCCATGACTTTTGGGTCTCTTTGGGTCACTCGGGATCCATCAATTTCCCGGTTTTCCCTTTCTCTATCGGTTCCGGTTCATAAACCGGTTCAATCTAGTTGGATCCAGTTCATCTAAACTGGTCTGGTTTTTCTCTTCCAATTCGTCCTAAGGTTCTTTTCTAAGGTTTTATGAACCCTTTGGATCACCCGGGAGTTGTAAATTTCCAAATTGCCCATTTCCAAATGATTAGGTTTGTGAACCCATTTGGTTTTCTTACTCGGTTTGACTGGTTCTTTTTCCTAGTTTTCCTTAACTCAAAAGGGCGGGTTTACATATGACAAGTTTAAAAATTTATGCAGTTTTTATTTATGTTATTCCAGGAAAGGTGCAGGTTTAAATGATGCCTTACTCCTCACGGTTTTAAAAAGAAAGGGCAACCCTTAGTAAGTCGGGAGAGTGGTGGGTTGATCACAAGGATCCAACCAAACTGGGTTGGGGCATGTCAAAGGGCCCCTACTGCCCTAGATGCCAGAGGACTCATGAAGGGGCGTGCCAAGCATGTTTTGGATGCGGACAGCTTGGGCACTATGCGAGGAACTGCCCAGTACTCCGAGGCAATGCCCAACAAAATACCCCTCAACCACCACCTGGAAATCAGAGGGCACCCAACGGGGGAAGGGAAGCACCCACTAGAGTCCCGGCTAGAGTTTACAACCTCACTCAGTAAGAAACTCGGAAGGACCCTAGCGTAGTAGCTGGTACATCCCAACCCCTCCCTTAAGACAAGCCTGTAACTTCAAGTCATGTAGTCCTTGTTCTTAAATCAATAAAAGTTCCATTCTCTCAAATATTTCACTTGGGGCATGTACAAATATTCGGGAAAGGGGTATACACCCCCTTCGACTCAAGGGTCGAACGATCCTTCATCAAGGAGACCCTAGTTCTAGTCTTTCCTAGGGAGCTCATGCCTCTCACGTCACCCCTCAACATCCTTACACAGTTGGGAGAGGAGTTAGCCCGAAACGAACTCCTAAAGGCATGTGAGATCCAGATTGGAGGAGTGACCTTGGAGGCAGACTTGATCCCCTTACCACTAAAGGAAGTGGAGGTCATCATGGGGATGGAATGGCTGACCACGCACCATACAAAAGTTGATTATGTGAATAAGCAAATAATGTTCCACGCCCCCGGGATGGAAGGGGCATTATTCGAAGGGGAGAAAGGGAGAGCGAGAGTACACATGATGTCCTACATTAAGGTGCAAGACATGTTGTGAAAGGGGCGTAAGTTGTTCCTCGCATTGATCACTAGCAAAGATTTGAAGAGGAAATGACCTAAAGAGATCCTAGTAGTAAACCGCTACCCAAACGTATTCCCTAAAGAGTTACCAGGACTATCCTTGGATCGCTAACTAGAATTTGTGATTGAGGTGGTGCCAAGAACACACCCCATATCATAAGCCCCCTACTGTATGGCACCCGTAGAACACAAGGAGCTTAAGGAATTGTTAGATGAGCTACTAGAGAGGGGCTTTATACACCCGAGCCAATCTCCGTGTGGTGCACCGGTCTTTTTCATCAAGAAAAAGGATGGGAGCATGAGACTCAGCATCAACTACAAAAAACTAAACCAGGTGACCATAAAAAATAAGTACCCTCTCCCAAGAATAGATGATTTATTCGATCAACTAAGGAGAGTCGCATACTTTTCCAAGATTGACCTATAATCAGGGTATCACCAATTGAAGATCTGGGAGGAGGATGTACAGAAAATTACGTTCCAATCATGATACGGGTACTACGAGTTCTGGGTGATGCTCTTCGAACTAACAAATGTGCCTGTAGCCTTTATGGACCAAATGCCCTTTGGGTGTTCCGACCTTTTGGGAGGTTTCCTGATATTGCATGGAACATGCAATAGTCGGGTAATTCGAGTGAGTCTAAGGCCAATGGGTATGGGTGTAGTCCCATCGACAGGATAAGGTTTATGTAAACCCCGCACATTTGAGTTAAGGAAAACTGGGAAAAGAACCGGTCAAATCGAATAAGAAAACCAAACCGGTTTACATTTGGGAATAAGCAAAATGAAAATTTACAACTTTCGGTTGATCCAAAGGATTTATTAAATATTGGAAAAGAAGCTTAAGACAAACTAGAAAACAAAAACCAAATTGGTTCAGGTGAACTAGATTCCATAAGAACTTTAAAGTTAAGCGTGCTTACCTGAGAGTAGTGTGAGGATGGGTGACCTCCCTTCCTGGGCTTCTCTCTCTCTCTCTACTGCTCCATTTCCCGGTAAAGCTCGAACCAGAGCTTCGACTTGAACAAAGGCCGGGCTCTTTAGAACCGGGGAGAAGACAGCTACCTGATAGCAAACTCCAGTCAATTCGAGAATCGTTAGAGAAGCGCCGACATGATGGAATTGTGAAGCAATTCCGGCGGACCGAAGCTACCCTATTTCGGCCAAGCTGAAATTGGCCATTTCAAGCCCTTCTCAAGCCAAACCAAGCCCTTCCAACACTTCCTCAACCTTTCCACGACCGAATTAGGACCAAAAGGATGAACCTCAGGACGAGACCTATCTACCCAGATCGAAAGCTCGGACCGCCATGCCTTCACCGGAACGCAAAATATCGGGAACGCCAGCAAGGACAAGCTCGCGTGAATACAAAGAACCGGTCTAGTGGAATTCACTGCATTAACGGGTGAGTGGGTTATTCACATCATACCCAGTTGGGATGATAAGCACAGTTTAAAGTTAAAAACCATTTAATGGTAGTGAGTGGGTTTACTAACATCATACTCGGTTGGGGATGATAAGTGCCTCGATATAAAAACCCACCGTTTAGTGGTATTTTAATCATCACTACTTAGAGAAAGTGATGTAAAAGTTATGCGGAAAAACTACTTACGGGTTGTAAGTAGATCATACCCGGTTGGTATGATGAGACTTCCTCGAAGGAAGTTGAAAACCCGTTCATCGGTTATGAACGGAGATGTCCTTATACCGATTGGTATAATGGACAGTGAAAACCTATTTTGTCAAAAGTGTTCTCCCCTGACTGTGTGCCAATGCTTAAACTATTTGGGAGACCTTCTCGACGGGGGCTCGTATAGCTCTGATAGGCCAAGGGCCTCGGTTTTGGAACTTGGGGGCTAAATGCCCGATTTTGAAAATCTCGTACAGTGGTCCCAAGGCCAGTTGGCACGAGCAGGAGCTCGTAAACGAATATGATATATGTGCCATAAAACTTAATAAGTGAATTGTTTGGCCATGGTACCAAGATGGGACCGACATGCTCAGTCAACTAGCGGCAGTGCGACATGACAGGTCGACGAACTAGTCAAGACAAACAACTGCGAGTTGAGTTGAGAGTCGGGGCCGTTGAACTAGTGGCACCACAAATTACATGGCAATATAAGAAAACATTGTTTGTGTATGCACTGTGAGTACGGGATCATCAAGACGCCCATGAGGGGTAGTGATACGTCCTAAGGGCACTGGACGACTTGGTGGCTATAAGGGTAGTTCATCGTTCCAAGTGTCTGTGCGAAATCTGGAGTAGCACGAAGCGCATGAGACCGGGGTGGGGACAGGATGAGGTCTCTGTCCTCATACGGACATGAAGAAGTGATTTCAGGATTGTGGGTAGGATGTCACGTACATCCACTCACTCCCAGGGTAGAAGTGGTCGTACTTCTATCCGGGTGGCAAGAAAAGTCGCTCCGAAGCCACTAGCGGGTTCAGTAGTGATACTGACTTGCGAATGTGTGTAACCTTCATGATGAAGGATGTGTGTTGGGTGATGACACACCGTGGTAAGAAATAATGGAAAAAACACAAATTTTTAAATGATGGGATTTTTGAAAACAAAGGAGTCTGGCACACTCCATATAAATGTTGTTCTTAAAAGTCAAAAGTTTTTAAAAACCCATTCACTGAGTAGTCGTACTCACCCCCTCCCTTATATCCCTTTCAGGAAATCCTGGAAAGCCTCCCCTTAAAGACCGTCAACTAAGATGCCTGTAAGACAGGATTATAAAGTTTTAAATTTCATACAGTTTTGATTATGCTATTCCAGGAAAAAGGTGCAAGTTAAAGGACGCCTTACTCTTTATGGTTTACGATAAGGGGAAACCCTTTAATAAACCGGGAGAGTGGCGGGTTGATCACGGGGATCCGACCAAACCGGGTCGGGGCGTGACAACTAGAGTGGTATCAGAGCCTGTTTTCTTGAATACATAATCAAGACTAGAAAATATAGTAACTAATAGGATTTATCCTAAAATTTGCAAATGGCTCCCAAGAGAGGAACCAAGAAAACTTGGAATGGCTCTACTCAACACCCTACCTTTGTAGAGAGACAACCCTAGAAGCTTCTCAAATGCTTGACACTAGGCTGAAATGTCGAAAGACCAAATGGGGAAGTATCTTGGAGAACGGTGCTAAGACCTATTGGTGGCACAACTCTCAGTATGGAGGAAGACGTTTATCAAGAATTTCATAGCTCCTTAGTTATTTTGCAACCATTTCCTATGATAGGGCTGAAAGCCTAATCTTTTGTATTCCCTTGTTAATAAAATACTCAAATTCTCAAAACTCTCTCTCCTGATGATGCAATTGTGTTGGGAATATGGCCTAAGGAAAATAAAGCAAACCCACACTATCCTGGAAGCTAAGGAAAAGTTACATCCTGGTTATGAAAGATGAATCAGGGAATTAAGAAACCTAGGAAGACTCTTACCATGACCCTTTAGCAAAGGATATTCAGTAAGAAAACTGTCAAAGTGATCAGACTCAAAGTACGGTAGAGCACCAAACCAATAGTAACCCTGGAAATGCCCTACTCGAAGGAAAGAAGGGACCACAACAATCCATGTAAAGTAATAACCTATTACAAGTATGAACGAATGAGACATTACCTGAAGAAGTGCCCAACCCTACTAAAGACAAGTACTAAGATAAACTATTATAGGTGTAAGGAAAGAAGGGGTGTTTCACACCTCATAAATTCAGGGCAATAACTCCTCAAAGACCACGAAGGACTGGAGACCGAAACCATAGAGCTAGCTAAGTAAGCGGTTCACCAAGAGGTCAAGAAATGATGAGGTAAATGTAAAATTTAAATTTCTTCTTAAGAAGGTTAACCCGAGAAAGAGAGTTAAAAAACTGGTCTTCGAGAGAACCATCGATTTAAACCACAGTAAAGAAAGGAGTGCATCCACAAGAGAAGACAAGACGAACATTTGATGACAAACAGGACGTATTGGGATTACAGGAATAAATCACCTTGGAAAAAGCAACTATGTCAAATAGAAAGTTCGGACCAACATGACAAGAGAAAGCAAGTTGTTACAACAAAATAGTTAGAGGGAACAAATGACACCCTAAGGAAGATCGGGAAGTAGAAGGGACTACACTCTAAAAAGGTTAGTGAAATGGATGTTAAGGACAGGAGGACTCGAGAAACAGCTACTAAGAAACTTAGACCAAACAAATGGTGGAGGCAAAGCAGTTAACGGACAAATACTCGGGAAAGCCATAATGTGAGTTCCGACAAAGAAGAGAGAGGCAAAAAGGTCAAATACTCGGGAAAAGAAGGATACAAGAAATCCTTAAAAGGACCAAGGGCCAATTAACGACTAAACTCAAGCCAAGAAAGGAATAGGCAAGCCTCTCCCACAATGATCCTGAAACAAGGAAGATTTGTATGCTCCCTAAAGAAATAGATAGGTACTTGGTACAAATAAGGATGCAAATAAAGCATAAAAGATGTGCCTAAAAGATTTGAGGAGTAAAGGTAAATATGAGAAGACGACATCAAGGGATGTCATTTAAGGGTAGAAATCCCCTATAGCAAATGTGAGAAAAGAATGTCAGGGGAAAGGCAAAGAATCCTACCAAGGAAGGAAGCCTCGGAAAGACATGTATATCCCAATTAAGAGGAAAACTAATAACGACAGACAACCAAATAGAATAAACAAAACCCTAAGAAGGAATGAGATGGATAATAGGATGGGCTTGAAGAACGAGTGTACAGCTGCCCAGACGATTGTACCAGAAAAATAAAGAATTGTGAAATGGTTGCGAACAAATCAGAGGGGGTTAAGGCCAAAGGAAAACCCTTGAGTAGAGGATATCATTGGGAATGATGATGGATCTAAGAAAGGATGAAACCCAGCATGTCGGTAAAACATTTGGGAATTTAATTAATTGGAACATGAAATACTTAATAAGGAAGTCGAAAAGGAACGAGTGGGTAAGGACAACCAACACAATTGAGTAAGTGGAGTTAATAATGGAAAAAAAAAAGAGATAGTTGAGGAATACTATCAAAAGAAAAGAGAAATGAAGTTATACGATCCCTGAAAGGTCTAAAAGCTAAGAGAGACACTTCAGAAGATGTTCTAAAAATCAAATGGACAGAGACAGGTCCTAGAAAATGCCATGCTGTAAGGACATGTAAGTCCAACAACTCGAGGAGAATATGACTTGAAGTAAGGAAGAGTCGGCTAATAAGCATGACGAGGTCAAATATAATAATTTGGACCGAATTTATAATAGACAACGAATGGATGAAGAGTCGAAATAGGACGAAAAGGTGGTGATAAAGAAATTCGCGAAAATAAGTACGAAATGCTCTATAGGACGACGAGCTAAGTGTTTCAATGATCAAGCGTTTAACTAGACACAAAAATGGTTAGTTATCTTGGAATTCCCAATCTTGAGTACTGGACCCAAAGGGGAAGAATGTTTCCATAAGCAAAATGAGAGATAAAATCTAAGAACGTATCATGAGGTAAGGTATGTCTAGTTATGAAAAACTCCATGAAGGGAGTAAATAATATTAATGAAAATGAATTTCTTAAGTGAAGGATGTAAAAAGGACTAATTAAAAGAACAAGAGAAGACTTTGCATGTTAAGCAAACACCAAAAGGGCGTCAAATGAAATGATTGCTCATGCAAGGATGTTAACTAAGTTTTGGGGACAAAACTCCTAAAAGGAGGGGAGAGTTGTAAACCCCGCACATTTGAGTTAAGGAAAACCGGGAAAAGAACCAGTCAAACCGAATAAGAAAACCAAACCGGTTTACATTTGGGAATAAGCAATATGAAAATTTACAACTTTCGGTTGATCCAAAGGATTTATTAAACATTGGAAAAGAAACTTAAGACAAACTAGAAAACAAAAACCAAATTGGTTCAGGTGAACTAGATTCCATAAGAACTTTAAAGTTAAGCGTGCTTACCTGAGAGTAGTGTGAGGATGGGTGACCTCCAGTTAAGTATGATTTTTTGTAACCCGAAATTTCGGTCAAAAATTTTTATGCGAACGTACGACTTATCATAAATAGTTATCAATTAATATATATTTAATTATTGGAATTAATACCGATAATTTAATACCTAAATTAAATTATTGGAATTAATACCGATTATTTAATACCTAAATTAAATTATTGGAATTAATACCGATAATTTAATACTGAAATTAAATTATTGGAATTAATACCAATAATTTATGGCAATATTAATACTAGTAATAAATCTCGCCCATTTAATATACAGGTTTTACGACTAAGGTCATCCCCATTTCATTCTCCTCACACCTGAACACTTCTCTCTCTCTCTCTCTACTGCTTCATTTCCCGGTAAAGCTCGAACCAGAGCTTCGACTTGAACAAAGGCCGGGCTCTTTAGAACCGGGGAGAAGACAGCTATCTGATAGCAAACTCCAGTCAATCCGAGAATCATTGGAGAAGTGCCGACATGATGGAATTGTGAAGCAATTCCGACGGACCGAAGCTGCCCTATTTTGGCCAAGCTGAAATTGGCCATTTCAAGCCCTTCTCAGGCCAAACCAAGCCCTTCCAACACTTCCTCAACCTTTCCACGGCCGAATTAGGACCGAAAGAATGAACCTCAGGATGAGACCTATCTACCCAGATCGAAAGCTCGGACCGCCATGCCTTCACCGGAACGTGAAATATCCGGAACGCCAGCAAGGACAAGCTCGCGTGAATACAAAGAACCGGTCTAGTGGAATTCACTGCATTAACGGGTGAGTGGGTTATTCACATCATACCCAGTTGGGATGATAAGCACAGTTTAAAGTTAAAAACCATTTAACGGTAGTGAGTGGGTTTACTAACATCATACTCGGTTGGGGATGATAAGTGCCTCGATATAAAAACCCACTGTTTAGTGGTATTTTAATCATCACTACTTAGAGAAAGTGATGTGAAAGTTATGCGAAAAAACTACTTACGGGTTGTAAGTAGATCATACCCGGTTGGTATGATGAGACTTCCTCGAAGGAAGTTGAAAACCCGTTCATCGGTTATGAACGGAGATGTCCTTATATCGATTAGTATAATGGACAGTGAAAACCTATTTTGTCAAAAGTGTTCTCCCCTGACTAAGTGCCAATGCTTAAACTATTTGGGAGACCTTCTCGACGGGAGCTCGAATAGCTCTGATAGGCCAAGGGCCTCGGTTTTGGAACTTGGGGGCTAAATGCCCGATTTTGAAAATCTCGTACAGTGGTCCCAAGGCCAGTTGGCACGAGCAGGAGCTCGTAAACGAATATGATATATGTGCCATAAAACTTAATAAGTGAATTGTTTGGCCATGGTACCAAGATGGGACCGACATGCTCAGTCAACTAGCGGCAGTGCGACATGACAGGTCGACGGACTAGTCAAGACAAATAGCTGCGGGTTAGTTGAGAGTCGGGGCCGTTAGACTAGTGGCACCACAGATTACATGGCAACATAAGAAAACATTGTTTGTGCATGCACTGTGAGTACGGGATCATCAAGACGCCCATGAGGGATAGTGATGCGTCCTAGGGGCACTGGACGACCTGGTGGCTATAAGGGCAGTTCGTCGTTCCAAGTGTCTGTGCGAAATCTGGAGTAGCACGAAGCGCATGAGACCGGGGTGGGGATAGGATGATGTCTTTGTCCTCATACGGACATGAAGAAGTGATTTCGAGATTGTGGGTAGGATGTCACGTACATCCACTCATTCCTAGGGTAGAAGTGGCCGTACTTCTATCCGGGTGGCAGGAAAAGTCGCTCCGAATCCACTAGTGGGTTCAGTAGTGATACTGACTTGCGAATGTGTGTAACCTTTATGATGAAGGATGTGTGTTGGGTGATGACACACCGTGGTAACTAAGAAATAATGGAAAAAACACGAATTTTTAAATGATGGGATTTTTGAAAACAAAGGAGTCTGGCACACTCCATATAAATGTTGTTCTTAAAAGTCAAAAGTTTTTAAAAACCCATTCACTGAGTAGTCGTATTCACCCCCTCCCTTGTATCCCTTTCAGGAAATCCCGGAAAGCCTCCCCTTAAAGACCGTCAACTAAGATGCCTGTAAGACAGGTATGTAAAGTTTTAAATTTCATATAGTTTTAATTATGCTATTCCAGGAAAAAGGTGCAAGTTAAAGGACGCCTTACTCTTTACAGTTTACGATAAGGGGAAACCCTTTAATAAACCGGGAGAGTGGCGGGTTGATCACGGGGATCCGACCAAACCGGGTCAGGGCGTGACAGTTTATGTGCTTGAAAACTCTCAAAAGAATTGGTGAATTGTGTGTGAGTTAGTTACGGTGCTGAAGCCAGACAGATGAACTCATTAGGTTAGTAGTTGTTGAGCCGAAGCCGAGTAATCGACTCGTTGGGCTAGTAGTTACAAAGCCAAAGCTGGGTAATCGACTCGTTGGGCTAGTAGTTATGAAGCCGAAGTCGGGTTGTCGGGTCTGTTGGGCCAGTAACACTAAAGATGACGGCTATAAGTAATGAAAATTGTTGATTATGCATGCATGAGATGCGGAGCCATTGAGATGACCGATATGGAGTAGTGGTGGTTCTAAGGGCTACTAGACGACCTAGGGAGCATAAGGGCGGTTCATCGTCTAGTATGTCAAGAAGCTCTCGGAGCTTCACGCCCACTGAGAACGAGGTTGGAGGAGGAAGAGGTCTCGTCCCACATTGCAGACATGAAGTATGGCTTGGGTCTGAGGGTTGGACGACTGATGTCCACTTAGACTCAAGGAAGAAGTTATGAACTTTTATTAGGGTGGACGGTAAAGGCGCTCTGGTCCACAAGTGGAACTGTAAAGGACGAGACAGCAAATGTGTGATCCCTTTTTATGATAAAAAGGGTGTGTGTGATTGTGTGCCAAGCCACGAAGGGATAAATAATAAAACATAATGGATTAATGGAAAGCCCAAGTAAATATATCCTTAAGATTCCCCACTCACTGAGTTGTAAGACACATCCTCTCCCCTTTAACATTTTTCTTCAAGAAAGAGATGGTCATCTAGGAACTTCCCACACCAAGCCTCGTACCCCAGGTACGATTTATACTATTAGTTTTGTATAATGCCATTACAGGGGACAGAGGTAGACAATACGCCTGACTCTTCACGATATGGGGAGAAGTGACTGCTCGAGGTTAAGGAGAGTGGCAGGTTGATCATGGGGTTCCGACCAAACCGGGTCGAGGTGTCACAATAGGTTTTGATTTGGATTAAAAATCCAATGTTACTAGAATTGGAATTGACATATAATAGAGGCCTCTCCTCATCATTCTCCACCCGATCCACAAGCGCCTACACCAAACCAACGCCTCTTATTTTCCCATTTTTCTTACATTTTAAAGTTATTTGGTCCATTATACTCTGATTGTACTTTCATTTGGCCTCTTTTGGTTATAGATGTACTTTGTTTAGTACTTGGGTACAATGTGTGCTCAATTTTTTTTAGGCTTTAAAAGGATCATTAATATGGCACAACCCATTTCTTTTTAGGTTTAATGTATGAGCTTAGGCCCCACTTATTATTTCTTTCATATTAAATTGAAAAAAAAAATTAATTCGAATATATTTGCAATCCATATTGCCACATACAAGTAACATCAAGTAAATTAGATTCATTCTAATTTACATCGAATTTTAAATCAACTCCATTGGGTTTTAAACAAAAAATTAAATTCTGAAAATTTTCTAGTTGGAAATTTTCGGGTCACTAAAATACGGTGTTACAACTACTCCCCACATTTTTACGAGTTTTGTTCTCAAAATTTGTGTAATTAAGGTTTTCAATTTTCACCTATCAACCTATGCGTCACTTATAGTTACGTATTTTCCTGCATTAATAACCATGTCCCTAGATAATGTATTTTGAATTATCCATATTTCACCTTTCGGGACATTTATCCTTATTATAGCTTATTGTAGTTAAGGTTAACAAATATTCACTATTCGTGATCTACTTTACCCATATACACCCTTTCAGTATGCGTTAACCATTTGTACCACTTTTCCTTTTAGTAGTACTTGTTTAAGACTACATGTCTTATGTTTCAAATCATTCATAATAGGCATCTTATGACATTTGCACATTTTCATCGTTCATGCTACATGGTGGTAACCGACTGTTCCCGTAGTATTGGTTATTCATTTTGTATTGACTTTGATGATTCTCAAAGTCATTTCTACATTTCATATTCTTGTGTACCCATTTGTAAGATGACCTTCCCCATTGTCCAATCAATCATTTATTGATAAAGATTACCATGTTTGGCTCTTGCTACCAACGTGGGTCATTTATCATTTTGAGTATTGTTCATGTGCTCCATGAGCACTAGTGTCATATTTGGTCGTTATTAACTAAGTTTTCTATCTTTTGACTCTTTTGGAGTTCTGATCTATCCCACTTCTTATGGGGTCGATTCTCTTCCTTAAATTCCGCTTTCACCTCAGGTGAATTTTATCTAAGTTTCATTACTAACAAGATTTGCATCAAGAGTTGTCATTGGAATCATTATTAGAGGTCGCGACTCAATGTAGAGATTCAAGTTTCTCTTTGCTCATCTATACTCTTTCTCCTTTGACATTTCATCATTCACTTTTCTATCATCTTGGCATATTCCTTGGGGAATACATGTTTATGGGTTTTTTTAGGAAAGAGGTTCGTACAAACTTTTGTCCAAATTTCACAATTTACTCTATAAATATTCTCATTTAGCTTGTTCATAATAATAATTATACTTTATCCTTTGACGTCATTCTTCTCTAATGATGTCCTTTATTATTATCTCATTAATATCATCTTGGGTATTGAGAGGGTGGTGCATAAGACTTTATCTTGCATGTCTCTTCCCTCATTCCCACCCCCAGTAATGAAGCATATATTCACAGATTCATACCACCATTACTGTTTGTAATATTTGTGGCATTAAAATTGTCTTCTAACCTTTAACCCTTGCTCCCCTTAAATATCATTGGTGATACCTTATAAACTTGATTGTGCTTTGGGAATGCATTAGGTTGATGGCAATTTTTCACGAATATTCTAACATTGTTTGCTCATCGTTTTCCATACTTTAGACCTATGTGTCACAACATTCGTGACTGTTACTGGTCTTTTCTGTAGTTATACCTCAAGTCCCTTAGAAAGGTTATTCCTTATTTTTGCAATACGTTTATAGGTTGTTTCTACAATTGATTCTAAATTTCATTCAAACCACTTGACTGCCTCTTCTAGTGAGCCATGATTGTTTCTTTCCTTTAGGACTTTTCATTTGCTACCTTCTTATCCATTGAAGTTATTTGGAAAATATTAATGTATTCTTCCACTAACTCATGTTTCCATCATTCTTTTAGTTTCTCCCCACATTACTTTATGGGTTCTTTTATAATGATATCTTAGTATCTCTTGGGTCTACAAGATCATATACTTTTTAATTACTTGTGCTTTTATCATACATGACATCGCATGCTAAGACATCCTACTCGAGTAGTCTCATTTCCCCTCATAGTTACACTATTATATTAGTGTATTTGTTAATAACTATCTCACGATTATGTTTTGATTTACTCACTTATAATTCACTCCGTATTCAAAGGACTTTATGTTTTCGAGGACTTACTTTATACTTCTCATATTTGTCGCGTCATACAACTTGAATCACTTAAGATGAGATGTGACCCATTATTCCTTAATATCCATTAAAGAAAAATATTTTCTATGGTTCCACTAGTTCATAAAATTTTACCTCCATTATTTGTTTATAGGGGTAAAGGGGTCCCATCATAGTGTCAAGGTATGGGATTATCGAGTTACCTTTGTCACGCTTTGGTTGGATCCTCGTGATCACCCCACCACTCTCCCAATTTATTAAATGGTTTCCCCTTATTAAAAATCGTAAAGAGTGAGGTGTCCTTTAAACTTGCACCTTTTCCTAGAATAGCATAATCAAAACTGCATAACATTTTAACTTCACCATATCTATCTCACAGGTGTCTTAGTTGATGGTCTTTAAGGGTAGGCTTTCCGAAATCTCCTGAAAGGGATATAAGGGAGGGGGTGAGTATGACTACTCAGTGAATGAGTTTTCAAAAGTTTAGACTTTTAAGAAGACATTTATTATTGCAGTGTGTCAGACTCCTTTCTTTCAAAACCATTTCATTTGAAATCTCAAGTTTATCACCATTTCCTTTTAACCACAGTGTGTCATCACCAAACACACATCCTTCATCATGAAGGTTACACACATTCGTAGGTCAGCATGACCACTGAACCCACTTGTGGCTTCGGAGCGACTTTACCGGCCACCCGGATAGAAGTACGTCCACTTCTACCCTGAGAATGAGTAGATGTTAGCGACATCCGACCCTCATTCACAGAATAAATTCTTCATGTCCATATGAGTACAGAGACCTCATCCCATTCCCACCCCAATATCATGCACTTACTGCTACTCCAAATTTTGCATGGTTACCTGGTACAACAAACTGCCCTTATACTCACCAGGTCGTCTAGTGCCCTTAGGACGCATCACTACCCCTCTTGGGCATCTTGATGGTCTCGTACTCATAGTGCATGCACAAACAATGTTTTCTTATCAAGCCATGTAATATGTGGTGCCACTAGTCCAACAGCCCCGACTCTCAACTCAACCTGCAGTTGCTTGTCTTGACTGGTCCGTTGACCTGTCATGTCGCACTGCCGCTAGTTGACTGAGTATGTCAGTCCTATTTGGTACTATGGCCAAACAATTCCTTTATTTAAAGTTTTATGACATATAATTCATGTTTGTTTACGAGCTCTTGTTCGTGCAAACTAGCCTTGGACCCACTGTACGAGATTTTCAAAATCGGGCATATTAGCCCCCAAGTTCCAAAACTGAGGCCTCTGGCCTATAAGAGCTATTCAAGCTCCCGTCAAGAAGGTCTCCTAAATAGTTTAAGCATTGGCACACAGTCAGGGAAGAGCACTTCCGACAAAATTATATTTTCAACTGTCCATTATACCGACCGATATAAGGACATCTCCGTTCATAACCAATGAACGGGTTTTCAACTTCCTTCGAGCAAGTTTCATCATACCAATCGGGTATGACCTACTTACAACCAGTAAGTAGTTTTTCCGCACAGTTTTCACATCACTACTCTAAGTCGTAATGTTTAAAATACCACATAGTAGTGGATTTTCATTTCGATGTGCTTATCATCCCCAACTGGGTATAATATAAAATCCCACTCACAACCAGTAAGTGGTTTTTATCTTTAAGTTGTGCTTATCATCCCATAGTAGTAAACTCACTCACTCGTTAATGTCGTGAACCACTAGATCAGTTCTTTGTATTCACACAAGTTTGTTATTTCTGGCGTTCCCGGTACTTTGTATTCCTACACGATATGAACATCTCGGTTCATTATCCTTTGGCCTAATAGACTTCATTCATTCCAAATGAATGAGAAAGTCAAACTTTCATTTATTTGCAATTAGGTCCCTAAAGTTATTTCTCTTTAACTTTAAGTCCCTAATGCCGATTTTTCCTCAAATTGAGTCCCAAAACTTTTTAAATTTATCATAGGACCTCAATTTATTCCATTTCACTAAAAAGGGAATTAATTTCCCAAATTTCCAATTTGGTCCCCCCAACTTTTCCAAAATTACCATTTTGCCCTTCCTTTACAAAAATGGTAAGTTTCACCTCAAAATTTCTAAAATTCCTCAATTGGCCCTCTAACATTTTTTATCATGACCAGTTGACCCTCAATTTTAGGAAATTGCATTTCGGTCCCTCAAATTTTCGAAAATCCCCAATTTCCCCTAATTTTTTCCCCAATTCCAACTCTTTAACATAGTCGAATTTGATTTTATCAAATTGACCGATCAAACACCTCTAATTGTTGAAATTGAAGTTGAAATTTAGTTTCTCCATGTTTATACGATTCCATAAAACTTTGAATCATGAATTTTAACGCCAGAATGAGCTCAAACGGAGCTTCGTCGGAAAATAGGCTATAGAGATAGAAAGCTTCGATTACTCACCAGTGAGGGCAAGGCAATCCAAGTTTTCGATCTGGGAAGATAGCTCTCATCCCGAGGTTCATCATAGAATCAAGAATCGCATCAATTGATGCTGAATTGAGTTAGAATTTCATCATTGAAATTCTACCAGTTCTCTTTGTAACACCGACCGGAAATTGTAGAGGGGTGCCGAATTGGCTTACCTTTTAGTCCTAATTCGGTCGTGGGAGGATTGAGGAAGTGTTGGGAAGGCTTGGTTTGGCCTAAGGAGGGCTCGAAATGGCCAATTTTAGCTTGGCTGAAATAGGGCAGCTTTAGTCCACCGAAGCTGCTTCACTGTTCCAACATGTCGGCGCTTCTCTAGTGATTCTCGGATTGACTGAAGTTTGCTAACAGATAGCTGACTTCTCCCCGGTTCTAAAGAGTCTGACCTCTCCTTCCAAGGTTAAGAAAAATGTTTAAGTCGAAGCTCTGGTTGAGAGAGAGAAGTGTTCAGGTGTGAGGAGAATGAATGGGGATGATCTCTTTTATATAGGTGTAAAATCATGTATTAAATGGGAGAGATTTAAATTAAATGAATGGTGAATGAATGGGGATGACCTAAATTAAATGTATTGAAATGGGGATGACCTAAATTAAATTATTTGTATTAGTTCCAATAATTAAATATATATTAATTTATGGCTATTTATGATAAGGCATACGTTCGAATAAAAATTTTTGACTAGTCACCCATCTTCACACTACTCTCGGGCAAGCACGCTTAACTTCAGAGTTCTTATGGGATCTTGTTCACATGAACCAATTTGGTTTTTCTCTTCTAATTTATCTTAAGTTTCTTTTCCAAGGTTTAATGAACACTTTGGATCACCCAGAAGCTGTAAATTTCCAAATTGCTTATTTCCAAATGATTGAATTTGTAAACCGACTCGATTTTCTTACTCGTTTTAACCAGTTCTTTTCCCAGTTTTCCTTAACTCAAAAGGGCAGGGTTTACACCCTTCTTGATTTTTTATACCCTTATTTCTAATCTCCTAGAGCTGTATCCATCATTCAGTCTTTTCTTTAGACTCGTGTACCACAAATTCTTTATTATTTTGTGTGTTGGTCATTTAAAGCACGGCTGCTTAATTCAATTCCATGACATTTTTCTTACGTCTTATAATCGTATTTTCATCCATTTAATCTCTTTATTACATCTTTTGATGTCATATTCCACCTTAACCATTATTTGGAGTATGATAATTTTGGAGTTTCTTAGGTGTACATTCTTTTCATTCATATAAATTTCTTGATTCCACTTGTATTCCATTACAAATTCATTCTTAGGATAATGATTTAAATTTGTCAGTTTTCAACCTAACATATTGTTCCATTGCCATATGTCATCCTTTGATATGTTACGGTCATCCAATATGGTATTGCCACGTGTCAACTTTTGATTGGTCATTGGTCAACCATGTTGACGGGGATTTTCCTCAACGTGTCATTGACTAAAGATGTGTCACGATCCTATTGGTTAGTCCTTGATGACATGATATTTGGATATTTGGATATTTATTGATTACTTGGTATCACTTAAATTCATTTTTTGATTTCTCCACACCAATTCTGTTTCACCTTAAACATTGGTTTTCTTTTGAATTTTTTCAATTCTCCCTTTCGTCTTCCTTATCATGAGAAAATGAGGTTTATATCTATTCCCAATTCGAGTTTCCATTATTATTTTCAATCTCAATTTTCGATTCAAATCGATTTCCCATCCTAATTGGGTTCAATTCTCAGTTTGAGATTCCATTTCCGATTTAGGTTTTTATTCATGATTTAGGATTTTATTTATGGTTTAGGTTTTTATTATTGGTTTGAGATTTTATTCCTTATTTAACATCGAGTTTTTACTCCAATTGTACTTAAACTCTAATTTCGAAAGTTTCAGTATTATAATATTACTATTTTAGAAAATAAGGCAGTAGGAGCATTTCAAAATAGTAAAACCAAAAGATAGCTAGACGAGACTCCCCTCAAATATGATTAAACTAAAATTTAATGGATTATTAGAGACATCTTCTGAATTTACAATATTAGGTTTTGTAGCTCGTAAGGGAGGCGAAGGGGGCTAATGTGAAGTGCAACTCCCCACCGAAAGTTGAGGCTCATGTAGCTATATAAGACTATATTATGCAGCTACAAGAGAATTGAGACAAGTAAAAGGGAGGTGGTCTCGCAAGACCTTGTAAAAGTATTAAAAAGTTCAAGTGTGGAAGTACCATTCCACCTATACCCCTTCTTTAGAGTTTATAATAGCTTGTTATTTGGTTTTGAGAGTATACATATAGGTTAAATTACTAGAGATGTTAACTCATATAATGATATTATAGCACACAAATTTAGATAAAATCAAGCATTAAGTAGTATTTTTACTATTTTGTCCGCCTTATTAATGTCTTACCTAGCTAGAGATGAACATTTATTTTCAGATTGTAGCACCATCACTATAAACATCTAATGGAGTTATTTGTGCAAAAATGAGGGGTGGTGAAAATTATATCATCCCAACAATTGACAAAACTGGCACCCGGAATCCGAGTTAAAATGCATCCTAGGCATATAACACGTAAGGCTGAGTTCTCGCTTCAATATAACTATAAGTTCCACGAATTTTTACAATAGATTGAATTTGATTGCCCTCATGGATGTCAAATTTTGTCACTAATTGAAATCAACCAATCGTACCTATATGCACACCTTCTTTATTTTTACATGGATCAGACTTACACCCACAAATTGTGGCACTAAGTGAGTTCTAATCAAATTTGTAATGGTTTTTTAATGGAGGAAAAAACAAAAAAAAATCACTTCATGCATAAGCCAAATATTCTCAATCACCAAGTATTTAATATTCTATTATGTGTAACCTAGTTACTTGGTTAGAGATTATGTTGCATACTCTAGTTGGCATATAATTTTTATTTTTAATTTCACTACCAAATTATTTAGGTTTTCTTCCCTCCATTAATAAAAATGACTCGTAATATAACCATGATTTTCAAAATTAAGTTTCCAGCTTATAGTTTAAAAATAGTTTATTTTTTAAAATTGAATCTTATGGTCATGTCAAATACAATTATTTCAAGTTTGTTCTAATTTTATCCGTATTTGTTGGCATAAGGTCCATGGCCTTTTCTTGTTCAAGGGCAAAAAAAAAAAAAAAAAGCGAGGGTGGCGGAGGGGTCAAAGAGAGCATAGCATGCACATGATTGGGAAGGAAAGCCAAGAAGAAAGCCACGGTGGCGGGGAATGGTGGCATGCATCAAGGGAGGCAACAATTACTAAAGGAACCCTTTAGAATCAACGAACAAATTGTGATGACCGAGATATGTTGATCATAGTCGAAAAGGGTTGAGATGAGGCTAGCCTTGACCATGAGAGGTTGATAGGGTCCAGGAAAGGGGTTGAAGATGTGCTACAGAAGTGAGGATGGTCATTGAAATTGGAGTCGTCATGAATTCACTCAGCTATTTGTATGAGTTGTGACAGGTCCGACATGGAAGTACTATCGGATGCTCAGCCCACAAAAAGGGGCCCTTCTCATCAGCCCAAGTTGGAAGAACCATAAGAGAGAGAATGCCCACGCTTGATAGTCAAACTGGATTGACACTTCAAAGCATTCTACTAATTTGTATATGATATCTAATGTAGATATGACCTTTTTGTGAAAATTTTATTTTGTTTTTAAAAGTATATATAATGGGCAATGTGAGAAAAAACAGAAAGAACATTTCTTGGTTGGCGTACCACCGAAATGATTCAAAACCAAATGATGACGGGGAGATCTAAATGCGTAATAAATGGATGGGCCCCAGTGAGCAATGCACTGGCAACATTGACACGCTATGCAGGGGAAACATTCTCTTCGGGAAGGAGTAAGCTGTGTCAGTCATATTATACTCTGATCATTTCGTCAACGTAACGGACCTTGTTGCCATCCTGGCACACTGTCTCAACCACAAATAAAAGTGTCTCATAAGAATCAAACAAAGTTGGCCAATTCAAGGCAAAGATGCACGTCTATCGGGGAAGATGATGGCCTGAAATTCAGCACCCGTCAGTAGTCATCACGTGGAAGAAGGCACGACTATAAAATATTAGCAAGTTTTTGCACCATTATATATTTCTAATAAATAGCTTAGTTTCATAATTTTATGTATGGCAAATGATTATATATATATATATATATATGATTCCTTAAATCTCGGTAGTAGGTGGGGTAGGTGCCTCTCGATGATCGGCGCTAACGACGGCAATGGCGGTAGTGTGGGAGTGGGGTTAAGCTTAACATTGTCTTCAATATTATTTTTCAAAATAAGATTAAAGTAGTTAAGGCTCCATTCATCTCAGTTTATATGATATTATGAAAGTTTATTTTAAAAAATAAATTTCTAAATAGTTGTTCGTTATCAAATCTTAATTTTTGCTGAAAAAATAAATTCATATTATATAATCCTATAAATGTAAACTTACCAAAGTTATTTGAAATTTTTTATTTTTTGTTGTTCTCTTTTGAAAAAAAATGTTACTTTTGGCGGAGTTGGTTAAATCGAAAAGAGATAGTGCAGAACTATTCCCGTGAGGAAGTGGAAGAGTTGCTGGAGTTGAGGATGAGCAGTAAAAAGAAGAATGTTCGATGCTCTAAAATTTTTAAAAATATATTTTATTATTTATATTAAATTTAAATATAACTTAAGTATTAATAAAATATATTATATACGTGAAAAAATAAATTTCTAAATCATATTATATTTGTTTTCTCCAATTAAACTTAAATAAAAGACAATATTAGTGGATTTGAGCAGTTTATCTTTATTTGACAAAAAATATTTAATATTATTTACCATTTCACATGAAATTTGAATTCACATTTGGTATTTTAGTTGAGGTAAATGCACGAATAACATTTTTTAATTTAGAAACATTGATTAAACTTTTGAATTATTTGCAAAAAAAATATATATTCATTATTGCAAAATTGAATGAAATTTTTGGAAAAAATCCCAAATTCACCTCACTCTACATACAATAAATATAACTCGTAAATAAGAAGCTGTAATTGTAGATCAAGGAAGGAAGAAAGTCTTGTCTATTGATCAAGCTCTCATCTGCCTTGTCCTAATTTCAAAGTTTGAACGAGGTCATTTTGCACATTCCCTGATTTTTGGACCAAACAAATGGCGTTGATGGAAGAAATCTAATATGATAGGATTGAACGCTATTTTTTTGCACATTGAAAAAAAATTCATTAGAAATTAATACTACTTACATAACTGTTCTAACTATTATGCATATGAAATGTTATGCCTAAATGACCTAGGTAGAGTAAAAAATAATATATTTGACTCCTTATCTTCTTGGGAACTAGGTGGCAATGCATTAGAACAGGAGTTTACTGATCCATGTATATATGGTAGGTAAAATACTTCAATGGTACAGAGTATAAATATCACGAACAAATGTATGTATTTGTCATGGTGTTTGGTCGAGTTTATTATTAAAAATGTATGCGAGTAACGGTGAGTCCACTTCCATGAAACCCGTTTCCATCCCTAACTCCCTCCATCAATGCACTAGTGTCAGCTTCCAAGGGTAGTAAGAACTCAATCTAGCACCTCTGCCACCAAGTACATGATCCGTCCAACGTATTATATACCCAAAACATGCAAAGCCAATATAAAAATAAAATTAGTCATCACAATTTATTTTAACAAAATCTCCATTTGTATACTTTCAAATACCACAAGTATTTTGATTCACATTTATATTTATAGCTGAAGTATAACTATCAAAAAATCGATGCTCATTCAAAATGGCCAAATTCTTATTAATCGCATTATTTTGTATTAGGAATGTCATGATCAAACAAAAATTTGTTTGTAGTAATCTAACTAGTATAAGCTAATTTGCTAAGCATATAGGCTCTACAATGCTTATCAACAGATTTATTTTATATTCTCTCATTCAATAATTTAGCAAAAGTCATATCAATTATAGTATCTATATGCAACCCACAAGCTACATACCATATTGATATAGTCGATAGATACTTAAGCAATATATGGTCCACATACTCAACATCACTATATTAAAAATATGAAGTATATGAGATTCTATGCGCGTATTTTTACTATATGATAAAATATTTGAACAAACTCTCCAAATAAAAATTTTAACCTTTGGAATACAATTGATTTGTCAAATACATGTCCAAACTCGCTTAGGAATACTAGTAGAAGATGAACATACATGTGGATCTATTACTTCTATCTCGGAGGGAAGTATAAACTAATTTGATTGTGATCTTACTTGACCTCTTCAGCGGGCCAAATAAGTTTAGCTTGGGTTGGTACTTGGGCGAGATGAATTCATTTGATAGCTTTCTCCTCTTATATTGTAATGTGCTCTTCAATGCTATCTTGGTTTCATGTCTTTAATGCCTATTGATGAGTGGGCATACTTTTAGATGAAGACTATTTTTATTGGTCGAAGGAGATTTCATAGTATGCTCATCTAGCCAGGGTATCCATCTATCTCCAAACTCTTATATGATCTCCATCTCCTACTTGCCATAGAAGACTCTCTTTTAGGAGATCCCTCCCTATACAGATACTCCTTCATAATCATATCAGTCTTGAACCTAGAGGGGCAAACATAAAGCCAATATGTTTAAAATTGAGACCTTTTAAGGCGCATAAAAAAAATTAGGGTTATTGTATTTTCCCATTTGATTTCATAATGAGGGCTTGATTGAAAGTTGAAATGTCCTTGAATCTCATACATATTTTTCTTTTAAATCTACTAATCTCTCATTTTTTTTATTTAGTGGACTTTCTTTTTTTCCCATTTTTCCCCACAAGAACTTTGAGACCAAGCTATTGATATCATTGCACTAAACATGTAACAAAAGAATGCAACTCATTCTATTAATAAGTATAGAATGAATAATTGACTTTATAAATACTTTTATCTCACTTTGGATTAGGTATTTAGACTTCCATTCTTGCAACTTTCACTTGATCTTTTATAAGGAATTGTAGTGATTGAGTATTGTTTTGCCCTATAAAATGGGGAAACCTAAGTACTTATCTGTGCTAGACTCTGCATTCATATACAAAAGAGACAAGATAGCATTTTTAGTTTGAGTCCTTGTATTGAAGTAAATATAAGATTTAATAATATTTATTTTTTATCGAGAGACATTGTAATAAATTTGTAAAAGTCTGTATAAGCTTTGAATATTTTGTTCAATAGATTCTAAGAAGAAAAGGACATTATCTACAAAAAAATAAATGAGAAACAACATAACATACTTTTTTTCATCTTTAGGTCTATTAATTCTCTTTTTGTGCATGCGACATTGATCTTTTTATATAATGAATCTACAAGTAAGATAAAAAGATAAGGTAAAAGTGAATCTCCCTATCATATGCCTCTTTTTATGATTAGTGCTTTAGATATTGAGTCATTGACAATCAAAATGTAAGTCACTAAATAAACACAATTCATAATCCAAGAGATAAATAAATCATTAATGTCACGCCCGACCCAATTCATGGGGTCGGTGGTCCGATAACAACCCACCACATCCCCTCAATTCTACAATGGTGAGTATTTTCAACAAAGTAGTATCGTTGATACCAAAACTCAAAATAAAATGCATACATCATTTTTAGTAGAAATTTAATATTTTATTTCGTAAATGTTGTGGCCCAAAACTCATACATAATAATCCGAGAATACAATATCTAATAAGTGTTTAAATGAAAACCTTCATATGTGAGCTTCAAGATCCATACCTCAAGTTGCACTTGTGCTATATGTGATATCTCGACTTTGTGCCTCACGAGCTTCTACATCCACCTGTAATTGTTTTAGAGAGGGGAGTGAGCTTACAACTTCGTGAATGAGGTTACTGATGTTGGACTACTACATAACTTACGACATCAAACTTCACTAAACCGTTTATACATGGAGATTTATTCATAATTTTGTATATTATGTTGCTTTATAATTTTCCCGTCCTTTACGATTCATGCCTTAGTCTTTCCGCACTCATGTATAACCAGGTCAAGCTACTACTCATCAATTACCATATTACTTGATAAATTATATGAAATTACATACAACAACAATAACATGGCCAATCAATATCCCAAAAGCCACGCAAAAGTGTAATCGAGTATATGAGAGTGTGGAAAACACGTGCACTCATACATTCGACACCCTCGAGATTCACTCTTCCATATGGATGTCAACAAATCTCGATGTCTAATGGCGCTACCCCACCTCTCCCCTCTCTAACTCTTTGTCATAACTTTGTACACATACAACTATATCCCACCAACTAAGTGTATAGGTGTACTTGGGATTCACTCAGTACATTTTCCTAGGGTCTCAGGTGATCTAGAAGTATATTCAATCTATCATTATCTATCGCTTCCAATCTACCCAAGAGTCGGCACTACCTTGATAGGTATACTGACGATGCCTCAACTTCCACAATAGGTATATATCAAAACACATGCATATAAAACAACAAGCATGTTCAATTCACAAATTTTTGGAGTTCGATCTTTATTCTTACCAATTCTATCTCATATGTCATTTAGGGGCACTATGTTCTCAATTCATATAGTCTTATCATGTGAATATCATCTTTCATGATGTCATGACTTTATTCCCTTAGACATTATTTCATGTCATCTTTTTTATGTGAACATACATTCATATATTTTTCCTTATTTGTTATAGTATTTTACAAAGCACAGAACATGCACATTTTTTTAATTGTGGAAAACTGTAGAGTATAATAGTCGATCAAATCGGAGTTGCCATCAATACTTTCACTTATAGTTATAATCGAGACTTGCTCATTCCCACTATTTTCCTTTTGTCTTAGGATGCGTGATCCCCATATGACATTTGTGGAATTACTCTACACAAATCAGATAAAAAATTTAGGGTCAGTTTTGATTTCTAGTTAGTACTCATATACTATCCTGTAATTTTCCAAAAAATTAAAATAGCTACTCTACAAAAATTAGATTAAAAATTTGGGGTTAGTTTTGATTTTTAATTAGCACTCATATACTATCTTTTAATTTTACAAAAAAATTATAGTTTTCCCCTTCGTGCTTGGTTCGCTCGACTTGTGTGCCAACAAATCGATTTTAACCAACCCCATTGTGTTATTTCTTTATACCTATCAAAGGCTATAACCATATTTGGTTATATTTTCCAAAATGCCTAAAAGTCTCTAGGTTTCCACTTAGATACTTAACTTTTTCCAAAACTTGTATTTTAGTCTTTAAGTTGGCCAAAATTACCATTTTGCCCTTATACTTTAAAATACTCTAATTTTGGACCCTATACTTTCCAAGCCTCTCATTTGGGTCATCAAATTTCCTTTAGACTTATTTGGTTCCCTAAGTTCCTTAGAATCAGTTATGGGTCCCCAAATTCCATTATTTACACTTTGGTCCCTAAAATGATAAAAACTATCATTTTGCTCTTAGCTTCAAAACTCTTTCTTTTGGGACCCTAAACTTCTCCAAATCTTTCATTTAGGTCCTTAGACTTCCTTTAATCTTATTTGGGTCCTTAATTTCCCAAGAATGACTTCTAGGCATCCAAATCTTTTTATTTACACTTTGGTCCCTAAACTTTCCCTTAAATTTCATTTAAGTCCTTAAACCTATAAAACTCTTCATTCGAGTCTCAAACCTTTTCCATTTTTTCTTATTGATCCCTACACATTCTTCACCCTTTAATAAAGACTCTAAAAAATCTCATATATGAATCAATCCTCTAATGTTATCAAATTTATATTTGGTCCCTGATATTGGTTCCTCAATAAATACTTCTAAAAATTTATCAAATTCTTGTATAATGTCATTAAGGGCTCCTCCTAAGTCATCATGGTCCCTACCCGACTAGGGTCAGACAAAACATTACCATTAGGGCTTGATCTAAATCTAGTAGAAAATAAAGTAACAGTCGAGTCAAGGTTGGGATCTCACCGGAGATGGTGAGTTAGCTAGTGGAACTGATACGATTAGAAGGTTGACTCCTAGATAAGTTCGTGGCCACTTGAATTGCCTCAAATGGAGGCCTGAGCAACCTGCAATGACCATTTTACTATATAATGTTATGATTGAAGGCTAGTTGAGACTTCCATTAATTTATTTGGCCTTAATACTTACACAAACCTTATGAGGCTAGTGGGGTTTTAAGGCTAGGACCAAGATGTCACGCCCCAACCCGATTTGACCTAGTTAGAACCTGTAGACAACCTGCCACTCCTCTCAGTACTAAAGTGGTATATGCTACCATAAAAGTCTTGATAAAAGAAAGGACCATAATATAGCATCAACGTTTCAAAAACATATCCACCAAAACTCTAAGAAAAATAAATTGCATGGTTTTCAAGTATACCTTGTGTGTAAAGGTGTATGATGGGGTCTTTCTTCTTTGTTCTAAAGTTCTTGCGAGGTTATTAAAGGTAGATGAGTTTAATAACTCAGTGGATATGATTTGCTAACATTGTTACATCATGTTCACGATTCAGCACATAATCTAAAATGATTAATAAGGATATTTTAGAAATAATTTCTTAAGGTTAAACCAAAAAATGGTTTTTAATATAAGAATAAGCTAACAATTTGTTCATTCTATCATTGAAAATCTTTCACAGACTTTGTCTGTTTAGATTTAATTCATGAGCTTGTATCTGACAAGCTAATAATGTTCATTACTACTTGTAAGGACTTTACAAAACATTTATATGTTCAAGGTTTCAATTCATGTGTTTGTATGAGGCAAACAATCAACATTTCAAACACCATTTTCATCATGAAAAGGATCACACATTCGTAAAACATAATTCCATATGTTCCACTTGTGGTTTGGAGTGCATTTATTGATGACCCTAGTACGAGGCTAACAACCTTGACCACACTGGTACGTGTCTACAATCTCGACCATTCGTGTATGTGAGCTATAAAGCCCGTCCACTCGGATCAAGGAAAAACCAGGAAAAGGATCAACCAACTCCATAAGAAAAATTAAGCCCATTTAATGAGCAAAAAATAGTAAAATAGGGTTAACATGGGAGATTGGAGAATCCCAAGTGACAAAAAATTCACAAAATTCACAAGGAAGAACCATGAAGTGAATCGGATGTGAGAACCAGACCGGTTCGGGATGAACCAGACCTGAACTAGACTAAATCGGATTGAACCGTAGTGAACCGGTTCGATAATTCATTTTTATAGGTGGCTTAAAATAGTAAATTTAGGAAATTGAGGCCACCATTAGATAGAAAATGAATTTAGAAATTTTAAAATTTTTGAAAATTGGTCGAATCGGGCTTAAACCGTTCAATTTTCAAATTCAAGTCACCGAACCCTATCAGACTTCCTGATTTAAATCATCTCCTCTATCCTTTTCTCGTCATTTGAAGCTTTGAATCGCTTGATTTAGCAAAAAATGAGCTCAAATGGAGCTTCGCCAAAAAATGTAGTCTAGAGAGAGAAAGCTTCGATAACTTACCGGTGAGGGTCCGATGATCGGAGTTTTGGTCACCACCATGTTGCTCTTGTTGAGAAAATCCTTCCTGGATCAAACTACACTTCAATTGATGAACTAAGCAATGTGAATTTTAGTGTTAAAGTTTTTGCAAAATTCGGCCGTGTATAGTATTTTTTGGTGAAGGTCAGCGGAGGGGGCTTACCTTCTTAGCTCAGGAGAAGGTTGAGACACTTCTGGGTGGGGAGTAGGGGGTCTAGCTTGGCCACAATTGGTAGAGGGAGGGCTCAAAGTGGGTGGTAGGAGACTGGCTATTTTACGGCCGAGGTGTGACAACACTATTTGAGCTTTCTCATTCCTCCTCAGTGGCTCTCAAGCTGAATGGAAGGTGTGGTTGGATAGAGGACTTCCTCTTGATTCCAAAGACACCCAATGTGGCTTTGAAGGTTGAGAAAAGTCTCGTTGTCGGAGCTCTAGTTCGCAACTCGTCAGAAAACTCACTCTTCTTCTTCTTTGCTCGATTATGGGATGCTGAGAATGAATGAGGGGGTGCTCTTTATATAAAGAGCTCGACAACTATTCAGGCTACCCGCCGGTGTAAAACTTGCCCTCCGACTCGGCCACCGAAGACTTGACCGGAGCATTTTTTGAGTTGCCAGAAACTCTAGCTTTTTTGGCGATCCCTCTCTCTCTTCTCTGTCAACGTCCGGAGGTTGAAGATGATGACATGGTGGTCGTGCCACATGGAACATTGTGATTGGTTAGTTTTTCTAACGTGGAGTGCCAGCTCGGTTGCCGCGTTAGCCGTTAACCTGTTGACCAGACATGTGGTGGCCTCTCATTGGCTACTCGTGTTTGCATGGCGTGTTGATGGGGCACCAGCTGTCTGTTGACCGAACACATGGCAGCCTCCCATTGGCTGACCATGTCTATGTTGTGGCTAATGTGGTGCCATCTGGCCGTTGACTGTTGACCATTGACTATTGATCGGTCTGGTCGGACCATTGACCGGTCCAGTTCGACTGGGTTTGCTGTCCAAAATCTGCAAATCAGTTTGTTCGGAACTGGTTTGACTAGTTTTCTCAAATTTAAAAATTTCTAAATTCATCTAAATTCGTTTTCTATCTAATGGTAGTCTCAATTTTCCAATTTGACATTTTTAAACCACCTAGAAAAATGAATTTATGAACCGGTTCACTATGGTTCATGCTAGTTCGGTCTAGTTCGGGTCTGGTTCACCCTAAACTGGTTCGGTTCTCTCCTTAATTCCACTTCCCGATTCTTCCTCGTAAACATATACTGGTTCTCTACCTAGTTTTTCTTGGTCTCAAAGGACGGCATTTACAAGCGAGCTCCTACCCGATGCCACCTCGCCTCTTCTGACCCTTCCACCACCCACATTGACCACCTCTAATTGCCTAAGACCCTCCACACCACCCCTACAGGCCCTGATAAGCTCAATTCCGCCTCTCCTCATTAGAATTTCTAAATTTCAGAGCTGCACCACCCGAAACTTCTCTCTTCAAATTCCCACATGACAGCAGCAAATTACAGTAGGATTCGGTTATGCTAGATCCCCTTCGACTAGCTTTAGCTATCCCCACCTCAAGCTTCGGTTGCCACCCCTCCGTCGGTAAGAAATGCAAGCTTTCTCTCTCTACTGTGAATTTTCTGGCGAAGCTCCAACAAGGCATAAAACTCAACCAAATTTAGAAATTCAAAGTGTAGTACGATTGAGGGGAGCTAGAGGAGGCAAATAGAAGCAAGAATCGAAGAAATTAAGGACTTACAGGCCGCCAATTGGACAAGATAAGATTCTAAGTTTCACATGCTTGAATTGGGGAAGAAGATGAAGGGCTAATTGGGGATTTTAGGGGACTTTTATGCAATTTTCAAAAATTGGTGGGTTAAACGACAATTTCATGAAATTAAGGGTGTTTTCATGAAATTCACCGCAATTAAGGATCAATTGGGTAATTTGGACAAATTTGGGGCAAATTGGAAATTTTGAAAAGTTGGGGGACCAAATTGCAAATTTTAGAAAATTAAGGACTAAAGGGTAAATTGGTGAATTAAGGGCCAATTGGTGAAATTGAAAGAGTTAATGACCCAAAAAGAATAATTGGGAACCCAAGGGACCTAATAGAGACTAAAGAGAAATCAGGGACCCATGTGCAATTTAAGCAAAGTATGGGGCTCGAGGTGCAAATATAAGAACGGATGTGACCTCTCCTTAATACGAACACTCATACCCTACAGGGACGGAGTACTCTAGCACCGACCCCTGAAGTGCATCAAGGATGAAGTCTCTGCCAAGATCACCGAGTGAGTGGGAACTGTTATGACGTCCATTCCGATTGGAATGATAGTTCAGCTTTGAAAACTATTTTCTCGGAATTAGCATCCCCTGACTGGGTGAATTTGATTTAAACATTTGGGAGCTAATTCCAGTCTTAGGCTCGAGATGCCAGTGAGCCCAAGGCCTATGGATATGGGCATGGACCTGTCCAGAACAGACATGTGATATATGCTGCTAAAAGACATGAATAATGAGAACTTTGCGTGATACCCATCGAGCCAAGTTGAGTTGTCAAGTTTGTTGGGATTAATCGCTGCTCTGCCAAAGCTAGGTCCTTGAACCTATTGGGCTAGTATGCGTGGTGGGTCGAAGCCAAGCTGACAAACCGTTGTGCTAGAGGGCCAAAGATAATGGCTATAATTTAAAAGATTTTTTATTGTGCAAGCACTGTGATGTTCAGGCCATCAGGGCACTCGACAAGACATAGTGATGGAGCCCAAGGACTGTTGGACAACCTAGGGAGCATAAGGGCGGTTTCGTCGTTCAGTAGGTCATGAAGCCGAGGTGCTTCCAGCGCATGGAGACCAAGGCAGTAGGGTAAATGAGGTCTCCTCTCGCTGAGTAGACATGGTGAAGTAATTGGGGGTTTGATGTGTAGAACTATTGATGTCCTCTCAAACCCCGGGTAGAGTTAGTATCCCTCTATTAGAGTGGATGATAAAGGCATTCTGGTCTACAAGTGGCACGGTCGAGGACCGTTCTACGAATGTGTGATCCCTCTTATGATAGGAGGGTGGTTGTTGGTCACTAATCGTGTGAAATTCGTGAATAAAGGCAAATGGAAATATTTATTGAACAAACAAAATGAAATTAAGTATAATAGTTTCCCTTACTGAGTGTTTTACTCACCCCCTCTCTCATCTTTTTTCAGGATAACACTCAGACAGGAAACTCCCAGGTGCACTCAGGCCCTCAAGGTACGCTTCCTACCCCCAACTTAAAGTAAGGATTTGAACGTAAACACGACCTCGCCTTCCTTGCCTCATCCAGGTAGGTATACCCAAATGATGTAGGAAAGGGTGGCGGGTTGATCACGGTCTTTGACCAAACTAGGTCGGGGTGTGACAACTTGAGTGGTATCAGAGCATAACTTTCCTAACTAGTTTTTCCCCAACCCATCCTAATCCCCGATTCCCAACAACCTTGTAGAGAACATGAACAGGAAAGCTGTCGAAGAATAAATTCCCTGGATCCACGCTATGGAGCAACGAATAAAGGCCCTAGACGAGCCCATCCTGTGGGACACACCTCGAGATAGGACCCCTCCCTACTCGATGGCGGATGAAGTGTCCCCACCTAGGGTACCTGTAAACCCTGTCCTTTGATAATAATAAAATCGGGGAAGAAATAGGTCATTTTCAATTTGAAAACTAAGTCAATCTACAAACCGGAACCGATAGAGAAAGGGCAAACCAAGAAACTTTTGGATACCGAGTGACCCAAAGAGCTCTAAAAGTCATGAAAAAGGACTTAAGGATGAATTAGAGATGAAAACCAAACCGGTCCAGGTGAACCGGATCCGAACTGGATTGAACCAGTTTGGACCGGTTTGAACCACTATTGAACCAGATGCTAAATTCATTTCTCTAGGTGGCTTAGAAAATTCAAATTTGAGATTTGAGGCTATCATTAGATTGAAAATGAATTAAGAAATTTTTAGATTTGAAAATTTTGGTCGAATCGAGGGTGAACCGGCCGGTTTAAGCTTTGAACTTGGTTTAGACTAGTCCGGTCCGGTTCGAAACAGTGTCATCTTCTTCCTTTAGATGACAGTATTATTCACTCACTGGAAAATCATGCAAGGCCAACGAAGCTGAAAAGTCTCCGGCCAGGGAGTTTCAAGCAATGAATGACCGCCATTACGGTGCCAATCGGACGACCAAGAAGTCCCCGAGCTACCTATATAAAGAGCCCCTCCTCATTCATCCTCTCTACACGTAAAAACTCCATTCTCTCTCAGCTACTCCAATTTTTGGTGAAGCTCAAACTAGAGCTTCGATGTAGGGTCCTTTCCGAGCCAAAGAAGGCATGGTCAGGTTGTTTACAACTGGGCAGAAGTCAGTTACACACATGTAGTCTCCATTTGCTCCGAGGGTTGCTGGAGAAGCGCTGGCATCATCGAACAGTGAAGCAGCTCCAGTGGACCGAAGCTGCCTTGTTTCGGCCGAGCTGAAATCAGCCAATTCGAGACCTTCTCATGCCAAACCAAGCCCTCCCAACACCTCCACAATCCTCCTACAACTAAATTAGAGTTGAAAGGTAATCCAATTTGGGTCCCTTCTGTAATTTCTGATCGGTGCTAGAGAGAGAACCAATAGAACTTCAATGATAAAATTCTCACTCAATTTGGTATCAATTGATGCAATTCTTGATCTTAGGAGTAACCTCAGGACAAGAGCTACCCGCTCAGATTGAAAGCTCGGACCGCAACGCTCTCAACAGTAAGCCTTCAAAGATTTCTCTCTCTAAGTCGAGTTTTCCAGTGAAGCTACGTTTGAGCTTATTCCGACACCAAATCGTGCGATTCAAAGTGCAATTGAATCATATGAAGGTGTAGGAACTCCAATCTAACTTCAATTTCAACAATTAAACTCATTTGATCGATCAATTTGATAAAATCAAATTCGGCAGTGTTAGAAGGTTGAAATTGGGGAAAATTTAGGAATTTCAAAAATTCGAGGGACTAAAGTGCAATTTCATAAAATTGAAGACCAATTGGTCATGATAAAGATATTGGAGAATGAATTTGGGCAATTTTTGAATTTTTGGGGCAAAACATACCATTTTTGTAAAGTAGGGGCAAAATGGTATTTTTGGAAAAGTTTGGGGACCAAACTGGAAATTTGGGAAATTGAAATCCTTTTTGTGAAATTGAATAAATTGAGGTACCAAGGTGAATTTTAAAAGTTTCAGGACTCAATTTGTGGAAAAAAAATGGCATTAGGGACTTCAAGTTAAAGAAAAATAACTTTAGTAACCTAATTGAAATAAATTAAAAGTCTGGTTTTCTCATTCATTTGAAATAAATAAAGGCTATTAAGCTGAGGGATAATGAACAAGGATGTTCTTATCGTGTAGGAACACGAAGTACCAGGAACGCCAACAAGGACAAGCTCGCGTGTATACAAAGAACCGACTGGGAGGTATTCATTGCATTAACATGTGAGTGGGAATTTAACATCATACCCAACTGAAATGATAAGTAACTCGAAAATGAAAACCCACTATTAAATGGTATTTTAATCATCACACCTGAGAGGAGTGATTTGGAAATCAAGCAGAAAAATAACAAACTGGTTGTAAGTAGATCATACCCGATTGATATGATGAAACTTTATCGAAGGAAGTGGAAAACTTGTTCATCAGTTATGAGCGGAGATGTCCTAATTCGGCCGTGGAAGGGCTGAGGAAGTGTTGGGAGGGCTTGGTTTGGTCTGAGTAGGGCTCAAAATGGCTGATTTCAGCTTCCCCGAAATAAGGCAGCTTCGATCTGCCGGAGGTGCTTCACTGTTCCATCATGCTGACACTTCTCCAGCAATTCTCGGATTGACTGGAGTTTGCTATTAGATAGCTGTCTTCTCCTCAGTTCTAAAGAGCTCGACCTCTCCTTCCGAGGTTAAGAAAAATGTTCAAGTCGAAACTCTAGTTTGAGCTTCACCGGGAAATGGAGCAGTAAAGAGAGAGAGAGAGAAGTGTTCAGGTGTGAGGAGAATGAATGGGGATGACCTATTTATATAGGTGTAAAAATCCTATATTAAATAGGAGAGATTGATTACTAGTATTAATATTGTCATAAATTATTGGTATTAATTCCAATAATTTAATTTTGGTATTAAATTATTTGTATTAATTCCAATAATTTAATTTTAGTATTAAATTATTGGTATTAATTACAATAATTACATATATATTAATTTATGGCCATTTATGATAAGGCCTAGTTACAAAAAGAATCATACTTCTATGAGGCCACCCATCCTCACACTACTCTCAGGTAAGCACCATGCTTAACTTCATAGTTCTTATGGATTCTCGTTCACCTAAACCAATTTGGTTTTTCTCTTCTAATTTGTCTTAAGTTTCTTTTCGAAGGTTTAATGAACTCTTTCGATCACCCGAGAGTTGTAAATTCCCAAATTGCCCATTCAAAAATGATCGGGTTTGTGAACCGGTTTTGAATCCTCACTTGGTTTGACCGTTTCTTTTCTCGGTTTTCCATAGCTCAAAAGGGCGGGCTTTACACAAACTGAGTGAGAAAACCGAACCGGTTCACAAAACCAATCAATTGTGAATGGGCAATTTAGGAATTTACAACTCCCAGGTGATCCAAAGGGTTCATAATACTATGGAAAAGAAACTTAGGACGAATTTGAAGAGGAAACCTAGACCGGGTTGGATGAACTGGGTTCAACAGGGATTGAACCAGTTTATGAACCGAGTCGGTTCATGAACCGGAACCGATAGAGATCGGGCAAAATAGAGGAATTCAACTCTATTTGAACTCCAAAGAAATTCATAAACCTTGGGAAGGAACCTTAGAACAAAGTGGGAGAGAAAAACCAGACCGGTTCGGTTGAACCGGACCCGAACCGAATTGAAATGGTTTAAGGACAAAGTCGGTTTATGAACCAAAATCGATAAAGGAATGGTAAACCGGGAAGTTTATGGACCCTAAGTGACCTAAGGAGTCACAAAATTTATGGAAATGGACTTGTGAAGGAATTTGGGATGAAAACCAAACTGGTTCAGGTGAATTGGATTCGAACTGGTTTAGACTGATTTGAACCACTACTGAACTGGATCCTATATTCATTTTTCTTGGCGGCATAAAAATTTCAAATTTGAGATTTGAGACTACCATTGGATAGAGAATGAATTAAGATTAATTTAGAAATTTTTAGATTTGAAAAACTCGATCGAATGAGGGGTAAACCTGTCGGTTTAAGCTTGAACCCGGTTCGGACTTGTCTGGTCTAGTTCGGAATAGTGTCATCTTCTTCCTTAGGATGACAACACTGTTCACTCGTCAGAAAATTGAAAAAACGCCGGTGAAGAAGAAATGCTTCTGTTTGGGGCATTTCAGGTCTTCAATGTTAGTTATAACGGTGCCAAACGGATGGCCAACGGGTCCCCGAGCTCCCTATATTAAAAGCCCCTCCCCATTCATCCTCTCCACACCTAAAGACTCCATCCTCTCTCAACTGCTCCATTTTTTGTCAAAGCTCGAACTAGAGCTCCGACATGGGGTCTTTTTTGAGCCAAACAAGGCGAGGTTGGGTTCTTTAGAACCGGGGAGAAGTCAGCTACACGTCTGTAGTCTCTGTTCACTCCGAGGGTCGCCAGCGAGACGTCAACATGATGAAACAGTGAAGCATCTCCGGCGGAGCAAAGCTGCCCTATTTTGGCCGAGCTGAAATTGGCCATTTCGAGCCCTCCTCAAGCCAAACCAAGTCCTTCCAACACTTTCTCAGCCCTCCCACGGTTGAATTAGGACTAAAAGATAAGCCAATTTGTCTCCCCTCTGCAATTTTTGACCGGTGCTAGAGAGAGAACCGACAGAATTTCAATGATGAAATTTTAACTCAATTCTCCATTAATTGATGTGATTCTTGATCCTAGGATGAACCTCAGGATGAAAACTACCTGCCCAAATAGAAAGCTCAGACCTCCGTGCCCTCACCGGTGAAAAATCGAATCATTCTCTCTCTACAGTTCATTTTTCGGCGAAGCACCGTTTGAGCTCGTTCCTACGTCAAAAATTGTGATTCAAAGTTCTATTGAATCATAAGAAGATGGAGGAACTCAATTTTAACTTCAATTTCAACAATGAGAGGTGTTTGATCGGTCAATTTGATGAAATCAAATTCGGCAGTGTTGAAGAGTTGAAATTGGGGAAATTTTAGGGATTTTCAAAATTTGAAGGACCAAAATGAAATTTTATGAAATTGTGGGCCAATTGGGCATGAAAATAATGTTGGAGGACCAATTGAGAAATTTTAGAATTTTTGGCGCAAAACTTACCATTTTTGTAAAGGAAGGGCAAAATGGTAATTTTGGATAAGTTGGAGGACCAAATTGGAAATTTGAAAAATTAATCCCCTTTTAGTGAAATGGAATAAATTGAGGTCCTATTATAAATTTTAGAAGTTTCAAGACACAATTTGAGGAAAAACTGGCATTTGGGGACTTAAAGTTAAAGAAAAATAACTTTAGGGACCTAATTACAAATAACTAAAATGTTTGGTTTTTCTCATTTGTTTGAAATGAATGAAGGTTGTTAAACCAAGTAATAATGAAAAAGGATATTCATATCGTGTAGGAACATGAAGTACCGGTAATGCCAGCATGGACGAGCTCGAGTGAATTCACTGCGTTAATGGGTGAGTGGGATTATATATCATACCCGATTGGGAATGATAAGTACCCCGATATAAAAAACCCACTGTTTAGTGGTATTTTACTCATCACAACTAAGGAAGTGATGTGAAAATTATGCGGAAAAACTACTTACTAGTTGTAAGTAGATCATACCCAGTTGGTATGATGAAACTTCCTCGAAGGAAGTTGAAAATCCATTCATCAGTTATGAATGGAGATGTCCTTATATCGGTCAGTATAATGGACAGTGAAAACCTATTTTGTCGGAAGTGCTCTCTCCTGACTGTGTGCCAATGCTTAAACAATTTGGGAGACTTTTTATATGGGAGCTCGGATAGCTCTTATAGGCCGGGGACCTCAGTTTTGGAACTTGGGGGCTAAATGCCCGATTTTGAAAATCTCGTACAGTGGGCCCAAAGGCCAGTTGGCACGAGCAGGAGCTCGTAAATAAACATGATATACGTGACATAATACTTAATAAGTGAATTGTTTGGCCATGGTACCAAGATAGGACCGACATGCTCAGTCAACTAGCGGTGGTGCGACATGACAGGTCGACAGACCAATCAAGACAAACAACTGCGGGTTGTGTTGAGAGTAGGGGCCATTGGACTAGTGGCACCACAGATTATATGGCATAATGATAAAATATTGATTGTGCATGCACTATGAGTACGGGATCATCGAGATGCCCAAGAGGGGTAGTGATGCATCCTAAGGGCCCAGGACAACCGGGTGAGTATAAGGTCAGTTCGTTGATCCAAGTGTCTATGCAAAATTTGGAGTAGCATCAAGCGCATGGGGTGGGGACGGGATGAGGTCTCTGTCCTCATAACGGACACGAAGATTTTATTCCGAGAATGAGGGTCAGATGTCACAAACATCCACTCATTCTCAGGGTAGAAGTGGACGTAATTCTATCCGGGTGGCCGATAAAGTCGCTCCAATGCCACAAGTGGATTCAGTGGTCGTGCTGACCTACGAATGTGTGTAACCTTCATGATGAAGGATGTGTGTTGGGTGATGACACACATGGTTAAAAAGAAATGGTGATAAACCCAAGAATTTGAATAAAATGATTTTTGAAAACAAAGATGTCTGGCACACTCCAATAATCAATGTTTTCTTAAAATTCTAAACTTTTGAAAACTCATTCACTAAGTAGTTGTACTCACCCCCTTCCTTATATCCCTTTCGGGAGATTTTGGAAAGCGTACCCTTAAAGACCATCAACTAAGATGCCTGTGACACAGGTATGATAAATCTAAATTATTATGCAGTTTTGTTTATGTTATTCCTAGAAAAGGTGCAGGTTTAAAGGGACGCCTTACTCTTTATAGTTTAGGATAAGGGGAAACCCTTTAATAAACTGGGAGAGTGACGAGTTGTTCATGGGGATCCGACCAAACCGGGTTGGGGCATGACAACTAGAGTCATATCAGAGCCTGTCTCTTCGAATACATAATCAAGACTAGAAAATATAGTAACTAATAGGATTTATCCAAAAATTTTCTAATGGCTCCCAGGAGTGGAAGCAAGAAAAATTGGAATGGCTCTACCCAACACCCTATCTTCGTAGAAAGACAACTCTAGAAGCTTCCCAAATTCCTGAGACCCGGTAGGAGTCTCGAAAGACCAAATGGGGAAGTATCCTAGAGAATGGTGCTAGGACCTATCGATGGCACAACTCTAAGTATGAAGGAGGATGTTTATCAAGAACCATAGCTCCTTAGTTATTTTGTGACCATTTCCTTTGATAGGGCTGAAAGCCAAATTATTTTGTATCCCCCTGTTAATAAAATACACAAATTCTCAAAACTCTATCTCCTGATGATGCGATCTTGTTGGGAATATGGCCTAAGGAAAATAAAACAAACCCACACTATCCTGGAAACTAAGGAAAAGTTACATCTCGGTTATGGAAGATGAATCAAGGAATTAAGAAACCTAGGAGGACTCTTACCATGACCCTTTAGAAAAGGAGATTCAACAAGAAAATTGTCAAAGTGATTAGACTCAAAGATGGTAAAGCACCAAATCACTAGTAACCCTAGAAAAGCCTCACTTGAAGGAAAGAAGGAACCACAACAATCCATGTAAGGGAATAACGATGGGACATTACTTGAAGTGATGCCCAACCCTATTAAAGGAGAAGTACCAAGATGAACTATTTTAGGTGTAAGGAAGGAAAGGGTGTTCCACACCTCATAGATTCAGGGCAATAGCTCCTCTAAGGTCACGAAAGACATGAAGGATTGGAGACCGATACCATGGAGCAGGTTACATAAACGGTTCACAAAGAGGTTAAGAAATGACGAGGGAATGCAAAAACTTCTTAAGAAGGTCAAACTGAAAAGGATACCTCATGACTAGGGATAAAGTACATGGGAAGCATACTTAGAACCCTCTCATAAGGGGCAAACACAGAAAAACGTTCCCCGGAACTCTAGGGAATGACGCAGTGAGAGTGAAGAAGAGAAGGAATACGTTGTGAAAGGGAACTCTGGAGGGATGCATACAACCAAGTGCCTTGAGGGAATCATTGGTTGGCAGATGGACATAACGTGGAGTGCAAGGAGCCAACCCTTCATTAGAAACTACTTGAAGGAAAGATGTATCGGAGGCCAAGACTAACCTACTTTGGAAAAGTGATATAATTTTAAAGTACAACCTCTTTTGGAAAAAGCAGAGAAGTAAAAAATTGGAGTCTCTGACCAACATAGTAGAAGTAAGCAAACCATAAAAACAAGATAGTCAGAGGAAATAAATGACACCCTAAGGAAGACCGAGAGGTAGAGAGGACTACAACCTAAAAGGTCAGTGAGATAGACATTAAGGATAGGAGGACTCAAGAAACAACTGCCCTAAGAAACTTAGACCAAAGGAATGGTGGAGACGAGGTAGTTAACGAACTAATACACGTAAAAGCCATAATTTGAGTTCCAACAATGAAGAGAGGGGCAGAAAAGTTAAATACTTGGGAAAAGAAGGATGAAAGAAATCCTTAATAGGACCAAAGGCCAAATTAATGACTAAACTTAAGCCAAGAAAAGAATAGGCAAGCCTCTCACACAATTGTCAAGAAATCTTGAAACAAAAAAGATTTGAACGCTCTATAATGAAATACATTATAAAAGTAAACTTTGGAGGGATGCATACAACTAACTACCCTTGAAGAAATTATGGATGGGCGGATGGACCTAATGTGGAGTGCAAGGAACCAACCCTTAATTATGAAATGTTTCAAAAGGAAGGAAGTATCATGATGGCCCAGTGTGACCTATTTGGAGAAAGCTGGAGGACCAAACAATAATTTAAGTAGAACCAAGTAAAAAGAAGAAACGAGTAACAAAGGGATGACCAGAGAGAATAAACAAAATCCTAAGAAAGGTTGAGATGTAGTAAAGACTACATTCTATGAAGAACAAAAGGATAGGCATGAAGGAAGAGTGATATAGCTGCCCAGATGATTGGATTAGAAAAATAGTGTGAAGGAGGTAGTTAAAGAACTAGCATTTGAGAGAACTAGGGATTTAAACCATGATAAAGAAGGGAGAAGTGAAAAGGGCAAATCATTGGAAAAGAAGAAAAAAGGAAAATCCTTAAAAGAAATCAATGGCCAGAATTAGAATGATAAAGTCTGAGACGGTTAAGTGAACCTCTCGAAGGCTAATCAAGGGATTTTGAACTAGGGGATGTGAGCTTTAGACATGTGCTAAGGTACAAGTGAGAATGAGAATGAAGTACGAAAAACGTATCCATAGGATCTCAAGAGTAAAGGTAAGCATACAAGAATAGCATCAAGGGACATCATTTAAAGTTAGGTGTCTTCAAGGATGTATGAAAAAGAAATTACGGGAGAAAAGGGTATGAATCCTCCCAAATAAGGAAATCCTAAGAAAGGATACATGACGTAATAAAGAATAAATGGAACCTAGTCACGAGAGGTGAGGAGACAAATTCACAAATAAAATGCATGCTAAGGTGAAAGAAACACAAGGAAGCATATTAAGAGATGTTATGGCAAGTAAGAATGAGTGGACTATCCATAATAAGGTAAGGAAGGAAAGAACGTCTGAGAAACGTTGGAAAAGTAAGCCTCCTAATAAGATGTGGTTATGGAGGAATAACCGCAATTGTTAAGACAGGTCGTAATCCACACGCGTATAATAAAGCCTAAAGAGTGAACGGCGGAGCATAACATGAAGTACCCGAAATAAGATTAATAAACAACTCAAATAAGGATTAAAGGATGTAATGGGAAAAATTTAAGACAATGGAGGACTAAAAGCAGACAAATGCCCCAATATGGAAAAGGTGTATGGAGATGAAGAAAGGAAACCTTCAAGAAATGGTAAGAAGGTTGAACATGTATCTCCTAAGATGAAAGTCTCTACCTTGCAGGAAATAGTAGGGAATGAAATCGTAAAAAGGGGAAACTCCCCAAACCAAGCAAATGACATGTAGACCGAAAGTAATCAACTCTGTATAAAGAATTGTGAAATGGTTACAAACAAGTAAGAGTGGATTAAGGCCAAAAGAAAATCATCGAGTAAAGGATATCATTGGGAATGATGATGGACCTAAGAAAGGATGAATCCTAGCATGTTGGTAAAACATCTGGAAATTTAATTAATTGGAATCGGAAATACTAAATAAGGAAGTCGAAAAGGGACGAGTGGGTAAGGATAACCGACACAGTTGTGTAAGTTGAGTTAATAACGGTGAAGGTAGTCGAGGAATACTACCAGAAGAAAAGAGGGATGAAGTTATGCAATTCCTGAGAAGTTGAAAAATAAGGAATAACCCTAAAAGAGGTGTTTTGGAGATTTAATGGATATAGAGACAAGACCTAGAAAATGTCATGCTGTAAGGGACAAGAAAACCCAACAAGCCCGATGAAAACATGACTCAAAATAAGGAAGAGTCGGTTTGTAAGCATGACAAAGTCAAACATAATTTGGACTGATTTGTAATTAGCAACAAATGAAGGAAGTGTCAAAATGGGACGAAAAAGTGATGATAAAGAAATTCGTAAAAATAGGTACATAATGCTTTAAAGGATGTCGAGCTAAGAGTTTCAATAACCAAGTGGTTAACTAGACTCGAAAATGGTTAGTTATCTTGCAATTTCCAATCTTGAGTATAGAACCTCAAGGGAAAGAATGTTGCTCTAAGCAAAGAAAAAGATAAAATTTAAGAACAAACCCTGAAGTAAGGTATGTCTAGTTATGACAAACTCTATGGAGGGAGTAAATAATATAAAGGAAAAGGAATTCCTTAAGTGAAGGTTGTAAAAAGGGCTAATTGAAAGAACGAGAGAAAAGTTTGCATGTTAAGCAAACACCAAAGGGGCATCAAAGGAAATGATTTCTCATGCAAGGTTGCTAATTAAGTTTTGGGGACAAAACTCCTAAAAGGAGAGGAGAGTTGTAAACCCCGCCTTTTGAGTTAAGGGAAACCGAGAAAAGAACTAGTCAAACCGAGTGAGAAAACTGAACCGGTTCACAAAACCATTCAATTGCGAAGGGAAATTTAGGAATTTACAACTCCCAGGTGATCCAAAGGGTTCAAAATACTATGAAAAAGAAACTTAGGACAAATTGGAAAAGGAAAACTAGACCAGTTTGGATGAACCGGGTCCAACAGGGATTGAACCGGTTTATGAACCAGAACCGATAGAGATCAGGCAAAACAGAGGAATTCAACTCCATTTGTACTCCAAAGAAATTCATAAACCTTGGGAAGGAACTTAGAACAAAGTGGGAGAGAAAAACCAGACCGGTTTGGGTGAATCGGACCCGAACTAGTTTAAGGATCAAGTCGGTTTATGAACCGAAATTGATAAAGGAATGGTAAACTGGGAAGTTTATGGACCCTAAGTGACCTAAGGAGTCACAAAAGTCATGGAAATGGACTTGTGAAGGAATTGGGGATGAAAATCAAACCCATTCACGTGAACCAGATTCCAACCGGTTTGGATCAGTTTGAACCACTATTGAACCGGATCCTAAATTCATTTTTCTTGGTGGCTTAAAATTTTCAAATTTGAGATTTGAGACCACATTGGATAGAGAATGAATTCAGATGAATTTAGAAAATTTTAGATTTGAAAAACTTGGTCGAATGACGAGTGAACTGGTTAGTTTAAGCTTGAACCCGGTACGGTCCAATTCGGAACAGTGTCATCTTCTTACTCGGGATGACAGTACTGTTCACTCGCCGGGAAACTGAAGAAACACCGGTGAAGAAGAAATGCTTCTGTTCAGGGTGTTTCAGGTCTTCAATGTCAGTCATAACAGTGCCAAACGGACAACGGGTCCCCGAGCTTCCTATATAAAGAGCCCCTCCCCATTCATCCTCTCCACACCTAAAAACTCCATTCTCTCTCAACTGCTCCATTTTCTGGCGAAGCTCGAACCAAAGCTCCAACATGGGCTCTTTTCTAAGCCAAACAAGGTAAGGTCGGGTTCTTTTGAACTAGGGAGAAGATAGTTACACGTCTGTAGTCTCCGTTCACTCCAAGGGTCGCCGACAAGAAGCCAACGTGATGAAATAGTAAAGCAGCTCTAGCAGACCGAAGCTGCCCTGTTTCAGCCAAGCTGAAATTGGCCATTTTGAGCCCTACTTAGGCCAAACCAAGTCCTTTCAACACTTTCTCAGCCCTCCCACGGTCGAATTAGGACTGAAAGGTAAGCCAATTTGCCTCCCCACTGTAATTTCTAACCGGTGCCAGAGAGAGAACCGGTGGAATTTGAATGATGAAATTCTAACTCAATTTGGCATCAATTGATGCAATTCTTGATCCTAGGATAAACCTCAAGACGAGAGCTACCTGCCCAGATAGAAAGCTCAGACTGTCGTGCCCTCACCGGTGAGAAATCGAAGGTTTCTCTCTCTACAGTTCATTTTCTAGCGAAGCTCTATTTAAGCTCGTTCCGACGTCAAAACTTGTGATTCAAAGTGCTATTGAATCGTAAGAAGATGGAAGAACTCAATTTTAACTTCAATTTCAACAATGAGAGGTGTTTGATCGGTCAATTTGATGAAATCAAATTTGGCTGTGTTAAGAAGTTGAAATTGGGGGAAAATTGGGGATTTTTTAAATTTGAAGGACCAAAATGCAATTTTATGAAATTGAGGGTCAATTAGGCATGAAAATAATGTTGCAGGACCAAATGAGGAATTTTGGAATTTTTGGGGCAAGACTAACCATTTTGCAAAGGGCAAAATGATAATTTTGGAAAAGTTGGGGGACCAAATTGGAAATTTGGGAAATTAAACCCCCTTTTGTGAAATTGAATAAATTGAGGTCCCAAGATAAATTTTAAAAGTTTTGAGACTCAATTTGAGGAAAAATCGGCATTTGGGGACTTAAAGTTAAAGAGAAATAACTTTAGGGACCTAATTGCAAATAACTAAAAAGTTTGGGTTTTCTCATTCGTTTGAAATGAATGAAGGTTGTTAAGCCGACTAATAATGAACAAGGATGTTCATATCGTGTAGGAACACGAAGTACCGGTAACGCCAGCATGGATGAACTCGCGTGAATACAAAGAACCGGTATAGTGGAATTCACTACGTTAACGGGTGAGTGGGATTATATATCATACTCAGTTGGGGATGATATGTATCTCGGTATAAAAACCCACTATTTAGTGGTATTTTAATCATCACAACTGGGGAAGTGATGTGAAAATTATGCGGAAAAACTACTTACCGGTTGTAAGTAGATCATACCCGATTGGTATGATGAAACTTCCTCGAAGGAAGTTGAAAACCCGTTCATCGGTTATGAACAGAGATGTCCTTATACCGGTTAGTATAATGGACGGTGAAAACCTATTTTGTCGGAAGTGCTCTCCCCTGACTGTGTGCCAATGCTTAAACAATTTAGGAGACCTTCTCGATGGGAGCTTGAATAGCTCTGACAGTTCGGGGGCCTCGGTTTTGAAACTTGGGGGCTAAATGCCCAATTTTGAAAATCTCGTACAGTGGGCCCAAGGCTAGTGTGCCATAAAACTTAATAAGTGAATTGTGTGGCCATGGTACCAAGATAGGACTGACATGCTCAGTCAACTAGCGGTAGTGCGACATGACAAGTCGACAGACCAATCAAGATAAATAACTGTGGGTTGAGTTGAGAGTCGGGGCCGTTGGACCAGTGGCACCACAGATTATATGGCATAATGAGAAAATATTGATTGTGCATGCACTATGAGTACGAGATCATTAAGACACCCAAGAAGGGTAGTGATGCATCCTAAGGGCCCTAGACGACCCAGTGAGTATAAGGGCAGTTCATCGATGCAGGTGTCTGTGCGAAATTTGGAGTAGCACCAAGTGCATGAGACTGGGGTGGGGACGGGATGAGGTCTCTATCCTCATAACAGACACGAAGATTTTATTCCGGGAATGAGGGTCGAATGTCGCGAACATCCACTCATTCTCAAGGTAGAAGTGGATGTATTTCTATCCGGGTGGCCAGTAAAGTCGCTCCGAAGCCACAAGTGCGTTCAGTGGTCATGCTAACCTGCAAATTTGTGTAACCTTCATGATGAAGGATGTGTGTTGGGTGATGACACACCATGGTTAAAAAGAAATGGTGATAAACACGAGAATTTGAATGAAATGATTTTTGAAAAGAAAGGAGTCTGGCACACTCTAATAATCAATATTTTCTTAAAAGTCTAAACTTTTGAAAACCCATTCACTGAGTAGTCGTACTCACCCCCTCCCTTATATCCCTTTCAGGAGATTTCGGAAAGCCTACCGTTAAAGACCATCAACTACAACGCATGTGATACAGGTATGATAAATCTAAATTATTATGTAGTTTTGTTTATGTTATTTCTAGAAAAGGTGCAGGTTTAAAGGACGTCTTACTCTTTACGGTTTAGGATAAGGGGAAACCCTTTAATAAACTAGTAGAGTGGTGAGTTTTTCACGGGGATCCGACCAAACCGGCTTGGGGCATGACACAAGAAGTGGCCGAGCTTCCTATATAAAAAGCCTCTCATCATTCATCCTCTCCACACCTGAAAACTCCATTCTCTCTCAATTGCTCCAATTTCCGCTGAAGCTCAGATCAGAGCTCCAACTTGGGCATTTTTTTGAGCCAAACAAGGTGAGGTCGGTTTCATTGGATTCAGGGAGAAGTTAGCTACATGCCTGTAGTCTTCATTTTCTCCGAGGGTCGCTGGAGAAGCGCCAACGTGATGGAACAGTGAAGCTGCCTTGTTTTGGTTGTGCTGAAATTGGTCAATTCAAGCCCTTTTAAGGCTAAACCAAGCCCTCCCAACACCTCCACAGCCCTCCTACATCTGAATTAGATCGAAATGTTAAGCCAATTTGGCTCCCCTCTATAAATTTCGATCGGTGCTAGAAAGAGAATTGACAAAACTTCGATTACTAAATTCTCATTCAATTCGACATCAATTGATGCAATTCTTGATCTTAGGAGGACCTTAGAATGAGAGCTATCTGCCCATATCAAAAGCTCGGACAGCCGCTCCCCCGACGGTAAGCTTTCAAAGCTTTCTCTCTCTAAGTCCAGTTTTTCGGCGAAGCTTCGTTTGATCTTATTCTGACATCAAATCGTGTGATTCAAAGTGCAATTGAATCGTATAAAGGTATAAGAACTCCAATCTAACTTTCATTTCAACAATTAAACTTATTTGATTGTCAATTTGATGAAATCAAATTCGGCAGAGTTAGAAGGTTTTAATTGGGGGAAAAATTGGAGAAATTTGGGAATTCAAAAATTCGAAGGACTAAAGTGAAATTTCATAAAATTGAGGACCAATTGGGCATGATAAAGATGTTGGAGGACAAATTGGGCAATTTTGGAATTTTTGGGGCAAAACTTACCATTTTTGTAAAGTAGGGGCAAAATGGTAATTTAGGAAAAGTTGGGGGACCAAATTGGAAATTTGGGAAATTGAACCCCTTTTGTGAAATTGAATAAATTGAGGTACCAAGGTGAATTTTTAAAAGTTTCAGGACTCAATTTGAGGAAAAACTGGCATTAGGGACTTAAAGTTAAAGAAAAATAAATTTAGGGATCTAATTACAAATAAAAGAAAAGTCTGGTTTTCTCATTTATTTGGAATGAATAGAGGATATTAGGCATAGGGATAATGAATAAGGATGTTCATATCATGTAGGAACACGAAGTACCGAGAACGCCAGCTAGGACAAGCTCGCGCGAATAAAAAGAACCAGTCGAGAGTAATTCACTACATTAATGAGTGAGTGGGAATTTAATATCATACCCGGTTGGGATGATAAGCACCATGAAAATGAAAACTCATTGTTAAGTGGTATTTTAATCATCACACCTGAGAGGAGTGATGTGGAAATCATGCTGAAAAACTACTTACCAGTTGTAAGTAGATCATACCCGGTTGGTATGATGAAACTTCCTCAAAGGAAGTGGAAAATCCGTTCATCGGTTATGAGCGGAGATGTCCTCACACTCGGTTGGTATGATGGACAGTTGAAAAGTATATTTTGTCGGAAGTGCTCTCCCCTGACCGTGTGCCACTACTTAAACATTTTGGGAGACCTTCTTAATGGGAGCTCAAGTAGCTCTATTAGGTCGGAGGCCTCGATTTTTGGAACTTGGGGGTTAATATGCTCGATTTTGAAAATCTTGAACAGTGGGCCCTAGGCCAGTAGGCACGAGTAGGAGCTCGTAAACAAACATGATTAATATACCATGAACACTTAAGTATATGAGTTGTTTGGCCATGGTATCGAGATAGGATTGACATACTCAGTCAACTAGCGGCACAGCGACATGATAGGTCTTCGAACTAGTCAAGAAAATTAGTTGTAGGTCGAGTTGAGGGTCGGGGCCATTGGACCAGTGACACCATAGATTATACAGAATTATGTTAAAAACTGTTGATTGTGCATTCACTTTGTTATGAGACCTTCAAGACACCCAAGAGGGGTAGTGATGTGTCCTAGGGCTCTGGACGACCTGGTGGATATAAGGGTAATTAGTCGTACTAGAAGTCTTACGAAGCTCGGAGTATCTTCAAGCATATGAGATTGGGGTGGGGACAAGATGAGGTCACTGTCCTCATACAGACAAGGAGATTTGTTACAGGATTGAGGGTCGGATGTCGCAAACATCCACTCATTCTCAGGATAGAAGTGGACGTGCTTCTATCTAGGTGGCCAGTAAAGTTGCTCCGATGCCACAAGTGGGTTTAGTGGACGAGCTGGCATGCGATTATGTGTTTTACCTTCAGAATTAAGGATGTGTGTTGGGTGATGACACACCGTGGTAATAAGAAATGGTTATAAAAATCAAAATTGAGAAAAAAAAGTTTTTCAAAGAAAATAAGGAGTCTGGCACACTCCAAATCAAACATTTTTTCTAAAAGTTAAATTTTGAAGACCCATTTACTAAGTCGTTGTACTCACCCCTCCCTTATATTGCTTTTAGGTAACCCCAAAAAGCTTACCCCAAAGACCACCAACTAACACACCTGTAAGCCAGGGATGATAAGTTTAAAATTTTGTGTAGTTTTGATTTATGATATTCCAAGAAAGGTGCTGGTTTAAAGGACGCCTTACTCCTCACAGTTTATAAACAAGGGGCAACCCTTAGTAAATCGGGAGAGTGGCGGATTGATCACGGGGATCCGACCAAACCAGGTTGGGGCGTGACAATACCGTTGTGCTAGAGGGCCAAATATAACGACTATAATTTAAATGATTGTTGATTGTGCATGCACCGTAATGTTCGGGCCATTAGAACACTAGGCATGAGGTAGTGATGGAGCCCAAGGACTGCTAGATGACCCAGGGAGAATAAGGGCGGTTTCGTCGTTTAGTAGGTCATGAAGCCGAGGAGCTTCATGTGCATGGAGACCAAGGCAGTAGGGGAAATGAGGTCTCGTCTCACTAAGCGGACATGGCGAAGAAATTGGGGGTTTGATGTGTCGAGCACCATTCTACAAATGTGTGATCCCTCCTATGATAGGAGGGCGATTGTTGATCACTAATCGTGTGAAATACATGAATAAAGGCAAACATAAATATTTATTGAACAAACAAAATGAAATTAAGAAAACATTAAGTAGTTTCCCTCATTGAGTGTTTTACTCACCCTACTCTCTCACCCCTTTTTAAGATAACACTTACACAAAAAATTCTTGGGCATGCTTAGGACCTCAAGGTACGTTTCCTGCCCACAACTTAAAGTAAGGTTTTGATTGTAAACATGCCTTCACCTTCCATGCCTCATCTCAGTAGGTATACTCGAATGATGCAGAAAAGGGTGGCAGGTTGATCACGATCTCCGACCAAACCGGGTTGAGCTGTGACACATATGATATGAATTATGAAATAAGAATATCAAGAAATGGGGTTGGTCAGATAGCATACCAAGCCTAGAGAAATTTTAGAAGACTATTGACTAGTTGACCAGACCGGACATGTGGTAGCCTCCCATTGACTACCTTTATCTGCATGGCATGCTAACCGGTCATCCATTGACGGTTGACCAGACATCGCAACCTCCCATTGACTGCCAGTTCTTGCATGGCTGCTGACTAGGCTTTGTTGACCATTGATCGGTCTGGTTTATTGACCATCGACCAGTCTAGTTCGTTGACCGGTCAGGTTGTTGACCAATCCGGTCCGACCGGGTTCGCTGTCCCAAATTCGAAAATCAATCGATTCGGACCCGATTCGACCGATTTTCTGAAATTTAAAAATTTCTAAATTCATTTTCTATCCAATGGTGGCCTTAATTTCCCAAATTGATATTTTTAAGCCACCTAGAAAAATGAATCATTGAACCAGTTCACTATGGTTCATCTCGGTTCAGTCTAGTTCAGGTCTAGTTCACCTCGAACCGGTTCGATTCTCTCATCAATTCCACTTTCCGGTTCTTCCTCATGATTTTTATTAATTTTTTTTTACTTGAGATTTTCCAATTTCTCATTTTAACCCTTCTTTATTATTTTGTGTTCCTTTTTCGACTCGATTTTCTTAAAACCACCATTTATTTCCTCGATTTACTTGTTCTGGAGGATGGGTTTCACATCATATGTGTGTTATGATTGGATGGACGTGTTAGGACACCGACATGACACCTAATATTAGAGGTGATGTCGTGTATATATGGGGGACTAGAAGCGGTGATACAAGAGAGGAGAGATGACTTTTATATTTTTTCACGGACCCAAAGAGAGGTTTATGGCAAGGGTTCATGCATCACTTGTGATTTGGTGATAGGCATGGTGGATCAAAGTATTTGGGATGCCGGATGATACATCATCGACATGCGTATAAGGGGAACAATCATCTCGAGATGCTATCTGGGAGTGCGACTTGACACAGATACCCCTCATATTCCGAGTTCATATGTTTAAGAACTCATGGCATTATGCTTATACATTTAATATGTGGATTGTGAAATGGGAAATGAATTATTGGGATGATAAGTATAAGATAAAATGTTACTGTGGGAAAGTGAACCGTGAAAAGGATACAAGTAAACAAACCCTAATAAAAGAGTAGGTAGTGACGTAATTGTAAGTCATTTCATGGCTAAATATCAATAAACACATTCACTAAGTTGTGAGATCACTCACTCTCATAACTCTTTTTTAGAATGTGTAAAGAGCACGGTGATCACACACAAGCCTCGACTCCTATTGAGGTATGACACACAAGCCTCGACTCCTATTGAGGTATGACACACAATAATATGCTAGAAGGTTAGTGCTTATCAATTGCTTATTTTCTTAGAAAAATATTATATTTTATTTGGGCTTAATACCTACTTTTAAAGTTTTAAATTTGTGTTGAATTCTATTTTTTTTATTTTGAACATTTTATCCTATTTGTACTATTTTGATAAATATATTTACCTTATTAGTATAGAGCGATTGCCATTAATTCATCCGCCCCATAAATCAGGGTTTAACACAAATAATTTTACCATAAAACTTGAATCATTCAATTTGGTGATCATAAATGTAAGTTATAGTTTTATAAATTGTGTTAAGAAAAATAAAACTAATTGTATTATATATTTAATTGATATTTAATTATACTTTCATTTAATCAAATTATAGCACATTTATTTGTGCAATAATTAATTTCATTTATATTGAATTTTAAAAATGTGGTGGGAACATTAGATAGAGTGATAAGTGGAGAGAGGATAAAGTGGGTATAAGTGTGCTCCACTTGTCTCAACTAGATATTATTCTAAACTCTAATTTTAACTTCTAATTCGATTAATTTTTTTTATTTTTTGATTGGTTCACTTTAAATTTGATAAAATTTTGTCCTAATTTATTTTTATAAAAAATTACTTTCCCAATTACATATTATTTTAACTAAAAAAATTATATTTCTCAATTTATATAACATATTCTAACAATAGTGGAATTTTAGATATAAACGAGTTGGATTACTAGAATTTATTTAATAATAATTTATATTACTTATTTTTTAACCAAAATATGGTATGAGTACATTTCGAATTGTTTTAACTTTTAATAATGATTAAAGTTACCCTATTAATTTTTCGCTCAAAATTATTTTTATGTTAATTTGACTTTAAATTTCGATTTGAAATATTTAAATGTTATAATTGAAACTCATATTTTTAAAAGTTTTCACAAACACAAATTTCACTCTATCACATACTTGAATCGTATGAAGTTTTAAAGTATACTATTTTCTTTACTAGCATTTTAATATCAAGAAATTAAAAGTACTCATAACAACAAAAGTATTACTGTCTATTAAATTTCCTAAAATAAAATAATTATTTGCATGAAATAATTTGGTCCATAATTTAAGACTATTGACGACAAATTTGGATATTACCTTACAAGGAAAATTGCATACAGAAGACACCTCTTCAAGAGTTGCTATATTTAGTTCAAGTATAATGTCCATTAAGCTAAATTTTGGTTGTAAAACATACGTGGGGTTGCTAGATTCCCCGTTTGAAATTTCTCATTAGTTTCAATTTCCAAAATAATTAAATCTTATTTAAAGTTTTATATAATATTAAATATAACTTAAATATTCATTAATAAATTACCCAAAAATATCTTATTTTTAATATCTCAATTATTTATCAAGATAAATATTTTTAATAATATACTCAATCTTTACTATTTTTTTATTTTGTGATGTTATTTTTAATTTATACTATGCCTGTTTTAAAATAATTATAATATTAAAATAGTTTAGAAATGTAATATATAATTAAAAATTAAAGTACTATTATAGAATATTATTATAAAATTATAGTATTATAAAATAAGTATACTATTAAATAACAAATACAAATATGCTAATTTACAATATTTAAAAAATGAACAATTAATATAACTTTTCCTTTTTTATTCATGACGTGTATGGTGTACCCATGGTCCATTTCTACCCTATCCCTATAATGTTGTTTTTCCCTGTTATTTTTTTTGTTTGCACAATCCAAGAGGAAAGTAAAAGGAAAACTGTGGCGAGCGCAGCCGCCGCGGCACAGTTGTAAAGTTCACATGGGTGTCTCTACGCGTGCCTCGTGTGGGCCACTCCCACCACCGGCATCGGCTTGGGGAGATCATATCTGTTGTCCCGCCGTGGATCACACGCTACCGGACACTGCCTCGTACGTGTCAGTCACCTTGCAACACGCGTTGCAACCCAAAGTAAATATAAAGATAATGATTTTTTTGCTGCCCTTTTACTATTTTCAATATTTAATTCTTTACATAGCAAGTGGCACCTAATTTTTAAATTCACCAGCGGAAGTGGAGGTGGGAGGGCATGATGGTGCTTTTACCCGACCACTCCATTACTTATAACTTGTGATGTAATAAAATAAGTTGGTCAGTTAACGCACACCAGTTCAAGTCTTCATTTTCTCTTTCACACAAGGGGTAGATTTTTTTTTTACTTTCTATTACTGATAATTCAAGCTTAATAAATCATAACTCGCTTCACAATATAAAATCATGAATCATGAAATAAATTTAGAATCAAGAACATGTGGGCTAGCTATTTTTCTAAACATTATAGTCTTGTAAAAGAAGACAAAAAACAAGTTAACTTTTCCTAATAGATGATGGAAGACACTGAAATTCATGATTAAATAGGCTAATATTTTATGTATTATGTTATATTAACCATATGAGCACAATTTTGAATAGAGAATGTAAAAAATAGAGAAAATAAATATGGAGATATTACCTTCAAATCAATCTTTGTTTTTCCCTTTTCCTTGTATGTGGGGGTGGGTCTTGTCTTATGTTGTCTTGTGAATGAAGCCGCCGATATTGCTCGCTGCCTTATCTTCTAAGTTTAGACTATCAATTATCCTCAGTAAAATCCCACTGAAAGAGGTACTCGATTGATTTAAGAAATTCCCTTTTCCAACCTTGGTTGTGCCTAGACGTCACCCAATTCATACTAATGCAATCCATTTGCAATATTTGGTATATCTCAGTTGCATTTTCTACACCATATCCAAACAAAATTCAGCTTACAATCTAACTCCTTATTTTTCAAATATCCAAGGCTCATTGTTGTCACCAGATAGGAAAAAATCTTGCGGGACTTGTTTGCAGATGGGTTTTTTTTGACATAACATTTACAAAAGATACACAAAAGGTTCTTCAACATGAAACAATAGGACAAGCTTACCTGTGGTTGAATCAAGGTTAAATCGAGCTTCATTTTGGGATGAGGGATCAATCTAAAGCCTAAACTGAAAAAAAATGTCCATCCCTAGATTATTGAATACTCATACCTCCCATATTGAAAGGCTCTCATATCTCTTACTTTGATGAAAACTTGTGATTTAAAAGAGAAGTGTGAGCTTTACGGGATAGTCATTTGGTTTAATTTCACCAGGCATCTTCCTCCTCTTAAGCATCCAATGATTTTTTTTTCTTTTATGTTGATGGTGATGGATGATGTATTTATTATATACAACATATTAATACATATATATTGATCTAACTATTTTTAAATACTAAATGCAATTTATTAATCATTGTCAAATTGGGAATAATCCCTTCAACTTTCAAATGTATGGATCACTTTTACACCCAAAATTATATATTTACTCCGTGTAAGTAAGTTATATGAACCCCATTAATCATCTTGCGTTTACTTTCTCTTGATTAAGGTTTGTAGTTATTTTAATATTTACTCACCCCCTTCAACAAAAAGTAAAAAATGTTGTGCAATACCGATCAAGTAAATTTATATAAAGAAATTTTTTTCATTAAATTAGTCGTATATCTTTGATAAAATAAATTGGTTGTATGTAAGAAATTATCACTTCAACCATTTGATTGATTTAATAAGATTATAAATCCTACCAACATCTCTTGCTCTTTCTCATTTGTTTTCTTTCTCTGAATTCCTCATTTGTTTTCTTTCTCTGAATTCCTGTTGATTAAGAAATGCATTTTTTAATATAAAATATCAAATTTTAAAATATTTAAATATGAGATGTTATTTAATAATATGTGATATATGTAAAATAATTTTAACTTATTATGAATATTTATAGGTGTTGAGCAGTGAAAATCTTATTTCATATAGTTATGGAATTTAAATGTACAAATTTGATGGTCACAATCATTCAACTAAATTTTAAATGGGGCATATTTTTTAGAACCATTAATTACACCTAGGATAATACTAGATTGTATCATAAAATGTTTTCCTAAGGATTAACTTTAAGTTAATATGATTTACATTAATAAAACATTATAACCATTGTATAAATTACAACTAACGTATATTTTTAGAGTTAATAATTTTATTTGGGTGCATACCTGGAATGAATTGGGAGGTGTATCAATTACAATATATAGTATAATGTATGAAAATATAATAAATAATTATTTTTTATTAGTGTATTGAGATGATAAGATCCGAGAGGGTTCACAACCCAAAGGTACTATCTCTTGAAATAACTTGTTGTGATTTGTGTCATTTTATTTGTATCTCTTTAACTCCTATGAACTCGTGTCTTATGCTTTCAAGGTTAGTACTTGTTGTGATTTGTGATTTTAAGGTGAGTACTTATCTATTACTCTTAGTAACGACACATGAGATTTTATCTCTAAGAAATGAGTTGTTAGTGAGATAGTTGTATGCGCAATATTGAAATGAAGATTACCTATTTGTACATAGGCTGAATGAAGAGATGCACTAACAAAAAGTGAGGAAGAAAATAATTGCGAATATATACTAAAACATAAGATGAACTAAAAAGAAATAGTAGATTAAATAGAAGAAGGAAGCATGATCGACATCAAAAGATTCGATTGGATATGGATTTGAAAAATGTTGTGACACTATAATATTCAAAATTAAAATTTAAGTTAGTTGAATTGTAAACTAAGATTGAACTGATAATGTTAACTTAAATTAAGATTAAAAATTAAAATTAATTAGAATTTGGTTCGGATGAGAATATTTGGAAAGTAATAAATAATATAAATTATTCACAAATAACATCACTTAATTTGAAAATTAAATATCGGAAAAATCCATATGAAAAACAGTCCTACTCCCAATCGAATTAGATTGAACGAAAACTTCATAAATTTTAAAAATAGTTATATAAACACAAAAAATAGAAAATTTTGAGTCAATTTAGTATGAAATTGGACAATAAATTCTATAAAAATAAATGAGCCAAGAAATTGTAGAATTAAAGGTGAGCCAACCAAATTTAGCTGAATCAATCGAGAAATTCTAGGAAAATCGGTTTGGAATAATGTCCACTTGCCAAGTGAACTAGGGCATACGCCACATACACGAGCATACGGTAGTGTCATGTGCTTCATGCGCGCTGTCATGCCCTGACTCGATTCATTGGCTGATGGTTTCTTGCACCCCCAATCCTCTTGATATCACCATGGTGGGTAGTTTCACCATAGCAAAATCGTAGTGACTAAGGTATCTAATAAAAATGTCTCTATATTTTACTGCAGAAATTTATATTTTCTTTAAATTATAGTGCCTGAGCCCAAAACGGATTTTACAAATATCCAGGGAAAAATAACATTGATAATAAACATATTTATAACCTGCATATGCAGGGTAAGATAACTATCTTAGGTGGCGCTCGACTTGGTAGATGTTCTCTGACCTTCCTTCCGACCTCCTTCGACTTAAATCTACAATCGTTTTTAGAGAGGGGTGAGCTAATAGCTCAGTGAATGAGGTACTGATGTCAGACCACTACCTGTCTTATTACTCATATATCCCCATTAAACCATCTAACAAAATTCTCATTGTGGGTTCTTAATACTATCGCATTTTTGTGGTTCATCTCGCCCCTTGATACTCATGTCTCGGGCTACTCCTAACCATAGTCTATTTGATGGTCGGGTCACTATCGCTCTCCCCAATAATTCCCACATACACATATTATATCAAAAGCATATTAATATACACTGGGAGCTTAGACCCCGTATACACATGGGTGACTCATGTTCCACACACATGGGTCGTATTCTTGCCCCAAATTACATGGGTCGTATTCATTTTCCCTTTTCACACCCGAAGGGTATTTCATGGTACCGATTGGATCTCTTTGAGAGTGTGAGAATCACATGCACTATTCCACAACTTATGCCCCTTGTGCTTGTCTCTCACTAAGATGTCTTTGCATTTGAGGTCATGGCCAACATACCCACCATCATCCTTGCACATTCCCCTTACACTTGTGATTCAATTTCACCTCCTTGTCATCGCAGCGGTATAACTGGGACAATATCCGTACGTCAGTAGGATGTCCTAGGAAATCTGGAATAAATAGTCCAATCTCCGCTTATTCCCCGTTTCTAATTTTCCTCGACATCAACACTATCTCAGAAGGTATCCTGTTAACTCCCACGCTTCATACTAGTATCTCAATAACATAAGAACATACAACAATAATATTCATAAGCCATTCTCAAACCTAACTCAATATTCACGAGCATGATCCTTATCCCGACCATCTCTACACATTGCACACAACAAAGTTCACGGAAAAAGTCATCACAGGGAGCATGGTCTGCCACTCGAACAACTCCCATAATTCAGACAAGATGGGTGCAAGGCCCCAATACATGCTCCTATTCGATATCATAAAACCATTATCCCAATCTTACGACCTTTCCTTACTTGTTATCCTTTTAAGGAGTATTTTCTTTAATGGACGTACACTTAGTCATTTTACATTTATTATATGAGTTCCAAAAGTTAAGCTTATCATTCACTTCAAGGCAAATATTCAAACACACAAAGTGCTCCAGTTGGTCCAATTGGACGAGCAATGTCACACCCCAACTTGGTTTGGTTGGAACCCTTTGAACAACCTACCACCCATTCCTATATTAAAATGGTATTTTTACCATGATAGACCAGAAAATGTAAAGACTTATAAACTTGTATGTTTTCCATAACAAAATTAATAAAACGACTTAATAAAAACTACCTTCTCACGGTAATCCTAGCTTGCTTCTCAAGCTCTCATTCTTCTTGGTGTAAGAATTTCCCTGAAATGGATTATGGAGAGTGGGTGAGTTCAACAACTCATTGAGCGGGTAAATACATGATCTATTCAAGGAGATAAAGGATTGTTCTATTATAAATTTATATCACCATACTCATTTTTGGTTTAACAAACCATCGTGCACCGTTTATCATTTAATAAGAATATTTTCACACTTTTCATCCATGAGTTTGGTTTAAAAATCAATCACATACCCTTTATCATCAAAGGTATCATACTTTCATAGAACAGTCCTCGATGGTTATACTTGTGGCCGGAACCGACTTTACCGTTCACACTTATAAGATGCTGCAACCTCTATCACAAATTTGTGTGAGCACCATTACCCAACCTCCAGACTTTTAATTGAAACTTTATGTCCACTATTGTGAGATGAGATCTCTCCTCCTTCTTCCTCGGTCTAAATGCGCTCAAAGCTCCCAGAGTGACACGATATACTAGAATGACAAAACTTCCTTTATGCTCCCTAAGCCATCCATCAACCCTTAAAACCAACACTACCCCTATAATGGGCACCTTGATGATTTTGTTTCTTAACACTTTTATCTTTATGCTAACATGCTAATGAGTTTGACGATTCGGCTTCGACTCGGTAGCTTCAATACACAATTATCTAATTATGATAATTTTTATAAGAAAAATTAGAATTTATATATATGATTAGACATATTTCCATTGGTCTTGGGCCCACTGAATGAATTTAAAAACACGGATTTGGGCTCACTTCTCTTTGAAAACCGTGACCTTAGGCTCACTTGAGCAATTCTAGCTCTATGATACGCATGCTTCATGCTCTCAACAGAAATAACTCCAAAAATGTTTTAAGCAATTTCATGTAGTCAAGGGAGTCTATTTCTAGGGAAATAGTTATTAACTTTCATAATTTCGAAAGTATGTACATCGCCCCTGTAAACCCCGTTCTTCCAAAATAAGAAAGCAGGAAATGGGAATCGAAAATTTTTGAAAGAAAATCGAGGACCAAAGTGTTCTAGAAATGGTAAATAAGGGTCGGAATGGGAAATTAGAAAATCCCAAATGTGCAATGAGTATCTAAAAGCCATGTAAAAGAACCATGAAGTGAATTGGATATGAAAAGCATACCGGTTCAGGGTGAATAGGACCTGAACTGGGTTGAACCGGACTGAACTAGAAGGAACTAGTTCGAAGACTCATTTTTCTAGGTGACTCAAAAATAGAAAATTGGGAAATTGAAGTCACCAAAGTGTAGAAGATGAATTTAAATAAATTTAGAAAATCAGTCGAACCGGGCATGAACCAACTAATTTTCGATTTTAGGTCACTAAACCCAGTCTGACCGAATCGGTCAATGGCCCAGTCGATCAACAGACCACTTGCCTAGTCAGCGCCCAATCAGCGGGCATGACCAATTAGAGCATGATGCGTGGTGAAGCACGCACATTCAATCACTTTGTTAGTGCTTGGAAACACTGACCTATTAGAGCGTGACGCATATCCTCGGTCAACGATCAAATCCACATCACCGATGGCTGACCAATAGGAGAGTGACACATGTCCTCAATCAATGGTCAACTGAAGAGAAGCCTCATCAGCCAGGCTTACCAATGAGGAGCTGACATGTGGCAAAGATGGCATGTCAACAGTCGATAAGGATGTCAGGGAAACTGTCGACAAATCAGAGGTCGACACGTGGCAGAGACTTAGACATGGAAGTGGTACAATGTGTCAGGATGAAAATTAGAATTATATCAATCAGCCAATTAGAGGATGACATGTAAACCCTGCACTTTTGAGTTAAGGAAAATTGGGAAAAGAATCGGTCAAACCAAGTAAGAAAACTGAGACGGTTTACAAACCCGATCATTTGGGAACAAGGAATGGAAATTTACAACTATCGGGTGATCCAAAGGGTTTATTAAACCTTGGAAAAGAAACTTAACACAAATTAGAAGAGAAAAACCAAATTGGTTTAGGTGAACAAGAATCCATAAGAACTGTGAAGTTAAGCGTGCTTACTCGAGAGTAGTGTAAGGATGGATGACCTCATGGGAAGTATGATTTTTTTTGTAACCCGAAATTTCGGTCAAAACTTTTTATGCAAACGTACCCTTATCATAAATAGCCATAAATTAATATATATTTAATTATTGTAATTAATACTAATAATTTAATACCTAAATTAAATTATTAGAATTAATACAAATAATTTAATAGCGAAATTAAATTATTAAAATTAATACCAATAATTTATGGCAATATTAATACTAGTAATAAATCTCTCCCATTTAATAAATGATTTTTACACGTTATCCCCATTCATTCTCCTCACACCTCAACACTTCTCTCTCTCTCTACTGCTTCATTTCCTAATGAAGCTCAAACCAAAGCTTCGACTTGAATATTTTTCTTAACCTCGGAAGTAGAGGTCGAGCTCTTTAGAACCGGTGAGAAGACAGCTATCTGATAGCAACCTTTAGTCAATCCAAGAATCGTTGGAGAAGCGTCGGTATGATGAAACAGTGAAGCAGCTCTGGGGAACCAAAGCTGCCCTATTTTGGCCAAGCTAAAATCGACCATTTTGAGCCCTCCTTAGGCAAAACCAAGCCTTCCCAACACTTCCTCAGCCCTCCTACAGTCGAATTAGGACTGAAAGGTAAGCCAATTCGGCTCCCCTCTGCAATTTTCGACCGGTGCTAGAGAGAGAACCAACAGAATTTCAATAATGAAATTCTAACTCAATTCGTCATCAATTAATGCGATTCTTGATTTTAGGATGAACATCAGGATGAGAGCTATCTACTCAGATTGAAAGCTTGGACCGTCGTGCCCTCGCCGGTGAGTAATCGAAGCTTATCTCTCTATAGTTCATTTTCTAGCGAAGCTCCGTTTGAGCTCATTCCGGCGTCAAAACTTGTGATTCAAAGTGCTATTGAATTGTAAGAGGATGGAGGAACTCAATTTTAACTTCAATTTCAACAATTGGAGGTGTTTGATCGGTCATTTTGATGAAATCAAATTCGACTGTGTTAAGGAGTTGAAATTGGGGGAAAATTGGGAAAAATTGGGGATTTTCAAAATTCAAAGGACCAAAATGCAATTTTATGAAATTAAGGTTCAATTGGACATGAAAATAATGTTGGAGGACCAATTGAGGAATTTTGGAATTTTTGTGGCAAAACTTACCATTTTTGTAAAGGAAGGGCAAAATGGTAATTTTGGAAAAGTTGGGGGACCAAATTGGAAATTTGGGAAATTAAACCCCTTTTTGTGAAATTAAATAAATTGAGGTACCAAGATAAATTTTAAAAGTTTCGGGACTCAATTTGAGGAAAAACCTGCATTTGGGGACTTAAAGTTAAAGAGAAATAACTTTAGGGACCTAATTGCAAATAACTAAAAAGTTTGGGTTTTTTCATTCATTGGAAATGATTGAAGGTTGTTAAGTTGAGTAATAGTGAACAAGGATGTTCATATTTTGCAGGAACATGAAGTACCGGGAACGCCAGCATGGACGAGCTTGTGTGAATACAAAGAATCGGTCTAGTGGAATTCACTACGTTAACGGGTGAGTGGGTTTACTAACATCATACCCGATTGGGATGATGAGCACAACTTATAGATAAAAATCACTTACCGGTTGTGAGTGGGAATTATATATCATACCCGGTTGGGGATGATAAGTACCTTGGTGTAAAAACCCACTGTTTAGTGAAATTTTAATCATCACAATTTAGAGAAAGTGATGTGAAAACCATGCGGAAAAAAACTACTTACCGGTTGTAAGTAGATCATACCCGGTTGGTATGATGAGACTTTCTCAAAAGAAGTGGAAAAACCGTTCATCGGTAATAAACGGAGATGTTCTTATACCGGTCAGTATAATGGACAATGAAAACCTATTTTGTCAGAAGTGTTCTCCCCTGACTATGTGCCAATGCTTAAACTATTTGGGAGACCTTCTTGACGGGAGCTCGAATAGCTCTTATAGGCCGGGGGCCTTAGTTTTTGAACTTGGGGGCTAAATGCCCGATTTTTAAAATCTCGTATAGTGGGCCCAAGGCCAGTTGGAACGAGCAGGAGCTCGTAAACGAACATAATTATGTGTCATAAAACTTAATAAGTGAATTGTTTGGCCATGGTACCAAGATAGGACCGACATGCTCAGTCAACTAGCGGCAGTGCGACATGATAGGTCGACGGACCGGTCAAGACAAACAACTGCGGGTTGAGTTGAGAGTCAGGGCCATTGGGACCAATGGCACCACATATTACATGGAAATTTAAGAAAACTCTATTTGTGCATGCACTATAAGTACGGGATCATCAAGATGCCCATGAGGGGTAGTGATGTGTCCTAAGGGCCCTGGACGACCTGGTGAGTATAAGGGTAGATCGTCGTTCCAGGTGTCTATGCGAAATTTGGAGTAGCACCATGCGCATGAGACCGGGGTGGGGACGGGATGAGGTCTTTGTCCTCATACGGATATGGAGAAGTGATTTTGGTATTGTGGGTCAGATGTTGTGTACATCTACTCATTCCCAGGGTAGAAGTGGTCGTACTTCTATCCGGGTGGCAGGAAAAGTTGCTATGAAGCCACTAGCGGGTTCAGTAGTGATACTAACTTGCGAATGTGTGTAACCTTCATGATGAAGGATGTGTGTTGGGTGATGACACACTGGTAATTAAGAAATAATGGAAAAACCTGAATTTTTTTTAATGAAGGGATTTTTGAAAAGAAAGGAGTCTGGCACACTCCATATAAATGTTTTTCTTGATATTCAAAATATTTGAATCCCGTTCATTGAGTAGTTGTACTCACCCCCTCCCTTATACCCCTTTCAGGAAGTCCCGGAAAGTCGAACCTTAAAAGACTTGTACAATTAAATGCCTGCAAGACAGGTACGATTAATTTAAATTACTATGCAGTTTTGATTTATGATATTCCTGGAAAAAAGTGCAGGTCTAAAGAACGCCTTACTTTTTATGGTTTATAATACAAGTGGAAACCCTTTAGTAAATCGAGAGAGTGGCGGGTTGATCACGGGGATCTGACCAAAGCAGGTCGGGGCGTGACATGACACGTGTAAACCCCATCCTTCAAAGATAAGAAAACTGGGAAAAGAATCAGTCTAATCAAAAAAGAAAACCAAGTCGGTTCGTGAACCTTAACCGATAAGGAAAGGGTAAAATGGGAAATGTCGGTCTCGTGCAGTTCGATTGGGAATAATGTCATCTTCTTCCTTCAAATGATAGCACTATTCATTCAATGTAGAAATTGATAATATCGGCGAAGAAAAAATGACTCCGATTAGGACATTTTCAGGGCGAGGATAAGCTCGACCAAAAAGGAAAGTTAGGCAGAGTGTCTCCGAACTTCCTATATAAAGAGCTCCTCTCTCAATTCATCATCCACACCCCTCAAATCTCTATTATGTCTCAATTGCTCCATTTTCTGGTTAAGCTCAAACCAGGGCTCCAACATGGGCAGTTTTCTTAGCCTTAGAAGGCAAGGTCGTGTCCTTTAGATTTTGGGGGAAGTCAATTACCTAATAGCATCTTCCTTTTGACCTGAGGACCACCGGAGAAGTACTGATAGAATCAAACAGTAAAGTACCTTCGATGGACCGAAGCTGCCCTGTTTTGGCTGAGCTGAATTCGGCCAATTTTAGCCCTCCTCCAGCCAAACCAAGCCTCCCCATCAGTCCCATAGCCCTCATACGACCTCAACGAAGCTGAAAGGTAAGCCAATTTGGCCTTACTCAATCGTTGTAGATCGAGGTTAGAGGGAGAAAGTGCTAAACTTTACTAACAGAATTCTCCTTTGATTCGATATCAATTGTAGCAATTCTTGATCCTAGAAGGAACCTTAGGACAAAAGCTACCTTCCTTGATCGAGAGCTTGGATTGCTGCACCTCCGACGGTAAGCTTTCGAAGATTTCTCTCTCTACGCACAGTTTTCCAGCGATGCTCCGTTTGAACTTAATTCAGATCCAAATGACGTGATTCAAAGCTCCATTGAATCATATGGAAGTGTAGGAACTGATCCATACCTTCAATTGGAGCAATTAACCCCGATTTGATGGCCAATTTGAAGAAATCAAATTCAGTCAGTTTGAAGGGGAGAAATTGGGGGAAACGTTTGGGGAAAATTGGGGATTTCGTAAAATTGAGGGACCTTTTGCAATTTACCAAAATTGAAGGCTAATTGGCCATGAGAAAGATGTTGAGGGACCAATTGGTCAATTTTTGAAACATTTGGGGTCAAATTGCCATTTTTGGAAAGTAGGGGCAAAATGGTAATTTGGAAAACTTGAGCCCTTTATACAATTTTGAGTAAATTGAGGACCCAAAGGGAATTTTGGAAGCCTTAAGACTCAATTTGGGGGAAAGTTAGCATTAGGGACCTAAAGTTAAGGAAAATGAACTTTAGGGACCTAAGTGTAATAAAACAACAATTTTGAGCCTAGTCGCTCATACGTGAGAAAATGATGACTGTCATGCCAAACTTTAATTAATAAGGATGCACAAATTGTGTAGGGACATGAGAGACCGGAATGCTAGCAAGGAAAAACTATCGTGAAATTTGAAACTAACTAGGGAAAGACACGTAACGGTAATCGGGTGAGTAGGCATATTTACATCATACATGGTTGGGATGGTGAGCACTTTAGAAATGAAAACTTTGGAAAGGATTTGAGAATCTTTGAAATAAGAAATGGTAAACCTTGGAAAAAGGTTTTGGAAAAAAATTGAATTTGAAACCCTTTTGAAAGAAAATATCACCCTTAGGCAGGGTAAAGGTTTTGAAAAATAATGAAATTGAGGAAAAATCCTTTTTAAAAGAAATGATAACCTTGGCGTGGTTTGGTTAAACTAAGGCTATTTTTGAAAACTTACTCCCAACACCCGCTCACTGAGTTGTAGAACTCACCCCTCCCTTTTAACCCTTTCAGGTAACCAAGGGAAAACCAAAACTTGAAGATCTCAATGTAAGACATGTATTTCAGTTTTGTATAATTCTATTCCAGGAAAGACATGAAAGAAAGTCGCCTTACACCTTACTATTTAAAAAGGGTGAAACCATTTACGGACCAAGGGGAGTGATGGGTTGCTCACTGGAATCTGACCAAACCGGGTTGGGGCGTGATAACTTGAGTAGTATCAGAACCTGTTTCCTCAAATATATTATCAAGACTATATAACATAGTAACTAAGAGAAAGTTTAAAAAAATTTCAGATGACTCCCAAGAGAGTAACCAAGAAAACTAGGGCTGATGTTAACAACACCACCCAACACTTTATCCTCTAAGAAGGCAACCTTAGAAGATCTCCAATGCCCAAGGCATAATAAAAGTACCAAAGGACCAAAGGGGAAAGTATCCAGTACCACCAAGGGGTATGGTGCTAGAATATGCCGAGGTCACAACCCCGAGTACGAAGAGGAGCCAAGCCTGAAGCCAGGAACGCCAACAAGGGTTTATAACCCTACATAGGGAAAATACTTATCAAGAAACTAGTAGCTTTAAATCTACTTTATGACAACCTTTTTGTAATAGGGCTAAGACCCCCAACGTATTATACTCCTTCTCCATTAATGAAGAACTCCAAAATTTCTAAAACCATGTCTCTAAAAAATGATCTTGCACCTCAGCTGTAGGAAGATTAACCTAAAAAGTAAACAAACAAACCTGCGTTACCCTAGACATCTTGGAGACCAAGTAGATTCCCATCTCAAATAAAGAAATGAACTAGGAGAATTATTGGGTAAAGAAGACACTACAACGAAATTGTTAAGGTTATTAAGGAGTCTAGGTGTAATAATTGGGCAAGGAAATGACCTGTTATAATGTGGGGATAATAGGAACACTACTTGAGAAAGTGCCAAACACTACTAAAGACAGGTGTCAAGATAACCTACTATAGGTACAAGGGAAATAGGACATGAAGTAAAGGATTGTCCCACATCACAAGGATTTAGAGCAATACTTTCCAAGAACAACACCTCCACAGCTCCATGAATTCAAAATGATACCACCCCAAGAAACACGATTCCCGCTCAGAATTTCAACCACACCTAGGAGGAAGCTCTTCAAGATCCTAGTGTTGTGGCGGGTACTTCCCAACCCAATCTCTCTTTAAGAAAAGCTAAAGCCCCAAGCTGGTAATCCTATTTCGAAAATAAAATTTGAATTTACTAAAACTTTTTTGTCCCTCAATAATGGTGCAATGGTGTGGCTCAACTACATGAGGAAGGAAAAAGGACCGAAGGTAGGACCTCAATAAACCGCAAACAGAACAGAGGGTAGATAAAGAGAATCCTTCCTTAAGAAGAAATTTCCAGCCATGTGGGAGCAAGGAAGGAAGCACCTCCACAAGAGAAGACAAACCGAACATTGGACGACAAATGGGATGTCTTGGGATGGTAAGTGTGACCTGCTTTGGAAAAAGCAGAGAAGCCATATAAGAGTTTCAGACCAACACAATGGAAGAAAGCAAATCGTAACAACAAGATAGTCTAGGAGAATAAATGATGCCCTAAGGAGGACTGGGAAATAGTAAGGACTACACCCTAAAAAGGGTAATAAGATGGACGTTAAGGATAAGAAGACTCGAGAGACAATTGTCTCAAGATAATTAGACAAGGAGAATAGTAGGGACGAGGCAATTAACGAATTGACCCTCATGAACGTCATAAATTTAAGCTCCAGTAAAGAAGGGAGAGGTGAAAAGGCTAAACATTTAGAAAAGAAGGATGGAGCAAATCCTTAAAAAGATCAATGGCCAAGACCGGATTGACAACCACACTCAAAGAATGAGGAGGATTAAGTAAGGCTCGCACAAAGAGGTCTTGGAACAAACAGTGCCTAAACCCTTCCCAAGGAAGAAAATTTGTACGGTGTAAACCCCACACTTTTGAGTTAAGAAAAACTGAGAAAAGAACCGGTCAAATCGAGTAAGAAAACCGAGCCGGTTTACATTTGAGAACACGCAATATGAAAATTTATAACTTCCGGGTGATCTAAAGGGTTCATTAAACCTTGTAAAAGAAATTTAAGAAACTTTAGAAAACAAAAACCAAATTGGTTTAGGTGAACTAGATTTCATAAGAACTTCAAAGTTAAGCATGAATGCTTGAGAGTAGTGTGGGGATGGGTGACCTCCTGGGAAGTATGAATTTTTTTTGTAACCCGAAATTTCTTTATGTACGCCTTATCATAAATAACCATAAATTAATATATATATATATTTAATTATTGTAATTAATACCAATAATTTAATACCTAAATTAAATTATTTGAATTAATACCGAAATTAAATTATTGGAATTAATACCAATAATTTATGGCAATATTAATACTAGTAATAAATCTCGCCCATTTAATACACGGGTTTTACGCTTATATAAAGAGGTCATCCCCATTTCATTCTCCTCACACCTAAACACTTCTCTCTCTCTCTCTACTACTCCATTTCCCGGTAAAGCTCGAATTAGAGCTTCGACTTGAACAAAGGTCGGGCTCTTTAGAACCGGGGAGAACACATCTATCTGATAGCAAACTCCAATCAATCCGAGAATCGTTGGAGAAGCGCCGACATGATGGAATAGTGAAGCAACTCCGGCGGACCGAAGCTGCCCTATTTCGGCCAAGCTGAAATCTGCTATTTCAAGCCCTCCTCAGGCCAAACCAAGCCCTCCCAACACTTCCTCAGCCTTTCCACAACCGAATTAGGACCGAAAGGTAAGCCAATTCGGCTCCCATTTACAATTTTTGAACGGTGCTATAGAGAGAGTCGACTAAATTTCAATGAGGAAATTCTAATCCAATTCCGCATATTGAGGCAATTCTTGATTCTAGGATGAACCTCAAGACGAGATCTATCTGCCCAGATCGAAAGCTCAGACCGCCGTGCCTTCACCGGTGAGTAATCGAAGCTTTCTCTCTCTATAGTCTATTTTCAGGCGAAGCTCCGTTTGAGCTCGTTCCGGCGTTAAAATCTGCGATTCAAAGTTTCTTAGAATCGTATGAACATGCAGGAACTGAACTTCAACTCCAGTTTCAATAATTAGAAGTGTTTGATTAGTTAATTTGATGAAATCAAAACCGATAGAGAAAGGGAAGTGTTTTCCCTTTCTCTATCGGTTTTGATTCATAAACTGGTTCATCTAAATCGGTCTGGTTTTTCTCTTCCAATTTGTCCTAAGGTTCTTTACCAAGGTTTTATGAACCCTTTGGATCACCCGGGAGTTATAAATTTCCAAATTGCCCATTCCCAAATGATTGCGTTTGTGAACCGATTCGATTTTCTTACTCAATTTGACAAGTTCTTTTCCCGGTTTTCCTTAACTAAAAAGGGTGGGGTTTACAACTCTCCCCTCCTTTTAGGAGTTTTATCCCAAAACTTAATTTGCAACCTTGCATGAGGAACCAATTCTTTTTATGTTCATTTGGTATTTGCTTAATATGCAAACTCTTATCTTGTTCTTTCAATTAACCCTTTTTACATCATTCATTGAAGGAATTTCTTTTCCTTTATATTATTTGCTCCCTCCATGGAGTTTATCATACCTAGACATATCTTACTTAAGGGTATATCCTTAGATTCACATCTTTCTTTGCTTAGAGCAACATTTTTTCTTTGAGGTCCCGTACTCAGGATTGTGAATTCCAAGATACCTAACCATTTTCATGTCTAGTTAACCTCTTGGTCGTTGAAACCCTTAGCTCGATGTCCTTTAGAACATTACATACTTGTTTTCACGGGTTTCCTTGTTATCATTATTTCATCCTATTTCGACTCTTCCTTTGTCTGTTGTTCATTACAATTTCAGTCCAAATTTTATGTTTGACCTTATCATGCTTACTAAGTATTTATTCCTTATTTTGAGTCACGTTTCCCTTGGGACTGTCAGGTTTACACGTCCCCTTATAGCATGACATTGTTTAGATCTTGTATCTATGTCCATTAGATTTCTAGAACACCTCCTTTAGGGTTATTCCCAATTTTTCGACCTCTCACGGATTATGTAACTTCATCCCTCTTTTCTTCTAGTAGTATTCCTCGACTACCTTCACTGTTATCAAATCAACTTACACAACTGTGTCGGTTTTCCTTACCCACTCGTCCTTTCTCAACTTCCTTATTAAGTCTTTTCGGTTCTAATGATTGGATTTTTCCAATAATTTATCAACAAGTTGGGATTCCTTACTTCTTAAGTCCTTGGCCTTCTTTATCTAAGGATTTTCCTTATTCCTTAATCTACTTTTACTTACTCATAATCATTTCATGATTCTTCATTCTTACAATAATTGCTTTCAATTTACGTGTTGATTCCTTTGCTCGAGAAGTTTCCCTTCTTTTGAATTCGTTCTCTACTATGTCCCTCACAATAGAAATTTCCATCTTAGTAGTTACATGCTCAATCTTCTTATCATTCCTTGTAGGTTTCTTTCCACCCCTATCTATGTTAGGGCATTTGTCTGCTTTGGATCCTTCTCTATCCACAACTTATGTTTCATCCCTTATTTCTTACATGGGATACTTCTGATTATTGGTTTTATTCCATGCATTCCACACTATGCTCAGTCATCCACTCTTTAGGCTTCATATGTGCGTGTGGACTATGACCTATCTTACTAATTGTCGTTATTCCTCCTTAGCCACATCTTATTTGGAGGGCTTGCTTTCCTAATGTTTCTCGGATGTTCTTTCCTTTATTACCTTAGTATGGGTAGTACACCCATTCTTACTTGTCACACCATCTTTCAATGCAAACCTCATATTTACACATTAACTTATTTCCTTTTAAGGAGGGCTCACATCATCCTGGTTTCAACATCTCTTGATCATCCTTCGTGAGGCTCACTTAACTGTCTCAAGACTTTTAATTGTAAATCCGGTTTTTGGCCATTGCTTTCTTTAATGATTTTCCTTCGTCCTTTTTTTTCCAATATTTTGGCCTTTTTCACTTCTCCCTTCTTTGTCGCAGATTGAATCCATGATTTTCTCGAAGTCCAATTCTTTAACTATCTCCTTCTTACTATTTTTCTTATCTAATTGTCTGGGTAGTTGTATCACTCGTCCTTCATTCCCATCCTATTGTCCTTAATAGAGTGTAGTCTTTACTACTTCCCAGCCTTTCTTAGGGTTTTAGTTTATTCTCTTTGACCATTCTGTTGCTACTAGTTTCTTCTTTCTACTTGGTTCTCCTAGAATTGTTATTTGGTTCTTCTGCTCTCTCCAAACAAGTCACACTAGGCCATCACGATACCTCCTTCCTCTGAAAAGTTTTCTAATTAAGGGTTAGTTCCTTGCACTCCACTTTATGTTCATCCACCCATCAATGATTCATTCAAGGGTACTTAGTCGTATGCACCCCTCCAAATTTTCCTTGCATAGCATATTTCTTCTCCTCTTCACTCTTATTGTGTCATACTCCTATATTTCCCTAATTCAACTTACTTAACTAGAATGGGATTCTCCCTAATTTTTATGATGAAGTGGGTTTGTTTGTTTACTAATCTTGGGACCATCTTCCTAGCAAGATCACTTCATCGAGTGATAGGATTTTAGGAATTTCGAGTACTTTATTACTAGAGTAGTACAATGTAAACCCCGCACATTTGAGTTAAGGAAAAACCGGGAAAAGAACCAGTCAAACCGAATAAGAAAACCAAACCGGTTTACATTTGTGAATAAGCAATATGAAAATTTACAACTTTCGGTTGATTCGAAGGATTTATTAAACATTGGAAAATAAACTTAATACAAACTAGAAAACAAAAACCAAATTGGTTCAGGTGAACTAGATTTTATAAGAACTTTAAAGTTAAGTGTGCTTGCTTGATAGTAGTGTGAGAATGGGTGACCTCTTGGGAAGTATGATTTTTTTGTAACCCAAAATTTTTATGCGAACGTACGGCTTATCATAAATAGCCATCAATTAATATATATTTAATTATTTAAAATTAATACCAATAATTTAATACCTAAATTGAATTATTAAAATTAATACAAATAATTTAATACCGAAATTAAATTATTAGAATTAATACCGAAATTAAATTATTGGAATTAATACCAATAATTTATGGCAATATTAATACTAGAAATAAATCTCGCCCATTTAATACACGGGTTTTACGACTATATAAAGAGGTCATCCCCATTTCATTCTTCTCACACCTAAACACTTCTCTCTCTCTCTCTCTCTCTACTGCTCCATTTCCTGGTAAAGCTTAAACCAGAGCTTCGACTTGAACAAAGGTCGGACTCTTTAGAATCGCAGAGAAGACAGCTATCTAATAGTAAACTCCAGTCAATCCGAGAATCGTTGGAGAAGCGCCGACATGATGGAATAGTGAAGCAACTCCGGCGGACCGAAGCTGCCCTATTTTGGCCAAGCTGAAATAGGCCATTTCAAGCCCTCCTTAGGCCAAACCAAGCCCTCCCAACACTTCATCAGCCTTTCCACAGCTGAATTAGGACCGAAAGGTAAGCCAATTCGGCTCCCCTTTACAATTTTCGATCGGTGCTAGAGAGAGAGTCGACCAAAATTCAATGACAAAATTCTAATCCAATTCCGCATCAATTGATGCAATCATTGATTCTAGGATGAACCTCAGGACGAGACCTATCTGCCATATCGAAAGCTCGGACCACCATGCCTTCACCGGTGAGTAATCGAAGCTTTCTCTCTCTATAGTCTGTTTTCCAGCAAAGCTCCGTTTGAGCTCGTTCCGACGTTAAAATTTGCGATTCAAAGTTTCTTAGAATCGTATGAACATGCAAGGACTCAATTTCAACTCTAATTTAAATAATTAGAAGTGTTTGATCGATCAATTTGATGAAATCAAATTCGGTAGTGTTGAAGAGTTGAAATTGGGGGAAAATTTGGGGATTTTCAAAATTCAAAGGGCCAAAATACAATTTTATGAAATTGAGGGTCAATTGGGCATGAAAATAATGTTGGAGGACCAATTTGAGGAATTTTAGAATTTTTGGGGCAAAACTTACCATTTTTGTAAAAGAAGGGCAAAATGGTAATTTTGGAAAAATTGGGGGACCAAATTGGAAATTTGGGAAATTAAACACCTTTTTGGTGAAATTGAATAAATTGAGGTCCCAGGATAAATTTTAAAAGTTATGGGACTCAATTTGAGGAAAAATCGACATTAGGGACTTAAAGTTAAAGAGAAATAACTTTAGGGATCTAATTGCAAATAACTAAAAGTTTGGGTTTTCTCATTCATTAGAAATGAATGAAGGCTGTTATGCCGAGTAATAATGAACAAGGTTGTTCATATCGTGTAGGAACGCGAAATACCGGGAACGCCAACAAGGACAAACTCGCGTGAATACAAAGAACCAGTCTAGTGGAATTCACGGCATTAACGGGTGAGTGGGTTATTCACATCATACCCAGTTGGGATGATAAGCACAGTTTAAAGTTAAAAACCACTTACCGGTTGTGAGTGGGTTTACTAACATCATACTCGGTTGGGATGATGAGCACAACTTAAAGATAAAAACCACTTACCGGCTGTGAGTGGAAATTTTATATCATACCCGATAGGGGATGATAAGTACCTCGGTATAAAAACCCACTATTTAGTGGTATTTTAATCATCACCACTTAGAAAGTGATGTGAAAATTATGCGAAAAAAACTACTTACCGGTTGTAAGTAGATCATACCCAGTTGGTATGATGAGACTTCCTCGAAGGAAGTTGAAAACCCGTTCATCGGTTATGAATGGCGATGTCCTTTTACTGGTTGGTATAATGGACTGTGAAAACCTATTTTGTCGGAAGTGTTCTCCCTTGACTGTGTGCCAATGCTTAAACTATTTGGGAGACCTTCTTGACGGGAGCTCGAATTGCTCTTACAGGCCGGGGCCTCGATTTTGGAACTTGAGGGCTAGAATGCCCAGAATTTTGAAAATCTCGTACAGTGGGCCCAAGGCCAGTTGGCACAAGCAGGAGCTTGTAAACGAACATGATATATGTGCCATAAAACTTAATAAGTGAATTTTTTGGCCATGGTACCAAGATAGGACCGACATGTTCAGTCAACTAGCGGCAGTGCGACATGACAGGTCGACGAACTAGTCAAGACAAACAGCTGCGGGTTGAGTTGAGAGTCGGGGCCGTTAGACTAGTGGCACCACATATTACATGGCAATATAAGAAAACATTGTTTGTGCATACACTATGAGTACGGGATCATCAAGACGCCCATGAGGGGTAGTGATGTGTCCTAAGGGCCCTGGACGACCCGGTGAGTATAAGGGCAGATCGTCGTTCCAGGTGTCTGTGCGAAATCTGGAGTAGCACCAAGCGCATGAGACCGGGGTGGGGACAGGATGAGGTCTCTATCCTCATATGTACACGAAGAAGTGATTTCGGGATTGTGGGTCGGATGTGACATACATCCATTCATTCCCAGGGTAGAAGTGGTCGTACTTCTATCTGGGTGGTAGGAAAAGTCGCTCCGAAGCCACTAGCGGGTTCAGTAGTAATACTGACTTGCGAATGTGTGTAACCTTCATGATGAAGGATGTGTGTTGGGTGATGACACACCGTGGTAACTAAGAAATAATGGAAAAACCCAAATTTTTAAATGAAGGGATTTTTTAAAATAAAGGAGTCTGGCACACTCCATATAAATGTTTTTCTTAAAGTTAAAAGCTTTTAAAAACCCATTCACTAAGTAGTCGTACCAACCCCCTCCCTTATATCCCTTTCAGGAAATCCCGGAAAGCCTCCCCTTAAAGATTGTTAACTAAGATGCCTGTAAAATAGGTATGTAAAGTTTTAAATTTCATTCAGTTTTGATCATGCTATTCTAGGAAAAAAGTGCAGGTTAAAGGACGCCTTACTCTTTACGGTTTACAATAAGGGGAAACCCTTTAATAAATCGGGAGAGTGGCGGGTTGATCACGGGGATCTGACCAAACTGGGTTGGGGCGTGACAACTACAGTGGTATCAGAGCATGTTTCCTCGAATACATAATCAGGACTATAAAATATTATAACTAATAGAATTTATCCTAAAATTTTCAGATGGCTCCCAGGAGAGGAACCAAGAAAACTAGGAATGGCTCTACTCAACACCTTATCTTTGTAGGAAGACAACCCTAGAAGCTTTCCAAATGCCTAAAGCATGGCAGGAATCTCAAAAGAGCAAATGAGAAAGTATCCCAGAGAATGGTGATAAGACCTATTGAGGTCACAACTCTAAGTATACAGGAAGCCAAGCGTGAAGCCATAAAATGGGGCATATAACCTTACATAGGAGGATGCTTATCAAGAATCTCGTAGCTCCCTAGTTATTTGGTGACCATTTTCTGTAATAGGGCCAAAATCCCCAACATACTATACTACTCTATTAATGAAGTACTCCAAATTCCTAAAAATCCTGTCCCTCAAATAATGTGATCTTCAAGGAAGACTCCAAAAAGAAAAAAAAAACTCTCACAGTATCCAGACTTAAGGACGAATCATCACCAAAACTAACAATTCCCAAGAAAACGCCAAGAGGAACCACTTATGTTCATGTAATTACAAGCATGAATGATAGGGACATTGCATGGAGAAGTGCCCAACCCTACAAAGGACAGGAATCAAGTTAACCTAGAGGGGAATAGGACACAAAGTGAAAAACTGTTCCACATCGCCAGGAGTCAGGACAATATTTTCCAAGAATAAACACCCCACAACTATAGGAAATCCGAAAGGATACCATCCCAAATAAGAGGAAACTCTTCAAAATCTTAGCAAAGTGGTAAGAAAGAAAAAGGGGTAAAGGTAGGACCTCAATAAAACCACAAACGGAACAAAGGATAGCTGAAGAGAATTCCTCCTTTAAGAAGAAAATCCAAACAATTTAGGAGCAAAGAAAGGAGTGCATCCATAAGAGAAGACAAGACAAACATTTGATGACAAACGGGAAGTATTGGGATTACAGGAATAAATCACCTTGGAAAAAGCAACTATGTCAAATAGGAAGTTCGAACTAATAGGACAAGAGAAAGCAACTATGACAACAAGATAGTTAGAGGGAACAAATGACACCCCTAAGGAAGACCGAGAAGTAAAAGGGGCTACACCATAAAAAGGTTAGTGAGATGGACGTTAAGGATAAGAGTACTCGAGAAAAAACTACCCTAAGAAACTTAGACCAAAAGAATGGTGGAGGCAAGACAGTTAACAAACTAATACACGGGAAAACCATAATTTGAGTTCCAACAAAGAAGAGAGGGGCAAAAAGGCCAAATTCTCGAGAAAAAAAAGGATGAAAGAAATCCTTAACAAGACCAAAGGCCAAATTAATCAAGAAAAAAAATAATAGGCAAGCCTCTCACAATTGGTAAGACGGGTCATAGTCCACACGCGCATATGAAGCCTAAAGAGTGGACGACCGAGCATAGGGTGGAATGCACGAAATAAAACCAATAATCGGAAGTATCCCATCTAAGGAACAAGGGATAAAACAAAAGTTGTGGATAGAAAAGGATCCAAAGCAAACAGATGCCCTAACATAGATAAGGGTGCGAAGAAAGGGAGAAAGAATCATACAATGAATGATAAGGAGGTTGAGCATGTAACTCCTAAGATGGAAATCTCTATTGTAAGGGACATAGTAGAGAACAAAACCGGAAGGAGGGAACCTTCCCAAGCAAAGTAATCGACGCATAGATCGAAAGCAATTATTATAGAATGAAGAATCATGAAGTGATTATGAGTAAGTAAAAGTGGATTAAGGAAAAAGGAAAAACCCTTGAATAAGGAATGCCGAGGACTTAAGAAGGAAAGAATCCCAGTTTGTTGGTAAACTATTGGGAAACCAAATAATTGGCACCAGAAAGACCCAATAAAGAAGTTGGGAAAGGACGAGTGGGTAAGGAAAATTGACACGATTATGTAAGACACGTTGTCAAGATATGAATGATAATTGGGTAATAGTCAAGGCAGTTGAGGAATACTACCCGATGAAAGGAGTGGTGAAATCATACAGTCCCTGGAAGGCTGGAAAGTTGGTAACAACCCTAAAAGAGGTGTTGTAGGAGTTTGATGGACTGAGACAGGTTCAGAACTATGTCATATCATAAGGTACATATAAGCACCAACAATGCCGAGTAAAATGTAACTTGAGTAAGAAGGAGTTAGGTGGTAAACATAACAAGGTCAAATATAAATTTGACTGAAGTTGTAATCAATGACGGATGAAGGATGGGTTAAATTGGGACGAAAGAATAATAACACAAAAACATGTGAAAACAAGTATGTAATGCTTGAAAGAACATCGAGCTAGGGGTTTCAACGATGAAGAGAATAACTAGACAAAGGAACGATTGGGCATCTTGGAACTCCCAATCCTGAAATCTTGAGTAAAATCCTCAAAAGGAAGAACCTTATCCTAAATAAAGGGAGATGTGAACCTAAGAATATACATTTGGATTAATGAGCCATACATGCCTCGTTATTAAAATACCATGGAAGGAGTAAGCATGATAAATGAAAAGAAATTCCTTAGATAAATGATTACGGGGACTAAGCGAAAGAGCAATCAAAGTGTTAGTATGTCAAGAAAACCCAAGTTGATATTAAGGAAAATTATTCCTAATGTGGAATATATTGGTTAAGTTTTGGGGACAAAACTCCTAAAAGGAGGGGAGAGTTGTAAACCCTGCACTTTTGAGTTAAGAAAAACCGAGAAAAGAACCGGTCAAACTGAGTAAGAAAACCGAGCCGGTTTACATTTGAGAACACGCAATATGGAAATTTATAATTTCTAGGTGATCTAAACGGTTCATTAAACATTGTAAAACAAATTTAAGAAACTTTAGAAAAAAAACCAAATTGGTTCAGGTGAACTAGATTTCATAAGAACTTCAAAGTGAATTATGCATGCTTGAGAGTAGTGTGACGATGGGTGACCTCTTGGGAAATATGAATTTTTTTTGTAACCCGAAATTTCTTTATGTATGCCTTATCATAAATAACCATAAATTAATATATATTTAATTATTATAATTAATACCAATAATTTAATATCTAAATTAAATTATTGGAATTAATACAAATAATTTAATAACGAAATTAAATTATTAGAATTAATACCAAGAGTGGATTAAGGAAAGGGAAAGTTGTTGAATAAATGACACCACTGGAAATGAGGAAGGACATAAGAAGGGAAGAATCCCAGCTTGTCGGTAAGTCATCGGGAAACCTAATGATTGGAACCAGAAAAAAAAACCTAATAAGGAAGTTGGGAAAAGACATATAGGTAAGGAAAATCGACACAGTTATGTAAGACATGGCATCAAGGGCAATAAGGATGATTGGATAATAGTAAAGGTAGTCGAGGAATACTACCAGACGAAAAGAGGGACAAAACTATACGATCCCCGAAAGGTTGGAAAGTTGAGAACAACCATCAAGCAAGTATTCTAGAATCCTAATGGACAAAGACAAGTTCTAGAACATGTCGTGCTTTAAGGGACATGTACACCCAATAGTCTTGGAGGAAAAAGGTGACTCAATAAGGAAGAGTTAGTTAAGAATGACAAGGTCAAACATAAAAGTTTGGACTGACGTTGTAATAAACAACGGATGGAGGAAGGGTCAAAATAGGACAAAAAGGTAATAACACTAAAAACCGTGAAAACAAGTATGTAATGCTCGGAAGAACTCCGAGCTAAGGGTTCAACGATTAAGAGGATAACTAGACACGGAAACGATTGGGCATTTTGAACCCCCAATCCTAAAATCTTAGGCAAGAATTCTCAAGAGGAAGAATCTTACCCTAAGCAGAGGAAGAAGTGAACCTAAGGGTGTACCTTTGGAATATTGGGTAAGACATGCCTAGTTATGATAAACTCCATGGAGTGAGTAAACAATGGAAAGGAAAATAAATTCCCTAAGTGCATGATTTAATGGGGCTAAGTGAAAGAACAACCAAAGTGTTAGTATGTCAAGCAAACCCCAAGTTGACATTAAGAGAAATTATTCCCAATGCAAAGGATGCTGATTAAGTTTTGGGGGCAAAACTCCTAAAAGGAGTGGGGAGTTGTAAACCCATCCTTCAAAGATAAGAAAAACGGGAAAAGAACTGGTCAATTCAAAAGAGAAAACCAAGCTAGTTCGTGAACCTTAACTGATAAAGAAAGAGTAAAATGGGAAATTGAAAAATCCCAAAGGACTCAAAGATTCATAAAATCATGGAAAAGAACATTGGGACAATTGGTAAGGGAAAAACCAGTCCGGTTCAAGGTGAACCAGACTGAACCGGTTTGATCCAGTTTCTAAATTAATTTTTCTATGTGGCTTAAAATATTCAAATTGGGGAATTGAAGCCACCATTAGATAGAGAATGAATTTAAAAATTTTTAATTTTGAGAAAACAGGTCGATTTACTCATTGAACCGGTCAGACCGGTCTAGTCTGATTCGGAATAGTGTCGTCTTCTTCCTTTAGATGACAACACTTTTCATTTAATGGAGAAGCGGATAACACTGGCAAAGGAAAAATGGCTCTGACCAGGTCATTTTAGACTGAGGATAAGCTCGACCAAAAAGGAAAGTTGCCGGGCAGAGGGTCCCCGAGCTCCCTATATAAAGAGCTCCTCTCCATTCATCCTCCACACCACTCAAATCTCCATTCTCTCTTAATTGCTCCATTTTTCAGTGAACCAAAGCTCCCTCTTGGGCAATTTCCTTAGCCTCAGATGGCAAGGTCTAGTGCTTTAGATTCCAAGGGATGTCTACTACCTAATAGCATCTTCCTTTCGACCCGAGGACCATTAGAGAAGCACCAATGGAATCAAACAGTGAAGCAGATTCGACGGACCGAAGTTGCCCTATTTTGGCTGATCTGAATTTGACCAATTTCAGCCCTCCTCCGGCCAAACCAAGCCTCCCCAACACCCCCACAGTCCTTTTACAACCTCAATGGAGCTGAAAGGTTAGCCAATTCGGCCTTACTCAATCGTTGCAGATTGGGGTTAGAGAGAGAAAGTGCTAAATTTTACTGACAAAATTCATTTTCAATTTGATATCAATTGTAGCAATTCTTGATTATAGAAGGAACCTCAGGACAAGAGCTACCTTTCGCGATTGAGAGCTCGGACCATCGCACCTCCGACGGTAAGCTTTTGAAGCTTTCGCTCTCTACGCATAATTTTTCGACGAAACTTAATCCGGACTCAAATGACATGGTTCAAAGCTCCATTGAAACATATGAAAATGTAGGAATTGATCAATACCTTCAATTGGAACAATTAACCTTGATTGAATGGCCAATTTGAAGGAATCAAATTCAGTTTGTTTGAAGGGGAGAAATTGGGGATTTCATAAAATTGAGTGACCTTTCTACAATTTTCCAAAATTGAAGGCCAATTGGCCATGAGAAATATGTTGAGGGACCAACTAGTCAATTTTTGAAACATTTGGTGTCAAATTACCATTTTTAGAAAGTAGGGGCAAAATGGTAATTTTTAAAAAGTTGGGGACCAAATTGGGAATTTGGCAAGTAGGGGCAAAATAGTTCGAACATGACATGTTCATATTCGTTCTGATGGGAACATTGATTTGTATGGTGTATGGTGAGAAGGAGCTCTTATTAAATGTGTGTGTGTGCATAAATCCCAAGGCATGAGTCCTAAGGGTGAGAAAAATATGAAAGTAACATAATATAAGAATTTATAAAAGAATAACTCATGTATAGATATTTTGAGTGAAGTTCGGAGTCGTAAGCCATGAATTTGCATGATGTAGGCAAACTCATTTAGGAGGCCGTGGAAATGAAAGTTCGAGACATCACCTTCAACAACCACGTAACCTAATGTAGAGATCTCAAAGTGCATGCATAAAGGTTTAATCGTATTCTTATTAGTTACTATATTCATGGGAATTTTTGGAAGATTTTATGGCACACAATTTTATGTAAGAAAAGTTTAAATTTCATCTAAAAAAATGGATGCATTTTATTATGATATTTGGTCTTGTTGATATTACTTTGATGAAAGTACTCCACATTGTAGCATCGATGGGATGTTGCAAGTTATCATCGAACCAAACTTGGATAATCAAGCCAGGAGGCGATAGTATTGGCAATGAGTCTAATTGAACCAACCATTACACTTTCCATAAAATCCATAAATGTGCATGTTGTGTGCTTTGGAAAATATTATGAAAATGGAGGAAATTTACATAGAGGCATGTTCACATAAGAAAGATGACATGTAATAATGACTAAAAAATAAGATTTGGAGACCATGAAAAATGATAGTCGCATGATAGAACTATATAAATTGAGGGCATGGCATCCCTAAATGACTTATGCGATAGAGTTAGTCAGAATAAGGACCAAACTTCAAGAATTTGTGAATTGAATAAGCTTGTACTTTTATATCTGTGTATTTTGGTATACACCTGTTGTAGAGGTTGGGGCATTGCCATGACACCCATCGAGGTTGTGTCAATGCCTAGGGTGGATTGGAAATGGTGGACAAGGAGAGAACGAATATGTAAACCCCGTCCCTTATAGATAAGAAAACCGAGAAAAGAACCGATTGTTTCCAAAGAGAAAACCAAGTCGGTTCATGAACTTTAACCAATAGAGAAAGGACAAAATGGGAAATTTACAAATGTCGAGTGACCTAAAGAGTCATAAAAATATGAAAAAGAATTTTGAGACAAATTGGAAGAGAAAACTAGACCGATTCAGGTGAACCAGAACTGAAATGGACTGAACCGATTTGAACCATCATTGAACTGGTTGTTAAATTCATTTTTATAGGTGGCTTAAAATATTCAAATTATGGAATATAAGCCACCATTAGATAGAGAATGATTTTATAAATTTTTAATTTTGAGAAAAACCATCGAATCGGGCTTGAACCCGGTCGGATTGGTCCGGTCCGGTTTAGAGTTGTGTTGTCTTCTTCCTTTAGATGATGACACTATTCATTCAATGCATGAACAGACAACACCAACAAAGTGTAAATATCTCCGTTCAGGTCATTTCAGAGCGAGGAAAAGCTTGACCAAGATGTGAAATGGTCGGGCGGAGAGTCCCTGAGCTCCCTATATAAAGAGCTCCTCTCTATTCATCCGACTCACACCTAAAATCTCCATTCTAAAGAGCTCTGTTCGATTCGAGAACCGCTAGAGAAGCGTCGATGGAATAAAATAGTGAAGCAGCTCCAAAGTACCGAAGCTGCCCTATTTCGGTTGAGCTGAAATTGGCCAAATTCAGCCCTCCTCTAGCCAAACTAAACCCTCCCAACATCCCCACAGCCCTCATATGACCTCAATTGAGCGGAATGGTAAGCCAATTCGGCCCCCCCTTTATGATTTTCAGTCGGCATTAGAGAGAGAAACTATGAAATTTAACTGAAAAATTCCCAGTCGATTCGATGTGAATTGTAGCAATTCTTGATCCTAGGAGTAACCTTAGGACGAGAGCTACCTGCTCAGATAGAATGCTTGGATCGTCGCACCTCAGACGGTAAGCTTTCGAATCTCTCTCTCTACGCACAATTTTCCGGCGAAGCTCCGTTTGAGCTCGTTTCGGCCTTAATTCATGTGATTTAAAGCTCAATTGAATCGTATGGAAGTGTATGAACTAATTTACACCTCCAATTGAAGTAATTAACCTCGATTGAATTGTCAATTTGAAGAAATCATATTCGGCTAGTTTGAAAGGGGGTTGGGAGAAATTTTTGGGGAAAATTAGGGATTTTGTAAAATTGAGGGACCATTTTACAATTTCCCAAAATTGAGGGCCAATTGGCCATGAAAAAGATGTTGGAGGACCAATTGGTCGATTTTTGGAAACATTAATGTCAAATTTTCTATTTTTGGTAAGTAGGGGCAAAATGGTAATTTTTAACAAGTTGGGGACCAAATTGGAAATTTGGAAAACTTGAGCCCCTTAAATAATTTTGTGTAAATCAAGGACCCAAAGAGAATTTTTGGAAGTTTCAGGACTCAATTTGGAGAAAAGTTAGCTTTAGGGACCTAAAGTCAAGGAAAATTAACTTTAGGGACCTAAGTGCAATTAACTAACAAATTTGAGCTAAGTTGTTCATATGTAAGAAACGAAGGTTGTTTTGCCAAATTTTAATAAATATGGATGCCCAAAACATGTAGGAACACGAGGGACTGGAACGCCAGCATGGATAAGCTAGCGTTGAGGCGAAAACTGACTGGAAAGGAATACACCACGATTATCAGGTGAGTGGGCTTATTCACAACGTACCCGGTTGGGATGATGAGCACTTTAGAAAAGAAAAACCACTTGTAAGTGGAATTTTGACATCATACCCGGTTGGGGTGATGGGCAAACGAATTTAAAACCTACTTAATGGTTATAAGTAGAGGAAATCATACCTGGTTGGTATGATGGACTTTCTTAAAGGAAGGAGAAACTCGCTTGCCGATTTTAAGCGGAGATATCATCACACTTGATTGGTGTGATGAATTTAAAATGTGTTTTATAAGACGTTTTCTCCCCTGACTTGTGTGCCAATGCATAAACCTTCTTGACGGGAGCTACAACCGCTCAAACAGGCCAGATGCCTCGATTTTGAACTTGTGGGGCTAAAATGCCCGATTTTAGAAAATCACGTATAGTGGGCCTAAGGCTAGTGGGCACGAGAAGGAGCTCGTAAACAAACATGAGTTATGAAAGCCATGAAAACTCTTAATGAAATGATTGTGTGATTTTGCCATGGTACCAAGTAAGGATCAACATTACTTGATGGACTGCCGATAGTGCGTCAGGGCCAGGTCATCGGACAGACCTAGACAAACAGCTGCAGGTCGGGTTGAGGGTCGGGGTTTTTGGACCAGTGGCACCAAAGATAAATGACTATGTGAAAAATGTTGTTTGTGCATGCACATGTGGTACAATACCATTAAGATGCCCAAGAGGGGTAGTGATTTATACTAACGACTATTGGACGACATGGTGGAGATAAGGGCAATTTGTCATACCAGCTATCGGGAAGCTCGATGTAGCTTCTTGTGCACGAGACCGGGGTGGGGTTGGGATGAGGTCACTGTCCTCATATGGACACAGAGTTGTTTTTAGGTCTGAGGGTCAGATGTCAAGGACATCCACTCATACCTAGGGTAGAAGTGGACGAGCTTCTATCTTAGTGGCCGGTAAAGATGCTACGAGCCACAAGTGGGTGCAGTGGACGGACTACACCGGTGAATGTGTGTTCCCTTCTTGATGAAGGGCGTGTGTTGTCTGCTAAACACAACTAATGTGGAATTGAGGAAAAAGGGTTTTAAAAACTAAATTTTGAGAAGAACCTCTTTTGAAAGAAAAACAACAACATTGGCACACTTAGTTAAAAACCATATGATTTGAAAATTTACTTCCAACCCACACTCACTGAGTTGTAGAACTCACCCACTATTTTATATCTCTTTTCAGGAGTAGGGGAAAAATATGACTAAAGATAACACCAGGATCTACCCTCTGTCAGGTATGCTTAAAAGTTCTTTTAAGCTTGCATTTTTATTGATTTATGCTATTCCAGGGAACAAGGTTTAAATTATGCCTGGCTCCTCTTAATTAAAGGAAGGGGAAACCCCTCTTAAACCAAGGGATAAGTGGGTTGATCACGGGGATCCGATCAAACCAGGTCAGGACATGATAGAATATGCCTCCACATCACCCAAGATCTCAGGAAAATCTATTAGTGAGTCCCAAGTACACCTCTATGCCTCGGAGTTGCAAGATATAGTTATATGTGTACAAAGGCATGATAGGGAGTTGGTGGGATGTTGTTATGGACCTAATGATATTTTGTTATCCATATAGGAGAGTGAACCTAGGGGGTGCCATTTGTATGAGTGGATTTGTCTCAAACACTCTCATATACCCGACTGCACCTTGTGATGCTTTTAGGTCATGGCTTAGCCATGTAATTATTAATTTTGTATAAAATACCATGTACTTTATTGATTGATATTTCAATTTGGGAAGCGAGAGCTCAACCCAATTATACATTATTGAGGAAAGCCTAAGTCATGAGTTCTAAGGGTTAAAAAAGTTATGAAAAGCAACATAATATACAAAATTATGAACAAATCTCCATGTGTAAATATTTAGTGATGTCTAAGGTCATAAGTAATGTGGTGGCCCGACATTAGTAACCTCATTTAATAATCTTTGAGATCACTCCCCTCCAAAAAAAATAACAGGTGAAAGCACAAGTTCACAAGCCATTGAGTTGGGATATCACCTATATCATAAGTGGGATATCACCTACATCATAAGTGTAACTTGAGGTATGGATATGGAAGGACGCGCACAATTCTTTTAATTTAAGTGCTTATTAGTTTTCATATTCTCGAGTTATTTTATAGAAGTTTTTGCGTACACCTTTTATTTTGAACCTTAGTCCCGTCAATATTACTTTTTTAAGGTACCCACTATTTTAGAATGGATATTGAGCAAAACAAATTGTAGCATAGATGAGATGTGACATGTTGTTACCAGAGCCCCAACGGTGAATCTATCTAGGGCGTCACAACAAGAAATTTTGTTGAAAATATATGTTAGAGTGTCAGGATGTTCGAGACGCTATTTACTTGATACCATAAAAGAATGTAAATGTGAAAGTTAAATGTGTTACTTGAATGAATTGGGAGATGTCTCCATTACAATATGTAGTGCAATGAATAGACATGTAATAAAATACTAATGTCTCTTGTTGCATTGTGATTGCATGATCCGATGGGGCTCCCATCTTTTAATACCTAAATTTCCAAGAAATGGAAAATTGGATCAAACGAATCGAAAATTAAAGTTAAACAACCAATTTAGGTCAATACATATTAGGGAACCTAAATGGATTGGGAAACTAATTCGAGTTAGGGTTTGGAAGATGATGAAAATAATGTTCAACAAATCATGAAGGACCTCCAAGTTAAAAATTTAAGGATCAAGAAACATATGATCAAGAACAAAATCAAAATTAAAGGAAACTTTTTAGGAGATCTGGAAATAAAAAATGTGATTAATGGCTTTTAACTCAAGTATAAAAGAGGAATAATTTTTAGAAAATTAAATTGAGTTCAAAACTGGTCAAATTAAAGGTGGATTGATCAAGGAAAGACCAAATTTGGCAAAAAACCTAAAAAACTTCACTGAAAATTAGTATGGAACACTGCCAGTCAATGATCATGGGGGTGGATGACATAGACCACACACATGCACACACATCTCTTTCACCTGACTTCAAACTGGAATTAATTGGAAAAACAAGATTCCGCCATTCTTTCATTGTGATTCTTGGCCAACAAATCCTTGTGAAATGTTAAATGAAAAGTCAACCATAGGACACCCAATTGACCATGGCTAGCCATGGTCCATTGGTTGATCAACCCACAAAGTTCTTCATATAAACCTTGACAACTACCTTGCCAACAATTGGTTGAAATTCCCTTTAGAAGCCACATACCTTAGTTTTTTGGCAACCTCACTACTAGAGAGCACAACTCACGATTTCTACCACCAAACTTCATGAATTCAATTGCGTTAGAACCATACTTGAGTGAGCTCTTATTTCCCACCATGTCCCACACTAAGAACCACCTTGTCGACATCAGTGCTATGAAATAGTGAATATGATATAACTCTTAAAAACAAACCTCCATATTCTAAAGCCAATTCAACGATCCTCGATGGTCAAACTCGATTAAGAAAATTCCATAGACTCCTCACAACTCCCTTTAGCAAACCCCATTGACCTCTCTCATCAAAGGTATGTTTATGAACATATTAATTCAATGAAATTATGACAGTTTCTAATTTTGGTTAATCTTAGTAAAACTTCATTTGCATTCGATCCAGGCCTCCGTTTTATGTGAAACCAAATCTTAGAAACGTGCAAGGGAGTTAGCTTTCGCACTCCATCGACGTTGTAACACATAAAATTTAAAAAATAAAATTAAACCAAATTAGATTGGTAATAATGATTGAACAATAAATCAAATCAAATTAGAAATTGATTTCTCGAGCAAAGAAGCCATAATTATTTGAAAAGCCAACATACACCAATTTATATCTCAGGGAACATGAATTAAATTATTGAAAGGATACAAGAAGGGAAAAGAGGTACTTTTGGGACTATTGTGAATTTAAAAAAATATTAAAATAGTCATTGGGTGGGTAAAGAGGCCCTAATCCGCTGAACCGACTCCCTCCACTTGACTAAGTTCCCCCTCCCACTTCAGCCACTTTCTACAAATTTTTATGATTGCCACCTATTTAAAATAAATCCAATTAACTCAATTGTTTTCCAAATTGAATGCAAAAAAGGTTGTGATTGAGTTGACAAAACCCTTACTGGCATCAACTTAATATTAATTGAGTTATTTCCTCCTCGTCAAATCAAATTTCTCTCCCAATGTTAGAAAAATTGTTCTCGAGCACACCTTCGACCACCAAAGCTTTGACCTCCAAATTCGCCCTCACCCAAGCACCAAATGAGATGATTTTGTGTTAAAAGGATGCTAATGAATTGCTCTTTAGTTTTGTTGGCCTGTTTCAAATTAAAAGTGGTTGCAAACCACTGTACGTGGGCTGTTTTGTCAATTCTAATTTTCGTATAAAAAACCAAGCAATGACGTTGGTCTTTCGGGGTCAAATTCTACCACTTTAGGCCGCTCGTTTGGTTGTCAACAATGCCAAAAGAGATCCCTCCCTCTCATATACCTCCCACAAGCCTCACCATAGTTCCAACATGGCAACTTTTGGTCGCCCAAGTCGATTTTCGATGGCGGTCACCTCTGCAACTCACATATGCAATTGTTCAACCACAAAATTCGACCAATTCCAATGACTCCCTTGACCAGTGATCACCATAAATCGACTCGTCTAGAACTTGGCTTCATTTTGCCTCCACTCTTGCCATCAGTCGTGCCATCTCCATTGAGTATTTCTGACCACACATTGGTTAAAAGAGTTTCGATCATTTACGGAAAATAACCGAATTTAGACAAATTTTGTTGGGGGTAAGACCTTCAAATCCTTCCACGAGTACTTAGGAGATAAATGGAAGTGCTTAGGAGGGATTTGTGAAATTCAAAGTTGGTTGGAGTGATTTTTGAAGTTTGGGGATTAAAGTGCAAAATTTGAAAAGTTTGGGGCTATTTTATACAAATGAGAAAATTTGTTGAAATACTCCCTAATGGTAGCATGAGTAAATATGAGCTGAGTTTTGAAAAAAATGAATATTTAATATGTGATTTTAGGAAATGTAGGGGAAATTTTGTCATTTTTTTATAAATAAGGGGCATAATAATACTTTTTACAAGTAATGGTCAAAATGGTAATTTTTGCATAAATAAGGCCAAACTAATTATTTTTATAGAAAATGGGAAATGATAAATTTTGACAAATAAGGAGCATACTAGTCATTTTTGCAAGTAAGGTGGAGAATTGTAATTTTTTCATAAAAGGGACAAAATGAAAAATTTTAATTAGGAGAGCAAAATGGTAATTTTATAAATTAAAGAGGTAAAATAGATGTTTTTGCAAGTAAAAGGGAAAATGGTAATTTTGTAAGGTAAAGAGACAAAAATGGAAATTTTTGCAAGGAGCTAAATGGCGATTATTCAAGTATGATGGAAAATTGTAATTTTTATAAGTATAATAGCTTTAATGTGATTTTTGACAATAAAGACCTATGAGCCATTTTGATATGTTTTGGGTAAACTCCATAATTTAGATGAGATCAAGTAGAGAGTGGTGTAAATAGGTTCACCAATGCATAAATCAATCATGCCTCAAGTGTAAAAAAGTAATTAAGGGAAATTACGAATCAATATAAGATATACTGATATAGGATAACTCCAAATAGTTTTGAATATTTTAATTACGTATGTATATTATTGTAGGAACACATATACACACTAAACGACCATGCAAGTGGAGCATGAAAGTTGTAGTACCTTCGGGGTGAATAAGTCCTAAATAACAATTAAGTGAAAATTTTGACATAACGTACAATGGGACCGCTAAAGTCAATACTTATCGCTTTATAAAATGTTGATATGCATGCCTTGAAATTGTTTTAAGAAATAAATAGAAAAATTATACATTGATTTTTATCAAAAGATGGGTGTGAATCCAAGTGTTTGAAAAGGGGTGAGAACATGCTATATGTATATATATATATAAAGGGGATAACACCCAAAGTTATGAAAGGGACTATGGAAAAATGTTTATAAATGGTAATAAAACCCAATATTTATAAAATGGGATATGACCCAACCATATAAATGGGGCTAAGGTCTAATATTTAGGAAATGGGCTAAGACCTAATCTTTATAAAACTCGATATAACACAACGTTTATGAAAGGGGCTAAGACCCAACTGTTAATAATTAAAGGTTCTATGACCCAATATTTTTGAAAGGGGCTAAGGCACAATTTTTATGAAATAAGCTACAATCCAACATTTATGAAAGGGGCTAAGGCACAATATTTATAAAATGGGCAAAGTCCTAGTGTTTAAGAAAGGGGCTAATGCCCAATAATTATGATTGGGGCTACACCATAATGTTTATAAATGGGGCTACTACTAAAGTTTATGAAAGGGGGTACGATCCAATATTTATGAAAGGTGCTAAGACCTAGTTGTTTATATAGGAAAGGGGCTCTGACCCACATTTTCAAAAAGATGGGTACTAACATGAGGTTCTCCATTGAAAAGAACATTTCTCCATAATTACAATGCGTGACCTTTATGGTCAAATGTGAATTTCCATTAGAAATATGAGTAGCGTGGTCGACCCACTAGCTAGCCAAGCCTCGACTAATGAAATTACTATGCTGAATTTATTTGTTGTGTGCTTGGTATATACCACCTATGAACGATAAGATATAGACATGACACTTATTTATAGGTAGTGTCTACGTCTGGTATCGTTATGGCATGGTAGAAGGGGAATGTCATAGTATACATATACTTTTGGCATGAATGAAGTGGAATGCCATAATATACAAATATTCAATGACATTGCATTGACAAACCTATAAGGGAACAACCTGCCGCTCCCTTAGTTCAAGAGGGGTTTCACCCTTCTTTAATTCAAGAGGAGTCATGCGAAATCTCAACATTGTTCCCTAGAATAACATATATCAATAATAATGCAATCTTAAGAGAAAATTAAGCATACTTGACAGAGGGTAAATCCTGGTGTTATCCCTAGTTATTTCTATATTCCTAAAATGGAATAAAAAGGGTAGGTGAGTTTCTACAACTTAGTGAATGTGTGTTTTAAAAATTTTTTAATAAAATAATTTGGAGTGTGCGAGACTCCTTACTTTCTTTTCTAAGTTATTTCTTCCTCATATTCTCGTTTTCAAAACCTTTTTCACATTATCCACATCCAGTGTGTTTAGCAATCAACACACGCCCTTTATCATGAAGGGATCACACATTCGCAGGGCAGCCTGTCCACTGCACCCACTTGTGGTGTCGGAGCGACTTTACCGGCCACCTAGATAGAAGCTCATCCACTTCTACCTAGGAATGAGTGGATGTTCATGATATCCGATCCTCAAACCTGAAAGGAACTCCATGTCCATATGAGAACAGAGACCTCATCCCGACCCCACCCCGGTCTCATGCACATGAAGCTACGTCGAGCTTTAGTGACTGCTAGCATGACAAATTGCCCTTATCTCCACCATGTCGTCCAGTAGCCCCTAAGACGCATCACTACCCCTCTTGGGCATCATGATGGTTCTAAACCTCAAGTGCATGCACAAAAAATAATTTTTTCATAAGCCATTAATCTGTGGTGCCACTAGTCCAAGGACCTCGACCCTCAACTCGACCGACAACTGTTTGTCTTGATCGGTCCGTTGACCTCGTCTTGTCACAATGCCGCTAGTCCATCGAGTATGTCAGTCATGTCTTGGTACCATGGCCAAATCATATAACTCATTCATTTAGAATTATCATGGCTTAACATCATGTTTGTTTACGAGCTTCTACTCGTTCTAACTATCCTTTGGCCTATTCGAGCTATTCTAGCTATCGTCAAGAAGGTCTCCCAAAAGTTTTAATCATTGGAACACACTTCCGATAAAATAACCTTTCAACTCATCCCTCACACCAACCGGGTGTGATGACATCTCCACTTACAACTGAAAAGCGAGTTTTCCACTTCCTTTCAAGAAGTTCATCATACCAACCGGGTATGATCTACTTACAACCGATAAGTAGTTTTTCTGCATAGTTTTCACATCACCCCATCCAAGTGTGATGTTAAAATTTCATTTAATAGTGTCTTTTCAATTCAAGGAACTCATCATCCGAACTGGGTATGATGTGAAAATTCCCACTCACTCGATAAGTGCAATGCCTTTTTCCTCTTAACTGGCTCTTTGCCTCAAGCGAGCTTATCCTTGCTAGCGTTCTTGGTATTTCGTATTCCTACACGATATGAACATTCTTGTTCATTAACCTTTGGCCTAATAGCCTTCATTCATCATGAATGAATAAAATGCCCAACTTTTAATTATTTGCATTTAGGTCCCAAAAGTTCTTTTTCTTTAACTTTAGGTCCCTAATGCCAATTTTTCCCAAATTAAGTCCTGAAACTTCAAAAATTCACTTTTGGGCCTCAATTTATTAAAAATCACAAAAAGGGGTTCAAGTTTCCCAAATTTCCAATTTGGTCTCCAACTTTTTAAAAATTACCATTTTACCCCTACTTGACAAAATGGCAAATTTGACCCAAATAATCCTAAAAATTGAACAATTGGTCCTCCAACATCTTTTTCATGGCCAATTGGCACTCAATTTTGGGAAATTACACTTTGGTCCCTCAAATTTTTGAAATCCCCAATTTCCCCCAAAGTTATACCCCAATTTCCCCCTTTCAATCTGGCCAAATTTGATTTATTCAAATTAACCGATCAATTGAGGTTAATTATTGAAACTGAAGGTAAAATTAAGTTCCTACACATCCATACGATTCAATTGCACTTTGAATTACATGAATTAACGCTGGAACGAGCTCAAACGGATCTTCGTCAAAAAACTGGACTTCAAAAGAGAAAGCTTTGAAAGCTTACCATCAGGGGTGCGATGGTCCGAGCTTTCAATCTAGGTAGATAGCTCTCGTCCTGAGGTTTCTCCTAGAATCAAGAATTACTTCAATTCATATCGAATTGAGGGAGAATTCAGTCAGTGAAAATTCGTCAATTCTCTCTCTAACACTAATAAGAATTTACAAAGGGAGGCCAAATTGGCTTACCTTTCTGCTCTAATTTGGTTGTATGAGGGCTGAGGGAGTGTTGGGAGAGCTTGGTTTGGCCTGAGGATAGCTCAAATTGGCCAATTTTAACTCGACAAAAATAGGGCTGCTTCGGTCCATCGTAGCTGCTTCACTATTCGATTACGCTGACTCATCTCCAGCGATCCTCAGACTGAATGGTAACTACAGTGGGGTAGCTGACTTCTCCCCAAGTCTAAGGAACCTGACGATGCCTTCTTTGGCTCAGAAAAACCCCTCTGTCAGAGCTCTAGTTCGAGCTTCATTGAAAAACTGAGTAGCTGAGAGAGAGTGAAGTTTTCAGGTTTTTGGAGGATGAATGGAGAGGGCCTCTTTATATAGGGAGCTCGGGGACTCACCGGACGTTCATTTGGCACCTTAATGACTGTAATTGGTGGTATAAAACATCCTAAATGGAAACATTTCTTTTTCACTGGCGCTATTCGATTTTCCGGTGAGTGAACAATGTTGTCATATGAAGGAAGAAGACTACACTATTCCGAACTGGACAGTACCAGTCCGAACTGGGTTTAATGCTTAAACCAGTTGGTTCATGCCTGATTCGATCAAGTTTTTCAAAATTAAAAATTTCTAGATTCATCTAAATTAATTCTCTATCCAATGGTGGCATTAATTCTCCAATTTGAATACTAAGCCACCTAGAAAAATGAATTTAGTATCCGGTTCAATGATGGTTCAAACCAGTCCAAATCGGTTCAATCCAGTTTGTATCCAATTCACCTGAACTGGTCTGGTTTTCTTTCCCAAATTATCCTAAAGTCCCTTTTCAAGGTTTTTATGACTTTTTGGGTCACTTGGAAGTTGTAAATTTCCCCATTTGCCCATTCTCTAGTGGTTGGGGTTTGTGTACCGGTTCAATTTTTTCACTCATATTGACTGGTTCTTTCCTGATTTTTTCTTAACTCCAAAGGGTGGGGTTTACACTTTTATAGTTCCAAGTGAGTGTGCATGCACAAACACACATACTCTCATAGCCTCAATGGATCGTGTGTGAGAAATTAGAGGGCATGGATAGGCCATGTTAATTTTTTAAGCATGTGTTGCTTGATATGTATGTGTGATTTGAATTGGGGTTTTCTTGATGAAACAGAAATGATGCAAAATCTATTAAATAATGATAATTTTTTTAAGAAAATGTGTGAATTATAGTTTTGAAAATACCCCATAAGGGGATTGTTGATCTTTTAAACAACTTTTGAAAAGTGGAAAGAAAACATTAATAAATTGTCTTAGTCATTTTAAGTGGAGACGACATTGTGGTAATGAATGATTCGACGATTAGTTTTCGCACTCATCATGTGTTGCTGACCCCTTCAAAAACATAGTTTCCAGTAAAGAGATAAGAAACGGAAGGAAGTAAAGAAGATCATGAGCATTAGACTACATCTCCGAGTGAAACTGAGATCGAGGTAGATATCCTCGAAGATAATTCATGAAGGCTTTCTATTCAGTACAACATAATTTCCCCAAGATTTTAAATGTTTTGTCAACTTGTAAATTACCTTTATTAAAAGTTTAATTTTTTTTATAGAAATGATTGTGTTTTAAATTCTGAGCCTTGTATCATGTCAATACTATGGCGATAAAATGCCCCACTATTATAGAATCGAGAGATGTACAATGAGTTGTTTACGATTTGATCCATAAATTGGGATAGGGCATAATTGATATTACCAGCCAAGGCGCCCTCTCTAGTGAGTTCTTGTCATTTTAATGATTTTTTTTCATTTTTCCAACGAGTCCAAGAATCAAGCTAGAATGATTTGTCCCATAAATAATCGAGATCGGAGTTTTGTAGTAAAATAATTCAAGAGAGAGAAAGGTCTAATTTGTTACTACTGGCAATACGTTAGTCGAAGCTGATGGTGTGTGAAGCTAGCTCTCTTCCTTATGTATCCACTAAAATCAATGGTGCCTCAATTGATTGTCGTATTAGTATGAATTCAAGTTGGACAGATTGCAGTAAAAATGACCTAAAATTTCAATAATTTCGATAAACAATGATGGGGACAGTAATATTATTATTTTTCAAAGGTAGATTTTAACTCAACCATACTAGAAATCCCAAAGGACCTACTTAATTAGAAATTAAGGATTGAAAAATAATTTGACTGAGATCGGTGGGTAGTTAGGTTCGAACCAGACCAAACCTTAGACATAATGATTTTTTTTTAGGACTCTAGGAAGGGAAAAAAGGTTATTCTTGGCTATAATGGTAGAAAATAGGTCGAAGAGTTTTTAGAAAATTAAATCAGGCATAGAACCTATGGAATTGGAGGTGAATTGATCAAGTAAATACAAAAATTAATTGAATCAATCAATTAAATTACCAAATATTAGTTCACTACATTGCAAACCGATCAACAAACTAATCTGGGTTGCTCGTACATATCGTGTGTGCAACTGACATGTGTTCACTTCACGTGTGCAGTCTCCTGCACACAACACCAGACTCTACACCTAATTCGATATTGTTCATCGACCCAACCATATTCCTTTCCCCTTCAACCCCTCCACTAATTTGATACTTGGTTGTTTGCATGCCAAATTGAATCAACCATGATTGAGCTGACAACTTGTCCTCTACATTCCATTAAGAAAAATTAGATTTTCATGTCCTTAGAAGATCAAACTTTGCTCTGAAAGTAGAGAGAGAAAGTTTCTTGTAGCCTCCCTACACCCAAATCTTTTGAGCACAAATTCTTCCTACTCACACCACCAAATAAGTTGATTCTTGTCTCAAAAGGACACTACGGGACTTCTCTTTAGAATTTTGCTCGAGTCTCGACATGAAAGTGGCTAGGAACTATAGTATGAGTGCCTTTTTCAAGCGTCTATTTATGGTACAAAAAGGCCGAACTTTATGAATGGCCTTTTGTGGCCAAATTATCGTGCCTCTCATAACCCCTCTCATCATCATTGGTGCCTAAATGATGGCTTGACTCTCCTCTACCTCCCACAAGTTTCATCCTACCACTAGAAAGTCAACTTTTGACCATGTCGAGTCACTTTCCGATGATTGGCCATCTCTACAACTCAATCGAAATCTCCAACCAGCTCTAATGACTCTCCGACAATTGGCCACCACAAAATAAGTCATCGAGACCTAGGCTTGATTTCACCTCACCTACGACTATCAATTGTGCTGTCTTCAATGAGTTTTTTTGGATACACCTTTGGTCGCACAGTTTCAGCCATTTTTGGAAACCAGACAAATTTGGTTGGGGTGAGATCCACAAGTCCTCTTGCAAGCACTTAGGAGTTAAATTGAAGTGTTCAGTAGGGATTTGTGAAATTTGAACTTGGTTGGGGTGATTTTCAAAGGGCAAACTTGAAAAAGTTTGGAGCTAGTTTATAATAATGGGAAATTTTGTTTAAATAGTCCCTAAAGGGGAGCCTATAGGACTAGAAGTTGATTTCTAAGAAAAAAAGACATGGATATATCATATGTGATTTTTAGAAGTGTGGGTGCAAAATGGTAATTTTTGCATAAAGAGGTGTAAATGATCATTTTTGCATAATGAGGGGAAAACCAATCATTTCTATAAAAAAAGGGGGGGGGGGGGGGAGGAGGAGGGGGGAATAGTCATTTTTGCAAGAAATGGACAAATTGAGAAATTTTCAAAGTTGGAAAAAATGATAATATTTGCAAGTATGTGACAAAATGCTAATTTTTCTAGCGAGATGACAAAATGACAATTTTGCAAGTATGAGGGCTTTGATATGATTTTTGAGAATAAAGAGCTACAAGTCATTTTGATAAGTTTTGGAAACGTTTCATAATGTGGATGAGATCAACTAAATTGTAGTGTAAACAGATTTGTCGATGCATAAATCAAGTGAACCATACCTCAATGGTGAAACCATTGTTATGTGAATTTAAAAGGTGGTATTATATACACCAATATAGAAGAAATCCAAATAGTTTAAGATATTTTAATTATGTATGTTGTAGGAATATATATATATACCGAACGATTGTGCAATTGGAGTACGAAAGTTAGAGTACCTTTAGGACCAATAAGTACTATATAACGGGTGAGTAAGATTTCTGATACCGCGTCTATTGGATCATTTGAGTAAATAATTTCCTTTTATTCAAAATGTTAATGTGCATACTTTGTAAACATTTTTATGAAGTTCATAGAAAAATCATATGCAGATTTTTTATCAAAATATGGGAGATATCCCAATCAATCCTATGAAGTAGGCTGAGTCCCGATAGCCTAGAAATGACCGGTGTGAAATTGAGGGTTTGAGAAGGGGTGAGGACCTAATCCTTTAGAATATTTATAAATCGAGTTATGACCCAAACAATTATAAAAGGGGCTAAGGACTAACATTAATAAAATGAGATACGACCCAATATTTATAAAAGGGACTAAGATCTAATGTTTATGAAAATGGCTATAACCCAATGTTTAGGAAAAGGGTCTAATGTCCAATGTTTATGAAAGGGTCTAAGGATCGATGAATTATAAAAAAAATATGTGCAACATGCATTTTTAAGAAAAAGAGGGTGCTAACTTGATGTGATATTTTCAAAAGAAAATTTTCCCATAATAATATTTTGTGACATTTATTGTCATATGTGAATTGCTATAAAAAATACTAGTAGTAGTGTCATGTAGCTAGGAAGTCGAGCCTTGTTTCATGAAATTATTATGCTAAATTTATTTTTTTTTGTACTTGGTATTTATCATTTATATTGTTTGTGCGGATGATTTGGGTCAATCAACACCTAGGATAAGTGATAGTGTTGATACCTAGGGTAGATTGTAAATGGAAGGATACGAGGAGATAATAGCTTTCACATCACCCACACCAAGGGTTGCATATGATTATGTAATAATACATCTTTCGAAAATGAAAATTTGATCGGAGATCGAATATAAAAGAATTATTTAACTAAATCGAATTGAATAAATTAATTTTTTATTTAAACCCAAATGGCTTAATTAGGATAAAATGATCTAAATGTGTGAAAAATAATTATTAAATAAATATATATCTAATATATGCCTGGGCATGTATATATAAATGTAAATATTTTGCTAATTTAAATAAAAAAAAGGATTAGAGAGATGGAAATATATAGAGGTCGTATTAATATCAAATAAATGTATACATGATTGTATTAATATGTTCAATTACATTCATAATTCTGTTATACAAAATGAATAAGGAAATGGGCCTTATAATTATGACCCAACAATAGGAAGACTAAATAGTCTCCTAACCAATCCATTAAACCTAAAAAGAATAAAGAGGCATAAAATAAATCCTATACAAAATAGAGCCAATACATAACTTCTTGGGAAATTATGAAGCCCAAATTCTCCCGAGAGACCTTCCCTTAAGAATGGACGACAAAGCGCATTTCTATATGTGAAACCCATCTTCTTGAACCAATGAAACCGGGATAAGAATCAGACAATTTCTATAAGAAAACTGAGCTATTTAATATGCCAAAATTGGTAAAGAAGAGTTAGCAATGAGAAAATTAAAAATCCAAAGTTAACAAGAAGTCACAAAAATCATGGGGAAAAACCATGAAGGAAATTGGATGAGAAAATTGGACCTATTCGAAGTGAACTAGACCTGAACCAAATTAAACTGGGTTGAGCCGTAGTAAACTGGTTCAATAATTCATTTTTCTAAGTGGCTTAAAATGATCAATTTGAGAAATTAAGGCCACCATTTGATAGAAAATGAATTTATATTAATTTATAAATTTTTAATTTTTAGAAATCCAGTCGAATCCGGCCTGAACTAGGTGGTTTTTATTTTCGAGTCACCAAACTGGTTGGACCGGACTTGTCAATAGTCTAGCCGGTCAATGGACCACTAACAGATTAGCGTTGAGTCAGCACACATGGCCAATCAGCACGTAACCCATGGCAAAGAGCACCCCGTCAACCGCTCGATCACCGTTTGTGAGAGTTGATCAATCAAAGAGAGACATGTGTTCAGTCAATAGTCAACGGTCAGCGGACGCCCGGTCAGCAGCTATGCAGACACGAGCAGCCAATGGGAGGCTGCCACATGTCTAGTCAACGATTGATGCGGTGGTTGAGTAGGATTGCCATGTCAGCTGCACTGACCAATCACGTGTCATCATGTGGCAGGTTCGCATGTGTGAAGCTCACACGTGCGGAATAGTGTCATCTTTCTCCTCCCTCCGATGACAATGTTCATCAAGGCAATATTTTTCTTTCCTTTTCCAATGAGAGAATATTCCCTCCAATTTAGGTAATTTTCAATGAGGATAAGCTCGACTAGTATGGAAACTAGTAGAGTAGAGGGTCCCTGAGCTCCCTTTATAAAGAGCTTCCCTCCATTCATCCTCTACACACCTCAAACCTCCTCCAAAAAAGAAGTGCTAAGTTTTTCGGCTAGGCTCAAACTAGAGCTCTGACTTGGGCACTTCACTCAACCTTAAAAGGAAAATTTGGACCCTACAGACTCCGAAGGAAGTCAACTACTTGACAGCAACCTCGATAGTGAGTTATTAGAGATTTCTCTCTCTACCTTTAGTTTTTCGATAAGGCTTCGTTTGAGCTCATTTTAGACTCAAAAACCATAATTTAAAGCTCAATCAAATCATATAAAAGTGAAGGGACTGATTGACACCATAAATTGGAACAATTAGCCCCATTTGAATGGCCACTTTGAAGAAATCAAATTCGGTTAGTAGAAAGGGGTGAGATTGGAGGAGGATTTTGGGGAAAATTGGGGATTTCGAAAAATTGAAGGACCTTAGTGTAATTTTTCCAAAATTGAGGGTCAATTGGAAAAGATGGAGTTATTGGAGGACCAAATGGTCATTTTTGAAAGAATTGGGACCAATTGGACATTTTTGGAAAGTTTGGGGCCAATCGGTAATTTTTGAAAAATTGAGGGACATATTGGAAATTTAGAAAAGATTGAGTCTCGTTTACAATTTTGAGGAAATTAAGGACCCATGGAGGATAATGGAAATCCTAGGGACTTAATGGAAGAAAAGTTAGCATTAGCAACTTAAGTCAAGAAGTATGAACTTTAGGGACCTAAGTGCAATAAAACCAGAGATTAGGGCCTAGTTGCCAATATGTGAGAACAAAAAGGCTTTCATGCCAAACCCTTCCTTACAAGGATACTCAAACTATGTAGGGACACTTTGGACTAGAACGTGAGTAAAGGGGAGCATGAATTGGACTTGGAAAGCCAAAAGGGGGCGAAGACGTTACAGTCATCTGGTGAGTGGGCATATTTATATAATACTCGGTTGGGGTGGTGATTTTAGATGTACCCAGTTGAAGGAAATAACCCATAACAACTAGATCATTCAAGAAAATAAACTACACTACAAGAAGGATTGGGGAGTAGTAAGGATCGTACCCTAAATAGGCCAAAGGGGTGGATACCCAAGACAGGAAAATTCAAGAGACAATTCTCTCAAAATAATTATACTAAGAGGATAAAACGAGCGAGAGAGTTAACGAATTGACCCTTGTGAAGGTCACAATCCTAGTAGAGAAGGAAAGGATGGGGAGGCCAAAACCTTTGAGAAATAAGGACAGAGGAAAGTCTTAGAGAGATCAATGGATAAGACGGGAGTAACTACCCAAAAGCTATGAGAAGATTAAATAAGCTTTCTATAGGACGATCAAGAGATTGGGTAACTAAGGGAATGTGACTCCACCTTAGAGAAATAAATGAGTACTGGAAGAAAGTGAGAATGAAAATGAAGTATATAAGAAGTAATCGTAGGGTCTCAAGTGTAAAGGTAAGCAGGAGAGGATGGCATCACGGAGTGTTATTTAAGGTTGGACATTTGCAATGGTAAAACTAAGAGAGAATTCTGGAAGAAAAGGAGTATAAAACTTATCGATTCTGCTCATAATTGATAAGCAGGTTTTCTACTTCCATCTAGAAATTTTATCATACCAACCGAGTATGATCTACTTACAACCGGTAAGTAGTTTTTCTGCATGTTTTCTCATAGGTGTGATGTTAAAATGCCACTTAGTAGTGGTTTTTCATTCTGAGGTACTCATCATCTCGACTAGGTATGATGTGAAAATTCCCACTCACCCGATAGTGTAGTGAATTCATCTTAATTGGCTTTTTGCCTCCACGCAAGCTTATTTTTGTTGGCGTTTCTGATACTTCATGTTTCTACACGATATGAACATCCTTGTTCATTTACATTTAGCCTAATAGCCTTAATTCATTATGAATGAATGAAATGCTCAACTTTTAATTATATGCATTTAGATCCATTAAGTTCTTTTTCTTTAAATTTAGGTCCTTAATGCCAATTTTTCCTAAATTGAGTCTCGAAACTTCTAAAATTCAATTTGGGGCCTCAATTTATTCAAAATCGTGAAAAGGGGTTCAAGTTTCCCAAATTTTCAATTTGGTCCCCAACTTTTTCAAAAATTACCATTTTGCCCCTACTTTACAAAAATTATAAAATTGACCCCAATAATTCCAAAAATTGACCAATTGGTCCTCCAACATCTTTTCCATAGCCAATTAGCCCTCAATTTTGGGAAATTACACTTTCGTCCCTCGAATTTTTGAAATCACCAAAAGTTTCCCTCAATTTCCCTCTTTCAACTTGGCTAAATTTGATTTCGCCAAATTGACCTATCAATCGAGATTAATTGTTGAAATTAAAGGTAAAATTGAGTTCCTACACATCCATATGATTCAATAGAACTTTGAATCACGTCATTTGGATCCAAATTGAGCACAAATGGGGCTTCGTTGGAAAACTAAACTTAGAGAGAGAAAGTTTCGAAAGATTACCGTCGGGGGTGCGCCGGTCCAAGCTTTCGATCTGGGCTGTCATGCACCGACCCGGTTTGGTCAGATTCCCGTGAGCAACCTGCCACTCTCCCAGTTTATTCAAGGTTTCCCCTTTCTTTAACCTGTAAGGAGTAAGGCATCCTTTAAACCTGCACCTTTCTTAGAATAACATAAATCAAAACTGCATAAAATTTAATCTTATCATACTTGTCTCACAGGTGTGGTTTATCTCATAATCATTGGGTAGTTTTCCCCGAGTTACCTGAAAAGGATATAAGAGAGGAGGTGAGTTCAACGACTTAGTGAATGGGTGTTTTAAAGTATGACTTTCAGAAAATAGTTTGAATTGGAGTGTGCGAGATTCCTTATTTTCCTTTAAAATATTTCATCTTCAAATCTCAGTTTTCATAGCCATTTTTCATCACAATGGTGTGTTATCACTCAACACATGACCTTCATCATGAAGGGAACACACATTCGCAGGGCAGTACGTCCACTACATCCACTTGTGGCATCGGAGCGACTTTACCGGCCACCTAGATAGAAGCACGTCCACTTCTACCTTATGAATGAGTGGATGTATGTGACATCCAACCCTTAATCCCATAAATAAAACTCTGTGCCCATACAAGGATAGAGGCCTCATCCTGACCCCACCCCAGCCTCATGCGTATGAAGCTACGTTGAGCATCCAAGACTACTGGCACGACTAACTGCCCTTATCTCCACCATGTCGTCCAGTAGCCCTAGGACGCATCACTACCCCTCTTGGACATCTTGAAGGTCTTATAACTTAGTGCATGCCCAAAATAATAGTTTTCCACATAATCCATTTAATCTATGGTGCCACTAGTCTAACAGTCCCAACCCTCAACTCGACCTACAGCTGTTTGTCTCGACTGGTCCATAGACCTGTCATGTCACACTGTCGTTAGTCCATTGAGTATGTCGGTCCTGTCTTGGTACCATGGCCAAACAATTCATTCATTTAAAGTTTTCATTGCTTAACTCATGTTTTCTTATGAGCTTCTGCTTGTGCCAACTAGCCTCTAGCCCATTATACGAGATTATTAAAATCGGGCATATTAGCCCCCAAGTTCCAAAACCAAGGCTTCCAACATATCTGAGCTATTCGAGCTCCTAACACGAAGGTCTCCCAAAAAGTTTAAGCAGTGGCACACAGTCAAGGGAGAGCACTTCTAACAAAAATAAATTTTTAGCCGTCCATCACACCTACCGGGTGTGAGGACATCTCCGCTCATAACCGATGAACGAGTTTTCTACTTCCTTCTAGGAAGTTAATCATACCAACCGGGCATGATCTACTTACAACCGATAATTAGTTTTTTCGCATAATTTTCACATCACTCCTCACGGGTGTGATGGTTAAAATATCACTTATTAGTGGATTTTCATTTCTGAGGTACTTATCCCAACTGGGTATGAAATACAAATCCCACTCACCCGATAATTCAATGAGTTCCTCTTGACCGTTTCTTTGTCTTCACGCGAGCTTGTCCTTGTTGGCATTCCCGGTACTTCGTGTTTCTACATGATATGAATATCCTTGTGATTCATCGTGAATGGATGAAATATTCAAACTTTTTTATTTATTTCAATTAGGTTTCTAAAGTTCTTTTTCTTTAACTTAGGTATCTGATGCCAATTTTTCCCCAAATTGAGTCCAAAAACTTCTAAAATTCACCTTGGTACCTCAATTTATTCAAAATCACTTAAAGGGGTTCAATTTTCCTAAATACCCAATTTGGTCCCTAATTTTTCTAAAATTACCATTTTGCCCCTATTTTATAAAAATGGTAAGTTTTGCCCCAAAATTCCAAAAATTGCCCAATTGGTCGTCCAACATCTTTATCATGCACAATTGGCCCTCAATTTTATGAAATTGCACTTTAGTCCCTCAAATTATCGAAATTCCCAAAATTTCCCTAATTTTCCCTCAATTTCAACCTTGTATCTCAGTCGAATTTGATTTTATCAAATTGGCCAATCAAATGAGTTTAATTGTTGAAATTGAAGTTAGATTGGAGTTTCTACACCTTCATACAATTCAATTGCACTTTGAATCGCACGATTTGATGTTAGAATGAGCTCAAACAGAGCTTCGCCGGAAAACTGATTGTTAAGAGAGAAATCTTCGAAAGCTTACCATCGGAGGTGCAGCGGTATGAGCTTTTGATGTAGGTAGATAGCTATAGTCCTAAGGTTTCCTGTAGGATCAATAATTGCATCAATTGATACTGAATTGAGGGGGGATTTAGTCAATGAAAATCTGCTGGTTCTCTCTTTAGCACCAATTAGAATTTACAAAGGGGATCCAAATTAGCTTACCTTTCTGCACTAGTTTTGTGGTAAGAGAGTTGTGGAGGTGTTAGGAGAGCTTGGTTTAGCATGAGTAAGGCTCGAATTGGCCATTTTCAGCTCAGCCAAAATAGGGTAGCATCGGTCAGCCAGAGCTGCTTCACTTTTCTATCATGCTGGCATGTCTCCGGCGATCCTCGGAGCAAATGGAGACTACAAGCGTTTAGTTGACTTCTCCCCGAATCTAAAGAAACCGACCACACCTTCTTTGGCTTAGAAAAATTTCCAAGTCGGAGCTCTAGTTTGAGCTTTATCGGAAAATGGAGCAATAGGGAGAGATTGGAGTTTTCAAGTGTGAGGAGGATGAATGAGTAGGGGCTCGATATATAGGAGGCTCGGGGACTTCTTAGTTGTCCAATTGCCACCTTAATGGCAGTCATTCATTGCCTGAAACTCCCTGGCCGGAGACCTTTCATCTTCAATGGGTCTGCTCAATTTTTCGGCGAGTGAACAATGCTACCATCTGAAGGAATAAGACGACACTGTTCCGAACCGGGTTAAAGCATAAACTGACCGGTTTAGGACCGATTCGACCGAATTTTTTAAAATTAAAATTTTCTAAATTCATTCTCTATCCAATGGTGGCCTCAATTCTCTAATTTGAATTTTCCACACCACCTAGAAAAATGAATTTAACATCAGGTTAAATTGTGGTTCAAATCGGTCCAAACCGGTTCAATCCAGTTCAAATCCAGTTCACCTGAACCGGTTTGGTTTTCATGTCCAATTCATCCTAAAGTCCTTTTTCATGACTTTTGTGACTCTTCAAGTCACTCTAGATCCATAAATTTCTTGGTTTTCCCTTTCTCTATTGGTTCCACTTCATAAACCGGTCCAATTTGGCTCGGATCTGGTTCACCTGAACTGATCTTGCTTTCTCTTCCAAATTGTCCTAAGATCCTTTTCCAAGGTTTTTATGAACCCTTTGGGTCACTCGGTTGTAAATTTCCCAAATTGCTCGTTCTCTAATGATCGGGTTTGTGAATCGGTTCAATTTTCTCACTCGATTTGATCGGTTCTTTTCTCAGTTTTCCTTAACTCCAAAGAGTGGGGTTTATATGGGTAGATAGCTCTCATCCTAAGGTTCCTCCTTAGTTAGTGAAGTTTCATCGGTTCTCTCTCTAACACTAATCGGGATTTACAGAGGGGAGCCAAATTGGCTTACCTTTCTACTCTAATTCAGTTGTATGAGGGCTATGAAAGTGTTGGGAGAGCTTGGTTTGGCTGAAGCTACTTTAGTGTTCGATCACGCTGACGTTTCTCTAGAGATCCTCAAAGCAAATGGAGATTACCGTCAGGTAGCTGACTTCTCCTCAAATCTAAACAACCTGACCTCGCCTTATTTGGCTCAAAAAATGCTCAAGTTGGAGCTCTGGTTTGAGCTTCACCAAAAAATGGAGCAGTATGGAGAGAGAGCATTTTTCAAGTGTGAGGACGATTAATGAGGCGGTGCTCTTTAAATAGGAAGCTCAATGGCTTCTTGGTCGTCCAATTGGCACCTTTATGGCAGTCATTCATTGCATGAAACTCCCTAGCCGGAGACTTTTCATCTTCGCCGGCACTACTCGATTTTCCAACGAGTGAATAGTGTTGTCATATGAAGGAAGAAAACGACATTGTTCCGAACCAGACCAAACCGGTTCCATCATTAGGTTAAGGCATAAAGGACAAAAAGGTGACTATCAGGAAATGCCAAAGAAAACTCATTCCATCATTAAGTTAAAGAGGAAATAAGATCATACTCGCACCAGATAGAAGAAACATGGAATGAAAGGATCTCAAATATTAACCAAGGATCACATCATCAAGATGACGGTACAAGTTAATGGAATGCGACTCCATATGGATTTGATACACAAATTACACACTATATAGAAACACTAGTCAAATCTTAAGCAAGGAACCTAATGCGGCCATGAGACAAAGTTGATATGTGAAGATCCTAGGAAGGGATCTCACAATTTACAATACCTTAAGGTAAATTTCAAGTGAAGGGGATAAAGAAAATCCCCAAGGTATGGATGAGGATTTAGATTAAAAACTTAAGCTAAAGAGATGAAAATGGTATGAGAACCTATCTTATGAAGTGGATCCTGTCCAAATCATCAATCGACGAAAAAAGAATCTTGGGAATAAAAAGATTTCAATGATAAAGGTATTCTGGTACAATTGCTATATTGAGGTAGAAACATGGGAAACAAATTCTCTAATGAGAAAAAAAATATATCCCCAATTAATTAAGTTATAATGAGTTTTGGGTATAAAACTTCTTAAAAGGAGGGGAATAGTTGTAAACCTCATTTTCTCAAAACAACAAAATCTATAATGGAGAACCGAAAAATTTTGAAAGAAAACGATGGTTCAAAGTGAATCAAAATTTGTGAAGAGAAATCAAAATGGGAATTTAAGTGATCCCAAGTGATAAATGAAGATAAAAAATCAAGGTAAAGGGTCCTATTATAAATTGAAATTGAGAACCAAACCGGTTTAGGGCGAACTAGAATCGAACCAAATTAAATTGGATTGAACTAGAAAGAACCAGTTTGAAGATTAATTTTTAGAGGTGATTTTAAAATGTCAAATTGGAAAATTGAAGTCACTACTACGTAGAAAATGCATTTATAAGAATTTAGATTAATTTAGAAATTTTTATTTTTTGGAAAATTGATCGAATCGGGCCTGAACTAGTCGATATTCGATTTCGGGTCACCGAACTCTTTCCAATTGAATCAATCAACGGTCCACCCAAGTTAACGGATTGCTTGCTAGTTCAACGCCCCGTCAGCACTCGTGACCTATCAACAAACGATGACATGGCATAGTGTGCCCTGTCATTCACTAGGTCAACATTTGAAAGCACTGACCAATTATAGCATGACATGTGTCTTCAGTCAACAGTGAGATGAAGAAAAATCCATGTCATTAGAAATTAACTAATGGGAGCGTGACACGTGTCCTTAATCAATCAATCAATAGAGGAAATTTCCCATCAGTAAGACTGACCAATGGAAGGCTAATACATGGCAAATATGTCAGGTCAGCAACCAACTAGGATATCCGAGAAAGGTCGACTAATTAGAAGTTAACACATGACAAGGCCATGTCGAATAACCACAACCAATTAGAGGATGGCACATGGCAGTGGAATAGTACATTAGGTGGGAAAACTAATGAATTTAAATCAACTAATCATAGGAGGCCACGTGACAAAGTTAACAATGGTCATTTGATAGTCAGATTTTGTCAATTGTCGTGTCGGACAAAGAGACTAATGGGAGGTCGCTACGTATCCAATCAATGGATGACTCAAACATCAAGTAGAATTTTACATCAATAATGCCAACAAATTACAATGCGCCACGTGGTAGCTCGCATGTGTGAAGTTCATATGCGCACGCACAATGTTGTCTTTAACCTTTCATCAGATGAGAAGAGGGAAGGCCAAGCGACTTCATTAGCTCCACCAAGCCATAATTCCCTCCGAAAAGACCTTAAATAGGAGAGTTAATGTAAACCCCATTTCCAATAATAAGGAAGCCAGAATTAGGATCCAAAACTTTTCAAATGAAAACCAAGGTTAAAGCAAACCAAAATTGTATTTAGAAGCCAAAATGGGGATTTGGAAAAATTTCAAGTGGTCAATAAAGACCAAAAAGTTCATGTAAAGGAACCATGAATGGAATTGAATGAGGAAACCAGGCCAGTTCATGGTGAACCATAATTGAATCAGATTAAACTGGATCAAACTGTGAATAATTAATTCAAAGATTTATTTTTCTAGGTAGCATAAAAATATTAATTTGGAAAATTGAAGTCACCAGTGGATATAAAATGAAATTAGAAAATTTTAGAAATCTTTAAATTTGAGAAAACCAGTTTAATCAGGCCTGAATCAGCCTATTTTCGATTTTGAGTCACCAAACCCGATCTGATCGTACCGGTCAACAGTCCAACCGGTCAACGAACCAATTGCCAAATTAGCACATGCGACCAATTCGCGCGTGATGCATGGTGAAGCGCACCGAGTCAACCGCTCAGTTAGCACCTGAAAGCGCTAACCAATCAGAGCATGACGCATGTCCTCAGTCAACGGTTAAAAAAGAAAATCCAAATCACTGGCCCTTGACCAATAGGAGAGCGACACGTGTCCTTAGTTAATGGTCAATAGAGGAGAAGTCTCGTTAGTCGGGCTAGCCAATTAGGTGCTGAAAAGTGGAAAAGATGCCACGCTAGTTACTGACTATGATATTAGAGAAATGGTAGACCAACCAGAGGTCAACCACATGGCCGAGCCACATCGGATGGTATCAGCCAATTAGAGGCTAACACGTGGCAGTGGCACAGTGCATCAATAAGCAAACCTAACTTATTTAAATTAGCTAATCCAAGGATGCCATGTGTCATAATCAACGGTTGGTTGAATATGGTCAACGACCAAGTTGGAGTGAGTGACCAATGTGAGGTTGCCACATGCCCAATCAATTAGTCAAAGGATGACTCTAACTAAATGGGAAGTTGCATCAACGAAGCCAGCAAATCACAGTGTGACACGTGGTAACTCACACACGCACGCAATATTATCTTTAACCTCTAAACTAGTCGGATAAGGATGACTGGCTGGCTGCATATACTCCGATGGCTGAAATATCCTCTTGATATTAACGTAAATGGGAGAGATTGAGGCCGAGTGATAGATGAATGGATAGCCATGTTAGTTACCGAGCTCCATATATAAAGAGCTCCCCCCATTCATCTTCCTCATCCCTAAAACAACTAAAGAAGAAGAAGAGCTCCTCTTTCCGGCCATGCACGAATTAGAGCTCCATCATAGGCACTTTCTTCCACCTCTGAAGATGAATTCGAGTTCCCCAGAATCCTAAGAGAGTCCTCTACCTCGTGGCATACTTCATTTAGCTCGAAGGTCATTCTAGAAGCTCTAGCAAGGCCGCACAGTACACTCACTACGTCGACGAAATCCGAGCTGAAAAGTGTGAGCTAAATTCCAGTCACCCTTGACCTCCTAAGACCAGGCCAACCCTTCCCATGGCTCTCCCCGACCGACCCTCGACCTCCTTGAACCTTTGACCTAAGCCAATTCTGCCTCCTTTCGTCGGAATAGTAGAGTTACAAAACATTGAAAGTGGAAACTTCTCTCATAAAATTCCCATTGCTCAGGCTATTAATTGACGTGCAATTTTATCATAGGATGTTCCTATCGACGAGAACTAGCTACCCATACTTAGAGTTCTTACAATCGTCCATTCGCTGGTAAGTAAACGGATCTTACTCTCTCTAGAAAAGTTTTTCGATGAAGCTTCGTTTGTGCTTGATTTTGGGTAAATTGAAGTCATTCAAAGTTTAGGATGCTCGTAGGAAGATGAAGGAGACAGTTTCTAGCATGCTCGGAGGAAATTAACATGATTTCAACTCTCAATTTGATGAATAAAAAAATTGAGGCCAAAATGCATGTTTTGACAAAATTGGAAAATTTGTGGAATTTCAAAAATTTGGGGATTTTTGTGAAATTAACATCAATTGAGGGTCAATTGGTGATTAAGAAGAAATTAAGGACTTAATTGCAATTAAAAATAATTTGGAGGAATTTAATTGTAATTAAAAGTATTTACAATTTAAATAATATTATTTTTCTAAAATTATGTAATGGGTGGAATTGCAAATAAAGTAAACATAGGAATTTTTGTAATTAATTAGAAGTTAATTTCCTGTATTATAAACCTAGGGACTTCTATGCAATTAGGAGAAAACCTAGGGACTTCTATGCAATTAGGAGAAAACATAGGGACTTCTATGCAATTAGGAGAAAACCTAGGGATATTAGTGAAAAAATTAAGATAATTTAATAATTTATTATCTGTGATAATGTAGGTACGAAAAGGAGAGATATACCTACAAACGTAACATAATTTATTATTTCAAGAATGAGGGTCGGATGTCGCGAACATCCACTCATTCTCAGGGTAGAAGTGGACGTACTTCTATTCGGGTGGTCAGTAAAGTCACTCTGAAGCCACAAGTGGGTTCAGTGGCTGTGCTGACCTATGAATGAAATAGTTTTGAAACAAAGGAGTCTAGCACACTCCAATAATAAATGTTTTCTTAAAAGTCTAAACTTTTGAAAACCCATTCACTAAGTAATTGTACGCCCCCCCCCCCCCCCCCATATCCCTTTTAGGAGATTTCGAAATGCCTACCCTTAAAGACCATCAACTAAGACGTATGTGATACAAGTATGATAAATCTAAATTATTATACAGTTTTGTTTATGTTATTCCTAGAAAAGGTGCAAGTTTAAAGGATGCCTTACTCTTTATGGTCTATAATAAGGGGAAACCCTTTAATAAACTGGGAGAATGGCAGGTTGATCACGGGGATCTGACCAAACCAAGTCGAGGCATGACAAGAGTTGTTTAATGATGTGATAGTAAATATTAAGATCATAAGTGATAGACTCAAAGCTTCCTAAGATAGATTGTCACGCCCCGACCTGATTCTGTCGGTTGGAGACCCGAGAACCCCTTGTTCGTCCCTAACAATGTCACCATAGTGGGTACCTTCACCATAGTTAAATCGAAGGGACCAAGGCTTCCCATAAATACCTCAACAGTTTGCAATAGAAAAACTTGAACTTTTTATTTAAAAGCTATATGTTTGAGCCTAAAAAGGGTTTACATAAATCTTGCAGGAAAAATAGCATTGTGATAAGATATACAACAAAACCTTCATAAGCAGGAAAGAGGGTTATCTTAGAAGGTGGTGATATGGGAAGAATCTCCTGCTCCCATCTTGAGCTTTCTCAACTTTCACCTGCAATAGATTTAGGGGAGGGGAGTGAGATCACAACTCAGTGATTGGAGCATTGACGTCGAGCCACTACATGGCTTACAACTCAAACATTTCATGTAAACCACCTAATTCAATTTCATATTTATTTAATTGTATTCCTCATTTAAATCATGAATCTTGTGGTTTACGTGGTTCCTCAAGACTCTATCTCGGGCCACCACTAATCGTAGCCTACACTACAGTCGAGTTAATTTTAGTCTCCACAGTTATTCCCACATGGAATATAGAATTATCAAAGAGGTATATCACACATCGGGAACACATGTCCCACACAATCATTTGGCCAACTCAGGGCCTACACTCGAGGCTACTCACATTTGTACAAAAACATGGGCTACTCACGTCCACACACACAGGCTACACAAGCCCACATGCTTGAGCTTACTTACGGCCCTATACACATATCACGCATCAAAGTGTACTACAACTTAATGATAATATATCCGTGCAAACTAGAGTGTGGGAGCCACGTGCAACTCTACCACAACCGACACTTCTCGAGTGTCATCTTACAGTTGAGTTTCTTAACACCCAGGGTCATGTCTACAACAACCAGTACTTGCCGGTACATGCCCCTCACACATTTGACTTAATTCCGCCATTTCTCGTCGCATCAGTGTGCTGAGACGGTACCCGTACATAAATCTGGTGTCCCTGGGAAACTGAGATTTATGTCACACATCTCCCCTACTCCTTCCCATTTTCTACTCGGGAGACGGTATAGCCTCATAAGGTGTCTATCTGTCAACCCCTCCTATACAAGTATTTCAATAGAAGGTAAACATAACATTCATATAAATGGACCACTCTTGGTCACTAGTCAATATCATATATGGCCACTCTCGACCCCCAATTGACATCATATATATGGGCCACTCTCGGCCCCACATCAATTTTTACATATATGGGTCACTCTCGACCCCCAAAACATTTTCACATATATGGACCACTCTCAATCTCCAAATTATTTTCATAAATATGGGTCGCACTCGGCCCCCAAGTCATTCTCATAAATGTAGGCCACCGTTGACCCCAATTCCTTTTCACAAACATGGGCCATTCTTGACCCCAAAATCATTTTCACAATTATGGGTCATTCTCAGCCCTTAATTCTTTTTCATAAACATGGGCCATTCTCATCGCCAAAATCATTTTCATAAATATTAGCTACTCTCAACCCCAATCAACATTGAGTATGGTCCTACACCGATCATCTCTAGCACACAACACACAACATGTTATTCTCGGGAGTTCGACCTATCATTCAGCCCATTTCCCTAATTCAACAAGGTTGGGCACATAGCACCACATTCTCAGTCCTATCCAACCTCATCAAATGATGTATACTGGTCATATGATCGTTTCCTTCTTTTAGCCATTAAAGAAGTATTTCTTAAATGGACATGTACTTAATCGTATCACACTTGTTATATGATTTATAAATACCCAGTTTCCTTTCATTTTAAAAACTTAGTTAAGCATTAAGTCAAGCAATCAAGCAAGCATAATTTTGTGCTCCGATCAGTCCAATCGGACATGCTATCAATACACCCACTCACCTCATTTCTTGGAACTTGCTCATTTTGAGGGTTCTGGAGATTCCACTCTCTGTCTCGCTCGAGTGGTATTTTAGTATTTCTAATATATTTAGCAAGTAGAGGGTTAGTCTCCCTTCTTTTGCCTCTTAATTTAACACAACATAATTCAATCATGAATTTACAATTTAGCCCTCTCGGCTCCCAGGCTACCTGACACAATAGTTTGTAAATTGGCTCATATCCTAACCTTCTCTAAGGCTTGTCCCTCATGCTTAAGGTCATTTTCTTCTCATTTAGCCCATATTGAAGTACCCATCTTTCCTTTATTTATTACCTAGTGGTTTTCACACCCCAACCCAATTTCCTTGGCCAGGAACCCACGCAACTCTCCAAGGTAATGTCGGTGGGACCATGGATCAAAATTCTGGAACACTTGTTAAAAATGCAGTGGAAATTTCAAATTTTTATTTCAAAGTTCCACGTGGGAGCCTCTGGAATGCTTTCTCAAAAATCATGGGAATAGTTACAGCATGATTAGGAAATCGAACCTTCATACACAAAGAGCAATGTTACCTCAAGTAGGGGTGTGCCTCAAGTATGACCTTCCCCTTCCTGATGCACTTCCTCAGCTTATCTCCATATATTTTTAGGGGAGGGGGTGAGCTCACAGCTCAATGAGTGGGACATATACATCATGCCACTACATGGCTCACAACCTAGATTTTTCCCATATACAAACTAGCATGAAGTTATATTTCCTTTACTCATATTTTCCTCTATGAGTCTTGTAGTCTACTTTCACCCTCGAGACAAGTGTAAACCCCGTCCTTTAATAATGAGAAAATCGGGGATAGAACCGGTCAATTTCAAATTTTAAAACTGAATCGATCATTGGGAAATGGGAAAATTGAGAATTTACAACTCCCATGTGACTCAAAATGGTTCATAAATCTTGGAAAAGAACCTTAGGACGAATTGGGGAAGAAAAACAGGATCAGTTCAAGTGAACCGGGTCCAAACCGGATAGAATCGATTTATGAACCGAGTCGACTCATGAACCGAAATCGATAGAGAGAGGGTAGACCGGGAAATTAATGGATCTCAAGTAAACCAAAGAGTCCCAAAAGTCATGGAAATGGACTTGAGAAGGAATTGGAGATGAAAACCAAATCGGTTCAAGTGAACCAGATCCGAACCGGATTGAACCGGTTTCGACTAATTTGAACCACTATTGAACCATATTGTAAATTCATTTTTCTAGGTTGCTTAAAGAATTCAAATTTGAGATTTGAGGCCACCATTGGATAGAAAATGAATTTAGATGAATTTAAAAATTTTTAGATTTGAAAAATTCAGTCAAATTGGGGGAGAACCGGCCGATTTAAGCTTTGAACCCGGTTCGGAACAGTGTCATCTTCTTCCTTTAGATGACAACACTGTTCACTCGCCGGAAAATCGAAGTAGCATCGGCGAAGAAAAAATGTTTCCGTTCAATATGTTTTAGGCCATCACTGTCTGTCATAACGGTGTCAAACGGACGGACGACAAGTCCCCGAGCTCCCAATATAAAGAGCCACTCTCCATTCATCCTCTCCACACTTGGAAAGCTCACTCTCTCTCTTAGCTACTCAATTTTTCGGTGAAGCTTGAACCAGAGCTCCGATATAGGGTCATTTTTTAGCCAAAGAAAGCAAGGTCAAGTTCATTAGAAACGGGGAGAAGTCAGCTACACTATGGTGGCATCCATTCGTTTTGTGAGTCACTGGAGAAGCATCGGTGTGATCGAATAGTGAAAAAGCTTCGGCAGACCAAAGCTGCCCTGTTTCGGCCAAGTTGAAATCCGCCAATTCGAGCCCACCTCAGGCCAAACCAAGCCCTCCCAACACTTCCTCAGCCCTCCCACGGCCGAATTAGGATGGAAAGGTAAGCCAATTCAACTTTCCACTACAATTTTCGGTCGGTGTTAAAGAGAGAGTCGGCCGAAATTCAATAACAGAATTCTAATCCAATTCAACATCAATTGATGTCATTCTTAATCCTAGGAAGAACCTCAGGAGGAGAACTACCTGCCCAGATAGAAAGCTCAGACCGTAGCGCCCTCACTAGTGTGCAATCAAAGCTTTCTCTATCTACAATCTATCTTTCGGCGAAGCTCCGTTTGAGCTCGTTCCGGTATTAAAACTTGTGATTCAAAATGCTAGAGAATCTTATGAACATGTAGAAACTCAATTTCAACAATTGGAAGTGGTTGATCAGTTAATTTGATGAAATCAAATTCAGTTGCGTTAGGAAGTTGGAATTGGGAGGAAAATTGGGGGAAATTGGGGATTTTCAAAAATTCGAAGGACAAAAATGTGATTTTATAAAATTGAGGTTCAATTGGGCATGATAAGAATGTTAGAGGTCCAATTGAGGAATTTTAGAATTTTTTGGGAGAAACTTACCATTTTTGTAAAGGAAGGGCAAAATTGTAATTTTGGAAAAATTAGGAGACCAAATTAGAAATTTGGAAACTTAAACCCTTTTTTGTGAATTTGAATAAATTGAGGACCTAAGATAAATTTTAAAAGTTTTGGGACTCAATTTGAGGAAAAATCAGCATTAGGGACTTAAAGTTAAAGAAAAATAACTTTAGGAACCTAATTGCAAATAAATAGGAAGTTTGGTTTTCTCATTCATTTAGAATGAATGAAGGCTATTAGGCCAAGGAATAATGAACAAGGATGTTCATATCGTGTAGGAATACAAAGTACCGGGAACGCCAGTATGGACAGGCTCGCAAGAACACAAAGAATCAGTTGAGGGAATTCACTCTATTAACGGGTGTGTGGGATGATAAGTACCTCGAAATGAAAAACGCACTATTTATTGGTATTTTAAACCTCACAACTTAGAGAAGTGATATAAAAATCATGCGGAAAAACTACTTACCAGTTGTGATTAGATCATAAACGGTTGGTATGATGAAACTTCCTCGAAGGAAGTGAAAAACCTGTTCATCGGATATGAGCGGAGATGTCCTCATACTCGATTGGTATGATAGACAGTTGAAAACATATTTTATCGGAAGTGCTCTCCCCTAATTATGTGCCAATGCTTAAACAATTTGGGAGACCTTCTTGACGGGAGCTCGAATAGCTCTTATAGGTCGGGGGCCTCGGTTTTGGAACTTGGGGGCTATTATGCCCGGTTTTGAAAATCTCGAACAGTGGGCCATAGACCAGTGGGCACGAGCCGAAGCTCATAAACAAACATGTGATATGCGCCATAAAACTTTAATAAATGAATTGTTTGGCTATGGTACCAAAATAGGACCGACATATTCAGTCAACTAGTGGCAGTGTGACATGATAGGTTTCCGTACCAGTCAAGACAAACAAATGCATGTTGAGTTGAAGGTCAAGGTCGTTAGACTAATAGCACCACAATTTAAATGGCACAATAAGAAAATACTAATTGTGCATGCACTGTGATTACAGGACCATCAAAATGCCCAAGAGGGGTAGTAATGTGTCTTAAGGGCCCTGGACGACCTGGTGAGTATAAGGGAAATTCGTCGTACCAGGTGACCGTGCGAAATTTGGAGTAGCACCAAGCGCATGACACCAAAGTGGGGACAGAATGAGGTCTCTTTCCTCATACGGACATGGAGAATTGATTTTGAGATTGAGAAGTGGACGTGCTTCTATCTAGGTGGCCAGTAAAGTCACTCCGATGCCACAAGTGGGTTCAGTGGACGTACTGGCCTACAAATGTGTATTTTATCTTCATGATAAAGGATGTGTGTTGGGTGATGACACATCGTAATTAATAAGGAAATGGTGGTAAAAACTGAGATTTGAAATGAAAGAATTTTTTAAAAAAAGGAGTTTGACACACTCTAATACAAATCTTTTTCCTAAAAGTTAAAAGTTTTGAAAACCCATTCTCTGAGTAGTCGTACTCACCCCCTCCCTTATATACATTTTAAGAAATTCCAGAGAGCCTATCCTTAAAGACCATCCACTAAGACGCGTGTAAGACATGTATGATAAATTTAAAATATTATGCAGTTTTGATTTATGTTATTCCAAGAAAATGTGCAGGTTGAAATGACGCCTTACTCTTTACTGTTTATAATAAGGGGAAACCCTTTAATAAATCGGGAGAGTGGCAGGTTGATCACGGGGATCCGACCAAACTGAGTCGGGCCGTGAGAACTTTAGTGGTATCAGCGCCTGTTTCCTTGATTACATAATCAAGACTAGAAAATATAGAAACCAATAGAAACTATTTTAAAAATTTACTGAAATGGCTCCAAAGAAAGGAACCAAGAGAACTAGGGTTGCCATCTCCAACACCGCCCAACCACCCCTACTTGTAGAAACTCCCAGAGCAGCTTAGACAACTCCTCTTGGACTCAGTAGGGAGCATCGAAGATTGTATGAGGAGTTAATCCGTGTATTTGACCAATCTAACCTCGATCCTGAGGTAGACACCAACTCTCGGGTTGAATGAGAGGAAGTGCAATCTCACCCTCCTCCTACTAACCCAACCGCTCCAACGAACATTCCTAGAAATCTCAAATCTCCAACAACTAGGATGTAAACCTTTCCTCGGAGAAAAGGATGTTGGAACCGCCATGGATTGGATGGCCAATACCAAGAAGTTTATGGGAATTGTCAGGATACCACCAAAGGATAGGGTGATCCTAATGGAATTATTCCTAGAAGGAAGTGCTAGACGATGGTGGGACAATGTCCGAAACCTACATACCACCATCCCTACTCGGCAACAATTTGAGGAGAGTTACACGGAGGAATACCTGGCACCCTACCTAATACATGAGAAGAAGCAAGAATTCATCTGGCTTCGGCAAGGGCTTAACTCCATATTGAAGTATGAAACAAAATTCAACGAGTTAAGACCCTTTGCTCCCAACCTAGCAGGAAAGCTGACATATGCTAGAGGGTTGTGGATGGTCTCAACATGGACATTAGAGACTGTATGGGAGTATTGGGATGCCCCACAAACCTGATAGTTGTAATTAGTATGGCTCACAAATGTGAGCGACCGGTACAGACCCGACGTCATCGAGTGGAGAAGATGACTAGAAAGGGAGATAAGGATCCAAACTGTCAGAGAGGACAGAAGGAATATAACGACCCAAGAGGAGGAAACAAAATGGTATTCCAACAAAGAAGGGGCATGCCACCACCTCCTCCCAGAATAGTCCCTACCTTGCCCCAAGGAAACTCTCACTGCCCGAAGTGTCAAAGGAACCACGGGGGAGCATGCCATACCTATTTCACATGCGGACAAGTGGGACACTTTGTAAAGGATTGTCCCACCCTTAAGGAGAACAAACAAAGGAACACTCTTGGACCACCTCAAGGGAATCCTAGAAACCCCAGACCAGACGCTACAGCAAGAGTACCAGCTAGAGTATACAACCTCACTGAAGAGGAGGCTAGAGGAGATCCTGGCACTATAGCGGGGTATATACAGCTATGGGGACAACAAGTCTATACCCTCTTTGACATCGGAGTAGCGAGATCATTTATCAATGATGAGTTGGTTTCGAAAGTACCCCTAGAACTCACTCCACTAGTACAAAGCCTTAACATCATTACACCTTTAGGAGAAGGTTTATACATTAATAAACAACTAAAGGGATGTGAAATAAGAATTGGAGGAATCCAACTTGAAGTTGACTTGATCTCATTACCCCTAAAGGAGGTAGAAGTAATTCTAGGAATGGACTGGCTGAGTAATCATCAAGCAAGAATGGGTTGTAGAGGGAAAACGGTAACTTTCCATACTTCCAAAATGAAAGGACTAAAGTTCTAGGGAGATAGAAGGAAAAGTGAAGTATAATTGGTGTCCCACCTGAAAGCTCAAAAGATGATACAGAAAGGATGTACAGTCTTTCTAGCCATGGTTGTAGGTGAGAAGTCTGAAGAAAAGGAACTAGAAGACATTCCAGTAGTCAGACATTATCCAGAGGTTTTTCCAGAAGAGCTACCCATACTACCTCCAAGACGACAAGTGGAGTTCACCATAGAAATAACCCCAGGAATAAACCCCATATCCCAGGCCCCATATCGCATGGCTCCAGCAGAGCTGAAAGAATTAAAGGAACAGCTGGTCAAATTATTGGAAAAGAATTTCATACATCTAAGTCAGTCTTCATGGAGTGCTCCTGTTCTATTCGTAAAGAAAAAGGATGGAAGCATGAGGATGTGCATCAACTATAGAAAGTTGAATCAGGTCACCATCAAGAATCGGTACCCACTCCTAAGGATAGATGATTTGTTTAACCAATTAAAAGGAGCAACTTACTTCTCTAAAATAGACCTTCGGTTCAGCTATCACCAACTGAGGATTAGAGAAGAGGACATCCCTAAGATGGCATTTAGATCCAGATATGGACATTACGAGTTTAGAGTGATGTTGTTTGGATTGACGAATGCCCCTGCACCCTTCATGGACTTAATGAACTGCATGTTCAACCTCATTTGGACAAGTTCGTGATAGTATTTATAGATGACATCCTTATATACTCATGAACCAGGTCAAAACATAAAGAGCATTTGGCAACTACATTGGAAATATTGAAGGAAACCCAATTATATGCAAAGTTTTCCAAGTGTGAGTTCTGGCTGCATGAGGTAGGATTATTAGGGCACATCGTATCTAAGGACGAAGTTAAAGTGGATCTGGTTAAGGTGGAAGCCATATCAGATTGGAAGGCTCCAAGGAATCCTACAAAAATAAGAAGTTTCTTAGGGTTGGCAGGATAATATAGACGATTTGTACAAGACTTTTCTAAAATAGTAGCTCCGCTAACTCGACTCACCAGGAAGGGAGTTGAATATAAATGGGATGAGAGTTGTGAGAAGTCTTTTCAAGAGTTAAAGACTCAACTAACAACCACACCAGTACTCTCCTTACCTGATCCTAATGCATGAGAGTACACAGTTTATAGTGATGCCTCTGGACAAGGGCTTGGATGTCTCTTAATGCAACAAGGGGAGGTTATCGCATATCCCTCGCGACAACTGAAGGTACATGATAGAAATTACCCAACTCATGACTTGGAATTAACTGCAATAGTGTTTGCCCTAAAGATATGGCAACACTACCTTTATGGGGTTAAGTGCAGGATATACACAGATCACAAGAGCCTTAAGTATGTCCTAACTCAGAAGGAGTTAAATCTCCGTTAGAGGAGATGGCTGGAATTGGTGAAAGATTATGATCTTGCGATAGAATATCACCTCGGAAAGGCTAACATGGTGGCAGATGCCTTAAGTCGCAAGTATCAAACTGAGGCGGCACAAGTAAAGACAAATTACATACCCTTGTTACAACAATTGGGAAGGATGGAGGTGGATCTGAGGATAGACAAGCAGGAAAAATGCTTGGTGGCTAATGTGGCGATAAGACCCAGTCTAACCAAGCATATTAAGGCTCAACAAAGGATCGATAAAGAACTCCAAACTATGACGTGCGATGTGACGGAGTACTAACCTATAAGGGTAGGGTATGTGTGCCTCAAGATAAGGAGTTGAAAAGATTAATTCTAGAAGAGGCACACGATTCGGTGTATGCTATGCATTCGGGTAGTACTAAGACGTATCACACACTCAAGCAAGGATACTAGTGGAAGGGTATGAAGAGGGACATTGCGGAATATGTAGCCCGATGTTTGTCGTGTCAGCAGATAAAGGCAGAACATCAGAAACCATTAGGACTACTACAACCCTTACCAATTCCGGAGTGGAAATGGGAATACATCACCATGGACTTCGTCACGGGCCTACCGATGACCAAAAAGGGCCAAGATGCGATTTAGGTTATAGTGGATAAATTGACCAAATCAGCACATTTCCTTCCTATAAAAGTGACGGACACGGTAGAACAGCTGGCCGTCCTATACATGAAGGAAATCATAAGACTCCATGGTGTTCCGATGAGTTATAATATCATATAGAGATCCGAGATTTACCTATAGGTTTTGGCCAAGTTTTAAAAATGCCATGGGGACTAAGCTTCATATGAGCATGGCATTTCACCCTCAGACAAATGGTCAGTCAGAGTGAACCATCCAAACCTTAGAAGACATGTTGAGAGCATGCGTACTTACCATGAATAAAAACTGGGAGGAATACATGTGAATGATGGAATTTGCTTACAACAATAGTTATTAGGCCAGTATTCAGATGGCTCCCTATGAAGCCCTTTACAGACAACCATGACGTAACCCTCTATTTTGGGAAGAAGTGGGAGAAAGGAAGATAGAAAGGGCAGAACTAATTGAGGATGCCACCAGGAAGATAAAATTAATAAGGAGTCATCTTAAGACCGCACAGGACAGGCAAAAGAGTTATGCAGACAATCGAAGGAAAGATCTGGAGTTCGAGGTAGGAGATTAAGTATTCCTCAAAGTGTCCCCCTAGAGGGGATTACTTAGGTTTCAGCAAAGAGGAAAGTTGAAACCAAGATATGTCAATCCATATCCCATCATTCTAAGGATAGGACTAGTAGCTTATAAATTGGCACTACCTCCTGATCTGTAGAGAATACATGATGTATTCCACATCTTAGTACTTCAGAAATATCTGTTTGATCCTAGTAATGTATTGGACAGACCACCAAAGGAACTAGAAGAGAACTTGACCTATCAAACAGAACTGGTACTAATCATCGAACGGAGAGACAAGAATTTGCGAAACAAGAAGATTCCTATGGTCGAGGTATTGTGGCAGAGCGGACCCTTGCAGGAAGAGACATGGGAAACCGAGTGTATGATGAGGGATAGTTACCCTCAATTATATAACGTATAATTGTTTTGGGGACAAACCCCCTAAAAGGAGGGGAAAGTTGTAAACCCCATCCTTTGATAATGAGAAAACTAGGGAAAGAACCGGTCAGTTTCGAATTATAAAACTGAATCGGTCTACAAGCTCGATTATTATGAAATGGGAAAATTGAGAAATTACAACTCCCATGTGACTCAAAATGGTTCATAAATCTTGGAAAAGAACCTTAGGACGAATTGGGGAAGAAAAACTGGACTGGTTCAAGTGAATCGGGTCCGAACCAGATAGAACCAGTTTATGAACCGAGTCGACTCATGAACTAGAATCAATAGAGAGAGCGTAGACTGGGAAATTTATGGATCCCAAGTGACCCAAAGAGTCTCAAAAGTTATGGAAATGGACTTGAGAAGGAATTGGAGATGAAAACCAAACTGGTTCAGGTGAACCGGATTGAACCGGTTTGAACCACTATTGAATCATATTCTAAATTCATTTTTCTAGGTGGCTTAAATAATTCAAATTTGAGATTTGAGGCCACCTTTGGATAGAAAATGAATTTAGAAATTTTTAGATTTAAAAAATTCGGTCAAATTGGGGGTGAACTGGCCGGTTTATGATTTGAACTCGGTTCAGACCGGTCCGGTCCGGTTCGGAACAGTGTCATCTTCTTCCTTCAGATGACAACACTGTTCACTCGCCAGAAAATCAAAATAGTGCCAACAAAAAAGAATTATTTCCGTTCAATACATTTTAGGCCATCAATGTCTGTCATAAAGGTGCCACACAGACGGCCGACGAGTCCCCAAGCTCCCTATATAAAAATCCCCTCTCCATTCATCATATCCACACCTAAAAAGCTCACACTCTCTCAGCTGCTTAGTTTTTCAACGAAGCTCAAACCAGAGCTTTGATATAGGGTCATTTTTTAGCCAAAGAAGTCGAGGTTGGGTTCATTAGAACCGGGGAGAATTCCGCTACACGGTGGTGACATCCATTCATTACGAGTGTCGTCGGAGAAGCATCGGTGTGATCGAACACTGAAAAAGTTTTGGCGGACCAAAGCTGCCCTGTTTTAGCCCAGTTGAAATCGGCCAATTCGAGCCCTTCTTAGGCCAAACCAAGCCCTCCCAACACTTCCTCGGCCCTCCCACGGCCGAATTAGGATGAAAAGGTAAGCCAATTCGGCTCCCCTCTACAATTTTTGATCGGTGTAAGAGAAAGAGTCGGTCAAAATTCAATGACAGAATTCTAATCCAATTCGACATCAATTAAAGTCATTCTTGATCCTAGGAAGAACCTTAGGAGGAGAACTACCTGCCCAGATAGAATGCTCAGACCGTCGCGCCCTCACCAGTGAGCAATCGAAGCTTTCTCTCTCTACAATCCATTTTCCGACGAAGCTCCATTTGAGCTTGTTCTAGCGTTAAAACATGCGATTCAAAATGCTAGAGAATCGTATGAACATGTAGAAACTCTATTTCAACTTCAATTTTAACAATTGGAAGTGTTTGATCGATCAATTTGATGAAATCAAATTCAGTTATGTTAGGAAGTTGGAATTGGGGGAAAAATTGGGGATTTTTGAAAATTAGAAGGATTAAAATGTGATTTTATAAAATTAAGGTTCAATTGGTCATGATAAGAATGATAGATGGCCAATTGAGGAATTTTAGAATTTTTTGGTTGAAACTTACCAGTTTTGTAAAGGAAGGGCAAAATGGTAATTTTGGAAATTTAGGGGACCAAATTGGAACTTTGGGAAATTAAACCCATTTTTGTGAGTTTGAATAAATTGAGGCCCTAAGATAAATTTTAAAAGTTTCAGGACTCATTTTGAGGAAAAACCGGCATTAGGGACTTAAAGTTAAAGAAAAATAACTTTAGGGACCTAATTGCAAATAAATAGGAAGTTTGATTTTCTCATTCAGTTAGAATGAATGAAGGCCATTAGGACAAGGAATAATGAACAAGAATGTTCATATCGTGTAGGGATATGAATTATCGGGAACGCCAACAAGGACAGGCTCGCTTGAACACATAGAATCGGTCGAGGGAATTCACTACATTAACTGGTGAGTGGTATTTTATATCATACCCAGTTAAGGATGATAAGTACCTCGAAATGAAAAATCCATTATCTAGTGGTATTTTAAACATCACATCTTAGAGAAGTGATGTGAAAATTACGCGGAAAAACTACTTACCTGTTGTAAGTAGATCATACCCGGTTGGTATGATAAAACTTCCTCGAAGGAAGTGGAAAACCCATTCATCGGTTATGAGCGGAGATGTTCTCATACTCGATTGGTATGATGGACAATTGAAAACATATTTTGTCGGAAGGGCTCTCCCCTAACTGTGAGTCAATGCTTAAACGATTTGGGAGACCTTCTTGATGGGAGCTTGAATAGCTCTTATAGGTCGGGGGCCTCGGTTTTAGAACTTGGGGGCTATTATGCCTGGTTTTGAAAATCTCAAACAGTGGGCCATTGGCCAATGGGCATGAGCCGGAGCTCTTAAACAAACATGAGATATGTGCCATAAAACTTTAATAAATGAATTGTTTGGCTATGGTACCAAGATAGGACCGACATATTCAGTCAACTAGTGGCAGTGTGACATGATAGGTCTTTAGACCAATCAAGACAAACAACTGCAGGTTGAGTTGAAGGTCGGGACCGTCGGACTAATGGCACCACAGATTATATGGCATGATAAGAAAATACTGATTGTGCATGCACTGTGATCACGGGACCATCAAGATGCCCAAGAGGGGTAGTGATGCATCTTAAGGGCCATAGACAACCTGGTGAGTATAAGGGCATTTTGTTGTACCAGGTGACCGTGCGAAATTTGGAGTAGCACCAAGCGCATGAGACCGGGGTGGGGACGGGATGAGGTCTTTGTCCTCATATGGACACAGAGAATTGATTTTGGGATTGAGGGTCGGATCTCGCGTACATCCACTCATTCTCATGGTAGAAGTGGATGTGCTTCTATCTAGGTGGCCGGTAATGTCGCTCCGACGCCACACGTGGGTTCAGTGGATGTACTGGCCTACGAGTGTGTGTTTGACCTTCATGATGAAGGATGTGTGTTGGGTGATGACACACCATGATTAATAAGTAAATGATGGTAAAAACCGAGATTTGAAATGAAAGAATTTTTGAAAGAAAGGAGTCTTGCACACTCCAATACAAATCTTTTTCCTAAAAGTTAAGAGTTTTGAAAGCCCATTCACAGAGTAGTCGTACTCACCCCCTCCCTTATATCCCATTCAGAAAATTTCGGAAAGCCTACCCTTAAAGACCATCCACTAAGACGCCTATAATACAAGTATGATAAATTTAAAATATTATGCAGTTTTGATTTATGTTATTCCACGAAAAGGTGTAGGTTGAAAGGACGCCTTACTCTTTACAGTTTATAATAAGGGGAAACCCTTTAATAAATCGGGAGAGTGGCGGATTGATCACGGGGGTCCGACTAAATCGGGTTGGGGTGTGACAACAAGTGTCTTAGCCCATCCGACTTGTAGTCTAAGCTATGGCCAGGTTATCCTCGGTCTCCCCTTCTACATCTTATGCCTCTAGCATGATATATACAAACATGGGGCAGCACTTTCGGGTTACTCACAACTCACGCCTTGCCATGTGTCGACTCCTAATTCGTCGACCTTTCCCAGACATCCTAGTTGGCCGCTAATGTCACGCCCCAACTCGGTTTGGTCAGATCCCCGTGAACAACCTGCCACTTCTCTTGGTTCAAGAAGGGTTTCCCCCTTCTTTAATCCAAGAGGAGCCTGGCGTAATTTCAACCATGTTCCCCAGAATAACATTTATCAAATAAAATGGAATCTTAAAAGAAATTAAGCATACCTGATAAAGGGTAAGGCTTGGTGTTATCCCTAGTCATTTCTCTACTTCCTGAAAAGAGATAAAAGGGTGGGTGAGTTTCAAAAACTCAGTGAGTGGGTATTGTCAAAAAAATCAATTGAAGTTTCAATAAAATTGTTTTTAAATTGGAGTATGAGAGACTACTTATTTTCTTTAAAACACCTCATTCTCAAAATCTCAGTTTTCATAGCCATTTCTCAATCCTTAATCATAATCGGTGTATTTATCATCCAACACACACATTCCATCATGAAGGGAACACACATTCATAGGGCAACACGTCCACTGCAGCCATTTGTGGCGTCAGAGAGACTTTACCGGCCACCTATATAGAAGCACGTCCACTTATACCATGAGAATGAGTGGATGTATACGACATCCGACCCTCAATCCCGTAAAGAAAACCCCGTGTCCGTATGAGGATAGAGACCTCATCCCGACCCCACCCCAGTCTCATGCTCATGAAGCTACGTCGAGCTTCCCTGACTGCTAGCACGACAAACTGCCCTTATTTCCACCATGTCGTCCAGTAGCCCCTAGGACGCATCACTACCCCTCTTGGGCATCAAGAAGATCTCATACCTCAATGCATGCACAAAACAACAATTTTCCACATAAGCCATTTAATCGGTGGTGCCACTGATCCAACGGCTCTGACCCTTAACTCGACCTGCAGTTGTTTATCTCGATTGGTCCGTCAACTTGTCATGTCGCATTGCCACTAGTCCATCGAGTATGTTGGTCCTATCTTAGTACCATGGACAAACATATCATTCCTTTAAATTTTTCATGGCTTAAACTCATGTTTCTTTACGAGCCCCTACTCATAACAATTGGCTTTGGGCCCACAGTACGAGATTTTCAAAATCGGGCATATTAGCCCTCAAGTTTCAAAACCAAGGCCTCCAGCCTATTTGAGCTCCCTTCGAAAAGGTCACTCAAAAATTTTAAATAGTGGCACACAGTCAGATGAGAGCACTTCTCACAAAATAATCTTTTAATCTATCAATCACACCAACTGGGTGTGAGGACATCTCCGCTTATAACCGATAAGCAAGTTTTCTAGTTCCTCTCAGGAAGTTCAACATACCAACCGGGTACAATTTACTTACAACCGATAAGTAGTTTTTCCGTGTAATTTCCATATCACTCCTCTCAGGTGTGATGGTCAGAATACCACTCAGTAGTGTATCTTCATTTTCGATGTGCTTATCATCCTAATTGGTTATGATATAAAAATTCCACTCACCCGTGAATGCAGTGATTTTCTCTTAACCAGTTATTTGCCTTCACGCGAGCTAGTCCTTGTTGGCGTTCCCGGTACTTCATGTTCCTATATGATATGAACTTACTTGTTCATTATCCCTTACCTAATAGCCTTCATTCATCATAAATGGATGAAAAACTCAAACTTTTTAATTAATTAAAATTAGGTCCCTAAAGTTCTTTTTCTTTATCTTTAGCTCCCTAATGCCTATTTTCCCCCAAATTGAGTCCCGAAACTTCTAAAATTAACCTTGTGACCTAAATTTATTCAAAATCACATAAAAGGGGTTCAAGTTTCCCAAATTCCCAATTTGGTCCACAATTTTTCCAAAATTACCATTTTACACCTACCTTACAAAAATGGTAAGTTTTGCCCCCAAAAATTCCAAAATTTGCCCAATTGGTCCTCCAATATCTTTATCATGCCCAATTGCCCTCAATTTTATGAAATTGCACTTTAGTCCCTCAAATTTTCGAAATCCCCAATTTCAACCTTCTAACTCAACCGAATTTGATTTCATCAAATTGGCCGATCAAATGAGTTTAATTGTTGAAATTGAAGTTAGATTGGAGTTCCTACACCTTCATATGATTCAATTTCACTTTGAATCACATGATTTGATGTCGGGATGAGCTCAAACGGAGCTTCACCGAAAAACTGAACATAGAGAGAGAAAGCTTTGAAAGCTTACCGTCGTAGGAGCGGCAGTCCGAGCTTTCTATCTGGGTAGATAGTTCTTGTCCTGAGGTTGCTCCTAGGATCAAGAATCGCATCAATTGTTGCCGAATTGAGGGAGAATTTAGTTTGTGAAAATCGGTCAGTTCTCTCTCTAGCACCGATCAGAATTTACAGAGGGGAGCCAAATATGTTTACTTTTCGCTCTAATCCAGCTATAGGAGGGTTGTGGAGGTGTTGGGAGGGCTTGGTTTGGCCTGAGAAGGGCTCGAATTGGTCATTTTCCGCTCAGCCAAAATAGGGTAGCTTCGGTCCGTCGGAGCTGCTTCACTATTCTATAATGTTGGTGTTTCTCCGGCGATCCTTAGAGCAAATGGAGACTACAGGCGTGTAGCTGATTTCACCCTGAATCCAAAGAATCTGACCACTCATTCTTTGGCTTAGAAAAATGCCCAAGTCAGAGCTCTAGATCGAGCTTCACTGGAAAATATAGCAATAGGGAGAGAGTGGAGTTTTCAGGTGTGAGTAAGGTGAATGAGGAGGGGCTCTTTATATAAGAAGCTCGCGGACTTCTTGGTCATCTAATTGGCACCTTAATGGCGGTCATTCATTGCCTGAAACTCTCTGGTGAGTGAACAGTGCTGTCATCTGAAGGAAGTAGACAACACTATTCTGAACCAAACCGGACCGGTCTGAACCGGGTTCAAGGCTTAAACCAGTCAGTTCAGGCAAGATTCAATCGAGTTTTTCCAACTTAAAAATTTCTAAATTCATTCTCTATCAAATGGTGACCTTAATTCTCCAATTTAAATTATCTAAGCTACCTAGAAAAATGAATTTTGCACCTGGTTCAATAGAGGTTCAAACCGGTCCAAACTGGTTCAATCCGATTCGGATCTAGTTCACCTAAACCGGTTTGGTTTTCATCTCCAATTCATCCTAAAGTCTATTTTCATAACTTTTGTGGCTCTTCAAGTCACTCAGGATCCATAAATTTCTTGGTTTACCCTTTTTCTATTGGTTCCGATTCATAAACCGATTCAATCCAGCTTGGATCTGGTTCACCTGAACTGGTCTAGTTTTCTCTCCCAAATTGTCCTAAGGTCCTATTCCTAGGTTTTTATGAACCCTTTGGGTCACTCAGGAGTTGTAAATTTTCTAAATTGTCCATCCTCTAATGATCGAGTTTGTGAATCGATTCAATTTTCTCACTCGGATTGATCGGTTCTTTCCTTAGTTTTCCTTAACTCCAAAGAGTGGGGTTTACAACTAACTTGGCACCTTTGCCATGTGTTAGTCTCTCATTGATCAACCCTATTGACTGGAATTTTCATTAGTTGACTGGATTGAGGACATGTGTCATGCTCCTATTGGTCAGTCCTTAGTGACATGGATTTCCTTGTTTGATCGATGACCGAGTACACTAGCCACACTCTAATTGGTCAGCATTGACCTAGTAGCTGATGGTGAGTGCTTCACCACGTGTCACACACTGATTGGTCATGCACATATATTGAGCACTGACATGGCTGGTGGTCCATTGACCCATTGGACCAATGACCAGTCAATTGAACTAGGTTCGATGACATAAAATCGAAAATCGGTCGGTTTAGACCCGATTCAACTAGTTTTCTAAAAATTAAAATTTTATTAATTTATCTAAATTCATTTTCTATATAGTGGTGACTTCAATTTTCCAAATTTACAATTTTAAGTCACCTCTAAAAATGAATCATTGAACTGATCCAATCTGATTCAACCCAATTCGGTTCTGGTTTACCCTGAACAGGTCCGGTTCTCACATCCAATTTGTAATATGATCCTCTTCCTTGATTTTTGAATCTTCATTAATCACTTGCGATCACATAATTTATCATTTTGACTTCTCCAAACCAATTACATTTCAATTTGAACCTTGGTTTTCTTTTGAAATTTTCTAGTTCTCCATTTTTGCTTTTTCTTATTTTGAGAAATTGGGTTTACAGACACAATGTGATGAAAGTCGGATCAAAGTCGAAAACTCACCAGAGGTGGCACGTCAACCATCAAGGTGAGTGGGGCTAGGTAGCTGATTCTCTCACGAGTTCATGGTCACTTGAATCAACTCAAATGGTGGTATGTAGCTCCTACAATTAGCATTTTAGTAAGATCGGCCACCTTGCCCATGATCTGAGAATTAGATGATTTAATTTAGAACTAATTCTTACTCTAATCGAGCAAGGCCATAGGCTATGGAAATCTTGTGGTACAAGGAACTCACCCAATTTTCATCAACTCGTGAGGGCTATCGTGGCCATCAGAATTGACCCCTAAAATAGCCGTTCTTTTTCATGTTGTCAAAAATCAGTTATTGTGCAATCTCGCCAGCATCGATAGATGTAGAGTTGAAGGTCGAGAGAGGTGGCAATGGAAAGTTGAAGTCTTCAGCTTTCCAAGGGTACTTGGATGGTCGTCGGTGGTCGCCCAATTCACCCCCTTTCCAACAAGTTATTAAGAAAATAAAAATAACTAAAAATTATAGATTCAATTTCCTATTTAATGGACTCAAGAACCACTCAAATTGGATTTGTTTTGACCCCTTAAAATTTTGGGGGGTTTTGTGACTTCACCCACCTTGAACCCAGTACAAACCAGATCTCTACGAATTTTCCCCCAATCCTTGACTTTATGTCCCTAGACTCTACTAAGGGTCGATTGAGAGGTCAAGAGGGGTGAGAATGGGTCATGAGAAACCCTTTGGAGAGTCTCGAGATACAGAGTAATGGATTGGGAGAAAACTGGGACAAAACCGATTTGAATCAGGTTCATGCTTGGTGAAGCCACAAAACCCTCTAAATTTTTAAGGGGTCAAAACAAAGCAAAATTAAGCAGTTCTTGAGTCCATTCAATAGGAAATTGAATATAGAATTTTTAGTTATTTTTATTTCTCTCAAGAACTAACTGGAAAGGGGGTGATTCGGGCTAAAAACCATTGAACTTGTCAAGAAATTCACTAAAACCTAGTTCACTATATTGTAGAACGAGTTGGCTAAGACGTTAGATGCACGCACACGTGGAATGTGACATATGTACAATGCAGGGCGCACACATGCGCAACCACACGCGTGCGTGTCACCTTCCTCGCCCAATTCCCAAACTCGAATGCCCTATTTTAACTCAACAACTCATCGTTGGCCCACCGGCTCCACCGCTTGGGGAAATTGATTCATTATGAGCACCACATGCTATGGATTAATGAAAGATTTCTATGGAGAGATAGCCACACAAGTCTAGATCATTGCAATATAAATTAGGTTGCTCCATCACAAGAATTTACTTAGAATCCTCTCCCAACCACCAATTGCTCCCAACTCTAGTGACCCTGCTACCATAGAGTCTAACTCCTCTGTCTAACCACCTCTAATGACCATCCAAGTACCCTTGGAAAGCTAAAGACCTTTGTCAGCTTCTCGATCCTAAATTATGCCTCTACTGACTCCAGCGATATCGCATTGTAACTAATCTTTGGTGACCTAAAACAAAGCAGTTGTTTTAGGGGCCAATTTTAATGGACACGATGACATTTGGTGGGTTCCTTGTACCAACAGCTTTCCATAGCCTCTTGCCATGCCTGATTTGAGCAAGAATTGGATCTGAATTAAATCATTTAAATCTCATATCATGGGTAAAGTGGTTGAGCTGACTAAAATGTCAATTGCGTAAGTTACATACCACCATTTGAGCCGATTCATGTGGCCACGATCTCCTAAGAGAGTTAGTTATCCAACTCCACTAGCATCGATGACTTATGTGCCACCTATGGTGAGTTTCCAAGTTTGACCCGACTTGCATCAAATCATTTCCATGTTTTTCATCAAGCCCGATTAGAGCAATTTCGATCAACTCTGGCCAAACGAAGTTTATGATAGGCTAGTGGGGGCCAAGGAGTCCTCCCCACTTAATTTGATAATATTTAGAGAAGCTTTAGTTGTGGGTCAAAGGTCGGGGGCCAAAATGAAAAGATTTGAAAGTTAGGGGATCCAAATGGGATTCAGCTTTCTGTGGGTCTTCCTAATGGTCAAAATAGAGTTTTGGGGCAAATTGGGAAGTTTTGTGATGTTTGGGAACTTGGGTTGCCTATGGTGGAAAGTATAGGGACCTATTTCCAAACAAGGCAAAGTTATGAACTAAAGTGCAAATATGAGTATTTACACGGTCAAAAGGAAACTTTTGGGCAGTAAAAGTGTAAACCCCGTCCCTAGAAGATAAGAAAATCGGGGAAAGAACCGGTCAACTCGAGTGAGAAAACCAAATCGGTTTACGAATCCCAACCCTTAGAGAATGGGCAAAATGGGAAATTTACACATCCCGATAGACCCATATAGTCATAATAACTATGGAAAGGGAAATTAGGACTATTTGGGAGAGAAAACCAGACCATTTCAAGTGAATCAGATATTAACTGGATTGAACCGGTTTGGATAGGTTTGAACCATCATCGAACCAGATGCTAAATTCATTTTTCTAGGTTTCTAAAAATATTCCAATTGGAAAATTGAATCCACCATTGGATAGAGAATGAATTTAGAAGAGTTTATAAATTTTTAATTTTGAAAAACTCGGTAGAATCGAGCTTGAACCAATCGGATTAAGCATTGAACCCGGTTCATACCGGTCTGGTCCGGTTCAGAAAAGTGTCGTCTTCTACCTTCGGATCACAACACTGTTTACTCACTGGAAAAATGAACAGCACTGATGGAAAGGAAACATTTCCGTTCAGGACATTTCATGCCATCAATGAGTGCCATTAAAGTGTCAAATGGACGGCCGGAGAGTCCCTGAGCCCCCTATATAAAGAGCTTATCCTCATTCATACTCCTCATTCATCCTCCTCACACCTGAAAACTCCTCTCTCTCTCTCTCTACTACTCCAGTTTTCGGTGAAGCTCGAACCAGAGCTTTGACTTGGCCATTTTTCTAAGCCAAAGAACACGAGGTCGGGTTCCATTGACTCGGGGAGAAGTTAGCTACCCGACGTTGGTCACCATTCGATTCGAGGGTCGCTAGAGAAGCATTGGCATAATCAAACAATAACGCAGCTCCGGCAGACCGAAGTTGCCCTATTTCGGTCGAGCTAAAAACGGCCAAATTGAGCCCTTCTCAATTCAAACCAAGCTCTCCCAACACTTCCACAACTCTCATATGACCAAATTAGAGTGAAAGGTAAGCCAATTTGGCTCACCTCTCTAAATTTCGATCAGCGTTAGAGAGAGAAATGGCGAACCTTCACTGACCAAATTATCACTCAATTCGACATGAATTGTTGCAATTCTTAATCCTAGAAATAACCTCAAGATGAGAGCTACCTATCCCGATTGAAAGCTCGAACCACCGCACCTCTAACGGTAAGCTTTCGAAGCTTTCTCTCTCTAAGTTTAATTATCCAAAGAAGCTCCATTTGAGCTTAATTCATACCCAAATGACGTGATTCAAAGCTCCATTGAATCATGTGGAAGTGTAGGAATTGATCCATACCTTCAATTAGATCAATTAACCCCGATTGAATGGCCAATATGATGAAATCAAATTCGGCCATTGTGGAAGGGGGAAAATTCAGGAAACTTTTGGGGAAATTTGGGAATTTCATAAAATTGAGGGACCAAATTGTAATTTCCCAAAATTGAGGGTCAATTGGCCATGAAAAGAATGTTGGAAGACCATTTGGTCAATTTTTGAAAATAATTGGGGTCAAATTGCCATTATTGTAAAGTAGGGGCAAAATGGTAATTTTTGAAAAGTTGAGGACCAAATTGGAAATTTGGGAAACTTGAACCCCTTTTTTGTGAATTTGAATAAATTGAAGATCCAAAGTGAATTTTAGAAGTTTCGGGACTCAATTTGGGGAAAATTAGCATTAGGGGCCTAAAGTTAAGGAAATAGAACTTTAGGGACCTAAATGCAAATAATTAAAAAGTTTGGGCATTTTGTTCATATGTGAGGAATGAAGGCTATTATTCCAAATATTAATAAATAAGGATGTCCACAATGTGTAGGAACATGAAGGACCAGAATTTCAACAAGGATAAGCTCACGTGTAGGCAAAAGGTCGATTAAGAGGAAATACACTGCGAATATTGGTTGAGTGGGATTATTCACATCATACCCGGTTGGGATGATGAGTACTTCAAAAATGATAAATCACTTATATATGGAATTTTAACATCACACCTAGTTGGAGTGATGTGAGAACTACACGAAAAAACTACTTACCGATTGTAAGTGGATCATACCCGGTTGGTATAATGAACTTACTGTAAGGAAGTAGAAAACCCGCTTATCGGTTGTAAGCAAAGATGTCATCACAATCGCTTGGTGAGATGAACGAGTTGAAAAGTTATTATGTCAGAAGTGTTCTCCGTGCCAATGCTTAAAACTTTTGAGATACCATCTTGATGAGAGCTGGAATAGCTCAAATAGGCCAGAGGCCTTGGTTTTGGAACTTGGGGGCTAAAATGCCCAGTTTTTGGAAAATCACATACAGTGGGCCCAATGCCAGTTGGCACAAGTAGGAGCTCATAAAACAACATGATGATAAGCCATGAAAATTCTTAATGAATGATTTATTTGATTTGGTCATGGTACCAAGATAGGACCGACATACTCGATGGACTGGCAGTAGTATGACATGACCAGGTCGACGGACCGATCTAAACAAACAGTTGCAGGTCGAGTTGAGGGTCGGGGTCATTAGACTAATGGCATCAAAGATAGATGGCTTTATGGAAAACTTTTTTTGTGGTTGCACTTGAGGTTCGGGACAAGATGCCCAAGAGGGGTAGTGATGCATCCTAGGGGCTACTAGACGACATGGTGGAGATAAGGGCAGTTTGTCGTGTTAGCAGTCAGGGAAGCTCGACATAGCTTCATGCGCATGAGACCAGGGTGGGGTCGCAATGAGGACTCCTATCCTCATATGGGCACGGAGTTGATTTTAGGTCTGAGGGTCGGATGTCACGAACATCCACTCATTCTCAGGGTAGAAGTGGATGGGCTTCTTTCTAGGTTGTCGGTAAAGTCACTATGACGCCACAAGTGGGTGCAGTGGACGGGCTGCCTTGTGAATGTGTGATCCCTTAATGATGAAGGGCGTGTGTTGATTGTTAAACACACTGATTGTGGATAATGAGGAAAATGTTTGAAAACCAAAATTTGAGTAAGGAATAATCTTAAAGGAAATAAGGAGTCTGGCACACTTCAATTAAAAACTATTTTTATAAGAACTTTTTTTTCAAACACCCATTCACTTAGTTGTAGAAACTCACCTACCTTTTCTATCCCTTTTTCAATATTTAAGGAAAATGACTAAGGATAACACCGAGACCTACCTTTTGTCAGGCATGCTTAAAATTATATTTTTAAGGGTGCATTATTATTAATTTATGTTATTCCAGAAAATAAGGTTGAAATTTATGCTTGGCTCCTCTTGATTAAAGAAAGGGGAAATTCCCCTCTTAAACCAAGGGAGCGGCGGGTTGATCACAGGGATCCAACCAAATCGGGTCGGGGCGTGACAACTTGAGTGGTATCAAAGCTAAGTTCCCTTGATACATTATCAACTTTATGCCCTTACACTAATAAAACCATAATTACCGTGTAGGAAGGAGAATCCCTAGAAAGTTCGTCATGAAATCCAGTCCTCCACACCTGACCTTGAAAAAGACGCCTACCCCAAGGGAAGCAGCTGTTCAACGATTCCTGAAAGGTGAGAAGAGAGTGCCCAAAGATATGGTGGAGGATTATTGAAAACTCGTGGGTGCCTTACTAGAACTAGACGGCATTACATATCCTCCTCCAAGGCAAGAGGAACTTATTCCTTCCTCTAGGAGCCCAACACCTCCTCTAGCCTCACAACAACCGGAGAGAAATCCCACTAAAAAGGAGACTTGGGGACAACTATTGGGATGCTTATGCCACCTTCATGAAAGTTCACCAAGTACCCCCACCTACTCAGTCCAACTTTAATCCTTCTCAATGGATAAGGTGGACATATGAGTGTGAGGCTGAGGTATTAAGGCAGTACGGACTGAAGGTCATACATGAAGTTCATCCCATAAGAGAATTTGGATGGATTTCAACTGGTTCCTCAGAGCCATCAGATCATGAATCCCACAATCGTTCTAAGGCTAACTCCCGGCCTATGACCCGAAGGGACTAGGGGGTAGAAAATCTCTATAATAAGCCAAGTATGGCGAGAAACTATTTCCTGGATGAATAAAATTCCGATTTTTCCTTGAGTAAAAATTTTAGTCTCCTTGATAGTACAACTAACAAAAATAGGAGGATGTCAATAAAGATCAAAGTAATGGGTGAAGAAGAGATCACCTAAGGAAGGAAAACTACGGGTCACTACTAGTTAACCCAACATTTAAAGTAGCCAAGAAAGTTTTTCCATCCAGAGAAGGGAAAAACAAGACAATAAGACTTAGAAAGAAATTCTAGAAAGTCTACTAGAGTTCACCAAGGGAGACAAATTCTAACTAAAGGAAGGAAGAAGTTTGGTGCAAGGGAAGGGTACGAGACTAGTGGAAGTCTAAAGAGTTAAGGAAAGACTCTACGGATAAAAGTAAGGAAACAAGAAGGATTGGACTATTCCAAGGAAAACCAATGGAATGGAAGCTGATCAAGAACAAAGTAATAAAGATATGGGAGCACTGAAGATGTTAAGTCAATACGAGATAAGATAAGGAGAAAGGAGAAATGAAAGAAGTATGGTAGAGAGAAATCCACATGAATAATACAAGTACCCTTAAAGGAATTTTTTATAGGTAAGACAAAAAAAGCGAGGAACTCAACAACAATCAAAAGTTTCTCAAAGGAAGGATTTTGGAAGGCAAGGAGGCATCAAGAGCGAATAATCATAATGATAATAGAATGGTGTAAGAAGAGAAGATGGGTAAAACTTTTAAGATATCATTAAGAGTGTAGAACGTGAAACTCACAGAGTGGAAGTCCGTAGAAAAATAGGATGGGAAGTGGGATCATGGAAGGAAAAGTCCCAAGATAAATAACTGATAGATAAACCATTAGAAGTCAGAACCAAAATAAGGTACTCATTAGAAGGCATTGATGATTAAGGACGTACTAAGATGGCCAGGTGTGATCTACTATAGAAAGGCAGAAAAAGACAAATAGGGATTTCGGATGGACTTAGTTGAAGGAAATAACCATTAACAATAGAGTAAATAGGAGAAATAAACAACACCCTAAAATGGACAAGGAAGTAGTGAGGACTATGCCCTAAAAGGGAAATGAGATGGACATTAAGAACAACAAGATTCAAGAGATGACGGCCTCAAGATCACTTGACAGGGAGAATGATAAGATTGAGACAGTTAATGAATGAAAGTTCGTGACGGCCAATAGTCTAATTAAGAAGAGAGAGGTGGAAAGGCTAAAATCATTTGGGGAAAAGAGGATGAAGGAAAGCTTTAAAGGGATTAATGGCTGAGACGAGGGTAACGATCAAAAGTCATGGGAATGATAAACAAAGCCTCTTATAGGACGATCTGGGGATCGTAAAACCAATAAGATGTGAAATCCACCTAAAGGAAATAGATGGGTACTAGGAACGAGTGAGAAGAAAGATGAGGTATACAAGAAGTACATGTAAGGTTTCAATAGCAATAGGAAACAGGAGCAAATGGCATCAAAGAAGGTTATTTAAGGTCAAATGTCTTCAATGGAAAAACTGGAAGAGAAACTGCGAGAAAAGAGTATAAACTATCAAGGAAGGAAATCTTGAAAAGACATAAATATCCCAATTGAGGAATGATGGGATCAACGGAAGTCAAGACAAGATAAACTCATCCAAGATAATCTGGTTGAGATGGGAGGATCATGTATAAAGGAAAAAAAATATTCAGGACACGAGGAAAAAGTTAAGCCCAAGTAATGTGTAAGTAGGAAAATAGTATCAAAAGATGCAGTGCAAGTAAGAAGGGGTGGACTGCCCATAAAAAAGGAAACAGAGAAAAGCACACTAAAAAACCATGGAAAAGTAAACCCTCCAGTTATGGAGTGATTAAATTAGGTGATCACTGACATCAGGATTTGGTGGTGATCAAACAATCAATTGATGGAGTTTAAGGAGAGGATGACTAGACATAGTATGGAGTACAAGGAATAAGACAGGGAATCGGAAGTGTCCCAAGTAATGAAATAAGGGAGCTTTCACAAACAAGTAATCGACACTTAAGACTAAAGGAGAATAACTCGTAATAAGAATCGTGAAGTGATCACAATAGAGTAAGAGTTGACTAAAAGAAAGGAAAGTCATTGAGCAAAGGACATCACCGAAATTGAGAAAGGACATAAGAAGGGTCAAAACTAGATAAAAGCAGTTAAAATCAAAAACCAATGAAAGTGAGTAGGAAACACTCGAAAAGACACCGAGCTAAGGGTTTTAACGATCAAGGAAGTAACTACATGCAGGAATGATTAGGTATTTTGGAACTCCCAATCCTGAAATCATGAGAAAGGAACCACAAGGGGAAGAGTCTTGCTCTAAACAAAGCAGGATGTGAATCTAAAGATATACCCTTGAACTCTCAAGTAAGATATGCTTAGTGGGGATGAGCTCCATGGAATGAGTAAGTAATGGAAAGGAAAGAAATTTCTTATAGTGTGTGTTAGAATGGGGCTAAGTGAAAATAACCGAAATGTTTGTATGTCAACAAACTCTAGACTTACATTAAGAGAAATTATTTCCGGTGCAAGGGATGTGGAATAAGTTTTGAGGATAAAACTCCAAAAAGGAGGGGAGAGTTGTAAACCCCGTCCCCTAAAGAAAAGGAAATCGGGGAAAGAACCGGTCAACTCGAGTGAGAAAATTGAACCGGTTCACGAACCCCAACTGTTAGAGAATGGGCAAAATGGGAAATTTACACATTCCGAGTGACCCAAAGAGTCATAAAACCATGGAAAGGGAATTTTGGACAATTTGGGGGAGAAAATCATATCAATTCAAGTGAACCGGATCTGAACCAATTTGGACCGGTTTGAACCATCATTGAATCGGATGCTAAATTCATTTTTTTAGGTGGCTTAAAATATTCAAATTGGAGAATTGAAGCCGCCATTGGAAAGAGAATGAATTTAAAATTTTCTACTTTCGAAAAACTCGATTGAATCGAGCCTAAACCGACCGGTTTAAGCATTGAACCCGGTTCGTACCAGTCTGTTTTGGTTCAAAACAATGTCATCTTCTTCCTTCAGATGACAGCACTCTTCACTCACCGAAAAAATGAACAGCGCCGGCAGAAATGAAACATTTCCATTCAAGACATTTCAGGCCATTAATCAGCCTCATTAATGTGCTAAACGGACAGTCGGAGAGTCCCTGAGCTCCCTATATAAAGAGCTCCTCCTCATTCATCCTCCTCAAACCTGAAAACTCCTCTCTCTCTCTCTCTCTCTATTGCTCCAATTTTCGATGAAGCTTGAACCAGAGCTTCGACTTGGGCATTTTTCTAAGCCAAAGAAGGTGAGGTCGGGTTCCTTAAACTTGGGGAGAAGTCAGCTACCCGACGATGAACACCATTCGATCCGAAGATTGCCAGAGAAGCGTCGACGTAATCAAATAGTAAAGCAACTTCAACAGACCGAAGCTACCCTATTTCGGCTGAACTGAAAACGGCCAAATTGAGCCCTTCTCATGCCAAACCAAGCTCTTTCAACACTTTCACGACCCTCATACGACCGAATTAGAGAGAAATGGTGAAATATCACTAACCAAATTCTCACTCAATTCGACATGAATTGTTACAATTCTTGATCCTAAGAGGAGGATCCTCAAGATAAGAGCTACCTGCTACAATCGAAAGCTTGGATCGTCACACCTCTGGTAGTAAGCTTTCGAAGCTTTCTCTCTCTAAGTTCAGTTTTCTAACGAAGCTTCGTTTAAACTCAATTCGGACTTAAATGGCGTGACTCAAAACTCCATTCAATCATGTGGATGTGTAGGAACTGATCCATACCTTCAATTGGATCAATTAACTACGATTGAATGATCAATTTGATGAAATCAAATTCTACCAGTGTGAAAGGGGAAAATTTGGGAATTTCGTAAAATTAAGGGACCAAATTGCAATTTCCAAAAATTGAGGGTAAATTGGCCATGAAAAGGATGTTGGAGGACCAATTGGTCAATTTTTGAAAAAAGTTGGGGTAAAATTGCCATTTTTGTAAAGTAGGGGCAAAATGGTAATTTTTTAAAAGTTATGGACCAAATTGGAAATTTCGGAAACCTGAATCCCTTTTGTGATTTTGAATAAATTGAGGACCCAAAGTGAATTTTAGAAGTTTTAGGACTCAATTTAGGGAAAATTAGCATTAGTGGCCTAATGTTAAGGAAAAAGAACTTTAGGGACCTAAATGCAAATAATTAAAAAGTTTACGCATTTTGTTCATACATGAGGAATGAAGGCTATTATTCCAAATATTAATAAACAATAATGTCCAAATTGCGTGGAGTCAAAAAGCCGATTAAGAAAAAATACACTACGAATATCGGGTGAGTGGGATTATTAACATCATACTTGGTTGGGATGATGAGTACTTTGAAAATGAAAAACCACTTCTATGTGGAATTTTAACATCACACCTAGTTGGAGTGATGTGAGAACTACATGGAAAGATTACTTACCGGTTGTAAGTAGATCATACCCGGTTGGTATGATGAATTTCCTGGAATGAAGTAGAAAACCCGCTTACCGGTTATAAGCGGAGATGTCATCACACCTAGTGTGTGAGATGGATGAGTTAAAAATTTATTTTGTCAAAAGTGTTCTCCTCTAACTGTTTGTCAATGCTTAAAACTTTTGGGAGACCTTCTTAACAAGAGATGGAATGGCTCAAATAGGCTAGAGGCCTCAGTTTGGAACTTGGGGGGCTAAAATTCCCTATTTTTGGAAAATTACGTACAGTGGACCCAAGGCCACTTGGCACAAGCAGGAGCTCATAAACAAACATGATGATAAGCCATGAAAATTCTTAATGAATGATTTATGTGATTTAACAATGGTACCAATACAGGACCGACATACTCGATGGACTGGCGGCAGTGTGACATAACTAGGTTGATGGACCGATCTAGACAAACAGTTGCAGGTCGAGTTAAGGGTTGGGGTCATTGGACCAGTGGTAGCAAAGATAAATGGCTTTATGGAAAACTTTGTTTGTGCATGCACTTGAGGTTTGGGACCATCAATACGCCCAAGAGGGATAATGATGTGTCCTAGAGGCTACTGGATGACATGGTGGAGATATGGGCAATTTGTCATGCCAACAGTTAGGGCAGCTCGACGTAGCTTCATGCGCATGAGACTGGGGTGGGTCAGGATGAGGTCTCTATCCTCATACGAACATGGAGTTGATTTCGGGTTTGAGGGCTGGATGTCGAAAAAACATCCACTCATTCCCAGGGTAGAAGTGAACGGGCTTCTATATAGGTGGCCGGTAAAGTCACTATGACGCCACAAGTGGGTGAAATGGACAAGCTGCCCTGCAAATGTGTGATTCCTTCATGATAAATGGCATGTGTTGATTGTTAAACACACTAATTCTAGCTAATGAGGAAAGTGTTTGAAAACCGAAATTTTTGAAAAAAATAATCTTTAAGGAAATAAGGATTCTGTCACACTCCAATTTAAAACTATTTTTATAATAATTTTTTTAAACACCCATTCACTGAGTTGTAGAAACTCACCAACTTTTTCTATCCCTTTTTAGGATTTAAGGAAAATGACTAAGGATAACACCCGGACCTACCTTTTGTCTGGTATGCTTAAAAATTTATTTTTAAGTTTGTATTATTATTTACTTATTATTCGAGGGAACAATGTTGAAATTTACGTCTAGCTCCTTTTGATTAAAGAAAGGGGAAAACCCCTCTTAAACCAAGGGAGTGACGGGTTGATCACGGGAATTCGATCAAACCGTGACAACAAGGTCCTAAACTTAGCTAAATAAAGTTTAGGGACCTTTATGAGGAAATTGGGAGTCAAATGGAACCCAAAGCCTAAGTTCTCAAGAAATGGGGCAAATGGTAATTTTGATAAAACTTAGGGGTTTTTTGGTAAATTGTAAGAAGTAAGGCTTGGAATGTTTCCAATGCCGATTGGGACCAAAATGGGAACCAAAAAAAACTTGAGAAACCAAATTGAAGTATATGAGGATGTTTAAGGTCCAAAAAAAAGGAAATTTAAAGTATAAAAGTAAAATGATCATTTTGCCCAAAGTAAGGACCAAATAGTAATTTGGGAAAAATAGAACCAACAGGTCGTGAGTCAAGAAAACATGGTTGTGTTTAATACATAAAAAGATATTTTACCATAGTTTTCTTTCATCAAATCATAGCTCACATATCCCTACAAGAATTAATTTATATTCGTGGTGATTTTTTTTGTTGTGGCAAGGAGAATCAGATAGATTTCCAGTTTTCGGGTCGATAGTCTGGCGGAAGGGACAATGTGTGTGTGGTGTGTGGCTCTATTGCATGCCCACGTGCCGGAAGGGACAATGGATAGTTTGGCCAGTTCGACACTATTTCAAACCAATTTTCAATTAATTTCTTGGGTGGTTCGACTTCAATTCAACTAGTTCTTAGCCCAATTTATTTTTCTAAAAATATCTTATCTAATTTCATACTATTAAGGTTCAAGAATTTCCATTTTCCAATTTATACAACTCCATGTAAAAATCGTGAACTTTTTTTGTCCGAACTAGTTTGATCTTAATTCAAACCAGTTCTCAATCGTACTTTTCCGATCCATGATGTCTGATTAATAGAGATTCTTCGGGAGTAAATCATGTCACTTTACTAGTTGTCTAAAATTTTGGTATGAACTAATTTCCAATCCTAGTTCAGGTTTCAATTCCTAGTTCAATCTCAGTTTCTGGTCCAATTGAATATAACTTTTATTTATAGAAATGAGATAATATCCAACATTTATGAAAAGGGCTAATGCCTAATATTTATAAAATGAGGTTTAAAGCCTGATATTTAGGAAAGAGTAAAGTTATTAAAAGAAAGGGGCAAAGGCCCAAGTGTAATAAAAAAAAAAGTTGTACTATGTGAGTAATACATGCACTCATCCAGTATTTTCTTTGAAAAAATATTTTTTTTATATGAATATAATGTGACATTTACAATCAAATGTGAATTGTCATAATAAATATTAGTAGTAATTTTGACCAGCTAGCAAGTTAAGCATGCACTAATCAAAATTTACTATGCTTGGTGTATATCTTGTGTGAACGATAAGGAGTCGACATGACACTTATTCAATATAGTGTGGACCTATAGGGTATACTAAAAGTGGAAGGATAAGGGGGAGGTGATGATAACTTCAAGATGGCGTCTCATGTACACTTATGAACATGAGTTGACGAGAAATTGTGGTAAGTGTACAAAGATGTTTGATTATAACAAGAAGTTGGAGGGATATCGTTATAAGTATACATATTTTTTATAACATTACATTGACATCCATATGAGGGAACATGTATTTGTGGCACTGAATGAGTATGTGTAACACACAATCCTCGTAATCCGGATGGATTGTGTGAGATATTCAGGGACATGGTTGGACCATGATATTTGCCTTAACTTATATTGCTTGACTTATTTTTTATTGGAATTGAGATTAAATGAGGAAATCAAAATAGTGTCAAACTTAATATATAATTTTATTTAAAAAAATTATGAATTGCAGTTTTGAAAATATTTTGCAAGGAGGATATTTGATATTTTTTAAGTTAGTTTTGAATAATAGAAGAAAATTTTTTATAAATACGGTATTATTTATTTTGAATGGAGACGAAATCGAGACAATTAACATATTGATGAGAGGTATTCATACTCACTAAGTATTATTTAGTCCCTTCACAGCACATTTCAAGAAAAAATAGAATAAATGAAGAATTGAACAAGACTCTAAGCGTCCGACCACAACCCTAAAAAACCACAACTACGCCCAAGACTTAGAATGAGATAGTTATCCTTAAAGAGAATTCACAAATTTTTTTAATTCAATAATGTATGTTTTCCTATAGTTTTAAATATTTAATAAAAGTGTATCATACATTTATAAAAAGTTTAAAATTTTACTGAAGATTTATATTTTAAGTATTTGTCATGTTTATAATACAATTATTAATGTACCCACTATTTTATTATAAAGTATATACGGTGAATTATTGTTGAATACTCACTTGGGAAATCGAGTAAAGGTGTGGCAATCGCGCACACATGTAAGGTTTATCCTTCTTTATTAACAATAATTTTTATCATGTGATACTCCATAATTGATTTTATTTATTTACCTAGATTTAAATTATCAGTCATTGTATAATTTATTTTTTTATGTAATGTGTCGAGATTGGTCACAACTTAACTAACTTAGCTCCACTAATTAATTTTTAATTAAGTTAGTTTAACCTAATTTCAGTATTTTTTATAGGTTCACATCCAATTTTATAGATTCACATTCTAATTTATTTTTCTAAAATAATTTTGATTTTTTTCTTACCTATTATAATTAAAAATTACTCATTTTTTGTTTGAATTCACTTAAAAAAATCATTTTATTCTTAATTTTGTTTTATGCTAATTTCATGTAGTTTTTGATGGGGTATTCCTTATTTCCCAATAAAATGAGTTTTTAATTAATTATTATCATATTTATGAATTTCCAAAATATCCTACCATATTGATTTTTTCCGATTTTGAATTTGATTCTAAATATTGATTCACCCGTCTAGTTACTTTACTTTCTAGGTGATAAGTGTTAAATGTATTTATTATAATATATAATATAATTAATAAATATATAATAAGTAACTGATATATTTTGTGCATTTTGATTGAAGGCGGAAAGAGCACATATATTAGCGATGTTACACATATAATTTGACATAATTTGAGTTTTGCGTATTTTGGATCATATCTCTAACTCTACAACTAGTTTTTAGTGTTGAATGTTTCTCCATTAATTTTGAAATTCAACTTAATATTAATATTATGAGTTGAAATGATAATTAAAATTATAAGGTTATATTTTAATAAGTTTTAGCATATTATGATGAAAATTTATTTTGAATAGGAGGATAAAAAGAAAGAGAATGTAAGGCAAAATAAAAAATGGAATATTTTGATATTTAATAAGTTAGTTAACTAAACAATATATACGATTTTATTTTTTGTCCGTAAATTAATGTAAAAGTGAAAAAGTTGTACTTGTTAAATTTTTAATTTTAGTGTGACATTTTTATGTATTATATATATGTGCATAAAATTTAAAACTAACAGTTACTTGGGTACAAATTTTGATTACTTATCTATATCTATCAGGAATGTTTTTGTGTAGGTCGTGACGATATACTTTGCCATATGGAACAAATTTAGCAATATATTTATATGGAAAAAATAATCAAGCAATTTAGCATTATTTTAGATGTTGTACCAGTTATTTGGACAAAAAACAATTTATATATACTATATTTATTAAACGACTAAATTATACTAAATATTACGTATCATTTTTTTAAAAAAATATTTTTCTTATAAAAATAAATATATTTTCAAACATAATTTTAATAAAAAAAAGTTAATGGTAACATCCTTTAAAATTACATTGACCTCACCTCATGTGACTGTCCTAGTATCATTTCATTATTAAAAAATAATATAAATTTATAATATTCCTCCAATACCTTGCTCATATTTCTATTAATTTTATTGTAATTAATAATTATTTTTAAAAATAAGATACTATCACTAAATTGTGAACCTCATTCGATCCACCTCAACATAATTTTAAGGAAAATTTTGTTTTGAGGCTTAATGAGTCATTCTCAACAAATATTTATTTAAAAAAAATAATTGAATTATAAAACAAATAAATAAGTTTTTTATTAAATTATTTACATTATTATATTACATTATATTTCTTATTTTTTTAAATATAATAAATAAATAAATAAATAAATTATTATTATTATTATTATTATTATTATTATTTCACACTCCTAAAATATTTTCATATTCAATTCTAATTTTATTACCGCAGGTCAAACTTTACCGGAAAAGGAGAAGGGGTAAAGTGGGAATTTCAATAGTTATATAAATGGAAACAAGAGAAATCATGTCAAAAACAAAACAAGAGCATCTGCTTTGGTCCTCTCTAATTCTGTCGGGCAGTTGAGATCTCTCTCGCTCTCTCATGGTCTCCACCCAAATTCCAGTCCTCTCAAATATATCAGTCACTCACTCTCACGACTCTCAGAACGTTTTCCTCGAAACAGAGGATTCCGGTAGCCCATTTCCTGAGTCTTCCCTCACCATTTCAGCTGGTTCTTCTGCTGGACAGCTCCAAATTCCTCCCTATCATGTGTAAAAGGGCAGACCTCTGAGGCGCCGAGCTTTTCTGTCTGCCCATCAGGAAAAGATCGTGCTTTTCCGATCGATCGGAGAAAGGATACCTTTATAAGCTGATGAGAGAGAGGGTCTCTGCCTCTCTGGGTTTCCGTCTCTGAGGGCGACTGCGACTTTATAGTCCCATCCCAACTCCTCTTTGAAGCTGTAGTCGAAGGTAGTGGATTGTACTGCAGTGGTTGTTCAGTTTCCTTGGCATTTCGGGGACGAATTGCAGCTTAGCTCTGATATTCTCTGGTTAACGGAAATCTTCTTTCTCGCTTGATCTTGACCATTTCCAGAACGGTTGACCATTCAAGTCCTTGGACCACCATCTTCATGCACGCAAAAGAATCACTGCTTGGTCCTGTGGCTTTTACCCTTTCAGTTTCTGAAGTAATCTGATCTTATCTATCATAATTTTTGTTGTTTGCGTCTCTCTACTTGAGCTTTAAAACTTGGAGTCTCTGTTATTTATTTGCTCATATAACGTCATAGGGAACTTCCGATTGATGGAAAGTCAGAAAAGGTCTCTTTAACTGATCACATCCCTTTGTGTTATATCGATTTTCTTCTCACACTATTTTAATTTCATTCATGGAAACCTTTGTCCTATCAACCTTTATGGTGGAAAGATTTCCAAGAAGGTTACTGAGATTTTACTCTGAGTTTCTCACAGTTGCTTCTGTTGAATCTGAAGGGATGATAACGGTGAGCTCAGCTTATAAGGATAAGATGGCGATGGACAATGGGAAGTACGTGAGGTACACTCCTGAGCAAGTTGAGGCCCTCGAGAGATTGTATCACGATTGCCCTAAACCGAGCTCCCTTAGAAGACAGCAGCTAATAAGGGAGTGTCCGATCCTCTCTAACATCGAGCCGAAGCAGATCAAAGTCTGGTTTCAGAATCGAAGGTACAGTGATAATGTTTCTGTTTTCTCTCTATCTCCAATGATCTGCATGTATTCTGGAACATTCATCCGTGCTTTCTGATCCAGGCCTTCATTCTCTTCATACTGTAACACTGGTTTATTCCACTGATGCCTGTTTTCCTCGTCTCATACAGATGCCGAGAAAAGCAACGGAAAGAGTCGTTACGTCTCCAAGCTGTGAATCGGAAGCTGACGGCGATGAATAAGCTTCTTATGGAGGAAAACGATCGATTGCAGAAGCAAGTTTCGCAGCTGGTTTATGAGAACAGTTACTTCCGTCAACAGACACAGAATGTTAGATACTACTCACATGACCCACTCCAATAATAATAATCAATTAATTTGCTCCATGTTCTTTCTGCAAATTCAAGATCATGGACACCTTTAAACAAGAGAGAGAGCCTCTTGAGAATCAAACTATTCAATATTGCTTTCACTGCTTAAGCAAGTGCCAACATAAACTTTTGTACCATTTTTGCCAGAAACATATCATCTCATCTGCTTCACTTGCAGGCCACTCTTACTACTACAGACACGAGCTGTGAATCTGCAGTTACAACTGGTCAGCACCACACCACTACTCAGAATCCTCTGAAGGATGCAAGCCCTGCTGGGTTAGTTTGCATTCACCCACACCTACCCTCATAAGTTTTTATTATAACTTGAGAGCTCCATGATTTTTTGCTTTCAACCATTTTGTAATGAGACAGTCTCATGAGATGATTTAATTTTTTTTCTGTATTCCAGGTTTCTGTCCGTTGCAGAGGAGACTTTAGCAGAGTTTCTGTCTAAGGCCACTGGAACTGCTGTAGAGTGGGTCCAATTGCCTGGGATGAAGGTAATCCAATTGTCGCCTTTTTATTCTTGTTATCTCATTTTGAGATAATGTTCGGGCTTTTCCTTGTCATCGTCTTGCCCAACTGAAGAGCTTTGTGTTCTGTTAGTATGCCTTGGCCTTGCATTCTTGGTAAGCTCCAAAATGAACATGCGAGTCTTAACGCGAATAAATATTTGGTTTGCTTTGCTGTTCATGGGAGAATGCAATTGCAAGAGAACGCTGGTGCACGCTTCTGCCAAATGCCGTGCATAGAAATTGCTAAAATTGTGGACTTTGAGGGGTCCAAGAAACAAATGTTCATTTTTTTATGATGAATGACGATGGCTCCCTCTTGATGAACAAACGCATGGTGCTTTGGCTTTACCAAAAGGCAATATAAAATAAAATAATAGCAAGACGCATGCAGTTCTGACAATTGAATCTTTGCAGCCTGGTCCGGATTCCATTGGAATCGTTGCTATTTCTCACGGTAGTAGTGGAGTGGCGGCACGTGCCTGCGGCTTGGTGGGTCTCGAACCAGCACGGGTAAATGCCTTATCAGTCACTTTTATCGTTTCTCGGTTAATCTTTCATGGATACTCATTGAAGGCCATCATGGTGATCAACAGGTTGCTGAAATCCTCAAGGACAGGACATCATGGTACCGAGAATGCCGAGCTGTGGATATCTTTAACGTGTTGACCACTGCAAGTGGTGGAACCATCGAGCTGCTCTACATGCAGGTAGCGGTCACTCCCATCCAGATAACAGAACTTGACTTTTCACTTCACATATCATATCTACCATAGAAATATGCGGTAAACTATTTTTTCTAATTAGATCATTGGTTCTTTGTTTGTTTCTTCTGATGCATACAGCTCTATGCTCCTACGACACTGGCGCCCGCTCGTGACTTCTTAGTGCTTCGATACACTTCTGTTATGGAAGATGGAAGTCTGGTGGTATGTGCACACTTATTGCATTTCTAGCTGTTCTTCTGATTACCGCTGGTGCATATAGCTCCATAATTCAATTCTGCTACTGTGATATTCTACCTTCAGGTTTGTGAGAGATCGATTAACAGCACGCAGAACGGTCCAAATGTGCCTCCTGTTCAACAATTTGTCAGGGCTGAGATGTTGCCTAGTGGGTACTTGATCAGACCCTGTGAAGGGGGAGGGTCCATCATCCACATAGTTGATCATATGGATTTGGAGGTAAGAATTAGAATGACCCACTTTTCCTTATCTCAATTCATTACAATTTTCTTTCTGGACAATTCATGGTTCATTTCCCTGTTTCTCACCTGTCTTGTGTGGAAATAGCCATGGAGTGTACCAGAAGTACTGCGCCCACTTTACGAGTCGTCAACTTTGCTTGCTCAAAGGACAACAATGGCGGCAAGCTCTCTCCCCTTTTCTCTTTTTAACTGAGAAACATCTTGTTAGTTTTATCAATGTCAGCTTTATTAGAAGGCAATTTTCACCAAAGAAGAAAAACGTTTTATGCTCTCTTATTATATATTTGCAGGCTTTACGCCATCTGAGGCAAATTTCTCAAGAAGTCTCCCAGCCAAACGTCACGGGATGGGAGAGAAGACCTGCTGCTCTACGTGCATTAGGGCAGAGGCTGAGCAAGTATGTGTTTCATTATCCAGAGCTCTGATTTCTCAATGGGATTTCTTGCTTTTGCATTGGTCTGATTGGCCTACCGTATGATCTATTCTTTCTTACTAACCTATTACCTATACTTGGACTGGTGCCTATAAACGGACCAATTTTTATGTAAAAGTCGAATGGACATAAAGTGTATTGGGTTATACTTACCTATAATTGAAGTGTATGAAATGTGCATATTTTCCTCGCAGAGGATTTAATGAAGCTGTAAATGGGTTTACGGATGATGGGTGGTCAATGTTGGAGAGTGACGGTATTGATGATGTTATGTTACTCGTGAATTCATCACGGGGAAAGATGATGATGGGTGCAAACATTTCCAACTATGCCAGTAGTTTCCCTTCCATGACAAGTGCAGTCCTTTGTGCCAAGGCGTCCATGTTACTCCAGGTAATAGCCTGAGAAATACTTGCAGTTGTCGTAAAAGTGAGAATTGGTCAATGTTTAGACGTGAAAGATGATATGGGTTGCATCTCCTAATTGAATTTGACTTTTATCATTACGCAAGAACAAAAAGCTTCTTTTGTGCTCTGGAACATGTGATTTCATTCTCTGAGTTTGTGCAGAATGTGCCTCCTGCAATACTGCTGAGATTCCTGCGAGAGCACCGATCAGAATGGGCTGACAGCAGCATAGATGCTTACTCTGCTGCTGCCATTAGGGCAGGACCATGTACCGTGCCTGGGATCCGGCTTGGTAACTTTGGTGCCCAGGTTATTCTCCCCCTAGCGCACACAGTTGAGCACGAAGAGGCAAGCTAAATACCTACTTCTTATTGGAATTGGAAACAAATATGTTATTATTTGGCCAGATGGGTTACTGATTCCATGTTTTCTTGAACAGTTTATGGAGGTCGTCAAGCTCGAAAACATGGGCCATTATCAGGATGACATGATCATGCCCAGCGATGTCTTCCTCTTGCAAGTATGACGCAAAATCAACCCATTTCTCTTCTCTCCTCAGTGAAAAGAGTTTTCTCTTCTACATATACTCGAAAGTTTTTGTTCACTTGGATTGTTCCCTTCAGCTATGTAATGGAGTAGGTGAAAACGCCATGGGAAATTCTGCTGAACTCATATTTGCACCGATTGACGCATCATTTTCCGATGATGCACCCATCATTCCTTGTGGATTCCGTATCATTCCTCTTGATTCGAAAACGGTGAGGAATGCTTTGACTTGGAGAATAATTTTGATGCTCTATTTCGCCTTTGGAATCCATTGTAGTTTCTGTTCTGTGGAAAAAAAATACCAGTTTTACTTTCTTGTTCCCTTAGGAATCATTTTCATTCCTTTTTGAATATGATTGAAGCTCTTTTAATATGCAGGATCCCTCAAGCCCGAACCGCACACTTGACCTTGCTTCTGCTCTTGAGGTAGGGGCCCCAGGAAACAGAACATCAGGAGACACCTCTGGCAACGGCAATGGGGCCACAAAGTCCGTTATGACGATAGCATTCCAGTTTGCATTCGAAGTACAACTACAGGATAATATCGTGTCAATAGCCCGCCAATATGTCCGGAGTATCATAGCATCTGTCCAGAGGGTGGCTCTAGCCCTCTCCCCCACGAATCTCAGCTCCCAAGTGAGCCTGAAGCCGCCTCCTGGCTCTCCTGAGGCCCATACACTCGCGCGTTGGATCTGCCAAAGCTACAGGTGCAATTCCATAATTCACAAAACTAGCCCTCAATTTCGTCCATCTGCAGAATAATTTCCTCGAAGTTCTCACTTGTGTAGTAGATGGAAAATGCTTGAATCTTGACTCCGCACAGGCTTTAGAACATTGCCTATAAAACTGGGACCAGATACTAACTACTGTATGGCTATGTGTTTGTTTAATAGATCCAACTGCTTGAATTTATGGCAGGTGTTATCGAGGTGAAGGATTACTGAAGAATGAAGCGAGTGATTCGTTGCTCAAAACGTTGTGGCATCACTCAGATGCAATCATCTGCTGCACTTTGAGGGTAAAAGCTTGTGAATATTCATGTTTCACTTTTGTTTGCTGGTTTAATCTCGTAACACACTGACTCTAATTCTCTTTTCCAAAACCATATATACCGTCCAGGCTTTACCCGTATTTACGTTCGCAAATCAAGCTGGCCTTGACATGCTCGAGACAACTTTGGTCGCGCTCCAAGACATTACCATGGAGAAAATCTTTGATTACAATGGGAGAAAGACTCTGTGCTCTGAATTCCCCCAGATTATGCAACAGGTGCAAGCCAAATGACCATTTTTTATTCCTTTCAACATCCACCCTCTTTGAGCAAAAAAAAAAAAAATCCACCGTCCATTTGTTCGGTTATCTTCCCGGTAGGATATCTTTTTACCAGAACGTGCCATATGTGTCGTTTTCGACAGGGTTTCATGTGCCTCCAGAGCGGGATCTGCGTGTCGACTATGGGGAGGCCGGTCTCGTACGAGAGGGCAGTGGCGTGGAAGGTCTTGAATGAAGAAGAGAATGCCCACTGCATCTGCTTCATGTTCATCAACTGGTCATTTGTTTGAAATTTCTTCCTCTCAAAGTTAGGACTTAAACTTCTCTACCCTTGTTTTTTTTACTTGACCCTCCCACTTGGAAGAAGGGAACATACTATTTTGTGCGGATTCCAGGCACTGCAATATGCACTCCACAAGAATACCTCTAATTTATGATATAAATTTGCATTGCCATATAAAATTGATGATTACCTTGTGTTTTCTCAGACGTTTGTTTGTCTCAACAAATATTGCAACTGAGTTGGTTTGATTCTGAAGCTCCACGACTGAATCTTTAGTTTTAATGCCTGCCTAACAGAGTGTTCTCTTGATCTTTGTGCATTTACTCGTGAAATTTTCTAGAACAATGACCAAAATGAACTCTTCATCTTCTAAAACAAAAATTCAGGCGGCCAAATAATATATACCATTGATGTAATGGTCAATGTGAATAACAGTAAAAACAATGCAAATACAAATGAATGATATATTGGCAACAAAAGAAAATACCTCATTATAGTTAACCACATGTAAATACAAGTAAGGATAATGGTGGGGAGCTTTGGAAAGAGCTATGAGAAGATCTAAATTACATACAAGAGATAAATCAGTGGTGTATGTTCGATAGTACAATATCATGATGTTAGGTTGGACATCCGTAATATCAATACAATACTTCTGATATGAAAGAGTATATAATTGAATAATAGATCACACATAAAGTTTAACTATAGTTTTTTTAATGTTTAGTCACAGAATATAATCTGAATAACTAAACAGAATATCAAAATATTTTAAAATAGATAAAATATATCTAGAAGTAAAATAGGTAGCATATTCAAAGTAGGGTATTGATTCGACAACACACTAATCATACACTTTATAATTGATTAAAAAAAATGATTGTTATAACAATTGTCAACTCTTGGATGGTATGCATATTCATGTTTGTCTTGAGAGAATAATATCCCAACTATTAGTGAACTTTATTAGCATTAATAGTACTCATATATGCAATCCATTAAGGTGATCTCTCCATGTAATACGACTCATAATCTTATTTGTTCTGATAATCTTCTTATGTATTATGTCAAAATCCTTTTTTATACAAAAAAATTTTCATATGTATTATAATAAAATAGTTTCTAGATTTTCATAAATATAGTTGAAATAGCAATTGCACTACATAATATCATTAGCTACTAACATAGAAATTTTGTTGGTAAAATGGGAAAATACCCACTTGAGCTTTGCCCCTCTTGGTGCATGTAAGCTTATTGACACATAAGTTCATTGACATGTTCACCAAGCTCATTTTAGCTCATTGAATGCCACAAAAGAGAGATTTTAACTCTTGAAAACAAGGTAGATCCACTAGTTAACCCATTGGGGATTGAACTACATTCCTTCATAGACTAACATTGAATAATCTCCAAAATGATGTCATCCCATGTCTATTGTCCATTGTGCATCTTGTACCAATGTTATGGCTTCAACTTCAAGATTGTAATTGCAATGCACTTGGCATCCCCTTCCTTAAGAGCTCCTCCTGAGCTATCACATGCAATGATTATGATACCTAATATGCTATCCGTGAAAATGAAGGAACCATCACAATTAACCTTAATGGTGCTTTGGGGGATCTATTTCATTGCTTCAATGGTTAGTGCTCCCATGATGGTTTGTACCTTGCAAGGGGTTTGTGGGTCTTTACATCTACAAATTCCCTAATAGCCTTATTAGTAGTATAAATAACACGACAACGGTCGGGGCTACCTCTTCTCTTTTAGCTCTTAGATGTTTCTAGTAACATTTCAGTTGAAAACCAACTTTCCACTCACATGCAAAAATATTATTCATTCAACATATGAGTTCTTAGATTACCAAGGTTAAACCGTATACCTCTAATCTAAGGATTGTACAAAAAATATGTTCAATAGATTCATAACCATCACATAAGTTACATGACATATTTTGTCAAGCCCCAATGTGGTTTGGTTGGATCCACATGATCAACCCACCACTCCTTTCGGTGTATCAATCATTTTGATATCGTTAGGAGTTAAGCGAAATCTAGAACATTTTGAAATAATTTATAAAACATGTCGAAACATAATAGTTGTATTACCACGAGATATACTCTTCCTCCACGTTTCTCTTCATATTGCCTTGAAAAGGGTTGGAGAGGGGGGTGAGTCTAAAACTCAGTAAGTGGGTAATAAGGTAAGGAAAAGTTCATGGGAAATATAACTTATTATTTTTATTTTCTTAATTTGGTTATAGCACACAAGCAAACACTTTTTATCATAAAAGAGATCACACATTCACAGAGCAGTCTCCGACTGCTCCACTTGTGGTCCGAAGCATCTTTACCGACCACACTGGTAGAACGTCATACCTTTTACCATTAGTCCGAGTGAGCTCTACCACCCATCCTGCAGACCTGAATCACCTTCATGTCCACTATTGTAAACCCCACTCTTTGGAGTTAAGGAAAACCGAGAAAAGAACTGGTCAAACTGAGTGAGAAAACCGAACCAGTTCACAAACTCGATCTTTAGGTAATGGGCAAATTGGAGAATTTACAACTCTCGAGTGATCCAAAAGGATTCATAAACCTTGGAAAAGAACCTTAGGACAAATTGGGAGAGAAAAACTAGAGCGGTTTGAGTGAATCGGATTGAACCAGTGTATGAATCGAGCTGGTTTATGAATCGGAACCGATAGAGAGAGGGCAAACTGAGAAATTTCTAGATTCCAAGTAACCTAAAGAGTCACAAAAGTCATGAAAAAGGACTTTAGAATGAATGGGGGATGAAAACCAAACCTGTTCAGGTGAACCGGATCCGAACCGAATTGAACCGGTTTGGACCGGTTTGAACCACTATTGAACTAGATGCTAAATTTATTTTTTTAGGTGGCTTTAAAAAAATTCTAATTTGAGAATTGAGGCAATCATTTGATAGATAATGAATTTAGATAAATTTAGAAATTTTTAGATTTGAAAATTTTGGTCGGATTGGGGGTGAACCGGCCGGTTTAAGATTTGAACCCGGTTCGGACCAGACCGGTCCGGTTCAGAAAAGTGTCGTCTTCTTCCTTTAGATGATAGCACTGTTCACTCACCAGAAAATTGAACTAGCATCAACGAAAAGGAAACGTTTCCATTCAGTACATTTTAGGTCATCAATGACTGTAATAAAGGTACCAAACGGACGGTCGACGAGTTCCCGAGCTCCCTATATAAAGAGCCCATCTCCATTCATCCTCTCCACACCTAAAAACCTCACTCTCTCTCGACTACTCAATTTTTCGGTGAAGCTTGAACCAGAGCTCTAATATATGGTCGTTTCTAAGCCAAAGAAGGTATGGTCGGGTTCCTTAGAACCGGGGAGAAGTCAGCTACATGGTGGTAGTCTCCAATCGCCCTAAGGGACACTGGAGAAGCATTGGGGTGATCGAATAGTGAAGCAGCTCTGGCGGACCGAAGCTGCCCTATTTCTGTCGAGATAAAATCAGCCAATTCGAGCCCTCCTCGGGCCAAACCAATCTTTCCCAATCTGGGCAGATATCTCTCGTCTTGAGGTTCATCCTAGAATCAAGAATTGCATCAATTGATGCCAAATTGAGTTAGAATTTCATCATCGAAATTCCGTCAGTTCTCTCTCTAGCATCGGCTAGAAATTGCAGATGGGACCCAAACTAGCTTACCTTTCAGTCCTAATTCGGTTGTGTGAGGGCTGAGAAAGTGTTGGGAGGCCTTGGTTTGGCCTGAGGAGGGCTCGAAATGGTCGATTTCAACTCGGCCGAAATAGGGCAGCTTCGGTTCGCTGGAGCTGCCTCATTGTTCCATCACGCCGGCTTTTCTCCAGTGACCCTCGGAGCAAACGGAGACTACAGGCGTGTAGCTGACTTTTCCCCGGTTATAAAGAACCCAACCTCTCCTCTTTTGGCTAAACAATGACCCTATATCGGAGCTCTAGTTCGAGCTTCGTCGGAAAACTAAGCAGCTGAGAGAGAGTGAGCTTTTCAGGTGTGGAGAGGATGAATAGAGAGGGGCTCTTTATATAGGGAGCTCGGGAACTCATTGGCCGTCCGTTTGGCACCTTTATAGTAGACATTGATGGCTGGAAACATATTGAACGGATATGTTTCTTCTTCGTCAGCGCTACTTTAATTTTCCAGCGAGTGAACAGTGTTGTCATCTAAAAGAAGAAGGCGACACTATTCCGAACCGGACCGGACCGGTTCGAACCGGGTTTAAATCTTAAACTATCCGGTTCACTCCTCATTCCACCGAGTTTTGCAAATCTAAAAATTTCTAAATTCATTTTGTTATCCAATGTGGCCTCAAATCTCAAATTTGAATTATTTAATCTATCTAGAAAAATGAATTTAGAATCCAATTCTATAGTGATTCAAACCGGTCCAATCCGGTTCGGATCCAATTCACCTGAACCGGTTTGGTTTTCATCTCCAATTCACCCTAAAGTCCTTTTTTCTGACTTTTATGATTACTTAGGTCACTTAGGGTCCATAAAATTCCCAGTTTACCATCTCTCTATCGATTTAGGTTCATAAACCGACTCGGTTTTTAAACGGGTTAAATCTGGTTCGGGTCCGGTTCACCTAAACTGGTTTGGTTTTTCTCTCCCACTTTGTTCTAAGGTTCCTTCTCAAAGTTTATAAATCTCTTTGGGTCACAAGGGAGTTGAAATTTCTCTAATTTACATGTTTCCCAATAAACGATTTTGTGAACCAGTTCAGTTTTCTTACTTGGTTTCACCGGTTCTTTTCCTGGTTTTCCTTAACTCAAAAGGGCAAGGTTTACAACTCTCCCCTCCTTTTAGGAGTTTTATCCCCAAAACTTAATTAGCAACCTTGCATGAGGAATCGTTTACTTTGATATCCATTTGATGTTTGCTTAAAATGCAAACTTTTCTCTTGTTCTTCCAACTATCCCTTTTTACATTCTTCACTTAAGGAATTTCTTTTCCTTTATATCATTTACTCCCTTCATGGAGTTTATCATAACTAGATATACCTTACTTAAGGGTATATCCTTAAATTCACATCTCTCTTTGCTTAGAGTAACATTTTTCCCTTTGAGGTCCCGTACTCAAAATTGGGAGTTCCAAGATACCAAACCATTCCCGTGTCTAGTTAACCTCTTGGTCGTTGCAACCCTTAGCTCGACGTCCTTTAGAGCGTTACGTACTTGTTTTCAAGGATTTCCTTGTCATCACCTTTTCATCCTCCTTTATCAGTTGCTCAATAAAATTCAGTCCAAATTTTTAGGTTTGACATTGTCATTTTTACTAACTGGCTCTTCCTTATTTTGAGTCATGTTTTCCTTGGAACTGTTGAGTTTACCTACCCTTTACAGCATGACATTTTCTAGATCTTGTCTTTATGTCCATTAAATTTCCAAAACACCTCTTTTATGATTATTCCTAACTTTCCAACCTCTCTAAGATTGTATAACTTCATCCCTCTTTTCTTTCGGTAGTATTCCTCGACTACCTTTTTCTTTGTCTACATCAACTTACAAAATCATATCGTTTCTCCTTACCCACTCGTCCTTTTTCAACTTCCTTATTAAGTCTTTCCAGTTCCAATTATTTGATTTCCAGATGTTTTACTAACATGCTGGGGTTCATCCTTTCTTAGGTCCATCCTCATTCCCAATAACATCCTTTACTCAAGGATTTTCTTTGGTCTTAATCCACTCTTATTTGTTCGTAATCATTTCATAGTTCATTATTCCCATTTGACCCTTTTCATTCTATTGTTTTGTCCGGGGAGTTCCCTTTTTACGATTTCATTCTCTAATATGTCCCTCAAGGTAGAGACTTTCGTTCTAGGAGCTACATGCTCAACTTTCTTACCATTCCTTAAAGGTTTCTTCCTCTGTTTTCCTTACTTTCCTTCTATATTGTGGCATTTGCCCGCTTAATATCCTTCCCCATTTTAAAATTCCATTTTGTCCCTTATTCTTTATTTGAGGAACTTATTAATCTTATTTCATGTACTTCATACTATGCTTAGCCGTCCACTCTTTAGGCTTCATTATACGTATGTGGACTACGACCTGTCTTACCAATTGTAGTTATTCCTCCATAACCACATCTTATTTGGAGGGCTTACTTTCCCAACATTTCTCAGACGTTCATTTCTTCATTACTTTATTATGGATAGTTAACTCATTATTACTTGTCGCAACATCTCTTAATATGTTTCATTGGGTTTCTTTCACCTTAGCATGCATTTTATTTGTGAATTCGTGTCCTCACCTCTCGTCACCTAGTTCCATTTCTTCTTTATTAGGTCATTTATCATTTCTTAAGATTTCTTTATTTGGGAGGATTCTTACCCTTTTCTCCCGAAATTTCTTTTTCATTCACCTTGAAGACACCCTACTTTAAATGACATCCCTTGATGCTATTATTTCATGCTTACCTTTACTCTTGAGACCCTACGGGCACGTCTTTCGTACTCCATCCTCATTATTAATCGTACCCCAATACATGTCTATTTCTTTCTAGGGAGAGCTCACATCCACCTAGTTTCAAAATCACTTGATTGTCCTTCGAGAGGCTCACTTAACCATCTCATGGCCTTTAGATAGTAAATCTAGTCTTGGTCATTGATTTCTTTAAGGAATTCCTTTGTTATTCTTTTCCAATGTTTTGGCCTTTTCACTTCTCCCTTCTTTGTTGTGCTTTAAATCCATGGTTCTCTTGAAGACCAATTCTTTAACTGTCTCTTTCTCTCCATTTCTTTGGTCCAATCGTCTGGGCAACTGTATCACCAGTCCTTCATGCTCATCCTATTGTCCTTCATAGAGTGTATTCTTTACTACATCTCAGCCTTTCTTAGGGTTTTTGGTCTTTGGTCATTTTAAGGATTTCTTTCATCCTTCTTTTCCCGAGTATTTGGCCTTTTCGCCTCTCTCTTCTTTGTTGGAACACAAATTATGGCTTTCCCGTGTATTAGTTCATTAACTATCTCGCCTCCACCATTCCTTTGATCTAAGTTTCTTAGGGTAGTTGTTTCTCGAGTCCTCTTGTCCTTAACGTCCATCTCATTGACCTTTTTAAGGTGTAGTCCTTTCTAGCTCCCGGTCTTCCTTAGGATGTCATTTATTCTCTTTGAGTATCTTGTTGTAAAGACTTGCTTTCTTTTGTCATGTTGGTTTGAAATTCCTATTTGGCTTCATTGCTTTTTCCAAGGTGACTCATTTCTGTAATCTCATTCCTATTTTAAGGATCCCAATACTTCCTTCGTCCTTGAGTTTGGATACCTTGGGAGTTTTTCTTGTGAAGTCTTCTTTGTCAATTTATCACTCTAAGAGTCCTCCTAGATTTCTTGATTCCTTAATTCAATTTTCTTAACTTGGATGGGATGCTCCTTAGTTTCTATGGTAGTACAAGCTTATTTGGTCACTTTCTTTGGGGCCATCTTCCTTGAAGATCACATCCTTTAAGGGACAGGGTTTTCAGGAATTCGGAGTACTTCGTTAATATAGGAGTATAGTATGTTGTGTGTTTTGGCCCTATTACAGAAAATGATCACAAAATAACTCGGGAGCTACAAGATTCTTGATAAGCCTCCTCCTATGTAAGGTTATATGCCCTTTGCTGGCATTTATAGCGTCATGCTTGGCTCCCTTCATACTTCGAGTTGTGATCTCAATGGGTCCTAGCACAATCCTCTTGGATACTTCCTCATTTGGCTTTTGAGACTTCTACCATACCTCAGGCATTGGGAAGCTTCTAGGGTTGTCTTCCTACAAAGATAGGGTGTTGAGTAGAGTCATTCCTAGTTTTCTTTATTCCTCTCCTGGGAGCCATCTAAAAATTTTAGGATAAATCCTATTAGTTACTATATTTTCTAGTTTTGATTATGTATTCGAGGAAATAGGCTCTGATACCATGCAAGTTGTCACGCCCCGACCCAGTTTGGTTGAATCCTCGTGAACAACCCACCACCCTCCCGGTTTATTAAAGAGTTTCCCCTTATTATAAACCGTAAAGAGTAAGGCGTCCTTTAAACCTGTACCTTTTCCTAAAATAACATAAATTAAAACTATATAATATTTTAAATTTATTGTACCTGTCTCACAGGCGTCTTAGTTGATGGTCTTTAGAGGTAGACTTTCTGAAATTTTCTGAAAGGGATATAAGGGAGGGGGTGAGTATGACTTCTCAGTGAATGAGTTTTTCAAAACTCTTAACTTTTAGGAAACGGGCTTGTATTGGAGTCTGTTAGAGTCCTTTCTTTCAAAAATCCTTTCATATCAAATCTCGATTTTTACCACCATTTTCTTATTAATCACGGTGTGTCATCACCCAACACACATCCTTCATCATGAAGGTCAAACACACATTCTTAGGCCAGCCTGTCCACTGAACCCACTTGTGGCGTTGGAGCGTCTTTACCGGTCACCTAGATAGAAGCACGCCCACTTCTACCCTGAGAATGAGTGGATGTACGCGACATCCGGCCCTCAATCCTGAAATCAATTCTCCATGTCCGTATGAGGACAAAGACCTCATCCCGTCCCCACCTCGGTCTCATGCGCTTGGTGCTACTCCAAATTTCACACGGTCACCTAGTACGACGAAGTGCCCTTATACCCACTAAGTCATCAAGTGCCCTTAGGACGCATCACTACCCTTCTTAGGATTCTTGATGGTCCCGTAATCACAATGCATGCACAATTAGTATTTTCTTATCATGCCATATAATCTGTGGTGCCACTGGTCTAAAGGCCCCGACCCTCAACTCAACTTGTTGTTTGTGTTAACTTGTCCAGAGACCTATCATGTCGCACTGCCACTAGTTGACTGAATATGTTGGTCCTATCTTGGTACAATGGCCAAACAATTCATTTATTAGAGTTTTATGGCACATTTATCATGTTTATTTATGAGCTCCTGCTCGTGCCCACTGGCCAATGGCCCACTTGTTCGAGACTTTCAAAACTGGGCATAATAGCCCCCAAGTTCCAAAACCGAGGCCCCTGACCTATAAGAGCTATTTGAGCTTCCATAAAGAAGGTCTCCGAAATCGTTTAAGCATTGCCACACAGTTAGGGGAGAGCACTTCCAACAAAAATATATTTTCAATTGTCCATTACACCAACCGGGTATTAGGACATTTCTGCTCATAACTGATAAACGGGTTTTCAACTTCCTTCGAGGAAGTTTCATCATACCAACCGGGTATGATCTACTTACAACCGATAAGTAGTTTTTCCGCATGATTTTTCACATCACTCCTCTAAGTTGTGATGTTTAAAATACAACTTGGTAGTGAGTTTTCATTTCGAGGTACTTATCATCCCCAATCGGGTATAATATAAAATCCCACTCACCCGTTAATGTAGTGAATTTCACTAGACCAGTTCTTTGTATTCACGCGAGCTTGTCCTTGCTTGCGTTCCTGGTACTTCGTGTTCCTACACGATATGAACATTTCGGTTCATTATACTTCGGCCTAATAGCCTTCATTCATTCCAAATGAATGAGAAAATTGAACTTTCATTTATTTGCAATTAAGTCCCTAAAGTTATTTCTCTTTAACTTTAAGTCCCTAATGTCGGTTTTTCCTCAAATTGAGTACCAAAAATTTTAAAATTTATCATAGGACCTCAATTTATTCCATTTCACAAAAATGGGTTTAATTTCCCAAATTTCCAATTTGGTCCCCCAATTTTTTAAAAATTACCATTTTGCCATTCCTTTACAAAAATGGTAAGTTTCACCCCAAAAATTCTAAAATTTCTCAATTGGTCCTTTAACATACTTATCATGCCCAATTGGCCCTCAATTTTGTAAAATTGCATCTTGGTCCTTCGAATTTTTTAAAATCCCCAATTTTTCCCACAATTTCAACTCCTAATATTGCCGAATTTAATTTCATCAAATTGACCGATCAAACACTCCTAATTGTTGAAATTGAGTTTCTACATGTTCATACAATTCCATAGCACTTTGAATAACAAGTTTTAACATTGGAACGAGCTCAAATGGAGCTTTGCTAGAAATCGGATTGTAGAGAGAAAAGGCTTCAATTACTCACCGTCGGGGGCACGACAGTCCGAGCTTTCGATCTAGGCAAATAGCTCTCATCCTGAGGTTTATCTTAGAATCAAGAATTACATCAATTGATGTCAAATTGAGTTATAATTTCATAATCAAAATTATGTTGGTTCTCTCTTTAGCACCGGCCGGAAATTGCAGAGGGGAGTCGAATTGGCTTACCTTTCAATCCTAATTCGGCCGTGGGAGGGCTGAGGAAGTGTTGGGAGGGCATGGTTTGGCCTAAGAAGGGCTCGAAATGGCTGATTTCAACTCGGCCGTGGGAGGGCTGAGGAAGTGTTGGGAGGGCATGGTTTGGCCTAAGAAGGGCTCGAAATGGCTGATTTCAACTCGGCCGAAATAGGGCATGTCATGCCCCGACCCGATTAGGTCGGATCCCCATGATCAACCTGTCACTCTCCCGATTTACTAAAAGGTTTCCCCTTATATTATAAACCGTAAAGAGTAAGGCGTTCTTTAGACCTGCACCTTTTTTTAGGAATATCATAAATCAAAACTACATAGTAATTTAAATTAATCATACCTGTCTTGCAGGCGTTTAATTGCGCAAGTCTTTTAAGGTTCGGCTTTCCCGTACTTCCTGAAAGGGGTATAAGGGAGGGGGTAAGTACAACTACTCAGTGAATAGGATTCAAATCTTTTGACTTTCAAGAAAAACGTTTATATGGAGTGTGCCAGACTCCTTTCTTTTCAAAAATCCCTTCATTTAAAAATTCAGGTTTTTCCATTATTCTTAATTACTGGTGTGTCATCACCCAACACACATCCTTCATCATGAAGGTTACACACATTCGCAGGTCAGTACGACTACTGAACCCACTAGTAGCTTTGGAGTGACTTTACCTGCCACCCGGATATAAGCACGACCACTTCTACCCTGGGAATAAGTGGATGTACGCGAGATCCGACCCTCAATCCTGAAATCGCTTCTTCGTGTCCATATGAGGACAGAGACCTCATCCCGTCCCCACCCCGGTCTCATGCTACTCCAAATTTCGCACAGACACCTGGAATGACGATCTGCCCTTACACTCACTAGGTCGTCCAGGGCCCTTAGGACACATCACTACCCCTCATGGGCATCTTGATGATCACGTACTCATAGTGCATGCACAAACAAAGTTTTCTTAAATTACCATGTAATATGTGGTGCCATTTGTCCCAATGGTCCCGACCTTCAACTCAACCTGTAGCTGTTTGTTTTGACTGGTCCGGAGACTAGTCATGTCGCACTGCTACTAGTTGACTGTGTATGTCGGACTTGCCTTGGTACTATGACCAAACAATTCACTTATTATGGTTTAATGGCACATGTATATCATGTTTGTTTACGAGCTCCTGCTCGTGTCCATTAGCCTATGGCCCACTGTTCGAGTTTTTCAAAAATTGGCATTCTAGCCCTCAGGTTCCAAAATCGAGGCCCCCGACCTATAAGAGCCATTCGTGCTCCCATCAAGAAGGTCTCCCAAATAGTTTAAGCATTGGCACACAGTCAGGGGAGAACACTTCCGACAAAATAGGATTTCATTGTCCATTATACCGACCAGTATAAGGACATCTCCGTTCATAACCGATGAACGGGTTTTCAACTTCCTTCGAGGAAGTCTTATCATACCAACCGAGTATGATCTACTTACAACCGGTAAGTAGTTTTTCCGTAAAATTTGCACATCACTTTTTCTAAGTGGTGATGATTAAAATACCACTAAACAGTGGGGTTTTATACCGAGGTACTTATCATCCCCAATCGGGTATGATATATAATCCCACTCACCCGATAGTGCCGTGAAATTCCACTTAGTCGGGTTCCGTCCTTAGCAAGCTTGACCTCAACTGCCATTCTCGATGTCTCATTCTCCTACACGAAATGAACATAATTGTTCATTATTCTTTGGCCTAATAGCCCTCATTCATTCCAAATGAATAAGAAAACCCAACTTTACATGTATTTGCAATTAGGTCCCTAAAGTTATTTTCTTTAACTTTAAGTCCCTATTGCCAGGTTTTTCCTAAATTTGAGTCCCGAAACTTTTAAAATTTATCTTATGACCTCAAATTATTTGATTTCACGCAAAGGGGTTTAATTTCCCAAATTTCCAATTTGGTCCTTCAATTTTCCCAAAATTACCATTTTGCCCATTCTTTAGAAAATGGTAAATTTTGCCCCAAAAATTCTAAAATTTCTCAATTGGCCCTCTAATATTCTTATCATGACCAATTAACCCTCAATTTTAGAAAATTATATTTTGGTCCTTTGATTTTTTGAAAATCCCCAATTTTCCCCCAATTTCAACTTTTCAACACTGTTGAATTTGATTTCATCAAATTGACCGATCAAACACTTCTAGTTATTGAAATTGGAGTTGAAATTAAGTTCCTACATGTTCATATGATTCTAAGGAACTTTGAATCATAGATTTTAACGCCGGAACGAGCTCAAAGGTAGCTTCGCCGGAAAACATACTATAGAGAGAGAGAGCTTCGATTTCTCACCGGTGAGGGCATAGCGGTCAGAGCTTTCTAGGATCAATAATGATATCAATTAATGTCAAATTGGATTAGAATTTTTTCATTGAAATTTGGCTGACTCTCTCTCTAACAACGATCTGAAATTATAAAGGGGAGCCGAATTGGCTTACCTTTCAGTCCTAATTCAGCCGTGGAAGGGATGGGGAGGTGTGAGAGAGCTTGGTTTGGCCTGAGTAGGGTTTGAATTGGCAGATTTCAACTCGGCCGAAACAGGGCAGCTTCGGTCATTGGAGCTGCTTCACTATTTGATCACGCCGGTACTTCTCCGGTTACTCTCGGGACGAACGGATGCTACCACCGTGTAGCTGACTTCTCACCGGATCTAATGAACCCAACCTCGCCTTCTTTGGCTTAGAATTGACCCTATATCAGAGCTCTGGTTCGAGCTTCGCCTTAAAACTAAGCAACTGAGAGAGAGTGAGCTTTTTAACTGTGGAGAGGATGAATGAAGAGGGGCTCTTTATATAGGGAGCTCGGGGACCCGTTGGCCATCCGTTTGGCACCGTTATGATAGGATTTTATGACTTGAAACATACCAAATGGAGGCATTTCTTCTTCGCTGGAGTTTCTTCAGTTTCCCAGTGAGTGAACAGTGTTGTCATCCTAAGGAAGAAGATGACGCTATTCCGAACCGGACCGGTCCAAACTGGGTTCAAAGCTTAGACCGGCCGATTCACCCCTTATTCGACCGTATTTTTCAAATCTAAAAATTGCTAAATTCATCTAATTTCATTCTCTATCCAATGGTGGCCTCAAATCTCCAATTTAAATTATTTAAGCCGCTTAGAAAAATGAATTTAGGATTCGGTTCAATAGTGATTCAAACCGATCCGAATCGGTTTAAATTCGGTTCACTTGAACCGGTTTGGTTTTCATCCCCAATTCCTTCACAAATCCATTTCCATGTCTTTTGTGACTCCTTGGGTCATTTAGGGTCCATAAAATTCTCTGTTTACCACCTCTTAATCGATTTCGGTTCATAAACCGGCTCGATTTTTAAATCGGTTTAGGTCTAGTTCACCTGAACCGATCTGGTTTTTCTCTCCCACATTGTTCTAAGGTTCCTTCCCAAGGATTATAAATCACAAGGAATCCATAAACTTCTTGGTTAACTCATTCTCTATCGGTTCCAATTTATAAATTAACTTGGTTCATAAACTGGTTCTATCCCGTTCGGACCCGGTTCTCTTGAACTGCTTTGGTCTTTCTTCCTCATATCATCCTAGGGTTCTTTTCCCAAGTTTATGAATATTTGTTAATCACATGGGAGTTATAAATTTTTGAATTTGCTCGTCCCCTAATAGTTGGGCTTGCAGACCATTTCAGTTTAAAGATCACATTAACCTGTTCATTCCTGATTTTTCTCATTACTAAAGGACGGGGTTTACAGGGCAGCTTCGGTCCGCCAGAGCTGCTTCACTATTCCATCATGCCGGCACTTCTCCAATGACCCTCAGAGCAAACAGAGACTACAATCATGTAGCTAACTTCTCCCCGGTTCTAAAGAACCCAACCTTACCTCCTTTGGCTAAAAAATGACCCTATATCAAAGCTTTGGTTCTAGCTTCATCAGAAAACTAAGCAGCTAAGAGAGAGTGAGCTTTTCAGGTGTGGAGAGGATGAATAGAGAGGGGCTCTTTATATAGAGAGCTCGAAGACTCGTTAGCCATTCGTTTGGCACTTTTATAATAGGCATTGATGGCCAGAAATGTATTAAATGAAAACGTTTCTTCTTCGTCGATGCTGCTTCGATTTTCCGGCGAGTGAACAATGTTGTCATCTGAAGGAAGAAGATGACACTATTCCAAACCGGCCAGTTCACCCCTTATTCCTCCGAGTTTTTGAAATCTAAAAATTTCTAAATTCATTTTCTATCCAATGATGGCCTCAAATCTCAAATTTGAATTATTTAAGCCACCTTGAAAAATGAATCTATAATCTGGTTCAATAGTGGTTCAAACCGGTCCAAACCAATTCAATCTGGTTCAGATCCAGTTCACCTAAACCGGTTTTGTTTTCATCTCCAATTCACCTTAACGTCCTTTTTTCTGACTTTTATGACTCCTTTGGTCACTTAGGGTCCATAAAATTCTCGATTTACCATCTCTCTCTCGATTCCGGTTCATAAACCGACTCGGTTCTTAAACCAATTAAATTTGGTTCGGGTTCGGTTCACCCGAACCAGTCTGGTTTTTCTCTCCCACTTTGTTCTAAGGTTCCTTCCCAAGGTTTATAAATCTCTTTGGGTCACAAGGGAATTGAAATTTCTCTAATTTGTCCATTCCCCAATAAACGGGTTTGTGAACCAGTTCGGTTTTCTTACTCGGTTTCACCGGTTCTTTTCCCGATTTTCCTTAAATCAAAAGGGTGTGGTTTACAAAATCACAGTGTTATCGAGTGAGTGGAAATTTTTATATTATACCCGGTTGGGATGATAAGCACCTTAGAAATAAAAACCCACTACTGAGTGGTATTTTAACCATCACACCTCAGAGGAGTGATGTGGAAATTACGTGGAAAAACTACTTACCGGTTGTAAGTAGATCACACCCAGTTGGTATGATGAACTTCCTGAAAGAAAGTAGAAAACCCGCTTATCAGTTATAAGTAGAGATGTTCTTACACCCAGTTGGTGTGATAAACAGATTAAAAGATTATTTTTTCAAAAGTGCTCTCCCCTAACTATGTGCCACTACTTAAACTTTTTGGGAGACCTTATTGACGGGAGCTCGAATAGCTCAGATAGGCTGGAGGCCTCGGTTTTGGAACTTGGGGGCTAATATGCCTGATTTTGAAAATCTCGTACAATGGGTTCAAGGCTAGTTGGCACGAGCAAGTGCTCGTAAACAAACATGAGTTTAAGCCATGAAAATTTTAAATGAATGATATGTTTGGCCATGGTACCAAGTCAGAACCGACATATTCGATGGACTGGCGGCAGTGCGACATGATAGCTCGACGGACCAGTCGAGACAAACAGTTGTGGGTCGAGTTGAGTGTCGGGGCCGTTGGACCAGTGGCACCACAGATTAAATGACTTATGTGAAAAATTGTTGTTTTGTGCATGCGCTAAGGTACGGGACCTTCAAGATGCCCAAGAGGGGTAGTGATGCATCCTACAGGCTACTCGACGACATGGTGGAGATAAGGGCAGTTTGTCATGCCAGCAGTTAGGGAAGCTCAATGTAGCTTCATGTGCATGAGTTTAGGGTGGGGTTGAGATGAGGTCTCTGTCCTCACATGGATACGGAGTTTTCTTTATGGGAATGAGGGTCTGATGTCGCGTATATCCACTCATTCTCAGGGTAGAAGTGGATGTGCTTCTATCTAGGTGGCCGGTAAAGTCGCTTCGACTCCACAAGTGGGTGCAGTGAACGTGTTGCCCTGCAAATGTGTGATCCCTTCATGATGAAAGGCGTGTGTTGGTTGATAAACACACCAGTTGTGACTAATGATTGAGAAATGGCTATGAAAACTGAGAATTGAGGATGAAATGTTTTTAAGGAAAATAAGGAGTCTGGCACACTCCAATTCAAACTATTTTTTGAAAGTCATACTTTAAAGATGTATTCACTGAGTCGTTGAACTCACCCCCTCCCTTATACCCCTTTCAAGTAACCCGAGGAAAGCCTACCTAAAGACTACAAGTTAAACTACACTTATGAGATTGGTATGATAAGTTTAAATTTTATGCAATTTTAATTTATTTTATTCCAAGAAAGGTGCAACTTTAAAGGATACCTTACTCATCACAATTTAAATGAAGGAAAAACCTTTAATAAACCGGGAGAGTGGCAGGTTGATCACGGGGATCTGACCAAACTGGGTCGGAGAGTGACGAGATCCCTCATCATATTCCATAGGTCCCCACAGTCATCTTCCAACCAACCTTGGCCAGAATAGTGCCATTTTAGCCTCGATTTGTCTCTCGCTGAAAAAGAGACAGAGTCAAGTTTTAGTTAAGAACTCAACGAAGAGGAAGCAGTAACGACTAATGTTGGCGAGGTTAGGTAGCTAGCTTTCCCACGAGTCTGTGTACACCTTGTTCATCTTCTAAGTTGGTCAGAGTCACCTAAAATTCTCGATTTATATAGCGGTGTCAGAAAGAGAGAGCTACTAGAGCTTCTCATATTTTTCATGGTCACAAGGCTTATCTATCTATGGTTGGTAAGAGGGAATATAGAGGAACTTCCAAAATATATTTGGGTCGTGGTTGGCCATTGAGGTGACTAGGGTGAGCTCTAAAAGCTTCTCCCGTATTTTCGACTGAGAGAGTCAAGTTACTGTTCTATCATACTAATGCCAGTAGAGGGCATGTCGGTGGAAAAGAGGGATGCAATTTGAAAGCTAAATTTGGTGTGGTTCTAACGCCACTAATATTAGAAAGTTTAGTGGTTAGAGGGAGAAATGGGAAGCTCTGATGGTGAGGTTACCGAAAAATGGAGTAAGTTGGATTGCAAAGAGAATTCCGACCACCTGTTGGTGAGGGAAAATTTGAGTTTTATATGGATAGGTCGGGGGGGACAACGATCTATCATACCGCATTCATATGGTCAGATGGGACCTCCTAAACCTCACTTTGCATTTAATTTCTCTTGGGGATAAGATGTTAGAAATCGTGTTGTTTATCTAGTATTTCTAGGTTAAAAATCGTGTATCCAGGTTAAAGGTCAAACAATGAATATGATCATGTTTGTGTGGGTGTGACCTACGCCCCGCGTGTGTGGCGCATGCATGTGCCCAACACAACATGCCGCTTGGTTCGCAATGTAGTGAACCGATTTTCAATAAATAAATTGATCAGTTCGACTATTTCTCAACTGATTCTTAGCCCAATTTATTTTTCTCAAATGTTTTCATTCAATTCTCTACAATTTGAATCCAAAAATGATCCCATTCCTATTTATATTACCATTTCTAAAAATTGGATGGTTTTATTGCTTAAGGCTCATTCGAACGATTTTAGTAATCTATTGGCCGGTTTGTCTCCAACCCGACTGATTATTGATCCCATTCTTTTCCTAAGGGTTTCCCTCCATTTTCAAATTATTTGGGCTCATGAATCACCATTTCTCGATTGTTTGAATCCTTTTTAAAGAATTGGGGCTCTTTGCCCCAAATTAGTTTACCTCTGATTTGGATTGGTTTTCACTCGCATCTTTCCAAATCCTTGGATTTCGACCATGCAAGCAAGGTTCTTCAAGTCTGTTATTTTGAATTCAACCATGTATGGTCATTAGTGATTAAATATGACCTCTAATTCGATTCGATTCAAATTACGATTTAATTTTTTCTGTTCCTAATCCATAGTAGATCAAAACCGATTTTAAAAATTTCCAATATTACACATTGACTATATTTTCCGCGTTAACTCAATTGGATCGTTCAATTGAACAATATTCCAATAACTCGAAATAGTATTCTCACCAACTTCGACTCAATTCAACCTATTCTTTATTTTTTTTAATTTCTAAATTTATTTTTTAAATGGTGGTATCTTAATTCGCCATTTTACCTTTTTTTTAATCACCCAAAAAATAAATCTTCAAAATTGGTGCTCTTATTTCGATATAATTAAGTCCATTTTTACTTTTATTTAGTTCGATTCTTCTTTTTAACTTTTAATTTAAGTAATTTTCTTTAAAATTTACCGAAATTTATCTCAATTTAGATTATATACAATTAATTTGCTACTTTTCGTGATCACTGTTTAAAATAAATCTCGATTTTTTTGAAATTTTATAATTTATATTTACGGTTAATTTATTTTATGAAAAATGTGGTTTAAATCTCAATTTTTAGTTCATTAACTTTATCTTGTAATAATGATTTCTTGCATTAATACAAATTATATTAGGATAATGTAATATTTTAACTCCTATTGAAATTTAGGATACACTCACAATATATTTTATAGGTTATGCATGTTTCTCTCTTATATTGTTGATTAGTATTAAATAAAAATTTGTACGGTAGATATGTTACTAATCAGTATTATAATTTGAGTTAAAATTGGGAAGTAAAAAAATTGTTTCTATTTGACACAATACATATGAACAATCCATGTAGATGTACTATTTTTGTAACATATATTCTTTCTAATTATTCTACCCAATATATTACTTTAATAGCTAAGAAATGTGTTCATTCTAACACTTCTAACGGGTAAGATACTAATAATTTGCAATCATCTTCGATGTCATGTGTTCAATTTATTATATTGATACTTGTGGTTTAATGATATGCCATGATATGTATAATGGATTGTTTGTTTAATGGTTGAATATTACCACATTAGTCATTTATATAAAAATAAATGGCCCCAAATGGAAGGCTATATTTTATTGGCCAAAATAATATATATATATATATATTTTAAAGTATACTAACTTTTTACTGTTTGGGATGCTGAATAGACTTTGCAGATTGGCTTGCCACCATAAGAATATACAAAAGAAAGTAGTGATTTGACAAAAAAAAGGAGAAAAATAAATGGCATTACTAATTAAGACAAAACATATTTTTGTCTCTTCCTCCTGATTAGTTAAATCGGTGGTCCCTGATGCAGCAGATTTCTTACTTCTATGGTCATAAAACCTCGTCAGGAGTTTCGTCCTGTTCTCCTTTCTCACGCCTTGTTTGTCATTTCCTCCATCCGTCCTTTCGTTTCAATTCAACACAGTTGTGTGCCAAAAAATATTTTACCACTGTTCTCATTTCTCTCACCTCCCTCTTTCTCTCCGGCCGCCGTCGGACAACTACCGCAATGGCGTCGAGGGCCGCGGCTGTGGAGATTGAACCGCTGACTTCTGGGGCAAGCAACCGGATCATACCCCTCCTCAGGGCTGCCCTCAGGGCGCTGCAGCGCTCACTGCTCTTCGTGTACACGCTCCTCCTCTCTCTCATCCTCCCCCTCCATCCACGCCACCGCCAGACGCGACGTGTTTCCCCCTGGACGCTGAGGAAGCTTGAAGAGGAGGATACTCTCCGTAGGCGAGCTCTGGCTGATAGTTTGGATATGGTGTTTGGCGACTGGGATGCCAACCTCTGCCGGTGGGATACATACATGTTCTTCGGAGTGAAGAGGAACGCTCTCTTCTGCCGGTCATGGTTCCCGGTCTCCGGTCAAACCAAGTGAGTTCTCCCTTTGAGTTTTTCGGTCAACTAGCCCAATCGGAGTTTGATCGAGTCAAACTTCCTCAAAGTTGGCGAATTTTCAACCTCTAACATACGTAATTCGAGGTGATATTGGTGGCATGCATGGCTAATATTTCTGAATTGTCCATGACTGAATCAAATTACAGAAAGGTCTACTTTAAATTTTCTTTATTAATTGATGATTTTTCATATTGAAAGAACTTGGAAGATTCATGAAATTCCTTTTATCTGGGCAATTTATGTTTTACAATTAAGCTAGGGAACTGTTCAGTTTGTAGATTGCACTGAAATCCTCTGGTTATGTGGTGGAGTTATAACTCTGTGCTCAGAATTCATTAAAACATATTGCATCATTAAGAATTATTTCGTAATCTAGGACCCTATATTCATGCGTACTTTCAGGTGATGTTAATATAGCAATGTGCTTTTGTTGGAGCAATCAAAGCTTTTTATTAACCTATGAAAGTCCAGGTGTATATCTTCAGTATAGTAGCATTTTAAAGATTTTTGTCTTAGACTTGAGCATGAAGATCATACTGGTCTCTTCAGAAGCAGCTGTAGGCATCAATTTGCTGAAGCTTGACCGCCCGTTTTAAGCTGTCTCTGCTCTGATCAATCAGGCATTATACAGATCACCTGCACCCTTTCTCAATTATATGTCTGCCCTTCTCTCTTGACCTCTATCCTTTGCTGAACATATACCTCGTCTCCACTGGCCTAATAATCAGAAGGATTCCTTTCTTCTTCTTCTTTTTCTGGCTGTCTTCTGATAGCAACTATTGGCTACTTATTACTCCCCCCCCCCCCCCCCCACATTCTTTTAATTGAATTTTGGCTTTGTGATGCATATTATAACTACAGTTAAATCACATTTTTGAAGATGATCTGTCTTATTTGCTACAGATTTTCTGTCATAATTCTTACATGCCAATAACATTATTAGAAATGGAATAAGGCTTTGCCAGTACATGAATTTCATATTTTTGGTCACTTATACTGCTGGTCTTTTGTATGTACAACTTTAATTTCCTTGATGCATTCATACTGTTGATTCTCTAACTTTCCTTCTTAAAGACTTATCTCTCTTTTCATTTCAGGGGTATTTTGCTCATTATGCACGGCCTAAATGAGCATGGGTATGATTTCTGTCTGAAATATTCAATATTTATAAGCCTTCTTGACTAGGACTTTTTTTGTAATTCTTATAATCTTTTACCTAATTGTGGAACAGTGGAAGATATGCTAATTTTGCAAAACAACTCCTTTCGTGTGACTTTGGCGTGTATACTATGGACTGGATTGGTTAGTTATTTGAGCCTTAGATTTTTTTTCTCATTAAGAAGTTGTGTTTGTTATCACAACTGAAACATTGAATTCTTTCTGGGTAGCAGTACTTGTAGGAATACCAAATTTTTTACCATGTCTCCTAATAATTCCCTAAAGAATTTGTTTGATCAATGTTACAAAAGGGGAATTAATAGGATTATTCTATGCTTATGTTTTATCCTGTGAAAATGAACTTTTCATTTTTTTTGGGTAAATCTATGAAATATTACATTATTTATACTGTTGATTTTGTGATAATAACAGGTCACGGAGGAAGTGATGGCTTACATGGATATGTTCCTTCACTTGATCATGTTGTTGCTGATACTGTGAGTATTGGTTTGTAATTTCATATCTCAAAGCATCTTATCTTTTTGAGCCAAGTTTGAGGATTTCACTTGGGGCATAGGCAGTATTTCCATGAATTACATCACTATAATGATTGTATAGTTGAATTATTTTGTTTACATTTCGTGTAGCCTCTTTGATATTGTATATGCATGTCTTCTCTGTCCAGCTAGTCATTTCTAATCTCTAATAATAACTTTGATTCATATTATCTGCTTGTTGCATCTGATCTTTGCAATGATGCAAATATCATTATTTCATTCTATCATGTTTGGAATGATTCAATATGCATGTGGCTGATATTAGATGTCACTTTTTATAATCTTAAAACATGAGAATGAACTACAGTTAGATTTAGGGTTTATGTTTTACATGAAAATGATCAGAAAGTAACCTCTTGAAAACCCAAAACTTCTAACGTATGGATTTCAAGTGAGAGATGGTGATGAAAGTAGACAGGAGTTTCTTCAAACTGAAATTCTGAATTTGGTTAATAAAGGAATATCTCAAAGGAATCAAGTTATAAATGGATTAGTTGTTCTATTTATAATATCCATGATACTGTTCAAGAAAATTATAATATTTGCACTATTATGTAATTATCATTTCTATTTACTTTGTCTTTATCCTTATCCTAAATAGTAACTTTAAAATTCCTTTTAACATGCTTCTCAAAAACCATGTTCTTTTTCCCTTTTTATATCGTTTATTTGAATGGATGTATTCTTGTAGAAATGTGAGGGCTAAATGCTCCTCAAAAACCATGTTCTTTTTCCCATTTTATATCTTTTATTTTAATGGGAGGATGTATTCTTGTAGAAATATGAGGGCAATGGTGAAAAATGTTCCATCTGTATTCTTATGATTATATGTTCTCAAAATTTTGAAGTTGGAAGAATATTAGAAAAGGGAAAAATCAAGAAGATGTGTAGAGATATATGATCCTTTTTTCTATTTTTTGTTGCAATTTAGGTTCATTATGTTCACAATTTTCTTTACCCTTGATTCAAGTTAAGGGTTTCCACTTGTTTTGCACAAAATTATCATCCCAGCAAGGCATACCTTTTGAGTTGTCCTTGCTTCTTTGTTCTTTATTGTTGCACGTGTCAGATTAGAATATAGCTGTTTCTCATCCATGTGTAGATTTATGCATGTATATGCACATTTTATTCAACAAGTAGAGTAGATCTGAAAATACACGCTGCATTTTTTTTTTCAATTCTATCTTGAGCTTTCAAATTTGATCCTGTCAATAAATTTCAATATTTTTCATGTTCTACTATATGCACTATTTTGGTCCAAAGTTTGATTTAAGTAAACATTTTTCATTCAATCTTATGATGATTTTTTATGGAAATCATAAATATGGTAAATTTGGATAGAATTTTGAAAGTTTTTTTTTCCATTTGATCAAATTTGAAACTTAATAATAGAATTGAAGACAACTAAAGTTTGTGTATTTTCTAATCAATTGCTCAAATGGGCCAATAAGGCATACTAAGTTTTGTAAAGCTTTTATTTTTTACTAAAACCAAGTCAATTTGCTGATAACAGTGATAGATTATATGTAATCTTTCAAACAGACAGCTTTCCTTGAAAAGATCAAATCGGAGAATCCTGGAGTTCCTTGCTTTCTCTTCGGGCATTCCACTGGGGGGGCAGTTGTTTTAAAGGTAAATTTATTTGGTTACTGCAAAATAGATATATAACTTGTATCTTTTTTATCATTATTAAGCATTTAAAGATATGTATTCAGGGGGTATTTTATACCTTTTGACACAAACTAATACCATCCTTATTCCTTAGGCTGCATCCCATCCCCATGTTAAAGATATGCTGGAGGGCATCATATTAACTTCACCTGCTTTGCGTGTCAAGCCGGCACATCCAGTTGTTGGGGTATGCATCTTCTCCTAGATCTGAGATTTGGTTCAAATGGAAGGCTTTTCCTTCGCCATGAATGTTTCTCTTCTGGTGAAATAGCAAGGCACATTGTTCACTATAATCATCATGTTTTGAGGTTGTTTTGACGTCATAAAGGTTCAGGGTGTGATCGGATAATATTTCTTTCTAGTACAAGTTTCTGCATTTCCTGGTCTGTTTTTGGATTTTCTTTTGGTCTTGTTATTATTTTATTTTTCCCATTTATTTTCACCATTTAATTACAAAGGAAAACAAAATCATCGTTATTTTTCTGGTTAGTTTTTTATTAGTCTTTCTTTATCTAAACCATTATCAAAGAGGTTGCCCTTGATATTGTTAAACCTCTATGCAGATGGTAGCACCTCTGTTTTCTCTGATAGCTCCGAGGTTCCAATTCAAGGGAGCGAACAAGAGGGGGATCCCCGTCACTAGGGATCCTGTGGCTCTAAGAGCCAAATACGCCGATCCTCTGGTCTACACTGGGCCGATACGGGTTCGAACTGGGCATGAGATATTACGTATATCTTCTTACCTGATGCGCAACCTCAAGTCCATTAGGGTCCCATTCTTTGTCCTTCATGGGACTGCAGACCGGGTCACTGACCCAATGGCATCCCAGGATCTCTACAAAGAGGCACCCTCAGAGTTCAAAGACATCAAGCTCTATGATGGGTTCCTGCATGATCTCCTATTCGAGCCTGAGAGGGAAGATATTGGGAGGGACATTATTGATTGGATGGAGAAGAAGCTAAGAATGGACCCCCGGAAGGTGAGTTTCCAATGAAACTTTCACTCAAACTGGCTAGTTTCAACTGATCATTATGCAGCTATGGAATTGGCATGCTTCTAGAATACACCAATTCTTATGTTTCACAACAGTACATGTCCTATGCCCAAGTTAACATAGCAAAATGTATTCAGCTTATTCTTGGTATTGTTATCTCATGTTTATATGAAAGAAATTATTTTTCGTCCTGATTCAAGGGGCACATATATGTATTTGTATGTATGATGTGTGTTCATATATTGGTTTTTTATATATGTATTAGCAGACTACACTAATTATGGTTATTTTTCCTAGTTTTCTCATTAATTTTGAAAGAATGATAATAATACAAAGTTGTCTTGCTATTTGTTATCAAATTCACACTAAGTTAGGGTTTAGGCCAAAAGGGGGACCCATATGCTTAGGTCTAAGCATATCTTGATAGATGATTTTTTGTTGCTCAAAGCATTCAGTCAATTATCTAAAAATGGATAAGCTTCGAACACCACCCTCTCTAACTGAGGTTAAGTAGACATAATTTGATCAGAATGTAAACAACAGTAAATATACTATTTTATTCTTGATCCCTAGTACATGTGAGCAATTACATATGCAGTTAAGTTCATCTCTATTTGCCTCCGAGAAAAGATTAAAGGTTTTTTTGCCTTAATTCAATGTCTCATCCCATGAGCGTAGCAAGGTTTAAACATAACACCAACCCATGTCATTCTGCCTCAAGTGGCGATCTACACCATTTCGAGATTAAAGTTGATGTTTGTGAAGTTGGTATGTACGTTGGTAAGGAAAGCAAAGGCACCCAAAAACACGAAGAGTGGTGTAATTAAAAGGTTGGTGGAAACAACATGGAGAGTGGTGTAATCAAAAGTTTGGTGAAAAAGTAAGTGATAAAGAGTGAGAAAAGTGTGAGAGGGAAGACGATTGATAAAAAAAAACGGCTATTTCAAATGTAAAATTTTAGAAATTAGATGGAAGATGAGATTGGGTAAGGAGAGTGATTCTCATATTTACGATGTGACAATGTTTATATTCTGTTGAGCCTGTTGATGAATATGAGGGCAACAAATCCAGTGAAGAATTTCATTAGTTTGAAGTTCAGTTTAAAAGAATGTGGAGAGAAATTTTTTGGCACTATTAGTTTAAAGTGTCTTAATTTTACAATTGAATAAATTTTAAACTTGAAGACAAAAGACATTTTAAACTTGAAGACAAAAGACACAAAATACGGATAAAACATCAGATTGACACTTGAGAACAAAAAATCAAGAATTATTTGCTAAAATTATCCAAGAAATGTTGTAGTAGGTGTGACCTGTGTATGAGGTAACAGGAGCAGGACCCCAAATATCAGCGTGAATCAGCTCGAGGGGTTGAGTGCTAAGATGATTAGTTAAAGGAAAAGGGCATTGTGTAATTTTGCCCAAGACGTTAGTTTCACACCGTGCTACTAATAGAATGACTAACATAAGCTTGAGGTAAACTAGATGAAAGATCCCAAACGCAAGTAGTACAAACCACCTTTATAACTCCCGTGAAGTAGCTCCCGATGTGTCTAGTGATCCTTAATAAGAAAATAAGAAGGGTGAAACTCAAAATAGCAGGAATTATCAGTAGTAAATTGATAAACTGATAAAAGATTTAGAGATATAGTAGGGACATAATAGACATTTTTTAGAATAAAGTGATGAAGAGAGTCGGTGAGATAGGTAGATCCAGAAGCGAGAATGGGTAAATCTGTTCCATCTCCAATTAGCATGTGCTCCGGAAATGTTTGCGAATCCTGAACGGATAATTGAGATAAATCATTAGTAATATAATTGGTTGTACCAAAGTTGATATACCAGTCGAGTTGATGAGTAGTGTTATCCACAAATATGGTGTAGGTATGGGGGAGTTGATAGCTGGACAATTTGGGATATGTTGGTGCAATATGATCGGTGTGTCCACAAAGTTAACATGTTAGGCTGGATAGTGAAGACAAGGGCAGCCCAAACGAGTTGTGCAGGTTGGGCTTGGGCATGGATCCGACAAAGGGCCCAACATTGTTGAACTGTGCAGAAGAAGTCCGTAGTATAGGCCCATGGACGCGGCCCATAGAATGGGCCGATGAGACCATGTGGCGTCTGGTATAAAAGTCATCTAGAGAGGTGAAACGCACCATTTGGTTAGGTTTTCCAGAGGGGGCGCCCCTAATGCTCGGCGAATCTGGGGGCAATTTTCTCCCCTAGAATCCATTGGAGGAAGAGAGGCGACTCGGTAGAGGAGTTGGGAGCAGACCCTTGGGATGAACGGTGATGGCCGCAATAGGATGATGGGAGTTGTAGGTGCCCTCGAGAAGACCGGATAGAGGAGTATCAATGCTCATGGAGTCCAAGATAGAGCCGTATGAGAAGGTCCGACGGGCTTAATGGGCGAGAAGGAGAGATTTGACTGCATCAATGCTCATGGAGTCCAAGATAGCCAATAGCCCCAAGGTTAGAGATTCCCACTCATAACCCAAACTAGCTAGGATGCGATTCTTGATTTCCTTGGGTGTTTTGGGTTGTCCAATCTGGGTAAGAACAGTGACAAGAGCTAACGGAGGACAGAGTGTTAATCTGAACCTTTAAACCTTTAAACTCTCCAATTGTGCCTGAACCTGTAAACTAAAAAGAGTGTCAAGATGTTGCCATGCTTCAGCAGTGGTGATTACTGAAATGACTTGCAAATTAACTTCAGTGGTGAGAGATGTAAGAGTTTTCATCTGCAAATTTGTAAGAAATAAATAGAGCTGGAGAAGGTGTGGATCTATCAGTGGTGAGAGATGTTGTTCTTCCATAGGTAGTAGTTTGAACAATCCAGTTTGATGGAGAGGGTAGGTAGTGAGTTATGCTGGAAGAGAAATGTGAAGTTACTGGAGCTCAATGAGTCTTCTTGTTGTACTGTAGGGAATAAAGATGCTCTAGTGCACTAGAGCATAAAAACTGTATGGAATAAAGATGCTCTAGTGCACTAGAGCATAAAAGAAATGCTTGAAAACATTAAGGCTTTGATACCATAAAAGAAATGAATGCAAGAGTTAGAAGAAATTCAGAGATGTAAGATGTATTTGATATTTGAACTACCACATTTATACATATTTATGTAAGGTAAAAATAAATTATAATAGGACAAATGTACAACAAAATATTGTACAATTTAGCTGCATGAATTCATTTGGTATCATCTTATAGAGCATGTGACGCTCCTGATGGAGACTCTACCATATACATGTATGTATACTTGATTTTATAGGTTTAATAGACTGAGTGTCTTGTACTTTCATACCCATAATGATTGCCTTTAGTTTTATTAATCATATTCGACTACACTCGGGAAGAAACAAACTCTAAAAAACTCTAAAAAATAACCCTCGTCCATGGGGCGAACTAATGCATATCCTTCCTCTTTTTTACAAAAATATTTTGGTGGGATTAATACATCCACAATTGTATCAAATATATGACATGATCAAATATATGACATGATTTCATTCTTGAAGGATTTGAGTTCACCTATGTTAATGTTGACTTTGACTATTAACTAGACTCATTCATTTCTTCTTATGGGTATTCCACCTTCATTTGAGTTCTTTTTTCTCCTCAATTTGATCCATTCATCGATCAAATGACACCCCTACCTATGCAAGACAAAATTCAGTGAGGTGACACTAAAATGAAGTAAATCACTCAATGAAAAAGAAAAATAGTGAGTTTTTTTGGAAAGAAGGGGTTTGAATTATTTGGAGGGTTATAATTCTCTATAAATCTATCATTTGGATATATGTACATATTTATTAATTAAAAATTAAAAATTATATATTTTTTAATTAAATTTAATAATTTATTAAATAAAAAATATATAATTATATTATATTATATTAAAGAGTACCATTCATAACCCAATATCCATCACATAGACAATACATATTAGTGCAAAATAACATATTTAGGACAGCAACGGTAAGATTTATGACCTGCAATAAGATTTACGGGGACCAAGAGTTCCCAATCCAATGAATACCATATTATCCATAACTTTTTATTATAAACTTGTATAATTATTTACATGCTAATAACATTATTTTATAAAATACATAAATATTATGATTTATAATAATTAAAATATTTACTAATTAAAAGTTATAAATTTTAATTATATATAAATTAAATAAAATGGCTTGTGCTATTAAGTAAAAATACTCCAATTAAGTTAATAAAAAATAGTAGCTTAAAGGTTGAGAATATAATTTTATATTATATAAAATAAATAAATATTATAAATTTATAAAATTAAAAGATTTATATTAATTATAAATTCTAATATAAAATTTATGGAGAGTTCCAACCATTTTTTTCCTAAGTGAAGAAATAATATATTTTTTATCAATTTATTTTGCCTAATTTAAGTTAGAGGATCACTCTAATCAATGTTCTTTCTAGCTTCATATCTAACCATATTATTTTCGAATGAAATGAACGTCTAAAAGAGAAGGCAACAACCGAGTGACGACGAGGATGGAAGGAAATATTGAAATTTGGAGGTGAAATCAATGTTTAGAGGGTGTGAAGTGATGAATTTGGAAGTATTAAAATTTTTTAATAATTTATTGTTGGAAGTATTAAAATTTTTTAATAATTTATTGTTTGAATGGAATGAGTAATGAGAAGTATTATTAATGAAAAAATAAAAAAAATAAATTTATTTTTTTAATTAAATTAAATAATTTATTAGTTATTTTATATTATTAAATTATATTTAAAATATTTTTTATAATATTTGTATTATATAATTTTATATAAAATATTATTAATATACAAATCTATTTAAAGTATATAAAAATAAATAATAAATAATAATATAAAAAATAAATAAGAATATTAAAATAGTTTAAGTATTAAATTGCACTTACCCTTCAAATAGCTCCACTTTTTAAGGTATTGTTTAGTAGGGTAAATAAAAGGGTTAAAAGAGATGAGTTAATTTTAGCTCTTTCAAATCTTTCTAAATTTTTTTATTTTTTTATCAAATGAGTAATTTCTCTCCCTACCAATCCCTACCCTCTAAATCCCTACCAATCCCTCCATTCAAACTTATATTAAAGATTTTTGAGCCTATAAAATAAAAAGATTGAGGTTGAACTTAATATTGAATATTTTTATTTTATATACTTCTAATAATTTATAAATTTATATTTTTTTATGTATATATAAAATTTTTAATATTTACATAATTTTTATATAAAAAATTCATAAATTCACTTAAACAATTTATATATGCTACTATTTATATATATAAAAAATTAAATATTAATAGTATAAAAAGTTATAAATTACCCTCACCTATTAAGAAATTTTGAGGGAGATATTTGTACGCATAAAACCCTAATAAATCTATATAAAATAAAATAGAGAGCAATTAATACACCCTTACAAATTAATTTATTGTTGAAAAAAAACAAATTAATTCATTTATTTTAAGACATATATATTATACTTTTGCGAATTTGAACGTATTTTTTAGATTATTTTTATTGATTTTAATGGTTATTTAAATTACTTTAATTTGATTTTATAATTATTATTGGTTTATTTTTATATATTTTAAATAAATTTATATATTAATAATTTTTTATATAAAATTTATCATACACTCACATAATAAAAATATTATAAATAAAAAATAATATATGAAATATATATAATATAATTTATTATATATTATTTTTTCTTAATATAATTATAAAATATTTATATATAATTAATGTTAATTTTTTTATATAACAATAATTTAATTATTTTACATATAATTATATAATATAATATTATTAGTATAATTTTATTATATATAATATAATTATATATTTATCTAATATTATATTTTATTATATAATATATTCCATATAATTTAATTATATATATTAATTAATAAATTATTTAATTTAATTAAAAAATAAATTTGCATTTTTATTTTTAATTAACAAACTTATACTTAAATTCAAACAATTAATTTAAAATATTTTGTAATACATCCAAGCCATTAACTTCACTTTCCCTATTTCCAATCTCTCATAGAAACTCCTCGATTCAAATAAATTATCAAATCATTAAGTTTACTAGCATCTTTAATAATTTCTATATTTTATAAACTTTTAATAATTTGTGTATGAATAAAATAAAATTAAATATAAAATAAATTTATAAATTATATATATGATATATAAATGGTTTTTATTTTATATAGGTAACATAACTCATAATTTTGATTTAGTACGTAGATTTATAATTTTTCAACAAAAAACTCTGAATTATTTACATAAAGTTTTATATGTATATATAATAAAATTTATATATGCAATTTTAATATGGTTAAAAAAAGATTATAGTCATTAATTTATTTTATACTCATAAAATATATTTTTATAAGTATATATATATTATTTACCTACAATATTTTTACATTCATGAAATTATAAATCATTTTACTTAAATTTAAAATTGTCTGTATGCACAAAATATATACACGATTCTATATATATTTATAATATATATTTATGAAATAGTGTATAAACTTATGAGTTGGTGCATGTATAAAATAAAATTAAATATATATTATTAACATATACTATATTTAGGCATATAAAAATTTATAAATTATTTAAGTAAATATATAATTGATTACCTTCTTATTAATTGAGTTGAAAATTTTAATCAAATTTAGTATGATTCAATTTGCTTTAATTACCTTATTTAACGGCATCTGATATTCAGGTACTCGTGATGTGATGTATGAACGTTTAATACAAATAATAAATTTATCAAGAGAAAAAGAAAAATCGGACAGTCAGTACAGTAAGAAGCCAAAGAGGAAAAAAAACAGACGAAGTTGAAAGAGGAAAAGAGATCAATCAGTCCTCTCGTCTGTAGAATCCCACCCTTGTCCTCTCATTTCTCGATCTCCATATCCCTTCTCCATCAAACCCTAATTCGTCATTCTCGTTTTTCCTCGATTCCTTATCTTTCTGCATGACCATTGATTGCTGTGCTGAGTGCTAATATCCTCATTCAAAATCTGAGTGGAAGCAGTAACGGCGATTAGCCTGCAATATTCTTGAAACTTTCTACTTGCTCAAGCGACCTCCATGGAAGAAAACGGCTACGGCCCTCTTTACCATGCCTGAACACCGCAGCCACAGAGCCCGGGCACTCGACAAACCTAACCCAACTAACCCACCACATCAGAAAGTTGCCTCGAGGCAGCGGAGGGACGCGACTGCTGTCAGGAGAAGAGGGAGACCAAAGAGGGAGGAAAAGATCGGCGGCGTTGACAAGAACCACGAGGGCTTGAAGGTAACTCAGATCAAGCCTGAGGAAGAAGGAAAGAGGAGTCAGGGTCCGATGGATGATCACGGCAGTGGTGGTCGAAACTACGGCAAGGCTGCCGGAGCCGAGGAGGAGGGCAGTAACGCTCCTCTTCCAGAGAGGGTATATTTGATGCGGCTAACTGATAGTTTTTTTTTGCGCAATCGTCTAACTGATAGTTTACTGCCTTGGGCTTTTGTTTCTTTTGCCTTTGGTTTTGGAAGTGATGGAATTGGCAGTTTTTTTCAGTTTTCCCTTTAAAAGATTTATTCTTTTGATGATTCAGTAAGGATAGGACTGGCGAATTTAATGAAGAATCATTGTGATCTCTTTTTTGGCGTGTGGTTTCTTCCTTCTCTGGGTTTTGCAATTTTTTTCTAAAAAAATTGTTCTTGCAAAGTTTTATCTCCTGCCCATGGAAGAACTTTTGAGCCGAATGCGCTTTTGGCCTGCAGAACATTTTGAAGTTTGTGGCAGTTTGAAGTGTTTTATTCATAAGATGTAAATAAAATTCGTTTCCATTTCCTTGACAGGTCCAAGTTGGTGGTTCACCAGTGTACAGAATAGAAAGAAAACTGGGGAAAGGAGGATTTGGACAAGTTTATGTTGGTTGTCCGGTTGGTTCTACCAGTCTGACTGAACGAATTGGTCCTGGAGCTATTGAGGTACAGAATGGTCCTGGATGTCCTACCTCTGTGGAATTGTATTGCATGAATTTCCTTGGGGACTGATTTCCACGATCTTTACATATTAGGTTGCCATGAAATTCGAGCACAGAACCAGCAAAGGCTGTAATTATGGACCGCCTTACGAGTGGCAAGTTTACAAGTGAGATTCACTATGCTAATTAAGTTTCTGAAATGAAAATTTCTTAGAGCAGTACAGATTTTGCTGCCAATATTTTTATCTACAACGTCAGTTTGATACTTTCCATATAGTACCCTTGGTGGGAGTCATGGAATACCACGAGTTCATTACAAGGGCAGACAGGGTGACTTCTATATCATGGTATGTTAAGTTGATAAGCTTTGTATGCTCTATCATGCAGCCAGAGTTCTACATTTCTTCCATCATTTTTGTCTGAGAAAGCTATCTGATGTTTACAGGTCATGGACAAGCTAGGTCCTAGCCTATGGGATGTGTGGAATAACAACTCTCACACGTAAGTCCTTATCTGTGTGATTAAGAAGAGTTCTTTCTTTCCCCTCCTAAAACATGTCTAAGATTTTTTGTTGTATTTTTTATATCCAGCATGTCCATTGAAATGATTGCGTGCATAGCTGTTGAAGCAATCTCCATACTTGAGAAGATGCATTCTAGAGGGTAATGATTTTTATACGCCTTTTAAAGTGTTTCCAATGACATATATATATATATATGTATTTTTCTATAATATTATATTACATTTGTAATGCCATATCCTGATCCGATTGGTACAACATTATGACCATAAATAATGAAGTAGAGGCAGTATAACTCCATGAATCATCATATGCATCAAGCCAACAGAACTGTTTGCTTTTTGCAGATATGTGCATGGAGATGTGAAACCTGAGAACTTTCTGCTTGGTTCCCCTGGAACCCCTGATGAGAAGAAGCTATTTCTGGTTGACTTGGGTTTAGGTTGGTCAGCCTGCTTTAGATCATAAGCCTTCATCTGCTTTGCTAATGAAACTGCTATAACATTGTGTCTTGCCCTGTCTGATATTACAGCTACTCGGTGGAGAGACAGTTCAACTGGTCTACATGTGGAATATGATCAACGTCCTGATGTTTTTAGGTTAAGTGTAGAGATCATTTTGTTAGGATTCAAACTTTTTTATTTGGATATTATCTTTTTTCACATCATATATAGTGATTGAGGTGTTATGATACCTTGTCTCAGAGGGACAGTCCGGTATGCTAGTGTGCATGCTCATTTGGGTAGAACTGGCAGCCGAAGGGATGATTTAGAATCTCTTGCTTACACGCTTATTTTCCTTCTCCGTGGCCGCTTGCCTTGGCAAGGATATCAGGTTTCATTCCTACAACTTAACTGTTGTTTCTGCCTCTTTCTATAAGATCACTTATTGTCATGTTTTTTTCTAGGGAGATAATAAGGGCTTTCTGGTATGCAAGACGAAGATGGCCTCATGCCCAGAAACTCTCTGCTGTTTCTGTCCCCAGCCTTTCCGACAATTTGTTGAGTATGTGGTAAATTTGAAGTTTGATGAGGAGCCTGACTATGCCAGATACATCTCTCTTTTTGATGGAATCATTGGCCCAAACCCAGATATTAGACCAATAAACACTGATGGAGCTCAGGAGGTTATCTATTCATTTTCTTTGATTATTCTTTGCATGGATGTGATACCCCTAGAACATACTTCTATCTCATGAAATCTGGAAAATACTTCATTATTCTTTTTGGGGATAACATCTATGAATGGTTTCTTTATATTTTGTAGCTCATTTATCAGGTTGGACATAAGCGAGGAAGATTAATGATTGATGAAGAGGATGAACAACCAAAGAAGAAAGTTCGGATGGGCTTGCCTTCAAGTCAGTGGATTAGTGTTTACAGTGCTAGACGACCCATGAAGCAAAGGTTTGATAAATTTTTCTGATTTATTTTCCATTGATTGGTATTTTTCCATTGCAATTGAGATTATTGCTTGAATTTGTCATAAATACCTCCAATATTCAATGAAAGGTAAATATTTGTTTTCTTATTCTTTGTTGTAGATATCACTACAATGTGGCAAATGGCAGGCTGGCCCAACACATTGAGAAAGGAAGAGCAGATGGCTTATACATCAGCAGTGTAGCTTCTTGTTCTAACCTGTGGGCATTGATTATGGATGCTGGGACTGGATTCTCTTCACAAATTTATGAACTCTCACAATTCTTCCTTCACAAGGTTTTTATCTTCTATGTTATGCATCTATTATATATTACTTTTTGCATGATTTGTCATGATGATCCATTGGCACATTGGCTCTTTCATCAGTTGTGATTGACAAGTTAAAATGTTTCTTTTCAACATTTGAAAGGAATGGATTATGGAGCAATGGGAGAAGAATTACTATATCAGTGCAGTTGCTGGGGCTGATAATGGAAGTTCTCTAGTTGTAATGTCCAAGGGTTAGTGAATTATCTTGGACAAAAAAGTAATGGTTAATCGTCTCATTCTCTGACTGATTTTTTTTCTTCGTTTGATAGGAATTCAATATTTGCAGCAGTCATACAAAGTCAGCGATGCATTTCCATATAAGTGGATTAACAAGAAATGGAGAGAGGGTTTTTATGTCACTTCGTTGGCAGCTGCTGGTAATAGATGGGTAGTTGTTATGTCCCGTGGTGCAGGTTACTCTGATCAGGTTGTATCACTAATGAGTGAACATATCCTTTATTGCCCTTGTCACTATACTTGAATTTGACCTTCTCTTTCTCCATATTAAATTTAGGTGGTGGAGCTGGATTTTCTATATCCTAGTGATGGCATTCATCGTAGGTGGGACAATGGATACCGCATTACTTCAACTGCTGCTACCCTTGATCAGGCTGCTTTTGTTCTCAGTATCCCCCGAAGAAAACCAATAGATGAAACTCAAGAGACGTTAAGAACTTCTACTTTTCCTAGTACACATGTTAAGGTGATCTGTTTTCTTGAGTTTTTTAATGTATGAGTACCTTTCTCCAGTAATAAGATGAAAATTTTGTTTTATTTATTCTTTGCAGGAGAAATGGGCTAAGAATCTTTACATCTCTTCTGTATGTTATGGTCGAACTGTTTCATGAGCTATAAGAAAATTGATCTCTGGAAAAGTCAACCATCAAGTGGAATACACATGTTTTGTTCCTACTAGGAGTGAAAGGTCTATTATGGAACTGATTGAGGAGCAATATAGGAAAAAATTCTTAATTCCTTATTGCTATCATTATATACTAAAACACTTCAGCACTATCTTCAGTGATGTCATATATCAACAAGCTAGTGTTAAGATTTTCATGTTCCCTATGATTTGAATATCCTAATGCCTGTTTGTTTTTGTAAGTCTGTAGTTTCAAAAGCGTCCTCTTATGCAGTTGTGCTGGCAAGGTGTCAGGTGTCTAGCATAGGTGGTAGTATCAAAAGCAGCAGTTTGAACTTCTGTCATGGATTTGAATATATCTAGGATATATTTGATCTTCCTTCTGATAAATTTTATGATGACCTGAAAGAGCTTGATATGTACAGTTTTAAGAGGACTATATATGCATTACTACTTTTTATATATTTAGCAGAAAAACAATTATTTCTTAACTTTTCCTTGCAACGGTTAATTTGAATAGAGGAGGTTGGGACTTTATTTTCCCAATTTCTGATAATGTGTGCTATGTATCATATTTTGTATGGATTTAATTCCATGACTCTTTTAGCTGCCAATTACCTTTTAGGAGCCAGTAGAATCAGAAATCAATTTATTATAGTAGGGAGTGGTTGCTTTAGCCATGAGCCCATGCACAAATTCTGAACTGTCTCACTACAGTTGAAGTACTTGCTGACCTAGTTATTTTCAACATTCTAAAGGTATATGATTTTAGCTTAAAGCTAGTGCTGTTTGATTCTCATGGCATGCTTCTAGTAAAATTTTGGTACTACCCTTCTTCTACGGGAAATATTTGATCCTAATTATTGAATTAGGACATTGATAATTTTCCCAATTTTGATGCATGTAACTTCCATCATTTTACTTGCAGATTGTTTGCCTGGTGGTTACCAACAAGCTCTTGCACCATGTTCTTTTGTTCTTAAATTGTTGTCTTGATAATGCACTGCTGTACTATTGGATTTTATCATCCAATAGCCTCTGATATGTTTTCCTTGTGGCATGTTCCCTATCCATAAATAGGATCCCAGTATGGTTCATCTATTTTGTGCGTTGTGTTCACTAATTGACAGGATCACAAATCAACCTGTGCTGGTCGGATGCACGGAGATCCAATAAGGTAATAATGGGACTCTAATTTTACTTGAGGATTAGATACTTTATTTGCTATGTACACTTATGGTTATGTCTGCCTGTTTGATGCGGATTTTCAGACTCAACTCAGCTTTTCATCCTTTGTTAGCCTTCAGGTAAAGCAACTCCTTGACTGATTGATCAAACTTCAAATTCCATTACTCTCCTGGAATTTTTGAAAAATGAATGTTCAGTTCCTGAGCTTGATGTTTTTGAACTTGTTGAGCTTTCTTAATGGGAGATGTTCAAGTCCCAATCCTCCTTATTGTGTTGTAAATCAACACCATTCTCGTACTAGAATGTAACCTTTGCCCTATTTTGAGTGTTGCAGAAAGCCCTTCTTTGCATCTGCAGGATCTCTCATATATATGAAAGCTGGGGCAGTAACAGGAGGATCAGTTAAATAGGTCTTCATCTTGCCCTGGAACATGACATGAAATATCTTTAAATCAAAAGTTCAAAAATAATGTTTCCACGAGTTAGAGCTAATTTATTTATTTTTTCATTAGCATGATATATCAGAGATTTCATTTAATGGGTATAATATTCTTATTTTCCTATCTGCTGCTAAATATAAACTTACATGTTCATATTATTAAACTAGTCTTCTTGGGTGACTTCACATGGGTCTTCTCTGGTCTACATATAAATCAATGGTCTCTATCTGTATATAATAAATCAACAAGAAAATCAGTTGTACTGCTCTATATATCAACCCTTTTTCTGTCTTCAACGTGGGATTTAAATTCCATCAGCTTAATAGGATTTCAGTTATCCCCATCATCCATCCCTTGCATGAGGCCGCAGTGGTTGTGATCACCATCTTCACAAGCTTCTGGCGTTGCCTCAGGGAGTTTAACCTAACCTCGATGAACTTGCAGTGTACTTTATTTCGGTTGTCCAACTCTGCCTGTTTGAAGACCATGTTGGTTGGAGATTATGATATGATATTATTTTAAGGTCATATTGAAATCGTGCAAGTGAACATAAAATTTAAAATGATGAGTTGGTGCGTCATATTGTGAATTAGCTTTTACTATTAAATTATATTTATATGATATTTTAGTAAAGATGCAATTTGATTCATTCAATCCGCCCCACTCATACTTCGTCCAATTTCATAATTTAAAAATGTGGGTACACCGAATTTGTTACCAAGTTGAGGAGATATGAATGAATGAAGATCTCATAAACTATAAACAAGAAATGAATGCTTTCAGCTAAACATTAGCTGAAAGTTGTCATTATTAATTATTATTCTGTTGACGGGCTGTGTAATGACCTCGTTATTATGAGTAGCTGTTAGTTTTTCATTTCTATGGGTAATTGATGGACCATTTTAATTAAGTGAAGACCACACCACCTCACCAGCATTAGTGTTATGATTATAAATTGCCCTGATTTATCATATTCGCAAAAAAAAATCTATTTGAGACCAAACAAGTTGGCTGAAAATGAAAGACTGCTTATATATATATATGTATATGCATGTAGAAAGAGGAGTTGGTGTGGTATGAGGTCTCCCTCTTTTTGCTAACGAGGGTACATGTAAATCTGCGTGTAACATTAGCCAATCTTCTTAGTAATAGTATTATTAGCCGGATCAGTTTTTTAGTGTTTTTAAGTATGGTTTTAATTGATTTAACATGTGAACCCACCAAAAATTAGACTATTTAACTCACTAGTCACTATCAAAACCCACATATTCACTATAACCCATCTCACTACTTTCAAGATCAAGGTTAATTTTTTTTAATATAAATTTTCTCAACTAATTGTTGATTAGACTTTCAATTTATGGTACAATGGCAGCCATTTCAAGCCCTAATATTGCTTGCAAGATTTTATATTTGATTTGTGGAGAATCTTCCGTTCATGTTACTGATGCAATTTATGTTTTGAATTGTTACTTGCTGCAATTATTGGAGGAAAAAATTGTGGTCGAAACTCAAGGGTTTGTGAAGGGTGACACTCTCTCTTAAATTAATGTATAATTTTGAATTTATTTTTATGTGTAAAATTGATGTATGATCAAACTTCATACGGAAGAAAAATATACGTTCACTATATATCATATATGCAATTCCTACTTTTTTTTCTAAGAAAGAAAACATTGGGAGAATATCATATTTTAATTCATTAACAATTCCCTCTCACTATTTTACCAATACAATGATTCAATATTATATTATTTTGTCGTCAAACCATAACTATTTAAGTCGAATCAAACCAGTCACTTCAAACGGTTCAACCTAGAACAATATACTCGGTTTCAGTTTCATTCTGCCTTTGATTTTAAAGTCGGTAATCACCAACACAGTAGTCATGACGCATAAAAGGACTAAAAAAAAAAGCAAAAAAGCAATAAGGTCGCATGAGTTGCTCACAAGATCTCAATCTCCTCTTTTGGACGCCCACGGTATGTTTGTGCCTAATTTTAATTATTATTTTAATATTTGGACTAAGTTGAATTAACGCATCATAATTTTATTTTGTATTATTCATTTTATATTTTTAAAAATATTTTATTAAATAAGTATTTTTATTCATCAAAGTGAATCCAACCCATTCAACAATTAATATCAATAGGGACATTGATGGATTAATTTGATATTTTATAGCATAAAAAAGTTTTATACACGGAATAAACTAAAAGCATATATATTAATTTGTTAGAAAATGATAAATATTAAATTATTTTAACAGTAATAAAATCTTGGAACCAACATTGACCAAGTAAAATATGAATTATAATTGTACACGTTTACATTTTTTTTTCTCCTTTTTCTTTTTTTTTTCACAAGCGAATAAAAAAGAAATTGAACTCGAATGGAAAACAGGCACCTAGTACGAGGAAGTTTTAAGCATATCGATAACTTGTCTAAATATTATTTTTATAATTGAATCATTGAATATATATTATGATATTTTGACAAAAAACATTGATCGTGTTACCATCCATAAAATGAGTAAAATTGTGTGTTTAGTATATGAAGAAAGTGTTATATTAGATTTAATAAATGAGGGTAATTTAATATTAAAAACCATAAAGATTATTAATTATAATAAATATCAAATAAGAAAAATTACAAAGTTATTTCAATGGCACAAAATAGAAAAAAAAAACCCAAAACAAAATAGCATCAACATCAAAGTGTAAATTCATTACAAGGACAGATAGGATGTTGAGACGGAGGTTTGTGAATCGTAGTAGTGAGCCCTGACTGACGTTGTAATTCTGAATATATCATGAATTTATCGAGCATCCCTGTCTCGTTGGCTCGCCTTGTTCGATGCCTCCAGAGGATCCCCTTGTAAGAAAGTAATCATCAGAGCTCGAGCACCACCGGGTCTTTCCCGGAACCGTAAAAAAAGCAAAAGAATCGAACTTTTCTAGTCCCACCAACCGAGGGAACTAGTAGAAAGCAGGAGGAGGTGGAAAAACCCAATGTCGTCATATTTCTCTCACTCTCTCTCAAAACCCGTGCAAAACGCGGAGACAAGCTTCCGTCTCCCACTCCCTATCTAAAAAAGTGAAGGGAGAAACGCGGGAAAAACATGGTGTCTCAGAGGCAGCATACATTCCTTTTCCTCCAGGTAATCTTCAATATTAATCCAAGTCAAGATCAATATTTGATTTATTAGCTATAATAATTCTCTGCACTCCACGGAACTTTACCCCATATTTCCGTTAGGAGCCCATTAAACTATACGATATCCTGCATGTCAGACACCTCAGGGACGGTGGTGAAACAGCGGAAGACCTACCCACTAATAAAAACAGCTGCTCGTTATTTTTTCCAAATCGACGGTTTAATTCAAACCCAGCTAAAAAGAACCACTGTTTTCCAACATGAGCAGCCCACGTTTTCACTTTTCTCATTTAGTTGCCAATATAAATTAGTCGGCTCGGGGTCTCATAGTTTCAGGGTGAACTCCTGTTTTTGGAACAGTTTCTGCTCCTTGTTTACTTGTACTTGGGTACTTGTCCGTTTGTTGCAGAGGAAGAGGAAGAGTTGGGATTCTTGATGGAGAGTAGGTTGCTTAATGGAGGGGCTGGGGTTGGTGAGGGCTTTCACGATGAAGATTGTGCCAGGGAGGATCAGATAATCACACCTTGGGCTGCTACTGTTGCTTGGTGAGCTGATGTTTTTCATGTCAGAAAGTCAAGTAATTTTATTCATCAGTTCTGTTCGATTATATTTCGTATCACTCCGAGCCGAATGCATCCTTAGAAGGACAAGGAATAGTTTTTTTCCTAGACTGTGGTCATTGATTGCTGGTTGATTTTGGTGGGATCTTTTAATAGCAAACTGTCCTGATGAATCTGGTCTAAGCATTCCATGTACTGTTTAAGTAATCTGGTCTCAACAGTCGTGATCTGGATGCGGTTGGTTATGGAATTCTGAATTCTTAAAAGGAGAGGTGGCTGGCTCTATTGAAGCAAAAGCAAGAATATGATACCATGAGTAATAAGATATAAACATCAATTTCGTCTTCCTGGCCTAATAGGTCAACATTTTCTAGATAGCTACTGGAAGTTGAACTCAGATTTAGCTATAATCTGAAACTCACTACTGTATTGTCTCTCTTCCATGAACAATATAATATGCCTATGATAAAGCATTCCAATTTCACTTATTTCCATACCACATCTTGAGGTCATTCCATATAAATGGACCCACCCAGAAATTTCCATTTGCATAACTGAAGTTTTATGCATTGTCTGGATAATTGAATTCATTCATTTATTGGTATCTAGGAAGTGGATCTCATGCAATATTGGTAAAATGGACCTTTATATAACATAAATTTTGATGTCTTATTAATATCTTCTTTGCTAGATCTGTGGGTCATTGCCATGGCTGACACTGTTGTTTATACGTGATTTCTTCATTGCCATGTCTGCTATATGAATAAAAAAAGTATAATCTGTGCAATATTCTTGGTTCAGTGGCTACACTTTGTTGCGGGATCCTCGCCATAACAAGGGATTAGCATTCTCTGAGAAAGAGAGAGATGCTCATTACTTGCGAGGACTTCTTCCCCCAGCAACCATGAATCAGGAGCTGCAGGTATATTTTCTGCTTTGACATGTTTATATATCATTGAAAACAATTTACCTAACTATGAATTTCACTATTCAGGAGAAGAAGTTGATGCACATGCTTCGCCAGTATAAGGTTCCACTTCAGCGTTATATGGCCATGATGGATCTCCAGGTAAATTATCACTTGCTGCGACCTGCCCCCAACTCCTAATGGTGTCTTTTTCATCATCATGCAGAACTCTTTTTGTTCTGGTCTTCTTTAAGTAAGACCGATGGAAAGGAAAAAAAAAAAGGCATGATTGGGACAACTTTAAACCTTATTGAGCTAACCTTTGTGTATTTGGTTAGTTGGGTCCATATAATTCTGTATACTAGGTGAGGCAAATCTAAAAATAAAAAAAAAACCAACGGAGCGCCTATCTAAAACCAATTTCAATTGGATATTGTTGAGAAAATTGATCCTACATTGACTAAAATAGAGATGTTTGTTGGTATATAAGATTTGGAGATTTCTACCACTTGTTAGTAATGACTTTTAAGTGAATATAAGCCTAAACTCTTATTGACACATGTAATTCTCTAACAGATATTACCTGAGACAAAATTGAAAAAAATGGTAAAAACGAAATAAGGGGCAGCAAGTCTTAGACCAAAACTCATTTCTCATGTTATGTTAACCATTAAGTCATTCAAAAATCTTACTCCGGTAAGAAATGCTCTTTGATAATAAGTATGTAGCTTTCAATCAAGAAAGAAAGGTCTACTATGTGATTTTCTGCTTAAATGATTTGATTTTCACAAGAAAGAAACAATAATATTTCTGTTGAGTTAGATTGAAGAGTCAGAACAATATTGGATGATGATCTTTGCAACTAATCCTGTGACTATTTCCAATTTAATTATGCAGGAGAGAAATGAAAGGTTATTTTACAAGCTCCTTATTGACAATGTTGAGGAACTGCTTCCCGTTGTGTACACTCCAACAGTGGGCGAGGCTTGTCAGAAGTATGGCAGCATTTTCAGGCACTCTCAGGGTCTCTACATCAGCTTAAAAGACAAGTATGTGATTGTTTTCTTATTCAACTTTGTTTTTCAATAATTAATCAGAAAACAATTGCATTGTGGTACTCAATCCTAATATAATATATCAAGTCAATCATGTCATGTCATGTTACAATGAGGGGCAATTAATGTGTTGATAGGTTTTTTGCATTAGGTTACTTGTTCATGTTCACACCTATACTGTTACAGGGGGAAGACACTCGAGGTCCTAAAAAACTGGCCCGAGAGGAATATTCAAGTGATTGTTGTGACTGATGGTGAGCGTATCTTAGGTCTTGGTGATCTTGGTTGCCAGGTATGTTTGCTGCTCTATTGACTTCTTATTGCCAGCAAGAAAATGATACTGTAATTTATCTTTTTCTCATGTGCTTATTTCATCTATTCTCTTTCAGGGGATGGGCATTCCTGTTGGGAAGCTTTCACTGTATACTGCCCTTGGAGGTCTTCGTCCTTCAGCAGTAGGCTTCAATTCCATATTATTTTACTTTATATACGCTCTGCAGTTTTTTATCTTCTCCACAACTTTACTGAACATAAGTATAGATCACACACCGAATGAAAATTCAACATTTTATGCACACAGATAGGAAGATCAATTGAACTTTAAATTTATGATTAGCCCTCTACAAAAAAAAATGCAGACCTTATTATTCAATGTGTTTCATCTTCTCTCCAGTGCCTGCCTATAACAATCGATGTGGGAACTAACAATAAGGACTTATTGAAGGATGAGTTCTATATTGGCCTCAGGCAGAATAGAGCAACTGGGCAGGTACACCCCAAATCAGGACACCTTTTTAGGGGATTTTACAGGTTTTATGGTTAGTATGCTGAAGTATTCCTGTTTCTTTGCTGAAGGAATATGCTGAACTTCTAGAAGAGTTCATGTCTGCTGTAAAGCAGAACTATGGGGAGAAAGTCCTTATTCAGGTAACATTCAATTCTTCTCCATCAGAAATATCTTTATATTAGTCTATCTTTTTTATTGATATACATTGACTTATAATGGAACCTGAACTTTTTCCTTCAGTTCGAAGACTTTGCAAATCATAATGCTTTTGAGTTGCTTGCAAAGTACAGAAGCTCACACCTCGTCTTTAATGATGACATTCAGGTAAACATGTTTCAATTTTATCTATAATTCATTCCAATAGTGCTTATGTAAGTAAATTCGATTTTTTTTAAACTTTCCTTTCCTCTTAAGTACAGGGCACAGCTTCAGTGGTGCTTGCAGGGCTAATATCTGCTCTTAAATCAGTGGGAGGGAAATTAGCCGATCAGAAGTTTTTGTTTCTAGGTGCAGGAGAGGTTTGGCTTGTGCCTTTGTTTAATTTGCTGCATCATGATTTCTTGTTTTACAGGTTTGATGTAGAAATCAGTGACCCATTAAAAAACTCAGTTTCTAATTCCAGTGTCCCTCTTTTCTATATTCTGTAAATCTGTTTAGGCGGGAACTGGAATAGCAGAGCTTATAGCTCTCCAGATCTCAAAACAGGTATTTTGTTGCTATATTTGATGGATTATTAGATTATTCTGCTAACATTTTGATTAAAACTGTTGGATAATCTTAATTACCTGTTTCAGACAAAAACTTCAATAGAAGAAACCCGCAAGAAGATTTGGCTTGTAGACTCTAAGGTAGGAGTGAGACCAGGAACTTATGTTTTTCTATCTGTTCAAAGCACTGCTCTTAGCACATGACTTGTGATATAAATTACGATGCTGGCAGGGGCTAATTGTTGCATCCCGAAAAGAGTCTCTTCAACACTTCAAGAAGCCATGGGCACATGATCATGAACCTACCAAAACACTTCTTGATGCAGTAAAGGTGTGAAATTCATAAATTAAAAATTAAAGAAAAATGCATTTTCTTGTTTTAGTTCGCCACCAATGATTACTTATTTATCCCTAGAACAATCATTATTAAGTTCTGTCATGGTTGTATCTGTTTGATCATATTAGGACATCAAGCCAACTGTACTGATAGGATCCTCTGGGGTTGGAAAAACGTTCACCAAGCAAGTGGTCGAGGCTATGGCTTCATTCAATGAGGTTTCTGTTCTTTTTCTTGCACGCATAAAATTACAAGATAGCTTTACTTTTACTTGTTAATATTGTGATAGCCAAGGTTATCTTATGAAGCAAGGATGATGGGATTATAGTGCATAGGGATGATGCTGTTTATTTCTGGTAATGAGAAATTTCTGGTAATGTTCTCATTTCCTCCATGCAGAAACCTATAATTCTTGCTCTCTCCAACCCGACATCCCAATCAGAATGCACAGCTGAGGAAGCTTACACATGGAGTGAGGTGCCTAATATACCTTAATCAGCCTAAAATTTTGTATATTTCTGTTAGATGAAGCCATAATATTCAAATTATTGATGAGCATGATTCATAAACTGCAACTTGTACCTATCTGCAATTTGCAGGGTCGAGCAATATTTGCCAGTGGAAGCCCATTCGACCCTGTCAAATACAACGGGGTGACTTATGTGCCCGGACAGGTTTCCAACTCACTCTCCACTTGATGCCACACATGTTCATTGCTTGTACATATAGTTCATTTTATCTTCTTGATTATTTGCTTGATTTCATCTTGCATATTAATTGTTTGAGGCAGGCAAATAATGCATACGTATTCCCTGGATTTGGTTTGGGTCTGATCATATCAGGTGCCATCCGTGTGAAAGATGACATGCTTCTTGTTGCCTGTAAGTTCTTGCAAATGCACTACGTGAGGACTCTTCTCATTTGATAATATTCTCCTCAAGCTGTACTGATTCGAACTTTGCCTCTATTTTCCTTTTCACTGGTATAGCCGAAGCATTGGCTGCTCAAGTGACAGCAGAGAACTTCGAGAAGGGACTGATATACCCTCCATTCTCCAACATCAGAAAGATATCTGCCCAAATTGCTGCAAAAGTTGCTGCTAAAGCATATGAGCTCGGTCAGAAGCTTGACCTATTTCCCTCTTTTGTGCATAATTAGCATTAGAAGATATCAAATTCCTCTTTTTCATGGGTATTTTGCATTTCATAGGACTTTGGTTTTTTTTTTTTGTTTTTTGAGTTGTGAGATTTTGATTTGCAGGTCTGGCTACCCATCTTCCTCAACCCAAAGATCTCGTTCGGTATGCTGAGAGCTGCATGTACAGCCCGGTGTACCGCAGCTACCTTTGAAGTCACAGAGTTTGTTCTTCCTGCGGCAGATTCTTTAACAACGTGCAATATCGACCCCCCTCTATTTCATAGCATACGTATGTGTTTGTTTCCTGCTCGAATTCGAGCAGAGCAGATCAGATCAGAGTGAGTCTTACAGATCTGCATTCTCCATGTCTAGAATCCTATGTTTCTGAATAAATTCTTTTTTTGTCAAGTATATGCTTAATTGCAATGGCAACAAAATCATAGCATTACGGCAAGATGTGAAGAGCGCCATACCTGTTTAAAAAGGGAGACACTTTTGTTAGATTTTATCCCTTCTTTCTCCATATAAGTCGCCACTTCCATCGCTTTATATTGTTGCAATGTCACAGGCAACGTTCACACCATTATAGCAGCAAGAAAGCAAGCGAATTACACTTTTTCATAAAACATTTGAACTCAATATCATTTTCATTTTTTGTATTAAATATTTAAAATATTGTATTTTATCATTATTTTTTTAATAAAATTACAAGTACGGACTTTCTTTGTTATTTTATTCGCTGTATTTTTGTTCAAAATTTTCCAATTTAACTTAATTAGTTTATGGTTGCCAAGTTTTATCATAATTTTCGTAATATTATTTATGGTAACAGAATTAAATAAATATCTCTAATATTTTTATAAGTTTTGTTCCTAAATTAGTTGTATAAATAAAAAAGTGAAGTTTCTCTTTAATTGCGGATTTATATACCTCCTTATTTATTTACAATATATTTACCATTTTAATATTTTTACTTTGCCAAGTGTTTCTATGTTCCATTTAAAATTCTCACATTTTCATCTTATAAGTTAAGATTCCCAATAATTTTTTCTCAACACATTTCAAAAATTTGATTCGTACTATTTAAATATTTTATCTAAATAAAAAAGTATTTGTAGTTTATACATGATCTCATATTTCTAACTATTTTAAGTCATAAGTAATTATTTTCACTTATTACATGAGTTTTCAACCAAGCCTATCCAAATATGTCACTATAGTTGCTATATTTCACTCCTAGGTCTAGCAATGTAAAACATGTCTTCAACTCTTCAAAAGTCTTTTCACTTCTTTTATCTCATTAATAGTCCACTCCATTACGTGTTAACTAGGTTAAGGGACAGTAAGCGTTAAGTTCTCCACAAACTTCTGAAAACATTTCAGATATAATACCATACCAGAAGTTTCACATATAATATTAACCGCGCTTTTACTAAAAAAACTATTGTTAAATAGAGAAAGGAATTCTGAGCATTGGGGGTACAACTGGGTTGTAAATCGGTTTAAATCTAAAGATTTGATTAAATAGATAAAACTACTAAAATAAATTAAAGAGATTTTTAATGACCATGAATAAAGGGTGCACAAGAAAAAAAAACAACTAAAATTGGGATCGAATCGATTTAAAGAAGAATTATATTAATTTTTAAGAAAATTTAAATAACTTATAAAATAGAATATTTTTAGCATAATATTGAGCTAAGAACCCGTCGAATAGGAGGTGAACCAATCACGTGATAGTTGAAACTTATCAAACCAACTCATAGTAGTAAAATTACTCGAATTCTAAAAGGTGCTAAACATATACAAATGAGTCGGTTCTTGTATTCATTCAATTGTAAATTGAATGTATATATTTTTAATATTTTTATTTTCTCAAAAACTGGACGGAAAAGGGGTGGAGTGGGCAAAAAATCACTGAGCCAATTGAGAAATTCACGAAAAAATTAGTTCGTTGCAGTGCAGACCGATCGACATGCACTCAAAACATGGGACACATACGCGCGACCATATCATATTTCTCGAATCAGAGCTTCAATATAGCCCTTTTTCACAGCCTCAGAAGGCAAGGTCAGGTCCTATAGACTCCAGGGGAAGTCAGCTAATTGACAGCAACTTCCTTTCCCAAGGACCATTAGAGAAGTGCCGACAGAATCAAACAATGAAACAGCTCTAACGGACCGAAGCTGCCCTGTTTTGTCTGAGCTAAATTCGACCAAATTCAGCCCTCCCCAGCCAAACCAAGCCTCCCGACACTGCCACGGCCCTACGGCCTCAACAGAGCTGAAAGGTAAGCTAATTTGACCATTCTCAATAGTTGCAAATTGGGGTTAAAGAGAGAAAATGCTGTATTTCACTAACTAAATTCACCCTCGATTTGACTTCAATTGTAGCGATTATTGATCCTACAAGGGATCTAAGTGCAATTAATCGATAAATTTTGAGCCTTGGTTATTATGTCAAATCTTAATTGATAAGGATACCCCAAATTCTGTATAGACACATGTGACTGGAACGCTAACAAGAGAGAGCTCGTGTAAACTTGGAAAACCGACTAGGGACAAACACGTAACAGTTATCGGGTGAGTGAGCATATTTAGTATTATATCTAGTTAAGGTGATGAGCAAATTTAAAGTTAAAAACCAACTTACCGACGGTAAGTAAGATTATCTAACATTATACCCGGTTGGTATTATTAACTTTATTGGGGAAAGGAGAAACTCACTTAACGGTAAGCGTAGATATTATCACACCCATTGGTGTGATAAAGTTGAAAAATAATATTTTTGTTATAAGTGTTCTTACTATGTGCCAATTTTTAAAAGATTTGGTAAACTTTTTAACGGGAGCTAAAATAGCTAATATAAGTCAGATGCCTCAGTTTTTGAACTTATGGGGTCAAATGCCCGGTTTTAGATAATCACGTGTAGTGGGCCAATGCTAGTGGACACGAGAATGAGCTTGTAAATAAACTTGAGTAAAGAAAATTAATGAAAATTTCTAATGAAATTATTATGTAATTTCGCCATGGTACTGAGTTAGAACTGATAACTGTAAATCGGGTTTATGGTTGGGACTGTTTTACCACACCAAATAAATTGAAAATGAATAAAACTAATATTTGGGGTTTGGTTTTGTTGCACTTTGAAATTCAGATTTTCCGTGTTACGAGTAAATATGGATTGCCATGGGCCGTATCATCATTCCTAGAGCTTAAATTTCAAGGAAGTTGTCAACCACTTATTTTTTCTAGATGTATTTGATGGTGAAATTTTTGGAACATATCTACAAGCTGGAAATTATCATTCTCAATAAAGTTTAAGTGGAGTGATGTTCCTATGTGCATGTTTGTCCACGTGTTTAGGATAAAATATTTTTTTAGAAAATTTTTAATTTAAAGTATTAAGTTGAAAGAAAACTCATAGTTGACTATCAGTTATTATTACAATTTGTAGTCAATCTTTTGGATGTTTTTTATTTTTGCCATAATCCCATCTTGAATTGATAGGCATAAAAGTGCAATATTTATATATATGCCTGAACGAATTTATTGAGATGTAAATCTAATTGATTATATATTACACTTAAATGTGCTGAATGTACTCAATAGTCTATCTGTTTAATCTTTTGGACCTGAAAACGTATGCCAGTATTTACAGTTATAGTTTCCAAAGGAGGTGAGGAAGGCATTGGGCTGTACTATGCTGTACCCGTGTTTCTTATAGGCTAAAATCTCGAAATAATATGGCAGGTATAGTTCAATTTAGGCCATAGTTGGCATGGCGTTGCTTGGTGTATATTGATTGAGGCTTTCCACTAGCTTGCCACAAATGAAGCTGCTTTAAGTTAGAGGAGGGATGCTTACTGATTGTATGGTAATTACATCTGCATTTGTGGTGCTTGAAAATACAATTGGGTTATCTATCAAGCTAGGATGAGTGTTAGTTTATTTTTCATGTTTCAACATGCCATCCATCAACTTACGGTAGCATATATTGTTTGACAGTGTTTAGTTAATTAATATGATCGTAGAGATGTATGGCTTTAATTAATGTGATCATAAACTAAAGCAATATAACTTTTTTTAAAAAATTATATGCCATGCCATTTCCTATGATCCAGTGGACAATTTGACATTGACTACAAACACGTGCTGCCATGGCGGAGTTCATCCTATCATTAAATTTATAATTCTCGGCCAACAAAGCGAAAATCTGGAACATTCGAATTCCCATGCTTGATATGCCATACCCACTAGTCACCTGTCTCCCATGCTTTCAATAACAAATTTTTTTCCTTGAGATTTCTCCCCCTGATAAAAAGGTTCAGCAAGGATAAAAAGATATCTCTCATCAGATAATTGAAATCTAAGTCATCCAACCGGAAATAAGCCTCATGATCAATAGAATGCAACAGGAAATAACAAACCAAAAGGTCAAAGCCTTCTCTGAAGCACGTCTTACCTCAACTAAGACAAATTACATTTGAAAAATGTTTCAAGCAATCCTTCCATCCAAAAAGAGGAAAAAAATCATGGCATCCTAATCAGAAGAGGATTGGTACAGCGAAAAGGACTGAAAGAACCAAACTATTTGATGACTGGGTTAGACCTATCCTCAATGACCGGACTCTCTACTTTAATGTTCCTTATCCTTCAGTGAAGAGTGAAAGCTTTGAAGAACTCACAAGTAGATAGTGAGGCATTAAGTTTTCAACTAGCATCTTATCTGCTTAGCCGGTAACTCCGTCCGGTAAAAGCCGAACCTGTTGTCCTTTCAGGCTCCACCCGAGCATTTGCTGGACGTCCTAGTCTATATCTTGCCACGAGTTTATGTCTGAGATTCCTAGTTAAGGCGCTTACTATAGGAACATGGTAATTACACATGCAAACTGAGGAGGAAGGAATGAAAATACTCTAGTAGAATAGAGCAGCTATTATATAACAGAAATGCATACAAACAAACACCAAGCTGTCTCCCAAAAATCAATTTGCATCCTTTATAATCCACAGAAGCCAAACAAATTTGAATACATTCAATGGTACACAACAAAGAAGATAAAACAGATGTGTTTTTGGAAAAGGGTAAATGGTTATATAATGGAATTGAAAAGTATCCATGGAGGACCAATTTGTGGTCGCAAACCAAATGCAAATTCTGAAATAGAATCATACCATCTGTTACAAGGATGTAACCAATAAATAATCAGTAAATTAAAAGGCGGTTTTTCAACTAAATTGTTTCCTCAACTGGATATATGTTTAAGCAACTTCAATATACCACATATTAAATCTATTTGGGTAGGAGATGCCACTTACTATTTCTTGATGTAATTAACAGTGAAAAATAGTAATAGCATGTGATAGATAAAAATAAAATAAAAGGATACATCCATCTTGGTGTCCTCAATACTTCCCTTCCACTGGCAAGTGGGTGAAGAACCGTGAGAAAGTAATATAAATGCCCTGCAATGATCCCTAGAAGATCTGGTATTATGGGTGAACCAAAAATAACATCCAAAACAAGCATTGCCCAAGGGAGGTAAAAGGCCTGCAGATTTTCACAGAAGCTAAGTAACAGTATGCATATATAAGCAGTATAAGAGATTATTTTGAATGAAGTCCACTTACTTTGAGAGCAACAAGACCATATATATTAATTTGGGCATTGGGATATTCTCTACTCCAGACATATAAAAGCATAAAAACCAATGAGACTCCTAGGAAGGGAGTATAAAGAATCGGGATAGCTGCCAATGCCTGGAAAACATTATCAATTATTGAAAAGAATTGCTCAGTGGACATCCATGCCAAGAAATCTGAATTGAAAACATAGTGGCAGGGAAAATTCTCATGCAAGATACATGAAAAGAGTCAATAAGTTAGTTATTGAAAGTGAACTACATTTAACACTGACCAGCAATGATAATGCCCCAAAAATCATCATCCATAGGAAATCCGCAGTCCGCCTTTCAAATGGACCCTGTTCCAGCTGAACTCCATATCTGGCTCTGCAGCCCAGCAGGAACACCATAATGAAATATTTAAACAGAAAAAGGAATAATTTCCTAATAGTCAGATTATAGCATTAGGATCAGGGCATAGGTTCTTTGCCATATTATGACATTTACTAGAATATATCAGTATTTATTTCTGATATACTGTACTCACATCATGAGAAGCCGTATGCCAAAGTTCACAGAAAACTCCCCCAAGAAAAAGAAATTAGTAATGAGCCTCCACACCTATGGCAAAGAAATAAAGGTAGATATGATAAAAGGTATGCAGATGGAAGCAGATATTGCAGTATGGTAAAAGCAAAATACCGAGAATACCTAACAAATCGGAAACCTAAGAGCAGGAACACAGACATCAATAAGACCTACAAACTTTTCAGACAAGAACAAAGTCACCTATTATATTTTTATCAATGAAAAATTCTCACTAAGGTTTCATACACCTTTAAAAGTCTGTAAAAATCACATATGTAGAGGAAACAACTAGGAGGAAAAATTGTTGTCTTAATGTTCTGTGTATATTGAACTATAGAAAAACACTCAGACTCGAAGAAAATGATAAGCAGGTAAAAGAAACAAAAATAAACTTCAATGAAATACATCAGTTAGAGCCAAATCAGTGAAGCACATAAAATGATCACCTTTAATATTGCAAGAAGTAGGTATCAATTTGATCAACATTTCATAGTAATGAGATGATATGCCTTTTTACTGATTGACACTTATATATGAAACCACAGACGAACTCCATTATATACCTGAAATTGATAGAACACTGCTCTATACCATAATGCAGCATATAGCGGATTAAATAGTCCCAGATGGTATAATATTGTAGATGCCACACATAGAGTCCCGAAACCTTTGCTGATCGGTGGAAGTGATTGGTACCACCTGAAAGAAGTAGGAAGCAAGTAATATGAATGATATTCAACATTATCCATGAAATAGAATGCATGAAACAAAGCAACTTGTCCAAAATTTTAATAATGAGATATGAAACAGTCAATGGGCAGGTTATCACTATTTTCATAGCTCTCCAGATTAGTTCCTAAATTTGAGACCACGTATATGATGCTTAAACAAATTGACCAATATAGCAGCAAGAAATTCACTCAAAATTCGAAACCATCTCTCATCTATATGAAACTCTATAACCGCCAGACATGAGCAATAACCTGAATATCAGGGACGGGACAGAACCTGACCATACTAATGCTGGTAATAAGTATGCCATAACATACATTGCAAAATCCTCTCATGGGATGTTCTTTCTCGCTTACAGAAACTGTCAGCAGCTCAAATAATCATAGACGAATATGTATATTGTCTTCCGATGTAATGAGAAAAACCAACATGTCATTTTCCTAAATATACAATTAATAATTTGACCATTAATACTTCCGAATTTCACAGTTCCGGCGCATCATGTGCATTCAGAGAGTCCTACATCATATTAGCAACAACGAAAAACCTAATAGAACTTCAACTGTCATCAATCACCACCGTATCCGAGGTAAATTATACTAAATAAATTGGGAAAGCGAAGGGATATAGCTGAATATGGCGAAAAAACGCTGATCTCTTGTAACAGTTAAGGGACGGAACAGGGAAGAAGGAGATGATCGTTATACATCGCGATTCAGAGCAAGACATAGCTTAAAAGAATATAGAGAGAGCAATACTCTGCCGGAGACGACATTGGAGCGAAGCAAACAACAATTCTAACCGATACGACCTTGCAGCTGCTTCAGCTATTCCTCTTCTCTATTTCTGACTCTGGAAGTCTGGAGGTTTCTTGAAGAAGAAGAAGTTTCCTTGGCGAGGGTGAGGGGACCACCTTATGACCTGGTTACGACAACTATAATGAGACACGTGGCATGGCAATATAAACATTTTCCAATCTATGGAGGATATCATGATACCTAATTGTGCAAAAAAAATCATTAATCATATTCTAATTTATATATACATATAAAAAATTATATTTTATTAATTTTAGCTAAACTAAAGAGGTGGTGAAACCTATCAGGTATGTACAAAACATGACACCAATGTCATGATTTGGTACATTAAACACGTTATTTATTTGTAGCCCCTTGATTAAAAGATGCTCCAAAAAAATGTACGTGTTACATCAATTCATCTTAAACACCAATGATTGTTGATGTGTGAATTTGATCACCTGTCTTAATATTAAAAAAAATGAGAAAATATGAAAAAAAAGCCCAATTGAATGGAGTGTTTTAAATAATGAAAATATGTAAGTTGGGCTAATTTGGTGAATACATAACAAAAATATAAGTATAATTAGTGATTAAAAATAATTATGGATGGTTTAGCTAAGTAGGTAAGAGACTAGTATAATTGATATTTGAGTTAGAATGGATCAGAATTAAGATTAATGTGTAGATTTAGAACTATAAATAAAATAATTCTAAGTTGTAAATTCTATTAATTAATAAAAGTAAAAAATAATTACAAGCAATTAGGCTTAGTATCTTCAATTTCTACAATAATTTTACTCTAATTTCTCTCGAGAGTATCACCATCTGAAATTTCTACCATTCCGAGTCTCTTATGTTTCACAAGCTTGATTTCAAAAAAAATTGAAAAAGTATGAAAAAACCCTAAAACTAGATAAGGAAGACATGAAGAATACGCTATTATGATGTCACTTTAGGGAAGAGGCTCTATCGGTCACTTTACATAAACACATCTTTTTTGCAAGTACAAGGATGCAAAGTAAGGCTCGAACTTGGGTACGCTGAAAGGAGAAATATATTTATATTAGTCGCAAGATCTTAAAAGTGGTATCATAGATAAATATACTCAATTCAATATGTATAAATTTGAGAAATTGGACTGGGTATCGAAAACTATATAAATTATAAACTATATTGAGAGATAATATCTAGAGCGGAATTTTATAAAATAAAATTTAATTCAAGTTATTCAATAAATTAAGTTTAAATAGCAAATGAGAATTTGAATATAATTCATATAAAATTGTGATTTTTAAAAAGTTAGCTTATATAGTTTCAATTTGTTTTTGTATAATACATTATATAAATTACTAATATAGTTAAAGAGTACAAAATATTAATTTTGAAAAATATAAAATTAAAAAAATAATAAAATAATAAAAAAACATTGAGTCTGTCATCGAATTCAACCTCACTCATGTATCATACACCAAATTTACGATTCGTAGATTTTAAATTTCCAAAATCATATTTAAATCTAATTGGATAAAAAATTATTATTAAACAAAAAATGAAAATATAAATCAAGATTTAAAAATTAAACTAATTTATAATTCGGTTTAAACTATAAATTTAAATGATTGATAAATTAATAAAATTACACTTTAAGAACTCCGTTGACCATAAATCAAGGATTAGGAAATATTCTATTGAGAACCTATTTGAAATGGGTATGAGGCACAAACTCCTAATATTTAGAAGTAATTATATAAATTGAAAAATAGAAATTATTAATTTCAATTAATATAAAATTAAACAAGCAGTTTTTAGAAAAAATAAATTGGGATAAAAATATGTCAAATTGGTGATGAACAGGAAAAAAATAACTGAATTGCTCATAGTATTAAAACTCTCTAAGTTTTAGAATGAGCTAGATAGAAAATAAATAATGTTGAGTCCAATTTATAGGAAATTGAACAAATTTTTTTTAGAAAAATAAATTGGGATAATAATCGGTCGAATTAGATGTAAACTAATAAAGAAATAGTCAAAATCGGTCAAAATGACCAATTTATTCACAAAAAAATTGGTTTGTTATAATGCGAACTATTTAGTGTGTATGTCGAGCACATTGCACACGTTTCACGCGCGGTGGTGCATGATGCACCCACATGCACGTGTGTGCTTGTCACACCCCAACTCGACTCGATCAGAGTCTTGTGATCAATTTGCCACCCTTCCTTGAACCGTCCTGGCATCCTTACCTTTTAGTTCATGGAAGGTAAACGCATACCCAATACACATGTTTTCCACAACAATTTAAAAATTTGAATGTCATAGTATACAACTCACCTTAAGAGTTCGAGCATTCCTTCGTACTTCAATTCCACCTGGCTTGACCCTTTCTTGAAAGAGGTTAAGAAAGGGTAGTGAGTGCATGACTATGTGAGGAAAAATTTCTACATCAACTAGTTAGTCAAATATTTTCATTTATTAGCAATCATGGTCCATTTCATTCAACATCCACCCTTTTATCATAAAAGGGTTCACTCAATCGCAGATTAGCCTCTGACTGCACCACTTGTAGTCCGGAACGCCTTTAACGACCACCCTAATAGACACATGTGTCTTCTATCCTGAGTTTGAGTGGACATCAGTTGTGCGACCCTCAGACCCGAGCCATGCTTTGTGTCCGCAATGTGGGACGAGACCTCTTCCCCCTCCGACCTCGGTCTTAGTGCGCGTGAAGCTCCAGTAGCTTTTTTGACATACTAGACGACGAATTACCCTTATGCTCCCTGGGTCATCCAACAGCCCTAAGAACCACCGCTACCCATACTAGGCATCTTGATGGCTTCGTATCTCATGCATGCAAAGTCAATAGTCTTGTTAGTTATGACCATTATCTTTGGTATACCGACCACACGAGTCTGTTGGCTCGGCTTCGGCCCCATGCCTACCAGCCCAATGGATTTGACAACCCGGCTTCGATGTAGTAGCTGCTTGGTCAAACAAGCCCAACAACCCGACCTTGGTTCAATAGCTATAACACATAATTATCCATTATAAATGTTTTTGTCACTCCCCGACCTGGTTTGGTCGGAACCCCGTGAACAACCCATCACTCTCCTTAACCTCGAGGAGTCATTCCTTCCCAAATTGTGCAGAGTCAAGCGTATTATCTACCATCGTTCCCTAGAATGACATTATACAAAACTGATAGTGTTAATAGTACCTCAGTTTAGAGGCTTGGCGAGGGAAGGTCTTGGATAACCATCTCTTTCCTGAAAAGAAATGTTAAGGGAGGGAGTGAGTCTTTTAACTTATAGAGTGGGGAATCTCAAAGATAGATTTGTTTGGGCTTCTCATTAATTCGTAGTGCTTCATCCATTTTCAGTCCTCATAGCGTGTCGTTCATGGAATTAGGTTGACACACAATCACATACCCTTTTTATCACAAAAAGGGATTACACGTTTACAAAACCATCCTTGATGGTTTTACTTATGGACTGAAACACCTTTACTGTCTATCCTAATAGAAGTCCGTGAATTGTACCCTAAGCTTGAGTGGGCATAGGTTGTCTAGCAGCCCTCAAAACCACCACTACCCCATAACGGGCGTCTCAATGGTTCTGCATCTCATGCATGCACAATTAACACTTTTCATTAGTTATAGCCATCATCCTTGGTGTTACTAGCCCAACGGACTCGACAACCCGACTTCGGCTTTGTAACTACTAGCCCAACGAGTTTGATGACCCGATTTCGGCTCTATAGCTACTAACCCAACGAGTTCGTCTGTTCGGCTTTGGCATCGTAACTAAATCACACATAATAAACCAATTCTTATGAGAGTTTTCAAGCACATAAGCCTTATCTTGTTTATCGACCTACACTCATGCCCAATGCGCTTGGGCCCACTCGAACGGTATTAACCCGACTATTGCATGTCTTAGGCAATACCAAGATAACCTCCCAAAATTTTTAAGCTTGCTCAATCAATTAGGGGAGGGCAGTCGCAGAAAACCATTTTCAATGCTGGAATACTGTACTCATTAGCCCAACCGGGCGTGATGCTAAACCTAATCAGCCGGGGCAACATGACTTGCTCCCACCGGTGTCTTGGCTGGCCACACGCTCTTGTGCACGATCCTTGAACTACTCGTCCTGTAAGGTCTAAGTATTCATATTAGAACAATTTGTAGGAAAACCCCCATAATTGTCGTATCGGTAATTTGGTCCTTAATTTTTGCTGTAATTACGATTAGGTCCCTAAAGCTAAAAAAAATTGCTCTCAGGTCCCTAATGTCCATTTATCTTCATTTAGGTCCCCAAGGTTTTCATTTTTCCCCTTGGATCCCTAATTTCTCTCTATTTCCATTCAAGTTCTCAGCTTTTCATTATTTGCAATTCGGCCCTCCGAATTTCCAAAATCCCCAATTTCGTCCAAATTCCTTCAATTTATTGTATTTTGACCCCCACAATCTTGGATTTATCAAATTGACCGCCCAAACTTGGGCAATTGCCCCTATCATGCTACTAATCGCTGCCCATCTCCCCACGATCATTCTGACCTTTGAATAACCTTAATCGTTGCCTATTTGAGCTCAAACGGAGTTTCGACGAAAAAGGTTGTAGAGAGAGAAAGCTCGGTTTCCTTACTGGTGAGGGGGCAACAGTCAGAGCTCTTGATGTGGGAAACTAGTGCTCTCTCAAGGTGTAAACCCCGCACATTTGAGTTAAGGAAAATCGGGAAAAGAACCGGTTAAACTGAATAAGAAAACCAAACCGGTTTACATTTGGGAATAAGCAATATGAAAATTTACAACTTTCGGTTGATCCAAAGGATTTATTAAACATTGGAAAAGAAACTTAAGACAAATTAAAAAATAAAAACCAAATTGTTTTAGGTGAACTAGATTCCATAAAAACTTTAAAGTTAAGTGTGCTTGTGAGGATGGGTGACCTCCTGGGAAGTATGATTTTTTGTAACCCAAAATTTCGGTTAAAAATTTTTATGGCTTATCATAAATAGCCATCAATTAATATATATTTAATTATTGAAATTAATACCAATAATTTAATACCTAAATTAAATTATTAGAATTAATACCAATAATTTATGGCAATATTAATACTAGTAATAAATCTCGCCTATTTAATATACGGGTTTTACGACTATATAAAAAGGTCATCCCCATTTCATTCTCCTCACACCTGAACATTTCTCTCTCTCTCTCTACTGCTCCATTTCCTGGTAAAGCTCAAACCAGAGCTTCGACTTGAACAAAGGTCAGGCTCTTTAGAACCAGGGAGAAAACAGCTATCTGATAGCAAACTACAGTCAATCTGAGAATTGTTGTAGAAGCGCCGACATGATGGAATAGTGAAGCAACTCCAGCGGACCGAAGCTGCCCTATTTCGGCCAAGCTAAAATCGGCCATTTCAAGCCCTACTCAGGCCAAACCAAGCCCTCCCAACACTTCCTCAGCCTTTCCACGGCCGAATTAAGACTGAAAGGTAAGCCAATTCGGCTCCTCTTTATAATTTTCGATTGGTGCTAGAGAGAGAGTCGACCGAATTTCAATGATGAAATTCTAATCCAATTTCGCATCAATTGATACAATACTTGATTTTAGGATGAACCTCAGGACGAGACCTATCTGCCCAGATCAAAAGCTCGGACTTTCGTGCCTTCACCGATGAGTAATCGAAGCTTTCTCTCTCTATAGTCTGTTTTCCGGCAAAGCTCCATTTGAGCTCGTTTCGACGTTAAAATCTGTGATTCAAAGTTTCTTAAAATCGTATGAACATACAGGAACTCAATTTCAACTCCAATTTCAATAATTAGAAGTGTTTGATCGGTTAATTTGATGAAATCAAATTCGGTAGTGTTGAAGAGTTGAAATTGGGGGAAAATTTGGGGATTTTCGAAATTCAAAGGGGCCAAAATACAATTTTATGAAATTGAGGGTCAATTGGGCATGAAAATAATGTTGGAGGACCAATTGAGGAATTTTGGAAAATTTGGGGAAAAACTTACCATTTTTGTGAAAGAAGGGCAAAATGGTAATTTTGGAAAAATTGGGGAACAAAATTGGAAATTTGGAAAATTAAACCCGTTTTTGGTGAAATTGAATAAATTGAGGTCCCACGATAAATTTTAAAAGTTACGGGACTCAATTTGAGGAAAAACCGACATTAGGGACTTAAAGTTAAAGAGAAATAACTTTAGGGACCTAATTGCACATAACTAAAAGTTTGGGTTTTCTCATTCATTAATGAATGAAGGCTGTTATGCCGAGTAATAATGAACATGGTTGTTCATATCATGTAGGAACATTAAATACCGGGAATGCTAGCAAGGATAAGCTCGCGTGAATACAAAGAACCAGTCTAGTGGAATTCACGGCATTAATGGGTGAGTGGGTTTACTAACATCATACCCGGTTGGGAAGATGAGCACAACTTTAAATTTAAAAACCATTTACCAGTTGTGAGTGGGTTTACTAACATCATACCCAATTGGGATGATGAGCACACCTTATAATTTAAAAACCACTTACCGGTTGTGAGTGGGTTTACTAACATCATACCCGGTTGGGATGATGAGCACAACTTAAAGTTAAAAACCACTTACCGGTTGTGAGTGGGTTTACTAACATCATACCCGGTTGGGATGATGAGCACAACCTAAAGATAAAAACCACTTATCGGTTGTGAGTGGAAATCTTATATCATACCCGGTAGGGGATGATAAGTACCTCGCTATAAAAACCCATTTTTTTGTGGTATTTTAATCATCACCACTTAGAGAAAGTGACGTGAAAATTATGTGGAAAAACTACTTACCGGTTGTAAGTAGATCATACCTGGTTGGTATGATGAGACTTCCTCAAAGGAAGTTGAAAACCCGTTCATCGGTTATGAATGGAGGTGTCCTTATACCCGGGCGGTATAATGGATAGAGAAAACATATGTTTTGTCGGAAGTGCTCTCCCCTTACTATGTGCCAATGCTTAAACAATTTGGGAGACTTTCTCGATGGGAGCTCAAATAGCTCTGATAGGCCGGGGGCCTCGATTTTGGAACTTGAGGGCTAAAATGCTCGATTTTGAAAATCTCGTACAGTGGGCCCAAGGATACTTGGCACGAGCAGGAGCTTGTAAACAAACATGATATATGTGCCATAAAACTTAATAAGTGAATTGTTTGGCCATGGTACCAAGATAGGACCGACATGCTCAGTCAACTAGCGGCAGTGCGAAATGACAGGTCGATGGACCAGTCAATACAAACAACTGCGGGTTGAGTTGAGAGTCGGGGCCGTTGGACTAGTGGCACCACAGATTATATGGCTTGATAAGGAAACATTATTTGTGCATGCACTATGAGTACGGGATCATCAAGACACCCATGAGGGGTAGTGATGCGTCCTAAGGGCACTGGACGACCTGGTTGCTATAAGGGCAGTTCGTTGTTCCAGGTGTCTATGCAAAATCTGGAGTAGCACGAAGCGCATGAGACCGGGGTGGGGACAGGATGAGGTCTCTGTCCTCATACGGACATGAAGAAGTGATTTCGGGATTGTGGGTAGGATGTCACGTACATCCACTCATTCCCAGGGTAGAAGTGGTCGTACTTCTATCCGGATGGCAGGAAAAGTTGCTCCGAAGCCACTAGCGGGTTTAGTAGTGATACTGACTTGCGAATGTGTGTAACCTTCATGATGAAGGATGTGTGTTGGGTGATGACACACCGTGGTAACTAAGAAATAATGGAAAAATCCAAAATTTTAAATGATGGGATTTTTGAAAACAAAGGAGTCTGGCACATTCCATATAAATGTTTTTCTTAAAAGTCAAAAGCTTTTAAAAACCCATTCACTGAGTAGTTGTACTCACCCCCTCCCTTATATCCCTTTCAGGAAATCCCGGAAAGCCTCCCCTTAAAGACCGTCAACTAAGATTCCTGTAAGACAGGTATGTAAAGTTTTAAATTTCATACAGTTTTGATTATGCTATTCCAGGAAAAAGGTGCAAGTTAAAGGACGCCTTACTCTTTACGGTTTACGATAAGGGGAAACCCTTTAATAAACCGGGAGAGTGGCGGGTTGATCACGGGGATTCGACCAAACCAGGCCGGGGCGTGACACAAGGGGTACTTATAGGATTAACTTACTGGCCAATTGCCTATGGGAGCATCGCAAATTTGATGAGAGAAGTTCAAGTGAGTTAGCCTCTACAACTGGATGACGCCCTTATGCTCCCTGGGTCGTTCAACAACCCTCATAACCACCACTACCACATATTGGACATCTCGATGGCTCCGCATCTCATGCATGCATAATCAACAATCTTGTTAGTTATGACCATTATCTTTGGTCTACTGACATCACAGGTCTGTTGGCCTAGCTTCGGCCCCATGCATACCAGCCCAATGGGTTCAACGACCTGGCTTCGGTATAGTAGTTGCTTGGCCCAACAACCCGACCTTGGTTTGGTAGCTATAACACACAATTATCCATTATGAAAGTTTTTATCATGCCCTGACCCGGTTTGGTCAGAACCACATGAACAACCCACCACCATCCTTAACCTCGAGGAGTCATTCCTCCCCAAATTGTGAAGCGTCAAGCGTATTATCTGCCATCATTCTTTAGAATGACATTATACAAAACTGACAATGTTAATAGTACCTCAGTTTAGAGGCTTGGTGAGGGAAGGTCTTGGATAATAGCCTCCTTCCTGAAAATAAATGTTAAGGGAGGAGGTGCATCTTTCAACTTAGTGAGTGGGGAATCTCAAAGATAGATTCGTTTGGGCTTCTCATTAATTCGTAGTGCTTCATCCATTTTCCGTCCTCCTAGCGTGTCGTTCATGGAATTGGGTTGACACATAATCACACACCCTTTTTATCACAAAAAGGGATCACACATTAGTAGAACCGTCCTTAACGGTTCCACTTGTGGACTGGAGCACATTTACCATCAACCTTGATAGAAGTCCGTGACTTCTACCCTGAGCTTGAGTGGCATAGATTGTCTAATAGCCGTTAGAACCACCACTACCCCATATTGGGCATCTCGATGGTTCCACATCTCATGCATGTACAATCAACAGTTTTCATTAGTTATAGCCATCATCTTTAGTGTTACTAGCCCAATGAACCCGACAACCCAGCTTCAGCTTCGAAACTACTAGCCCAACAATGTCGATTACTCGACTTTGGCTCTGTAGCTACTAACCCAACGAGTTTGTTTGTCCGGCTTCAACATCGTAACTAAATCACACACAATTAACCAATTCTTATGAGAGTTTTCAATTATATAAGCCTTATCTTGTCGACCGGCCTACACCCGTGCCCATTGGTCTTGGACCTACTTAAACGGAATTAACCCGACTATTGCATGTCCCATGCAATACTAGGACTACAAACCCCACTCCTTTAGGATAAGAAAATAGGGGAAAGAACCGGTCAACCTGAGTGAGAAAATCGAACAGGTTCACGAACCCCAACCATTAGAGAAATGGTAAACCGGGAATTTTATAAATCCCGAGTGATCTAAAGATTCACAAAAGTCATCATAAAGGACTTTAGGATGAATTGGAAGTGAAAACCAAATCAGTTCAAGTGAACCGAGCCTAAACTGGATTGAACCATTTTGAACCGGTTTGAACTACTATTGAATCAATTTCTAAATTTATTTTTCTAGGTGGCTTAGAAAATTCAAATTGAAGAATTGAGGCCACAATTTGATAGATAATGAATTTAGATGGATTTACAAATTTTTACTTTTGAAAAACTCAGTTGAATCAGGCCTGAACCGACTGTTTTAAGCATTGAACCTAGTTCAGACCGGTCCAATCTGGTTTGGAACAGTGTCATCTTCTTCCTTTAGATGACAACATTGTTCACTCGCGGGAGAATCGAGCAGTGTCGGCAAAGATGAAAGGACTCCGGCCAGGGAGTTTCAGGCAATGAATGACCTCCATAAAGGCACAAATCAGACAGCGAAGAAATCCCTGAGCTTCCTATATAAAGAGCTCTTTCTCATTCACCCTCCTTACACTTGAAAACTCCTCTCTCTCCCTACTGCTCCATTTTTCGATGAAGCTTGAACCAGAGCTCCGATTTGGCCATTTTTTTGAGCTAAAGAAGGCAAGGTTGGGTTTTTTAGATTCAGGGAGAAGTCAGCTACACGACGGTAGCCTCCATTTTCTCCGAGGATTGTCGGAGAAACGCCAACGTGATAGAACAGTGAAGTAGCTCCGACGAACCAAAGCTGCCCTATTTCAACTGAGCTAAAAATGGCCAATTCGAGCCCTTCTCAGGCTAAACCAACTCCTCCCAACACTTCAACAACCCTCATACAACTGAATTAGAGTGGAAATGTATGCCAATTTGGCTCCCCTTTATAAATTTCGATCAGTGTTAGAGAGAGAACCGATGAAACTTCACTAACCAAATTCTCTATCAATTCGATAAGAATTGATGTGATTCTTGATTCTACCAGTAACCTCAGGACAAGAGCTATCTGCCTAGATCGAAAGCTTGGACTGTCGTGCCCCCGATGGTAAGCTTTCGAAGCTTTCTCTCTATACGACCAATTTTCCGGCGAAGCTCCATTTGAGCTCATTCCAGCATCAATTCATGCGATTCAAAGTGCAATTGAATCATATGGATGTGTAGGAACTCAAATCAACCTTCAATTTCAACAATTAACTTCGATTGATCGATCAGTTTGATGAAATCAAATCCGGTCAGGTTGAAAGGTTAAAATTGGGGAAAATTTGGGGATTTCAAAAATTTGAGGGACTAAAGTGCAATTTCCTAAAATTGAGGGCCAATTGGGCATGGAAAAGATGTTAGAGGACCAATTAGTGAATTTTTGGAATTATTGGGGTCAATTTTACCATTATTGTAAAGTAGGGGCAAAATGGTAATTTTGGAAAAATTGGAGACCAAATAGGGAATTTGGAAAACTTGAACCCCTTTTTGTAATTTTGAATAAATTGAGATCCCAAAGTAAAATTTTGAAGTTCCAGGACTCAATTTGGGGGAATGTTTGCATTAGGGACTTAAGTTAAAGAAAAATAACTTTAAGGACCTAATTGCAAATAATTAAAAAGTTTGGGTATTTTATCCATTCATGATGAATGAAGGCTATTAGGCCAAATGATAATGAACAAGTATGTTCATATCATGTAGGAACACGAAGTACCGGGAACTGGTTTATGTTTTGAGGACAAAACTCCTAAAAGGAGTGGAGAGTTGTAAACCCCACCCTTTTGAGTTAAGGAAAATCGGGGAAAGAACCGGTCAAACCGAGTAAGAAAACTGAACCGGTTCACAAACCTGATCGTTTGGGAATGGGTAATTTAGAAATTTACAACTCTCGGGTGATCCAAAGGGTTCATAAAACCTTGGAAAAGAACCATAGGATAAATTGGAAGAGAAAAACTAGATCAGTTTAGATGAACCGTATCCAACTAGATTGAACCGGTTTATGAACTGAGCCGGTTCATGAACTAGAACCGATAGAGAAAGGGCAAACTAGGAAATTTATGGATCCTGAGTGACCCAAAGAGTCCCAAAAGTCATGGAAATGGAGTTGATAATGAATTGGAGATGAAAACCAAACCGGTTCAGGTGAACTGGATCCGAACCGGATTGAACCTATTTGGACCGGTTTGAACCACTATTGAACCAGATTCTAAATCCCTTTTTTCTAGGTGGCTTAAAAAAATTCAAATTTGAGATTTGAGGATACCATTGGGTAGAAAATAAATTTAGATGAATTTATAAATTTTTAGATTTGAAAAATTCGTTCGAATGGGGAGTGAACCGACCGGTTTAAGCTTTGAAACCGGTTCGAAATAGTGTCATATTCTTCCTTCAGATGACAACACTGTTCACTTGCCAGAAAATCGCGTAGTGTCAGCGAAGCTGAAAAGTCTCCTGCCAGGGAGTTTTAGGTAATAAATGACCACCATTAAGGCACAAATCGGACCACCAAGAAATCCCTGCTTCCTATATAAAGAACCCCTCCCCATTCATCCTCTCAACACCTGAAAATTTTATTCTCTCTTAACTGCTCCATTTTTCGGTGAAGCTCAAACCAGAGCTCCGACTTGGGCACTTTTCTGAGCCAAACAAGGTGAGGTTGGGTTCTTTAGAACCAGGGAGAAGTCAACTACACGCCTGTAGTCTTTGTTCACTCCGACGGTCGTTGGAGAAGCGCCGGCGAGATGGAACAGTGAAGCAGCTCCAGCGGACTGAAGCTGCCCTATTTCGACTGAGCTGAAATCGACCATTTAAAACCCTTTTCAGGCCAAACCAAGCCCTTCCAATACCTTCTCAGCCCTCCCATGGCCGAATTGGAATAGAAAGGTAAGCCAATTCGGCTTCCTTCTGCAATTTCCGATTGGTGCTAGAGATAGAACCGACAGAATTTCGATGATGAAATTCTAACTCAATTTTGCATCAATTGATGCAATTCTTAATTCTAGGATGAATCTCAGGATGAGAGCTATCTTCCAGATCAAAAGCTCGAACCATTGTGCCCCAAGAGTGAGTAATTGTAGCTCTCTCTCTCTAAAGTCTATTTTTTGGCGAAGCTCTGTTTGAGCTCGTTCCAACATCAAAAATTACGATTCAAAGTGCTATTGGATTGTATGAAGATGTAGAAACTCAATTTTAGCTTCAATTTTAACAATTAGAAGTGTTTGATCGGTCAATTTGATGAAATCAAATTCAGCTATGTTAAGAAGTTGAAATTGGGGGAAAATTGAGGAAAATTGGGGATTTTTGAAAATTCGAAGGACCAAGATGTAACTTTATAAAATTGAGGGTCAATTGGATATGAAAGGAATTTTAGAGGACCAATTGAGCAATTTTAGAATTTTTGGGGTAAAACTTACCATTTTTGTAAAGAAAGGGCAAAATGGTAATTTTGGAAAAGTTGGGGGGACTAAATTGGAAATTTGGGAAATTAAACCCATTTTTGTGAAATTGAATAAATTGAAGTTCCGAGGTGAATTTTAAAAGTTTCGGGACTCAATTTGAGGAAAAATCGGCATTAGGGACTTGAAGAAAAATAACTTTAGGGACCTAAGTGCAAATAAATAAAAAGTTTAATTTTCTCATTCATTTGGAATGAATGAAGGCTACTGGGCCAAGGGATAATGAACAAGTATGTTCATATCGTGTAGGAATATGAAGTACTGGGAATGTCAGCAAGGACATGCTCGCGCGAATACAAAGAACCGGTCGAGTGGAATTCACTGAATTAATGGGTGAGTGAGATTTTATATCATACTTAGTTGGGGATGATAAGTATCTCGAAATGAAAATCCACTATTTAGTGGTATTTTAAACATCTCAACTTAGAGGAGTGATGTGAAAATGACATGGAAAAACTAATTACAGATTGTAAGTAGATCATACCCGGTTGGTATGATAAAATTTCCTCGGAGGAAGTGGAAAACCCGTTCATCGGTTATGAGCGGAGATATCCTCATACTTAGTTGGTATGATTGATAGTTGAAATTTTATTTTGTTGGAAGTGCTCTCCCCTTACTATGTGCCACTGCTTAAACAATTTGGGAGACCTTCTTGATGGGAGCTCGAATAGCTTTGTTAGGCCGGAGGCCTTGATTTTGGAACTTGGGGGCTAATATGCCCGGTTTTGAATATCCCGAGCAGTGGGCCATAGGCCAGTTGGCACGAGCAGAAGCTCATAAACAAACATGAGATATGTGCCATAAAACTTTAAATAAATAAATTGTTTGGCCATGGTACCAAGACATGACCAACATGCTAAGTCAACTAGCGGTAGTGCGACATGACCGGTCTCCGGACTTGTCAAGACAAAGAACTGTAGGTTGAGTTGAGGGTCGGGTCCGTTAGACCAGTGGCACCTCAGATTATATGACATGATGTGAAAATATTGATTGTGCATGCACTGTGATTACGGGACCTTCAAGATGCCCAAGAGGGGTAGTGATGTATCTTAGGGCCCTGGACGACCTGGTGGGCATAAGGGCAATTTGTCGGACCAGGTGATCTTACAAAGCTCGGAGTAGCTTCAAGCACATGAGACTGGGGTGGGGACGAGATGAGGTCTCTGTCCTCATACGGACACAGAGAATTGTTACGGGATTGAGAGTGGGATGTCGCGAACATCCACTCATTCTCAGGGTAGAAGTTGACGTACTTCTATCTAGGTGATTGGTAAAGTCGCTTCGATGCCACAAGTGGGTTTAGTGGACATACTGGCCTGCAATTGTGTGATTGACCTTTATGATGATGTGTGTTGGGTGATGAAACACCATGATTAATAAGAAAAGGTGATAAAAATAGAGATTTGAAACGAAGAGATTTTTAAAAGAAAATAAGGAGTCTGGCACACTCCAATACAAATCTTTTTCTTAAAAGTTAAATTTCGAAAACCCATTCACTGAGTAGTTGTACTCACCCCTCCCTTATATCACTTTTTAGGTAGACCGAGGAAAACCTACCCTAGACCTCCTGTTAGTTACACATACATGATAGATATAAAAAGTTAAAATTTTATGCAAGTTTTGATTTCTGTTATTCTAGGAAAAGTACAGATTTAAATGACGCCTTACTCTTACTGGGTTAAAGAAGGGGAAACCCTTAATAATATGGGAGAGTGGCGTGTTGCTTATGGGGATTCAATCAAACTAGGTCGAGGCGTGACAAGGGTGATGAGAGAAAACACATGAAAAAACTATATATTGGTTGTAAGTAGATCATACCCGATTGGTGTGATAAACTTCATGGAAGGAAGTAGAAAACTTGTTCATTGGTTATGAACGAAGATGTCCTCATAGCCCATTGGTGTGATGGACAACTGAAAAATTATTTTGTCAGAAGTGCTCTCCCCTAACTGTGTGCCACTACTTAAACTTTTTGGGAGATCTTATTGATGGGAGCTCGAATAGCTCAAATAGGCCGGAGGCCTCGGTTTTGGAACATGGGGACTAATATGCCCGATTTTGAAAATCTCGTACAGTGGACCCAAGGCCAGCTGACACAAACAGGAGCTCGGAGACATGCATGAGACTAAGTCATGCAAACTTTAATGAATGATACCAAGATAGGATGAACATACTCGATGGACCGGCGGCAATGTGACAAGACAGGTCGACCGACCAGTTGAGGCAAACAGCTGCAGGTCGAGTTGAGTGTCGGGGCTGTTGGACCAGTGGCACCAAATATTTAATGCCATAAGAAGGGACTTTTTTCTGTCTATGTATATATATAATTAAAATATAGAAAATATAGCTATAGAGTATCATATCTTTTCTCCAGAGAAATCTATACTTTGGCTAAGAATCCCTCTTGTTGAATCGAATTCTAATGAGTCGTTCGGGATTTTCTATTTTCTAATAAAATAAAAAAGGGAATTCAAATGATAAGACAAGAATGGATTTTAGCATACATATATTTTTCTATTTCATGTAGAAAGACGAATAAGTATTATTTAATTCATTCTACATTCTTTAATTAGACATTCCTTGCATTTCTTTATTATATATATACTCACTTAGATATACTTAGTATAATTATATACAAATTATAATTATTATAAGATATCTTTATAACAGGTAAAAATATTACATCGAGGTACCCATTTTATGACAACTTCCAACTTACCCTCTATTTTTTTGCCTTTAGTAGGCCTAGTATTTCCGGCAATTGCAATGGCTTCCTTATTTCTTTATGTTAAAAAAACAAGATTGTTTAGATCGGATGGGTCCTAACTCATCTATTCTTAAGACTTATATATAAATAACACGCATATCTATTTATATTTAATAGAATATGGTGTAACATATGGCTTCCTCCAAACATAAATGGGGGAGCTATTGTGTGTGTGTAAATCTATGATATGGATGAGTTATGGCTATATTCAAATAGATCGGAATTGAGGCAGATAGCTGAAATGAAAAGTCAACGTATCCATATAGGTCTAAATATTTATGGGAGATCATATCATATAAAGTAAATGTTATTATTTGAGCCCTAACCAATTCGATCAATTACTCTTAAAGAGTTACATTAGAATGGTGCTAGTTGATGAGAGTTACTTCGAAAATAAAAAAAGAAAATCAAATCCATTTGGACTACTTCCTAGCCCTTCTTATGGCATTGTTTATTCTCCTTGACCGTCCCATTGCTACTAGTTGCTTCTTTCTACTAGGTTCTCCTAGAATCGTTATTTGGCTCTTTTATTCTTTCAAAGTAGGTCACATTGGGCCATCATGATACATTTTTCCTTCGAGGAGTTCCTAATTAAGGGTTGGTTTCTTGCACTCAGCATTATGTCCATCTGCCCATCAATGAGCCCTTTAAGGGATACTTAGTCATATGTATCCCTCCAGAGTCCCCTTTCATAGCGTATTTCTTCTCTGTTTGACCTTCTTAAGAAGAAGTTTGAATTTCATTTTACCTCGCCATTTCTTGACCTCTTTGTGAACCGCCTACCTAACCCGCTCTATGGTTTTGGTCACCAGTCCTTCTTATCTTTCATGACTTTTGAGGAGGTATTGCTCTCAATCTATGAGGTGTGGAATAGTCCTTCTTTAACTGTCCTATTCCCCTACACCTATACAGGTTATCTTGGTACTTGTCCTTATTAGAGTTGGGCACTTCTTCACGTGGTGTCCCCATCGTTCACACTTATAATAGGTTATACCTTTGTGTGGACCATTGTGGTTCCTCCTTTTCTTCGAGTATTACAGGGCCTTTCCAGGGTTACTAGTGGTTTGGTGCTTCACCGTCCTTGAGTCTGAACACCTTGGGAATTTTATTATTGAGTCTTCTTTTCCAAATGGTCATTCTAGGAGTCCTCCTATATTTCTTAATTCCCTAATTCAATTTCCTTAACTGATGGGATTCTTCCTAATTTCTATGGTAGTTGGGGTTTGTTTGTTTACTATTCTTGGGGTGGTCTTCTTAGAAAGATCTCATCATTTGATAGATAGGGTTTTAGGAATTTTGAGTACTTTATTAATAGAGTAGTACAAGATGTTGGGGTTTTAGCCCTATGACAAAAAGTGGTCACATAATAGATAGGAAGCTACAGGTGTCAAAGTATCCTCCTTAGTAAGATTATATGCCCTTGATGGCGTTCCTTGCCTTAGGCTTGTCTCCCTTCGTACTTAGGATTGTGTCCTCAATAGGTCCTGGCACCATCCTCCTGGATACTCCCCACTAATGTCTCTTAGTTCTTTGAGACTTCTTGGGTATTTTAGGGTGATCTTCCTATGGAAATAGAGTGTTGGGTGGTGTTGGTAACGCTAATCCTAGTTTTCTTGGTTCCTCTCCTGGGACCCGTCTGAAAATTTTGAAACTTTCTCTTAGCTACTATGTTATATAGAATTTGTAATGTATTAGAGGAAATAGGCTTTAATACCACTCAAGTTTTCACTCCCCAACCCGGTTTGGTCGAATCCCCGTGAACAACCCACCACTCTACTAATTTAATAAGGGTATTCAACTTCTCTAAACCGTGAATAGTAAGGCGTTCTTTAATCCTGTACCTTTCCTAGAATAACATTAATCAAAATTGCATGAAATTTAAACTTTCCATACATGTCTTGTAGGTGTAGTTAACTGGAAGTCCTTGGGTAGGTTGTCTCTTGGTTATCTGAAGGGGGTATAAGGGAGGGGGTGAGTTCGACAACTCAGTGAATGGGGTTTAAGACTTGATTTTCAAAAAAGAACAATTTGAATTGGAGTGTGCTAGACTCCTTATTTTCTTTAAAATTTTTCATTTTCAAAATCTTGGTTTTTCATAACCATTTCCCATCTCAACGATGTGTTATAAACCAACACACGCCCTTCATCATGAAGGAAAACACACATTTGCAGGCCAGCCCATCCATTGTACCCACTTGTGTCGTTAAAGTGACTTTATCAGCAACCTAGATAGAAACATGTCCACTTCTACCCTGAGAATGAGTGGATGTACGCGACATCCGACTCTGTGTCCGAATAATCAGAGACATCGTCATGTCTCCTCCCTGGTCTCATGCACTTGAAGCTACGTCGAGCTTCGCAAGACTTCTGGTACGACTAATTGCCCTTATACCCACTAGGTCGTCCAGAGCCCTAAGACACATCACTACCCCTCTTGGGCATCTTGAAGGTCTCGTAACATAGTGCATGCATAATTAACAAATTTTCACAAATGTCGTATAATCTATGGTGCCACTGGTCCAACGGCCCCGACCCTCAACTCGACATGTTGTTGTTTGTCTTGACTAGTCCGAGTACCTGTCATGTCGCACTACCACTAGTCCATCAAGTATATCAGTCCTATCTTGGTACCATAGCCAAACAACTAATTTACTTAAGTTTTCATGGCATAATAATCATGTTTGTTTACGAGCTCCTACTCGTGCCGACTGGCCTTAGGCCCACAGTTCAAGATTTTCAAAATCGGGCATATTAGCCCTGAAGTTCCAAAACATGGCATCCGACCTTCATTAGCTATTCGAGCTCCCATAAAAAAGGTCTCCCAAAAATTTTAAGCAATGGCAAACAGTCAGGGGAGATCATTTCTGACAAAATGAACTTTTCAACTGTTCATCATACCAACCGGGTATGATGATATCTCCGCTTATAACCCACAAGCGCGTTTTCCACTTCCTTCCAGAAAATTTCATCATACCAATCGGGTATGATCTAGTTAAAACTGGTAAGTAGTTTTTTCGCGTGATTTCCACATCACTCTTCTCAGATGTGATGATTAAAATACCACTTAACAGTGGGTTTTTATTTCCGAAGTGCTTATCATCTCAACCGGGTATGATATTAAATTCCAACTCAATCTAGTGTAGTGAATTTCCTCTTAGTCGACTTGTTGCCTTTACGCGAACTTGTCTTAGCTAGCATTCCCGGTACTTTGTGTTCCTACACGATATAAACATCCTTGTTCATTAACTTTTGGCCTAATAGCCTTCATTCATCCCAAATAAATGAGAAAACCAAACTTTTTATTTATTTGCAATTAGGTTACTAAAGTTATTTTTTGTTAACTTTAAGTCCCTAATGTCGGTTTTTCATCAAATTGAGTCCTGAAATTTTTAAAATTTACCTTGGGACCTAATTTATTCAAATTCACAAAAAGGGGTTAAATTTCCCAAATTTCCAATTTTGGTCCACAATTTTCCAAAATTATCATTTTGCCCCTACTTTACAAAATAGTGACTTTAGCCCCAAAAATTCCAAAATTGCCCAATTGGTCCTCCAACATCTTTATCATTCCCAATTGGTCCTCAATTTTATGAAATTGCACTTTAGTCCCTCAAATTTTTGAAATTCCTAAATTCCCCTAATTTTCCCCCAATTTCAACCTTCTAATTTATCCGAATTTGATTTAATCAAATTGACCAATCAAATTAGTTTAATTGTTGAAATTGAAGTTAGATTAAATTTTCTACTCCTTAATACAATTCAATTGCACTTTGAATCGCACGATTTGATGCTAGAATGAGCTCAAACGGAGCATCACCATAAAAGTGTACTTAGAGAGAAAAAGTTTGGAAAGCTTATCGTTGGGGACGCAGCAGTCCGAGATTTCAATTTAGGCAGATAGCTCCTGTCGTGAAGTTACTCCTAGGATCAAGAATTACATCAATTGATACCGAATTGAGTGAGAATTTAGTTGTCGAAGTTCTATCGGTTCTCTCTCTGGCACCGATTGGAATTTATAGAGGAGAGCCAAATTAGCTTACCTTTCAACTCTAATTCAGCTGTAGGAGGACTTTGGAGGTGTTGGGAGGGCTTGGTTTGGCCTGAGAAGGGTTCGAATTGGTCGATTTCAGCCCGGCTAAAACAGGGAAGCTACGGTCCGTCAGAGTTGCTTCACTATTCGATCATTCTGGTGCTTCTCTGGTGACCCTCAGAGCAAATAGAAACTATAGGAGTGTAGTTCTCCCTTGTCACGCCTCGACCCGGTTTGGTCGGATCCCTGTGAACAACCCGCCACTCTCCCGATTTATGGGGTTTCCCCTTATTATAATCCGTAAAGAGTAAGGCGTCCTTTAAACCTGCACCATTTTCTAGAATAGCATAATCAAAACTACATGAAATTTTAAACTTTACATACTTGTCTTACAGGCATCTTAGTTGATGGTTTTTCAAGGTAGGCTTTCCGGGATTTCCTTAAAGGGATATAAGGGAGGGGGTGAGTACGACTACTCAGTGAATGGGTTTTCAAAGGTTTACTTTTAACTTTTAAGAAAAACATTTATATAGAGTGTGTCAGACTCCTTTCTTTTCAAAAAAAAATCCATTCATTTAAAAATTTGGGTTTTTCCATTATTTCTTAGTTACCGGTGTGTCATCACCCAACACACATCCTTCATCATGAAGGTTACACACATTCGCAAGTCAGTATCACTACTGAACCCACTAGTGGCTTCAGAGTGATGTTTCCATCCATCCGGATAGAAGTACAACCACTTCTACCCTGGGAATGAGTGGATGTACGTGACATCTGACCCACAATCCCGAAATCACTTCTTCATGTCCGTATGAGGACAGAGACCTCATCCTGTCCCCACCCCAGTCTCATGCGCTTGGTGCTACTCCGGATTTCGCACAGACACCTAGAATGACAATCTACCCTTATACTCACCGGGTCGTCCAGGGCCCTTAGGACACATCACTACCCCTCATGGGCGTTTTGATGATCTCGTACTCATAGTGCATGCACAAACAATGTTTTCTTATATTGCCATGTAATATGTGGTGCCATTAGTCCAATGGCCCCTACTCTCAACTTAACCTGCAGTTGTTTGTCTTGACTAGTCCGTTGACCTGTTATGTCGCATTGCCGCTAGTTGACTGAGCATGTCGGTCCTATCTTGGTACCATGGGCAAACAATTCACTTATTAAGTTTTATGGCACATATATCATGTTCATTTACGAGCTCCTACTCGTGCTAACTGGCCTTAGGCCCACTGTACGAGATTTTCAAAATCGAGCATTTAGCCCCCAAGTTCCAAAACCGAGGCCCCCTGACCTATCTGAGCTATTCGAGCTCCCGTCGAGAAGGTCTCCCAAATTGTTTAAGCATTGGCACACAGTTAGGGGAGAGCACTTCCGACAAAACAAATGTTTTCTCTATCCATTATACTACCCGAGTATAAGGACACCTCCGTTCTTAACCGATGAACGGGTTTTCAACTTCCTTCGGGGAAGTCTCATAATATCAACCGGGTATGATCTACTTACAACCGGTAAGTAGTTTTTCCGCATGATTTTCACATCACTTTCTCTAAGTAGTGATGTTTAAAATACCACTTAATAGTGGGTTTTCATACCGAGGTACTTATCATTGCCCAACCGGTTATGATATAAAATTTCCACTCACAACCGGTAGATGGTTTTTAATTTTAAGTTGTGCTCATCATCCCAACCGGGTATGATGTTAGTAAACCCACTCACCCGTTAATGTCGTGAATTCCACTAAACTGGTTCTTTGTATTCACGTGAGCTTGTCCTTGTTAGCGTTCCCGGTATTTTGCGTTCCTACACGATATGAACAACCTTGTTCATTATTACTCGGCATAACAGCCTTCATTCATTTCCAATGAATGAGAAAGCCCAAACTTTTAGGTCCCTAAAGTTATTTCTCTTTAACTTTAAGTCCCTAATATCGGTTTTCCTCAAATTGAGTCCCGTAACTTTTAAATTTTATCATGGTACCTCAATTTATTCAATTTCACCAAAAAGGGGTTTAATTTCCCAAATTTCCAATTTGGTCCCCCATTTTTTTCAAAATTACCATTTTGCCCTTCTTTTACAAAAATGGTAAGTTCTGCCCCAAAAATTCCAAAATTCCTCAATTGGTCCTCCAACATTATTTCCATGCCCAATTGACCCTCAATTTCATAAAATTATATTTTGGCCCTTTGAATTTCGAAAATCCCCAAATTTTCCACCAATTTCAACTCTTCAACACTACAGAATTTGATTTCATCAAATTGACCGATCAAACACTTCTAATTATTGAAATTGGAGTTGAAATTGAGTTCCTACATGTTCATACGATTCTAAGAAACTTTGAATCGCAGATTTTAACGTCGTAACGAGCTCAAACGGAGCTTCGCTAGAAAACATACGATAGAGAAAGAAAGCTTCGATTACTCACCGATGAAGGCATGGTGGTCCGAGCTTTCGATCTGAGCAGATAGGTCTCGTCCTGAGGTTCATCCTAAAATCAAGAATTGCATCAATTGATGCGGAATTGGATTAGAATTTCTTCATTGAAATTCAGTCAACTCTTTCTCTAGCACCGATCGAAAATTGTAAAGGGGAACCGAATTAGCTTACCTTTCGATCCTAATTCGGCCGTGGAAAGGCTGAGGAAGTGGTTGAAGGGCTTGGTTTTGCATGAGGAGGGCTTGAAATGGCCGATTTCAGCTTGACCGAAATAGGGCAGCTTCGATCCGCCGGAGTTGCTTTGCTATTCTATCATGTCGGCGCTTCTCCAACGATTCTCAGATTGACTGGAGTTTGCTATCAGATAGCTGTCTTCTCCCTGGTTCTAAAGAGCCCAACCTTTGTTCAAGTCGAAGCTCTGGTTCGAGCTTTATTGGGAAATGGAGTAGTAGAGAGAGAGAGAAGTGTTCAGGTGTGAGGAGAATAAAATGGGGATGACCTTAAAACCCCTGTATTAAATGGGCGAGATTTATTACTAGTATTAATATTGCCATAAATTATTGGTATTAACTCTAATAATTAAATATATATTAATTTATTGTTATTTATGATAAGGTATACATACAAATTTTGACCGGAATTTCGAGTTAAAAAAAATTAATACTTCCAGGAGGTCGCCCATCCTCACAATACTCTCGGGCAAGCACGCTTAACTTTAAAGTTCTTATGAAATCTAAATCACCTAAAACAATTTGGTTTTTATTTTCTAAAGTTTCTTAAATTTCTTTTCCTAGGTTTAATGAACCCTTTAGATCACCCGGAAGTTGTAAATTTCCATATTGCATGTTCTCAAATGTAAACCGGCTCGGTTTTCTTACTCGGTTTGCCCGGTTCTTTTCCCGATTTTTCTTAACTCAAAAGTGCGGGGTTTACATCCCTGAATCTAAAGAACCCGACCACCCCTTTTTTGGCTAAAAAAAGACCCTATATCGGAGCTCTAGTTCGAGCTTCACTGGAAATTGGAGCAGTTGAGAGAGAATGGAGTTTTCAGGTGTGGAGAGGATGAATGAGGAGGGGCTCTTTATATAGGAAGCTCGGGGACTTCTTGGTCATCCAATTGTCGCCTTAATGGTGGTCATTCATTGCTTGAAACTCCCTGGTCGGAGACCTTTCAGCTTCACCGGCGCTATTCGATTTTCCGGCGTGTGAACATTGTTGTCATCTGAAGGAAGAAGACGACACTGTTCTGAACTGGACCAGATCGGTCTGAACCAGGTTCAAAGCTTAAATTGTCCGGTTCAGGCTCGATTCAACCGAATTTTTCAAAATAAAAAATTTCTAAATTTATTTTCTATCCAATGGCGGCCTCAAATCTCAAATTTGAATTTTCTAAGCCACTTAGAAAAATGTATTTAGCATTTGGTTCAATAGTCGTTCAAACCAATCCAAACCGATTTAATCTGGTTCGGATCCCATTCACCTGAATCGGTTTGGTTTCCATCTCCAATTCATCCTAAAGTCCTATTTCTTGACTTTTGTGACTCTTTAGTTCACTCGAGATTCATAAATTTTCCAATGTACCCTTTCTCTATTGGTTCTGGTTCATTAACCGACTCGGTTTATAAATCAGATCGATCTAGTTGGATCCGGTTCATCTGAACAGGTCTGGTTTTTCTCTTCCAATTTGTCCTAATGTTCTTTTCCAAGGTTTTAGGAACCTTTCGGGTCACTCGAGAGTTGTAAATTTATCAAATTGTATGTTCTCTAATGATCAGCTTGTGAATCGGTTCATAGATAGTATTATGAGGGATGGGTACCCCCAATTGTTTGGGATGTAAATTGTTTTGGGCACAAAACCCCTAAAAGGAGGAGAGAGTTGTAAAGCACATCCCTTTGAAGATAAGAAAACCGGGAAAAGAACCGGTAATTTCAAAATAGAAAACCGAGTCGGTTAATGAATCATAACCTATAAATAAAGGGAAAAGTGGCAAATTTGAAACTCCCAAATGACTCAAAGAGTCATAAAAATCATGGAAAGGAACCATGGAGCAAATTAGAAGAGGAAACCGAACCGGTTCAAGGTGAATCAAACCTGAACAAGATTGAACCGCTTTGAACCATACATGAACCATTTCTAAATTCATTTTTCTTGGTGGCTTAAAATGTTCAAATTAGGAAAATGAAGCCACCATTAGATAGAAAATGAATTTAGATTAATTTAGAAATTTTTAATTTTGAGAAAACCGATTAAATTGGGCCTGAACCAGCCGATTTTCGCCATTGAACAGGATAGGACCGGTTGGTTCCGGTTCAGAACAGTGTCATTTTCTTCCTGAGGATGATAGCATTGTTCATCAATGAAGAAACTTTCCTTCTCCTACGAAGAAATATTCACTCTGATCGGGGCATTTTTGGGTGAGGATAAGCTCGACCAAAATAGAAAGTGGTCGGGCAGAGGGTCCCTGAGCTCTCTATATAAAGAGCTACCGTCCATTCATCATCCACACACCTCAAATCGACATTCTCTCTTAACTGCTCCATTTTCCCATGAAGCTCAAATCAGAGCTCTAACTTGGGCATTTTTCTCAACCACAGAAGGCAATGTTATGTCCTATAGACTGTAGGGGAAGTTAGCTACCTGACAACAACCTCCTTTCTACTCGAGGACCACTGGAGAAGCATCGACGGAATCAAATAGTGAAATAGCTCTAACGGACCGAAGCTGCCCGATTTTGGTCGAGCTGAATTTGGCCAAATTTAGACCTCCTCCGACCAAAACAAGTCTCCCTGACACACCCACACCCTCACAAGCCCTCATCAAAGCTGAATGGTAAGCCAATTTGGCCCTCCTCCGATATTCAGATCAGTATTAAAGATAATGTGCCAAATTTTACTGATAAAATTCACCCTAATTTAGACTTCAATTGTAGTAATTCTAGATGCTAGAAGCAACCTCAAGATCAGAGCTACTTCCCTAGATCGAAAGCTCGAACCGCCATCCCTACGATGGTAAGCTTTTGAAGCTTTCTCTTTATACGAACGATTTTTCGACGAAACTCCGTTTGAGCTCATTTCATACTCAAATGCTGTGGTTCAAAGCTCAATTGAATCGTACGGAAGTGTAGGAATTGATTAATACTATCAATTTGAGTAATTAACCCCGATTGAATGACCAATTTGAATAAATTAAATTCGGTCAGTTTAAAGGGGAGAAATTGGGGGAACATTTTGGGAAATTTTGGGGATTTAAAAAAATTGAGGGACCTCCATGCAATTTCTCAAAATTAATTCTCAATTGGCAATAAGAAAGATGTTAGGGGACCAATTGGTCAATTTTTAAAATATTTGGGGTCGGTAACTACTCGGACTACCCGCCGGTGTAACGCGGCTATCGGCGACCTGACCGAAGCGATTTTTGAGTTGTTAGAGACTCAAACTTTATCGACGACTTCCTCTCTGTTCTCTACCATTTCTTCTCTCTTCTTCTTTTTTTTCTTTTTTTCAGTTTCCCTTTCATCCAATTGGACGGATTTTACATTTGTGGTAACCGATTGGAGTGAATGGGCATAGAAATTTGTTTAGTCTTATTTTTAAATTAAAATATATATATATATATATATATATCTTTTGTAAAACCAGCCCTTTTGAGCTAAGGAAAACTAAAAAAAAAAACCGGTCAAACCAAGTGAGGATTCAGAACCGGTTCACAAACCCAATTATTTCTGAACGGGCAAGTAGGGAATTTACAACTCTCGGGTGATCCAAAGGGTTCATTAAACCTTTTAAAAGAAACTTAAGACAAATTAGAAAACAAAAATTAAAGTGGTTCAGGTGAATTAGATCCCATAATAACTTTAAAGTTAAGCGTGCTTACCTGAGAGTAGTGTGAGGATGGGTGACCTCCTAGGAAGTATGCATTTTTTTGTAACCCGAAATTTCAGTTAAAAATTTGTATGTACGCCTTATCATAAATTAATATATATTTAATTATTATAATTAATACCTAAATTAAATTATTAAAATTAATACAAATAATTTAATACCGAAATTAAATTATTGGAATTAATACCAATAATTTATGGAAATATTAATACTAGTAATAAATCTCGCCTATTTAATACATCCCCATTTCATTCTCCTCACACCTGAACACTTCTCTCTCTCTCTCTACTGCTCCATTTCCCGGTAAAGCTCGAACGAGAGCTTCGACTTGAACAAAGGTCGGGCTCTTTAGAACCGGGGAGAAGATAGCTATCTGATAGCAAACTTCAGTTAATACGAGAATCGTTGGAGAAGCGCCGGCGTGATAGAATAGTGAAGCAGCTCCGACGGACTGAAGCTGCCCTATTTCGGCCAAGTTGAAATCAGCCATTTCAAGCCCTGCTCAGGCCAATCCAAGCCCTCCCAACACTTCCTCAGCCTTTCCACGGCCGAATTAGGACCGAAAGGTAAGCCAATTCGGCTCCCCTTTATAATTTTCGATTGGTGCTAGAGAGAGAGTCGACCGAATTTCAATGACAAAATTCTAATCCAATTCCGCATCAATTGATGTGATTCTTGATTCTAGGATGAACCTCAGGATAAGAGCTATCTGTCCAGATCGAAAGCTCGAACCGTCGTGCCTTCACCGGTGAATAAGCGAAGCTTTCTCTCTCTATAGTTCATTTTCCGGCGAAGCTCCATTTGAGCTTGTCCCGGCATTAAAACTTGCGATTCACATTTCTGAAGAATCGTATGAACATGTAGAAACTCAATTTCAACTTCAATTTCAACAATTAGAAACGTTTGATGGGTCAATTTGATGAAATAAAATTCAGCTGTGTTAAGAAGTTGGAATTGGGGGAAAATTGGGGATTTTTGAAATTCAAAGGACCAAAATGAAATTTTATGAAATTGAGGGTCAATTGGGCATGAAAATAATGTTAGAGGACCAATTGAGGAAATTTTGCAATTTTTGGGGCAAAATTTACCATTTTTGTAAAGGAAGGGCAAAATGGTAATTTTGGAAAAATTGGAGGACCAAATTGGAGATTTGGGGAATTAAACCCCTTTTTGTGAAATGGAATAAATTGTGATCCTATGATAAATTTTAGAAGTTTCGGGACTCAATTTGAGGAAAAACCGGTATTTGGGACTTAAAGTTAAAGAGAAATAACTTTAGGGACCTAATTGCAAATAAATGAAAGTTCGACTTTCTCATTCATTTGGAATGAATGAAGGCGATTAGGTCGAAGGATAATGAACCAAGATGTTCATATCGTGTAGGAACGCGAAATACCGGTAACGCCAGCAAGGACAAGCTCGCGTGAATACAAAGAACCAGTCTAGTGGAATTCACAGCATTAACGGGTGAGTGGGTTTACTAACATCATACCCGGTTGGGATGATGAACACAGTTTAAAGTTAAAAACCACTTACCGGTTGTGAGTGGGTTATTCACATCATACCCAGTTGGGATGATGAGCACAGTTTAAAGTTAAAAACCACTTACCGGTTGTGAGTGGGTTATTCACATCATACCCAGTTGGGATGATGAGCACAGTTTAAAGTTAAAAACCACTTACCGGTTGTGAGTGGGTTTATTCACATCATACCCAGTTGGGATGATGAGCACATTTTAAAGTTAAAAACCACTTACTGGTTGTGAGTGGGTTTACTAAACATCATACCCGGTTGGGATGATGAGCACAACTTAAAGATAAAAACCACTTACCGGTTGTGAGTGGAAATTTTATATCATACCTTGTAGGGAATGATAAGTACCTCGGTATAAAAACCCACTGTTTAGTGGTATTTTAATCATCACCACTTAGAGAAAGTGATGTGAAAATTATGCGAAAAAAAAACTACTTACCGGTTGTAAGTAGATCATACCCGGTTGGTATGATGAGACTTCATCGAAGGAAGTTGAAAACCCATTCATCGGTTATGAACGGAGATGTCCTTATACCGGTTGGTATAATGGACAGTGAAAACGTATTTTGTCGGAAGTGTTCTCCCCTGACTGTATGCCAATGCTTAAACTATTTGGGAGACCTTCTCGACGGGAGCTCGAATAGCTTTGATAGGCTAGGGGCCTCAGTTTTGGAACTTGGGGGCTAAATGCCCGATTTTGAAAATCTCGTACAGTGGGCCCAAGGCCGGTTGGCACGAGCAGGAGCTCGTAAACGAACATGATATATGTGCCATAAAACTTAATAAGTGAATTGTTTGGCCATGGTACCAAGATAGGACCGACATGCTCGGTCAACTAGCGGCAGTGCGACATGACAGGTCGACGGACTAGTCAAGACAAACAGCTGCGGGTTGAGTTGAGAGTCGGGGGCGTTGGACTAATGGCACCAAGATTATATGGCAATATAAGAAAACATTGTTTGTGCATGCACTGTGAGTACGGGATCATCAAGACGCCCATGAGGGGTAGTGATGTGTCCTAAGGGCACTGGACGACCTGGTGGCTATAAGGGCAGTTCGTCGTTCCATGTGTCTGTGCGAAATCTGGAGTAGCACGAAGCGCATGAGACCGGGGTGGGGACAGGATGAGGTCTCTGTCCTCATACGGACATGAAGAAGTGATTTCGGGATTGTGGGTAGGATGTCACGTACATCCACTCATTCTCAGGGTAGAAGTGGTCGTACTTCTATCCGGGTGGCAGGAAAAGTCGCTCTGAAGCCACTAGTGGGTTCAGTAGTGATACTGACTTGTGAATGTGTGTAACCTTCATGATGAAGGATGTGTGTTGGGTGATGACACACCGTGGTAACTAAGAAATAATGGGAAAATCCAAATTTTTAAATGATGGGATTTTTTAAAACAAAGGAGTCTGGCACACTCCAAATAAATGTTTTTCTTAAAAGTCAAAAGCTTTTAAAAAAAAAAACCATTCACTGAGTAGTCGTACTCACCCCCTCCCTTATATCCCTTTCAGGAAATCCCAGAAAGCCTCCCCTTAAAGACTATCAACTAAGATGCCTGTAAGACAGGTATGTAAAGTTTTAAATTTCATGCAGTTTTGATTATGCTATTCCAGGAAAAAGGTGCAAGTTAAAGGACGCCTTACTCTTTACGGTTTACAATAAGGGAAAAATCCTTTAATAAATCGAGAGAGTGGCGGGTTGATCACGGGGATCCGACCAAACCGGGTCGGGATGTGACATCTTTTGTTCTTATACAGTGGATCTAAGTGTATGCTTATCGATCCCTAAGGATTTTGATGAAGAAGTCCTCCAAACTTAACATCCAGATAAACATTAAGAATAGGTTAGTTTAAGCCTCTTACCTTCGTCCTTAATCATTTCTAAGAATTAGCTTTTAGGCTGAGTTGTAAAAAGTAAATGAAATTCAAGATGTTTGTTTAATATGCATCTCTACTCTAACTGATTTAATGAATTAGTATATAGCTTGATATAGATATGGCACGTGAATCTATTCTTAAATGTGAACATAATTTAGATATAATATACATATATTTTCTTTTACATATTCAATACCACTGATTCTGGCGGGTTTTACAAATATCATTAGGGATATTAGGTCCTATCTTTCGACATCTATCCGAGCAAATAGATTCACAAACAGCAATTTGTATTTCATGTAAGTTTATCGACTCTTTATAATTTTTTATTTAACTCAGCTGGTTAACTTTTTAGAATTTACACATTTTGTAATATTCTTGTTTTTACATAGAATTAAAGGTGTCATAGAAGGCCTACATCCTACAAAGGTTGAAGAGGATTTAGGCTTTTGATTGTTTCTATTTAGGTAGGTGTGATGAAAATCACATAATTTATGATAGATTATGTATTTTCTTTCTTTGTTTAATTTAGGCTAAGGAGTTTGGGACGAAGTGGGCTTCCTCTTGTGTGGCCCTTTCTTAGAAGGTTTTAGTTTAGTCCATTTTGCTAGTCTATTGTTCTGTGTGTGACCCATTCGTAAAATTCAGGCCTTTTAATTATTGGTTATATTTTGTGTTTGAACTATTATTGTAAATGGGTATGTTTTATTACTAGGCTCTCGTAGTCTTATTTATATGTGATTGGGTCATAATTTGAATAATTGAATTTGAGGCCACCCACTTATTCATGTATTATATATATTTATAATTTGCATAGGTAAGAAATTTCGCATGAATAATCTTTTATATATCTATGTATTTTATTATATATATATTTATAATAATATTTATTTATTTATTTTATTATTCTTTTAGAATTAATTATTACACCTCACATAATTTTCATCTAATTTATCGTATAACTAACTCTAATTCACTTCTAATTACTGATTGGGTTAATTTGATTTAAAAATTAAGATTATTACTTTATATTAAATTAAATTCTTATTTTTTTATTCAATTTATGATGAAAATTTTTGTGTTCCTAAATTACAGTATTACATACATTTATTTAAAAATTAAGGTTATTATTTTGATGAAATTAAATTCTTATTTCTTTTTATTTAATTTATAATCAAAAATTTTGTTTTGTTACCTACTTTATACCTTGTTTTAAATAGTGTACAAATTTTTAATTTTTTAATAAAAATATATATTTTTTATATTTTGAGTATTTCGTATTATCAGTTCTAAAATAGTGAGTGCACTTTTTTTTGCTCAATAAATAATAAATATGTAGTATTTAGTGAAATACTCAATAAATAATAAATATGAAAACAATTAGGATGATGTGTTTGTAAAGTGCTCAACTTATATTATAATTACGCTAAAATAGATAAAGAAAAAAAAAAGGAAATGCTTTTGATTACTACAAACAAATGTATGATTTCAAGTTTTGAAAATAGTTGATACGTGGATGAGGCGTAGACTGAAACCGTCACTATAGAGTATACTCTAAAATGGTGGTAAAAGGAGAGGAAATGTTTTTTTTTTTTCTGAAAAGGGATTACACAAGTGATAACTAATTTATATTAAATTACAGAATTGAAAAATAATTTTTTAAATCTTGGACAATTGCAAGAAAATAATTTAATAATTGTAATACAACAAGGAGAATGTAATATATTATACCCAATGGCGAGAACTATTCTACAAGCACACATGACTAGCAACTGGATGTTCACAATAACATTTTTAATGATAGTTCCTATGCAGAATCCTACATATTTACAGATTATTGCATATGATATAGCTCCACTATGGAATCATGGATATGGTCATCTGAGCTACAAAGGTCTCATAACCTTATCCACAAGAAATTTAGTTCAAGACTTACGAGAAATTATAATTTCGATAAAAGTATGCTCAAACTACTAGTTTAGGAAACAACAAATGGACCACATACCTCATCAAGCTACCTGCCGAACAAAACAGGTATTAAAATTAATTCATTCAAATATTTGTCACCCAATAAAATCTAATTTAAATAGAAATAAAATATATTTTATTACTTTTATAAATGATTATAATGGCAAAGCTTAGTATGTTTTCTCGTAGAAAAGGTGGAAGCTTTTGAAATGTTGCAACAAGTTGAAAATTGGACTGTATATTATATTTTTTCTCTCCAAATAGAATAAGGTGATGAGTATTTTTCTTCAAATTTTAATAAATTTTACAGAATTAAAAGAATAAAAAGACAATTTATAACATTATATACAACCCAATCAAATGGGGTAGATAAGAGGAAAATATAATTATTATAAATAGAAAAAATATATTTTATTACTTTTATAAATGATTATAGTTGCAAAACTTAGGAATCGAACATATTTTAAATGAAGAAGAAGCACCCAAAAAGGAGAAGAAGGTATGGATATGTTTTAAATGAAGAACAAGGCACACAAAAAGGAGAAGAAGTATGGAGATGTTTTAAATGAAGAATGCGTACACAAAAAGGAGAAGAAGGTATGGTGTCATGAACACCGAAATTTAAGCTATTGAAAAAATGGTACATAGGAACTTACTCTTTTACTTGTAGATCTACGAGTAAGCTAAAAAAAACGAGAAAAGTAATGGTTACTGAAATTCAAACTATTAAAAATGATACATGGGAACTTACTTTATTTGATCGAATTCAAAAGTAAAGGTGTAAAAAAAAAATTTAATTAAATTAAATGAAATAGTAGAAGTAAATAAGTATAAAATAATATTTTCAAAATTTTAAAATAGATTAGAATGAGATATTTTTAGGGTTTTTACCTATGCGTTGCCTTGGTGGAATAAGACGTGAATGATTATGAAACATATTTAAATAACTGAAAATGTACCTTTGAATATATTTGTTAGTGGAAACAAAATGGAGCTACAATAATATACTATGATAATATCACTACAATAAAATTATTAAAGAACTCAACCATGCATACAATAAGCAAACATATCAATGTGCAGTATTATTTTCTAAGTGACAAGGTTTATGAATGTATAATTGATCTAAGGGATTGTTATACTTAAAAATAACTAGTAGATATGATGAATAAGACAATGAGTATTGAAGTTTTCTAAAAATTTTAATAGATTATGAATAAAAGGAATTGAAATAGAAGTTGTACTATTTTAATTAAAATGAATAAGGATTGGAATTTTTTTTGTCACAATCTAGGAAAAGTAATCTCGGTTAAGTTAACTATCTTCAATTATCATATCAATTTTACTCACATTCCTCTTAAGAGAGTAACCTCATTTATAACTTCTTCAATTGAGAGTGACTTTTTGTGTTTCACAACATTAATTTGATTAAATATTGAAAAACCTTAAAAAGAGATAAGTAAAAGAGTAATAACGGAGATTTTGATTTGAAAAGTAATTTTATCAATTCTAACTTATAAGTACAAATTTTAAGTTCAACTTAAATTAAGGAGTTTGGAAGAATTCGGTGGAGAGTAGTTTGTAGGGTGGAGTAATCACTTGAAAAAAAAAAGTGAGTAGTTTGGAGTGGTGGAGAATATCTCATAACTTTTCAATTTAAATTATAACATAATATTTTTTATTTTGCTTAATAAAATACTATTTCATTAATTTATCAAATCAGATATAATATCGGTACAATAATAAAATGAAAATAAGATAATTCTCTTATTCTCAATAATAGATCTAACATTATCGGATACAGCAGTATTTAAATCACTTGAGCTCCAATTATTCATGTATAAACATGCTAATGCATCTGCACAGTAGTTGTTTAATCGTTTAACTAGTGTCATTTGACACTCTAAAAACCTAATGGAATGCAGCAATTCATCAATATAAAGGCGGATAGTACATGGAACTTCTAGTTGTTGCTTCTGAAAGTATAATACATAGTATACGAGAGTCAAATTCAAGTATGATTTTAGGTAATTCTTGTTTTGCAAGTTTTAGTCTTAATACGGCTCGTGCCTTGGCTTCCAATGTGTGTGTGCAATAAAATCGGGAGCCACTAGCCTATAGTAGAGAGCCCTATTCATGTACCTGCATTTCTTATCAATTGATCAAATGAGTCATCCACATTAATGTTCATAGTGTCACTTGGTGACCGCTTTCATACTTCTTCAATTTTTGTGGGCGAGTTTGACTCATTTCTAGTGTGACTTTTATCCTTATTAATATCCGCATATTCTCCAATCGAACCCATAATGTTACCGATCATTACTCAACATATGGTGGGCGTCCTAGGAATAGAGTTATATTTCATTCCTTCCATATCGCCCAACACATTATGGCAAATCTGCACTTCATTGCTTTACTCTCTTGTTTTTCCTGTTTTAAATTACATAACCAAGATTCAATCCATTCAATTAAGGACAAATTAATAAACTTTTCAATTCTTACTCCACACGTTGCAAACCACACTAATCCAGTCCATGCGCATTTAACTAATAAATGATGTATAGTTTCAAGTTCACCACATATGGGACATGCATTAGAAAATATGGATTTTCTCAAAAATAAGTTGTTATGAACAGGCAAAGCATTCGATATTACTCTAAAGAGAAAGTTCCTAATCTTTGAAATACAATCAATATACTAAAGTATTGTCCACATTTTTTTGCTTATAATTAAGGAGGAGAAAGGAACTCATATGGACTCAACATGTTTCCAATCTAAAATAAAAGTATAGGCATAACTTACCGTAACCTTACCAGTCCGTTTTCAAGGCCATATCAACCTTTCTTCCCTAAGAGGAGAAATGAGAGTTATAGTTATGATTACTTCATTTTTCCCTGTTACAAGATATTGTTCGATACTATCTAATCGACATTTATCTGTACTTCTATCAATAAAGGTACTTACTGAGATTTAGTTGGGTTTTTCGTCATTTGTTTGATGTTGCAAATATCCGTTATCTTAGTTCCCATTACCTATTTGTCAATAAATTAGTTAAGGTATTTGTTATTTATCTGCATATAAACTCCTACCCAATTAGTATAAATAGTTAGTTGTACAGTAACCACACAATATCTCACTTTTGAGTTATTTGGATATATTTTTTCATTTATTACTTAAATTACTTTAATACTCTTATTATTATTTATTATTTTTTTATTTATTTTAGTTTATTTTTATTATTATATATATTAAATAAATTTATATATTAATAATATTTTATATAAAATTATATAATATAAATATTATAAATAAAAAATTGGTATAGAAAATTTATTTAATATAACTTAATTATATATAATAGCTAATAAATTATTTAATTTAATTAAAATAATAAATTTATTTTTTAATTTTTTATTAATAATTATTCAATTCACCCTTATTAAAAATTTTCAACATTCCAAAATATATCACTTTACTTGCACATCTAAACTACTAATCATTTCAAATCACTTAATTAAAAAATAATCTAAAATATAAATAGATTTATTTTAGTAGTTAAAATACAAGCTTTTTTTGCTCAATAGTTAAAATAAAAGTTGAGATTAAATAACTTAACAACCCATTCTTTTTTATTTATATTTTCTTGGTTACCATATATGTTTTGTTTCTCGCAATTATCTTCTTGCATGTTGCTTTGTGACACATCAAGGGCTAAGTTCATGCCAACCTATTGCTAAATGAAGGTAAAGACTTGGTCCCATTTCATAATTTCATCCATTGGACAAGAATAGATTGGAGATACGGTAATTTATCTTTGAGAGAAGATTCTCCACTTCGTGGAAATGGGTGAGAGTGCCTGGGGGCTGCAACCTGGCGAGCCCACAATGTTGACTGGCCACATCCTCAAGGTCTCCAATGGCTGCTGTATAGATCCTAACGAATGTCTGTGACTGGACGAAACTCTGACATTCACACCACTTCTGTCGTCTGTTCATATTCTACTAAATTAATCATCTAATAATAATTATGTCTAATTATTCTTTCTTTTGCTATGTTATTATATGCATAGGAGCTCCGTTTTAGCCTTCTTCCGCCCTTGATGGCATACCGTATAAATGGTTGGCTGACGAAATAGAGTTGGCAATGAAGTTTTCTTCATAAATTGAATATGAATATATATAGAGAATATGAACATTAAGATGTCTTGAAAAGTGTATAAATATAACTATATTTATTTTTGTCGGTTTTATAGTGGAAACCATAGATCTGATTTCCATATTAATTCAATATACCTTATAAGAAAATGACAAATTAAGGATCGTAGTGTTAGTAATTTGTATGTATAGTTGTTGCACATTTTGCTGCCTTCTTGATCAATGAATAAGAGCAATATTACTTGCGCAAGAAAGAGAAAAAAAACCTTATTATAATTATTTAGCCCTTAGAAAAGCATGTTTAACCTTAAATTTCCTTTTAATTTCTTGATAATTTATAATATTTTTCTATTGACGCCTTTATGAGAATTAGAAATGCGTTTGATATCAGAAACATTTCTATACCAAATGGCTGTGTAATAATATGTGGAGTATAGAGAGGACGTGGATAAAAGTCCCATCTAAATTACTATGTAATGAGTACACTTAGAAAAAGTCGGTGGATATCAAAATAATTATAGATATAAGAAATATCACTCTATAGTAAACCAAAATAATGGTTGGGGAATATAAATTAGATTGTAAGGGAAATGTTGTATAGTACACGTACACCACATATCAATTTAAACATTTAAATGATAATGATTATACTTTATTATATATCTAAAATATTTTTCACATATACTCAATATACTAGTTTGGAAATAAAGGAAAATGATCCTATTAAAAAATTAGTTCATTATTAGTTTGAAAATAGAAGAAAATTATCCTATTAAAAAATTTAGTTCATGATTAGTTTGGAAATAGAAAAAAAAATTTCAAACTCATTATTGTTGCCACTTGTAACAATCTCATCCCAAATTGAAAAAATATTGTTCATTTTTAAATAATTATTGGGAGTGTGTATTTATTAATACATGTTAAGTGTATAAATTTTATACATTATTAATGTTATAACAATAAAATATTATAAATTTATAAGATAATTTAATAATATAATATATTAATTTAAACTTTTTAAATAAAAATAATTTTGATAGGTACACCATACCAATATCATAAATTTTATCAACACAAAATAATATAAGTTTTGTAAATGAAACAATTAATGTTTGAATATGGATAAATGGAATTTAAATATACTTTATGTATACAAATATTTAACCACAATAAAGATAGGGAGTTTCCTTCAAAAGATGCATTGTATAATTTACACACTATATTTCCTACCAATTTTAACATGTACTTTTTTTTTCTAATTCAACCTCCACACATGTATGACCAGCATTAGGGTTTCTATAATAAACTAAGCACACTTGGATAGTATTTCAACTTTCTCCTAACATTGGTATTCACACCATTTTCAAATGTTTTCTAGGCTTGCCCATAGTACAGAGATAGACATATGACAATCACCCATATTTCTCTTACAAACATACTATTAGACATTTGACTATATATTAATTCAAACTAGGTTGGCTCATTTAAGGATGACAGCTGAAATTCTATTTATTCACATACTTGAATTTGGCATCTTATTAAAATAGTCTCTCAAATTATATTGTTATTTAATTATTTTACATTTAAGTACATAATAATTTTCAATTTCACAATATAAACGGTCAAAGTTATAATTGGGCCACTCAAATTTTATTTTAAAACTTAAAGTTTCCATAAATCATGCATTGTTTTGGCAAATCAATAGCTCTTATTGTTTATTGAACAAAAAAAAAGCTCTTATTGGAAAATGAATGGTGGGTGACATGATGAACGGTGGATTATGTTTAGGTAGTAGTAAGTAAAATCTACAAATGATACTAAAAAATCCACATATATTTGTGGTTTAGGCATGGTACTTTTGTATAATTTAATTGATTAATATGGGGCTTGCTATTTTTTATATTTGATGGTTATATATTCCAAAATAACTATTTCAATTATGTGTAGTTCTATAATTTGTGCTTCTATAATTTGTGCTTGTTAAGTAGGATAAATATTGAAGATTAGTATATGATTAAATATTAATTAAGATTGTCAATGACCATGATAAAAATATCTTAATTTGTCTCATGAGTTCTGGTAGGCATACCCTTAATAGACGAGTTAATAAAAATATGAATTTATTAATATTATTTATTCGATTTGATAATATGTATATATTAATAAAAATAAAGTTTAAATTATAAATTATTTAAATACGCTTGCGGAATAATCGAACAAGTAAATAATTGATAGGTAAAATTGCTAAAATTAATTTGAATAGTTAATTTAATCAATTTGTAAGAGAAGAAAAGACACTAATTATTGTTAGCAATTAATAAGTTATTTTATTAGGTGATATTAACTCTCGATTTTATTGTATACATGTATTGAAAATTAAATTATTTATCGTATTGAAATAATTAAAACTAACAAAATAATATAGTTGACCTAAAATTATATTTTAATCTAATTTATACTATTTATCATATTTAATAAGCAATAAAAAAATTATTAATTATACGCACTTGTATTAATAAATCGTTAATTTATATATTGAGTTTTTTTTATTGTATAAATAAATACTAATTAAATAATTTATTATATTCAATAATTATAAATCTATTATTTAAAAATAAAGAAGTATTATTCTCGTATTTTATATGAGATTTAATATATTAATAATAGTTTATTTTGATGAGAAAAAAAATTAAACCCAATAAGCATTGAACAAAAAAAACAATATTCTAACTAACTCACCTATCAAACTAAAAATATGTTTAGTTTCACACGAAACTAAACAATAGAATAAACTTATATCCTGTCTATTAAAAAAAGTAATAAAATTGTTAAACTTATATCCGTTAAGAAAAGTAATAAAATTGGTAAGTACTCCAACTTAAAATATAAAGCTTATAATACTGACATTCTTTGGTACAAAATCTAAAGTGACGGACAAAAATAAATTTATATTTGGTCTCTAACTTTGCCTAATAAGACTAATGTATTAAAGAATCTAACTACAATACCTTAATTGTTTAAATTGAGTTTACAATTTTTTTTGCCCAAAGATAAAATAATAATCACGTACCATAGTTTATCCTATTGCATTCCTATCCAACAACCATGAGTCTCATACCCATTTTGTATAGATGAGACCCGTAGTAGTTGGTTGGATCGGACCATTAAACCCTATTGGCCACAACATTTATGGTAGGAAAAGAAAACTTGCCACCCATTTATGATGTTTTCATCCTTGGTATTTGTAATGGACACATATTAGAATCTTACCATTATTAAAATCTAATTCAAGTATATAATATAATAAATATATAAGAATGAAAGGTTTATTATATATAATAATGAAATATAAAACAATAAATATATAATAATGAAATAATTAATTTAAAATGGATATGAATTAAGTGGGTATAATTATAAACATATATAATTAGAATTATAACTATTTCTAATAAAATACCCTGAGCTAATAGAGAGAAACGATTGGATACCACTGCACTGTGTTTAACCATTGCTTTTGTTGGACACTGCGGATGCTTGTTCACCACTATCACTCAAGAGAGTATGTATACGACTACCGGGCTTGATGCGCTGGTTGTTATTGACATTTGCACGGAAGTCTCTGTGCCTAATAATGTTCGTCTTCTTCCTCTCATACTCCGAGAGTTGGTTGGACTGTTTCCTATGCTGGGATCCAACACACTTTCCGGGAAGGGAAGGAAATACAGCTGCGGGATGCCGGAAGAGAAAACCACATACCACCAGAGAAAGAAAGGGAGCCCTATGAATAGATAATTTAAGATATATATTCAAATATTAAAAAAAATGATATGATAACCCTAAAGTCATACGTAGTAGAAGAGATGACTCTCTGATTCTTTGGTCAAAAGTCAAAATCCCTATGTGCAAAACAGCTCTCATGTATTAAGAATTAGACTATACTCACACAAAACCCTATTTTGGGTGGGATTTCATGGTTAAATTCAATTATTTAAACATATTTTTATTTATCAAATTTAGCACACTTTTATTTTTTTTTATCAAAGTTGAATATACAGCTAGACATATCATTTATAAGAAAAAAAAATAAAAGAATAATGATAATAATATTACAAATAATAACGGAGAAAGAAAATTCCGTACATATTCAATAATTTAATATAGTTGTTATTAAATTTATTTTATATAATAGGCTCTATTCATCTTTTTTGCATGGTATATTCAAGTTTGACAACTAGTGTCAATAAAATTAATAATCTTAAATAATCTAAGAAATTAGTGTTATCCAAAATTCAGTTATTAACAATACATCTACAAACAATATGCTAATATAATTTAATCCTATCAATTGGACTCTAAGACTGATGTGTGAACTATTAACTATTAGATCATCATCATATCCATGGTCATGATAACCGGTCTTCCTCAATACTCTTCTCTTTGGGGAGCCACGTTATACGCAATTAATCTTCTAGATTGGGAAATGTACAAAGGAAGAGCTTATACATTAGTCTGCGGCCGCATGTTTTAGGATGAAACGGCGGGTGACCAGCTGAAAGGTGACGCCGTCAGATCAACGCCTTCGGCCGTCAGCTCCGTTTCTTTGGTTTCTGTCAGGCGCAGTTGGAATATCTCTCCCCCCCCACACACAGTTAATTCGTCAGCCTAGCTCTGCAGGGTTCCTTTTTATAAGCCACTATAACCACACCGACGACGCTCAAAGGGTGAAGATAGTTCGATTTCCATAAGACCATCTCTTCCCCAAAGCACCTCTCCCATTTCTCTGATAGATTCTCCCTTCAGTTCCTCAGCTGTATCTTCTTCTTTTCGATCAAGAGAGCTAGCAATGTGTAGCGATTCGAAGAACGGTTCTTCAATCAAGCTGGTCACCGGCAGCGGCGGCTACGTTCTTGAAGATGTGCCTCACTTCTCCGACTACATCGATGATCTCCCTGTATTTCTCTTGCTTTCTTATCTTCCCTGTCTCTGGTGGACTGTGCGTGTGCGCTTTTTTTTCGCTTGAGGGCTTGCTTTTGATGTTGTTTCTCGCTGATAGATCTTACTGGATTTGACTCAGTTGCTGAATTTTGTTGCACCGCTTGGTTGATTCGAACGGCTGGTTCGAGCATCAGTGTGGCTTGCGACTCGCTTTTTGGTGATCCGTTGTCTGTTTTAGTTCATTTAGACTATTCTTCCTGAAGTGAAGTAGGTAAACTAGAGGATGAGCATTCTTTTATGTGTACCGTGAAGTGTCTTTGCATTTATATCTGAGAGATTTTTCTTTATGCGCCGGATCTGAGTTACCTGAATATTCTAAAAATTGAGCAGTGATTTCGTTTTCCCTATTACTCAAATGGCTATTTTGTTGGATCTATTTCCTTATTACAATCCTGTAGTTCCCAATCAGTTCATAGGAACTTGTTTTCTTGGTTTTGTTCACTATGTTTTCTCTGGTTGGGCTGAGTAGAGGTTCACCTGGAAGGTTTTGTGAACTTCAACAATTTGGTTTTCCTCTGTTTTAAGTTAATACAACCAGCAAGACAGTATTTTTTTTTCATTTATGATTGAAATGTTTGATAGACCTATATGTAAAAGAGTTGATTCACTTTAATATTTCTTCATACTTGGTTAGCTTTTATATGTTAGATGACTCTTGTATGCATGTACAACGAAGGATGTGGCATATCCCTGCCTCATCTGGAGGTGTTGGATGTTACTCAATTGGGTATTGATCTCACTAATGTGTTTTTCATTGCGTGTATTTATCCATAAAAACATTTCTGAAATGGAAAAAAATACTTCTTCTGACATAGTTGAGCTTACGTTTTTATTTTGCATTGGAAAGCTGCTTTGCTTCTCAGTTTTAGATGAATCCATGCATTTTCATTGGATATATGGTGCTAATAGATGCATCATCACATAAATTAGTCATGTAGCTTCGAAAGTATAGTAAAAGTATAATTATGAATGCACCTATATGAATTTATATATTTATGTTTTGAGAATTATTTAATCTATTTTATTGGGCTATGTTTTTATTGACAGACCTATCCCAATCCGTTGCAATCTAACCCTGCATATTCAGTGGTCAAGTAAGTAAAAAGTAATTTTCTTGGTTATCTTTCACTAAATTTGATATGAACCCATCTGAAGTTGCTATTTTGCCTCCCCAAATTGCAGGCAATATTTTGTTCACATGGATGACACAGTTCCTCAGAAGGTGAGATATTGGATGCACTTAAAGCATATCTATGTAAATTACACAAACAATAATAAAAATGATCCAGTAAAATGGCATGGTAGAGAAGCTTTGCCTTTTTGTAATTCCTATAAATATTATCAGGGGTTATCTTTTATTTATTTTCAGTTTAATTTAACTGGCTCTGCATTTTCAATGGTGATTATGGAATCAAAATTTCAGAATTCTTTCCTATTCCAATCCAGGTAGTAGTACACAAGAATTCTCCAAGGGGGATACATTTTCGACGTGCAGGACCGCGCCAAAAGGTACAAGGTTTTTTTGATGTAGCAATCTATGAAAATTTTCTTAATAATTATTCTTGTAACAATCTGTATTTTTGTGCTGATCAGGTGTATTTTGAGCCTGATGATGTGCACGCATGTATCGTAACATGTGGAGGTCTCTGCCCTGGGTTAAACACAGTGATCAGGGAAATCGTGTGTGGCCTAAATTACATGTATGGTGCCACCAAAATCCTCGGGATAGATGTAAGTAATTATTTTGAACTTGTTTCTGATCCATGACCTATTTTTCCCCACAACCTGATGATTAGAAGCATTTCCATAAAATTTTGAGAGACAATCTCTATCTTCTCTGTCTTTTATGTTTATGAAAAGAGTCGAGTCATCCTTTGCATATGATATGTACTCTGGCCATGCATATATTTGAGATTAGCTGATACTCACCCAGACACAGTAATTTTACTGGAAAACTGATGCTTCACCTAAGCTTCTGAGATTAGCATGTTTATTTATAGAGTGCAGATTTTCATAACATCTTGGCATTTATATTGTAAGCATGAACTTTTTGTGATACTCTCTATTCAAAGGAGTTGGGCTTTTTATCAGCTGAAGGAGGCATGGGAACATCAATTTTTTGGGAAATTATAGGGACATCAGTTAACTTATCTCATAATTTTAGCAATAACTTTTGTTCCATAATATTTTTGATATGTCACACCAAGCCAGACTTAAAAAGCAAGCCTGTCCAAATTTAATACTAGGGGGTCATGAATTTGAGCAACCTTACTTAATTTTGTCTCTTTTAAATACTGAGCATGCATACCATTATGTTATTTTGCTCGGGTATCTGCTAATTGCTTATGATATGTTCCAATAAGCCTCACTTGCTTATGAGGATTTTCCATTTGCACATATCTGTAGGGAGGATACAGGGGCTTTTATTCTAAAAACACGGTTAATTTGACAACTAGAGTTGTCAATGACATACATAAACGTGGAGGTACTATTATTGGGACATCAAGGGGTGGGCATGATACTTCAAAGATTGTGGATAGCATTCAGGATCGTGGTATAAATCAGGTTAGTGGAGTGTAGGATTTTCTCTTGATTATTGTAAACAACATTCAGACTTTTTCTGGCATCTCATGCCCCTTGAAAGTATGTCAGCTAACAATAGGATGTGGTTATTGCTTTGTTGGGTCAGGTGTATATAATTGGAGGTGATGGAACTCAGAAAGGAGCAGCTGTAATTTATCAGGTTATTTTATGCTTTATGCAGGAAAATTGTGGAATAGTAATATCTTTTTCCTTAAAAAACTAGCTGTTTTTTTTTTCTAGTTCCTCACTATAATGCTACTTGCTTCAAAGTTCATATTCATGCATTGAAGTTTCAAGGTTGCATCTCATAAACAGGAAAAAATGCTTAAAAAAACAACAAAAGGTTAAGTCAGGGCTCTTCCTGTATGCTGCACTTTTCCTTGTGCACATCATAATGGCAGCTTTATTAAATCAAGATTACTTGGGATTTTTCATCTGTTTCTTCTTTGCCTTTTTAAGTGGGTAATTTTCTCTATTTGTTAAGCACTGCTTATATCCTCAACAATACTCATCGTAACTGTATCCAGTTTTCTGGTGTACATGTTCTGATGTTTGACACATTAGATTGTAGTATTCTGAATTGCTCTTAAGAAATCATTCATTGTGCAGGAAATAAGACGACGCGGTCTAAAAGTAGCTGTTGCGGGTATCCCCAAAACCATAGACAATGACATCCCGGTACTCAATATGAACAACTTTTTTTAGGCCAAAAGATAGTATCAATGACTTTAAGTTCAATGAAAAGCCTTATTTTTTTCTCTCTCTTGGCAGCACTGGCAAATAACATCCTTATTCTATTGACAGGTCATAGACAAGTCCTTTGGTTTTGATACTGCAGTGGAGGAGGCTCAACGTGCTATTAATGCTGCACATGTAGAGGCTGAAAGCTGTGGGAATTGTATAGGTTTAGTTAAGCTAATGGGTCGGAACAGCGGTACGTTTCATTTTTATATTGGGATCCTTCTTAGAAAATAGCTTGTAATAACTTTGATGGAACCATCTCTACAGGGTTTATTGCAATGTATGCTACCTTAGCCAGTCGAGACGTGGATTGCTGCTTGATTCCAGAGTCACCTTTCTATCTTGAAGGGAAGGGCGGGCTTTTTGAATATATAGAAAAACGACTTAAAGAGAATGGACATATGGTTATAGTTGTTGCCGAAGGGGCAGGACAGGAGCTTGTCTCGAAAAGCCTACAATCTATGAACCAGAAAGATGCTTCAGGAAACAAGCTCCTTCAAGATATTGGTTTTTGGTTGTCTCAAAAGATAAAGGTACTGCATCTTGGTGGTCTTAACAACTTATTCTGTTTAAATTTGATTTCTTTGTTTTTATCCAAAAGGTACTGCTATCTTGGGAACATAACTCATTCTGCTAACCACCTGGAAAACTTTTATATGCCTCTGTCAAAGTTATTGTAAATTCCTGTCTAATACCTTTGTGGTTCCTTTGTTTTTCAGGAATACTTTGCAAAGCCCAATAAGCTATCGATTAACCTTAAATATATTGGTAAGGCCTGTGACTTTCAATCTCTTGATCTAGTTCATGCACTGGCCCATTGACTGTGCTTATATAGTCAAACCTGAACTAAAGTTTTGAGCTACAGATCCAACCTACATGATTCGGGCCATTCCTAGCAATGCATCAGACAATGTGTATTGCACACTTCTAGCCCAGAGTGCAGTTCATGGAGCCATGGCAGGCTATACTGGCTTTACTGTTGGGCTTGTCAATGGGAGACAAACTTATCTTCCTTTTGAAGTAAGTTCATTTCCTCATTCATGGTTCATTACATAAGCTGCCTATATGGTTACTTGTTTTCATTGTTATTCATTTGAAATTTGACCACTTGGTAGTCACCCAAAAAGGGAAAAAATAAGATGTCAAATTTGCAAACTTGGCATTCAAGTAAACAGACAGGGAGAAGTCAACCGTGTTGCATCAGATGAAAAGAATACTTCATGGCAGAGATACTTAAGTTAAAAATAAGTATCATGTCTGTTTACTTCTCCCTAGTGGAAACTGGAATAGTGCTGTGTTGGCATGGAAATTACTGTAGAAACTGTTTATTTTGGCTATTTTTGGTTCCAACATTTACAATAAATCACAAATAAGGACCTATTCTTTTTTTTTGCTCAAATAAAGCCTTAACATTTGCACAATATGTCAAATAAGGTCTTAATGTCTGCATAATAGCTTAATTAAGACTATCAACAGTGCAAACTCGAAAATGCTAGGGCTTTTTTGAGATTTTGCCAAGGTGGCAGGGGCCCTATTTAAGATTTCAGCCAATTTTTTATCACAGTTTTAATTATACAGGAAAACAGTCTTTGATATAATTTTAAAACTTACCCCAAATTACTTGAGAAACTTGTTTGTTTGTAAGATGCATTCTGATGTTTTAAGGCAAAAAGAAAAGGCTCTTTCACCTGCTGTCTCGATCATCAGTGGCCAGCAATTGCCAGCTGCTGTCTGAATGTCAACTCCAACTGCCACCTTCTGCTCCTTGATTTTTGGGGCTTTTGGCAGATATCTTTTTATTCTTTTAAAAGAAATTCAACATTCTTTTGAGCTCAATACCAAGTTGGACTGAATATACTAAGATATTAGCATAGACTGCCCATTTGGAAACAGTCTAAAGTTCCCCTTAGGTTCTTCTCACTCCCATTTCTGAAGCTGATTTTATTAGACTGTCAACTTTCTGCTACTGTTGTGTGCTTCCTTCAGCATACCCCATTTCTTCCCTATTAATTTATTTCATTTGGTCTTCTTCCCTATAAACAGCGGGTGATTGAGAAGCAGAACAAGGTTGTGATAACGGATAGGATGTGGGCAAGGCTACTTTCTTCAACCAACCAGCCAAGCTTCATCAGCACCAAAGAAGTCGGCCACTCACATGAGGAGTGCCCAGCCCAACCACTGGATGGAGAAAATTACAAGGAGGAGGTAATGGCCAATGGAGACATATCAACATCTGTTCCGTAGCTATAACACTGGTAATCGCAAGAACCCGAGCAAGTCTGTTTGTAACCGGTGAAAATCTAATTATTTTTGTGAAACTTTTGTTAAAATAACTCAGGTGAGCTTCTTGTGATGAGTTGTTTTCCCTGACAGATTTTTGCCTATGTTAAGGAAGTGCTTGTTCCATCCTTTTAAGATATAAACAATATATAATATATATTGAACGGTAAATACTCGTTATTTCATTCATTTATACTAACTAGGATATTCGTGACTTAATGATAATTCTTCCTCGTTGTGGTAAGCCAAGGGGGGAGGACACGCAGAGAGGGCTAAGTTAGCACGGTTAGATTAAAAAAGACTGTCTTTCTTTTAAGGATATACAATAAGAATGTGCATGATTAACACGAGGTCTCTTTTTACACAAGTTATTCGTAGTTGCAAATAAAAGAACATTCAATTTTGGGAAGCATGATTTAATTATTATATTTGTATCTACTCCTTGACAAATAAGATATTATGGAGTTAATTATTAGTGTAGAATTTATTATCTAAACCCATATTGCATCATAAGAAAAATTAATGTGATGGGGTAAAAATGAACAAACTTTTTAGGAAAAAATATTAATGCAGTCATATTATACACGTTGCGAGTTTGAGGTCGACACGTGGATAGATAGATCACTGTCACGGACGTGTAGACAATTAGGCCGCATGCAAGCTGGTGCTGAATCGGAAATCCTCCTTCCCATCCCATGATCGAACAACAACCTCTAAAAATACCTCTTTCTTGTGCTAGCTGTCAAATCATAGTTTCTGTAATACCCAATCCTTTTTTTAAGAGGGATAAGTGGCAGTGGTGTTTTCATAAAAAAGAAACAAGTGGTAGTGGTTGCACACAATCACAATGATGTCTTTCCTTTTGTTTTTCTCGCCTTACAGAAAACGAGAATTTTTTTTTTTCATTCCGAATATAACACAACATTTGATATATTTACAACACCTCACAACATTTAGCAGGCCTCAACGTTGAGTGGGTCCACTTTTAATGTAAAATGTTTGGCCACACTTTATTACCAAAAATTTTAAAAATATTACTTTTATCATTAAATTTTTTGTAAAGTATGTTCGTTTAATACTAATTTTAACTTATGTTAATAATAATATACTGATTTGAAATTAATGGTTCAACACCTTTCCCACATTGTCTCTCGACGACGATAATTACATATTAGTCCTAAAATTCCTAGTGTTTTTTTTTTTGCACAAAACTAAACTTCATTAGCTAATAGGCAAACTAATAATGTCAGAGTGATAACATTGCCCCAACATGATATTCTCTGTCATTAACTAAATGTATAGAATCAGTACGATAATGAAAGTACTAATTGAATCCTTACCTATGAATTACCGTTTTTTTCACTGAACTATCTATTCACTAAACTAATTGTGAATAAATTAAAACTACGTGACGGCTTAGTGTGTAACTTAATCTGCCAAAACCATAAATAAAATTGACTCCCGAAAGTATTATAAAGGATTTTGGAGTCTATTTTCAAGAAGATAGCATGCACTACAGTGCCTTCCCCATACGAATAATGTGTATGCACTCCATACCTAGCATGCATCTTCTTCTCCTATCACAATTGATTTTCACGGGTCAGGCATTCATGCTACGAGAGTCGTTGAATCTTTCTTGGTGTGCGCATGTGATTACAAGGTGTACATTCTAATAACGAAATTAAAAAAAAAATGAGATTTAAGTTTAATTGAATCAGAAATTAATGTTAAATTACAAATAAAAATACGAGAATCGAGATTTAAAATTATATCGGATTGAAAACTAATTCAGACACTAAACTTAGACAATTGGTAATTTCACGAAATTACTTTCAAATAACTTCGTTTAACCGGAAATTAAGGATAAGGAAGAGTCCAAATGAAATTCGGTTCGAATCAAGATCGAATCAGCTTAAGGCTTAAAACTTTCAATTTTTAAAATGAGTTAGATAAATAAAAAAAAATAACAATTGTTAAGCCCAATCAATATAAAATATGAAGAAAAAATTTTTAGAGAAAGAATTGTGTTAAGAATTAGTCGAATCAAAGATGAACCGACCAAAATACGACCCAAACCGATCAAATCAGCTCAAACCAGTAAAATTTCCTGATTTTTAGAAGATACTATACAATTAAGAAAATTTACATTCTTGTGCCCAAATTATAGTAAATTAGATAAATAATTTTTAGAAAAATAAATTAGGTCAAGAATCGGCAAAATTGGAATGAATCGACCAAGTAAATGTCAAAATTGGTAGACCTGGTCAATTAATTCGCCAAAAACTAGTTCGCTACATTGTGAACCGATCGACGTACCACGCCGGGAGCGCGTTGCATAGACACACTTGTGTGCATATCATTTTATTCGCCCGACTTGCGATTTGAATACTCGATTTGAAACCCAGGAATAACCCATATGTTAGATGATATTTCTATAGTACTTCCCCCCAAGAAAATTAAATGAAAAGTGCAATATAGGAAGTCCCATCTTGTCAGTTATGGAATGGACAGATGGTGCGTCGATCCTTGGAGCTCCCTATATAAGTGTTGACCCTTCTCTTTCCAGCGATACGCCATAATTCACTTTGTAAGCTCGGATGCCTAATTGTTTGGTGACCTTAAAACTAGAGATTTCCATTTTCTACTCAAGTCACCAACCTTGGCCAAATATGTATCATTAGAACCGGGGGATAGTTAACTTTTAAACCCACCCCTCTTAGCCACTGACGTGCCTTTTAGCAGCGGAGATCCAATGGAATAGTAAAATTGCTTTGTTGATCGAAAACAAAGAAAAAGCTTTTGAGTCTCGCCCCGCCTCTTCGTTCGTCAAATATGACCCAAATTAATGCTGAAAGCTACTCTCAGTCCCCTTTGGACAACCCTATCGACTGTTTAGGTGAAATGTATGACTCGTGGCCATAAAAAATTTGAGAAACTCTGGTAACTTACTATTTTTTACATCACTCTATAAATCAAGTGTTTTAGTTGACTTTGGCAACCACAATGCCAAATATAGGTGTTTATGAACTTGTGGGAGAGTTAGTTACACAACCTCATTACCGCCGGACGCACTATGTCTTCCTCGGTGAGTTTTCGACTAAAACTCAAATTTGTGTTTGTTTTCCAATAAGTATTTGATTGGGGTGAGATCAACACTATTTCAACCAATGCTGGCCGAAAAGTAATTGTGGGGACCTAGGGAAGATATTGAGGGACCTAGAAAAGGTCTTTGGAAATTTAAGGAGTTGGATTTAAGGAGATAAAATTTTGTAAATCATAATTTTTAAAAAGTATAGGGTTCAAAATACGATTTCAGGGAAATGGTGACCTAAATGAGACTCAGTATTAGTTTAAGGACCTGAATGGAAACATGAAAATACTTGGAGACCCAAGAGATGGCTTGGGAGAGGCTAGAGATCCAAATGAAAATATTAGAAAAGTTTAAGGAACCTAAAGGTAATTATAAAAATTTGGATGATCAAAATAAAATTTAGGAGAAGTCCCAAAAACGTCCGGGTCGAAATATGGCTTTCAAATTAAGTTCCGAATTAGTGGATGCTGCCAAAGGGAGTGGCAATGCCATACGCAAAAAGGAAGAGACTCATAGAATGGTAGAGGCAAATAGAGCTCTTGCACATTTTTGTTAATCCATGAATAGAGGATCTATATAGACACATAGATCCAGGACCTTTACTGAACTCAGGAAATGTTAGAGATCCTAAGGAGATATATGATCTGAGTTTAAATGTCACGCCCCGACCCGATTCTGTCGGCCGGAGACCTGTGAACCCCTTCACCCATCTCTATCGATGCCACCATGGTGAGTACCTTCACCATGATGAAAACTGAATAAATCAAGGCTTCAGATAAAAATCTCATGTAAAATGTAGTGAAAATTTGAAACTTTTCTCTTAAAGTTTCCTATAGAGAGCACCAAAATATATCTCTAATATACCACTGGAGAAATAACATGATAAGAATTTAAAACACATTTGTGAGTAGGTTAAGGGGGCTAACTCAGGTGATAAATGCCTATGGAATTTCTTTCGCTTGATGCCTCATGCCTCCTTGATTTCAATCATACAATTTTGTTGATCGAAGACCCGTGAACCCCTTTGCCTGTCCCCTTCGAAGCCACCATGGTGGATACCTTAACTATGGTGAAAATCAAAGTAACAAGGGCTTCCAATAAAAATGTTATGTAAAATGCAGCGGAAATTCAGAACTTTGAGCACACCAAAATATATTTCTGAAATATCATGGGAGAAATAGCAACATGATAATAATTTAAATCAATTTCGTGAGCAGGTTAAGAGGGCTACCTTAGGCGATGATTGCCTTCGAAATTTCTTCTGCTTGCTCCCTTGCGCCCCCTTAATTTCAATACTACAATTCATTTAAAGGAGGGGAGTGAGCTCAAAAGTTTAGTGAATGAGGCACTGATGTCAGGTCACTTCATGGCTTACGACTAAGATGTTCCCTATAATCCCATCTAACATTATTTTCTATCTCTTTAAATTAACTTATCATTTTTGGTTTCCATGGTTTATTGTACCCCTTAAGATACTTATCTTGGGCCACACCGATCCGTAGTCTACCCTACGGTCAGGTTACTCTCATTCTCCCCCATTTTTCCCATATAAATAACAATTCATATAACATAACATCATATAGAAAAATATCGGGAAACTCAAGTCCTGCTCACAAGTATGACCTACATACTCAATTGACACTTCTAGGCTACTCATGGCCCGTGCCTCATCTTGAGCTACTCAAGCCCTCGCACTTGGGCTACTCATGCCCTCGCACTTGGGCTACTCATGCCCGTACACACATGGGCTACTCAAGCCCTATTCATATAATTACACACACAAAGTGTACCGCAATATAATGATACCACATCTAGGTAAAACTGAAGTGTGGGAGTCATGTGCCACTTGTCCATAACCGACACTTCTCGAGTGTTGTCTCATAGCTGGTTGTCTTAGTACTTGGAGTCATGGTTGCACTACCCCCACTCACCGACACATGCCCATTACACATTTGACTCGATTCCGCCATCGTCTCATCGTAGTCTCGCCATCGACACTGGGACGGTACTCGTACGTCATCCAAGCATCTCGAGAAAAATAAAAGTATTGACATCATCATCTCCCTAAACTCCTTTCCATTTTCCATTGAGTGATGGCACAACTTCACCAGGCGTCCTTTAGTCACCCCTTCTCCAATACCGGTATTTCAATCATATCACAAAGCACAATTTCAATTCATGGCACTCATGGCCTAAAAATCGTAATGGTGCCCACGACATCTTATTATTGTGAGTTCGGTTCTACACATGCCTGACTCCCCAATCACATACAAATCATCATAATTAACATAATACTTGGGGTAAACATACTTGGGAGACCGGTCCGTCATTCGACCATCTCCCCACATTACATGGGTTTAACTTATAGCACTATACTTGGGTCTCACGGTATAATCCATGCCTTGACATTTCAACTAGCATATATCATAGTAAAACAATTCATATGAGCCCAGTCCATCACTCGACCGTCTCCTCAATCAAACAAGTGGCTTATGACCCAACAACTTATGGTTCGAGTAGACCTTAACTACTTAACAATAAAGGAGAAACTCGCTTGTTGGTTGTAAGTGAAGGTATCATCACACGCGGTTGGTGTGATAAAGTCGAAAATAAACTTTTTGTCAAAAGTATTCTCCTCTGACTATGTGCCAATGCTTAAAATATTTGAGAGACCTTTTTGTCAGGAGCTAGAACAACTTAGATAGGCTAGAGACCTCAGCTTTTGAACTAATGGGGCTAAATGCCCTGTTTTGGAAAATCATGTACAATGGGCCTAAGGCCAGTGGACACGAGTAGGAGCTCGTAAACAAACTTGAGTTAAGGAAAGCCATGAAAATTCCTAATGAAATTATTGTGTGATTTCCCTATGGTACCGAGCCTAGACCGACAATATTCGATGGACTAGTGGCTGTGCGTTAGGGCAAGGTCGACGGATCAGTCTAGACAAACAACTACAGGCCGGGTTGAGTGTTGGGGCTGTTGGACCATCAACACCAAAGAGAATGGATAAGAAAATAAAAATTGTTGTTTGTGCATGCACTTGTGGTATAGGACCATCAAGACGCCCTAGGGGGGTAGTGATGGGTCTTAAGGGCTGTTGGATGACATGGTGGCGATAAGGGAAAGAGAAGCTACTACGTTTGGGTTTCTCGTCATACCAGTTAGTCATAGAGTTACTGTGTTTGGACTTCAAGGAGTTACTGTGTTTGGATTCCACGAAGCTACTGCGCTTAGGCTTCCTGAAGCTACAGTGTTTGGGCTTCATGCACATGAGATCGGGATAAGGTTTCTATCCTCATACGGACACATAATGGCATTCGGGTCTGAGGGTTGGATGTCGAGAACATCCACTCAGACCCAGGGTAGAAGTGGATGGACTTCTATCTTGGTGGACGGTAAAAACTTTATGATCCACAAGTGGGTGTAGTGTACGGACTGCACCTGTGAATATGTGTACCATTCTTGATGAAGGATGTGTGTTTGTTTGCTAAACGCCTCCTGAGGCAAGGGGATGGGCTAAGAGAGCTAAACACACCTAATATGGAAATGGGAAAAAGGTTTCAAGATTTGAGAATCCTTTAAAAAGGGAATGGTAAACCTTGAAAAAAGGTTTTGGAAAGGAAATTAAATTTGAGGAAAACCCTTTTGAAAGAAAATGTTACCCTTGGCAGGGTAAAGGTTTTGAAAACCAAAATTTAGGAATAAATCCCTTTTTTAGGAAATGATAACATTGGTGTGGTTTGAATAAACTAAGGCTATTATAAAAAACTAACTCCCAAAACCCACTCACTAAGTTGTAGAACTCACTCCCTCCCTTTTTACCCCTTTCAGGTAACCAAGTGAAAACAAACTTAAAGAACTTTATGTACAATAGGTATGTCCATTTTAAGATATTCAGTTTTGTATAATGATATTATAAACCCTGCACTTTTGAGTTAAGGAAAACCGAGAAAAGAACCGGTCAAACCGAATAAGAAAATCGACCCTGTTTACATTTGGGAATAAGCAATATGGAAATTTACAACTTTTGGATGATCCAAAGGGTTCATTAAACCTTGGAAAAGAAACTTAAGATAAACTAGAAAAGAATAACCAAATTGGTTTAGGTGGACGAGAATCCATGAGAACTCTAAAGTTAAGCATGCTTACTTAAGAGTAGTGTGAAGATGGGTGACCTTTTGGGAAGTATAAAAACCAAAAATTTTTATGCGAATGACTTATCATAAATAGCCATAAATTAATATATATTTAATTATTGTAATTAATACCAATAATTTAATACTGAAATTAAATTATTAAAATTAATACCAATAATTTATGGTAATATTAATACTAGTAATAAATCTCTCCCGTTTAATACACGGTTTTACACCTATATAAAAAGGTTATCCTCATTCATTCTCCTCACACCTAAACACTTCTCTCCCTCTCTACTGCTCCATTTCCCAATGAAGCTCGAACTAGAGTTTTGACTTAAACATTTCTCTTAGCCTCAGAAGGAGAGGTTGAGCTCTTTAGAATCAGGGAGAAGCCAGCTATCGGATAGCAAACTTCAGTCAATCCGAGAATCACTAGAGAAGCACCGACATGATGGAATAGGGAAGCAGCTCCGGCGGACTGAAGTTGCCCTATTTCGGCGAAGCTGAAATCAACCATTTTGAGCCCTCCTTAGACCAAACCAAGCCCTCCCAACACTTCCTCAGCCCTTCCATGGTCGAATTAGGACTGAAAGGTAAGCCAATTCAACTCCCCTCTGCAATTTTCGACCGGTGCTAGAGAGAGAACCGACGGAATTTCAATGATGAAATTCTAACTCAATTCGGTATCAATTGATGCGATTCTTGATTCTAGGATGATCCTTAAGATGAGAGCTAATTGCCCAGATCGAAAGCTCGGACCACCATGCCCTCACTGGTGAGAAATCGAAGCTTTCTCTCACTATAGTCTGTTTTCCGGTGAAGCTTCGTTTGAGCTCGTTCCGGTGTTAAAATCTACGATTCAAAGTTTCTTAGAATTGTATGAACATGCAAGAACTCAATTTCAACTCCAATTTCAATAATTAGAAGTGTTTGATCGGTCAATTTGATGAAATCAAATTCGGTAGTGTTGAAGAATTGAAATTGGGGAAAAATTGGGGATTTTTGAAATTCAAAGGGCCAAAATGCAATTTTATGAAATTGAGGGTCAATTGGGCATGAAAATAATGTTGGAGGACCAATTGAGGAATTTTGGAATTTTTGGGGCAAAACTTACCATTTTTGTAAAAGAAGAGCAAAATGGTAATTTTGGAAAAATTGGGGGACCAAATTGGAAATTTGGGAAATTAAACCCCTTTTTGGTGAAATTGAATAAATTGAGATCCTAGGATAAATTTTAAAAGTTACGGGACTCAATTTGAGGAAAAACCAACATTAGGGACTTAAAGTTAAAGAGAAATAACTTTAGGGACCTAATTGCAAATAACTAAAAGTTTGGGTTTTCTCATTTATTGGAAATGAATGAAGGTTGTTATGCCGAGTAATAATGAACAAGGTTGTTCATATCGTGTAGGAACGCGAAATACCGGAAACGCCAGCAAGGACAAGCTCGCGTGAATACAAAGAACCGATCTAGTGGAATTCACGACATTAACGGGTGAGTGGGTTTACTAACATCATACCCGGTTGGGATAATAAGCACACCTTATAATTTAAAAACCACTTACCGGTTGTGAGTGTGTTTACTAACATCATACCCGGTTGGGATGATGAGCACAACTTAAAATTAAAAATCACTCACCGGTTGTGAGTGAAAATTTTATATCATACCCGGTTGGGCAATGATAAGTACCACGGTATGAAAACCCACTATTAAGTGGTATTTTAAACATCACTACTTAGAGGAAGTGATGTGAAAATCATGCGGAAAAACTACTTACCAGTTGTAAGTAGATGATACCCGGTTAGTATGATGAGACTTACTCGAAGGAAGTTGAAAACCCGTTCATCGGTTATGAATGGAGGCGTCCTTATATTCGAGCGGTATAATGGATAGAGAAAACATATGTTTTGTCAGAAGTGCTCTCCCCTTACTGTGTGCCATTGCTTAAACAATTTGGGAGACTTTCTCGACGGGAGCTCGAATAGCTCTGATAGGCCGGGGGCCTCGGTTTTGGAACTTGAGAGCTAAATGCCCGATTTTGAAAATCTCGTACAGTGGGCCCAAGGCCAGTTGGCACGAGTAGGAGCTCGTAAATGAACATGATATATGTGCCATAAAACTTAATAAGTGAATTGTTTGGCCATGGTACCAAGATAGGACCGACATGCTCAGTCAACTAGCGACAGTGTGACATGACCGGTCGACGGACCAGTCAAGACAAACAACTGCGGGTTGAGTTGAGGGTCGAGATCATTAGACCAGTGGCACCGCAGATTACATGGCAATATGAGAAAACATTGTTTGTGCATGCATTGTGAGTACGGTATCATCAAGACGCCCATGAAGGGTAGTGATGCGTCCTAAGGGCACTGGACGACCTGGTGGTTATAAGGGCAATTCATCGTTCTAGGTGTCTGTGCGAAATTTGGAGTAGCACCAAGCGCATGAGATCGGGGAGGGGACATGATGAGGTCTTTGTCTTCATACGAACACGAAGAAGTGATTTCGGGATTGTGCGTCGGATGTCGCGTACATCCACTCATTCCTAGGGTAGAAGTGGTCGTACTTCTATCCGGGTGGTAAGAAAAGTCGCTCCGAAGCCACTAGCGGGTTCAGTAGTGATACTGACTTGCGAATGTATGTAACCTTCATGATGAAGGATGTGTGTTGGGTGATGACACACCATGTCATCCACTCATTCCCATGGTAGAAGTGGTCGTACTTCTATCCGGGTGGTAGGAAAAGTCGCTTCGAAGCCACTAGCGGGTTCAGTAGTGATATTGACTTGCGAATGTGTGTTGGGTGATGACACACCATGGTAAATAAGAAATGGTGAAAAACCCAAATTTTTAAATGAAGTGATTTTTGGAAACAAAGGAGTCTGGCACACTCCATATAAATGTTTTTCGTAAAAGTCAAAAGCTTTTAAAAACCCATTCACTGAGTAGTCGTACTCACCCCCTCCCTTATATCCCTTTTAGGAAATCCCGGAAAGTCTCCCCTTAAAGACCATCAACTAAGATGCCTGTAAGACTGGTATGTAAAGTTTTAAATTTTATGCAGTTTTGATTATGCTATTCCAGGAAAAGGTGCAGTTTAAAGGACGCCTTACTCTTTACGGTTTACAATAAGGGGAAATTCTTTAATAAACCGGGAGAGTGGCGGGTTGATCACGGGGATCCGACCAAACTGGGTCGGGGCATGACAGTTATTCCAGGAAAGACAGGAAAGAAGGATGCCTTACTCCTCGCGGTTTAGAAAAGAGTGAAACCCTTGATTGACCAAAGGGAGTGGCGGGTTACTCACGGGGATCCGACCAAACCGGGTCGAGGCATGACAACTTGAGTAATATCATAGCCTATTTCCTCGAATGCTCAAGACTATATAACATATTAACTTAGAAGAATAAGTTTTAAAATTTACAGATGGCTTCCAAGAGAGGAACCAAGAGAACAATAGTTGTAGTTACTGACACTGCCCAACAACCCCTCCTTGTTGAAACTCCCCGAGATGCCCAGATAGTTCCACCTGGACTAAGCTCGAAACATCAAAGACTGTACAAGGAGTTCACCCGAGTGTTTGGATGGCCTAACCTCGCCCCTGACGTGGACACCAACTCTCGAGGTGAGCTTGAGAAAGTACAATCTCATCCCCCTCCTACTAACAATCCCCCTCCAGTTGACATCCCTAAATACCTCAAAACTCTCTATCAACTAGGATATAAGCCTTTCCTAGGAGAGAAGGATGCTGGAGCTGCTATGGACTAGCTGGCTAGCATCAAGAAACTCATGGAGATAGTTAGGATTTCACCAGAGGATATGGTAATCCTAGCAGAGTTTTTCTAGAAGCCAATGTAAAAAGGTGGTGGGATAACGTTAGAAACTTGCATACCACTACCCCCACCTGGGAGCAATTCAAGGAGAGGTATACAGAGGAATACCTAGCTTTGCATTTGATTAATGAAAAGAAGCAAGACTTCCTCTGACTCCGACAAGGGCTTAACTCTATCTCGGAGTATGAAACCAAGTTCAATGAATTAAGACCCTTTGCCCCCGACCTAGCTAGACCTGCAGATGTTTGCCAACAATTCGTGGATGCTCTTAATATGGACATACGAGACCAAGTGGGAGTACTAGGACATCTCATAGATTTGGGTGTTGTCATCAACATGGTCCATGAATGTGAGCGTCTGGTATAGATGAGACGCCGCCGGATAAAACATACCAGTAAGAGAGAGGAAGGAGGCTAGAATAGCCGGGGAAGACAAAAGGAGCCTGGTGGACAGAAATGGGGGACATGAATGGGGTTCCCTATGACAATGGAAGGTTATCATGCCCAGAGGGAGGCAAGTACAACCCCACAAAGAAGAATCCCCTATTGTCCCAAGTGCTAGAAATCCATGAAGGACCATGTCGAGTATGCTTCGAATGCAGATAGATTGGCCACTTTGCAAAGAGCTGCCCAGCCCTTCGGGGCACTACGCAACGAAGTACCCATCAACCACCTCAAGGAAACCCAAGAGAACTAAATGGAGGGCAAGACATAGTCACTATGTCGAGGGTACCAACTAGAGCATACAACCTCACCCAGAAGGAAACATAGAAGGATCCTAGTACCGTAGTTAGTACTTACCAAAATTTCCCTGAATAAATATAGCCAAAAACTGTAATTCGTTACCGTCATAAAAAATGAAAATTCTATTCCCTACAAAAATAAAAATTGTGATACACCTAGGACAAAATCCAAAGGACTACCCACCAAATTTCCAAAAAAAAGGGAAAATGGGAAGAATGACATCTAAGGATGTCATGAAGTAGATTTGAGGTTAGATGCCCTCAAGGACGAATGGAATTCCAGGAGAGAAGGGGAAGAATCCTCCCAAGGAAACCCTGAGGAGGCTTACATGTCCCAACTAAGAGGTAGTGGAACCAAGTGACGAGGGATAAGGAGATAAACTTGCAAGGAAAATGCACGCTGAGGTGAAAGAACCAAGAAATTAAATTTGGTCAGTTTGAAGGGGAGAAATTAGGGAAAATTGGGGAATTCGAAAAATTGAGGAACCTCTTTGCAATTTCCAAAAATATAAGGCCAATTGGTCATGTGAAAGATGTTGGGGGACCAATTGGTCAATTTTTGCAACATTTAGGGTCAAATTTCCATTTTTGGGAAGTAGGGGCAAAATCGTAATTTTTTGAAAATTGGGGACCAAATTGGAAATTTGGGAAACTTGAGCCCCTTTCACAATTTAAAGTAAATTAAGGGCCCAAGGAGGATATTGGAAGTCCTCAGAACTTAATTTGAAGAAAATCTAACACTAGGGACCCAAAGTCAAAATGTGTGAAGTTTAGGGAACTAAGTGCAATAAATCAAAAGTTGGGGCCTAGACGCCCATACTTGAGAAAATGATGGCTTTCATGCCAAATCTTAATTGATATGGATGCCCAAATCATATAGGGACACGAGAAATCAAACACTAATAAGGAAAAGCTAGCGTGGACTTGGAAACCGACTAGGGACGAACACATCACAATCATCGGGTGAGTGGGAATGTCATACATCGTACCGGTTGGGATGATGAGCTTACTTTTATATAAAGAAAACCTACTTAATAGTTGTAAGTAGAGACGATCATACCCGCTTGGTATGATGAACTTTCTTGAGGAAAGGAGAAACTCGCTTACCAGTTGTAAGCGAAGGTATCATCACACCCGGTTGGTGTGATGAAGTCGAAAATAAACTTTTTGTCAAAAGTATTCTCCTTTGACTGTGTGCCAATGCTTAAAATATTTGAGAGACCTTCTTGACGGGAGCTAGAACAGCTCAGATAGGACAAAGACCTCGGTTTTTGAACTCTGGGGCTAAATGCCCTGTTTTAGAAAATCACGTACAGTGGGCCTAAGGCCAGTGGACACGAGTAGGAGCTCATAAACAAACTTGAGTTAAGGAAATCCGTGAAAATTCATAATGAAATTATTATGTGATTTCGCCATGGTACCGAGTCTAGATCGACAATACTTTATAGACTGTTGGCTGTGCATTAGGGCCAGGTCGACGGACTGACCTAGACAAACAGCTGCAGGCCGGGTTGAGTGTTAGGGTCGTTGGACCATGGACACCAAAGAGAATGGATAAGAAAATAAAAATTGTTGTTTGTTCATGCACTTGTGGTATAGGACCATGAAGATGCCCTAAGGGTAGTCATGGGTACTAAGACCTGTTGGACGACATGGTGACGATAAGGGAAAGATAAGCTACTACGTTTGAGTTTCTTGTCATACCAGTTAGTCATGGAGTTACTATGTTTGGACTCCACGAAGATACTGCGTTTGGGCTTCCTGAATCTATTATGTTTGGGCTTCATGCGCACGAGACCAAGATACGGCCTTTGTCCTCATACGAACACGGAGTGGCAATTGGTCTGAGGGTTGGATGTCGAGAACATCCACTCAGACCCAAGGTAGAAGTGGATGGACTTCTATCTTGATGGACGGTAAAGACGCTCTGATCCACAAGTGGATGTAGTGGACGGACTGCACCTGCGAATGTGTGTACCCTTCCTGATGAAGGGCATGCGTTTGTTTGCTAAACACCCAATATGAAAATGGGAAAAAAGGTTTTGAGATTTGAGAATCCTTGGAAAAAAAAGGTTTTGGAAAGGAAATTAAATTTGAGGAAAACACTTTTGAAAGAAAATGTTACCCTTGGTAGGGTAAATGTTTTGAAAATCGAAATTTAGGAAAAAAAAATCCTTTTATTAAGGAAATGATAACCTTGGCGTGGTTTGGATAAACTAAGGATATTATGAAAAATTCACTCCCAACACCCGCTCACTGAGTTGTTGAACTCACCCACCCCCCCCCCCCCCCCCCCCCCCCTTTTTACACCTTTTAGGTAAACATGGGAAAACCAAACTTAAAGACCTCCCTGTAAGACATGTACGTCAGTTTTAAAATATTCAGCTTTGTGTTATGCTATTCTAGAAAAGACAGTAAAGAAGGACGCCTTACTTCTCGCGGATTAGAAAAGGGTGAAACCCATGATGGATCAAAGGGAGTGGCGGGTTGCTTACGGGGATCCAACCAAACTGGGACGGGCCAAGGCAGTATACAACCTCACCTAGGAAGAGGCTAGAAAAGACCCTATTTGTAAACTCTGTCCCTTTAAAACAAGGAATCCAGGGAAACAACCGCTCAACCCTAGTGAGAAAAATTGCACCAGTTCACAAGTCTGATCATTAGAGAATGGGCAATTTGGGGATTTTACAACTCCTGAGTGACCCAAAGGGTTCATAAAACCTTAGGAAAAGACCTTAGGACAATTGGGGAGAGAAAAACCAGATCGGTTCAGGAGAATCGGACTCGAGCTAGATTGAACCGGTTTATGAACTAAGTCAGTTCATGAACCAGAACCGATAGAGAAAGGGTAAACCAGGAAATTTATAGATCCCGAGTGACCTAAGGAGTCACAAAAGTCATGAGCAAGGACTTTAGGATGAATTGGAGATGAAAACCAAATTGGTTCAGGTGAACTGGATCCAAACCGGTTTGGACCGGTTTGAACCACTATTGATCTGTATGCTAAATTATTTTTTCTAGATGGCTTAGAAAATTCAAATTTGAGATTTGAGAGCAACATTGAATAGAGAATGAATTTAGAGAAATTTAGAAATGTTTAATTTTGAAAAACTCGTTCGAATTGGGCCTGAACCGGCCGGTTTAAGCTTTGAACCCAGTTTGGACCGGTCCGGTCCAGTTCGGAACAGTGTCATCTTCTTCCTTCAGATGACAACACTGTTTACTCGCCGGAATATTGAACATCGCCGGTGAAGCTGAAAAGTCACTGGCCATGGAGTTTCTGGCAATTAATGACCGCCATTAAAGCGCCAATCGGACGGCCAAGAAGTCCTCGAGGTTCCTATATAAAGAGCCCCTCCTTATTCATCTTCTCCACACCAAAAAAACTCCATTTTCTCTCAAATACTCCAATTTTTGATGAAGCTCGAACCAAAGCTCTGACTTGAGCACTTTTTTGAGCCAAATAAGGCAAGGTCATGTACTTTGGATTCAGGGAGAAGTCAGCTACACGCTTGTAGTTTCCATTTGCTCCAAGAGTCACCGGAGAAACACTGGCGTGATCGAACAGTAAAGCAGCTCCGACGGACTGAAGCTGCCCTGATGCGGCCAAGTTGAAATCGGCCAATTCGAGCCCTTCTCAAGCCAAATCAAGCCCTCCCAACACCTGATGTGTCCTCCTAAAGGTGAATTAGAGATGAAAGGTAAGCCAATTTGGCTGCCTTTTGTAAATTCCGATCGATGCTATAGAGAGAACCAACAGAACTTCAAAGACTAAATTATCACTCAATTCTGCATCAATTGATGCAATTCTTGATCCTAGGAGAAACCTCAGAACAAGAGCTATCTGTCCAGATTGAAAACTCGTTCATTCACACTCCCGACGATAAGCTTTTGAAGCTTTCTCGAAGTTCAATTTTTCGGTGAAGCTTCATTTGAGCTCATTCTAACATCAAATCGTGTGATTCAAAGTGTAATTAAATACTATGAAGGTGTAGGAACTCTAATCTACCTTCAATTTCAATAACTAAACGCATTTGATCAGTTAATTTAATGAAATCAAATTTGGTAGAGTTAGAAGGTTGAAATTGGGGGAAAATTGGGGGAAATTTGAGGATTTCAAAAATTTGAGAGACTAAAGTGCAATTTCATAAAATTGTGGGCCAATTGGGCATGATAAAGATGTTGGTGGACCAATTGGGCAATTTTGGAATTCATTTTTGTAAAGTAGGGGCAAAATGGTAATTTTGGAAAAAATTGGGGACCAAATTGGAAATTTGTGAAATTGAACCCCTTTTTGTGAATTTCAATAAATTGGGGTTCCAAGGTGAATTTTAAAATTTTGGTACTCAATTTGAAGAAAAATCGGCATTTGGGACTTAAAGGTAAAGAAAAATAACTTTAGGCAACTAATTGCAAATAAATGAAAAGTTGGGTTTTCTCATTCATTTGGAATGAATGAAGCCTATTAGGCCAAAGGATAAAGAACAAGAATGTTCATATCATGTAGGAACACGAAGTACGAGGATCGCCAACTAAGACATGTTCTCATAAAGGCAACAAACCGGCTAAGAGGAAATTCACTACATTAACGGGTGAGTGAGATATTTAATATCATGCCTGACTGGGATGATAAGCACCTTAGAAAAGAAAACCCATTGCTAAGTGATATTTTAATCATCACATATGAGAAGAGTGATGTGTATGCAAGTTTCGGACATTGTCCCTCCACCGTTTAGTTACTATATTTTCTAGTATTGATAATGTATGTCACGCCCCAACTCGGTTTGGTTGGATCCCCGTGAATAACCCGCCGCTCTCTCGGTTCAAGAGAAGTTTCCTCCTTCCTTAACTCGAGATGAGCCATGCGTAATTTCAACTTTGTTCCTTGGAAAGACATATATCAAATAAAATGCAAGTTTAAGGACATTTAAGCATACCTGAGAGAGGGTAAGGCTCGGTGTTATTACTGCTCATTTTCTCTTTTCCTAAAAAGGGATAGAAAAGAGGGGTGAGTTTCTACAACTCAAAGAATGGGTTTTCAGAACTTTTAACTTTTAGGAAAAAGATTTGTATTGGAGTGTGCCAGACTCCTTCCTTTTAAAAATCCTTTCATTTAAAATTTTGGTTTTTACCACCATTCCTTATTAATCACGGTGTGTCATCACCCAATACACACCTTTCATCATGAAGGTCAAACACACATTCACAAGCTAGTACATCCACTCAACCCACTTGTGGCGTCGGAGCGACTTTACCGGCCACCTATATAGAAGCACGACCACTTTTACCTTGAGAATGAGTGGATATACGCAACATCGGACTCTCAATCCCGAAATCAATTCTCCATGTCCATATGAGGATAGAGACCTCATCCCATCCCCACCCCGGTCTCATGCGGATGGTGCTACACAAATTTTGCACGGTCACTTGGTACAACGAACTACCTTTATGCTCACCAGGTCGTCCAAGGCCCTTCACTACCCCTCTTGGGCATCTTGATGGACCCATAATCACAATGCATGCACAATCAATATTTTCTTATCATGCCATATAATTTGTGGTGCCACTAGTCCAACGGCCTCGACCTTCAACTAAACATGCAACTGTTTGTCTTGACTGGTCCGGAAACCTGTCATATCGCACTGCCACTAGTTGATTGAATATGTTGATCCTGTCTTAGTACCATGGCCAAACAATTCATTTATTAAAGTTTTATGGCACATATCTCATGTTTGTTTACGAGCTCTTGCTCGTGCCTACTGGCCTATGGCCCACTTGTTCGAGATTTTCAAAATCGAGCATAATAGCCCCCAAGTTCCAAAACCGAGGCCCCCGACCTATAAGAGCTATTCGAGCTCCCGTCAAGAAGGTCTCCCAAATCATTTAAGCATTGGCACACAATTAGGGGAGAGCACTTCCGACAAAAATATGTTTTCAACTATTCATCATACCAACTGAGTATTAGGACATCTCCGCTCATAACCGATGAACGAGTTTTCCACTTCCTTCAAGGAAGTTTCATCATACCAACCGGGTATGATCTACTTACTACTGGTAATTAGTTTTTCCACATGATTTTCACATCACTTCTCTAAGTTGTGATGTTTAAAATACCACTAAATAGTGGGTTTTCATTTCGAGTAACTGATCATTCCCAACCGGGTATGATTCAAAATTCCCCTCACCCGATCGTGCAGTGAAATTCCACTTAGTCGGTTTCCTTCCCTAGCAAGCTTATCTTCAGTTGGCATTCCTGATGTCATGCTTTCCTACACAAAATGAACATACTTGTTCATTATTCTTTGGTCTAATAGCCCTTATTTGTTCCAAATGAATGAGAAAAACCAACTTTTCCTTTATTTGCATTTATGCCCCTAAAGTTATTTTTCTTTAAGTCAAAAAATGTCGGTTTTTCCTCAAATTGAGTCCTGAAACTTTTAAAATTCTTCTTGGGATCTCAATTTACTCAATTTCATAAAAAAAAAAGGGTTAATTTCCCAAATTTCCAATGTGGTCCCCCAACTTTTCCAAAATTACCATTTTGCCCTTTACAAAAATGGTAAATTTTACCCCAAAAAATCTAAAATTTCTCATTTGGTCCTCTACATTCTTATAATGCCCAATTGACCCTCAATTTTATAAAATTGCATTTTGGTCCTACAAATTTAAAACATCCCCAATTTTCCCAAATTTTCTCCCAATTTCAACTCCTTAACACAACTGAATTTGATTTTCTCAAATTGATCGATCAAACACTTCTAATTGTTGAAATTGAAGTTGAAATTGAGTTTCCACATGTTCATACGATTCCATAGCACTTTGAATTGTAAGTTTTAATGTCGGGACGAGCTCAAACGGAGCTTCGCCAAATAACGGATTGTAGATAGAGAAAGCTTCAATTGCTCACAAGTGAGGGCGCGACGATCCGAGCTTTCTATATGGGCAGGTAGCTCTCCTCCTGAGGTTCCTCCTAGGATCAAGAATGACATCAACTGATATCAAATTGGATTAGAATTCTATCATTAAATTTCGGCCAACTCTCTCTCTAACACTGATCTGAAATTGCAGAGGTGAGTCAAATTGGCTTACCTTTCCATCCTAATTCGGCCGTGGGAGGGATGAGGAAGTGTTGGGAGGACTTTGTTTGGCATGAGTAGGGCTCGAATTGGCTGATTTCAACATGGCCAAAATAGGGCAGCTTTGGTCGTCGGAGCTGCTTCACTGTTTGATCACGCCGACGCTTCTCCGGTTACTCTCGGAATGAATGGATGTCACCACTGTGTAGCTGACTTCTCCCCGGTTCTAAGGAACCTGACCTCACCTTCTTTGGCTTAGAAATGACCCTTTTCAAGTGTGGAGAGGGGCCCTTTATATAGGGAGCTCGGGGACTCGTCGGCCATCAGTTTGGCACCTTTATGATAGACATTGATGGCCTGGAACGTATTGAATGGAAATGTTTCTTCTTTGCTAGCACTGCTTCGATTTTTCGGTGAGTGAACAGTGCTATTATCTGAAGGATTAAGACGACACTCTTCCAAACCAGACCGGATCGGTCCGAATTGGGTTCAAAGGTTAAACCGACTGGTTCACCTCCCATTTGACCAAAATTTTTAAATCTAAAAATTTCTAAATTCATTTTCTATCCAATGGTGGCCTCAAATCACAAATTTGAATTCTTTATGCCACCAAGAAAAATGAATTTAGAATCTAGTTCAATAGTGGTTCAAATCGGTTCAATCCGATTCGGATCTGGTTCACTTGAACTGGTTTGGTTTTCATCTCCAATTCCTTCTCAAGTCTATTTCCATGACTTTTGGGACTCTTTGGGTCACTTGGGATTCATAAATTTCCCAGTTTGCCCTTTCTCTATCGGTTCCAGTTCATGAGTTGACTCAGTTCATAAATTGGTTCTATCCGGTTCAGACCCGATTCACTTGAACTAGTCCAGTTTTTTCCCCAATTTGTCCTAATGCTCTTTTCCAAGGTTTATGAACCTCTTTAGGTCACTTGAGAGTTAAAATTTCTCCAACTTACCCGTTCCCCTATAATGTACTTATGAACCGGTTCGGTTTTCTCTCTTAGTAATACCGGTTCTTTTCTGGGTTTTCCTTAACTCCAAAGAGCAGGGTTTACAACTCTCCTGTCCTTTTAGGAGTTTTGTCCTTAAAACTTATTTCCCATTATTCGTATGTTGGCTTCTCGGTTATTTTCATTCATCTCTTTTGTCATGTATTAAAGATTCTCATCTCATTCTCATCCTTTTCTCATTTTATAAAATTTACCTTAGCCTAGAGTATTTCCTTTGAACATCTATGATCATTCTCTTTCATTATGTCCTTCTTTCCCAAGGCACCATTTCACATTCCAAGCTTCTTTTACCCAAAATTTTAGAATTAGAATTTCCGGTCATTTTTCCTCCATAGATGTTGGCATTTATTATCTTTTCCTCTGACATTGAGTCCTTCCTCATTCTTTGGTTATCACCTTTTATGCTTGACTTCATTATGTCTTACTCATAGACCATTCCTTGTGTAAGTCGTATTTCTCAGAGTCAATTGGGTTTACTTGTCACTCTTACCGTATGATGTTCTTCGTGATATTTTAACTTTACATCCCTATGACAGTATTGGTTTTCGTACTTCTCGTCTTTTCTAAATTTCTTTTATTCGTTCATTCCGCCTTCACATCCTTAAATTTCCCATTACTTACAGACATAATAAAACTTTCCCTCTTTTACTTCATTCTGCCTTCCCACTGGTGTCCTTTCCTCCTTAAGATCTCTTCTCTTTACAATTCCATCCTTGTCTTTATCAATGTTTCTTGCAATATTATTCATTCTGAGTTTAGTTCCTTTCTTACTCGTATGGAATCTATTGACGTCATCTTTCTTTCTTATATCACTTGGGTTCATTTATCCCCTAATTTCTTTACGATTTCCTTCTCTTTGTGCATGATTCTTTCCTTTCCATTATCTTGTTCTTGAGGAATTATTCTCTTTCTTATTCCGTTGGTTTCACTTTCTTTCCTTGGTACACCAATGTCTTCCCAAGATTTCTTTCTCTGATGAGCTTCACATTCTCTTTCCCTCCGTATTTCCTTCTGGTTCTACCATTGAAATCCTTAAATTTCTGGAGTATCTTTTGCCAATATTTACACCAACTTACTCTTACTCTTTGAATCTAGGAGTACCTTCTATTGATCTCGCTTCATTTCCACTCGCTTCAATATTCGCATGTTCCTTTGAGGTGGGTCTCTCATCCTCATCATGTCCAAACCTTTCGTACCTTCATATCCCTAGTATTTCCCTTTTTGTCTTGGTTGGGGTGTATTCTTCCACTATTCCCTATCTCTGATTAAACTTCGTTTACTCCAAGTAATTTGGCCCAAATAAGTTATTTCTTTATATTGGATTTTTCTAAAGTTCCTATTTTGAGTTTTCCAGGCCTTCTAGTAGTGGATCATGCTCAACCTCCCAATACTCTCACCTAACCACTCGTACTTCTTACCGAGGACCTCATATCGGCCTTGGTGTTGCAATCCTCCTTCGATCGACCATTTTTTACCTATAGCTTTCTCCTTCCCCGATCCAACTTCCTATTTTCCATCCTCCTTCTAGTATCTTCCAATTTGGGATTCACGTGTTCAATCGCCCTATCCTTTGGAAATTTTCTCCTAAACTTAAGGACATGGTAGAATTTATCTACTATTGTTTTTTTTCTTCTTTCTTTAATCCATGCTTTACCTTCCACATGTCTCTTATCCTTTGGAATTCCTAAGAAATTCTATATCTTAGTTCTTTAATAGTAATTTATTACACTCGGGACTTCCTGTTGTTATACTTTCTCACCATCTCCCCCAAGTGGATTCTATACTTAATTTCTTTTTCTTCTCGATCAGCTTCTATTCTTGTGGTTCCTTTGGGATGTTATACTTCCTCCCGGGTTTTTCCTTATCCAAATTTCTCATAGTTTAGTTTTAACTTATTGGTCTCTAAAAAAAATTGTACTCTTGGACGGTTGTTCCCTATTTTTCTTAGGATCTCTTTCAGATGGATCGCATTTCTCAGGGTAAGTCTTAATGGTTGAGTTTAACTATTAATAATCCCTTCTTTTTTAGGGGGATTCCTACCCTTTTATATAAACTTTTATTATCATGCTCCTAAATTTTCTCAAGGAACTCAGGAGTTTTAATAAACTTCTACCTTTATTTATTCAGGAAATATTTTCTTATCATAATTTGGCTTATTACATTCTCTACCCCTTAACCCCTTGGGGTCATAGGGCTAGAGTTAACCTTAGAACGATTATGGGACTCTTGATCAGAAGGTTCTAAGGAACTAATTGGGGTTCATTCGTGCTCTTCAATAGGACAAATTTTATGTACGGCCTCCTATCCATACCACCTTAGTACTTCCATCTCACACTCATAAGTCCACTTCATCCATTGAGACGGATTGAAGTCAGGTTGAGTGGGTGGAGATACTTGGTGGACCTTCATGAAGGTGGCATATGCATCCCAATAGTTATCCCATGCCTCCTTGGTAGGATTCCCTTTCGGTTGTTGTGGCATTGAAGGAGGAGGGGTTGGACTTCTAGGAGGTGAGGTTGGTTCCTCTTGTCTGGAAGGAGGGTATATGATGCCTTCTGGTTCTAGTAAGGCTCCGACTTGTCTAGAAGGAGGGTATATCATCACGTCCCCACCCCAGTCTCATGCGCTTGGTGCTACTCCAAATTTCGCACAGTCACATGGTATGATGAACTGCCCTTATACTCACCAGGTCGTCCAGGGCCCTTAGGACACATCACTACCCTTCTTGGGCGTCTTTATGCTCCAATAATCACAATGTAACACAATCAGTATTTCTTATCATGTTGTATAATTTGTGGTGCCACTAGTCCAACGGCCCCGACCTTCAACTCAACCTGCAGCTGTTTGTCTTGACTAGTCCGGAGACCTATCATGTCGCACTGTCACTAGTTTACTGAATATGTTGATCATGTCTTGGTACCATGGCCAAACAATTCATTTATTAAAGATTTATGGCACATATCTCATGTGTGTTTACGAGCTCTTGCTCGTGCCCACTAGCCTATGGCCCACTTGTTCTAGATTTTCAAAACCAGGCATAATAACCCCCAAGATCCAAAATCGAGGCCTCGACCTATAAGAGCTATTCGAGCTCCCATCAAGAAGGTATCTTTTCACTTGAACCGAATCAGTTTTTCTTCCCCAATTCATCCTAACACTCTTTTCCAAGGTTTATGAACCTCTTTGAGTATCTTGAGAGTTAAAATTTCTCCAACTTGCCCGTTCCCCTATAATGGACTTATGAACCGGTTCTTTTCCAGGTTTTCCTTAACTCCAAATAGCGGGGTTTACAATGTATTCAAGGAAATAGGCTTTAATACGACTCAAGTTGTCACGCCCCGACCCAGTTTGGTCAGATCCCCGTGATCTACCTGCCACTCTCTCGGTTTATTAAGGGTTTTCCCCTTCTTTTAAATCGTGAGAAGTAAGGCATCCTTTAAACATGTACCTTTTCTAGAATAACATTAATCAATACTGCAAGAAATGTTAAACCTAACATACTTGTCTGACAGGTGTGGTTAACTTGAGGTCTTTGGGTAGGCTTTCCCTTGGTTACCTAAAAAGGGGTATAAGGGAGGGATGACTTCAATGACTCAGTGAATGGGTGTTTTAAAATTTGACTATTAGAAAATAGTTTGAATTGGAGTGTGCTAGACTCCTTATTTTCTTTAAAATATTTCCTCCTCTAAATCTCAATTTTTAAAGTCATTTCTCATCATTAACCACAAACGGTGTGTTTATCAACCAACACACGCCCTTCATCATGAAGGGAACACATATTCGTAGGGCAACACGTCCACTACACCCACTTGTGGCATTAGAGCGACTTTACCAGCCACCTAGATAGAAGCCCATCCACTTCTACCCTCGAAATGAGTGGTTGTTCGCAACATCCAACCCTCAAACCTAAAAAGAAACTTCGTGTCGGTATGAGGACAGAGACCTCATCCTGACCACACCCCAGTCTCATGCGCCTAAAGCTAAATCAAGCTTCCCTAACTATTGACACGACAAACTGCCCTTATCTCCACCATGTCGTCTAGTAGCCCCTAGGTTGCATCACTACCCCTCTTGGGTATTTGATGGTCCCGAACCTCAGTGCATGCACAATACAACAGTTTTCTCATAAGCCATTTAATCTTTGGTGCCACTAGTCCAACGGCCCCGACCCTCAACTCGACTTGTAGCTCTTTGTCTCGACTGGTCCGTCGACCTGTCTTGTTGCATTGGCACCAATCCATTGAGTATGTTGGTCCTGTATTGGTACCATGGCCAAACATATCATTCATTTAAATTGTTTCATGGCTTAAACTTATGTTTGTTTACTAGCTCCTACTCGTGCCAACTGGCCTTCGGCCCACTATACGAGATTTTCAAAATCGTGCATATTAGCCCCCAAGTTCAAAAACCAAAGCCTCCGGCCTAACTAAACTATTCGAGCTCCCATCAATAAGGTCTTCCAAAATTTTTAAGCAGTGGCACAAAGTCAGGGGAGAGCACTTCTAACAAATTATTCTTTTCATCTGTCCATCACACCAACCGGATGTGAGGACATCTCTACTTATAGCCAATAAGCAGGTTTTCTACTTCCTTCTAGGAAGTTTATCATACCAACCGATTATGATCTACTTAAAATTGGTAAGTAGTTTTTCCGCGTAATTTCCACATCACTCCATTCAAGTGTGATGGTTAAAATTCCACTTAGTAGTGGGTATTCATTTCCAAGGTGCTTATCATCCCAACCGGGTATGATATAAAAATCTCACTCACCCGTAAATGTAGTGAATTTCCTCTCGACCGGCTTTTTGCCTTCACGTGAGCTTGTCTTGGCTGGCGTTCTTGGTACTTCGTGTTCCTACACGATATAAACATCCTTATTCACTATCTTTTAGCCTAACAGCCTTCATTCATCACGAATGAATAAAATACCAACACTTTCCGTTATTTGCAATTAGGTCCCTAAAGTTCCTTTTCTTTAACTTTAGGTCTCTAATGCCAATTTTTCCCCAAATTGAGTCCTGGTACTTCAAAATTTTACTTTGGGACCTCAATTTATTCAAAATTACAAAAAGGGGTTGAAATTTCCCAAATTCCCAACTTGGTTCTCAATTTTTCCAAAATTACTATTTTGCCCCTACTTTACAAAAACGGTAATTTTCACCCCAAAAATTCTAAAATTGACCAATTGGCCCTCCAACTTCTTTTTCATACCCAATTGGCCCTCAATTTTATGAAATTGCATTTAATCCCTCAAAATTTTGAAATCCCCAAAATTTCCAAAATTTTTCCCCCAATTTCAACATTTAAAATTGGTTGAATTTGATTTCATCAAATTGACCAATCAAATGAGGTTAATTGTTGAAATTGAAGGTAGATTTAAGTTCCTACACATCCATACGATTCAATTACACTTTGAATCGCATGATTTGATGTCAGAATGAGCTCAAATAGAGCTTCGTTAGAAAATTGGATTTAGAGAAAGAAAGTTTTAAAAGCTTAGCGTTGGGGGCGCGGTGGTCCAAGCTTTCGATTTGGGCAGATATCTCTTATCTTGAGGTTACTCCTAGGATCAAGAATCACATTAATTGATGCCAAATTGAGGAAGAATTTGGTTAGTGAAGTTTCATTGGTTCTCTCTCTAGCACTGATCGGAAATTACAGAGTGGAACCAAATTGGCTTACCTTTCAGCTCTAATTTAGTTGTATAAGGGTTGTGGAAGTGTTGGGAGAGCATGGTTTGGCCTGAGAAGGGCTCAAATTGGCTATTTTCAACTCGTCCAAAACAGGGCAGCTTCGGTCAACCAGAGCTACTTCACTGTTCTATCACGTCGGCGTTTCTTCGACGATCCTCGAAGCAAATGGAAACTATAGTCATGTAGTTGACTTCTCCCCAAATCTAAAGAACCCGACCACACCTTCTTTGGCTCAGAAAAATGCCCAAGTCAGAGCTCTAGTTCAAGCTTCACCGGAAAATGGAGCAGTAGGGAGAGAGTGGAATTTTCAGGTGTAAGGAGGATGAATGAGGAGGGGCTCTTTATATAGGAAGCTCGAGGACTTCTTGGTCGTTCGATTGGTGCCTTGATGGTAGTCATTCATTGCCTAAATGAATAGTGCTACTTGATTGGAGACGTTTCATCTTCATCGGCGCTGCTCGATTTTCCGATGAGTGAACAGTGCTGTCATTTGAAGGAAGAAGACGACACTGTTCCAAACCAGACCGGACCGGTTTGAACTAGGTTCAAAGCTTCAAACAGTCAGTTCAGACCCGATTCGACCGAGTTTTTCAACATTAAAATTTTGTAAATTCATCTAAATTCATTCTCTATCAAATGGTGGCCTCAATTCACCAATTTGAATTTTCTAAGCCACCTAGAAAAATGAATTTAAAAACCAGTTCAATAGTGGTTCAAACAGGTTTAGGTCCAGTTCACTTGAACCGGTTTGGTTTTCACCTCCAATTCATCCTAAAGTCCTTTTTCATGACTTTTGTGACTCTTTAGGTCACTCGAAATTCATAAATTTCTCGGTTTGCCCTTTCTCTATCGGTTCTATTTTATAAATCGGCTCATTTTCTCTTTGGAAATGATATGTTCTTTTCCTGGTTTTCTTATTATCAAAGGACGAGGTTTATAGCTTGGTTTAGCCTGATAAGTGCTCAAATCAGCTGATTTCAGCTTGATAGAAACAGGGTCCCTTCGGTTCGTCGGAGCTGCTTCACTGTTCGATTACGGTGGTGCATCTTTGGCGATCCTTGAATCGAATGGTCACCATCGTCGAGTAGTTTACTTCTTCCTAATTCTAAGGAACTCAACCATGCCTTCTTTGCTCAAAAAAACACCTATGTCAGAGCTTTGGTTCGAGCTTTGTCAAAAAACTGAGTAGCTTAGAGAGAGTGAAGTTTTCAAGTGTGTGGAGGATGAATGGAGATGAGCTCTTTATATAGGGAGCTTGGGGACTTTCTAACCGTCCATTTGGCACCTTAATGACAGTTATTGAAGGTCTGAAACATTTTGAACGGAAATGTTTCCTTTTCGTCGGCGCTGTTCGATTTTCCAGTGAGTGAACAGTACTGTCATCTGAATGAAGAAGACAACACTATTCCAAACTGGACCTGACCGATCCGAACCGGGTTCAATGCTTAAATCGGCCAGTTCAGGCCCGATTCGACCGAGTTTTTCAATATTAAAAATTTCTAAATTTATCTAAAGTCATTCTCTATCCAATGATGGTATCAATTCTCAAATTTGAATTTTTAAACCATCTAGAAAAATGAATTTAGCATCCGGTTCAATGATGGTTTAAACCAGTCTGAACAAGTTCAATCTGGTTCGGATCCGGTTCACCAAAATCAGTCTGATTTGTTTTTCTAAATTGTCCTAAAGTCCCTTTCCAAAGTTTTTATAACTATTTGGGTTACTCGGGAGTTGTAAATTCCCCAATTTTCCCATTCTCTAGTGGTTGGGGTTTGTGAACTAGTTCGGTTTTCTCACTTCGGTTGACCGGTTCTCTCCCAATTTTCCTTAACTCCAAAGGACAGGGTTTACAACTCACTTCTCCTTTTAGGATTTTTGTCCCCAAAACTTATTCTATATCCTTCGCACTGTAAAGAACTTCCCCTGATATCAACTTGTAGTTTATTGACAAACAACCTTCTCGGTTATTTTCATTTAGTCCTTTTTTATAACACACTTAAGATTTTTTTTTCCTTCCCATCAGTTTCTCATTCCATGGAGCTTACTTTACTTAAGCATATCACTCTGGAAGGTTTAAGGTCATATCCTTAAATTCACATCCTTCGTTCCTTAAAGTATAATTCCTCATCTTAAGGTTCTTTACTTAGAATTTCAGGATTGGGAGTTCCAAGATACCCACTCATTATTGTGTGTAATCACTTCTTTTTTCGTTAAAACCCTTAGCTCGGGGTTCTCTTAACCATCACCTACTCACTTCATAGATTTCAGTATTGGCCAGTTTGACCCCTTCTTATTTCCTTCCTTAGTTTCAGTGGCGCCATTTTCTCAAGAACTTTCCCTTCTTTAAATCTACTCTTACCCACTCATAATTACTTCACGATTCTTTATTCTGAGTTAATCCTCTTTGGTCTAAGTGTCAATTATTTGTTTGGGAAAGTTCCTTTATTACGGTTTTGTTCTCAACTATGTCCCTCATAGTAGAGAATGTCACCTACATACTCAACCTTCTTGTCATTTCTTTGAAGGTTTCATTCCTTTCTTCCTTCATACCCCCTTCTTATAATAGGGCATTTGTCCTTTTGGGTCCTTCTCTAACTGAAATTTCATTCTCTTCCCATATAATTACCCGAGACATTTTCAATCATTCGATCTTGTTACGGGTACTCCCCACTATGTTTAGTCGTTCTCTCTTTAGGCTCTATTAATTTGAGCGTTGTTCACTATCAGTCCTGATGTCAGTGATCCTTCACTTAAATCCCTTGCTAGCTGAGGGGTTAACTTTCCAAAGTTTCTTAGATGTACTTTCCTCTGTTTCTTCTTTTATGGGCAATCCACCCCTTTCTTACTCACACGACAACTTTTAATATTGTTTGCCTACTTATACTTTACCTCAACTTTACTTACTCCTTGGGTTCTCTTGAATACCTTTCCTTTGTACTTGACCTTTCTACCTCCATCGATAGAACATTTCTCATCTTCTTTTCCCCCTTCGATTGATTTCCTTACTTCTTGGTTGGGACATATATGTCCCTTTCAAGGCTTCATTCCTTGATAGAATTTATACTCCTTTACTATGTTTTCTCTTAATTTTTTGCTAATAAAACATCAATCCTTAAATGACCTTCTTCGATGTCATTTGTTCATGTTTCTTGTCATTCTTGAAACTTTACGTGTACTTCTTGTATACCTCTTCTTTCTTTTCACTCATTCCTAGTACCCACCCATTTCTTTTAGATGGATTTCCCTTTTTCTTAGTTTTACGATCTCTTGATCTTCCTACATGAGGCTTTGTTTATCATTCTCATGGCTTTTGATCGTTACTCCCGTCTCAACCATGAATCCCTTTAAGTCTTTTCCTCATTCTCTTTTCCCCATGTGTCTTTGGTAGTTCCACTTCCCTTTTCTTAATCAGAGTATTGACCTTCACAAGAGTCCATCCATTTACTATATTGATCATAGCATTCTCCCTGTCAAATGATCCTACGATTGCCCATTGAGTGCTCTTATTTTTAATATCCCTTTCACTTTCCTCTTTAGGATGTAGCCCTTACTACTTCCCAGTCTATTTTTGGGTGTCATTTATCATCTCGGATTATCTTGTTGTTATGAGTTACTTCCTTCAATTGGGTATGTCTGAGATCCTTATTTGGTTTCTCTACTCTTTTGAAAATAGATCACACTCAGTCGTCCATGTATCTTCTTAGCCACTGGTATCCTTTAATAATGTCCTTATTATGGTTTTAGTCTCATGATGGTTCTCTTGTTAGTTTCCTACTCTTGGAACTTACTCCTTCCATGGTTCCACTTCCTATCCTTATCATTCTTCTAGGTACTTTTGTTCTGTTACTTTCACGTTCAATCTTCCTACTGCTCCTCGAAAGTCCTTTCTTTATTCTTTTCCTATACTTCTCGACCTTTGTATGGTTATTCACTCTAAATTTCTTCCCTATCTTCTATTTCTTTTTACTCCATCTCTTTGCTTCAAAAATTCCCTTATTATTATTGAGTTCATAAGAATTTATGTTCTAACTCTTTCTAGGTATTGGTATTACTCCTAGGGTTTTCTTTATGTCGTACTTCTCTCCTTTCTCCTTGTCTTGTCTTAATATCTTCAATGCTTCCCCTATCTTTCTTACTTTATTCCTGATCAGCTTCCATTTATTTGGTTTTCCTTGGGATAGTCTCATCATTCTTGTTTTCTTAGTTTTATTCATAGTCTTTCCTTGTCTCCTTAGATTTTCACTCGTCCCATACTCTTTGATGTTGACTTTCCTTACTCCAAACTTCCTCTTCCTTTATTTAGTTAGGATTTGTCTCCCTTGGTTGAGCTCTAGTAGTCTCTTCTTTGCCAAGTCTTATGTTTTGTTTTTCCCTTTCTTTAAATGGTAAATTTTACTTTCAAGGTTTGGGTTAACTAGAAATGGCCCTTTTGTTTTTCCTTCCTTGGGTGATTTCTACCATGATCCTTATTAGCATATTTTTATTGCTTGAATTCATCAAGGAGACCCAAAATTTTATCAGGAAAATTTTTACTTTCATTCATTCAAAAATTACTTTCTTACCATATTTGGCTTATTATAAAGATTTTCTACCCCTAGTCCCTTGGGGTCATAGGCTGAGAGTTAGCTTTGGAACGATTGTGAGATTCTTGATTAGATTGCTCTAAGGAACTGGTTGGAGTCCATCCATATTCCCTTATGGGACGAACTTCATGTATGGCCTTCAGTCCATACTGCCTCAACACCTTAGCCTCACACTCATATGTCCACCTCATCTAATGAGAAGGATTGAAGCTAGACTGAGTAGGTGGGGATACTTGGTGGACCTTCATGAAGGTGGCATATGTATCCCAATAATTGTCCCAAGCCTCCTTCTTAATGGGATTTCTCTCTGATTGTTGTGGGATTGGATTAGGGGTTGGGCTTCTAGGAGAAGGAACATGTTACTCTTGTCTTGGAGGAGAGTATGTAATGCCTTATGGTTCTAATAAGTCTCCAACGAGTTTCTGATAATCCTCCACCATATCCTTAGGCACTCTCTTCTCGCCCTTTAGGAATCATTGAACAATTGCTTCCCTGGGGGTAGGCGTCTTTTTCAAGGTCAGGTGTGGGGGATTGGATTTCACGGCGAACATCCTATGGATTCTCCTTCCTACACGATAGTTAAAGTTTTATTAGTGCCAGGGCATAATATTGATGATGTTTCAAGGGAACTTAACTTTGATACTACTCAAGTTGTCACGCCCTAACCCAGTTTGGTCAGATCCTCGTGAGCAACCCGTTGCTCCCTTGGTTCAAGAGGGGTTTCCCAATTCTTTAATTCAAGAGGAGCCATGCGAAATCTCAATCTTGTTCCCTAAAATAACATATATCAATAATAATGTAAGCTTAAGAGAAAATTTAAGCATACCTAACAGAGGGTAAATCCTAGTGTTATCCCTAATCATTTCTCTATTCTTGAAAAGTGATAAAAAAGTGGGTGAATTTCTACAACTCAATGAATGTGTATTTAAAAAAAAAATTCAATAAAATAGTTTTGAATTGTAGTGTGTCAAACTCCTTATTTCCTTTAAAATTATTTATTCCTCAATTTCTTAGTTTTCAAAACCATTACTCATCATTAACCACAAACGGTGTGTTTAATAACCAATGTACACCCTTCATCATGAAGGAATCACACATTTGTAGGGCAGCCTGTCCACTGCACCCACTTGTGGCATCGAAGCGACTTTACCGACCACCTAGATAGAAACCCATCCACTTCTACCCTCGGAATGAGTGGATGTTCGCGACATCTGACCCTCAAACCTAAAAAGAAACTCCGTGTTCGTATGAGGATAGATACCTCATCCTGACCCCAACTCGATCTCATGCGCCTGAAGCTACATCGAGCTTCCCTAACTGCTAGCATGACAAACTGCCCTTATCTCCACCATGTCGTCCAGTAGCCCATATGATGCATCACTACCCCTCTTGAGCGTCTTGATGGTCCCGAACCTCAGTGCATGCAAAAATAAAGCTTTCCATATAAGCAATTAATCTTTAGTGCCACTGGTCCAACGACCCCGACCCTTAACTCAACCTGCAGCTGTTTATTTAGACCGGTCCATCGACCTGGTCTTGTCGCACTGCCACCAGTCCATCGAGTATGTCGGTCCTGTCTTGGTACCATGGCCAAATCACATCATTCATTAAAATTTTCATGTATTAACATCATGTTTGTTTACGAGCTCCTACTCGTGCCAATTGGCCCCGGGCCCACTATACGAGATTTTCAAAATCAGGCATTTTAGCCACCAAGTTCCAAAACCAAGGCCTCTGGCCTAATTGAGCTATTCAAGCTCCTATCAAGAAGGTCTCCTAAAATTTTTAAGCAGTGGCACACAATCAGGGGAGAACACTTCTGACAAAATATCTTTTCACTCGTCCACATCACACCAACCGGGTGTGATGACATCTCCTCTTACAACCAGTAAACGGGTTTTCCACTTCCTTATAAAAAGTTTATCATCCCAACTGGGTATGATCTACTTACAACCAGTAAGTAGTTTTTTCGCGTAGTTTCCACATCACCCCATCTAGGTGTGATGTTAAAATTTCACTTAGTAGTGGTTTTTTATTCCGAGGTACTCATCATCCCAACTGAGTATGATGTGAAAATTCTCACTCACTCAATAAGTGTAGTGTATTTTCCCCTAAAACGGCTTTCTACCTCTACGCGAGCTTATTCTTGCTGGCGTTCTTAGTCCTTCGTGTTCCTACACGATATGAACACACTTGTTCATTAACATTTGGTCTAATAGCCTTTATTGCTCACGAATGAACAAAATGCCCAAACATTTAATTATTTGCATTTAGGTCCCTAAAGTTCTTTTTCTTTAACTTTAGATCCATAACACCAATTTTTTCAAATTGAGTCCCGAAACTTTCAAAATTTCACTTTAGGTCCTCAATTTATCCAAAATCCCCAAAAGGGTTCAAGTTTCCCAAAATTTTAATTTGGTCCCAACTTTTCAAAAATTACCATTTTGCCCATACTTTACAAAAATGGCAATTTGACCCCAATAATTTTAAAAATCGACCAATTAGTCCTCTAACATCTTTTTTATGGCCAATTAGCCCTCAATTTTGGGAAATTGCACTTAGTCCCTCAAATTTTCGAAATCCCCAATTTCCCCCTTTTAAACTGGCTGAATTTGATTTTATCAAATTTACCGATCAATCGACGTTAATTGTTAAAATTAGAAATAAAATTGAGTTTCTACACATTTATACGATTCAATTGAGGTTTGAATTACACGAATTGACGTCGAAACGGGGTAAAATAGAGCTTTGCTAAAAAAGTACACTTAAAAAAAAGTTTTAAAATATCACCGTTGGGTGCGGCCGTATGAGTATTACATATTAGGTATATGTAATAACTTATTGAATGGTATGAGTAAACTAATATACACTTGAATTAAGAGGTTGTGTGACAATCAATTACTATATAAAATCATTTTGTGTAAGAAGGGGAGTTAATTTCATTTTTTGTATGACATCACCAAAGAGTTATAATTGTGTAATTCAATATATTGAATAGGAGCAATATCAATATAATTAGTGATTTTTGGGGGTGGGAGACTTGCAGCATTCAGAATGGTAGGAGGTAAGATACCTTTGAAGCATATTGCATTAATGTATTTGAAAAATGTACTTAATGTACCTGATAGTTTAATTAAGAAAGAAAACCTCTGAATACACAATGATTATGTAATGATTGTATAATAATTAATTTTGAAAAATAACAAATACATTTGTATTAAATATTTAAAATGGATAATACGATAAAAATACTTAAAAATTAGATATCACCTCCATCACCACTCCCCTCCTAATATATTTGTATCCAAGAAAGTAGAGAAGTTAAAATAACTATTAGACTGGGTGGAATTCTCAATATTTAATATTAAAGGGATTGATGTATAACTTCTTGAAAAATAGTACTTAATGTACAAGTTCTTTAAAAGAATATAAAAAAATATATTATATATTTTTTATAATTTTGAATATTTTAAATTATAAGGTAAATTATAACTATTTTATATTTTGAGTTTTATATAAAGTTATAAACTAGTATCACTTTTGTTATGGAGATTAATTTACATATTATTATTCAAGATCGACCCGTGTACTACTTAGGTAGTAACAAGACTTACTCCACTTAATAATATATGGAAGGGAGGGTAAATGTGAAAGAAGTGGAAATGTTTGGGCGCCTCATTCAATCAAAAGTTGATCACTTTAGTAATTCTAATACTTAGTGTTTTAGTATGCATCCTAAGCTCTTTATTTAGATGGTATTTGTTGTGAGGCATTTATTGAACCATTCTTTTATTTGATCCCAATTACTCTGTTGACAATTTGAATGACTGACTATTATCCGATCTGGTTCCGATTGCCTAGCCTGAATTGGAGAAGACCTGACTCTAGTCTTGGGCGGCTACGATTTCGATCCCTGATACTGTACGGGCTCAATTAATCTAATAGTCCAGTCGTATTCCAGCTATACTGTAGTCGGGTTGGAGTCTACTCTCAAAATATATCCATGTAAATTTAGTGTTATTGAATATTAACTATTTGTCGGTATCATCCACTTGGATTTTGGTTACTCACCCTATGAGATTATTAGGAACTGCTGCCATTACTCTCAGTTGACATTGCAATCTTTCTACTTATAGCTTGAGCAAAGGGTTAATGATATTTTGCAGTCTCTCGCATTTTTTCAAGCATTGTTTCTGTATTATGTTGTGTGACAAGTACAAAGAAAAGAGTCCCGTTAAGGTTAAGAAGATGCGTGTAATCACATTCCTAAGGATGCTACCATGGCAGTAGAAGTCTGTCTTAATTATATTGGGATATGATCATCTCTGGCCACATTCATAACGTTCAATATCTCACACTATTGCGAATGAGATTTCCAAGGTTGCAAGAGAATATGGGACATATTGTCCAGTTTTTGTGGATGATCATGCGGATACTATATCAAAGGCTTCTTATGAAGCTAATATGGAATTTGATCACGTCAAGCTTTAAGTATTAGCCTTGCTAAGATTGAAGTTGTCAATCTCATTTATTTTAATGAATCATATTCTTCAGCTTCTGGTGCGGCATGAAGAACGGATAAAAAACAGGATAAAGGGCATTGGGCAAAAAAAATCACAAGAAGAGGGTAAGTAAAGAGGTTTTTTTTTTTTTTGCACAATTGTAAGTAAAGAGGTTAGCTTGGCCTAAAGTGAGAGTTTATATAAGATAATGGATAAATTCCAAACAATGGGAACATATGAGATCAAATTTTGAATTGATAATGAATTTAGGGGCTGTACTGAAAATCCGTGCCTCAAAAGATTATGAGGGGCCACGCCTTCTCTAATTAGTGCAGTCATTTCTAGTTTCTTTATTGCGTGTCCGTTTAAATATGTTGTTTAGCTCCACGAGTACGCTTCAAATCCACGTGGTGCTCAGCAATACCCTGCGCCTGGTGCATTTTTTTATCCTTGTCATTCATACGTATCATTGGTTAATGCAAGCATGCAACCAATCCAAAGATGAGCCTACCGAGCCGGGATGCACTATAACATTTCTCGTCCCTCTTTCAGCAGGAAAAATTTCCCATTCCTCTTCATTGCTGAAGCTCTCTTTCTTCTCCGCAATTCTCTATTTGCTGGTTTCCTCCTTTCCTGTAGGCTGTTGAAAGTTCGACCTTTTCTTCTGCGGAGCCATTTTTAGGGTTTCGAGAGCTAATTTTGCTATCTTTGATAAGGAAAAACAATACGAATAGCTACCCTATCATATATATTGGTACAAGCGGAATTAGATTGCTGTCTTGGTTCGTCATGGTCCGAGGATGGGAGTTTTCCCTAATGGAACTCCTGAACCTGATAGACACAAACCCTAGCTCGCCGTTCTAATGTCTTTCACTGCCATTGTTTTGGTTAATGGCTCTTTATCCGCGGCTTTGTCTCCAACTCGCTGTCTTCATAGCCCTTCTCCTAAATCCTACAACGGTCATCACCGCATACCCGGAGTCTGACCCCTCCAGTTCCGATTTCGATGAGATTCTTTTCCACCAGGATTACTCACCTCCCGCACCTCCTCCACCGCCGCCGCACCCACCTTCTGTCTCCTGTGAGGATGATCTTGGTGGCATCGGCTCCCTCGATACTACTTGCCAGATAGTGTCTGACGTTAACCTCACCAAGGATGTGTACATTGCGGGGGGAGGCAACCTCGCGATTCTGCCCTCTGTGCGGTTCCATTGTCTCAGGGATGGGTGTGAAATTACTGTGAACATAACCGGGAACTTTTGTCTAGGAGAGAATGCTACTGTCGTTACAGGTACCTTTGAGCTCAACGCCTTCAATGCCAGCTTTTCCAATGGGACAACGGTCAATACAACAGGTTTGGGCGGGTCCCCACCGCCCCAGACGAGCGGTACCCCACAAGGGATAGTGGGATCAGGTGGGGGCCATGGGGGACGAGGAGCAGGCTGTTATACGGAGAAGGACAAGGAAGAGGGAAAAACTCCTGATGATGTTTGGGGAGGAGATGCATACTCATGGCAATCGCTGGAGAAACCATGGAGCTACGGGAGCAAGGGAGGGAGCACTAGTAGAGAGGTGGATTACGGAGGAGGAGGTGGAGGGAGGGTTAAGCTTGTAATCGTTGGATACTTGGAGGTGAATGGAAGCTTGTTGGCTGATGGGGCTAATGGAGGAGAAAGAGGGGGTGGTGGTTCTGGTGGAAGCATCTACGTCCGGGCACAAAGAATGTAAGCCATCTCCTTTAGTCCTGTTGTATAATGGCCTTTTTTTGCTAATTTGCGTGGTGGTGGATGGTACTGGTTTCTGAAATTAGTGGATGGAGATGATGCCAGACTATTTGGTTCTAGGGTATGTCAAGTAATTGGGAAAGTTTTGCTTTCAGGAGGAGTATTCAGTCAAAATTTGTGATACTGCCTCCTTTAACCTCTCATAACCTGACCTTGCTTAATCCGAAGCAAGAAAAATCGTTTTTGTTCTTTATTTCATTTATAATCTTGCATCTTTAGGGTATTTGGGGTTTCTTTCTGTCGATTTACCTTATGAGGATGAAGAGACAAGCAGAAATGTTGATATGGAAGTATAACAGGTAGGATGCACCTGTCTTGTCTTAACGTGGTCTATGCACACACAAAAAGTGACTTCCCCTGTGCTTGCTCAGGTGGGATTTCCATTTCTTAAAGGGGTGAGATGAGGAAATATAGGGATATTACACTGTCAAGATTCTGGAGGAAATAAGAAATTAAGCTGTGGTCACACATTGTTTTTATTGAGAGTGATATGTTTTCTTTTATACTAAAAGTTGGTAGTGCTATGTTAGTATCAGTTTATGAAACATTGGTTGTGATATAATATCATTCTTTTCTCAGGATGGTCTATGAGGTACATCTGGATTCCTACATGATAATAATGTTGTTTGATAATGGTAGAACCCTGATTGTGTCATGTTTTTTTTCTGTTTCTTCAGGTTCCACATTTTTTTGTCATGCTGACTTAATATTTCTTTTCATTTTTAAGTTATCAATTTTCTTTTTCTTCCTCAATATTTTGGCTGTTTCAGTTAGTTCACAAGTCTTATGTTTATTCTCATCAGGTTCTAGGCATGCTAAGCACTGTAAAATAAGTTGATATAATTGCCTACATGAGCACTCGCATCCTTAGAACTCATATACTTTTAATACAGAAGTAAGATTAGTCTTTAATTGTTTTGGCTGGTGTGGACATTAGATGATGCTATTCAAATTCAAATTCTAGAATAAATGTATTTACTTCTGTTGATTTGATTGAGGATCTTTGGTGTATGCTCCACAATTGGTGTATCTCTTCCCTTCACCAGATTAGGAAAAAAACTATCCATGGTTGAATTTGGAAGGTGAAGTAGAGCTAGGAAGGATATTTTATTGGAAAACTATATTAGTAGAGCATATCCATGTAATTTGTTGCTTTACATCTGCGACTACATGCTATTTAGTTATTCTCCATTTGCAGAACTCAGCCAGGTTGTTTTTTTCATGAACTTATTATGAAAATGTAATAGTTAATATATCTACTGTAGCAGATTTGAGGATCAAGTAGAATATGCCAAATTAAAACGTGCTTACTGTGATGATTGTTTGTGTTTTATGTATATTAGCCTTTATAGACTTTATAACTTGTATATCTATGGCATCATTCAGTCAAATATTTGAGAAGATATCTTAGGTATTGTATGAATATTGAAGATATTGATGTTCATCTCTCTTTGCTTATGTATTAGGTTTCCCTTACATAAGTTCTATATCAAATAAAATATCTTTCACCCTAGCATATTTTTTGTGAAAAGCAGGACTGGAAATGGCAGGATAAGTGCATGTGGTGGTGATGGTTATGCTGGAGGTGGAGGTGGAAGAGTTTCCGTTAATGTCTTCAGCCGTCATGATGATCCCAAAATATTTGCACATGGTACAGCCTACTTAGTTTACTATCAGTGACTCAATCATTGTATTCTGGGTTGAGATCATGTGTGGTTCTCCTTTCTAGTATGCTGACTCCCCCTTCTACAGTTCTAGATTGACTTTTACATCTTCTGTGAAATTGTATTTGTAGGAGGAAGGAGTCATACCTGTCCAAGTAATAATGGTGGTGCGGGGACATTTTATGATGCTGTTCCTAGGCGCCTTATTGTTGATAATAACAATAAGTCCACAGATTCAGATACTCTACTGATGGAATTTCCAAATCAACCTCTTTGGACAAATATTTATGTTCGAAACTGTGCTAAAGCTTCTGTTCCGTTGCTTTGGAGTCGCGTCCAGGTTTGTCAAGTATACTTAGTCATGTATTAGTATATTTATGATGTTCACTTGTTTGTTGTTATGATAGGTGGATTTTGTAAACATAAATTCAGACACTACAGATTTTGAGTAGTCAAGAAAGAAATATCAGTAATTGCACACCAAGAATCTGCACAAGAGCATATACATAGGGGCTGTCCAGTCATCAGTGATATTTTACAAAGACCAAGTTGCTTTTGTAATTTATTTGAAGACTGAACTGGACATCATTGAATCATGCTAATATAGTAACCTAACTGTGACACAGTAAAATATTATGAAAGTATATATGCCCCAGAACTATGTCTTTTGTTGTATTTTCTCCTGCTCACTCCTCTTACTTCTGGATTCCCCTTTAATCATTTGCATTAGTTTCTCCTTTCAGTAAACGGTTATGCTTGGTGCTAGAACAGTGAAATTTCTTCAGCTCATCCCTGTCTTCTTCTGGATACTCATTTAACCATTTGCATTAGTTTCTCATTTTAGAAAACAGTTGTTCTTGTTGCTCGAACAATGAATTTATTCATTGGGTTTTTTAGAAAAACGAAAAGAAAAGCAAGCATTTGTTTGAGAAGGCATTCATTATATCCTAAACAATTAATTACTTGCTATATATTATTTTCCTTGTCAGGTGTTATGCATGTTGTGAAATTCAGTAATGAAGCTTTGGACAATGTTTCAGGTCCAAGGGCAGATACTGATTAATCAAGGGAGCTTGAGCTTTGGGCTAGAACGTTATGCAACATCAGAGTTTGAGCTACTAGCTGAAGAATTATTAATGAGTGACTCTCTGATCAGAGTGAGTGTGATTTGTCTATTTCCATAAGGTCATGCTGTTACATAATTACCATTCAAATTTTAATACTTGATCCTCTTTTTTCTTCTGATGTATCCGAGTGGTAATAGTACTTCACCTTTTCTTTTAAAAGTAGAATAGTAATAGAACAAGCAAATATGTACTTTGCTGCAGTAAGTATTATTATGCCATTGTTAAAACTGAATAGTTTAAATATTTAACAATATACTCAAAGGCTTGGATCTCTAGAGAAAATGCTTAAATAATATCCAAACTTAAGGTTACACTTCTGGGAAATTTATAGCTTTCTGGAAAATCTTTTATCAAGAGTATAACTCCAAAAAAGTGTGGAATGAAATAATTTCCTGGAAAATTGACTTCTGTACATTTCATATTTATACATGGATTGGAGTTTTTTTCCCCACATTTCCATCAATTCCCATATTTATTTTGTTTTCACCTTTCATTAGTTAATCGTTTTTTTCTGTTCTGTTTATAAGAAGATTATTGAATGTGCTTTCTGTTTCCAACCTTTTTAATTTTGAATGTCATTTTGCAAATGTACTGTTTTCAAAAAAATGTTCTTTTCTAGTTTTAGATTATACATTTTCTTTTATCTTGTTGGAAATTCATTTTAACTTCATACTATAGCAAATTATTTTTATTTTTTATTTGGGATTTTAAAGAAAAAATCCATAAAAAACGTAAAAGTTCAATTTTCAAAAGCAAACATGCCTTAAGATTGACATACCAGGATGCTATGGTTGTTTGATCCGATATAGAAAAGTGATATTAGTATGAATTCAACCTATGCACATCTACTCCAATTAGATAAGAAGACCTTTTCTATATTTCTCAGGTGAGAATAAAGGGGCCTTGGTTGAATTTTTGTTGAGGATCTTTACACTGAATTTTGGAATCTAGTATTAACACATTTTTTTGGCATTTTCAAGCTGATTAACATCAGTCAAATAAACCCTTCAAATAAATAGGGAGATGTTTGCAAATAATTTGGGTATTTTTTTGTATAATACTCAAAAGTCTCAATGAAGAAATTAAAAAACAAAGACAAATCCTACTATCTCAGCTGAATGTCAGATTTGTCTCTGGTTGGGCTTCAGAAAAAAGAATGTCAATGTTCCATCATGATATCTTGTTTCATTATTTATTGCTTTGCAAAGTGTTTAAGTTTAAGTTTGTATTGTGTTGTTTGGTTGCTATTCTATCTTTTCTGTTCATCACATTACCTTTTTTAGTGATATCATTTCATTGATGATAGGTTTATGGAGCTCTGCGCATGTCTGTAAAAATATTTTTGTTGTGGAAGTCCAAAATGATCATAGATGGAGGCGGAGATGCAGCTGTTGCTACGACCTTGCTTGAGGCAAGTAATTTGGTTGTCCTCAAGGTATTTAACCAGTCACTTTAAGGTTGTTTGTGTCATCCACATCATGCTGCACTTTGATTTTCCTTTTGAGCAGATGAAATGTTCCACTTTTGATGATCATAATTTTTCTCTCCCCAGGGAGCTTCTGTAATACAATCTAATGCTAATCTCGGGGTTCATGGTCAAGGTTTGCTGAATTTATCGGGATCTGGTGATCTGATTGAAGCACAGAGATTAGTGCTCTCACTGTTTTATAGTATTCATGTAAGTGAGATTTCCAAGAGAGAAATTGTGGCAAACTTTTTATGTATTTTATTTCAGGCACATGAGAAATGAATTATACTTAGTAATGTGATATAAAAGCAACACTAGACACTCAATGAAAACTTCAATTTCTCCTGTGAAGATTGGTCCAGATTCTGTCTTGCGTGGGCCCTCAAACAATGCCACACCAGATGCCATGTGAGTCTGGATTTTGCTCACTTATTCTTACATTCCTGATCCTTAGTTTCATATGCACTTCTTGATCCTCAGTTTCATATGCCCTGCTGAATCTCCAATAAATGCTGACAGAATTCCTAGGCTTCATTGTGACTCACAAGATTGCCCTGTTGAATTGCTTCAACCACCTGAAGATTGCAATGTCAATTCATCCCTTGCTTTTACCCTCCAGGTCACTACAATTGGAAGGTTCTTGAGCATTGGGAAAATGATTCTATATTAAGATTGTATGATGATATTTATTCTTTGGAATTTCAGATATGTCGTGTTGAGGATATCATTGTTGAAGGTTTGATAGAAGGGTCTGTTGTTCATTTCCACAGAGCAAGAACAGTCGCAGTCCATTCATCAGGAATAATAAGCTCATCTGGTTTGGGTAAATGGAAACCTGTGGTTTGTAATAGTGAAGAATCCTTGTTGATCAGAGATCCAGTTGACATTGTTTTGCTTGTTATCCAACATCCATTTTCTTTAGGGAAAAAGAGTTCTATGGAAAAGATTTTGTGAATACATAGATATATAGTATAGCTAAGCAGGATTTCTTGGTTGAGATGGATTATCTATAAATGATAAATTCATGTGGTTTATTTTTTATGCTTTGATCTCTGTTCATGTGGCATTGGACTCCGGTGTTGCTATTGCTTATGAACAAGTCTTTTGCTTATTCTTCAAAAAAAATCTTTTTACTTACTGATATAGAGGTTGGCTCTTGATGCTACATGATCTGGGGTTTTAACAAAGGAACTATGAATAACTATAACATGTAATGATGCAGGCTGCAGTGGGGGATTAGGTAGAGGAAGTGTTATCAATGGAATTGGAAGTGGTGGGGGACATGGTGGCAGGGGAGGGTCTGGATGCTATGGTAATATTTGTATTCAAGGTGGGATATCATATGGAAATCAAGAAATGCCTTGTGAACTTGGCAGTGGAAGTGGAAACCACAGCTCCGGTGGTGCAACTGCTGGTGGAGGTGTAATAGGTGAGTTTGATCATGGAAAATAAAGCAGAAAATCATTTATATTTTTTTTCTACTTTCTGATCATTAAGTGTTCAATAGACACGTGAAAACACCCAAGTTGTTGCCTTATTTTAAAAGGCCTGGTAACATCAAGATCTTTGAGTGAAGATATACAGTGAAAGTTGACAAATCTGCCATGTATTGATATACAGATGCTTGCAAATGAGACCAAATCCACGGACATGGGGTGAATACCTTTCTCTTTGAAAAATAAAATAGAAAAAAATAGACGGGGAAGCAGAGCAATTTATATTGCTGTATATTGATTTTCTGACCCAGAGTGCAGATAGTAATAAGATGCTAATTTCTTTTTATATTTCATTCACAATTTTCAATCACTTAGTATGAGTCTACTCATGTTCAGTTTGATCTAATCATTTCTTTGCTAATAATTATTTCTTCTTTTGTCAAAAGCAATTGTAATTCCCCCTTTTTCTCAATATACAGTAATGGGTTCGGTGGACCATCCTCTTTCAAACTTGTTGATTGAGGGCTCTGTGAGATCTGATGGACAAAGTTTCCAACGATTGTTGCCAAAAGAAAGTTTGCCATTTCTCAATAGCTCAAATGGAGGTCCAGGTGGTGGTTCTGGTGGTTCCGTGCTAATGTTCTTGCGAAGCCTGAATATTGAAAAATATGCAGTTCTTTCTAGTGCTGGTGGTAGAGGGAGTCCTAGTGGAGGTGGTGGAGGTGGTGGTGGAAGGATTCACTTTCATTGGACTGACATTCCCACTGGAGATGTCTATCAGCCAATTGCCAGTGTAAATGGAAGCATTGATGCTGGGTATGCTTTGTTTTAAATTTTATTGCTATTTTCTTCTGGGCACATAACCTGTTTCCTCAACATTCATCTTCCAAATGAAAGGCACTTTTCTGGAGAAGATAAATTTCTCCCTTAACCAAAGTGTCAGCATCATGAACAAATACATCAATTTTGGAGATGCGATGTTAGATTTTGAAGAAGGGTAATTTTTTTTAAATGAATGAGTCTATTACCCACGGGCTAATGGATTTGTTAAGTCCATGTGAAACGCATGTAGTGGTCTAATGCTTTTGCAGTCTGGACAAGAATCACACTTGAAAACTTGGATAAAGTTGACAATTCTCTGATCACTTGAGCTAAATTCTTTTCAAGCATTGTTCATTCATAACATGGTTGAATAATAATTTTGACAAAGAATCACATACTTTACGTCCATTTAAATGAATTGTGTCAAAGATGGGGTTTTCAGGAATAGAAAATTTGACCATGATTTATTCAGGGTACATGGTTATAAGTGTAAAACCATCCCTTTTTAGTCCTAAATATGAATGAATTTAGTGTAAAAAATAGAATTTCCATAGATTCTAAAAAAGGTCAATAGTTCTAAATATGAATGAATTTCCCTTTTTTGTTTAGAGGCTTTTAGTTATAATGACATGAAAATCATCTTTTAAACTCTCAATTTTTTGTGTTACCATACATTCTAGATTTACTTGTTTAAAAATACATGAACATGTCCTAGCATTTTGTACATGCCTTCATAATGGTAGCTTTTATTTTATTTGGACATGATGCACCGTGATTAAGTATTATTGAAATACAATTAGTTGTATGAGATTTATTTTAAGATATGTTGCCTTTTCTTGTCATACAGAGGAGGTTTGGGTAAAGACCACAGTAATGCTGGAGAAAATGGAACAGTGACAGGGAAAGCCTGTCCAAAGGGGCTTTATGGGATATTTTGTAAGGTCAGTTTGCAAGTTTAATGACACTGTTGGGCTTTTCAATCTAATTCTAGTAATTCATGAATGTGAAAATGAGCTAATGTTTCATCTTTTGTTAGAATATCTGTGCAAAATTTTCCTTACAATGGATGGGGCTTCAGTTTTTATTTTGGTATTCTGATGTTACTGACATGTCAAGTTTATGAAGTTCTGTATTTGTTTGGAACCCACTTTTGTTGAGATTTGCCATATCATTTTCTGCTATACTGCAAGATGTCTCTCCTTCTACGGCATCCTATCTCATCTAATGACTTCTTTTACAATTGGAAACCTCTATGTTGAATTATCTTTCTAATTTACCATTGGGATGTTCAGGAATGTCCAATTGGCACATATAAAAATGTAACTGGCTCAGATAAAGGACTCTGTCATCCCTGTCCTGCAAATGAGCTTCCTCGCCGTGCTGTATATCTTGCGGTGCGAGGTGTGTAATTGTGATTAAAACATTTCATATATTTGATAAAACTATATATTAAAATAGTTGCATAAATTCTTGACAGGAAAAAAAATATTTCGGTAAATTAATATTTGAATAATTTTTGCAGTGTTATGATAATTGATCAATAGTCACTCTTTTGCCAGGTGGCATTTCAGAAACTCCATGCCCATTCCAATGTGTTTCTGAGAGATATCACATGCCACATTGCTATACAGCTCTTGAGGAGTTAATTTACACTTTTGGTGGGCCTTGGTTGTTTGCTCTTGTTCTTATGGGTCTCCTGATTCTCTTAGCATTGGTTCTTAGTGTGGCAAGAATGAAATTTGTTGGAATGGATGAATTACCAGGACCAACTCCCACACAGCGGGGTTCTCAGATTGATCACTCTTTTCCTTTCCTAGAATCTTTGAATGAGGTCTGTTATATTATTTTTGTGGGATAAAAATAGCCTTCCATGCTTCCTGAGTAAATCCAACATTTGACAATCCATGAAATTCTCCTTCTTGTAGGTTTTGGAAACAAACAGAGCTGAGGAATCACAAAGTCATGTGCATAGGATGTATTTCATGGGTCCTAATACATTTAGTGAACCTTGGCATCTTCCACATACTCCACCTGAGCAAATTAAGGAGATTGTGTATTTAATTCTTTTTATTATCCTTTTTGGGCAATTATCTTTGTAATTTTTATGGACTTTAATATTTGTAGCTTACATTAGTGAACCTGTGTCATTGTTAATACCTTTTGTGTGTTGTGGCTTGTTTTGCAGATATGAAGGTGCTTTCAATACCTTCGTGGATGAGATTAATGCTATAGCTGCTTATCAATGGTGGGAAGGAGCAATTTATAGCATTCTTTGTGTTCTTGCTTACCCACTTGCATGGTCATGGCAGCAATGGCGTCGAAGATTGAAGCTTCAACGTCTACGGGAATTTGTACGATCTGAATATGATCATTCATGCTTACGGTCTTGCCGATCTCGGGCTCTTTATGAAGGGATTAAGGTATGCACAACATATTTGGCCTTCTTTCTCGTGAATTGAGTATGAATTTTTTTTTGGTTGGTATCTCTCTCCTTTACAACTTTTGGAGATTATGATTTGATCTGATCCTTGATATACTTGAAATGGTTTCTCTTGTACTTTAATTATTTTATATTTTTTGAACATTGATATATTATTATATGTGGGTACAAGTTTTTTTGGCATCTTTATTCCTTTTAAAAGTGTTCATACTTTTTATCTATCAATTAATAATAGATGGTAAAAATAGTAAAATTAGAAATACTTTCAACCACTGCTAACATTTACTCCCTACTGTTATTCACCACTCTTTTATTTTTTATTATTTAATGAAGAAATTCCCCTCATGTGTTATATTATCATATTTTTAATATTATCAATTACCATTTAAATATATTATCTGTCTTTTATACTCATTTTATGATTGTAATATTATTTAAATTTATATGGCCCCAAGTATAGAAATTTATTTTTAATATTATTATTCCATATAAAGTATGGGTATCAGTGTGTAGTGATTTTATATTTGAATGCTTGGAAAGCATTCTGTTTGTTGTGTATAATTTTTTAAGTGTGTTTGAAATTATTGATTTCTTATATTCTTGGAAACGTGTATGTTTCTTTTCATAGTAAAGGAAGTTCACGTTCACTACACAGTAGTTTTTTTGGGCCATGCGAATATAATTTGGCCTTTTTTTTTTTACTTTTGTTGCACTCCTGTATTTTTTCCATATTTGCTAATTTTCAGAGCATTTTTTATTCTCTCACAATATGTGTTCTTTTAAATACTAGTTTCCTCAGGGTTCTAGTAATTTAGTTGTTGATATGCCTATGTCATGTTTGGCATTGATAATGACCAGCATATGTAGTTTTGAAGAATATAGTTCTCTGGGAATGATGGGATATACTCTCTTCTTATGAGTATTCAATATAATCTTTCACCGGTCTCTCATTAATGATCTTCATCTGTGACTAGTTCATGATTACTTCAAATTGAGAAATTGCTTGATTGCAATTTGTTTAGGTGGCGGCAACATCTGATCTACTGCTTGCATATGTGGACTTTTTCTTGGGTGGAGATGAAAAGAGAAGTGATCTCCCTGCACGTCTCCATCAAAGATTCCCAATGGCTATAGTTTTTGGAGGCGATGGAAGTTATATGGCTCCATTTTCTGTTCAAAGTGACAGCATACTCACCAGCCTAATGAGCCAGGTTTCTTCTCATCTAGGATTAATCTTTTAAGGTGTTTTAGAAGGTGAATTGGATTTTGCCTGTGATGCAACCGGAAAAGCTGAATGTTGTTAGAATTCACTGGACTGGTCAAATTATCACCTGGACCATTTGTTCTCTCAATAACACGGCCAGATGTAAAATTGGAGTATTTCTTAAAATGTAAATTATTCGTACCACTTTAATGTTTAAGGGGAATTTCATTTATTTCTTAAAAGTTACTAGTTTTCAAATAAAATTTATTGTAAACCAATATGATCTTTTAGAGGATTTTAATATTATAATATCTAGAACATCTTTGGAAGAGTTCCTTTCACATGGTTGTGTAGGTGTGGATTTTCTTTTAGTGCTGATAAGTGTGCATATTCATTGATATGGAGAACAACAAATTTTACACCATTTAATCCCTCTCCGGTACATATGGTTAGAAAATGAACTCTTGATAAGTTTATTATCCTTGTCTAGGAAAAGATGTTCCTTATCTTTTCCATTATTTCTATTAGTTCATTAAATTCATGATCTATCTCAGATGGATGAATCCTGATTCACTTCAAAAAAATGCTCTGTCAAATATAGTTCTTTGTGCCTTTTGATCTACTGCTGTTTATCTCCTCTATCTTTGCTACAGGCTGTTCCGCCTACTACTTGGTATCGACTGGTGGCAGGTTTGAATGTGCAATTGCGATTGGTTCGCTCTGGAAGACTAAGGGTTACTCTTAGGCCAGTTCTGAGATGGCTTGAAACTCATGCTAACCCAGGTTTACGGGTCCACGGAGTTAAAGTTGATCTTGCCTGGTTTCAGGCAACATCTTGTCATTGTTGCCAATATGGACTTTTGGTATATTCTGTTGAAGAGCAAAATGAGAATGCACATCCTGAGAGTGTTCAAGGGGCTATGCCAGCTGAGCAGCAAAATCGGTACTATGTTCTGATATTCATTTATGCATTGCAGCCATGCTTTAATTTGAATTGCTGGAACAAATTAATATTCACACCCTTTTATGTGGGAAATGTTCCCAAATTTTTCTGAATGGTTGTCTTAGAAAATGCTGAAAATTAGATGACAGGTGGCTGCTGATACTTTATGGCATTTTCCAACTAGGAGCTAGAAAAAGAAAAACAAAATGTTTTTCCTATGCAAAAAATTGTGAAAGTCAGTCTGCCTTCACTCTAAATAGAATTGATTGTTACAAGTACAGATGTGAACCATATGTTAATGCTCTATAATATGAATATGAAATTTATGCCAACTTGTATGTCTTAGCCTTTTGTTTTCACTTCAGAAATTGATAACATCACACTGTGCAGCAGTTCTCTGTTATATATGTATTTTTTATAGAAGGTGATGACTTAGAGATGACTTTCTCTGTGTAAAAATACCTATGGTTATAACAAACATCACACTTTGAAGCAATTGTCTGTTATAACTGTATTTTCTAGATAAAAAGTGAAGACTTGATGACTCCCAATTTGTAGAAAAAAATGGGTTAGAACACATGATGAAGTGTCAATTCTAACAATTTTCTGGAACTACTTTCACAACAGTGTAAAGAGTGTGATCAAGGAGTCAGTAAGGTCAGTGCAGTTGGGAGAAGCACTCTTGAACTGCTCACAAAGGAGCAATGAAACTCATGGGAGACGAAAACGGACCCTTGGAGGAGTTATAGATATTAGCAATTTGCAAATGCTCAGAGAGAAGAGAGATCTGTTTTATATTCTCTCTTTCATGGTTCATAATACTAAACCTGTTGGTCATCAGGTAATTTCCTTTTCTCTAACCTCCTGTCCCATCCTTCGATTTTCAAGACCTTAGATGTTAAGATTGGGTCTATGGTTTGAAATCAACCAAGTCATGTTTATGAAAGATATCTGTTAATATTTGTATACTACTACTACTACTACTACTACTACTACTACTACTGTTTATATCCAAGTGGAGAAAAAATTCACAAAATCAACTCCATTTTATTGAACAAGGTACCTAGAATAGGATAAAACCAGTTACTCATTCTTTCCTATTTTTGTGTTCTGTCTGCAGGATCTTGTTGGTCTAGTCATTTCAATGCTACTCTTAGGTGATGTTAGCTTAGTTTTGCTGACTCTGCTCCAGTTATACTCTATCTCTTTGGTGGACGTGTTCTTGGTTTTGTTCATTTTCCCTCTTGGTGTTCTCCTCCCTTTCCCTGCTGGTATAAATGCTCTGTTTAGTCATGGACCCAGGCGCTCTGCTGGCCTGGCCCGTGTCTATGCTCTGTGGAACGTGACTTCCTTGGGCAATGTTGTAAGTCTCTCCTACCATTCTTCATTATTGAGCCATTTTACATCCAAGCTATATATCTTTTTTTCTGGGATGGTTCAGATCTTGAGTTCTAGTGTTTGTTCAAAAGCTCCTCAACGTTTTTCTTTTCTTAGGTGCTTTTTGTGAATATGTTCTAAGCTTTTACTACTGACTTAAGTTGGCTATTTATCTCAATCAGGTTGTTGCATTCCTTTGTGGATATCTTCACTATAATGCTCAATCTTCAGGGAAGAAACTACCTTACCTACAGCCATGGAATATTAGCATGTAAGGGGTTTTCACCTCAATCCAAGCATTATCCGTTTGTTTTTTCACCATGTATTTCTGGTATGTCAGGGATGAGAGTGAATGGTGGATTTTCCCAGCGGGGCTCGTCCTCTGTAAAGTGTTGCAGTCTCAACTCATAAACTGGCATGTTGCAAACCTGGAGATACAAGACCTGTCCCTGTACAGCAGCGATTTCGAGCTCTTTTGGCAATCTTGATCTGGTAGTTTTTTCATCAGCTGTGCTCTTCCGGATGGTACTGCCTCCCCATACTCGCATGCTTCACTAACCCGTATCCATCATCCTTTGACCATCTTACTGTTCTCGTGAATACGATAAAGACTCGGATAAAAGAGAAAAGAGAACAAAAGAAAAGGTGTATAGAAATGAACCAAGCGGGAAGAGACGCTATTCATTTATGTAATTATCTTATAGTATTGTTTTAATTTTGAAATTCGTATAAGCCAAGGATAAGTTGAGCAGTATTAATGCATGTTGCATTATTGAAAAAGTACACAATTGGTATTAGGGGTTTGTTCATGAAGAAAGTTATTAACCATTAGATCTTGCATTGCTTGGAATGACTCCGCCATCAGACACCACGATGAGACAACATTGTCCAACCTGAACAGCTCCTTGGGAGCCTTAGGACCATACTTGAGCACATGGACCCCTGTACCACTGAGGTCACCACGTATCACATTCAATACCACCTCTCTTTGCAAGGGTTCACATAACTACTGCATTGACGTAGTGAGTTTCTGTCATAGAGCTACACATAATGAGGTCATAAAAATGATTTTTAGAAGGTTAATAGAGATGTTTAAAAAAAAAAGAAAAATTAGGGACTAAAATATAAATTTTAAAAAGTTTAAAACTAAACTATAATTTTAGTCAAATGGGACCAAATGAGATTTAGTATAAGTGTAATAACATATGAGAAAACTTAATAACTCGAGTTAGATTCAAAAAGAGGTTAGTGAGTGAAGTTAAAATTTTATAAAAGTTTAAGGGCTAAATGATAAATATTATAAATTTTGAAAAAAAATAAAAATTTTAAGAGTTTGAGAACCAAATAAATTTTGTAGAGTGAGTTAGGGGATTTGAAATAAATATATTAATAAGTTAATGATTTAAGATAAATAAATGGAAAGTATAATAGCATTTTGATAATTTTGTAAAGATTAAAAACTTAAAAGGAAAAAATGAAAAAATATAGAAAACAGTAAAATACTTAAAAAATTTTAGGAATTTATATTAAATATGACCAAATAATGGAATATGATATATAAATATTGAATTAACTGGAAAAAAGCCGTATAAACGGGTTGCTTAAAACGTGAATTGAGCGAATACTGTTCAATGGATAAAAACGTAATTTTAAAAAAATTATGAGACAATATTAAATTTTCTAAAAATTCTAAATCTAATTTACTTTTATATGATTTGAATATGTAGTGAAAATGTCAGATAAATTACAAAGGAAAAATATGCACCCGAGACATTTTTAAACCTTCTTATACGAACAAATCTCAAATATAACTTGCAATATTGGACTGTACACTATATTTTATCACACTTTATGAAAATATTAATGCAAGATGTCACTTGAATGAGTTTTTGAAAAATTAAATGGTTGTGTGGTCACTTATATGATTTTCTCTACTTACAACAGGTAAGTAGGTTTCTACTTAGTTCTCACATCACTTTAACTAAGTGTGATGTTAAAATCCCACATATAAGTAGTTTTTTTATTTCTAAGGTGCTAATCATCCCAACCGTGTATGATGTGAATAAACACACTCACCCGTTAACCGTGACGTGTTCGTCATCGGTTGGTTTTCCAAGTTGATGTGAGCTTCCTCTTGCCGGCATTCCTATCACACTTGTCCCTATACGAATTGGGCAGCCTTTTCACTTAAGGTTTGGCATAATAGCCTAGGCTCACAATTTATCGATAAATTGTATTTAGGTCCCTCAAGTTTATTTTTCTTAACTTTTAGGTCCCTAATGCAAACCTTTGCCCAATTTGACTCCCAAAATTTTCAAAATTCACTTTGAATTCTCATTTTACTAAAAAATGTATAAGGGGCTTAGGTTTCCCAAATTTCCAATTTGGTCCCAAACTTTTCAAAAATTGCCATTTTGCCCCTACTTTCAAAAAATGGAAATTTGATCCCAAATGTTCCAAAAATTGACCAATTAGTCCTCCAACATCTTTTCCATGGTAATTAGCCCTCAAGTTTGGGAAATTGTAAAATGGTCCCTCAATTTTATGAAATCCCCTAATTTCCCCCTTTCAAACTAGCTGAATATGATTTTATCAAATTGACAATTCAATTGGGGTTAATTGCTTCAATTGAAGGTATGCATCAATTCCTACATTTCCATACAATTCAATTGAGCTTTGAACTGCATCATTTGGGTCTGAATTTATTTCAAATGGAGCTTTGCTGGAAAATTGTGTGTAGAGAGAGAAAGCTCCAAAATTTATCGTTGGAGGTGCGGTGGTTCGATCTCTCTATTTGGGTAGGTAGCTCTCTTCCTGAGGTTTCTTCTAGGATTAAAAATTCCTATAATTAACCCCGAATTGAGGGAGAATTTCGTCAATAGAATTTTGTAGTTTTTCTCTCGAACTCCAACCTGCAACGACTAAGTAGGGCCGAATTAGCTTACCATTCAGCTCAGTTGAGGTCGTATGAGGGATGTGTGGATGTTGGGAGAGCTTGGTTTGGTTGGAGAAGGGCTGAATTTGGTCGAATTCAGCTCGGCCGAAATAGGGCAGCTTCGATCCATCGGAGCTACTTCACTATTTGATTTTGTCGGCGCTTCTTCAGCGCTCCTCGAATCAAATGTAGGTTGCTATCAAATAGCTGACTTCCCCTGGAGTCTAAAGAACCCAACCTCGCCTTTTGAGGTTGAGAAAATGGAGCTTCACTAGAAAATGGAGCAGTTGAGAGAGAATGGAGTTTTTAGGTGTGAGGAGGATGAATGGGAAGTAGATCTTTATATAGGGAGCTCGGGGACTCTCTGCCCAACCGTTTGGCATCTTGATCATTCTCATTCATGACCTAAAATACCATGAACGGAGGCGATCCATCTTGGTCAACAATGTCCGTTCTTTCGGTGAATGAATAGTGTCATCATCTGAAGGAAGAAGACAACATTGTTCCGAACTGGACCGGTCCGAATCGGGTTCAATACTTAAATCAGCTAGTTTAGGCCCGATTCAACCGAGTTTTTCTGTCACGCCCCCAGCCGGTTTGATTGGATCCCTGTGAACAACCCGTCACTCTCCCAATTTATTCAGAGTTTTCACCTCTTCTAAACCGTGGGGAGTAAGGCGTCCTTCTTACCTGTACCTTTCATGGAATAACATTAATTAAAACTGAATATAAATTTTTACATACCTGCCTTAAGGGTTGGCTACCGATAAATCTTTAAAGTTGGTTTTCCCTTGGTTTTCTAAAAAGGGGTAAAGGGAGGGGGTGAGTTTGACAACTCAGTTAATAGGTGTTTGAAAAAAAATGAATTTCTTATAAAAGAGTTTGAATTGGAGTGTGCAAGACTCCTAATTTTCTTTTAATATCATTTCATCTAATTCTGGTTTTCAACACCTTTTTCCAAGGTTTACCAATTTTTTTCCAAGGATTCTTAAATTCTTTCCATGGTTTTCATAACCTTTTTTCCATTTCCATATTCAGTGTGTTTCACAAACCACACCCCCTTCATCATGAAGGGATTACATACATTCGCGAGATGCAGTTACGCCGACTACACCCACTTGTGAATCGGAGCGTCTTTACTATCCACCCTGATAGAAGTCTCTAACTTCTACCCAAAGTCTAAGTGAACGTCTCTAATATCCTACCCTTAGACAAAAAATACTTCGTGTTCATATGAGGACAGAGACCTCATCCTGTCCCCACCTCGGTCTCATGCGCAATGAAGCTACGTTGAGCTTCTCAAGACTTCTGGTACGACTAACTACCCTTATCTCCACCAGGTTGTCCAGAGCCCTAGGATGCATCACTACTCTCTTGGGTTTTTTTAAAGGTCCCATAACACAGTGCATGCACAATTAATAGTTTTTTTTTCATATAATGCCATATAATCTATGGTGCCACTAGTCCAACGGCCCCGACCCTCATGTAGCACTGCCACTAGTCCATCGAGTATGTCGGTCCAATAAATTTTCATGGCATAATAATCATGTTTGTTTACGAGCTTCTACTTGTGCCAACTGGCCTAAGACCCACTATTTGAGATTTTCAAAATCGGGCATATTAGCCCCCATGTTCCAAAACCAAGGCCTCCGGCCTATATGAGCTATTCGAACTCCCGTTAAGAAAGTCTCCCAAAAATTTAAGTAGTGGCATACCATCAAGGGAGAGCATTTTCGATAAAATAAACTTTTCAACTATCCATCATACCAACTAAGTTTGAGGATATCTCCACTTATAACCGATAAGCAGATTTTCCACTTCTTTCGAGTAAGTTTCATCATACCAACCTGGTATGATATACTTACAATCGTTAAATAGTTTTTCCATATAATTTCCACATCACTCTTCTTAGATGTGATGATTAAAATACCATTTAGCAGTGGGTTTTCATTTTCGAGGTGCTTATCATCCCAACTGGGTATGATATTAAATTCTCACTCACCCGTTAATGCACTAAATTCCTCTCGACCAGTTCTTTGTATACATGTGAGCTTGTCCTTGCTGGCGTTCTTGGTACTTCATGTTCCTACACGATATCAACATCCTTGTTCATTATCTCACGGCCTAATAACCTTCATTCATTCCAAATGAATGAGAAAACCAAACTTTTCATTTATTTGCAATTAGGTTTCTAAAGTTATTTTTCATTAACTTTAAGTCCCAAATGCCAGTTTTTACTCAAATTAAGTTCCAAAACTTTTAAAATTCACCTTAGGACCTCAATTTATTCAAATTCACAAAAGGGGTTCAATTTCCCAAATTTCTAATTTGGTCCTCCAACTTTTCCAAAATTACCATTTTTCCCCTCTACAAAAATTGTAAGTTTTACCCCAAAAATTCCAAAATTACCCAATTGGTCCTCCAACATCTTTATCATGCCCAATTGGTCCTTAATTTTATGAAATTGCACTTTAGTCCCTTGAATTTTTTAAATTCCCAATTTCCCCCAATATTTCCCCCAATTTCAAATTTCTAACTCAACCTAATTTGATTTCATCAAATTGACTGATCAAATGAGCTTAATTGTTGAAATTGAAGTTAGATTGGAGTTCCTACACCTTCATACGATTCAATTGCACTTTGAATCGCGTGATTTGATGCTAGAATGAGCTCAAACGGAGCTTTGCTAGAAAACTGGACTTAGAGAGAGAAAGCTTCGAAAGATTACCACCAGGGGCACGACGGTCCAAGCTTTTAATCTGGGCAGATAGCTCTCATCTTGACGTTTCTCGTAGGATCAAGAATTGCATCAATTGATGCCGAATTGAATGAGAATTTAGTAATCGAAGTTCTATCGGTTCTTTCTCTAGCACCAATCGAAATTTACAAAGGGGAGCCAAATTGGCTTACTTTTCTACTCTAATTCAATTGTAAAAAGGCTGTGGAAATGTTGGGAGGACTTGGTTTGGCCTGAGAAGGGATCGGATTGGCCGATTTCAGCCTGGCCGAAATAGGGCAGCTTTGGTCCGCTAAAGCTGCTTCACTGTTCGATCACGTCGGCATCTCTCCAGCGACCCTTGAAGCAAATGAAGACTACCACCATGTAGCTGACTTCTCCCCTATTCTAAGGAACCCGAAAATGCCTTCTTTGGCTAAAAAAAGACCCTATATCGGAGCTCTGGTTCGAGTTTCATCGAAAATTGGCGCAATTGAGAGAGAATAGAGTTTTTAGGGGTGGAGATGATGAATGAGGAGGGGCTCTTTATATAGGAACATTGACGACTTCTTGGTCGTCTGATTGGAGCCTTAATGGTGGTCATTCATTGCATAAAACTCCTTGGCTGGAGACTTTTTAGCTTCATTAGTGCTGCGCAATTTTTCGGCGAGTGAACAATGTTGTCATTTGAAGGGAGAAGTCGACACTGTTCCAAACCAGACCGGACCGATTTAAACCGGGTTCAAAACTTAAACCGACCGGTCCAAGCCCGATTCGACCAAGTTTTTTAAAATTAAAAAATTATAAATTCATTATCTATAAAATGGTGGCCTCAATTCTCAAATTATAATTTTCTAAGACACCTAGTGTAAAACCCGCCCTTTTGAGCTAAGGAAAACCGGGAAAAGAACCGGTCAAACCAAGTGAGGATTCAGAACCGGTTCACAAACCCGATCATTTCTGAACGGGCAATTTGGGAATTTAAAACTCTCGGGTGATCCAAAGAGTTCATTAAATCTTCAAAAAGAAACTTAAGATAAATTAGAAGAGAAAAACCAAATTGGTTCAGTTGAACCAGAATCCATAAGAACTGTCAAGTTAAGCGTGCTTACACGAGAGTAATTTTGGTCAAAAAGTTTTTATGCAAATGTACGCCTTATCATAAATGGCCATAAATTAATATATATTTAATTATTGTAATTAATACCAATAATTTAATACCTAAATTAAATTATTGGAATTAATACAAATAATTTAATACTGAAATTAAATTATTAGAATTAATACAAAAAAGTTATGGCAATATTAATAATAGTAATAAATCTCTCCTATTTAATACACGATTTTTACACCTATATAAAGAGGTAATCCCCATTCATTCTCCTCAAATCTGAACACTTCTCTCTCTCTACTACTCCATTTAGTGAAGCTCGAACCAGAGTTTTGACTTGAATATTTTTCTTAACCTTGGAAGGAGAGGTCGAGCTCTTTAGAACTGAGTAAAAGACGGCTATCTAATAGCAAACTCTAGTCAATCCGAGAATCATTGGAGAAGCGTCAGCATGATGGAACAGTGAAGCAGCTCCGGCGGACTGATGCTGCCCTATTTTGGTGAATTAGAAATTGGCTATTTCAAGCCCTCCTCAGACCAAACCAAGCCCTCCCAACACTTTCTCAGCCCTCCCACGACCAAATTAGGACTGAAAGGTAAGCTAATTCGGCTTCACTCTACAATTTCCGGCCAGTGCTAGAGAGAGAATCGGTAGAATTTCAATGATGAAATTCTAACTCAATTCGGCATCAATTGATGCGATTCTTGATTTTAGGATGATCCTCAAGATGTGAGCTATCTACCAAGATCGAAAGCTCGGACCGCCGTGCCCTCACCGGTGAGAAATCGAAGCTCTCTCTCTACAATCTATTTTCCGGTGAAGCTCCATTTGAGCTTGTTCTGGCGTTAAAATCTATGATTTCAAAGTTCCTTAGAATCGTATGAACATGTAGGAACTCAATTTCAACTCCAACTTCAACAATTAGAGGTGTTTGATCGGTTAATTTGATGAAATCAAATTCGGCTGTGCTAAGGAGTTGAAATTGGGGAAAAATTGGGTGTTTTTGAAATTCAAAGGACCAAAATGCAATTTTATGAAATTGAGGGTCAATTGGGCATGAAAATAATGTTGGAGGACCAATTGAGGAATTTTGGAATTTTTGGGGCAAAACTTACCATTTTTGTAAAGGAAGGGCAAAATGGTAATTTTGAAAAAATTGGGGGACCAAATTGGAAATTTGGAAAATTAAATCCCTTTTTCTGAAATTGAATACATTGAGTCCCAAGATAAATTTTAAAAGTTTCGGGACTCAATTTGAGGAAGAATAGACATTTGGGGACTTAAAGTTAAAAGAGAAATAACTTTAGGGACCTAATTGTAAATAACTAAAAAGTTTGGGTTTTCTCATTCATTTGGAATGAATGAAGGTTGTTAAGTCGAGTAATAGTGAACAAAGATGTTCATATCGTGTAGGAACACGAAGTACCGGGAACGCAAGCATGGACGAGCTCGCGTGAATACAAAGAACTAGTCTAGTGGAATTTACTGCATTAGTGGGTGAGTGGGTTTACTAATATCATACCCGATTGGGATGATGAACACAACTTAAAATTTTAAAACCACTTACCAGTTGTGAGTGGAAATTTTATATCATACCCGGTTGGGAATGATAAGTACCTCGGTATGAAAACCCACTATTTAGTGGTATTTTAAACATCACTACTTAGAGGAAGTGATATGAAAATAATGCGAAAAAACTACTTACCGGTTGTAAGTAGATCATACCCGGTTAGTATGATGAGACTTCCTCGAAGTAAGTTGAAAACCTGTTCATCGGTTATGAACGGAGGTGTCCTTATACCGGGCGGTATAATGGATAGAGAAAACATATGTTTTGTTGGAAGTGCTCTCCCTAACTGTGTGCCAATGCTTGAACAATTTGGGAGACCTTCTCGACGGGAGCTCGAATAGCTTTGATAGGTCGGGGGCCTCGGTTTTGGAACTTGGGGGCTAAATGCTCGATTTTGAAAATCTCGTACAGTGGGCCCAAGGCCAGTTGGCACAAGCAGAAGATCGTAAACGAACATGATATATGTGCCATAAAACTTAATAAGTGAATTGTTTGGCCATGGTACCAAGATAGGATCGACATGCTCAATCAACTAGCGGCAGTGCGACATGACAGGTCGACGGACCAGTTAAGACAAACAACTGTGGGTTGAGTTGAGAGTCGAGGCCGTTGGATCAGTGGCACTACAGATTACATGGCAATATGAGAAAACATTGTTTGTGCATGCACTGTAAGTATGGGATCATCAAGATGCCCATGAGGGGTAGTAATGCATCCTATGGGTAGTTCATCATTCCAGGTGTCTGTGCGAAATCTGGAGTAGCACCAAGCGCATGAGACCAGGGTGGAGACGGGAAGAGGTCTCTGTCCTCATACGGACATGAAGAAGTGATTTCGGGATTGTGGGTCAAATGTCACATACATCCACTCATTCCTAGGGTAGAAGTGGTCGTGCTTCTATCCAGCTGGTAGGAAAAGTCGCTCCGAAGCCACTAGCGGGTTCAGTAGTCCAAGCCACTGTGTGCCACTAGCTGGTAGGAAAAGTCGCTCCTAACTGACTTGCGAATGTGTGTAACCTTCATGATGAAGGATGTTTGTTGGGTGATGACACACCGTGGTAACTAAGAAATGGTGGAAAAACCCAAATTTTTAAACTAAGGGATTTTTGAAAAAGAAAGGAGTCTGGAACACTCCAATAATAATAATTTTCTTAAAAGTTAAAAGTTTTAAAAAAAAACCCATTTACTGAGTAGTCGTACTCACCCCTCCCTTATATCTCTTTTAGGAAATCCTGAAAAGCCTACCCTTGAAGACTGTCAACTAAGATACCTCTAAGGGAGGTATGTAAAATTTTAAATTTAATGCAGTTTTGATTATGCTATTCCAGGAAAAATGTGCATGTTAAAGGACGCCTTACTCTTTACGGTTTACAATAAGGGGAAACCCTTTAATAAACCGGGAGAGTGGCGGGTTGATCACGGGGATCCGACCAAACCGGGTTGGGGCGTGACACCTAGAAAAATGAATTTAGCATCTGGTTCAATAGTGGTTCAAACCCGTCCAAACCGGTTCGGATCCGGTTCACTTGAACCGGTTTGGTTTCCATCTCCAATTTATCACAAACTCCTTTTTTATGACTTTTTCGACTCTTTAGGTCATTCAGGATCCATAAATTTCCTGGTTTGCCCTTTCTCTATTGGTTTCAGTTCATAAACCGGCTCGGTTCATAAGCCAATTCAATCATGTTGGATCCAGTTCATCTAAAATGGTTAGGTTTTTTTCTTCCAATTTGTTCTAAGGTTCTTTTCCAAGGTTTTATGAATCCTTTGCGTCACTCGGGAGTTAAAATTTCCCAAATTGCCCATTCTCTGATGATCGATTTGTGAACCAGTTCGGTGTTTCTCACTTGGTTTGACCGATTATTTTCTCAATTTTTCCTTAATTCAAAAGGATGGGGTTTACATTTTCAAAATTAAATATTTCTAAATTCATCTAAATTCATTCTCTATCTAATGGTGGCTTAAATTCCCCAATTTAAATATTTTAAGCCACCTAGAAAAATTAATTTAGAAACTGGTTCAATGATGATTCAAACTGGTTCAGTCAGGTTCATGTCTGATTCACCAGAACCGGTCTCGTTTTCGCTTCCAATTCATCCCAAAGTTCCTTTCCATGGTTTTTATAACTCTTTGGGTCACTCGAGAATTGTAAATTTACCAATTTTCCCTTTCTCTATCAGTTGTGGTTTGTGAACCTGCTCGGTTTTCTCTCATGAATTGTCCGGTTTTTTCCTCAGTTTTCTTATCTTTAAGGGACGGGGTTTACAACTCACCTCTCCTTTTAGGAGTTTTATCCCGAAAACTTAATCACCATATTTCACATCAGGAATAATTTCCCTTAATGTTAGCTTGGGGTTTGCTTGACATGCTAACATTTCAGTTGTTCTTTCACTTAGCCCCTTTAAATCATGCATTTAAGGAATTTCCTTTCCTTTACATTGTTTACTCCTTCCATAGAGTTTATCATAACTGGGCATGTCTTGCTTGCTAGTCCAAATGTATATCCTTAGGTCCATTTCCTCCTTCACTTAGGGCAAGATTCTTCCTCTTGGGGTTCTTGCGCAAAACTTTAGGATTGGGAGTTCCAAAATGCCCAATCGTTCACGTTTCTAGTTATTCCCTTTATCATTGAAACCCTTAGCTCAATGTTCTTTCGAGCATTACGTACTTGTTTTCACAGGTTTTGGTGTTATCACCCCTTCATCCTATTTCAACCTTTCCCTCCTCCGTTATTTATTACATCTTCAGTCCAACTTATGTTTGTCCTCATCATGCTTACTAATTGACTCTTCCTTTAGGATCATTCTCAACTTTTCAACCTTTTCGGGATTGTATAACTTCATCCATTTTTCATTTGGTAGTATTCCTCGACTACCTTTATTGTAATCCAATCAATCTTACATAATTGTGCTGGTTTTCCTTACTCACTCATCCTTTCCCAACTTTCTTATTGGATCTTTCCGGTTCTAATTATTTGTTTTCCCGATGATTTACCGAAACGCTGGGATTCTTCCCTTCTTAGGTCCTTCCTCATTCCTAAAGGCATCCTTTACTCAAGGGCTTTCCCCTTTCCTTAATCCATTCTTACTCGCTCATGATCATTTCACGGTTATTTATTCCAAGTTGATCCCTTTTGGTCTATATGTCGATTTATTTGTTTGGAGAGTTCCCTTATTATGATTTTGTTCTCTACTATGTACCTTAAAGTAGAGACTTTCACTGTCGAAGCTACACGTTCAACCTTTTTAACATTCCTTGCAAGTTCCCGTTTCTTCATCTCCATACACCCTTTATATTGGGGCATCTGCCCGTTTTCAATCCTCCATTGTATTTAAAATCTCCATATTATTCCTTATTCCCTATCTAAGAACTTCCTACTATTAGTCTTATTTCGTGTATTCCATCCTATACTCAGTCGTCCACTCTTTTGGGCTACATTAGGCGATCATGGACCACGACCAATTTTGATGTCGATGGTCGTTTCTCTTATTTACTTCTAAAGTGAAGGGCTTACCTTTCTGAGGTTTCTCAGGTGTTCTTTCCTCTATTCCTTTGTTATGGGTAGTCCACACCTTTCCTACTTGTCACAACGTCCTCTAATGTTATCTTTCTACTTACCTGTTCCTTGGGTTTAACTTACTCCTTGGGTCCTCCTAGTATAATTCCCTTGGTTCTTTTACCTCAACATGCACTTCATCTCTTCATCATTCGTCACTTGTTCCATTACTACTCATTTGGGACATGTATGCCTCTCCAGGGTTTCCTTCCTTGGGAGAATCCTTACCTCATTGTGTATTACCTCGAAGGGCTGGACAACTCTTTGAAAAGTGTCCGAGTTGTTCGCATTCGAAGCATGCTCAACACGACCCTTCATTGCTTTTTCGCCACCTTGGGCAATAGGGGTTTCTCCTGTTTGGGTTTGAACTTGCCTCTATTTGGGCATGATAACTTTCATTTCTCCCAAAGGACCCCATTCTTGTCCCCCATCTCTATCCACTAGGTTCCTTTTGACCTCTCTTGATGTTTTGTCATCCTTCTTCTTTTCGGTCGTCCTGCTCTATCCAGCGGTGTCTTGTCTGTACCAGACACTCACACTTATGGGCCAAACTGATGATGGCAGCCAAATCTGTGGGACGTCCTAGTACTCCCATCCGGTCTCGTATGTCTATGTTGAAACCATCTACGAACCGTTGGCAGATATTTACCAGTCCAGCTATGTCTCGAGCAAAAGGTCTTAGCTCATTAAATCTAGTCTCATACTATGAGATGGTGTGTGATCCTTGTTGAAGTTAGGAGAATTCTTGTTTCTTCTCGTTGATCAGATGTAGAGCTAAGTATTCCTCTAAATACCTCTCCTCAAATTGCTTCCATGTGGGGGTGGTGGTGTGCAAGCTCCTGATGTTATCCCACCACCTTTTCGCACTAGCTTCCATGAAGAATTCCGCTAGGATCACCATCTATCTCCTTTGGTGGAATCTTGATTATTCCTATAAGTTTCTTAATGCTGGCTAGCCAGTCCATAGTGGCTCCATCATCCTTCTCTCCTAGGAATGACTTACATCCTAATTGACGGAGGGTTTTGAGGTATTTGGGGATATTAGATGCAGAGATAAGTATTCCTCTAAATACCTCTCCTCGAATTGCTCCGTGGTGGGGGTGATGGTGTGTAGGCTCCTAATGTTGTCCCACCACCTTTTCGCACTAGCTTTCAGGAAGAATTCCGCCAGGATCACCATCTCCTTTGGTGGAATCCTGATTATTCCCATAAGTTTCTTAATACCAGCCAGCCAGTCCATAGCGGCTCCAACATCCTTCTCTCTTGGGTACATCATACATCCTAATTGACGGAGGGTTTTGAGGTATTTGGGGATATCAATTATAGGAGGGGTGTTGAGAGAAGTTGGATGGGATTTTACTTCCTCAAGCTCAACTTCGGAATTGGTGTTCACTTTTGGAGTGAGATTAGGCCTTCCAAACACTTGGGTGAAGTCTTCATATAGTCTTTGATGTCCCGAGGTTAGTCCAAGTGGACCTGTTGGGACTTTTTTAGGAGTTTCTACATGGGGGGTTGTTGGGCAGTGTCAGAAACTGCAACTCTTGTTCTCTTGGTTCCTCTCTTGGGAGCCATCTAAAATTTTAAGATTTGTTCCTATTAGTTACTAGGTTTTATAATTTTGATAATGTATTCGAGGAAACAGGCTCTGATACCACTCAAGTTGTCATGGCACAACCCCGTTTGATTGGATCCTCGTGGGCAACTTGCCACTCCCTTTGGTCTGAAAGGATTTCACCCTTCCTAAATCGTGAGGGGTAAGATGTCCTTCCTTTGTGTTTTTCTTGGAATAGCATTATACAAAACTGAATATCTTAAAAACAGACATACCTGTCTTAAAAGGAGGCCTTTAAGTTTTGGTTTCCTCCTAGTTACCTGAAAGGGGTAAAAGGCCGAGGTGAGTTCTACAACTCAGTGAATGGATGTTGGGAGTGAGTTTTCATTAACAAAACAGATTTAATCAGAGTGTGCCATATACCTTATTTTCTTTAAGAATGTTCTTTACTCAAATTCTGGTTTTCAAAATATTTACTCTGTCAAAGGGCGACCTTTTCTTTTAAAAGGGTTTTTCCTCAATTTTTAATTTGTTTTCCAAAACCTTTTTCCAAGGTTTACCAATTCTTTTTTCAAGGATTTCTCAAATCCTTTCCAAGGTGTTCAAACCTTTTTCCCATTTTCATATTGAGTGTGTTTCACAAACAACATACGCCCTTAATCAGGAAGGGTACACACACATTCATGAGATGTAGTTACGCCGACTGCACCCACTTGTGGAGCGGAGCATCTTTACCATCCACTATGATAGAAGTCCTTGACTTCTACTCGAAGTCCAAGTAAATATCTCAGATGTTCAACCCTCAGACCCAAAAATACTTTGTGTCCATATGAGGACGGAGACCTCATCCCGACCCCACCCAAGTCTCATGCACAAGAAGCTACGTCGAGCTTTCCGATTGTTGGCACGACAAACTACCCTTATCTCCACCATCTCGTCCAGTAGCCCTTAGTATGCATCACTATCCCTCTTGGGCGTCTTGATGGTCATGTATCTCAAGTGCATGTACAAACAATAGTTTTTCCACAAAGCCATTTATCTTTGGTGCCACTAGTTTAATAGCCCCGACTCTTAACTCGACCTTCAACTGTTTGTCTAGGCCGGCTTGTCGACCTAGCCCTGATACACTGCTGCTAGTCCATCGAGTATGTCAAACATGTCATGTTACCATGGAAAAATCACATAATCCATTCATTAAGAATTTTCATGGCTTTAATATATCAAGTTTGTTTACGAGCTCCTACTCGTGCCAATTGACATTAAGCCCACTACACATGATTTTCCAAAATTGGGCATTTAGCCCTACAAGTCCCAAAAAACCAAAGCATCTAACCTATCTGAGCTATTCTAGCTGTCATGAAGAATATCTCCCAAAAGGTTTAGGCATTGGCACACAGTTAGGGAATAACACTTTTGACAAAATCATGTTTCAATTCATCACACCAACCGGGTGTGATAATACCTGCGCTTATATCCGACAAGTGGGTTTTCTCCTTCCTTCAACGAAGTCGTTCATACCAACCGGGTATGATTTTCTCTACTTACAACCGATAAGTAGGTTTCGTCTTATTTCTCACATCACTCTAACTAGGTGTGATGTTAAAATCCCACATATAAGTGGTTTTTCATTTCCGAGGTGCTCATCATCCCAACCGGGTATAATGTGAATAAACCCACTCACCCATTAACCATGACATGTTCGTCCTCAGTTAGTTTTGAAAGTTGAAGCAAGCTTCCTCTTGCTGGCATTCTGATCACACTTGTCCCTACACGAATTGGATAGCCTTTTCACTTAAGGTTTGGCATAATACCCTAGGCTCACAATTTATCAATAAATTGTATTTAGGTCCCTCAAGTTTATTTTTCTTAAGTATTAAGTCCCCTAATGCAAACCTTTGCCCAATTTGACTTCCAAAATTTCCAAAATTCCCTTCGAGTTCTCATTTTACTAAAAAATGTATAAGGGACTCAAGTTTCCCAAATTTCCAATTTGGTCCCCAACTTTACAAAAATTACCATTTTGCCCATACTTTCAAAAAATGGCAATTTGACCCCAAATGTTCTAACCAATTGGTCCTCCAACATCTTTTACATGACCAATTGGCCCTCAGTTTTGGGAAATTGCAAAATGGTCCCTTAATTTTATGAAATCCCTAAATTTCCACAATATTTTCCCTAATTTCCCCCTTTCAAACTGGTTGAATTTAATTTTCTCAAATTGACTATTCAATCGGGGTTAATTTCTTTAATTAAAGGTATGGATAAGTTCTTACACATTCATACGATTCAATTGAGCTTTGAATCGCATCATTTGGGTCCTAATTGAGCTCAAACGGAGCTTCGTCGAAAAACTGTGTGTAGAGAGAGAAAGCTTTGAAAGCTTACTATCGCAAGTGCAACGGTTCAAGCTCTCTATCTGGACAGGTAGCTCTCTTCCTAAGGTACCTTCTAGGATCAAGAATTCCTACAATTGACCCTGAATTGAGGGAGAATTTCGTTAGTGAAATTTTGTAGTTTCTCTCTCCAACTCCCACCTGCAATGACTAAGGAGGGCTGAATTGGCTTACCTTTCAGCTCAGTTGCGGTCGTATAAGGGATGTGGGGATGTTGGTAGAGCTTAGTTTGGTCAGAGGAGGCTGAATTTGGCCGAATTCAGCTTGGCCGAAATAGGGCAGCTTCGATCCGTCGGAGCTGCTTCATTGTTTGATTTCGTCGGCACTTCTTCGACGGTCCTCAAATCAAATGGAGGTTGCTATCAGATAGCTGACTTCCCCCGAAGTATAAAGAACCTGGCCTCACCTTCTGAGGTTGAGAAAACTACCAAAGTCAGAGCTTTGGTTCGAGCTTCGTCGAAAAATGGAGCAATTGTGAGAGAATGGTGTTTTTAGGTGTGAGGATAATGACTGGGGAGGAGCTATTTATATAGAGAGCTCAGGGACTCTCTACCTAACCGTTCGATATCTTGATGGTGCTCATTCAAGACCTGAAACACCCTAAACAACAGCGATTCATCTTCGCTAGCTCTATTCATTCTTCTGGTGAACGAACAGTGTTGTCATCTGAAGGAAGAAGACGAAACTGTTCTAAACCGGATCAGACTAGTCCGAACCGGGTTTAATGCTTAAACCGACCATTTCAGGCCCGATTTGACCGAGTTTTTCAAAATTAAAAATTTTTAAATTCATCTAAATCAATTCTCTATCCAATAGTGGCTTAGATTCCCCTTTAAATATTTTAAGCCACATAGAAAAAAGAATTTAGAAACTGATTCAAGGATGGTTCAAACAGGTTCATGTTCGGTTCACCTGAACCGGTCTGATTTTCTCTTCCAATTCATCCGAAAGTTCCTTTTCATTGTTTTTATTACTCTTTAGGTCACTCAAGATTTGTAAATTTCCCAATTTTCTATTTCTCTATCAGTTGTAGTTCATGAACCGGCTTCATTTTCTCTCTTGAGTTGTCTGGTTTTTTCCTCGATTTTCTTATCTTTAAGGGACGGGATTTACATTTTGAGTTAGAAAATTCCAATAATTAAAAATAAACCCCAAAGAGTGCACCGACCTCTAGAAATACCCCCATATAGGATCGAAATGAACCCTACTTTTATATACTTAAGTACGTAAAGTATTTGGTGAGATTTAGACTGTGAATCTTTCTAAGAATATCATTATGCAGTTGCAATGATAAATGACTTGAGAAGGTGGAAGGACTCAAAAGTGACTTAAGAGAACTAATGACCAAGATAATTGACGTGGTTGTGCTCCTACGAGAACTAGAACAATATTAAAAGTAGTGACCCAAATTACAGTATGCCTAAAGTGACCCAAACCAGTAAAAAGGGCATCGGGAAGAAAGTAATACATCTTAACTTATTGAGAAGTTGGGATGGACACAAATAAATCACTTGTACAACTCAAGATCTTAACTAAGGTTAGGGTATTCCTTAATTAAACAAATAAAGGATGTACACCTATATAAATAAGAAAACTATGGGGTGGATGGCTCAACGGAGTTGTAATGTACTTGAGAAGTAACCAAGTACCATTTGGTACAACATCTTTCGAATAGGTTGGATGGAAAGGAGCTTATTTGTATGGAGTCCAAATGACCCTTGGATATAGGGAGGGTACCAATGTTTATGTACAATTAGACCAAGAGTTAGAGTACATAACGGATACATCACATTCCACTAATACGACACGTAACTTTTATTAATGTTAAATACCTTAAAGAATATAGCCTTATCACTCCACTAGTTACATAACTTGAGAATAAAGGTTTTGACGAAAAACATCGTATGTAGTAAATGCAAAATGCACATATATCTATGATGCTAACATGATGAAAGAGATTAGATAATATACAATATGATGGATAGTTCCCAAAATAAACTGGAAGATGTTCGATATGGAAATGAAGTATCGTAAATATTCTCATATCAATTTAACCATAGGTTAGAAATCGTATATTGCCAATGCCATTACACAAGTGACACAAATAAATCGTAGTCATAGTGAGAAACGTCATGAACTATATGATGAAACAAATATGAAAGACTAAACTTTGGTACCAATGGAAGGTGGAAGTACCATGGATATGAGGTTGCCTACTGCTAAGATAGGTAACCTGGACGTATTACATTCAAGTATGCATAAGTGACACCTAGCCTAGGGTTGTGGTGGGCATACATGTAGAGGCATGATAATACGAAGCCTCCACATATGTCAAAGAATGCCTCGAGCAATGACCCGAAGAGTGACATGATTGGACAACTCTTGTGTGTAGTAAATGACATCGATAGTAGGACATAACCTAACACATGAGGAAGTTGAAGCTGACCAAGACATGCATGCAAGTAAATTGATGAACCTCTTTCCAAGATGGTGATTTGTTCACAAGGAAGGAAGGGTTTGATGTCCCATAAATGTTGAAGTTAGGTTGTGGCAACACTATCACAAAAAAGGGAAATGCTCCCAAGTGGAAGCAAGGTGAAGGTGTATGGTTGTATAATAGACAACAAGTGAAATTGTGGAGAGTAGACAGTACATGAAAATAACTTGGAAGTTTTGATGAGTGCACTAATGGGTAGTAAGGGTATAGTAAGAGATATCATTAAGCCAAAAGTTGGTAATGGAATTTGTCACATGACAATTTGTGGAATGTATATAGATCCCATGAAATATGCGACTCTGTGACACTTACTTGATATTGTCTTAGGAGACACCAATTTTGACCGGACTAGTCATTTGCATATTTTAAGTAGCATACCCTATATCAATTCAGGTATTTAGAAAGGTAGAAATTATTTATTTGAGAAGTACAATGTATTATTACTGAGTATGTTGTTTTCTTGGCTAAAAAACCAATAGTGTGCAGTACATCTAGGGGGAGCATGTGTATACATTGGACATGCCCCTCGAATGCTAGTTAAACTTTCTGTGCAAAAAAAGAACGATGGTTAAACTAAACAATGATGTTTATTTAAGACAATTATTGAGTTTGTAGGTACCTGCTATATCATTTGTAATTGGCAAGGTTATGCATTAAGAGTTAGTGCAATGTCACACTAATAAAATGGCTGAAATATGTTATTAGATATGGTTGGATGTTGATTGAAGTATAAGTAAAGTTGTTATTACTTGTCCGGATCGTTCACAATGATTCATTTACACTCCCATGAAAGATTTACCTATTTTATGAAGTTTTTACTAGTTTGAGAGTACAATTTGTTTATATAAAGGTTTTCATGTTTTGAGATAAGGTAACTTGATTGTTGGTACAATTATAAGAAGTGACGGATCAATATGCAAGTAGTAACTTTTCTATTATACTCTATTCCTTTTTAGGTTATATAGGCATGGATTATGATATGAGTGGATGTAGGTCTCCATGGGACAAGCTTTTATTACTAAGAAAAGAAGGATCTTATACATGTAAACCCCGCCCTTTTGAGTTAAGGAAAACTGGGAAAAGAACCAGTCAAACCGAGTAAGAAAACCAAACTAATTTACAAACCTGATCATTTGGGAATAAGCAATTTGAAAATTTACAACTTCTTAGTGATCCAAAGGTTTCATAAAACCTTGGAAAAGAACCTTAAGACAAATTAGGAGAGAAAAACTAGATCGGTTCAGATAAACTAGATCCCATCAGAACACCAAAGTTAAACATGCTTGTGTGAGGGTAGTGCGAGGATGGGTGACCTCCTTTAACTAAATTAAATTATTGGAATTAATACCAAAATTTAATGCCTAAATTAAATTATTAAAATTGTTACTAATAAATACCCAAAATTAATACTAGTAATAAACCCCCCCCCCATTTAATACACAATTTTACACCTATATAAAGACTATATAAAGAGCTCATCCCCATTCATTTTCCACACACCTGAACACTTCTCTCTCTCTCTCTCTCTCTCTCCTGCTCAATTTCCCGGTGAAGCTCGAACCAGAGCTTCGACTTGAGCATTTTTCTTAACCTTGGAAGGAGAGGTCAGGCTCTTTAGAATTGGGGAGAAGTCAGCTACATGTCACCGGAGAAACGTCAACATGATGGAACAGTGAAGCAGCTCCGGCGGATCGAAGCTGCCCTGTTTTGGCCAAGTTGAAATAGGCCAATTTGAGCCCTCCTCGGACCAAACCAAGCCATCCCAACACCAAGCGCATGAGACCGGGGTGGGGACGGGATGAGGTCTCTGTCCTCATACGGATACTAAGAATTGATTTCAGGATTGAGGGTCAGATGTTGCGTACATCCACTCATTCTCAAGATAGAAGTGGACATGCTTCTATCTAGGTGGCTGGTAAAGTCGCTCCGACGCCACAAGTGGGTTCAGTGGACATACTGGCCTGCAAATGTGTGTTTTACCTTAATGATGAAGGATGTGTGTTGGGTGTTGACATACCGTGATTAATAAGAATGGTAAAAACTGAGATTTGAAATAAAAGGACTTTTGAAAGAAATGAGTCTGACACACTCCAATACAAATCTTTTTTCCTAAAAGTTAAAAGTTTTGAAAATCCATTCACCTAGTAGTTGTACTCACCCCCTCCCTTACATCCCTTTTAGGAAATTCTGGAAAGCCTACCCTTAAATATCATCGACTAAGACACTTGTGAGACAGGTATGATAAATTTAAAATATTATACAGTTTTAATTTATGTTATTCCAGTAAAAAGGTGCATGTTTAAAGGACGTCTTACTATTTACGGTATATAATAAGGGAAACCCTTTTATATACCGAGATAGTGGCGAGTTGATCACGTGGATCCGACCAAACTGAGTCGGGGCATGACAACTAGAGTGGTATTAGAGCATGTTTCCTCCAATACATAATCAAGACTAGAAAATATAGTAACTAATAGGATTGATCTTAAAATTTTCAGATGGCTCATAGGAGAGGAACCAAGAAAACTAGGAATGACTCTATTCAATACCTTGTCCTTGTAGGAAGACAACCCTAGAAGCTTCCCAATGCATGAGGTATGGTAGAAGTCTCAAAAGCCAAATGAGGAGGTATCTAAGAGGATGGTGCTAGAACCTATTGAGGTCACATCTCAAAGTATGAAGGAAGCCAAGCAGGAAGCCATAAACGCCAACAAAGGGCATATAACCTTACATTGAAGGATACTTATCAAGAATCTTGTAGCTCCCTAGTTATTTTGTGATCATTTTCTGTAATAGGGTCAAAACACCCAACATACTATACTCCTCTATTAATGAAGTACTCCAAATTCCTAAAAAAAACCCTGTCCCTCAAAGGATGTGATCTTCAAGGAAGATGGCCCCAAAGAAAGTGACCAAACAAGCCTGTACTACCATAGAAACTAAGGAAAATCCCATCCAAGTTAAGGAAATTTAATTAGGGAATCGAGAAATCTAGGAGGACTCTTAGAGTGATCAATTGACAAAGAAGACTACACAAGAAAAACTCTCAAGGTATCTAGACTCAAGGACGAAGGATCACCAAAACTAACAATTCCCTAGAAAAATGCCAGGAGGAACCACTTCTTTTCATGTAATTACAAGTATGAACAATAGAGACACTGCATGGAGAAGTGCCCAACCCTACTAAGGACAGGAATCAAGTTAACCTATAGGGGAATAGAACATGAAGTGAAAAACTGTCCCACACCAAAAGGAGTCAAGACAATATTTTCCAAGAATAATGCCCCTATAGCTATAGGAAACCCGAAAGGATACCATCCTTAGAAATACAACTCTTGCTTGAAACTACAATTACATCTAAGAGTAAGCTCTTCAAGATTCTAGCATAATGGTAGGAAGAAAAAAAAGGGGACTAAAGGTAGGACCTCGATAAACCACAAATAGAACAAAGAGAACTCTCCCTTGAAAGAAGAAAATTCTAAATATTGGGAGCAAAGAAGGGAGAGCAACCACAAGAGAAGACAAAATGAACATTTGATAACAAACGAGATGTATTGGGATTATAGGAATGAATCACTTGGAAAAAGCAATGAAGCCAAATAGGAATTTCGGACCAACATGACAAAAGAAAGCAAGTCGTTACAATAAGATAGTCAAAGAGAATAAATGATACCCTAAGGAAGACTGTGAGGTAGAAAGGATTACACCCTAAAAAGGTTAGTGAGATGGATGTTAAGGACAGGAGGACTCAAGAAACAACTACCGTAAGAAACATAGACCAAAGGAATGGTGGAGGCGAGGCAGTTAATGAACTAATACACGGGAAAGCCATAATTTGAGTTCCAACAAAGAAGAGAGAGGCGGAAAGGCCAAATACTCGGGAAAAGAAGGATGAAAGAAATCCTTAAAAGGACCAAAGGCCAAATTAACAACTAAACTCAAGCCAAGAAAGGAATAGGCAAGCCTCTCACATAATGGTCTAGAAATCTTGAAACAAGGAAGATTTGAACGCTCCATAAAAAAATAGATAGGTACTAGGTACAAATGAGGATACAAATAGAGTATAAAAGATATTCCTGCAAGATTTGAGGAGAAAAGGTAAATGGGAGAAGATGACATCAAGGGATGTCATTTGGGGTAGATATTATTCCTTAGAACAAATGAAAAAAAAAATCGAAAGAAAGGGAAGGAGTCCTACCGAGGAAGGAAACCATGGAAAGGCATATGTATCCCAACTAATAGATAATGGAACAAAGTAAAAGGAACAAAGAAATAAACTTGCAAATGAAGTGCAAGCAAAGGTGAAAGAACCAAGAAAGCATACTGGGATGACCCAAGGAAATAGGTTAAAAAGAACGGGGAAATAGGAATTTAGCATCAAAAGACGCAGTGACAAGTAAGAATGAGTGGACTACCTATACTAAGGTAATAAAGGAAAGAACGTCCGAAAAATGTTAGGAAAGCAAGTCTTCCAAATAGGATGTGGCTAAGGAGAAATAACCACGATTAGTGAGACGGGTCATAGTCTCACGCGCATAATGAAGCCTAAAGAGAGGATGATTGAGCATAGTATGAAGTACGCGAAATAAGACTAATAAGATCCTTAAATAAAGAATAAGGGATGAAATGGAATTTTAAGATGGGGAAGGATTCTAAGCGGGCAAATGCCATAGTATAGAAGGAAAAGTAAGGAAATGGAGGAAGAAACCATCAAGGAATAGTAAGAAGGTTGAGCATGTAGCTCCTAGGATAAAAGTCTCTACCTTGAGGGACATAGTGGAGAATGAAACCGTAAAAAGGGAACTCCTCAAACAAAACAATAGACAAATAGACCAAAAGGGGTCAAATGGGAATAATGAGCTAAGAAATGATTACGAACAAGTAAGAGTGGATTAAGGACAAAGGAAAATCCTTGAGTAAAGGATGTCATTGGGAATGAGGGCGGACCTAAGAAAGGATGAATCCTAGATTGTTGGTAAATTATTGGAAAACCCAATCATTGGAACTAGAAAAACTCAATAAGGAAGTTGAGAAAGGATGAGTGGGTAAGGAAAACTGACACAACTGTGTAAGTTGATTTGATAACGATGAAGGTAGTTGAGAAATACTACCAAGTGAAAAGAGGGATGAAGTTATACAATCCTTGAGAGGTTGGAAAATTGGGAATAACCCTAAAGGAGGTGTTTTGGAAATCTAATGGACATATAGACAAAGTCTAGAAAATGTCATGCAGTAAGGGGGCATGTAAACCCAACAGTCCCGAGGAAAAACATGACTCAAAATAAGGAAGAGTCAGTTAGTAAGCATGACAAGGTCAAACATAAATTTGGACTAAAATTGTAATGAACAATGGATGAAGGAAGAGTCGAAATAGGATGAAAAGGTGATAATAAGGAAACCCATGAGAATAGGTATGTAATGTTCTAAAGGACATCGAGTTAAGGGTTTCAACAACCAAGAGGTTACTTAAATGCAGGAATGGTTAGGTATCTTGGAATTCCCAATCCTAAGTATGGGACCCCAAATGGAAAAATGTTGCTCTAAGCAAAGAAAGATGCAAATCTAAGGATATACCCTTAAGTAAAATATGTCTAGGTATGATAAATTCCATGAATGGAGAAAATAATATAAAGGAAGAGAAATTCCTTTAGTGAATGATGTAAAAAGGGTAAATTGGAAGAACAATATAAGAGTTTGCATGTTAAACAAATACCAAATGGATATCAAAGGAATTGGTTCATCATGCAAGGTTGCTAAGTAAGTTTTGGGGACAAAATTGCTAAAAGGAAGGGAGATTTGTAAACCCCACCCTTTTGAGTTAAGAAAAACCGGGAAAAGAACCGGTCAAATCGAGTAAGAAAACCGAACTGATTTACAAAATCGATCATTTGGGAATAAGCAATTTGGGAATTTATAACTTCTGGGTGATACAAAGGGTTCATAAAACCTTGAAAAAGAACCTTAAGACAAATTAGAAGAGAAAAACTAGATCAGTTCAGATGAACTAGATCCCATCAAAACACCAAAGTTAAGTGTGCTTCTAAATTAATTTAATAATAAATTAAATTATTGGAATTAATACCTAAATTAAATTATTGAAATTATTACTAATAAATACACATCAATTTATGACAACATTAATACTAGTAATAGATCTCCCCATTTAATACACAATTTTACACCTATATAAAGAGCTTATCCCCATTCATTCTCCTCACACCTGAACACTTCTCTCTCTCTCTCTCTACTGCTCCATTTCCCGGTGAAGCTTGAACCAGAGCTTTGACTTGAGCATTTTTCTTAACCTCGGAAGGAGAGGTCGGGCTCTTTAGAATTGGGGAGAAGTCAGCTACACGCCTATAGTCTTTGTTTGCTCCAAGGGTCGCCGGAGAAGCGTCGGCATGATGGAACAATGAAGCAGCTCCGGCGGACTGAAGCTGCCCTATTTTGGCCAACCTGAAATCGGCCAATTTGAGCACTCCTCAAACCAAACCAAGCCATCCCAACACTTCCTCAACCCTCCCACGGCTAAATTAGAATGGAAAGGTAAGCCAATCCAACTCCCCTTTATAATTTTTGACCTGTGTTAGAGAGAACCGACAGAATTTCGATGAGGAAATTCTAACTCAATTCAGCATTAATTGATGCAATTCTTAATTGTAGGATGAACCTCAGGACAAGAGCTATCTGACCAGATCGAAAGCTCGGACTGATGTGCCCCCGACGGTAAACTTTTGAATCTTTCTCTCTCTATAGTCTATTTTTCAGCGAAGCTCCATTTGAGCTCGTTCCGACGTCAAAACTTGTGATTCAAAGTGCTATTGAATCGTATAAAGATGTAGGAACTCAATTTTAACTTCAATTTCAACAATTAGAAGTGTTCGATCAATCAATTTGATGAAATCAAATTCAGCAGTGTTAAGGAGTTGAAATTGGGGGGGAAAGTGGGGATTTTCGAAATTTGAAGGACTAAAATATAATTTTATAAAATCGAGGGTCAATTGGGCATGATAAGAATGTTAGATGGCCAATTGTGGAATTTTAGAATTTTTGGGGTAAAACTTATCATTTTTGCAAAGGAAGGGCAAAATGGTAATTTTGGAAAAGTTGGGGGACCAAATTGGAAATTTGGGAAATTAAACCCCTTTTTGTGAAATTGAATAAATTGAGGTCACAAGGGGAATTTTAAAAGTTTTGGGACTCAATTTGAGGAAAAACTGGCATTTTGGACTTAAAGTAAAAAAATAAATTTAGGGACCTAATTGCAAATAAATAAAGTTTAGTTTTCTCATTTATTTGGAATGAATGAAGGCTATTAGGTCGAGGGATATTGAACATGGATGTTCATATCATGTAGGAACACGAGATATTGGGAACGCCAATAAGGATAAACTCGCGTGAATACAAAGAACTGGTCTAGTGGAATTCACTGCATAAACGGGTGAGTGGGCTAACTTACACTTCATACCCAGTTGGGATGATGAGCATAGTTTAAAGTTAAAAACCACTTACTGGTTGTGAGTGGGATTTTATATCATACCCGGTTGGGGATGATAAATATCTCGAAATGAAAACCCACTAATTAGTGGTATTTTAAACATAACAACTTAAAGGAGTGATATGAAAATTACGCGGAAAAACTACTTACCAGTGGTGAAACTTCCTCAAATGAAGTGGAAAACCCATTCATTGGTTATGAGTGGAGATGTCCTAACTGTGTGCCAATGCTTAAACGATTTGGGAGACCTTCTTGATGGGAGCTCGAATTGCTCTTATAGGTTAGGGGCCTCGGTTTTGGAACTTGGGGGCTACTATGCCCGGTTTTGAAAATCTCGAACAATGGGTCATAGGCTAGTGGACACGAGCAAGAGTTCGTAAACAAACATGAGATATGTGCTATAAAACTTTAATAAATGAATTGTTTGGCTATGGTACAAAGACAGGACTGACATATTCAGTCAATTAGTGGCAGTGCGACATGACAGGTCTCCAGACCACAAACAGCTATAGGTTGAGTTGAAGGTCGGGGTCGTTGGACTAATATCACCACAGATTATATGGCATAATAAAAAAAATATTGATTGTGCATGCACTGTGATTATGGGACTATCAAAACGCCTAAGAGGGGTAGTGATACTCCTAAGAGCCTTGGACGACCTGGTGAGTATAAGGGCAATTCGTCGTACTAGGTGACCGTGCGAAATTTGGAGTAGCACCAAGCGCTTGAGACCGGGGTGGGGACGAGATAAGGTCTCTGTCCTCATACGGACACAGAGAATTGATTTCAGGATTGAGGGTCGGATGTTGCGTACATCCACTAATTATCAGGGTAGAAGTTGATATGCTTCTATTTAGGTGGCCGGTAAAGTCGCTCCGACGCCACAAGTAGGTTCAGTGTACATACTGGCCTGCGAATGTGTGTTTTACCTTAATGATTAATGATGTGTGTTAGGTGATGACATACCGTAATTAATAAGAATGGTAAAAACTGATATTTGAAATAAAAGGACTTTTGAAAGAAATAAGTCTGGTACAATGCAATACAAATCTTTTTCCTAAAAGTTAGAAGTTTTCAAAATCCATTCACTTAATAGTTATACTCACCACTCCCTTAAATCTATTTTAAGAAATTCTGGAAAGTTTACGTTTAAAGATTATTAACTAAAATATCTATTAGATATGTGTGATAAATTTAAAATATCATACAATTTTAATTTATGTTATTACATTAAAAAGGTGTACCTTTAAATGATATCTTACTATTTACTATATAATAAGGGAAACCATTTTATAAACCGTTATAGTGGTAGGTTAATCATGTGTATTCGAACAAATTGATTAGGGACGTAACAATACATTTAATCATAAGAGAAGCTTATTCTTTAAATTATTAAGTTCTTTATATGCATTAAGGTTGGGTAGTAGAGGTTTGGGTTGAAGTAATATTTTATTTGCTAACAAAAAAAGGTGAGAGTTTTGAAGGGATGGAAAATTATCTATAAATTATTTCAAATTCTTTATACTAATATCTAATGATATAAAATTGAGGGTATTTGAAATAATAGTTTAATTTATTATTTAAATTAATTTAATATTCTTATTTATTGTTTATATTATTATTTATTTTAATTTTTTTTATTCTTATATATTTTAAATAAATTTAGATATTAATAATATTTTATATAAAATTATATAATATAAATATATAATACAAATATTATTTATAAAAAATATTGTACAAAATATATTTAATATAATTTAATTATATATAATAGTTAATAAATTATTTAATTAAATTAAAAAAATAAATTTATATTTCTAATTTTTCATTAATAAATTTTTTAAATCACTTAATTTAAATCTATAAATTATTAAAAAATTTTAACATATTCAAATATATAATTTCACTTCTACTCCGAACAAAACCCTAAAATATCATTACTCACCTCTCAATCTAAAAATATCCTAAAAACTAATAGATAAATAATATAGTAAATCTTTTATATTCTATTACATTTATTTAACAACTCAATTTTTGTAAATAATTTATTTTTAATTAAGTAATTAATGAAGGATTTATTTATAAATTAACCTAAATACATTATTTTCATCTAAATTAAACCACAACTCAAAATTTTGCACATTATTTAATTTTATTTTTTTGTACAAACTATATCAGTTCACCACCTTGGTGGCCAATAAGCTTATTTTCATTTTTGACAAGTTGATTGTCACTTTCCCCACAACGCTAGAAAGTAAAACATACTAATTTCTTTTGAATTTAAATAATGTATGTCATAATGACATGAGATAAGTGCAAAAGGAATATCTCTCTTGCATCCTCTTCATCTAGAGTTTTCTCGTGAGATCTGAATCCCCAATTCCTCAATCCTTCTTCTTGTTCACTCGCACGAAGGTAAGATTGTCACCGATCCTGTGCATTCGTTCAAATATAATGCTTGCAGATGTGGACCTTCTTATCGCATGGATCATATCTTGATTTCTTTTCCTTGTCAACGTAGATCTGCCATGGATTTCATGAAGGTCTTCGATCAGACGGTGCGTGAAATGTGAGTTCCAGTTCTCCTATTCTTTTTTTATCCTTGCCATCTGCTGCAATACGGATCTGCCTTAGCTCTCTGTTCCGTTGGTTTTGATATTTCATGCTTGTCTGATCTGAGAGTGCGTTGTATGTTTCTCTTTGAGCAGAAAGAGAGAAGTGAATTTGAAGGTCCTGAAGGTTCCCGAGATCGAACAGAAGGTATGCCAAACTTATCATTGGGAAAATCTAAATATGAATACCGTAGATGGGTCGAACTGAAATTTGGGGTGCCTGATAGACGTTTTGTGTATGGTGTCCATCTTTTGTATTCTCATTATATGCATATTTCTCTGAATACTGCCTTCGGTACATGTTTGCATCGAATTATCGTCATGTTCCAAATTCAAGTTTATTAGTATTCTTCAGATGTGTTATTGTATATGTCAGAGCTATAACACAGTCTAATGAAGGATACTTTCTGCCAATTAATGTATGATATATTTTCTTACTTCTTGAGTGATGGTTAAAGTAATCCATGATGGCTGGCTAAATCTCATAGTTTCTGCTATGTTAGATTTTGTCTGGTGATCTTTGAAGTCCCGAGACCTTAAGTTTGATGTTTTTTAATCACTTAAATTATTTTAATAAAAAATTTGAGGATAATAATTTCAAGTACTGGATAGAATATTCGAGAATTAGACGGATTCTCTACTTTCAACTAGGCTTTGTTTTCACTATCAAATCTTTAGTGAGTGTCATAAGCAGGTTCTTATAAATCAAGTATTTACAAGGCTTTACTTTTCCCAAATACTAAGAGATACAGATAACAGTGTAAAAGCACCATTTAAGTGCTTGGTGTCCCGTCTTATGCTAACTAAAAGCAAGTTTGATCTCATTGATACTATCTTTAAAAAAATTATCTGTGGATCTTTGGTCCATTGATATTATGCATGCTCTGTTGGAGATGATGGGATTCTTGTTTGTTCAGCATCTATTTCCACGTTACTGAAATATTCAAAAAAATATTTTTGGCTATTACTTTGTTTTTTCTTTTCCCAATATACATTTCTTCTTGTGTAATTTGTCTCTATTTTATATTCTGCTTTGATAGCTCATTTACGTAATTGGTGTTGGCCTTGTTTAACTGTAGAAAATCCATAAGTCTGTTAATAGAAATAATCCTATTCTTAAATCATGATTTCTCAGTATGAGAAGCAAGAAACGCTATTCTTGGATTTAAATTAAGCTAAAACATTAGACTGACTTACATAAGAGGTTTCTGTAAAAGGGTTTTTAACAGGTTGTTTTTAACTAAGTTTCTCTCTATTTTTTAAGCAGAGTTTCTATATACGAATCCTAGATATTTGACTACCCAAAAGTTCACCAAAATTGAGAAGTTATTTTGATTGTAAGAATAGATCAGACTCAACCTATACATATTTTGCCTTATCCAGTCTCCTTTAGAAAAGCTAGATATGAGAAGAAAGAATAAGGCAGTCAATATAATGCTAAGTCATAGTTTGCCATTTATTACATAAGTCTGCTATAGGTAACTTTTGTAATGATCATCCGGAATCTGGATGGTAGGATTGAGAAATTGTAACTCCTTTTCTTCGGGTCGGAAGTGTTTTTGACAATATGGATAGAAAACATGGATAAATTTAAGTGGCATTTCTTGCACTACATCTACACTTCACTTGGATTGTAACTGTGCTGTCAGCATTTCATATATCACTTTTTGCATAAATTGTTATCAATTATTCTTTATTGATGTAATGTTTTTTTTTTCAATTTTTTTCTGTGAAGGTGTTAGATGCAACAGATGATGAACCTTGGGGGCCTCATGGATCTGCATTGGCAGAGATAGCTCAGGCCACTAAAAAATTGTAATATTCAATCCTTCACACATGTTAGCTAAATTTATGCTTTATAATGAATGATAAAATTCATGATATGAGTTCATTTGATGCTTTTTATGATGACAAAAAAATATGTTTTCTTGTTTCAGCACGGAATGTCAGATGGTCATGAATGTTTTGTGGACAAGATTACATGAAACTGGAAAAGATTGGCGCTATGTTTACAAGGTAGATAGGGGTTTAACTGATTTGGAAATGTTCAATATGTTTATTTCAGTTACTCAACCAGCTGTTCTTTATCATCTCTCTCTCTCTCTCTCTCTCTCTCTCTCTCTCTCTCTCTCTCTCTTAATATTGCAGTAAATGTTAAGTGATCTATTTATCAGGCATTGGCAGTTATCGAGTATTTGGTTGCTCATGGCTCTGAACGAGCAGTTGATGACATCATTGAACACACCTTTCAAATCTCAGTAAGAATGATATTTTGCCCTTTCCTCTGGGTTTTGTTTATTTATCAGCATTTGTTTATGAACGTCTCTATTTAAGTATTCATTTGTATGCTTTATTTTGCGCAGTCTCTTTCAAGCTTTGAGTATGTTGAACCAAGTGGGAAGGACTTGGGAATCAATGTGAGAAAGAAAGCCGAAAATATTGTTGCCCTTCTCAATGATAAAGACAAAATACAGGAAGTCAGAAATAAAGCTGCTGCTAACCGTGATAAGTATGTTTTGGTCTGTGAAGGGATGTACCTTATCTTTCCCCTGCCCATTAGATTTTGTTATGATTTTATGGCAGAACTTAATAATGTATGTTTTCACTGTAGGTATTTTGGACTCTCATCTACTGGAATGTCTTATAAATCTAGTGCTGCCTCATATGGAAGTGGTGGATTTGGGAGTAGTGATCGCCACAGAGGCACGAGAGACAGTGAAAGGTTCAATGATAGTTATAATGAAGAATACACAGATTCTTATAAGAAGTCAGTGAAAAAGAAGCAGGTAGATGATAAGGAGTCTGCACAAGATAGCAGGTTTGGTTTTATAACTGTTATTTGCAGGAAACCTTGTCATCCTGGGTAAATTTTACAGGAGACTTTACTTTCATTGTTCAATAATTCGAAATCTTAATGCATTCCATATTTCCCTTCTAAAAATGGATAGTATGAGGAGATTTATCCAATGTGCTGGAAGTTTGGACTTAGGCAGAAGATGAAATATCATAATCTTTAGGCTTTTTGTTGTTATTCTTCTGATATTGTTATTTACTCCCCCAAGACAACCAAACCAACCCCATCATATATGCACATTTATTATTCCCTTCCAAGTGATACAGGTAGAAACTGATTCTTTTTCTCTGTTAGCTCAGGATAGAGAAGTCACTCCTTATCATGTTTTCTTTCCATTAATTTTCAAATATTTGTTTTGTAGTAAGAGTGAATCATCTTCTGCATCAAAGCCATCAAAAGAATTGAATGGTTCTGCTCGTCACAAAGCTGTTCTTTCTCAGAACGTGAATGCCCCTTCCAGTAATTATGAAGATGACTTTGATGATTTTGATCCCCGAGGAACCTCAACCACTAGTAAGTCTTTTGAGCATGCATATCAAAATGAAGTATGCCAGTTGCTGTTTCTTTCTCTGTGACTATTAACTATTAACAATGATCTGTTGAACCATTCTTATATCTATAGAATTATGTTATTAATAATATCTCCTGGTTGTGAAAGTTAGAGATGTAACCGATAAGCCTATGCTTGCTCCCCATGATGTATGAATTAGCATTTTTTTAATTTATCATCCATTATAATTATCAAGAACATCCGAATGGATAATTTTTACAATCATTCTTTTGATTACTTATCTTGATGATTTAGAAGCTTGTTCATTACTTATCTTCATCGACAATCTTTTTGGGATTGAAATGAAATTCATTCCATGAAAAATCATGGATATTTCATCATTGTATCTGCTTTAATAGTTTAGGTCTTTTATGTAGACATGGTTGAATTATGGACTTCTATCTATTTCTGCATATGTACTAAGTACTTTAATGTTTTTGCAGAGTCTTCTGCTGTAACTTCAAATCAGGTGGATTTCTTTGGAGATCTTTTGGATGCACCATTAACTGTGGATCCTGTCCCATCTGATGTATCGTCAATGAATAAGAGTCTCCCAGATTCTGATCTCTTTGCAGATGCAGCTTTTGTGTCTGCACCACCAGCTGCAAATTCTCAGAAGAAGGTAAGACATTTTTACTAGTACATGTTGGATTTGCATTGAGGACTGATAATGAACACATCTTGCAGCTTTGTATTTGCCTTAGGTAACCTTAATATCCCATCCTCCAACTCCTTTTCCCTCCTTTATGATGTATCTAATTTTTACACATACAAGGCCGACCCAATTTTTATATTACTAGGCTTCAACACATCTCCACAGTGAAAATGCATACTCGTAATTCAAGCTTGGTTAGCTTGCTCATGGTCAATAGTTGGTTATAAAATGAACCAAATTTGAGAAATCGTCCAGGTTTAAGCATCATACAAGTAGGGTGTCTAGCATTTTTTACGCACTTTAACATATATGTTAATTTATTGAACTTTTATCTTCATTACTTTTTCTTAAATTTCTACAAAGAAGAAATTACTGTAGGACTGTGGTCTTCTCTCCTGTGTCATACATTGTATAACTGCAATTTTTTTAATAACAAATGGACAAACAATTACTTTTGCAGACTGAGATTGATCTCTTCTCTTCCATTCCTGCTCAATCTCCTCCAATTCCTCCAACTGTAGACCTTTTCTCAAACGCAGACCCAGTTGTCTCGTCGGAGACAAAGTCTGTCAGTTCAGTTCCCAGCAACACCTCCACTATTGATCCTTTTGCTGCAGTACCACTAAACAATTTTGATGGTTCCGATCCTTTTGGGGATTTTACCTTTACAAAAGCAGTATCAACAGTGCCTTTTCAGAATGAAACAGAAGGATCTGGCCTTGGTAACTTGAGTGCCATACCTTCAGTTGGCACCAATACACTACCTGCAAAGAAGGATAACTTCCATGTCAAGTCAGGAATTTGGGCAGATTCACTCAGTCGTGGAATCATTGATCTTAATATATCGGCTTGTAAGTATATCTAAGCTATATTTGTGTTGTAGCAGGCTATCTGTTGGATCTGGTGATGCCGCTTTGAGTTTCTAGTTCAACGGCTTGGCAAAAAAGTACAATGGAATCACAATAAATTATTTTGCTACATTAACTAAAATTCTCTTTCATGTTTTTTTTTCTTTTTCCAAATTGTCAAATTCACGGGTAGAAACAGTTTTTATAGCCTTCATATTCATGTCAAAAATCATCTGTCATATTGGTCTCAAGTGGAAAGAATCATTGAACAAATTCAGATGCTCTGGCTTATCTTGTGCTAATAAAATATCACATTTCAGCTGTCAATGTTGGACCAGCAATATAGCTGGAAAATATGGTGGTTAATGGGTCATACGTTGTGATTGGAGGAATCCAGTTGGACTCTATGAAAATACTATTGGGGAAGCATATCAAATAATTCATTTTCTGTATTATTGAACAAAAAAGGGAGACCTGCCTGAAATACAACAGGCTGTTGCATTTTTAAAATTAATGTTCAAACCAAGAGTTGCCAGTAGCATCCCCTTCTGTGGGACAAAGGTCCTATCATCAACAATGTTAATGTTTCCTTTGAATTTTTGTTATAGCTGTGAAAATGCTAGTACTGATATATAATTTTGCTGATCTTTGCAGCCAAGAAAGTCTCTCTTGCAGATGTTGGTGTTGTAGGTGCACTAAGTGATGGTTCCGATGAGAGGGACAAGGGACCTGCAGCTTCATATTCTATGGGGAGGGCAATGGGTTCTGGTTCAGGCCTTGGGAAGTCAGGATTTACGCCTGCACAATCAACAGGCATAGATGACTTCTTCTCCAGCTTTGCCAATCAACCTTACCAGTACAACAGTGCCAAAAAGTAACATCACCCTTCTTATTTCTTGAATACGTTTCTTTGGAGTAAATTTAATATGCTTGTTTATTGATGAAATTGAAAGTTTGAGTTCTCTCTTGCATAAGCATCAGCAAGCAATTTTTGTGACCAAATTGCTGGGCCATGTATGATGTGTCAATTTAAACCTTTGCATCAACATTTCGTATTGGGAAGCAAAATTTCAGTATTATTGGTGAGCTTTTCTTTTTCTTGGATGTGCAGTGACTAGAGGGGGGAATATATTGTCTATTCACACAGTGACTATCTTCAAATGGCGAAAACGTCCCGGGTAGTGAGTGTGAAGAATTTGGGTGTTTGAATTGGGGATGTATGGTTTATATACCGTGCAGACACACTGCTCTTAAAAAGCAACTTTGATATGGCATTATTTCAAGGACGAGAATTTTCTGTCTTGCATTTAAATACGTAAGAATTCTGAGTTTGATCCTTCACCTGCCGTATCAATGTATTGTGATATATAATAAAACGTGACAGTCTATCAAAAGTCTTGCTCTCGACAGTAATAGGCCATTGCAAACAAATTTGCCCAAACAATTACCTGGCATTTTCCATCATGACATTAGCTGCTTACGAGTTTTCTACTTCTCACCAATTTGTTAGTGTTTTTGCTCAATAATTGATTCATTCATTGAAAAGTCAAGGAGGGTCAACCTTGATGCCATAGTTTCATAGCTTGATCATAAAATAATAACTGAGCCAATTTTTTTTGCACGCTAACAAACCCTTATATTAAGTAAAGTTTGGTGAGACATCAAACCTGTGAGTTATGTGCAATAACTAAATTAATCCGGACATATACATTGGTACAGTAGCATTGTACTACTAGAATACTCTATCCCTATAATGGCCTGACGTGTGTAAGGGAATTAGTAATTATATTCACTAAATTGAAAAGGAAACCAAAGCCTTAGTGATTGCATCTCCTCAAGATGAGGGCTGATACCTCCCGGTTCACTAACAACTTTTCTGAGTCTATTTTTAGAATTATATTATACCAGCCTTGATCTATGGCTCATTGAATACTAGCCGCTTCTACTTCCAACATAGTGGTTCCTAAAAGTTATTCTCCTATTGCTAGCAATACTTTCCCGGTGGGACGCAACATATCCCTGATCTGTCATTTCACATATTTAAATAAAAGATCCACTGCTATTAATATGAATCATACCTTAGGAGGGAGTGGGTGTGATCCAATCCTTTCGTATACCTGCAACATCCATTGCCCTTAAAAGGTCAAAAGACTGGAATCCAATGCGGCCTAGATATTAGACATGATAAGAAAAATATTTGGTAATACATGTTGAAAGAAAACAGAATTAGTTCTTTTCAAATAACCCAAATGCCATGTTTGAGTTGAGTAAAGTAACTATCTAATATTCTAGTAAGTGGACCACAAGAAGTAGATACCACCTATAGATAATCAAATGAATATGGTATACTTAAATTCTAATAACAAGTGCTTAATAGTTTTACATTTTTCAAATAAATGAAAACAATTTACTAAAATTAATTTTTTATAAAATAAGACAAATTGTAAGGGAAGTGCATTGGAAACCACCTCCACATAAAACATTTTACATTTTTATTACCTTGCACATTTAATACCCCAAATATTTTTCCACAAGCTAGCGGAAGTAATTTAAGAAGAATATGCTCCAAAGTGGGGGCCCATATTGCTTAAATAATATATAAATACATAGACAGATCTTACATAAAAATCATGATTTTTAAAGGACCAAATCAGTTTATCTACATTTCTAGCAAATAAAATACACTTTCTTTATAACATTTATTTTTATTGGCATAAGAAAGGAGGATATCCTTTTAAGTTTTATATTCGGTTAATTTATTAAGGAGCACGCCCTTAAATATGCCATGAATGGAATGCCATTGTCCTAGTAGAGAGAGTGGCAACCCCTATACTTTAACTTGTCCCCTTTCCCTAATTTTCCACACCAAACCAAACCATATTTAAGTAGGTTAAGTAGGTTCTTTTTTTGCCTGGCTAATTTTCCACAACAATAATGGATTGGAACATGTGAAAATTAGTATGCATAAAATATTTCATTTAAGAAAATTGATGTATAATAAATTTGGGTTAATTATTAGAATCAACAAAATATTTACTAATATTAATTTATTGTAAATACGAAAGTTATTCAAATTCAATCCATCTTATTTTTTTTAATGTACGGGAGGTTTTATCGTTAAGATTTTCTTATGTCGTCCCCCATCAAAAGAATTTATATTTTGGATTTGAAATGTACACAATCCATGTAGCAATAAAAAGAAATCATAACATATGTATAGATAAAAAGGTTGACTTAATTAACACTTCACTATCACTATATGATAAGAAATAGACACGCCATTTTGAAGTTTTCAATAAATACCGTAGATAATGCAATGTGTTATTTTTATTCTTATCCCATAGGATATGAATACAAAAATATTTACCATCTTTACTTCCGTTTAAAATATGAAGTTTACAATTTACTTGCTTATTTATGTCTCGTATAGTATTATAGTTGAAAAAGAAAAAAATTGAAAACTTTTGTAAATTTAATTTTTATCCGGCTAAACAATAAGTATGTAAAATTTTATACAACTTAGCAATATTCCAACCAGTTGCTTTAACAAAGAAAAGAGAGTCATTTGTAAAAAAGTGATATTTTTTGTACATGCTTTAGTCATTTTTAGTGCACTAAATTTATATGTTCTATGTGCATTAGAAATTAAAAAAATATAATGTGTAAGTAGTTAAAATAAAAAAAATAAGGGAACAGAAAATCTACATGTTAGATGTTGTTATGTCCCAACCTAATTTTTAGGGTTTAGGTCCAATGACAACCTAATATATTCATTTTATACTATAACGGTGGGTAGGTTCACCAAATTTGTACTAACCAATGCTCAAAATAAAATAATTACAAATTTTTACGAAAATTAAAATTTTTCATTCAAAATGATAGTGTGCTAAAAAATTGTATAAAAATTATAGGAATACATAAACTAATAATTATACTATTAAAACCTTCTTCCTACACTAAGAGTTCTGTACCTTGAGTAGTGCCATTGTTGAAGGTGATGTCCAAGATGTTCACCTCCATTTTTACACCTCAACCCGGTTTGGACAGAACTCTGTGAATAACATGTCACTCCTCTCAATACTAAAATAGAGAACACGTCCGTTATCATAGTATTGACAGAAGCAAGACTTAAGACATCAAGTAAAACAATGTATCGGATTATATTTTCCAAAATATGTCGGAATATATATAGTAATATACATAAATTTGTAAAAGTGATTAACACATCAATTTGATAGTTCATTTGCCAATGTACTGCTTGACATTTTGTGCCCTGAAAGGGATAAGGCACGGGGTGAGTCTACAACTCAGTGAATAGGGTTTACTAATATTGTGATTGATTGACCACATACTCAAAAGATGTAAGGATTTCATTTTCTTTAAAAGCCAAGGGTTTTTGGTTGATCAATTAAACAAACTACGACCTGTTTTATCACTGGAAAAATATTTCACATGATTTAAATACACTATCTGTATCTCACAACTAAAAATAGGTTTATTCCTACCTAGAAGAGCTTTTAGGGTTTGTTTATGGTAAAACTTCCCATAGGTTTGTATTAGACAAAAATCATTCACTCTTTCTCATTAAAGGAATTTTCACAACTTGTATAAGCTAAAAATAGGTTACTTTCTACTTGGAATAACTTTTCATGGTTTGTTTATGGTAAAATTTCCATAGGTTGGTATTATACAAACAAACAAACTCACAACCTTTCTCATTAAAGGGATCAATCATTCACAGAACATACCATACGAGCTTACAACCTTGATCTGCCCCACTTGTGGCCCGGAACGCCTTTACCATCCACCTTGGTGAGTGATTACAACCTCGACTATAAAACCCGCATTTTTTTTAGTTAAGGAAAATCGGGAAAAGAAATGGTCAAACCGAATAAGAAAACCAAGCCGGTTTACATTTGGGAATAAGCAATATGGAAATTTACAACTTTCGGGTGATCCAAAGGATTCATTAAACCTTGGAAAAGAAACTTAAGACAAATTAGAAAATAAAAACCAAATTGGTTTAGGTGAACTAGATTCCATAAGAACTTTAAAGTTAAGCATGCTTGCCTTAGAGTAGTGTGAGGATGCTTCCTCCTGGGAAGTATGATTTTTTTTTTAACCCGAAATTTCGGTCAAAAATTTTTATGCAAACATATGACTTATCATAAATAGCCATAAATTAATATATATTGTAATTAATACCAATAATTTAATACCTAAATTAAATTATTAGACTTAATACAATTAATTTAATACCGAAATTAAATTATTGGAATTAATACCGAAATTTAATTATTAGAATTAATACCAATAATTTATGGCAATATTAATACTAGTAATAAATCTCGCCCATTTAATATACAGGTTTTACGCCTATATAAAGAGGTCATCCCCATTTCATTCTCCTCACACCTTAACACTTCTCTCTCTCTCCCTACTACTCCATTTCCCGGTGAAGCTCGAACTAGAGTTTCGACTTGAACAAAGGTCGGGCTCTTTAGAAACGGGGAGAAGACAGCTATCTGGTAGCAAACTCCAGTCAATCCGAGAATCGTTGGAAAAGCGCCGGCATGATGGAATAGTGAAGTAGCTCCAGCGGACCGAAGCTACCCTATTTTGGTCAAGCTGAAATCAGCCATTTCAAGCCCTCCTCAGGCCAAACCAAGCCTTCCCCAACACTTCCTCAGTCCTTCCTCGGCCGAATTAGGACCGAAAGGTAAGCCAATTCAGTTTCCCTTTACAATTTCATATCGTTGTTAGAGAGAGAGTCGACTAAATTTCAATGAAGAAATTCTAATCCAATTCGACATCAATTGATGTCATTCTTGATCCTAGGAATAACCTTTGGAGGAGAGCTATCTGCCCAAATTTGAAAGCTCCACCGCCACGCCCTCACCGGAGAACGAGACATCGGGAACGCCAGTTGAGGTCCAGCTTGCTAAGGACAGAACCCGACTAAGTGGAATTTCACTACACTATCGGGTGAGTGGATTATTCACATCATACCTAGTTGGGATAATGAGCACAGTTTAAAGTTAAAAACCACTTACCGGTTGTGAGTGGGATTATATATCATACCCAGTTGGAGATGATAAGTACCTCGGTATAAAAACCCACTATTTAGTGGTATTTTAATCATCACCATTTAGAGAAAGTGATGTGAAAATTATGTGAAAAAAAAACTACTTACCGGTTGTAAGTAGATCATACCCGGTTGGTATGATGAGACTTCCTTGAAGAAAGTTGAAAACCCGTTCATCGGTTATGAACGGAGATGTCCTTATACCGGTTGGTATAATGGACAGTGGAAACCTATTTTGTCGGAAGTGTTCTCCTCTGACTGTGTGCAATTGCTTAAACTATTTGGGAGACCTTCTTGACGGGAGCTCGAATAGCTCTTATAGGCCGAGGGCCTCGGTTTTGGAACTTGAGGGCTAAAATGCCTAGTTTTTGAAAAATTTGAACAGTGGGCCATAGGCCAATGGACACGAGCAAGAGCTCGTAAAAGAACATGATATATATATATATATATATATGTGCCATTAAAACTTAATAAGTGAATTGTTTGGCCATGGTACTAAGGCAGGTCCGACATACTCAGTCAACTATTAGCAGTGCGGCATGACCGATCTTCGGACCAGTCAAGACAAACAGCTATAGGTTGAGTTGGACAAATGGCACCACATATTACATGGTAATTTAAGAAAACTTTGTTTGTGCATGCACATGAGTACGGGATCATCAAGACGCCCATGAGAGGTAGTGATGTGTCCTAAGGGCCCTGGACGACCCGGTGAGTATAAGGGCAGATTGTCGTTCCAGGTGTCTGTGCGAAATTTGAAGTAGCACAAAGCGCATGAGACCGGGATGGGGACAGGATGAGGTCTCTGTCCTCATATGGACACGAAGAAGTGATTTCGGGATTGTGGGTCAGATGTCACATACATCCACTCATTCCTAGGGTAGAAGTGGTCGTATTTCTATCCGGGTGGTAGGAAAAGTCGCTCCGAAGCCACTAGCATGTTCAGTAGTGATACTGACTTGCAAATGTGTGTAACCTTCATGATGAAGGATGTGTGTTGGGTGATGACACACCGATAACTAAGAAATAATGGAAAAACACGAATTTTTAAATAAAATGATTTTTGAAAACAAAGGAGTGTGGCACACTCCATATAAATATTTTTCTTGAAAGTTAAAAGATTTGAATCCCATTCACTGAGTAGTTGTACTCACCCCCTCCCTTATACCCCTTTCAGGAAATCCCGGAAAGCCGAACCTTAAAGGACTTGCGCAATTAAACGCCTGCAAGATAGGTACAACTAATTTAAATTACTATGCAGTTTTGATTTATGATATTCCTGGAAAAAGGTGCAGGTTAATGCCTTACTCTTTATGATTTATAATATAAGGGAAAACCCTTTAGTAAATCGGGAGAGTGGCGGGTTGATCACGGAGATCCAACCAAACCGGGTCGGGGCATGACATCGACCATCGTCTATGTGAGCACCATTGTCCAATCCTCAAACATTTTTTATACTTCTATCCGCTTTTGAGGGACGAGATGTCACGCCTTGACCCGGTTTGGTCGGATCCCCGCGATCAACCTGCAACTCCCTTGATTTAAGAGAGGTTTTCCCCTTTCTTTAAACAAGAGGAGCCAGACATAATTTAACCTTCTTACCTAGAATAACATAAATCAATAGAAACGTGAGCTTAAAATAACTTTTAAGCATACCTGACAAAGGGTAGATCCGGGTGTTTTCCTTAGTCATTTTCTCTACTCCTGAAAAGGGATATAAAAGAGGGGTGAGTTTCTACAACTTAGTGAATGGGTATTGGGAGTGAGTTTTCATAAATAAAATAGTTTTAATCGGAGTGTGTCAAACTCCTTATTTCCTTTAAGAATGTTCTTTCATGAAATTTCGGTTTTAAAAATACTTGTTCCTCATTTTCCACATTAGGTGTGTTTAACAGTCAACATGCACTCTTCATCAGGAAGGGATCACACTTTTGCAAGGCAGCCCATCCACTACACCCACTTGTGGCTCGGAGCGACTTTACCGGTTACCATGATAGAAGCCCATCCATTTCTACCCTAGGTTTGAGTGGATGTTCGCGACATCCGACCCTCAAACCTGAAATCAACTTCATGTCTGTATGAGGACAAAGACCTCATCCCGACCCCACCCCGGTCTCATGTGCATAAAGCTACGCCGAGCTTCCCTGACTACTAGCACGACAAACTGCCCTTATCTCCACCAGATCGTCCAGTAACCCTTAGGACGCATCACTACCCCTCTTGGGCGTCTTAATGGTCCTAAACCTCAAGTGTATGCACAAACAATAATTTTCACATAGCCATTTATCTTTGGTGCCACTAGTCCAACGACCCTGACCCTCAACCCAACTTGCAGCTGTTTGTCTAGACCGATCCATCAACCTGGCCCTAACGCACTGCCGACAGTTCATCAAGTATGTCGGTCCTGTCTTGGTACCATGGTGAAAACACATATCCATTTCATTAAGTGTTTTCATGGCTTTCATATCACATGTTTGTTTACGAGCTCCTGCTCGTGCCCACTGGCCTTGGGCCCACTGTACCTAATTTTCCAAAAAATCGGGCATTTTAGCCCTACAAGTTCAAAACCGAGGCCTCTAGCCTATCTGAGCTATTCTAGCTCACGTAAAGAAGGTCTCCCAAAAGGTTTAAGCATTGGCACACAAGTCAAGGGAGAACACTTCTAACTAAAATGATTTTCACTTCATCACACCAATCAGGTGTGATGACATCTCCGCTTACAACTAGCAAGTGGGTTTCTCCTTCCTTCTAAAAAGTCCATCATACCAACTTGGTATGATCTATACTTACAACCGGTAAGTAGGTTTTAGCTCAGTTCACACATCACTCCAACCGGGTGTGATGTCAAAATTTCACTTACAAGTGGTTTCTCTTTTCTAAAGTGCTCATCATCCCAATGGAGTATGATGTACATAAGCCCACTCACCCGTTAACCATGATGTGTTTGTCCTCAGTTAGTTTTCCAAGTTAACGTGAGCTTCCTCTTGATGGCGTTCCGATCACACTTGTCCCTACACGAATTAGATAGCCTTTTCACTTAAGGTTTGACATAATATCCTAGGCTCACAATTTACCGATAAACTACATTTAGGCCCCTCAAGTTTATTTTTCTTAACTTTTAGGTCTCTAATGTAAACCTTTGCCCAATTTGATTCCCAAAGTTCCCAAAATTCCCTTTGATTTGTCATTTTACTAAAAAAATGTATAAGGGGCTCAAGTTTCCCAAATTTCCAATTTGGTCCCAAACTTTTCAAAAATTACCATTTTGCCCATACTTTCCAAAAATGGCAATTTGACCCCAAATGTTCAAAAAATTGACCAATTGGTCCTCCAAAATCTTTTATATGGCCAATTGGCACTCAATTTTGGGAAATTGCAAAATGGTCCCTTAATTTTACGAAATCCCCAAATTTCCCCTTTCAAACTTGCTGAATTTGATTTCATCAAATTGACCATTCAATCGGGGTTAATTGCTCCAAATGAAGGTATGAATTAGTTCTTACACTTCCATATGATTCAATTGAGCTTTGAACGACATCATTTGGGTCCGAATTGAGCTCAAACGGAGCTTCTTTGGAAAATTGTGCATAGAGAGAGAAAGCTTCGAAAGCTTACCGTCGGAGGTACAACAGTCCAAGCTTTCTAACTAGGTAGTTAGCTCTCGTCTTGAGGTTTCTCCTAAGACCAAGAATCGCAATAATTCATATCAAATTAAGGGATAATTTTGTCAATGAAGTTTTCACAATTTCTCTCTCTAACGTCAACCGGAAATGACAAAGGCAGGCTGAATTGGCTTACCTTTCAGCTCAATTAAGGTCGTATGAGAGTTGTGGGGATGTTGGAAGGGCTTAGTAAGGCCTGAGAAGGGCTGAATTTGGCCGAATTTGGCTCGACCGAAATAGGGCAACTTCGGTCCGTCGGAGCTACTTCATTGTTTGATTCTGCCGACGGTCCTCAGATCGAACGGAAGTTGCTATCAGATAGCTGACTTCCTTCGGAGTCTAAAGCACCCGACCTCGCCTTCTGAAGTTGAGAAAACTACCCAAGTCGGAGCTCTAGTTTGAGCTTCATAGGAAAATGGAGCAATGGAGAGAGAATGGAGTTTTCAGGTGTGAGGATGATGAACGGAGAGGAACTCTTTATATAGGGAGCTCACGGACTCTCTTCCCGACCGTTTAGCAACTTGGAGGCGCTCATTCATGACTTGAAATGCCCTGAATGAAGGTGATTCATCTTCACCAGTGCTGTCCGTTCTTCCATTGAATGAACAGTGTCGTCATCTGAAGGAAGAAGAAAACACTGTTCTGAACTGGACCGAACCGGTCTGACCGGGTTCAATGCTTAAATCGATCGGTTCAGGCCCGATTCAACCGAGTTTTTCAAAATTAAAAATTTCTAAATTTATTCTCTATCTAATGGTGGTTTCAATTCCTCAATTTGAATATTTTAAGCCACATAGAAAAATGAATTTAGTAACCGATTCAATGATTGTTCAAACCGGTTCAATTCAGTTCACCTAAACCAGTTTGATTTTCTTTTCTAATTTGTCCCAAAGTCATTTTCTATGACTTTTATGACTCTTTATGTCACTCGAGATTTGTAAATTTCCCTTTTTTTACCCTTTCTCTATCGGTTAAGGTTTATGACCCGACTCGGTTTTCTCCCTTGGGTTGGCCAGTTCTTTCCTCGATTTTCTTATCTTTAAGGGACGAGGTTTACAACTCTCCTCTCCTTTTAGGAGTTTTGTTCCCAAAACTTATTCAGCATCTTTTGTATAGGAAATAACTTCCCTTTATGTCAACTTGGAGTTTGCTTGACATGCTAACACTTCGGTTGTTTTCACTTAGCCCCTTTATAACACACATTTAAGGAATTTCTTTTCCTTTCCATTGCTTACTCATTCCATGGAATTTATCATAGCTAAGCATGTCTTATGTGCGAGTTCAAGGGTATATCCTTATTTTCACATCTTCCTTTGCTTAGGGCAAGGTTCTTCTCCCTTGAGGTTCTTACTCAAGATTTCAAGATTGGGAGTTCCAAGATGTCCATTTGTTCCTGTGTCTAGTCATTCTCTTTATCGTTGAAACCCATAGCTTGGTGTCCTTTCGAGCGCTACGTACTTGCTTTCACAGGTTTCAGTATTATCACCTTTTTGTCTGATTTTGACCCTTCTCTCATTTGTTGTTTATTACAACTTCGGTCCAAATTTAATATTTGACCTTGTCACACTTAACTAACTAAATCTTCCTTACTTGAGTCATGTTTTCCCCTTGGGACTATTGGGCTTACATGTCCCTTACAGCACAACATACTCTAGAACCTGTCTTTAACTATTTAAAATTTAGAACACTTCCATAATGGTTGTTATCAGCCTTCCAACCTTTCAGGGATAGTATAACTTCATCCCTCTTTTAATTTGATAGTATTTCTAAACCACCTTTATCCAATATAACCGTGTCAGTTTTCCTTACCTATTCATCTTTTTTTCCAACTTTTTTTTAGGTCTTTCTAGTTCCAATCATTGGGTCTCCCTGTGACTTACCGACACGTGGAGATTCTTCCCTTCTTTTATCCTTCATCATTTCCAGTGGCGTCCTTTTCTCAAGGACTTCCTTTTTTTTCATACTCCACTCTTTAGGCTCCAACCATTGAGCATGAACTACAACTCATCTTGATATCAGTGATCATTTACTCTAATCACTTCTTAACTAGAGGCTTATCTTTCCGAGGGTTCTTGGACTTTCCTTCCTCTGTTTCCTTCTTATGGCCAGTCTACTCCTTTCTTACCCGTACGACATCTTTTGATGCTATCCTTCTACTTACCAATTACTTGGATTTAACTTACTCCTTGGGCCCTCACAAATACTTTTCCCTTATACTTGATCTTTCCATCTCAACTAGCAGATCATTTATGATCTTATCTTCTTTTCCACTTCTTTTGGTTCCATTACTTCTTAGTTAGGACACGTATGTCTTTCCAAAGTTTCCCTCCTTGGTAGGATTTACACTCGTTTCTCCCAAAATTCTCTTCTCGTTTGTCATTGAGAACATCTAACCTTAAATGATATCCTTTGATGCCATCCTCTCCTGATTGCCTTTACTATTGAGATTTTACGTGCACTTCTTTTATACCCCTTCTTTATTCTCACTTGTATCCCAGTACCCATCTATTTCTTTTAAGGAAAGCTCACATCCTCTTTGTTTTTAAGATCTCTTGATTATCCTGCGAGAGGCTTGCTTACATTCTCATAGCTTTTGGTCGTTACTCCTGTCTTGGCCATTGATCAGTTTTAAGGCTTTCCTTCATCCTTATTTCCCAAAAATTTTGGCCTTTCCACCTCTCCCTTCTTTACTGGAGTTTTGACCTTCACAAGGGTCAGTTTGTCAATGGCTTTGTTCCTACTATCCTCTTTGTTTAATTATTTTGAGACAATTGTCTCTTGAGTTTTCTTGTTCTTTATGTCCATCCCATTAACCTATTTAGGGTGTAGTCCTTACTACTTCCCAATCCTTCTTAGGGTGTCGTTTATTCCCCTTAACTATCTTGTTGTTATTAGTTATTTCCTTTAGCTAGGTTCATCTAAAATTCCTATTTGGCTTCTCTGCTCTTATAGAGCAGGTTAGACCTGGCCATCCAGGTACATCCTTGACCACATATTCCCTTTAATGAACTTCTTTATTTCGTTTCAAGCCTCTTATGGTTCATATGTTGGTTACTTAGCTTGGAAATTTCTCTTTCATGGTCCCAACTCCATGGTTTCCCTTGGGGCAGCCCAATTCCTCTTGGTTTCCTAACTTTTATATATAGAGGATCTTCCTTAACTCCTTATGGTCCTTATGCTTTTACTACTCCTGCATCCTTTCGGACTTCAAACTTTCCCTCTTCTTCCTTCCCTTAGTTAGGGTATGTCCTTCCGGGTGAACTTTAAGTATACTCCTCTAGAATTTTTTTTCCCAGTCTTGTTGTCTTTTTACTCCATACTCCTGGTTTTTGTAGGGAACTTATTTGGCTATCTCTAAGGTTTGGGTAAACTAAAGGTGACCCGCAGTTTTCTTCCTTAGGTGATATTTTCTCTATCTACTACCCCGATCATTATTGGTATACTTTTATTTCTGTTAGTTGTACATGTCATTATCAAGGAGATTAAATTTTAATCAAAGAAACTGAACTTTCATTTATTCTAAGAGGTAGTTTCTCGCCGCACTCGGCTTATTACAAGAATTTTCTACTTCATAGTCCCTTGGAGTCATAAGTCGGGAGTTAGCCTCTAAACGGTTGTGGGATTCACGGTCTGAAGGCTCTCAGGAACTGGTTAAAGTCCATCTATATTACCTCTGGATTTCCCTTATGGGACAAACTTCATGAATGGTCTCAAGTCCGTACCTTCTTAACACCTTTGCCTCGCACTCGTATGTCCACTTCATCTATTAAGAAGGGTTGAAGCTGGATTGAGCAAGTGGGGGTACTTGGTGGACTTTCATGAAGGTGGCGTGGGCAACCCAATAGTTGTCCTAGGCCTCCTTCTTAGTGGGAGTTCTCTCTAGTTATTGTGGGGCTGGAGAAGGGTTGGGCTCCTTGGAGGAGGGTTAGGTTCTTCCTACCTTGGAGAAGGATAGGTGATGCCTTCTGGCTCTAGTAGGGCTCCTACGAGTTTCCTATAATCCTCGACCATATCGTTGGGCACTCTCTTCTTGCCCTCCAAGAATTGTTGAACAGCCGCCTTTCTAGGGGTAGGCGTCTTTTTCACGATCATGTGTGGTGGTTGGGATCATACGACATATTTCCTAGAGACTCTCCTTCCTACACAGTAATTAAGTTTTCATTAGTGTTAGGGCATAATATTGATAATGTTCCAAGGGAACTAGGCTCTGATACCACTCAAGTTATCACACTCCGACCCGGTTTGGTCGAATCCCCGTGAACAACATGCCACTCCCTTGGTTTAAAAGAGATTTCCCCCTTTCTTTAAACAAGAGGAGTTAGGCGTAATTTGACCTTGTTCACTGGAATAACATAAATCAATAGAAATGCGAGCTTAAAATAACTTTTAAGCATACCTGACAAAAAGTAGATCCAGGTATTTTCCTTAGTTATTTTCTCTACTACTAAAAAGGGATATAAAAGAGGGGTGAATTTTTACAACTTAGTGAATTGGTGTTGGAAGTGAGTTTTCATAAACAAAACAGTTTTAATCAGAGTGTGCCAAACTCCCTATTTCCTTTAAAAATGTTCTTTCATCAAATTTCGGTTTTAAAAATACTTGTTCCTCATTTTCCACATTAGGTGTGTTTAACAATCAACACACGTCCTTCATCAGGAAGGGATCACACATTCGTAGGGCAGTCTATCCACTGCACCCACTTGTGGCTCAGAGTGACTTTACCGGCCACCAAGATAGAAGCCCGTCCACTTTTACCCTACGTTTGAGTGGATGTTTGCGACATCTGACACTCAAACCTAAAATTAACTCTGTGTCAGTATGAGGATAGAGACCTCATCCCGACCCCACCCCGATCTCATGCACATAAAGCTACGCCGAGCTTCCCTGACTGCTGGCACGATAAACTGCCCTTATCTCCACCAGTCGTCTAGTAGCCCTTAGGACGCATCACTACCCCTCTTGGGCATCTTGATGGTCCTGAACCTTAAGTGCATGCACAAACAAGAATTTTCACATAGCCATTTATCTTTGGTGCCACTAGTCCAACGACTCCGACCCTCAACCCGACCTGCCGCTATTTGTCTAGGCCGATCCGTTGTCCTGGCCATAATGCACTGCCGCCAGTCCATCAAGTATGTTGGTCCTGTCTTAGTACCATGGCGAAAACACATATCCATTTCATTAAGAGTTTTCATGGCTTTCATATCACTTGTTTGTTTACAAGCTCTTACTCGTGCCCACTGGCCTTGGGCCCACTGTACGTGATTTTCCAAAAATCGGCCATTTTAGCGCCACAAGTTCAAAACCGAGGCCTCTGGCATATCTGAGTTGTTCTAGCTCCCATTAATAAGGTCTCCTTAAAGGTTTAGGTATTGACACACAAGTCAGGGGAGAACACTTCTGACAAAAATGATTTTCACTTCAACACATCAACCGAGTGTGATGATATCTTCGCTTATAATCGGTAAGTAGGTTTCTCCTTCCTTCTAGAAAGTCCATCATACCAACTGGGTATGATCTATACTTACAATTGGTAAGTAGGTTTTAGTTCAGTTCGCACACCACTCTAACCGGGTGTAGTGTCAAATTCCACTTACAATTGGTTTCTATTTTCTAAAGTGCTCATCATCCCAACCGGGTATGATGTATATAAGCCCACTCACCTGTTAACTGTGACGTGTTCATCCTCGATTGGTTTTCCAAGTTATCACGAGCTTCCTCTTGTTAGCATTCCGATCACACTTGTCCCTACATGAATTGGGCAGCTTCTTCACTTAAGGTTTGGCATAAAAGCCTAGGCTCACAAGTTATCGATAAATTGCATTTAGGTCCCTAAAGTTTATTTTTCTTGACTTTAGGTACCTAATGCAACCCTTTGCCCAATTTGACTCCCAAAGTTTCCAAAATTCCCTTTGAGTTCTCATTCTACTCAAAAAAATGTACAAGGGGCTCAAGTTTCCCAAATTTCCAATTTGGTCTCCAACTTTTCAAAAATTACCATTTTGCCCATACTTTCCAAAAATGGCAATTTGACCCCAAATATTTCTAAAATCGACCAATTGGTCCTCCAACATCTTTTCCATGGCCAATTGGCCCTCAATTTTGGGAAATTTCTATTTGGTCCCTCAATTTTATGAAATCCCCAAATTTCCTTAAATTTCCCCAAAATTTTCCCCTTTCAAATTGCCCGAATTTGATTTCATCAAATTGACTATTCAGTTGGGGTTAATTTCTCTAATTGAATGTATGGATCAGTTCCTACACTTCCAAATAATTTAATTGAGCTTTGAACCGCATCATTTGGGTCCGAATTGAGCTCAAACGGTGCTTCGCCGAAAAACTGTGCGTAGAGAGAGAAAGCTTCGAAAGCGTACCGTTAGAAGTGCGGCAGTCCGAGCTTTCTATCTAGGCAGCTAGCTCTCGTCCTGAGGTTCCTCTTAGAATCAAGAATCGCAACAATTCATATTGAATTGAGGGAGAATTTTTTCAGTGAAGTTTTTATAGTTTATCTCTCTAACGTCGACCAGAAATGACAAAAGTGGGCTGAATTGGCTTAACTTTCAGCTCAATTGAGGTCGTATGAGGGCTATGGGGATGTTGGGAGGGCTTGGTTTGGCCTGAGAAGGGCTGAATTTGGCTGAATTCGACTCGGTCGAAACATAGTAGATTCGGTCTGTCGGAGCTGCTTCACTATTTGATTCTGTCGGCGCTTCTCCGACGGTCCTCGGATCGAACATAGGTTGCTATAAGATAGCTGACTTCCCTCAGAGTCTAAAGAACCCAATCTCACCTTCTAAGGTTGAGAAAACTGCCCAAGTCGGAGCTCTAGTTCTAGCTTCACCGAAAAATGGAGCAGTTGAGAGAGAATGGAGTTTTTAGGTGTGAGGAGGATGAATGGAGAGGAGCTCTTTATATAGGGAGCTCGGTGACTCTTTGCCCGACTGTTTAGCATCTTGGTCGCACTCATTCATGACCTGAAATACCCTGAACGAAGGCGATTCTTCTTCATCGGCGTTGTCCATTTTTCCGTTGAATGAATAATGTCGTTATCTAAAGGAAGAATGCTTAAACCGGCCGGTTCAGGCTAATTCAACTAAGTTTTTCAAAATAAAAAATTTCTAAATTCATTCTCTATCCAATAGTGGCTTAAATTCCTCAATTTGAATATTTTAAGCAATTTAGAAAAATAAATTTAGCAACTGGTTCATTGATAGTTCAAATTGGTTCAATCAGGTTCAGTTCTGATTCACTTGAATTAGTCCGTTTTCTTTTCTAATTTGTCCCAAAGTTCTTTTCCATGACTTTTATGACTTTTTAGATCACTTAATATTTGTAAATTTCCTTTTTTTGCCCTTTATCTATCGGTTAAGATTCATGAACCGACTCGGTTTTCTCCCTTGGGTTGGCCAATTCTTTCCCCGGTTTTCTTATCTTTAAGGGACAGGGTTTACATGAAACCTCATCCTACTTCCCCTTAATCTTAGTGCGCATGAAGCTCCTAGATCTTCAAGAAATACTAGAACATCGTAGCTTCCCTTATACCAACTTTGCTATCTAGCAGCCCTTAAAACCAATACTACCTCGTACTGGATATCTAATTGGTTCTGAACGATTGTAATTACAAACATGTATTTTTTTTTATTTAAGACCTTTCTCTTTGCACTGCTTGCCCAACGGGCTCCAACTCGATTCCAGCTTAGCATCTTAAGCAAATATTATCAAGTTGTGATAATTTATCATACTCTTAAATTGAAACTTATTTATGGGATTTGACCGGTTTCCATTGGACTTTCGCCTAATTGTACGAGTTTTTTAAACACAGTCTTGGCCCATTTCCCTTTTCAAAATCATGGCTTTATACCCAATTTCACATAACTACATCTAACTAACCCTTGTTCACAATGAACCTCACCCATATCATGAATCAATTATCAGAATTAGATCATCAATTTGAAGTGCAACCATATTGTAACACCAATATTTTTGAAAAAAATGATAATAAATCACTTTGGATTTTTTTTCAATTTAAAATTTGATTGATTTTATTTCAAATTCGATATAAATAAACCTAATTTATTAATTAATAATAAATAATTTAGTCAGTTTAAATAACTCAAAGTAATAAGGTTAAATTTGAGAAATTGAGTGGAAATAAATTTTTTAGAAATAAATATTTATTAAATATATGTATATAAAGTTGTGAAATAGAAATTAAATAATATAAATATATATATTAATTGAATGGAGGCATATTATTTATAAATAATATAAAATTTATTTTAATTTCTAAATAAATATAAATAAATAATAGGAGAGCCTAACCCACCACAAATGCAACACCTTAGTATTTTATTATTTTACAAACCCTATTGCCACTCTCTCGTACTCCATATTGAGCGCATTAGTGACGGCCTCCCTCCTCTTTTCTCACAAAATACAAGTCGTATGAAGTCTTCTTCCGTCTATCGTCACCTTTCCTAGTTTCAACAAGAACGCTGCTGGAGGAAGCATTCCGACGTAGTGGCCGCCGCCAAGTCTGCCCTCGACAAGCTCGAGATCCTTGATGCATCGGATTCCACTGATCCGACCTCTCCGATTATCGGATTCTCCCTAGCTGAAGTTGATATTCCTATGTCCAAAGGCATGAAGATGCTGAAATACATTGCACGTGATAAAGAACTACGTCATATTCCTGTGATCATGATGTCAACACAGGATGAAGGTGCAGCGCTGCTCGGTGTGCCAAACAAGGTACAACGAGGAGGAGAGGATCCCCTCCTACTCCAGTGCGGCCATGGATTTTGTAGAGAATGCCTCTCTCGAATGTTTGCCGCATCCCTAGTCAGCTCGCTTGCCTGACGCCGATGTCGTCACGTATCCGTGATTGGGAACTCCATTCAGGCTCTTCGTAAGAACTATTCGGTTCTTGCTCTCATAAACTCCAACTCCTCGACTAATTTTTATGTTGACTTTACTGACGACGAGTATGAGAAGGGGGCGAGGATCTGCTGCTCAGGCGTGGTTCACAGGCATCATGCTTAGATTGTGGACCAGTCATAGAGCTTGGGACACATACTGAGGTGAAGCTTCTGAAGAAGATTAGGGAAGGAAGGAGGGCCGACGTTGAAGTTTGGGCAGCAATTTTGTCGATATAAGGGGGGCGGTGCAAACACCGAGTTGCTGTGATAAAAAGGTAACAGTAGGAGAGGATTCCTCCATGGACGTTAACTTGATGCAAAATCAGCTGGAGCACTTGCACCGCAGCTCTATGTGATGTAGAACTGTTTGTACCTTCCACGGAGCCATTAGAAATGAAGACATGAGCATGTATCTGGTTGGTTCAGTCCAGTTAGAGATGCAGCGGAATGAGGGCAGGCTTACCCTAGAACAAATACTTAGATATGGAGCAGATATTGCATGAGGTGTGGCTGAGCTTCATGCTGCGGGAATTGTTTGCATGAACCTAAAGCCGTCCAACCTTCTTTTGGATGAGAATGGCATTACTTTGGTTTCCAACTTTGGATTGGCTGGGAAGATCATTTTGAACTATGAAATTGATCTGGTAGCACCAGACCATAGAGATGCATATACGACTAGCACAACACTTTTCTCGGACGGTACTAATGATAGGTCTAAGAGGAATACCAACCCTGATGGATTATCCACACCTCAAATAAATGAGTCTATTGCTTATGCCATGCTGCTGTGGCTGCTCTTTCTGCTCCTAGTGAATTTGTGGTTGCTTCTGAGCCTATGTTTCTTGATGTTAGCGATCGCCATCCTCATGTACCTTGCATCACTGATCGGAAAACATGACAATTGCTTCCTGGTCCTAAGAAAAGTGAATAGAGGATTGAGGAATCATCAGCCTTCTTCACATATGTGAAATCAAGTACTGCCAAGAATAATACACTACCCACTCCTCATGCTGAAGGCAACAAACCTCGGAGTGTGAGATTTAATGAGAGAGAGTACATGCCCCGCCGAGCAGGCTGGAGAAGCTTGGGAGAAATCATCCCAAGGAGATGATTTTCCAAGCAGTAGCAGTATTCCTGAGACCCTTTATCTCGAGAGATCTTGTACGTCTCCTGGGTCAGCTGATCATTCACACCAGCATAATAATCATGCAGGAGAAAAGGATCCACATATGTGTGTCCCCCTCCCAAGAAAGGAACATCTTGATATTTCAGGATTGGGTCCACAACACACATATCCCTATTATATATTAGGAGTTGTAAATCAAGTTATAGTGCCTACTGTGCAAATGTACCAAAGGAACATCCATGACCTGCAAAGAAAATCGATGTCGTCCCGTACAAGGCCCTCCGTGTCTTCGTTAGCATCATGCATGCGGCGGAGGCCTGCATGGACGAGCAACTCACGTCCGAGCTCCTAGTCCTAGTGCTGGCCAAGAAATACCGGGTGAAACACCTTAAGTCCTACTACGAGAAGTTCCTTGTGTCACAGCTGAACTGGGACGACTCCGTCATGAACTATGCCTTCGCCCACCAGCACAACGAGCTGATACATACTACCAGAAACGACCCCAGCTTCTAGCCTTCCTCTAGGACCTAGCAAAACTTAAGGTGACCAGTAACTTCTTTAGGCAATCTATCTAGAGAAAGAGAGAGAGCGGTGATGGTTAGGAAGTTCTCGACCGGCAGACACTCACAATCAGAAGCGCAGTAGACGTCTGTCTGGTTCTCTTTCTCAGTGGGGGTGAGTGTAAGTGAGAACGAATTGAAGCTTCGTGTTTGGGATCAGCTTTCATGGACGATGAAGAAGCATGTCCAGCTGGCCTTCTCATCCCGATGATCCCAGCCCCCACTTCGACCTCGGTGTATACTTGTGGGAGAGGGGATGCGAGGGCTATGAGAGCGATGCAAAGGAGCCATCAAGACTGAAAGAGATTCTTATAAGGGATATAGATGCTCCATCCATTGATAAGAGCTAATAGGATTTTTGTAACCACCGATCACAAATGTCACGGAGTAAAGGATATATCAGGAAGGAGCAAATTCATACATGATCAGTAAAAAGGGCCAAAAGGAACATATTTTAAGGAACATATCTTCGGATATTCGGATAAAAGTGAGTGTGATTTCTGATATTGGTAGTGATTGTATCGAAAATATAATAGTATTTGAAATTTTTTATCTTTTATTAAGTAAAATATTTTGATAATATATTTTTTATTAATTGTGTGAACCAAGCTAAAAATATTATTTTGGGGAATATATTATGTATGGGGATTATAATATCTCAATGAGCCCAATATCACGATTTTTAAAGAGAAGTGTGTCATAGGCCGTGTTTTGGAAATATCCTTAAAAGTGGGCTAAAGGTCAATGGACACGAGCGTAGGCCCGTCGACAAGCTAAGGCTTTTATGTTTGAAGATTCTCAAAAAATTGGTGAATTGTGTATGATCTTGTTATAGTGCCAAAGCTAGACAGATTAACCCATTGGATTAGTAGTTGCTAAGCCAAAGTCGAGTCATTGAACTCGTTGGGCTAGCAGTTGTGGAGCTAAAGCCTGGTTGTCGAGTCCGTTGGGCCAGTAATACCAAAGAAATGGCCATAACAAATTAAAACAATTGATTGTGAATGCACGGTAAGATTTGGGCCATCAGGACACATGACATAAGCCAGTAATGGATTCCAAGGACTGTTGGACGACCTAGGTTACATAAGGGCAGTATGTCGTCTAGTAGGTCGAGAAGCTTAGGGAACTTCCTGCGCACTGAGGTCGAGGCAGTAGGGGAAAAGAGGTCTCGTCCCTCAAAGTGGACATGATGAAGTGATCAGGGTTTGAGAGTTAGACTATTGATATTCACTCAAACTCAAGGTAGATGCAGTGTGTCACGCCCCGACCCAGTTTGATCGGATCCCCATGATCAACCCGCCGCTCCCTTGGTTCAAGAGGGGTTTCCCTTCCTTGAATCAAAAGGAGCTAGGTGTATCTCAACCTTATTCACTGGAATAACATATATCAATAAGAATACAATCTTAAAAAGAAAAGACTTAAACATACTTGACAGTGGGTAGATCCTGATGTTATCTCAAATCATTTTATCTACTCTTGAAAATAGATAGAAAGGGAGGGGTAAGTTTCTACAATTTAGTGAAGGGTGTTTGAAAAATGTTACTATAAAATACTTTTTAATTGGAGTGTGTCAGACTCCTTATTTCTTTTAAGATCATTTCTTCCTTAAATTTTGATTTTCAAATACTTTTCCACATTTTCCACAATCGGTGTGTTTAACAATCAACACACACCTTTAATCATGAAGGGATCATACGTTCGTAGGGCAGCCCGTCCACTGCACCCACTTGTGGTGTCAGAGCGACTTTACCAACCACCTAGATAGAAGCTCGTCCACTTCTACCTTGGGTATGAGTGGATGTTCGTAACATTCAATCGTCAAACCTGAAATTAACTCTGTGTCCATATGAGGACAGAGATCTCATCTTGACCCCACCCCAGTCTCATGCGCATGAAGCTACGTTGAGCTTCCCTGACTGCTGGCACGACAAACTACCCTTATCTCCACCATGTAGTCTAGTAGCCCCTAGGACACATCACTACCCTTTTGGGCGTCTTGATAGTCTTGAACCTTAAGTGCATGCATAAACAAAGTTTTTCATAAAGCCATTTATCTTTGGTGTCACTACTCCAGCGGCCTCAACCCTCAACTCGACCTACAGCTGTTTGTCTAGACCGGTCCGTCGACCTGGTCCTGTCGCACTACCGCTTGTCCATCAAGTATGTCGGTCCTATCTTGGTACCATGGCCAAATCACATAAATCCTCTAGCAACTTGAATGACTTTAAATGGTGGCATGTAGCTCCTACAATCCATGTTTTAGTTAGCTCGGCCCCAAGACCCACAATTCAAAATTTGGATGATTTAATTCATCCTCAAATCAAGCAAAATCAAAGGTTATGGAAAGTTGGAGGCTCCAGGGACTCACCTAATTTTTCTTAGCTTGTGAGGGTTATCGTGGCCATCGAAATTTACTCCTAAAATAGTTGATCTATTTCAAGTCACCGAACACCGGGTACTATGTGATCTTGCTGATGATGGTAGAGGAAGAGTTGGGGGTTGAGAGGTGTGGTGATAGAAAGTTGAGGTACTAAGCCTTCCAGGGATACCTGGAACATTGTCGAAGGTGGCTGGACAACGGAGAAATTCTATTTGGTAATCAGGTCACTGGAAATGGGAGCATTTATTGGTTGGGAAAGGATTCTGAGCAAATTTCGATAAGGGGACTACCTCAATTTATATGAACGTGATCTAGAGTTTCGTGGCAATCTAGCTATAGGCTTCTTTCTTCATTTCATAGTCTGAGACCTCGGGAATGGATTAATTTTCCCAAGCGGTAGATTCGGGTTGTCTGGGTGAGTCAATAGGTAAAAATAGGGGAATCCGGGTAAACTGTCAAGCGAGGAAGACAACACGTGCGCGTGCAGTGTGTGCATGTGCCCGACATCCCAATTGACTGGTTCTGCACTGTAGTGAACCAGTTTCTAATAAATTTCTTGGTTGGTTCAGCGATTTTTTATCTGGTTCACTCCTTTACTGGTCGGTTCTTGAGAAAATAAAAATACCTAAAAATTATATATTCAATTTCTTATTGAATTGATTCAATAACCACCTCATTTGGATTTGTTTTGACATTTCGTCTAGTTGAGTTCCCCCTATTGACATAGTCTTCCGATTCGATCCCTTTCCTATGGTTCATCTCCTTCTTGTTTGTGCATGAGGAATTTTCTGGTGTTATAGATGGACTAAGACCCGATTGTTTATAAAAGACGAGTTGAGTCTCGATGATTATAAAAAATGGACTAAAACTCTATTGTTATGAAATACTAGTAGATAAACAATTATTTATAAAAAAATTGCACTAATTTATGAAAAAGAGGTAGAAACCCAAATGAGTTATGAAAGAAAGGTAAATACATAATATTTTATATGGGTTGAGTCTCAATATATTTATTACGTTGCTCATCAGATTTTGATTAGCATCAATTAGGTATTTAGTGGTTGGTTCAGAACAAGTCAATATATATATATATAATATATTATTGTGTGCTTGGCTAAAAATAATCGAATATATATTTATGTTTTCTAAATTATTAATTGTGATTTAGTTTAAATTGTTAGAATCATACCCGTCTTAAAAGGTTTGTATAGTTAGGTGGTCCAATATATTATTGGAATTATACACATCTTAAGAGGTTTGTATGATTAGGTGGTCCAATGTATTTATAATTATGGTCATTAATTTTTAAAATGGGAAAATATAGTTAAAAGCATTATTGTAAGTTAAGATATTTAGTTGATTAGTGGGTAATATATTTTTAAAGCACAACATTTTCATGAATGTGCGAAAATATCAAGTGTATCATTTTACTAAACTCAGGTAATGTATTGGGAAGATGAAGATTTAAACATTAATTTACTGTGAATATCATGAGTTATGAAAGAGTATCAAGTGTATAATTATAAACGACACTCAGCTATTTAGTTTATAATATAAATGTTCTATTAACAATTTATTGTAGAAAGTATGATCTGTGTGAAACCAATGGTTTATAACTTATTTTGATAGAGCAAAATAATACATTCGTATTAATATCATGAGCACTTATTGTTAGTTTTTACACTCAAGCATTGTTAACACTCTCCCTAAACATGCTTAGTTACAAGAAAGAAAAAAGAAAAGAAAGAGAAAGAAGTGCTAGAGAGTTGGTATAGTTTTCAACCGAATAAAAATACTTGAATAGAATACTTCGAAATTCATTCTTTTTTTTTTTTTTGCTCAATTACTCGGAAATTTATTTAATTATAATTTTCTGAATTTTTTAGATTTATAACTTATTTACATTTAAATGAATGAAATTTTAATTTTTTACAGAAATTGGTTACATTATTTATCGAGTCTTCAAAATATTTTGAGAGGGTGCCTAGGTTTGTTATGCCAGCTGGACAGTAGATCAGAATGAAGTGTAATACAAATTAAGTAGTATTAAAGTTAAGATTTGAAAAGCATATTATTTTTTAAAATAAAAATATAGAGAAAGTAGGAAAAAAATTATTTGAATCTTTGTTAATAAGATAAAACTTTAGCAATATAATAAATATGGGAAAGTATTGACAAAATATAGAAACTTTGTAGAAATGACCCATAAATAAGATGTTCCTCACATGGACCTGGTTATAGTGCAACAGCCATAGAAACACAGCTATTTCGGTGGGTTATTATGCTCATGCGACAGAGGATAAGTTGAGTCGGAGAGAGAGGAGTTTCATCCTGAATAAGCTAACGACAACAACCATGAACCTGAAAGAGTTAAAGTTTATGAGGATTTTATGTGAGTTTTCAAAATACCACCACCATGTGAGAAGAGTACCTCCACTTGCTGAGTAGAGGGGAGTACAGATGTCTGAGGAACCACTACTTCTTGAAGCACCTCCGCTATAGTACTGAAAAATAAAATAATTTGTCATAGGAAGACGCTGTACTCACTAAGGGAAGTTGGTCAAGATACATTAATTTGACATACCAAGATATATGACCCCCGAAACCTAACTGAGAAATAGCTACGCCAGATCGCAATGGCCTTGCGCTATCATGAAACAGGCGGCTCTAGTCTCACTACACAGTGGAGTGACTACCTTCGATTGTCAGACGTGGGACCTATCATGATACAGGCGGCTCTAGTCTCACTACACAGCGGAGACTACCTTCGATTGTCAGATGTGGAACAGTGGCAACTGACAAGGGGAAAACTGGAGATTGATTTCCGTATATTCAGCTTCAGCTTTGTTGACACTAGAACCGGAGAGGGGACGAGACGCAACCTTTATTAGTCATCCTAGAAGATGTGATGGCCTTTGAGTCACTTGGGGGTTTGGCGAGGGGATGGGAGAGCCTAACCCTCAAAGCAATGGTCGTCAAATGTGCCTTGGATAGAAATGACACTACATATTAATACTCGAATGTTAACACCCGAGAAAGAGCTTTTTACCATCCGACTATATAATTACTGATTGTCATGCCCTCAAAGCAATGGTCGTCAAATGTGCCTTTGGTCACCCACTCTGTTTTCCGATTGTATGGTATCTCTCTTAGAATACTACTTAAAACGATACTTTTCAACAAATTTGTTAGTTAGATAACTAAACATCAGATAATTTTGATGTTAAAATTTGTGGGTAAATCTTTAATGAAACTTGATTTCCGTAGGCAAAAACACTATTTTGGCCAAAAACCTTTGAAGGATATAATTTTATCTACATACATTTCCTATCTCTTTATAGTTCTGCCAACACTTATCTCCCAATTTCTAAATTCAGGCATACAAAAGACATCACATTTTCTACCACATTTACCTAAACATGGGTTGGCTACAGTTATATAGGTAAGAAGTGTTCAGTTCATATGACATGTTTAAAGTTCGGATATCATGTAACAAGAGACAACAAGATTGCACTATCATTACTACCTTTTAAAAGTACTTTTCAGATCAATCACAGTAGTGTTGAATCCTGAGGCAGGAGTTTCTGTATGCGAAAATTCACATCCAAATTGTGCTTTAGACTAAAAGAGACAATGTATGTTGACTGGAAAAGAGCACAGAGGAGGTATTTTTTCTTTTGGTATTAGAGGTCCATCAGCCTCCCTCTTAGGATAGCTTCTGCCTTCCTCACTTGCTTCACAGGTCCTATTATGAATACCTGCAATACAGAAAACGAATAATAAATATCAGGAGAAATACTAGGAATGAAATGGCACTGATAAGCCTGTTTCTACAGATCAACTGATGAAAAATGCTGTTCTCTAGATTTATCAATGATACTTAGGAATGTCATTCCAAGCAAAGATTCAAAGTTGGCAAGAAACCACAGACACCCTTATGGTTCTTTTTACAAACAATTCGAAGTTGATTAACTGCTAATGAATGTTTTCTAAATATTGCACTAGCAGCAGCTAATGCTGCAAAAGGGATGGCAAGAAACTCAAAACTCCAGATGGCATGACAATCAGTAATTGTATCTTACTTCCCCCCAGTGAAAGACATGAACAAACCTTGATAAAGCATACACAAAATAGAGATTGAGAGGGTAAAGATAAAGATCTTACTTTGTATTAAATAGGACCAGTAAAATGATTAAGTGCATCTCCTAAATAATATTTTGAATGCAGACACAGTTTATGCCATTAACAGACCAAGTATTCCCAAGATATCATTTGATATAGAAGCTTATGATACTAAAATATGCACATAGTTGAAACTGCTTCAAGAGATTAATGTCCAATTCCAGCGCAATTTCACTGTCCAAGAAAAATAAGTGTGACATCACCTTGAAATGATAAACTTTGAGATTTTAAAGAAAGTTGCAGTAGCTATGACATTCAGCATGCCTATTATCATTTAAACAAAATCTGAAGATTTAGCAAGCTAACCTTGTCAGGTGGCCCCTTGTTACCTCCAGTCAGGATTTCAGCACTGCATGATCAACCATGATCAAAATCAGACCCAAGTTGAGAATTTCACACTCATATTAGAGAGAGGTGAAATAGAGAGACAGACCCGCAAGATTCCTTAACTGCAGTTATGGAAGCTCCTTTTTTCCCAATAATACGTCCCATTTTTCCTCTTGGCACATCAAGAACTGAAAGGATTTCCTCTTCAGGGTTATCACCTCCATCAGCTGTTATATTATCTATAGAAGCAATGCAGACTCAGATTAATTCATATAATCCAATGGTTTTACATGCAATCTCACATGCTCCTGAAAAAACCATGTGCCATCGTAGTAGACAAACTAGAATACACCAACAATCAAGTTTTATGCAGCATTTTTTTGACCTGGAATCGGAGGTAAAGGTGGCCAGTCAGAATGACTATCATTGTCAATGCAAAAACATCGAGAATTTAGAGCACTTCGAACTGCCAGATACCATAAGGATCTTATATTTAATTTCTCTATCATCCTGTGATAGATGTGCAGAAGAAAGCGAACATCATCTGCAGCTGTGCGGATCATCATGTCAGTCAAAGGTCTATGAGTCCAGAAATTGGGATCCTGTAGATGAGATCAGATAATATATTGGTAATCAAAGTGCAGAGAGAACACAATTATTGATGATTATAAAAACAAATAGAAGACAATAATACATGTCCTTCTATTTCAACAGAGAAGCTGCTAATCCAAGATGGCACATATGCCAAGAAATGATAATTTAGTATTTATATCAAGAAATTTCTTTTTCAGTAAATAGATGAACTACTACAACTGTATGTTCTAGCAATTTAAATATCAGTGAATTGTTCTAGCACTAACAATGCATGTAAATAAGAGCTTGCTTTTTAATGGTTCTAATTAAGCTTCAGTCTACACAGTTATAGTCATCACAATTTTTTTACACCACCAAACAGTTACAGCTCAAATGGCAGATGTTTATTCATTCAACTGCAGTATATAAAAAAGAATAAATTGTGCTTGTATTGAACTTTTGCAGTTTTGGATTTCCCCTATGATCAAGTCAAATATAGATTCAAGAATTATGAATGGTCAGATAACCCCACAATCCTCACTTATTAAGGGAGAAATGTAGATTCATGCCTCAAATTGTCCACAAGTTCAAATTGATGTATTATTACATTTAAGTGGTCAAGAAACAAGGTCTAACTATACAATAGAATATAAATATAAAACTCACCTGCCGAAGCAAAACACGCACTTCTTCCTTCTCAACATAGGATACTCCTGTTTCAACAAAAAAAACCATTCTATCAACAAAATATAAAATGCATCCCACCATACCACTCCAATGTAATATGGTGTTACTTTGAATTATTCACTAGAGAACTATATCACCAGAATGAATCACATTAGCTATTACCAAATATACAATGTAAGAACTAACATTGCTATATGATCAATCTTCAGATGAACCAATCACTTCCATGGCATGCTTTTGAAGTTAATAGTCAAAGCCTTATCATGTATGGGAAAAAAACCCAGTCATGGCCTAGAATGCTAATGCAAAGTGATTGATAAATTTGAGATTACATATAAGTACCACAATAGCGTGTATCTGCAAGCAAGCCAACAAATGAAATGTAGTCATCTGGCAACCTCTTCTTTCCTTCTTGTTCCTCTATGAGATAATATGCAATCTGCGCATGAAAACCATCAACTATTGCAGTTATTGACATTAAACAGCTAATATATGTGAAGTACGATTTTCCATAATAAAATGTTTCCTAGTGAACAGACTAGAGACATCCATTTATTAGCATGCCTTATCCAGAGTAATCTCAACTACTAAGTGAAGCTCATTATGCTTCTTAAGATATGTAGATTCATGGGATAAAAAGTACATCAATATGGATATGTTAGGCAAACAAAAACTCATATTAAAACAAGACGGTAAACACAAGAAATTAAACTTCAAGCATTGCTACATTTAAAGATAAATTGCAAGTACTAATACATCGTGCAGAAGATCCACTAAATCCTAACCTGAGTATCCACAATATTGTTCAACTTGATGCCAAATTGGAAATGTAATGCCTACAAGTAATTGAGCAAAAGAATCAAGTTAATTTAAGTAACATGGCATGAGATATGGAAAGAAATAAAACAGTTAGAGACCTCACTATCTCTTTTACAATCATGAATAACTTTGGTGACATATGAAGACTCAAGAGCTGGCTGGCAAGCTTTCATGAGTGTCTCTCCACCAGCAAGGGCATCAACTAAGTATATGGCATCTGGAAAAGCAAGCTGCATATTACAAGGAAGCGTCTATTATAGCAAGAACCCCTTGTTCAAATTCAGAGGTTTTATCGACTTAGACAGTATCTGAAAGAAGTTTTGAAATTTGTAGAGAATAGTTGATAGAATCATCCTAAATCATGGCATCCCCTGTCTAACCACAAAGTTTGAATAACACAGCTACAATAGAAAGTGCCATCCACAACATGTCTATCAACATGGTAAAACAGTTACAGGAATCCAGGATAAAGTACCTTATATCAAGTTTAAGTTCGACATATATAATACAAGAAACCATTTTACACATTTTTCTTATTTTTTTCCCTGAAGCTATAGCCACAATAAAACATTTCTCCCATGCAAATAAAATAACCACGGAACTGTGACAATATTCATGATACAGTAAGCATCACCTATTTTCAGCAATTCCTTTTTTGGTGACCTATTTTAACATTCCTTAGAGACAGCAGAGAAGCCTTAAATTTTTAACATCACAAATGAGTGGAAAATATATTTTTTTCAATAGAAAAATAATACAAAAGAAATTTTCTAAGTGAGATTAAGAAAAAAAAATCGAAGGACAGTATAGACATCAGAGATATTCAACCATTTCAAAAAAAGTTCAATATGCTTCAAACAGAGGAAAAGGGAGAATGAGTGAGATTTGATTAGAATATATAACAGTCAAATTGTAGAATCAGTTGCTGAGTCAACAAATTGTGGCTACAGAATTTTCTCGTGACTTGAAACAAAAATATACAAGAAATGGCAAGCCTCAACAGTTCAATGACTTCATTTGAAAGGATTGTAACAAGGCTAACCTGCATGATACAAAGCTTCCCATCACGGCATAGGTCAACACCCTCACAGTCAAATCCAACCACCAACTGCCTTTCTGGTAGAGGATTCAAAAATTCATCTGGAAGTTCATTTGCAGCAGTAACAATATGGATTGGAATTGAAGCAACAAGAAGTTCATCTGGAAGTTTGTCATCTGCAATAAATGAAGAAAAATATTTGAAACCACAGGCCGATGATATGGTGACAAAAAATGCTTATGAAGACTGATTATGAAGCTAGGTATGATTCTAGGGTATTCATGCAGCATCAGGCACTCTGTTTTCCTGAGGAAGGAAATAAAACAGCAAAATCCATGACTAGACATACATTATTTCAAGAAATAATGACTTATTGGAAGACCAAATGAATAGATAAAAAAATCTCAAATAGGAATGTATGGTAAAATTCAGTCCTATCCCAAGCGCAGATGGCAAAATACAAAAAAAATCTAAGAAGGATAATTTATCCATCCAGATATCTCCTATCGTAAATATCCAAATGAAAAATTTTCTGAATGAATCCTTATGTTCCCTCATGCATCAAAGCCTTGACAGAGCTACAGCAAGAGATGTGTTTCTTGGTGTACACAGTGTTAATCTTCTCTTCTCACATGAGTCCAACTATATTACTGGAATCTCTTACGTTCTCTAAACGACGATGAAATCAGATTATCACGGGGAAAGAAATTACGTTTCTGATGCATGTTAGCAGATAAATGTCTTTCGTTTCCATCAGTTTCCAAGCACAAATTACTTGACATGCAGTTCAGAACTCGGGAAAGTCAATAAACTACAAGAAACTCCTACGGTCCTCTAATCGAATATAAAACAAACTTATCTCACAAAAGGACGTTTCTAATGCGCTTCAACAGAAAACATCTTCATCAATATCAGATTTCAAGCCCTCAAATCAACTGACTAGGCGTCAGAACTCGATATCATATACTGGCATTCTTGGCAGCAAAACGAGCCGAAACAGTAAAAATTCAAGATATCCGATGAGAAAATGAAAAATAAGAAACTGAATCTAATGCATCGACGTGGCACACTATCATCAGCTTGTGTCACAAACTCTAACATAGTAGCAACACGATTCGGAAGGCAAATGGTGATTTTGCGGATCAAAATCACAATGAAGGAGGAATTACCGAGGTCCGGCGACATAGAAACATTAGCTCGCTTCGAATCAGGCGAAGAGGACGCCATACTCGAAGCGCACTCTGTTCTTCCTGCCGATCGGAAAGTTTAGTTCTCCTTTGAAATGAAAGAATGAGCAGTGACTGGGTCAAGAATACGAGTGAGAAAAGGAGACTATAAAATGTCAATTTGCATTGATTAAATAAATAATAAAAAAAATCTCAGTTATAAAATTATCAGCTTTTACAAAAAAAATTAATTCTTTTTATTTAAAAGCATAATATTTATTTCTTAAAATTTTAATATAATATTTTATACATACCTTAAATAAAAATGATATTTACTCAATTTATCATGATTTGGTATGTTACTAAAATTTAATCAAACTGTTAAAAATAGTGCAAAAATGAGAATTGTCCTAAATTTAAAAAATAATAATAAATATTTATTTAAAATATGTAAAGAAATATTACACTAAATCCACTTTTAAATTATTTAGCTATACTAACTGTGCACAAGAATATAAAATTTTAAGTTTAAAATCTGATATTAATTTATGTAATATTTTAATATATATATATTTTTTATTTAAATTAACTTGTATATAAATATTTTGTTAATTATTTTTACAAAAATGATCTATCAGAGAAACTCCGTATGTAATTTGAATTATTAATAAAAAGTTTGTTTATTAATTTAAATATTAATAAAATTATTATTTTGTGAATGTGTTAAATAAAATATATGTTCCTAAATTAAGTTATCACCCAATTATTTGTCCTTTATTTGAGATTTTAGCTAAAAATTCAAATAGCTCAATAAATGTGGAAAGAGTATATTTATTGGAGTTTGAATGAATAGGATATATGGTTATAAAAATATTAATTTGGTTACTAAATTATTTTAAAATGATATTAAGAGATTAAGATGTTGGGTTATTAAGTTACTTTCCTCAATTTAAATTACTTTTTTTGTTTAGAATATATGGATTAATATGAATAAGAAAAATTAAAATTTCAATATACAATTTTGGTTATTATTGAAAATATATCAAGAAATTTAAGAATTTTTTTTGCTCATCAAGAAATTTAAGGTTAGTTGGAGAAGAGATATTAGCCTCGTTTCTGATGATAGTTGTTCGGACCCACTTAGATATTTTGAAAGATTTTTTTAAATAAAAAATATATTATATATTTCAATTACCTTTTTTACATTACAAAAATTGAGGGTTTTAAGTAGTTTTCTTGAAATTTTACCATTTCCTGCTGTAGCTTTGTCAAGGCTGTGATGCATGAGGGAATATAAGGACTGAATTTGCATGAGATGTGTTTCTTGTTCAATCCTTCTTTACTTAAAAAACTTTTGGATATCTAAATATTACCATTTTCATCTTTAATGATTTTTTTATTAAAAAAGTATTCAAAGTGAAATTTTTAATTACACTATAAATCTTTTTAATATATAAGACATAATAAAAATAAGATATTAACGAAGAAATTTTGCACCGAATTAAACCCACAAATATATGAGATTATTTAGGTGACTAAAAGTTTGACTCGTATTGTCTTCCATAAGTCACGACTTGTCTTCCTGTCGTGACCCTTGTAATGAGATGCATACGACAGTGCAATCGTCGACCTTGGAAGAAGGGAACCTCCTCTTCCAAGCTGCAGCCGCCGCATCCACGACCGCCTTAGCTGCGGATTTACCGCCTTCGAGAGCAGACCGGGCCACCGCCACAACATCGTTGTTGCCCATCACATCCCACACCTATAAGCATTAATCTATACACAATTATATGGATTCTAGTGTGCTGCTTGTGACGGGTTTCTCTGCTGGGATTGATGCAATTCATATACCATATATTCTCCCAATTTTACTCTTGTGACGTGTGAGATTATCGATTTACTAAAGCAATTTTAGGTTTTTCTTTTGAGACGATGATCATGTCCAATTAATTTTGTGAAGGGAGATGCTTGATGGAATGGATGGCTCTGTGTTACGTACCCCGTCCGTTGCGAGTACGATGAACAGGTCCTCAGGTGAGATCCGGTGGCAGGAGATGTCGGGGACGGCCACGATGCCATGGTCCTTTAGGAGGAAGTCCCCGAAGGCTCTGGACATGGCGAGGCCCGGCATGTCCTCGTATGGGAGCCACACTCGCTGTATGTGCGGCTCTCCCTTCAGTGCCAGCACCCGACCCTTGCACTTCCTTATCCGCTCCGCCTCGCCTATAAACCCAGCCAACAAAAGACTTAGTCATGCATCTTCCCATCAACAGTAAACATGGAGATGACAAGTGAATGCATGGCCAATAAATAAACATATGACATAATGAAATTTGTATAGAGAAGTGCAATATAGAGAGTACATATAATGAAAAATAAATGTGAACTTAGAGCAAAAGTGTTAGTCCACGCAGTGAAAAAAAAGGGTTGGTAGAGAATTGGATTCAAGGGCTTACTTGGAACACTGGGCTTGAGATCGGTGGTCAACTGGATAGCACTGAGTTCTCCATGCTCGTTCACTCTCCCAAGCACAGCCCTCGAGTCTCCTAGGTTTGCTACCACAATCTCTTCACCCTATTACCAAATACCAATTATACAAGATCCTGACTCACGTCCTAAAATATTAAATAGGCAATTACTGACTAACCACCATAACTTTTTTCTTTCTTTTTTGGATAAGAAGTCAAAGGAAACTATTGTCTAATCTAACCCGCCGTATTACGACCACCGCCGTGGTTCCACTGGCGGAATGGTCGATGTCGTCTTGGAGCTTAATCTCCTTGTCCATCACATTGAAGGCGCTAGCACATACTTCACTCCACGCCTGTGAAGTTTCGGCCATCTTCCCGGACCCCGTCTCCTCTGGCTCCTGGTAGTGCGGCGGAGACGGCTGTTTTGCATCGGCTAGAGCGGTCCTGATCTGGCTGAGGATAAGAGACGGCAGCCGGTTCCTGACGATACTGCTGACAAGGTGCCCCTTCTTACCGTGCCCGTCGAAAACTCCGGCGAATGCTTCGTCGTCGGTTCCATATCCCTGCTATGTAAGTGGAAAACCTTACAAATATATGTTTTTATTTTTCCGAACAGTTATAATACACACTTCATTTATAATATAGGGAGGGCGGTAAATATCGCTCATGGCTGGGATTTCGGTCGGCAATGGTTGTACCTGGTAGAGGATGCCGGCATCCTGGTTAAGCCCTTTGCTTCCTGTCCTCGAGTAGACGGACCCGATTGAGCCCTGAGCTCCATTAGGGAGAACGATCTGATTCCGCGCTTCGCAGTAGATGGCGTTCTGATGGAGGATGTTCTCCTTTTCGTTGCTCTCTGTGTGGACCACGGAGGAGACAGACGACAGGCACAGTCCCATTCTTCTCTTTCTTACCCTCTGTAAACCCAACACGTTATATGTCTCGTTTGATCTGCTTTGCCTTCTGATGGATGCACATAAACGGCTGCATCTTTGATTTATAGGTGGATCTATACCGATGCTGAGGAGTTTTCAAATGCAGTGTGTATCCCTGATGCAGAGTTAGTCTGGTCCCACATGTTTGACAAAATCAATATGTCGGCCGTTATTTGTCTAAAAATCATATTATAACCCAATAGTTAATGGAATTGAGAATAATATATTCCTACGGTTAACTTTACCAAAGGAGGCTTCATTTGTCACTAGAATGCAGAAGGATGCGTTATCTTGCTCTTCTTGTCGGATTATCCGTTGCATATATCTCGGAAAATGTGTGATGAAAAAGTCTCACGGGGCTGTCCATCAGAATTTAGTAGTTTTCTTGTAGTTCACGCCACTTTTATCTGTCATATAAGAAGAATGGGCAGAGTAATTCATTGATAAATTCATCAATCTTTGGGTCATATTGTTAGTTTTCAAACAATACAAGGATTATTTTAATGAATTAAAATAATATTATAATTCCCTTTTTTATATTAATTTAATTAAGGGTATATCAAATTTATAATATTTTAATATGAATGTTTTATGTTAATTTTTAGAGTAGTATTTGATATATTAGGATAGGCAATCATGATATTTTTAAAATATTTTTTTATCTTATTATTATTAATAACATATAGCTACACACATATATAATATAATATAATATAATATATTAAGTTATTTATTAATAAATTCGTATTATTATATTTCATACATAGATCCCGTATATCTATTAACAACATATATCATATTTTAAATTCAACCATAATGGATCTGTACTTACTGTCTAGTTTAAATCAAATTTTAATCTAGCTTTTACACGAGCACAATGATTATGGGGTGCCATAGAAAAGTTGGTCTGCTCAACTGGTCTCTAACCTTTGAGAAACATCCCCATGAGACCACCAAAAAGAAGTGGCCTAAAGTAATATGATAAGCTAGGATAATATTCTTCTGTGCCAACATGCTCTGTTCCCCCTTCCTTTCTTCGCCTTTCCTTTTGCCCAAGGTGTGATTTAGATAGATGATGGCATGGTGGGTTCTCGAGCAGTTGGAGCTCATTCGCCTTAAATTTGACCTGTCGGCAAATTGACCCATTAATCTTGAGTTGTTCCATCATTGCTCCCGTCCATCCAACTCGCCGAAAGCTTTTCATCTTTCTGCCGAACTTTTGCCTATTTGATTTATATATTTGATCATGCCACTTGCTTTAAAAGTAGTGATTATGACGGAAAGTTTTAAGTAGTTGAAATTTCATCCATGGTAAAATATACTGACTTCACACTTAATTCTTACTAAATAAATTAGGATATTTGCCTATAATATATATATATATATATATACACCACGTAATATTGTAATTAGTAAAGTAATCTTTGTATAAATTATTCATTTCAATTCAACGTTTTCCATTTTGTTTCATTTAAAAAAAATTCAAAAAAATTTAAAGAAATGTGCATCATGTTATAATTATAAAAGAACGTGGTGTAGTTTGGAACACATAAGATTCCCTAATAGGTAGGAGGGGAGCATGAGCTATTGAGATAAACTAATTTGGGTTGGATGATAGTTCGACCTAAGATATTAAATGAAGGATTGAATATTATATTTATTATGATAATGACTATTTTTATGGTAGTTATTAATCTATGTACTTATAAGGGGATCATGGAATATTATCATCCAACCTAAGATATTAAATGAAGGATTAAATATTATATTTATTATGATAATGACTATTTTTATGGTAGTTATTAATCTATGTACTTATAAGGGGATCATGGAATATTATATTTATTATGATAATGACTATTTTTATGGTAGCTATTAATCTATGTACTTATAAGGGGATCAACTTTAATTTACAAGTGTAAGATAAATCACACAACATGTTCTCTATCTAGGTGGTATAAGAGGATCAACTCTAATTTGCAAGTGTAAGATGAATCAGACATCATATTCTCTACATAGGTGGTATAAGATTCATGTTCCGGCCACAGAGATAAAACATGAGAAGGTTCATATTGAGGAGCTGCAAACAACTCACATCCACTTTAGAAGGCATTTTACTCGAAAGCTCACTAGGGCATGGAAGAAGAGAAATCTTTTGACATTAAAAATTAAGAGTTGATTATCTTTCAAGATTGTGAAAAAAACATAACTTTCACCCTAACACAATCAAACAAGTCAGAATAATATTAAGACTTAAAAACTGGGAGGAGGGTGAATCCAAGATCAAGAGAGGGTTCTATAACTTCTACTAAGAATTCTTTAGCAATGTTCCTGATGTACTAAAAGTTGTGAGTATAGAGAAAGTAAAACAAACGAATATTGAATTAGCCGTAAAATGAGTTGCACGTAGACCATACCAATAGTACATTTTATCAAAATTTTTGGGATCGTAGATGGACTAATAATATTAATATTATTATATTTTTCTTTGAGTCTAGTAGACTATTAGTATCCCTAAATAAGATAAATATTACACTTACCCTCAAAATTTTATACAGAGAAGAAATGTCCCGTTTAAATAAATATTACTATATAATTTTGTATATAATATTATCTCACAATTATATCTAATCATCTAAAATTTATAATAATTAGGATTAATTTCTATCACCAGAGTATTTTTTAGTTAACTATTACAAAACAAATTTTCAAAATGCACACTATGTCATAAAATAATTATGGGAATGTATAGTTACCTTTGATCTTATAATATTAAATCCGAGTACATTATCCCAAATTTATTTCTTAGAAATGGTCTTTTGAATTCTTTTTCTCCATATATTTTTAAAAAATATGTTAGAGAATGGGGCTAGTAACTTTCAATGACTATAAAAATTAATAATTGGGTCGTCCATGATCTTGATGTCAACTTAACTCAAAATGGATTGCCACATTCCAACCTAGTTTATCTGACTATATCTCCAAATAATCCGCCACTCCTCAAGATCCTATGATAATGAATATTTTTACCACTATAAACTTGACAGTGATAAAACTCATAATACAAAAATAACTTTATTAAAACATAAAAATATATTAAAATATAAAATCGCATAAATATTCATTTTTAGCATATCTATTATCTAAAAGTGGTTAAGGGAGGGGTGAGTTCATAACTAAGTGATTAGAGTTTGTCTAGCAACAATGCATCATGGTTATAACTTAGCATTACATTATAATATTTGTGGGGGATTTCCATTTATACGGTGGTGCACGAATTTAGAGATTTAGGTGTTGGGATTCTTGTTTTTAGCATTCAGGATCCAACATAACAATTCCACTCTATCAGAGAGGGATCACACAATCGTAGAACATAACTCCCTTTTGTTCCACTTGTGGCCTGAAACGCCTTTACCAATTATCTGTCTGTGAGGACCAAGGTGGCTATAACACCAAGAAAATCCCAATTCAAGAACTTGACTGAGTTGAACCGGGAAATGAGATCAAATCGAGAAAGTAAAACTAAACCGAGAAGTGAAATCGAACTAGAATGAGAGAAGGAATCAATTGATAGGCCAAGAAGAGTGGAGGGGGACCTAAGGGATCCTTAGGAATGTCTCGGAACGCGAGGTCAAAGATTGGAAAGAAACCAAGAGAAAACCAGCTTGATCTGGGTTCAGGCTAGGGGGAGTCACAAACCCCCCCAAATTTCTAAGGGCGTTAAATAAATCTGAATTGAGCGGTTCTTTTGTCCATTCAATAGAAAATTGAATACAAATTTTTAGGTATTTAATTTTCATATGAACCGGTAAAAAATGGGTGAATTAGGCAAAAAACTATTAAACCGACCAAAAAATTCACTAAAAACCGGTTTGCTACAGTGCAGACCAGTCGGCGTGTGACACCGGGCGCATGCACACATGGAGCACATGGCACACGCATACGCGACTACATGCATGTCGTCTTCCTTGCCCATGTCCTGACCCCAATTCACCTAGAAAACTCAATGAACCTCGTAAACAACCCGAATTTGATCGCTTGGGGAAATTAATTCATGAATAGAGCCACATGTTATGGATTAAGGTAAGAAGCTATGGATGAGTAGGCACGTACGTCTAGAATACGTCAATATAAGGCATGCATGTCCTCATTATAAACCTCGTTCTCTCGGAATTAGGAATCGGAAAGTGGAACCGAAAATCTTTGAGTGAAAACCGAGTATCTAAGTGAAACATAATGGGTAAAGAAGAGTCAAAACAAGAATTTGGGAAATTCCAAGTGGTCAGTAAATACCTAAAAATCATGAAAAAGAACCATTAAGTGAATTGAATGTGAAAACCGGATCAATTTAGGGTGAACCAGACCTGAATCAGATAGAATCATGAAGAACCGATTTAAAGATTCATTTTTCTAGGTGGCTTAAAAATATTAAATTGAGAAATTAAAGCCACCATTAGATAGGAAATGAATTTAGATGAAATTAGAAAATTTTAATTTTAAGAAAACCAGTCGAATTAGGCCTGAACCAATCGATTTTCAATTTTGGGTCACCGAACCCGGTCTGACTGAATTGGTCAACGGTCTAGCTGGTAAACAAGCCGCCCGCCAGGTCAGTGCTGTAACACTTTGTTTTTAGTAATTAGAAAAAAAATATACTAGCACTAATGCACTGGATCCGATTAGAACTTCAAAGTTAAGCGTGCTTGGAAGTATTAATGTTGCATCCCCTTAATAGTTGTTAAATCATATTTATTTTAGTAATCCAAAATTAAATAACATACCAACACTAATGTACCGGATCTTATCAAAACTCCAAGGTTAAACTCCTCGAAAGTATTCATGTTGTATCCCCTCAATAGTTGTCAAACAATATTTTTTTTAGTAATCCAAATTTAAATAATATACCAGCACTAATGCACTGGATCCTATCAAAACTATAAGGTTAAGCATGTTTGGGCGAGACCTTCTCAGAATTATTCATGTTGCACCCCCTCAATAGTTATCAAATCATATTTGTTTTAGTAACCTAAAATTAAAATAACATATCATCACTAATGCACTGTATCCTATGAAAACTCTAAGGTTAAGCGTGCTTGGGTGAGAGTAGTGTTAGGATGGGTGACCTCAGCGTGCTTGGACAAGACTAGTGTTGGAAGTAATCATATTGTATCCCCTCAATAGTTATCAAAATTTTGAAGTTAAGCGTGGAAGGTTTGTAACCCGAAATTTCGATAAAAAATATCTTATCAAATTATATTATAAGTTTAAAATTCAATTGATATAATTGAAATAAATAAAATAAAAAGTGTTGTTTTGACCAAAATAAATAAATAATTAGTAAATTACTTTAGGTGAAAATAATGAGATAAATATATATTTTTTAGTATTAATCCTACCTCCCTACCGTTAATATCATAAATTAATACCTATATTAATTATTGGAATTAATACCCATAATTTAATACCTATATTTAATTATATGCCTATCAATTTCCCAAGAATAATGACAATATTAATACTGTAGTAATAAATCTTTCCCATTTATTACACAATTCTACTCCTATATAAAGAGCTCATCCTCATTCATTCTACTCCCTCAATAGTTATCAAAATTTTGAAGTTAAGGTGGAAGGTTTGTAACCCGAAATTTCGGTAAAAAATATCTTATCAAATTATATTATAAGTTTAAAATTCAATTGATATAATTGGAATAAATAAAATAAAAAGTGTTGTTTTGACCAAAATAAATAAATAATTAGAAAATTACTTTAGGTGAAAATAATGAGATAAATATATATTTTTTAGTATTAATCATACGTCCCTACCATTAATATCATAAATTAATACCTATATTTAATTATATTCCTATCAATTTCCCAAGAATAATGACAACATTAATACTGTAGTAATAAATCTTTCCCATTTATTACACAATTCTACTCCTATATAAAGAGCTCATCCTCATTCATTCTCCTCACACCTAAAAAACTCCTCTCTCTCTAATACTCCATTATGGTAAAACTCGAACCAGAGCTTCGACTTGGCATTTTTCTTAACCTAAGAAGGAGAGGTCGGACTCTTTAGACTCCGTGGAAGTCAACTATCTGATAGTAACCTCCATTCGATTTAAGGATTTCCTAAGAAGCTGCCTTGTTTCGGCCTACCTAAAATTGGTCGATTTCAGCCCTCCTCTAGCCAAACCAAGCCCTCCCAACATCCCCACAACCCTTATACAACCTCAACAATGTTGAAAGGTCAATAATAGGAATTCTTGATCCTAGAAGATACTTTAGAAAGAGAGCTACCTTTCCCAATAGAAAGCTCGGACTGTTGCACCTCCGACAGGACAAGTGTGATCGGAATGCCAGTAAGAGAAAGATCGCGTCAACTTGGAAAACCAACTGTGGACGAACATGTCACATTTAACAGGTGAGTGGGCTAAACTATACTTCATACCCAGTTGGGATGATAAATACTTTTATTTAAGAAAAACCTACTTACCAGTGGTGAGTGGGCTAATTTACACTTAATACTCGGTTGGGATGATGAGCACTTTTATTTAATGAAAACCTACTTACCGGTTGTGAGTGGGACTTTTAACATCATACCCAGTTGGGGTGATGAGCAAATTAAGCTAAAAAAAACTATTTATTGGTTGTGAGTGAGATTTTATATCATACCCGGTTGGGAATGATAAATACCTCGAAATGAAAACACACTATTTAGTGGTATTTTAAACATCACAACTTAAAGAAGTGATGTGAAAATCACACGAAAAAACTACTTACCGGTTGTAAGTAGATCATACCCGGTTGGTATGATGAAACTTCTTCGAAGGAAGTGAAAAACTCGTTCATCAGTTATGAGCGGAGATGTCCTCATACTCGGTTGGTATGATGGACAGTTGAAAACATATTTTGTCGGAAGTGCTCTCCCTTGGATGTGTGCCAATGCTTAAACGATTTGGGAGACCTTCTTGACGGGAACTCGAATAGCTCTTATAGGTCAGGGGCCTCGATTTTGGAACTTGGGGGCTATTATACTCAGTTTTGAAAATCTCAAACAGTGGGCCATAGGCCAGTGAGCACGAGCAGGAGCTTGTAAAAAAACATGAGATATGTGCCATAAAACTTTAATAAATGAATTATTTGGCCATGGTACCAAGACAGGACCGACATACTCAGTCAACTAGCGGCAGTGCGACATGACAGGTTGACAAACCAGTCAAGACAAATAGTTGCAGGTTGAGTTGAGGGTCAGGGCCGTTGGACCAGTGGCACCACGGATTATATGGCATGATAAGAAAATACTGATTGTGCATGCATGATGATTACGGGACCATCAAGACTCCTAAGATAGGACAAATCTTCATGGGCTTATCATTTCTGAAGCCAGTTGAAGGGTGACCGAATCTGTAGATAATTACAAAGGATGTAGCAAGGGTTGTTGATTTGTAAATAGTTTGAAGGGGAATCCCATATTTCCCCTTCTCTAGGAGCTTTCTTAGGAAGGGTACTGCCACCTAGAGCCAGCGGTTTGAGCCCTGGCACCAACACGCCCAGTACTACTAGCTAGATCATTATAGGGGTTGTCCCTGGCACAAAAATGGGGCTCTGATAGAAGGTAAACCTTCCAAGATACACTTAGCACACCAAACAACTAGGCAGATCTGAGTTTATCCTTGCCATCTGCAAGGCCTTTCACCATGCTCGAGCTATTAGTTGCACCCAAAGTACTCTGACAGCGTGTGGGTGTTGTAAATGATGAATCTGTTTATGGCACATAGTTGATTAATGTTGCAGGTCTCCAAACTTTTATCTCCTGAAAGGCTGACTGTATGTTAGCACATTGGGCAGGGAGAAGGGCGAAAACAAATTCTGGTATGGATTTGATGTTCTTGATGAGTGGGCCTCGTTGGAGCACGTACTTGATCCAGGCTAACTCGGTCCTTTTACACACAAGACCGGTGCAAGCAACATGTACAATGAGTGCTCTCCAGGTCAAAAATCACTTGCAGATATCATTCAAACCAAGGGGTTGATCCATAAGCTGCATGGTGATGAGATGGAGTCCAATCTAACTGGTTAAAAGTGTGCATCTCTATCAAGAAATCACAAGATGTTGAGTCACGTGCATAGGGTTCTTGTAAAGGAGGCTTATGAGACATGGACTCAAAAGGTCTGGTTCGATATACTGATCTTGTGGTGGGACGAGGAAGATGATAGAGAGGGACACGACAGTTTGGTCGGCAATGAATTACATGGCTTCAACTTTCTTTCATTTTAACAGGTGAGTCAAACATAATTTATTATGTATATATATAATATATATTGCTTGAAAAATGAGAATATTCAATTAAAATCTATAAATTATTAATGTTGAAAATTAAAAAATATTATATATACAAATTTAATAATATGTTATTATTATTATTATTATTAATTTTCCAACTATATACTCATTTGGTCGGCCCATTTAATAATACTATATAGTTTCAACATTTAGATGGCATGTGTACGTGTATATGTTTTTGTTGTGATAGGACTGACGAATTCTACTTTAAGAAATACTGCACACTCTACTTCACACCTAAAAAATAGTGTATATATATATAGTCTCAAATGTGCATTAGTTATAAGTGAGTGAATGATCCTAAGCAGGTGTTGCAGCTTGGCATGGCATGGCAAGAAGAAGAAGAAAACATTCTGCATCATAAAATTTTCAACGAGAAAATACGTGGAAGAAAGAAACACACAATGATGAGTAAAATTACTGAGAAAAAAGTGGGAAATGTGTCAACTTTAGAACATTTTAATCCAGCGTAAGATTCGGTCCACGCGGAGAACGAACGAATGACCATCAAGAATACCTCCCTAACTTTAGGAGTCCAAAGGGATGAAAGACAGGGGACCACCCTAGGAGTCATAACTCTAACTGAGGATTTCAAACCCACCTCAGAGAGAGTTCCTCAAAATTCTAGCATAGAGCTTCCTTTCCTTTCTTTTAACCATCTCCCTTAGAGGGAAGAGGTCCCCAAGTGTACTCTATTCAATTCCCAAGAAATAAGATTTCAGATTCCCATAAAATTTTGTTACCCTGACTCATAATGAGTCCAATTAAAATCTCATGCCCTAGGACAAATAAGCAACGAGATGGACAAACCTAATAGGGACAAATAAGGCCTTTAAAAGAGGTCAAGGTACTCCGACCACCCCGAAAGAGGCAAGCTTAGGTAAGAGGACCATGCATAGAGCTAAACTCAAATAATGGGCGAATGAGGAGACAACAACAAAGGAGACGACAACCCCATTTGGGATAGGTGGGGTAACCATAACTAGGAAATAAAGGAAATAATTTTCGAGGAGAGAAGAACCTTGGAAGATGTATGCCCACTAACTAAAGAATGATGTACCTCAAGACTAGTCTCTAATCCCACCTACTTAAGGAAACCTAGGATCGGATGACAAGGCATGATCGGGAGTGCGCAAAACAAGGACGAGAACCAGAAGTTCCTCAGGTAGAAACATGAAGTTAAGGATGGAAGAGTGTAACCTGCTTTGGAAAAAAAATAGAGGAGCCAAGTAGGGTTACAAACCCACCTAGCGAAAATAGACACCTAGTAACCATGGATAACCAAAGGAGACTAAAACGACACCCTAAGAAGGACTGAAAGGGTAGTGATAACCACACCCTAAAATAGGTGATAGGATGGTCATTAAGGACAAGTGAACTCGAGAGACAATTGTCTCGATGCAATTGGATAAAGAGGGCAATAGGAACAAGGTGGTTGAATAAACTAACCCTCGTGAGAATCACAGATTTAAACCCCGACGAGGAGGGAAAGGTAAAAAGGGGGAAACATCGGAAGAGAAGGATGAAGGGAATCCTTAGAATGATCCATGGCCAAAAGGAATTGGCAACCACTCTCGAGCCACAAGAAGGTCTAAGTAAACCTTTTATGAGGTGATTAGGAGACCTCGACACAAAGAGGATTTGGACTTTCAAAGGAATCTTGTTATAATTACAAGTAGGAATAAGGAAAGGGTACAAAGGAAGTGTAAGCAGAAAAGGACGACATCAAGGGATGTCACAAAATTGATTAAAGGTCTCATACCCTCAAAGGGCGAACGCAAAGGGGAAGTATTCCCAAAGCCCGAGGAGTGAAGTGAAACCTAAGGAGCGGATAATAGGATAGTAAACTCAGGTAATACCGTAAAAAGTGGGAATGGGTGGAATACCCATAATAAGAAAAAATTAGGAAGGGAGATCCGAAAAATATTGGAGAGCGTGCCCTTCAATTAGGAAGTGATCAAAGGAAAACCTTCAAGAAATGATGAGAAGGATAAACGCATGACTCAAAGGATGGAAAATCTCGACTTCAAGGTACAAGAGTAGAGGATAAAACTGAAACCCGAGAACATGAGTACGAGATGCTCGAACAAACATCGAGCTAAAGGTTTCAATAATCAGAGAAACAAATAGACCCGAAGATGATTGGACATTCTGGAACTCCCAACTTTGAACAAAAGCCTCGGAAGGAAAGGTCTGACCCCAAACGGCGGGAAGCATTGGACCTAAGAAATTACTTGGACACGGGGGTAAGACGAGTCAAAGGAACTAAGTCCAAGGGAGTAATGAAGGAGTAGATAGAGTAGTAAGATGTCAAATCAAACCCCAAGTCAACTACAAGAGAATTCATTCCCCATGTAAAGGATGGACGGTTAAGTTTTGAGGAAAAAACTCCTAAAAGGAGGGGAGAGTTGTGAAACCCATCCCCCGGACCAAGTAAACCGGGGAAAAAACTGGCCGTTTTGAGAAAACCGAGTCGAAAAAGGGACGAAAATGATAAATACGAGTTAAAATGGGAAATTGGAAAATTCCAAGTGATAAAAATTCACAAAAATCATGGGGAAGAACCATGAAGTGAATTGGATAGGAGAACTGGACCAGTTCAGGTTGAACTGGACCTGAACCAGACTGAATCAGATTGAACCATAGTGAACCGGTTCAATGATTCATTTTTCTAGGTGGCTTAAAAATGTCAATTTGAGAGATGCCACCATTAGATAGAAAATAAATTTAGAAAATTTTTAAATTTCAGAAAACTGGTCGAATCGGACCTAAACCGGCCGATTTTCGAATTCGAGTCATCGAACTCAGTCAGACCGGACCGACCAATGAACCAGACCGGTCAATAGTCAACGGAGCCAATTAGCAACCACGCAAGCACGAGCAACCAATGGGAGGCTACTGAGTTGGACCTTCACATCAGAAAAACTAGTCAATCACAACATGCCACGTGGCACACCTATCACACCTTCACGTCATTCTCTTCAACCTCCAGCTGCTGACAGAGAGAATAGAGAAGAGAGAGAGGCTGAAAAAGATGAAGTCTCCGGCAACTCGAAAATCTCTTCGGTCAGGTCGCTGGCGACTAAGTCGGAGGTCGAGTCTCTCGCCGGCCGGTAGCTTGAATAGTTGTCGAACTCCCTATATAAAGAGCACCCCTCATTCGTTCTTAGCACCCTACAATCGATTGAAGAATAAGTACTCAGTTTTCTAATGAGCAGCAAACTAGAGCTCTGACATCGGGGTTTTTCTCTACCTCTGAAGTTGCATTCGGTGCTATTAGAACCGGGAGGAAATCCTCTACATGTCTACACACTCCCTTCATCCCGAGAACCACCATAGAAGAGCAGGAAGCTCAAAAAGTAATGCCGCTCCTCGGCTATCAACAGCCCGAGCTGCCTGAGCTCAAGTCGAGCCATTCCCAAGCCAATTCCAGCCAAACCAAGCCTCTCAAACTCCACCTAGAGGTGCCAGGACCTTCCCTCGAACTAATACGGTAAGCCCCTCCGTCGCCCCTTCGTCGAAAAATACTATTCATGGCACATTTCTCTGAAAATTGAAACTAAGAAATTTACACTGCTCAGGCCACCAATTGAGGTGCAGTTTGATCCATGGAGAATCCCTAGGAGGAGAGCAATTCAAAGAAAGCAAGAGCTCTGGTCGTCGGGCCTTCACCAATAAGATATCGAAGCTTTCTCTCTCTAGATATAATTTTCCAGTGAAGCTCTGTTTGAGCTCATTTTCAGGCCAAATCAGGCGGTTCAAAACTTGAAATGACGAGAAAAATATAGAGAAGATGATTCAAATCAAGAATGAGGCAATTAACCAAGTTTTGGGGGTCAATTGAATGAAATTGTGATTTGGGAACCAAATTGCAATTTTTGAGAAATTGGGTAATTTGAAGATTTTTGGAAAAATTGGGGTATGAATTGCAATTTAAGGAAATTTGGGGCATTTTCATGAAATTAACTCCCAATTGGGGCCCAATTGGGAAATTGGATGAAATGGAGGGCCAATTGACAATTTTTAAAAGTTCAAGGACCAATTGGTAATTTTTAGGAAATTAGGGACAAATTGGTAATTTTAGGAAAATTGAGGACCAATTTGTAATTTTGGAAAATTCAAGGACCTGTGAGGAAAAATCGGAAGTCCCAGGGACCTAAATAAAAAATAAGTTGAGCATTAGGGACCTAATATCAAAATTTATAAAATTTAGGGACTTAATCGCAATAAGGCATAAATCAAGGACCCATATGCAAATATATGGAAGTAAGAGGTCTTTTATGCCAAACCATCCTGATGCGAATACTCGAACCATATTGGCACGAGTCATATGAGTATAAGTGCCAAGGAGTACATTGAAGATTGGAAATCCAGTGGGATCGAATCCGTCACGATACCGAGTGAGTGGGATTTTTAGCATTATACTCGGTTGGGGGTGATGAGAACCATTCTAAAGTTTGAAAAATTATTTTTCCAAGAATGGTCTCCCATGATTGTGTGAAACTGCTTAAATATTTTGGGAAATGTTCCTGATGGGAGCTAGAATCACTTTGATAGGCTCGAAGCCTCGAATTTGAAAATGATAGGGCTGAAGGCCCAGTTTTGGAAAACTCGTGAAGTGGGCCCAAGGCCAGTGTGCACGGGTTGGACCCGTAGATAAACATGAATTATAAAAACCACGAAAACTCTTAGAAAGACTGGAATTATTGTGTGATTTGTCATGAGGCCAAGATAAGGCTGACAAGACTCGATGGGCTAGTGGTAATGTGCCCAGACCAGGTTGACGGGTCAGTCAAGGCAAACTGTTGCAGGCCAGGTCGAGTGTCGGGTTCATTGGACCATTAGCACCAAAGAGCATGGTTAATGGATCAAAACTATTATGTGCATGCATGAGGAATCGTGGAGCATCTATACACCCAAGAGGGGTAGTTGATGGGTCCCAAGGGCTATTGGATGACCCAAAGGTGCACATAAGGGCGATCTGTCATTAAGCTCTAATAGCTTCCTACGCACTGAGACTGAAGTTGAAGGGAAAATGAGGTCTCGTCCCACAAATTGGACATGATGAAGCACTGAGATCGAGGTAGGAGGGGAAATGAGGTCTTGAGACCGAGGCTAGAGGGGAAATGAGGTCTCGTCCCACCAAGCAGACATGATGAGGGTTTGAGGGTCGAACTATTGATGTACTCAAACTTAGGTGGACGGTAAATGCACTCCAGTATACAAGTGGAATAGTGGGGGAGTATTCTACCAATGTGTGATCCATTTCTATGATAGAAAGGGCAGGTGAATGTTTGCCGAAATGCCTCCCAAGTAAGGGGAAGGGCTCAAGAAGAGATGAACTCGTATTACAATAAACTAAAAGTTTAAAACATTTTGATGGACTGGTTGTTTTGAAAACTCACTTCCCAACCCCCGTTTACTGAGTTGTAGAAACTCACCCCCTCCCATTAAACTTTTTTCATGAGAAACACCTCACCACGACGAGCCGAGACTAGAAGAGAAATCTAAGGGTACTAGGTAACTTTTACTTCGATGCTTTGTAAACTTTGTTATGGAAAATAGGTGCACTTCAACGCCTTTATCTTCCTTGGTCTATTTGGTAGAAATACTAAATTTACATGAGGAAGGGTGACAGATTGATCAAGATACTCCGACCAAACCGTGGGTGTTGGGCGAAGCAGGGTAACCCGGATCAACTATCAGGCGAAGAAGACAACACGTGTGTGCGTGACCGCACATGCAGCGTATGAATGCGCCTAGCTTCCCTACTGATCGGTTCGACACTGTAACGAATCGGTTTATGGCAAATTTTTTGGTCGGTTCAGCAATTTTTGGCCCGGTGCACTCTCTTTCATGGCTGTTCTTGAGAAAATAATAATAGCTAAAATTTCTAGATTTAATTTTCTATTGAATAGATTCAAGAACCGCTCAATTTGAATTTATTTTAACCCATTAAAACTTCAGGTGGGGTTGTGACTCCATCTAGTTTGAATATATTTCGATCTGGTTCTCTCCCGTTCTTCTACCAATCCTTGATTTCGAGTCCCATAACCATCTAAGAATTTTTTCTGACACTTTTTCATCTCTCCTTGACCTCATTTTTCCTTTCAGTTCAATTTAATTCCCCTTTACCCATGAGTTTTGGTTTGATATGAGTTTCTAGTTCGGTTTGTCCCGTTTATAAATTCAAGATTTCCTTATTTTTATAGAAAAACTATGAGAAATATGTTATTTTTTGAAGTAATTGAACTAAGATTCTAACTTATTAAAAGAAAAGTAAATCCCGATATTTTTAAAATAACAAGCTAAGGTCCGAATGTAACAAGAAAGAGAGAGAGCTCGATATTTTTTGAAAGAACAAACTAACATTCTAAAATTATTAAAAAAAAATAGTTGTGCCCAACGAATTTTTGAAATAATGGACATATCCAATCATTTTATAAATTATGAGTAAATTTTTAAATACGAAATGAGCATAGAATGAATTTGCAAATGTTTATATTTTTGCAACGTGATAATGCCCGTTTCACAAAATCTACGCGCGATTTAGGTAGAGTCGAGATTCCGTTCATGAAAATAATTAATTTTTTCGATACTATGGCACGCTATAAAGAGAGGTGAATTAGTAATATAACATCTAACCGAGTTAGTGATTGGAAAGATTTTCATTGGCGAGGAAGATGGACATAGATTTTCTTTTATATTGGAATATGATTGTTTAACGGTTACTAAAACTATTTTTTTTACAAAATTTGACTTTACAACTTGCTTGAGGTATAGTTGATAAACTTCCCGTTATCGAATCAATAGTTAGTACTAATGATAGACTTTCAATTAAGAAAACTGATTTTTATTTAAAAACCTAAAATTTCGTTATTTTTTAATAGTTAGTACCAATGATAGACTTTCAACTAAGAAAACTGATTTTTATATAAAAACCTAAATTTTGGATTAATATTTGTATTTAAGATAATTTATGGAAAGTCTGCTTGTAATGGATGACTGATTTCGAACTAAGAAACTATTGAGAATTATTGGATTAGCACATGTGATTAAACTTAATTTTTAATTTTGGAAAAATAACTCTACAGCCTTGTAGTAAAAAATTGAGGTTAAAACAAGCATTCACGTGAGAATTCGTATTTACTGAACTTTTGATCTCGTGTGTTTCTAATACTCTTTCAAAGTAAAACGCAATGAAATAAAATCTAAGTTTACACTCCCTAGGCTTAGGCAAACTGTTGATTTATCTCTTATTTTCAGATATCATCACACCAGCTCTTAAATAATTTTAGACAACTCAACTCATTGAATACATTGGCATGAGTGCATCTGATCTCATATTCAACTTTTAGAAATCATGGAAAATAATGAACATTACATTCGACTTTTTTTATTTATATAAACGCAATAACTAGACGTTTAAGAGTCCCAAATTGGACCAAATGCAGGGATTCCAGCTGATTTGCAAGCGTTCACCACATCCCTACTCCCCTCTGGATTGCTTGTGACAATCACCACCTCAGCTCCCAATTTCTTGGCCGCCTCTATGCTCATCTCGGACACATTCGGAAGTCCATGAACTGCCGTGTCATGCACTATAACCTTGTCCCTGGGATGTCGGCTCACCATACCCTTGATCTCTGATCCAAAGTTTTGCTCCACCCCTTTTGCCACCCAAAGCAAACACACGTCCGCTCTGCAAGGTTGGAGGAGGAAGGAGAGGAACACACAGATCCCTGATCCTGTTGCCACAAGGAGTACCCGGTCATACATGTTCACAAGGTAGGGAAGTCCGGCGAAGTGGACCTGCCGGACCCAAAGGTGGCTAGGTGGGTTGATAACTAATGACTTGGTGAAGTCCCCAACTGCACCGGCAAGCATCATGTGCTCGCTCTTTCCATCGGAGATGATCCCGAATGCATGCCACTCCGACAATGGGGAAGGACTGATCCTGCCAAGGATGCCAGCTTTCACACCGCCATGGAATTTGATCAATGCCGCATGACCCGAAGAAGATGTTACTCGAACTGCTACACGTCGTACAGTCAACCATGGCATGATGATCAAAACTGTTATCGCCGCCGTGAACCAGAATTCTTGTCGTCTAACAAGCCTTGACCCAATGTGGTTTGAGTAAGAACTTGTCATTGGATCATATGAGATAGTGAGGATGACAAATGCCCAAAGGAGGGCTAGCGCGCTCCACCCGGCGAATCTGTGAATCCTCTCAAACACGTTGTGGTGGAGATGACGAATGAGAGGAAACGCCGCCAAGGAAGATAAGCAGACGAGTCCAAGGATTGTGGAAGCAACTACAATTATCGCGGTAGATGTGTTATCTCGACCCTTTAGGGTTAGGACCAAGGCATAGATGAGCCATGCGATGGAGGATATTCCACATTCACTGTGAATTCCGCCAAGACTCTGGAGGAGAGACGTGGCGGTAGTCTTTATGCAGACGGGCACCCATGAGTGGCCGAGGATCTTGACCGCCAGCCAGAAGACGAGACGCAAGGCGGCCTCGCTTCTACAGAGCGTCAGAGCAAATATGTTTGCGATGGAAAAGAGGGTAGCATTGTTCCTCGCATAAGGGAAGTGTCCTGTTGCTGCGAGGACCAATCCCAAAATGTTTAGGAAAAGGCATACAACGAAGAGACGTTTGTAGACGGTAAAGAGGCCTTGATCAAGCAATATGATTGACAACCTCGACTCCTGCTTCCGAGATGGAGCAGGCTTTGAGGGTTGCTCACGCTTGTTAGCAGAATACACCATTGCACTTTGCTTATCACCATTTTCCTTCTCAGCCCTACCTCCTCTAAGGTCGACAAGGGGGTGTCATGCACATCCTCCTCATCGTCGTCATCATCATCATCAACATCAAGATCACTGAAGTGGCTGCTAGCTCTACTCACTGACCTTTGGATCGTTGAGGGAACCACTCGTGATGAGCTCCCTCTTGACCACGGGAGCCATACTCGCTTGCTTTCAGAACCTTCGAGGCATGTTGGTTTGCTGATTGTGAATGGCTCCGCATGAGGTTTGATCTCGAAGGACACGCCTCGGCAACTTGAGAACCGAACTGGGCTTTGGTCCATTTTTGAACTCAGAGAGAGATAAACACAATTGACTGTGTTTGTGTGATATGCGAGTGTGGTGAGAGACGTTGGCTTTCTTCTCCTTTTATAATGAGATTCAGCCGTTCAGGGGGGCAGGGAAGTCATAAGGAATTTAGAACGTCGTGTCATGCTGCATAGCCCTATCTGAACTCACAATGGGTAGCAAAATGTAATAGTGAGTATGGTATTAGTCACTCAATATATAAGTTTTAGATTTTAGTGTGTTATGAATATATATATATATATTGTTTTCCCTATTTTAATTGCAGTTTAGTGTGCTTCTCTTACAAGTGGATATTTTTCTCTATAATCAAACACATTCCTAGTAGGTTGCTGGTAATGTTATATGATTTAATTGTCTTTTAAGAGATGAATCTCATGATGAATAGTCATATCTCATTTTTATATATTTAAAATATTTTTTTAAGATTGATCTTCACTCAAATATATTTGCTTAGAAATTAGGAAAATCCAATGTTCATGGTAGATGAATAGATCACTTAATTGAAAGAAATTCTAAAATGTGTGATAGATGGTCATCTTTGGTGTTGAGGTCAAAATTAGGAATGATCACAAAATCACTAGTGTTTGAATTTAGAGGGGTAGAATCATGACAATGCTTGTCATAGAATGTCAAGGAACGGGAGAGTACATTCATTTTTTAGGTCATTGCACTCTCCTTGTTATACTTGTGAATTTCTGAACTTACGACCGCTTCAAATTTGGATTCTTTTGTCAACTATTCTCCTTCTCAATTATTCTCCTTTGTCAACAGAATTATTTTTGTGGATTTCTTAACTTACGACTGCCTCAAACTTGGATTCTTTTGTCAACTATTCTCCTTCTCAATTTTTTGCAAAGTATTTCGGCCAAAAAATCTTACTTACAAAATATAGAATTCCATAACTCTTGCCTCAGTTCGATGCCATGAGTTACAGGGAATAGTAGGAGCAATATCTTCTTCGTGTGGCTCTGATGTACGCCTAGATATACACCACGTGAAGACCATGGTGAACGGGCACCACCAAGCTACCACTGCCGGTGTTGGGTCATGGAAATATGATGAGAGTATTGACTTAATATGGGATATCTCATTAAGATATTTATGTATTCATGCAGGTGCTTATGTTAGACATCCCTTAGAATGAAAGAAGCTTTGTCTTAAGCAGCAACCTCTCCCACTTTCCATGGAGATATAAAAGTCCATGACAGACATTCAATGTTTGACGGCCATATTCTCTTGTTGGTGAATTATGGGGACCAATTGTGAAGGATGCAAAAGTATGCCTATCTAAATGGAAACTTCCGCCCAATTATTTGATTCATTAATTTTGAATTGACCAATGATGCCATATAGAAATATTGACTTCAACTTACAATTACTTGCTGATAAAATGATGTTTTTCAGATATATATTAAAATAAAAAAAATCAATTTCTAATAGGTAGGATTCAAGTGTGGAAAATTCAATATATGTACGACCAAGAAGGTTCTTCTCCCTTAATTATATAATCTTAAATATAAAAGATGAAATAGATTAAGAGAAGATTTTGATAGATATGGTTAGTTATAGATATAAATATAATGAATTATATATTTTAATAATAAAATAAATATAAAATTAAATTATTATTATTATATAATTTTAACTCTTTAAAACAATATCACGACAACCTAAAATTATTGTTTTAGTTAAATTAAGTTGTAACATATAAGTATCATGAAAAATCACTCCATATTTTATCGAATTTTAAGGAATATACTTTACTACCATATTTCTTTGCACAATACTTTAATACCATATTAAATTTAAAAGATAAGATAGATAAAGTGTAAATATAGTGAGGGATAGAAGTGGTTATTCATATCTCTAAATCAATAAAAGTAATATAATTTTATTAATAAATGATTCAATTAATTATATAAATGATTTATAAGTCTATTATAATATAAATATAAAAAATAAATAATTTAATAATATTATGATAAATTTATATTAAATATTCTAACTAAAATAGAAGAATAATAACCTAATATATTTTCTCTATATATTTATTATCCTTGAAATACTTTAGAGATCTTGTGCACACATGAAATTTTCTTTTCAATGTAAGTGCACCCTCAAAATATTCACGAATTCTTGAACATTTCTCTCCAATTTGTTGTCCATTGAATTCCAGATATTACTGTTTTTGTTCAGTTACGTGATCTTGGATGGAAATATCTTCGCAGTATATCCATGTCTAATACCGATGAAGTCCTTTCAAGTATTTCAAAGGAACTATTGTACACCTACAAATCTGTCAAATTTAACTTGCCTGGTTATTCTCTGCAAGGGCTGACTTACTAAAGTTTGAGGGATTCACGGAGCAGTTGAAAGTCAAAGAAAATGACTAGCAGAAGCTTGGGAATAGCTTCAAAGTCATTTGTAAGAAGCTGGAGATAATATGATCATCTAGGATGTATACATAGTAGTGATGCCACCTTCTACGAGTGAGAACAAACTTTGTATGTGAGAGGAATTCGCAAAAATCTTGTGCCCCTGGTAGATTTCTCCATAATTTATTTGGACAAAATTCTAAAGGCGAGAGTGTCAATTGCCATACTTGAGGGTCATAATTGCGACCATGAAGGCCATAAAATGTCAAGCAAAGGCGAGGACAAATACCCATACCTATGGATACGAAAATTTCTTGAAGGAAAAAAATAAGGAAAAAATCTCGAGGATTTATTCTCTTTTGACCTCCTCAAACATGATTTTTTGTTTATTTACAGAATATTATTTACAGAATATTGCATTTGATTATTCCTGTCATAGTTAGTTCGATGCCATGAGCTCCAGGGAATGGGTTGGAGTAGAAGCACTATCTATCTTCTTCTCTGTAAATTGGAGTTCCGCTGATGATGGGGAATGACGTCATCATTAAACTACCAAGTAAGCTGTTAGGTCACATTATAATATTAAGGGTTAATAAATGTTGGATAATTCAATATTATTATCATAAATTCAGTTTATGTATGATATCACGAGACTCAATACCTTTGGCCTATTAATTTTTTATAAACCTGATGTAAGTAATTTTTACAAAAAAAAAAATAAAATCATGAAATTTTCATAAAAATAATAAAGTGCATACTAGTCTAAAATAGGCAAAAAGGCCATTCCAAAATTTGATGTAATGGTGAAAGATAATATTTAAATGGGGGCGAACTTTCATTTTTATACAAAATTTAATGGTAAATATAAACGAATATTACAACATATTTTTTTTATTATTTTTTAACATTAAAAAAAAGGAAAAAACATTAAAAAAAATAATTGAATAGACTCCATGGCATAATTAAGAAATGATAAGTTAACTAATTTATTATACACTTTAATATCTTATTTTTATTATTTTTCTATATTCATGAGTTTATTATTGTAATTGAATAAAAATAGCCTATATAATTGGCAAGAAAAAAAAATTCAATTCTAAATAATAAAATATATTGCAATATTATGACACTCTAATATCAATGATACAAATAAATAAAGTCAAGCTCATCTATGGTAGATACAACAAGTTATCTAAGCCATTTATATTAAGAAATATTGTCTTCACAATAACCATACTTCATTTTAACTGCCCGCCATGAACCAAGAGCTACTAAATATTTCACATCACACCAAGATAGTGCAGAGATTTTACTCCTGCTTAAGAAGAGTAATGACTCTCCTACTCCTAAAAGGTACCAAATAGGTACCAAATGGTTGCAACCAATCATTCCAGAGCCTCAATTTCGGTAGGTGAGAACTCCTCTAATCCATAGGAAGTGCCAACAAATTGTCTCATATTTCCCATGGAAGTCTTTGAAGTGTTGACACTTCACTCTCCAACAAACAATGGTTGTGGTGGCTGGCTTCAATTAGACACATAGGGGACATGAAGTGTCACACCCCAACTCGATTACCTAGGTGACCAATAGCAACTCGTCACATCCTATCGATACTATAATGATAGTTACTTTCTCCCTTGTAGTACCGACAATATGAATGCTCATAATAAACACATATATCACATTTTCCACAGTAAGATAAAACTTCTTTCATAAATCATGTATTGAAAGACTTGTACAAAAAACCCATTAATAACAAACAACTAATAAGTAATAAAAAATCTTTGTGCGCATACTTCGAGATGTACACCTCAAAGTCCCACGAATGGTATGAGTAATGTCTGACTCTGTAGAATTACACAAACCTCTGCTATCATCTATGGTGGTCTGGGGAGGGGGTGAACTCACAATTCAGTGAATGAGGTTACTAACCCTAACCTCTACTCAAAATATTTAACATAGAGAGTTTTATAAGTTTTACCACATACTGTTCACATATTCTCTAAGTTTTAAAACCCTTTAATTAGGGTGTGCCCATTTTTTAGGATTTAACATAAGGCTCCAATTCACAACACATGTGAAAGCCAAGCAACAACATGTCAAATAAAAAACATGGCTCGACCATGCTATAGAAGGTCATTCAATCGACCATTCAAGTTCAACAAGGATGTGTGCATACTTGTGCGCACCCTCTTAACTCTACACAAGAACTACCCTCGATCGGATCCATGAGTGTTACATTGGGATTTCCTAAAATAAAAAATCTAAATCGATAATGCAAAACCGAATTGGGAGTGGAAATCAAACCAGCGGGAGAATCAATTTGAATCCAAAACTTTGAAGACTGATGAGTGCCCTAAATTTACCTTGATTGAACTTTGTCTAGTCAAGAATCAAGGACCAAAAGAAGTTTATTAGAGAACCGACTCAAATTGGGATTGAACCATCTTATATGAGAATATAATGATTTTTTCACAGATTCTCAAAAATAGGAAAAATGGAATTCTTGGCTCTAGACCATAGGGAATTTGCCATGCCCAACCTGGTTTGGTCAAATCCCCGTGAGCAATCCGTCGCTCCCTTGGTTCAAGAGGGGTTTCCCTCTTCTCTTAGACAAGAGGAGCCATGCGTAATTTCTAATCTTGTTCCCTATAATAGCATTAATCAAAACTAAATTAAGCATCCCCTTAAGCATACCTGACTTAGGGTTCAATTCTCAATGCTCTCTCGGTTGATCTCCTTTTTCATGAAAAAAAGAATAAGGGGATGGGGTGAGTTTCTACAACTTAGTGAGCAGGTGTTGGGAGTAGGCTTTAAAAAAATACTTAGTTTATCGAAATCTTTAGCATACCGTTCTTTAAAAACTTTTATCCTTTTTAAGCCTTGGTGTGTTTAGCTCTTTTAGCACATCCCCTTACCTCAGGAGACATTTAGCAAACAAACACACGCCCTTTATCATAAAGGGTACAAACATTCGTAGGGCAATCCTAGACTACACCCACTTGGGGATCAGCGTGCCTTTGCCGTCCACCTTGATAGACGTCCCAGACTTCTACCATGAGTCTAAGTGGACGTCCCAAACGTCCGACCCTCAGACCCGAAATTTACTTCGTATCTGTATGAGGACGGAGATCTCATTCTGACCCCACCCAGGTCTTGTTCGCAAGGAGCTCCAAGAGCTTCATGACTAATTGGCCTGATGAACTGCCTTTATCTCCACCATGTTGTCCAATAGCCCTTAGAACCCATCACTAGCCCCTTGGGTGTCTTGATAGTCCTGAATCCAAAAGTGCATGCACAAACAATAGTTTTCATAATTTAGCCATTCTCTTTGGTGTGAATGGTCCAACGACCCTTACACTCAACCCGACCTGCAGCTGTTTGTCTGGCCGGTCTGTCAACCTAGCCTTGACGCACTATTGCCAGCCCATTGAGCATTGTAGGTCCTAACTTGGTACGGTGGTGAATCACACAATAAATTTCTATTTAAATAAGAGTTTTTCATGGCATTCCTATTCATATTTATTTACGGGCTTTAGCCCGTGCCCAGCCTTGGGCCCACTTCAGGCTTTTTTCAAAAACTGGACCTTGAGCCCTATGAGTTCAAATTTGAGACCCTTGGCCTGTTAGAGCTATTCTAGCTCTCGTCAATAAGGCCTCCAAAATAGTTTTAGCAATGACACAGAATCAAAGGAGAACACTTATGACAAAATCCCTTTAAGGTATTGATCACACCAACTGTATGTGATGATAGAGGTAGGTTTGCTTACAACCGGTAAGCAAGTTTTCCCTTTCTTAAAAGTGTCCATCAACCCCACCGAGGTGATGTATAAAAAGTCCTACTTACAACTGATAAGTATGTTTTCAGTTAATAAATGTGCTAATCACCCCAACTGGTAAGTAGGTTTTCTTTTCATAAAAGTGAACTCATTATCCCAATCAGCATGATGTATAAAATTCTCACTCACCCGATGACTGTGACGCATTCATCCCCAGCCGGTTTTTCCCAAGTCCGAGTTTGGCTCCCTTGTTCACGTTCTAGCCACAAGAGTCCCTACATGGTTTCATCACTCTTATTCATTAGGGTTTGGCATAAAAGCTTTCTAGCTTTTCAATATTGGCTACTAGGACCCAAATTTTTTGGTTTATTTTACTTAGGTCCCTAAAGTTCATATCTCTTGACTTTAGGTCCATAATGTCAAAAGTTTTCCCAAATCAAGTCTCAAGGGATTCCTATATCCTCCTTGGGTCCTTAATTTACTTAAAATTGTGAAAGAGGCTCAATTTTTTTAAATTTCCAATTCGGTTCCCAATTTTCTTAAAATTACCATTTTGCCCCAACTTTCCAAAAATAGCCAATTGACTCCAATTCTTTCGAAAACTGACCAATTGGTCCTCCAACATCTTTCTCATTACCAATTGACTTTCAATTTTGAGAAATTACATAGAGGTCCCTCAATTTTTTGAAATCCCCAATATTCCCCCGATATCTACCCCTCTCTACTGACCAAATTTGATTTTTTTAAATTTGTCATTTAGTTGGGGTTATTTTCTCAAATTGATGGCATGAATAAGTTTTTACACCTCCATACAATTCAATTGCACTTTAAATTGCCGGATTTGGGTCCAAAATGAGCTCAAATGGAGTTCACCGAAAAATTGGACGTAGAGAGAGAGAGAGAAAGTTTGAAAGCTTACCGTTGGCATCGCGGCGATCCAAATTCTTGATCGGGTAAGTTAGCTCTTGTCTTCAGGGTCCTCCTAGGATCAAGAATTGGGCAATTACTATTTGGATCAGGGGAAATTTGATCAATGAACTCAATCACTTTCTCTCTTTAGAACCAAACTATAATGATGGAGGAGGGCTGAATTGGCTTACCTTTTGCCTTTGGAGAGGTCGTGTGATGGCCGAGGAGACTATGGGAGCACTCAATTCAGTCAAAGGAGGTCAGATTTGGTCGAATTTCAATCGACCTAAATAGAGCAGTTTCGGTCCGCTAGAGCTGCTTCACTATTTGAGCTTGTCGGTGCTTCTCTGGCGATCCTTGGGTCAGATGGAGGTTGGCATCATGTAGCTAACTTCCTCCCAAGTCTGTAGGACCCAAATTTGGCTTCTGAGGCTAGAGGAAGTGCCCAAGTCGAAGAGAGCACTTCATAGAGAGAGGAATTGAGGTGTGTAGAGAATGAAAAGAGTGGAGCTATTTATATAGGGAGATCGGGGACCCTCTAGCTGTTTATTTTCCATATTGATCATACTCGTCCTGATAAAAAATTGCCCAAATTGGAGCAAATTTCCTTCGCTAGAAAAGGAAAGAAAAATCTTTCCTCAATGAATAGTATCATCGGATGGAGGAGGAGGAATATGACACTGTTCCGCACATGCGAGGTTTGCACATGCAGGCCAGCCATGTGGCATCACGTGATTGGTCGATCTAGCTGACATGGTGATCCGACTTAGCCGCCACATCAGCCGTTGATCCGTTGATCGGACATGTGGTAGCCTCTCATTGGCTGGTCGTGTTTGTGTGGCTGTTGACTAGGCATCCGCTGATTGTTAACCGGATGGCAGAGCGCTCCTTGCCACACGTTGTGCTTTGATTGGTTGCGCGTGTGCTGATTGGGCACTTATCGATCAGTGGTCTATTGATCAGTTGGATCATTGACCGGTTCGGTCCGACCGGGTCTAGTGACTAGAAAATGAAAATCGGTCGGTTTAGGCCTGATTCAACCGGTTCTCTAAAATTTAAAAAATTATAATTTTTTCTAAATTCATTTTCTATTCAATGGCTACCTTAATTTTTCAAATTGATATTTTTAAACCACCTAGAGAAATGAATTAAGGGACCGGTTCATGTATAGTTCAACCTAGTTCAATCCAATTCAGTTTGGTTCAGGTCTGGTTCTCCCTGGTCCGGTCCAGTTTTCTCATCCAATTTCCTTCATTACCCTTTCCCATGATTTTTGTGACATCTTGGTCACTTGGGATTTTCCAATTTCCCATTTCAACCATTCTTTATCGTTCTCGGTTCATTTAGTGGTTCGATTTTCTCCTTAAATTGACCGGTTCCTTCCAGGTTTTCGTTGATCCGAGGTGACGGGTTTCACAATTTTCTCCTCCTTTTAGGAGTTTTATCCCCAAAACTAAATTACCCATCCCTTTATATTGGGAATAATCTCCCTTGATGTCAACTTGGGGTTTACTTTGCATGCTACCCCTCAGTTGTTCCTTTACTTACCCCTTTTTAAACCATGCAGTAAAAGAATTTCCCTTCCATTCCATTAATCACTCACTCCATGGAGGGTATCCTAATTTGGTATATCTTACCCACTCATTCAAAGGCAGGTCCTTTGGTTCAATTCTTACCCCGCTTAGGGTAAGACTCTCCCTCTTGAGGGTTCTTATCCAAGTTGTCGGGTTGGGTGTTCCATAAATGTCTGATCGTATCATTCCCATTAATTTTTCTTAGTCATTGATGCTTATTAGCTTTGCATCCTTTCATCCTTTTGTTCTTAATCTCGTGGGTTTTGGTATTACCCTCCTATCATATACTAGTCATTCCCTCATCCTTTCTTTACTGTGAGTCTGGTCTACCTGAACACTTTTGTGAGGCTGCGTCGGATCTATATTATTGACTCTTTCCTACGGAGCCACGCTTTCTTTAGACTATTGGATATACATGTCCCTCGTAGTAGGGCATGTTTTAGGACTTGTCTTTTTCTATTATTCTTTGATGAAATTACTTGATGGTAATTCTCGCCTTTCCATCCTCTTTGGAGTCGTGTGACTTCGCTTGTTCTCGTCACCTGGTAGTTTTCCTCGACTACCTTTGGTGTTATCTAATCGTCCCTTCTGTCCTTCTCCATGTCCAGTGGCGTCTTTTGCTCAAGCATTCCCTTTCTTCATCCCTTCCTTATGCACTCATGGCCATTTCATGGTTCCCTATTCTAAGTTGATCTCTTTCAGTTTACGTGTCAATTCCTTTGTCTGAGGAGTTTCCTTTCGATAGTTTCATTCCCTACTATGTCCTTCAGAGTAGGGGCTTCTGCCTTAGGAGTTACACATTTAATCTTCTTGCCATTCCTTGAAGGTTCCTTCTTTCACCTCTTTACATTCTCTTTATACAGTTTGTCCGCCTTGATCCTTCGTTACCTTTAACTTCCCATTTCGCCTCTTATTCCTTATGCGAGGAACCTCCGATCATTGATTCTTTTCTCCTCTACCCGCATTTCACTTGCGGGCTTGTTTGATTTTCCCAATCCCATTGGGTCCATCACTTCTTCGTTGGGATAGGCACCTCCACATGACTCCTTACATTGCTAGGCTCTTTCCTTTCTTCGCCCTTACGGGTATTTGACCTTAGAACAACTTTGTGCCATCCTTCCTATTTACCTTTCCTTGCAAATCTTGCAGGTACGTCCTTGTATCCTTTCCTTAATGTTACTTGCATCCCATACAAATTTACTTTCTTGGAAAGGATTCAGATACTGTTTGTTCCAAGATTTTCTTGACCTTCTTGTGTGAGGCTTATTTAATCCTGCTCATGGCCTGAGTGTGGTCACCAATTCATTTTCGGCCATTTATTCTTTAAAGATTCCCTTCATCCTTCCTCCCCAATGTTCGACCTTTCTAGTTCTCCTCTTTTTGTCGTGTTAACCGTTTCGTCCCTATTACTCTCTTTGTTCAATTGTTTTGAGACAATCGTCTCTCGAATTCACTTGTACTTGATGCCCATCCTATCGCCTCTTTTTAGGGTGTAGTCCTTATTGCTTCCCGATCCTTCTTAGGGGGAGTTCAAATATTTTTTTTTGAAATTTCTTGGCTCCTGCACGAGGGTTTACTTAATCCCTGTTGGTAATTAAGTTTCTTTCTTATACTAATCCTCCCATTCCTACATGTTACAACATCATTTAATTTTGCCTTCCTCTCTTTCCTTTTCCTTGAGTTTATCTCCTCCTTTGGACTTGCATAAGTGTGCTTCCCTTGTACTCGACCTTTTTTTCTCCTGCGAGTGTACCTTTTTTTCCCCACCCAGTCGAGTCCTTTGCCTCTTTGTTGGGATATGTCCTTTCCTATGACTCCCTTTCTTTGTAGGCTCCTTGTTTTCCCGGAATTCATCCTTGAGGTTACCTAGCCTTTTAACTCGACTTTGTCACCTTTGTCTCCTCACTCATTTGTAGAAATCTTGTGAATCGTCCTTGGTGTCCTTTTTCTCTGTCTCACTAGTTTTCCTACTTAGGAAAAAGATTGGGTCCCTTTGTGCTTGAAGTTCCTTGACCTCATTTGAGATTACTCGGGTTTAAGTTAGGCCATCTTAGGGTTTTTAGTTAATACTACTCCTTCTTAAATTTCTCCCACCCTTCCATTTATGTGGAGCTTTTGTTTTGAGGGAGGTTTTGTTTGTAGTCTTTCCACTCTAGTGGTTCCTCTTCTAATCCATGTACTACCTTGGACCTTATCAATATACTTGGGATTTTTTACCCATCCCTTGCTGTTCAGTGGTAACTTGTTGTTAATAGGGAGACTAATGCATAAATAGAAAGAAAAATCTATTTCTTTATTCATTCAAGGAAATAGTTCTTATCATACTTGGCTTATTATAGATAATTCTCACTACTTGTCATTCTAATTCCTCAAGGTTATAGGCCGGGAGTTCGCCTCTGAATTATTCTGGGATTCATGGTCCGAGAGCTCCGAAGGTGTTAGGCTTGTAGATGTCTATCCATATTCTTGGCAGGCCTTCCTGCTGGGATGAACCCCATGGAATACCTCGAGCCCGTACCTTCCCAACATTTTAGCTTCACACTCGTAGGCCTACTTTATCCATTGGGTGGAGTCTAAGTTGTGTTGGGCTGGTGGGGGCTCCTAGAAGACCTTCATGAAAGTTGCATGATCCTCCTAGTAGTTGTTCCAGGCCTCCCTTTGAGTTGGTGTCCTTTCCGACTATCGTGGTGTTGGGGGTGGTGTTGGGTCCCTTGGAGGAGGTATGAATTCCTCCTTTCTTGGGGAGGGATATGGTATGTTGGCTTGTTTCAATACCTCTACAAGAAGTTTTCTATAGTCCTCGACCATGTCTTTTGATACCCTCTTTTCGAATTCAGCCAGTCGTTGGCTGCTTGTCTTGCTAGAGGTAGGAACCTTTTTCAAGGGCCTGTGAGTGGGGCGGGTTCACACGACAAATTTCGTAGGGACTCTTCTTCCTACAGGGTAATTAAATCTTATTAGTGTCAGGTCATAGTCTTAACAATGCTTTCGAGGGAACACAACTATGATACCAGTTAAGCTATCACACCTCAACCCGGTTTGGTCAAATCCCCGTGAGCAACTCACCGCTCCCTTGGTTCAAGAGGGGTTTCCCCCTTCTCTTTGACAAGAGGAGCCAAGTGTAATTTATGATCTTGTTCCCTGGAATAGCATTAATCAAACTAAAGCAAGTTTAAAAGAACTTTAAGCGTACCTAACTTAGGGTTCATCTTATCAATGCTCTCTCGGTTGATCTCCTTTTTCCTAAAAAAAAGAATAAGGGGAGGGGATGAGTTTCTACAACTCAATGAGAGGGTGATGGGAGTAATTTTTAAGAAAAAAATACTTAGTTTATTGAAATCTTTAACATACTATTCTTTAAAAACTTTTGTTCTTTTTAAGTCTTTGTGTAAACCCCACACTTTTGAGTTACGGAAAATCGGGAAAGAACCAGTCAAACCGAGAAAGAAAATCGAGCCGGTTTATAAACCCGATCATTTGGGAACAAGCAATTTGGAAATTTACAACTTCTGGATGATTCAAAGGGTTCATTAAACCTTGGAAAAGAAACTTAAGACAAATAAGAAAAGAAAAACCAAATTGGTTCAAGTGAACAAGATTCCATAAGAATTTTAAAGTTAAGCATGCTTGACCAAGAGTTGTGTGAGAATGGATGACCTCCTCTTCTTGTGAAGTATGATTTTTTTTTTGTAATCCCAAATTTCGATCAAAAATTTTTATGCCAATGTACGCCTTATCATAAATAGCCATAAATTAATATATATTTAATTATTGTAATTAATATTAATAATTTATACTGAAATTAAATTATTAGATTAATACAAATAATTTAATACTGAAATTAAATTATTGAAATTAATACCAATAATTTAATACTGAAATTAAATTATTGAAATTAATACTAATAATTTATGGTAATATTTATAATAGTAATAAATCTCTCCCATTTAATACACAATTTTATACATATATAAAAAGGTTATCCCCGTTTATTTTCCTCACACCTGAACACTTCTCTCTCTCTACTGCTCCATTTCCCGGTGAAGCTCGAACCAGAGCTTTGACTTAAATATTTTTCTTAAACTCAGAAGGAGAAGTCGGGCTCTTTAGAATATGGGATAAGACAACTATCTAATAGCAAACTCCAGTCAATCCGAGAATCGCTGGCATGATGGAACAATGAAGCAACTCCGACGGACCGAAGCTGCCCTATTTTGGCCAAGCTAAAATTGGCCATTTTGAGCCCTCCTCAAACCAAACCAAGCCCTCCCAACACCTCCTCAGTCCTTCCTCGGCCGAATTAGGACTGAAAGGTAAGCCAATTCGGCTCCCCTTTACAATTTCAAATCGTTGTTAGAGTGAGAGTCGGTCGAATTTCAATGAAGAAATTCTAATCCAATTCAACATCAATTGATGTCATTCTTAATCCTAGGAAGAACCTCTGGAGGAGAGCTACCTACCCAGATAGAAAGCTCCAACCACTATGCCCTCACCGGTGAGAAATCGAAGCTTTTTCTCTCTACAGTCTATTTTCCGACGAAGCTCTGTTTGAGCTCGTTCCGGCGTTAAAATCTGCGATTCAAAGTTCCTTAGACGTATGAACATGTAAGAACTTAATTTCAACTCCAATTTCAACAATTAGAGGTGTTTGATCGATCAATTTGATAAAATCAAATTTGACAATGTTGAAGAGTTGAAATTGGGGAAATTTGGGGATTTTTGAAAATTCGAAGGACCAAAATGTAATTTTCTAAAATTGAGGGTCAATTGGTTATGATAAGAATATTATAGGGGTAATTGAGAAATTTTAGAATTTTTGGGGCAGAATTTACCATTTTTCTAAAGAAGGGGCAAAATGATAATTTTGGAAAAATTGAGGGCCCAAATTGGAAATTTGGGAAATCTAACCCCTTTTTGTGAAATTAAATAATTTGAGGTATTAAGATAAATTTTAAAAGTTTCGGGACTCAAATTTTGGAAAAACCCGACAATAGAGACTTAAAAAAAACTTCAAGGACCTAATTGAAAATATTTGTAAAGTTGGGTTTTCTCATTCATTTGGAACGAATGAGGGATAATAGGCCAAAGAATAATGAATAACTATGTGCATTTCATGTAGGAGGACGAGACATCGGGAACGCCAGTCGGGGTCCAGCTTGCTAAGGACGAAACCCGACTAAGTGGAATTTCATTGCACTATCGGGTGAGTGAGTTTACTAACATAATACCCGGTTGGGATGATGAGCATAACTTAAAGTTAAAAACCACTTACCGGTTGTAGTGAGATTTTTATATCATACCCGGTTGGGAATGATAAGCATCTTGAAATGAAAACCCACTATTTCGTGGTATTTTAAACATCACAACTTAGAAGAGTTATGTGAAAACCATACGGAAAAACTACTTAACAGTTGTAAGTAGATCATACCCGGTTGGTATGATGAAACTTCCTCGAAGGAAGTTGAAAACCCGTTCATCGGTTATGAGTGGAGATGTCCTTATACCCAGTCAGTATAATGGATAGTTGAAAATATATTTTGTCGGAAGTGCTCTCACCTAATTGTGTGCCAATGCTTAAACTATTTGGGAGACCTTCTTGACGGGAGCTCGAATAGTTCTTATAGGTGGGGCCTCGGTTTCGGAACTTGAGGGCTAATATGCCCGATTTTGAAAATCTCGTACAGTGGGCCCAAGGCCAGTTGGCACGAGTAGGAGCTCATAAACAAACATGAGTTATATGTTATAAAACTTTAAATAAAGGAATTGTTTGGCCATGGTACCAAGATAGGACTGACATACTCAGTCAACTAGCGGTAGTGCAACATGGTAGGTCGACGGACCGATCAAGACAAACAACTGCGAGTTGAGTTGAGAGTCGGGGCCATTGGACTAATGGCACCACAGATTACATGGCATAATAAGAAAATATTGTTTGTGCATGCACTATGAGTAAGAGATCATCAAGATGCCCATGAGGGGTAGTGATGTGTCCTAAGGGCTCTGGACGACCCGGTGAGTATAAGGGCAGTTCGTCGTTCCAAGTGTCTGTACGAAATTTGGAGTAGCACCAAGCGTATGAGACCGGGGTGGGGACAGGATGAGGTCTCTATCCTCATACGAATACGAAGAACCAATTTCGAGATTGAGGGTCGGATGTCGCGTACATCCACTCATTCCAGGGTAGAAGTGGACGTGCTTCTATCCGGGTGGGCGGTAAAGTCGCTCTGAAGCCACTAGTGGGTTTAGTGATCGTGCTGACCTGCGAATATGTGTAACCTTCATGATAAATAATGTGTGTTGGGTGATGACACACCGTGGTTAAATATGGAAATGGTATTAAAACCTGAGATTTTGATATGAAGGGATTTTTGAAAAGAAAGGAGTCTGGCACTCTACAATAATAAATATTTTCTTAAAATTCTAAACATTTGAAAACACATTCACTGAGTAGTCATACTCACCCCCTCCCTTATATCCCTTTCAGGAGATTTTAGAAAGCCTACCCTTAAAGACAATCAACTAAGGCGCCTGCGATACAGGTATAATAAATCTAAATTATTATGCAGTTTTGTTTATGTTATTCATGGAAAAGGTGTAGGTTTAAAGGATGTCTTACTCTTTACGGTCTATAATAAGGGGAAACCCTTTAATAAACGAGGAGAGTGGCGGGTTGATCATGAGGATCCGACCAAACAGGGTCAAGGGGTGACAGGTGTGTTTAGCTCTTTTACCACTCCTTGCCTCGAGAGTCTTTTAGCAAACAAACACACGCCCTTTATCATAAAGGGTACAAACATTCGCAAGGCAGTCCCAGACTGCACCCACTTAGGGATTAGCATGCCTTTGCCGTCCACCCTGATAGAAGTCCTGGACTTCTACCCTGATAGCATGCCTTTGTTGTCTTTTCTTAAAAGTGTCCATCATCCTCACCGGGCATGATGTATAAAAAGTCCTACTTACAACTGGTAAGTAGGTTTTTAGTTAATAAATATGCACATCACCCAAACCGGGTATAACATTTAAATTCTCCCACTCACAACCGGTAAGTAGGTTTCCTTTTCATAAAAGTGAGCTCATCATCCCAATCGGTATGATGTATAAAATTTCCACTAACCCGGTGATTGTGACGCGTTCGTCCCCAGCCGACTTTTCTCAAGTTCGAGTTTGGCTCCATTGTTCGCATTCTAGTCTCAAGAGTCCCTACATGGTTTGACTACTCTTATATGTTAGTGTTTGGCATAAAAGCTTTCTAGCTTTTTAGTATTGTCTACTAGGCCCCAATATTTTTGGTTTATTGCACTTAGGTCCCTAAAGTTCAAACCTCTTAACTTTAGGTCTCTAGTGTCAAAAGTTTTCCCAAATCAAGTCCCAAGGGCTTCCAATATCCTCCTTGGGTCCTTAATTTACTTAAAATTGTGAACGAGACTCAAGTTTTCTAAATTCCCAATTCGGTCCCCAATTTTCTTAAAATTACTATTTTGCCCCTACTTTCCAAAAATAGCCAATTGATCCCAATTCTTTCGAAAACTGACCAATTGTCCTTTAACATCTTTCTCATTGCCAATTGACCTTCAATTTTGAGAAATTGCCCGTAGGTCCCTCAATTTTTTGAAATCCCCAATTTCTACTCTTTCTACTAACCGAATTTGATTTATTCAAATTGACCATTCAATTGGGGTTATTTTCTTAAATTATTGGTATGAATCAGTTTCTACACCTCCATACAATTCAATTGCACTTTGAATTGCATGATATGGATCTGTACAACTGATCATCCGTCAGTAAAAATTATCATGTTAACTCTTGCTACCAACATGGGTCTTTCTGTGAGGATTGCTCATGTGTTCAATGAGCACCAGTGTCATTACTTAGTTGTTATTGACTGAGTTTTCCATCTTTTAACTCCTTCGAAGTACTGATTTACCCCACTTCTTATGGGTTGATACTCAAATGGAATGTTTTCACTATTGTATGAGAATTCTTTTCAAACATTTCATTGTATCTTCCAGTGAGTTATATTTATTCCTTTCCATTTTTCATTTGATACATTCTTAACCATGAAGGTTTTTTGAAATATTAGTGGATCCTTCCACTAATTCATGTTTTTATCATTACTCTAGTTCTTATCATATTATATTGTGATCCTTTTGTACATATACCATTGTATCCATTGGGTCTACCAAACCATATGTTTTTTTTTAATCAGTCGTGCTTCTATCATCAATGGCATGGCATGTTGAGACATCCTCCTCAAGGAGTCCAATTTTCTTATAGAATTACACTCTTGTATTTGTGTAGTTGTTCATAACCATTCCATGGTTATATTTCAATTTGTTCACTTATAAATCGCTCCTTATTCCAATGACTTAATGTTTTCGAGGTCTTACTTTATACTTCTCATATTTACCTCATCATTTGACTTAAATCACTTGAGATGAGACATGACCCATTACTACTTAATATCCTTTAAAGGAAAATATTTTTCATGTTTTGGTTCATAAAAGTTTTGGTGCCATATTTGTTTATTGGGTCAGGGAATCCCATCATAGTGTCAAGGTATGGATTTCTCGAGTTACTCTTCTTAGTATTTTATACCCATACTTCTCATCTCGTATACCACACACCCTATGTGTTAGTTATTTACAATACTACTAATAGATTTCACTTCATGATGGTTTCTTACGTCTTATAATTAGATTTCCATCCCTTTAATCTTTTTTTATGACATCTCTTGATGTTTCATTCCATCGTACCCCTTATTTGGAGTATGACCCCTTTGGGGTTTGATAGGTATACTTTCTTCTACTTCACTTGTATTTCATTTACAAGTTCGTTCTTAGGATGTGAATTGGATACTCTCTCCCATATTTCCACTTTTCAACTTATTCGTTGAGAAAACTTGCAGGGTTTACTGTATTTATCACCCTTTCTTAAACTTTTTAGCCAGGTATGCAACTTCAAAATTTTATGATTTCTTCTGAAACCATTTAAATAATTTTTTCTTATTTTGTGGAAAGTCTTACTTCCACTTCTCCGTTCCTCCCGGAGGGTTAGAAAATTATGTAATAAGCCAAGTATTGCAAGAAAATTTCTTGAATGAATGAATTAAAATTTTTCTTGATAAAATTTATGAGTTCCTTGATAAATTCAAAAAATAAGTGTATGTTAATCAACATAAAAAGATAGAGAATCACCCAAGAAGGAAAATGAGTTATTTCTAGTTAATCTTAACCTTTAATTTTTCCGCAAAGTACAATGAAATTTGGCATGTAAGAAACTCTTGGAGGAAGACGAATTCTAATTAAAAGAAAGAAGAAGAAAGTTAGAACAAAAAGGAAGTAAGCATCTAAAAGCAAATGATTAAGGAGTTAAGGAAGGGTTCAAAGAACAAGGGTAAAGAAAATAAATAGACTATTCCAAAGAAAACTAAAGGAATAGAAGTCGATTGGAAAGAAAGGAAGAAAGTTAAGGAAAGCACAGAAGATGTTAAGACAAGTAAGACATGACAAGGGAAAGAGAAGAGAAAAGAAGTACGATAGAAAGAAAACTCAAGGAATAACACCAACACCTGGAAAGAGCTAGGATACAACCCTTAGGGACCCGATAGTAATAAAGGACTTGTTTGGGGATATGGATGGGAACAAAAAGGAATGGAAGATAGGGGAGAAAGCCAGAGTGAATCACCATGCAAAGGTCGAGAAGCATAAGAAAGAATTAAGAGAGAACTTTCAAGGAGCAGTGAGGAAAATGAGCGTGAAAATCCCAATATGGAAGTCCCTATAAGAAGAATGAAGATAGGAAGTGGAGTCATAGAAAAAGTTCAATCAACAGATGAAGTATCATAAACTGGGGCAGAAACCAGGACCTAATTAAAGGACATAGGTGACCAAGTAAATACTTGGAAGGCCAAGCATGATTTGATTGCAGGAGCACAGGGAACCAAATGGGAATTTTAGATGGATCTGATTGAAGGAAATAACTCCTATTGACCAAATCGTCCGGAAAAATAAACTAAGCTCTAATAAGAACTGGGAAGTAGTAAGGACTATATCCTAAATGAGGCAAAGGGAGTAATACCAAGGACACGAAGATACGAGAGATTTTGACACAAACAAGGATGTGAAATTCACCTCAAAAGAATAAATGAGTACTGGGAGCAAGTGAGAATGAGGTGAGATAGATGAAAAGTACTCGTAGGATCTCAAGAGTAAAGGTAAGCAAGAGAAGATAGCGTCAAGGAAGGTCATTTAAGTTTGAATATTCGCAATGGTAAAACTAGAAGGAAATTCCGGGAGAAAAGAAGTGTAAAACTTACCAAGGAAGGGAATCATGGAAGGACACATATGTACTAATTAAGAGGAAATGGAACCAATGAAATTGAGAAGAAGATAAGCTCCTCAAGGACAAGCTACTAGAGATGAAATGATCAAGTGCAAAGGAAAAGTAACTGTGAAGATCCAAGGGATAAGTTAAACCCAAGTAATGGATAAGTATGAGGACAACGTCAAAAGATGACGTACGAGTAAAAATGGAACTAAGTCAAAATGGATAATCGTGAAATAATCATCAGTGAGTAAGAATGGATTTAGAAAGAGAAGAGACCTTAAAAGAAGGGACGCTAGCGGGAATGAGGAATGACATAAGAAAGAACGAGTTTCAGAGTGTCAGAAAGTTATCGGGAAACTCAAAGATTTGAAATTTAAATGACCTAATAAAGTAGTTTGAAAAAGATGAGTAAGTGAGGAAACCAATACAGTCATAAAGATATGAAGTTAAAGACAAGTTCCAAAGAATGTCGTGTAGTAAAGGATATGTAAGCCCAATAGTCATAGGAAAATATGAATTAGGAAAAGAAGAGTCTATGATTTGAGCATGACAAGGTCAGACATTAAATGTGGAACGAAGTTGTAATAACCAACGAATGAGAGAAGGATCAATGTAGGAGGAAAAAGGGTGACAACATCAATACATGTGGAAATAGGTATGTGGTATTTGAATGGACGCTGAGTTGGGGAGATCAGCAATAAAGAGAATAACAGAAAGTAGGAAGGATTGAGTATTTTGGAATTCCCAATCTTGAAATCTTAAGTAAAGAATCTTGGAATGGAGAAATAATGCTTTAAGGAACGAAGGAAGTGAAGCATTGAACTTGTACCTGATTGACCAAAAGAAAACTAATCATGCAATGGCAAAGTGATCATTTCTATAAATGAATAACATTCAGAGAAAAACCAATTTTAGATTAGAATTAAAGGTCCTAACACTCATATAGTGGCAATTCAAATTCTAACATATTATAGAAATGCCCATTAGCACCCTTCTTAAATAATTCGAGTTAGAAATAGACCAACCTATGGGCGGGAGCGAAAGGTCTAAAGAACTAGTTAATAAGGAACTCCGGCACGAGTTGGAGTGGGAAGATGTTGAGGATAGCCCAATCATATTCCCTACACCATAGCCAAGCCCCATTCCCTGCATCAAGCCCAACCATAAATGCTCCAAAACATCTAAATCAAGCATTACTAAAACAAGTAGAAATCCAACCAATTCCCTACTATATTAGGACCTAGCCATTAAAAGGACATTCCCAAAATTATTAGAAGGGAAGGAATTCCCTTACCATGACAACAAAAGGGAATAGAAAGAGATAACGCCTAACTTTCTCCTACATATAATTGGAAGGAAATTAATAGCTTCCAAAGGAAAACGTATGGGTAAAAGAAAAGATTGAGGGAATAAGGGAATTACCCAAAGAAATACAACAATTGATTAGTATGAGAGAAAATGCAAATAATAAGGGATATCCTTAAGAACTCAAGCAAAGGAATGCCAAGCCAATAGCATTCCTCAACCAACTTAGTTAATACAGTTAACCTCCCTCCTCTCTATAGAATACCTGTAAATATCTCCAACTCAAGATCATTAGCAACAAAGTTCGAATCAGACACTCCAACAAATAATATATGTGGAAACTTTCCCTACCACCACTACCCTACCCCACCATATTTCTCAATTCCAAATTCAATTGACGAGAATTTTAATCAGAAACAATTTAGAGTAGATAGGATGTAAGGTATTTTCAAAGGATATTTTCAACTCTTTATGCACTTAATAATGGATGCAATTGTAGGTTTGTTGGTATTCATTCACTATAGGACCTAAATTTTTTTTATTTACTTTCCTTTTATTTATCATCCTAAATTCCTTCCATTTGCTTCCCTGATTAACTGACGGACTTTAAAGAAAACTGATGAAGGCATCTTTCAAGCACCCATTTGATACCGTAACTTCATATAGTAGCATTGTTGTTGGGCCTTTGTATAATTGGGTCTATTATAGGGGAATTTATTTGCCCGAGTCACCCTTAATTTAATCAATATTCCTATGTATTAATCAAATTATTTAGGCCAATAGTTTGTATTTCATTTCCTTTTTATTTTATTTATGGGTTGTATTTGTGATGCTATAATCTTTCATTACTTTTTAAAAATCTAACTTCTTCTATATATATATACATATATAATTATCCATTATTATATAATTATCTAACCCCACTAATTTTAATGGATTTCAATCGAATTGATTAATTATCATTAAATTTAATTTTTAAGATAAATCTCTTAATACATGAATAGATTTCCTTTACATTTGATTTTCTTCGAAATTAAGTTTGAAAAAATTATTTACTATCCAAAATATCATCCTATTATTTGATTTATTTTTCTTTCCTGAAATTTAGCAAGTATAAAAAATATTATCTTACACAGTTATGAAATATTTGTAAAATAAGTAAGATAGTTATTTATATTTTATTTATTAATTATTTCATTTTGAAGGAAAATTTATATTTAATTTTGGATACACTACCTAAATTTGTAAAATTTTAAAATTTTATTAAATTTTGTAAAATTATTCTGAATTTTTATTATTTTAGTATTATTTTGATAAATATATCCACAATAATAATATTAAGTGAATGTAAAATGTTATAATTATATCATAAATTAAAATTTAAATTGAGTTGGGCACATTTATTCTATTTTTTTAATCATTTTTGTATGTGTTATTATAAATAACTCGAGAATGTGATTATTCGTCTTTGCTCGTTAATTGATCTTGTACTCGATTTTTAGATTTTAGTAATTCCAAACTTAACCTATTATATTCTGGTTCAATTAAATTTAAAATATAAAATATATTTTATTTTTGAAAAGTATTTAAATTGATAATCAAAATAACATAATATAAAATCTATTTTATTTTCAAATGTATTTAAACTTGCAATCAAAATAAAAATAAACTATTATTAATTTTATTATTTATATAAAATATATATATTATAATATAAAATATTTTTTAAATACAAAATTTAAAATATCTCGCAAAATTTTATTTATAAAAAATTAATTTTAAAAATTTTCACTTAAATACTATAAATTATAATATAATATTTATATTTTAAATATTTAATAAAATTAATTTCAGTTTTATTAGTAAAAGGTCATTTTTATTACATTTAGTTAAACTTACTTAATTCTAACTAGTGCGTGAGACTCCACCAGGGAACCCATGAGATATATTCTCATGTACCGAGTGGGACTGGGTCGGGTTCATTCTCACCTCCTTTTGGGTAGGCTTTACGTCGGGAATCAAGTGATTTTGATATGGATAAGGAGAACAATATCTATCATATATAGCACGAGGAAAGGAGAAAGCATCACCTTTTTTTCTTTACTTCATTCAATAAATTAAAACTTAAAATAATAAAATTTAGCAACTACGTACGAAAAAAATCGGTTTCAATAAGACATGATTTGACAAATAGTTACCCAAATTCCTAAAACTAAACATACATTTTTTTTCTAAAGAATGCATAATGATTTGGCAGCTTGGTATGCGGGTTTGAGTACCTTGTTAGGCTTTCGGTTCGGTCAGCTCCTCTAATCTACACCTACACTTGGCGTGATCTACATATATTTCTCTCTAATTACTTATTAGTCAGTTATCTTAGTAATTTTCAATAAATTTCTGACATTCTAATATATAAAACTAAACATTTAGTGAATATTGCTTATCTAAATATATTAAATATTTTGACATGCATAAGTTTATAATATAATTTTGAAGATATAAATTAGGAACTTATGTCATAGATTAAATATTGAATGTGTATTAAATATTATACTCAATAAGAAATTGTTATGTAATAATTATTTTTTTACATTTCAATATTCTTAAACAAAAAAAATTATACTTTTATATTTTTATACAACCAAACTCATTTTTGGGCAATTGACTCTACAGCCTATACATAGACGCTATTCATGATCTTTCTTTTTTTTTTTTCCCAAACATGATCTTTCACGAAATGCAATACTTTCACCACGTGGCCGCGTTCGGAGGCTCAATGGTTACCTATTCACCGAGTCAGCATCCTGCCATTTCGGCAATCCCACTCCCGTAGTCAATCTCTGCACACAGCTCACACTGCTCAACTTCTTCTCAGCAGTTGTTCTCCGGTCTCCATCTAGCCATCGCAATGTCTACTTCGCTTCTATCGGCAAAACCGAACGCGTCCAGCTCTGCTTTATCGAGCGGGCCGGACGACCTTCGGAGGACTAGGATTCTTTCCAGCAAGCTTTACTTCGACGTACCTTCTAACAAGGTATACCCTTTTATCCGCCTCAGTTTCCTGATTGTTGCCCTACAATTTATAATCATGCTGTGTAGCTAAGCCTATCCTCGTGATTGTTCCAGGTTCCGCTGATTTATTCCTCTACTTATGATATCACCTTTCTGGGAATCGAGAAAATGTAAGTAGTGAGGATTTCTTTTGCCTCTTATCAGTTATTGATTTCTAGCTAAAATGTCCGGAAAAAGTTGTATCCCAAAACTTGACTAATAATGATTGTTTATTGTCAGATTCAGCATCAAAACTTACTTAAAAACATGACTGAATTCATTGATGAATTTTGTATGTTAAGCCACTTGGACACTAATTAAGAAGAATTCATAAAGTGGCTCCTAAGTTCATTATATTCTGGTGTTCAAAAACCATAACCTGCAGGCTGCAGCACCTCCAGTATCTATATAGTGGCTTTTCATTGAACTGCTATTTCGATCTTCATTCTTGAGTTTGGTTTGAGTTGTTTAATGTGTATAACAACCTGGCAGAACTTGTCTTTGTATCAGGGGATGCACATAAGTTGCAATTCTGAGTGTCTTTTTGTACTTTAGGTAGAAAATGCCCATCATATTGAGTTTCTTTTTTATACAAGTCTGAATATCTCTCACTGCAGGCACCCTTTCGATTCGTCTAAATGGGGTAGAATATGCCAATTCCTTATCTCTGAAGGTGTTTTGGAAAAAAGACAAATTGTGGAGCCTCTGGAAGCTTCAAGTGATGATCTTTGTGTGGTAGGGTTTGGTTCTTTGAAATTTCTCTTACTCCTTAATTCAATGATCGTCTCTCTTTATATGCTTTCCTCGTTCTTTTTTTTTAATAATAAACCGTGATTTTTTTAAATTTCTCCATGATAGTTTTCAGCCTTTTGGTTGGTTTTTGGCCCTTCTTGATCTCTTATCCAAGCCTTAAAGAGATCTGGTAAAAGGTATTCTAGGATATCCAGATTGGGCAATGCAACAGAACCTGAAATATCAGAGCCTGAAACAAGATATGTAAATTGCCCTAGTTACAACATATTGCAGATTGCTACCTTCAACAAAATACTATTGGCATCCACATTTGTTGGGGGCAAAAATTTCCATCAGATTCAGATTTCTGATATCAGTTTAATATTCACACAATACCAAGTTCTACCAAAATTTATACATAAGAAATTATTTATTATGATGAATATGCCTTAGAGTTTCTGCTACAAATGATATTAAAGGTTAACTTATTTGGGTCAATAACCTATTTAAGCATAATTTTGGTCTTTTCCTCAAATTTATCTGAAATTATTTTCTGTACCAAAATAACACAATCTTTGCACCACTTAACAAATCTAGTGCACTGTCACTAGTGAAAATGACTTAGGAAACTATATGGAAGCATATTTAATATGCCACATAGGCCATTCTGCCAGAAAAGTTGACTATGTGCTAGATTTGTTAAATGTCACAAAGGTTGTGCTATAAATGAATGCAAAAGGTGCAGATAAATTTGAAAAAAAGACCAAAGTTTGTGCTTGAATAGGCTATTATCCTCATCTATTGGAAAAAGGCTATTAACTCATCTATTATTACATTTCTATGTCAACTATGACAATGATAATAGTGACTGGGTGCAGTGATAGCTGCTCTACTAGATTGTTCAAGAAGTTTAGATGAACATTGTTCACCATATATATAGGACATTGTATTATGACCTGTTAGAGCTATAATATTGTAGCAATCTTCAATGAAAATCTGGCATTCATTTTATTGCAACTTATAGACAATGTCCATTTGTTTAATTTTGTTGTTTTGTCATTGATAATTCCACACACTATTGTTATTGTTTGTTTGAACGAAGAGTCGCACACCTCTAAAAGATCAACGGTGTGCTTTCCCTGTTTATTAGAAATTTAATGTGTGGATTGATGAAAACTCATCCATTTTGTTAACAGGTCCATTCAGAGTCATACTTGAATGGCCTAAAGTGGAGTGGGAAAGTTGCCTTGATTATTGAGGTAATATTTTTTCTTGCATATACTACTTGAGCTTTGGTCATGTGTTTCCTTTGGCTGGATGCAAAATGCTGTCCACTTTCTTTACAAACTGCTCCTTGTCTACGCATGAAAAAAGAGTGAGGGAAGTTATCATTCTCTTGTTGAGGTTCGAATATTAATTTAAGAACATTTATCTCTCAGATGTCCATAGTTACTGTATTTTGCCTGGCTGATGCATGAAGAATTTTCTGATGCCAATACAGATTAACTTAAATATTTATTATTTTTAATGTATGCTTTAAAATATTTTTCTGTTTTACAGGTACCTCCTGTGGCACTGATCCCAAATTTCATTGTGCAGAAGAAGCTTCTTCATCCATTTCGTAAGCAGGTCTGGTCACATCTTTGAACTCAAATATAAAAATATTTTCCATGTACATGAGATTGATGAACATGGTTTTAGGGCACTTTAAACTCTTAGATTATTTTTTTCTCCCACTAATATCCAATTTCTGGGCAGTCATTAAATCCGTCCTATACAATATGTACTGGTGATGGATCTCTTTACTTATTTGAGGGAGAATCAATCACAATTTATATTTACTATTTATTTTCCCAATCATGTGTGCATGCATAATTGCACAAAATTGGTCTAGCATCGTATTACTCGCCACATTTTGAGAAAGGCCAGTACAGGTAAGTGTGCCACGTGGCAACCAACACCATGGTAGCATCCGAGAAGCAGCGTAGCTACACACCTAAGCACTAACATAATCAAAAGTCCTATAATTGTCTCAAATAAGATTGCAGTATGTTAAGCACCATGTGCAATGTTCTAATTAGTATAATTGTGATGTACCCATCTGCACATGTGATATGAGAACTTTTGAAAATGAGGAAACCTGAATAATTTATGAAGCCCACATCCCCAAGTTATTTGACGGTGAATTTCTGGCAGTAATAAGGTTCAATACAGGTCGGAGGCACTATTTTGGCAGCTAAGCTTGCTAAGGAGCGTGGATGGGCCATTAATGTAGGAGGAGGATTCCATCATTGTTCTGCTGAAAGTGGAGGTGGATTTTGTGCTTATGCAGACATATCTCTTTGTATTCACTTTGCCTTCATTCGGTTAGACATATCAAGGTACAAATAATATACTGAGGAATATTACATCTTTACTAAAGTTTGTTTTTGGGCCAGATTTTCTGATTGACTATATACTTCCTGTAGGGTGATGATAATTGATCTTGATGCTCACCAAGGGAATGGGCATGAGACAGATTTTTCTCATGATAGTATGATCATTACCCTTGGTTCATGGTGAATTATGACTTATCATGTGGAATACTCTGTGTAATTGCTTCTCTGCTGGCAGGACGGGTTTATATCCTGGACATGTTCAACCCTCAAATATATCCTCAAGTAAGTTTGCTGTTTGCTGCCATACAATTGGATTTTCAGAGAGTTAATGTATCCATTGCAATTTCAAACTGTTTATCCTGTTCTCTGTGCTTCATGATGAACCATAAACCATCTTAGGAGTGACAGTGCTCTTATCATTCTAGCTTCTCTCACTCTTCATTTTCAGGATTATGAAGCAAGAAGATACATTGATCAGAAGGTTGAAGTGATGGTAATGAAAATTGTTTGTGTTGAAATTATTGGAACTTGGTTGGTTTCATTTTTTTGATCCTGTGAGTTTTCCTTTGAAATGTGAATCAATTGATAGTCTGGGACCACCACAGATGATTATTTGAGGGAACTAGATGATGCACTTGAGGTAAATGTCAATTCAACTTTGTCTTTCCCATACTTCTGATATCTACTTAATGAGTATTTAACGAAACCAATTGCAAGCAGTTTCCCTAATCAAGTACTATTTCCACTCATTTTGTATCTTCTGATAATCAGTTGTTATTATTTTTCTTTTGAGCAAAAAAAGTTGTTATTATCTTTCTAAAAGAAGATTGTTAAAAGTAATTTTCACCGAAGAGCTTAAGATTCTTGGTCTCCCTGTGAATTTTAATTTGAATTCTGTGACATATATAGGTTGCTGCACGTGCATTTAATCCTGAATTGATAGTTTATAATGCTGGTACTGATATTCTAGATGGAGACCCATTGGGCTTGCTAAAGGTAATATTTTCTTCCTCCTATTGCTTATATACAGTCTGCTGCAATCTAATTTCTCTAAAGCTCTATCATGCTGATGATGACAATGATATTATTGTCATAGTTTGATATTTATTATTTGAAGTTTCATACACTAGTGTAATTGTGCAGATCAGCCCAAGTGGGATAGCCATCAGAGATGAGAAGGTTTTCCTATTTGCTCGAGACAGGAACATACCAATTATAATGCTTACATCAGGTTCTATCACCGTGCTCATCTTTCTTAGATTTTTTATTATAAAAATTGTGAGAATTATAGAAATTAAAACTGAAAGAACAAAAAATGTGTGAAATAAACATGGAATCTCTGAGTAAGGAGAAACAGATCCTCCCCTAATGCCAAAGATCGGTATGAGGTGTGTAATAGTCTGGTTACAAAATGAATACCTGTGAAAATTTGGACAAGGTCAATAGAGATTCTTCTTATCAACATATAGGCAGCTTTTTTCTTATGATGCCAGACCTTTCAGAGTTTGGGACCAACCTTAGCAGTCTCCATAGTGACAAATTCTAATGTAAATAATGAAACATATACATGAACTCTATGTTCAGTGAAAGTTCTCACCCTCTTCTATTAGAGCTGTACAAGGGCCAAACTGTCAATAATTGTGTGTTGGTCATCTTATCAGCAGATTAAGATAAGCACTGAGGGTCTGTGTAACTATGAATTTGTTATTTCATTTTCTGACATCTGATATTTAGTATGAAACATTTTTCATTGTTTTTAGAAGTTCATTGGGTGGCATTTTAGCATGCTGTTCCTTCATAACTTGGATTATATAACCATAGGAACCATCAGAATAATGACTGGAGGATTATATTTTTCCACCATATGGTATTTATTCCATCTCATCCTTGCCATCCAAGTGTGGCTAGTCAGCTATTATTTTACATTAATATGACCAAGCTTTGGGAAGTTCATTTGATGATGCAAGAGAGCTAATGATGATTGCTCTTGCCTTTAATCTCCCTTGGTCACACTGCAGTGATTCTTACCCCTGATCACATTTAATTATGTGTTACAGGTGGATACATGAAATCAAGCGCGAGAATCATCGCAGACTCCATCGCCAACCTCTCCAAGAAACAAATTATTAATACCACTAGCTCTCAATCATGGTGAATCCCATTTCCTTGCTATCATGCTGACTCCATCCCTAGGTATCTATATTATTGTATATATGTGATGGACAGCCTTGCTGCCTTGAGTAGTCAAATCTGACTAGAAAATGGAGATCTTATCTTATCCTTGTGCATGTAAATAGATTCTGTTATATGGTTAAACTGCTAAGCACCATTTCTGCAACAGTAGCTTGTAAGGTTGGGTGTTGGGGTGGATTATGAATGAGGTAAAGTTATTGCTAGAAGATTTTACAATTTAATAAATTTTGCACAAATTTTCTAATTTTAGTCAACTGAAACTCCACTGATATTAATGTAATATTTTATAAAATTTTAAAATAAAATCAGAAAACTTGAAAGAAATTATTTTTATAGAGGGAAGGATGGTGGGGAGGGAGGCTTGCACAATCTAGTTACATGCGGGGGAATGTAAAAATGATAAGATTAAGGAAAATCAATCGTCATATTTTTCAAGTTTATCTTGAAGATATAAAAAAACTGAAGAAGAAAAGACTGTTGAAAAACAACAGAAAGCAACACAAAGAAAGCTAGAGATTGCTGATGAAGATCAACAGAAAGTTTGGGAATCTCTTCCGCAAATACAAGAAAACGCAGTCAGTACAACGAGAACGTGGACGTAGCAGTCAGTACAAGGATAGCGTAGGGAGAGGTACAAATACAATATTACATAAAAAAACAAAAATGAGTGACAGATTACATAAAAAATAAAAATTATATGAGAAATATATATTCGTTTATCATACTTCGATATTTTGAAAGAAAACAGGCAGACTTAGGATAGATTAAATGTGTTTGGTAAAATTAGACTGTTAATTTGTGAATTAGATTTATTAGAGTCTATAATAAGGGTTAAAATGTTTAATGCTCCAATTATAAGTTTTGGATACTTAACCTAAATAAAATTTAAAAATTTTAAGGATAAAATTGTAAATAATAAAATTTGGGTATCCAATGATGATATTTTAGAACTTAGGATACTAAAATAAGTCAAAGTAACTAAATTAAAGATTTATAAAAGTTTAGATTTCTAAAACCATAAAGTTTGAGGTTATAAGTAACTCATTAATTGAGAGCTTATTATATTTCCAAAACAATTATATGTTAAAAGTAAAAGTATGTATAACATAGGATATCAACTATATTACAAGTCGTGTATTTAAGGATTAATTTCAAATGATATATATAATTATTTTAATTTAAATTCTTATCAAATTTTATATTCCAATTTTATTTTATATGGATTTTTGGGCATATTATTTATTAAAAAAAAGTTTAAATTTTCGTTGAAAATGATGTATGCATTTTATTTTGAGCATTATTCCCGTTGACACTAATTTAACACTAATTTAATTAAGGTATTCACTATTTTAGTATAGAGGGATACGATGAGTTGTTATTATATCCTAACCTTGAGATTAGAATAGACACTAACACTAGTATGAACTTGGTTTATAACATTAAAAATTTCATATAAAAGAGAGTATGAAATAAAAAAATCTAACAACATACATAATCCTTGTAGATCATGGAGTATACACATGATAAGTGAACCTAGCTGTGGAGAACTGAAGATAAGGATAGTGGTAGTGCACACTAGGAACTCCCACGTGTCTATTTTGACCCCATAATATGTTCAAGCCTACCAAAATTTTTTGATGGATTTTGAGATGAACTTGTAATAAATTATGGTGTTCCTTCCTTTTTTTTATAGCTATAGGTAAAAGTGATAGAGGTTGCACCACCAACAGAGATAACCCCACCTTAGAATATGGATTCTCGAGCCTTTGAAGTTCACAAGAACCTCGCATCACTAAATCAATTAGGGTACAAGACCTTTTCGGGCTAGAATGATGGTGACAATTATGGACTCTGAAACACTAAGAAATTTTTAAACATGGTAGAGAGAGTCACCATGATTAAGTTATTCCTGGAAGAGAATGCAAATATATGGTGAATATATATGACACGTCCCACTCACCACTTGATTGGACCGAGTTTGATGTAAGTTCTCTTAGAAATATCTATTTGCATAAATGATGAATGATAAAAAAATAAGAATTTCTCAAACCGAGACAATGTCACACCCTATTTTTAGTAATCCGAAATTTCAGTTATAATTTTTTTTTGAAATTGTATTATAAGTTTAAAATTCAATTAATATAATTGGAATAAATTTGATTTAAAATAAAATAAAAGTGTTGTTTTGATCGAAATAAATAACTCGATGGAATCAATTTAAGTAAGTTAAATTTAAGTACAAATTAAATATTATATATATAATTGTTAATTATGTATATATATATATAAATGTTAAATAGATATTTATATATAAGGGTATATATATATAACGGTATAAAATTAATTTTTAAACAAATATAAAGGAGAAAGAGATTCGAGAGTTGAGGTTGTACCATTATCAAATAAATACACACATAATTTTATTTTATACAAAAAGGAATGGAACCCAAGTCTACATGAGAAACTTAAATAATAATCCCACTCCATCATACTACTAAGTGAATACCGATATAAAACATATATTCATATAATATTGTACAATGGAAAATAACAGTTATGGAATTAAAAGGGTACTAAAGATTATAGGCACTATGAAAATCCAACCATACATATTTAGAATTTTATTCTAACTTATCGAAATGGAATGAATATGGTAAATACTTAGTAAATTCCTTTAGGTGAAAATAATTTGATAATTATATTAATTTAGTTTAGTATAAAATTAATACCCATAAATTAATAACTACCTATTAATACCCATAAATACCCATAAATTAATACTTACAGTCAATTATTGAAATTAATGCCCATAAATATCCATCAATTTCTCAATTTAATGAGAATAACTAACAACATTAATACCCATAAATACCCATAATGTAATAATAAATCTTCCCCATTTAACAAACAATTTTACACACACATATATATATATATATATATATAAAAGGAGCTTAGAACAATTTATCAGAACGACACCAACTGAACTAAAAGAGCAATTCGAGTAGAGAGAGCTACCTGGTCCACTAGTCCTTGTTCACACCTCAAACATTATATTTGCCATGATCACATTAGATCTACCAGATTAATACTCCATGCCTATAAAATTATCAATCTCGACATCCACCATTAAATAACCAAATTTAAAGAAAATGGGGAAGTATCGGAGTAGAGAAACACCAATAAGAACAATTAGGGACGGGTACTTGGGAATCCCTTCAGGATGAATATATCTCTGGATAAAAGGTGAGTGGGCTTACTTACATCATACCTGGTTGAGATGATAAGTACTTTAGAAATGAAAAACCACTTATACGTGGGATTTTAACACCACACCAGGTTGGAGTAATGTGCGAATTAAGCTAAAAACCTACTTACTGGTTGTAAGTAGAAGAAATCATACTCGGTTGGTATGATGGACTTCCTTGAAGAAAGTAGAAACTCGCTTGCCGGTTGTAAGCAAAGATATCAACACACCCGATTGGTGTGATAAAGTGAAAATATGTTTTTGTCAAAAGTGTTCTCCCTTTATTGTGTGCTAATGCTTAAACTTTTTGGGAGACCTTTTTGATATGCCAGAAGCCTCGATTTTGGAACTTATGGGGCTAAATGCCCGATTTTGGAAAATCACGTAAAGTGGGCCCAAGGACAGTTGGCATGAGTAGGAGCTTGTAAACAAACATGATATGAAAGTCATGAAAACTCTTAATGAAATGGATATTGATTTTGCCATGTTACCAAGACAAGACCGACATACTCAATGGACTAGCAGCAGTGCATTAGGGCCAGGTCAACGGACTGACCTAGACTGTATACTCAAGTGTATGGCAGCATAGGACATCTAAGGTATATGTATACTTGAGTGCGTGGTCGAAGAAGATAACTAGAGTAAACGAATGGTCGAGGACACATCCTCGACATCTACATAAGATTTATGAAAGAAAATTATGGCCATGAGTAACCCATGTAAACTTCGTTTATTCATAATAAAAAGCCAAAAATGAGAACTAGAAATTTTCTTGAGAAAATTGTGGTTCAAAGTGAACTAGAATTAGTCCAAAGAAACCAAAACGAGAATTTAATCGATCCTAAGTGATCAAATAAGATTCTAAAATAATGGAAATGGATCGTGAGATAAATTGGATATGAGAACTGGATTGGTTCATGGTGAAACGTGCCTGGACTGATTTGAACCGACTTGAGCGGGGAAGAACCGGTTCAAAGGTTCATTTTTCTAGGTGACTTAAAAATATCAATTTGGAAAATTGAAGTTGCCAATAGAAAATGAATTTAGATAAATTTAGAAATTATTTTTAATTTTGAGAAAACTTGTGGAATTGGGCCTCAACTAACCAATTTTCTATTTTGGGTCACCAAACCTGGTCCAACCGACTTGGTCAATGGTCCAACCGGTCAATGGACCACCTTCCATGTCAGTATCCAGTAAGTATGCATAATAAATCGGCGAGTGATGTGTGTCAATGCATGCCTAGTCAGCCACTTTGTCATTATATAAAAGTGTTGGCCAATCAGAGCGTGACATGTGTCCCTGGTCAATTATCAAACGGAGAAAAAGCCATATCATTAGAAACTCATCAATGAAAGCATGACATGTGTTTTCAATCAACGGTCAACCGAGGAGAATCCCCATTAGCTAAGCTAACCAATTAGAGCATGACACGTGGAAAAGATGCTAGATCAGTAATGAACTAGGATGTTCAAGAAAGGTCGACTAATTATAAGTCGACACGTGGAAAGACTGCGTTGGATGGCTATAGCCAATTAGAGGCTGACACATGGCAATGGAAAAGTGCATCACGTGGGAAAACTCACGAATTTAATTATGCCAATCAAAGAATGCCACGTGTAATGATCAACTGACGGTCAAATTCAATAAAGCGCCATATTGAACAAAGCAACCAATGGAAGGTCACCATGTGTTTGGTCAATTTGTGAACAAACAACTCAGACACTGGGACATTGTGTTAGTGAAGCTAGCCAATCTCGGTGTTCTATGAGGCAACTCGCACATGCAATGCTCGCACGTGCGCACACAATGTCGTCTTATTCCTCCAGACAACTAAACAATGGGGAGGCCAAATGTTGCATTAACTCCGACGACCATTAAACCTATCCGAAAAGGGAGTAAGTCGGAGAGTTAATGGTTAGTCGCTGGATGGATGGATAGGAAGGAAGGGAAGTTTTTGAGCTCCCTATATAAAGAGCTTCCATCCATTCAACCTCTCCATCCCTCAAAAGCTTGAAAAAGATGAACTACTCCAGTTTCCAACCATCCCTGAACTAGAGCTCAGACATAGACCCATTTCTCCACCTTCGAAAATGAATTTGGATTCCTTGGAACTAGGAGGAAGTCCTCAACCTTGCTGCATACTCCCTTCAGCTCGAGAATCACCGGAGAAATGCCGGTGAGCTCGCATAGTACAGTCGCTCCAACTGTCAACTTTGAGCAGGAACTTTCGAGTTGAATTCATGCCACCCTTGAACGTTCTAAGCCAGACTGACAGTACCACGACTCTCCACGGTCGTGCCTACTCCACCTTGAGCCTTTGAGATAATCAATTGTCACCACACTTTGCTAGAATAGAGAATTTACAAAGAGAAAACTATGAAAATTTAATTGATTGAATTCTCCATATTCAAGGCACCAATTGAAATGAAATTTGATCCTAAGAGGATCCTCTCGATGAGAGCTAGCTCCCAAATCAAGAGCTCTAGCAATCGAGTCCTTGTTGGTAAGAAATCAAAGTTTTCTCTCTCTAGAAATATTTTTCGGTGAAGCTTCATTTAAACCCAATTCTAGGCAAAATTTAATGATTCAAAGGTTGAAATGATATGCAGCATGATAGGAGGCAATTAACTAAGATTAATCACTCAATTTGATTAATATAGATTTCAAGGGCTAAAGTGCAACTTTGGAGACATTGGGTAATTTGGGGATTTTTGTGCAATTGACATAAATTAAGGGTCAATTGAGGAATTAAATGAAATTGGAGGCTTAATTGCAATTAAAATATTTTTTGAGGAATTTAATTATAAGTAAAATTAAATAAAATTATCTAACTATAATTTAAAATAATTTATATTAAATAAAATTATTTGGGGATGAAATTGAAAATATACTAATATTGAGGAAATTATGGCAAATTATTAAAAATTTATTTTTCAAAAACTAATCTTAGGGACTTCTATGTTAATTAAAGAAAACATAGGGAGGTAAATTTAAATATCGGATAATTGGTGGGTCCATTATCCGTGATCATGTAGGTGTGAAAGTACAGTCTTTACCTACAACCGCGAGTCCAACCCAAGGCATTGAAAATTCGTCTGGATTGAATGAGTCATAGATCTCGGGTGAGTGGGATTATGACATCGAGTTCGATTGCACTAGCAATACGTAATTACTCGCAAAGTTGAAAGCATGTTTGGTTAGAAAAAAACTAAATTTCCAAAAGTGTGATCCTCTAACTGTGTGAAACTGCTTAAACCAATTTGAGACACTATTTCTGAAGAAAGCATGAATCATGATTATAGGACTACCTTGGAATGAGTGTATCGATACATATCAAAGGGATGATCTAACTTGGATTGTTAATGAAGGATATAGATTAGGCCCATGATCGACATAGGGTCAGTTAGATCTAGTTTTGTGAAAGTGGGCCCAATGCCATATTTTGAAAACTCGTACAAGTGGGCCCAATGCCAATGGAAAACAAGTTTCAGTCCCGTAAATAAGTTATGATTTAATAGATTGATAAAATTATCATAATTTGATAATGTTTGTTAAAGTTGCTGAGCCAAAGTCACAAAGAAGTCGGTTGGGCTTGTAGCGCAAAAATAAAGGTCTTAAATAAAAAAAATTATGTGCGATTGCAATTGTGTGGAACCAAAGAAACACCTGATACAGGATAATGTTGGTTCTAAGGGTTGCTATAGAGTAAGGTCAGTAGAAGGGAAATTACGTGGTTCTACGATGTCGTGAATCTCGGGGAGCTTTATCTACATTGAGACCAAGGAAGAAGGTGGGAGGTTTCATCCCTCAATAGAAGATAGAAGAATTAATGATGTATGGGGGTTGGGCAATTGGTGCTCACACAAATAATATGGTGGAGGTTGTGGCCTGTCACCAGGGTGGACAATAAAGACACTCGGGGCCACTAGTGGAATAGATCGAAGTTGTTGCCTCTAAGTGTCTATTTAGCGACTATTTGATCCATTTACTAAGAAAGGGTGTTTGTGTGATGCAAACCATGGTAATTAAATCCCTCTAATTAGGAAGGAACCTACCTTAAGCTTGTAAGAACAAGCAATGAACTTAAAATAACCATTTTCTAAAAGATAAGGCAAGTAGTGGCTTGTTTATCATATTCCATTATTTTTAAATGAAAGGGAAAAATTATGTTTAAGTATAGGTTGAATTGTGGACAAGAAGTCACAATGTCACTTAACCCTGCTCACTTTATTACAAACTCATCCCCTCTCCCTAAACTCCTTTCAAGGTAGTTGTCACTTTAGAAGATGAGAGAATTTCACGAGCAATAAAACCTTTCAAGAAGAAATGTTCCCTTATGTTTGTTTTGTAAATTTTTTTGTGGAAAATGCTTAAGTTGATAAGCCTTAACGCTCCTAGATTGTGTGATGGAAATACTATAGAGAAGGGTGGTAGGTTGATCACGGTGTTCCAACCAAATCGGGTTGGGGTGTGACAACCCATGTGTTGCACAGGTCTTGATTTGTCCCGATGTGTGGGCCATGAGCTGCCCATGTATGTGTGGGACCTGAGTTCCCGGTGCTTGATTTATCATTTGATATATATTGTGTTTCATATGTAAACAACTGGGGAGACCAAGAGTAAATCAACTGTAGGATAGACTACGATTACAGGCAGCCTGAGATAGGGGTCTTGAGGGGACAAATAAAACTAGGAGAAATGAAAGTTTTATAAATCACTAAGAAATGATAGGCACAAGAGTCTCAATGGCACGAATAAAACCTTGTGAGATAATAGGTTTTGTAAATTGAAAATAAATTTCCAGAGACTGTGGTCTTTGGGGGGAGTGGAATAAAGGGGAATGGGGCATTGTTAAACCAATAATGAATATCCCTGCTTGGAAGTTTCATGAGATGTTTGAGGTGGTAAGCCATGAAATGGTTCGGCGTCAGTACCTCATTCACTAAGATGTGATCTCACCGCCTCCCCTAAACAATTGTAAGTAAAAGCAAAGGAGACTAGCAACGAAGGTGGGAGAACATCCCCAAGCCACTTACAATCCAAGATAACCCTCTTATCTTACAAACATAGGTTGTAATTTACTGCTTATCAACTACTATATTCTTGGTTATTGTTAAACCATTTTGAGGCACCATACTTTAAAGAAAATTTTCAAATTATATTGAAAAGTGGAGAAGTATTTTTTTGTTTTGAGCCTTAGTCCCTTCAATTTTACTTTGGTGAAGGATTCCACCACTATAAAATCAAAGGGATTGTCGAGTTGCACGAGATAGTCAGCCCATCAATTAGGCCAGGGCATGACATCCTCATACTTTGTATTTACTTTCCAAAATTACATTTGAGTCCCCCACTTAATATTTACTCATTTTGGACTTAGATTTCAATAAAACCTATTTTCCTTAGGTCCTCAAACATTTCTTAACTTCTTAAGTGGTTCGTAACTTCTCACATATTTCACTATAGTCCTCTAATTCTTAAAATTACACTTTAGTACTTTAAAATTTTCAAAGAGTTACTCTTTGGTCCTTATTTCATTTCAAGTTATCATTTAAGATCTCCAAACCTTCCCAACTTTCCTCTTGGTCCTTGTACTTCTATAAACCTCACGCGGGTCCCTATTTTTATGAAAATTATAGTTAGGTCCCTAAACTTTCCATTTTTTTTCATTTTGGTCCCTAAACTATCTCTTTAAAAGCAACTATAATGAATACTAAAAAACAATATCTAGGTCCCTCATCATCTTCCCTAAGTTCTCACAGTCACTTTCCATCAAGTCGTGGTCGGAATAGTGTTATTTTGGCCTCGATCGAACGCTCTCTCTAACTTAAACACAAATTTGGGTTTTGGTTGAAAACTCACTAGACAGAAAGTGGAAAGGGTCGAGGGTAGTATGATCGAGTATCTGACTGTCCCACAAGTCTATGGACACCTGGATCTCGATCTATAGTGCTCGGAGCTGCCTAAAATGTCTGATTTTTAGAGAGTGAAGGGCTAACGAAGGTTCTCAGATTTTTTATGGTTAGGAGGCTTACTTATAGCCTGAAAAACCATCAAGGTTAGAAAGAAGGGACTGAGAGGGTTCTCCAGAAAAAAGATTTAGTCATAGTTGGCCATTTGAGTGGTCGGGGTGGGCCCTAAAAGCTCCTACTCTATTTTTTACCGATGGACCAATGTTACTATCCCATTGGTTTGTCATCTAGAGAGAGTGTCAATGGCCGAGAGGATGGGGTTCTAAAGATGACTCTTGCTCGGTTCTAAGGACACATAGATCACTAAACTTGGTGGTTTCAAGTGAAAATGGGAATGTCTGGTTTGAAAGTCACCAAAAACTAGAGGTATGTGTCTTTTAGAGAGAATTTTAGTGATCCTCTGGCGAGATGAGGGTCGGTCATTATATAGGAAGGTTTGGGACTGAGTTGTCTAGTCAGCCATGCCCATAGCTTAGTAGATGGGACTCCCTAGACCCTACTTTTCTTTTTATCTTCTTAGGGAAAACAAGTAAGAAAATATGCCCTCACACCTAGGTTATTTCCAGGTTTTATCCAAATTCAGGTTGGGCAGTTGGGTGGAGAAGACGAAACGTGCGTGTGCAGTGCGTGCCTGCACCCAGTGTGGCACGTTGTCTGGTTCGCACTATAGCGAACTGGTTTCCAAAATATTTCTCATCTATTTCAACTAATTTGGGCCTTTTATTGATTGGTTCACCCTAAATTCGACTGGTTCTTAATTCAAACTAAATTTCTAAAAATTCTTTATTGAATTTTCTATCATTTGAGTTCAAGAACGATCATTTTTTAATTTAATTTTTCATTTCTAAAAATTGGAGGATTTATTGCTCTAAGTTGGTTTGATGGGTTTTGACCTCCATTTGGTCGGTTCACCTTCGATCTGACCGATTCTTGGACCAATTATTTTTCTAAAAATACTACATTCATTATAAGGTTATTGGGCTTAAGAATTGTTATTTTTAGATTTGTTTATCCCCTCTTATAAATTAGGGGTCTTTTCCCTAAATTCCCCAAATACCCCTTTTTGGCCCAATTTCTATCGGAGCTTCTCCCAATTCTTTATTCATGATAGGGGGAGACTTCCTTGGGGTTGTTTCGATGTACTTCCAACTTCCAAGTTTGGGTTTTTGTACATATTCTCTATCTGGCTTGATTTGCTTATTGGTTCACCGGTATCCATCTCAGCTCTCCTGCTCGTCTCGGGTTTAGGTCTCGATTCATATTTTTCTGGTGTTACAACTTCTCCCCTCATTTTTATTAGTTTTGTCCCCAAACCATTCGTTTATTAGTTTTGTTGGAATGTCAAACTTTACATTTTTTTGCATCGTCCACCTGAAACAAGTAAGGGTACATTTCCTTCATGGACACATCGGGTTCCCATGTTTCTTATTCTACCCGGTTGTTGTGCCATTAGACTTTCACCATTTGAATCTCCTTATTCCAAAGTTGTTTCTCATGGAAATCCACGATGCATACAGGTTCCACCATGTAGGATAAGGTGCAAACCCTGTCCTTTAGTAATAAGAAAACCGGGGAAAAAATCGGTCAATTTGAATCTTTAAACCGAATTGGTCTAAAAACCCGATCGTTAGGGGACGAGCAAATTTGAAAATTTCTAACTCCCATGTGACTAAAAAAGGTTCATAAACTTGGGCAAAAGAACCCTAGGACAGAATGAGGAAGAAAGACTGAAACATTTCAATAGAACCAGGTTTGAACTGGTTTATGAACCGAGTTGATTCATTGAACCGGAACCAATAGAGAATGGGTAAACCAAGACACTTATGGATCCCTAGTGATTCAAAGAGGTTTATAATCCTTGGGAAGGAACCTTAGAACAATGTGGGAGAGAAAAAAAAAAGATCGGTTCGGGTGAATTGAACCTGAACCGGATTAAACCGGTTTAAGAACGGAGCCGATTTATGAATCGGAATCGATTAAGAGATGGTAAATCGGGAATGTTATGGACCCTAAGTGACCCAAAGAGTCACAAAAGACATGGAAATGGACTTGTGAAGGAATTGGGGATGAAAACCAAACCGGTTCAGGTGAACCGGTTCAAACCACTATTGAACTGGATCCTAAATTCATTTTTCTAGGCGGCTTAAATAATTCAAATTTGAGATTTGAGGTCACCATTGGATAGAAAATGAATTTAGATGAATTTAGAAATTTTTATATTTGAAAAACTCGGTCGAATGAGGGGTGAACCGGCTGGTTTAAGCTTTGAACCCAGTTCGATCCGATTCAGAACAATGTCATCTTCTTCCACAGGATGATAGCACTGTTCACTTGCCAAAAAATCGAAGCAACGCTGGTGAAAAAGAAATGTTTCCATTCGGTACGTTTTAGGTTGTTAATGCCTGTCATAAAGGTGCCAAACAGACGGCCAACGGATCCCCGAGCTCCCTATATAAAGAGCTCCTCTCCATTCATCCTCTCCACACCTGAAAAGCTCACTCTCTCAGTTACTTAGTTTTCTAGTGAAGTTTGAACCAAAGCTCCGATATAGGGTCAATTCTGAGCCAAAGAAGGCAAGGTTGGGTTCATTAGAACCAGGGGGAAGTCAGCTACATGATGGTGACATCCGTTCATTCTAAGAGTCGTCGGAGAAGCACCGACGTGATCGAACAGTGAAGCAGCTCTGGTGGGTCGAAGTAGCCTTGTTTCGGCTGAGTTGAAATCGGCCAATTCGAGCCCTCCTTAAGCCAAACCAAGCTCTCCTGACACCTCCTCAGCCCTTCCACAGCCGAATTAGGACCGAAAGGTAAGCCAATTTGACTCCCACTTACAATTTCCGATCAGTATTAGAGAGAGAGTCAGCTGAATTTAAAAGATGAAATTCTAATCCAATTCGACATCAATTGATATCATTCTTGTTCCTAGGAAGAACCTCTAGAGGAGAGCTACCTGCCCAGATAGAAAGCTCGGACCGCCGCGCCCTCACCGATGAGAAATCGAAGTTTTCTGTCTCTACAGTCTATTTTCTGGCGAAGCTCCATTTGAGCTCGTTCCGGCATTAAAACCTATGATTCAAAGTTCCTTAGAATCGTATGAACATGTAGAAACTCAATTTCAATGAATAGAGGTGTTTGATCGGTCAATTTGATGAAATCAAATTCGGTTGTGTTAAAAAGTTGAAATTGGGGAAATTTTGGGATTTTCAAAAATTTTAAGGACTAAAATGTAATTTTCTAAAATTGAGGGTCAATTGGTCATGATAAGAATATTAGAGGGCCAATTGAGAAATTTTAGAATTTTTGGGGCAAAATTTACCATTTTTGTATAGGAAGGGCAAAATGGTAATTTTGGGAAAATTGAGGAACCAAATTGAAAATTCGGAAAATTAAACCCCTTTTCACGGAATTTAATAAATTGAGGTCCTAAGATAAATTTTAAAAGTTTCGGGACTCAATTTGAGGAAAAACCTGGTAATAGGGACTTAAAGAAAAATAACTTTAGGGACCTAATTGCAAATACATATAAAGTTGGGTTTTCTCATTCATTGGAATGAATGTGGGCTATTAGGCCAAAGAATAATGAACAACTATGTTCATTTCATGTAGGATAATGAGACATCGGGAATTCTAGTTGAGGTCCAATGTGCAAGGGACAGAACTCGACTAAGTGGAATTTCACTGTACGATCAAGTGAATGGGATTTTAGATCATACTCGGTTGGGGATTTTAGATCATACCCACTACTATGTGGTATTTTAAACACCACGACTTAGAGTTGTGATGTGAAAACTATGCGGAAAAATTACTTACCGGTTGTAAGTAGATCATACCCAGTTGGTATGATGAAACTTCCTCGAAGGAAGTTGAAAACCCGTTCATCGGTTATGAATGGAGATGTCCTTTTATCGGATCGATATAATGGATAGTGAAAATATATTTTGTTGGAAGTGTTCTCCCTAACTATGTGCCAATGCTTAAACAATTTAGGAGTACTTCTCGATGGGAGCTCGAATATCTCTTATAGGCCGAGTGCCTCGGTTTTGGAACTTGGGTAATATGGCTGGTTTTTTTTGAACAAACATAATATATGTGCCATAAAACTTTAATATGTGAATTGTATGGTCATGGTGCCAAGGCTGGTCTGACATTCTCAGTCAACTAACAATAGTGCAACATGACCGGTCTCCGGACCAATCAATACAAACAGTTGTAGGTTGAGTTGAAAGTCGGGACCGTTGGACTAATGACACCATAGATTACATGGCATATTAAGAAAACATTGTTTGTGCATGCACTATGAGTACACATCATCAAGATGCCCATGAGGGGTAGTGATGCGTCATAAGGGCCTTGGATGCCCCGGTGAGTATAAGGCAGTTTGTCATTTTAGGTGACCGTGCGAAATTTGGAGTAGCACCAAGCGCATGAGACTGGGGTGGGGACGGGATGAGGTCTTTGTCCTCATATGAACATGAAGAATCAATTTCGGGATTGAGGGTTGGATGTCACGTACATCCACTCATTCTTAGGATGAAAGTGGTCATACTTCTATCTAGGTGGCCGGTAAAGTCGCTTCGAAGCCACAAGTGGGTTTAGTGGTTGTGTGACCTGCGAATGTGTGTAATCTTCATGATGAAGGATGTGTGTTGGGTGATGACACACCGTGATAATAAGAAATGGTGAAAACCTGAATTTTTAAATGAAGAGATTTTTGAAAAGTGAGGAGTCTGGCACACTCCAATACAAATATTTTTATTAAAAGATAAAAGTAGACTTTTGAAAAACTCATTCACTGAGTTGTAGAAACTCACCCCTCTTTTCTAACCCTTTTCAGGAAAAGAGAAAATGACTAGAAGTAATGCCAAGCCTTACCCTTTATCAAGTATGCTTAAATTTTCCTTAAACTTGCATTTTATTTGATATATATCTTCCAGGGAACAAGGTTGAAATTTCACCTGGCTCCTCTCGAGTAAAAGAAGGGGAAAACTCCTCTTGAACCGAGAAAGAGCGGCAGGTTGTTCATGGGGATCCAACCAAACTGGGTTGGGGCATGACATAATGTCTCCTAAAGTTCGAGTGGGGGTTCCTCTAACACGTGCCTTGAGTCGGGGTTGTACTTCCTTATTACAAACACATGTATCACATTATGAATCCTTTCTAATTCAGGTGGTAACTATAACTTGTATGCCACTGGACAACCTCTTTGTATCACCATGTAAGGACAAATATACCACGGGTTAAGTTTTCTACGATGTTAAAAAAAAGTACCCCCTTTCCACGGGGATACTTTTAGGAATACTTATCCCCCACTTTGAAGTTTAGTTCTCGGCTCAGATTATCTACGTAGCTTTTCTATCTATCTTGGGCAGCTTTGAGTCTATCCCTTATGATTTTAATTTTTACACTCACGTTCTCAATTAGCTCTACCCTTTCCAACTTTTTCTCGCCCACTTCGTCCAAATAGAAGGGAGTTTGACACTTTCTCTCATGTAGAGCTTCGTAGGGAGCCATTTGTATGTTACCTTAATAGTATTTATTATAGGTGATCTCCATTAGGCATAAATAGTCCTCCTATCTTTTGCCAAAGTTCATTAGAATTCTCGCTAGTTTCTAGTGTTTTGCCTTAATTCGTTAGCAAGATAGGCAGTGGGTTATATATTCAGCTATTTCCCACTTCATTCCTGAACACAAGTACCCCTTCTTTAGGGTACGATACATCTTTGTTATGTCGAAATGCATTGCATACACCGATTCATGTGCCTCCTCTAGTATATCATTCTTTATTGATGTGTCATTCGACACCACCATACGACCATTATAGCCTAGCACTCTGTCATTCCTTATCATAAAATTAGTGGTGGTGGCATTGACGATCTTATCTCCGAGTAAGCTTAGTTAATGGCAAAACTGGAGTTGTAGTGAGTCTACTTTTTAACTTCTCAAATACTTTGTTACACTTCCATGTCCATTCGTACTTAATGCCATTCCGAGTAAGCTTAGTTAATGGGACCGCTAGTATTGAAAATGTTTTCACAAACTTCTAGTAGTACACTGCTAACCCTAAAAAACTTCATATTTTAGTGGAATTCTTGGGTGCCTCCCACTTGGCCACTTCCTCGATCTTCGACAGATCAACCTGAACCCCTGCTTCTAAGATCAGATATCCTAGGAATGCTACCTCCCTTAGCTAGAATTCACACTTAGTAAACTTCGTGAACAACTTATTTTCTCGCAGGATATGCAATAATATCTTAAGGTGCATCTGATGATCCTTTTCGGTCTGTGAGTATATGAGGATGATATTGATGAATACTGTGACAATTTTGTCTAAGTAGAGTTGGAAAACTCAATTCATTAAATTAATAAAGGCAACCCGAGAATTGGTCAGTCCAAATGACATTATTCAAAATTCGTAGTGACCATAGCTAGTTCGAAATGTGATTTTATGGATATCTTTAGTTGGTGATAGTCGAAACGTAGATCAATTTTTAAGAAGTCTGTATCTCCTAGTAACTGATCAAACAAGTTGTATATTCGTGGGAGGGGGTACTTATTCTTCACCACTGATTGGTTTAATATTCTATAATCTATGAATAACCATGTGCTCCCATCCTTTTTCTTCATGAACAATACTGACATACCCCAAGGAGAGTAACTTGAGCGTATGAACCCTTTTTGCAATAGCTTATCTAATTGTTCCTTCAATTCCTTAAGTTTTGCAGGTGCCATCTGATATAAGACTTGTGAGATTTGGTTTGTTCCTCAGATGATGTTGATTGCAAAGTCAAATTGTTGCTCAAGAGGAAGCTTGTGCAATTCTTCAAGAAACACATCAAGGTATTTCTTTATCATGGTTGTCCTTTTGGGGCTTACCATACTCCTTTTTACTTGTGATTTGAGCTATAAATATGACATACCATTTTCTAATAATTTCTTGTACCTTAAGGCTTGAGATTAAATGGGTCTTACCTCAACACTTTCCCCCTTGAAACATGGTCCATGCAGCAGTGAAAGTGTGAAATGTCATGTTCTTCCCTTGATGGTTCAGTTTGGCATGGTGTTTTGTCAGCTAATCCATCCCCAATATTAAGTCCACATGTACCAAGGGTAGTGGAATTAGGTCTGCTTCTAGTGTCATTTCTCTTATCACATTGAGATTATGGAGACTATTATTATGATCTCCCTTGGGAGGGTATATATAAGTATTCCTAGTTTTCATGGGGATAGAGGTAAGGGCACCCTTTGTGCCATCTTCTCACGCACATACGAGTGATCCGCTCCTAAGTCGATAAGGGCAAAGGCCTAAAGGCATTCTACCGTTAGACATCTTGTATTTACAAGGTAAAACATTCCATTACTAGTTGTTCGGTAAGACTTTTAATTTGTTATGACTTACATCATGCAAAGGTAGAGTCTAACTCTCTCCTTCCATACTCCAAAAAGGCATCCTCCATCCTCCATCAAAACAACAATTATTAAGTCTCATATTAAGGATTTTGGGGAGTACCCTCTACCACACTAGGGTCAGCTTAAGCAGCTACTTATGTGATGTCATAAACCCTAGCTGGGGCCCTGGGGTGCTATATAAGCTCTCGTCCTCTCCGTCCTTACTCCTCAAATGGTTGCCCCATTTCATGGTACTTGAAAACATGTCCGTACTGGAGGTCATGTTGTGTTTGGAAAATCATGGGTTTGAGAGAGATTTTAGCTTGGGCAATATCGGGCCATGTGTCATGCTTGTTGAAACCAATAGCATAATATGATCTTACAAGGCCCATGGTGTTGACCTTTGCACATTTTGCATCATGCTTGTTCAAAACACACGTTGGAGTTACTTTCGATGCCACTTTGTTGAGACATTCTTGCAATGCTTAGTGTTCTCCTTCCAATAAAGGGTCCTTTCCCTTTGGCCTTAAAAAGGGAGTTGATTGCATTGAGAGAACAACTAGGAAGGGCCATGGTTTGATTGTATTTCCATGGAGAGGTGGGTGGTACATCGCCTTTGGACTTCCTTCCCATCCATTCAGTAAGGTGTCACATAGTGGGGACAATCCGCTCGCATTTAGACGTGGAGTTGATAATTGATGCTAAGTTTGTGGGTCTCCCAATTCTCCCCATATAAGATCAAATTTCCGGAGAGATTCCATCCAAGAAGCACTAACATATATCTAAGACCCATCCTTTGGGACCAAGGAAAACTAGAAAAGAAACTAATAAGATTTTCAAGTGAAGAATCGAGCCAATTAATGAATGAAAAATGGTAAAAAAAGGTTAACATGGGAAATTAAAGTATTCCAATTGACCAAAAATTCATAAATATTGTGAAGAATCGAGCCAATTAATGAATGAAAAATGGTAAAAAAAGGTTAACATGGGAAATTAAAGTATTCCAATTGACCAAAAATTCATAAATATTGTAAGGAAGAACTAGGAAGTGTGTCACGCCCCGACTCGGTTTGGTTGGATCCTCGTGAGCAACCCACCACTCTTCCCAGTTTACTAAGGGTTTTCTCCCTCTTTTAAACCCGAGAGGAGTAAGGTGTCCTTTTAAACTTGAACATTTCCTGGAATGACATTATACAAAACGGAAAAACAGATATACCTGATTTTATAGTTCCTATACAGGGAATTCTTTAAGATTGGTTTTCCCTTGGTTTCCTGAAATGGGTAAAAAGGGAGGGGGTGAGTTTTATAACTCAGTGAGCGAGAGTTGGGAGTGAGTTTTCATAAACAAAACAACTTTAATTGGAGTGTGCCAAACTCCTTATCTTCTTTTAAAATATCATTTCCACAAATACTGATTTTTAAAACCTTAAACCTACCGAGGGTGAGATTTTCAAATTGGAGTGTGTTAGACTCCTTAATTTCCTTTAGATTTTCTCCACTTTAAAAATCACGATTTTTTTTATCATTTCTCATTAATCATGGTGTGTCATCACCCAACACACACCCTTCATCATGAAGGTCAAAACACATAATCGCAGGTTAGCCCGTCTACTGAACCCACTTGTGGTGTCGGAGCGACTTTACCGGCCACCTAGATAGAAGCACGTCCACATCTACCCTGAGAATAAGTGGATGTACACGACATTTGACCCTCAATCCAGAAATCAATTCTCTGTGTCCATATGAGGACAGAAACCTCATCCTAACCCCACCCCGGTCTCGTGCGCAATGAAGCTACGTCGAGCTTCGCAAGGTCACCTGGTTCGACGAACTGCCCTTATATCCACCAGGTCGTCTAGGGCCCTAGGAGACATCACTACCCCTCATGGGCGTCTTAAAGCTCCTGTACACACAGTGCATGCACAATTAGTATTTTCATCTCATGCCTTATAATCTGTGGTGCCACTAGTCCAACGACCCCGACCATCAACTCAACTTGCAGCTGTTTGTCTTGACTAGTCCTGAGACCTGTCATGTCTCACTGCCACTAGTTGACTGAATATATTAGTCCTGTCTTGGTACCATGGCCAATCAATTCATTTATTTAAAGTTTTGTGGCATATATCTCATGTTTGTTTACTAGTTTCTGCTCGTGTCCACTGGCCTTGGGCCCACTATACGTGATTTTCCAAAACTGGGAATATTAGCCCCCAAGTTCCAAAACCGAGGCTTACAACCTAACAAAGTTATTCGAGCTCCTGTCAAGAAGGTCTTCCAAATCATTTAAGCAGTGGCACACAGTTAGGGGAGAGCACTTCCAACAAAATATGTTTTCAACTATCTATCATACCAACTGGGTATAAGGATATCTCCACTCATAACCAATGAACGGGTTTTCCACTTCCTCTGAGGAAGTTTCATCATACCAATTGGGTATGATTTACTTACAATTGGTAAATAGTTTTTCCGCGTGATTTTCACATCACTCCTCTAAGTTGTGATGTTTAAAATACCACTAAGTAGTGGGTTTTTATTTCAAGGTACTAATCATCCCCAACTGGGTATGATATAAAATCCCACTCACAACCGTTAAGTGCTTTTTAACTTTAAATTATGCTCATCATCCCAACGGGTATGACGTTAGTAAGCCTACTCACAACCAATAAGTAGGTTTTCCTTAAATAAAAGTGCTCATCATCCCAACCGGTATGATGTGTAAATTAGCCCACTCATGGTGATTTCTAATTTAGAAAATGTGCTCATCATCCCAATCTGGTATGATGTGAATAACCCACTCACCCGTTAACCACGACGTTTTCGTCCATGGTTGGTTTTCCAAGTTGATGCGAGCTTTCTCTTGTTGGCGTTCCGATTACACTTTTCCCATCAGAGGTATGACGGTCCGAGATCATTCACATTCATAATGAGATCATTCCCATTCATTCTCCTCATACCTGAAAACTCCCCTCTCTCTCTCTACTGCTCCATTTTTTGGTGAAGCTCTACCAGAGCTTCGACTTGAACATTTTTCTCAACCTTAGGAGAAGAGGTCGGGCTCTTTAGATTCTAGGGAAGTCAACTATCTGACAGCAACATCCATTCGATCCAAGGTTCGTTGAAGAAGTGTTGACATAATCAAATAGTAAAGCAGCTCTAGCAAACCGAAGCTACCCTATTTCGGCCTAGCTAAAATTAGTCGAATTCAGCACTCCTCTAGCCAAAACCAAGCTCTCCCAACATTCCCACAACCCTCATACGACCTCAATGAAGCTAAAAGGTCAATAGTAGGAATTCTTGATCCTAGAAGGTACATTAGGAAGAGAGCTACCTTTCCCGATAGAAAGCTCCGACAGTCGCACCTTCGACGGGACAAGTGTGATCGGGACGCCAGCAAGAGAAAGCTCGCATCAACTTGGAAAACTAACCGAGGACGAACACATCACGGTTAACGGGTGAGTGAGCTAATTTACACTTCATACCCGGTTGGGATGATGAGCACCTTTTCTAAATTGGAAGCCACCGTGAGTGGGAATCTTATACATCATATCGGTTGGGATGATGAGCACTTTTTCTAAATTGGAAGCCATCGTGACTGGGCTTACTAACGTCATACCTGGTTGGGATGATGAGCATAGTTTAAAGTTAAAAACCACTTACCAGTTGTGAGTGGGATTTTATATCATACCCGTTTGGGGATGATAAGTACCTCAAAATGAAAACCCACTACATAGTGGTATTTTAAACATCACAACTTAGAGGAGTGATATGAAAATGACGCGGAAAAGCTATTTACATATTATAAGTAGATCATACCCGGTTGGTATGATAAAAATTCCTCGGAGGAAGTGGAAAACCCGTTCATCGGTTATGAGCGGAGATATCCTCATACTCGATTGGTATGATGGATAGTTGAAAATTTATTTTGTCAGAAGTGTTCTCCCCTGACTATATGCCACTGCTTAAACGATTTGGGAGTCCTTTTTTACGGGAGCTCGAATAGCTCTTATAGGTCGGTGGCCTTAGTTTTGGAATTTTAGGGCTATTTTGCCCAGTTTTAAAAATCTCGAATAGTGGGCCATAGGCCAATGGTCACGAGCAGGAGCTCATAAACAAACAAAAAATATATGCCACAAAACATTAATAAATGAATTGTTTGGCCATGGTACCAAGATAGGAACGACATACTCAGTCAACTAGCGGTAGTACAACATGACAGGTCTCAAGACCAGTCAAGAAAAACAGCTCCAAGTTGAGTTGAGGATTGGAGCCGTTGGACCAGTGGCACCACAAATTATATGGCATGATGTGAAAAATACTGATTGTGCATGCACTATGTGTATGGGACCTTCAAGATGCCCAAGAGGGGTAGTGATGTGTCCTAGGGCCCTGGACGACCTAGTGGGTATAAGGGTAGTTTGTCGAACTAGGTGACCTTGTGAAACTCGACGTAACTTCAAGTGCACGAGACCAGGGTGGGGTCGGGATGAGGTCTTTGTCCTCACATGGACACATAATCAAGTTGGTAAGGATTCAAATATTCCTTCCATTTTTTCTAGTTATTGGTCGGTTATCGCGTACATCCACTCATTCTCAAGGTAGAAGTGGATGTGCTTCTATCTAGGTGGTCGGTAAAGTCGACCCGACGCTATACGTGGGTTCAGTGGATGGGCTGGCCTGCGATTGTGTGATTGACCTTCATGATAAAGGATGTTCTTTTGAAAACTAAGATTTTAAAGTGGAGAAAGATTAAAGAAATTAAGGAGTCTGACACACTCCAATTTGAAAATATTTTCTTTAAAAAAAATAATTGGCAAACCTTGGGAAAAGGTGTTGAAATTAAAATTAAAGGAAAGAATATTTTAAAAGAAAATAAGGAGTTTGACACACTCCGATAAAAGTTAATTTGTTTATGAAAACCCACTCCCAACCCCCGCTCACTGAGTTGTAGAACTCAGCCCCTCCCTTTTACCCCTTTCAGGTAACCAAGGGAAACCAACCTTAAAGATCTGTCGATAGCTAAACCTTAAGATAGGTATGTAAGGTTAATATATTTAGTTTTGATTAATGTTATTTCAAGAAAGGTACATGTGAAAAGGATGCCTTACTCCTCACGGTTTAGAGAAGGGGAATACCCTTAATAAACTAGGAGAGTGGCGGGTTGTTCATGGTTCGGGGGGTGACAACTTTAGGTTTAAAGAACACCTTACTCCTCTTGTTTTCAAAGAGGGGAAAACCCTTAGTAAACCGAGAAGAGTGGCAGGTTGCTCATAGGGATCCAACTAAACAGGGTCCATGTGTGACAGAACTGAACTGGTTCGGGGTGAACTAAACCCGAACCGAACTGAACCAGTAGTAACCATAGTGAACCGATTCAATAATTCATTTTTCTAGGTGATTTAAAAATGTCAATTTGGGAAATTGAGCTCACCATTAGATAGAAAATGAATTTAGAAATTTTTATATTTTAGAAAATTGGTCGAATCGGGTTTGAACCGGCAAATTTTTGAATTTGAGACAACGAATTCGGTCGGACCATTGACCAGTCCAGTTCGACCGGTCAACGATGCCCCGTCAGCAGCCATGAAGACATGGATAGCCAATGGGAGGCTACCACATGTCCGGTCAACAGTTAGTTAGTAACTCATTAGCCTACCATGCAGACACAAGCAGCCAATGAGAGGCTACCACGTGTCTGGTCAACCGGTCAACGGCTAACGCGGCGACTGAGTTAGATCTCCACGTTAAAAAGACCGGCCAATCACAGCGTGTCATATAGCACGCTTGCCACATCATCGTCTTCAACCTTCAGCCGTTGACATAGATAACAAAGAAGAGAGAGAGGCTAGAAAAGCTAGAGTCTTCGACAACTTGAAAATCTCTCTAGTCAGGTTGTCGATGGCCAAGTCGAAGGCCGAGTCTCACGCCGACAGGTAGCCTGAACAGTTTTGAGCTCCCTATATAAAGACCACCCCTTCATTCATCTTCAACATCCCACTATCAAGCAAAAAAGAAGAGTACCATTTTCCGATGAGTAGCAAACCAGAGCTCCATTTACTGGACTTTTCTCAACCTTCAATGCCACATTTGGTGGCTTTCCCCTAGCCAATTACGGCCAAGCTAGACCCCCTCACACACCACCTAGAGGTGCCTTGACCTTCCCCCAAGCTAAGAAGGTAAGCTCCCCCCTCCACCCTTCGCCAGAAAACACTATTCATGACCAAATTCTGAAAACACTATTCATGAGCCAAATGAAGCGGTTCAAGGCTTAAAATGAAGAGGAAAACATAAAGAAGGTGATACAAATCATGAATGAGGACAATTAACCACAATTTGATGATCAATTTGACAAGATAGAGATTTGGGGGCCAAAGTGCAAATTTTGAGAAATTTGGGCAAAATGGGGATTTTTCAAAAATTAGGGGCCGATTGAAAAATTGATGAAATGGAGGGCATTTTCATGAAATTCACTCCCAATTGAGGGCCAATTGGTCAATTTGAATAAAATGGCAGACAAATTTGTAAATTTTGAAAAGTTTGGGGTAAATTAGCAATTTTGGGGAAATTAGGGACTAAATGGCAATTTTGGAAAATTGAGGGGCCAATGGGCGATTTTGATAAAACTAAGGACCCACGAAGGAGAATAGGAAATTCTGGGGGTTTAATTGAAACTAAGGGGCAAATAAGCAACTAAAGGTAAAACTACAAACTATAGGGATCAAATTGCAATTAAGGCAAAATGTGAGGGTCTATATGCAAATGCCCAAAAAGATGCGGTCTCTTAGTCAAGCATTCTAATATGGATATTCGTATCGTGTAGGAGCATATTGCTCGAACGCCGGCTTCCAGAAGCACATTGTGAGGCCAGACTCCACCGGGTCAACCCCGTCGTGATTAACAGGTGAGTGAGAATTGCTATAACATCCATTTCGGTGGGAATGATGGATCATTTTGAAAATAATTTTCTCGGAATTAGTCTCCCCTAACTGGGGACTATCACGCCCCGACTCGGTTTGGTCAAATTCCCGTGATCAACCCGCCGCTCTCCTGATTTATTAAAGGGTTTCCCCTTATTATAAACTATAAAGAGTAAGGTGTCCTTTCAACTTACACCTTTTCCTAGAATAACATAAATTAAAACTGCATAATATTTTAAATTTATCATACCTGTCTTATAGGTGTCTTAGGGATGGTCTTTAAGGGTAGGCTTTCTGGAATTTCCTAATAGGGATATAAGGAAGGTGGTGAGTATGACTACTCAGTGAATGGGTTTTCAAAACTTTTAACTTTTAGGAAAAAGATTTGTATTGGAGTGTGCCAGACTCCTTTCTTTCAAAAATCGTTTCATTTCAAATCACGGTTTTTACCACCATTTCCTTATTAATCATGGTGTGTCATCACCCAACACACATCCTTCATCATGAAGGTTAAACACACATTTGTAGGCCAGTACATCCACTAAACACACTTATGGTGTCGGAGCGATTTTATTGACCACCTAGATAGAAGCAAGTCCACTTCTACCCTGAGAATGAGTGGATGTACGCGACATCCGACTCTCAATCCCGAAATCAATTCTCCGTGTTCGTATGAGGATAGATATCTCATTCTGTCCCCACCTCGATCTCATGCGTTTGGTGCTACTCCAAATTTTGCACGGTCACCTGGTACGACGAACTACCCTTGTACTCACCAGGTCGTCCAAGGCCCTTAGGATGCATCACTACCCCTCTTGGGTGTCTTGATGGTCCTGTAATCACAATGCATGCACAATCAGTATTTTCTTATCATGCCATATAATATGTGGTGCCATTGGTCTAACGGCCCCAGCGCTAAACTCAACATACAGTTGTTTGTCTTAACCGGTCCGTCGACCTGTCATGTTACACTGCCACTAGTTGACTGAATATGCCGATCCTCTCTTAGTACCATGGCCAAACAATTCATTTATTAAAGATTTATGGCACATATCTCATGTTTGTTTATGAGCTCCTACTCATGCCCACTAACCTATGGCCCACTTGTACGAGATTTTCAAAGCCGGGCATAATAGCCCCCAAGTTCCAAAACCGAGGCCTTCGGCCTATAAGAGCTATTTGAGCTCCCGTCAAGAAGGTCTCCCAAATTGTTTAAGCATTGGCACATAGTCAGGGGAGAGCACTTCTGACAAAATATGTTTTCAATTGTCCATCATACCAACCGAGTATGAGAACGTCTCCACTAATAACTGATGAACGGATTTTCCACTTCCTTCAAGGAAGTCTCATCATACCAACCGTGTATGATCTACTTACAATTGGTAAGTAGTTTTTCCACGTGATTTTCACATCACTTCTCTAAGTTGTGATGTTTAAAATACCACTAAGTAGTGGGTTTTCATTTCAAGGTATTCATCATCACCAATCGGGTATGATATAAAATCCCACTCACAACCGGTAAGTGGTTTTTAACTTTAAACTGTGCTCATCATCCCAACCAGGTATGACGTTAGTAAGCCCACTCACCCATTAATGTAGTGAATTTCACTAGATCGGTTCTTTGTATTCACGCGAGCTTGTCCTTGCTGGCGTTCCCGATACCTCGTGTTCCTACATGATATGAACATCAACGTTCAATATCCCTCAGTCTAATAGCCTTCATTCATTCCAAATGAATGAGAAAACCAAACTTTTATTTATAAGCAATTAGGTTCCTAAAGTTATTTTTCTTTAACTTTAAGTTCCAAATGTCGGTTTTTTTCCTCAAATTGAGTCCCAAAAATTTTAAAATTCCCCTTGGGACCTCAATTTATTCAATTTCACAAAAAGGGGTTTAATTTCCCAAATTTCCAATTTGGTCCCCCAACTTTTCACAAATTACCATTTTGCCCTTCCTTTGCAAAAATGGTAAGTTTTACCCCAAAAATTCTAAAATTCCTCAATTGGTCCTCTAACATTCTTATCATGCCCAATTGACCCTCAATTTTATAAAACTATATTTTGGTCCTTCAAATTTCGAAAATCCCCAATTTCCCCCCAATTTCAACTCCTTAACACAGTCGAATTTGATTTCATCAAATTGACCAATCAAGCACATCTAATTGTTGAAATTGAAGTTAAAATTGAGTTCCTACATCTTTATACGATTCAATAGCACTTTGAATCGAAAGTTTTGACACCAGAACGAGCTTAAACGGAGCTTCACCGAAAAATAGATTGTAGAGAGAGAAAGCTTCGGAAGCTTACTGTCGGGGGCACGGTTGCCCGAGCTTTCGATCTGGGCAGATAGCTCTTGTCCTAAGATTTATCATAGAATTAATAATTGCATCAATTGATGACAAATTAAGTTAGAATTTCCTCATCAAAATTCTTTCGGTTCTCTCTCTAACACCGGTCGAAAATTACAGAGGGGAGCCGAATTGGCTTACCTTTCCATTTTAATTCAGCCATGGGAGGGCTAAGAAAGTGTTGGGATGGCTTGGTTTGGTCTGAGGAGGGCTCAAATTGGTCGATTTCAGCTTGGCCAAAATAGGGCAGCTTCGGTCCGCCGGTGCTGCTTCACTGTTCCATCATGTCGACGCTTCTCCAGCGACCATCGGAACAAATGAAGACTACATGCGTGTAGCTGACTTCGCCCCGATTCTAAAGAGCCCGACCTCTCCTTCTGAGGTTAAGAAAAATGCTCAAGTCGAAGCTCTGGTTCGAGCTTTATTGAGAAATGGAGCAGTAGAGAGAGAAGTGTTCAGGTGTGAGGAGAATGAATGTAGATGAACTCTTTATATAGGTGTAAAATTGTGTATTAAATGGGGCAGATTTATTACTAGTATTAATGTTGTCATAAATTGATGAGTATTTATTAGTATTAATTATAATAATTTAATTTAGGTATTAAATTATTGGTATTAATTATGGAATTATATATATATATATATTAATTTATGGCTATTTATGATAGGACGTACGTTCACATAAAAAAATTTTAACCGAAATTTTGAGTTACAAAAAAACATACTTCCAAGGAGGTCACCCATTTTCGCACTACCCTCATGCTTAACTTCGATGTTCTGATGGGATCTACTTCATCTGAACCGATCTGGTTTTTCCGCTGAAGCCAAGACAACATATCGTTGCACTGTAGAGCAAAAGATAATGGCTACCACTTAAAATACTCTTTATTTGTGCATGCACTATGATATTCGGGCCATCAAGACACCAGCATGAGGTAGTGATGGATCCCAAGGACTGTTGGATGACTTAGGGTGCATAAGGGTGGTATAACATCCAGTAGGTCGAGCTTCCTACACACTGAGACCGAGGAAGTAGGGGAAAGGAGGTCTCATCCCTCAAAGTGGACATGATGAAGTGATCAGGGTTTGAGGGTCAAACTATTGATGTCCACTCAAACTTAGGGTAAAGGCAGTGTACCTCCATTAGGGTGGACGGTAAAGGCGCTTCGGTCCACAAGTGGAACAGTTGGGGATCGTTCTACGAATGTGTGATCCCTCCTATGATAGGAGGGCGGTTGATGATCGTGTGCAAAACTTGAGAAGGAACTACCTGTGGAATATCAAACATTCGAAAGTGCTAAGTTGAACATTTCCTAAAAGATTTATCCCACTCACTGAGTTGTCGAACTCACCCCCTCCCTCTAAACCTTTTTTAGGAAGGAACGTGACTACGCCAACTTCTTTTTCCCTAGAAACTATCCTAGGTATAAAAATTTAAAGTTTCAGTTTTGTTTAATGTTGTCCTGGGAAAACATGATAGGTACTATGCCCGACTCTCTTTGACCTCCTAGAGGAATCCCTCTTTGAGATCCTAGAGAGTGGCGGGTTGATCATAGGACCTCGACCAAACTAGGTCGGGGCATGACAACTTTGGTGGTATTAGAGCTTGTATTTTCCCGGATACATTATCACAACTCTATAACATAAATACTAATCAAAGAAAATTTTAACACAGCTACGACACCAAAGAGAGGAGCCATGAGAATAAGGGCGGCAATCACTAATTCCGCTAGAAACCCTCTCCCGGAAATAGACTTCCCGGGAGCACAGTCAACCCCACAAGGCCTCAGCTCCAAACACCAGAGATTGTTTGAGGAGTTTACAAGGGTGTTAGGGGAACCCCACCTCAGTGATAAGCCCCACCTGGACTTCGAGTCCCAGACCCACCAAGAAGAGGTCTAATCTTAGCCCCCTTCGGCACTTGACCCACCCCTCTACGACATCCCTAAGTACCTAAAGAAACTCCGACAACTAGAATGCAAAACCTTCCATGGAGAGAAGGATGTCGGGGCCGCCATGGACTGGTTGGCGAGCCTCAAGAAGTTCATGGAAATCATTAGGACACACTCGTAAGAGATGGTAACACTGGAAGAATTCTTCTTGGAGTCCAGCGTGAAGTGATGGTGGGACAACGTAAGGACCCTCTTCCTGACCACCCCACCTAGGAAGAGTTTGAAAGAAGGTACCCGGAGGAGTTCCTCACTCCCCAGCTCATTAACGAAAAGAAGGTGGATTTCTTCTAGCTCCACCAAGGAGCAAGCACAATCATAGAATATGAGACCAAATTTAATGAGTTTAGACCATTTGCCCCTGGTTTGGTAGGACTTATCACGCCCTGAGCCAGTTTAGTTGGATCCCCATGAAAAACCCGCCACTCTCCCAGTTTATCCAAGGTGTCGCATCGTTCTTAACTGTACCTTTCCTAGAATAACATTAATCAAAACTGAATATAAATTTTACATACCTGCTTTAAGGTTCGGCTATTGAAAAATCTTTAAGGTTGGTTTTCCCTTGGTTTCCTGAAAAAGGGTAAAAGGGAGGGGGTGAGTTCAACGACTTAGTGAATGGGTGTTCAAAGATTTACTTTTAGAAAAATAGTTTGAATGTGGAGTGTGTGAGACTCCTTATTTTTCTTTTAAAAATATTTCATTCTCAATTTCTTGGTTTCCATAACCATTTCTCATCATAACAGTGTGTTTAACTACTAACACACACTCTTCATCATGAGGGAACACACAATCGCAGGCTAGCCCGTCCACTGTACCCACTTGGGGCATCAGAGCGACTTTATCGGCCTGCTAGATAGAAGCACATCCACTTCTACCCTGAGAATGAGTGGATGTTCACGACATCTGACCCCTAATCCTGTAACAAAAATATGTGTCCGAATGAGGATAGAGACTCCATCCTGTCCCCAACCCAGTCTCATGCACGTGAAGCTACGTCAAACCTCGCAAGACTTCTGGTACGACTAACTGCCCTTATACCCACCTGGTCGTCTAGAGCCCTAGGACGCATCACTACCCCTCTTGGGAATCTTAAGGTTCTGTAAAACAGTGCATGCCCAATCAACAATTTTTCACATAATGCCAAATAATCTATGGTGCCACTGGTTCGACAGCCCTGAAATCAACTCGACCTGCAGCTGTTTGTCTTGACTAGTCCGAAAACCTATCACGTCGCACTACCACTAGTCCATTGAGTATGTCGGTCCTATCTCGGTACCTTGGCCAAACAACTCATTTACTTAAGTTTTCATGGCATATTAATTATGTTTGTTTAAGAGCTCCAGCTCGTGCTAACTTGGTCTAAGGCCCACTGTTCGAGATTTTCGAAATCAAGTATATTAGCCCCCAAGTTCCAAAATTGAGGCCTCCAGCCTATATGAGCAATTCAAGCTATCATCAAGAAAGTCTCCCAAAAATTTTAAGCAGTGGCACACAGTTAGGGGAGAGCATTTTCGACAAATTAAACTTTTCAAGTGTCCATCACACCAACCGAGTATGAGGACATCTTTGCTTATAACCAATAAGTGGATTTTGTACTTTCTTCCAGGAAGTTTCATCATACCAATCGGGTATGATCTACTTACAACTTGTAAGTAGTTTTTCCACATCATTTTCACTTCACTACTCTCAGGTGTGATGATTAAAATACCACTTAGCAGTAGGTTTTCATTTTCGAGGTGCTTATCATCCCAACTAGATTAAATTCCCACTCACCCGATAGTGCAATGAATTTCCTCTTAGCTGGCTTTTTGCCTTTACTCAAACTCGTATTAGCTGGAGTTCTCGGTACTTCACGTTCCTAGATGATACGAACACTCTTGTTCATTATCATTTGGCCTAATAGCCCTCATTCATCCCAAATGAATGAGAAAACTAAATTTTCCTTTATTTACAATTAGGTACCTAAAGTTATTTTTCTTTAACTCTAAGTCCCAAATGTTGGTTTTTCCTCAAATTTAGTCCCAAAACTTTTAAAATTCACCTTGGGACCTTAATTTATTCAAATTCACAAAAAGGGGTTTAATTCCCCAAATTTCCAATTTGGTCCCCAACTTTTCCAAAATTACCATTTTGCCCCTACTTTACAAAAATGGTACGTTTTGCCCCAAAATTTTCAAAATTTGCCTAATTGGTCATCCAACATCTTTATCATGTCGAATCGACCCTCAATTTTATGAAATTGCACTTTAGTCCCTCAAAATTTTGAAATCCTCAAATTTCTCCCAATTTCCCCCCAATTTCAACCTTCTAACTCAGTTGAATTTGATTTCATCAAATTGACCGATCAAATGAGTTTAATTGTTGAAATTAAAGTTAGATTGGAGTTCCTACACCTTATACAATTCAATTGCACTTTGAATTGCATGATTTTATGCCAGAATGAGCTCAAACGGAACTTCGCCGAAAAAGTGGACTTAGAGAGAGAAAGCTTACCGTCGGGGGCGCGGTTGTCCGAGCTTTTGATATGGGCAGATATCTCTTGTCCTAAGGTTCCTCCTAGTATCAAGAATTGCATCAATTGATGTCGAATTGAGTGAAAATTTCATCATCGAAGTTCTATTAATTCTCTCTCTAGCACCGGTCGAAAATTACAAAGGGAAGCTAAAATGGCTACCTTTTAGTTCTATTTTAGTTGTAAGAGGATTGTGGAGGTGTTGGGAGGGCTTGGTTTGGCCTGAGTAAGGCTCGAATTGGTCATTTTTAGATTGGGCAAAAGAGGGCAGTTCAATCCATCGGATTTGCTTCACTGTTTTATCACGCTAGCGTCTCTCCAGTGGGCCTCGGAGTAAATGGAGACTACGTTAGGTAGTTGACTTCTCCTCGGTTCTAAAGAACCTAACCTTGCCTTGTTTGGCTCAAAAAAGTGCCGAAGTTAGAGCTCTAGTTTGAGCTTCATCGGAAATTGGAGCAGTTGAGGGAGAATGGAGTTTTTATGTGTGAAGAAGATGAATGAGGAGGGGGTCTTTATATAGGATGCTCGGAGACTTCTTGGTCATTCGATTGATGACTTAATGGCAGTCATTCATTGACTAAAACTCCCTGGCCGGAGACTTTTCAGCTTCGTCGACGCTGCTCGATTTTTCAGCGAGTGAACAGTGCTATCATCTCAAGGAAGAAGACGACACTGTTTTGAACCGGACCGGACTGGTCCAGACTGGGTTTAAAGCTTAAACCAACCAGTTCAGGCCTGATTCGACCGAGTTTTTCAAAATTAAAAATTTATAAATTCATTCTCTATCTAATGGTGGACTCAAATCTCAAATTTAAATTTTCTAAGCCACCTAGAAAAATGAATTTAGCATCCTATTAAATAGTGGTTTAAACCAGTCCAAATCGGTTCAATCCTGTTAGGATACGGTTCACCTAAACCAGTTTTCAACTCCAATTCATCCTAAAGTCCTTTTTCATGACTTTTATGACTCCTTAGGTCACTCAGGATCCATAAATTTCCCGATTTGCCATTTCTCTATTAGTTCTGATTCATGAACTGACTCGGTTCATAAACCGATTCAATCCAACTCAGATCCTGCTCTCCTAAACTAGTCTGGTTTTTCTCTCCCAAATTGTCATAAGGTCTTTTTCCAAGGTTTTATGAACTTTTTTGGTCACTCGAGAGTTGTAAATTCCCAAAATTACACGTTCTCTAATGATTGGATTTATGAATCGGTTCATTTTTTCTAACTTGGTTTGGCCGGTTCTTTTTCTGATTTTCCTCAACTCAAATGGGCGGGGTTTACAACTCTCCCCTCCTTTTAGGAGTTTTGTCCCCAAAACTAAATTTCACTCCGGGATAACTTCCTTTAATGTCAACTTAGACATGTTATTCCTTTGGTCCTTCTTTCACTCAATCCACCTTAAATCACGAACTTAAAGAATTTCCTTTCCTTTACATTGTTTACTCCTTCCATGGAGATTATCATAACTAGTATGTCTTTCCCGTGAGTTCAAAGATATTTCCCTAGGTTCACATCTTCCTTTACTTAGGGCAAGATTCTTTCTCTTGAGGTTCTTACTCAAGATTTCTGGTTTGGGAGTTCTAAGATTCCCAATAGTTACTGTGTATAGTTATTCTTTGCATCGTTGAAACTCTTAGCTCGGTGTTCTTTCAAGCATCATATACTTGTTTTTCACAAGTTTCAGTATTATTACCCCTTCGTCCTATTTTGACCCTTCCTTCATCTGTCATTTTTTTAAGTTTGATTAAAATTTTGTTTGACCTCATCATGCTTACCCACTGACTCTTCCTTACTTGAGTCACATTTTTCCTCGAAATCGTTGGCTTTACATGCCCCTTACAGCATGGCATACTCTAGAATATGTCTTTGAACATTATAAATTCTTAGAACAATTTCATAATGGTTATTCTTTCTTTCTTAGGTTCTCCCTCATTACTAGTGACATCCTTAACTCAAGGATTTTCCTTTTCCCTTAATCCACTCTTACTTGCTGGTGACCATTTCACAATTCATTATTTCGAGTTGATCCCTTTTTTGGTCTATGTGTTGATTGTTTTATTTGGGGAGTTCCCTTCTTATGGTTTCATTCTCCACTATGTCTCTCAAAGTAGAGATTTTAACCTTAAGAGTTACATGTTCAACCTTCTTACCATTCTTTGGAGATTTCTTCCTTCATTTCCTTACACTTTCTTCTATGTTGAGACATTTGTCCACTTTGAATCCTTCTTCGTCTCAAAATTCCATTTCATTCCTTATCTGAGGAATTTCTTATTATTGGTCTTATTTCGTGTACTCCACACTATGCCCATCCGTCCATTCTTTAGCCTCCAATAAGTGAATGTGCACCACGACTTGTCCAGATGTCAGTGGTCGTTTCCCTAATTTATTTCCTAATTGAGTGCTTACTTCTCCAAGATTGCTCATACATTCTTTCTTTTATTCTCTTATTATTGTAGTCCACCCATTCCTACTTGTTATGACATCTTTCGATGATACCATCCTATTTACCCATTCTTTGGGTTTAATTTACTTCTTAGGCCCTCATGAGTACTTTTCCTTTGTACTTGATCGTTCCATCTCAATTGACATTTCATTTGTGAGTTTATCTTTCTTTCCATTTCTATTTGTTCCATTTCCTCTTAGTTGGGATGCGTATGTCTTTCTAGGGCTTCCTTCCTTGGTAGGATTCTTTCCCTTTCTCTCAAAATTCTTTTTTCGTTTGTTCTTTGGAAGAATCTAATCATTAAATGACATCCTTTGATGTCGTCCTTCCCATGCACCCTTCTTGGGAAATCTAGTGGTACCTCATTGTACCATTTCCTTAATTCTACTTATATCATGCACAAGTTTTCTTACTTGGGAAAGGTTCATACATGGTTTGTTTCAAGACCTTTTGTGCGAGGTTTACTTAGTCGTCTCCTGGCTTTGAGTTTGATTGTCAATTTGGTCTTGGCTATTGATCTCTTCAAGGATCTCCTCTATGCTTATTTTCTAAATGTTTGGCCTTTCCATCTTTCCTTTCTTTACTAGAGCTTAATCTATGACCCTCACGAGGGTTAGTTCGTTACCTTCCTCACCTCTACTATTCACCTTGTCTAATTATCTTGAGGAAATTGTCTCTTGAGTCTTCTTGTCCTTAATGACCCTTCCATTGCCCTTTTTAGGGTGTAGTCTTTACTACTTCCCAGTCCTCCTTAGGGTGTCGTTTATTCTCCTTGACTATCTTGTTATTTCAGTTTGCTTTCTTCTACTATGTTTGTTCGAAACTCCAATTTGACTTCTCTGCTTTTTCCAAAGCAGGTCGCGCTTATCATCCTGAGACATCCCATTTATCATCGGCGTATCTTCCCTTGTGGAGGTGCTTCCTTCCTTTCTCGACGACTGTAAATTTAAGGGAGAATTCTCTTCAGCAACCTTTGTTCTATTTTGTGGTTTATCAAGATCCTACCTTTAGTCCTTTTTCCTTCCTGCCACTACGCTAGGATCTTGAAGAGCTTCCTCTTGGATGTGGATAAAATTCCGAGCAGGAGTTCTGTTTCTAGGGATGGTATCCTTCTAGATTACTATAGTTATGAGGGTCGTATCCTTGGAAAGTATTGTTCTAAATCCTTGTGGTGTGAGACATTTCTTCACTTCGTGTCCTATTTCCCTTACAGCTTGTCAAAGCTCTTGATGGCTTTCCTGGCCTTAGGTTTGGCTTCCTTCGTACTCAAGATTGTGACCTCAATAAATCCTGGCACAAACCTTCTGGATACTTCCCACTTATGTCTCTTGGTTCTTTGGAACTTCTCGGGTATTTTAGGGTGATCTTCCTATGGGAACAGAGTTTTGGGTGGTGTTGGTAATTCCAGTCCTAGTTTTCTTGGTTCCTCTCCTAGGAGCCATCTGAAAATTTTTAAGATCAATTCCATTAGTTACTATATTTTATAGTCTTGATTATGTATTCGAGGAAACAAGCTCTGAGACCACTCAAGTTGTTATGCCCCGACCCGGTTTAGTCGGATTCCCATGAACAACCCGCCACTCTCCTAGTTTATCCAGGGACCCCCACCCCTCTAAATTGTTGGGAGTAAGGCATCCTTCTTACCTACACCTTTCTTAGAATAACATTAATCAAAACTGAATATAAATTTTACATACCTGCTTTAAGGTTCGGCTACTGATAAATTTTTAAGATTAGTTTTCTCTTGATTTCCTAAGAAAGGGTAAAAGGGATGGGGTGAGTTTAACGACTCAGTGAATGGGTGTTCAAAGATTTACTTTTAGAAAAATAGTTTGAATGTGGAGTGTGTCAAACTCCTTATTTTTCTTTTAAAAATATTTCATTCTCAAGTTCTTGGTTTCCATAACTATTTCTCATTATAACGGTGTGTTTAACTACTAACACATGCTCTTCATTATGAGGGAACACACAATCGCAGGCCAGCCTGTCCACTGTACCCACTTGTGGCGTCGGAGCGACTTTATCGGCCAGCTAGATAGAAGCACATCCACTTCTAGCTTGAGAATGAGTGGATGTTCACGACATCTGACCCTCAATCCCATAACAAAAATCTGTGTCCGAATGAGGACAGAGACACCATCCTGTCCCCACCCCGGTCTCATGCGCTTGAAGCTACGTCGAGCTTCACAAGACTTCTAGTACGACTAACTGCCCTTATACCCACCAGGTCGTCCAGAGCCCTGGGATGCATCACTACCCCTCTTGAGCGTCTTAAGGTTCTGTAACATAGTGCATGCACAATTAATAGTTTTTCACATAATGTCATATAATCTGTGGTGCCACTGGTTCGACGGCCCCGACCTCAACTCGACCTACAGCTGTTTGTCTTGACTAGTCCGAAGACCTATCACGTCACACTACCACTAGTCCATTGAGTATGTCGATCATGTCTCGATACCATGGCCAAACAACTCATTTACTTAAGTTTTCATGGCATATTAATAATGTTTGTTTATGAGCTCTTGCTCGTGCCAACTTGGCCTAAGGCCCACTGTTCGAGATTTTCAAAATCAAGTATATTAGCCCTCAAGTTCCAAAACCGAGGCCTCCGGCCTATATGAGCTATTGGAGCTACCGTCAAGAAAGTCTCCCAAAAATTTTAAGCAGTGGCACATAGTTAGAGAAGAGCATTTCCAACAAATTAAACTTTTTAAGGGTCCATCACACCAACCGAGTATGAGGACATCTTCAATTATAACTGATAAGCGAATTTTCCACTTCCTTCCATGAAGTTTCATCATACCAACCGAGTATGACCTACTTACAACTGCTAAGTAGTTTTTTTTACGTGATTTTCATATCACTCTTTTCAAGTGTGATGATTAAAATAACCCTTAGCAGTGGGTTTTCATTTTCGATATGCTTATCATCCCAACTAGGTATGATATTAAATTTCACTCACCCGATAGTGCAGTGAATTTCCACTTAGCCAGCTTGTTGCCTTTACTCGAACTTGTCTTAGCTGGCATTCTCGATACTTCGTGTTCCTACACGATATAAACACTCTTGTTCATTATTCTTTGGCCTAATAGCCCTCATTCATCCTAAATAAATGAGAAAACTAAACATTTCCTTTATTTGTAATTAGGACCCTAAAGTTATTTTTCTTTAACTCAAATTCCCAAATGCTAGGTTTTTCCTCAAATTGAGTCCCGAAACTTTTAAAATTCATCTTGGGACCACAATTTATTCAAATTCACAAAAAGGATTTTCATTTCCCAAATTTCCAATTTGGTCCCCAACTTTTCCAACATTACCATTTTGCCCCTCTTTACAAAAATGGTAAGTTTTACCCCAAAAATTCCAAAATTTGCCTAATTGGTCCTCCAACATCTTTATCATGCCAAATTGGCCCTCAATTTTATGAAATTGCACTTTAGTCCCTCAAATTTTTGAAATCCCCAAATTTTCCTCCAATTTCAACTTTCTAACTCAGTCGAATTTAATTTCATCAATTTGACCGATCAAATGAGTTAATTATTGAAATTGAAGTTAGATCGGAGTTCCTACACCTTCATACGATTCAATTGCACTTTGAATCGCACAATTTGATGCCGAAATGAGCTCAAATGGAGATTCGCTGAAAAACTGGACTTAGAGAGAGAAAGCTTTGAAAGCTTACCGTCGGGGCGCGATGGTCCAAGCTTTCGATCTGGGTAGATTGCTCTTGTCCTAGGGTTCCTCCTAAGATCAAGAATTGCATCAATTGATCCCGAATTGAGTGAGAATTTTATCATCGAAGTTCCGTCAGTTCTCTCACTAGCACTGGTCGGAAATTACAGAGGGGAGCTAAATTGGCTTACCTTTCAGCTCTATTTCAGCTGTTGTAGGACCGTAGAGGTGTTAGGAGGGCTTGGTTTGGCCTGAGTAGTACTCGAATGGGCTGTTTTTAGCTCAACAAAAATAGGGCAGCTCCGGTCCACCGGAGCTGCTTCAATGTTCTATCACGCCGGAGTCTCTCCTGCGACCCTTGAAGCAAATGAAGACTATCGTCGAGTAGCTGACTTATCCCCAGTTCTAAAGAACCCGACCTCACCTTGTTTGGGTCACAAAAGTGCCCAAGTCAGAGCTCTGTTTCGAGCTTCATCGGTAATTGGAGCATTTGAGAGAGAATAAAGCTTTCAGGTGTGGAGAGGATGAATGGGGGGAGGGAGGGGGGTCTTTATATAGGAAGCTCAGGGACTTTTTAGTCATCCGATTGGTGCCTTAATAGCGGTCATTCATTGCCTGAAACTCTCTGACCAGAGACCTTTTAGCTTCGCCGGTGCTGCTTGATTTTCTAGCGAGTGAATAGTGTTGTCATCTGAAGAAAGAAAACGACACTTTTCCGAACTAGACCGGACTAGTCTGAACCGGGTTCAAAGCTTAAACTGGCTAGTTTAGGCCCGATTCAACCGAGTTTTTCAAAATTAAAATTTTCTAAATTCATCTAACTTCATTCTCTATCCAATGGTGGCCTCAAATCTCAAATTTAAATTTCCTATGCTACCTAGAAAATTGGATTTAGCATCCGGCTCAATAGTGGTTAAAACCGGTCCAAACCGATTCAATCCGGTTCAGATCTAGTTCACCTGAACCAGTTTGGTTTTCATCTCCAATTCATCCTAAAGTCCATTTTCATGACTTTTGTGACTCCTTAGGTCACTCGGGATCCATAAATTTCCCGGTTTGCCCTTTCTCTATCAGTTCCGATTCATGAACCGACTCGGTTCAGAAATCGGTTAAATCCAACTTGGATTTGGTTCTCCTGAACCGGTCTGGTTTTTCTCTTCCAAATTGTCCTAAGGTCACTCCGGAGTTGTAAATTCCTCAAATTACTCATTCTCTGATGATCAGGTTTGTGAACTGGTTCAATTTTTTTCACTCGGTTAGATCAGTTCTTTTCCCGATTTTCCTTATCTCAAAAGGGCGGGGTTTATAGTACCAGCAGACATCTGCCAAAAATTCATTGATTGTCTCAACATGGACATAAAAGACCGGATGGGGGTTTTGGGACGCCCCATCGATTTAGCCACCCTTGTCGGCATGGCGCATGAATGTGAGCGGTTGGTCCAAACAAGGCACCGCAAGGTTGAGCAAGTTGGGCAAAGGGAAGACAGGGGGTAGAGCAGCTGAGGGGGCTCGAGAGAATAGGGTAGGAAATGATGGGGGAACCAACTAAGATTCCCATGAAGGGAAGAAGGCCACCACAGCCATAGGGAGGTGAACGTATCCCCTCCAAGGAGAAACCCCTGCTGCCCTCGGTGCTGGAGAAACCATGAAGGGGCAAGTATCATATGCTACGGATGCGGGCAGCCCTGTCATTTCATAAGCAATTGCCCATTGACACGAGATAAAGCTCCGCGAAATGCTCCAACATTGCCTCCCGGAAACCAAAGGGTACCCATTGGGGGAAGGGAAGCACCTAATAGAGTTCCGACTCGGGTCTACAACCTGACCTAGGAGGAAGCCCGGAAGGACCCCAATGTGGTGGTTGGTACGTCATAACCTCCTCTATAATTGAGTTTGTAGCTGGAGTCTTGTAGTCCCCTTTTTAATTTAATAAAATGAGTTTCCTCAAAAGCATTGTTAACTCTCCCTCGGGTTTTGTACAATTATTTGGAACTGAAATGTACATCCTTTTTTACTCAGGGGCCGAACGATCTTTTATCAAGGAAATCCTAGTCCCAGACTTCCCCATAAAACTCTCTCCCCTCATACCACCCCTCAACATCCTTACACCATTAGGAGAGGTATTGGAGCGGCACAAGTACCTTAAGGTATGTAGAGTACAAATAGGAGAAATCACCTTCGAAGCTGACTTGATTCCCCTTCCGCTAAGAGAAGTAGAGATCATCCAAGGAATGGACTGGATGAGCACATATTAAGCACATGTAGACTATGGACGGAAAAGGATAACCTTTCGTACCCCTAGAAAGGAGGGGTTGTATTTGATGGGGATAAATGAAAAGCCAGAATACACCTAGTATCTTGTGTGGAGGCGCAGGACCTACTACGGAAAGGGTATAAGGTATTCCTCGCCCAGATCACTTGCAAGGATTCACCAGAGAAGCAGTTAATTGGAATCCTGGTAGTTAACTGTTACCCTGATTTCTTCCTAGAAGAGTTACTCGGCCTACCCTCGGATCGCTAGTTGTAGTTCGTGATTGAAGTGGTGTCAAGGACCCACCCCATATCACAAGTGCCTTATCTTATGGCGCCTATTGAGCTTAAGGAGTTGAAAAACTAGTTGGATGAACTCTTAGAGAAAGGCTTCATATGCCCAAGCCAATCCCCGTGGGGTGTGCCGGTCCTATTCATCAAAAAGAAGGATTGAAGCATGTGACTCTGCATTGACTACCAGAAATTCAACCAAGTGACAATCAAGAACATATACCCTCTCCCCTGGATAGACGACCTATTCGACCAGCTAAGAGGGGTGGCGTACTTCTCCAAGATTGACCTACGATCGAGATACCACCAATTGAAGATTCGGGAGGAGGACATATAGAAGACCATGTTTTGATCACGATATGGACATTACGAGTTTAGGATAATGCCCTTCGGGTTGACAAATGTACCTGCGACTTTCATGGACATGATGAACTAGGTGTTCTAGCCTTACTTGGACAAGTTCGTGATCGTGTTCATAGACGATATCCTCATATACTACCGAACCGAAGAGGAACATTGGGCACACTTAGAGATCACCCTAAGTACCTTGCGAGAAAACCAGCTTTATGCCAAATTCTCTAAGTGTAAATTTTGGCTACAAGAGGTGGGCTTTTTGGGGCATATAGTCTCAAAGGATGGAGTGAAGGTGGACTCAAAAAAGATAGAGACCATCTCAAATTGGAAAGCTCCCACTAACCCAACTAAAGTGCGTAGTTTCCTCGGCCTCGTCGGATACTACCGGAAGTTTGTGGAAGACTTCTCTAGAAGCTCCATTAACTCACCTCATAAGGAAGGGGTAGATTATAAGTGGAACACCAAGTGTGAGGAGTCCTTCCAAGAGCTTAAATCTTGATTGAGGATGGCACTAGTGCTGGCCTTACTCGACGCGAACGCTAGAGAGTACACCGTATACAGTGATGCATCCGTAAAGGGATTGGGATGTGTACTAATACAACATGGGAAAGTTATTGCCTATGCCTCGTGACAACTAAAGCCCCATGAGAAAAACTACCCCACCCACGACCTCGAGCTAGCAGCCATAGTGTTCGCCCTCAAGATATGGTGTCACTATTTATATGGAGTAAAGTGTCACATCTATACCGACCACAAGAGCTTAAAATATTTCCTAACCCAAAAGGAACTCAACCTGCTGTAGAGGAGGTTGCTAGAGTTGGTGAAGGAGTGCGACCTAGCGATCGAGTACCACCCCAGTAAGGCAAATGTGGTACTCAATGCATCAGTCGCAAGTACCACACAGGAGTGACCTCGGTAAGGACTAGCTACCTACCCTTATTAAGCCAACTACGCAGTTTGAGATGGACCTCAACATGGACGAGGGTCGAGGTAACCTAGTCGTACGGCCCGACCTAGTAGACTAAATAATGGCCCTGCAAAAGGAAGACAAGGAGCTCCGTCCCCATTGGAGTTAGGTCATGGACGACCCAGCCCATGACCTGGTGGTAAGAAGCAATGGGGTAATGACTTTCAAAGGGAGGGTCTGTGTACCAAACAATCAGGAATTGAAAGGAGGGATATTGGAGGAGGTACATGACTCAATGTACGCCATGCATCCGGGCAATACCACGATATACTACACCCTAAAACAAGGGTACTAGTGGAAATGGATGAAGAGAGATATCATTGATTACGTGGACAGATGCTTGTCATGCCAACAGATTAAGGTTGAACACCAAAAACCTTCTAGACTACTACAGCCTCTCCCGATTCCCGAATGGAAATGGGAGCATATTACCTTGGATTATGTAATCGAGCTACCAGTAACAAAAAGGGATCGATATGCAATATGGGTTGTCGTGGATCAACTGACTAAGTCTGCCCACTTCCTACCCATTTGGGTGACAGACCCGATAGAAAGGCTAGCCAACCTGTATGTGGAAGAGATCGTATGGCTCCATGGGGTCCCCGTAAGTATGGTATCGGATTGGGATCCAAGGTTCACCTCTCGGTTTTGGCCCAGCCTACAAGCTACCCTTGGGACTAGACTCCATGTGAACACTGCTTTTCACCCTCAGACGGATGGACAGTCCAAACGAACCATCCAAACCCTAGAAGACATGCTCCGGGCATGCATTTTGACAATGAATAAGGGTTGGGAGGATTACTTGTACCTCATGCAATTCACATATAACAACAACTATCAAGCGAGCATCAAGATGGCCCTACGAGGCCCTCTACGGGCGACCTTGTCGCAGGCCCCTGTTCTAGGAGGAGGTAGGGGAAAGAAAACTCAAGAAGGTCGAGTTGATAGAGGATGCAATCGAGAAAATCTAGATAATAAGAAGTCGACTCAAGGCGGCTCACGATTGGCAAAAGTGTTATGCCGACCACCGGAGAAAGGACCTGGAGTTCAAGGTAGGGGACCGAGTATTCCTTAAGGTGTCACCATGGAAGGGAATACTCAGGTTTTAAGAAATAGGAAAGTTGAAACCAAGATACATAGGTCTATACGCCATAACCCAAAGGATCGGACAAGTAGCATACCAATTGGAGTTACCCCTGGACCTACAAAGAATCCACGTCTTCCACGTGTAAGTACTGCGAAAGTACGAGCCTAACCCCAGTCATGGGCTAGATCAACCACCGCCAGAGATCGGGGAAGACTTAGTCTATGAAGTGGAGCCCATACGAATCCTCGACTAACGTGAGAAAAACATCTGAAACAAGAGGATCCCCATGGTAAAGATCATTTGGCGAAATGGTCAAGTGGAGGAGAAGACATGGGAGGTAGAGTCAATTGTAAAGGGTAGATACCCGCAACTATTTAGTATGTAATAGTTTTGAGGACAAAACTACTAAAAGGAGGGGAGAGTTGTAAGACTAATCCTTTAAGACCAAGGAAAACCATAAAAGAAACCGGTAAGATTTTCATCTGAAGAACCAAGCTAATTAATAAACGCAAAATGGTAAAAAAAAAAAAAGGCTTACATGGGAAATTGGAGGATGCCTAGTGACCAAAAATTAATAAAAATTATGAGGAAGAACCGGGAAGTGGAATTGATGAGAGAATCGGACCGGTTCGAGGTGAACTAGACTCGAACCAGACTAAACTAGGAGGAACTAGGTGAATCGATTCAATAATTCATTTTTCTAGGTAGCTTAAAAATGTCAATTTAGGAAATTGAGGTCACCATTAGATAGAAAATGAATTTATATGAATTTAGAAACTTTTAAATTTCAGAAAATTGGTGAAATGGGTCCAAACCATCCGATTTTTGAATTTGAGACAACGAACCCGGTCGAACCAGACTGGTTAATGGTACGACAGTCAACGAACCAGATTAGTCAACGGTCCAACCGGTCAACAAATCGAGCCAATCAACGGTCCAATCGGTTAACGGACCAGACCAGTCAATGTTTAACGGCGCCCTGTCAACAACCACACAAATACTGATAGCCAATGGGAGGCTGCCACGTGTCCGGTCAACGCTCAACCCATCAGCCTGCCCCACACACATGAGCAGCCAATGAGAGGCTGCCATGTGTCTGATCAATCGATCAATGGTTGACGCAGTGGCTGAGTTGGACCTCCAAGTTAGAAAAATTGGCTAATCACAGTATGCCACATGGCACGCCCGCCACGTCATCGTCTACATCCTTCAGCCACTGAGACAGAACAAAGAAGAGAGACAGACCAGAAAAGTTGGAGTCATTGGCAACTTAAAAATGTCTCCGGTCAGGTCGTCGGTGGCTGAGTTGAAGGTCGAGTCTCATGCCGGCAGGTAGCCTAAACAGTTATCGAGCTCCCTATATAAAGAGCACCCATCCATTCATCCTCAGCATCCACAATCGAGTGAAGAAGAAGAAGAAGAGTACCATTTTTTGATGAGCAGCAAACCAGAGTTCCAATGACGAGACTTTTCTTAACCTCCAATGCCACATTCGGTGTCTTTGGAACTGGGAGGAAGTACTCTACCTAGCCATACCCTTCTTTTAGCCTGAGGACCACCAAGGAGGAAAGGGGGAGCTCAAACAGTGCTGCCACTCCTCGATCGGAAAACAATCGACCTTTTGCAACCCACTTCGAGCTTTCCTCTAGCCAATTGTGGCCAAGCCAGACCCCTCACACACCACCTAGAGGTGCCATGACCTTTCCCCAAGCTAAGAAGGTAAGCTCCCTCTGTCGAAAAATACTATTCATAGCCAAATTCTATAAAAACTTTAACGACGAAATTTGCACTGCTCAGTTCATCGATTGAGACGTGTTTTTATCTAGGGAGGATCCCTACGATGAGAGCAATGCAATGGTAGCCAAAGCTCTGGTCATTGAACCCCCACTAGTAAGATATTGAAGCTTTATCTCTCTAGACAATATTTTCCAGTGAAGCTTCGTTTGAGCTCATTTCTGAGCCAAATGAAGCGGTTCAGGGCTTAAAATGAAGAGGAAAACATAAAGAAGGTGATCCAAATCATCAATGGAGACAATTAACCATGCTTTAATGATCAATTTGACGAGATTAAGATTCGGGGGCCAAAGTGCAAATTTTGATAAATTTGGGCAAAATGGGGATTTTTCAAAATTTGGGGGTTGAATGGAAAATTAATGAAATTGAAGGCATTTTCATGAAATTCACTCCCAATTGAGGGCCAATTGGGCAATTTGGATAAAATGGAAGACCAATTTGCAAATTTTGAAAAGTTTGGGGTCAATTTGCAATTTTGGGGAAATTAGGGACTAAATAGCATTTTTGAAAAATTGAGGGGCCAATGGGCAATTTTGATAAAACTAAGGACCCACGAAGGAGAATTAAAAATTCTAGGGGCTTAATTGAAACTAAGGGGCAAATAAGGACCTAAAGGTAAAAGTATAAACTTTAGGGACTAAATTATAATTAAGGCAAAATGTGAGGGCCTATATGTAAATCCCCAAAAAGATGTGGTCTCTTAGTCAAGAATCCTAATGTGGATATCCATGTCCTGTAGGAGCAGACTGCTCGAACACTAGCTTCCGAAAGCACACCGCGAGGCCAGACTCTGCCGGGACAACCCCATCAAGATTATTGGATGTGGGAATTGCTATAACGTCCATTCTGGTGAGAATGACGTTTTATTTTTAAAATAATTTTCTCAGAATTAGCCTCCCCTGACTAGGTGACTCTACTTAAAACATTTGGAAGCTAATTCTAGGTTTAGGCTCGGTATGCAAGTGGGCCCAAGGCCGATGGACACAAGTATGGACTCGTCCAGAACTAGCATGTGATGAGTAATGCTAAAAGATCCAATTAACAGGAAATTGTGTATGAAACCTGCCGAGACAAGTCTATGTTGTTGGGCTTGTTGGGCTAGACTACTACTCTGTCGAAGCCAGGTCGTCGAACCTGTTGGGCCAGTATGTGTGGGTCGAAGCCAAGCCAATAGACCGTCGTGTTGGAGAACCAAAGATAATGGCTATAACTTAAAAGACTCTTGATTTGTGCATGCACTATGAGATTCGAGACATTAGGACATTTGGCATGAGGTAGTGATGGATTCCAAGGACTGTTGGATGACCTAGGATGCATAAGGGTGGTATGGCGTCCAGTAGGTCAAGAAGCTCGAGGAGCTTCCTACGCACTAAGATTGAGGCAGTAGGAGAAATGAGGTATCGTCCCTCAAAGTAGACATGATAAAGTGATCAGGGTTTGAGGGTCGGACTATTGATGTCCACTCAAACTCAGGGTAAAGGTAGTGTACCTCTATTAGGGTGGACGGTAAAGGCGCTACGGTCCACAAGTAGAACGGTCGAGGATTGTTAAGGGAATGTGTGATCCCTCCTATGATAGGAGGGTGGTTGATGATCGTGTGCAAAACTTGAGAAGGAATTGCCTATGGAATATCAGACATTCGAAAGTGCTAAATTGAACATTTCCTAAAAGATTTCTCCCACTCATTGAGTTGTCGAACTCACCCCCTCCCTCTAAACCTTTTTTAAGAAGGAACGTGACTACGCCAACTTCTTCTTCCCTAGAACCTATCATAGGTATAAAGATTTAAAGTTTCAGTTTTTTTTAATGTTATACAGGGAAAACATGGCATGTACTACGCCTTACTCTCTTTGACCTCCTAGAGGAATCCCTCTCCGAGGTCCGAGAGAGTGGTAGGTTAATCATAGGAGCTCGACCAAACTGGGTCGAGGTGTGACATATATATCCAAGAATAGCGAGGTCTGGAGCAAATAATCTCAGGGCATTAAATTGGTTCTTATACTTGGTTATTGACCCATTACCTTGTTGCGACATCAAGAATATTTGTTTCTTCTCATTTATTAGGTATGCAGACATGTACTCCTTAAAATTATTTTTGAACTCGGCCCATGTCGGAATGGAAGGGTCATGGCATAGATGTTTAACAACCAGCGATCTACATTATCCTCCAGAAAGAATTCTACCATGGTTACCCACTTCAAGATGGGAACTTTGATTATGTCCAGCGTCTTTTTCATGTTTCTTAGCCAATCCATATCTACTACCATGTTCTTATCCCCAAGGAAGGCTTGCAACCTACTTGCCTTAATTCCTTCAAGTTCCCTAGTATATTAAAGTCTTGAATTTCTCTAGGAGGTTGGGGTGTCAATTGCAGCGTAGCCTCTTTAGGCACCCTTGATGCAATAAGTTCACTCAGAGGGGAGGCTCTTGAGGCTTCTAAATTTATTCCAAGTCCTTTCACAAGGTGTACATAAGCCCTTAAGAGTTCTGAGGCTATTGTCGAAGCCTCAGGGCCTACAGTAGCCATCCCCTTAATTCCACTTTTAGCATCCAAGTGTGTTGGTCCTCCAACTGATTCTGTAGTATGTTCCTTAGGGAGTTGTCGGTTTTTGTTATACGGTTCTACACATGTCCTCCTAGGAGCCATATCTACAATGATTAATATCTCATCATTTGTGTTTAGTTGGTATTTTCTTTTTATCATTATATACGAAGGTCTTATCAGTGATATTTCTGATTTTTCCAGCCATCCCAAAATCTTTTTTGTTCCCAAAATTTCCCTTTGAAAACATGGACTATGATACCACTATCGGGTTGGGGAAATTGCAATGGAAACACGCCACACCCTCTAAACGCTACTAAGGTAGGTATATTCATCCAAGTAGAGTCAAAATGATGTAAGGCTCAAAATAAAAACATACTAATTTCAGGAGAAGTTTAGACTCTTACAAATGCATAACGAGCCCCAAAAATTAAATATAATTTACCCTCATGAATTTAAACATTTGATAGGTAACATAACCTTTATGCACGTATATCGAGTAGGTACCTTAGTTGCATGGCAATAAGAGTCTAAGTTGTAGAAAATCTTTGTGCTCATTCTATATTCCTAAAAAGAGTTAGGGGTAGGGGTGAGCTCACAACTCAGTAAATAAATTTATCGACATTAAGCTATGACATGGCTTACGACCTGATTACTACCTACTCTTTTATTTGACATTTTCTTTTACATTGGTTCACAGTTTCATTTATCTTTTTCGTATCTTATATTCACAAAACTCAAGAGTTCATCTCCCTTTTCACAACTTCACAAGTTGAGTGCATAAATAAAAACCCTAGAGTTTCATCATATACGGACTCGGGCTATAAGGGGTATGTGTGCCATGTGCACTCCCATGGAATATTTGAAGATGAATGTCCCCCTCACACAAATTTCAATGATGTGTCATTTGATATCTTGTATCATTTGATCTACTCAACCTTACACGAATATCACAAATGATGCATGTACCACAACCATAAACCTCCCTCGGTCTTAGGAATTTCTAAAAGTTGATTATACCCTTGTATCCCCACTTCCATTATTCTTCGTATGTCTGACACCACCTCTGATATTAGGTGCCATGCTAGTGTCATAAATCATCCGTCCATACAAATCATATAACACATATGATAACATTAACACAATAGCCTTTTTAAAATAACCAGGGCCTATGGTATGCTATTTGATGGACTCCGCTAATCATATTTTTAAATAATAAATTATAAATCATGACAATTAGATATTATTTTGTAAAATTCCCGAAGATTTGGCGAGTTAATCAATGCCCTCATATCTTTGATGTTCTTACTCATATGATCCACTTTCATTTCATGTCTAGGAATAAGTTTTAGTCTCTTCATACGTATGTAACATGACCTTTAGTCCTAATCCAATAATATCATGCTCTTACATCTCGTGTATCATTCAGTTCTCCAAACATTCTTTTCTAATCAAATTCATATTTAGTAAAGAAAACACTGGATAGGAACCATGATCTGTCAAATAGGACTCGTTGTCTATAAACTCACTCACCCAAGTATCCTGACGTATGTTCATTCTTGGAGTCTCTAACGGATGTCTTCCACATGACCAAGTGTAGAAGCATAAGGTACAATTACATAAATAGGTAACATACAATTAGACTCAGTTCTAAATAGTATTTCATGATATCGTTTGTAATTTTTCAAAATTATGGTTTTGCCTTTTTTGGTTAGATTTGCTCAAATCCCATATTTGAAACATGTTTATCTCTCACTCGTAGCACCTAAGTTCCCAATATTTTCTTTCTATTTTTAGGTCTTTTCCAGTGATGGTCCTAAGCCTTTTCCACCTTTTTGACGAAGATCCTTATACTTTGTTTTTATTATATATTAGTCCCTACCTTTTCCAAAATTATATTTTAGTCCTCCTACTTTCTATTTACTCCTATTGGACTTAGATTTCAGTAAAACCTATATTCCTTAGGTTCTCAAATGTTTCTTAACTTCTTAAGTGGTCCATAACTTCTCACATATTTCACTTTAGTCCTCAAATTCTTAAAATTACACTTTAGTCCTTTAAACTTTTTAAAGAGTTACACTTTGGCCCTTAATTCATTTTAAGTTATCATTTAAGATCTCCAAACCTTTCCAACTTTCCTCTAGGTCCTTGTACTTCTACTAAACCTCATTTAGGTCCCTATTTTTATGAAAATTACATTTAGATTCCTAAATTTTATAAAAATTTTATTTTGGTCCCTAAACTTTTTTCTCTTTAAAAACAACTCTAATGACTCCTCAAAAATTATATTTAGGTCCCTCATCATCTTTCCTGAGTCCCCACGGTTACTCTTCGATCAACCATGGTTGAAACAGTGTCGTTTGGGCCTCGATCGAACGCTCTTTGTAACTTAAGGACATAATCAGGGTTTAGTCGAAAACTTACTAGAGAGGAAGTGGCGAGGGTCGATGGTAGTAGAGTCATGTAGTTGACTCTCCCACGAGTCTATGGACACTTGGATCTTGGTCTACGATGGTCGGAGCTACCTAAAATGTCTAATTTTTAAAGAGGTGTTACCAGTGAAGGGTCAATGGAGGTTCTCAAATTTTTCTTAGTTTGGAGATTAAAATTGACGTGGTTGGAAAGAGGGGACCAGAGGGTTCTCCAGAAAGAGATTTGGTCATAGTTGACCGTCTAAGATGTCGAGGTGGGCCCCAGAAGCTCTATTTATGGCCAATGAAGCAAGGTTATTGTTATGTTGGTTTGTCACCGGAAAGAGAGAGTCGATGGACAAATGTAGTGAGGTTTGGAAGCTGACTCTTGTTCAGTTCTAAGGACACCTAGATCACTAAGTTTTTTGGTCGAATGTGAAAATGAGAATGTCTGATTCGAAAGCTACCACAAATTGGAGGTGTCTCATTTTAAAAGAGAATTCTGGTCATCCTCCGATGAGAGTAAGACCCACCCTTATATAGGGAGGTCAATGACTAAATTGTCTAGTCGAGGACGCCCATAACTGAGCAGATGGGACACCCTAGTTTGGGATTTTTTTTAGGTTTGTTTGAATGTATTTCCCACTTCCAAGTATGGGTTGTTGTACATATTCTCCATCCAACATAATTTATTTATTAGTTCGTCAATATTAATCTCGACTTTCTTGTTAATCTCTAGTTTACGTATTAGTTCATCATTTTCATATGTTACACTATCATTCATATAGTTATGCATAAATTAACGTATGATGGCATTGAATGTTGTCAATTGCATTATTTGAGATCTTCATGGCACTATTTACCATGGTCTATACTTCTCACGAGTTACACCACACCCCTATACTATTTCACTAATGCAAATTGAGTTGAAAATCTTGTTGATCACTATTGAAGGTTTTATTATAATTTTTTAATAATTTTATCTATTAGAGTTTTAAGAAAAAAATGTATTATTGATCGGTATACTATCAGATCTAAATACTAGAGTTTTAGTAATTCTATAAGTAAAATTATTTAGGTTTAATTGTTACTACTGAACTAACATGAATGGTCACTTCCCCAATACAAAGGTGTAATAACTTATTAGTAATTTATCTTATTGATAATCTAATATTTCATTATTGCACCAAACCTATCAAAATTTATTATCCTTGTTTTGGAACAGATTTATTCAAAAGCAAATACTCGATTTATTGTTATAGACACTCATTAAACAGATTTGTTCACCAACCGTTTAACTTCAACTAGTTTTAGTCTTATTTGCTTCAAATTCAATTTAATTCTTAAGCTTGCAAATATGATAAATTTAATTCTCCTAAACTTCGTAAGTTGTAACTTATACTTGAGCCAATTAAAAAATATATATAAATTATAGTGTTTTATTTAATACATATATTTATTGTATTAGATTGAATGATACATATATATTTTATAAATTATTTTGATGAATATGTAGTAAATTACACAGCTAGCTTGCCCATAAACTATATTTCAAAGTTGAACTTTAGTGTGTTTCCACCTACATTTTCTATTGTTCTTATAATGCTTATCGTCATTAATATATGTTGAAAAAAATACGAATATTTTCCTTTTATCTTTAAATAGTTGTTATATATCTATTATTGGATGGAAAGTGAGCATTTTTTTTTTTTGCACTCAATAAAAAAAAGGTGAGAATCGATTATGTGCAAACAAAAGAGTGAGAAATGAAAGAGAGAAGGATTTAAAGTGGGGTTAATGGTCTGGATCGGTATAGCAAAAGATGTTTCCTAGCGGCCAATGGAACATACCCGGTTTATCAATCCTCGGTCGAGCCCGAGCCCCAAGCACATATGATCTTCCAGGATATAATTCTAGAATCAGATTTAAATACAGCAATTGATAATTTTGCTTCCACACAGAATAAATGTTCATAGATTATATATCCTATTAGCATCCTTTTCAAGCGAAACAACAACATAGGTCAAAGGGGAAGTCAATTATTGTACATATACGCTGTAGGGATGTATGAACTAATATGTTTAATATTGTACATATATGTGTAGTTTCTCTAATTTATAACCATACATTATCTTATAGTAGGATATCAATCGTTTGCTCAAAATTTGATGTTTAATCTTCATAATATGGAATGGAATGAAGTTTCTATTATATGTAAAAAAAAAAGGTGAAAGTCATTATTTTTTTTATATTTTATACCATGTCAATTTAAGGGATAATATCAAATTTGTTTACAAAAAATAATAGTTTAGTATAAAATCTTAAAAAACTCTTATCAGTAATTATTTACAAAATTATCCAACATTTAGTAAAATAGATAAATTTAGTAGAATTAAAAGTTATTTTTAATACTAAATGAGTTTATTTTATAAAAAAAATTGATATCAAATTCATTTTTTGCAAAAAAATTGACTTGGTCAGTCTAATTTAACTCAAATATTCAAAACTAAAATAATATTTTAAAAAATAATTACACATTTAATTTTTATAAAAGTATGGTATTATTAATCTAACTTAACTGTTTTATATATTACTATATTTTTCATATTTTTCTTTTTATTTAATATATCTATCAAATACAATAATTTTAAATTATAATAATTTCAATCATTAAAGTACAACTTTATATATATATATATATATGAAGTAACATTGTAATATATTATTTTACAATAAACCAAACAACCTTAATGCATCATTATATGTGGAACCAAATGAGCAGTAAGAACTCACCTCCTGGCGCCTCCCTCATAAGTCACAACACACATCATAGGCCAACGCGACAGGACCGACCTGGGAGCTCTTCCATTTCTTCGGGATCGCTCTTCTTTTCTGTTATTTCCGTCTCTCTCCTCCCTCTCATCTATCGGTCGCCTTTGCGCTCTGTGCTTTGGCCATGGCTCTCATCTCCCGCGCCACCGCCACCCGCTCTTCCCTCTCCCTCCTCACCCCTCACCTCCGCGTCCTCTCCACTGCCGCCCCTACTCCGACTCCTTACTCCCGCCCTCCGCTCCCTTCTGCCACTTCCCCCGCTGGCCTCTCGAAAGCTGCGGAGTACGTCATATCCAAGGTCGACGATCTGATGAATTGGGCCCGTCGTGGCTCCATCTGGCCCATGACCTTTGGTCTCGCCTGCTGCGCCGTCGAGATGATGCACACCGGCGCCTCCAGGTACGATCTTGATCGCTTCGGGGTCATCTTCAGGCCGAGTCCTCGCCAGTCGGATTGTATGATCGTTGCCGGGACCCTGACTAACAAGATGGCTCCTGCCCTTCGCAAGTAGGTCTCTTTCCCCCTTCCTTGTACATTGTTTCAATTCCTGAAATTTCTGTTTCGATTTAGGGCTCTGGTGATTGCTGATTTATTTTGTCAGCTTGTGATCTGTCAGTTGGAAACTTGAAGCTATAGTCGAAAATATATAGCTTTTTTGTTCCATTAGCTATAGCAGGCGGTGAATGCTTGATGTTTGACATATAGATGAGAGCTCTACAGTGAGAGTTCCAGTGTAGTGAGATGTTCTTGATTTCAATTCGAGCTCTTCTTGACTCGATTAGGCTTTTGCTTTGATTATTCCCGTGCTTACACTTACCCATAAACCAACCCATTATGTAATTTGCTGCTGGGGAATGTTGGTATTGTAGCTTTGTTAAAATTCCATTGGAAGTGTTAGTAGGCAAAATGTATCATAAATACCGGTGCTGGTGTAGAGGTCTATGCAAATTTTACTTTGTGGAAGATAGATAGGAAAGTTGTTAACAATTAAATGAATGCTTAGCATAGATAAGTTTTTGTTAAATAAGTTATAAAAAATTCTAAGCTGAAGGTGTTTCTATGCAGTTTTTTTATTAAATGTGAACTTGCCTGCAATTTCTTGTACTCCATTATTTTAGGTTGGGGTGGAGGATAGCATTTTCAGTAGAAGATAGCCTTATTAAGAACGTAATTTGTACCATTTAACATTCATCAAGCAGCTTTCTGATATGTTATAGCTACTAATCTTGGAACTAACATTTCAGACTGGCAAAGGTTTCTGCACTTTCTTTACATTATCCTTAAGCTTGTCTTAATACCATCAGTTTATGTGCTTTTAAGTTTCTTTTTAAATTCCCAGGCATGTTATGTATGTGCTGTTAAAAATTTAGATGAAAAGGTATATCCAGTCCAACTGTCATTGTCAGATGAAGGCAAAAGAATATTATATGATTGTCAAGTATAAATTGAACTAAAAATTTTCTCTGTATGCTGAGAAAAGGATTATAAAAAGAATCCCTTTATCTGCAATTTATTGTATTTGGGACTTGTTTGAATTGCTTGTTGCTACCCTGCATTATTGTATTCCCCCCATGTTTAGGTGGGCGAGCAGGAATCCATAGTATGCATCGACATAGTAATAAAAATCTATGCATATTTAGACCGGTAGCATTTTGCAATACATTCTATGGGTGAAGTTGTGAATCTATATGATGAATTGCTTGTTGTGGATTTCTACCTCTTGCTTTCAGTGTTTTATAGGAGGATGTACTTATTCCTAAAGCCTTGAAACTTTTACAGGGTCTATGACCAAATGCCTGAGCCAAGATGGGTTATCTCCATGGGAAGTTGTGCAAATGGTGGCGGATACTACCACTATTCCTACTCTGTTGTTCGCGGTTGTGACAGGATAGTTCCGGTTGATATCTATGTTCCAGGTTGCCCTCCTACTGCTGAGGCTTTGCTCTACGGAATTCTCCAATTGCAAAAGAAGATCAATAGGCGAAAGGACTTCCTCCTATGGTGGACCAAATGAGGTTTTTGTAGCTTACATCTATGTTGCTTTGCCTAACTATCCGTTTTGGAATAATAAATGAACTGGGATATCCTTTTTACATCCTATCGTGTAAAACTTCTCTGGTGTTATATGCATATGCGGGTTCTTAGCATATGCAGCAACAGACCATGTAGTCACCATTTTTGCCGATGTGGTTTTATTCAGGATTGGACTTTAAATAAAGCAGTTGTGTCGCCTGCTTGCTTATATGTGTGGAATTTGTCATTCCTGTGTTGGCTTTACTTGTTAATTCTCTGTTAGAAGTAAAGTAACCCTTCATCGTGGGAGACTATTTGAGTTTCCCTTCCATGGCAAATGTGTCAAATCGAAGGCATATCGTAAAATATTAGAAAATAGTTCATTTAAATATAATTTTTTGTCATAAATTTTACTCTTTCGTGTTTTAACTCTAATTTTTCCACTAAAAGTACAATAACATTGTTAATTTGATTAATGAATAGACAAATGTACCTTCAAATTAGTGGGTTATATTGAAATATTAATTTCCCTATTTTTTAAAACAATGAAGCTTTTTGTTCCCCTAATGGAAGAACTCTTAGATCACCAGCCCAATCCATAGCCGAGGGCCATTGCAGAGTGGGCAAGGGCAGGACTATGAGGTAAGTTTGATAGTCTTGGTTGAGGTTAAGAGGGTAGGTTTGATAGTCCTGATGGAGGAAGTGGTTATAAACCTATTTCATATACAGTGAAGTGTTTATTAATACAAAATAAAAAAATAAATTAAAATTTTAATTAAATTTAATAATTTATTAAATAATATACATAGTATATGTACTCTATAATATAATAAAATATTAATATGTACTTTTAAAATATATATACCACATGTTATTTTTTATTTATAATATAATTATATCAAATAATTTTATATAATCTATTATTAATATTTAATTTTATTTAAAATATATAAAAATAAAAATAAGTTAAAATAATAAAATAAATATATAAAAAATATTAGAGCAATTTAAAACAAAAAAAGTGACAAACCATCAAAATTGTAAAAGGGGAAATTATATTTTGGTTTAAATATAGGAATTTTGAATGTTGTATTATCAAACAATACAAATTACTCCCTTTAATTCTATCGAATTTTAACCTTTAATAACTTTACCCACCAAATTACTCAATACAAAAATATTTGTAGTGTGAGATGGGTTATGAGATAGGATGACACCACTTACCAATTCCTATAATATCTATAAGATTTCATCATTTCCTATCTTTTTTTTTAAATGTAAGTTTGGTATACGTATTGAATTAATGTTAATTTTTATATATAATAATAATAATAAATAAAAAGATAACAACTATAATAAAAATATAATTGTTAAAATATTATTAATTTATTTTACATAAATTTATATATATATATATACACTACACCACTTATATTTAATAAATATAAAAAATATTTATAATTCAATAATTTTCTCTTTATTATTTTTTTTACATTTTATAATAACTTCAAATAGTACATTCTACCTATAGTCATTACCAACTTCCACTTTTTATCTATTACAAAATTGTTTTTCTAACTTAATAATAATAACTCATATCTTATATAATCAAAATCTTTTACAAAATTATTTTTCTATCTTAATAAGAACACATATTTCATGTTATCAAAATTTATAATATTATCAAATTAGTTAAATATTTAAATCTCAATTTTTTAATATTTTTTCTATCAACGTGTATATTATTCTAGCATCATCATTTACATATATATTTTATAATGTAATCTATTTATTAACATCTATATAATACATGGACCATGCCTCTGCTCGAATACCAATACATTTCGATTCTTCTTATTTAAGTTGTATTTGATACAATTATCATTCATATAATTTTATTTTTATTTTTAAAAACATCATAGTATTAAAAAAATTAAATTATGTAAATATAATACATTGAAATATAGGTCATATACATATAGAAATAACTAATTATATAATAGATAAACCTATTTATAAACTCATAATAACATAAATATATAAATAAATAATACGAAAATATATTATATAATCCTAACTAAAAGCTTATATTATATATTATAATTATTTTAAATACTATCATTATAATATTTCATACTCCTCTCAAAATTGGCTAAAATATATTATTATTATTATTATTATATTACAAATATTACTCCACTATTTAGGTTCTAACAATTTAGTTAAATAATTAACTAATTATTCGCTAGTATTAATATAGTATAATTTCACTATATTGCTCTTAATTTTTTCTTTTATAAAAAATTGATCAATTTTAATACTTTTGATCATATCATGCTTAATTAAATTGTTAACAATTTTAATAGCTGATTTATTATGAAACCATAACTTAATGGATTATTTTATGAATAAAAATAACACCATCAATAACTTTTTTATGTATATTATTTCATATATGCATTTAGTCCGGGTTACCACACCATTTTTCTTACTTTTCTTTTCTATAATATAAGATTACCTCCAATAAATATATAGTAGCATGATATCGATTTTCTATCATATGCAGAACTAACCCAATTAGAGTCACAAAATCCTTGCAATCTGGTATAACATCGAGACTTGAACCAAATGCTTTTCATGGGTTACTCTTTAGATATCTCAATATTCGCATAACTGTCTCCCAATATTTTGTCCTATGATCATATATATATATATATATATCTACTTACAAAACTAATCGTATATGTTATATCCGGTCATGTGTGACACAAGTAGATAAGTTATCCTACAATTATCTAATATTATTTTTTATCCACTAGGTCACCTAACTGATCACATAATTTATAATTTGGTTCAATTGGAGTTGAAACAGTTTGACAACCCAACATCCATGTTTCAATCAGTAGTTTCAATAAATATTTTCTCTAAGAAATCACAATGTCTATCATAAACCTGATTATCTTAATACCGAGAAAATAATTAAGGTGACCCAAATCTTTTACTTCAAATTCTTTACTCAATATTTGCTTTAGTTGCAATATCTTATCGCTATCATCTTCTATTATAATAATATCATCTACATATACTACAAGAATAATAACTCAACTATTTGAGTATCGATAGAAAATCGTGTGATCTTCATTACACTATTGATACCCTATTCTAACTAATACATGTCGGAATCGGTCAAACCAAGCTCTTGGTGATTGTTTGAGTCCGTCCAAATACTTCATTAGTCTACATACTCTCCTAGTAGTCTTTATCGTATTAAATCAAGGTGGAATCTCAATATACACCTACTCTTGTAATTCTTCATGCAAAAATGTATTATTTACATCTAATTAATATAATTTTTATCCAAAGTTGGCAGCACATGATATAAGCGCTCTAACAATACTAATCTTAGCAACTAGTGCAAATAACTCATCATAATATATTTCATACGTCTGGCTATAGCATTTTGCTATCAATCTTGCTTTATACCTCTCAACCTTTCCTTTATCATTTTACATAACAGTGAATACCCATTTGCATCCAATAACCTTGTTTCAATATGAAAGTAAGACAAGTTCTCAAGTCTTATTTTTCTCTAATGCACGCATCTACTCATGTATTACTTCAAGCCACTTTGGATAATTTTTTGCCTCTTATCAATTTCTCGGCATGTGCACTAACTATAATGATGCAATAAATGTCTTGTATGCAGATAAAATAGATGCATATGATACATAGTTAGATATATCATGTTCATAAATATATCTAATTGGAGGATTTTCTACATTAGCTTTAGGTTATTTACAAATAGTAATGGGTAGAGATAAATTATCATCTGGTGATCACGAGTAATCGTCAGAAAATTGATAGGTATCTAGAACATATGAGGGTAATGGTTGTGGTATAAGTATTTGTTCTTGTCTATCTCCATAATCTTCTTTACCTTCCTCCACTTGATCACAACGTTTTTTCATTCTACTATAAACCTTCAATTTTAGTTCATTGACCCATTCTTCATTGCTACTCGATCTCTTAGGACACATGATTACATCTACAATGACATCTTCATTTGTGTTATTATAGATTCTCTCTTCATTTCCATGTTGTACTTTAGGCAAATCATCTAGCAATGTGGATGACTTTGTTGATTCACCATAAAGGCTTCATTTTCACAAAATGTCACATCCATACTAAAAAAGTCTTTTCTTGTTTAGACACCAGCACTTGTAACCCTTATGAGTGCTAGAATAGGCTACATAAACACACACAACCAAATGCACGATAACAAACTGAATATATATTATATCGCATCAAATGTTCACAAGGAAATTGAAAGTTTAATATCTGAGAAGACATCCGATTAATTAGATATGATGTTGTCAATATTGTTTCACTCCATAGATATTTTGGAACATTTACTATAAATAGAATAGCACGAGCTACCTATAACAAGTGTCAATTTTTTTGTTCAGTCACCCCATTCTGTTCTGGTGTATCACATGTGGTGTGATGCAGAATCCCATTTGTAGATAAATACTATGAGAACTCTCTATTAACGTACTTAATGTCATTATTTGTATGAATAGTACTTATTTTGACATTATATTGTGTTTGCACCAAAGCTAAAAAATTCTTAAAGTAAATCAATATCTCAGACTTATTTTTCATCAAATACACCCACATCATACTTAAGTAACAATTAATAAATGTAATAAACCATATAAATCCACTAATCGAAGTAATTGGACATGGTACCTGAACATCAAAATGGATCAACGAAAAATGTGAAATACTTCTTAAACTAGTATAAGAATAACTTGTTCTTGTGTGCTTTCTAAACTTACAAGCGTCGCATACATTATTCATCAAGTCAGGTTCACTCTTATTATTCTCAAAATATAGATGATCAAGATGGCGATACTCCAATATAACTTCATTTATCGCTCGTTTAGACAGAGTAGTGGTTAAAGTTGCGCCAGACACTTCTCTCCCAAGATACCATAATCTATCATGCCTCCATCAAGTCCCAAGTATTCTCTTGGTATTCATTTCCTAAATGACACATGAATCTCAATCAAGTATTACTTACAGTTCAATTGATCACTAATTGCACTAACTGATAATAGATTAATAGAAAATGATGGGATATGTAATACCGATGATAATGTAATTGATGAAGTACAATTAATCGAGATGGATCCCCTAACCGGTTGAAATATGTCATCAGTAGTTTGAACTCTCTTATAGGAAGAAGATAGACAACAAGTATATGTAATAAAAACTACTGATGTTCCTATCACGTGTGTAGATGCAATTAAATTAATGATCCAATTTGTGAAAGATGATTTAGAAGAAAACACATGCAATAGTACCCGAGTCTGCATTGGCATAACACATGTTATCGTTTAAAATGTCAGCATCTTTAGTACCAGCATGATAGGTTTGTCCTCCAAATCGTCCACAACCTCAACCTTGGGCTCCACGTCCTCTCACTCCCACAACTAGTTTCACCCCGTGTAGGGATACGTGTCAATGGAAAATTCTAGCTAATATGTCCATTCTTCCGAAAAGTATAGCATTGTTGATTGTTAGTAATCGACTTGCTAAAGTATAGCAAACTAGTGTTGCTGAGATCTCAAAAGTCTTCAAAACGTTTTATCTTGACTCCTCATTGATCATGGCAACAATAATATCTTCCATCAGAGGAATTGGAGATTGATGACATATCATTACTCTCTTGTATTCATATTTTGGGTTTAGTCTCTTCATGAGGCGAATCACAAGTTGTTGCTCCACCCATGCTCTAATAGAAATTGTATCTATATGATCATATGTGATTAATGGATCATAATAATCAAGTTTAGACCATAAAATTTTCAACTTAGTACTGTATTTTATTATACTTCGCCCCCTGTTTCAATGCATCCAAGTTATCATCAATCTCAATTATGATCATCATATTCCTAATACCAAATAATTGAGTAGCCAAAACCTTTCATATATCATATACTTTACTAATACCTTCTATATATCGGTGAATTTTTCATTTGAGTTGTCAATGTACTGTTCCAAATATTTTGACTTTAGTATAAGTCTCATCCTTCTCAACCAAGTCAAATAGTTTTTCTTTACTTCAAATCTCTGCTCTATTGGGAGTAATTCCAACTTTAAATCTCAATTAGGAATCTCATTACGTGAAGGTGATATATCATATTTTCCTACAAACAACTTGACCATATCTTCTAAAATTTCCTTCAACTCCCTTCCCGTTACCACTGCATCCATTTTCTCAATCTCATACGTTGATCTAACCATTTTCTCCATCTCATGTGACGATCTAACTATTTCGTGTCTTGAGCCTTCAAATCCAACTAAAACTCAAAAATACCTGAAAATCTTAAATTTGATATCATGTAAAAAAAACTTAATTAGAGAAAAAAATATCTTAAAAGATAGGCCATATACATAAGACATATAAACAACTTTTTTACTAATAACATATTCAATTAATTATAAAATAAAAATAACTATTTATAAGCTTATAATAACAAAAATATAGAAATAAATAATATAATAATATATATTAAAATATTATCTAATAAAATTATATCATATATAATAACTAGTTTAAATACTATAATAATAATATATTAGAATATTTCAACAATATTTTACATGTGTCACTCTCATTTTTCCATCTCCGTTCTCTTTTGTCCATTGCAATTAGTAGAATAAAACATAAATTTATCTCTTATTATTCAATATATATATTTTTTATTTTATTTGCATAATAAGATTTTATACTTGTAATTTCTCACTATTAAAGTATATTTTTATTAATACTAAACAAGTAGCAATTACATTTTTTGCAAATAATAGTTCTTATGAGAATTTATATTAATTTTATTACAAATGTAGGTCAACAATTTAGTTGACACATTAGTATGCCTTCCAATAAAGTCAACTTTCATGATTTTTATTTATGCAATAATGTACTATTTATTCAAAATTTCGACCAGTGATGATAGATGGATTTAAGCTCGGGTTCACCCGTACGAAACTAAAATTTGGACATGTGCAAATTCAAATCTAGATAGACTTGATCTCATGTTTATTTGGTTCCATGTTCAATTGTATTCGAATCGAGATTCGATATAACCTATTTGTGCGAGCTTAAATCAAGTTTGAGTTCATTCGGGACTCACAAACTCGAATTTATATTGAATTCGTGCTGGTTCGAATTTTTTAGGACTTTTTAGGGTAAGGTTCATATTAAATGAAACCTAATACTTGTTAAATTTAATTTTGATACTATTTCACTTTTTTTTTCTAACTCCAAAACAAGACAATGTGCAACTTCAACTAGTTTAATACTATTTTTTACTTTAAATTCATGTCTCACTTTAATATTGTTAACTTTTTTTTTTAAATGGAGGGAAATAATAATAATAATATTGAAAACAATTAAAATAAATAAAAAATAATAATTACAATGGAAGAAATAAAGATAAAGTATTACAATAAATTAATATATTACATTTAAATTTCTATTTATATAGTACATAAAATTATATTTTAAATAATTAATATAAATTATAATTTATAATTTTTCGTTATTAATTTTTTGTCGAGATATATTTGCTCAAACTTTTGCATAATTAAATGAAAATACGAGGAACTTATTTAGTTCTACTATTGCCTAGTAGTGCAAATTACTTATTTAACCATGCTTCTTCTCTAATTATGTGTTCATGGATGATTTTGTTCATGAATTATATGGAGAGCTGAAATTGCTTGAAGCTGTGGTGGTGAAAAGAATAACATTAAGATTAGGAAGCCGATTACGATGCCTTATCTCACTGCCAACATTCTAATGATGCTGCTAGTTCATTATGGCTACAAAACATTAGAATTATGCCGTGATAAATGTCCCATCAAGCAATTAAATACATTATATGATTATTTATGTATTATATTCAATTTTAATATTTAAGAAATGAATATTATATTATTATTTATGTGTTCTCTTGTAATCCCAAAGAAAGTGTAAAAATATATTATATTTTGTATTATAAGATCGGATTTTTTTTACTAAGTTTGAAACTCGAAAAATCAAACCATTAATTAATTAGAATAAAAAAACTCGTATGAAAGCCTAGGATAAGAATAAATACCTTTAGTATGATGTATATAAAATGATAAATGAGAATTGAGATAAATCGGTGAAATAATTATATTGAATCGAAGTGAAAATGAATGGTATTTGATAATGTGATTTTTTGAATGGTTTTAAAAATTAAAATAGAAATTAGATTATAGGAAATTGATTAAAAAAATTTTAAAAATAAATTTAGTTAACAACCGTCCAAAATAATACTAAAATTGATCAAAAAATCGATTTAATTATTGGAAACTGATCTAGAATAATTTATTCCGACTGTGTAATGTACGCAACACAGATATGCCTAGCGACGAAGCACTCTAATGCACCACAAATGAATATTTCTCTCTACCGGAATCAACAAATTCATTTGCAGACCTGATTAGTATTTTATTATTTTCTATACTGATAATATTTTTTTATATAAAATATGGTAGAAAAATTCACTTAAAACACTATTATTTTATTGATTCTCACACTACAAAAATTAATACAAGTTAAAAATTTACATGCTATTCCAATTTATAGGTTATAATCGAACACGTATAAGTTCATACGAGAAAATTTTACTTTAAAAGTCCCTAGAGAACTTTTTCAGTGAGCCTATGATACTTAGAGTTTTAAAGTATAAATTCTCTATTTTTTTACTACAAAAAATAGTGAATTTAATGTTCTTTAATCATTCTGAAGTCATCTTTCATCTTGCACTAAAGAACTGCGTTACCGATAACCACTCTGCCGGCACCAGTGAAGATGAACCTCTCCTATTTTAGCTAACAAAGACCAACACCTTTCGATAGAGAATCATCACCAATGATACTTCTAAACTACTATAAAAAATTATGCCACCTTCTCTCCACCTCAATAACAAGCTACATAGCCCTTGGGGCAGAAGGTAAGTCCAACGATTCCCTCTAGTTGAAATAGCCCAAAAATACTTTATTTTCAAACCCCTCTATAAATTGTAAATTACAGGCAGTTTCGACCACCTTAGAGCATGGTCAATATATCATTGAACTTGGGATTAATTCTACTTTTCATTGCTATTGATCTCTACCACCAATATTTACTATTTAGAAAGTCATACTCTTCTGAATCGACAATGTACAATTTTCAACTAGCAGTTGTAGGAGGTAGAAATTGGCACTGTTTCGAGGCACAAGAAACTGCACTTATCTCCAACATGTCATCTAGTAGCCCTAGAACGCATCACTACCCCTCTTGGGCGTCTTGAAGGTCTCGTACATTAGTACATACACAAAACAATAGTTTTCCATATAAGTCATTTAATTTGTGTTGCCACTTGTTCAACGACCATGACCCTCAACTCGACATGTAGTTATTTGTCTCGAGTGGTCCGTCGACCTGTCATGTCGCACTATCACTAGTCTATTGAGTATGTCAGTCCTGTCTTGTACCATGGCCAAACAAATCATTCATTTAAAATTTTCATGGCTTAACTCATGTTTGTTTACGAGCTCATGCTCGTGCTAATTGTACTTGTGCCCACTGTACGAGATTTTCCAAAATCGGGCATATTAGCCCCCAAGTTCCAAAACCGAGGCCTCTTGGCCTATCTAAGTTATTCGAGCTCCCGTCAATAAGGTCTCCCAAATAGTTTAAGCAGTGGTACACAGTCAGGGGAGAGCACTTCCAACAAAAATAATCTTTTGATCATCCATCACACCAACCAGGTGTGAGGACATCTTCGCTCATAATCGATGAACGGATTTTCTACTTCCATCGAGTAAATTCATCATACAAACTGGGTATGATCTACTTATAACTGGTAAATAGTTTTTCCGCGTAATTTTCACATCACTCCATTCAGGTGTGATGTCTAAAATTTCTACTTAGTAGTGGGTTTTCATTTTCGAGGTGCTTATAATCCCAACCGGCTATGATATAAAATCCCACTCACCCGTGAATGTTGTGAATCCTTCTTAACCAACTTTCATCCCCTCGCGAGCTTTGTCTTAGCTGGCGTTCTCGATACCTCATGTTCTTACACTATACGAACATCCTTGTTCATTATCCATTGGCTTAAGAGCCTTCATTCATTATGAATGAATAAAATATCCAACTTTTCAAATATTTGTAATTTGGTCCCTAAAGTTCTTTTTCGTTTACTTTAGGTCCCAAATGCCGATTTTCCCCCAAATTGAGTCTCGGAACTTCAAAATTTTACTTTAAAACCTCAGTTTATTCAAAATTACATAAAGGAGTTAAAGTTTCCCAAATTCCCAATTTGGTCCTCAATTTTTCTAAAATTACCATTTTGCCCCTACATTACATAAATGGTAAATTTTACCCCCAAAAATTCAAAAATTTAGGCAATTAGTCCTCTAATATCTTTATCATGCCCAATTGGACCTCAATTTTAGAAAATTGCACTTTAGTCCCTCGAATTTTTGAAATCCCCAATTTTTCCTCAATGTCAACCTTTCAACTCAACCGAATTTAATTTCATTAAATTGACCAATCAAATGAGTTTAATTATTGAAATTGAAGTTAGATTTGAATTCATATACCTCCATACGATTCAATTACACTTTGAATCGCACAATTTAATGTCGGAACAAGCTCAAACGGAGCTTCGCCAGAAAACTAAGCATAGAGAAAGAAAGTTTCGAAAGCTTACCATCGGGGCCGCGACGGTCTAAGCTTTCAATCTAGGCAGATAGCTTTTGTCATGAAGTTTCTCCTAGGATCAAGAATCACCTCAATTCATGTCGAATTGAGGGAAATTTTGGTCAGTAAAGTTCTACTGGTTCTCTCTTTAGCACCGATCGAAATTTATAGAGGGGAGCCAAATTGGCTTACCTTTCCACTCTAATTCAGCCGTAAGAGTGCTGTAGAAGTGTTGGGAGGGCTTGGTTTGGCATGAGAAGGGCTTGAATTGGCCATTTTCAGCTTGACCGAGAAAGGACATCTTCAGTCCGTCGAAGCTGCTTCACTGTTCTATCGTGTTGGCATTTCTCCGGCGACCCTCAGAGCAAATGGAGTCTACAGGCATGTACTGACTTCTCCCTGAATCCAAAGAACTAGATCATGCCTTCTTTGGCTCAGAAAAATGCCCAAGTTGAAGCTCTGGTTCGAGTTTCATCAAAAAATGGAGTAGTGGGGAGAGAGTGGAGTTTTCAGGTGTGAAGAAGATGAATGAGGATGGACTCTTTATATAAGAAGCTCAGGGACTTCTTGGCCATCCGATCAACATCTTTATGGCATTCATTCATTACCTTAAACTCCCTGATCAGAGAATTTTCATCTTCACTGGTGTTGCTCAATTTTTCGGTGAGTGAACAGTGCTGTCATCCGAAGGAAGAAGACGACACTGTTTTGACCGAGTTTTTCAAAATTAAAAATTTGTAAATTCATCTAAATTCATTCTCTATCTAATGATGTCTTCAATTTGAATTATCTAAGCCACATAAAAAATGAATTTAGAAGCCAGTTCAATAGTGGTTTAATCCGATTCAATCCGGTTTAGGTCCAGACCTGAATCGATTTGGTTTTCACCACTAATTCATCCTAAAGTCCTTTCTCATGACTTTTGTGACTCATTAGGTCACTCAGATCCATAAATTTCCCAGTTTGCCCTTTCTCTCACGATTGGGGTTCGTGAACCTGTTCAGTTTTCTCACTCGGGTTGTCCGATTCTTTCCCTAGTTTCCTTGTCTTTTAAGAGACGTGGTTTACAGGAAATGTAAGCCAATTCAGCTCCCCTTTATAAATTTTGATCAGTGTTAGAGAGAGAACCGGTGAAACTTTACTGACCAAATTCTCCTTTAATTCGATATGAATTGAAGCAATTCTTGATCTTAGGAGAAACCTCAGGACAAGAGTTATCTGCCCCGTTCGAAAGCTCGGACTGCCACACCCCCGACAGTAAGCTTTTGAAGCTTTATCTCTCTAAGTCCAATTTTCCGACAAAGCTTCGTTTGAGCTCAATTTGGATCCAAATGACCCGATTCATAGTTCCATTTAATCGTATGGATGTGTAGGAACTCAATTTTATCTTCAATTTTAACAACTAACCTTGATTCATCGGTCAATTTGATGAAATAAAATTAAGCCAAATTGAAAGGGGGAAAAGTTTTGGGGAAAATTGGGGATTTCGAAAAATTGAGGGACCAAAATACAATTTCCCAAAATTGAGTGCCAATTAGCCATGAAAAAGATGTTAGAGGACAAATTGGTCAATATTTGGAATTATTGGGGTCAAATTTCCATTTTTGTAATGTAGGGGCAAAATGGTAATTTTTGAAAAGTTGGGGACCAAATTGGAAGTTTGGGAAACTTGAACCCGTTTTTGTGATTTTGAATAAACTGAGGTCCTAAAGTGAATTTAGAAGTTTCAGGACTCAATTTGGGAAAAAATTAGCATTATGGACCTAAATTTAAAGAAAAAGAATTGTAGGGACCTAAATGCAATTAATTAAAAATTTTGGCATTTTGTTCATTCGTGAGGAATGAAGGCAATTAGGCCAAATGTAATGAAAAAGGATGTTCAAATCGTGTAGGAACATGAAGAACCAAGAACGCTAGAAAAGTTAAGCTCGCGTGAGGCAAAGAGCCGGTTAAGAGGAAATATACACTGCGAATATCGAGTGAGTGGGATTTTTCACATCATACCCGGTTGGGATGATGAGTACCTCGGAAATGAAAAACCACTACTATGTGGAATTTTAACATCACACCTAGTTGGATTGATGTGGAAACTACATGGAAAAACTAATTATCGGTTGTAAGTAGATCATACCCGGTTGATATGATAAACTGGAAAGAAGTGGAAAACCCGTTTACTAGTTGTAAGTGGATATGTCATCACGCCCGATTAATGTGATAGATGAATGAAAAGTTATTTTTGTAAGAAGTGTTCTCTCCTGACTGTGTGCCAATGCTTAAAAATTTTGGGAGACCTTCTTGACAAGAGCTCGAATAGCTTAGATAGGCTAGAGGCTTCAGTTTTGGAACTTGGGGGCTAAAATGCTCAGTTTTGAAAATCTCGTACTATGGGCCCAAGGCTAGTTGGCACAAGCAGTAGCTCATAAATAAATATGATGATAAGACATGAAAACTCTTAATGAATGAATTATTTGATTTGGCCATGGTACCAAGAGAGGACTGACATACTCGATGGACTAGCGGTAGTGCGATAAGACTAGGTCGACGGACCGGTCTAGACAAACAACTGCAGGTCGAGTTGAGGGTTAGAGCCATTGGACCAGTGGCACCAAAGATTAATGGCTTATATGGAAAAACTTGAGGTTCGGGACCATCAAGTTGCCCAAGAAGGTTAGTGATGCATCCTAAGGGCTACTGGACAACATGGTGGAGATAAGGGTAGATTGTCGTGCTAGCAATTAAGGAAGCTCGACGTAGCTACATGCGCACGAGACCGGGTGCGGTTGGGATGGGGTCTTTGTCCTCATATAGACACAGAGTTTTTTTTCGGGTTTAAGGGTCGGATGTCGCAAACATCCACTCATTCTTAGGGTAGAAGTGGACGGGCTTCTATATAGGTGGCCGGTAAAGTCTCTTTGACGACACAAGTGGGTGCCTTGCGAATATGTGATCCTTTCCTGATGAAGGGCGTGTGTTAATTGTTAAACACATGAATTGTGGATATTGATGAGTTATAGTTTTGAAAACTGTGAAATTAAGGAAGAAATAATTCTAAAAGAAATAAGGAGTCTGGCAAACTACAATTCAAAACTATTTTATTGAAACTATTTTTCAAATACCCATTCATTGAGTTGTAAAAACCCACTATTTTTAGCCATATAATTAATGGAGCCACTGGTCCAATGGCCCCGACCCTCAACTCGACCTGCAGCTGTTTGTCTCGACTGGTCTGTAGACCTGTCATGTTGCACTACTGCCAATCTATCAAGTATGTGATTTCAACATCACTCCTCTTAGGTGTGATGGTTAAAATACCACTTAGGAGTGGGTTTTCATTTTCGAAGTGCTTATCATCTCAATCGGGTATGATATTAAATATCCCACTCACCTGATAGTGTAGTGAATTTCCTCTTGGCTAACTTGTTGCCTTCACACGAACTTGTCTTAGCTGGTGTTCCCAGTACTTTGTGTTCCTACACGATATAAACATCCTTGTTCATTATCCTTTGGCCTAATATTCTTCATTCATCCTGAATGAATGAGAAAACCAAACTTTTCATTTATTTGCAATTAGGTCCCTAAAGTTATTATTTCTTTAACTTTAAGTTCCAAATGCCAATTTTCACCCAAATTGAGTCCTGAAACTCTAAAATCCACCTTAGGACCTCACTTTATTTAAAATCAGAAAAAGGGGATCAAATTTCCCAAATTTTTAATTTGGTCCCCAACTTTTCCAAAATTTTATTTTGCCCCTACTTTACAAAAATGGTAAGTTTTGCCCCAAAAATTCCAAAATTTGCCCAATTGGTCCTCCAACATCTTTAAAATTTCCCAATTGGCCCTCAATTTTATGAAATTGCACTTTATTACCTCGAATTTTTGAAATCCCCAAATTTCCCCTAATTTTCCACTAGTTTCAACCTTTTAACTCAACCGAATTTGATTTTATCAAATTGACCAATCAAATGAGTTTAATTATTCAAATTGAAGTTAGATTGGAGTTCCTACACCTTCATACGATTCAATTACACTTTGAATCGCACGATTTGATGATAGAATGAGCTCAAACAAAGCTTCGCTAGAAAACTTGACTTAGAGAGAGAAAGCTTCGAAAGCTTACCGTCGGGGGCGCGACGATCCGAGCTTTCAATCTGGGCAGATAGCTCTTGTCCTGGGGTTCATCCTAGGATCAAGAATTGCATCAATTGATACTAAATTGAGTGAGAATTTTGTCATTGAAATTCTGTCGGTTCTCTCTCTAGCACCGATCGGAAATTATAGAGTGGAACTAAATTGGCTTACATTTTCGCTCTAATTTAGATGTAAAAGGGTTGTGAAGGTGTATGGAGGGCCTGGTTTGGCCAAACAAGGGATCGAATTGGCTTATTTAATCTTAGCCGAAAAAGGGCAGCTTCGGTTCACCGGAGCTGCTTCATTGTTCGATCACGCTAGTGCTTCTCCGGCGACCCTCGGAGCAAATGGAAACTACAGGCGTGTAGCTAACTTCTCCCCGAATTCAAAGAACCTAGCCACACCTTCTTTGGTTCAGAAAAATGCCCAAGTCAGAGCTCTAGTTCGAGTTTCACCAAAAAATGGAACAATTGAGAGAGAATGGAGTTTTCAGGTGTGAGGAGGATGAATGAGGAGTGGCTCTTTATATAGGAAGCTCGGGGACTTCTTGGTCGTCCGATTGACGCCTTAATGATGGCCATTCATTTCCTGAAACTCCCTAGCCAGAGACCTTTCATCTTCGTCGGCACTACTCGATTTTCTGGCAAGTGAACAGTGTTGTCATCTGAAGGAAGAAGACGACACTGTTCCAAATCGGACCGGATCGGTGCGAACCGAGTTCAAAGCTTAAACCAACCAGTTCAGGCACGATTCAACCAAATTTTTCAAAATTAAAATTTTCTAAATTCATTCTCTATCAAATGATGGCCTCAATTCTCCAATTTGAATTTTGTAAGCCACCTAGAAAAATGAATTTAGCATCTAGTTTAATAGTGGTTCAAACTGATCCAATCCGGTTCGGATCCAATTCACCTAAACCGGTTTGATTTTCATCTCAAATTCATCCTAAATTCCATTTTGATGACTTTTGTAACTCTTTAGGCCACTTAGGATCCATGAATTTACCAGTTTTCCCTTTCTCTATCGGTTCCGGTTCATAAACTAACTCAGTTTTCTCTTTAGAAATGACCGGTTCACTCTAGCTCGGATCCGGTTCACCTGAATTGGTTTGGTTTTCTCTCCCAAATTGTACTAAGGTCCTTTTCGAAGGTTTTTATGAACCCTTTGGGTCACTTGGAAGTTGTAAGTTTCCCAAATTGCTCGTTCTCTGATGATCGGGTTTATGAATCGGTTCAGTTTTTCTCACTCGTTTTGACCGGTTCTTTTCCCGGTTTTCCTTAACTCCAATGGGTAGGGTTTACAACTCTCCCTTTCTTTTAAGAGTTTTGTCCCCAAAACTTTATTCAACATCCTTTGTACTGAAAAGAACTTATCTTGGTATCAGCTAGTTATTTATTACATACAATCTTTTCGGTCATTTCCATTTAGCCTCGGTATCACATACTCATAATTTCTTTTCATTTACATTGTTTGCTCCCTCCATGGAGTTTATCATAACTAGTATGTCTTGCCCGTGAGTCCAAAGGTATATCCCTAGGTTTACATCTTCCTTTACTTAAGGCAAGATTCTTCCCCTTGAGGTTCTTACTCAAGATTTCAGGATTGGGAGTTCCAAGATGCCCAATCGTTCATGTGTCTAATTATTCTCTTTATCATTGAAACTCTTAGCTTGGTGTTCTTCCGAGCATTACGTACTTGTTTCCACAGGTTTCGGTATTATTACCCCTTTGTCCAATTTTAACCCTTCATCCATCCGTTATTTATTTCAACTTCGATCCAAATTATGTATGACCTCGTCATGCTAACCAACTGACTCTTCTTTACTTGAGGCACATTTTTCCTCAAGACTATTAGGATTACTTGTCCCTTATAGCATGACATATTCTATAACCTATCTTTGACCATCTTTAATTTTTGAACACTTCTATAATAGTTGTTCTCAACCTTCCAACCTTTCGGAGATTGTATAGCTTCGTCTCTCTCTTCGTCTGGTAGTATTTCTCGACTACCTATAATCATTCACCGACCTTAATTTCCTCGTTCACCCTTTACTTTCCTATCCAAGGTATCTCCGATTGTCAGATCTTATTTTGTATACTCCTCACCATGCCCACTCTATTACTCTTCTTTAGTGTGTAGTCTCCACTACTTTCGGGTCCTTCTTAGGGTCTCATTTATTCTCCTTGACCATCCTGTTGCTACTAGTTGCTTCCTTCTTTTCTAGGTTTGTCGAAAATCTCTAATTGGCTTCTTTGCTCTTTCAATCAAGTAATATCTTGGATATCTCGACATACTCTTAAGCACTTATGGTTCTTTATGAGATTCTTTATGTCGGTTTAAGCCTCTTAGGATCCATCTTGTGGTTCCTAAGCTTTGGAACTTCCCTTTTTGAGGTCACTTCCTACTTGTATCCTCTACCTAAAGATTCATGTCCTGGTTCAACCTCTCTAATGTTTCTTGGAGGCTTTTCCTTCTTTCCTTTTTATGGGTAGTCCACTTGTCATGACATCCTTTGATGTCATCCTTCCTGCTTCACCTTCGAGGTTTGGTGGGTACGTCTGTAAGATTTCCTTTTACTCATATTTCATCACAAGTTTTATAAGAAATGAGACTTTTATTATAATGAGATGAATTACAGAGTTTTTGGTTATATTGGTCTAGGGGAGCTATGGTAAGTACTAACTATAGTACTAGGTTCATCTTGTGCATTCTTCTAGTTGAGTTTGTATACTTGGGTTGGTACCCTTGACGTAGTGGCTATGTCTTGTCCTCCGTTTAGTGCCCTTGGATTTCTTTGAGGTGCTGGATGTTCACTTCGTTGGGTATTACCTCGAAGGGCTGGACAACTCTTTGCAAAGTGTTTGAGCTATCCGCATTCATAATAGGCTCGACACGACCCTTCATGACTTTTTCGGTAGCTAGGGCAAGAGGGGTTTCTCCTTTGTGAGGTTGTACTTGTCTCTCTTTAAGCATGGTAACCGTCATTTCTCCTAAAAGACCCCATTCTTGTCCCTCATTTTTGTCTACTAGGCTCCTTTTAACCTTTTTGGTTGCTCTATCCTTCGTCTTCCTTTCGGCCGGCTTGCTCTATCTGACGGTGTCTTGTCTATACCAGATGTTCACACTCATGGGCCATGCTGATGATGGCAACCAAATCCATGGTAACCGTCATTTCTCCTAAAAGACCCCATTCTTGTCCCCCATTTTTGTCTACCAGGCTCCTTTTAACCTTTTTGGTTGCTCTATCCTTCGTCTTCCTTTCGGCCGGCTTGCTCTATCTGACGGTGTCTTATCTATACCAGATGTTCACACTCATGGGCCATGCTAATGATGGCAGCCAAATCCGTGGGGCATCCTAGTACTCTCATCCGGTCTCTTATATCCATGTTGAGATCTTCCATGAACCGTTGGTAGATATTTGCCGGTCCAACTAAGTTTAGAGCAAAAGGCCTTAGCTCATTAAACTTAGTCTCGTATTCCAATATAGAGTTAAGCCCTTGTCGTAGTTAGAGGAAATCCTGCTTCTTCTCATTAATTAGGTGAGGGGCCAGGTACTCCTCCACATATCTCTCCTCAAACTACTCCTAGGAGGATGTGGAAGTATGCAGGCTCCGGACATTGTCCCACCATCTTTTAACACTACCCTCCAAGAAAAATTATGTTAGGATCACCGTATCCTCTGGTGATATTTTGACTATCCCCATTAGCTTCTTGATGTTAGCCAGCCAGTCCATGGTGGCTCCCACATCATTCTCTTCGAGAAAAGGCTTACACCCCAGTTGACGAAGAGTCTTGATATACTTGGAAATATCAACTGGAGGGGGATGATTAATAGGAGGAGGATGAGTTTGTACTTCCTCTAGTTCAGCCTGAGAGTTGGTGCCTGCCTCAGGGACGAGGTTAGGTTGCCCAAATACTCAAGTTAACTCTTCATACAACCTCCGGTGTCCTAAGCTTGGTATAGGTGGAACTGTTTGGGTTTCTCAGGGTGTTTCTACTGGAAGGGGTGGCTGGGCAGTGTTGGATACTACAACTCTAGTTTTCTTGGTTCCTTTCTTGGGAGCTATCTGAAAATTTTGAAAGTATCCCTATTAATTACTATACTCTCTAGTCTTAATAATATATTTGAGGAAATAGGCTCTAATACCACTCAAGTTGTCACGCCCCAACCCGGTTTGGTCGGATCCCCGTAAACAACCCACCATTCTCCCAGTTTATTCAGGGTTTTCCCCTCTTCTAAACCGTGGGGTGTAAGGCATCCTTCATACATGTACCTTTCCTAGAATAATATTAATCAAAACTAAATATAAATTTTACATTTCTGCCATAAGGTTTAGCTACTGATAAATCTTTAAGGTTGGTTTTCCCTTAGTTTCTTGAAAATGGGTAAAGAGAGTGGGTGAGTTCGACAACTCAATGAATGGGTGTTGGGTGAGAATTTTTACAAAAAAAAATCAATTTCTTTAAATGGAGTAGGCTAGACTCCTTATTTCATAAAAAATATTTTTCTTTAAATTTTGGTTTATCAAAACCTTTTTCCAAGGTTTCCCAATTCATTTCCAAGTATTCTCAAATCCTTTTCACGGTTTTCATAACCTCTTTCCCATTTCCATTTTCGGTGTGTTTAACATACAACACACACCCTTCATCATGAAAGGATCACACACGTTTGTGAGATGCAGTTACGTCGACTGCACCCACTTGTGGATCGGAGCGTCTTTACCATCCACCCTAATAGAAGTCTCTGACTTCTACCCAAAGTCTGAGTGAACGTCTCTGACGTCCTACCCTTAGACCAAAAATACTCCATGTCCATATGAGGACAGAGACCTCATCCCGTCCCCACCCTGGTCTCATGCGCATGAAGCTACATCGAGCTTTCAAGACTACTGGCATGACTAACTGCCCTTATCTCCACCAGATCGTCCAGAGCCCTATGACGCATCACTACCCCTCTTAGGCATCTTGAAGGTCTCGTAACACAGTGCATGCAAAAATAAAAATTTTTTCCACATAAGCCATATAATTAGTGGTGTCACTGGTCCAACGGCCCCGACCCTCAACTCGACCTGCAGCTGTTTGTCTCGACTGGTCCGTAGACCTGTCATGTCACACTACCACCAGCCTATCGAATATGTCAGTCCTATCTCGGTACCATGGACAAACAACTCTTTCACTTACGTTTTCAAGGATTAAATCATGTTGGTTTACGAGCCCCTGCTCATGACAACTGGTCTAGGGCCCACTATTCGAGATTTTCAAAATCAGCATATTAGCCCCCAAGTTCCAAAACTAAAGCCTTCGACCAATTTGAGCAATTTGAGCTCCCGTTGAGAAGGTCTCCCAAAAATTTTAAGTAGTAGCAAACAGTCAGGGCAGAGCACTTCCGACAAAATAAACTTTTCAGTCGTCCATCATACCAACTGAGTATGAGTACATCTCTGATTATAACCAATAAGTGGGTTTTCCACTTCTTTTTAGAAAGTTTTATAATACCAACTGGGTATGATCTACTTATAATCGAGTGTGAATTTCACATCACTCCTCTTAGGTGTGATGGTTATAATACCACTTAGGAGTGAGTTTTCATTTCCGAAGTGCTTATCATGCCAATCAGGTATGATATTAAATATCCCACTCACCCGATAGTGCACTGAATTTCCTCTTGGTCGGCTTGTTACCTTCACGCGAACTTGTCTTAGTTGTCGTTCCCAGTACTTCATGTTCCTAATTGAAGACAAAATGAATATTATGGACCTAAATATAAAATTATAAACTTTAGGGATCTAATTACAATTAAGGCCTAATGTGAGTACTTGTGTGCAAATACATAAAAGTATAAGGTATTTTATGCCAATTCTCCTAATGTGAATACTCGAACCAATTATGAGCTGATTGTTCGAGTACTTGTGCAGAGGAGCACATCACGGATTAAGATCTCACAAGGATGATCACATCACTATTACCGGATGAGTGGGATTTCCGACATCAATACCTGGTTGGGATGATGAGAACGTTTTTGAATTGAAAACCGTTTTTCAGGAATAGTCTCCCCTGACTGTATGGACATGTTTAAACCTTTTGGGAGATGTTTCTAATGAGAAATGGAATTGCTCTAGTGGGCTCAAGGCCTCGATTTTAAAACCAATAGGGCCAAGTTTTGGAAAAACTCGTGAAGTGGTCCCAAAGCCAATGAGAACAAGCTTAAACTCGTAGATAAAATCTTGATTTTAAGCCTTATGGAAATTTACCAAAAATGGTTAAGTGTGTGATAAAGCCACTTAGCCAAAGTCAGATTATAGAACTCATTGGGGCCAAAGTCAGGTCGTCGAACTCGTTAGGCGGGTAGTTACTAAGCCAAAGTCGGGTCATCAAATTCGTTGGGCTAGTGGCACCAAAGATAAAGTTCTAAATTAAAAGACATTTGTTTGTGCATGTTGAGATACGAAACTATTAAGGCGCCTGATATGGGGTGGTGTTGGTTTAAGGGCTGCTGGACGACCAATGGTGCATAAGGGAAGTTTTGTCACCGAGTAAGTCTCGAAACTCAGAGAAGCTTCATGCGCATTGAGATAGAGGTTAGATGGGGAGAGTTCTTGTCCCACCATAGCTGACATAAAGGAATTCAAGTATGGGGATTGGGCAATTGATGTTCACCCAGACTTGGGGTAGAAGGTATCACCTCCTACCAGTGTGGTTAATAAAGTTGTTCCAAGCCATAAGTGAAGCAGTTGGAGACTGCTCTACAAATGTGTGAACCCTTTGTGAAAATGAGTGTGTATAATTGTATGCTAAATCAAACCTGAGTAGAGGAAAATGTTAAAATATTTTTTCTAATAAGGAGTTAACCCACAAACAAGAAGGGTAATATTTATAAACATTTTTTTATTTTTACAAAAAGTCACCCTAACACCCACTCACTGAGTTATAGAACTCACCCCTCCCCTAAAAATTTTTTTTCAAGAAAACCTTATGTCAAGAGAAGCGGAAACTAGAAGAGCAAGTCTGAGGTACCGCATGAAGGTAAACTCTTAGTAATCGTTTTGTTAAACTTTGTTGTGGAAAATATGTGTACTCACGAGCCTATACCTTCCCCAGCCTATTTTGGTAAAGATACCGATTTAGTACAAGAAAGGGTGGCGGATTAATCACGGGGTTCCAACTAAACTGGGTTTGGTCGTGATATTAAATGATAATATTAGATATTTAATTAGTCAAATTCAAATTTTCAAAACAGTTAGAAAAATATCTTAGATATTTTCATTAGATGAGCAATAATTGATTGGCATGTCAACCATAAGATATTATTTCCTTATTTTTAGACTATTTACTTGTCATATGTGCTTATAAAAGGTACACTCCACAACATTATAAGAATACAATTTTGTAAGTCAATATTGTGAGGTTTTGTTCTTATTTATCTTTTTAAATAACTTTTGAACTTAACATGGTTTTATTTGTGGTGTTCAAGCAATCATACTTATTACCAGGTTTTTCTAAAAGTTATTTTTAGAGTATTTAGGTATGGCGTCTAACTTGTTTCTCAACAAAACAAGGTATATTCCATATTTTTTTACTTGTGGTAAAATTTTTGAAGTTTTTGTCATATTTGGTGTAGGGTGTCGTTAACATATTGGCGGGGTTCTCACCAATATACATATTATGAGCATGTTTTATTTTCCTAATTTTATTAGGATGTCACCGTTTCCTTGTACATTTAATATTAAATCATCTCCTAGTTTTATGTTCTAACTAAAATTCTCATTGAATCATTGGTCATATGATTATTGTAACTTGAATCTAGTACCCATTATATCTTTATTTGAGTAGAGATTACTTCATGTTCTCATACTAAACACTAATTGCTTGAATCGATGCACTTGATGTAATTTGCATTCTGATTAGTCCATATGGAGCACTCATATTGTCGATGTCTTATCTTTTGGCACTTGAAACATAGTACATGTCCTCTTGGAATAATCATCATCCTCTGCCCCTACCTCATCCTCGAGATATTATTCTCCATTAAGAAATTGAACATTTTATATAATTTCATCAATACAATCTAATCACTTTGTAATTTTGTCCTTCATTAGTTATACTCATAATTTGATCTTCACTAATAGAAGTCTCTGACTTCTACCCAAAGTCTGAGTGAACGTCTCTGACGTCCTACCCTTAGACCAAAAATACTCCATGTCCATATGAGGACAGAGACCTCATCCCGTCCCCACCCTGGTCTCATGCGCATGAAGCTACATCGAGCTTTCAAGACTACTGGCATGACTAACTGCCCTTATCTCCACCAGATCGTCCAGAGCCCTATGACGCATCACTACCCCTCTTAGGCATCTTGAAGGTCTCGTAACACAGTGCATGCAAAAATAAAAATTTTTTCCACATAAGCCATATAATTAGTGGTGTCACTGGTCCAACGGCCCCGACCCTCAACTCGACCTGCAGCTGTTTGTCTCGACTGGTCCGTAGACCTGTCATGTCACACTACCACCAGCCTATCGAATATGTCAGTCCTATCTCGGTACCATGGACAAACAACTCTTTCACTTACGTTTTCAAGGATTAAATCATGTTGGTTTACGAGCCCCTGCTCATGACAACTGGTCTAGGGCCCACTATTCGAGATTTTCAAAATCAGCATATTAGCCCCCAAGTTCCAAAACTAAAGCCTTCGACCAATTTGAGCAATTTGAGCTCCCGTTGAGAAGGTCTCCCAAAAATTTTAAGTAGTAGCAAACAGTCAGGGCAGAGCACTTCCGACAAAATAAACTTTTCAGTCGTCCATCATACCAACTGAGTATGAGTACATCTCTGATTATAACCAATAAGTGGGTTTTCCACTTCTTTTTAGAAAGTTTTATAATACCAACTGGGTATGATCTACTTATAATCGAGTGTGAATTTCACATCACTCCTCTTAGGTGTGATGGTTATAATACCACTTAGGAGTGAGTTTTCATTTCCGAAGTGCTTATCATGCCAATCAGGTATGATATTAAATATCCCACTCACCCGATAGTGCACTGAATTTCCTCTTGGTCGGCTTGTTACCTTCACGCGAACTTGTCTTAGTTGTCGTTCCCAGTACTTCATGTTCCTAATTGAAGACAAAATGAATATTATGGACCTAAATATAAAATTATAAACTTTAGGGATCTAATTACAATTAAGGCCTAATGTGAGTACTTGTGTGCAAATACATAAAAGTATAAGGTATTTTATGCCAATTCTCCTAATGTGAATACTCGAACCAATTATGAGCTGATTGTTCGAGTACTTGTGCAGAGGAGCACATCACGGATTAAGATCTCACAAGGATGATCACATCACTATTACCGGATGAGTGGGATTTCCGACATCAATACCTGGTTGGGATGATGAGAACGTTTTTGAATTGAAAACCGTTTTTCAGGAATAGTCTCCCCTGACTGTATGGACATGTTTAAACCTTTTGGGAGATGTTTCTAATGAGAAATGGAATTGCTCTAGTGGGCTCAAGGCCTCGATTTTAAAACCAATAGGGCCAAGTTTTGGAAAAACTCGTGAAGTGGTCCCAAAGCCAATGAGAACAAGCTTAAACTCGTAGATAAAATCTTGATTTTAAGCCTTATGGAAATTTACCAAAAATGGTTAAGTGTGTGATAAAGCCACTTAGCCAAAGTCAGATTATAGAACTCATTGGGGCCAAAGTCAGGTCGTCGAACTCGTTAGGCGGGTAGTTACTAAGCCAAAGTCGGGTCATCAAATTCGTTGGGCTAGTGGCACCAAAGATAAAGTTCTAAATTAAAAGACATTTGTTTGTGCATGTTGAGATACGAAACTATTAAGGCGCCTGATATGGGGTGGTGTTGGTTTAAGGGCTGCTGGACGACCAATGGTGCATAAGGGAAGTTTTGTCACCGAGTAAGTCTCGAAACTCAGAGAAGCTTCATGCGCATTGAGATAGAGGTTAGATGGGGAGAGTTCTTGTCCCACCATAGCTGACATAAAGGAATTCAAGTATGGGGATTGGGCAATTGATGTTCACCCAGACTTGGGGTAGAAGGTATCACCTCCTACCAGTGTGGTTAATAAAGTTGTTCCAAGCCATAAGTGAAGCAGTTGGAGACTGCTCTACAAATGTGTGAACCCTTTGTGAAAATGAGTGTGTATAATTGTATGCTAAATCAAACCTGAGTAGAGGAAAATGTTAAAATATTTTTTCTAATAAGGAGTTAACCCACAAACAAGAAGGGTAATATTTATAAACATTTTTTTATTTTTACAAAAAGTCACCCTAACACCCACTCACTGAGTTATAGAACTCACCCCTCCCCTAAAAATTTTTTTTCAAGAAAACCTTATGTCAAGAGAAGCGGAAACTAGAAGAGCAAGTCTGAGGTACCGCATGAAGGTAAACTCTTAGTAATCGTTTTGTTAAACTTTGTTGTGGAAAATATGTGTACTCACGAGCCTATACCTTCCCCAGCCTATTTTGGTAAAGATACCGATTTAGTACAAGAAAGGGTGGCGGATTAATCACGGGGTTCCAACTAAACTGGGTTTGGTCGTGATATTAAATGATAATATTAGATATTTAATTAGTCAAATTCAAATTTTCAAAACAGTTAGAAAAATATCTTAGATATTTTCATTAGATGAGCAATAATTGATTGGCATGTCAACCATAAGATATTATTTCCTTATTTTTAGACTATTTACTTGTCATATGTGCTTATAAAAGGTACACTCCACAACATTATAAGAATACAATTTTGTAAGTCAATATTGTGAGGTTTTGTTCTTATTTATCTTTTTAAATAACTTTTGAACTTAACATGGTTTTATTTGTGGTGTTCAAGCAATCATACTTATTACCAGGTTTTTCTAAAAGTTATTTTTAGAGTATTTAGGTATGGCGTCTAACTTGTTTCTCAACAAAACAAGGTATATTCCATATTTTTTTACTTGTGGTAAAATTTTTGAAGTTTTTGTCATATTTGGTGTAGGGTGTCGTTAACATATTGGCGGGGTTCTCACCAATATACATATTATGAGCATGTTTTATTTTCCTAATTTTATTAGGATGTCACCGTTTCCTTGTACATTTAATATTAAATCATCTCCTAGTTTTATGTTCTAACTAAAATTCTCATTGAATCATTGGTCATATGATTATTGTAACTTGAATCTAGTACCCATTATATCTTTATTTGAGTAGAGATTACTTCATGTTCTCATACTAAACACTAATTGCTTGAATCGATGCACTTGATGTAATTTGCATTCTGATTAGTCCATATGGAGCACTCATATTGTCGATGTCTTATCTTTTGGCACTTGAAACATAGTACATGTCCTCTTGGAATAATCATCATCCTCTGCCCCTACCTCATCCTCGAGATATTATTCTCCATTAAGAAATTGAACATTTTATATAATTTCATCAATACAATCTAATCACTTTGTAATTTTGTCCTTCATTAGTTATACTCATAATTTGATCTTCACTTTTTATAAATGGGAGGTATCTCTCTTGTACCATCAGGCTATAGTGCCCTTATAGTCATTTATTCGGTGTTATGAGTTTTCCAAATAGTGCATACTAAATGATTGTATACACATAGACATAGTGATCTTAGAAAATTTTTAACAGCACACCATTTATTTAGTGTTTCTGTACATATTTTTCTTAACAACTAACATGAGAACTTATCAAAAATATTATTCAATTATTTCTCCATTTCTTATTAACATAACTTTATATTCTCTCGGGAGTTTATAGTTGGGCTTTTCTAACTTCTATGGTTTTCTTGGTACTTTTGTTTTAATATCTCACACACATTAATTACTTACTTACTCTTCTTGCTTTTATAGTATAAGAGTCAATGAGTTAACATCGGTACCCGACCAAAAACTAGAAATTCAACTCCTGCTCTGATTCTTCTCTCCTTATTTATCATCTTCCATCATACGGTCTTTTTTATTTTTCTCCCCTTCCAATTCTCTCCCATGAGATATTTCTCTACTTACCTACTCGTTCGAGACCGGAATAATAATACATGGCTTGTATACAACTATTGAGGGCGGGTTTAAAATTAAACGTGGCAAGTGTATTCACGTTACACACGAGTGCGAGTGTTGAGAATAATATCTCAAATTTAATAAAATAGAGAAGTGTTGTATATTTATAAGGTTGGAATAATTTCACTAATTACAAATAATAACTTTTAAGTAGAAATGGATAGTAGCACTTATGGGTATACAATAACTTATTACAGAATTTTAAATAGTATAATATTTTTAATATAATAAACACACCACACTTATATATTTTATTCAATATAAAATTTTATTCAATATATTAGTACTTACTATTATTTTTATAATACTTTTACCTTCACTAAAATACAAATAATATTTCACTCACTTTAGGATGTAAATATAATTTTATTTTCTTATCTAATTATTTTGTATTTAAATAACTATCCAACTTTGTAATCGTATTTAAAAAAGATAAATAGTATTTCACTCTCATGTATTTGAGATATAAATATGGTTTTATTTTTTTATCTAATTATTTTGTATCGAAATCACCATCTAACTTTGTAATAGTATCTCAAAAAAGGTTGTATAATCCAATTCTTTAATCTTTTTATGCCGTTTATAAAAAAAATAGTATTTCGGAAATTGTTCAAAAAACTAGTATACGATACTAATTATGCATAATAAACCTCGGGTATGCTTGAATCTTCGGGTTATAAGAAAATTTAATTTGCCTATGACGAAGATGTTTCAAATATAAGACTACTTCTTTGACATGAAAAAATGTTTTTAGTTTTAAGAAAAAACCACAACTTAATCGTATCGTATTTTGTCAGCATGTGAGTTCAATATATATCGTTCCAAGAACGATGCGTTTTATCCTACTTTGCATGTGTCTGCTTGTATTTTTGGCAGGAGGTGAATGGTGTTTATAGACTTTCTTTAAATGCTTCAGCCTGCGGTTTTGTCACTTGTACGTTGTCACTTTTCAGCTATCTTGGTCTAAGATATCTGGTTTAGTTACTGTTTATGGTTTTAATATTATATCCTTGGGATTTTTTTTTTGATGATTTTCCTACTCTACTGCCTTGCCGGACCAATCCCGTTGTAGTTTATGCAGAAATAGTTCCCTAACAATTCACTATAGAGGAGAGCTCTAATTGGTGTATTTTCATTTACCTTTTTTACATGTATGCTCAAAATTCTCTCACCTTCCTTGCTCTTCATATCTCTACAGTAAAGAGATTTTTTTTTTACTTTCTTTGCATGTGTATTGTTCATATTCTTCTTTTTAAACCTTTGATCATCATCTAATAGCTGCTTTCTTCGCATTTTGAGGGACCGTAATCAATCCACGCTTAAAAGATCATCTCCATATATACCAATTATGGTGCTTAGATTTTGATCATCTATCAGAATTTCCATTGACTTCAGGGTTCCGTGTATAAAATTATAAAGTATCATTTATTAAATTATGATTGATTCTCAATGCTCCAAAAAGTCTTCCCCCTAAATTTGAAATATTCAAAGAGAAAAAAAGGCAAAAGGAACGTTTGTCGTGCAGCCATAATTAATAGCCTTGACATTCTCAACCTGTGCCCCGCTTTTACGTTTTCCAATCTCTTAGGTAATTTGCATTTTCCCCCCACGAGGTTTACGCTCTTCCTACTTATACTCCCTCATCAAAATCTAATGATGTGAAGCAAAATAGAAATTTGATTTTTTTCTTTTTTCTAGTCCAAGATCATTCATTAATCCCATCAAATTGAAACGACTATGCCCGTACCAAACTTTAAGATAATAATGCTTTCTCCCTTAACCTCAAATGATGGATTGAAAAAAAATTGAATGGTTTACTTATAATCCTTATTATTCTCCACATTTAGTAATCAAGTTATGGATTCATTAGAAATGTTGCATGAATTTCCATCACTGCAATGAATTTATGTAATTTTGTAAATATTGTGTCATTATTATCTATTCTAATCATAGTAATTTACAAACTAAATTGAGAATTTTTAGGGAAAATGATAGAATTATTATTTTTATTGACACAACATGACAATTATATATCATCATCTCTAAGTTACATATAACATTTAATTATAAATTTTAATATTTAGTCTTAACTAGATCAATTAAAAATTTTGTCAAAATAAAAAAAATGGTAAAGTTTGAATATTCTTAGCATTGTAAAATCATTATTGAATGTGGCAAAAAAGTTTTACAAGTATAATAACTTATTTATGTATTTATAAATACATTACCATAATCATTTAAATAATCACACATTACATTGAATTAAATATAATATTTAATTATTATCCGTCAAATAATATATTATACTATATGAAATAATATAAATATTTATTCAAAAGTTTCACCTTTACAACAACAAAAATAAAAGAAATTTACTTGTTCTACCATTTCGTTTTGAAAGTTACAAAGTTGCGTATTTACCATTTACGTATAAATAATTTTTTGAATGGTAATTTAAGTAAAAATCGTTTATCTATGCTATTGGAGATCTTGGGTAGGAGAGTTAAGAGGGTAATTTAGAAAAACGAGAAAGGTTAGGGATTAAAGGGAAAATTTCCATGGTCTTCATGCTTTTTTTTTGGTCAATTGGTCTCCATGCTTGACTCCACCATATATGAGGTCGGAGGCAGCTCAAAGGAACAACCAGAGAAACTAGGACTAACAACTACATCGCCATCAGCTGGTATCACCGTATTCTTCCTCCGCGTACCGATCGATGATGGAGTGGGAGTACGAGAGACCAAGATCCTACTCCGACTCCCACGCCCATGGGTCCTACAACAACGGATACGGAAACAGCAACAACATGCAGATACAGCCCTACTACGGGGTTGGAGACGGAGGCGGCGGCCCGAAACTGCCGCCGCACGAGCTCTGGAACTACAGAGCTTCCTACGGCCAGGCGCAAGTGGGGAATCATTACAACAAGGACCTAAAGCTGAAGAAGGGGAAGAGCGCGTCAGGGTCGGCGCCGAACCCCTGGAGCTTCAGCGACCCGGAGTTCAAGAGGAAAAAGAGGGTTGCTAGCTATAAGATGTACAGCGCGGAGGGCAAGGTCAAGGGCACCTTCAAGAAGAGCCTCCGCTGGATCAAGGACCGGTACTCTCAGGTCGTCTATGGCTGGTGGTGACGGCAGCGGTGGCCGTGGTCTATCTCTTTGACTGGGTAAATCAAATCAATCTCATTCCTCCTCCTCCTTGATTAAAGTTGCTGCTGTTATATTTTCCACAAATGAATGCGGATCCTTATATTGGGGTTGAATAAGAAACTGATTCTTTAGACTTGGTGGATTCTGATCGATTCCATGCTCCGAACGAGACTCTGTATATCGACTATAACTCAACTGTGACAGCATTTCCGATGCTCCCATGATGGCAATACGATTTCCCCTTTTATGGTCTGGATAGGTTATTCAATAGGTGCTTGCTGCTTGTCTTGTACCTTTTTTATTATTTCTTCTCTGGTCTTCTAGCTATTTATCATTCTCTTTTGATTTTGTTCCTGTATAGCTGTCTCAGAAATCTATTGACGAAAAAATCTCTATGCCTGGATTTCTATACTAGTGCTAATTGCTTCTGCTCTGAATCGTTTCCCCCAGATCCTTGCATATTTCGTTCCTCTACTTGCAGTCGTTGGGTTTTTCATGCAGATGTCCCTCTGCAATCATCTTACCCATCAAAGTTCCTCTATTACCAGCAACATCTTCACGTTTTAGATATCCGCATGATAGTAGTCTGTTCCATTTTGTCTTAGGTCGGGTAAACAGAGTCATATTGACAGGACATTCAAGGGGCAAAATTGATGCTGTTGCCACAAAAATCTGGACAAAGATGAAAAAGGAAAACGGTTTCTGTCATCGGCCTGTAGGCATTTTTGGTTTACGTTTACCCATTATGCCAGAATGATGGATAGCATTGTTAAATTGGAGAATTCTGTGGCAATTTTTCCCACCTATGCAATGTCCTCTTCTGCCTATTGTTTTGTGTGTACTCTCGAAAGGGTAATTGCAGATGTTAGCACTGTCCATAATTTTTTAATTGGGTTGTTGTTGTTGTTGCTGCTGCTCTTCCACAAGTTTCATCATAAGGAAACAAATGATCTGCTGCTGTTCTATAGGTCTAGTGGTGATTGCGCTTTGCAACTGGTGTGCTTAATACTACTTTCCCTCAAATTACATGGTTTCTTGGTATCAAGATGTTACCATATGACCTATTTCCATGGAAGATAACTTAATTATTAGAGAAAATAAGGCTAAATTACATTAATATTACCATTTTTTTTTTGTAAAAATGACATTTTGATATTAAATCTTTTGAAAATTCTCTTTTGATATGAAATATTTAATAAAACAAACTTATTTAGTATCAAATTAAATGTTGATTGTAATACTAAAAGAACATTTTAAAAATGTTTGATACAAAATTATTATTTTTTTATAAATATTTGGTACCATTAATATAATTTTATTCAAATATTTGATGTCCAAAAAATAATTTTAAAGATTTAATATTAATTTATCACATTTTACAAAAACATTTCTTAGCAATGTAATTTTTCATAAAAATAATTATTACGAAATTAAATTGTTGATATATAACATATGAAGGACCTGCTCTTGGTGCAAGGTATTGTTTAGAAACTAGAACGAGCATGAGGTTTTTGGCAAAAATTGGAACCTAACAGGTTTCATAAAGGTGAAGAGTGACCACTTTTTAATTTGGAAACCGAGTGTGCGCCACCTAGAAAGTGTTGCTGTATGTACTTTTTCTTTTAATTCTATACAGTCAATCAAAGTGCTTGTCGTTGGGGTATAAATCATTACGGCATTTTGCATGGCCGACCACTGCCGTCCATTTACTGATCAACAGTGGATGGGATGGGCGAGAGTGATACTCATATTGATATTTGAAAAAGGTTACTAAATCTTGTACAAAAATCTCACCAGGCTCTATGGTAACATGATATCTACGAGTAGACGAGGGTTCCTAGAGTAGTATCCTTTGATAATGAACGAGCTCACCACTTGAATGTTCATCTCATAAATTGGGGTAATAATGCGAGGTTTGGTAATGCTAGTGAGACCCTCTTTTGAAACTGAAAAGGATGAGCTAAGCTGGTTAATATTGATGGAGGAGGCATGGAAAAGAATATACTGAGACTCTTAGGGTGGTGACCATCACCGATGACTCCGCCAGTGAGAGCCGGATTGGTCCATTGTGGGGATCATAATAAGTTGGTTTACCCCAAGACTTTAAATTCCACCTATATAGAAGTATTCATTTTTATCCGTGGGGGCATTATATCTCCGCTCCCATTCGCTCAACCAACCATTGCAAGAATGGTTGGGGGATCGGACAAGGATTAGACATAATGGCTATCGGGCTAATGGGCGGGGTCTTGGCCTGTCCGGCACATTAGCGATACCAGACACACGTCCATATGGTTATCTTCAACTTTTATATAAGTATAATTTATTGTAATATAATATTTTTTTCAGAAAAAAAAAAAACTAGGGTCGAAAGCTTACCCTATAACCGACACGGCCAAATCTAACCCCCGGTCAGCTTTGAGCGAGCCCAGATCTCCGAATACCCGTACTGATCTGACTCAATACCAGCGCAACGTTCACTTAACAATATGGGTTCGATTCATTGCCTAAATTGTCTCATATTATATAAAAAATTGGCTAAATTATCAAATAAAGTGCAATTTTTTTTATAATTTAATGTATGAACATATGTTTTATTTGAATAAATTAACAAATAAATCTTTCATTCTTAACTTAATTTATAGTATATTATTAATGTATTAATTAAAAATAAAATATTTAATTAATTAAGTCGTTATTGAAAATTTTGTATACTACTTTAGCAAAAAAATTGCACTTATGAGAGAAAAGTTTGTCCCTCCTTTACAATTAATACATTAACCCAAATTAAAAATGTAGGAGTTTGGATAACTTAATTCCTGATTATTTTGGGGTTTCCAGACAATAAAAAATATTTTTATATGATATTGATATTAAAAATTACATTAAAATATAACTAATCAAATTCTAATTATACAATAAACTCTACAAAGTGGAATCTCTTTCTGTCCAAGCTCCAAGCAAGTGCCACTCGAGGGAAAATGCACTATTCATCTCTGTTGGTAAAATGATTTTAACTTATACGGGTTGTTTTAGGTCAAACTAGCTAACGGCACAATCCAAACCCTGTCTAGTCAAGACTACCAATGAATGTGTAATCCTGTTCATCTCTAACACTATATACATAAAAAATTCCTCAAGTTTTTTTTGGAGATAAATTTCTCGTGAAGTTTAGGATAATTTCCATGTTCTTCACAATATATTAGAAGAACCATGCCCCCTAAATATCGAAGTTTCTAAAAAAAGGAGCCATGCAGCTGCCATCTCTAAAAATTCAACTTTAATTTGCAGCGCACATCTTCTGGTAGATGATATGGCCAACAATGGAAGAAAAGGAAGGAGAGAGAGAGACTTTACACGGGAAAAGGAGAATTAATTATGTTTCTATTGATCTCCTCATCATGATCTCCATCTTCGCCAAATACTACCCTAAGATATTCCTAAGCAATGAGTTGAAGGACTCCATTCCCCTTGTGAATGGCAAGAAGCATTCCCGCTGGCAACAGCCCGATCACGAACATTGCCTTGTCTTACGTCTTCTTTGCCGGATGGATAGCCGCTACCATCGCCCTAATGACCGCCATGTGCGGCGTGAGGTTCCTGTGGAGAAGATTGCGGTCCCCTCCGGGGGCTGGATCTAGCCAGAAAACCACAGCGGAAGAAGCTGCACCACCGCCACTTGCAAGCAACACGGCAGCTCCTCCGTCGCTGGAGGAGGATGCTGGCTCGAACTCCGACGAGGCCGCGAAGCCGAATCTCGGGACTTTTAGCCAGGAGCTGCCACTTCCTCCGGGAATGAGGGCGTTGAACGAGACCAGGTCCTTCAAGGGCCTGTCAAGGTCCACAACATGGACGAGTAAGATGAAGACGAGTCTGAGCCTTAAGGTTCGGAGCATGAGGATACCGAGCATGTCCATGCTGAAGCGCGAGAATGGGAAGGACATTCTTAAAAAGGCCGGGAAGCCGTTCAAGAAGGAGGAGGATTCAGTCTGGACCAAGGCGATCATACTTGGAGAGAGGTGCCAGGTGCCGGAGGCGGACGAGGAGATTATTTACGACCACAAGGGGAATCCAGTCTCCACCTACCATCCCAAGAATCCGAGGCCGTCCATGCCCATCTCGAGATCGAACTCCTGCAAGGATCCTGAAGATGCGCTTCCGAATTCATGAAAGGAAAAAAAAGGAAAGGGGATTCTGGGTATTAGTTATTCTTCATTGTTTTTTTTGGGTGTTAGGGTTTGATTTTGCCGTGTCAATGACATTAGTTCCATTTTGTTCAATTTCTTCATGTTTATGCCTCTTATTTCATGTTCATGCAATTGCATAAATGGGCAGTGAGGGTAAGGCAGTTCTTACAATTTTTTAACAAAGTTTATATAAACTATTTTAACGAATTGATAAAAGTACAAGAAAATTCTAAAATTTTGAAAATTTCTAATCTCCTACGGTACATTTTACCAGCTGTGATTACCTTTTATGTTCATGCCATTATGACTATATGTGTAATTACCTAATGGAAAATTAAAAAAACATTATATTTCTTTAAAAAATAAACCTAAAAGCATATTCATAAATAAATATATTCAATAACCCTTAAAAGAATAAATAATCAACTTTATTAAGCCCTATGCTGAATAATAGAGTTACACACAAATGATAGATTCTCATCCAAAAAAGACAAAAAATTGGATACAATAGTGAACATACTATTTGATGCTATAAAATGGACACACGAGTTAGCCACTCTAAAAACATACAAGTGGCACCTCTTGCTATGGTAGATCCTAATAAAATGATAGAGCTACCATAGTATTTCCATTTACCTAAGTTTTTGCAAGTATGACTAAGTCCACTTACTCCTTCCATTTTGTCTCTAACTCTCTAGCCACAAATTCTAATCCTCCAAAAATAGAGAACTTCTCATAGTAACCATCACTATTAATTTTAACTATACATATAAAAGATCGCTTCCAACAAACCAAATGCTGCATTTGCTGGTGATTTTTCGCACCCAGCAAGCAATTATTATACTCATTTAACACATATAATGCATGAGCTATCACTTTGTATAATTATGGTATATAGCATTCAAACAAACCATCATTTCTCCCCTTTTGAACTATTCAACATGTATAAGATAATCTACCCAACACAACAATATATTTATGTTTTATATATATATTTTGCACAATTATGTTTTATATATATTCTGTCATTAAAGTGCAACTATATATAAGAAAGAAAAAAAACATACTAAATATAAATACCACATACAAGATATAATATTTGTCACATTTAAATAATATATGATGTACTGTTTCAGTCTCTAGTATATATAACAATCAACATATTTTCTAATGTTTCTATTCAACAAATTTGAACCAGCTCTAAATAAGAAATTCCTAATTCTAGGTATACACCTTATATTGCAAATGACAATACATAAAAGTTTATGAGACAAATGGGAGGAAGATAATAATTAAAATTGTTGAGCATCTTTACTGAGAAGGAATGTGTATGCACATTTTACCGTTATCCTTCCCGTTCTTTCCAAAGTCCAAATCAACTTGTCCTCTGTCGGTACTGTAGGAATAGAAATATGTTAAATAGCTGTTGTATCTTGTTATGTAAGAAAATGTTGAATTCCCTTTAGTTTCCATTCCCACGTCTTTTGATCAATGAGTGAGTACACTCTAAGTTGGCTCCCATCTATGTGGGGAGGGGATCTAGCAGCTTGTGATCCATCAAGGATAGAATCCACCCGTCCTTCCATAGTCGAGTAAGGCATCTCTGCAAGTGTTGTTTTTCTATGTATAGACTTTTCCATAACCAAGATGTGTTTGTACCTGCACCAGGAGTTAAAAAATTAGAATGCCGGAAGTATCTACCTTTTAATACTACAGTACATAAAGAATTCAGGTTAAACAAGATTGGTGATGGTGTCTTCATTAGTAAGACAATAATAAACTTATGTAAGTTTTTAAAATTCATTCTCTCTTATTCCTTTATAGCAACAATTTTGTGCTTAGATACCCAATGTTTTATTTGATTATTTCTTTTTTGATTCCACCAAAAGTTTACAATCATTCGGTTGATCTTTCCGTACCAACCCCAAGGTAACAAAAAAAGAACTCCTAATATAGTTAGTGATTGAATACAAAATCAACTTAATAAGTATTTTTTTTCACTTAAAGTTAGATAATTAGCTTTCCAATTTTGAAACTTCAATCGAATATTATTCGTAAGGGATTATAAAGTTTTAGTTTTGTTCTACCCTAACTTATACATAGTCCGAGATATCTATTTGAAGAGAGGCTCACATCAATCTCCAAAGCCGACAATAAATAAACTTTAGTTTGAATGCAATTATTGGAACAAAAATAAATAACATGGTGCCTCTTATATTCTTAAATTATCTTAAACAAACATTTAATATTCAGTTTTGTAGGCACAATAAAAAAATCAACATAAAAATAATTGTTATTGGACATAAAAGTTTACAGTAAGAAGACAAACTTTCCAATAAATATTTAGTGAGTTTGAGAAAGTTAAGTAACTATTGATATTTGTTCAATATTTATCATGATATTACATGAAATAAATGAGATATTAATCAACTAAATATGGTAAAACAAATAAGAGCCAATATATTTTTAATATGAAAAATCTGATATGAGAAAAATCATGAAACATAGTCTAATAAACACTTATCCTCAATCAAATAGAGATTATATCACATTGAGATGTAATTTTGAATCGATCAAAAAACATAGAATGAATCACTACAATAATTAGACTAATATGAATGTATTAAAAATAATAGCCTAAGAATAATATTTACAATGTTCTAATTCCAATTTTCACTATTGAGACTTCAATAATACTTGTTTAAAAAAATCATCTCAAAATTTCAACCTAATCGAAGTTTGTTTCACTTTTCAATCAAATGTTAATCTAGAGTTTCACTCTTAAAATTTCATCTAATTTCTATGCTTTCTTTGTTGCATATTCTCAAGAATTTCATGATGATTTCTTAATATTTTTCCTTTTTATGAATACTTACACTTGAAAATTGGGTTAATTTATTAATCTAATTCAAGTAAGATTGAACACACTTGAGTTTGACCCAGCACATCTTGTAATACCAAGATCTTATAAATTGAATTGGACTGGAAATCAAATTAAAAATCGCATCGGAACGAGTCATATTAAAAAATTAGTTAAGATCGAATCGGATCATGATTTATTTCCTGAAATAATCCAAAATGAAAATATTTATTTTTAGATTAAATATATAAATAAATAAAATTAAAAAAAGAATCGATCAAATCAAATAGGATCAAACCGATTGAATTGTACTAGTCAGATCGACTTATCCCCTTTTTTCTTCCCCATGTCCCTATGCTCATGCCCATGCCTTTATTTTTCAACCCACACAAAGATGAAAAGAATTCAATGCAAAAGCAATTTGTGATCAATTTATAAGCAACCAAGAGCATGAACAACTGCCTATAGCTCCCTATAAAGCCCAACCCCCTCTCTCCTTGACATTTGATTGTAATTCTCTATGAAAGTCGAAAAAGAGCTGGAGTGCCATATTTTGTTGCGATTGAGTTTTAGAGCTCCAATGACACCACTACTAGCCATGAACAAACCAAAGTCTCCTCCAAAATAATCACCTTGACCTCCTCTACAAACTCGTAGCCCTACACTCGGTGGAGATCAGAACAACCCCCACGACCACTCCATGCTACGTGATCGCACTAGAAAGTAGAACATGATCCTCTAGTTATACATCACCTCTATCGACGCAAAATTGATCTAGGAAGCTCCATAGGGACCCATCGACCTCCCTCAACCTCTTTCATGACCTTCCTCTGACGGTAAGCTTTTCTTCCCTTGATCATGACTACCCTATTTTTTTTTTGTGTATTTTAGCTAAGAAATGACCGAGAAATTTCAGGTAACTCTGATGCCTCTACTTGTCACACCTCGACCTGAATCTTGGGTTCAACCATCATAACAACTGTCACGCCCTCTTAATGCTATGATAGTGGGTACTACACAAATGTAGAACTGATAGGATCTAATACTTATAATAGTAAAACATTCACAATTTTCACAAAAAATTTAAAATATCATAAATTAAATTGAAATGCTTACAAATAATCCAAATGTCCGGGAAAACAAGTAATTGTCTTGGATATCCTTAGATTATTATTTGAGTATCTTATCCGTGGTTTCTTCCACTAAGAGTCTCCTACCCGAGTAATTCTCATTTCCTCAATATCTTCCTGTAAGGGATTAAGGAGAGTGGTGAGCTATTGCCCATTGAGTAAGGTATTGTTACCGAACATTCATGGCTTCGATCTCAACTTCTATTTAAAATGTCTAACATGGAGGTAGTTTTCTTAATCTTTTAAAAATTAAGTACTATTTCACCCTTTCTCAAATAAATGTGTTTTCTTAATAATCTCATATTTCTTTCAAAACAAGTACCATCATAATTTTCCTAATGAAATCAAGCATATCATCTCAATCAAAGGTGTATAGTAGGCTACTCATTTGAATGTCGTACACCGAGCATTCATGGACTTATAAATAATTGAAATGAATTCAAGAATATACACTTAATCAAATGGATGGAATCGACCACTCATATGAATGTCGTACACATCATTCATGAACCTATGTCGATATTCCCCTACTCTTGGCCATATAACATGGACGCCCACCATATAAGACCCCGGGTCCTAATTTATTGGATAATTAAATTGCACCCACTTATTTACTCCACTTTCTACTACCCCTTGTTAACCAACACAATCTCTCATGGTAGATGTCTACTAATAACTAGATCTTATAATCCTCAAGCATGCACACTATTGCATACAAAGCAATGAAAACATTGACTTGTTCACATAGTGAAACACTGGCGGGTCCAAATAGTGAAGCCGCTTCGTAGGACTCGAAGTTGCCATGTTCTACCCAATCCAAATTTGACCAATTCCAACTTCCTACAGCCAAACTGAGCCTTCCTCTAGCCTCTCCATCCTGCCTGACCTCCCTAAGCAAACATGTAAGTTAATTCGGCCCTCCCTCATCGAAATAGTTCGATTCTAGAGAGAGAAAGTGTCTGCATTTCACTAACCAAATTCCCACTGCCCAGGACACGAATTGTAGTAGCTCTTGATCCTAGAAGGACCATGTGGACGAGAGATTTCTTCCCAAATTGAAAGCTCTAATGCAACTCCGACAGTAAGTTCTTGAAGCTTTCTCTCTTTACATTTAGTTTTTCAGCAAAGCACCATTTGAGCTCTTTTCGGACCCAAAAATAGTGATTCAAAGCTTGGTTTGATTGTATGGATGTAAAGAAACCAATTTTCACCACAAAAAGGAACAATTAACCCCATTTGAAAGGCCAATTTGAAGAAATCAAATCCGGGTCTATAAAAAGGGTGAAATTGGGGAAATTTTGGGGATTTTGAAAATTGGAGGATCTTTGTGCAATTTTTCTAAAATTGAAGGTCAATTGGAAAAGTAGAGGAACTTGGAGAATCAATGGGTCATTTTTAGAAAAATTGGGGCCAATTGGTCATTTTTGGAAAAATTGGGGCCAATCGATAATTTTGGAAAGTTAAGGGACCAATTGGAAATTTTGGAAAAGTTGAGTCCCAATTGATGATTTTTGAATATTAAGGACCCAAGAGGGATATTGGAAATCCCATGTACTTTATTGAAAATAATTGAGTATTAGAGACCTAAAGTCAAAGATTATGAACTTTATGGATCTAATTATAATAAGGCAAAAGTTGGGGCCTAGTGCAAATACATGAAAATTAGATTCCTTTCATACCGAGTCTTTCCTTATGAGAATGCTTGAACAGTGTAGGAATGGATTGAACAAAAATATGTGCAGGAGAGCATAACCAGAATTGGAAGTCCGACTAGGACGAACACGTTAGAGTAATCACGTGAGTGGGAATTTCTAACATCACACCCGATTGGGGTGATGAGAATCTTTCCTAAATTAAAAGCCACCATGAGTGGGACTTTTCAAAAATCATACCCGGTTGAGATGATGAGCACCTTTAAAAATTAAAAACCACTATGAGTGGAAGTTTCAGCATCATACTCGGTTAGGGTAGTGAATGCCCCCTTTTTAATCTTGAAAACCGTTTTCCATAAAATATCTCCCCTAACTACATGAAACTGCTTAAAAATTTTGATAGACTTTTTTTTATAAGAACTGGGAGAGCTCTGACATGCCGGAGGCCTCAGTTTTTTTGAACTTATAGGGCTCAAGGCCTAATTTTGAAAAACTCATGAAGTGGGCCCAATGCCAATGGGCACGGGCTGGAGCCCATAGACAAACATGATTATAAGAGCCATGAAAAACTTTCATAATTGGCTAATTGTGTGTGAATTGCCACAGTATTGAACCCAGACCGACAAGACTCGCTAGGTGAGTAGTAGTGTGCTAGGGCAAGGTTGTTGGACCGGTCGGACAAACAACTATGCAACTTGAGTGGTATCAGAGCTAGATTTCCTCGAATGCATTATCAAGACTTTATAACATAAGAATTAAATGAGCGACTACTTAATTTTTTCTGATGTCTCCTAGAAAAGGAACCAAGAAAACTAAGACTACTGTCACCGATACTGCCCAAAATCCTGCCCAAATTGTTGAAATTGGGTTTCTAAATGTTCATACGATTCTATAGCTCTTTGAATCATAAGTTTTAATGTCGGAACGAGCTTAAACAGAGCTTCGTAGAAAAATAGACTATAGAGAGAGAAAGCTTCGGTTGCTCACCGGTGAGGGCGCGACGGTCTGAGCTTTCTATCTGGGCAAGTAGCTATCCTCCTGAGATTCCTCCTAGGATCAAGAATGACATCAATTGATGTCGAATTGGATTAAAATTTTGTCATTGAAATTCTGCTGACTCTCTCTCTAACACCGGTCAAAAATTGTAGAGGGGAGCCGAATTGGCTTACCTTTCGGTCCTAATTCAGCCATGAAAAGGCTGAGGAAGTGTTGGGAGGGCTTGGTTTGGCCTGAGAAGGGTTCGAATTGGTCGATTTCAACTCAGCCGAAATAGGGCAGCTTCGGTCCGCCGGAGCTGCTTCATTGTTCGGTCACGTTGGCGCTTCTCCGACGACTCTCGGAACGAATGGATGTCACCACTACATAGCTGACTTCTCCCCTATTCTAAGGAATCTGACCTCGCCTTCTTTGGCTCAGAAATGACCCTATATCGGAGCTCTGGTTCTAGCTTCGTCAGAAAACTAAGCAGCTGATAAAGAGTGAGGTTTTCAGGTGTAGAGAGGATGAATGGAGAGGGGCTCTTTATATAGGGAGCTCAGGGACTCGTCGGTGTCCGTTTAGCACCTTTATGACAGACATTGATATCCTGAAACGTATTGAATGGTGAAGTTTCTTTTTCGCCGATGCTGCTTCAATTTTTCAGCGAGTGAACAGTGCTGTTATCTGAAGGAAGAAGACGACACTGTTTCGAACCAGATTGGACCAGTTCGAACTGGGTTTAAAGCTCAAACCGGCCGGTTCACACCCCATTCGACTAAATTTTTCAAATCTAAAAATTTTAAATTTATTTTCTATCCAATGGTGGCCTCAAATCTCAAATTTGAATTCTTTAAGCCACCTAGAAAAATGAATTTAGAAGTTGATTCAATAGTGGTTAAAATCGGTCCAAACCGGTTCAATCCCGTTTGGATCTGTTTCACCTGAACCGGTTTGGTTTTCATCTCCAATTCATCCTAAAGTCCTTTTTCATGGTTTTTATGACTACTTAGGTCACTTAGGGTCCCTATATTTCTCGGCTTATTCTCTCTCTATGGGTTTGAGCTCATAAACTGGCTTAGTTCAAAAACTAGTTCCTTCTAATTCGGATCCGATTCACTCGAACCGGTCCGATTTTCTCTCCCATTTTGCCCTAAGCTTCTTTTCTAGGGTTTATGACTCCTTTTGAGTCACATGAGAGTTGTAAATTCTCAAATTTTCACATTTCCTGATAATCGGCTTGAAGACCGACTCTGTTTTAAAATTTGAACTAATCGATTCTTTTCTCGATTTTCTCATTATCAAAGGATGGGGTTTACAGTATGGTACCTCAGTGCATGTACAAAACAATAGTTTTCCTCATAGGCCATTTATTCTTTGGTGACACTGGTATAACGACCCCGACCCTCAACTCGACCTGTAGCTGTTTGTCTCAATTGGTCTGTCGACCTGTCTTATCGCACTACCGCCAGTCCATCAAGTATGTCAGTCTTATCTTGGTATCATGGCCAAACACATAATTTACTTAAAATTTCCAAGGCTTAAACTCATGTTTGTTTATTAGCTCCTGCCCGTTCCAATTGGCATTGGGCCCACTGTACGAGATTTTCAAAATCGGGCATTTTAGCCCCCAAGTTCCAAAACCGAGGCCGCCGGCCTATCTGAGCTATTCGAGCTTTCGTCAAGAATGTAAAACCCGCCCTTTTGAGCTAAGGAAAACTAGGAAAAGAACCGGTCAAACCAAGTGAGGACTCAGAACCGGTTCACAAACCCGATTATTTTTGAACAGGCAAGTTGGGAATTTACAACTCTCGGGTGATCCAAAGGGTTCATTAAACATTGGAAAAGAAACTTAAGACAAATTAGAAAACAAAAACCAAAGTGGTTTAGGTGAACTAGATTTTATAAGAACTTTAAAGTTAAGTGTGCTTGCCCGAGAGTAGTCTGAGGATGGGTGACCTCCTAGAAAGTATGAATTTTTTTGTAACCCGAAATTTCGGTCAAAATTTTGTATGTACGTCTTATCATAAATAACTATAAATTAATATATATATATATATATTTAATTATTGATACCAATAATTTAATACCTAAATTAAATTATTGGAATTAATACAAATAATTTAATACCGAAATTAAATTATTGAAATTAATACCGAAATTTAATTTATTGGAATTAATACCAATAATTTATGGAAATATTAATACTAGTAATAAATCTCGTCCATTTAATACACGGGTTTTACGCCTATATAAAATGGTCATCCCCATTTCATTCTCCTCACAATTGAACATTTCTCTCTCTCTCTACTGCTCTATTTCCTGGTAAAGCTCGAACTAGAGCTTCGACTTGAACAAAGGTCGGGCTCTTTAGAACCAGGGAGAAGACAACTATTTGATAGCAAACTACAGTCAATCCGAGAATCATTGGAGAAGTGCCGACATGATGGAATAGTGAAGCAACTCTGGCGGACCGAAGCTGCCCTATTTCGGCCAAGCTGAAATCGGCCAGTTAAACTCACATAATGGTGAAGAGTTTGAAAGGGATGAGTTATTTTTCAAAGATAAAGAGAAACCCCAAGATATTAGTGAAGAAAAAGTATTTTTTTTTAAAGAACTCATTTCCCAACACCCGCTCATTGAGTCGTAGAAACTCCCCCATTCCTTTAACCCCTTTTTAGGAAGGAAGGCAAACCCTTAGGGAATACCTCACATCCAAACCTTTAAGACAAGTACAGGTATATTAGTTTTTAACATATTCAGTTTTCTATAATGTTATTCCAAGAAAATTAGGTAAAAAGGACGCCTGACTCTTTGCGGTTTAAAAGGAAGTGGAATCCTTCATACACCAAAGGAAGTGGTGGGTTGCTCATGGGGATCCGACCAAATCGAGTCAAGGCGTGATAGGAGCACTGTGCGTTAGGTGGGAAACCTTACATATTTAAATCAACCAATCAGAGAACGCCATGTGTCACGGTTAATGGTCAGCAAAAATATAGTTAGCAACCACGTATGCACGAGCAGCCAATGGGAAGCTGCCACGTGTCCGGTCAACGGGTCAAGGGCTGATTAGGCTACTGAATAGGAAGTCGCGTCAGCAAAGCAAACCAATCACAGAGCATCATGTGGCAAATCCACACGTGCGAAGCTCGAACATATGGAACAGTGTCGTCTTGCACCTTTAGATGATAGCATTATTCATGGAATAATTCCATTTTCCATTTTCGACAAAGGAATATCCGCTCCGATAATGGAAATTCCAGAGAGGATAGGCTCAACCAATTTGGAAACTGGTAGAGCCAAGGGACCCCGAGCTCCCTATACAAAGAGCTCCTCCCCATTCATCATCCTCATCCCTCAAACACTCAAATAAGAAGAATTGCTTAGTTTCCCGATGAAGCTCGAACTAGAGCTCCAACTTGAGAACTTTTCTCAACCTCTGAAGGCAAATTCAGATTCTCTAGAATCCTGAGGAAGTCAGCTACCTAACGGCATCCACCATTCAGCTCGAGGATCACCGGAGAAGCACCGACAGATCCAAACAGTGAAGCTACTTCGAAGGACTCGAAGCAGCTCGATTTTGCCCAGTCCAAGTTCAGCCATCCTCGACCTCTTGTGGTCGAACCAAGCTCTCCCTAAGTCCATTCATCCTACTCTTGACTTTCTGAAGTGCCCACGTAAGTCAATTCAGCTTCCCCTCATTGGAATAGATTAGTTTTAAAGAGAGAAAATGCTCCAACTTCATTGACCAAATTCCCACTACTTAGGACGAGAATTGGAGTCGCTCTTGATCTTCAAAGAACCACCTCAATGAGAGCTATCATCCCAAATCAAGAGCTCCGACAGTTGCAGCCCCATCGGTAAGCTTCTAAAGATTTTTCTCTCTACTTCTAAATTTATGGTGAAGCTCCATTTGAGCTTGTTTCGGACTAAAAAAATGGTGATTCAAAGCCTAGTCAGATTGTAGGGAGATGAGGAAATCAATTAGCATCATGATAGGGAGCAATTTACATGGAGTGAGGGGTCAATTTGATGGAATCAAATTTCATGACAAAAATGGGGTGATTTGGGGAATAATGGGGTGAAATTTGGAATTTTAAAAAATTAAGGGACTTTTGTGCAATTTTTTTAAAATTGAGGACTACTTGGCAATTTAGAGGAAATTAGGGGGCCAATTGGTGATTTTAAGGAAATTGGGGACCAATTGGTCATTTTTGGGAAACTTGGGACAAATTGGCAATTTTGGAGAAATTGGGTACTAAAATACGATTAAGCGAAAATCTAGATTTGTAAAGTCATTAAAAGGAAATTTGGGGAATATTTACAAGTTGACAATTTTAGTATTTAACTGGGGGTTAATTACCATTAGAGTTGAATTCGAGAATTTTGAAATAAGCTAGTACTTAATGTTCTTTACCCGGAATGATGTAGATACGAGAGGTCGCACATCAACTTACAACCAAGAAATAACCCGAAAATACGGAAAACCAGCTCGAGAGAAAACGAGGCACTGCACATCAAGTGAGTGGGATATGATACCCGGTTGGGGTGATGAGCATCTTTTTCGGTTTTGAAAACCATTTTCCAGAAATGTTCTCCCATGACTGCGTGAAACTGCTTAAACATTTTGGGAGACATTTTAAATGAAATTTGCAATAGCTCTAATAGGCCAAAGGCCTCGGTTTTGAAACTTATAGGGCCTAAGGCCCAGTTTTGGAAAACTTGTGAAGTGAGCATAATGCCAATTGGGCACGGATCAAAGCCCGTAGACAAATAAGTTATTGTTAGAGAAGGTATTGTGGACCGATAAGGGGTCGGGCCCATGTCTACTTAAAAGTCATGACTTATAAGTAATGGTACCCTTCCAACCTTATAAACCCACAACACTCCTCTATTTTATCCAATGTGGGATCTATTCTCAACACCCGCCCTCACGTGCAACGTGGATACACTTGCCACGTGCAATTCTCAACAACACCTCTCAACACCCGCCCTCAACACCTGTCTACGAGCCGGGTATTCCCCTTCCGGTCTCAGACGAGGGGGGACACAATGGCCTCGAGTTGGGTATTTGTTTCCTCCTCCATCCAACTCGGGCAGACTACAAGCCGAGTTTTCGGCCTTTGGTCGGGTACGAGTGTGAGTCTTAAAAGTCATGACTTGTAAGTAGTGGTACCCTTCCAACCTTATAAACCCACAACACTTCTCTATTTTATCCAATGTGGGATCTTATCCTCAACAGTTATTGAGCCATAAAAATATTTCATAATCGGTTATTTGTGTGAACCGTCACCATGTTGAAGTCGTGTCGTCAGACTCGATGGGTTAGTAGCTGTTAAGCCGAATGCAGGTTGTGGAACTTGTTGGGCTAGCAGTTATGGAGTAAAAGTAGAGTTGTCAGGCTCGTTGGGCCGGTAGCACAAAAGATGATAATTATAAATAATAAAATTGTTGTTTGTCCATGTTATGAGTTCGAAACCATCGAGACATCTCTTATGGTGTAGTATTAGTTCCAAGGGAAATTGGATGACCTAGGGAGTATAAGGGAAGCATGTCATCCAGTATGTCAAGAAGCTCCGAGAGCTTCATGCGTAATGAGACCAAGGTCGATGGGGGAGAGGTCTCATCCCACTATAGTAGACACAAAGGATATCGAGGTTTGAGAGATGGGCGGTAAGGCTCACTCAAACATGTGGTAGAAGATAAAACCTTCTACAATGGTGGTTGGTAAAGACGCTCTGGACCACAAGTGGAGTAGTTGAGGACTACACTGTGAACATGTGATCCCTTTTTGATAAAGGGTGAGTATGGATGTATGTTAAACCAATCCTGAGTAAGGGGAAACATTGAAAGTTCTTTTCACAAATAAGGAAGATATTATAAAATCTATTTTGAAAACCCACCCTAACACTCACTCATTAAGTTGTAGAACTCACCCCCTTCCTTTTAATGTTCTCAAGTAAAATGACGACCTTTAGTAAATTCGCAGCCACTAAATCCAGATAAATTATGTTAAGCTATCAGTTTTGTATAATGTTATTTTTGGGGAACAATGACATGTGATACGCTTGACTACTCGCGACCTTGGAAGTGATAACTCTTCTTGGACCAACGAGAGTGGTGGGTTGCTCACGAGGTTCCGACCAAATCGGGTCGGGGCATGACAGATGAGATATGTCATTAATAATATGAGTGGTAGAGCCAAATTCAATGTATCAATCAATTTGATGATGGGTTGCCTCCTAAAGCTGAGTGAGCATGTGGAGCTTGAAAAGTTAGGAGATGTGGAAATATAGGTGCAACATGAACATGGTCTTCACATAAGTGACATTGAGTATTGAGAAAGTGAGATTGGCTTATAGTTGGGCCTGTAGCTCGGGTTCCTATAGTAGTGGGCCATAGTCTAGTTGAGTGGCTGGAATTCTCTTAACACATAAAGTTGGGCTTTGTACATCTAAGCCAAAAGCCTATTGACCATCCATTTCTTGGCTTTCACCAAATCAAGCCCACCCAATAGATACTCATTCATCTAATGTTCGAGCTCCTCCTCCATGCTGAGAATGAGAGCATGTAGCATATTATGAAATCAAAAAATTAGGGTTGCGAGGAGGAGCGTTACCTGAGAAACATCGAGTAGGAGTTTGTCTAAGTTTCGGTGGGTTAGCCATGCGATGATGAGATGGTAGTAACCAGAGTTGTTGCGACCAAAGGAGAAAAGGATATGTGGTTGCTGAGAAGACCGAATAATGGAGTATCTTTAGAGGTAAAGAGAATGGCTCGTCGTGCATCTTACATGAGCAGCAGTTCTTTAACATCGTAAATTATCATTTTATCCAGAGTGTGTGATAAGAACAATGTAACCAACTCACAATCAAGTCCTAGCCCTTGAAATATTTTCTCCTTGATTTCAGAATCGGGCAATGGTTGCTTGATTTGAGCAAAGTTGTTGACTAATGTTAAGATTGTTGCTAAATAAATGGCCATTAAGAGATACTTCTTCTTTAACTCATGTCATTGTTGATCTAGGTCTTTTTGGGCTCTAGTTAGAGGTTTAGGGATAGAACCATCTACATAACCAAGAAGCTTATATGCATGCGGCAAGTATCCCATATGGTTTGTTCACAAATAATATTTGTCATTGTCAAGTTTCATAGGTAATATAGGAAGGGAATTGGGCAAGGTAAGCAATGTGTCGGCTTGATGATTGTTCATTTGCAGATTTTGAAAATGTCGAAGATGATGAGGATAGCAATATTATATTCAAATGATGCGCATGGAAGGAAAATTTGAGAGAAATATTGAGACAAACACCTCTATAAAAAATAAAATCTTCATTAGATTCTTCAAGGGAGGAGGCAACAAATATATCTTAATTAGCATAGTGTAGGAACATATGCAAGCTCTGAGGTAGCAAATGTAGGTGAATGAGAGAATACAATAAAAGCAGTATGGTAGGTTGATCAAAAGAGTGCAAGATTAGATATGTGTTGTGAGACCACAAATATGTTCTAAAACCATAAAAGTTACAAATATGAAGTATATTGATACCATAAATGTAAGAAAAAATAGGAAGTATATTAAATATGAGTAAGAATTTAATAAATAGTTATACACATCTATTGATATTATTAATGTATTTATTGACATGATGATATTATGGTGTTATCATGTTAATGCCATCATTGAATTTATTGGGATACATGGTGAGGCATAACTTTTAAGTTATATAACATATAGTGTTAATTCATTCATGCTATTTCAATACTCTAATGATTAGTATTTATAAATTTAAATTTGTTGTCAAATGATTTAGGTTACACTCTCTCACTCAATTGATAAAATACTTTTAATATTGATATGATTTTAAAAATTATTTATTACTTAATATATTATATTTTCAGAAAATAAACATATGAATTTAGGCTCCTATAGACAAAAAAAATATTATTTTTTATTAAGAATGTCGCATAGTAAAATGAAATGAATAGACATTGAAATATATATTTGTGTGAATTGTTTTTATTAGGTATGTTGAATTTTATAAGATTGTGTGTGAACTCCTTTTATCTATTAAATAAATAATTATTTAAAATACTTGCATAAGTCATAGTCATAAGTCTTAGTCAATTATGTTATACTAATCTTTAACATGGTTCAAGTTTGGAAAGTATGTTTGTATAGAATTATTAGATTATTAACATTAAAATTTAATTTTATAAACATTATATTAACCGAATTATTTATTTTGTGGTATGTGCGTCATAATTTGCATTAGTGGATTAAAATATGTATCCCATTTAATTATGACTTCACATAAACATTTACACGATAATTTAATTTGGGTGTAATTTTTTATTTACCTCAATTTATATATAAAATTTTTATTGAAAACTCTAATTGAAGTAAAAAAATATCTTTAAAATTATATGTGGATTAAATATTTATATTTGAGTTTAACTATTTCACATAAATTAAATTATTGTGCAAATATGTTTTTGTTGTTTAGGAGTTTCCGTTTTGAAAGCCTAGTACTAATATACATTTTGACCACCTTTCAGCCAACAGCTCTCTAACACTATATTTAGAGAAATTTGAAGTAATTCATGAACGGCTCATTTTGTAATTTTATTTGGAAGGGGCTTAAGAGGTGTTTATAAATTCTCTTATTTTCATTTAAACTAAAATATAATATTTACATTTTTGGGAATTTAGAATAATGGCTAATTTTTCACTTAAAATAAATATAATACTTTGTATATATTTATCTTGTTCTTTTTTATCATTTAAATATTATTTTTATTCTTATATATTTTATATAAATTTATGTATTAATATTTTATATAAAATTATATAATAAAATATTATATATATAATCAAATTTACCTATGTTAATATTATATAATTAATATTAATTTTTTTATTTTAGTAATTACTTATTTTTATTATACGATATAATTACATGATAAAAATACAATATATAAAATTGTTATGTGGTGTATATATATTATATATTTGATCATATGTATATTTTTTATTACTATTATATAATATCTATACATAAATATTTTTATACAATTAACATTTATATTATTATAACACTCATTTATTTGAATTATATGATAAAAATATGATAAATAAGAAATACGGATCATACATATATAATATATTTTATTTTATATTTTGTTATTATACAATATTTATATAAAAACATTATTATAAATAATATTTTTATTTTATAATGGAAATAATAACAAATTTTGATTATATGATAAAGATGATATACATATAATTTATCATATATATAACATAATTATAATATAATTATATATATTTTTTACATATTTTTATTTTATTTAATTATCATAAATTGATATAAGTAGTGTTAATAATTTATTTAATTTAATTAAAAAATTAACATATAATATTTAAAAAAAATATTTACTTTCATTCTATGATTTGTAGAGCTATTAAACCTCTCACTTCCACAATTCCACTCCCCTATGATCCCTTATAAATCCCTACAAACCCTTTCCTTCTTAAATTTAGCAAGCCCCTAAATCCCATCATTGATTTATGTCTTTCAACTTCAATTCAATCATAACTTGAAGTCTTTCAACTTCAAACTCATAAATGACATAATATTTGGTTCTAACTCCAAAAAGGAAGGTTACTAATACTTTTTTTTGAAAGGGGTGCTAGTGCACAATTGACGATGGTGGGAGTAAACGGCTCTCTTTAGTGTTTCTACTATAAGATAAGAAAAGGAGTATCTTACAATTTTAATACAAAATATTTTACTCAATCAATATTTTACTTTTCAAATATTTTTTAACCAACACTTATATTCATGATTTTTTCTATAGCTATCATATTAGGCCATCTTTCAGTTGTGACATTAAAAAAATACTATATGACACTTTCATGTGGTATAAATGAGTGAATTTTTTTAGTTGTGTGATATATGTCATTTATCTATGTAGCCAAAATACTGCATATCATATATACATTCTTCTCCAAGCTATATTACGAACGGATAAAATTTGAGAAAAATCCATAAACATTTTGGTGGAGAAGATAAAACGCATGCGAATAAATACTATTAGATAATTAAGACGAATAATTTTTGCACTCTTTTGTCTCATATAAGATATAACGTTATATTTTTTTTATTGTAGCATAAAATTATACTTATGTACAGAATAAAAGTTTAAATATAAGTAGTCGTTAAAAATATGAGTAAATTATTAGTTTAGTCAAATATTTAGTATGAAAATGATTATTTAATCTAAGAATATATTTTTTTTTCTCTTCGGGCACCTGATTTTCTATCATTTTTTTCTTCTAGGATCCAATCATATTATAGTATCTCAGGAGTAATTGTGTGGGGTTGAACGAAGTCCTGTTTTTTTTTGCTCAAAATGTGCAAACAACTGAGGTCAATTGACCCTCCCTTGTCTTGCAAGGTGAATTCATGAACTATGCAACCCTCATTCATAATCAACAAATACTTTCTTAAACATTTGAAAGTAATAAGATTATATTTTCATAAACTTTTTGGATTTTCTTATAAACTCATTAATATATAAAAAAATAAGAAATAATAATATAATATAAATAAAGAAAATAGGAAATTAAAGTGTATATATCTTTTGACTGGTATAACCTTTATTAAATTATCTCAAAAAAGATTGCCAAGGGAATTTTCTTCTTTCCCCCTATGGAAGGGGGAGGAAGGCCACCAACGAGGATGGTATCATAAGCTCCGTGGGACCCACAGCAGCTATTGCGCTCCAGTGGGTGTGCTCGGCTACGTCATCAATGAAGCTCTCACATGATAGAAAATTTTTAGTAGTGATGTACATCATTCCTTCCATAAATATTTTGTCATTGCTAGCCCCCTGGTTGAAGGTAGGTTTGGCCCCATCCTCCTTCAAGTATTTCTACTTACTTTTTATATGCTAACTTGTATCAATCAATATATATTTGAATCATGATGGCTAATCTAATATAAAATAAGTGAGTCTATTTTTCTCTGGTTGCTTATAGTAAACCATGCAAGTTTAGAAATAATAGTATCCAAATTGTTAAAATAAGATCAATGGTATTGTGTACGTTATGATGGATCAACAAAAAAAAACAAATACTATGTTGCATCCAATCCCCCACTCCCTTGCCTTTCCTTTGTGTGTTCTGATGTAGGCATGTCTCTCTCACATTTTTTTCTAATATAAAACTCCCCAAAGCCTCCCCCTCCCACAACCATCTATCTCCTCTCACCACCTCTTGGTTGATTCCTCTCATTTACTGTTCTGTTCTGCCTCGCTCTCTTTCACTCACGAGTATGATGCAAGGGGGACTCCAGCGTCGTGCGTGCTCCGACAAACTCGTCCGCCTCCAACTGGACTCCGCCGCTGCTGCTCCTATCAGATCGTCCTCTTCGGCCTCGTCCCTCTCGTTCGATGAGGCTGAGCCCCCCGAGACGAGGATCCAGCGTCTGATCTCCGAGCACCCCGTGGTCATATTCACCCGCTCGGCCTGCTGTATGTGCCACGTCATGAAACAGCTCCTCTCCACCCTCGGCGTCCATCCCGCCGTGATCGAGCTCGAGGACTTCGAGCTCCGCGCCCTGCCTTCCTCCCCAGCCCCGGCCATCTTCATAGGCAGCTCCTCCATTGGCGGCCTCGACTCCCTCCTCGCTCTCCATCTCAGCAACCGTCTTGTCCCAAAGCTCATCGAGGCGGGCGCTTTCTGGCCGTGACACAGTCATGCTCCACTCAGATCTTCCCCTAAATTATCCACGCAAAGAAAAAAAACCTGAAACCATAAGAAGATGCCCAGAATTAGGACTCCAAACCCGGAATCGTGCCATATATATTGTCCCGTTAATATTTTGCCTATCTTCTGATCAGCTGGGAATAGCTTCTTAGAAAACACCAGTGGTTGGTAGTTCCAAGCCATGTAATTCAACATAACCAGTCGGCATAGCAGCATAATAAAAAAGCTAAGGTCTTTCTATTAGAATAAATATTAATTTTATGGTTTTCTGGGTATTTACTTCTTATGGTATTGGATTCCTTCTACTTAATATCACTCCGGTATTTGGTAGAGAATAAAAAAACTCAACAAATAGTATAAAGTAAAAAATAGATAAACTCATATATAATATTTTATACAATTGCCCAGGTATTATGGATGCACCTCAGCATTTAACATAATGATATAGAACAATAACGTGTTGGATCTAATTTATTTGTGCCTTGCATATTTATAATATTAAAATGGACATAAAGTTCAATTTTAAAACTTTTAAAATCAATTGAGGCAATTATGATTTACCCTTTAAAAGTTCTCAAATTCAAATATTGTAAATACAAAAATTATAATATCTATAAAATATGAAGTTTTTTTCTTCCCTTTTTGTCTTTAAATTTTAATTTTATTTCTAATTACGTGGTGTAATAGGTCCCATTGCTTAGGTTGATTATTAAAACGTGTCAAGCATGTAATAGGTCCCATTGCTCTGATTCTCTTACGTTCTTCATCAATCAATATTGATTCCATGGAATCTTACTGATAAAAAGCGTCTTGGGTGGAATCTTGACAGCAAGACATGGGATGGATCTCTTCTTTTATCTCTTCCACTAATATATATATATATAAAATTGCTTATAAAAATTGAGAAAGTGAATTATGTCCACTAACATAACATAACGATAATTATGTTACAACCTAAAAACTTCTAATATTCAGAATTTCATTATAATTTAATTAATTTTGATTTGATTCAAGAACGACTATTAAAACTTCAGCTTATATAAGTTTTTATCCTTCGTAATTACAAAAATTAAATCCGAGTTTTATTTAAAATAAAAACATGTTTATCAGTATAAGCCAATTCGTTTTTTGCTCAACAGTATAAGCCAATTCAGGTGGGTGTCTAGATGTCATTTAGAATTGCTGGATATGAGAGTGCTTGCCCTTTTCTTTTATCAGTAGAATAGTGCTTGTATTATTCTATATATATATATATATATATGATGTTCTTCTACTAGTTCAAAGTATTTCAAACGTAGTTAGGCAAATTTGTGATCCCATGCCAAATATCTTATGGCATTTTTTGTCCCAAAACATCTCCTAGGACAAAAGTTTTGAATTTGCTTGTCCTCAGTTGAAAATCATAACATTTAAAATATATAATTATTATTAATTATTTTGATAAATAATTACGTGCACATGCAGAGGATATGGAATCATAAAAATAATTAAAATATTCCGCAACATATTTTGATTCCATCCAATATTCTATTTCCTCTTGGACAATGATTTAAAGTAGGTTGGTCTAAATTTCAAAAGGGCCATGTTGGCCCTCTTTTTTATAATTCTTTAATTTCCCTTTTTACGATAAATTATGGCACACACTTCCTTTTCCCGAGGAGCTGCTCGGCATTCATCATTGCCTTGGCATTTGACATCACTGCCTTCTCCTCTTTCTCCATTTTCGGGCCACTTACATCTATTTCCACTTAAAAAAGGCAAAGGGTTGCTTTTTTTCTCACTGCTAGAAATGCCTCTCTTAGATGATCATGTCATGCAATACTATCAGGCAAAATAAAAACAACAGCAATATGAAGTAAAATAACTAAAAGTTTAAAAATGTGTGTTAAAGGCGGAAATAATAGTTGTGGTAATTATCATTGATTAGAAAAAAACATTAAAATTTATATATTATATCATTCATTGAATCTAATTTTACGTTATACTACCAATACAAAATTAATATACAAAAATACTTTCATTTATTTTATTAGTCAACTTTGATATAGTCACTAATAACTTATAAGAGCTAAGAAATTCTGGGGTTGAAGCCCATTGGTTTAGGTTTACCAGTTACTATTTATTATGTTGCGCAAAAAAAAATACTATTTATTATTCATCCTTTGGTTAATTAATTACTAGTTTACGCCTCCAGATTTTTTTTCTTCGGATCGCACTAAAAGGGTTGAAGCATACATCAGCAACATAAGCAACCTTAATGAACTATATATATATATATATATATTATTGCCATAGCAAGTTATGAACTCAGTACAGGATTCACTGGCCGGAATAAATTTTAAATTCATATTAATTTTTTTATCGTACTTTTTTTTGCTTCTTCTAAAACCATGTGCTACTTAGTTATGTAAGGTGTTTCACGTTTAAAATATTGTAAGATTGAGGTGGACTTAAGCACTACCAACTGCAGATAATGGCATGGTGACTGACACGCTAGCACATGCCAGTGATAATGGTGGGTGGCTGGAATCATGGCGGGGCAGATACCCATCGGAGTTATTCGGGCAAAGTTCATTTTGAGTATCACTACAAACTATTACAACTAAATTGTAATACCATCTTCACGTATGAATGATTGATTAGACAAATATTTGATGCTAAATAGATATAACTAATCTCATCAGATTCACATAAAGAATTTTGATGGGATGATTACATGTTTGGTATCGATTTCTTTTATTTATATTTTGGAGCTAGTTGACTTTCTTGTGGGAATTGGTTAGACTCCTCGATATATTTTTGACAACTTATTTATTTTAGCTATTTTCTTTAATTTTCAACATATTTCTTTTAAGTAAAAATAATTCGAAAGTAATTACACTATATGATAATTTAACTTAGTGTCCGTGTGGTAAAATATTTAACTGCTAACACTCTATTAGTTCATATCAGTTGGAGTGATGTGAATTGTTCAACTAGATGAAATAACTTGATCGGGGTCTACTAGGTACTGAAACGGTTGAGGTATAATTGTGAATCAACTAGTCAATAAGATTCTTCATCCCTAAAATACATCTAATAGAATTTGTATATGCATTTTCTTTTCTATTTATTGAATTAAATTAAAAATAATTGAATAACAAGTTATAGAAATGAATCTCACATCACACGGTCATATAAAAGTCATAATTTATAAGTACTAAAACTTTTTTAACTTTATAAACTTAAAATACTTCTTTATTTTATTAAATTTAAAATTTTATTATCAATAATATACCTACCTGATTTCTTATGTCATTCGAATAATTCCCAATAATAAATTCTGGCCGATGCAATTCAACTCCTATACATAGCCCCTAATAGTAAGGCCCTTTCTTCTGCCTCCCATGCATGCCTGTGCATGGTCTCTGAGTGCTACCCTGTTTATCACCCGCCCTTTTGAGTCACATACTATCACTCCCACACCTGCAAGTTTATCAAGATTAAAACCTCCATCACAATTAATTTTTTATTTTAACTATACACAATGGGAGCCTCTTCCATATATTGACGTGTTTTCCATTGTGAAAAATTTCAACGACTATTCTAAATCATGTTTGGCTCCTTCAATCACCTAACCATTTGATGGGGGTAGTTCTCTCGTTTATAGCATGGTTCCCTTCATCATACCATTGTTACTGTTCTCAATTTGCTTGTTATGATATTTTTCTCCTGAAATGAGGCTACTAAGAATTCACTATATCAATGAAACAATTGAACCAAAATTTCACTTATATTTTAATTTCCCAAAAAATACAGCTATAATATATTTTTTCCATCCACATTCGAAAAATATATGTATCATAACTTCAAACATACGCGATTAGAGCAAACCCTAAAAAATCATAATCTTGGAAGGGCAAATAAGGTTCTAAACAAATGTTTAGACACATTTATTAACTGTGAAGTGTGATTTATGTTTAAAAGAAAAGCTTAAGTCAATTTGACTATTACATATTTAATTTGCTCCCATCTCCAAATAGTTTTCTCTTCACTACCTACTAGCGAGATGGGGATCTGACCTCAACTTCTTGGATTGTAATATATGGTCTGATTATCTTCAGCTCTTGCTCCTCCAAGGCAGATTAATCAATTATCAAACACTTCATTTTCTTAGGGTTTAGGAGTGTGCTTAAACTATTGTTAGGCAAAATTACTATTTTGCCATTCTTACCCTAAATCTTTCCCCTTTTTGACTCAAGACTTTTATAAGTCCTTCACTTGAGTCCTCAAATTTCTTTAGGCTCAATTTTGATTGTCCAAATACCTTATGACTTTTCCTTAAACACATTTCCTCTTATTTACATTGTAGTCCCTTATTTTGGGCAAAATTGGTAATTTTGCCCAATTCTTTAAACTAATACTTCTGGGACCCTAGAATTCTCAGCACTTCCAATTGAGTCCCTATAACACCTTTAACCACATCTAGGTCCTTAGAGTTTCCTAGAAATCACTTCAAGGCATGCAAACTCCTTTATTTGCACTTTAGTCCCTAAACATTTCTTTTATTGCATTTAGTTTTTTTTTCTTTATAGACATGCCATCCTATTTCTCAAATTTATCCAAACTTTCCTAAGGGTTATTAAAATTCATGCAGACACTTAGGAAGACCTCCAAAAAAGCTTATTCAAATTGGGTCCTTCAACTTATCAATATTTACATTTTGGTCCCAATCCTTTTCTTCCTAACATAATAACACCCAAAAATTCACAAACCTAAGTATGGAGCCCCCTAGCCTTCCCCAAGACCATCATGGTCTCTGTTCTATCGGGCTTTGTGGGAATAGTGATGATCAACTTTAATTAGAACCACACGACTCAACAAAGCAAAGTCGGGTCAAGGTTGGGAACTCACTAGAGACAGTGCCTCGACCGTTGGCACTAGTATCGTTCGATTACAGGAATTTTACTAGTCTTTGTTATTTATGAAGCAAATCTATCTTTCAATGATTTAATTATGCCTCTATACTTACTCAAAACATGTGAGGCTATGGCGGTGGAACACTGAGATTTCAGGGAGTCTCCTAATTTTTTTCTGGTGTAAGTTGGTCATCGAGGCCGCCGGAAATGGGCCTCGAAATAGTTGCTCTATTTCTGACTAGAGAAAACTGGTAGTATTTGTTCTTGTCGACACTAGTAGTGTGGTCTCAATGGTCGAGAGTGGTGGCATTGTAAAGATGGTAGTCTTAGATTTGCAGGGAAACCTCGAACTCTAAGGTTGGTGGTTAGACAGAGGCATAATGCTCTCTGTAAGCTCTCTCATGGGAAACAGGAGTTCTTTAAATATTTGGTTAAATTTCAATCCCAAAATTGATGGGGAACATCCTAGCTTTATATGGTTGGAGTTCTTTAACATGTGGCCCTCAAAATGAATTAATTCCACAAGTTGTGGATTTTCGTTGTTAGTTGTGGAAATGTGGGTTTTTAACAAAGTGTGGGGCCTCTAGTAGGGTGAGGAAGATGACATGTGTGCCACACGTCTATGCATTGTGTGCCCCGAGCATGTGACACTTGTGTGTACTCAGTGTGGTGTGTCAACCGGATAGCAACGTAGCTAACCAATTTTTGGAAAAATTCTCAACCAGTTCAACTATTTATTGGCTTCTTCACCCCTTTTTAGATAAATTCTCAACCGAATAAAAATACCTAAAACCTTTTTATCTGATTTACTATTGAATGGACTCAAGAATTTCTAGATTCTAGTTTGTTTTGCCCCCCTTAAAAATCGGGGTATTTTTTTACTTGAACTAGTTTGAACCTGATCCGAAACGGTTCTTCCCTAGGTTTTCCCCTTTCCATGAATTATGCTTCTAAAATGCCTTCTAAGGCTCTTTTGACCTTTTGTTATCACCTTGAGTTAGGTTTCCAAACCAAACTTTCGATTCGGTCCACATTTGTAAATTCCCAATTTTATCTTATTCTTTGGTTCGGGGATTCTCAATTTTGCATGATTGATCATGTCGTTTCCTTTGAGTATTTATGGTCACACCTTTGATAACACAAGTTTGATCACTTTCGAAAAATAGAAAAATTTGGCAAATATTGGTTGAGGTACAACTTCAAACTCCTCTCACGGGTCCTAGTGAGATAAATGGAAGTGTTTAAGAGGGGTTTGAGGAATTAGAAGTTAGATGTAAAATTTTTTAAGTTTGAGGACTAAAAGGAAAACTTTGAAAAGTTTGAGGCTAGTTTACAAAAGGAGGAAAACTTGTGGGAATGATCCCCAAGGGAAGCCTAAGGAGATAGAAGGTGATTTTTTGGGGAATATGGAGGTATCACATGTGATTCTTGAAAGTTAAGGGGCAAAACAGTCATATTCTTTAAATTAAGGGTAAATCGGTTAGTTTTGCATAACAAATGGAAAAATGTTCATTTTTTTGATAAATGGATGGAAAATCATATATTTTTTGTTAAGTGGAGGGTAAAATAGAGTCTTTGCATAAAGAGTGGCAAAATTGTCTTTGTTGTTAAATGCATGATACAATGGTAAGTTTTCCAAATTAAACGGAAAATGGTAATTTTGCAAGTACAAATGAAAAAAAATGAGAATTTATTCAAGTAAGGGGCAAAATGACAAATTTTCAAGTGCAATGGAAAACTGGTAATTTATCATTTATAAAGCCTCTTAATGTGACTTTGAAGAATAAAGATCGAATAGACATTTTTTTTTATAAGTTTTGGGTAAACATTAGAACTTGGGAGAATTTAGGGTTGGGTAGTGAAGATAAGGTTTACCGACATGTAAATCAAGTGAACCATTACTAAAGGGAAAACCATAATTATGAAAAATTATGGGACGATGCAAAATGTACTTATATAGACCAACCTTATCGGTATACATATATTGGATGAAAATAATGTATATATATGATATTGTAGGATACCCCATTGTTTTATAAAAGGGCAAAGATCCATTGTTTAGAAAGTGGTTAAGGTATATGATTTTGAAAAAAAAAAACTACAAAGACCCCACGTATAAAAAGTAGTTGTTTCTAAATGTCTAGAAAAAAAAGTAATGTCATCTATTTGAAAGGGGATAAAGTATTATGTTAGAAAAGGGATTACGGTCCAAGGATTTTGAAAATGGGCTAGGACCCACCATTGAGGAAAAAGGGTGAAGGCCCAAATATTTTTAGAGAAACAAGCTAAGGCTACTGATTGGAAATAGAGCTAAGACTCAATATGTGAATGGATTTCGGTCCATGATTATTTGTAAATAATAATGGGATTCGTCATGAAGAAATTTTAATGATGGGTAGCGACTTAATGCTTTCTTGAAATTTTTAATAAATGTGTTTTCCTTGTGAAATAAAAAGGCCTAAAAGGTCTGATGATATTGCTTTCACTACTAATATCACACCCCGACCCGGTTCTCCCGGTCGGACCTGTAGACAACCGCCGCATCCTCTCGGTCTTACAACAATTGGCACCTCATAATTATAAAATCGATAAGGTGCAAGGCTTAAAACAAAATATCTCAAATTATTTTACAAATTAATAAATTGAACATTAGGAAAATAAAATTTGAAAACTATGTGCTAGGACTATATACTGAATGTAAGACATAATTTTGGTTTAGGTTTGCTTTCCCCATCAACACGTCATTCTTCACCATTTTTACCTAAAAGTGTTAATAAGTGGGGAATGAGTTCGATAACTCAGTGAGAGGGCTTTGCTGACATAGTGACTTCATGTCCACGATTCAACTCACACTCTAAATAGGGTTTTAAGAAGGTTTGGGTAAAACTAGGGTCTCCATAGGTAAGCTTATATGTCACGTCCTGACCTGGTTTAGTTGGATCCCCATGATCAACCCGCCACTTTCCCGGTTTACTAAGGGTTGCCCCTTGTTTATAAACTGTGAAGAGTAAGGTGTCCTTTAAACCTACACCTTTCCTAGAATAGCATAAATCAAAACTACATAATATTTTAAACTGATCATACCTGTCTTATAGGCGTATTAGTTGGTAGTCTTTTGGGTAGGCTTTCCGGGGTTACCTGAAAGGGATATAAGGGAGGGGGTAAGTACAACGACTTAGTGAATGGGTTTTAAAATTTTATCTTTTAGGAAAAATGCTCGATTTGTAGTGTGCCAGACTCCTTATTCTCTTTTAAAAACCTTTCATTTCAAATTCCAATTTTTATCATCATTTCTTATTAACCACGGTGTGTCATCACCCAACACACATCCTTTATCATGAAGGTCAAACACATAATCATAGGCCAGCCCATCCATTGAACTCACTTGTGGCATCAGAGCGACTTTGCTAGCCACCTAGATAGAAGCATGTCCACTTCTACCCTGAGAATGAGTGGATGTTCGCAACATCCGACCCTTAACCCTGTAACAAATCTCCGTGTCCGTATGAGGACAGAGACCTCATCCTGACCCCACCCTAGTCTCATGCACTTGAAGCTACGTCGATCTTTGCAAGGCTTCTGGTACGATTGACTGCCCTTATATTCGCCAGGTCTACCCCTCTTGGGCATCTTGAAAGTCCTATAAACACAGTGTATGCACAAACAACATTTTTCACATGATCTCATATAATACTTGGTGCCACTGGTCTAACGGCCCCGACTCTCAACCCGATCTGCAATTATTTGTCTTGACTAGTCCGGAGACCTGTCATGTCGCACTACCACTAGTTGACTGAGATTGTCGGTCCTGTCTTGGTACCATGGCCAAACAATTCATTTATTTAAGTTTTCATAACATATAAATCATATTTGTTTTTGAGTTTCTGCTCGTGCCAACTGGCCTAGGGCCCACTATTCGAGATTTTCAAAATTGGGCATATTAGCCCCCAAAAGTTCCAAAATCGAGGCTTCTAGCGTAACAGAGCTATTCGAGCTCCCGTCAAAAAGGTTCTCCAAATTGTTTAAGCAGTGACATATAGTCAAGGGAGAGCACTTTTGACAAAAATATATTTTCAACTGTCTATCATACTAATCGAGTATGAGGACATCTCCACTCATAACCGATAAACAGGTTTTCCACTTCCTTCGAGGAAGTTTCATTATACCAACCGGGTATTATCTACTTATAACCGATAAGTAGTTTTTCATTTTAGTGTGATTTTTAAAATACAACTTAGCAGTGGGTTTTCATTTTCGAGGTACTTATCATCCCAACCGGGTATGATATAAAAATCCTACTCACCCGATAGTGTAATGAATATCCCCTTAGTAGGCTTGTTGTCCTTACTTGAACTTGTCTTAGCTGACGTTGTCAATACTTCATGTTCCTACACGATATGAACATTCTTGTTAATCATGCTTTGGCCTAATAGCCCTCCTTCATCCCAAATGAATGAGAAAACCAACTTTTCATTTATTTGCAATTAGGTCCCTAAAGTTATTTTTCTTTAACTTTAAGTCCCTAATGCCCTCAAATTAATTCCCAAAACTTTTAAAATTCACCTTGGGACCTCAATTTATTCAATTTCACAAAAAGGGGTTCAATTTCCCAAATTTCCAATTTGGTCCCTAACTTTTCCAAAATTACTATTTTGCCCCTACTTTATAAAAATGGTAAGTTTTGCCCCAAAAATTCCAAAATTGCTCAATTGGTCCTCCAACATCTTTATCATACCCAATTGATCCTCAATTTTATGAAATTGCACTTCATTCCCTCAAATTTTCAAAATCCCCAAATTTCCCCCAATTTCAACCATCTTACTCAGTCGAATTTGATTTCATCAAATTGACCTATTAAATGAGTTTAATTGTTGAAATTGAAGTTAGATTGGAGTTCCTACACCTTCATATGATTCAATTGCCCTTTGAATCACACGATTTGATGCCAGAATGAGCACAAACGGAGCTTTATCAAAAAATAAGACTTAGAGAGAGAAAGATTTGAAAGCTTACTATCGAGGATGCGACGGTCTGAGCTTTCAATCTGGGCAGATAATTCTCATCCTGAGGTTCCTCCTATGATCAATAATTGCAACAATTGATGCAGAATTGAGTGAGAATTTCTTCATGGAAGTTCTGTCGGTTCTCTCTAGCACCGGTTAGAAATTATAGAGGGGAGTCGAATTTGCTTACCTTTCAACTCTAATTCAACTGTAGGAGGGATGCGAAGGTGTTGAGAGGGCTTGGTTTGGCCTGAGGAGGGCTTGAATTGGCCGATTTTAGCTTGGCCGAAACAAGGTAACTTCGGTCCGCCAAAGCTGCCTCACTATTCTATCACATCGGCATTTCTCCGGCAACTCTCGAGGCAAATGGAGACTACAGGCGTGTAGCTAACTTCTCCCCGGTTCTAAAGAACCAGACCTTGCCGAAAATTGGAGTGGTTGAGAGACAATGGAGTTTTCCGGTATGGAGAGGATGAATGAGGAGGGGGTCTTTATATAGGAAACCCGGGGACTTCTTGGCCATCTGATTGGCACCTTAATGGTAATCATTCATTGCCTAAAACTCCCTGGCCGGAGACTTTTCGGCTTCGCCGGCGTCGTTCAATTTTCTAGTGAGTGAATAGTGTTGTCATCTAACGGAAGAAGATGACACTGTTTCGAACCGGACCGGACTGGTCATTCATAGCTTAAACTGGCCGGTTCACACCAAATTCGACCGAATTTTTCAAATCTAAAAATTTCTAAATTTATCTAAATTTATTTTCTATCCAATGTTGCCTCAAATCTCAAATTTGAATTTTTTTAGGCCACCTAGAAAAATTAATTTAGTAGTTAAAAATTGATCCAAATCGGTTCAATCCAGTTCGGATCCGGTTCACCTAAATCAGTTTGGTTTTCATCCCCCATTCATCCTAAAGTCCTTTTTCATGATTTATGTGATTCTTTAGGTCACTCGGGGTTCATATATTTCCCTGTTTTCCCTCTCTCTTTGAGTTCCGGTTCATAAACCGACTTGGTTCATATACTGGTTCAATCTGGTTAGGATCCAATTCACCTGAACCGGTCTGGTTTTTCTCTCCCAATTTGTCCTTAAGTTCTTTTCCAAGGTTTATGAACCCTTTTGTGTCACTCGAGAGCTGTAAATTCTCCAATTTGTCCATTTCCTGATAATTGGGTTTGTCAACCATTTTGGTATTTCTCACTCGGTTTAACCGGTTCTTTTCCCGGTTTTCCTTAACTAAAAAGGGCGGGGTTTACATTATAGAGATTCAAATAATTAACTTGTATTTGACAAGTTTGAAATAAATCCCTTTTATCAAAAGAAAGTTATACTAGGGTCCAACATAACAGACCTCAAAGGTTTAACAACTCACATGCTCGTATGTTCATATATACCACTTTTCCATAAATCACTATTAGTTGGGATTCCACTTAACAAGTCACAACTTGTTTGTTATTAAAAAATCGTTTCACACGATCTTTATTTCACCTTACATTTTAATTTTAGCACATAAAATCATATGTCCTTTATCCTTAAAGGGATCACACTTTCGTAGAACAGTCCTCAACTGTTCTACTTGTGGACCAGAGCGCCTTTACCGTCCACCCTAATAGAGGTTAACAGCCTCTACCCTAAGTTTGAGTGGACATCACATGTCCGACCCTCAAACCCAATTCATTCTCCATGTCTACTTTGTGGGACGAGACCTCTTTCCCATTGTTGCCTCGATCTTTATGCACAAAAAGCTCCCAAATCTTCTTGACATACTGGACGACGGGCCTCACTTATGCTCCATGGGTCGTCCAGCAGCCCTTGGAACCACTACTACCCCATATCGGACGTTTCGATGGTCTTGCATCTCATGCATGCATAATCAAGAAATTTTATTCATTATGGCAATTATCTTTGGCTTTACTAGCCCAACGGACTCGACAACCTGGCTTCAGCTTCGCAATTGCTAGTCCATCAAGATCAATGACCTGGCTTCGGCTAAGTAGCTACTAACCCAACGAGTTCGTCTGTCTGGCTTTAGCATTATAACCAGATCCCACACAATTCACCAATTTTTATGAAAGTTTTTGAGCATAAAAGCCATATCTTATCGACGGGCCTATGCTTGTGCCCATTGGCCTTGGCCCACTTTCACGAGATTTCCAAACCATGGCCTTGGGCCCACTTCTCTTTAAAAATCGTGGCATTGAGCCCATTGGGGTATTATAATCCCCATACAGAATATATTCCCCCCAAAATAAATTTTTTAGCTTGGTTCACACAGTAAAGAGGAATTGTGCAAAAAAAAACACAGTAAAGAGGAAATATATTCTCAAAATGTTTTAATTAATAAAAGATAGAATATTGAGAGTACTATTATATCATCAGTCCAATCAATATCGATGTTAGAAATCCCACTGACCGTTATCTAAAGACATGTTCGTCCCGAAGGAATTCCCGAATCTTCGTGCTCCTCGTGCATGATCATGTATGTTTTTCTTCGTTTGTACCTTTTGCTAAGATTCCGGCAATTGATAAATTTTGGCTAGTAATTAAGAATTAGAATTTCCCTTGTACTTCAATTATGCCTTTAGGGGTATTTTTATAATTTTGGCATTTCGATTTGTCATCTATCCAAACACATACTTTACCACGCTCATTCTTCTCCTACCAAATGCAGCATTAGCTGGCATTTTGGTAATTTCACCTAAAACTCAAGTGCATTTGCATAATTATATTTTAAAATGACACATTTGGAATTTTAATTTCAATGTTGTGTCCACTAATGAAATTTTCATTTGTGCCCTCAGCTGATTTGCATTTTCTATGCTGCTAGAAAATCCCTATCTCATTCACTCACCCTTTCTTTATGTAAACCTGAGAACATCACCTTGGGTTCCGTCAGTGCTCCAACCATGAGATAGTTTCCGACAGTATGATTTATTTATTTCCTTTCACTTTCTCCTTATAGGGGACCATCCCGTAGCTTTTTCATAGAGATTATGTGGCTTCCTTGCATTTAGGCATAACAATGAACATGTGCTAATGATGGCATCTCACATGAGTGGCAGCGGTCATTCTCATCGATTAAATGGTACCGAAGATAGCATCTTTAAATGACCATCTTCACTAGCGACAGAAATAAATATTTATCAACAATCAAAATAGCATCACTAATAATTTCACTTCCTTGATAAGGCATGGGGTCAATGTGAGCGTTCTTAGAATTTGCACTGAAAATGTCGATATTGCAGAATAATCCTTGAAAGCATCATCACTGCACTCTTTTACTATTGCATTTATGATAGTAGGATAGTAGCTCAAAAATTCTTTTGCAAACTCGTACTTGAATGAAGGCTCTATGAACAACTTCTGCAGCAGTTCATTAAACTTCTTTACTATCAAATCATCTAAGATCCTCCGAATCCCCAAAAAAATATCCAATAAGCCATTGCATGCAAACAAACCTAACTGAAACAAAACTGAGAAGACTCTAGTTATGCTTACAAAATTCTAAAAACATATTGACCATAGTGAAAGTTAGCTCATTTGCAGCATCTGTCATGGTATCATTATTGCTTTATGCTTTCCCTCACTATTTGATTCAACATGTCTCAACAGCTTTATCTTAGGTGGAAGGGCTTTGTTTGCTCTCCACCTTTATGCTTGGAGCAGAAACTCTCATGCTTTCAAGTAGTTACATCTCCACAATCTTAGCAGCCACAACCAGTTGTTCCCATTTTTAAAATAGGGAACACATATTGCATATGTAGGATTGTGTTCACGGGTTTGTCATTTAAATGCAATATCATTATTTCCACAAACAGTGCCACATACACCATGACCACCAACATTAATTTTAGGGAGGCAGTTAAGAACATTGGATGATTTATCTCTAAACATCAACCATTGCAACCAAAGCATCTTGTCCACAACCGCTATGTCAAGGTTAGTTTTCCAACAGCTTTCCTAGACCCTCCTTATGATCTTTGTTGAAGCTCCACTATTTTGTCATATGAGGGAAAAATTGCAGATGGCAACCTCTGTATCTAGGACTCATTATTTCTCAAAAAATCAACAAGTCCATATTGAAATTTGCAAAGGCACTCCTTGGGAACTCCAATTGGAGAAGGCCGCCACAATTCAGACATTGAAGCCAAAGGCGGTGCCAGTATCGAACAACGAATCAATGTCCATATTGTCCATCTCAACAACCAGATGTGTTACTAGATGGAAACCGAGTAGCAAATAAGATGCCTAAATCACAAACCCTCGCCCACGAATCAAGTTAATCAAACCAACTAATCGTCACAAACACAACCACGTTGGGGCAATTCATCGCAAGCGCAGATTGAAGAATAATAAAAATTTTAGATAATACCACGTGTAAGTAGTCACTGCCTCCAACAATGCTCTTTATCTGTCACTTTCACCTCCCTTGGAAGGGCAGTGCCGGAGATCCCTGGTCGAGCAAAATCTTTTGCTTCTTCTCTCTTGATAATAAGCAGCTTGTGTCTAGTGTACATTTTTTTCCTTGATGTAAGGTACTTGTATATTTATTTTTATGACCATCTAGTTGCCCTCTATTTGGATTTTATTGTTTTGGCTTTGGAAACTTTAGCCTATTTCTTTAGATTGCAAATCACTCAATTCATTTTTTTGGGATTTGTAATCTCATTTAACACTTATGTAATATAAAAATTTATTTAGCATTTTATACTCTTTAAACCCAACTTTACCCTTCATATATATATATATATATAATTATTTCTTTATAATATATCTAATCTCACCCATTCAATCCATCTTTTTAATCCAACCTTGCCCAACCACTTTTTCTGGTATCAAAATAATTTCACCATCATTTCAAGTTCAATTCTCGATTCTTATACCTAGTTTATATTCTCGGTCGAAATTTTAGGAGTTTTATCCCCAAAACTCGTGTAACATAAATCCCCAATTCTTGCCCCCTTTGCATTTCCATGATTTCATTTCGAATAATTTTCTATAGACACGTTGCTTACATTTCCACAATAACTTCTCAAGATGGTGTTGTCTTTTCTCGAGGATATTTATTCTCTAATGGGACATTTTTACTCTAGTTGTCTTGCCCAATTTTTCCCTGAAAAATTGGGTACTTAGCCGTACATTCTTATCGATTAAAATTTCTGATTAGGGCTTCCTTTATAAGGTTACATTGTAAACAAGGTTAATGTTCTTATCAGATTTTATCTAATCTCAATAGTGTTTACATGAAACATTTGCACTCTAATTGTGATTATTGGCTTATACGATTCAAAAGGAAAAATTAACAATAACTTTCTAGGTATTTTCGAATACCTAACTCTTATTAAATAATTGATATTCTATGACCATAAGGTCTTTATATTTACTAATTAATTATTTTCTTTAGAAAATTTATTTGACACCTAATCCAACGAAGGTTCAAAAAAATGTTTAACAATTTTTCTTTACTAGTTTATGTGTCTATCCTTAGACCATCTCCTCCCATTTAAGGGTAATTTGTCCGTAAATATTGTACCAACTTATTGGGTCTACTATACCATGTACTTTCTAATTTACTCCATCGCTCATCATCATTCCTTTCCTCATAGCATAACATGCTAGTATATCATTCTCAAGATTATCCCATTCTCTACATATTTTTGTATTGAGGTATTTATTTATAATCATTCTGTGGTTATCCATTACAACTTATTATATTATAAGTCATTTTTTTCTAAATATTTTATATCAATGGAAATCTTTTGTACACTTAAGTCTATTGATTTAGAAATTTCATCTCTGTCAAATGTGACGAGCCTTTACTTTTATGTCCACCCAAGGCATTCTCCCATTTTGGAACTAATTCCCTAGAAATTTGAGGATTCCCCATCAAGTTCATTTAACTCCTTTGGCAATTCCTTTGACAAATTTTTTTTTATTGGTTGGTTCCAATGATCTAAATTAAAATACTCATTGAGTACTATATAAGTATTTGGCTTATTAAACCTTCGTCTCAATTTCCTAGAGTCCCTTCTTTCAAAACTATGCTCCAAATTTGTTCCATTTCATCAAATATGTTAGGGTCTCATAAATTTTCCACAATATCCCTTCGGGTATTATTGGAAATCAGGCAAGTTTCTTATTAGCTGCAGTGAAATTTCTCATTCATGGGTTTCATTTCGTGCATAATTCTGGTAATTCAAGTGAAGTTACTTCCATTTGTGGTGTTTCATATTTAATGGTCTAAGGTAAGGAAATTATATGTTCCTTCCTACTTACTTTGGCTTCCTTGTCGAGTATCATCCATAAGATTTCCTCTTTATCCTTTCAGCTTTCTAAATTTTTTGGTGAATCTTTTCTAAGGATATTTTCCCGATTTCTCCCTAAAATCCCCATATCGCATTCTTAGTATCACTCATGTTACTCTTGTGGAGATTTTTCCACTTGTTGGTTTCCCGACCCCTTTGAGTTGGTATTCAATCATGATCTATTACTCGAAGTCACTCCCATACTAGGGTCATAGGCTTGGCACTCCTTCCAATAAGGGTATTATTTTAGTTGAAGGTTAAGGGTATAGGGTTATTTGGATGAAAAAAAATGTATAAGCCATACACATTACTTTCTCAATACTTTGTTTTTTTGAAAATCTGTTTACTTTCTAAAAACCAAATTCGAAAAATATTTTGCGCTGATACCACTTAAGTTGTCACACCTTGACCTGGTTCCCTCGGTCGGACCTGTAGATAAGTGTCGCATCCTCTCGATTTTACAACAATGGACGCCTCATCATTGTAAACTCGACAGGGTGCAAGGCTTAAAATAAAATATCTCAAATTCTTTTCCAAATTAATAAATTGAACTTTAGGAAAATAAATTTTGAAAACCATATACCGTGACTATATACTGAATGTAAGACATACGTTTAGTTTAGGTTTGGCTTTCCCTATCAACAAATATTCTTTTTTGCCATTTTTTCCTAAAAGGGGTAATTAGAGGGAAATGAGTTCGACAACTCAGTGAGAGGGCTTTGCTGACATAGTAACTTCATGTCCACGATTCACCTCACACTCCAAATAGTGTTTCAAGAAGGTTTGGGTAAAACAGGGGTCACCATAGGTAAGCTTATAGAGATTCAAAGAATTGACTTTTATTTTATAAGTTTGAAATCCATTCCTTTTATTAGAAGAAAGTTATCCTCAGGTCCAACATAACGGGTCTCGAAGGTTTAACAACTCACATGCCCATATGTTCATACATACCACTTTTCCATAAATCTTTATTAGTTGGGATTCCACTTAACAACTCACCACTGGTTTGTTATTGAAAATCATTTCACACAATCTTAAGTTATTATTTCACCTTACATTTTAAGTTTAGCACACACAATCAAACGCCATTTATCATCAAAGGGATCACACTTTAACATAACAATCCCTAACTATTCCACTTGTGGACCAGATCACCTTTACCGTCCTCCCTGATAGAGGTTAACAGCCTCTACCCTGAGTTTGACTGGACATCACAAGTAAACCCTATTCCTTGAAGATAAGAAAACTGGGGAAAGAACCGATCAACCAAAGTGAGAAAACTGAACTGGTTCACGAACCCCAACCATTAGAGAAGGGGAAATTGGGAAATTTACAACTCCTGAGTTACCCAAATAGTCATAAAAACCTTGGAAAAAGACTTTGGGATAAATTGAAAGAGAAAACCAAACCTATAATAATGAACCGGACCTGAATTAGATTGAACTAGTTTGAACCACTATTGAACCGGTTTCTAAATGCATTTTTCTAGGTTGCTTAAAAATTTTAAATTGAAGAATTGAAGCCACCATTAGATATATAATGAATTTAGGTGAATTTAGAAAATTTTAATTTTGAAAAAGTCAATCGAATCAGGCATGAACCGAATAGTTTAAGCATTGAACACGGTTCGGATTGGTCCAGTCCGGTTCGGAACAGTATCGCCTTCTTCCTTTAGATGGCAGCACTGTTCACTACCTGAAAAATCGAATAGCGCTGGTGAAGGCGAAAAGTCTCCATTCAGGGCATTTCATGCCCTGAATGATCACCATAAAGGCACCAATTTGATGGCTAGAGAGTCCCCGAGCTCTCTATATAAAGAGCTCCTCCCCATTCATCCTCCTTACACCTAAAAAGTCATTTCTCTCTCTACTGCTCCAATTTCAGGTGAAGCTCACACTAGAGCTCTTACTTGGGCATTTTTCTAAGCATTTAAAGGTGAGGTCCAGTTCCTTAGACTCAAGGAGAAGTCAGCTACCCAACGGTGGTCACCATTTGTTCCGAAGATCGTGGGAGAAGCGTCGGCGTAATCAAACAGTAAAGCAGCTCTGGTGGACCGATGCTACCCTATTTTGGCCGACCTGAAAACGACCAAATTGAGCCCTCCTCGGGCCAATCCAAGCTCCCCCAACACTCCTACAGCCTTCATATAACTAAATTAGAGCTAAAATGTAAGCCAATTTGGCTCACCACTATAATTTCTGATCAACGTTAGAGAGAGAAACAGTGAAACTTCATTGACCAAATTCTCACTCAATTTGATATGAATTATTGCAATTCTTGATCGTAGGAGGAGCCTTAGGATGAGAGCTACCTGCCCTGATCGAAAGCTCGGACCGCCGCATCTTCGACTGTAAGCTTTCTCTCTCTAAGTTCAGTTTTCTAGTGAAGCTCCGTTTGAGCTCAATTCGGACCCAAATGATGCGATTCAAAGCTATATTGAATCGTATGGAAGTGTAGGAACTGAACCATATCTTGAAATGGATCAATTAGCCTCGATTGAATGCTCAATTTGATAAAATCAAATTCGACCAGTTTGAAAGATGAAAAATTGGGGAAACTTTTAGGGAAATTTGGGTATTTCATAAAATTGAGGGACCAAATTGTAATTTTCCTCATGTGAGGGTCAATTTTTGAAAATAATTGGGGTCAAATTGTCATTTTTGTAAAGTAGGGGCAAAATGGTAATTTTTTAAAAAGTTGGGGACTAAATTGGAAATTTGGGAAACTTGAACCCCTTAAGTGATTTTGATTAAATTAAGAACCCAAAGTGAATTTTAGAAGTTTAAGGTCTCAATTTGGGGAAAAGTTAGCATTAGGGACCTAAAGTCAAGGAAAAAGAACTTTAGGGACCTAAATGTAAATAATTGAAAAGTTTGGGCATTTTGTTATTACGTGAGGAATGAAGGCTATTATGCCAAATATTAATAAATAAGGATGTCCAAATCATGTAGGAACATGAAGGACCAGAATGCCAACAAGGATATGCTCATGTGGAGGCAAAAAGCCGATTAAGAAGGAATACACTGTGAATATTGGGTGAGTGGTTTATTCACATATTACCTGATTGAGATGATGAGCACCTCGAAAATGAAAATGCACCACTATGTGTAATTTTAACATGAAACCTGGTTGGAGTGATGAGAGAACTATACGGAAAATCTACTTATCGGTTGTAAGTAGATCATACCCGATTAGTATGATGGACTTCCTGGAAGGAAGTAGAAAACCCGCTTACCAGTTGTAAGCGAAGATGCATCACACTCGGTTGGTGTGATGGATGAAAAGTTATTTTGTCAGAAGTTTTCTCCCCTGACTATGTGACAATGCTTAAAACATTTGGGAGACCTTCTTGATGAGAGCTAGAATAGCTCTGATAGGCCAGAGGCCTCGATTTTAGAACTTGAGGGCTAAAATACCCGATTTTCTAAAATCATGTATTGTAGCCCCAAGGCTAGTGGGCACAAGCAAAAGCTCGTAAATAAACATGAATAGAAAGATCCATGAAAACTCTCATTAAAAGTGGAATTTACTGTGTGATTTGCCTCGGTACCAAGTTAGGATCAAAAAAGCTCAATGGGCTAGCAGCAGTGCGTTTGGGCTAGCTCGACGGACCAGTCAAATAAAAAATTGTAGGCCGAGTTGAGTGTCGAGGTCATTAGACCATAGGCACCAAAGATAAATGGCTTTGTGGAAAAATATTATTTGTGCATGCACTTAAGTAACAGGACCATCAAGACACCCAAGAGGGGCAGTGATGTGTCCTAAGGGTTGCTGGATGACATGGTGGCAATAAGGGAAAGAGAAGCTACTATGTTTGAGTTTCTCGTCGTACTAGTTAGTCATGGAGTTACTGTATTTGGACTCCACGGAGTTACTGTGTTTGGACTCCATGAAGCTACTGTATTTGGACTCCACGAAGCTACTGTGTTCAGGGCTTCCTAAAGCTACTATGTTTGAGCTCCATGCGCACGAGACCGAGATAAGGTCTATGTACTCATACGAATATGGAGTTGATTTCAGGTTTGAGGGTCGGACCTCTCCAATATCTACTCAGTCCCAGGGTAGAAGTGGATGGACTTCTATCTTGGTGGCCGGTAAATACGCTCCAAGCCACAAGTGGGTGTAGTGGATGTACTACACCTGCGAATATGTGTACTCTTCTTGATGAAGGGCATGTGTTATTTGTTAAACACACCTAATATGAAAATGGGAAAAAGGTTAAAGAAACCTTGCGAAGGATTTGAGAATCCTTACAAAAAAATGGTAAATCCTTGGAGTAAGGTTTGGAAAAGAACATTTTTAAAGGAAATAAGGAGTTTGGCACTGTCACGCCCCGACCCGATTTGGTCGGATCCCCATGATTAACCTGCCACTCTCCTAGTTTATTAAAGGATTTCCCCTTATTGTAAACCATAAAGAGTAAGGTGTCCTTTAACCTGCACCTTTTCTTGGAATAGCATAATCAAAACTGCATGAAATTTTAAAACTTTACATACCTGTCTTACAGGCATCTTAGTTGACGGTCTTTAAGGGTAGGCTTTCCGGGATTTCCTGAATGGGATATAAGGGAGGGGTGAGTACGACTACTCAGTGAATGAGATTCAAATCTTTTGAATTTCAAGAAAAACATTTATATAGAGTGTGCCAGACTCCTTTCCTTTCAAAATTCCCTTCATTTAAAAATTTGGATTTTTCCATTATTCCTTAGTTACCAGTGTATCATCACCCAACACTTATCCTTCATCATGAAGGTTAAACACATTCACAAGTCAGTATCACTACTGAACCCGGATATAAGTACGACCACTTCTACCTTGGGATTGAGTGGATGTATGTGACATCCGACCCACAATCCTGAAATCACTTCTTCATGTCCGTATGAGGACAGAGACCTCATCCTATCCCCACCCCGGTCTCATGTGCTTGGTGCTACTCCAGATTTCGCACAGACACCTGGAACGACGATCTGCCCTTATACTCACCGGGTCGTCTAGGGCCCTTAGGATACATCACTACCCCTCATGGGCGTCTTGATGATTCCGTACTAATAGTGCATGCACAAACAATGTTTTCTTATCAACCCATGTAATATGTGGTGCCACTAGTCCAACGGCCTCGACTCTCAACTCAACCCACAGTTGTTTGTCTTGACTAGTCCGTTGACCTGTCATGTCGCACGTTCGCCAGTTGACTGAGCATGTCGGTCCTATCTTGGTACCATGGCTAAACAATTCACTTATTAAGTTTTATGGCAGATATATCATGTTCGTTTATGAGCTCTTGCTCGTGCCATCTGGCCTTGGGCCCACTGTACGAGATTTTCAAAAAAATTGGGCATTCTAGCCCTCAAGTTCCAAAATCGAGACCCCCGGCCTATAAGAGCTATTTGAGCTCCCGTCGAGAAGGTCTCCCAAATTGTTTAAGCATTGGCACACAGTTAGGGGAGAACACTTCCGACAAAATAGGTTTTTATTGTCCATTATACCAACCGGTATAAGGACATCTCCGTTCATAACCAATGAACGGGTTTTCAACTTCCTTCGAGGAAGTCTCATCATACCAACTGAGTATGATCTACTTACAACCGATAAGTAGTTTTTCCACATAATTTTTACATCACTTTCTCTAATTGGTGATGATTAAAATACCACTAAACAGTGGGTTTTTATACCAAGGTACATTTCATCCCCTACCGGGTATGATATAAAATTTTCACTCACAACCGGTAAGTGGTTTTTATCTTTAAGTTGTGCTCATCATCCCAACTGGGTATGATGTTAGTAAACCCACTCACTCGTTAATGTCGTGAATTCCACTAGATCGGTTCTTGGTATTCACGCGAGCTTGTCCTTACTGGCGATCCCGGTACTTCGTCAATTTCAAATTTCCCCCAATTTTTAACTCTTCAACACTGCCGAATTTGATTTCATTAAATTGACCGATCAAACACCTCTAATTGTTGAAATTGAGTTCTTACATGTTCATACGATTCTAAGGAACTTTTGAATTGCAGATTTTAATGCCAAAACGAGCTCAAATGGAGCTTCGCCGAAAAATAGATTGTAAAGAGAGAAAGCTTTGATTTCTCACCGGTGAGGGCACGATAGTCCAAGCTTTTGATCTGGGCAAATAGCTCTCATCTTGAAAATCATCATAGAATTAAGAATCACATCAATTGATGCGGAATTGGATTAGAATTTTGTCATTGAAATTTGGTCGACTCTCTCTCTAGCACCGATAAAAAATTGTAAAGGTGAGCCAAATTGGCTTACCTTTCGATCCTAATTCGGCCGTGGAAAGGCTGAGGAAGTGTTGGGAGGGCTTGAAATGGCCGATTTTAGCTTGGCAAAATAGGGCAGATTCAGTCCGCCGGAGCTGCTTCACTATTCCATCATGCCGGCGCTTCTCCAACGATTCTCGGATTGACTGGAGTTTGCTATCAGATAGCTGTCTTCTCCCTAGTTCTAAAGAGCTCGACCTCTCCTTCCGAGGCTAAGAAAAACGTTTAAGTCAAAACTCTGGTTCGAGCTTTACTGGAAAATGGAGGAATAGAGAGAGGGAGAGAAGTGTTCAGGTGTGAGGAGAATGAATGGGGATGACCTCTTTATATAGGTGTAAAATCGTATATTAAATGGGAGAGATTTATTACTAGTATTAATATTGACATAAATTATTAGTATTAATTTCAATAATTTAATTTCGGTATTAAATTATTTGTATTAATTTCAATAATTTAATTTCGGTATTAAATTATTTGTATTAATTTCAATAATTTAATTTCGGTATTAAATTATTTGTATTAATTTCAATAATTTAATTTCGGTATTAAATTATTTGTATTAATTTCAATAATTTAATTTAGGTATTAAATTATTAGTATTAATTACAATAATTAAATATATATTATGGTCATTTATGATAAGGCTTAAGTTGGAATAAAAAAATTTTACCCAAATTTCGAGTTACAAAAAAAATCATACTTCCCATGAGGTCACCCATCCTCACACTACTCTCAAGTAAGCACACTTACTTGTAAATTTTCATAAGTTGTAAATTTCTAAATTGCTTGTTCCCATATGATCGGGTTTGTGAACCGGTTCGGTTTTCTTACTCGGTTTGACTGGTTCTTTTCTTGGTTTTCTTTAACTCAAAGTGCGGGGTTTACAGGCACACTCCGATTAACGTTGTTTCATTTATAAAACTCCCAGCACCCATTGACTGAGTTGTCAAACTTACTCCCTCCCTTTACCCCTTTTTAGGTATCCTAGGGAAAATAAACTTAAAGACTTCCATGTAGTTGAACCTACAAGACATGTATGTATGGATTAATGTATTAAGTTTTGATTAATGTTATTCTTGGAAATATATAGCTAAAAGGGACGCCTTACTCCTCACCGTTTAGAGATGGGGGAAACCTTTAATAAACCGAAAGAGTGGTAGGGTTCTCACGGTGATCCAATCAAACTGGGTCGGGGCGTGACAACTTGAGTGGTATTAGAGCTTGTTTCCTCGAATACATTATCAAGACTATATAACATAGTAACTAAGAGGAATAAGCTTTTAAAAAATATTTACAGATGGCTCCCAAGAGAGGAACCAAGAGAACAAGAGCCATAGTTACTAACACTGCCCAACAACCCCTCCGTGTGGAAACCCCCCAAGAAGCCTAGACAGTCCCACTTGGATTAAGCTCAGAACATCACAAACTGTACGAGGAGTTCACCCGAGTGTTTGGACAGCCTAACCTCACTATTGAGGTGGACACCAACTCTCGAGCTGAGCTTGAGGAAGTACAATCTCATCCTCCTCCTACTAATGCTCCTCCTCCAGTTGACATTCCCAAATACCTCAAAACCCGCCAACAATTAGGATGTAAGCCATTCCAAGGAGAGAAGGATGTTAGGGCTGCTATGGACTGGCTAGCCAACATCAAGAAACTCATGAGGATAGTCATGATTTCACCAGAGGATATGGTAATCCTGATAGAGTTTTTCCTGGAAGTCAGTGCGAAGAGGTGGTAAGATAATGTCAAAAGCTTGCATGCCACCACCCCCACATGAGAGCAATTCGAGGAAAGATATACGGAGGAATACCTAGCTCCACATCTAATCAATGAGAAGAAGCAAGACTTCCTCAGACTCCGACAAGGGCTTAACTTTATATCGGAGTATGAAACCAAGTTTAACGAGTTAAGAACATTTACCCCTGACCTAGCTGGACCAGCAGATGTTTGTCAATGATTTGTGGATAATATTAATATGGACATACAGGTTCGAATGGGAGTACTAGGATGCCCTACGGATTTGGCTGTTGTCATCCGCATGGCCCATGAATGTGAGCGTTTGGTACAAATGAGACACTGTCGGGTAGAACAGATCGGTAGGAAAGAAGAAGGAGGCCAGGATAGCCGAGGAAAACAAAAGGAGCTAGGTGGACAAAAATGGGTGACAAGAATGGGGTTCCCTAGGACAATGGAAGGTTATACCCAAAGGGAGTCAAGTACAGCCCCGCAAAGGAGAAGCCCCTATTGTTCCAAGTGCCAAAAAAACCCATGAAGGACCATGTCGAATATGCTTCGAATGTAGATAGCCTGGCCATTTTGCGAAGAACTGTCCAGCCCTTCAGGGCAATACACAACGAAGTACCCACTGACCACCTCAAGGAAACCCGAGGGCACTAGACAGAGGGCAAGACATCACCACTACATCGAGGGTCCCAACTAGAGTATACAACCTCACCCAAGAGGAAACACGGAAGGATCCTAGTGTCGTAGTTAGTACTTACTAGAATTCCCCTGAACAAATATAGCCAAAGACTGTAATTCGCTAGTATCATAATAAATGAAAGTTTTATTTCCTACAAAAATAAACTTGTGATACAAGCAGAAGAAAATACAAAGGATGTACCCACTAAATTTCAAGGGGAAATGGGAAAGAATGGCATCTAAGGATGTCATGAAGTGGATTTGAGGTTAGATGCCCTCAAAGATGCATAGAATTCTGAGAGAGAAGGGAGAGAATACTCTCAAGGAAGGAAACCCTGGGAAGCAAACATGTCCCAACTATGAGGTAGTGGAACCATGTGACGATGGATAAGGAGATGAGCTTACAAAGGAAGTACATGCTAAGGTGAAAGAATCAAGGGAGGCATACTAGGATGACCCAAGGAAGTAAGTTAAACCCAAGGAACATGTAAGTAGAAAGATAGCATCAAAAGATGTCGTGGCAAGTAAGAATGGGTGGACTACCCATAATAAGGTAATAAAGGAAGAAATGTCCAAGAAACCTTGGAGAATTAAGCCCTCCAATTAATAAGTAGTTAAGTTGAACAACCACGAACATCAAGGTTGGTTGTGGTCCACTCTCAATTGATGGAGCCTAAAGAGAGGATGACTAGACTTAGTGTGGAGTATATTGAATAAGACTGAGAATCAGAAGTGCCTGAAGTAAAGGATAAGGGGCATGAAGAAAGGAAGTAAATAAAACTTCAAGGAATGATAATAAGGTTAAGCATGTAGTTTCTAAAGTGAAAGTCTCTACTGTGAGGGAAATATTAGAGAATAAAACCGTAATAAGGAAACTTTCCCAAACAAATAATCGACACATAGACTGAAGGGGATTAACTCGGAATAATAAATTGTGAAGTGATCACGAGCAAGTAGAAGAGGATTGAGAGAAAGGAAAAGTCCTTGAGGAAAGGACGCCACTGAAATAAGAAAGAACATAAGAAGGGTCAAAACCCAACAAAAAGGGGGAAAATGCTAAGTCCCATGAAAGCAAATACGTAATGCTCAAAAGGACACTTAGGTAAGGGTTTCAATAATAAAAGAAAATGACCAGACACATTAATGATTGGGTACCTTGGAACTTTGAATCCTAAAATCCTGAGTAAAGAAACTCAAGGGGAAGAATTATGCTCTAAGAAAAAGAGGATGTGAATCTAAGGATATACCCTTGAACTCTCGGATAAGATATGCTTAGCTAGGTTAAGCTCCACGGAATGAGTAAGCAATGGAATGGAAAAGAAATTTCTCAAAGTGCGTGTTAGAAAGATGCAAAGTGAAAATAACTGAAATGTTAGTATGTCAAACAAACTTAAAGTTGACATTAAAGGAAGTTATTTCCTGTGGAAAGGATGTATAGTAAGTTTTGGGGACAAAACTCCTAAAAGGAGGGGAGAGTTTAAACCTCATTCCTTGAAGATAAGGAAATAGAGGAAAGAACTAGTCAACCCAAGTGAGAAAATCGAACCAGTTCACGAACCCCAACCGTTAGAGAAGGGACAAATTGGGAAATTTATAACTCCTGAGTAAACTAAAGAGTCATAAAAACCTTGGAAAAGCACTTTGGGATGAATTGGAAGAGAAAACTAAATAAGTTTAGGTGAACCGGACTTGAACCGAATTGAACCGATTTCTAAATTCATTTTTCTATGTGGCTTAAAAAATTTTAATTGGAGAATTTAAGCCACCATTGGATAGAGAATAAATTTAGATAAATTTGGAAATTTTAAATTTTGAAAAACTCTGTCGAATCAAGCTAAAATTGGTCGGTTTAAGCATTGAAGTCGGTTCGGACTGGTCTGGTCCGGTTCAAAATAATGTCTTCTTCCTTCAGATGACTGCACTATTCACTCGCCGAAAAATTGAACAGTTCCAATGAAGGTGAAAAGTTTCCATTCATGGCATTTCATGCCATGAATGATCGCCATAAAGGTGCCAATCAGACGACCAGAGAGTCGCCATGCTCCCTATATAAAGTGCTCCTCCCCATTGATCCTCCTCACACCTGAAAACTCTGCTCTCTCTCTCTACTACTCCAATTTTTGGTGAAGCTCAAACCATAGCTCCAACTTGGGCATTTTTCTGAGCCTAAAAAGGTGAGGTCAGGTTCCTTAGACTTGAGGAGAAGTCAGCTACCCGATGGTGGTCACCATTTGATCTGAGGATCTCTAGAGAAGCACTGGTGTAATCAAACAGTGAAGTAGCTCCGGCGGACCGAAGCTGCCCTATTTTGGTCGAGCTGAAAATGGCCAAATTGAGCCCTTCTCAAGCCAAATCAAGCTCACCCAACACTCTCACAGCCCTCCTACGACCGAATTAGAGCTGAAAGGGAAGCCAATTTGGCTCCCCTTTGCAATTTTTTATCAGCGTTAGAGAGAAAAATGGTGAAACTTCACTAACCAAATTCTCACTCAATTCAACATGAATTGTTTCAATTCTTGATCCTAGGAGTAATATCAGGATGAGAGCTACCTGCTCTGATTGAAAGCTCGGACCGCTGCACCTCCGATGGTAAGCTTTCGAAGCTTTCTCTCTCTAAGTTCAGTTTTTCGACGAAGCTTCGTTTGAGCTCAATTTGGACACAAATGACCCGATTCAAAGCTCTATTGAATCATATGGAAGTGTAGGAACTGATCCATATCTTCAAATGGATCAATTAACCCTGATTGAATTGTCAATTTGATGAAATCAAATTCGGCTAGTTTTAAAGTGGGGAAATTGGGGAAATTTGGGAATTTCATAAAATTGAGGGACCAAATTGTAATTTACAAAAACTGAGGGTCAATTGGTCATGAAAAGGATGTTGGAGGACCAATTGGTGGATTTTTTAAAATAATTGGGGTTAAATTGCCATTTTTGTAAAGTATGGGCAAAATGGTAATTTTTAAAAAGTTGGGGACCAAATTGGGAAATTTGAACCCCTTATGTAATTTTGAATAAATTGAGGACCCCAAGTGAATTATAGAAGTTTCGGGATTCAATTTGGGGAAAAGTTAGATTTGTGACCTAAAGTCAAGGAAAAAGAACATTAGGGACCCAAATGCAAATAACTAAAAAGTGTGGGCATTTTGTTATTACGTGAGGAATGAAGGCTATTATGTCAAATATTAATAAACAAGGATGTCCAAATCATGTAGGAACACAAAGGACCAGAATGTCAACAACGATAAACTCGTGTGGAGGCAAAAAGCCAATAAAGAAGGAATAAATTGCAAATATCAGGTGAGTGGGTTATTCACATTATACCCGATTGGGATGATGGGCAACTCAGAAATAAAAAACCACTACTATATGGAACTTTAACATCACACCTGTTTGGAGTGATGTGAGAACTATGTGAAAAACCTACTTACCGGTTGTAAGTAGATTATACCTGGTTGGTATGATGGACTTCCTAAAAGGAAGTAGAAAATCTGCTTACCGGTTGTAAGCGGAGATGTCATCACACCCAGTTGGTGTGATGGATGGAAATTTATTTTTGTTAGAAGTGTTCTCCCATGACTGTGTGCCAATGCTTAAAACTTTTGGGAGACCTTCTTGACAAGAGTTGGAATAGCTCCGATAGGAGAGAGGTGGTGGTTTTGGAACTTAAGGGTTAAAATGCTCGATTTTGGAAAATCACATACAGTGGGCCCAAGGCCAGTGGGCACGAGCAGAAGCTCGTAAACAAATATGAATAGGAAGTGCCATGAAAACTCTCATTAAAAGTAGAATTTATTGTGTGATTCACCACGCTACTAAGTCAGGATCGACAAGGCTTAATAGGCTAGCGATAGTGTGTCGGGGGTAGGTCGACGGGCCAGTCAGATAAAAAACTGTAGGTCGGGTTTAGTCTCAGGGCCATTAGACCGTAGGCACCAAAGATAAATGGCTTTATGGAAAAACGTTGTTTGCGCATGCACTTGAGTAACAAGACCATCAAGAAGCCCAAGAAGGGTAGTGTTGTGTCCTAAGGGTTGCTGGACGACATGGTGGCGATAAAGGAAAGAGAATCTTCTATGTTTGAGTTTCTCATCGTACCAGTTAGTCATGGAGTTACTGTGTTTTGACTTTATGGAGTTGTTATGTTTGGACTCCATGGAGTTACTGTGTTTGTACTCCACAAAGCTACTGTGTTTGTGGCTTCCTAAAGCTATTGTGTTTGAGCTTCATGTGCACGAGACCGAGATAAGGTCTCTGTTCTTATACGAACACGGAGTTGATTTTGGATTTGAGGGTCAGATGTTGTGAACATCCACTCGGACCCAAGGTAGAAGTGGATGGGCTTCTATCTTGGTGGCCAATAAAGACGCTCCAAGCCACAAGTGGGAGTAGTGGACGTACTGCACTTGCGAATATGTGTACCCTTCTTGATGAAGGGCGTGTGTTGTTTGTTAAATAGGAAAAGGTTAAAAAAACCTTGTGAAGGATTTGAGAATCCTTAGAAAAAGAAATGGTAAATCCTTTGAGTAAGGTTTGGAAAAGAACATTTTTAAAGGAAATAGGGAGTTTGGCGCACTCCGATTAAAGCTATTTCATTTATAAAAACTCACTCCCAAGACTCATTCACTGATTTGTTGAACTCACCCCCCTCCTCCCCCCTCCCCACCCCCCCTACAAAAATGGTAAGTTTCACCCCAAAAATTCTAAAATTACTCAATTGGCCCTCTAACATTTTTATCATGCCCAATTGACCCTCAATTTTATGAAATTGTATTTCGGTCCCTCGAATTTTCAAAAATCCCCAATTTCCCCCAAATTTTCCCCCAATTCCAACTCTTTAACACAGTTGAATTTGATTTTATCAAATTAACCAATCAAACCCCTCTAATTATTAAAATTGAAGTTAAAATTGAGTTTCTCCATGTTCATACGATTCCATAGAACTTTGAATCGCGAGTTTTAACGTCGGAACGAGCTCAAACGGAGCTTTGCTGGAAAATATACTATAGAGAGAGAAAGCTTCGATTACTGATCGGTGAGGGCACGGCGGTCCAAGCTTTCGATCTGGGCAGATAGCTCTCATCATGAGGTTCATCCTAGAATCAAGAATCACATCAATTGATGTCGAATTGAGTTAGAATTTCATCATTGAATTTCTATCGGTTCTCTCTCTAACACCGGCCGAAAATTATAAAGGAATGCCAAATTGGCTTACCTTTCAGTCCTAGTTCGGCCAAGGGAGGGTTGAGAAAGTGTTGGGAGGGCTTGGTTTGGCCTGAGGAGGGCTCGAATTAGCCAATTTCAGCTTGGCTGAAATAGGGCAGCTTTGGTCCGCCCGAGTTGCTTCACTGTTCCATCATGCCGGCGCTTCTCCAGCGATTCTCGGATTGACTGGAGTTTGCTATTAGATAGTTCACTTCTCCCCAGTTCTAAAGAGTCTGATCTCTCCTTCTAAGGTTTAATAAAAATGTCCAAGTCGAAGCTCTGTTTCAAGCTTCACCGGGAAATGGAGCAGTAGAGAGAGAGAGAGAGAAGTGTTCGAGTGTGAGGAGAATTAATGGGGATGACCTCTTCACCAGGAAATGTAAAATCGTGTATTAAATGGGAGAGATTTATTACAAGTATTAATATTGCCATAAATTATTGGTATTAATTCTAATAATTTAATTTAGGTATTAAATTATTTGTGTTAATGCCGTGAATTCCACTAGACCGGTTCTTTGTATTCACGCGAGCTTGTCCCTGCTATGAACATCCCGGTTCATTATCTTTCAGCCTAATAGCCTTCATTCATTCCAAATGAATGAGAAAGTCAACTTTCATTTATTTGCAATTAGGTCCCTAAAGTTATTTCTCTTATACTTGAAGTCCCTAATTTCGAGTTTTCCCCAAATTGAGTCCTAAAACTTTTAAAATTTATCATAAGACCTCAATTTATTCCATTTCACAAAAGGGGGTTCAAATTTCTAAATTTTCAATTTGGTCCCCCAACTTTTCCAAAATTACCATTTTTCCATTCCATTACAAAAATGGTAAATTTTACCCCAAAAATTCTAAAATTTCTCAATTGGCCCTCTAACATTTTTATCATGCCCAATTGACCCTCAATTTTAGGAAATTGCATTTTGGTCCTTCGAATCTTCGAAAATCCCTAATTATCCCCCAATTCCAACTTCTTAACACATCCGAATTTGATTTCATCAAATTGACCGATCAAATGTTTCCAATTGTTGAAATTGAGTTTCTACATATTCATACGATTCTTTAGCCATGTGAATCGCAAGTTTTAACGCCGGGACGAGCTCAAATGGAGCTTCGTTGGAAAATGAACTATAGAGAGAAAAGCTTCTATTACTCACCAGTGAAGGCACGGTGGTCCGAGCTTTCAATCTGGGCAGATAGCTCTCGTACTGAGGTTCATCCTAGAATCAAGAATCACATCAATTGATGTCGAATTGAGTTAGAATTTCATCATTGAAATTCTGTTGGTTCTCTTTATAGCACCGACCGAAAATTGCAGAGAGTAGCCAAATTAGCTTACCTTTTAGTCCAAATTCGGCCATGGAAGGGCTGAGTAAGTGTTGGGATGGCTTGGTTTGGTCTGAGGAGGGCTCGAAATGGCCGATTTTAGTTTGGCCGAAATAGGGCAGCTTCGGTCGGTCAGAGCTACTTCACTATTCCATCATGACGGCGCTTCTCCAGCAATTCTCAGATTGACTAGAGTTTACTATCAGATAGTTGTCTTCTCCCCGATTCTAAAAAGACCGACCTCTCCTTCCGAGGTTAAGAAAAATGTTCAAGTCAAAGCTCTAGGTCGAGCTTCACCGGGAAATGGAGTAGTAGAGAGAGAGAGAAGTGTTCATGTGTGAGGAGAATGAATGGGGATGACCTCTTTATATAGGTGTAAAATCGTATATTAAATGGGAGAGATTTATTACTAGTATTAATATTGCCATAAATTATTGGTATTAATTCCAATAATTTAATTTTGGTATTAAATTATTTTTATTAATTCCAATAATTTAATTTAGGTGTTAATTACAATAATTAAATATATATTAATTTATGGTTATTTATGATAAGGCGTACTTAACTTTAGAGTTCTTATGGAATCTCATTCACCTGAACCAATTTGGTTTTTCTCTTTTAATTTATTTTAAATTTCTTTTCCAATGTTTAATGAATACTTTAGATCACCTGAAAGTTGTAAATTTCCAAATTGCTTGTTCCCAAATGATGGGTTTGCAAACTGGCTCGATTTTCTTACTTGGTTTGACCGGTTCTTTCCCAGTTTTCCTTAACTCAAAAGTGCAGGGTTTACATCACTCCTCTCAAGTGTGATGGTTAAAATACCATTTAATAGTGGGTTTTCATTTGTGAGTTGCTTGTCATCCCAACCGGGTATGATATTAAATCCCACTCACCTGATAGTGTAGTGAATTTCCTCCTAACCGGCTTGTTGCCTTCACGCGAATTTGTCTCAGTTGGCATTCCTGGTACTTCGTGTTCCGTCGAGGGTGCAACAGTCCAAGCTTTAGATTTGTGTAGATAGTTCTCATCTTGAGGTTCCTCCTTTTTGCTCTAATTCGGCCATATGTGGGTTGAGGAGGTGTTGGGAGAGGTTGGTTTGGCATGAGGAGGGCTCGAATTGGCCGATTTTAGCTCGGCCAAAATAGGACAGCTTCGGTCCACCAAAGCTGCTTCACTGTTCGATCATGCCGATGTTTCTCCACTGACCCTCTAAGCAAATGGAGACTTCATGCGTGTAGCTGACTTCTCCTCGAATCCAAAGAACCCGACCACGCCTTCTTTGGCTCAGAAAAATGCCCAAGTCGGTGCTCCAGCCATCTAATTGGTTCATTAATGGTGATCATTCATTGCCTGAAACTCTCTAGCTGGAGACTTTTCATCTTCATTGACGCTACTCGGTTTTCCTGTGAGTGAACAGTGCTGTCATCTGAAGGAAGAAGACGACACTGTTCCGAACTAGATAGGACCGGACCGTTCCGAATCGGGTTCAAAGCTTAAACCAATCGGTTCAAGCCTGATTCAACCAAGTTTTTCAAAATTAAAAATTTCTAAATTCATCTAAATTTATTTTCTATTCAATGGTGGCCTCAAATCTCAAATTTGAATTTTCTAAGCCACCTAGAAAAATGAATTTAGTATCTAGTTCAATAATGATTCAAACCGGTCTAAATCGGTTCAATCCAAATAAGATCTGGTTCACCACCTAAACCAGTTTGGTTTTCATCTCCAATTCATCCTAAAGTCCTTTTTCATGACTTTTTTTACTCTTTATGTCACTCGAGATCCATAAATTTCCTGGTTTTCCCTTTCTCTATCGATTCTGATTTATAAACTGACTTGGTTTTCTCTTTATAAATGACCGGTTTGGATCCGGTTCACCTAAACAGGTCTGGTTTTCTCTCTCAAATTGTCCTAAGGTCCTCTTCCAAGGTTTTTATGACCTCATTGGGTCACTTAGGAGTTCTAAATATCCCAAATTGCTCGTTTTCTTGATGACTACTTTTGTAAACCGATTTGGTTTTCTCACTCGTGTTGACTGGTTCTTTCCCCGGTTTCCTTGTCTTTAAGGGATGGGGTTTACATAAGGGCTATTGGACGGCATCATGGAGATAAGGGCAGTTCGCCGTGCCAGTCAGTCGAGAAGCTCGGAGTAGCTTTGTACGCATGAGATGGGTCCTAATGGCTGCTAGAAGACATGGTGGGGTCAGGAAGAGGTCTCTATCCTCGTATGAACACGGAGTGGTATTCGGGTTTGAGGGTCAGATGTCGAGAACATCCACTTAGACCTAGGGTAGAAATGGATGGACTTCTATCTTGGTGGCTGATAAAGACGCTCCGAGTCACAAGTGGGTGTAGTGGATGGGCTGCACCTGCGAATGTGTGTTCTCTTCTTGATGAAGGGCATGTGTTGGTCGCTAAACACACCTAATATGGAAATGGGAAAAAGGTTTTAAAAACTAGAACTTGAGAAAAGATTCTTCTTTAAGAAATGATAATCCTGACACACTTTAAACAAAGCTATTTCATGAAAACTCACTCCCAACAACCGCTCAATAAGTTGCACAACTCACCCCCTCCCTTTTTACCCCTTTCAGGTAACCGAGGAAAGACCCTTCCTAAATACCCTACTAATTTGGAACAAGATAGGTATATCTATTTTAAATTACTCAGTTTTGTATAACGTTACTACATGAAAGACAGGTGAAAGTATGCCTTACTCATCGCAGTTTAGAAAGGGGGAAACCCTTGATAACCCACAAGAGTGGCGGGTTGTTCACGGGGATCCGACCAAATCGGATTGAGACGTGACATAGTAGCTACTAACCCAATGAGTTTGTCTATCCGGCTTTGGCACTATAACCTGATCACACACAATTCACCAATTGTTTTTAGAGTTCTTGAGCACAAAAGCCTTATCTTGTCAATGGGCCTACGCTTGTGCCCATTGGCTTTGGGCCCACATTCACGATATTTCCAAAACATGGCATTTGGCCCACTTCTCTTTAAAAAATGTGGCATTGGGCCCATTGGGACATTATAATCCCCATACACAATATATTCCCCCAAAAATAATTTTTTTAGCTTGGTTCACACAGTAAAGGGGAAATATATTATCAAAATATTTTAATTAATAAAAGATAGAAGACTGTGAGTATTATTGCATCATCGGTCCAATTAGTACCGATGTCAGAAATCACACTCATCGTTATCAAAAGACATTTTCGTCTCGGAGTGATTCCCGAATCTTTGTGCTCCTCGCACATGATCATGTATGTTTTGCTCCCTTTGTACCTTCCGCTTAGAGTCCGACAATTGAAGAATCTTGGCCAATAATTAAGGATCGGAATTTCCCCCATACTCCAATTATGCATTCAGGGGCATTTTTGTAATTTTGGCATTTCAATTTGCAATCTATCTAAACACATACTTGACCACACCCATTCTTCTCCTACCTAATGCGCCCTTAGCTTGCATTTTGGTAATTTCATCCAAAATTCAAGGGTATCTATGTAATTATATTTGAAAATGGCACATTTGGAATTTTAATTCCAATGTCGAGTCCTCTAATAAAATTTTCATGTGTGCTCTCAGCTGATCTGCATTTTCTATACTGCTAGAAAATCCCCAACTCACTCACTCACCCTTTCTCTCAGCTGATCACATTGGGTTCTGTCATCCGTCGGTTGTCGTCCGTCAATGCTCCAACCGTGAGATAGTTTTCAACGGTATGATTTATTTATTTCCCTTTCGTTTCTTCGTGTAAGGGACCATCCGGTAGCTTCTTCACTAAGATTGTGAAGCTCCCTTGCATGTGGGTGTAATAGTGAACATGTGATTATGATGGCATTTCACATGAGTGAAGCAGTAATTCCCATCAATTAAATGGTCATGAAGGTAGCATCTGTAAACGACCATCTTTACTAGCAACAGAAATAAATATTTCTCTTAACCATCTAAATAGCATCACTAATAATTTCACTTCCTTGACAAGGCATGGGGTCAATGTGGGCACTGTTAAGATTTGCACCGAAAATGTTGATATTGCATAATAATCCTTGAAAGCATCATCAGTGCACTCTTTCACTGCTGCATTTATGACAGTAGGATAGTTGCTCAAAAATGCTTTTGCAAATTCGTACTTGAATGAAGGCTCTGCCAGCAACTTCCGTAGTAGTTCATTAAGCTTCTTTACTATCAAATCATCTAAGATCCTCTGAGTCCCCAACAAAATATCCAATAAGCCATTGCATGCGAACAAACCTAACTGAAATAAAATTGAGAAGACTCTGGCTGTGCTTATAAAATTTAAAAAATATATTGACCACAGTGAAAGTAAGCTCATTTGCAGCATTTGTCAAGTCATCAATTCTTGCTTTATGCTTTCCCTCACTATTAGATTTAGCAATTCTCAACAACTTATCCCTCCAACATGAAAGAAGAACATCTAGTATAGGTTGTGCAGACTTTGCAATCTCAAGTGGAAGGGCTTTATCTGCTCTGCACCTTCATGCTTAGAGTAGAAACCCTCACACTTCCAAGCAGTTACATCTCCACAATCCTAGCAGCCACCACCAGTTGTTCCCATTTTCAAAACAGGGAACACATATTGCACATGTACGATTGTGTTCACAGGTTCAGCATCGATATGCAATATCATTATTTCCCCCAAACAGTACATAGACATCATGCCCACTAACATTCATTTCAGGCAGGTAGTTAAAAACATTGGATGATTTATCTCTAAACATAAGCCATTACAGCCAAAGCATGCTTGTCTGCAACCGTTGCTTCAAGGTTAGTTTTCCAGCAGCTTTTCTAGACCCTCCACTATTTCGTCATATGAGGGAAAATTGCAAATGGCATCCTCAGTATCGATGACTCGTTATTTCTCATAAAATCAACAAGTCCATATTGGAATTTGTAAAGGCACTCCTTGGGAACTCTAATTTGAGAAGGCTGCCACAATCCGAACATTGAAGAGGCGGTACCAATCTTAGAGGGTGAATCAATGTCCATATTGTCCATCTCAGCAACCAAATGAGTTACCAGACGGAAACTGAGTAGCAAATAAGATGCCTAATTCGCAAGCCCTCGCTCGTGGATCACGTTAATCAAACTAACTGATCATCACAAACACAACTACATTGGGGCAATTCACCGCAGGTGTAGAATGAAGAATAATAAAAATTTTAGATAATCCCACGCGTAAGTAGTCACTACATCTAGCAATTCTCCTTGTTTATCGCTTTTACCACCCTTGGAAGTGTAGCGCCAAAGATCCCTAACCGAGTAAAATCTTTCACTTCTTCTCTCTTGATAATAAGCAACTTGCGTCCAGTGTACAACATTTTTTTCCTCGATTTTATTTTTATAAGGTACTTGTATATTTGTTTTTATAACTCATCTAGTTGGCCTCTATTTGGATTTTATTGTTTTGGGTTTGGCGACTTTAGCCCATTTCTTTAGATTGCAAATTACTCAATTTTTTTTTTGGATTTGTAATCTCATTTAACTCTTATGTAATATAAGAATTTATTTAGCATTTTATACAATTTAAACCCAACATTACCCTCATATATATATATATATATATAATTATTTCTTTATAATATATCTAATCTCACCTGTTCAATCCAACTTTTTAATCCAACCTTACACAACCACTTTTTCTGATCTCAAAATAATTTCACCATCATTTCAAATTTACTTCTTGATTCTTATACCTGATTTATATCCCCGATCGAAATTTTTGGGATTACTAAAACATGGTGTTATAACTAGTACAGGAATTGGTCAAATAGAAAGTCAATAATTTTTCATTGTATATCCCATGACATCATTTGCATGTCATTTGCATAATGGGTAGGGATAAAGGAGGAGAATGTTTTATAAATATTGTGGATAGTGATAAGGGGGAGATAGTATATACGATTATGGATAGTGATAAGGGGAGAAGAGAGTTATTCATAAGGATATAGATAAGGGGGACACTTATTGTCATGCCCCATCCCGGTTTGGTTGAATCCCCGTGATTAACCCGCCGCTCTCCTTGATTTAAGAGGGGTTTCCTCTTCTATTAATCAAGAGGAGTCAGGTGTAAATTCAAATCATGTTCCCTAGAATAACATAAATCAATCCAATGCAAGCTTAAAAGGAACTTTAAGCATACCTGACGAAGGATACATCTTTGCGCTCTCTTTTATTCTATATCATTACCCCTGAAAAGGAATAAAAGGGAGGGGTAAGTTCTACAACTCAGTGAGCAGGTGTTAGGAGTGAGTTTTTCGAGATAGTTTTTATTTATCTAAAACATGCCAAGGATATCATTTTCTTTAAAAAAAAAAGTTTTCTTAAAGTTAGGTTTTCAAAACTTTTTTCCATTACTATATTAGGTATGTTTTAGCTCTTTTAGCACATCCCCTTGCCTTAGGAGGTATTTAGCAAAAAACAATATACGCCCTTCATCAAGAATGGTACACACATTCACAGGGGCATCCCATCCAATGCACCCACTTGTGGATCAAAGCGTTTTTACCATCCACTTCTACCTTGGCTCTAAGTGGATGTTCTCGACATCTAACTCATAGACCTAAATGCTAGTACGTGTTCGTATGAGGACAAAGACCTCGTCCCAATTCCACCCCAGTCTCATGCGCAAGAAGCTACTCTAAGCTTCAAGATTGACTAGAAAGATGAACTGCCATTATCTCTACCATGTCGTCTAGTAGCCCTTAGAACCCATCACTACCCCCCTAGGGCACTTTAATGGTCTCGTACCACAAGTGCATGCACAAACAACAATTTTTCACATATAGCCATTATCTTTGGTGCCAATGGTCCAATGGCCCCGACACTCAACCCGACCTGCAACTATTTGTCTAGGTCAGTCTATCAAACTAGCTCTGACGCACTGCCACCAATCCATCAAGCACTATCGGTCCTGACTCGGTACCATGGAGAAATCACACAACCAATTTTATTAGAAATTTTCATTGCTTTCTTTGATCAAGTTTGTTTATGAGCTCCTACTTGTGCCCACAAGCCTTGGGCCCACTGCATGTGTTTTTCCAAAACTAGACATCTAGCCTCATGGGTTTAAAAATTGAGGTCTCGGGCCTATATAAGATGTTCTAGCTCCCATCAAAAAGGTCTCCCAGATATTTTAAGCATTGACACACAGTCAGGAGAGAACACTGTAACAAAAATTTTATTTTTAACTTCATCACACCAACCGGGTGTGATTATGGTAAGTGGGTTTCTCCTTTCCTCATGAAAACTCATCATACAAATCAGGTATGATTATCTCTACTTACAACTAGTAAATATGTTTTATTAGTTAAAGATAGTACTTCTCATCCCAACTAGGTATGAAGTTAGATAATCCCACTCACACAATGATCATGACGTGTTAGTCCTCAGTTGGTTTTCCACTTCCACACTAGCTTTTTCCTTGCTGGCGTTCCAGTCTCTCGTGTTTTGTTAGAGGTGCGGCGGTCCGACCTCATGATCTAGAGAGGTAGCTCTTGTCCCGGGGTTCCTTCTAAGATCAAGAATTGGGACAATTGTTGTCAAGATCAATGGGAATTTGATCATTGAAATTTATTACCTTCTCTCTCTAGAACTAAATTGTATCGACAGAGGAGGGCCGAATTGGCTTACCTTTCAGCTTTGTTGAGGTCGTGTGAGGGTCATGGGGGTGTCAAGGAGGCTTAGTTTGGGCGGAGGAGGGCTGAATTTGGCCATATTCAGCTCGGCCAAAATAGGGCATCTTTTGTCCTCTGTAGTTGCTTCACTGTTTGATTCCTCTAGTGCTTCTCTGGTGGCCCTCAGGTTGAAAGAAGGATGTTATCGGGTAGCTGACTTCCCCCCAGAGTCTATAGGACCCGACCTTGCTTTCTATCAAATGGTGGCTTCAATTTCCCAATTTGAATACTTTAAGCCACCATGAAAAATGAATTTCGAAATCGGTTCAAGTATGGTTCAAACAGGTTCAAGTTCAGTTCATCCTGAACCGGTCTGGTTTTCTCTTCCCACTTGTCCCAAGGTTCTTTTCCATGATTTCTATGACTCTTTGAGTCATTCAAGATTTGTCAATTTCCCATTTTATCCTTTCTTTATCGGTTATAGTTCGTGAATCGGTTCAGTTTTCTCTTCTAAAATGACCAGTTTTTTTTTTTGGTTTTCTTATCTTTAAAGGACGATGTTTACAACTCTCCCCTCCTTTTAAGAGTTTTGTCCCCAAAATTAAGTCAACAATCCTTTACCCCGGGAATGACTTACCTTGATGTCCTATTGGGATTTGCTCAGCATGTTATCACTTTGTTTATTTCCTTCACTTGGTCCTTTAGCCACATACTTAATAAATCTTTCTCCCTTTATATCTTCCACTCACTCCACGGAGTGTATCACGATCAGTCATGTCCAAACTACCCATCCCAAGGTACCTCCTTAGGTCTACTTCATATCTACTTAGGGTAAGACTCTTCTTCTTAAGGGTTCTTATTCATGTCATTTGGGTTGGACGTTCCATAAATATCTGATCATCCTCATTTCCACTCATTCCCCTGGTTGTTGATGCTATTAGTTTAGCATCCTTTAGGACTTTTTGTCATTAACCCCATGGGTTTTGATATAATTTCTTCCTTATCTTAATTTGGTCTTTCCTCCATTTTTGGTTTACTACAACTCTTATTCCATTTCTTAAGTTTGACTAACATACTTGATTTTACTTAGGTCACCTTTCCTTAGGACTGTTGGAACTACATGTCCTTTACAGCATGGCATGTTCTAGAAATTTCTTTGTCCATTATAGTTCCAGAATGTGTGTCCTTGATAACGGTTCATGTCTTTCCATCCATTTAGGAGTCGTATGGCTTCATTCCTTCCTATTACCTGGTAGTATTTTTCAACTACCTTCGATGTTGTCCAATTATCCTTTAAATTTTGACATCAGGATCATGTTGGTTTCTCCTTATTTACTCATCCTTCTACTAACTTTTTCTATAGGTTTTCCCCCGGTTCCAATCATCGAATTTCCCAATAGCTTACTCATACATTATGATCTTTTCTCACTTATGTCCTTTCTCATTTACGATGGCATCTTTTACTCGAGAGTTTTCCTTTCTTCCATCCATTCTTGCTTGCTTGTGACCATTACACCATTACTTATTCTGAGTTGACTCTTTTTTGTCTACGTATTGCTTCCTTGCTTGGGGAGGTCACCTTTTTATGGTTTTCATTCTCTACTATGTCCTTCAAGGTAGAGACTTCTGTTTTAGGGCTATGCCTTTACCATTCCCCAAAGGTTCCTTCCCTTTACCTCCTTACACTCTTCTCTATTTTGGGGTGTTTGCCCGCTTTTAATCTTTCATCGTCTTGAAGTTTCCATTTCTTCCCTTGTTCCTTATTTGAGTAACTTTCAATTATCGGTCTTATTTCACGTACTCCACCCTATGCCTAGCCATCCACTCGGTAGGCTTCATTAAGTGAACACAGACCACGACCAGTCTTGATGTCAGTGGTCATTTCCTTTAACCAATCCTTAATTGGAGGGCTTACTTCTCCAAGGTTTCTTAGATGTGCTTTCCTCTATTTCTTTATTATGGGTAGTCCACCCCTCTCTTACTTGTATGGTATCTTTTAATGATATCTTCCCACATACCCATTCCTTGGGTTTAACTTACTCTTTAAGTTTTGGGTATGCTTCCCTTGTTATTGGTCCTTTATCCCAACTTGCATTCCCTTTGCGATTTTACCTTCTATTCCACTTTAACTGGGTTCTTTTCTCCTTGTTGAGGTATGTATACTTTCTTGGTAGGCTCCCTCCTCTTTTCCCAAATTTCCTCTTTTCTTTTCTTCTTCTTGGGTATCTACCTTTAGGTTAACCTTATGACATTCTTTGATGTCATCCTCTCCTACTTACCCTCACTTTGGGGAATCTTGCGGCACGTCATTTGTACCCTATCATTATTTTGGCTTGCATCCCAGTACCAATCTTATCTCTTTTTTGGAGGCATTCATATCCTCCTTGTTTCAATGTCCCTTGATCGCCTTGCTAGAGGCTTACTTGATTCTTCTCATGGTTTGAGTTTGGTCATTTACCCATTTTCGATCATTTATTCTTTAAGGATTTCATTAATCCTTCTTTCCGACATTGGACTTATTCACTTCTCCCTTCTTTGTCAGGGTTTAAATCCATGTTTCTCCCAAGGGTCAATTCATTAACTTCCTCGTCCCTACTATTTTCTTGTCCAACTATATGGGGCAGTTATCTCTAGGATTCACTCATCCTTGATGTCCAACCTATCGCCCTTTATATGGTGTAATCGATATTGTTTCTTGATCCTTCGTAGGGCATCTTTTATTCCCCTTGATCATTCCATTGTTACCAGTTGCTTCCTATTTGGCCACTCTTCTTTTTCCAAAGCAAGTCACACTTGCCATTTCGAGATATCCTTAACCACTTATGCTCCTTTTTGAGGTTCCCTTATTTCGGGTTATGCATCTTATGATCCACTTGTCTATGCCTTAGCTTGGAAATTTCCCTTTTTTATTCCTTATTCTCCCTTCGAGGAGTTCTTGCTTATGGGTTGGTTCCTTGCACTCCACATTATGTCCAGTCACCCATCGATGGTCCCTTCAAGAGCCCTTAATCGTATGCATCCTTACAGAGTTCCCTTTCCTAGCACGTTTCTTCTTCTCTTCACTCTTACCATGTCATACCCTAGAATTACCGGAGGGCATTTTCTGTGTTTGCCCTTTCTAAGGGGTTTTAGGATGCACTTCTCTTGTACCTTACCTCTATTCTTTGTTGTCTTTCATTCAAATTATTCTTCTTAGAGGCAACTCAATTCCACTTTGTTTCTTAACTCTTGTACGACGGCTTGCTCAATCTCTTATGGTCCTCATGTTTTCTTTCTAATATTAGTCCTCTCACTCCTCCTACATCTCTTGATGCCACCTTCTCCTTTTTCCTCATCTTTATCCTATTCTTTAACCTCGGATAAGTATGTTTTCCATCTACTCGGCCCCTTATGAGCACACCCTTTTCTTACCCAATTTTAAGTGGTTCCTTTTTCTCCTGCTTAGGGTATGTCTTTTCTGATGATTTCCCTCCTAGGTAAGCTGTAAACCCTGCACATTTGAGTTAAGGAAAACCGGGAAAAGAAGCAGTAAAATCGAATAAGAAAACCAAACCGGTTTACATTTGGGAATAAGCAATATGAAAATTTACAACTTTCGGTTGATCCAAAGGATTTATTAAACATTGGAAAAGAAACGTAAGACAAACTACAAAACAAAAACCAAATTGGTTCAATTGAACTAGATTCCATAAAAACTTCAAAGTTAAGTGTCCTTACCTGAGAGTAGTGTAAGGATGGGTGACCTCTTGGGAAGTATGGTTTTTTGTAATTCGAAATTTCGGTCAAAAATTTTTATGCGAACGTATGGCTTATCATAAATAGCCATCAATTAATATATATTTAATTATTGGAATTAATACCAATAATTTATGGCAATATTAATACTAGTAATAAATCTCGCCCATTTAATACACGGGTTTTACAACTATATAAAGAGGTCATCCCCATTTCATTCTCCTCACACCTGAACACTTCTCTCTATCTCTACTGCTCCGATTCCTGGTAAAGCTCGAACTAGAGCTTCGACTTGAACAAAGGTCGAGCTCTTTAGAACCGGGGAGAAGACAGCTATCTGATAGCAAACTCCAGTCAATCCGAGAATCGTTGGAGAAGCACCGACATGATGGAATAGTGAAGCAACTCCGGCGGACCGAAGCTGCCCTATTTCGGCCAAGCTAAAATCGGCTATTTCAAGCCCTCCTCACACCAAACCAAGCCCTCCCAACACTTCCTCAGCCTTTCCACGGCCGAATTAGGACCGAAATGTAAGCCAATTCGGCTCCCCTTTATAATTTTCGATCAGTGCTAGAGAGAGAGTCGACCGAATTTCAATGACGAAATTCTAATCCAATTCTACATCAATTGATACAATACTTGATTTTAGGATGAACCTCAGGACGAGACCTATCTGCCCAGATCGAAAGCTCGAACTGTCGTGCCTTCACTGGTGAGTAATCGAAGCTTTCTCTCTCTACAGTCTGTTTTCTAGCAAAGCTCCGTTTGAGCTCGTTCCGACGTTAAAATCTGCGATTCAAAGTTTCTTAGAATCATATGAACATACAGAAACTCAATTTCAACTCCAATTTCAATAATTAGAAGTGTTTGATTGGTTAATTTGATGAAATCAAATTCGGTAGTGTTGAAGAGTTGAAATTGGGGGAAATTTTGGGGATTTTTGAAATTCAAAGGGGCCAAAATACAATTTTATGAAATTAAGGGTCAATTGGGCATGAAAATAATGTTGGAGGACCAATTGAGGAATTTTGGAAATTTTGGGGAAAAACTTGCCATTTTTGTGAAAGAAGGGCAAAATGGTAATTTTGGAAAAATTGGGGAACCAAATTGGAAATTTGGAAAATTAAACCCCTTTTTGGTGAAATTGAATAAATTGAGGTCCCACGATAAATTTTAAAAGTTACGGTACTCAATTTGAGGAAAAACTGACATTAGGGACTTAAAGTTAAAGAGAAATAACTTTAGGGACCTAATTACAAATAACTAAAAGTTTGACTTTTCTCATTCATTAATGAATGAAGGCTGTTATGCCGAGTAATAATGAACAAGGTTGTTCATATCATGTAGTAATGTTAAATATCGGGAACGCCAGCAAGGACAAGCTCGCGTGAATACAAAGAACCAGTCTAGTGGAATTCACGGCATTAACGGGTGAGTGGGTTATTCACATCATACCCGGTTGGGATGATGAGCACAGTTTAAAGTTAAAAATCACTTACCGGTTGTGAGTGGGTTTACTAACATCATACCCGGTTGGGATGATGAGCATACCTTATAATTTAAAAACTACTTACCGGTTGTGAGTGGGTTTACTAACATCATACCCGGTTGGGGATGATAAGTGTCTCGATATAAAAACCCACTGTTTAGTGGTATTTTAATCATCACTACTTAGAGAAAGTGATGTAAAAGTTATGCGAAAAAACTACTTACGGGTTGTAAGTAGATCATAACCGGTTGGTATGATGAGACTTCCTCGAAGGAAGTTGAAAACCCGTTCATCGGTTATGAACGGAGATGTCCTTATACCGGTCGGTATGATGGACAGTAAAAACCTATTTTTGTCGGAAGTGCTCTCCCCTGACTGTGTGCCAATGCTTAAACAATTTGGGAGACCTTCTCGACGGGAGCTCGAATAGCTCTAATAGGCCTGGGGCCTCGATTTTTAGAACTTGGAGGCTAAATGCCCGATTTTGAAAAACTACTTACGGGTTGTAAGTAGATCATACCCGGTTGGTATGATGAGACTTCCTCGAAGGAAGTTGAAAACCCGTTCATCGGTTATGAACGGAGATGTCCTTATACCGGTCGGTATGATGGACAGTAAAAACCTATTTTTGTCGGAAGTGCTCTCCCCTAACTGTGTGCCAATGCTTAAACAATTTGGGAGACCTTCTCGACGGGAGCTCGAATAGCTCTAATAGGCCTAGGGCCTCGATTTTTGGAACTTGGAGGCTAAATGCCCGATTTTGAAAATCTCGTACAGTGGGCCCAAGGCCAGTTGGCACGAGCAGGAGCTCATAATTGAACATGATATATGTGCCATAAAACTTAATAAGTGAATTGTTTGGCCATGGTACCAAGATAGGACCGACATGCTCAGTCAACTAGCGGCAGTGCGACATGACAGGTCGACGGACTAGTCAAGACAAACAGCTGCGGGTTGAGTTGAGAGTCGGGGCCGTTGGACTAGTGGCACCACAGATTACATGGCAATATAAGAAAACATTGTTTGTGCATGCACTGTGAGTACGAGATCATCAAGATGCCCATGAGGGGTAGTGATGCGTCCTAAGGGCACTGGACGACCTGGTGGCTATAAGGGCAGTTCGTCGTTCCAGGTGTCTGTGCGAAATCTGGAGTAGCACGAAGCGCATGAGACTGGGGTGGGGACAGGATGAGGTCTCTGTCCTCATACGGACATGAAGAAGTGATTTCGGGATTGTGGGTAGGATGTCACGTACATCCACTCATTCCCAGGGTAGAAGTGGTCGTACTTCTATCCGGGTGGCATGAAAAGTCGCTCCGAAGCCACTAGCGGGTTCAGTAGTGATACTGACTTGCGAATGTGTGTAACCTTCATGATAAAGGATGTGTGTTGGGTGATGACACACCGTGGTAACTAAGAAATAGTGGAAAAATCCAAATTTTTTTTTATGATGGAATTTTTTAAAACAAAAGAGTTTGGCACACTCCATATAAATATTTTTCTTAAAAGTCAAAAGCTTTTAAAAACCCATTCACTGAGTAGTCGTACTCACCCCCTCCCTTATATCCCTTTCAGGAAATCCCGAAAAGCCTCCCCTTAAAGACCGTCAATTAAGATGCTTGTAAGACAGGTATGTAAAGTTTTAAATTTCATACAGTTTTGATTATGCTATTCCAGGAAAAAGGTGCAAGTTAAAGGACGCCTTACTCTTTACAGTTTACGATAAGGGGAAACCCTTTAATAAACCGGGAGAGTGGTGGATTGATCACGGGGATCCGACCAAACCGGGTCGGGGCGTGACATAAGCTCTTTGTTCTTTCTTGGAATCCTCCTTCCTAGTTTTTGACTTATTGCCTTGGTATTTTGAGAGTTCCTAGTTCATGTGGGGAACTATTTGGGTTGGCTCTCTTTTTGTCCATCCCCTTACCTCAAGAGGCATTTAGCAAACAAACACATGCCCTTCATAAGGAAAGGTACACACATTCGCAAGTGCAGCCCATCTAGTGCACCCACCTGTGGATCGGAGCGTATTTACCATCCACCAAGATAGAAGCCCACCTACTTCTACCCTAGTTCTGAGTGGATGTTCTCGACATCCGACCCCTAGACACAAATGCCACTCCGTGTCCGTATGAGGACAGAGACCTCATCCCGACCCCACCCGAGTCTCATGCGCAAGAAGCCACTCCGAGTTTCAAGACTGAATGGCACGATGAATTGCCATTATCTCCACCATGTCATCTAGTAGCCCTTAGAACCCATCACTAGCCCCTAGGGTGTCTTGATGGTCTCATACCACAAGTGCATGCACAAACAAAAGCTTTTCACATATAGCCATTATCTTTGGTGCTAACGGTCCAACGGCTCCAACGCTTAACTCGACTTATAGCGGTTTGTCTAGGCCGGTCCGTGACCTAGCCCTGACGCACTGTCGCTAGTCCATTGAGCATTTTCGGTCCTAACTCGGTACCATGGTGAAATCACACAACCAATTTCATTAGAAATTTTCATGGCTTTCTTTAATCAAGTTTGTTTATGACCTCTTGCTCGTGCCCATTGACATTGGGCCCACTGTACGTGTTTTTTCAAAACTAGACATCTAGCCTCATGAGTTCAAACATTGAGGCCTCTAGCCTATCTAAGCTATTCTAGCTCCCATCAAAAAGGTCTTCCAAATATTTTAAGCATTAACACACAGTTAGGGGAGAACACTTTTGACAAAAATTTTATTTTTAACTTCATCACACCAACCGGTTGTGATGATATCTCCACTTACAAGCAGTAAGCGGGTTTCTCCTTTCCTAAGGGAAACTCATCATACAAATCGGGTGTGATTTTCTCTACTTACAACTAGTAAGTAGGTTTTATCAGTTAAAGATAGTACTCCTCATCCCAACCAAGTATAAAGTTAGATAATTCCACTCACACGATGATCGTGATGTGTTCGTCCCTAGTTGGTTTTCCACTTCCACGCTAGCTTTTTCCTTGCTAGCGTTTTGGTCTCTCGTATCATGTTAGAGGTGCGGCGGTCCAAGCTCATGATCTAGGGAGGTAGCTCTCATCCTGATATTTCTTCTATGATCAAGAATTGGGACAATTGCTGTCAAGATCAACGGGAATTTGATCAATGAAATTTGTTACTTTCTCTCTCTAGAACTAAATTGTACCGATAGAGTAGGGCTAAATTGGCTTACCTTTCAGTTCTGTTGAGGTCGTGTGAGGGTCATAGGGGTGTCAGGGAGGCTTGGTTTGGCTGGAGGAGGGCTGAATTTGGTCGTATTCAGCTCGACCAAAATAGGGCAGCTTTGGTCCTCTGGAGCTACTTCACTGTTTGATTTTGCTGACGCTTCTTCGATGGTCCTCGGGGCAAAAAGAGGTTGTTGTCAGGTAGTTGACTTCCCCAAGAGAGTCTATAGGACTCAACCTTGCTTTCTGATGCTGAGAAAAAGGCCTAATTTAGAACTTTGGTTCGAGCTTCACCGAAAAATTGAGCAGTTGAGAGAGAATGGCAACTTGAACTGTGTGGAGGATGAATGGAGAGGAGCTATTTATATAGGGAGCTCGGGGACCCTCCACCCGACCACTTTCCATTTTGGTCGAGCTTATCCTCGCCTGAAAATGGCCTAATCGGAGCCCTTATACCTTCGCCAGAGAAGGAAGTTTTCTATATTTATGAATAGTGATGTCATCCTGAAGAAGAAGATGACACTATTCTAAACTAGACTGGGTCGGTCTAACTGGTTTAATGGAAAAAATTGGCCAATTCATACATGATTCGACCAGTTTTCTCAAAATTAAAAATATCTAAGTTAATCTAAATTCATTTTATATCAAATGGTGGCTTCAATTTCCCAATTTGAATATTTTAAGCTACCAAAAAAAATAAATTTAGAAATCAGTTCAAGTATGGTTCAAACCGTTCAATCTGGTTCAAATTCGGTTCACCCTGAACTGGTCTGGTTTTCTCTTCCCACTTATCCCAAGGTTCTTTTCCATGATTTCTATGACTCTTTGAGTCATTCGAGATTTGTCAATTTCCCATTTTACCCTTACTTTATCGGTTATGGTTCATAAACAGGTTCGGTTTTCTCTTCTAAAATGACCGATTCTTTTTCCTAATTTTCTTATCTTTAAAGGACGGGGTTTACACTTATGATAATGGTACATTTCATCATTGAGTTGTGTATTGATGAATACATGTATGAACCTTACCTCTTAAGAGTATTCGGTTATAACACATGTGACCAGTAAGTATAGAGAAATCCTCTATGGATGAGTTAATGAATTTCTATGTGAGTCACACCTTGTATTGAGAATTCTTTTTAGACATGATATCTGATGAAAATTAAAAGGATAATGAGTATACGTCGAGGAATGCCACTTGGTTCGTAGGTATGGAAAGAGAATTTCTAACCAGCGTTGTTTCGATTTAGAGATGATGCTGGCATGTAGAATATTATGTTGATGGTGGTATCAAGGATAAATCACTATAGATAACTTTGAAAATAGTCGGCAATGGGGATTGTTGAATTTAAAAATAGTCTCAAAAATGGAAAATACAACTTATGAACTTTGCATTATCCATTTTGAGTAGATACTTCATCAAGGTGATGAACGGGGATGAACACGTCCTAATTACAATAATGAGTGAGATTACCGATTTCGTATCCAATTGGATCGTTGTTATCAATAATTACCAATTTATTAAAAGTTCCTAGTATGAATGTTTTGGAAAATTTTTTGTGAAAATCCATATAAAATATTATACTAAAAATTGTTATCAAAAGATGTGAAATATCCTGACTGATTTGAGAAGCGGGACATGACCCAACAACTTTGGAAAAATACGAGTGTGAACCCGATGGTTTTATAATGCGTGAAGCCTGACCCTTAAAATAAGTTAGGAGTGAAGGATATAATTCCCATCATTCAAGATATGTAAGGGCTAATGCTCGATATGTACAAAAGGGTCAAAAACCCTGTATTGATAAGCTATTTTCACGTCACTTTTAGAAATGAGCTGTGAGCATGTATTTTGAAATAAGGGCAATGACCCGATATTTTAGAAGGAAATAATCCTTGTGTGATGATTTGTGACTTATATAGTTAACTTGATAATAATATCAATAGTGAGGATGTCTTGTTAGCAAGTCATCCTTAATATACAATTGCTTGTACGATTGCTAGTTGATTTGGATGAAAGTTTTAGTTCAATGTTTCAAATTTGGTTCCCGTTATAAATATGAAAGATTTTGCAAAGGGAATACCCTTTTAAAATATTGAGAGTGCATGTCACATTGATGATAGTTCTCGTCTATCGTACTTAATTAGTTCTTGTTATAAATATAAAAGATTATGTTAAGGGAATACCTTGAAATAATATTAAGTGTGAATCGATAGATGTCACTTAATTAAGTTGAGTTTAACAACACGTGTTTCAAGGTAGCTACTTAATTCCCAGAATTTTGGTTGTAGACCATATTTCAATTTAAAAAGTCATATACAAAAGTTTAAATTGTGAGTAGATTTAGTTAGATTATAATAATATGAGTTTTTTGGTAGGTTGGTTCTACTGTAGTAAAATACTCAGTATCATAACGCTAAAAGAATGTGAGAATTATATGATCGTCTCACCCATGAATTGGGTTGCGGTATGATAGGATAAATAGTAGTATTGCAACCGAATAAAAATTCCCTAATAAGACATAATTCTAGTATACATAAATTATAGGCTAAAAGAACGAACATTAAAGTAAAATTAACAAATTTAATTTAGGCAATTATATAATTTTTTTTGTATATATGGCCAAAAACAATAGACAGTACCACAATAATCTAGTGAGAGGTTAAAGTGGTACTGAAATAATAGCTATTGGAGATATTTGCGTATAAGGGAAGATTTACTTGGGGAATGAGTTATTAACCTCTAGAGGATTGGTGTGAGTTATTTTATTTTAGAACAGGAGATGGTTAGTTAACAATACCATATTTTCCCCATGTGTGAGAAAATATCCTTAATGAGACTAGTTTGTTAGTATGGAAAAGGAAATTCCAACCAATAACCCATTTTTAGATAGTTTTGGGCATGTTGCTAGCATTAAAAATATTTTAAATTGAAAGTGTTACGACTTTAAAATAAATTTATTCATAAAGTTAAGAATGAATGATGAATGTTTATGGTGAAACTAAAGTGATTTAAACCATTACCATTATATCATATTTTAGTAAAAATTTAGGTTTAGTACATGATAGGTGAAATTTCACACTCAATAAGCTATAAGCTTAATGGCTCTTCATAATACTATTTTAGGAGAAAATGGTAATGGGAAGATATCTTGATCAATAAGCTATAAGTCTAATCACTCTTCATAATACCATTTTAGAAGAAAATAGTAATGGGAAGATATCTTAAAACTAGACTAAGATACTAGTACTAGCTGCATGTTCAAGTCAGAATATTGCTTATCAATTATTCTTATGAGACTTGAAAATATTTACATTCTTTTCATAAAAGTGTATATTTTGTGTAAAAATTGTAATATTTATTTAATATTCTAATAATGTATCTTGTTGGTAGTATAGTAGTGACTAAAAACAAATTTTAAATTAGATCAGAATTTAAAATCCAATTTATGTTACAAATTGAACCTGTATAACATTCCAAATGACATCCTAATTTAGATTTCAAGTTACACCTAAATCAGATTTTAAATCATACCATATTTCAATCCAAAAATGAACCCAATTGGATATCAAATAAAACTATAATCATTAATCATATTTAATTTGGACTCATTTTAAAATTTGACACCGGTCCTAAATTAAGCCTAAATCAAATCCCAAATCGAACAATAAATGTATCTCAAATGGGATTTCAATCAAACACGTATTTAGGACTCATGGTCGCGAATTGCAGTTGCATGGATCCTTGAGAAACACAGTAGAAATGCAAACACAGGGGAGGTGTTAGGTTTTTTTAATCCAATCCAACGCGTCAAAGTGAAAGCAAAAAACGACCTCGTTTAACTTCGACACCCGGCATTTTATCTCCTCCCTAAATTAAGTCTTGCAAAAAAGTCATCTAAAGCCTGCTGTGCGCGACTTGAAGCGCATCCTCAATCTATAAATAGTTTATATAATTGAATTATTATTATTATTATTATTAGAAAATAAGATTATATTAATTGTATAATAATATTTATATATAAACATAGAATAATAATAATAACATATATATTATCATACATATGACACAAATAAATTATTTTTATAATTATATAACCATGTTCTATAAATGTTAATTATATAAAAGCAACAAAAAAATCTATGTATATGATAAATTATAATATATATTAAATATATTTTTATCAATCATATTTTATCTTATAATCATATTATAAAACAAAAATAAATAATTATTACTAACACAAAATACATTAATATTAATTGTATAATAATATATAATATATAATATTAACATAAAAATCATGTATATTTAATAAAATATATTTTATATGCAAAATATATATTTTATGTATAATATTTTATTATATAATTATATTAGATAATTCTATAAAGTATTTTTAATACATAAATTTATTTAAAATATATAGGAATATAAATAAAATAATTAAAGAATAAAATAAATATATAAAAATGTATTAGATAAATTTTAATTAAAATATTATAATCCTTCCAAGACTCTCAAAAATTGGAAAGGATTGTGTTTTCAAGTGGAGAAGTTTGAAGGACAACCCTCCAAAAAAATTTTACAAGTGGGGATTCTTGAATATCTAGACAAGGTGTCAAACCATCTCAACTAATCAATTTTGGTACAAATCAAGATTTCAACACTAGATATGGTAACAAAGTCATGAATACATGGAACATCCTAATCTTGCATCAGTATGCTAAGTCACAGGAACACAATAGAACTTATTTCCATATCAGCCATCATATAGTAGGAACACAGAAACAACAACAAATTTCACACATCAAACTAGAAAAGGGAAAACATTATTCTTTCATCAACTTATCATCTATCTACTCCCTTTTAACAACAATGTCCTCCTTATAACTTATAAAGGCTCTCCAGCATGTGAGATTGGAACAAGAATCCATAATCATTCATTTGAATAAAGTTTCACCATAAAAGGACAGACACCAACTTCTTTAATCCAACCTTCCAAAAGATTAAAAAAAAAAAACACTGAGGACTTAAGGTTTTGAAGCAACTTAGCCTAAATTACGCAAAATGCTAAGGAATCCATTCATCAAGGGACAAAAGGTAGCAACTTCTGTGTCCTTTACCCATTGTTTCTTCTATTTACCATGTCCTTGTACCTTGCAATGGACTCCAGCCTCTGTAGCCGCAGCTGCTGCTTGAATCTGTTGATGAAATCATCTGCCTTTGCATCTACCTCCCCTTCCCCTTCTTCCTCCTCATCGCTCACCTTTGTCTTATATTCCCTGGTGGTGACAGGTAGTAACTTCTCCACAATGTCATCCTCCTCAAAATGCGCAAATGCAGACTTTGCACTAGCAGACTTCTTAATCTTCTTGGATAGTTTTATGGGCACCTCCCCTGATGCTGGTTTTGTGTGGGATTTGGACTTCCCAACCTGTAATAAAAGAAAAAGGGGGAAAAAAGAAAGAAAATTAGATAAATGGGTATTAACAATTACCTTAAGAAACATATGCGAACTCGGAAATTTCTCCTATGTAACATTGCATCCCACAAGGGATGGTATAAATTTCCAATTTTTGAAACACTGAACTACTCATTTTCTCATATCAGGGATAGGAAAAATGACAGAAATTAGAACAGACAGAAACAGTCACCCGATTGTCCTTCAACTGACTGTAAATCTCGTCCAGGGTACTCTGCTCCTCAGATCGGTTTGGCTCCTCAAACTCTTCGACTTCCTCTTGCTCTTCTCTTCCATCTGCTGCTACAAGCTCTTCTTCCCCAGCCTCTTCTTCCTCAAGGACTTCTCCAAAGCTTAAGCGGACCCCCCTCTCCTGGGGCTTCTGAAAGAGGTTGTTGATGTCAGTGGTAGAAGTGGAAGGAACCGTAGTATCAGGGGTCGCGACTGTGTGCAGCACATTCGAAGAAGATCTAGCAAAGGAAGACTCGATTTTTTCTTCGTTGCCATTATCGTGCTCCTTTTCTTGCAGGGGAGCAGAGCCGTAGCTGTGGGCGGTGTAATGGGTCACCGTAGGAGAAGATCTGTGGGGGTAGAAGCTGAAGGACTTGAGCCTCTGCAGGACTGACGGAGATCTCTCTAGATTCCGGTGGATTTCATGAACCTGTTCTGGGTTCTCCTGCTCATGGTAACTGGGTTTGCTGAAGCTCGAAGAGAAGACAATGACAGCAATCATGAGGTTGAGAAAGACGAAGAGGACAGTGGGCGTGAACCAGCTGTTCACAGTCGCCCATATTGAAGGTACTGAGCTCAACGAGTTTAGAAGCATTTCTTTCCCCTATTTTCGTCTGACGAGATAGAAGAAGAAAGAAGAGGAGAGAGGGACGATAACAGCTGAGGAATGGGATGAGATCGTGGATGGTGGAAACACAGCTTATGCCATTCTAACATTTCTCCTTTTTTTTTTTTGTTATTTGATCGATTAAAGTATACTCATCATATATTTTTTGTCAAAATTTGTTGTAGGTAAAGTTAATTTACTATATCTTGAATACATTACCATGGATAATATTATTTTTTTGCAAATTTATCAACTTCCTTAATCTCAAATGCCTCACTTCACCCTTCTCCTCATTAGGTTTGATATTATTCAACTCACTTTTTGATCTAAATCAACCTCTGCAAGTATTTATTTTACTCGTGTGGTCCAGTTTACTTATGTGTGGTTAGTTACTTAACCACCCTGTACCATTCTCTTAGAGTTTGATGATTTAAAGTTTAGAAGGTAATTTTTTATAACAATTTATTCCTTTTTTAGTACCACATAAATGACAATAATACAAATATCCATGACAGAGTATTATATATATCCCACATAAATGACAATAATACAAATATTGATGACAGACCAAAATTGAAAAAATGCTTTAATGTTGGGCATTTTTCAATTATCAACATGAGTGCGTTTTATGTTTTCCATTTTTTGTTATTTCTTTTTTTTTAATTTTACATTTTAATATTAAAAATGATGATGGACTAAATATAAATCAAAAGGAAAATGTTGAATATTTTAAATAAAAATCATAAAAATTAAATGGTAAAATACGTATTTATCTAATATTAAATGTTTTTATAATAAATACTAAAGGTATTGTGTGGGTCCTATTATACATTTTTTTAATTTTTTATGTTAAATTATAAATATATCAAATGGAATAAATAATTAGTATTATCTTGAAATAAGATTTGAACATATTAAATGTTACTTAACCACCTTGTACCATTCTCTTAGAAATAGATTTTGTGCATGTGTGCCTTGGCGATCATTTATTATTGATGTGCAGGTCATTTATAATTGTTATGACAGCAAATTAAATTTTTATTTTTGTCGAGCAAAAATTCAATACTCAGTATTTCAAAAACAATGACAGAAGGAAAAAAATAAAAAAGAATAATTTGGTGCAAAAAAGAATAAAATAATTGAAATTTATATGCTAAAATTTCATATGAGGTTTAATTATTTATGCATTATTTAATTTTAAAATAGATATTTAATAAATAATACAATTCAAATGATAAATTGAGTAATCAACCAAAGTATTATGTTGAAGTAATGATAGTAATTATAAATGAGAAATGATATAATTTTATAACAAGCTGTGATGGATATATAATTATAGGAAAATTATAAAATTTGTAGTTACTATTTTTTAGTAAAATGTAACAAATTTATATGATTGCTGAAATAATTATCAACATTAATTAAAAAATCATTGATGATATAATTTTATAAGATTGTGATAAAATTATTTATCACATTAAAATTTTAATTGAATTTAAACTCAATAATATAAAAAATATTTTCTACTAATATATATATATTAAGTTATTAATATTTTTATATTAACTGTTTTTAATGGAATAATTATAGTTAAATTGAATTATGATAAAAATATTTTTTCTTATTTATAATACAAGTCACATCTATATACCCAATTGGGTCAGGCATATCTTCGTAAGCCATAGGACCCACACCGTCTCATGATGGGCCAGAACGACGTGCCCCCGCGTATATGCAGAGCAATTCATGCTTGGATCCCCCGTCCCGTTGGTGCAACATGAAATGGAGTAATGAAGGAATCTCGTCAAAAAAAAACGAAGTAAATTAAATTGTTTACATGATCAACAAGTTACCATTCATCTATTTCTTTTAAAACTATGATTTGATCTAATTTTAGATTACATGATGGGTGGTTATTATGTTTAGTACGTATTTTAAGTTTTATAAAATTAAAAATTTATATATAACTTTATCTTCTAACTTCAACTAAATATTTATGATATATTACTTAAACAATACATACCTCATTAAATACAATTTAATAATAATTTTTCATGTAATATTTAGAATTATTTAAATATATATTTTTTAAAATTTTAAAAATATATATTTATCTCTACATATTAAGATATAACCGATAATACTTAGGCATTAGATATATTTTGATATTTAACATTGTGATTATACTTTTTTACATGCACAAAAATCTGAGTTATAACATAATATTTATTTACATTTTTATTTAGTTAATTTTTTTTATGAATATGAAATATGATAAATCGAATTCATATTATTACTTCACTCTTAAAAATAATTTGTAAATAAATATTTAAAATTTTCCCCACCTAGTGCAATAAGTTAGAGTTGTGAAAATTTACACTAATATCATACTCACCATGCAACCCTCATTATAAGTATTTTTAATTCGCTCCAACATTTAAAATGTTTCATTTATTTTATAAAGTAATTTTGATCTTCTTTTCTCTGATAATTGTTCTGTCATTATATATACTCAATTACAATTCATGGTATAAAACATAACATTCTTAACTCGATTTATATAATTTATATAAGTTTGAGTCAATCGTTACGTGTATTTTTGTCTTTTGGTGATTTTTTTTCGCAAACTTAATTATATATATATATATATATTTACTAATTCATCACTACTAAATGAGGTTAAATATAGAGAAGTGAATGAATCACAAAAAAATTTAAAATTGTGAAAACTTATTCATATTATAATAATAATAATAATAGATAAACTTAATGTGTAGTTGAAAACAAAATATTTATTTTTAATTTATCCCATAAAATATTTCAAAAGTAATTCAATAAATTAAAATCACAATTACATACAATAATTCTAGAAATATATACAATCTAATAATTTATCTAAATAATAAATTAACAATTGTACAAAAAAATAAATTAATAATATTTAATTTATCATCAGTTTTATGATATTAAATGAAATATAACATTTTTTTAAATTATTTTACTACATTAAACAAAAAATATATCACCATCGTAATATCATGTAATCTCATAACAAAATCTGTGATGATATAGGTTTTACAACTTCTACTCTCCTTTAAATAGTTTTGTTCCAAAAACTTGTTATACATTAAATAATTGGTGATACTTCTCTTTCATTACAAACTTATTTTATCATGTTTCCTTCTCAATCTAGTTATTTATTAAAGTACATTTACCATTAAAATCTTCTTGTTCATGAGATTCCTTTCTCACCTTGAGAATTTAAATTTGCTCCACCTCATAGGACATGTTGTCTTCTGGTTCGGGTAGTAGGTGTTCCAATCGGACTCATACTTCCATAGTACCGATATGTGGAATATATCATGTATTTGTTGCAAGTCCAGAGGTAGTTCAAGCTTGTATGCCACCAGTGCAACTCTTTGAATTATAGTTTAAGGGCCAATATTCCTTGGTTTCAGTTTCCCCGCTGTTGGAACCTTAATTTCCCTCTATAGGGTGACACGTTATGGAACACTTTATCCCCCAACTCGAACTCCAAATCTCTTTGCCTATGGTCGACATAACTATTTTGTCGGTCTTGAGGCATTTTAAGTTGATTCCTTATCAACTTAATCTTTTTTGTGGCGTCCTCAATAATCTCGTTCTTTTCGAGCTTCCTCCCCCCAATGTCATCCCAAAATAGGGGTGTGTGACATGGTCTCGCGTACAGGGCCTCACACGGTGTCATTCATATACTAGCTTGATAAGTGTTATTATAGGCAAACTCTATAAGGCATAAGTAATCCTCCCAACTTTGATTCATAGTCAAAACACATGCTCGGAGTTTGTCTTCCAAAATCTAAATGGTTCGTTATGACTGTCCATCAATTTGGGGATGAAAAGTCGTGCTCATATGAAGCCTGGTCCCCAAGGCATCCTCTAGGCTGAGCCAAAACTGCGAAGTGAACCTTAGATCTCGATCCAATACATTGCTCACTAGGACTCCATGTAGATGCACAATCTCTTTAAAATAGAGATTAGCCAAACTTTCAATAAAGCCAATTACTCTTATAGGTAGGAAATTGACAAATTTAGTTAGTCGATCTATGATTACCCAAATAGCATCATGTCTACTCTTCGTTACAGGTAATACTGTAACGAAATCCATTGTGATAATTCTCACTTCCATTTGGGAATAGGCAAAGGTTGCAATAGTTCGAAGGGATTTTTGTTTTCTTCCTTATACTGTTGGCCTGATAGGCACCTTGCCACATATTTGGCTATGTCTTTCTTTATCCCTTTCCACTAATAATCCTGTTTTAGAGTACGATACATTTTCATACTCCCGGGATACATTGCATATACCGAATCATGGGCCTCTTCCACTAACGACCTTTTTAACCATCATGTGTTTGTCACACATACCCTTCCCTTAAAAGTGTGTAACCCATCCCCTCTTATGGCAAACTCTAGTATGTCTCCATTGGCTACTTAATCCATGTGGTGCTTAAGTTTTATATCCAAACTTTTTTTTAATCTTAATTTACTCTAGTAAGATGGGTCTCACCACCATATTAGCCAACAAGCATCCTTTCTTGGGGTCCATTTCGAGATCAATCTTCAATTTTTCCAACTACTCCAAGAGAGGAATGCAGGTAGTACTCATGTAGGCTACTCCTGTATGGTACTTCCGACTAAGTGTATTAGCAACCTCATTTGCATTACTGGGATGATACTCAATGATGATATCATAGTGCTTAATTAGCTCCAACCATCTCAACTGTCTTAGGTTGAGTTCCTTTTGGGTCATAAAGTACTTCAAACTTTTATGAACTATGAATATCCTAAACGTAACCCCATATAAATAATGAAGCTAAATCATTAAAGCGAACACTATTGTGACCAATTCCAATTCATGTGTAGGTTAGTTCACCTCGAGCGTCTTCAATTGCCTTGATGCATACACTCTTACTTTTCCTTGTATCATGACACAACCCAATCATTATCTAGATACATCACTATACATCATATGTTCTCCCATGGTTTGATCTGGTAAGGTCAGTACCGAGGCTGATGTTAATCGAGACTTTAACTCTTAGAAGGAAGCCTCACTCTTTCCGTTCAATTAGTACTCTACTCCTTTCCTTGTTAGATGAGTCAACAATGTGACAATTTTATAGAAGTCTTCCATAAACTTATGGTAGTACCATGCTAAACATAAAAAGCTAGAAATTTCACTCGAATTAGTAAGGGCTTTGCAATTTAATAATGCTTCTATTTTAGTTGGGACTACGTTAACTCCTTCTTTGGAGATAATATGTGTAAACCCTGCCATTTGGAGTTAAGGAAAAATAGGTCAACCTGAGCGAGAAAATCGAACTGGTTCACAAACCCTAACCCCTAGAGAATGGGTAAATCGAGAAATTTACGACTCCCGGATGACCCAAAGAGTCATAGAAACCTTGAAAAGGGACTTTAGGATAATTTGGGGAAGAAAACCAGACTGGTTCAGGTGAACCGGATCCAAACCGGTTTAAACCACTATTGAATCGAATGCTAAATTCATTTTTCTAGGTGGCTTAGAAAATTCAAATTGGAGAATTGAGGCCACCATTGGATAGATAATGAATTTAGAAATTTTTAATTTTGAAAAATTTGGTCGAATTGAGCATGAACCAGCCGGTTTAAGCGTTGAACCCGGTTTGGACCGGTCTGGTCCAGTTCGGATCAATGTTATCTTCTTCCTTCAGATGATAGCACTGTTCACTCACCGGAAAATCGAATAGTGCCGGCGAAGAATAAACATTTTCGTTCAGTATATTTCAGGCCATCAATTACTGTCATTAAGGTGCCAAACGGACGAAAGTTGCCTTGTCTTTGTCGAGCAAAAATTAGCAAATTTGAGCCCTCCTCAGGCCAAACTAAGCTCTTCCAACACTCCCTCATCCCTCATACGACTAAATTAGAAAGAAAAGATAAGTCAATATGGCTCCCCTCTATAAATTCTAATTGGTGCTAGAGAGAGAACCGATGAATCTTTAGTGATTGAATTCTCCCTCAATTCGACATGAATTGAGGCGATTCTTGATTCTAGAAGTAACCTTAGGACAAGAGTTATCTGTCCAGATCGAAAGCTCGGACTGCTGCACCCCTGACGATAAGCTTTCGAAACTTTCTCTCTCTACATCCAATTTTTTGGTGAAGCTCTGTTTGAGCTAGTCTCGACATCAATTCATGCGATTCAAAGTGCAATTGAATTGTATGGATGTGTATGAACTCAAATCCACCTTCAATTTCAACAATTAAACTCATTTGATTAGTCAATTTGATGAAATCAAATTTGGCCAGACTGAAAGGGGGGAATTGGGGGAAAATTGGGGATTTCAAAAATTCCAGGGACTAAAGTGCAATTTCCTAAAATTAAGGGCCAATTTGCCATGAAAAAGATGTTGGAGGACCAATGGTTGAAATTTGGAATTTTTTGGGGGTCAAATTGCCATTTTTGCAAAGTAGGGGCAAAATGGTAATTTTTGAAAAGTTAGGGACCAAATTGAAAATTTGGAAACTTGAACCCTTTTTGAGATTTTGGATAAATTGAGAACCCACAATGAATTTTCGAAAGTTTTGGGACTCAATTTGGGAAAAATTTGGCATTAGGAACCTAAAGTTAAAGAAAAATAACTTTAGGGATCTAAATGCAAATAACTAAAAGTTTAGGTATTTTATTCATTTGTGATGAATGAAGGCTGTTAGGCTAAAGGATAATGAACAAGAATATTCAAAACATGTAGGAACACAAAGTATCGGGAATGCCAACAAGGCTAAGCTCGTGTAAAGGCAAAAATCACTTTAATAGGAATTCACTACATTATCATGTGAGTGAGATTTTTCACATCATACCCGGTTGGGATAATAAGTACCTCGTAATGAAAATCCACTACTAAGTGGAATTTTAACATCACACTTGAATGGGGTGATGTCACACCCCGACTCGATTTGGTCGGATCCTCGTGATCAACCCGTCACTCTCCCGGTTTACTAAGGGTTGCCCTTGTGTTATAAACCATAAAGAGTAGGACATCTTTTAAACCTACACCTTTCCTAGAATAATATAAATCAAAACTGCATACAATTTTAAATTGATCATACCTGTCTTATAGGCGTATTAGCTGGTAGTCTTTGGGGTAGGTTTGTCGGGATTACCTGAAAGGGATATAAGGGAGGGGTGAGTACAACAACTCAATGAATGGGTTTTCAAAATTGATCTTTTTAGGAAAAATGCTTGATTCAGAGTGTGTCAGACTCCTTATTCTCTTTTAAAAACTTTTCATTTCAAATTCTAGTTTTTATCATTCATTTTTTATTATTACGGTGTGTCATCACCCAACACACATCCTTCATCATGAAGGTCAAACACACAATCCTAGGCTAACCCGTCCACTGAACCCACTTGTGGCGTCGGAGCGACTTTACTAGCCACCTAGATAGAAGCACGTTCACTCCTACCCTGGGAATGAGTGGATGTTCATGATATCTGACCCTCAATCCTGTAACAATTCTTCGTATCCATATGAGGATAGAGACCTCATCCTGACCCCACCCCGGTCTCATGCGCTTGAAGCTACGTCGAGTTTCACAAGTCTTCTCATACAATTAACTGCCCTTATATTCACTAGATCGTCCAAGGCCCTAGGACACATCATTGCCCCTCTTGGGTATCTTGAAGGTCTTGTAAACACAGTGCATGCACAATCAACATTTTTCAAATGATGTCATATTATTTGTGGTGCCACTAGTCCAACAGCCACGACTCTCAACTCGACTTGTAGCTGTTTGTCTTGACTAGTCTGGAGACCTGTCATGTCGCACTGCCGCTAGTCGATTGAGTATGTCAGTCCTATCTTGGTGTCATAGCCAAACACTTCAATTACTTAATTTTTCATGGCATATAATTTATGTTTATTTTCGAGCTCCTGCTCGTGCCAACTGGCCTAGGGCCTACTGTTTGAGATTTTCAAAATTGGGCATATTAGCTCCCAAGTTCCAAAACCGAGGCCTCTAGCCTAATAGAGCTATTCAAGCTCCCGTTAAGAAGGTTTGCCAAATTGTTTAAGCAGTGGTACACAGTCAGGGAAGAGCACTTCCGAGAAAATATCTTTTTCAACTATCTTTCATACCGATCGAGTAAGAGGACATCTATGCTCATAACTCATGAACGAGTTTTCCACTTCATTCGAGTAAGTTTCATCATACCAATCGAGTATGATCTACTTACAACCAGTAAGTAGTTTTTCAGCATAATTTTCACATCACTCCTCTAAGGTGTGATGTTTAAAATACCACTTAGCAGTGTGTTTTCATTTTCGAGGTGTTTATCAACCCAACCGGGTATGATATAAAAATCCCACTCACCCGTTCGTGCAGTGAAATTCGTCTTATCCGGCTTGTTGTCCTTAGTTGACCTCGTCTTAGCTGGCGTTCTCAGTACTTCGTGTTCCTACACAATATGAACATTCTCATTCATTATTCTTTGACCTAATAGCCTCCATTCATCCCAAGTGAATGAGAAACCCAACTTATCCTTTATTTGCAATTAGGTCCCTAAATTTTTTTTCTTTAACTTTAAGTCCCCAAATGCTAGTTTTTCCTCAAATTGAGTCCCGAAATTTTTAAACTTCACCTCAGGACATCAATTCATTTAATTTCACAAAAGTGGTTTAATTTCCCAAATTTCCAATTTGGTCCCCCAACTTTTCCAAAATTACCATTTTGCCCCTACTTTACAAAAATGGTAAGTTTTACCCCAAAAATTCCAAATTTTGCCCAATTGATTCTCCAACATCTTTGTTATGCCCAATTGGTCCTCAATTTTATGAAATTGTACTTTAGTCCCTCGAATTTTCAAAATTTCCAAAATTTTCCCCTTCTAACTCAGTCGAATTTGATTTTATCAAATTGACCAATCAAATAGAGTTTCCACACCTTCATACGATTCAATTGCACTTTGAATCGCATGATTTGGTGCTGGAATGAGCTCAAACGGAGCTTAGTCAGAAAACTGGACTTAGAGAGAGAAAGCTTTAGAAGCTTACCATCGGGGGCGCGACGGTCCGAGCTTTCGATCTGGGCAGATAGCTTGTGTCCTGAGGTTCCTCCTAGAATCAAGAATTGCATTAATTGATGTTGAATTGGTTCCTCCTAGCTCAATTAATCCTCCAACATCAATTGATGCCAAATTTCATCATCGGAGTTTAGCTAGTTCTCTCTCTAGCACCGGTTGGAAATTACATAGGGGTGCTGAATTAGCTTACCTTTTAGTCTAATTTAGTTGTAGGAGGGTTGTGGAGGTGTTGAGAGGGCTTGGTTTGGCCTGAGGAGGGCTCGAATTGGCTGTTTTCAGCTCGGCTAAAATAGGGCAGCTTCGATCCGCCAGAGCTGCTTCACTATTCGATCACGTTGGCATTTCTCCGACGACTCTCGAAGCAAATGAAACTACAGACGTGTAGCTGACTTCTCCCCGGTTTTAAAGAACTCAACCTTACCTTATTTGGCTAAAAAAAATGCCCAAGTCGGAGCTTTGGTTTGAGCTTCACCGAAAATTGGAGCAATTGAGAGAGAATGGAGTTTTCAGGTGTGGAGAGGATGAATGAGGAGGGGCTCTTTATATAGGAAGCTCGAGGACTTCCTGGTTGTTTGATTGGAACCTTAATGGTGGTCATTCATTGCCTGAAACTCCTGGGTTAGAGACTTTTCAGCTTCATCGGCGCTGTGTGATTTTTTGGCAAGTGAACAATGCTATCATCTGAAGGAAGAAGATGACATTGTTCTGAACCGTACCGTACTGGTCTGAACCGGGTTCAAAGCTTAAACCGGCCGGTTCACCCTCGATTCGACCGGATTTTTTAATTCTAAAAATTTTTAAATTCATTATCTATCTAATGATGGCCTCAAATATCAAATTTGAATTTTCTAAGCCACCTAGAAAAATGAATTTGGCATCCGGTTCAATAGTGGTTCAAACTGGTCCAAACCGGTTTAATCCTTTTCGGATCCGGTTCACCTGAACCGATTTGGTTTCCATCTCCAATTAATCCTAAGTCCTTTTTCTTGACTTTTGTGACTGTTTAGGTCACTCGGGATCCATAAATTTCCTGGTTTGCTCAGTTCATAAACCAGTTCAATCTAGTTGGATCCGATTCATCTGAACCGGTCTGATTTTTCTCTTCCAATTTGCCCTAAGGTTCTTTCCCAAGACTTTATGAACCCTTTGGGTCACCAGGGAGTTGAAATTTCCCAAATTGCTCGTTCTCTAATAATCGGGTTTGTGAACCGGTTTAGTGTTTCTCACTCAGTTTGACCAGTTCTTTTCCCGGTTTTCTTAAACTCAAAAGGGTGGGGTTTATAGATGATGTGGGAACTATATGGAAAAACTACTTATCGGTTGTAAGTAGATCATACTCGATTGGTATGATGGACTTCCTAGAAGGAAGTGGAAATCCCGTTTACCGGTTGTAAGCGAAGATGTCATCACACCTGGTTGGTGTGATAGACGAATGAAAAGATTATTTTTGTTGAAAGTGCTCTCCCCTGACTATGTACCACTGCTTAAACCATTTTGGAGACCTTCTTGATGAGAGCTTGAATAGCTTGGATAGGCTAGAGGCCTCAATTTTGGAACTAGGAACTTGGTGGGGTCGGGATGAGGTCTCTATCCTCATACAGACACAGAGTTTCTTTTTAGGTTTGAGGGTCGGATGCCGCGTACATCCACCTATTCCCAGGGTAGAAGTGGACGACTTCTATTTAGGTGATCGGTAAAGTTGCTCCGACGCCACAAGTGGGTGCAGTGAACGGGCTGCCCTACGAATGTGTTATCCCTTCATGATGAAGGGTGTGTGTTGGTTGCTAAACACACCGTTTGTGGTAAATGATGAGTAATGATTTTGAAAACGGATATTTTGATGATGAAATATCTTAAGGGAAATAAGGAGTTTGACACACTCCAATTTAAAAATATTTTATTGAAACTTTATTTATTTTTTTAAAACACTCATTCGCTGAGTTGTAGAAACTCACCCGCCCTTTTTATCCATTTTCAGAAATAGAGAATGACTAGGGATAACACCAGGATTTACCCTCTGTCAGGTATGCTTAATTTTTCTTAAGCTTACATTATTATTGATATATGATATTTTAGGGAACAAGATTGAGATTTTGCCTAGCTCCTCTTGAATTAAGGAAGGGGGAAACCCCTCTTAAACCAAGAGAGCGGCAAGTTGCTCATGGGGATCTGACCAAACTAGGTCGGTGCATGACAATATGTAACACCCTAACCCAGTTTGGTTGGAACCCCGTGACCAACCCGCCACCCTACCCCGTGCTACATTAGTATTTCAACCAATTAGACCATGGAAGGTAAAGGCATAGAAGTACACATGTCTTGCATAACAAAATTTACAAAATAATTAAATAAGCGTGTACCTATTCATAGTAACTTTGATTTGCTCCCCTAGCTTATGCTTTTCTTGACGGGAGGATTTTCTTGAAATATGGTTTGGGGGGGAGGGGTGAGTTCTACAACTTAGTGAGCGGGTGTTGGGGTGACTTTTTGTAAAGATAAAAAATATTTATAATTACTTTTTGTTTACGGGCTTGGAGTTTAACTCCTCATTAGAAAATAAAAATGTTTCAACACTTTCCCTTGCTCGGGTTTGGTTTAGCATATAATCACTGTAAACCCCGCTATTTGGAGTTAAGGAAAACCGGGAAAGAACCGGTCAAACCAAGTGAGAAAACCGAACTGGTTCCCAAACTCGTTTATTTGGGGAACGAACAAATTAGAGAAATTTCAACTCCCTTGTGACCCAAAAAGATTTATAAACCTTGGGAAAGAATCTTAGAACAAATTGGGAGAGAAAAATCGGATTGGTTCGGGTGAACCGGACCCAAACCAGATTGAACCGATTTAAGAATCGAGCCAGTTTATGAAACCATAACCAATAGAGAGAGGGTAAACCGGGAAATTTATGGATCCTGAGTGACCCAAAGAGTCCAAAAAGTCATGGAAATGGACTTAAGAATGAATTGGAGATGAAAACCAAATCGGTTCGGGGTAACCAGATCCGAATCGGATTAAACCGGTTTGGACTGGTTTGAACCACTATTGAACCGGATGCTAAATTCAATTTTCTAGGTGGCATAAATTTGAAATTTGAGGCCACCATTGGATAGAAAATGAATTTATAAGAATTTAAAAATTTTTAGATTTGAAAAATTCGGTCAAATTGGGGGTGAATCGGTCGGTTTAAGCTTCGAACCCAATTCAGACCGGTCTGGTCCGGTTCAGAACAGTGTCATCTTCTTCCTTTAGATGACAACACTGTTCACTTGCTGAAAAATTGAAGCAGTGTCGGTGAAGAAGAATCGTTTCCGTTTAGTACATTTCAGGCCATCAATGTTTATTAAAAAGGTGCCAAACCGACGACCGACGAGTCCCCGAGCTCCCTATATAAAGAGCCCCTTTCCATTCATCATCTCCACACCTAAAAACCTCACTCTCTCTAAGCTTCTTAGTTTTCCGGCAAAGCTCGAACCAGAGATCCGATATAGGGTTATTTCTAAGTCAACGACGGAGAGGTCAGGTTCCTTAGAACTGGGGAGAAGTCAACTACACGGTGGTAGCATCTATTCGTCCTGAGGGTCGCCGAAGAAGCATCGGCGTGATCAAACAGTGAAGTAGCTCTGGCGTACTGAAGCTACCCTATTTTGACCAAGCTGAAATTGGCCAATTCGAGCCCTCCTCAAACCAAACCAAGCTCTCCCAGCACTTCATCAACCCTGACAGACGAATTAGGAATGAAAGGTAAGCCAATTCGGCTTTCCTCTACAATTTCAAATTGGTGCTAAAGAGAGAACCGGTAGAATTTTGATGATAGAATTCTAATCTAATTCGACATCAATTGATGTGATTCTTGATCTTAGGAGAAATCTCAGGAGAAAAGCTATCTGCCCCGATTGGAAGCTCGGACCGTCGCACCCCCACCGATGAGCAATTGAAGCTTTCTCTCACTACATTTTATTTTCTAGCGAAGCTCCATTTGAGCTCGTTCCGTCATCAAAACTTACAATTCAAAGTGCTATAGAATTGTATAAAGATGTAGAAACTCAACTTCAACTTCAATTTCAACAATTAAAAGTGTTTGATTGGTCAATTTGATGAAATCAAATTCGAATGTGTTAGGAAGTTGAAATTAGGGAAATTTTGGGAAAATTTGAGAATTTTTGAAAAATCGAAGGACCAAAATGTAATTTTATAAAATTGAGGGTCAACTAAGCATAATAAGAATATTAAAGAGCCAATTGAGCAATATTAGAATTTTTGGGGTAAAAGTTACCATTTTTGTAAAAAAGGGTAAAATGGTAATTTTGGAAAATTTGGGGGTCAAATTGGGAATTTGGGAAACTTGAACCTTTTTTATGAAATTGAGTAAATTGAGGTTTCAAGAGAAATTTTAAAGGTTTCGGGACTCAATTTAGGAAAAAATCGTCAATTTGGGGCCTAAAGAAAAAGAAAAAATAACTTTAGGGACCAATTTACAAATATTGGAAAAGTTGAGAATTTATTTATTCTTAATGAATGAGGTGATCGAGCTAGATGATAATGAATAATGATGTTCATTTCATGTAGAAACACGAGATATCGGGAATGCTAGCTGAGGTGAAGCTCGCAAGGAACGAAAACTAAGTGGAATTTCACTGCACAATCGGGTGAATGAGATTTTTATATCATACCCGATTGAGATGATAGGTACCTCGGAAATGCAAACCCACTAGTTGCGGGTATTTTAAACATCACAACTTAGAGGAGTGATGTGAAAATGACATGGAAAAACTAATTACTAGTTGTAAGTAGATCATACCCAGTTGGTATGATGAAGCTTACTCGGAGGAAGTGGAAAACCCGTTCATCAGTTATGAGCGGAGATATCCTCATACTCGATTGGTATGATGGATCATTGAAAATATGTTTTTGTCGGAAGTGCTCTCCCCTAACTGTGTACCACTGCTTAAACGATTTGGAAGACTTTTTTGACGGGAGCTTGAATAGCTCTGTTAGGCCGGAGGCCTCGATTTTGGAACTTGGGGGCTATTATGCCCAAATTTTGAAAATCTCGAACAGTAGGCCATAGGCCAATTGGCACGAGTAGGAGCTCGTAAACAAACATGAATTATATACCATAAAAACTTAAATAATGGAATTGTCTGACCATGGTATCAAGACAGGACTAACATACTCAGTCAACTAGCGATAGTGCAACATGACAGGTCTCCATACTAGTCAAGACAAATAGATATAGGTTGAGTTGAGGGTCAGGGCCATTGGAATAATGGCACCACAGATTATATGGAATTATGTGAAACTACTGATTGGGCATGCACTGTGTTTACGCCCAAGTGGAGTAGTGATGTATCCTAGGGCCTTGGACGACCTAGTGGATATAAGGGCAGTTATCGTACCAAGTGACCTTGCGAAGCTCGACGTAGCTTAAAGCACATGAAACCGGGGTGAGGTCGGGATGAAGTCTCTGTTCTCATACGAACACGGAGAATTTTTACGGGATTGAGGGTTGGATGTCACGAACATCCACTAATTCTCAAGGTAGAAGTGGACGTACTTCTATATAGGTGGCCGGTAAAGTTGCTCCAACTCCACAAGTGGGTTCAGTGGATGTAGTAGTTTGCGATTGTATGATTGACCTTCATGATAAAGGGTGTTCTTTTGAAAAACGAGATTTTAAAGTGGAGGAAATTTAAAGGAAATTAAAGAGTCTGACATACTCCAACTCGAAAACATTTTTTTACACTCCATTTTTTAAAATACTCATTCACTGAGTTATAGAAACTCACCTCTATTTTCTATTCCTTTTCAGGAAAAGAGAAAATGTCTAGGAATAACACTGAGCCTTACCCTCTATCAGTATGCTTAATTTCTCTTAAGGTTGTATTTTATTTGATATATGTCTTTACAGGGAACAAGGTCGAAAATATGCCTAGCTCATCTCGAGTAAAAGAAGGGTGAAACTCCTCTTGAACCGAGAGAGCGGCGGGTTGTTAACAGGGATCTGACCAAACCGGATTAGGGCATGACAACTATAGTGGTATTAGAGTCTAGTTCCCTTAAAACATTATCAATATTATGCCCTGAAATTAACCCAACTTTAAATTATCATATAGTAAGAAGAGTCCCTAGGATATTAGCAGTGAAATTCAGTCATCCACCTATAACCTTGAAAAAGACATCCAACCCAAGGGCGGAAGTCGTACAAAGGTTTCTAAGAGGCGAGAAAAGGGTATCCATAGACATGGTGGAAAACTACTGGAAACGGGAAACTTGAACTCGCACAAATTCAAGATTTGGCTATGTGCAATCTAGTCTAACGATTGGAGCTGCACCCAAAGTCGAGGTTAAACAAATCGAAAACTTCACATTAATGTGTTCGAACCTGAATACAACTTGAAATCAAAAGATTAAAACTCATACATACCCAAATTTAGAACTCGTTCGAATCGAGTTTAAGTCGTGTAGTGATTATATCTTAATTTTGGTTCTAGATTAACACCATTAGTGGAGCTCACCTTATGGATTTTCAACTAACACGAACAGATCGTGCCCAGTTTACTTTGTTGAATTGGATAAATTATGGTCCAAAATTGTATGCCTTTTTAGTTCTTAGTTCTGCTTTGTGTCACGCTATCTCGTGTAAAGAGAGCCAATAATATTGTTAAAGAATAATTTCCGACATATGCAAAAGAGCCAACGTAGTATCTCACCACCACGTGGAATCCGAGCAAATGGGGAATTAAATATAGCATGAAAGTTCATAGAATTTGTCACGTTCTATATATGTTTTGTTGATAAATTTATTTGATATCCTTTATATCAAATGCAGCTCAGTGTTTGACCAATAACGTACCCAAAAATGTTATTGGAAATATTTTTTTTTTGTAGAATATTGGAAAGGTTTATATAATGAGATATTAAGTTTGTCTCACACATACAACAGTTCCCTCCCCTCTCTATCATGGTCATCGATGACGTTGAGCTCCATCGCCTCCTACCATTCCTTTGAGCACTTTTACCTCTCAACTAGCCCTTCCGACGCTGCCGCCTTGTAACATCCCTGGCCCTCTTCCCCGTCACCTGCCTCCCGAAAACTGCCCCATGTGAGCGTTGCTCATCATCCTTCCTCCAACGCCCCTTGCCGTGCCGCCACTGTCGACCACCCTTTCCTAACATAATTCTCTGGACAAGTGAACAAATACCACTTCACCAATAAGCAGAATTTCTATTCACCTTTAACATATATTCATTACTTCAAGGATAAATGGCCTTATATCCTTTAAAAGTTGTGCTTTTGATGAACACCTCCAATGGACTTTGAAAATTTTAGATTGTAACAGATTTGTTTTCTTAATCAAACTCGAACTGAACTAAATTTTATTGATCGGTATCCAATATAAATTTTTAATACTACTTACCAATAAATCTTGAATCTACTCATGACAGCCATGGTGATATCTATTGTAGTTTGGCCCCACACTCATTAATGAAAGAACCAAAACAAGATAGAACAAATGAAAGAAAAGATCTCCATGAGAATGATGGCCTATTACTTCTTAGTCCACGGGGAGGAAGGAACGCTTCTAGTCCATGAAAATGACAAGGATATGTGTGATCTCCATAATACTTAAACATTCGGTATAAATTGGTCACCTCTAGATTTATTTCCCATGAGGCCGGAAAAATATCCATGTTGGCAGTCCGGTGGTGTAATCTAATCCATCCATTGACACCACATGGAGTGTGCACTTGAGCACACCTCTACGCGCATAATGGAGATAAATCTACATATTCATGCACACAATAAACGGCATAGAGGATGAAACTCTGGTTCTTATCTTACCGCTACGCGCAGACAAGGAAAAATATTTTGCATGACAAGCAATGAAGCCTGCTTTCAGGCTACAATCACACCCACCCTCTCATGACATACTAGGAAAAAACTGAAGCCCTTTGACAAGCAAAGCTATGCTAGATTCTTGCCAGAAAGAAGGACAAAAAGGGTTTCATGTGATACTGGATTTTTCCAGTGTTTTGTTCTATGGGAATACATGGCAGCCAGGAAATTGCCTATCCACACAGAGCCATTTATGGCGGATAAGCTTCCTGTGAAGGAGAATCTGCCAACAAAGATTCTTAAAGAAACAAGCACACAAATTGAGATCTATTTATTATTATACATTTTATATTTATTTTTTTATTTTCTAGAGGTTGGAGAACCTCTGAGATGAAATGGATTTTGATCCATTCAAGCACAATCTGGTGATATTCAATTCCTTCCATACAATTTCCTCCCAATTGAGATCTCACACAGTATAGTAGATATTACCAAAGCCAGAAGCGCTGTCGTTTTCTTCCCTAGGAGAGCTATCACGGGCCGTCAACCAAAAAATGGAGCTTAATTAATCTAACGTGGAGGTAAAAGGATTTTGATATAAATGAAGTAAAGTTCAGGGGCAGTCTTACAAAATGCTAAGAATAATGGGGGCAATAGAACTAATAATATTCCCGGAGAGGGCTCACACAGCAAAGATGAATCAGTACTGTTAAACTTTTTTAATCCGTACGCTTTACTAAGAACACCAACACTTACTACGGTGGTGCTACACTGCAAAAAAAAATCTTAATGCTACAAATATCAAGAAAAAATAATTTAGTATTATAATTATATTTTTTTTCGCACATTATAATTATAAATCTGTTTGGTATTTAAAATGGGCGGAAAATAGTTTATATATAAAGAGGGAAATCACCGACTCACCAACCCACAACCCCACTCCCTCTATGTAATAGCAATATAAGCACAAACCCGCAGCGCACATACCCGCCTGCTCTGCTCATTTGCTTCCTTATCCTCCATCTGCCCTTCAGATTTCTTCCATTGTTGCAGGGGAACCTATTTCCACCTTCATCAATGGAGCGAGCTCGGAGGATAGTCAGTAGGGCGACCATCCTGAGGCGTATCGTCTCCGGATCGAAGCAGTACCGCCATCACTCCTTCCGTGAATCTCCCGTCATCTATGCCCCGTCGAGGTATGTCTCCTCCCTCAGCCCCTACACGTCCTCCTCCGTCCTCGGCCGCCCGAAATCCGAACTCCTCCAACAGAGCCGGTCCATTTCCGTGGAGGCCCTGAAGCCGAACGACACCTTCCCCCGTCGCCACAACTCAGCCACCCGGGAGGAGCAGTCCATCATGGCTCAGTCCTGCGGATTCGACAGCCTCGACTCCCTCATCGACGCCACAGTCCCGAAATCCATCCGATCCGACTCCATGAAGTTCTCCAAGTTCGATTCGGGGCTCACCGAGGGGCAGATGCTGGAGCACATGCAGAGATTGGCCTCTATGAACAAGATTCACAAGTCCTTCATCGGAATGGGCTATTACAACACCTTCGTGCCTCCCGTGATCCTGAGGAATATCATGGAGAACCCTGCTTGGTACACTCAGTACACACCCTACCAAGCAGAGATCTCTCAGGGGAGATTGGAAAGCCTGCTGAATTATCAGACCATGATCACCGACATCACGGGCCTGCCCATGTCCAATGCTTCCCTCCTTGATGAGGGGACAGCGGCTGCCGAAGCCATGGCCATGTGTAACAACATCCTCAAAGGGAAGAAGAAGACATTCATCATCGCGAACAACTGCCACCCGCAGACAATTGACATCTGCAAGACCAGGGCAGGTGGGTTCGACCTTAAGGTAGTGACATCTGACCTCAATGACATTGACTATAGTTCAGGGGATGTCTGTGGGGTCCTTGTCCAGTATCCTGGTACGGAGGGCGAGGTCCTGGACTATGCGGAGTTTGTGAAGAACGCACACGCCCATGGTGTTAAGGTTGTCATGGCTAGTGACCTGTTGGCGCTGACCGTGCTGAAGCCTCCGGGTGAACTGGGAGCGGATATTGTCGTTGGGTCAGCTCAGAGGTTTGGGGTCCCAATGGGGTATGGTGGCCCTCACGCAGCTTTCCTGGCAACTTCCCAGGAGTACAAGAGGATGATGCCCGGGAGAATCATTGGAATGAGTGTGGATTCCTCGGGGAAGCCTGCCCTTCGCATGGCCATGCAGACGAGGGAACAACACATCAGAAGGGACAAGGCCACCAGCAACATTTGCACTGCCCAGGTATACATTTGGTTTGTTATTTGCCGTAGTCCTTTCCTTGATTGTTTTGCCCTATAAGGTTAGAGTTGGTTTTTGTTGGGCATGATTGTTGTGTGCCTGTGCTGCTCATTATAGAATATTGGGTAGTCTTCAATCTCACATGAAAATGATGGTATGCCTGATTTTGGGCGTATCTTAGTTGCTATTAATATGGCCATGGGCCTTCTTTACTGTTATCGCTTTTCAGGGTCAGGTAGATACACTTCTTCAGTCTCACATGAAAGTGAATGGTATGCCTGATTTTGGGCTTACCTTAGTTGCTTTTAATATGGTGATGGGGCTGCTTTACTGTTATTTCTTTTCCATCTCAGCTACATGTACCTTCAGAAATTTCTTCTGATTTATTTTATTGAAATGGTCCATCTTGTCTGTAAAAAGACACTGTAAGTAGTGGCTGGTTGGTACTTTCAAGATGTGTCCTTTGATAACCATGAAAAGAAAATGTTTTTTTAATCTGGTTTTGTAAATTTTGAAATAAATAGTTTCATGTACAAATATAAGCAGGCAAATTCCAAACTGGAATGCACCTCAGTACATAACAGATGATTAGATTGACTTTTATGTGATTGATAATAGCATACAAATTGGAAGTAGTGTTAATTTAACAATTTGAAAGAGTGGACTTTTATCAAGATCTTTTCTTTCCTAATTCTGTGAAAATGATTCTTGGATTCAGGCATTGCTTGCAAACATGGCCGCGATGTATGCTGTCTACCACGGACCTGAAGGCTTGAAGACTATTGCCCAACGTGTGCATGGGCTTGCTGGGGTCCTTGCATTGGGGTTAAATAAGCTTGGGACTGCTGAAGTTCAGGGTTTGCCTTTCTTTGATACCGTGAAGATCAAGTGTGCTGATGCGCATTCAATTGCCGATGCTGCATATAAGAATGAGATGAACTTGAGAATTGTTGACAAGAACACTGTAAGCTACAATTGCTTTGTTGTTCTTCCATATGATGGGATTAGGTTTTCTGCAGTGAGATGAACAAGAATCTTGTGTTGCTGTCAGATTACTGTTTCATTTGATGAGACTATTACCTTGGATGATGTCGATAAACTCTTTAAAGTGTTTGCTGGTGGAAAGCCTGTGAGTATTAACTGCTTTCTTTCTTTTTTTTTTTTTTGAGCTGATGCTGTTTACCAATTTACTGTCCTAGAAAGGCTAAACTGGTCCTTGAATATTTTGCAGGTGCCATTTACTGCTGCAGCTTTGGCACCAGAAGTTGTGTCCACAATCCCTTCCGGTCTTCTGAGGAAGACTTCCTTCCTGTCCCATCCAATCTTTAACACGTAATGCCATCTCCCAATATGATTGTAGATTTAAATCTTTAGTCTTGTGGATTGATTAAAAGGGATATATTGAGGCATGATATCACTCAGGTCTGCTTACACTCACCCTAATTTGATGCTGTATAGCTACTTCATAGAGGTGATTTTATGGGCTAACTTCAGCGGGTTTCGCACTTCTCCTTGAGGAGACTCTCTTTGATAGAGAAGAAATCGAACACTTCTAATTATTTCAGTTTTATTTATTTGTTGTCAATTCCAACAGGTACCATACTGAGCACGAGCTGCTCAGGTATATCCATCGACTCCAGTCCAAGGATCTCTCTCTGTGCCACAGTATGATTCCATTGGGCTCTTGTACAATGAAACTGAACGCAACCACTGAGATGATGCCTGTGACATTTCCTGGGTTCACTGATATCCACCCTTTTGCCCCTGTTGAGCAAACTGCAGGCTATCAGGTAGCCTTATCATTTATTTTTGTATTAATCCTTTGCAATGATTATATTCATCTTCAATGGAGGAGAATGATTCCAAGAATTTGTGTTCTTGACTTCCAGGAAATGTTTGATGACTTGGGCAATCTTTTGTGCACCATTACTGGTTTTGACTCTTTCTCTCTGCAACCTAATGCTGGTGCTGCTGGAGAGTATGCTGGGCTTATGGTTATTCGTGCATATCATATGGTATGGTGATAAGCATGTCTAGTTATATTTAGTATCTTTTCTTATTTATTCACTTAAAAGTTTTGCTTTTGTTCTTCGTTGTTATTTTATTACTTGATATTGATGCTTGCTAAGGACATGGAGAGATTTATGTTCGCTGTATTTTGAAATTGCAGACATTTTTATTAGATGATTATTATTATTATCATCCCAATCATTTGAGTAAGAGATTGGTCTTTTTGAAAATTTATCTATCGTTGTTTAAAATTTTAAAGTGGGAGATATGTAGTTCTTATATTTGTCTACCCATTTTCATTACCTTATTTGATGCAATCCAAAAGTTGGAGATCCAACTACATGAACACGTAGTTTGATAGAAGACATCTCTTTTACCTGTCAAACTCCTACAGGCCAGGGGAGACCATCACCGGAATGTGTGCATCATTCCTGTCTCTGCCCATGGGACAAATCCTGCTAGTGCTGCTATGTGTGGGATGAAGATCGTTGCAGTGGGAACTGATGCAAAGGGTAATATTAACATTGCGGAGCTCAAGAAAGCTGCTGAAACTCACAAGGACAACCTTTCGGCTCTTATGGTAAAGTTTCTTCAATCCCATTCTTGATAATGCTTGGAAAATTATGGATGTGTGGATGTATATTCATCTTAATGGGCATATTTATTCTCTTTTCTTTTATAGGTTACATATCCATCAACACATGGGGTGTACGAGGAAGGTATTGATGAGATTTGCAAAATTATTCATGACAATGGAGGTCAAGTGTACATGGATGGCGCTAACATGAATGCTCAGGTTAGAGCTTTTATTTTAGTTTGTTTTAGATTGATTTCTCCTATACCACATGTAAACGCTTCTTTGAAATTCTGGGATTGCTAGCAGGAAACTATTATATGTGGTATTTGTATATTTTTATTGCTTTCTGAATATGATAAAACCTTGGAGAGAACTTATATTTGCAGGTCGGATTGACAAGCCCTGGATTTATTGGAGCTGATGTTTGTCACCTCAACCTCCACAAGACCTTCTGCATTCCCCATGGAGGTGGAGGGCCTGGAATGGGGCCCATTGGTGTAAAGAAACATTTGGCTCCTTTCTTACCTTCTCACCCAGTGGTATGTGAAAAATCCTGCCTTCTAGTTTTTGAGACTTTGCTATTTCATTTCTTATTAAAGCTTTAAGCATGGACTCAGATACTAACTATGATATACTTTGAATTATTCACCTTCATATATGTGGTTGCAAGAGCTCATGACACACTTTTTTGTAATCGACACTAAAGAAGAAAAACTACAAAACAGTTGTAATATCCAAACATTCATGAAAGATGAAAGGCACCAAACTCATATTATTTGTCCATAATTCTCCTCTACTGATCATTGATATTGTAGAATTGTTTTATCAAACTGCTTGATGCAGTGTAGCCACTTTCATGATTTTGGCTGCATCTTTTTTCTCCTGAAGGGGCTTTGAGAAAAAAAAAACTATTATGAAATAATTTCTTCAGATGACTGTACTTAAAAAAGGAAAAGTTAGCTTTCCAATAGTCCCCAAGTTTTTATTTGTTCTTAAAAAATTTCACTGTCAATATTGTTCACATTTTGACTCTGTTACTTCATAAAGGTGTCAACTGGCGGTATCCCTGCCCCTGACAAGGCCCAGCCACTAGGAACAATATCAGCCGCTCCTTGGGGCTCTGCTCTCATTCTTCCAATTTCCTACACTTACATTGCAATGATGGGCTCAAAGGGACTAACAGATGCATCAAAGATTGCTATTCTGAATGCAAATTATATGGCTAAACGCTTGGAGGTTCCCTTTCTCTTATTTTAATCTTTTGTCTTATGATTCTATGTTTGCTTCACTTCCAAATATAAAACATAATTCTCATGCTCCAAGCATGTTTGCCTTATTATCAGAGTCATTACCCAATATTGTTCCGCGGAGTCAATGGAACTGTAGCTCATGAATTTATTGTGGACCTTAGAGGCTTTAAGGTATTCTGATTCCATTTTATGTTTCTCTTTTGGGTGAAAAACACAATGATTGGGGATAATTTTATTAAGCTTGAAAATTATGTAATTTGATGAAATATAGAATCCCATCTTTTTTCTTTTTATTTTTTGAAAATGGTATCATTACTTTAACATGAGAAAACATAAAAGAAACTAGATCCCTATTTTTATATTAATCTACATTTTTCCCTTCACAGAACACTGCTGGAATTGAAGCAGAAGATGTTGCCAAACGTCTCATGGACTATGGATTCCATGCCCCAACCATGTCATGGCCTGTGCCTGGGACTCTCATGATTGAGCCCACTGAAAGTGAAAGCAAGGTAATAATGTTAATGCCTGCCCTATATAAACTGAGTTCTCTTGTGTTGGGAACTCCCTGCTCTGACTATTTATGTGTAGGCTGAGCTGGACAGGTTCTGTGATGCTATGATTTCCATCAGAGAAGAAATTGCTCAGATTGAAAAGGGAAATGCTGATATTCACAACAATGTCCTTAAGGTGGATACTATCTGCTTTTCATCTTCCAACTTTATGATATATATGTGCCATTTCCAGCATAAGAATATTTGTAAAACTGCTCTTCTATCCAGTTTGGTATATAAACTGTTTAATTCATCTGCTGCTTTCATAGGCCTTGCATTCTCTACTGAAGCACTGAAAGAAAGATCTGTAGAAAATATTTTTCCAGGGAAAATTGTAAATAAACTATTTCTTAGTGTGCTTTTTAAATAATTTTCAGGGAGCTCCACACCCGCCTTCACTTCTTATGCAAGACACATGGAGCAAACCTTATTCTCGGGAATATGCAGCTTTCCCTGCATCGTGGCTCCGCACTGCAAAATTCTGGCCATCAACTGGTAGGTGGATCTTGTTATTTTTTAGGTAATCTGAGAAATAGGTGCATCATTGAGCAAAAAAAAGAGAGAGAAAGTAGGTGCATCCTTCCAACCAAATTTTACTGTTTGTAAAATTTTCTTTGCAACATGACTTTTTTTAAAACAATTGTGCTGCATAACAACATTGAGAAAAGTTAGATGAAACAATCTGCCCTTTGTATATAACATTTGTTTCATCAAAACTGTCAGCTATTCTTTTTCTTTTCCGGAAAAGGCGAAAATAACTAGTTTCACTTGTCTTGGACAAGAAGCATATGCAAGTCCCATTTGAATCTTCAGAAAATAGTGATGAGTTTCAGGGTTTCATGGGTGAACACATTTTCTGACGTTCAATTGGACTCTAGTCATATATTGGCACCATTTTCCACCAAACCATAAATAGATGAATGCACCCTGTTTGTAATTGGTTTAATTATTCTGCCTGAGCTTATTAGATACTTAAATCTGCACAGTAGTGCAATTTTGATCAAACACATTTCTTCTTTGCACTTAAACACCTGATATTTGTTCAATGTGATGAAATATTTCTCGTTATTATGCTTCCCCCTGTTGCATGGCTGCTCAGAATAAATCTGATCACGATCTTGACTGAGTTCCTTTGTGGGTTATTTCTTTAGGTCGTGTTGATAATGTTTACGGAGACCGCAACCTCATCTGCACTCTCCTCCCAGTATCTCAGATGGTTGAGGAGGAGGCCGCCGCTACTGCCTAAGATGTGTCCTTCCGGTTCCTGCAGAAGGTCCATGTAGAAGGCGACGAAAAAGCTGCTAAAAGTTGGGGAAAGTCTTTCTCCCCGGTCAAGATCGGGTCACTTCCTTCTCTCATTCTCTTTCTTGTATATAACATGATACTCAATTATGTGATCTGATTTGGAGCAAAAAATGTGATCTGATGAAACGTTCATCTTTATTGATACAATTACTGGCCATTTTCTTCAACTGCAGCTCAAGAACATAGTTAAATTGTGCAAAAAAACTAGTTTTAAATGTTTCCTTTTCTTCTGTGAATACTGCATTGACCTGTCGTATTTCAAATCTTATTGTTTTCATTGATGTATTTGAAAACTGCAATGCCCCCTGCAGCTCTATAACTAACAATGCATAGTTGAAAAAGAGTACAGCTCTATTGGACTTAAGATTATAATTAGATCAAAAGTTGAGGATCTCGACTTCATTTGCCATCATCAATTTTACTCTCAACGTGGTGGGTGGTCGGGTCTCGCATTTAGAAAATCAAAATGAGATAGCAAGTAAAATTGAGAGCCAATAATTGAAAAATCATAAATGAGGAAAAAACCGGTTGCCTAAATACTGGCCTTTTCTAAGTTTGTACAGAATACAACCAATTGGAAGCATGATACTATGTCCAACCACTAATCATATATTAACTCTCTCAGACATTGTTCGGTCCAATTCTGCGGCACTCTTTGAGCTCGGATTTCTTTTAGTATGGAATATATACCAAATGTGATTAATGAAATTGACATTATTATCCTAAATATATAAGATCAATTGAACTAGTCAAGTTTCACCTTATAAATTTTGTGTAATTTTATATATAAAATCATTTTTAAAATTCTTGTTAATTAAATTAAACCTAATTAATAATATAATATCATTTAATCAAAATATTTTATCGTATTTTATAATATTAAGAAACAATATAATATTTAGATTATTTTTATCGTATTTCAGAGTATTAATAACAATATAGTACAAAATACAAAATGTGACAAATACAAATGATGCACAATTAAAATAGAAATAATGAATAAATAATAGAGTGGAATAGTCTCAATCTCATACAAAAAAAAAATGGACTTTCACTCGGTTTATGTTTTGTGTTTCTTATAGTATTCTAATTAATGAATAACCCACAACTGGACTTAAATTAGGATCACTTAGAGAATGAGATTCTGTCTTCCTATTTATTCATTTTTATGATTAAATCTTTATTAGTTAATAATACCACACCTAATTATAATAAAAAAATACTAGGTAGTTTAAAAATAGGAAGAGTATACTTATAAATAACTTATTTATTATTTGCTCATAATATTTTATTGTTTATAAAAGTTTCAAAGGAAAATGTCATAATTTTTAAAATGGTAATTTACACTTATTTTCAACCACCACCCAAAAAATAAGCACATTCAAATCATTTTTCTATTTTATTTAAAACAATAGAACTAATATTGATAATTTAATGATAATTTCTCTAACTTTATATTTGGATTAAATGGTTTACAATAATTTGAACAATGGAGAAATTACTTATTTGATAAAAAAAAAGAGAATTTAGATGAGCGCAGTGGAGAATTATCTTCAAATCTCTCGATTTAAATTATATATATTTAAATTTAGTAGTTTATAAAAATTTAGAGTAGAAATATTCTATAAGTGTATTGATGAATTTGTAGTTGTTAAAATTTTTTAATAATATATCGTTTAAATAAATTTAAAGTTTAATAATTATTAATAAAAAATTAAAAAAAATAAATTTATCATTTTTATTAAATTAAATAATTTATTATCTATTATATATAATTAAATTATATTAAAAATATTTTGTATAATAATTTTTTATTTATAATATTTGTATTATATAATTTTATATAAAATATTAAAATAATTTAATTAATAAATAACACAATCACTCTAAATACCTTCACTTTTTAGTAATTATTTAGTTAGTATAAATAAAATAATTAGAGTGATTTGAAGGTAATTCTCTACCCTACAAACTATTCCATTTATTTTTATCAAATTAAAATTTATCTACCACTCCAAACTCATACACTCCAAATCCTTCCAAATTTCTATAAATCACTCGATTCAAACCTGTTATAACAAAAGTGGGCCATTTTGAGAAATTGATTTATTTATTATTTAAATTATTTTATTACTCTTATTTATTTAATTTATTTTTATTTTTATATAACTTAAATAAATTTATATATTTATAATATTTTATATAAATGATATAATATATATATAATACAAATATTATATAAAAAAATATTAATAAAATGTATTTAATATAATTTAATTATATATATTAGCTAATTAATTATTTAATTTAATTAAAATAATAAATTTATCTTTTTATTTTTTAATTGATAATATTTTATTACATTCATTCAAATTAAAAAATATTAAAAAATTTTAACTCCAAATCAATCACTTTTACTTTTTTTTTCCTCCAACAACTCTATACACTTCATTTCTAAATCACTCAATCCAACACACTACTCTCATGTGGGGTAGAATAAAAAAACCACTTTAATTCTTGAACGAAAAAAATAATAAAAAATTTAATAATTAAAAGTCACGCTACTATCTCCAAGTGTAAGGAAAATATTAATTATATATACGTTATAATCAAATCCAATTTCTGAGTTATCTTTTACTTATTTATGAATGGTATAATGAAATCGACTCTATTGTCCATTTTGGTGTGATAGTTATAGTGACAGCATGACTACACACGTGATAACACAAACTCACATGATTAAAGTAAAAGGTTGTATGAGGTTTAAAGAACTTTATTATTTTAATAAATTGTTTATAAATTTAGTATAGAGATTGGTAGATATTTAAATATCACTTTTTAAGAAATCAAGTAAAAATTATTTTTGGTGTGTTGATTCGGAGAGTGCTGATGATGGTCGAACTTGTTCATGCAGTACTGTTTAATCAGTTATTTGCAAATGGAAGTCGGCTCTTGTAAACCCGAACTCCTAGTGTTTGTGGATATATTCTTTTAGGGGAGACGAAAAGTTACAATCCGAACTCTAATATTTAACCATATTTTTAGTATGATAATTATGGTATGCCTTTTTGTGTAAAATGGTGGAGAGTTGAGTATGTGTTGTGGGAAGCTCCCGGTAACATAGTGTATGTAGTATCGCTGCAAGTAATGACCATAAGTGCCATGTTATGACATCTAGTCATACGGATTATTATTGTGAATACTGGTACGAGAGAACAAGGGTAACAGATGGTCGCCTTTGTGGTTGTGTAGTTGTTTAGGGGGGAAATGAAAAAAAGATCAGAAAGTGCACCGTGTAATCTTCCATTTTTTCTAGGATGGTAAGATGGTAGAGATGAGTCGTATGTGTAGGGATTATAGGTCGGCAAGAGATAGTTATGACCATTCTGATTTTACAGATTCGAAATGAAATGTCCCATTCAATCAAATTGGGATGCCCCGGATGATATGTTTCTTGAAATAAGTAACATAAAGCTCAGAATTATGGATATATTAAATATTCCCGAATTGATCTATGGTCAATTTAGTAACTTAAAATTACTATTTATTTGTACCTCGTGAAAAAAGACTTATTTTGGGAATGAATCATTACCTTTCTTTTAGAAGGAAATAATTATGTTCAAGTAAGCAAATATGTCAAGGTTGTAGGAGTCTATCCATCGTATATAGGCTTTAAGAACATCGTAGCATAACCGTCGAGGCTGAGATATCAATTGTGAGACGACACTGGGGGTGTCGATTGCGGTGATGGTTCACAACTCCCACACTCCAATTCCCTGAGTGTGCTGAGATATCAAGAGTGGTGCATTTTGAGAAGGATTTATGTTTTGTGTAAGGCCGGAGTTGCCCGAATTATTGTACATGCGAAGAGCGATAGCAAAGCTACTAGGACCTCGGGGTGCTAAGGCACTAAGCTTAGAGGCGACACATATGAGGTGTTTATTGTGGGAAAGAGTAGGATTGCCAAGTGGCCATGACAAAAAAGTAATTACATATTTTAGGGCCATGAGTTACCACTTATTTGAGTAACCAAGTAGTGTTATCTAAGCTTAGGTTATATTGTTATACAGGACCACATCCCATATTTGAGATCAATGAAAATTAAGGCATGAATAATCAAAGAGGAGGGAGACCGAGGATAAGCCATCCATAGAGTAACAGACGAGTCGGAAGGCTCGAAACTCCATCTCAGGGGGCAAGACTAAACCACGGGACTCTCGTAAGGGTGATGCAAGCATTATTTAGTTTATGAGAAATGTACGTGTTATAAGGTTAGAGCCGAGGTTCCCTTACTATGAGATGAGCACACTCCGCTTACTATATGAACGTACGAATTCTCTATCATATCATGTCACTACTATTCCCAATATCCGAGGGATTTTGATACAAAAAATTTAAAATTTCTACTGCATTTTTTTATGAATTACACAATTCTCAGTAATAGTCTCGATTTGTTACCTTGGTAAAAAGTATATAACTAACGAGTACTAGATAGAAGAAATTTGGGTCAGGAAGTGAAGGATGTGAGGTTGCTCACTTCTGCTAACCATTTTTAGGGATAGTCAAGTTATAAAACTCGAGAACTCAAAGAAGTATACACAAATATTATCTTTACTCATCAGTCGTTCATTTTATATGTAAAAAAAATTTGTAAAGTAATTTGTACTTTCTAAATATTTTTAAAATTTTAAATTTTTTCTAAATTTGATAAATTTTTATTATGAATAATTTATTTTACGAGTTCCAATGAAGTGAATATATATCCATTTAAATAGAATTAAGGAAAAATAATAAATTATAATTGGATCTCAACTTGAAAAATAGGATGAGGACTTGTGACACAATTAAGTTGAAGCAACTTATTTTTAATAAAATAAAAGTTTTAAACTTGAAAAGAAAAATGTACAACGAATGAGAATATTTTTTATTATTAAAAATTATAAAAATTTGTTGTAATTGTTAAGGAAGTAAATATAGTAGTAGTGTGAGTGTGAAAACTCATTCATGTAAATTCCAAAATAATGATATTAATTAATTGAATTGGGAAAGTACTCTAATAATGAGTTAATAAAATTGAAGTTTGAGTGAGTTTTCAAGTTAGCATGCAAAAGGAAGATGCATGTGGTTGATTCATTAAAGAGTTAAAAAGACAAAACACGACTAATAATAGACGTGGTTGGATGTTGTAATGTTATAAGGAATTTGAAAATACTTAATTGATTAAAGTAAACAAATGAATAAGAGAGATGGGCAAAAAAAACAATTGAATAAGAGAAACCAAATGTGTTAATACAAGTTAAACTCAAATAGGAATTGTTTTGACTTGATATATAGAATGAATATAATAGAAATGTTTGAAAATAGGATAAATTGATACAAATGGGTGGTAATAAAAGAAGAACCATTGAAAATATTGGATAAAATATGTTGGCCGTCATGAATTGCAATAAGTAAGGTTAGAAATATATGTGATGGCATGATAAACAGGAAATAGTAAAGTTAATGTACCAATTAGATATATGTGGACGAAAGAGCCAAACGTCATGTGGATGTGGGAATTGAAAATTATAAGGTAAACGAGAGCAGTAAACGCATAGTTGGCACCACGTACGCCGGGTGTAGGTGCGCCCAAGGCAGGGCAAGATGGGTCTAACACTCGGACGGTCTGCTGATTAAAATTGGAGGTGAGTGGAAGGAAACTCGTGAGCTGGGTAGGCCCAATTTTGTGAAGCCCACTTCTGAGACTGAATTGAGTTAAATCCCGAATCATGTGGGCAGGCTGTGCGAGAGAAGGAATTGGGGTTCCTTTAGCCCCGGGGAAGGTTGCGAACAGGAAGAGGACCCGAGAGCAATGACAACAACGACGATGATGAAACTATGAAGAACCGAAGGACAAACTAATAACTATATTATATTACATTTGAGATGCAGTAAGTACATCATGGGTAATATATAGGAATAACACAACGTTTAGGAGTCCCAAATAGGACCAAATGCAGTGATTCCCGCTGATTTGCATGCGTTGACCACATCCCTACTCCCCTCGGGATTGCTCGTAACAATGACCACCTCGGCTCTCCACTTCTTGGCCGTCTCTATGCTCATATTAGACAGATTAGGACGCCCATGAACTGCCGTGTCATGCACTATAACCTTGTCCCTGGGGTGGCCGCTCACCATCTCCTTGATCTCTGATCCAAAGTTTTGCTCGACCCCTTTTGCCACCCAAAGCAAACACACGCTCGCTCTACAAGGTTGGAGGAGGAAAGAGAGGAACACACAAATGCCCGATCCTGTTGCTACAAGGAGCACCCGATCATACATATTCACAAGGTAAGGAAGTCCAGGTAAGTGGACTTGTCGGACCCAAAGGTGGCTAGGTGGGTTGATAACTAATGACTTGGTGAAGTCCCCAACTGCACCGGCAAGCATTATGTGCTCGCTCTTTCCATCGGAGATGATCCCGAATGCATGCCACTCCGACAATGGGGAAGGACTGATCCTACCTAGAATGCCGGCTTTCACACCGCCTTGGAATTTGATCAATGCGGCATGCCCAGAAGCAGATGTTATTCGGACTGCAACACGTCTTATAGTCAACCATGGACTGATGATCAGAACTGTGATGGCCAGTGTGAACCAGAATTCTTGTCGTTTAACAAGCTTTAACCCAAGGTGGTTCGAGAAAGATTTTGTCATCGGATCATACGAGATAGTCAGGATGAGAAAGGCCCAAAGGAGGACCAACGCACTCCAACCGGCGAATCTATGAGTCCTCTCAAACACATTGTGGTGAAGGTGACGGACAAGTGGAAACGCCGCCAAGGAAGATACGGAGATCAGTCCAAGTATTGTGGAGGCGACCGCAATTAATACGGGAGAAGTGTTGTCTTGGTACTTTAGAGTGAGGACCAAGGAATAGATGAGCCATGCGATGGATGAGACTCCACAACCACTGTGGATTCCACCAAGACTTTGAAGGAGAGATGTAGTCACATACTTTATGCAGATAGGGACCCATGAATGGCCCAAGATCTTGACCGCTAACCAGAATACGACACGCAAGAAGGCCTCGCTTCTACAGAGCGTTAGAGAAAATATGTTTGCAATGGAAAAAAGGGCAGCATTGTTCATCGCATAAGGGAAGTATCCTATTGCAGCCAATATCAACCCGACAATGTTCAGCGTAATAGATGTAATGAAGAGACGCTTGTAGACCGTAAATAGGCCTCGATCAAACAGTATGATTGACAACCTCGACTTCTGCTTCCTAGCTACAGCAAACTTTGAGGGTTGCTCGTGTCTGTTAGCAGAATACACCAGTGCGCTTTGCTTCTTAGGATTTTCCTTGTCAACATTACCTTCTTCCAAGGCCTCCAAGGGGATATCAAGCATATCATCCTCATCAATATCAACATCAATATCGCATAAGTGGCAGCCATCTATTCTCACTTGGCTTTCCATCAATGAGGGAGAAACTTGAGATGAGCTCACTCTTGACGATGGGAGCCCTAATCGCCCGCTTTCCGAGCCTTCTATAGGGTCGGCTGGTGTGACGACGTTGAATTGTGACGCATGAGATTTGATCTCAAAGGACACACCTCGGCAGCTGAAGAAACGAGCAAGACTTTTATCCATGTTGTTTTAGCTTTATGTTGGAGGGATATAAGACACTGATGTCGAGAAATGAGAAAGAATGAAATACAAGCAAAGAGGAGAAGATCACTGCAGGCTTTGGAGAGAGACCCTGTCTTTCTTTGCCATTTATAGGATGCATCGGGAGTTCGAGCACCTAGGGCAGGGCAGTCATCCTAACAGAAAAAAGTTTAACTAGACATCAATATTATTTGCCATTGATGGGCAGAAGCTCTCTATCTTTTACCCTTCTACTTCTACGTAGAAATACTATAAAAGCCGCTAAGATTTGCTCCAAACAGGTATAATGATATTTTGCAACACCCTTGAAGGGGTGAAGACTCACTCACAACCACAAACTACTTACTAAGTCTAGTTCATGTCTGACAGCACATGAACTCTCCATTTTAGATGAATCAAGTCGTAGATTTAATAGGATGATGACCTCTCTCACCTACCCAGCCTATCTCGATCCCATCTTGAAAAAAAAGAGTTGACTAATAGTAAACATTGGACCTTTGATTTTTAAAATATTAATATTTTAGTGGTCCAATTTTAAAATGTAATTATAATATTTCGTTTTATCAAATATTTTAGTTAATATCTTTATTTTTTAATAGACGATAACGTTAGTTCCTTATATTTAACTTAACCAACAATTTAATCTTAATTATTTCTTAATTGTCACTTAGGATCATACTTTTATTTCATAGTTATCACTTGAGCCTAACTTACATTGTTTCATTCGTTATTAGGTGCGACTTAAATATGTAATTTGGTCTACCCCACTTGGTTTGTATACTAGAAACAAATTAACTTTATATCATAAAATTTAATTTTCTTAATACAATATATTTCTTTGTATGTGAATATATCTAATAGATTAGTAGTGAAACACATGTCTTGGATACTAGTTCTAGAGTTCTTTCTCACACCCATTATAATACTACATGACATAATAGGATGAAAGAAAATTAACATACCATTTATCCCCGGTGAACACAACATGAAGGAAGAAGGATGGTTAGTTTTGATCACCTAGATAAATGACACGGGGGAACTCAGTAGATGGGCCAATTTGTCTCACAACTATGCAGAATCAAACTAGTGTGCATAATTATGTGGATCCATTGAGGTTTTGAAAATCTGTCGAAACTATATTTTACTGAAATTTTACTGAAATTAGTAATGACAAGTGACCACGTACCTTATCTGCATCTAAATGTGGTGTCTGGTCATTGTTTAGTAGTGCCCTTTGATGAAAACATAGAGCATAACACCTATGTCAAGATCCAAACCTTATTTGCTCTAGTCAACTAATTCCAAGTTTTCGTGCAAAAAAACTAATTCCATGTCTTTGAACGGATTCCACTTTTGAGCAAAAAAAAACAAAAAGGACAGCTCCCCAAATATCAATTGTACAACCCAACTCTTCACTACAAAAAGTAAATGTACCTATAATATATTTGTGTTGAGTAAGAAAGAAATCGAATGAACCTCTATGCTAAGAAAATGATGTAGTGAGCCAAGATCTTTTATGGATAACTCTCGATGGAGAGAATTGAGGACATGTTCGAGAAGTGTATTGAGAGAGCTTGTAATAATGATGTCATAAATAAGGAGAAAGATGATAGCATCATGATTTTCATACATAAATAAAGAGGTGTCAACCACGTAAACATGAAATCCCCAGTGGAGCAAAAAAGTAAAAGACGAAGGAACCAAGTGTAGAGACTATTTCAGACCATGCAGAGCACGACGAAAGAGACATACATGATAAGGATGAGTAGTATCATAAAATAATGATGTTATCGACATAAACAAGATGACATTATTGATGTCAAGCTGATAAATTAACCACTGTTGAGAAACTACAATTACTAGAATAATGCAAATGGTGACAAATTTTATCATCGGACAAAATGTCTCATCATAGTCAAGACCTGCTTGTTAAGAGAACCCTTGAATAACCATGCAAGTTTTATACTAAGCAACTGTGCCATCAGGGTGTTGTTTGACTTTGTAAACCCATTTGTAACCGATAAAATGATGAGTTGTGGGAGTCGGGACCAAGTCCCAAGTGTGATTGGTAAGGAGAACCAAATATTCTTGATGTATGGCATCAATCCAATGAGATTAATGGCGAGCTTGAGAAAATGTATGAGATTCCTATAAAGTATCAACAATAACAAATGCAGTTAGATTATCAATAATGGTAAAATGCTGAGTAGGAAGAGAGTTATCTTGAGAAGGAGTAACCATGCGCCGAGGTAGGAAACGCGGTACTATAACTTCAGAAGTCTCAGTTGTAGGGGATCCAACCCAGTGAGAACGGTGTGAGGAGTAGTCAAGGTGGGATGCAGGGGAAGATTGATGGGAGATGCTACTAGAGGAGGGTCTAAAGGTGGGGAAATAGAGGGAAACATATAATCATTAAATGACCGTGCAACAGATGAAAATGCGACCCAAATGGGGATCAAGACAGTGGTACCTAAGATAGTTCGAAGGATAACCAAGAAAGATGTATGGTCAAGAGTGAAACTAAAGTTTGTGAGTCTGGTAGCGCCAGAGATAAATAAAATATTGACACCCAGACGCACGAAGAAGATGATAGTTAGGGGAGAACTGATGGAGTACTTGATAAGGATAACGATACTAAAGAGCACGAGTGGAAAGATAGTTGCTTAGGAATAAGGATGTTTCAAAAGTATATTCCTAACATTTCATGGAAAGATTAGCATGAGCGAGGAGAGTAAGACCCATGTCGATAATGTGACGGCGTTTGCACTCAACTGCTCAATTTTGATGTGGTGCATGTGGGCATGAAAGACGATAGTAAATGCCATGCATTTGGAATTCATGTTGAAAATCAGAGTAGATAAATTCTTTAGCCCCATCCGATTGGAGAGAATTTTGAGCCCAAAAAAAATTTCAACACGAAGTAAAAATTCACGAAAAATGTAGAGAAGATCAGTGCGTCTTTTCATAACAAAGTACCAAAAAATTTATTATAGTTATCCAAAAAATGAATATAATAATGATGTTCGGTATGAGAGGTGATAGGAGTAGGTCCCCAAATATCAGTTTGAATAAGTTGTAATGGAGAGGTGCTAATATGGTGAGTGAAATAAAATGGTAATTGAGTAATTTTTCCCATACAACAAGAGGTATAGAAAGAGGATGAAAACACATCTTTTATTTGATCTCCAGGGGATAGGACACACTTAATAATAGGAGAGGTTGGATATCCAAGCCATTGGTGCTACAAGGAATTGGAAAATGTGGAGCTAATCAAAGCATGAGAAGACAAGTTCTTCACATAATCGATTGAAAGAGAGTAGAGGCCGACTTTACATATCCCTCCTAGTAGCTCCAAATGAGTGTGAATGTCCTTAACAAGAAAATAATGAGGGTGAAATTCAAAGTAGAAGGAGTTATCCTTAGTGAATTTAGGGATAGAAAGAAGATTAAAGAAAATTGATAGTAAGTAGACTCCTCGTAATTCTATTATTCCTTCTCTCTCCTCTTATTCTTTTTCCTCTATAATTATATCTGATTCTCCAATAACAATATTTGACGAGCTATCTCTATCTACTCACTCTCCTGTCATTGAACACTCTAATGCTGAATCTTTAGCTTCTTTAGAGAATGTTTCTGCTTCATTCACACACCGCATGATTACTAGGTCACAAGATGGTATATTACCCCCACGTTGTTTTCAAATAACTTATGGGTTTTCTTACTATTTCTACTTAGGAACCTCGAACTCTCAAGCAAGCACACAAATATCTATATTGGGTTCATTAAATGATTGTTGAATATGATGCTCTTATAAAAAATCACACATAGGATGTTGTTCCGTCTCCAACCAACAAGTATATTGTGGGGTGCAAATGAGTCTCAAATTAAAGCAACATCCTAATGGATCTATTGCTTGATGTAAAGCTTGTTCGTAGCTCAAAGCTTTTCTCAACAAGAAGGTATCGACCATTATGATACTTCCAGTCCAGTAATTAAACCAGTTATTATTCGTATTATACTTTCGATTACCATCACACATAATTGGCATATTTGACAACTGGACGTTGACAATGCCTTTTCTTCATGTTCATATGGATGAAGATGTTTACATGGCTCAACAGCCGAGTTATATTGATTCATCATGTTTGTCGTCTTCGTTTGTCCTTATATGGTATGAAGCAAGCACCTAGAGTATGGTTTCTTCGTTTGAGTACATTTTTACTCACATTTGACTTTGAAGCATCACTGGCTCATAAATACCTATTCATCTACAAAACCCCAAATTTTATAATTTTTCTTGTAGTTTATGTAGATGATATTATACTCACATGATCTTGTACTGCTCCTTTGGACTTCATCCTTAGTGCCCTCAAACAAGAATTTTCTATCAAGGATCTAGGTACGCTACATCACTTTCTTGGCATAGAAGTATATTCACATTTTGGTAGGCTTATTCTAACTCAACAAAAGTATATTTTTGATCTACTCACTTGAGTTGCTGTGGTTGATTGCAAACCTTTCTTGACCCCTATTACTACCGGCTCTTGCCTATCTCTTCATGATGGATGATTCTCGCCTTTATCGACAGGTCGTTGGTTCTCTTCAATATCTCACACTAACAAGACCTAATATTTCTTATGCAGTTAATCAAGTATGCCAATTTATGCACCAACCAACTACATCTCATTGGGTGACAATTAAGCGAATTCTGCGATATCTTAAAGGCACACCAAGTCATAGTCTTTACTTTTGGAAGAATTCTCAATCTCAACTCCATTGTTTCTCTGATGCAGATTGGGCTAGTAATCCTGATGATCGTTGTTCCATCAGTGGTTACTCAATTTTTCTTTGCATCAATTTGATTTCATGGAGTGCTAAGAAGCAACGAATAATTGCATGTCTAGCACTAAAGCTGAACTAATATGGATTCAATCTCTTATTCGTGAACTTGGATTCTCACCTTCAAATTCTCCTACATTATCTGTGATAAACTATCTGCCATTTATCTGAGTGATAATCCTACTTTTTATGCTCGTACCAAGCATATTAAGATAGATTATCACTTTGTTCAAGAAAGGGTCGTTGCCAAAGAACTTTTCATTCATTTTATTGGCATTGACACTCAAATTGTAGATATATTCACCAATGGACTATCTTCTCATCATTTCTCTATACTTCGTTCCAAGCTTAATATTTTGAGACCTCCCATTTCGCTTGTCTAAGAGTAATAACTAGATAATATTCAATTAAATGTGGTTACTAAAAATTTTGTAACTTATAATTTATTGTCTATTAATTACTATATATAAGAGTTATACATTAATTGATTGACTATTCATGTATCATTTCTATCAGTTGTACCTATTGACAAATACTTTTCAAAAGGACAATTAGTCTCATTAAAGTGTACAGTTAGACTAATATAGATATGCCCTGTATGTGGATGAAGACATCAATAACCAATAAAATTAGTAGGATACCCAAGGAAGAAACAAGCTTTGGAGCAAGATTGAAATTTATGAGTTTGATATGATCGAAGATAAGGAAAGCACAAACATCCAAAGACTTGTAAATGAGTGTAGATTGGTGGAGTTTTGTATAGGATTTGGTAAGGAGATTGAGATTGAAGTGTACGAGTAGGCAATCTATTGATTAAATAGACTGTAGTTTCAAATGCAAAATCCCAAAACTTGATGGGAAGATGAGAATGATTTAGAAGTGTAAGTCCCATATCAATGCTGTGTCTATGTTTTCTTTCTACATATCCATTTTATTGGGGTGTGTGAGGGCATGAAAGACGATGAGTGGTACCGTTATTTTGAAGTTCAGCTTGAAAGGCTACAAATAAAAATTCTTTGGCACCATCTGATTGAAAAAAATTCCATCACTAATCAAAATATATTCGGGCATGTTTTGGATCCTCTTACAAACTGAGATTAGACAAATTAGCAGTAACATGATTAGTGGTTCTAAAATCAATATACCAATCTAAATTATGAGTGTTGGAGTTGGCAGTGAAGGAAAGATTAGCTTGTGGAGATTAAAAATGCAGCAATTACGGACAAGACGCGGTGAAACGACCCAATTAGAGACAAAGTTGGCAGGTGGGCACATGAGAGTCATGGGGTTGTATGTGACAGGTTCAACATATGAGAGGGCAACACTCGGCGGAGCGGCACCTAGGGGTCTTAATGGAGGCTGCATTCCAAGGCTAGGAGCTTTCTACTCACGTTTGGCTTCTTGTTGTAGGAGATAGGATTTGAGAGTTTCAACTGAAAGATTGGAGACCTGGAAGGCAATTCCATACACCAATGAGTCCCAATCTTTCCCAAGTTCATCAATAATGCATTCCTTAATTTCTGAATCTATTTTGGGTGAGCCAATATGAGAGTATCATGTTGCAAGGATTGCCACTTCAATGAGGTAAGTGGATAATGACTCATTTCCCTTCTAGAGATCCCTCCACTAGTGATCCAATAATTCTTGTTGAGTTGATATTTGGGCATTATATATAGTCTCCAACTTGCTCCAAGCCTTTACTGCTGAAAGGACTCCGACAACTTGGAGATTTGCTTCTATGGTGAGGGAGGCATAAAGAGCTATGAGACAAAATTGACCTCGAGCTTCCCAAATGGCAAAATCGGGATTGGGAATCAAGATATCAGGACAATCTTCCTTTCTTACACTGTGAGTTAGTGGAGTAGGAATTGTGCATAATGCAAATCCAAGAAGACTATAAGATTTGAGGAGGGGGGGGGGTGATGTTGTTACGTCATAGATAGTAGTTGGATCCATCCAATTTAATAGATGTAGCTGAGAGATGGCTTGAGAGATAGTTGGACAATTGAATGTTGGAATTCATGATGTTGAGAATGGTGTGGGGGTATAAAAGCTAATTTGTTAAGAAGGATGACTGCAATGAGAAAGTACGTGACAATTTGTTGTGATGAGTAGGTATGTGTTTACGGGATTTAGACTACATGACGCTCGGTAGGTAGAACAGGATATGGAAGAAGGTTTATGCAAATGTTTATTGCAATGAAGAAGAGGACACCCAAGAATTGAACAAGATTTGAATCAGAGTGCTCTAATACTCTAAAAGAGTTAGAAAGAGCTATGGAAGGTATGCAATATTCTCAACTTCATATTTTACAATAATGATAACATGGTGTTTAAATAGAGTACAATGAACACTATATTAATAACTCTTAATTTACTCTATATTATAGGTTTGCTAGTGACTATGATTAAGACACTTGTAGGTTTGTTATTGATGGCTGTTGGTCTATTATAGGTAATTGTGTTTCTTTTCCATGTGCAATGATGAGTAGGCAATGTTTGGTAGAAGGTGGTGGTTTATTACAAACATACTAGCATACAAAAGCTATTCGAGTTAAACATTCTACTTCTAAACAATAATAATACTATAGAGCATATGGTTAGAAGTATGTACTAAAATGTAATAGGGTTAGCGGTGTACAACCTTCTTTTATTAAGGTTTTTTTAAAGGTTGTAACAAGCGAGATATAAGCTCATGCTATCAGTAGTCTATTAAAAAATCTTGAAAATAGTTTCCCCCTCACTCGGTAATCACGATGGGGTTGTCCTGGCAAGACCTCGATTTGTGGTGCGCTTCCTTGCGTCGATACTTGGGCGACACTCCGGTGAGGGACTAGTGATCGGAGCTCTTGCTGTCACTGGGTTGCTCTCTTCATGGGGATTCTTCCTAAATTAAACCACGCCTCAATTGGTGGCCTTCTTAGCTCGGGGGAAGGTTGGGGCACCTCTAAGTGAAGTTTGAGGAGCTTAGTTTGGCCGAAATTGGCCTAGGGATGGCTCGACCTAAGCTTCAGTGGTTCGGGCTGCTACATGGACGAGGAGTGGCAGTACTGTTTGAGCTTCTTCGCTCTTCTCTAGTGGTCCTTGGGCTGAAAGGAAGGTGCAGCTAGATAGAGGACTTCTTTCCGGTTCCAATGACACCGAATGTGGATTCGAAGGTCTAGAAAAGTCTCGTTGTTGGAGCTCCGGTTTGCTGCTCGCTAGAAACTAGGACATCTCACCTTCTTCGCTTGATTGCAGGATGCTGAGAATGAATGGAGGGGTGCTCTTTATATAGGGAGCTCGACGACTAACCAGGCAACCGACCAGCATATGACTTGGCCTACGACTCGACCGCCAACGGTCATACCGGAGCTCTTCTCGGGTCACCGGAGGAAGTGCCCTTCCTCCTCTCTCTCCTTTCTGTCAGCTGATTGAGGTTGAAGACGATGATGTGGTGAGCATGCCATGTGGTGTGCTGTGATTGGCTGATTTTTCTGATGTGGTGTTCCATTTCAGCTGCTGCATCAGCCATTAATCGGTTGATCAAACACATGGCAGCCTCCCATTGGTTGCTTGTGTCTGCATGGAAAGCTAATTGGTCGTCCATTGACCATTGACCGGACATGTGGCAGCCTCTCATTGGCTGCCTGTGTCTACTGATTGGGTATCGTTGACCGTTAAACAGTTCGGTCTTTTGATCGGCTGGATCATGGATCGGTCTGGTTCGTTTATCAGCTGGACCGTTGACCAGTCCGGTTTGTTTACTGGCTAGACCGTTGACTGGTCCAGTCCGACCGGGTTCGATGACCTAATTTCAAAAATCAGCCGGTTCTAGCCTGATTCAACTAGTTTTCTAAAATTTAAAAATTTCTAAATTCATTTTCTATCTAATGGTGGCCCCAATTTTCTAAATTGATATTTTAAAGCCACATAGAAAAATGAATCATTAGGCTAGATCACTATGGTTCAATCTTGTTTAGTCCGGTTTGGGTTAGGTTCACCCCAAACTGTTTCGGTTTTCCCATCCAATTCACTTTATGATTCTTCCCCATGATTTTTGTGAATGTTTGATCACTTGGGATTTTCTAATATCCCATGTTAACCCTTTACTATTTTCGTTTTATTAATTGGCTCAGTTTTTCACATGAAAATTGGCTGGTCCTTTTCCCAGTTTTCTTTGGTATGAGAGGACGAGTTTTACACTTTATCCTTTGGATATCCTTTATTTGGGTAGGCTTGTACTATGGTCTCAACTATTACAATATTGTTTCTCCATAGAGGCCCTTTGTGTAAACCCCATCCCTTAAAGATAAGAAAAAATAGAGGAAAGAGCCGGTCAACCCAAGGGAGAAAACTGAACCCGTTCACGAACCCCAAACATTAGAGAAAGGGAAAATTGGGGAATTTACAAATCCTGAGTGACTCAAAGAGTTATAAAAACAATGGGAAGGGACTTTGGGACAAATTGGAAGAGAAAACCAGACCGGTTTGGACCATCATTGAACCGGTTGCTAAATTGGTTTTTAATCATTGAACCATGGAAAGGGACTTTGATTTTTTAAAATATTCAAATTAGGGAATTGAAGCAATCATTGGATAGAGAATGAATTTAGATGAATTTATAAATTTTTAATTTTGAAATACTCGATTGAATTAGGTCTGAACCGACTAGTTTAAGCATTGAACTCGGTCGGATCGGTCCGGTTCGGTCTAGTTTGGAACAGTGTCATCTACTTCCTTCAAATGACGACATTGTTCATTGAACGGAAGAATGGACAGCGGTGGAAAAGATGAATCAACTTCATTCAGGGTGTTTCAGGTCATGAATGAGTGCGACCAAGATGCTAAACGGTCAGGCAGAGCATCCTCGAGCTCCCTATATAAAGAGTTCCTCTCCATTCATCCTCATCACATTGAAAAACTCCATTATCTCTCAACTGCTCCATTTTCCAGTGAAGCTCGAACCAGAGCTCCAACCTGGGCAGTTTTCTCTACTTTAGAAGGCGAGGTTGGGTTCTTTAGACTTGGGGGAAAGTTAATTATCTAATAGCAACCTTTGTTCGATTCGAGAACCGTCGGAGAAGAGTCGATGAAATCAAACAGTAAAGTAGCTTCAACGGACCAACGTTGCCCTATTTTGGTCGAGCTAAATTTGGCTAAATTCTACTCTCCTTCGGCAAAACCAAGCCCTCCTAACACTCCCATAGCCCTCACATGACCATAACAGAGCTGAAAGGTAAGCCAATTCGGCCCCCTCAATCATTTCCGGTCGGCGTTAGAGAGAGAAATTGTAAAGTTCACTAACAGAATTCTCCATTAATTCGGGATGAATTGTATCAATTCTTGATCCTAGGAGGAACCTTAGGATGAGAGCTACCTGCCCAGATAGAGAGCTCGAATCTCCGCACCTTCGACGGTAAGCTTTCGAAACTTTCTCTCTCTACGCTAAGTTTTCTAGCGAAGCTCTGTTTGAGCCCATTTTAGCCTCAATTCATGCGATTCAAAGCTCAATTGAATTTTATGGATATGTAGAAACTGAATTATACTTCCAATTTAAGTAATTAACCCCGATTGAATGGCCAATTTGATGCAATCAAATTCAGCCAGTTTGAAAGGGGGAATTAGGAGAAAATTTTGGGGAAATTTGGGGATTTCGTAAAATTGAGGGACCAAATTACAATTTTCAAAAATTAAGGGCCAATTGGCCATGAAAAAGATGTTGGAGGACCAATTGATCAATTTTGGAAAGATTTGGGGTCAAATTTCCATTTTTGGAAAGTAGGGGCAAAATGGTAATTTTTGAAAAGTTGGGGACCAAATTGAGAATTTGGAAAACTTGAGCCCTTTCAATAATTTTAAGTAAATTGAGGATCCAAAGTGAATTTTTGGAAGTTTCAGGACTCAATTTGGGGAAAAGTTAGCATTATGGACCTAAAGTTAAGGAAAATGAACTTTAGGGACCTATGTATAATTAATTGAAAATTTTGGGTCTAATCATTCATACACGAGGAACGAAGGATGTTATGCGAAACATTAACATATAAGGATGTCCAAATCATGTAGGAACACGAGGGATCGAAATGTCAACAAGGATAAGCTAGTATGGAAGTGGAAATTGATTGGAGAATGATATACTTAAGTTATCGGGTGAATGTGTTTATTCACATCATACACAGTTGGGATGGTGAGCACTTTAGAAACGAAAAACCACTTATATGTGGGAATTTGACATCTCACCCGGTTGGAGTGATGTGTGAACTAAGCCAAAACCTAGTTACTGCGAACACGAAGTATAGGGAACGCAAGCTAAGACAAGCTCGCGGGGAGACAAAAAGCCGGTTAAGAAGGATTCATGGCATTCACGGGTGAGTGGGATTTTTATACCGTACCTGTTTGGGATGATAAGCACCTCAGAAATGAAAACCCGATATAATGTGAGATTTTAACATCACACCTTGATGGGGGGATGTGAGAAAACACGCGGAAAAATTACTTACCGGTTGTAAGTAGATCATATCCGATTGGTATGATGAACTTCCTAGAAGGAACTAGAAAACCCGTTCATCGATTTTGAGCGGAGATGTCCTCATACCTGTTTGGTGTGATGTACAACTAAAATATTATTTTTGTCAGAAGTGCTCTCCTCTGACTGTGTGCCACTGCTTAAAAATTTTGGGAGACCTTCTTGACGGTAGCTCGAATAGCTCAGATAGGCCGGAGGCCACGATTTTGGGACTTAGGGGCAAAAAAGCCCGATTTTGAAAATACTGTACAGTGGGCCCAAGGCTAATTTGCACGAGTAGGAGCTCATAAATAAACATGAGTTTAAGCCATAAAAATTCTAAATGAATGATGTGTTTGGCCATGGTACCAATACAGGACCAACATACTCAATGGATTAGCAGCAATGTGACAAGACAGGTCGATGAACCACTCAAGATAAACAGCTACAAGTCGAGTTGAGGGTCGGGGCTGTTTGGACCAGTGGCACCAAGGATTAAATGGCTTATAAGGAAAACTATTGTTTTGTGCATGCATTGAGGTACGAGACCTTCAATACGCCAAAGAGGGGTAGTGATGCGTCCTAGGGGCTATTGGATGAAATAGTGGAGATAAGGGCAAATTGTCGTGCCAACAGTCATGGAAGCTCGACATAGCTTCATGCACATGAGACCAGGGTGGGGTCGGGATGAGGTCTTTGTCCTCATATGGATGACATCAAAGACAAGATGGATGATTGGATAACAACAAAGGTAGTCGAGAAATACTACTAGATGAAAAGAGGGACATAGTTATACTATCCTTGAAAGGTTGGAAGGCTGAGAACAACCATTATGGAAGTGTTCAAAAAATTTTAAATGGTTAAAGATAGGTTCTAGAGTATGTCGTGCTGTAAGGGATATGTAAGCCCAACAATCCTAGGGAAAAATATGACTCAAGTAAGGAAGAGTCGGTTAGTTAATCATGACAAGGTAAAACATTAAATTTGGATCGGAGTAGTAATAAACAACGAATGAGGGAAGTGTTAGAATTAGACAAAAAGGTGATAACACCAAAACTTGTGAAAGCAAGTACGTAGCGCTCAAAAGGACACCGAGCCAAGGTCTTTAACGATAAAGAGAATGACTAGACACAGGAACGATTGGGCATCTTGGAACTCCCAATCCTGAAATCTTGAATAAGAACCTCAAGGGGGAAGAATCTTGCCCTAAGTAAATGAAGATGTGAACCTAAGGATATATCGTTGAACTAGCAGATAAGACATGCTTAGCTAGGATAAACTCCATGGAATGAGTAAGCAATGGAAAGGAAAATAAAATTCCTTAAGTGTGTGTTATAAAGGGGCTAAGTGAAAATAAACAAAATGTTAGCATGTCAAAGAAACTCCCAGTTAGCATCAAGGGAAGTTATTTCCTATGCTAAGCACTGAATTAGTTTTGGGAACAAAAATTCTATATTGAGGGGACAGTTGTAAACCCCGTCCCTTAAAGATAAGAAAAAACTAGGGAAAGAACTAGTTAACCCAAGGGAGAAAACCAAATTGGTTCACAAACCCCAACCATTAGAGAAAGGGCAAATTGGGAAATTTACAAATCTTAAATAACTCAAATAGTTATAAAATCCATGGAAAGGGACTTTGGAACAAATTAGAACAGAAAACCAGACCGGTTCAGGTGAACTGGATCTGAAACGAATTGAACTGGTTTGAACCATCATTTAACCGGTTCAGGTAGCTTAAAATATTCAAATTGGGGAATTGAAGCCACCATTGGATAGAGAATGAATTTAGAAATTTTTAATTTTGAAAAATTGGTCGAATCGGGCCTAAACCGGTCGGTTTAAGCATTGAACCCGATAGGACTGGTCTAGTCCAGTTCAAAACAATGTCGTCTTCTTCCTTCAGATGACCACACTGTTGATTCAATGTAAGAACGGACAGCACTGACGAAGATTAAGCGCCTCTGTTCAGGGTGTTTCAGGTCATAAATGAGCACGACCAAGATGCTAAATAGTCATGCAGAGAGTCCCCGAGTTCCCTATATAAAAAGCTGCTCTCCATTCATCATTCTCACACCTAAAAACTCCATTATCTATAAATTGCTCCATTTTTCGATGAAGCTCAAACCAAAGCTCCAACTTGGGTAGTTTTCTCAACCTCAGAAGGTGAGGTCAAGTTCTTTAGACTTTGGGTGAAGTCAGCTATTTGATAGCAACCTCCGTTCGATCCGAGGACTGTTGGAGAAGTGTCGACATAATCCAACAGTGAAGCAGCTCCGATGGACCGAAGTTGCCCTGTTTCGGTTGAGCTGAATTCAGCCAAATTCATCCCTCCTTCGACCAAAACAAGCCCTTCCAACACTCCTACAACCCTCACACAACCATAATAAAGCTAAAAAGTAAGCCAATTTTGCTTCCTCTATCATTTCTGGTCAGCGTTAGAGAGAGAAACTGTAAAACTTTACTGACATAATGCTCCCTCAATTTGGGGTGAATTATATCGATTCTTGATCCTAGGAGGAACCTTAGGATGATAGCTACTTACCTAGATAGAGAGCTCAGACCGTCGCACCTCCGACGGCAAGCTTTCAAAACTTTCTCTCTTTACACTTAGTTTTTCGGCGAAACTCTATTTGTGCTCGTTTTGGCCTCAATTCATATGATTCAAAGCTCAATTTAATTGTATGGATGTGTAGGAACTGCATTATACCTCCAATTTATGCAATTAACCTCGATTGAATGGTCAAATTTGATGAAATCAAATTCGGTCATATTGAAAGGGGGAAATTTGGTGATTTTGTAAAATTGAGGGACCAAATTGCAATTTCCCAAAGTTAAGGGCCAATTGGCTATGAAAAAGATGTTAGAGGACTAATTGGTCAATTTTGGAATGATTTGGGGTCAAATTGCCATTTTTGGAAAGTAGGGACAAAATGGTAATTTTTGAAAAGTTGGGGACGAAATTGAGAATTTGGAAAACTTGAGCCCTTTCAATAATTTTGAGTAAATTGAGGACCCAAAGTGAATTTTTGGAAGTTTCAGGACTCAATTTGGGGAAAATTTAGCATTAGGGACCTAAAGTTAGGGAAAATGAACTTTAGTGACCTAAGTACAATTAACTGAAAATTTTGGCATAGTCGTTCATATGTGAGGAACGAATGCAGTTATGCCAAATATTAACAGATAAGGATATCCAAATCATGTAGTAACACGAGGGACCAGAATGCTAATAAGGATAAGCTAGCGTGGAAGTGGAAACCGACTATAATAGGAGATACTTCAATTATCGGGTGAGTGAGTTTATTCACATTATACCTGGTTGGGATGGTGAGCACTTTAGAAACGAAAAACCACTTATATGTGGGATTTTAATATGGCACTCGGTTGGAGTGATGTGCGAACTGAGCCAAAACTTACTTACTAGTTGTAAGTAGAGATCATACCTGGTTGGTATGATGGACTATCTAGAAGGAAGGAGAAACCCGCTTATCAGTTGTAAGGAGAAATATCATCACATCCGATTGGTGTGATGCAGTGAAAATATATTTTGTAAGAAGTGCTCTCCCTTGACTTGGTTGCCTATGCTTAAAATGTTTGGGATACCTTCTTGATAAGATCTAGAATAGTTCAGATAGGCTAGAGGCCTCGGTTTTGGACCTTGTGGGGCTAATTGCCCGATTTTGGAAAATCACGTACTGTGAGCCCAAGGCCAGTTGGCATGAGTAGGAGCTTGTAAACAAAGATGAGATACTTAAGCCATGGAAACTATTAATGAATGGATCATGTGATTTCACCATGGTACCAAGACAAGACCGACATAGTCGATGGACTAGCGGCAATGCGTCAGAGCGAGGTCAACGGACCAACCTAGACAAACAACTGTAGGTCGAGTTGAGGGCCGGGGTCGTTGGACCAGTGGCACCAAAGATAAATTGCTTTGGGGAAAAAACTATTGTTTGTGCATGCACTTGAGGTTTAGGACCATCAGGACGCCCAAGAGGGTTAGTGATACGTACTAAGGGCTACTAGACGACATGGTGAAGATATGGACAGTTTGTCGTGCCAACAGTCAGGGAAGCTCGACGTAGCTTCATGTGCATGAGACTGGGGTTGGGTCAGGTTGAGGTCTCTGTCCTCATATGGACACGGACTTGATTTCTAGTTTGATAGTCAGATGTCATGAACATCCACTGAGACCAAGCGTAGAAGTGGATGGGCTTCTATCTTGGTGGCTGATAAATTCGATCGGAGTCACAAGTGGGTGCAGTGGATGGGCTGCCCTACAAATGTGTGATCTATTCCTCATGAAGGGCGTGTGTTAACTTTTAAACACACCTAATGTGGAAATTGAGGAAAAGGAATTTTGAAAACCGAAATTTGATAAAAAAAAATATTCTTCAAGGAAATAAGGAGTCTGGCACACTCCAATTAAAACTGTTTTATTTTTAAAAGCTCACTCCCAACACCCATTCACTAAGTTGTAAAAACTCACCCATCTTTTATATTCCTTTTCAGGAATGGAGAAAATGGCTAAGGAAAATACTCAGATCTACCCTTTGTCAGGTATGCTTAAAAGTTATTTTAAGCTTGCATTTTTTTTATTTATGTTATTCTAGGGAACAAGGTTAAATTACGCCTGACTCCTCTTGATTAAAGCAAGGGGAAAACCTCTCTTAAACCAAGGGAGCGATAGGTTGATCACGGGTATCTGACAAAACCGGGTCAGGGCATGACACTTTGGGTCTTTTATTTATTTTTCGCATTGTACTAATGCTTTTGTCTACCACTACCATAACCTATAATGGTTCATTTTTTTCTCCATCCTAGGTTCTTAGCCATGGTGAAATGTCTTTTTGTAATATTCTCTCGGTACATTATATGCAATTACCTTCATCATATTACAAAGAATCATTGGAATCCCATCCAATTGATTATTCCCATCACCATTCCATGATTATTTAAGTACTTCCTTCGTACTTAGTTACCATTGATTTCTGATTAACTTCCTAGGTTTTCCCTGAAACTTCCTTAATACTAATCACTTGTCATTTGTTCAATGGGGGCACTCATTTAAAATCTTATGTATTTTTACTTTTTATTCCACTTATGCCACTTGAAAAGTTTGTTCACATCTATTCTTTGTCCTTTCATAACATTTTCTCCTTGTCACGAGGTTACATAGCTCTAAATCTTGGGATCCCATTAACTTGTCACAAAACTTGACCTTTTATGCCTTCCCTTCAAGTTTCAATACTTTCCACTTTACAATTAGATATTCATGCAATTTTTCCTTTACATGTCCCGCTCTAGGGTGGTTTATGCATCCTAATTGTATGCCCTTTACAGTTAGAATTCCTCATCTTGTATTGCATTCAGATTGTGAGGTTTCATGGTTCTCTTTTGGATCCATTTTGTAGTAATTCCTCTTGGTGTTTACTTATGAAAATTCTCCTAATGGAATGTTAGCCATCCTACGACCAACTTTTAAATTTCTAACTTTTCCCCATTTCGTTGAAAAATTTGGCTCGACGTCCTCCCAATCAATGGAGTTCTTTTTCCTTACCAACAATAGTGTAGATTATTATGTGTTTCTTATCCTCGTTACTTCTTATTTGCATCCATGGTGGAATGGTTTCTTCTCTTAAGATTGTCTTAGGTTAGTGTACACACTATGTTCATGTTGAACGTCTTTCTTTGTTTCCTTATGGCTAGGATGTTATGGTCTTTAGGGTGATTACAGACTTCCAAGATTTTTCTTGGTCATGGGTGAGTCTCCATCATAATGTCCCCTGATCTCTTTTTATGGTTTTGCAACCATACCTTTTGTTAGGAACTTCATCTGGTGCCCTCTTAACCAACAAGGGTCATTGGGTACTTGTCATGAGTTTTCTTTAAGCAATTTCATTATTCCGATTTACCACTCTCTTACTAATTTCCTTATTGGTCCCTTTTTACTTCAACTATCGAGTTTCTCGATTACTCCTCAACTTGACTAACAACATAGTCATAGCTATACTTCTAATTCTTATCATATCTCCCTATTTGGTTACAGATATCCTCCCTTAAGAATTTCTATTCCTTAATCAACTTGTGCTTGATTGGGACCATTTCACGAGTATTCATTCTTCACCTATAAATGATCACATATTGTAATTGTTTCCCTTCGTGAGCATATCTTTAAGAGTTCTCCTTATTTGTCACTTTTACTACTCTCGTTCCTTGGAGTAAAGAGACTTCCATCCTTGAAATTTTACGTCCTATAGCTTGAGTTCCTTACAGTAGAGGTGGAACTTGACCAATCCTCTCCAATGTCCATAAGTCTTTAACCTCCTTTTTGGAAATTCGTGAATATACCTTATTGCCTTTTGTTCCCCATCCTTATCTTCACTTGTATTTCATTTACAAGTTCACTTATTAAGAGAAAAACTTTAAGGTTTGGCTCCCTAACTTCCGTGTTAAAATATCAAAAGGTTATTCCCCCAAAATTTTAAATTTGTATTCTAAGTTTCCTTTTGACTTTTCAGTCTAAGTTTTAAGTTTTATTCTTAACCTATTGGTAGTAGTATTTAGAGTATTGATCTTTTGACTTTTATTTGCCTTAAGGATTTCCTTTTCCTTCATTTTTGAGGTTTTGACCTTCGCAAACTTCTATTACGATATTTCTTTTACTCAAATTAAAGAGAACAATCTTGGGTATATAAAATTTTACTCTATTGATTTCATCAGTCATTATATGACTTTATTACAATGGTAAGGAGTTGCACCTAACATCCTCACTATCTCTCACAACTAGTCATGCTTGTTGACTGACTCAGAGTTCTTCAATCTAGTTTGAGACAATCCTTCTGGGTATGCCTAGTTGAGAGGTTACGCTTTTGGTGGTGGGCATGGTTATCTATGATACTTCCCACACCTAGTACATTGATTCATATTAGGCTCTTTATACTCTGATGAAGACAACTCACTCCATTAAGCCCTAAATTTGCCCTTTTGTATTATAGAGATCTCGTACTTTTCCAGCACTACTACTTCATACTCATAAGCTTGCCGCATCTAATTTATTAGCTCTGGATTTGTACGAATGGATGGCAGTTTGTTGAAGACTTGTACATAGTTAGCATAGGCTTCCTAGAAGTTCTTTGCAACTTCAATCTGGGCTTGGGGCAGCTCTATATTTTAGAATTTTGGTGGAGGTGTCTCATCTTTCACCAATATTCAGGAGGTTGTTATTATTTTGGGAATTTTTCTACAAGTGAAATCCTCTTTATAAATTTACAAAACATTTTTGTAAGACAAGTTTCAAGTAGTAATTATTTTTGGTATTATTTCAAAAATATTTTACAAGCTATCTTGATTTTCGAAAATATTTTATTTCCCAAATTCAAGTTCAAAATTTTTTTGGCTCTAATACTACTTTAGTTATCACACCCTAACTCGGTTTGGTCGAAACCCTATGAACAACCCACCACTCTTCCCAATATTTAAAAATAATAATTTTAAACCCCGCTCCTTGGAGTTAGGGAAAACTGAGAAAAGAACCAATCAAACCAAGTGAGAAAACCAAACCAGTTCACAAACTCGATCACCAGAAAATGGGCAATTTGGGAAATTTACAACTCCTAAGTGACCCAAAGTGTTTATAAAACCTTGGAAAAGAACCATAGGACAAATTGGTAGAGAAAAACAAGACCATTTCAAGTGAACTGGATCCTAGCCAGATTGAACTGGTTTATGAACCGAAACTGACAGAGAAAGGAAATTTGGAAAATTTATGGATCACGAGTGACCTAAAGAGTCACAAAAGTCATGAAAAAAGACTTTAGGATGAATTAGAGATGAAAACCAAACCGGTTTAGGTGAATCAGATCTGGACAAGATTAAACCACTTCGGACTGGTTTGAACTACTATTGAACCACATGTTAAATTCATTTTTCTAGGTAGCATAGAAATTTCAAAAATTAGAATTGAGGCCACCATTGGATAGAAAATAAATTTAGATAAATTTAGAAATTTTTAATTTTAAAAAACTCGATTAAATCATGTTTGAACCAGCTGGTTTAAGCTTTGAACCTAGTTTGGAACAATGTTGTCTTCTTCCTTCAGATGATAATACTGTTCACTTGTAGGAAAATCGAACCAGCGTCGACGAAGTGGAAATGTTTCCATTTAGTACGTTTCTAGCCATCAATGATTGTTATAAAGGTGCCAAACGGACGACTAACGAGTCCTCGTGCTCCCTATATAAAGATCCCTTCTCCATTCATGCTCTTCACACCTGAAAACCTCACTCTCTCACAACTACTCAGTTTTTCGATGAAGCTCGAACCAAAGCTCTGATATAGGGTCTTTTCTAAGCCAAAGAAGGTGTGGCCAGGTTCCTTAGACTCGAGGAGAAGTCAACTACACGACGGTAGTCTCCAATTGCTCCGAGGGTTGTCAGAGAAGCGCTGACGTGATCGAACAGTGAATCAGCTCCAGCGGACTGAAGTTGCCCTTTTTCTATCGAGCTGAAATTAGCCAACTCAAGCCCTCCTCAGGCCAAAACAAGCTCTTCCAATACCTCCTCAGCTCTCCTACAGCTGAATTAGAGCAGAAATGTAAGGCAATTTTGCTCCCCTCTGTAAATTTTGATCGGTGCTAGAGAGAGAACTGACATATTTTCAATGACTAAATTCTCACTCAATTTGGCATCAATTGATGCAATTCTTGATCCTAAGAGAAACCTCAGGATGAGACTATCTGCCCAGATCGAAAGCTCGGACCGTCACGCCCCTGATGGTAAGCATTCGAAGCTTTCTCTCTCTACATTCAGTTTTCCAGCAAAGCTCCATTTGAGCTCGTTCCAATGTCAAATCGTGTGATTCAAAGTGCAATTGAATCGTATGAAGATGTAGAAACTCCAGTTTAACTTCAATTTCAACAATTAAACTCATTTGATCGGTCAATTTGATAAAATCAAATTTGGATGTGTTGGAAAGTGGAAATTGTGGAAATTTTGTGATTTCAAAAATTCGAGGGACTAAAATGCAATTTTATAAAATTGAGGGCCAATTGGGCATGATAAAGATGTTAGAGGACCGATTGGGCAATTTTTGAAATTTTTGGGGTAAAACTTACCATTTTTGTAAAGCATGGGCAAAATGGTAATTTTGGAAAATTTGAGGACAAATTGGGAATTTGGGAAACTTGAACCCCTTTTTTTAATTTTGAATAAATTAATGTCTCAAAGTATAATTTTGAATTTTCGGAACTCAATTTGAGGGAAAATCTGCATTTGGGACCTAAAGTAAAAGAGAAAAAACTTTAGGGACCAAATTGTAAATATTCAAAAAGTTAGAAATTTTTATTCATTCATAATGAATGAAGGCTATCAAGCCAAGGGATAATGAACATAAAATGTTCATACCGTGTAGGAACACGTAGTATCGGGAACGCTAGCAAGTATAACCACACGTGGAGATAATGAGCAAAATAAGGGGAATTAACTGCACGATCGAGTGAGTGAGATTTTATATCATATCCGGTTGGGATGATAAGCACCTTAGAAATGAAAACCCACTATTATGTAGTATTTTAATCATCACACCTGAGAGGAGTGATGTGGAAGTTACGCTGAAAAACTATTTATCGGTTGTAAGTAGATCATACCCGATTGGTGTGATGAAATAGAAAATCCGCTTATCTCTTATTAGTGAAGATGTCCTTATACTCGGTTGATGTGATGGATGGTTAAAAGTTTATTTTTGTTGGAAGTGGTGTCCTCTGACTGTGTGTCATTGCTTAAACTTTTTGGGAGACCTTCTTGATGGGAGCTCGGATAGGCCAGAGGCCTCGGTTTTGGAACTTGGGGCTAATATGCCCGATTTTGAAAAATCTCATACAGTAGGCCCTATATCAATTAGCTTGAGCAGGAGCTCATAAACAAACATGAGTTTAAGCCATTAAAATTTTAAATAAATGAATTGTTTGGCCATGGTATGAAGACAGGACTGACATACTCGATGGACTAACAGCAGTGCGACAAGACAGGTCTACGGACTAATCGAAACAAACAGCAGCAGGTCGAGTTAAGGGACAAGGCCGTTGGAGTAGTGGCCCCATGGATTATATGAATTATGTGAAAAATTATTGATTTATGCATGCACTGAGTTACGGGACCTTCAAGACACCTAAGAGGGATATTGATGTGTCCTAAGGCTAGTAGACGACATGGTGGAGATAAGGGAAATTACTTGTGCCAGCAGTCTTGGAAGCTCGACGTAGCTTCATGCGCATGAGACCGGGGTGGGGTCGGGATGAGGTCACTGTCCTCATACATACACGGAGTTTTGTTACGGGATTGAGGATCGAATCTCGCGTACATCCACTCATTCTCAGGATAAAAGTGAACGTACTTCTATATAGGTGGTTGGTAAAGTCGTTTTGATGCCACAAGTGGGTACAGTGGACGTACTGGCCTGCGAATGCGTGTTCCCTTTATGATGAATGGCGTGTGTTGGTTGATAAACACACCGGTTATAATTGTGGATTGAGAAATGGCTTTGAAAACTAAGATTTTGAAAATGAGAAATTTTAAAGAAATTAAGGAGTCTAGCACACTACAATTTTAAAAAAATTATTTTTTTATTAAAATACCCATTCACTAAGTTGTAGAAACTCACCCACCCTTTTTATCCCTTTTTAGGAAATAGAGAAATAACTAGGGATAACACAAAGCCTTACACTCTATTAGGTATGCTTAATCTCTCTTAACATTGCATTTTATTTGATATATGTTATTCTAGGAAACAAGGTTGAAATTACGCCTCGTTCCTCTTAAGATTAAAGAAGGGGAAAACCCATCTTGAACCAAGAGAGCGGCAAGTTGTTCACGGGCATCCGATCAAACCAGGTTGGGACGTGACAATAACCATCATTGTGATACCGGCGAGAGTGAGGCGTAACATGAAAATATTTAAAATAATTTAAGAAAATATCTTTCCATAAAAAAATATACCAGAATATGATTAATGCACAAGACTTACCAAGAAGTTAATTCTTCATACTCGTCTTTCCACATGGTTTTCCTCGAAAGGTCTAAGGGAGGGGTGAATTCAACAACTCAGTGAATATATATTAAGGTGATTTACTCAAGAATATAAAAGGATGGTTCCATTTATCAACTTTATCACCATTCTCATTTTTGGTTTAAACAAACATACATCTTTTATCATTAAAATGAATATTTTCACTATTATTTTTTAATATTTTGGTTTAACAATCAATCACATGCCATTTATCATCAAAGGGGTCATACTTTGCAGAACAGTCCCCAACTGCTCCACTTGTGGACCGGAGCAACTTTACTGTCCACCCTAATAGAAGGTTATAACCTCTACCACAATTTTGTGTGAGCACCATTGTTCAACCCCTAGATTTTAACTGAATCTTCGTATCTGCTATTGTGGGACTAAATCTCTCCCCCTTCTTCATTAGTCCCAATTCGCACGAAGCTCCTAAAGCTCCACGACATACTAGAATGGAAAATCTTCCCTTATGCTCCCTAAGCCGTCTAACAACCCTTAGAACCAACACTACCCATGTAACAGGCGCCTTGATGATTTCATTTCTCTTTAATCACAATAAATAGTATTTTCTTAAGATCTTTATCTTTGTACTACCAACCCAATGAGTTCAATGACTCGCCTTCGGCTTGGTAGCTTCAACACACAAATTATCCAATCATGATAATTTTTATAAGTCTCAACAATCAGAATTTATCTACCGGTTTATACTTGTTTCAATCGACCTTGGGTCCACTTTACGAATTTTTAAAACACAACCTTAGGTCCACTTCTCTTTCAAAATAGCAGCATTGGGCCAACTTGAGCAATTCTAGCTCTATGCATACTTCATGCTCTCATCAGAAATAACTACCAAAATTGTTTATGCAATTTTAAGCAATCAAGTGAGTCCATTTCTCGAAAACGGTTTTTAACTTTTAGGAATTCGAAAGTACATTTATCACTCAAGCGGCCATGATGTTAGAAATCTCACTCACCCGTATTTCGTGACTCATTCATCCTAGATGGATTTCTGATGTCATTGGATCGTATTGCGGTTGTAGGTAGAAGTCTCCCTTTAGTATCTATATTATTATGGATAATGAATTATTCAATATCTGAATCTTTTAACTTAGGTCACTAGGTTTTCTTCTAATTACATAGAAGTCCCTAGTTTTATTTTATTAGCAATTGATTCCCAATTAATGACAAAAAATTCCTAAATTCACTTTATTTACAATATCACGCTTTATATACTTTTATCAAAATAAAAATATTTAAATTCCAAATAAATCCATATAAATATTTTTAATTGCAATTAAATTTCTAAAGTTATTTTAATTACAATTATGTCCCTAAATTCTTCTTAATTAGAAATTGACCCTCAATTGATGTCAATTTCACAAAAAAATCCTCAAATTTTTGAAAAATACCCAATTTGCCCAATTTTCGTCAAAATTGCACTTTAGCCCTCGAATCTTCAATTCATCAAATTGATCATCCCAATCTTGTTAATTCCCTCCTAACATGCCACTAATCATCTTCTCCATCTTTGTACGAGCATTCTAAGCTTCGAATAACTTAATTTGACCCAAAATCGAGCTCAAACAGAGTTTCGCATGAAATACTTTCTAGAGAGAGAAAGTTTCATTCTATTACCAGTGAAGGGGCGATTATCAAAGCTCTAAGTATGGGTGGTTAGTGCTCATCAAGTGGATGCTCTTAGAATCAAATTTCATCTCAATTGACTTTTAGGGCTGAGAGAATTTCATTAGCAAATTTTTTAACATTTTTGCTCTGTAAATTCAATGTTCTGATGAAAGGAGGTGGAATTGGCTTACCACTAAGGTTTATTGTCACGACTCGACCCGGTTTGGTCGGATCCCCGTGAACAACCCGCCACTCTCCCGATTTATTAAAGGGTTTCCCCTTATTATAATCCGTAAAGAGTAAGGCGTCCTTTAAACCTGCACCATTTCCTGGAATAGCATAATCAAAACTGCATGAAATTTTAAACTTTACATACCTGTCTTATAGGCATCTTAGTTTATGGTCTTTCAAGGTAGACTTTTCGGGATTTCTTGAAAGGGATATAAGGGAGGGGGTGAGTACAACTACTCAGTGAATGGGTTTTCAAAGGTCTACTTTTAACTTTTAAGAAAAACATTTATATGGAGTGTGCCAGACTCCTTTCTTTTCAAAAAAAATCCCTTCATTTAAAAAAAATTGGGTTTTTCCATTATTTCTTAGTTACTGGTGTGTCATCACCCAATACACATCCTTCATTATGAAGGTTACACACATTCGCAAGTCAGTATCACTACTGAACCCGCTAGTGGCTTCAGAGCGACTTTTCCTGCCACTCGGATAGAAGCACGACCACTTCTACCCTGGGAATGAGTGGATGTATGCGACATCCGACCCACAATCCTGAAATCACTTCTTTGTGTCCGTATGAGGACAGAGACCTCATCCTGTCCCCACCCCGGTCTCATGCGCTAGGTGCTACTCCAAATTTCACATAGACACCTGGAACGACGAACTGCCCTTATAGCCACCAGGTCATCCAGTGCCCTTAGGACGCATCACTACCCTTCATGGGAGTCTTGATGATTCCCTACTCACAGTGCATGCACAAACAATGTTTTCTTATATTGCCATATAATTTGTGGTGCCACTGGTCTAACGGCCCCGACTCTCAACTCAACCCGCAATTGTTTGTTTTGACTGGTCCGTCGACCTGTCATATCGCACTGCCGCTAGTTGACTGAGTATATCAGTCCTATCTTGGTACTATGGCCAAACAATTCACTTATTAAGTTTTATGGCACATATATCATGTTCGTTTACGAGCTTCTACTCGTGCCAACTAGCATTGGGCCCATTGTACGAGATTTTCAAAATTGGGCATTTAGCCCCCAAGTTCCAAAACTGAGGCCCCCGGCCTATCGGAGCTATTCGAGCTCCCATCGAGAAGGTCTCCCAAATTGTTTAAGCATTGGCACACAGTCAGAGGAGAGCACTTCCAACAAAACATATGTTTTCTCTATCCATTATTCCGCTCGGTATAAGGACACCTCCGTTCATAACCGATGAATGGGTTTTCAACTTCCTTCGAGGAAGTCTCATCATACCAACCGGGTATGATCTACTTACAACCGGTAAGTAGTTTTTCCGCATGATTTTCACATCGCTTCCTCTAAGTAGTGATGTTTAAAATACCACTAAATAGTGGGTTTTCATACCGAGATACTTATCATTCCCAACCGGGTATGATATAAAATTTCCACTCACAAATAGTAAGTGGTTTTAAAATTTTAAGTTGAGCTCATCATCCCAACCGGGTATGATGTTAGTAAACCCACTCACCCATTAATGCCGTGAATTCCACTAGACTAGTTCTTTGTATTCACGCGAGCTTGTCCTTGCTGGCGTTACCTGTATTTCACGTTACTACATGATATGAACAACCTTGTTCATTATTACTCGGCATAACAGCCTTCATTCATTTCCAATGAATGAGAAAACCCGAACTTTTAGTTATTTGCAATTAGGTCCCTAAAGTTATTTCTCTTTAACTTTAAGCCCCTAATGTCGGTTTTTCCTCAAATTGAGTCCCGTAACTTTTAAAATTTATCTTGGGACCACAATTTATTTAATTTCACCAAAAAGGGATTTAATTTCCCAAATTTTCAATTTGGTTCCCCAAATTTTTCAAAAATTACCATTTTGCCCTTCTTTTACAAAAATGGTAAGTTTTGCCCCAAAAATTCCAAAATTCCTCAATTGGTCCTCCAACATTATTTTCATGCTCAATTGACCCTCAATTTCATAAAATTGAATTTGGCCCTTTTAATTTCGAAAATCCCCAAAATTTCCTCCAATTTCAACTCTTCAACACTACCGAATTTGATTTCATCAAATCGACCGATCAAACACTTCTAATTATTGAAATTGGAGTTGAAATTGAGTTCCTCCATGTTCATATAATTCTAAGAAACTTTGAATCCCAAATTTTAATGCCGAAATGAGCTCAAATGGAGCTTCGCCGGAAAACAGACTGTAGAGAGAGAAAGCTTCGATTACTCACCGGTGATGGCACGACGGTCCGAGCTTTTGATCTGGGCAAATAGGTCTCGTCCTGAGGTTCATCCTAGAATCAAGAATTGCATCAATTGATGCAGAATTGGATTAGAATTTTGTCATTGAAATTGGTCGACTCTCTCTCTAGCACTGATCAAAAATTGTAAAGGGGAGCCGAATTGGCTTACCTTTCTGTCCTAATTAAACCGTGGAAAGGTTGAGGAAGTGTTGGGAGGGCTTGGTTTGGCCTGAGGAGGGCTTGAAATGGCCGATTTCAGCTTGGCCGAAATAGGGCACCTTCGGTCCGCCGGAGTTGCTTCACTATTCCATCATGTCGACGCTTCTCCAACGATTCTCGTATTGACTGGAGTTTGCTATCAGATAGTTGTCTTCTCCCTGGTTCTAAAGAGCCCGACCTTTGTTCAAGTCGAAGCTCTGGTTCAAGCTTTACCGGGGAATGGAGCAGTAGAGAGAGAGAGAGAGAAGTGTTCAGGTGTGAGGAGAATGAAATGGGGATGACCTCTTTATATAGGCGTAAAACCAGTGTATTAAATGGGCAAGATTTATTACTAGTATTAATATTGCCATAAATAATTGGTATTAATTCCAATAATTTAATTTCGGTAATAAATTATTTGTATTAATTCTAATAATTTAATTTAGGTATTAAATTATTGGTATTAATTATAGTAATTAAATATATATTAATTTATGGTTATTTATGATAAGGCGTACATAAAAAAGGTTACCCATCCTCACACTACTCTCAAGCAAGCACGCTTAACTTTAAAGTTCTTATAAAATCTAGTTCACCTGAACCAATTTAGTTTTTATTTTCTAAAGTTTCTTATATTTCTTTTCCAAGGTTTAATGAACCCTTTAGATCACCCGGAAGTTGTAAATTTCCATATTGCGTGTTCTCAAATGTAAACTGGCTCGGTTTTCTTACTCGGTTTGACCGGTTCTTTTCCCGATTTTTCTTAACTCAAAAGTGCGGGGTTTACATTTATGGAGGTCGAGGTTCGGTCAGCAAGAGTTGTGAGAGGGTCAATTTGGTCTCAGAGGGTCGGTGGTGGCCAGAATTTAGCTTGAAAGCTTTTGCCCGAATTTCGTTGCTAAATTGAATGTATTGTGCAGCCTTACCGAAACTTCTCCGATGACCTTCGAGCTAAATGGAGTATGCAGGAAGGTGGTGGACTTACTTAGGATTCCAGGGAAGTAAATTGCGTGGTTGGAGGTGGAGAAAAAGGTCGATGTCAAAGTTTTGATTTAGGGATGGTCGAAAAATGGAGAAATTCATTTTCTTTAGGCTTTTGAGCGATTGGGAGAATTAATGGACAGTAGCTCTTTATATAGTGATCTAGGGGACTAACCGTTCTAGCCATTCCTCATCGGTTGGCCATTAACTTATCAATTTAATGTCTTGTCACAGCGATTAATGACTCGATAGAATTAAGGCGTCGATCCTACTACATTCCTGTTCAGAATACTAAATGAAGAAGACAATATTGTATGTGCATAAGTGAGCATTGCATGTGTAGGCTGCCACGTGTCACACTTTGATTAGCTAGCAACGTTGACATGGCCGCTCACTCATTATTCATCTATTCAACCATTGATCGGACACGTGGCAACTTTTAATTGGTCGCCTAAACCGATGTGGCCGTTGACCGAATCTAACCCTTCATTGATCGTGACACATGGTATCCTCTAATTAGCTAATTTAAATTCATTAGTTTTCCCTCTTGATGCACTGTGTAAACCCCGTCCTTTGATAATGAGAAAACCGGGGAAACAACCAGTCAGCTTTGAATTTTTAACTGAAACGGTCTACAAGCCCGATTATTAGGAAATGAGGAAAATTGATGATTTACAACTTCCAGGTGACTCAAAATGGTTAATAAATCTTGGAAAAGAACCTTAGGGTGAAATGGGGAAGAAAAACCAGACCGGTTTACGAGAACCGAGCCCGAACCGGATAGAACCGGTTTATGAACCGAGTTGATTTGCGAACTGGAACAAATAGAAAATGAGTCAACCAAGGAATTTATGGACCCCTTGTAATCCAAAGAGATTTATAAACATTGGGAAGGAACATTAGAACAAAGTAGGAGAGAAAAACCAGATCGATTCGGGTGAACCGGACTCGAACCGGATTGAGCCGATTCAAATACTGAGTTGGTTTATGAACCAGAATCGATAAAGAGATGGTAAACCAGAAATTTTATGGACCCTAAGTGACCCAAGGAGTCACAAAAGGCATGGAAATGAACTTGTGAATGAATTGGGGATGAAAACCAAACTGGTTCAGGTAAACCGAATTCGAACCGGTTTGGACCAGTTTGAACACTATTGAACCAAATCTTAAATTCATTTTTCTAGGTGGCTTAAATAATTCAAATTTAAGATTTGAGGCTACCATTGGATAGAAAATGAATTTAGAAATTTTTAGATTTGAAAAACTCGGTTGAATGAGGGTGAACCGGCCGGTTTAAGCTTCGAACCTGGTTCGGATCGGTCCAGTCCAGTTCGGAATAGTGTCATCTTCTTCCTTCAGATGACAGCACTGTTAACTCGCTAAAAAATTGAAGCAGTGCTGGTGAAGAGAAAACGTCTCCATTCAATACGTTTTCGGCCATTAATGCCTGTCATAAAGGTGTCAATCGGATGGCCAAGAAGTCCTTGAGCTTCCTATATAAAGACCCTCTCCCCATTCTTCCTCTCCACACCTCAAAAGCTCACTCTCTCTCAGTTACTTAGTTTTTTGATGAAGCTCAAATTAGAGCTCTGATATAGGGTCATTTCTAAGCCAAAGAAGGTGAGGTCGGGTTCCTTAGAACTGGGGGGAAGTCAGCTACATAGTGGTGGCATCCATTCATTCCGAGAGTCATTGGAGAAGCACCGACATGATCGAGCAAAGAAGCAGCTCCGATAGACTAAAGCTGCCCTGTTTCGGCCGAGTTCAAATTGGCCAATTCGAGCCCTCCTCAAGCCAAACCAAACCCTCCCAACACTTCCTCAGCCCTTTCACAGCCGAATTAGGACCGAAAGGTAAGCCAATTCGACTCCCCTTACCAATTTTCGATCGGTGTTAGAGAGAGAGTCGGTCGAATTTCAGTGATGAAATTCTAATCCAATTTGACATCAATTTATGTCATTCTTGATCCTAAGAAGAACCTCTAGAGGAGAGCTACCTGCTCAAATAGCAAGCTCAGACCATCGTGCCCTCACCAGTGAGCAATCGAACCTTTCTCTCTCTACAGTGAGCAATCGAACCGGTGAGCTCATTCCAATGTTAAAACTCGCGATTCAAAGTTCTATGGAATCGTATGAACATGGAGAAACTCAATTTCAACTTCAATTTCAACAATTAGAGGTGTTTGATCGGTCAATTTGATGAAATCAAATTTGGCTGTGTTAAAAAGTTAAAATTAGGGGAAATTGGGGATTTTCGAAAAATTTGAGGGACCAAAATGAAATTTTCTAAAATTGAGGGTCAAATGGGTATGATAAGAATATCAGAGGGCCAATTGAGAAATTTTAGAATTTTTGGGGTAAAATTTACCATTTTTGTAAAGGAATGGCAAAATGGTAATTTTGGAAAAGTTGGGGGACCATATTGGAAATTTGGGAAATTAAACCCATTTTTGTGAAATTGAATAAATTGAGGTCCTAAGGGGAATTTTAAAAGTTTTGGGACTCAATTTGAGGGAAAACCGACATTTAGGGACTTAAAGTTAAAGAAAAATAACTTTAGGAACCTAATTACAATTAAATAAAAGTTTGGTGTTTCTCATTCATTTAGAATGAATGAAGGCTATTAGGCCAAGAGATAATGAACCGAGATGTTCATCTCATGTAGGGACACGAAGCACTAGGAATGTTAGCAAGGACAAGCTCGCGTGAAATCAAGGAATCGGTCTAGTGGAATTCACGGCAATTACGAGTGAGTGGGATTTTATATCATACCCGATTGGGGATGATAAGTACCTCGAAATGAAAACCCACTATCAAGTGGTATTTTAAACATCACAACTTAGAAGAGTGATCTAGAAATCATGCGGAAAAACTACTTATCAATTGTAAGTAGATCATACCCGATTGGTATGATGAAACTTCCTCAAAGGAAGTTGAAAACCTGTTCATCAGTTATGAGTGGAGATGTCCCTATACCCGGTCGGAATAATGGATAGATAAAAATATATTTTATCGGAAGTGCTCTCCCCTGACTATGTGTCAATGCTTAAACTATTTGGGAGACCTTCTTGACGGGAGCTCGAATAGCTCTTATAGGTCGGGGCCTCGGTTTTGGAAATTGGGGGCTATTATGCCCGGTTTTGAAAATCTCGAACAGTGGGCCATATGCCAATGGGCACAAGCAGGAGCTCGTAAACAAACATGAGATATGTGCCATAAAACTTTAATAAATGAATTGTTTGGTCATGGTACCAAGACTGGACTAATACACTCGGTTAACTAGCAATAGTGAGACATGATTGGTATCGGGACCAGTCAAGACAAACAGGTGCAGGTTGAACTGAAGGTCAGGGCCGTTGGACTAATGGCACCACAGTTTATATGGCATGATAAAAAAATATTGTTTATGTATGAACTATGATTTCGTGATCATCAAGACGCCCATGACGGGTAGTGATTCATCCTAAGGACCCTGGACGACCCGGTAAGTATAAGGGCAGTTCATCATACCAGGTGACTGTGCGAAATTTAGAGTAGCACTAAGCACATGAGACTAGGGTGGGGACGGGATGAGGTTTGTGTCTTTATATGGACACAAAGAATCGATTGAGGGTCGAATGTTGGAGACATCCACTCATTCTCAGGGTAGAAGTGGATATGCTTCTATCTAGGTGGGCCGGTAATGTCGCTCTGAAGCCACAAGTGTGTTCAGTGGTCATACTGCCTACGAATGTGTGTTGAACCTTCATGATGAAGCATGTGTGTTGGGTGATGACACACCGTGGTAATAATGGAAAAACCCGAGATTTGAAGTTTAAAGGATTTTTGAAAGAAAGGAGTTTGGCACACTTCAATACAACTTTTTTTCCTAAAAGATATTTTCTTGAAAAACCCATTAACTGAGTAGTCATACTCAGCCCCTCCTTATTATCCCTTTTCAAGAAAAAGGAAAATGACTAAGAACAATACCGAGACTTACCCTCTATCGGGTATGCTTATATTTCCTTAAGCTTGTATTTTATTGGATATATGTCTTCTAGGGAACAAGGTTAAAATTACACCTGGCTCATCTCAAGTTAAAGTCGGAGGAAACTCCTCTTGAACCGAGAGAGCAGCGGGTTGTACACGGGGATCCAACCAAATCGGGTTGGGGTGTGACACACTGTGCCATTGCCACGTGTCAGTCTCTGATTGGTTGTGCTCATCCGACATGGCTTTGCCACATGTCAACCTCTAATTGGTTGACTGTTTTCTGACATCCTAGTTGACCACTGACGTGGCATCTTTGCCACATGTCAACACTTCATTAGTCATCCCTAGTGACGATTGAGGACACATGGTGCTTCCTCATTGGTCAATTTTTGGTGATGTGGATTTTTTTCATCTAACGGTTGACCGAGCACACGTGTCACACTCTGATTGGCCAATGCTTCCAAAAGCAGACCGAGTGGTTGGTTGGGCATGCTTTTCCACGTGCCGCACGCGCTGACTAGTTGCTGACTTGGCATGCAGACTATTGACCAGCTAGATCGTTGACCAATTCGGTCAGACCTGGTTCGGTGACTTGAAATTGAAAATTGACTGGTTTTGTAAAATCTAAAATTTTCTAAATTCGTCTAAATTCATTTTCTACACAATAGTATCTCTAATTTCTCAAATTGATGTTTTTAAGTCACCTAGAAAAATGAATATTTGAACGGGTTCCTTTTGGTTCAGTTCGGTTCAACCCAATTCAGTTATGGTTCACCCTAAACTAGTCTAGTTTACTTATCCAATTCCATTCATATTTATTTTTCATAATTTTTTGGTATTTATGGTACACTTGAAGTTTCCAAATTCACATTTTAGCTTCTCTATACCATTTTCGGTTCGATTTAAAACTTAATTTTCTCTCGAAATTTCTCAGTTCTTATTTTCGAGTTTCTTATTATTGAAAACGAGGTTTACACGTTTCTCCAAAATATTGTTAATTTTACCGTTTTACCCATATATTATTGATGATGACTATCTTATCCTTTATTAGGCAAAAAATACAATTTTGCCCTTCACAAGTCTTCAACAAGGGTCCTTAAACCTTTCTTACATTTCATTCCGACTCTTAGAAGTATTCTTATTTTCGGATAAGTCCCCAAACTTATCAAAAATTTGCACATTAGTCCCCAAATTTCTTACCCTCCAAAACATATTTCTAAATTTATGAAAAAAATCCTATCATACTCCTAAACACCTACCTATACTATAAACCCCGCACATTTGAGTTAAGAAAAATCGGAAAAGAACCGGTCAAACTGAATAAGAAAACCAAACCGGTTTACATTTGGGAATAAGCAATATCGAAATTTATAACTTTCGGGTGATCCAAAGGGTTCATTAAACATTGGAAAAGAAACTTAAAACAAAATAGAAAATAAAAACTAAATTGGTTCAGGCGAACTAGATTCTATAAGAACTTCAAAGTTAAGCGTGCTTACTTGAGAGTAGTGTGAGGATGGACCTCCTAGGAAGTATGATTTTTTGTAACCCGAAATTTCAGTTAAAAATTTTTATGCGAACGTACGGCTTATCATAAATAGCCATAAATTAATATATATTTAATTATTGAAATTAATACCAATAATTTAATACCTAAATTAAATTATTGGAATTAATATAAATAATTAAATACCGAAATTAAATTATTGCAATTAATACCAATAATTTATGGCAATATTAATACTAATAATAAATCTCACCCATTTAATACACGGGTTTTATGACTATATAAAGAGTTCATCCCCATTCCATTCTCCTCACACCTGAACACTTCTCTCTCTCTCACTACTGCTCCATTTCCCGGTAAAGCTCGAACCAGAGCTTCGACTTCAACAAAGGTCGGGCTCTTTAGAACCAGGGAGAATACAGCTATCTGATAGCAAACTCCAGTCAATACGAGAATCATTGGAGAAGCGTCGGCATGATAGAATAGTGAAGCAACTTCGGCGGACTGAAGCTGCCCTATTTCAGCCAAGCTGAAATCAGCCATTTCAAGCCCTGCTCAGGCCAATCCAAGCCCTCCCAACACTTCCTCAGCCTTTCCACGGCCGAATTAGGACCGAAAGGTAAGCCAATTCGGCTTCCCTTTATAATTTTCGATTGGTGCTAGAGAGAGAGTCGACCGAATTTCAATGACGAAATTCTAATCCAATTCCGCATCAATTGATGCGATTCTTGATTCTAGGATGAACCTCAGGATAAGAGCTATCTGTCCAGATCGAAAGCTCGAACCGTCGTGCCTTCACCGGTGAGTAATCGAAGCTTTCTCTCTCTATAATTCATTTTCCGGCGAAGCTCCATTTGAGCTTATCCCGGCATTAAAACTTGCGACTCACATTTCTGAAGAATCATATGAACATGTAGAAACTCAATTTCAACTTCAATTTCAACAATTAGAAACGTTTGATGGGTCAATTTGATGAAATAAAATTCGGTTGTGTTAAGAAGTTGGAATTGGGGGAAAATTGGGGATTTTCGAAATTCAAAGGACCAAAATGAAATTTTATGAAATTGAGGGTCAATTGGGCATGAAAATAATGTTAGAGGACCAATTGAGGAAATTTTGAAATTTTTGGGGCAAAAATTACCATTTTTGTAAAGGAATGGCAAAATGGTAATTTTGGAAAAGTTGGAAGACCAAATTGGAAATTTGGGAAATTGAACCCCTTTTTGTGAAATGGAATAAATTGAGATCCCACAATAAATTTTAAAAGTTACGGGACTCAATTTGAGGAAAAACCGACATTAGAGACTTAAAGAGAAATAACTTTAGGGACCTAATTGCAAATAACTAAAAGTTTGGGTTTTCTCATTCATTAATGAATGAAGGCTGTTATGCCGAGTAATAATGAACAAGGTTGTTCATATCGTGTAGAAACGTTAAATACCGAGAACGCCGGCAAGGACAAGCTCGCGTGAATACAAAGAACCAATCTAGTGGAATTCACGGCATTAACGGGTGAGTGGGTTTATTCACATCATACCCAGTTGGGATGATAAGCACAGTTTAAAGTTAAAAACCACTTACCGGTTGTGAGTGGGTTTACTAACATCATACCCGGTTGGGGATGATAAGTGACTCGATATAAAAACCCACTGTTTAGTGGTATTTTAATCATCACTACTTAGAGAAAGTGATGTGAAAGTTATGCGGAAAAACTACTTATGGGTTGTAAGTAGATCATACCTAGTTGGTATGATGAGACTTCTTCGAAGGAAGTTGAAAACCCGTTCATCGGTTATGAACGGAGATGTCCTTATACCGGTCGGTATGATGGACAGTAAAAACCTATTTTTGTCAGAAGTGCTCTCCCCTGACTGTGTGCCAATGCTTAAACAATTTGGGAGACCTTCTCGACGGGAGCTCGAATAGCTCTAATAGGCCGGGGGCCTCGATTTTGGAACTTGGGGGGCTAAATGCCCGATTTTGAAAATCTCGTACAGTGGGCCCAAGGCCAGTTGGTACGAGTAGGAGCTCGTAAATGAACATGATATATGTGCCATAAAACTTAATAAGTGAATTGTTTGGCCATGGTACCAAGATAGGACCGACATGCTCAGTCAACTAGTGGCAGTGCGACATGACAGGTCGACGGACTAGTCAAGACAAACAGTTGCGGGTTGAGTTGAGAATCGGGGCCGTTAGACTAGTGGCACCACAGATTACATGGCAATATAAGAAAACATTGTTTGTGCATGCACTGTGAGTACGGGATCATCAAGACGCCCATGAGGGGTAGTGATGCGTCCTAAGGGCACTGGACGACAACCAAGATAGGACCGACATGCTCAGTCAACTAGCGGTAGTGCGACATGACAGGTCGACGGACTAGTCAAAACAAACAGCTGCGGGTTGAGTTGAGAGTCGGGGCCGTTGGACTAGTGGCACCACAGATTACATGGCAATATAAGAAAACATTGTTTGTGCATGCACTGTGAGTACGAGATCATCAAGACGCCCATGAGGGGTAGTGATGCGTCCTAAGGGCACTGGACGACATGGTGGCTATAAGGGCAGTTCGTCGTTCCAAGTGTCTGTGCGAAATCTGGAGTAGCACCAAGCGCATGAGACCGGGGTGGGGACAGGATGAGGCCTCTGTCCTCATACGGACACAAAGAAGTGATTTCGGGATTGTGGGTCGGATGTCATGTACATCCACTCATTCCTAGGGTAGAAGTGGTCGTACTTCTATCCGGGTGGCAGGAAAAGTCGCTCCGAAGCCACTAGCGGGTTCAGTAGTGATACTGACTTGTGAATGTGTGTAACCTTCATGATGAACGATGTGTGTTGGGTGATGAAACACCGTGGTAACTAAGAAATAATGGAAAAACCCGAATTTTTAAATGAAGGGATTTTTGAAAACAAAGGAGTCTGGCACACTCCATATAAACGTTTTTCTTAAAAGTTAAAAGCTTTTAAAAACCCATTCACTAAGTAATCGTACTCACCCCCTCCCTTATATCCCTTTCAGGAAATCCCGGAAAGCTTTCCCTTAAAGACCGTCAACTAAGATGCCTGTAAGACAGGTATGTAAAGTTTTAAATTTCATGCAATTTTGATTATGCTATTCCAGGAAAAAGGTGCATGTTAAAGGACGCCTTACTCTTTACGGTTTACAATAAGGGGAAACCCTTTAATAAATCGAGAGAGTGGCGGGTTGATCACGGGGAACCGACCAAACCGGATCGGGGCATGACATATACCCCCATGATTACTTTTTTGATCAACCTTGGTCAGAATAGCGTCATTTTGGTTTCAGTTTAGCACTTGCCAAAACAATACACAAAATTGAGTTTTCAGCCATAACTCACCTAAGATGGGGTAATGGTGGTCCGTGCAAGTACAATTGAAAAGTTAACTCACTTGCGCGTCTTTTATCTCTTATTCATCTCAAATGATTGTTAGAATCATTTACAATATAAAGATCAGTAAAAAAAATAAAGGGTGTGAGATTTTACAATGAAATATAACCACTTACATTTTACCCGAATGGTCCATAAAATTTGCTAGATGGAGTCACGGGGGACATACAAAAATATATTGACTATTGTTTGTTGTTAGGAGTGAGAGAGTGCATCCAATTTAGCCTTGTTGCTATTTTTTGTTGTAAGGAGTGAGAGAGTGCATCAAATTTAGCCTTGGAAGTAGTCAACATTTTTTTGAGATTTTAAGTAGTGTTATTGTACAAGTTCATCCACCAACATTGGATGATGGGGAAGAAGCCAACTCTCATATAAACAATGATTTCAAAAATTAATAAGTTTGGTGAGAAAAAGGTATTGCTTATAATCGTGAGTTATTAAAAGGTTACTATAATATTTCTCTATTTAGTTTTAAAACGAATTTTGATTATATGAGGCAATAAAATTCTAATTTTTTTAATGAAAGAAAGACAAATGAATTTTTAGTTCAATTATATATTTTGTTTTTGTGATTTTGATAAAAAAAAAGTCAGAATTGCAATCACTTATTGGAAAGTGATTGAAGGGTAGAATAGTGTTAGAAGGGATTCGGATTCCGGGTTCACAAATCCACGAATTTTTTCCTCCCCTCCCAATTGTTGATTTGACTAATTTTAAATTATTTTATTCGATTCCTCTCAAATTTCAACTTAATTTCTACCCTTTGAAATTATTAATCACCATTTTGCCTACCGAAATCCCAAAAGAAAATAATTATGTTTAGATTGCAATCCAATTCAGCCCTAAGGATGCTGTAAGGGATGGAACTAGCTACTTTTTTTTTTGCACCAGAACTAGCTCCTATTGAAACTAACTCTAAACCGGCTGAAGGTTCAGCAAATGAAAAGTGATCATGGACTTTTATCAAAACCAAGCACATATTTTATCTTTAATGTATCAAGCATCAAAACATGAGCAAGTCCGAGGGAGCATGGGATGCTTGGATTATTCTTTAATGTATCAAGCATCAAAATTTTAAATATCAAATTCATTAAATATCATAATTGTTTCAACATTATCAAGGAAAAATTCAGGTCTAGCTAATGTAATAAGTACAACAAAAAAGCACTAAAAACTTTAGTGTAATTGCTTAAGCTCAAGAGTTTACAGCTTTGCTATTATATAGAATTCTCATGGTATGAAATATACATTTTTCCTAAATGTGAATTGACTTCTATCATGATTCTTTTCCATCCTGCCTGGTGCATTCCCTCAACTTTCCATCCCTTATGGTGCACTCCCTCAACCACCACACAAGCCTCAGCTGCCAAGGGGAGGCATATCAGAACCATTGAAAGGAAACATTCACATAAAAATAAGTCAAGCTAATCATCATACTTATCAAACAAAATGCATTTAGCTGGTGAGTCATTCAACAAGTACATTCAACCAAACATTAGATTTCTAGGAAACAAATGGCTCAGGCAAACCAACAAACATTTTCTATTTAAATGACATTTTTTACAAAGGCATGATAAGAATCCACCTAAGCAGCCTCCAAGTGCATAAATACAAAACAACAAATTATTCTTGGAATGAAACCACCCTAAAGAAGGCAAGACTGAGTTGAGCCGATTTTTCTGGGTAAATAAATTTGACTACCTTAAATTTGAAGAAAGCCAATGGAGATTCAACGGCAGACCTCAATCGTGTAGGAAGCCTCAGATTTAGGCACCATGCAAAAGGTGGTTTGTTTCTCAATTAAAAACAAACACCCGTGTCTGACTGAAGTGCCAACTCATGTAAAGAACTGCGGATTGACATCTAAATTCCACTAGGATCTGGAGACTTGATAAAAAACCAATAGTAAATCCATTAGTCAAGGTAAGATATGAGGGGTGAAAATATAGCCGGGCATTGTATCATGAAACTACGAAAATTTGAATTTCAGGGATCTTCAACCGGCTGGAGTGCTGTCACTACCTAATGTAGGCTCCAAGCGGCAGACAGATCACCATCAAACGGTGCTTGCTGCTGACTCGATTATGGAGCCGTTAGTCGACCACAACCCCTCAATTACTTCCCTAGATCTAAGATTTTAGATTGGGGAACCTTCTCGAGACAAGATAAAACCATAAACTTTGAAATATAATCTAGACTACACAAATCAATCAAGCATCGAGGAAGGAGAATTGCTGATCCAAACGAGGTTTGAACAATGATAATTAATCACAAAATTAACTGATGGAAAATATAATATACGTGGAAAGTTCGCTTCCGATCCGTGAATCTGGAAACAGAAGTGCAACTCGATGCTTGAAGGGTCGTCGAATGAGAAGAATCAATCTTCCCTGACGATGACGTTTGCGTCAAATTCCTATTGCCGGCGCCGAAATAGAAATTCCGAGAAGGATAGTGGAAAGGGAGAGAAACCTCTCACGAGACGATGGCATTGAGTAAGGAACGCCATTATATATATAATCGGGACTCTCAAACCCTACCAAATGTTCAAATTTTTACTATAATTATTCAAAATTCAAGGCATTTATAACATGTAAATAAATAGGAGGAATTATATAACAATTTTAGTTTTAATCAAATACAAAACTCTAAAAAATTATCATTTGTAATATTTTATGTTATTTTCATTAATAAAGTCTATTTTATGGGAAAATAAATCAATTAAACAGTTTATTCTTTAGCATAATAAAATACTATTATTTAACACTAAATAATATTTACATAATCCATATTAGAAGTACATATCATAATGTGTTAACATATTATTTGGAGGGGAGGGGAGTAGTTTGTAGGGTGATAAAATGTAGGAATTTATAGAGTTGATGGATTATTAGAAATCACCTTATTTGCATTAAAATATAATTTGTATACATGTGTATATTTTGATGTGGTGTGAATTTTATTATTTAAATTATTTTAATATTCTTTCATATATTTATTTTAATATATATTTTTAAATAATTTTATATAATAATATTTTATATAAATTTATATGATATAATTTGTCACTCTCCTACTCGCGTCTAATTCACAACCTATTATTTACACATTTTATTAAAAGTTTCCCATTTTTTAAATCGTGAGTAGTGATGTGTGATTTCACTTGTATATTTCCTGAAATAGTATTAATCAAAATTAAACACAAATTTTATATACATGTTTTAAGTTTAAGCTACAAATAGATTTTTAAAGTTGATTTCACTTAGTTTTCTCAAAAGGTAAAGGGAGTGGTGAGTTTAACAACTCAATGAATGGGTGTGTTGGTGCTAGTTTTCACAAAATAATTTTAATTGGAGTGTGTCATACTATTTATTTTTTAAAAAAATATTTTTCTCTCAAGTTCTGATTTTTTTTAAATATTTTTTTAAGCTTTACCAATTCTTTCCAATTATTCTCAAATCATTCCTAAGGTTTTCAAACCTCTTTCTCGTTTCCATATTAGGTGTGTTTCACAAACAATACAAGTCTTTTATCAAGAATGGTTCATACATATTTACGAGATACAGTTATGCCGACTACACCCACTTATGGATCGGAGCGTATTTACCATCCACCCTGATAGAAGTCTCTGACTTCTACCCGAATTCTGAGTGAATGTCTCTTACGTCCTACAATCAGACCCAAAATACTTTGTGTCCATATGAATACGGAGACCTCATCCTAATCTCACCCTGTCTCATGCGCATGAAACTATGTCGAGCTTCCCTTACTGCTAGCATGACAAACTACCCTTATCTCCACCATTTCGTCTAATAGCCCCTATGATACATCACTATCCCTCTTGGGCGTTTTGATAGTCTCGTACCTCAGTGCATGCACAAACAATAATTTTTCATATAAACCATTAATCTTTGGTGTCACTAGTCTAATGGCCCCGACCTTCAACTCGACTTGCAGCTATTTGTCTAGACTGGTCCATTGACCTGTCTCGTCACACTACAACCAGTTCATTGAGTATGTCGGTCTTGTCTTGATACCATGGCCAAATCACATTATTTATTAAAATTTTCATGGCTTAATCTCATATTTGTTTACTAGCTCCTGCTCGTGCCAATTGGCCTTGGGCCCACTATACGAGATTTATTAAAATCGGACATTCTAGCTCCCAAGTTCCAAAACCAAGGCATCTAGCCTATTTGAGCTATTCGAGCTCCCGTCAAAAAGGTTTCTCAAAATATTTAAGCATTGGCATACAACTAGGGGATAGCACTTCTGACAAAAATAACTTTTCACCTATTCATCACACCAACCGGGTGTGAGGACATCTCCGCTTATAATCGGCAAACGGGTTTTCTACTTACATCCAAGAAGTTCATCATACAAACCGGGTATGATCTACTTACAATTGTTAAATAGTTTTTCTGCATGTTTTCTCATATCACCCCAACCAGGTGTGATGTTAAAATTCCACATAATAGTGGGTTTTCATTTCTGAGGTACTATTATCCCAACAGGGTATGATTTGAAAATTCTCACTCACCCAATAAGTGTAGTGTATTCCTTTTAATTGGCTTTTTGCATCAACGCAAGCCTATCCTTGCTGGTGTTCCGGTCCTTCGTACTCCTATACGATTTGGACATCCTTATTTATTAACATTTAGAATAATAGCCCTAATTTCTCACGTATGGGCAAAATGCCTAAAATTTTCAATCATTTACATTTAGGTCCCTAAAGTTCTTTTTCCTTAACTATAGGTCCCTAATGCAAACTTTTCCCCAAATTGACTCTCAAAACTTCTAAAATTCACTTTGGGTACTCAATTTATTCAAAATTACTTAAGGGATTCAAGTTTCCCAATTTTCCAATTTGGTCCCTAACTTTTCAAAATTTACCATTTTGCTCCTACTTTACAAAAATGGTAATTTGACTCCAATAAATACCAAAAATTGACCAATTGGTCCTCCAACATCCTTTTTATGGTCAATTGGCCCTCAATTTTGGGAAATTACATTTTGGTCCCTCAATTTTATGAATTCCCCAATTTCTCCTTTTAAACTGGTCGAATTTGATTTTATCAAATTGACCATTAAAGCTGGGTTAATTTATCAAATTGAAGGTATGGATCAGTTCCTACACTTCCACACGATTCAATAGAGCTTTGAATTGAGTTATTTGGGTCTGAATTGAGCTCAAATGGAGCTTTGTCAGAAAATTGAATTTAGAGAGAGAAAGATTCGAAAACTTATCGTCGGGGATGTGGCGAGCTTTCCATCTATGCAGATAACTCTTGTCCTAATATTACTTATAGGATCAAGAATCGCATCAATTCATATCGAACTGAGTGAGAATTTGGTCAGTGAAGTCTCAACATTTTTCTTTCTAACACTGATAAGAAATTAAAGAGGGGAGCCAAATTGGCTTACCTTTTCGCTCTAATTTAGTTATATGAGGGTTGTGAAAGTGTTGGTAGAGCTTGGTTTGGCTTGAAAAAGGCTCAAATTGGTCATTTTTAGCTCAGCCGAAATGGTGCAGCTTTGGTCCGTCGAAACTGCTTCACTATTTGATCACACGCGACGCTTCTCCAGTGATCATCGGAGCAAATGGAGACTACCATTTGGTAGTTGACTTATCCTCAAATATAAGGAACCTGATCTCACCTTATTTGGTTCAGAAAAACCCTAATGTCGAAGCTCTAGTTCAAGATTTATTGAAAAATGATGTAGTAGAGAGATATAAGTTTTAAGGTGTTAAGATGATAAATGGGTGGTAGCTCTTTATATAGCTGTAAAAATTATTTTTTAAATGGAAAAAATTTATTTATACATTATTATGGTTATTTATTCTTATTAAATTGGGAAATTTATGGGTATTAATTCCAATAATTGAATTTAAATATTAATTTATTAGTATTTATATAATAATGGTATTAATTTCTAAACTCTCAGAATCCATTTCTCTTTTATATTTGTTAGAAAATTAATTTTATAAATATATATACCCTTATATGTAAATATATATATATAATTAATAATTATGTATATAATATTTAATTTACGCTTAAATTTAATGGAAACATTCTTCGACCAAAATTTTGAGTTACTAAAAAATATGGTGTGAATAATTGTATAATAAAAATATTATAAATAAAAATTAATATATTACATATATATAATGTAATTTATTATATACATATATATTATTTTCTTGCTATAATCATAAAATATTTATATATAACTAATATTATATAATTAATATTAATTTTTTTATTATAATAGTAATTTAATTATATTATATAATTTGATTATATAATAAAATTTATACATTAATTCATTGTATATAATATAATTTATGTATTTCTATTTAATATTATATTTTATTATCTTATATTAATAATTTATTTTATTATATAATACATTTAATATAATATAATATAGTTATATATATTACTTAATAAATTATTCAATTTAATAAAAAAGTAAATTTGTCTTTTTAATTTTTTATTAACAAACTCACACTTCAATAAAAATGTACCGTTATTTTCATTTTCTCACCATATACTTGATAACCTAATAATCCAAATTTTTTTAAACAACTCAAAATAAATTAACTATTTAATTCACAATTTTTTTAAATTCAATGGGAGAGTATTCACACTTGAGTTAGCATACCAATTAATATGAAATATTAGTAGGTAGTTTACTTATATTACAAGATTAGACGTATGCATCATTTGTAAGATTTATGAAATATTAGTAGGTAGTCTACTTATATCACAAGATAGGACGTATGCATCATTTATAAGATTTATAATTTAGTACTTCTATATTTGTATATGCTTTAGCCTACATATTAGATTGACAATTCACGAAATTTTCAACTTTCCCTACATGTTGCTTACCAAATCCTAAACTAAGAAAAATATCCCATGTAAATTCAGAGCAAAACTTGAATAAGCTATCACAATTTAGTTTTATAACATTTTTGGAATAATGAGTCAATTGTATCTTTTTAGATTTTTTTTTACTTACTCACTCCTTTTTATCAATTATAGTTATAAAAAAAACACATTTATAACATATAAATTATCTCTTATTGCACATTTTATCATTGGACCATACTTATGAAATAAACTGTTATTTTTACTTTTTTAGATCATCCAATAAGTATAAAATATTTTACTCGACAAAATTATTTGTGTTGTTTATCCATCCAATTAATTTCGAAAGTGGTTTGCATTAGATCAATCAAATGAGACACATGGTCAGTATGAAATCCACAAACACCATGCAACACATGCCTAGTCCACGGGTATCTAAATAACAAATGACTTATCATTTCATTCTCACCACATAAAAATCAATCATCACTTACTTTAGTCCTTCTATAGTTGTCGCCACTTTAGCCTCTAAAAGAGATTGAAGATTGATACTTCACAAAAAGTCCACCTCCGGGATAGGTTACCTTCCCAATCCTAAACTAAGAAACATATCCCTTGCAAATTCAGAACAAGGCTTGAAGGGAGCTATCGCAATTTAGTTTTATAGCATTTCAAGAATGACGAGTCTATTGTGTCTTTTTATGTTTCTTTGGTTTACTCCCTCCCTCTTTATCAATCATAATTATCAAAAATTCTTTCACAACATATAAAGTATCTCTTATTACACCTTCTATTATTGGACTCTGTTTATCAAACAAGCAATTATTTCCATCTTTTTAGATCATCCAATAAGTATAAATTATTTACTAAATAAAATTATTTGTGTTGTTTATCCATCCTATCCATTTCCAAATAGTTTTGAATTAGATCAATTAAAGATCACACATAGTCAATGTGGATTCCACAAACACCATGCACACATACCTAGTACATGGGCATCTAAACAACAAATGGTCTATCATTTCAGGTAAGGACGTGAGTAATGATGAGTTTTAGTAAACACTGGATACAAGGAGGGTACTCACATAAATGTATAATTGGACTCAACATTACGATGTAGAGCAAATGTATCATTGACTACTAGTACGACTCATGACTCCAAGTAAAGACTAAGTACATTAACGAATAAAGCCTTATCTTCATGTGAGTGATAGAAGTTGAGTATGAAAGGTGTAGACCCCGTCCTTTTTAAGTTAAGGAAAATTGGGAAACGAACTGGTCAAACCGAGTAAAAAAACTGAACCAGTTCATAAACTCGATCATTAAAGAATGGGTAATTTGGGAAATTTACAACTCCCAGGTGACCCAAAGGATTCATAAAACCTTAAAGAAGAAATTTAGAACAATTGGAAGAGAAAAATCAGACCAGTTCAGATGAACCAGATCCAAGCCGGATTGAACCGATTTACGAACCGAGCCGGTTTATGAACCGGAACTGATAGAGAGAAGACAAACAGGGAAATTTATGGATAACAAGTGACCTAAAGAGTCACAAAAGTCAAGAAAAAAGACTTTAAAATGAATTGGAGATGAAAACCAAACTAGTTCAGGTGAACCGGATTCGAACCGAGTTGAACCAGTTTTGACTGGTTTGAACCATTATTAAATCGAAAGATAAATTCATTTTTCTAGGTGGCTAAGAAAATTCAAATTTGAGATTTGAGGCCACCATGGGATAGATAATGAATTTAGAAATTTTTAATTTTGAAAAATTCAGTCGAATTGGGCCTGAACCGGCTGATTTAAACTTTGAACCTGATTTGGACCGGTCCGGTCCAGTTCAGAACAGTGTCGTCTTCTTCCTTTAGATGACAACACTGTTCACTCGCCGAAAAATCGTGTAGCGTTGGCGAAGAGGAAAAGTCTCCGACCAAAGAGTTTCGGCCAATGAATGACCGTTATTAAGGCACCAATCGAACGATCAAGAAGTCCCCGACCTTCCTATATAAAGAGTCCCTCCTTATTTATCTTCTCTACACCTTAAAACTCAATTCTCTCTTAACTGCTCCAAATTTCGATGAAGTTTAAACCAGAGCTCTGACTTGGGCACTTTTCTGAGCCAAACAAGGCACAGTCGGCTCCTTTAAAACCGAGTTATCTATTCTAATACAAAAGTTTGGATAATGTCCCTACTTAGCATATTTGGATTTAGTCGATCATTCATGAACTTGGTATTAATCACTCTTAACCACCAACTATGTGGTATGATAATATGCATATTATTTATCTAAGTAATAACTCAATATTTTATGTTTGTACCAATAATATTGAAATAATTTATCTTTTTATTTGAGATAGAGTGAAAAATATATAACTAATCATTTGACTCATCCACACCGAAAACATTGCTAATTCACTATAATTCACCAAATATTTATATTTTTATCGTTTTAATTTAATTTAATACAAACTCAATATTTGAAATCTTACATTTTTTGTGTAGTAATAAACTACGTTAATTTAGTATTAAAGTTATTTTTTCGCATTCAATAAGACATTTTCAATGAATTTAATAAATTATATTTATTACTAATATTAAATTGCCTATTCATATTAAATATCATCTGTTGAAATAATATATCATTAATTATTTATTTATTTTTGTATTAAATATTATTTATATTATATAAATACTCATATACCTCTATTATACTATAAATATAAAGATTTATTGTGTAAACATGTGAATTAATATATACCAATATTAATATTTTTATTCTCTACTACTTTTTTTTTTGTAACCCTCGACTATACAATGAGAGTGAGATAATTTATTTTAATATATTGAAAATTTTTATATACAATCTACTTAAAATATCTGAATAAATAAATAAAATTAAATTATGTTATATTATATTTTTACGCACAGGTTCGAAAGAGTAAACTTTTAGATTTGAGAGCACAAAATTAGTTAGGTATAATATATTTTTATATATTTTAAATTTTAAAAATTTTAAAAATTTAAAATAATATACGTTAAAAAAAATTACCATGCATTCATTAAATATGTTGTAATCTCAAATAATATCATAATTTTAGTAAAATTTTAAATATTGATGACTTTTTTTCTCATATAAAGTCCTAATATTTTTAATTTTGACAAAATAAAACTTTAACATTTATCATGTATCACATTCTTATTTGTTTATAACTACATTAAATTTTGTTATATATATATATAATTAAATTTATAGCGAGTGCTATTATTTAAATTATTATATAAATATTGTGATATTATTTAAGCTATTAAGTAATAGTTAGGATCTTATTTAAATAAAAAAGAGTAAAACATTTTTTAGATTTATTATAAATATTGAAATTTTGTTTAAAATTTTAGCCCACTAAATATGAATTCTTGGATAGGAAGGGGTATTATATATGGGTGCTTACTGAAGAAGCTGAATACAGACTACATGTCCTTATCATATATATATATATAGAGAGAGAGAAAGACGGGCTCGGTGTCTTGTTCGGTAAATTTGTCCATTGCCCAATTTAGATTCCGATGCCCAGAGACTGCATTCCCCAACATAAAACATTTCCGTTTATATGCAGTATTGCCCTTGTCAAACAATAGTGAGAGCAGATTCAAACTAAATTTAAGATCCATGTCCATGCAAAAGTAAAATGAAGGAAACATTTAGTCATATGTTTTTTTTTTGCAGTAAATGATCTAATTAGGCTACTTATGGTGAAGAACAAGCAATAGCTGTAAGATTCCACTTAACCCCTTAGGCGTGCCAAGGAAATGGCCGAATTGGGTTCTGTGCCATATCTTCATAAACGTCTTGCACATTATGGATTTCATATTAATCTGCAGCTTTACCTAATCAGACTCTGTTAATGCAAGTCAACAAAGGTCCGCTTTCATAGGAAATCAAGCCAGCTCTCATCCATCTCTAGGAACCTGCTCATCCACTCCAGGTTCATCGGGTCTTTTCCGGTGGAATCGTCCTGAGTGAAGTTGACGCAGTTCGTCATTCCGTTGGCTTCTCTTTGTGCAGCACAGCCTCTTCCCATTGTCGCACCGTCCGTACAGAGAGCACTGTCCTGCTGCATATGGGTAGATCTGCCGCCCCTGTGCTGCTTATGCTTAATCTTTTTGCTCAAATGAGAGTTCCAATAGTTTTTTATCTCATTATCAGTTCGACCCGGAAGCCTTCCGGCTATCAGTGACCATCTAAACTTCCAAAAACATGGAAATGAAAAAAAAAAAAGACAAATTAGAAGTCAGAACGGTAAAGGACGCTATTAGGGTCATGGCCTTTCTTTGCATTCTCCTATCTCTATGGATCATTGGCCACCAAGTAACTGGAAAGCAAACAAAGCAGCCAAACATTCGTCTGAAGAGTAAACTACCTGTTTCCTAGGAGCTTGTGAAGTCTGAGGATCAGATCCTCTTCCTGAACGGAAATGTCGCCCCTCTTGATATTGGGTCTCAGGTAATTAAGCCACCTGAGTCTGCAACTCTTCCCGCATCGGCTAAGCCCTGCATCGATACCTCAAGTTTAGTCCCTGAACATCCTGCCATGTACCTCGTATCACAGCCAATGCTCACCTGCTTTTGCAGCAACCGCTTTCCACCTCCTCGGTCCATGGACTTCGATGACCTGAGCCAGCTTCCGGTCCTCTTGGGTGGTCCAAGCTCCTCTGTTAACCTCCCGCTTGGGTAGGCCCGATGAATTAGGCGCTACGGGCATTGTTCTGATCAACTGCTTGTGTTCTTCCCGAAAGAGAATAGTGAAGGGATGTCTGCCTTTAGAGAAGAAAGTACAAGGTTATGATCTATAAGAAAGAGTACATGTGAGTCCAAAGTCTATCAGCTTCTTATCTACCCTTCTAGGGAAATGAATTATCCCTCAATAACTATTATAATTCTCCAGACCCATTGCCATTGCTCAGAATCTAGATGGGTTCATTTGATATGATTTTGGATTGTAGTGAATGAAATCTTGGTCTTAAATCTTGAGAACATATAATATAATAAATAGAGAATATATGATCTTTGATTATATAGTTTCAATTTTTCTCTTTTTTTGGAAATAGTCTTAATTTTTCATTGCCTAATCTTATGAAAACTTATGTAGAGAAAGCTTCCTATGCAATGTTATATCAAATTAAATTAATGATATCGAACCTAAAAGAATCCTAAAATATCAAATATTTGTGATATAAACTATCTTTAAAAAATTATTTTTGTATCAAATATTTGAATTAAATTATATTGATAATATTAATAATTTGTAAAAATTGATAATTTAGTATCAAATATTTTTAAAATGCTATTTTATATAAAGCAATTGATAAAAATATATTAATTTAATGATATGGTTGATTTATACTTTTAATCTATTTTTTCAAATATTTGATATCAAAATAATATTTCTAAAATCTTATATAACAAATTGTCAATTTTACAAAAGTTTAATATCAAGAAAGTCTTTTTTATATTTTTTTATATTAAGTTATCATTTTTTAAGTTTTTCTAGCGTTAATGTAATTTAATCTATCATATAATTATTTATTTTTTCTATCATACATTTACTTTTTATATGATTCATAAATTATTCATTATTTTTTTAATAATTAAAGACAGCATGCATCACTTTTTCATCAAACAGTAGAAAATTTGTATATTTTTGCACAAAATAAATAAATTTGTGATTCGTGTGATTCAAGGGTAGGAGAAGGACAAAGGGAATCCTCACTATTTTCTGGCTGGTAGTCTAGAGATTGAAGGAAAGTGTGATTCATTTATCTGAATTCCATGATTGAGGAGAAAGGAATATAGGAATGGCCAAGGGAATCTCTGCGCTTGTTTATATATTAAATATGTTGGAAGCATTTCCATGAAATAATTGAAGGTCTGCCTTCCTCCTCCTACTACCATGTTACCGCTGCAAATATTATTACGGCGGCGAGAAACCGGGGCCCTGTATTCTATGAGCGGCTTCTCTCCGTTTGATCATCTCCTGCAACCTGCCTTATTAGTAATAGCAAAAAGGGCCTACATAATAGATCATCCACCAAGAGTAGTAACAATTCATGAGTATAAGCTGAACATATCAAAATACTTCATTTATACATCAGTCTAGTCTGCATATTGAATCTTCCACGTCTTCTGCAATTGTACTAAGCTTAGAACAAAATTACATTGCCTATATTTTTCCTTTTATTTTTTCATCTCACTCCTATAACATTAGACATGTCACGTTTCAGCCATGTATCGTAATTGATCTAAAAATGTGCTACGGTATCCAATAGATAAGACGATTTAGGGTTAGAGAGACACTTTTAACAGTCAAAGGAAAATTTCCATACAGTAAGCAATGATGATGAACAAGGAGTGCAATCTATGTTCATACATATATGGATATATAATCCATTCCCACAGGACAGGGACCAAAGTAATGAGTTGCGGTAGTGATCCAAGTAGGCTTCTTTAAGTGGTGACGGTGGGGGTGGGGGTGGGGGCGGGATTTGGCAGTTCTTGGCATCGATGACAGTGAGAATCTTATGATCACGTGGTGGTGATAAGAGTGGGAGAAGAGTTGGCTGGACGATCAATCAAAATTCACTACCTTCCATTCCATGAGCAGCAATGCAGAGAGAAATCCACATTGGAAATACCATATTAATCATTAATTAAAAATATTATGTTGTCGTTGTCTTCTTTCTCCATCCACACATATTCTCTTCCCCATACTTAGATAGAGCTTTAAGTAGTTTATTACTCACCCCTGAAGACAATTTTGACTCATAAATCTTTATTCTTAATTTGAATCACAGGTTGTCCTCTTTGTTTACCCTCCATCATGACATTCTATTGGAGCTTATCCATCATATAAAGTATTATAAAATCAAGATTCTATCGTCTAATCGATTGGCTGTTTATGAGTGGACGTTGCATTATGTCGTGAAGTAATATTAATATTCACTAAATATCTTAATAAATGATATTAGACATATTTAAGCTAAAACTAGACATGTTATAGTTAAATATTCAAGTAAATATTTTCCAACAAAATACGGATTTAAAATAAATTATAATTATAAAAAATATTGTGTTCAACTGAGATCACTTTTGATTATATTAAATCTACCCTAAATAATATTCAAGGTGTGGGTCCCTTCCCTTTGTCGTCGTCCATGTTCCTGAAAATGCTATTATCTTCACCTCACATGCAACTTAACCCGTGTCTCGTCTTATTAAGTTATTATCCTTGGGTTGATTTTTTTTTGTTTTATTTGGTTGAGGTGTGAGTACGACATCAATTCTAGTATAACATAGGACCCACTAAAAATTATAGGTGCCACTCTCCTCGAGATTTGGACTCGTACACATATTGACAGTGAGGGGAAGGACATACTCATAGCAAGCGGAAGACCTGATATGTGCTCGAGCCCGACTGACATGTGATAGACCCGATCCGACCTCACACCAAGATGGATGTACCTTAACTATCTCCAAAATAAAATGAGTTTATGAAGGATGAGTTAGAGACATAGAAATGCTCGGGCAGACACAAGATTCTGTATAGTAAAATTGGATCCCATAGTTACTTCCCATTCCAATCGGTTTTATACGAACCTATTCTTATCAAAAAATTTTTGCTAACAAAAAAACATTAATTTTTGTTTACCTAGTAAAAAAGTGTAAAATTAATATTTATAATAAATTATATTGTAAATAAAATTAAAAATTTTAATTATAGTTAATTATATTGTGTATATAAAATTAAAATTTTTTACTTATATAAAATATTTAATATATTATAAATGATATATTTTACATACTTATACTATATTATTTAATTTATATATAATAATTTTAATGCACATAAAATACCTATACCACATAAAATTAAAAATATAATTATAATAAAGTATTTATCGTATAAATTGATATTTTTATAGATAAAATAACTTATATATTAAATTATATTTTTTTAATTATAGAAAATATATATTATAAATTATTTAATATACACATTTATTTCAAATTATATAATTTAAATAAATTAATTTTAATACACAAAAATATCTACTATATATAAAATTAAAAAAATTAATTATAGTAAATTATTTATAGTATATATTAATATCGTTGTATATAGAATTATAAAATTTTATTTATAGAAAATATTTAAAATTAATTCATTTATATAATTATACTAAATTAATTTTATTGCACCTAAAATGACTACTGTATATAAAAATAAAAAAATTAATTATAATAAATTATTATATATAAATTAATATTATTTATAAACCTATTTTTTCCAAACAATATAATTAAAAATAAGAAATGAAAAATGTCAAAAACAATCAAGTTTTAGATTAAATTATAAACATAAATAAAAATAAAAAAAATGAGTTTTAAAGTACTGTAATAAATATTTAAATTTCAAAATAAATTAATACCATTGGAAAACTAAAGTTAGAATTGTAATATATTAAGTTAAACTGAACTGAACTTGGATAAAAACGAAAATAATCGGTTTGAAAATTAATTTTTTGAAATAACTCAAAAAGAGTAAAATGATAAAATCATATCAACACTACATATAAAATAATTTAGATAAATTAAGAAATTTTTAATTTTTGAAAGATTTGTAATACCGAAAATTTTAGATCTAGTGTTAAACCCATTTAGAACGGAAAATTGAGAATATAATGTCAATATGAAACCGACATATAAACTAGTTCAAACCCAAGAATATGAGAAAGTGGGTAGTAACACTAAAAATGTCCTCAAATGATACTTGAGAACCATTAATCGAGTAGTGGAAAAGGTTGAGTGAAAAATTAACTCAAATCGGAGTCGAGCCGATTTACTAGGATATACACCCAATTTTTAAGTGGATTTAAACAATACCAAAAAATAAAGATATTGAGTCCAATCAATAGATAATTGAAAGAAATATTTTTAGAAAAATAGTTTGGGTGAAGAACCAGTTGAGTCGGATGTGAACCAACCTCGAAAGAGTCGAAACCGATCGAACCGGCTTATAGAAACAAAACTCCACAAATTTTAGAGTGGGCTAACAAATTCAAATGAGACAATTCTTGAGTTTATTCAATAGAAAGATAAATGTATAATTTTTTAGAATTTTTATTTTTTCAAGAATTGTCTGAGAAAGGGGTGAACTAGACAAAACATTGTTGAACCGGTCAAAAAATTCACCAGAAACCGGTTCTGTCATGCACCGGTCGATTTATCGGCCGACAGTCCCATGCAACTAGCCAATCCCCTCAATGTTATAGTGATAGGATCGTACACCAAAGTAAAATCAATGAGACTAAGGCTCAAAATAGAAAATACGTCTCTATTTTTTAGTAGAAATTTGAAACTTTTCTTTAAAGTATGATGCCCCAAAAATGGTTTAACAACAACCCGTTAATAAAATAGTTTATAAGCAGTAAATTACAACTTTCGTAGTAGGGAAGAGAGCTATCGTAGATTGCGATGATCTGGGGAGATACTCTCACTTCCTTCTCTAGCTTCCACAACTTTCACCTGCAATAGTTTGGGGGAGAGGGTGAGCTCACAACTCAGTGAGTGGGAAACTAACGTTGCGCCGCTACATCGCTTATGACCCAAATCTTTCCCATAAACCACATAGCATTATATACTATTTACCTCACTCATATTTTCCTACAAAAGCCCCGTGGTTTATTTTCGCCCCTTGAGATGCACGTCTTGGGCCATTCGACTCGTAGTCTAAGTTATGGTAAGATTATCCTAGTTCTCCCCTTTTTACTTCTTGCACTTCCGGTGCATTAAAGATAAACAACGAGACTTAGTCCCACACACACGCATGGTCTATGCTTGGGCGACACTGCCAGGCTACTCACAGCCCGTGCCTCGACCTATCAACTCATGCCTAAATAAAAACATGGCATAGGTTCAGGTGGCACTACCAGGCTACTTACAGCCCACACCTCGGCTCGACAACCCAATTCTAAACAAAAGCATGTCATACGCTCAGACGACACTACTGGGCTACTTATAGCCCATGCCTCGATCCGACAACTCAAACCTAAACAAAAGCATAACATACGCTCTATGGCTCTACTAGGCTACTTATAGTCTTGTGCCTTGACCTGACAACTCAGGCCTAAAAAAAAGCAGTGGGCAACTCATGGCCCTAAAACACACAATGCATGGCCTATACTCGAGCGATATGTTTAGATCATTCACAACCCGTGCCTTGACCCAGTAACTTAGGCCTCAACATATCACTCATCTAGAATGTATCATCTCATGGACGATACCAAACCGAGAACTAAAGTGTGGGAGTCACAAGGGGACTCTCACCACCACACTCGTAGCTGAGTGTCTCAGCATGTAAACCCCACCCTTTGGAGTTAAGAAAAATAAAAAAAAGAACTGGTCAAACCGAGTGAGAGAATCAAACTGGTTCACAAACCTGATCAACAGAGAACGGGCAAATTGGGAAATTTACAACTCTTGAGTGACCCAAAGGAGTTATAAAAACCTTGGAAAAAGGATCTTAGGACAATTTGGGAGAGAAAACTAGACCGGTTCAGGTGAATTGGATCCGAATTTGTCATTTCCAAAGAGAAAACTAAGTCGGTTTATAAACCGAAACCGATATAAAAAGGACAAACCGGGAAATTTAAGGATCTCGAGTGACCTAAAAAGTCACAAAAGTCATAAAAAAGAATTTTAGGATGAATTGGAGGTGACCAAACCGGTTCAGGTGAACCAGAAATGTATCGGATTGAACTAATTTGAACCACTATTAAACCGGATGTTAAATTCATTTTTCTAAGTGGCTTAGAAAATTCAAATTGGAGAATTGAGGCCACCATTTGATAGAGAATGAATTTATAAATTTTTAATTTTGAAAAACTCGGTTGAATCGGGCCTGAACCGACCGGTTTAAGAGTTGAACTCGGTTCGGATCGGTCCGGTCCGGTTCGAAACAGTGTCGTCTTCTTCCTTCAGATGACAACACTGTTCACTCGTGGGAAAATCAAACCAGCGCCTACAGAGAAGAAATGTTTCTGTTCAGTACGTTTTAGGCCATCAATGATTGTCATTAAGGTGTCAAACAGATGGCCAATGAGTCCCCGAGATCTCTATATAAAGAACCCTTCTCCATTCATCCTCCACATACCTAAAAACCTCACTCGCTCTCAGCTACTTAGTTTTTTGGTGAAGCTCGAACCAGAGCTCCGATATAGGGTCTTTTCTAAGCCAAAGAAGGCATGGTCGAGTTCCTTAGACTCGAGGAGAAGTCAACTATACGGTAGTAGTTTCCAATTGCTCCGAGGGTCACCGCAGAAGCGTCGACGTAATTGAACAATGAAGCAGCTACGACTGACCAGAGCTGTCCTATTTCTGTCAAGCTGAAATTAGCCAATTCGATCCCTACTTAGACCAAACCAAACACTCCCAACACCTCCTCAGCCCTCCTATGACCTAATTAGTGCAGAAAGGTAAGCCAAATTGGCTTCCATCTATGAATTTTGATCGGTGCCAGAGAGAGAACAAGTAGATTTTCACTAACTAAATTCTCCCTCAATTCGACATGAATTGAGGTGATTATTAATTTTAGGAAGGACCTCAGAATGAGAGCTATCTGCCTAGATCGAAAGTTCGGACCGCCGCACCCCCGACGGTAAGCTTTTGAAGATTTCTCTCTCTACGTTCAAGTTTTTAACAAAGCTCCGTTTGAGCTCATTCCAACATCAAATCATGCAATTCAAAGTGCAATTGAATCGTATAAATGTGTAGGAACTCCAATCTAACTTAATTTCAACAATTAAACTCATTTGATTGGTCAATTTGATGAAATAAAATTCGATTGAGTTGGAAGGTTGAAATTGGGGGACAATTTTGGGTATTTCAAAAATTTGAGGGACTAATGTGAAATTTCATAAAATTGAGGGCCAATTGAGCATGATAAAGATGTTGGAGGACCAATTGGGCAATTATTTTTTGAATTTTTGGGGTAAAACTTACCACTTTTGTAAAATAGATGCAAAATGGTAATTTTGGAAAAATTGGGGACCAAATTGGTAATTTGGAAAACCTGAACCCCTTTATTTAATTTTGAATAATGGAGATCTTAAAGTATAATTTTGAAGTTTCGGGACTCAATTTGGGGGAAAATTGGCATTTGGTACCTAAAGTAAAGGAAATAGAACTTTAGGGACCAAATTGTAAATATTTGAAAAGTTGGGTAGTTTATTCATGAATGCCAGCTAAGACAAAGCTCACGAAGAGACAAATCCAAAGGATAATGAACAATGATGTTCATACCGTGTAGGAACACGAGGTATCATGAATGCCAGCTAAGACAAAGCTCACGAAGAGACGAAAAACAAGAAGAATTCATGGCATTCATGGGTGAGTGGGATTTTTATATCATACTCGGATGATAAGTACCTCGGAAATGAAAACCCACTACTAAATGGAATTTTTAACATCACACCTAAATGGAGAGATGTGGAAATTACGCGAAAAAAAAACTACTTACCGGTTGTAAGTAGATCATACCCAATTGGTATGATGAACTTTTTGGAAGGAAGAAGAAAACTCGTTTCTCGATTATTAGCGGAGATGTCCTCACACCTAGTTGGTGTGATGGATAATCAAAAGATTATTTTTGTTGAAAGTGCTCTCTCCTAATTGTGTGCCACTACTTAAACCTTTTGGTAGACCTTTTTTACGGGAGCTCGAATAGCTCAGATAGGCTAGATGCCTCAATTTTGGAACATGGGGGCTAATATGCCCAATTTTGAAAATTTCGTACTGTGGGCCCATGGCCATTTGGCACGAGCAGTAGCTCATAAACAAACATGAGTTTAAGCCATGAAAACTTTAAATGAATGATATGTTTGGCCATGGTACCAAGACATGACAGACATACTCGATGGACTCGCTTTAGTGCGACATGATAGGTCGACGAACTAGTCGAGAAAAACAACTGCAGGTCGAGTTGAGGGTCGGGGCCGTTGGACCAGTGGCACCACAGATTAAACAACTTATGTGGAAAACTATTGTTTTGTACATGCACTAAGGTTTGAGATCTTCAAGACACCTAAAAGGGGTAGTGATGCGTTATATGGGCTACTGGACGACATGGTGGAGATAAGGGCAATTTGTCGTGCCAGAAGTTAGGGAAGCTCGACGTAGCTTCATGCGCATGAGACCGGGGTGGGGTCGGGATGAGGTCTTTATCATCATTCTCAAGGTAAAAGTGGACGTGCTTCTATTTAGGTGTCCGGTAAAGTCACTCTTATGCCACAAGTGGGTGTAGTGGACGTGCTGCCCTGCGAATGTGTATTCCCTTCATGATGAAGGGTGTGTGTTGGTTGATAAACACATTGGTTGTGATTAATGATGAGAAATAACTATTAAAACTGAGATTTTGAGAATGAGATATTTTAAAGGAAATAAGAAGTCTGATACACTCCAATTCAAAACTATTTATTAAAACTTTATTTTCTTTAAAATTTCCCATTCACTAAGTTGTAGAAACTCACCCACCATTTTTATCCTTTTTCAGGAAATAGATAAATGACTAAAGATAACACTAAGCCTTACCCTCTGTTAGGTATGCTCATTTTTTTAAGTTTGCATTTTATTTGATATATGTTATTCCAGGGAACAAGGTTGAGATTACGCCTAGCTCATCTTGAATTAAAAAATGGGGAAACCACTCTTGAATCAAGAGAGCGGCGGGTAGTTCATGAGGACCCAACCAAACTGGGTCGGGGCATGACAACTTGAGTGGTATTAAAGCTAAGTTCCCTTGAAACATTATCAATATTATGCCCTGACATTAATCAAACTTTAACTATCATGTAGCAAGGAGAATCCCTAGTAAGTTCGCTGTAAAATCCAACCCTACACCCATAACCGTGAAAAAGACCCAAACCCAAGAGAGGAAGCAATTAAAAGAATCTGGTGGAAGTATAGGGCTCTTTGTTCATTGTTTGGTTGCATGATGACATGTTTTCAGGAGAGCAATTAGACTATCAACAGTAGTGACATCCTATTGTTTATCCCTTATCTGATACTTAGGACACCTTTTGTTGTTCAAGGTACATGCTTTCTCAGGAGGGTAAGGAAGCAACACATGAACGCCTTGTGAGATCTAGTCTGCTAAATTCCACAAATAGCCTATGTGAAGGACCAATTAACCTGGATGATGAAAACACTTCAGATCCTATTTTTAAGAGCAGAAATTCTTCTGAAGAATTAACAATACAGTAACAATTGCCTAAAGATCATGTCAAATCTAATTGGAGGGTATAGTGTTAACAGTTCCTTCTTATATTCCTGACATTGCTTGACAAATCATTGTAATATGGTAAAACATCTGGATCTTCTTTCTTTGCTTCTTTTGATCCTTTGATATTACACTTGTATGGTCATAGGTCTCTATTTTCTATGCGAGATCAACCTATTCTTCACAATGGTGATCTAGGCTGATAATTTTAGTTAAGTCTCTCTATGTTGGCCATTGATTGTATAAGCAATTGGTTTTTTTTGTAACAATTGGAAACTTCACAGAGAAAGGGTACCTCAAAATTTGGGACGACAATGTCAAGTCATGTTCAAGAAGATCGAGTTTATGGCTCGTAGTGTGTGACGTAGTATTCACACATTTGTAGCTAGTGAGGTTGCCTCTTGTTCTCTTTCTCTATCTATCTCTTATTCTCTCTTTGTAAAAAATGCTTCGATATAGGGATTCTTTTTTGCCTGTGCCTGATCACATTTGGATCATCTTTTAAATATAAGGTAAGGCAGATTTTTTTGTTATCCAGAGCAGTGGCTTGGAATTTTTTAGGGGTGTTCACTGCAGTGATATATTCAATTCAGTTAATTCATCACAAACCTCATTTAGTCTGAGGCCTTGCTCATCATAAGTATGAATTTGGTTCAAACATTAGAATCAAATAGGTCCATGTTGTATCCATTGAAATATTACACAGGAGTAAACAGGGAGTATAATTTAGAAATATTATATATTACTTATATTGAAAATCAGTGACGATAACTTGTCTAACTAAATTTTCAGGTGGATTATGTCTTCCTTTTCATGTTATTTCAATCTCGTTTCTCCTGAATATATATAAAATTTTATCTTTTAATTTATTAGGATAATTTCCAGAAGGATGCAAATTTACAACATGCTGAAGCAAGAAACATTTTAAGCATTCCTCCATCGAATGTTAGGGAGAAATTTGAGGATGCTTATGAAGTACTATTAATATTAGATGATTGGGAGCAATTTTCTACTCGTGGGTTAGTAATCTTTTGGATATTCTTGTGCATAGGCATGAGTTCACTTTGCATCCCAGAGTTTAAATTTGCTTTGTCAATAGTTCTTTTGAATTCCTGAATCGCCTCTCTAAGTGGAGTTGCAAAATCTGTCTAGTTTCTCTCAAGTAATTTAGAAAGTTATTAAATTTTGAAGTGTTATTCCAGGACAAGATGTGTTTTAAGATATTTATTTTCCAGCTCAATTTAATTTTATATTCACGCACTCAACTTGGTTAAATATTCTTCTTCAATTTCCATATTCTTAGTATGACACAGCCTCCCTCCAGTTTAAGGTCAAAGAGAATAGTTGACCATGTATGCATCCAATTCAACATTAAAATAGAGGTAAGCTATGATAACAGCTCTTTTTTTTAAATGATAATTTTAAAAAATGCTACACACATAATTAGTTAAGTATAATTTAAATGTCATTATATTTGTCCCAAATGCCTTATATATTGTATCTCCCTCCATCTCTTTACATATATTCTCCCCTCTTCAATCCCAAGTTGCTCCTCATATTTGTATTCATCCTTCTCCAAGAATAATTGACACATAAAAGAGCTCTTTCAAAAAAATAAAGAAGATTGATACCTACTGGCATGTATGGTCTTTGGGTGTGCATTATTCAATTTTACTTCTAAAAATATACGTGTAGGTTGTTTGAGTATGAGCAATGGTATAAAAAATTGTGAGAAAATGAAACTCAATGATGAAAATGTGGTTTCCTATACAATTTCGTGCAGTAATAATTAGTATCACTATCTCTTAAGAAGTAACTAACTCGATTGTAAACTATTGTGAGTCATGTAATTTATCATTTACTTAGTAGGATTCGCATATTACTCAGGAGGTCGCACTCGCTATTCTTGATATATACCCAATACTTTTCTCTCTTGTCTAGGCCTATGCTCTTCTGGTAAGTCATTATTTGATGGTATCTTGTGGAGTGTTGTTTCAGATTGTGAAAGAGTCCCTAAACTACAACTCATCCTGTGATTCTTGGAGTGGGTGTTAAGCTTTCAATTCAGTTTAAAGTAGCCATGCCTTGTTAATATATATAATGTCCATTAATTCTGGCTAGAGCCTAGTGATTTCGTCACATCTTTTGAGTTCATGGATCTTGCTAGTACTAACCCTTAACAACTATTATGTGAATAATATAAGACTTAACAATTTAAAAATTGTCTCTACCAGTTGAGTACATATCTTATATTCTAAGCATCTAAATCTTTGTGAATGATTTAAAAATAAAATTTTCTGAATTTGCCAATGACAATTAATTAACAACACACCCAAGGAAAATTGTGGTTTAATTTTCCATTTGGAAAAAATGTGTACATTTTATATTTTGAGAAAGTATGGGACATTTATTCGTGTAGTGAAACTAATTAAGTTTGCTATTTACTCTCATAAGAGTAGGATTGAGGTTAATAATTTGCCTAAAAGTATGTTGCATTTTGTCCAATTCTTTTTCATATTTGTTCTCTATCATCAAAATCTAAATTTTGTTTCCTCCTCCATGAAAAATGCAGATGTCAGTGCTCAGTGCTATGGAGGAAATGCTTTGGAAGCAAAACAACAACAGTATCAATGCAGGTGCTACAAGAACATATTTAGGTTGGTTTGGAGAATCTATGATACTACCCATACTTTGTTGTACTTTATGCCTCATTTTGTGCAAACCAAATGTAAAAATAACTATGAGAATATCTTGCTAGCAGCAGGAATGTCATATTGGCAACATAGTGTGTGTTATTGTTCACTTTATTCCCAATGTTTATTGCAGATTGATGTAAAAGTAGTAGTATACTATGCATAGAATGTTTTAGGAGTCCAATGAAAATTTTGTAAATAATAGTTTACCAAAATTACAAGTGATTGATTCCTATAGAATGTATTACTGTACTTGGCCAATTGGATCAACCTTCTTCAGTCTTTTGAGTACGGGACCGGACCCGAGGGGCCTCCCCACTTGTGAATCACTACGATTGACAGAAGAAGTCTGAGAAAAGTTCCAACAACTCATTTCAGTTCAATAATGTATAATTCAAGCTCGAGGATCTTAACCTGGAGAGCCTACAAGTGAACTCACGGCCTTTTGCAACAAATAGCTTGAATACTGGCCACTTACAGGGAACCATCATGCATATGAAGCAGCAGACTCTAGGGAAATGGCTAGAGAAATATTTGTCTATGATAAACTATGGGTAGATAATCTTTCCCTCAATTGTTCATGTTTTTACATAAAAAAAAGTAGGTTTTCTCTATGATGAAGGTTTGCAATTTTAAGTAAGAGCTTTTGCTTATGCTTTTGCACCTAAGCTCTCTTAGAATAGCAAAACAAAAATAATTTCATAGTGTTCCTTAGTTGCATGTGTTATTAACGACTTTGCAAGTAGTTGGTTAATGGTATCCACTAAGAAAGAGAATGGAGTGGTTATTAATGGTATCCACTTAAAGAGAGACCAAGAGTATATTATTAGTCTACTACACACAACTCTGAGTAAGCAGAAGTTACAGAACCATGCAAACAAAAATAATTTCCATTTGTGGGCTCTCTTTACTTCCTTCTTTCATTTTTCACATACTCTATCTCTATCCTCACAATGTTTCTTGTTCTGTGTGTGTGCAAGCCATTTCATCTCATCTCCTCCTCTTCCCTCCCTCCCTTCCTCTCTGCTCTTCTTCTGAGATTTTTTGCCCGTATGATTTGGAATGGGAAGAAGGAACAATTGTGATAAAAAAGATAGAGAATTCCAAGATGGGTCACATTCTCCTAGAGGTGAAATGAGCTGTTCAAAAAGGCTCATGAGCTCGCAGTACTCTGTGATGCTGAGATTGTTGTCATCATTTTTTCTGACACTGAGAATCTTTACGAGTACTCTAGTTCATGATATGCTTTTAGCTATTCAGATTAATTTTATTTGCATGTGCTAGTGTTATTGGGCAAAGTTACGACTTATTTCTCTTTTGCCTCCATTTAAGGGATGCAAGGAACCCTCGAGAATCTAGATAATCATATATCTAATTTCCATGTTGATCTCGAAATAGAAATATATATATCTATTATTGACTTGAGATTTTGTGTTTTTACAATATGAAGCTGATTGTTTATATATTTAATAGAAGCTTGGGGAGCATTGTTGCAAAACACAAATAGGAGAACGTACATCCCCTATTGCATATCACCCATCTGGTTTGGATTTTTTCAATTATTTTCTTGTTTCTTTTTTACAAAAAAATAAGAAAAGGATACGTATGACAAGAGTTTAGAGGAAATGCAAGTTGTGGAATAGCAGATGACATATAGATTGTAATCTATACAGGAGAGAAAGATTTATTATTTAGATCTTTATTTTCAACGCTTTTAGGCTTTGTCAACAAACAATTACATTGCTAAGTGACTGACCATCATTTCCTTTCACCTTAATCCTATTTTTTTAAGGAGAATGAAGAATGTCAAAATTCAAATGAACCTATGGCACTTCTTTATGGAGAGAGAGAATGGAGTGGTTATTAATGGTATCCACTCAAAGAGAGAGAGATAAATAGTATATTAGTCTACTACACACCACTCTACATAAACAAAAGTTAGAGAACCACTCTACAAAAATTGCCATTTCTAAGCTCTATTTACCTTCTTCCTTCTTTCATTTTTCACATCCTCTATCTTTATCTCTATAGTGTTGCTTGTTCTATGTGTGCAAGCCATTTCATCTCCTCTCCTCCTCTTCCCTCCCTCCCTCCCTCCCTACTCTTCTTCTAGGATTTTTGCCCGTGTCACTAGGAATGGGAAGAATGAAAATTGTGATAAAGAAATAGAGAATGCCAACAACAGGCGGGTCACATTCTCCCAGATGCGGAATGGGCTGCTCAAGAAGGCTCATGAGCTCGCAGTCCTTGTGATGCTAAGGTTGTTGTCATCATCTTCTCTAACACAAGCAAACTCTACAAGTACTCTAGTTCATGGTATGTTCTTTAGCTATGTAGATTAAATTTCTTTGCTTGTGCTACTACTACTAGGTTCAATTGTGACTTGTTTTTCTTTTACCTCCATTTAAGGGGTGCGAGTAAACCTAAACAATCTAGATAATCATATTTTTAATTTCCACATTGATCTCTGGATAGAAACAAATGTCTATTATTGATTTGAGATTTTGTATTTTTGTAGCATGAAGCTGACTATTTCTAGATATAATAGAAGCTTGGTGTGCACTATTGCAGAGCACACACTAGAGAAGGTTCTTCCCCTATTGCATATCACCCATCTGTTTTGGATTATTTCAATGATTTTCTTGTTTCTTCTTTTCAGGAAACAAGAAAAGGATGCATATGACATGGGTTCAGAGGAACTGCAAGTTGTGGAATAATAGATGACGGACATATTGTCATCACCCAACACACATCCTTCATCATGAAGGTCAAACACACATTCGCAGGCCAACATGACCACTAAACACACTTGTGGCTTCGAAGCGACTTTACTGGCCACCTAGATAGAAGCACCTCCACTTCTACCCTAAGAATGAGTGGATGTACACGACATCCAACCCTCAATCCTAAAATCAATTTTCTGTATCCGTATGAGGACAGATACCTCATCCCGTTCGCACGGTTACTTGGTACGACAAACCGCCCTTATACCCACCAGGTCGTCTAGTGCCCTTAGGACGCATCACTACCCCTCTTGGGTGTCTTGATGGTCCCGTAATCAAAGTGCATGCACAATCAGTATTTTCTTATCATGCCATATAATCCGTGGTGCCACTGGTCCAACGGCCCCAACCCTCAACTCAACCCGCAGTTGTTTGTCTCGACCGGTCCATCGACCTATCATGTCGCACTACTACTAGTTGTCTGAGTATGTCGGTCCAGTCTTGGTACCATGGCCAAACAATTCTTTTACTTAAAGTTTTATGGCATATAACTTATGTTTGTTTATGAGCTCCTACTTGTACCAACTAGCATTGGGCCCATTGTACGAGATTTTCAAAATCGGACATATTAGCCCCCAAGTTCTAAAATCGAGGCCTCCGACCTATAAGCGCTATTCGAGCTCCCATCAAGAAGGTCTCCCAAATCGTTTAAGCATTGGCACACAATCAGGGGAGAGCACTTCCGAAAAAAATATATTTTCAACTGTCCATTATACCGACCGGGTATAAGGATATCTTCGCTCATAACCGATGAATAGATTTTCAACTTCCTTCGAGGAAGTTTCATCATACCAACCAGGTATGATCTACTTACAACCGATAAGTAGTTTTTCCGCATATTTTTCACATCACTCCTCTAAGTTGTGATGTTTAAAATGCCACTTGGTTGTGAGTTTTCATTTCGAGGTACTTATCATCCCCAACTAGGTATGATACAAAATCCCACTCACCCGTTAATACCGTGAATTCCATTATACCAGTTCTTTGTATTCACGCAAGCTTGTCTTTGTTGGCATTCCCGGTACTTCGTGTTTCTACACAATATGAACATCTTGATTCATTATCCTTTAGCCTAATAGCCTTCATTCATTACAAATGAATGCGAAAGTCAAACTTTCATTTATTTGCAATTAGGTCCCTAAAGTTATTTCTCTTTTAACTTTAAGTCCCTAATGCTGGTTTTTCCTCAAATTGAGTCTTGAAACTTTTAAAATTTATCAAGGGACCTCAATTTATTCCATTTCACAAAAAGGGGTTTAATTTCCCAAATTTTAAATTTGGTCCCCCAACTTTTGCAAAATTACCATTTTGCCCATACTTTACAAAAATGTTAAATTCCCCCCCCCCCAAAAAAAAAATCTAAAATTCCTCAATTGGCCCTCTAACATTATTATCATACCCAATTGACCCTCAATTTTAGGTAATTGCATTTCGGTCCTTCGAATTTTCAAAAATCTCCAATTTTTCCCCAATTCCAACTTCTTAACACAACTGAATTTGATTTTATCAAATTGACTGATCAAACGTTTCCAATTGTTAAAATTGAAGTTGAAATTGAGTTTCTACATGTTCATATGATTTTTTAGCAATTTGAATCGCAAGTTTTAACGTCGGGGTGAGCTCAAACGGAGCTTCACCGAAAAAATGAACTATAAAGAGAGGAAGCTTCGATTACTCACTAGTGAGGGCACGACGGTCCGAGCTTTCGATCTGGGTAGATAGCTCTCGTCCTGAGGTTAATCCTAGAATCAAGAATCGCATCAATTGATGTCGAATTGAGTTAGAATTTCATCATCGAAATTCTGCCTGTTCTCTCTAGCACCGGCTAGAAATTGTAGAGTGAAGCCGAATTGGCTTACCTTTTAGTCCTAATTCAACCGTGGGAGGGCTGAGAAAGTGTTGGGAGGGCTTGGTTTGGCCTGAGTAGGGCTTGAAATGGCCGATTTCAACTTAGTCGAAACAAGGCAGCTTCGGTCTGCCGGAGCTGCTTCACTGTTCCATCATGCTGGCGCTTCTCCAGCGACCCTCAGAGTAAACGGAGACTACAGGCGTGTAGCTGACTTCTCCCCGGTTCTAAAGAACCCAACCTCACCTTCTT